>JAVTLE010000021.1:8-2400008 GCA_033439295.1 Deuterostichococcus epilithicus
CCTCTTCATCCCCCCACCCTWAACCCTAAACCCTGMACCTTAAACCCTAAACCCATGTGTTTGGGTGCAAGCCATGCACATGCAAAGCCCCCAAGCAAGGCCTCAAGTGTGTGGGTGCTTCATTGCATAGGGAGACAAGGAGGCACTACCCCTTTTCTTTGACCCAATCACAAGCGTGGGCTTCACGAGCAAGCAATGGAGGGTGATGTTTGGGGATCTGTGTGAGAAGATACGTGGCAAGAGGATGGCTCCCAACCTTGCAAGGTGGGCTCTCAATGTAGGGGTGCAAATCCCCATGCAATGCAATGCAATGCAATGCAATGCAATGTGTGTTGATGACACCCCACGCATGCCCACCAAGCTCGTCATAGGTAGGGGCTCACCTCCTTTTCGTTTGTGTGGTGAAGGCACATCACCATTGGTGTGGTGCATGGGGCAATTCGCCCAATTGAGGGAGCACCCACCAAGGAGGAGCTTGCCACGGCCATGGGGCATGCCCCCTCCACGGCCATGAAGCATTATGATAGGACCAAGCCTCAACGGGATGCCCAAAGGGCCGTGGATGGCATGAAAGCATTGAGGCGTGCCATGAGAGGCAATGTGGCGGGAGTTGGTGTGGGTGGAGAGGAGGTGGAGGGGGGTGGTGAGGATGTGGAGCATGACATCGAGATCGACCTTGATAGTGACTGATGGTGGGACACCAGGTGTGCCTCAGCCCATTGGCAACCCACCACATGTTGGGATTTAGGGTGGTGAGCCACCCTCCATCAAGACATTGTGTGTCACGGACCCCCCTTGCCTTCGGCGGCCAACCGGTCAGAATGCAGAGCACTTGTGGTTCGAAGCTCAGGCCGTGGCTGCCTCCGCCATGTCACGACGAGCATCTGGAGCTAATCAGATCTGGATTCCGCCCATGGAATCGAGAGCTATGATTTTCTGACTCGAAGTAGCCATGTGTGCCCATATATTACCAATATAAAAATGAAATCATGCACTGTAGCGACCAGGAACACCATGTAACGGCCTCCCGCGTGGCTGACGGCCATGTCACGTGGCCCCCACATGGTGGCGGACCTCCCGTGCGTGGCTGGGTCAAGGGTTTAGGGTTTAGGGGGGTGGTCGATTGAGGTTGGCACCCCTTGGGCCCCTTGGACTTTGAGATGAGGTTGCTGTGCGCAAACGGGGTGTATTCGGAAGGAAACTTGGCCAGGCGCCTAGCTGAGGCCTCTGCGGTGCCGCTGCCGGTCGCCACGTCCAGATCCGAGGTCAGACGCTCGAGCTATGGCCATTCCCGTGCCATGGGGAAGCCCAACATGTGTCCGCCCATTGAGCCGCCGGCCCGACTCCCGACCATGCCTCCGACCCCCCCAAATGCACGCACCACACCAGCCGTGCGTTGCGTGTCCCCTCCCACGCTCTGCTCCATTAAAACTCACTTTTCAAGAGCCACGGCCGCATTGTGTGGCATTGAGGTGGGCTTTCGGTTCACGTGGCACACAAGGGGAAGATCTGACGTGCACCTACGCCGTGCCGGCGGCGCCGTGCCGGACGACCTCAAGGTGGGCCTCTCATGCACACAGGAGACGTTTGACAAAGCTCCCGCGCCATGCGTGCCGGTTTGAGGTACTTGGCTCCCGGGATGTGTTACGATCGTGGGGGGTAAGTCGCGCAAGCTGGCGCGTGGGCGACGAGACCTGTCGCGTGGCCTTTCCAACGCATAGAAACTGTGTTTGATGGTGGTCAGACCGCCCCACGGCGCGTGGCGCGGCCCACGATGGGGTGGAGACGTGTGCATGCATGTTGGGGAGTTGGCTTGAGTGCGCCGCACGAGGTGGGGGGCCCAACCATGTGCTTGCCACACCTTTGGGTGCATGCATGGCCCCCCACCCCTCCCGTGCGCGCGCCGTGTGTTGCACGCCGTGTGCCATCACACCCCCGGCACCTCAATACTTAAGCCCTTTTATGTACCCAGAAACACTCGATTTCCTGGAAAATCCGGCGGGGGAGTGCCCCCCCTTTGGTGCCCTTGCATGCGCCCACGGCGGTGGCAAGGCCGGCCCTCTTACCCACGGCATGCCCACGACCTACTGAGGTGCCACGAGGGTGGCGGCGCCCTAGGTGGGGCCACAACGCCTCCCACCTCACTAGTTCGATGAGGGGGCCACTAGCACAACCACCACACCCTCTTGCAAGTGCCACCATGGCAAGGGGTGGGGCGCGACACCACGAGCGCCACTCCAGACGTGTACCCTGAGTGTGCACCTTCGTTTTGCTACCCCACCCCCCGCCATCCACGCTCTACAAGCCGAGCTATGAGGCGCACAATGGGCAAGTGCTCTTCATGCACCCACCCTAAACCCCTAAACCCTAAACCCAGACCGGTCCAACGGTCCAGGGGCGCTGCTACGGACTCTTCAGGGACGCACGAAGTGATAGCTGCCGTGCCACGAGCCTGGACCGGCGGCAAAGCGATTTCAACAACGGCGGAACGGCAAAATGCGCGCTCCGCGGCGGTATCGCAATGAGCAGCCGGTCAGCGCACTTCCAGACCGGTCCGACGGTTCAGGGGCGTCGCTAGGGATGTGTAGAGACTGCACGGTTCAGTAGGTACGGTGCCACAGGCCTGGACCGGCCGAGGAGCGATTTAAACGCCGTCGGCACGGCAAAATGCGCGCACCGCGGCGGTATCGCAACAAGCAGCCGGTCAGCGCACTTCCATACTGGTCCAACGGTCCAGGGGCGCTGCCCGGGATGTGTAGAGACTGCACGGATCGGTGGGTGCGATGCCACGAGCCTGTACCGGCGGCGGAGTGATTTAAACGGCGGCGGCACGGCAGAATGCGCGCACCGCGGCGGTATCGCAACAAGCACCCGGTCAGCGCACTTTCAGACCGGTCCAACGGTTCAGGGGCGTCGCTCAGGATGTATAGAGACTGCACGGTTCAGTAGGTACGGTGCCACAGGCCTGGACCGGCTGCGGAATGACTGCTAGGATAGCTGGCGTGCCACGAGCCTGGACCGGCGGCAGAGCAATTTATACGCCGGCGGAACGGCAAAATGCGCGCACCGCGGCGGTATCGCAACAAGCAGCCGGTCAGCGCACTTTCAGACCGGTCCAACGGTCCAGGGGCGTTGCTAGGGACTCAGCCAAACTTCACGAAGTGGTAGCGGCCGTGCCACGAGCCTGGACCGGCGGCAAAGCCATTTATACGCCGGCGGCACGGCAAAATGCGCGCTCTGCGGTGGTATCGCAACAAGCAGCCGGTCAGCGCACTTTCAGACCGGTCCAACGGTTCAGGTTATTTGCCCGGGAGCTGTAGAGACTGCACGGATCGGTAGCTGCCGTGCCACGAGCCTGGACCGGCGGCAGAGTGATGCAAACGCCGGCGGAACGGCAAAATGCGCGCTCCGTGGCGGTATCACAATAAGCAGCCGGTCAGCGCACTTCCAGACCGGTTCAACGGTTCAGTAGCGTTGCTAGGGACTCAGCCAAACTTCACGAAGTGGTAGCTGCCGTGCCACGAGCCTGGACCGGCGGGGGAGCGATTTAAACGCCAGCGGCACGGCAAAATGCGCGCACCGCGACGGTATCGCAACAAGCAGCCGGTCAGCGCACTTTCAGACCGGTCCAACGGTTCAGAGGCGTCGCTGAGGACTCAGCAGGGAGTACGATATGGCGGCTGCCGTGCCACAGGTCCCGACCGGCGACGGAGGAATTCAAACGCCGCCCTGCAGCGGCAGAATGCGAGCTTCGCAGCGGTACTGCCATCAGCAGCCGGTCGGCACACTTTCACACCCCGTCGCACGGCGTTGCTAAGGAGCTGTAGAGACTACACGACGCTGTGGCTGCCGTGCCACAGGCTTCGACCAGCGGCGGAGCGATTTCAAATGCCGGCCTGCAGCGGCAAAATGCGCAATCGAGCGCACCGCGGAGCATGCTGCTCTTAGTCCTCTGCTGACACCCATCCGCTCACGTATTGTCTCGCGATGCACTAGCGCCCATCACGCAACTTAAAACGTGCTCATGGCAAATTTTCGACGCTGGCCTTCGTCGGAATTGGCGTGCGCAGGGACAGCGGTGCCGGGGGGCGACGCGCTGCGCTGTATGGCATTCGCTACTGCCCGCCCGTTCCACGCGATTGCCTCCGGCAACGATGCCACACTTTTACACCCCGGCATTACTCAGACAGCATGTAACGCAAGAATGTGTACAGCTACAATTCCATCGCAGCAGCAGGGTTCACTTGCACGGCGGCTGAACAACAAACTGCTGCATAGTTTTGCGATGTCTGACCGGCGTCAATGAAAGTGCGTGCGTTGCTGCCCAGCTCATGTACCAGAGTTTTGGGGTCCCCTGCCATAGCTACCAAAGGTGTCTTCCCCCACTGCTCACAAGGGCGGCGCGCAGCGGTCGCCGTCCTCGTGCGGCCGCTCGCGCACGTGCCGCGACGGCAGCCCGTCAAAGTAGTTCCAGGGCTTGAGGCTGAAGCCTGTGCCCATGTTCGGCACCACAGGGATGTCCTCCGAGCGGGGCAGGTGTTGCAGCCCGACCATAACCCAAGCAACGAGGTCCTGGCAATCTGTGCTTTCACCTGCGCGAATCGGCAATCGGAGCTTGTGCGGACGACAGGGAAGAGTTTGCAGCAGCGTTGCGGCCGCTGCCAGCGCCGCCGTGACTGACAAACCACGAGCACCGTGCGAGAGTCAGTCGCCACATTGCTGCCAATGCCTGCGCGTGCGCTCAAACGGCGCACAAGCATCCCTGCAGTTGCCCGGGGGCAAAGGCTGTGCCGGCCTTTGAAAGCCGCTCCCAGAAGGGGCCGCCCGCACCATCGATGAAGCTGTCGAGCGACACCGCGGGCGCCTCGGGGTGGTAGCCGTCCAGCCGCGTTGCGACGGAGGACGCCTCCCCATCCTTGTGCGCCGTGACCGCCAGGTGGTACTTGGTCCACGCCGCGGCGCCCAGCAGCGGGTGGGTGTCGGGTAGCAGCTGGTGCGTCGTCGCGCCTGGCGCCAACAACACGAAGGGTTTGGCAGGTCCTGGCAGCCGCAGGAATTCGCGTTCATCTTGTGTTGACGTCGCCTGGTGCCCGGTTTGTCAGATTCAATTGCAGGTGGCGGGGCTGTCGTGCTTCCCGACGAAGTGCAACGTTCCGGCAGCAGCTCCTGCGTATCAGGCCTGGTGCCAGCGTTCAGATGCACAAGCGTGTCTTCCGTCGGCTTATGGCTTGCTGCTTTGAGCAACATGCGGCCAACGTGCAATATCTGCTGCGCCGCTGAGTTTACTAATAGATGGTTCTTGGCAATGGCGCACACCGACAAAGCAGCCGAACGAACCCTCACCTGTAATCGCAATGGCGTAGCCGCGCGGGCTGCCAAATGCATTGCGCGCGTCCTCTGCAATGAACTGCCAGACGGCCGGCGCGGACGCGTTGAGCCGCAGCCCGACCTCGGTGCCGGGCCGCGCTGTTTCCACGTACTTGACAACGTCCGGCGCTGCATTGTGCCACCCGGCGCGCCGCCGCCGCTGCGGCCGACCGCCGCTGCCGGTGTCAGCCTGCCGGCGCCCTGCCAAGGCAGCAGCAGAGGCCGCCAGCGCCTGCTCGTAGGTGCCCACCCTGACGGTCTGCAGCAGGGCGACTGTAGGTTAGGGCAGGGCACCAGGAAGGCTGTGCACTCTGAACCTTTCAAGCTCGTGGGTGTTGCACTATGCCATCTGCACCTGCAAAGTTGTCTGAGGGTGAAACGGGCGTCGGACTCGGGCGATTCGGTCGTGACCATCTTCTTTACGAGGACAGCGCGATCAAGTTGGACCTCGTCGGCAGGCCCCCTAGGCACGCAGCAGCTCACCTGAGTCTGGAAGCTGTTGTTGCCGCCGGCCACGTCCAGGTCCACCTTCCAGCCTGGGTTCATGGTGGGGAACAACATCTCGCAAGGGCATTGACACACGATCATGTTGCCCAGCAGAGAGGTCAGGAGAGCACGGTCAGTTCATGTCAGGGATAGCCCGATTTCACGTCGGCAGCGGTCTATCTCCAGCGGGACCCAAACTCGTTGGTGGAGAAGCAGCGCCAGGTGTCACAGGACCCAGCTCTGCAGCAAGTCTGACGCGCTGCAGCGGCTGAGGTTGTAGGACGATGCAATGACCCACTGAGAGGATGTTTCACGCGGCCGACAAACAGAAGGCACCTGCGAGGTGGTCGTGCACCGGCGCCAGGAGGTTCGACTGGACCACGGTGCCAAAGGCGTCCTCCTCGTCTGTCGCGCCAGCCTGCCAGAACAGCGTGCTCATGTAGCCGCCTGCCGCAATGCCCACGTCGATGCTGCCGTCCAGGCGCAGTCTGCGGGATAGTGGAGGCGATGTTCAGGGACTGGTCGAGAATGTGCGGTGCAAAACACTGCCCACAAGATGCACACCACAAGGGCGAGAAGCACGCTGACAAAGTGTCCGAAATGGCTGGCTGCCTCACGTGTGAGCCGCACCAGCAGCAGCATGCAGGCCATAAGAAGGCATCTTTCTGGAGCAGAAGAAGGATTGCGACAAGCACAGATCGCAGCCGGCACACTGCAGCTGTGACCTTGATGTCTCTGTCCCTTCTTCCATTGACTGCATGAAAGCTGCCAAAACGTCACCCGCGCTCTTGAAGCATGGTAACTTGTGCAGCTTGTCGGACAGCCAGCAGCTGAGACCACTGCCACGAAAGGCAGCGCTTCAGGCACAGCCGCTCGGCACACCTGACGTCTGTCTGGTAGTCGTAATTGCCCACCGTGGCGATGGACCGCAGCACCAGAGCCACGCGCCGCACGCTGTCGACCTGTGCGCGAGCGCCACCTGCAGGAGTGGGGGAAAGACATTGAAAGTGGAGTCACGGACGAGCAGCAGGTCGCGAAGCGAGATGACGCACGGCAGGAGAACTCCTCTGCTGCCGCCTCGGCGCTGGATGCTCCTCCTCCTGCAGGTGCCGCTCCGCAGGAATGCCGCCCTGGCAGCGGTGATCCCCAACACCTGCGACATGGCGCTCCAGGTGCCAGGTGCCGTCACGACCCCAGAGCACAAGGCATGAGGCTGGCGCCAGGCAGTCCAGGCCCGGGTGCGTGTAGCTTGACTGTTTTGACGACGAACCAGCCAGCACCGCCACTCAGTCGCCAGATGCCGTTTTACAGGAACAGCCCCAGCACTCAATCTGAAGCAGCCGCTGAAATGGTCGCATCAAGTTGGCTCAAAAATGCGTGGTGCACCTTGGGGCGTGGAGTGCCGCCATTCTGTCATGCCAGCGTCCTCTTCGAAAAGGCACAGCGCGGGGATCGGGGCACGCCGCGCGTTCCAACGGCTGTTGGCCGCCGCGACGCCGACAAAGGCCGCGTGCGCCGGGCAGTCGTGCCCTGGCCGCAGCGCCTCGCTGGTGGCGCCGATGCCGATGTAGCCGTCCATGAGGAAGATCTGGCCGCCGCCTGTGGTCGCGACATCACTTTGTTGCAAGCTGGCCAATCAGACATCTGTAGGAGTTGTGGTCTTACGATGTTGCTTCGTGCAGTCGGAGTACAGCCGCAGCATGACTGCCAGGCCTGGCAGCGTACCTCATGTCCGGTAACACGCTGCGACGACGGGCACGGACAGGGTCCGGCAGGCAGAGGCTGAGGCAGACGGGAGCAGCATCTCCGCCACGCACATCGTCACGTCAGACGCCAGCTAAATCAGGCAAGCAGCAGCAGCAGCAGCAGCAGCAGCACCTCCAAAGCCGTTGTAGACGACCTGCAGCTCCTGCATTGCCAGCTCGTAGGCGATGCGTTCTCCCCTGCAGCGGTGCCAGCAATCCATGACTGAAGCTGTTTCTGTCTTGTCCAACAGTGTGGCAGTCCACGACATGAGCCAAAGCGCAACATGGGCACCATCCCCATGGGTGGCAGCTGAGAGAAGGCGGCTGACGGAGCAAGCCACTTGGGTCGAAATTGCATCAACCTCCCGCTGAAAGCCCTGAGGCCGCCACATGCGGTTCCACCAGGCTCACCTGAAACGCAGGTCGTGCAGCGACAAGCCAGAGGTAGCGGCCACCTTGGCATGACCACTCCACTCGCCCCACGAAAACTCTGCGCCGGTGCCTGCGCAGCAGCAGCGACAGTCAGCAACCATGCGTTGTTGAGGCTCTCCTGCATGCACCAGCGCTGCCCTCCGAGCGAGTTTGGCTTGCACGGCGACCCTGCAGTCAGCGTACAGGGACCATTTGTCCCTTGTTGATGACGCCCCATGGATCGCGCGTCAGGGTCTCGTGCGCATGACAGGCCGCTGAGACCGTTCACCGTGGAATGCCTCAGAGCCCTCTGCAGCGCCTTTGCAAGCGCTCGAATGCTTTCATGGTCCCTCTGCAATTGCCTCAGAACAGCACGTGCTTGCCTTCAGGCGCCGAGTTGACGGACACGCGCGAGCCGCGCGGCATGTAGGTGCGTGCGGATGCCTTTGCAGCAAACACCTCCTCCGCTGCGCGCGCGTCTGCCGCGCCGCCACCGCCGCCGTCAGCTGCACAACAGATGGGAATTCAGGTTGAAGATGGTCACAACCTGCCGATTCCTCATCCACCAGCCTGCAACAGTGTACCGACAATGAAATGTGCCGCATGGCGTTTGCATTGGCGATCAAGGAGAGTTAGCTTACGTCTTCGTATCTGATCGCACCTGTGCCGCTGCCACCAGGCGTTGAGTCCTCTGAGTGCGCCGTCGCTGCCGCGGCCGCCGCTGCCGCCGCGACGGGCGCCGCCAGCGCCGCTGTGGCGGCCCAGCTGTGGTCCTGACCACTGTCCTCCCACCCGGAGCGACAATGCGTCAACTCTCCGGCAACGTGTGCTGCAAGTAGTTCCGCTGCATTGGCAAACGGCCCCTGCGCAATGTGCACCGAAGTAGCATTGGAGCGGCTTTGGAGGTCAGGAGGTGCAAGAGCTGGCTCCACGAGCTGCTTGCCTCACGCATCATGAGACGGAACCAAGCGCTGCAGCGCGTCATGAATGCTTGTGCTCGTGTGGACAGGAACTGAGCGTGCCTCCCAACAATTGTCGTGATGCCGGTGATTCAGGCAGGTTTGCAGCATCCCTCCGTGCCTGCTACGGTTGACACCATGGACAGCCTCCACGATCGCGACGCACAAGCGTGCCTGGTTGCAGTACTCGATGTTCTGCACGGCCCACTCCTCGATGCGCGTGGAGCTCTCGTCCACCTGGAAGGTCAGCGGCACCGGGAACAGGTGCGCCACCTGCAGCACATTGCACCCACAAGCATGGATATCGGGTATGGGGCACATTTGCATATGCAATCAACGTTTCCGCTGCACGATGCACAGCACGCCATAGCACACCACAGTGGAGCAAAGCAGATGCCAGGCTTCTCCAGGTCACTGGAACAGCCCTTGCAGTAGTGTCCAACTACATCAACTCCGTGCAGCATGAGTCTGCATTGCAGAAAGACGTGCGCCGCCAAGCTGGCGAGGTTGAAGCGGCTCAAGAACAGCATGACACACTGAGAGTCAGGAGCCACAAAGCCAGACAACACCAGTTGCGCTTGTGCATCAGGGTCCAAACTACGGCAAGCCTGGTGGCTCACGTCGCCGTGCAGCGGCCGGTACAGGAATTTGATGTGCGTCCACCGCTTGCCGGGCGGGCTCCATCCCTGGAAGGGTACGTGGAAGAACTTGGAGGAGTCGCAGCGGTCGCCTGCTGGCGCCGCGCCGCCTGCCGGCGCGCCGTAGCAGGCGCCGCCGCCCGTGAAGTTGCGGAAAAAGTCTCGCAGCTCGTATGCCGCCTGCAGTTTTCACTGATTGAGTGCATCTGGGATGAGTGGAACATCAGCTTGCTTTGCCTGAAAAGTGCCTGTACCCAAACAGCCTGAGCCGCGCTGCGCCGTGGCAGTTGTGTGGAGGTTTCAGGCACATCGCCACTTGGCGCCGGGAGGCAGCGTGTCAGGACGCTTTGCACTGCTCAGCAATCTGAGACAGCACGCGTGCAATGGGAGGCACTCCTGCCAAGCTGCCAGGGCCAAACAAAGCGCTATTCTCAGGCCTGGGTTCGGTGTACGTCGGGCATCAGCGCGGGCTTGGCAGGTATAAGAAGAAAAGTGCACCGGCGACACGACGTGGTGCATCCAAACCAGCGACCAGCGCCCCAGCGGGTGCTTGACCCAGGGGATCTGACCGTCTGCCCACAGCGGCGCGATGTCTGGCGCCTTTCCTGCAGCAATGTCCTCAAGTGGGCCCACCTGCAGAGGCATGCAAAGAAGGTGGAATCTAGAGAAGAAGCATACAGAACGCCGTAGACGCCTGTGGTTGCTCGCTCCGGCTGCCGGCAAACAGTATCAGCAATGCCAGGCCAGGGGCATGCACATCGCTGTTGCCAGAGGTCTCAAGCATGTTGGGCCAAAGCCCCAGCCGCTCAGCGGACGCGATCCCTGCATCCCTGCATGCTGAGCTCGCCATGCCGGACGCCGGCGCTGCGTAGGCCTCATCTCTGGCAGCCTACCTCCGACAAGACCCCGACATACCTTGAACTCCTGGACGTCCGGCACTGACCGTGAGCCGCGCACGACCGTGGCGCGGGCGAAGCGCCCGGGCCGCGGCCCGCCGCCGGCCAGCCAGGCCACCGCCTCCGCCTTGGGCGGCGGCAGCGCCTCCACCTGCGCGACAAAGTTGTCGCCCGGCTGTGGCTGGGAGGCGCCGCGTGCCTTCCACAGGCCCTGGGCCGCCACCTGCGACGGGAGCACTAGGTGAGGATCAGTGCGCCGCATGGCGCTCTTCCAATCACACACCATGCACCGTGCAGCTCATCAAGCCAGCTGCATGCGGGGACAGCAGTGGTGGTCGGCGATGCGGCTGCGATCCGTCATTCAGGCACAAGGCCGGAGCAGTCATCACCAGAGCATCTTCTACGCCCTGGATCTCCGCCGTGCTGAGCTCGTTGAACACGAAGCTGCGCGGCGGCTGCTGCCGCTGCGCTGCGGCGCGCTCTTTGCCCACATTATGCGCCCCCGTGCATGCGGGAAAGCCGCCCCCGGAAGATCGTGCTGCTGCCTCCGCTGCCTGACGTTGGCAGGCTGCTAGCACTGCCGCAAGCGCCCCGTCAGCGGTGCCGTTCAGATGTGACTCGCCGAGGTGCCATGCGGCAACTGGCCCGCTGATGCCTGCTGTGTCGACAAGCGCAGGCAGCTCATGAAAACTTGGGACGGACAGTGGCATCGCACACATCGCCTCCACATGTGATACTTGAACACATCGCCTGCACAGGCAGCGTGGCAGACTGCTTCAAGGATGCGACACCTGCAAGGCGCGCAGCGTCGACGCGGCGCCTGCCCGCAGTTGTCCAGTTGCCACGCTTCGACTCCGCCCTCCCGTGTAGCGCGATCAACCTGCGAGTCGTGTTTCAGGACTCAGCGCCAGCGCGGCGGAGCCCTCTGCCGGGCTGGGCCGGCGGCATGCGCGACGAATACCCCTTGCTGGAGTCAAGGCATCAGACCGTTGCCGCGCGATTGAACACTTCATGATCTTCAGTGTATCGAGTCCACATACTGCATACCAAGCGCGCACCCGAGGGTAAGCGTAAAGGCAAAAGTCAGCAGCACTGCCACAGCTGCGGGCCTGCCGCGACGCGGCGGTGCCACCACAAATTCGCGGAGCTGGCGTCCGCTGCGCGCTGAAACAGCAGCTGCACCGATCGAAGCAGCTCCGTCGGCAGAGAGCGGCAGCAGCTGCGCTGGCTGCCGTGTGGGGCTCTGGTGGCGGCCTCGCGGCCGGTCGCCCATGCGGCGCGGCCGAGGCACGGCCTAGCTGCGGCAGGCTGCTTGCTGGCTATGCAGCAGAGGGCAGGCGCTCATGCTCTGGATCCATACTCGGCAAGGCTCTAGTTACACGGCCCAAAGCATTGACTCGAGTGGACTGTTACCGAGCAGCCACTGCGCAACGACTTGCACACAAGGAGGAGCCTTGGATGGGTGCGCAGTTGAGCAGCGGATCCCAGGCGATCATTATCTGCGCAGAATTGTGAGAAGAATTTCCATCTGCAAACGATTCTTCTCACAATTCTGCGCAGATAATGAGCCCTTCGCTGCACCCGCACGTTGCTGCACGTTGCTGCACGGGACCTGCTGGAATGCTGACAGAACTGCAATCAGCCGAGTAGAGTTTTGTTTCAACGCGACGATAAATCAGTCTTTTATCAGCCAGCAAAACTGCCTGCGCTTCGGCGCTCAGCTACGTCACCATTCTTGGTCCAAGGCTGGTCCAACGTGGCCTCAGTCCAGTTGCTCAGTCCTCTCGATACGTTATTACCAACACCATCAGACACTGTTACGGCCCTCCCCTATCCGGCTATCCTGCCATGACCGGAACATCTGGAAATCGTTTTGCATCCATAAAACATGGTGGGAACTGGCGCAGCGCGGCACTGATTTCATTGCTCGAACCAGCAGCTGACTACTGAACAGCTGGCAGCATCGGTGCAGCCAATTCCGTTCCATGGGGCCATCTGACGGCCAGCCAATGGCGGCAGGCTTCGCTGATGCTCAGTGTCCGGCGGTCAAGGGCGGCGCGCCATAAGCTGGATTTTGAGGCACGCCCTGCGCTTCACCGCTTTGCCAGCGTTGGTGACAGCTCACAAGCAGCCGACGCTGCAAGTCGCATGTGCAGACGGGCTGTGGACACACTGCGCTGTGGTGCTCGAGACTTGTGTGACGCACAGGTACACCCGCGGCGCAGACGGCGCGGCCATGCCGGCCAGGCAGCTGGAGCTGGCCAGCCTGCCGGTCAGCTACGGCGGCGGCCAGCACGCACGGGCGCCGCAGTGGCAGCGCCTCGGCTCCGCTGACCCGCCACCGCACCTCGTGCGACCGGCGGCGGCGCGCCACTACTGGGTGGTCCCAGGACCAGCCCCCGACCGGTGCAAGTGAGTTTCGATGCCGCACACCTTCAGCAGTCCTGATAGCCCAGCTGCATTTGCCAACTGCACGGACGAGGCTGACCTGCACTGATTCCGCAACATGAGGGTTGCAGGATGAACATCCCGCTGGGGTACCCGCCTTCTGCCACATGGTATCTGCTGTGGCATCCGGCAACCCATTGCCCTGCTGCTCATCCCAGCGCCTCCGTTACGCAGGCGGCTGGCGGTCGCGGCGTGTCTGGTGATCTTCATCCTCGTCACCGTTGCGGCATCCGTTGCATCCACAGCCGGCCGCCACAAGGCCGCCAGCAGCACAGACCACCTGGAGCGCCAACTGCAGCTGCCACCTGGCTTCGTGGCCGCGCAATACTCACCAGAGGTCGGTGTTTCAGCCGCTGCTGTTTCTGCCCTTCTAAGCAGCAATTGTTGCAAAGGTGGCGGCGGCGGCGACGAGCTCAGAGTGGCCAGGAATTTCAGCGGAGGCCTCCTCCTGCACCCAATCATCACCCAGTGTGCTCATGTAATCCTGTACCAAACCTGGCCAGCCCTTGCAGCGCAGCGTCGCAAGTCCATGGCAGCAGTCACAGTGAGCCCGACCTGCACCAACGCCGCAGGTGCTGCCAGACGCCCGCAGCATGGCGCTGTCGCGTGGATTCAATGGGGGCGCCACTATTGTGTACATCGGCACGCGGGAAAAGCGCGAGGTGAATTTTTCGAATATGTTCTATCAGTATCATAATATTTGAAAACGTGGTGCAGTGTGTTGATTCGTTTGTCCTTCGTGTGGCAATGTACCTCCGGATCTGCAGGGTGGCTTTTGAAGCTGGACCCACTTGATTGCTGGGCCGCCTGGCCGAGAGTTTGCTGTCGTCATTATCAGGCTGACACGCCTGTCAATCAATTTAAAAACGTTGGTCGGAACCCTTGGCAGTGCAAATTCCCGAGTCGTTCGTGCTGCTTATAAACTTGGCTATGTGAACGCTTCTGCTGGCTCCTGCCCTCTTCGAACAGCCGGGCTTGCTCTGGCAGGTGTACGCGCTGGTGGACAGGGACAGCGATGGGCGGGCGGACGCAGCGCACGTGCTGCTGCGCGGCCTGGAACACCCCAACGGCGTCGTCTGGCTGGGCGGGTCGCTGTTTGTGCAGACCACGCGGCAGCTGCTGCGCTACGATGGCATCGACGCCTTTGCACTGGCCGGCAAGGTATGCCTCGAACAGGATGCGCTTTTGTGGTGACGCCACGGCATAGAGGAGTCGCCATGCGTGTGCCCAGCTGGCTTTTCTCTTGAAAAAAAAGCAAACCAACGCATGGCTCTTGGACGCTGCCAGTCATGGCCGCCGATACCTGGCCGCCGAAGCGCGCCGTTCCAAACTCAGCGTCTCACATGTTGACATCCCATGCAGGCTCCGCCGGCGCCAACCGTGGTCAGCGACTTTCTGAAGGATACCGACCCGCGCGGGCATGCCTGGAAGTACATGGCGGCGGGGCCTGACGGCCACCTGTACATCGCCGTCGGCTCGCCATGCGACAAGTACGGCAGCTCCAGCTCGGCCTGCTTGCCAGCCATTCGCAGTTCTCATTTGCGTTGGCATTCAACCTGGTTGCGGCGCCTGCGCCCATCTGCTGCAACATTGGGCACCTTGATGTCACAAATTTAGCGGCTGATGAGTAACACAGCACTACCATGCCGCCCTCTGCTACTGAACCTGGCCGTTCTGATCACAGGTGCACCTGTGAGCCGCTGGGCCCGGTGCGTTACTGCACCATCGCACGCATTGCTGTCGACGGCACCAACCCGGAGATTTACGCATCAGGTGCCGCCTGAGTGATAGCCTCTTTCGTCGAACCAGCCCCCGTTTCGAAGGTGTCCCTGTCTCGTGTCCAGCACTGAGCTTGGAGCGGCCGGCCAGCAACTGTGACAGACCACGCTGCGGCGCAAGGCACATCCATGCTGGTGCGCATGCTGATGAGTGGTCCAAATCGCGCCGCACGGTTTGCTGCAATGCTGTCGCAGGCATCCGCAACACGGTGGGCATCACGTTCCACCCCGACACAGGGGAAATGTGGTACACATCAAATGGCAGCGACCATCTAGGCGGTGCGGCTCTGCCCCGGTTTCGCCAGTCTCGCTCAACTGTCACCTGTGCACTTCTGCCAAAACACATTCGCTCGGCCTCGGTTTGGTGCTTCACCCAAGCTGGACCAGTCGTTGGCCTGACGCTCTCTGACCTCTACCACGATGTTGATAGCACAGCAGCCAACTGACGCCCAATCATGTGAACGTATGTACTTTTGCGTCCATATGCAGACGACAAGCCAGACGATGGCCTCGTACGCGTGCCACGCAATGGCACCGACCTGGGCTTCCCGCAGTGCGAGTCTTTTGGCCGCGGGGCCCCCACCCTCCGGGAGCCGGGGTCAGGACAGCAGGTGGGCAACATGTCGATGTTTTGAACCTGCAGCACCCTGTGCCGAGGGGGGTGTCGGCTGGGGTGCCCTATTGCCAGGAGCGCAATACAGCAATGAGCAAGCCACGCTGTTGCGTGTAGTGGTCTGACTCGAGCTCCTTTTAGCATCTTGCTGGACCAAGATGGGGGACGTCGTACTGGTGTCGTAACTGCACGCAGATTTACGACCCAAAGTACCCACCACAAGGGCAAGAGAATGCCGACGCCGCCGCCGGGCAGGCCTACTGCGAGTCAGGTATGACCGTTTTGAAGCATCCGAACCCAGACATGGGCTGATTTTTGCGGCCTGCAGGCGATGGCAGTAATGCAAAGTTGCCGCCGAAGATGCAGTCTGACACAGCGAGGATGAAGGAGAGGCGTCAACTCTGATGCCACCTCCCTTGCCTGCAGACGCAATCCTGCGGCCGGTGCAGACGCTGGGGCCGCACGTGGCGGCGCTGGGCGTGCAGGTGTACAATGGCACCATGTTCCCGCAGCAGTACGACCGCTCAGTATTTGTTGCGGAGCATGGCAGCTGGCGCCTCAAGCGCAAGGACGACATCGGGCACCGGGTGCGCTCTATGCTGATGAATCCGATGCCTGCAACGTTTGCGCCTTGAACTGCTGCCACAGGTTCGAGAGAGTTCGCAGGCGAGTACCCGCTGTGGATCATGCTGGAATACAGGCTACACTGGGCGTCATGCCGCCACCATGCCGCACTTGCCAGATCTGCAGCCGGGCGGGAGTTCTGTGTGAATTGCAGCGGACTGCCAGAGGGTGTCATCTTGTGTCTGCAGATCGTGGAGGTGCGCCTGGATGGCAACGGCAGGGCAGTGAAGCACCAGATCTTTGCCTCCGGATGGGCGGTCGATTCTGGCACGGCAGAGCAGAGCTACTGGGGTGGGTATGCAACCTCTGCTTGAATTTTCTTCAGGATCATGCAGCCCAAGTGCAGGCGTCCATCCGCACCTGTGGACTTTCCTTACAGGCATCCGCGCGCTGTTGCCGCCTGAGATTCCGCTCGTGTTCCATCGCGTCCGTCGCGTCGCATCGAGCAAAGCACCCATCTTTGCATCAAGTGATGAGTGGCTCAACGTGTCTTTGCAGGGCGGCCGGTGGACATCCTGGTGATGCCGGACGGCGCGCTGCTCGTGTCGGATGACTACTCCGGCGCCGTCACCCGCATCAGCTACCAGCGTTGAGAAACGTCGATTGATTGATGACTAGCGGCAGAAGACATCCTTGATCGTTCGAGGTCGTCATAGCGGGTTTAGGTTCGCACACATGGGTCTGTTGTTGCTGACAACGTCCGGTCTGGTGGGCACACCCTTGCTCGACTGAGGTGCATGGGCAGCTAACCCCCGAACGAATGTGGCACGTCAATGGTCAGATGGGCAATGTGCGACTCTCGCGAGGCGCTGCCGCCGCAGCCTCCGCCGTGCGGTACAGTAGTACGATTGAATCACATCAAACTGCACGATCACAGGGCCAGCGAGAGATTGAACCTTTTCAGATCTCACGATTGCTGGCAAGATACTTCGTATGCAATTGCAGTCGCGCCTGTGCGGCAATGCAAAGCCTGACGAGCGTGTCACGCGACTCGAGCTGCTGACGTAGCTGCCGTTGATCCCGTGAACGACCCTGCAAGAGGCTGCGTCAGTGCGGCCAAGGCGATCCAGAGTTCTCGACAATTGAGTTCGTGCGTAGGCAACCTTGATTCGCGACTAGCAGGTTGCGTCCTATTCTGACTAGTACGACCTTCAGTGTGGGCAAACTGCGTGCGTTGAACGCGCCAATTGCTGTTCTTCAAACTCTGTAGCACCTGTCGGTGTAGCCTTGCGCCCGATGTTTCCGCGTGTTGCTTGCGCGGCGCCGGCAGCGGGGAGTCCCACAGCGGTCACTGCAGCGTTCGACGATACTCCGCATTGCTGACTCGCAAATGTACAAGATCAGTACATGCCGTTGACTGAGCACTCGGAAAGTGTTGAAGCCTCGCGGCGGCCTGCGATCCGCGAGTGCACATGGCGCGGCAGCAGGCGCCGCTGCGCAGCGCGCTGCTAGTGCTGGGCGGTGCGCTACTCGGCGCGGTGCTGGCGACTCTCCTGCATGGCGCGGTACTCAGCCATCCGCCCGCCGACCTGGACACATGTGAGTCATGCCCTCCAGCGGGCACCTGCAAGTGCTTGCAAGGCGGATCAAGCGCGTGTCACCAGCGTCAATGCTGCTGAGCCGTCTGACTGCCCTGGCGACAGGGCTCCCACGCCCGCGCAGTGCAGACGTGCCAGCGGACGAGCTGAACGATGAGGCAGCCAGTGGAGACGGCGCCGGCGACCAGCATCACCACTACCTGCGCCTGCGGCGCCTGAACCCCGACCATGCGTACCCTGAAGTGCGGCTGCCGACACGCTGGCCACGAAATCTGATGCCCAGCACCTGCAAGCACTGCTGCCAGCTGCAGTGTAGAGCGGCCAACAGCCAGCACCTGGGTTGTCGATGGCAGCAGGAGGCGTCACGCGAATGGCGCTGTCAGCTCCCCCAAAGCTTCACTCAGCGCGTCGGCACAGCGGCTTCTAACAAAGGCTCGGGAGGGCAAGCCGAATGAACCGCGTGCCTCACACCATGGCACCACGTCACGTCAGAAAGTACTTATTCCGATCGCACCGGCGATGCAGGATGCCGCATGCTGCGTCGCTCCACAGCTGAGCGCTTACATACAATATGCACACCCTGAACATCTGCCAGCATTCAGGACGTGATTACATCAAACTGCAGGATGTGGAGCCGTGGCTGCCGATGGTGGTGGAGGACTGCCTGCCGTGGATGAACCGGCAGGCGGCGCCGTGCCTGATGGCGGCGGCGGGGCCGGACAGCAACCTCATCGCGGCGCAGGAGCTGCTGTACCCAGACTACAAGATCCGGCGGCCGGGGTTCCTGAACGGCGAATACGCGGCCAAGTGGGAGGTGAGATCCGGGGGCATGATGTGCAGGGTCAGGTTGGCGGCCACAGCAGCCGCCTGCGCAGTGCGGTCAGGCTTGCTGCCTGACGAGACCAGAGTGCAAGCTGCTGCCCCTGCCTGTGAAAGGGTGCGCCTGTGCAAGCACGGGGAGGTGCACATCCAGTCGGTGTGCACCTCCCGAGGCATTTCAATATCTAGCGCAGAGGCTGCTCAACTTCCCGCTGGATGGCGACTGGCGAATGCGCACGAAAGGCTGGCTGCGGCGGGACGGCCAGACTGGCCAGGCGAGGCCTCTGTTTCCGACGCTTTGGAAGTCTGCATCTTCCCGCTCCGTGGCTCGCACTGCCAGTTACAATCATGCAGCCTTCCTGTCGCAACGGAGGTGCAAGATGCTACCGGCTGCCACGATGTGCGTCGAGCCCCTGAGATGGCCGGCGTGTCAGCAGAGCCCAGCATGCAATGGTGTTTTCGAGGCTGTGTCAGAAAAGCTTGTGTCCAGGGCGGACACCAAAGAACCGCCGACCGCAGAACCTGGTATTCGCCAATGCGACACTGGGGGAGGACCCGCCGGCGGACAGCTGGGGGCCACGGCACTGCATGGCGGCGGACACGCCGCACGCGCAGTTCCTCATGACTGCGGCGGACGCGGCGGCGGACATGGCAGAGGCCCTGGCGGCGGAATCAGGCGCGTGATTTCCTCAGTGCTCATTGCTGCGGCTGGAGCCTGCGCTGCCGCGACCCTCAGGTCCTGTGCGCCGCCATCCTCTTGCTGAACGCATCAAACCTGCAGCATTTCTCAGGCCCGCGCACCTTGCCTGCTCAAACCAGGCGTTGCCGCGATCCCTGGCACGGTGGTGCTGGCGACGACACCGCAGAGCCTCACCTGGCCGCACTTCACGGAGGGGACCACCCACCCGCCAATCCAGGTGCCCAGAAGTTCACAGTGTGCATTTGTTTCATGAGTGGCGCGCTTGCTCTGCCGACCTGAAGACAACCTGCTAGCACTGGCGTCCGCCCAGCCGGCTGGCTCTGAAAGTGGAAAAGGGTCCACCTGTGATAGCAGAGCCGAAAGGGTCATCGGCTGATGGCAGAAGGGTGACGCAATGGCCCACTGGCGACGCACCTCGTTGCTGCTGCCGCAGGCAGCTGAGTTTGCGGATGGCAGGGCGCGTGCGCTCGCTGGCGTGCCTGTAAGCAGCGCAAAGGGCCCCAACGATTGGCAGCCCGTCATCTGGCGCGGCCTGGGCTTCGACTACAACACCCTACTGACCACCAGGCAGGTGAGCGCGTCCGTTCCGGGCCGTCAACGTCAGCATCGTTGGGCGGGCGGCATGCATTTCCAAGTCAAGCCCTCCGATGCACCTGGAGGCTGTAAGCCAGCGGGTTTGCTGCTCCTTGTGTGGTGTGGTGAGCCCGCGAGACGAGCAAGTTCCAAGCCGTCCTGGAGTCGTGGCATTCCGCTGCACCTGCGCAAGTCTGCTCGGGGAGCCATCACAGATTTGAACCTGATGGTTGCTGGTCCTGCAGGCGCCACCCGGTACAGTGGTGGAGCGGCTGGTGTTTTCCTGCCGCTGCCCGCACCACCACCCGGTGTTTGACCGCCTTGTGGCACACGCCGCAGGCGCCAATCGCACCGTGCCGCTCAGCCAGCGCAAGGTGCCAGCTGCGGCTGCCCTCTCGCTGTAGACCACCAAGAAACACCGTCATGTATTGGGAGCTGCAGGGCGGCTGTCCGGCGCAGCCAGCCTGTGTCGAGGCTGCGGCCCAGTAGTGTGCATGCATGGCGCTACTCCGGACTTGTCAGCAAGATGTCGCATTGAGGTCGCAGACATACAACGGACACGTCTTCAACCTACCAGAACGCCGCATGCAGACGGTGGTGTACATGTCTCGCACCCCCGGCGCCGGCGGCCTGGCGGCCAACGGCGGCCGCATGATCCTCAACGAGGCGGAGCTGCTGGCAGCGATCGAGGCGCTCCTGAAGCAGCGCGGCCGCAACGAGCGGCTGCAGGTCTTCAAGCCTGACGACTTCGAGGACTTCACTGGCGTCGTCAGCTTCTTCTCTGACGAGGTGGGCATGCTGCAACCATGCGACGGCTGCGTGCAGACGGCTGCCCTTGTTCTCCAGCAGCACTTAAGATATATACCGGGGTAGAGTAGCGAAATTGAGGCGCGGTGCAGAGACGTGGTGGCAGCGCCTGCCACCGGCAAGCAAGCAGACCGGGGGTTTTCAGCGTGCCATTTGGTGCGTCTGCAGCTGTGCATGTTGGTGGCGATGCGTGAGGAGGGCGACCTGGTCGTGACGAGCAGGTGGCCGCCATCATCGGGCCCCACGGCAGCGCCTTCCTCAACATGCTGTGGACGGCGCCGGGCGCGCTGCTGATCGAGATCATGAACGACAACATGGAGGGCAACGTGGTGTTTTGGGAGGTGAGTCCTCCGGCAATGTGGTCGTTTCCATGTCGGCTCTCCCTCACAGCTCACAAGGGCGTGACGGCGGTGTCGTTGCGGGGGAAGTGCTGCATCCTCGCTGGCTCCAGCATTGCACTGCTGGCTCTTGTGTTCACGCTTGCGGTGCTGGGATCGGATTGAGTCGGCCCTGATTCCGCAGCGGTGTCCGCAGATGGGGGCCAACCTGGGCCATCATTATTGGCCGCTCCCCGTCCCCGGTGACAACCCCACCCGCGGCGCCAACCTGCAGGCGCCAGTTGACGATGTCGTGCAGATCCTGTCGAGGTGAGGAATTTCTGTGGACGTGGAGGCACAGGAACGCATCTGCCATGCCACGCTGCCTTCAATGCATTCCCACCCGTGCGGCAAAGGTGGCACTGACTGCATGCGATTCCACAGGAATCTGGGGGTGGAGGTGAAACAGCCTCCTGTTGAGCCATCCTACTGGTGGGACTTTCAGCAGCCACCCGTCCAGAGTCGCCCACCGCGGAAACACCGCAAAAGCGGCAACAGTCATGAAGGCGGCGTGATGATTGCATAGCGTTCAGTGGTGGCACTACCAGCCTGCCTCCTATCGCAGCAGAAAATCACCGATGGCGCAGGAAGGAAATTGTCCAGCACAGTATCATCTGGCGCAGCGGAATCCAGTCTTGTCGCTTTTGGGAGAGGCCTTGGCCTCGTGACGGGCCCCTTTCGGCATCAATGTCATGGGCTGCTTCTGGCCTTTTGCGTGAACTGCTGACATGCTGGTTTGGTACCTCCCCGACATGCCGCGGTTCGCATTACCCTTGGCCTCGTGACACGAGCGCTGTTGATTTACTCCCTCGTAACTGGGGCTCCAGGTGGGCATCACAACTGCTGTTGGGGGTTCCGCAACATTGCTCTTTGGCGGATAGAAGCTAACAGACCTAGACGGTCAGGACAGGCGAGGATACCCACCTCGACCATGCAGATAAGTGAACACCCTGAACAAGTAGCGGTCTGAAACAGCTTCGCGAGCCTCAGCTCAAAACACCTGTGCTCACTTGCGTTTGGCAACGTCGGAAATCAGGCGCCTTCTCCCTCAACTTCGATTCAGACCTGCTGTAGAAGAGTTGTTGAAAGAGCATCACAAGCATGCATGAGCGCCCTTTCGGGCGTCGGCTGCCAACAGCTGATGCAGATGCGATTCAGCAGCGCCCTTGATGTTGCACCTACTTGCAGCGCCAGCCGCTGGTGCCTCCGATCTCCCTCCATCTACTGCAGAGGCCAGGCACTCGTCGCTGGCGCAGGCACTGCTGCAGGCTGCACGGCAGGCACCTGCGCCTGCGGCTGGGCCGCCAGCCGCTGGGCCGCCTGCTGCTGCACGGCAATGAGGGCGGGCCCCGCGGCATGGCCGCCCGGCACAGACGCGCTGCCGGCGGCGGGCGGCGCGGCGGCGAGCACGCCCGCCCCCGCCGCTGCCGGCGGGGCGGCGTAACGCAGCGGCTGCTGGATCTGCGGCAGCCGGTCCCGGGGAAGCCCCCGCACAGGCATGCCGATGGAGGGGCCGCAGGGGCCCTGCGCCGCGGCGGCGGCCGCCGCCAGGGCGGCGCCTGCGCAGGGGAATTTTCGCGCTGGAAACAGCAAAGCATCGCTGCTCGGCTCCCGAGGCAGAGCTTCGACAATTGTAACACGATGCTCACAGGCAGCAGCGCCGAGCGACGTCGGCGCCGCCTTCCTGGCATGAGGTGCGTTGTGACAACAAGAGGAGCAAGCAGAGACAGGGTTCGGGCCAACACCTTGGACGGCGCTCCGGTGGCGCCCGGTCTGACTACCCTCGAGCACGGCGCCGGCCTCCGCCGCATTCTGCTGCGCCGCCGCGGTCGTGTTCAGCGCCCCGCCCCTGCGCAACAAGGATGACCAGCATGACGACTGCCAGCACGCGGGCAGGCAAATGCCGCGTGTGCAATTCCCGTTGATGCCCAGCAGCCGCTCGAACGCTCCAGGGCGCTGCACTCCAGAAGAGCCATCGGCGAGTGCCGCAACTGCACCGGTGCGGCGCACGTATCGAAGCAACGACCGAGGCACGCACAAACTACGCACAAACTACCAGGCGATTGCAGCGCAAGCGACGGAAGGCAGCCCAGACTCACGTGGCCTTGACGACGGCGCGGGCAATGGACAGCGCGCGGGCTGCGGGGTCGTCGCCCTCCTCCGCCCACGCGCCGGTCTTGATCCAGCGCTCGAAGACGGCGCCGCCCTCCAGGCCGCCGTCGCCGCCGCCGCCGTCCGCCGCCAGCACCGCCTGCGGCGCGCCTGCCAGCAGCTGCAGCGGGGAGGAGGTGGGGTGAGCCGGCGTGGGGGCGAAGCCACTGGACACAGCAGAGGCAAGAGGAAACCTGCAGCAGCACGCAGCCGATGCCAGGCGGGGCCGAAACCGCTCTGCAGCCCCTGTGTGGTGCCATTGGAGGCGGTGACCAGCGCTGTGCACGGCCGCTCTTGAGGTGCTGTGGGAGCTTTGCAGGGTGTTGGCACAAACAAGCTGGTGGCTTCGCGACTGGTTTGTGTCGGGTTGAGGGTTTAGGGTTAAGTAGCGGCACCTGCTGCATCTTGTGGTACTCGGCGAGGTCTGCGCGGTAGTCCGACAGCGCAAAGTTGGTGGCTGCCGCCGTGCCGCGCAGCCGCACCTGCGTGCGCACTTGACGAAAGGTCACTCAGGGTGCCACTGTCATGGCACAGCAGCGATGTGCCGTCGTCTCACAGCGGAAGCCAGCCGTCAAGGTGAGCTTTGAGCTGCCCTTGCACTTGCACTTGCACTCGCACTTGGACCAGCCCCAAGGCTGTTCCTGGACCTGGTCGCCAGCAGCAGCACCGAGGAAGCCCGCTGCAGGTGACGTACTGCAACACACTGGCGCGGGAGGACGCCAGCAGGCGAGGGCTGGGACTCTGCGCACCAGGGCGGCGTCGTACATGCGGGCGGCTTCGCGCTCCTCGTTGAACAGGCCCAGGTAGATGTGCTTGCTGCCGGGAATGCCGATGCGCGCCTCCCACCGCCCTGCAGCAAGGGCGCAGTCAGTGATGTGGCGGCGCCCACAGGGTGGAGCCAACCGCGCCTGCCTCAGGCGGACTACACGGCGCAAGGCGTGCAGCGGGCCGACGGGGGGAGCCAGAGCCCAGACCCCAGCCGCACAGCGACGGAAAAAATACAATGTCCAGGCGATGTTCTGAGCACGCGGCATGTTCAGACAGCAGGATTCAGGGAAAGGCGATCCGCAGGGCAATGGGTGGTAATGGTATTTGGGTGGGAACCTGTCGCCAGTTGTCAACGATCGTGGTTCCTGCAAAGGGAGGAGCCAGGCATGCCAGCGGAGCGGAGCGGCGAGGCGAGGCCGCACCGGAGGGGTGGTGCGTGACGCCGCGGAAGGAGGAGGTGCCGCGGGAGAAGCCCTGGCTCTGGCGCCGCACCGCCATGATGAGCTCCTCCAGGCTGATGCTGTCCATGCACTCCGTCAGGTCCGCGTACCTGCGCAGCGTCACCAAGCGTTCGAAACGAGAAAGAAACCATTCGCTTCTTGTGGTGCTTCAGCCTGACTGTCCATGCACTCCGTCAGGTCCGCATGTCGAGTCGGCACGAACTGCCAGGCACACCAGCTCGAGAAAGTCGAGGGTGATGTGGCAGATGTGTGTCGGGCACTGCTTGAATACGGCTCTGGATTGCAGATGGCAGGTGCCTCTCTAGGCGCCCAAACCGCCGCCGCGCCGTCAGCCACTGCGTCCGCGGGGAGCCGCTTCCGACAGGGGCGCCCGTTGGGGTCCATCGCATCAATGCTGCAAGCGCACCTGGAGATGGTGAAGTTGGTCTTGACGCGGGGGCCCTTGCACTTGAGGGCGGCGACGTCGTACGCCTCGGCTGCGTGCTCCTCGTGCTCGTAGCCGCCCAGGTACACCTGCCGCCCCAGCTCCTTCACCCAGATGTGCGCCTCCCACCTGGGGGCAATTGGTGGAACCTCAGGGGAGGCCGGTCCCGGCTGGCAGCAATGGCGCCCGAAGCAGGGAAGCTCTGGTGGCAGAAGTGTGGCTTGGCTGACCGCACTGGCCATTCGGCCTGCGGCCAGTTTCAGTGGCTCCACCTGAGACTGGCCGCACACCACCGTGGCCAGTTTCGATGTGGCCTCAACCCTAAAACCCTTTCACCGGAACCCAGCCAACCAGGGAGACATCGAAGAGGAGCTCGACGGTGCATCGTGCTGTCTGCCATCACTCTAGCAGTCTTTCAAGGCCGCATACCCGCCACACGCCTGCATGCCAGGCAAAGGTTTCCATGCAGTGAGCCCGACAATGCGACCGAGGCTCACCTGCCGCTGCGGCGGTGCTTGGTGACGCCCCGGTAGCGGCTTGAGCGGGCTGGGGGGGCTCCCTCGACAGGGCCAGTCGTTGCGTCCGCAGCCGGGCGCGAGGTCTGTGTCGAGACAAAACCACACCCCTGTCAGACCTGCGCAGCCAGCAACTCAAAGGGGGCCTCCAGCACCTCTACAGGTGCATAATCTGTCGAGCGGAGAGCTGAGAGGTCTCGCTTGCCGGCGCATCTACTGCAATCCCCATATGGTCCCTCGAACGTGGACACTCGAACTCGCTGCAAGCACACAGCGACGGAGACGGCAAGCGAAAGTCGGTGGGGCAGATCGCATCTAAAGGCGCCCCCTGCACAGGGGAGTTTAGGTTGAGAGTTTAGCACCTGCTGGGCGCCGCGGGCTGGCGCTGCTGCCGCTTGCACCGGGCTGCGCTCGCGATCCCGTGCCGCGAGCGTCGACCGCTGCGCCGGCCGCCGGTGGCCTGCGGTGTGCTGCGCGTACTGCTGCAGCTGCGTCCGCTGTACCTGCTGCTGCGTCGGCGGCGCCTGGTATGGCGGTCGCACCGGCTGCTGATGCTGCTGTGGTAATGGCACCAACATCGGCTGCTGCTGCACCTGCTGCGGCTTTGGCTGTTGCTGAGGTTTTGAGGCCTGCGGTGGCGGCGCCGCAGTGGCCGCGGGCGCTGCGGCGGGCATGGCGGCCGGCGGCGGCACGGGAACTTGCGCCGGCGGCGCTGCACCTGCAGACGCTGGTGTGCCTGCGCATTGGGTTTGGGGTTGAGGGTTTCCACCTGTGTCCAGCCAGCTGGAAGTCTGTTGGAACCTCAAAGCCTCTGTGCAGCTCCTGCACTTTCTCTGCAATCTGCTCCTCAAATAGGCGGAGCTGGCACATGTCAGGAGAGCACATGCAGCCGGTGGGCGCTGCAAGCTGCGAGCGGCAGCGAGCAAGATTGCAGAATGTTGATGCCTCAGAAGGGTCCTGTGTCGCGCCGGGCGGTCCGCTCACCTGAAGCCGCCAGCAGCAGGCCCTGCGATGGCGCGGGCGAGGCGCCGGGAATCGTGGACGGGTCCAGAAGGCCGGCAAGTTCCTGCGCGCTCAACTGGATGTCTCCTGCGGCATGGAAATGGAGCCCGGGGTGTTGCATGTCTAAAGACGATGTTCCACAGCCGAGCGGCTTGCACAGCACTGCAGCGAAGTAGCAGAGCAGCGCAGCACGCCACAGCCGATCTGTCGCAATCTGCGACAGCGGCAGCCAGGGGAAGCTGTGCATGCGAGAAGAGCGTCACTCACCGAGTATATCGTGATCGGTCTGGCCGTTGGCCTGCAGCAAGCATGGCTGTTAGTCAGTCACAGATGCAGCGACATTTGCCCCGATGGGTGGATGCTGCAGCGAAGCAGAGCAGCTCGTGCCACCCGCAGCATCGCTAACGCTGAGCCTCGAAGGATTCCCACGGCACGTAATGACATGCAGTTAGCAGGCTGGGGGAGACACAGGCGGCCTCGCCTGCCGCTGATACCAAAGATACGCGGCCACGGGCACCATTTCGGCACTGTGTTGACAAGGCTGCGACTTTGTCCAATGGCAGGCTGATCGCCGAATCTTCGGAGTCTAAGGAGCAATGACATCAGTGAAAGAAGGATTTTCAGACAGAGCAGGTTGACAATGACGCAGGATGGGCCCGCGCGCATGCAACCGCCGGCCTTGGGCCGTCGACTCAATGATCGGCGGCTGAGTCCCGAGACCGACTTGAACGAGAGTCCCGTGAAGGTTCGAATTCGAGCGAATTTCGCCAAGGCCGTGGCCACCAAGGCCGTGGCAACTGAGGGAGCGGACCTGCAGTGCAGCAGGAGGGTTGCTGGCCGGCTGCAGCGGCGGCGCTTCAGGCGTGCCTGAAGCAGCAGCAGCGGCAGCGGTAGCGGCGCCTCCCGCAGGGTTTGCCACCGCTGCGCCTGGCGCCGCCGGCTGCTCCTTGTCCCGCCCTGTCGGTCCCTGGTCCACAGGCTTGCTGCGGATGTCCGCCAGCAGCCCCATGACCTGTGGGAAACGCGATGTGAAGACCTCTCGAGCCGGTGCACAGTGTAGCCGGCCTGTTTGAAGCGAGCTGCGGTCTCTGAACATGAGACAATCAGGTCCACGGTCGCAAGTGCGTCCAGCTGAACGTCCATGCTGAGCAGTGAACCTGGTGTGCACATGGATGCCTGCCAGCGACACGCACAGCGGTGCAGGGCATGCACAGTCGCGGCATGGGCTCCCTCTGTTGGACCTCACAGCTGCAAACATGCCCTACCTTGGCAACGCGCTGCACAGACTCGCCAGTGAGCGCCTTGCCCGGCTGCAGAAAAGCACGGCAGAAAGTCGTGAGCCGCTGTGTTGGTGACGGAAGTCTACTGGCGAGAAATCTGTGGAGACGGCCTCGCTGCCGCACAGCGCTCTGCACAGCACCTGTGGCAGCTGACCAGACATGCGACGCTGCGCGGCAGTCCTGCCACGGCAGCAGCCGAGGACACAGAGGGTCCAGCCGCGGGCGCGGCAGCTGCGTGGACAGCAAGCAGGTACGGAGCGCGCACGTTGGGGTACGGGGGGCGCACATTGGCGGCGCAGAGCAGCGCGGACTCGCCGCCCTTGGGCCGCGGCTTGTGGGCGCCCGGCCGCGGCTTGCCTGGCTCGTACGGCGAGTTGTCCGCCGTCCCTAAACTCTGGCCGCCCGCTCCGTCCGCGCCGTCACCGGCCGGCACGCCGGCGGCGGGAAATGCAGCGGGCGGCAGCCCGCCGGCGGGCAGCGGCAGGCGCAGGCCGCCGCCGGGGATGGGGATGCCCATTTCCGTCAGCTGCTGCCCCAGCTGCGTGCATTTGGCGCAGCACACTTACGACGGCGGGTTGGAGCGGAAAACCCTGCTGAGATCTGGGTCTCAGCACAGCCGGCTGTGGAAGCAGATGTGCCTTCACACGCAGAAGCATCCAAGATGGCAGAGGCATGGCGAGAAGTATCTGCCCCAGCACTGAACCGAATTGAAGCAACGCAGGCGCAAGGGCAAACCCCAGACCCCGAAACCGGTACCTGGCCCAGCAGGCGGGCCGCCTCGGCGCTGCCAGGCGGCGGCAGCGTCGCCGGCAGATTGGCCAGGTGCGGCAGCTGCTGCAGCTGCTGCAGCTGTGCCGGCGTCAGCTGCCACTGCCCGGCAAACGCCTGCTGCAGCGCCAGCGGCGGCAGCTGCTGGCCGCCGCTCGGCGGCGGCGCCGCCAGCGGCAGCGACGGCGGCGTCGTCGCCTGCGCCGCCGCCTGCTTGGCCTCGACCTGCTGCATCGCCGCCGTCCAGCTCAGGCTCGGCTGTGCCGCTGGGTTCACATCATCCGCAGCGGCGGCCGCCTTGGTCTGGTCGGCCTGCTGCAGCGACGCTGCGGGCGGCGCGGATGACGGCTGCGCCGACGCCGGCCACCGGAACGCCGAAGACGCAGCTTGGGCCGCCGCAAACGCCAACGCCTCGGAGTGGCTGAGCTGCGGCTGACTCGCCGGCGGCAAGGCAGGCGACGGGCCCGTGGGTGTCCCGCCGCGCGCGGGAGCGGCGGCAGCGCCCGGCTGCACCGTGCCCGGGTGCGGCAGCGTCAGCAGCTGCGGGTGTGCCTGCGGCTCTGGGCGCGGGTCGTTGGGTGATGCGCCTGTGGGCGACCGCACGCGGCCAGCCTTGGCGGACGGCCCGGCGTGCAGCGGCAGCGGCTCCGACGGCGTGGCGTCGGACGGCGATGACGCCTGCGGGCGGTGCAGTCACTTCAGTCGGCTCCGAGGAGGGGGAGCAGACATGGTAGATGAGCCTTGAGGAAGCTCGCACTCGACATTGGACCTGTGATGGATCAGCCTCGAGACAGAAACCTATCGCAAGGGGCTGCTTGGAACACTGCTCCAATCTTCCAGCACGCTGGGAATGTCTATTTGCGGACCTTCAGGAAGCTGCGGCCCAGGGAGCCGGAGGGCGGCGCCGAGCCGAGCGCCGACAGCGCATGGGACAGCGCTGACCGCGGCGCCGGCGACACGCCGCCGCCGCGCTCCGCTGCCGCCTCCGCCTCCTCCGCCGCCGCCACCTGCGCTGCGCGCTGTGAGGCCACCTGCGCTGCCCGCCTCGGCGGCCGCCGAGCCGCTGGGGCCGGCCGTTCACGCCGGCCGGCGGCGGCACTGGCGGCGCCGTCGCCGGCGAGGCCGCGCCCCGCCCGCCGCCGCCAGCCGGCCGGCCGCCGCGACCGCGGCCGCGGCCGCCTGTTMCGGTGCGGCGCCCGCTGCCGGCCAGCATCGCCGCGACCGCCTGCTGCGCCGCGGACATCGGCTTCTGTTCCGGCGGCGGGTCCGCCGTCTCGTCGCGGCCCTCCACCTTTCGACTGCCCTGCCCCAGCAGCGGCAGTGCTGCAGCGCTGGACGCCGCCGCCAGCGGCGCGGCGCTGCCGGGTGTCGTGGTTGGGGTTCCGGGCCCGCCGGCGGCTGCGGCCGCTGCTGCCATCGCAGCGGCGCCGGTCAGCTGCAGCGGCGCCGAGGTGCCGCCGGCACTCTTGTCCTCCTCATCATCCGACTCCCACCAGGGCTTGGGCGCCGGCGCCTGCCGGCCCGCCGGCTTGGGCGGCCGCCCGCCGCGCTTCTTGGCCGACGGCTGGCCCTCGTCCTCGTCTTCCTCCTCCCACCATGGCCTCGGCCTGCAGTGTTGAGGGTTTGGGGTCACTCCGCAACTGCACTAATAGATGCAGGGAGGACTTGCAGAGTGATTGGCGATGCTTTTCCAGCTCGCAGGGCAAGCGACGGGGACGTGGCCTGTGCTTCTCATAGCAGCAGCGGCAGAGGCGGTGCTGGGTCACAATGCGAGCGACAACCCACTCCCCTGTCGTCCTGCAAGCCTCCTCGATTCTCCAAGCCCGCTCGAGCAGCGGCGAACGATGCACTGCTGACAGTGCCCAGCTCACACCTGGCGGCTTTGGCGGCGGCGAGCATGCGCGCGGAGGAGCGGCGTCCCCCTGGCTGGTCACCCTCCCCCTCGCCGCCGTCCTCCTCCTCGCCATCTCCCTCTGCAAAGTCGTCCGCCGAACCAGCGTCGCCCCACCAGTCGGCCTCCTCTGGCGGGATGCCGGCGGGGCTGGTGGCGCCGTCGCCGTCGCCGTAGGCCCCCTCCTGCAGGGATTCCAGCAGCGCACCAAGCTCAGCCTCCAATACTTCTGGTAATGTTTGGAGCAGGAGACGGTGTACTTGCAGATGTATCGCTTGAACTAATTTGTTTCGATGACGTCACCGGGCATAAGGTGCAAGCAGCGTCGGGCCTGAACCTACTGTCACCATGGTGGGCAAAGGACCCCGCCCGGCTCTGCACAGCGCGTGCACCGTCTAAGAAGACCTGACAGCAGCGGGCACCGGTCTCTTCATGAAATCAGCCAGGTGCCATGAGCTGTTAGGGGTTCGATGCAGGAGCGCACCTCGTCGAAGAAGGGGTCCGCGTCCAGGGCGGCGTCATCGCCAGGCGTCAAGGTGCGGCGCCCGTGGCCGCCGGACACCGCAGCGGAACTGGCGCGGCGCGTCAGTCCGTCGTCAACGATGTCGCCGTCCAGCACCTGCATGCGTGATGCACTTGTTCGGGTGCACAAGGGTATGATGCATCCATATCATCACGGATTGTTCGCAGCCTTCTAGCATGCCACAACAGCAAAAGCAGCTGCGTCATTGCTGCAAGACTTTGCCCGCAAAGTGAAGGAGGCAGGGGAGCCCTCTTCACGTCATATCAAGGTGCATATCGGCGTCCATGGACCAATTCCGCAGAAGCTGAGGCAGCCACTGAGCGTTTGATGATGACATGCAGTGGCTGCGTCCTCCAAGGGGCTCGCCTTGGCGGAGGGCTTGCGCTCGCGCTTGCCGGAGACCACCAGCTGCCGCGCCTCCTCCGCACGCTTCTCTGCCAGGCTGCGCACTTTGCGTGCCTCTGCGGGCAAAAGGTGTCCGAAGTGCTGTCAGGACAGTTGCCGCAGGTCGTGAAGGACAGGAGCTGGTCTTTTGCTGTTCGTGGTGTGGAGCACCGAGTGCTGTTGAGCCAGTGAAACTGCGCGCTTGGCAACAGTGTCATTTGCTAGCTGCCGTGATCAGGATGAAAAGTTGAACCCCCAGCATGATTGCCGGATGGCGCAATTTCACAAGGTTTTGGTCGGTGCATGGTTGTAGCTCGGGCGCTGTGATGGCTGTCGGTGCGGATGAAGCATTCGCAATTCAACCTGGTATGGCATGTGCCCCACCTGATGCCGCCGTGTCCGCCTTGAGCAGGCGTTCCAGCTCGGTGTCATCGCCGGCAGCCCTGCAGGCGCAGCGCTGAGCGTGTTGGCGAAAGATAGAGAGTGTCACAAACACACCGGAACACGCGACTCAGTGGCTTGCAGTGCGGAGCGGGAACTGCAAAGTCCAAGAGGAGAGAAAGCTTTGTTTGCCTGCGTGGAGCGGAGGCTTTGCGGGAGCGGCGCCGTCCGTCGGCAGCGCCTGCGCCGCGGCCTGCCAGGTCGCCGCTGGCGGCGGTGCCCGCAAACGAGTCCTCTCGCCGCAGCAGCTGCGATGCGCCGGCGGGCGTGCCGTGCGACGACTCCCGGCTGCCGCCAACCTGCGGCGAGTCCTCATCGCCACTGCTGTGCTGCGCCAGCAGGTGCAACTGGTTCCAAGGGCTGGCGTCAGCCGGGGGCGGCGGCGCGGGCGTTGCCGCCGCCGGCAGTGGGTGCWTCCGCGGCCGGCCCGGCGGGCGCCGGGCGCCGCCCTGCTGCGAGATCACCGCCGCCGCCGCCGCTGCAGTGGCCGAGTGCGGCCCCGCACGGGACTTGCGGCCATTGGCCGGCGGGGCGCGCCCGCTGGTAAGGGTCGGGCTGTCGGCCCAGGCGCCATCGTTCTGAGCCGCCTCGGAGGCGCCGCCGCCAGAGCGCCCGACAGACAGCTTCTGCCACTTGGCGCCCAGCTCCGCATCCTCGGCCTCCGGCTGTTTGCGCGGCCGCCCGCGCTTGGCTCCCTTGAGGGGCGGCATGGCGCTCCGATTGGCACCACGATGACGCCCGCTGTCGAAGACCTGTGGTCAAGTGCGAGAGAGCCTGGACTTCGTTTGGTGAGGCGGGATGCATTGGCGCCCCGCAGGTGCGGCCAGTCGGGGGAGGCTGGCAGAGCAGCGGCGACGACCGTCACGCTCTCTGAGCGCCGCGAAGTCGATCGCGAATGCAAAGATGCAGTCCAGGAGGGGCTGTCCGGTATGGACAACATGGCCCCCTCTTGGTGACGAAAGCGACCAGCCCCGTGAAAGGTCAATTCGCTGGTGACGAGGCCCACACGCCCTTGCATGCTGAAGCATACATCTACCAAGATCGAGAAGTGTTTTTGAAGGCGAGTCGCAGCGTGCCAGCGCCGTAGAACACTTTGCAGGCTTCGAAAGCCGAGTTTGGCGGCAAGCACACTGCTCGCGCCTGAAGGACAGTCGACGCTCACAGGCGCCGGGAAGCATCATCAGCTATGCCCAATCCAATTGAAACTGTGATGCGCGGCCAGAAGCGAAGGGAAGCACCGAGACTTTGTCATGATCAAAGTGGCTGGACCCCACGGAGGCGGCATGACGGTCGCAAAGCCGGCTACAGGTTTACGAAGCAGATCTACAGACTGATATGGGCAACAGCCTGCATGGAAAGCGGGCACTCATGCCCGCATGCTTGTGAGTCTGCACACGTGTGCTGGCCTTCAGCCTTGACAGAGCCACTACAAGTGGCGAGTCCGTGTGGCCTGACAGCCACGCACTTGCACGCGTTGAGGCTCCTTGCATACAGCTGCAGGTCCTGCACGTGACTGCGGACCACAGCAGCACCTCTCCCGAAGTCTCGAAACTGCTCGCTGCAGGCAGAGTCTTGGAGGCTGCAAAGGACCGGCATGAGCTCCAAAATGCGGGTGTGCATCGCAGCATAGTGCGCTGCGATGATGAGCGGGCGGACCAGCACGATCCAGCGCACCTCGCGTTTGTCGCAGGGCAGCCAGCCGCAGTTGCTGCCTCCTATCCGGGCCAGCACCCCTCGCAGCAGCGGCGCGCCTGGCAGCCAGCGGCACTGCGGTGTGCGGCCTGTCACCTCGCTGACAGTATCAGAGCTCGCTGTGCCGGTTTTGCCCAGCTGCCCGTCCTGCCGAGGTGTGCCTGCAGCCCTCGGTCGCTCCCACAGACAAGATGGTCCTCTTGGGCGGATCGTGGGCCGAGAAGCCCAGGGTCGATGATGGGCTGTGAAGAACTTGACTGTACTATCGAGTCGTAAGCAGGGTTTTACAGGCGTCCTCCAAGCGCCGACAGTCAACTGGCGAGCGGGCCTGGAAAATCGCCCTCTTTTCGACGGCGCAGCAGGTGCAGCTGGACTGCGGTGTGCGACAGCGTCGCCACCATGGGGGTGAGCGCCGCCCTGTGTTTGGCTTTCGCGAGGCCGCCAAGTGGAAGGCGCTTGCAGAGGCTGGGCGCCTTGACCGGGCCTGAGCCGCATGCCCCTGCCGTTTGGAGATGGCCTCCGCGACCTGGAATGGTCCAGGGGGGTGGTGGAGCCGCTTGCGGTAGCCGCGTCGCACGCCAAACAGTATTTGCTACTCGGCTGTGTTTCGCGATTTGCTGTGCAGCAGAGTGCTGCATCAGGATGCTGCCAGACAGGCGAAGGTGGAAGTCAGGCTAGTGAGCGGCATGTTGCACCCTTGGCAGTATCAGCTTCAGTGGGCACAGCAGACGATTGTGCAGCACTGAGCCATCTTGCGGGGCTGCGCAGCCAAGCTGGGCAGCCCTGAGGTGCAGCACTCAGACTCCTGGGCTGGGCGTTGGCTCGATAATTCTGGATGAGCGGGAGCCGGGTTGCAGCCAGCTCTCAGTTGATGCGGCGGCACTGCTGCGGCGCGCTGCCGGCCTGTTCCATGCATCCCTGATTATGCCTACTTCTGCACCCACAGTCGCTCATCGCGGGCGAGGAGTTCCAGCACATCCTGCGTGTTCTCAACACCAACGTTGATGGCAAGCAGAAGGTCATGTACGCCATGACCGCCATCCGCGGTATCGGGCGCCGGTTTGCCAACCTCGTGTGCAAGAAGGCCGAGGTTGACATGACCAAGCGGTGAGCACATGCTGCAAGCCTGCCATCAGTGTGTCATCTGTAAGACATGCGTGGCTGTCTGGCACTGGCGAGGCGGCCGGCGAACCTTGTGCATCGCCGCGGCAGAACAGCCAGCAGCCGCTTGCACGCCGCCTGCTGCCGAGGGTGCCCAGCCCGTCGTTACGCCAGAGCAGCTCTGCGGTGCGTCAGATGTGTACTCTGCAATTTTTTTGTGAAAGAAGCACTTCGTGAGGCTCACCGTCTGTCGGCGCAGGGCTGGTGAGCTGAGCGCGCAGGAGCTGGAGCAGCTCATGGTGATCGTCAGCAACCCGCGCACATTCAAGGTGAGTTCTGCAGCCGCTGCATTGGGCCATGCTGGACCTGCAACAGCGAAGGGGGACGACCGGGAAACGGAGCAGTCGGGGCAGGGCGGTCGCGTGGAGCTTGGGGCGGCATGGCACACATTGCTCAGCGAGGCAGACAGTCCCGGTGGAGCCGTTCTGCTCGTGTGCAGTTCGTTTCCAGTCTTGCAGCACTGCGGAAGGCGATTCTCAGGGCGACTCTGCAGCCTGGTTCGCAAGGGCGATGCCAGTCCGGACTTGCGCTCGTGCAGTTGCGCTTCAGTCAGGCATGCCTTTGCATCAGTGCAGATGCAAGGCATCGGTGAAGGCGCGGCGCTGGTCACAGAGAGCCGCAAGTCTGGCCTCACCCTGCCCATCCTGTATCGCCGCAGGTGCCGGACTGGTTCCTCAACAGGCAGCGCGACTTCCGCGACGGCAAGACCGGCCAGATCGTGTCCAGCACCGTCGACTCCAAGCTGCGCGATGATTTCGAGCGCCTCAAGAAGATCAGGTGAGCCTCTGCCTCCCTCATTTCAAGATGCAGAAGTGTCTGCGATGCATGTCCACGACACTTTGATAAGCCAGACCGACAGCGCACTGCCACCTGGTTCAGCTGTGTTCACAAAATGGCTAAACCAGCGCTGGCCTGCAGAGTGCGACGGTGCAGTGACCCCGGGACTGCAGCTGGATATGGTCTGCAGGCTCGCATGCTCGTCGCAAGGAGCAAGGTATAGTGCTCAGCGAAATCTTACTTCCCCTGCAGGAACCACCGCGGGCTGCGTCACTACTGGGGCCTGCGCGTGAAGGGGCAGCACACCAAGACAACTGGCCGTCGCGGGAAGACCGTCGGTGTCGCCAAGAAGCGCTAGAGCGTTTCAACTCCATCTGTGACACCTTGCACGTCGATCTGTGCTCGCTACGTGTTGCAGCGCGCAGGATTGTTCCTGTAGCTTGCCAGCAAATGGACTTGTAAGCTGTCCGCATGCTGAGGCCCCACTGCGGCGGCACCGCAATCTCCTCACGCTGTCCTTCACTGCAACCTCGCACATACAGTTGCGATCGGACTAGGCAGTCAGTCCAACTGCAGAGTTCATCTAGCATCATGCGAGCGGTCGTCAGATGCAAAGCTCAGCAGTGAGGGCTGAGTCACGCTGAGTACAAAGAGGAAGTGAGCATGTAAACCTGCGACGAGGGCAAGAGCTGCTCTGGAATTGCAGCAAGCAAAGCCTCAATGCACAACGCATTTGCGAGAACTTGCGAGCACCTGAACGTCTGCATTCTACTGCAGCACACTGGCACAGCGCACCCTAGCCCGAAGCGTCGACTGCCTCACTTCTGCAATCTGAGAAGGTTCGAGGGACCGCCCAGGCGCTTGAGCACGGGTCATTCACGAGCAATTCGGAAAAGAATCAGTCTTTTCATCCTGAGCTCGTCTCGAGGCGAGGCGGGTGAGAAGAGTCGTGGGTGAACAGCCTCACCATGTCGGTGAGCTTCCCTCACGTCCCTTGTGTCAAGACCACGACGTTCTGTGCTGGCACTGCATCTTTCCGCGTAACTCAGATGCGCAGCCGTCATCATGCACCACTCGCAGCGGGGGGAAACATTGCTCATGCGCACACAGTGCCAGGGCGGAACTTGCGGCGCACTGCAGAGTGATGCCTGTCGGGATGCTCGCAAGAGAGACGGCTGCTTTTATGCACTGCAGATCTTCGAGTACAATGGCTCGGCGATCGTGGCCATGGCTGGCGAGCAGTGCTTCGCCATTGGGAGCGACCTGCGCTTTGGCGTGCAGTTCCAAACGCTGGCAACAGACTACAAAAAGGTCTACAAGGTGAGACCTGGTGCCTTTACCACTTCTTTTCTGCTCTCCTCTTCAGCGCACGGCCAACATCGTCCCAATCAAGGTCAGTCAGCACGCGTGTTTGTGAGGCCCAAGTTCTCAGGCGGTGCAATCCGCACGCAGCCTGCGGTTTGCCGCACCTGCCCTCTTCCTCGTCAAGGCTGGTATCGTCCGTGCAAATGTCCACAGGTGCACGACCAGCTATTCCTGGGCCTGGCGGGTCTCGGCACCGACTCGCAGACGCTGTGAGTTTCTGCTCTGACCTCCCCGCATGCACCCCACCCGCGGCGCTGCATTCATCGCATAGAGTTCCGCCCCCAGTGCAGCCGTGTGCCTCCAGCACTCGTGTCCTGCAATGTCGGGTTTGCAATGTTGCCGCCTTGGCAATATCCTCGGAAGTCCTTGCATACCTGTGCTTGCTCTGGCGGCACCAGCATAGGGCGTGAGCACCGCTCACGCGTGCCGATCGTGACGCTGCGCAGATTCGAGCTGTTCCGCTTCAAGCACAATCTGTACAAGCTGCGGGAGGAGCGTGCCATCAAGCCCTCTACCTTCGGGGAGCTGGTGTCGTCCACTTTATACGAAAAACGGTGCGGACCTGCTCGTTGAGAACCGCACACCCTGAAACGTTGTAGCCTACAAGGCCACACCTTTCTGTGAAACCTTGTTGACATCAGTCCACATGTTGGGCCCACACGCAGCAGCCGGCAACAGGCTCCCATGCGTGTTGTCCCTCGTTCTCTGGTCGAACGAATGGCGGTGACGCAGCTCCTGGTGCGGGCCTTTGCCGAGGCGGAGCCAGCGGGCGCGTGCACCCGCAATCGAGATCCAGCACCACCGTCTCCAGGTGCACCCTCTGGTGGTTTCACGGCTCCCCAGACCCACCTGAGCCCCCCGCCCGCTCGCCGCAGGTTCGGCCCCTACTTTGTGCAGCCAGTCATAGCGGGGCTGGAGCCCGATGGCAGCGTGTACCTGGCGGGCACCGACAGCATCGGCGCCATCGAGACGGCAAAGGACTTCATGGTGGCGGGCACCGCTCCTGAGAGCCTGCTGGGCGTGTGCGAGGCCATGTGGCGGCCCGGCCTGGTGCGCACCCTGCACGCCGTTTGCGTGCGTGCCGGTAACCTCCTCCCCCTTGCGCGTTGCCGCTCCTCCTCGCAGGGTGCAAGCACCGGATCTAGGATCCAGGGTTTTACAGGGGCCGTCACATGAGAGCGCCAGGGCGTGCTCATCCCGAGGCTCGGCTGCGGGGCTTGGCCGCAGCGACTGCAGGCTCTTATCGCCTGAGCACGACATCCGATGACGGCATGATCGCGGCGCGTGTGTGTGTGCAGGGCCCGGAGGAGCTGTTTGAGACGACGGCGCAGTGCCTGTTGTCGGGCGTCGACCGCGATGCGCTCTCCGGCTGGGGCGCCATCATCTACGTTGTGTGCGTCCCCACGACCGGCTGCTTGTCGACCCGGACATCCTAGCAGCTTTCTTGCTGGCGTTTATGGTTCCAGACCCCACAATGCCGCTCGCAACTGCCGCTGTTCATTGTGCGCATTCGGCGTTGACGTGCGTCAGTCGGTCCTGCGCCTCTCACGCCTTCACGTGGTGCACCCGCACGGCAGTGCACACACGTATTGATGCAGGGATCGCCACCCACCCACCCCGCAATGTCCGCCCGCCACCGCCTCCCACTACCAGCCTGGCTGAGTACCTGTTCATCTCCCTGCAGGACAAAGGACCAGGTGGTTGCAAGGACGCTCAAGGGGCGCATGGACTGAACCCTGACGACGGTGCGGCCATGGTGTCTGCGCCACACTGCCGGCGCCGCCCGTGGCGCTCCCTGGCTCTGATGTTGCGGGCGCGTTTCCGACCGGGCGGCTGCCATGCGCCTGCTGTGGTGATAGCCCCGAGGTTGCCCGCCGCACGCAGCAGACACAACTGCAACTGGCCGCCTCATTGGGCTCCCTGCAACGTGCTGCTGCCTGGGCAGTGCCTGCCGATGCCACGGCGGAGCAGAGAAAGGAAGCGACTGGCAGCGCAGCTGGCACCAAGTGATCTTGCAAGCAGCAAGTACAGCAACTGCGGACTGGTCTGGTGCACCTCAGCAGTCGTTTTGCGTTGCACGCGCGCCTTTATGTAAATAAAATGTCGGAAGATGGTGCCAACAGCCTCGACAAGCCATGTTCAAGATGTGAATCTGGATCCAGGCTGACGGTTCTATGAGGTTCTTGCTTGCCGCTTGGCAGCAACAGGCAACAGGGCGCACAGCGGATATGAAGGAGGTGAGTGCTTTGGTATATCTATAGAAGGCGGAACGACGCGGGACTAGAGACAGAGGTTTACACAAAAACGAAGAATTGGCTGAGCACGGACAGCACGACCAGGCGGCTCTCTTGATGCAGACCGCGCCACTGTCTCGGTTGTGAGGTCCCCTCCCACACACAGGATGGGACCAGTCTGACGGTTCGCAGACGAATCCTGGCTGCTGGCACGGTTTTGGCGGCGTGGCCAATGTTGGCATGCCCATAAGAGCTTGCAGCCACCGGTGCAACACCACTGAACGACGCTGCCGATAGGTTTCTGCTGGCTCAAGTAAAGTTTCAGGCGAGCCCGGCACGGCGAGGGAGACGTACAATCGCACGAGCCAATCCAAGAATCGAGTGTGCCCAACAGCGCCCACGAAAAGGTTGCTTCTGCTGCCCCAGCAGCGGGTGCCATGCACGAAGACAAGAAGCGCTCGGGTGGAAGAATGTGGAGTAGTTGTGATAAAGTGGAGCGACAAGGGGAAGCAAAAGTGCAGGGGGCCACGGCAAGGCGCGAGCAGTATGGCCCGTGACCAAGCTGTGCCAGGGCAAACTGCAGAGGTCACTACAGGTTGTCGTGGCCCCCAAGAAAGAGTCGGGGCTGTCCCCAGCGAACCCCGGGCATCGAGGTTGCGAGCCTCCCATGGCCGTCTAAGCGCCACGGGCAGGCGGCCGCGATGCCTGCCGGCCAGACAGCATCTGCCAGCGCCTGCGCCGGCACGGGCGGCGACCCCAGGAGGTTGCAGAGGTTGCTGTGCCGACAGTAGTTGCGGTGGTCGTCAGTGGATTGCGCCCAGCTCGGGAAAGTTACCGCCGTCGGCGACGAAGGAGTCGAAGATGTCTGCCATGGTATCGAGGTCGAACGAAGGCCCGCGGCGGGCGGCGGCCTGCGCGCAAGATCAGGAGCACGCTACTTATCAGCAGTGAGGAGCACCGCGGGAATATGCAGTCAGGCAGCGAATCTTCCACCTTCAGCTGCGGTTTGCCAGTGTCTATTCGCTCGATGGTTGCAGCTGGCCCGTGCCATTGCAGTGGTTTGCACCCTGCTACCACGGACGCAGATGCCGGCATGTGATAAGGTGCACAAAAGCTCCCACCGCACCACCAGTCACCACAGGGACAGCTGGGAGCACACCTGGCGACCAGCGGCCTCGTCCATGATGCTGACGCCGTCGGCCATCTGCTGCGCCTGCTGCTGCTGCTGCTGCTGCTGCTGCTGCGCTGGTTGCTGCTGCAGCGCCGGCTGCTGCGGCTGCTGCTGCAGGGGCCCCCCGCCGGCGATGCGGATCTGCATGCTGCTGGGTGCAGAGGACAGGCGCAGGCTGTTGACATCTTGCACGCGGCTGCTCTGCTGGCGAGCAGCGCCGGGAGGCGGCGCCGCCGAGTAGCGCGCCACCAGCTCATCGATCTCTGCAGTCGACATCGGCGCCGCCGCCGCCGCCGGCAGGGACCCCGGCGCGACGCCGATGCTGTCAGCCCGTAGCTGCAACTGCACTGGCGGCTGCTGCGACGGGCTGGCCATGCCGGCGCCGACCGCCGGAGCCAGCTGCGGCAAAGGCGCCTGCTGCGCCGGCGGGCGTGGCAATGTGCCGGCGGTTTTGCCGGTGGCAGCTGCCGCAGACGCTGCAGCGGCATCATAGCCTGGCGGCCAGTGCACTGGCAGCGGCGGCAGCCCTGGAGCAGAGGCGCCGCACCAGTGCAAGGATGTCGCGGGCACATCGCCAGGAGAGACGCTCCAGGGCTGCTGCAGCGGCGGCGGCGGCGGCAGTGCCTGCAAGGATGCCGCCGCCGCCGCTGCAGGATTGCACCCGGCGCGCAGGCCTCCGCCGGCCACGCCACCGCCCAGGCCTGGCCCACCGCAGCTGCCGCTGCCGTCGCCTGACTGCACCGGCACGCCAAAGCCGGCACCTTGCAATGTAGTTGCCACCGCCGGCAAGCTGCCGCTGCTGCCCCACGCTGCCTGGCCCGTCTGGACACTCGGCCGCGGCAGATCAGGGCTGGGCGAGCGGCCTGAGGCGCCGCCGCCGCCAAGGCCGCCAGCAGTGCAGCTGTCGCCAGCTGGGACCAGCACATCAGACATCGCGATGTCGTGGCCGGCGGGCGTGAGAGGCGGCGACGGTGCCACCTGCTCGGCGCCGCCCCAGTCCATAAACTGCTCCCAGCTGTGCGCACTGGCAAGTTTCTGCTGTGTGCGCGGAGGCAGCGGCTGCTGCTGCTGCTGCTGCTGCTGCGGCAGCCAGGGCGACTGCACCTCGCTGCAGGCGCGCGGCGGGCCAAAGGCTCCTCCTGACGCAGCGCCAGCGTCGCTGGCAGCGCTGATCGACGGCGCTGGCTGGCTGACTGCGCCGCTCTGCATGCACCCGGCAGACGTGCAATGGGAGTGAGAAGGTCGTGCGCACGCTGTGAACGCTGCCACAGACACAGCGCAGACGAGCCTCAGCCGCATGTTCGGGGCAAGCCAGCTGTGCACGTCTTGCATGCAGGAAGCGCACAGAGGGCCAGTGTAGCTGTGCGCAGCTGTGAAGCGTGCTGAACTCTGCAGCGCTGACCACGCCAGAGCAGCTGCAGCATATTGTTGCTGCCACTGGCTGCCACAGCTGATGTTGCATGTGCTGGCCGCCAACGAGAGGCACGATGACTGACACGGTGGGCCAGTCTCCCCGCCTCGGGAGGGTACGAGCAACCTACCGAATGACACCACACACCTGCGAGAGAAAGTGCGGCAGCACAGACAGTCGCCGAGACCTTTCTGGAAAGCCAGAGGCCAGGTAGGTCGGCGGCTAGACGGTTCACCAGCAGAGGCCGGGCGATGGGCAGGATGGCACCAAAAGCACACCTCCAGGCCGGTGGCCAGCGAGCCGGCGCCCAGGGAGTTGCTCACGGTGTGCCGCAAGTGCTCGCACTCGGTGCGCAGCGACAGCATCTCCGACTCGTGCGCCCGCAGCTTGGCCTCCAGCCCGCTGGCGTGCTGGCTCAGCGCATAGTTGGCGGTGCCTGCAGGGTAGCCAAGCTTGCGCGTCGTCAGGGATTGGACATTCAGGGATTACGTTTCTGACCGCATGCAGCAGAAGGCGTGGACAGCTGGGAGAAGCACCGTGCTGGCGCGCCTCTGAGAGCTTGCAAGTGCATGCTTGGGTTCCCAGGCAACATGCCGCAGGGATGATCAAACAGCTCAGCACAACCGTGCACACAGGCAATACAATGGTGCCACAGGACTCGCACAGGACGCGTGCTCATGCACCACGAACTGATGCAAGGAGGCAGGAGGCTTGGCGAAGGGCGCACAGAGTGTGGCGGAGTTGGAGGCCAGGCTGTGCAGGTGGCTCTGCTGTTCGTTGATCTGCAGCGTCAGGCGCTTGACCGACTGCTCCAGGCCGATGACATAGCCACGGCGACGCTCCTTGGAGCGCGCCGCCGACTGCCGGTTCGCAATCACGCGGCGAGGGACCCCGCCGGGTCCGGGCTGCTCCGCTGGGCCTGGCACACCCTCGACCTTCGCCGCTACGCCACCGCCGCCGCCGGCCCAGCCCTCCACTTTGATGGCCGCAGCGACGGGCGGCACTGCCAGGGATTGCGACGCGCCGCCGCCGCCGCCGCTGTTGCTCAGACCACCGACGTTCATAGGGCTCGTCATCGCCGCGAACGGCGACACTGCGGGCGATGCCACGCTGGAGAGCTGCATCCCTGACGGCGGCGGCGCCATCGGCAGCTGCTGGCAGTCAGGCGCTGCCGCGTCGCTGCCGCTGCTGGTCATTCTGCTCGGCGTGCCGACCGGCGACAGGAGCTTTCCCGCGGTGTCGCTGCTGCCGCCGGATGAGCTCTCCCGGCTGCCAACTTTGCCGCCGCCGATGCCGGGCACGGCGCTGACCCGCACGTCAGCACACGCGGTCGCGGCTAAGGCGCCCGGAGGCGCGTCGGGCTGCTGGTTGGCAAATGCCGACGCCGACAGCGTGCAAGGCGGCGGCTGGGTTCCTGATGCGGGGTCGCAGGGCTGTACGTCCTCTAACGCCTGCTCGATGGCGCCAGCCCTGCCCCTGCTCGCGAGCACAGCACCGAAATGCTTCAGCACAGTGAGCATGCTTGCGATTGCTGCGCAGAATCAAGCAGCCCCACCACTTGAGAGCGCGTGAGCAATTGGTCGCAGAATTCGTCGGCCTGCAGTGCCGACAGGAGGACCGGAGAGACGGCTGCCTTTTCGAGCATGGCAACGCAGTCGTGGCTGTGCTCCTACCTCTTGCTTGGAGGTCCGGAGTACGCCGACCCGCCTCGAGAGTGCAACTCCGTAGTCTGCGGGTCAGCACGATAGACAATGGTCGTTGGACATCAGAAGAACTGCCAAAAGGGTGCAGACGTGCCCAGCAGTCGCTGCGTGCCTTGTAACCGTGGATATGTTGTGGTCCTGCTGTCCCGGCGGGCAAGCGACTGCGCCATCCTCCACGAAAGACAAAAAGGGACTTTGTGGGATCACTGGGACGACGGCCGACCGCTTGCGCTCGGCCAGAGCTGTTGTGCGATGCCAGACGCCACAGCTGGGACAACTCGACAAAACACGCCCTGCAGACCCTGTCGCGACAACGCCCGGGCAACCCTGATGACAGCTGCGTGCGATTACATTGCGCTTGCTAGGCTCTCGCGCCGGTTGGACGCGCGCCGGGCGACGCACGCTTGACGTCTGCGTGTGAGGCACCGCCGGGTAGGTCAGTCGGGCGCCAACCCTCACCTTTCGGGATGCAGAGGGCCCGGCACGAGCTTCCGGCGGCTGCTGACCGTCGCCTGCGCCTTCCAGTTGCTGCTGAGGGGACGCCATGCCGTGTGCGCTGGGGAAGCTGGCAGGCGGTCTCGCATCACCCGCATATCCGTCGCGGGGTGTGCAAGCTGCAGGGCGGCGGGCCAGTACTCAGGCACGGGCCCAGCCCACGCCGACGCTCAGCGCAGAAGGCGCGCCCCCGCCGAAGAAATGAGGCAACACGGAACCTGCCAGCAGCGGCAGGCGCCGCGGCTGCCCAGCCGGGTGCTGTGCAACGGGCTGCGATCGAAGTTCGCAGGAAAGGAGACGGCCACGCGCCGCAAACTTGCAGTGCAAATTCTTCGGCTACAAGCATGTTCCGGCCGGTGCCCACACGTCAATGAAAAGTGGGGTGGAATTTCATTAAACCCTTCGAATTGCGATCACTCTTTGCTACCACGGTAGTCCCGTACGGCTTGCCAGATTTTGTAGGGTTTCGAACTAGATATGTTGCGCTTGTTTGGCGCGCACGGGCTGGCGTGGCACCGGAGTCACACTATCATCTAGTCTTGCATTGGGCGCCTGCAAAGGGTGCAAGCGGGAACAACCTTCCGGCATGTAGCAATCCGAGCTGGCGAGTTCCTGCCATCGCGGGAAAGTTCCCAAAGGGCCATCTCTCTGAAAGGAAAACCCAAAGCACCTGGACCACGCCATCGCGCGCACTGCACTCCCTAGAAGATTTTGCCAGAGAAAAGATCCGACACCTCGGATGTCACAAGCGCAGTCAAGCGCCACAGCGCAGCTCAGCTTGCCGCACCAGCGGCGCCGGCAAATAGTGCCTAACGACAAAGGGAACCCAAGGGCGCCTGCATGTGCTAGCACTGCACATGCTGCGACACCGCCCAGCACCTGGCACGGGGTGCGACCGCAGCCTAATGCCACGGTTCGCACTGCACCTCTAGCCGAGTGATGGCACCAAAACGGCTCGCAAAAGAAAGGGTAGCCGTCCCGCACGCTGGCAAAGCTGCATGCGAGGTTCGACATGTGGTGCGGCGCCCGCACTGTGCTGAAACGAGCCCTGCGCCTGGATGGCGCTGCTGCGGCTGTGACTGCCATATGGTCACATGAGCCCGTGCCAGTCACGGCCTCTTTGATCATGGGGGTGTCTCTCTGGAGGAAGCTCCGCCGCGGGCGCCTCAGGGGCGCGGCGCTGCCTCAGGACCCCGGCGGAAAGAAGCCGGCGCCTGGGCTGCGGTCGCCACCGCCGCCGCCGCCGCCGCCGCCCTGCATCCCATACCCCGCCAGAACCGCGTCGAGCTGTTCATTGGAGGCACGCGCAGCGGCACGCTGCCGTGCGGACGCAGGACCATGGCCGCCGGCGTCGTGGCCACCGCCGCCAAGGCTGGCCAGCGACCTGGTCGTGGACACCCCGCTGTTGAAGCTGCCGAGGCCGGCGCCCAGGCCACCCGGCTGCACGCAAGGGAGGCTGGGTGGTAGGACATTGACCACACAAGCTTGAAGCGCTACCTGTACGTGTCCTCGCACAGAGCGTTGAGCAGGAGTCGTGCAGGAAATCAGCTGCCAGTGGGAGAAGGCTACGATTTCCACTCGTTGTTGCTGTGCTCCCAAAATGCGCACATATCCACTGAGCATGTCGCCACGTTCCGTTTGACTGCAAAACCAGCCAAGCCGCCCGCATAAGCAGCGGCGGCGGTGGTGGGCATTGTGAGACTGTCGACAAGTGCTCACCAGGAAGGAGGCAGAGCCGGCGGCACCAAACAGCCGCCCGGCAGCGGCCGCCGCTGCAAGCTGCTGCTGCAGCGTCGCTGCGTCATCGCTTTGCGGCGAGGCGCCATCGCCGAGGTTGTTGTTGGTAGCAGAACCTAGGGAGTTGGCCCACAGCCGCTGCTGCGCCTGATGCCGCTCCAGCGCCTGCTGCACGGTCAGGGGAGGGTGTCATAGAACGTTGAGAAAGGGTTCGGGAGAGAACCTGCACGTCTGGAGCCTTGCATGATGCGCCAAAGTGCGACTCCGGGGCACAAACCCCGCGACATGTGCAGAATCAGAGCAAGCCTGGATTGTAAGCCGATGTTGTGCAATGAACACCCCAAACTGCACCCATAGCCAGTTTCACTGCCTTGCACTCCAGCCCGGCAGAGGTGTTTTGAGCAGGGACTCGCTGCTGCAGCAGACGTGCATTTGGGGAAGCGTACACAGCCCGTCCTCCGCCCCCACACCTCGGCCAACAGCAATGGACCGCGCTGACGAGTGCCCTCTGACACAATGAGACAGCGAAGGGTGCTCGGGGGAAAGCCTCAAGGGCTGTGGGCCCAGGAAAAGTGGCACACAGCTGGTGAGGACCCAGAGAAAGTGTTGTTCTTGAGCAAGCCACCTGCAGCTGAGCGCGATGGTGGCCCTCGTCGCCGCCGCGGCCGCCAGACGGCGGCCGGAAGCCCTCCGGCGGCACGCGGAACCCGTCTGGCAGCTGGAAGGCCTCCTGGCCGCGGCCGAAGGTGGCGCTCGCTGCGGCACGGCACGCGGCGAGCTCTTTTCAGCACAGCCAGGCACCGCCCATGACCGCTCGCAGCTGAATTTCCGTAACCAGGCCGGCCACACATCACCGGGGCAAGGCAGGCAAAAGCATGAAGCAGCGTGCAGCACTGGGGTTGCAAGCGCCACGCTGGCGGCCCTACATCCTATAAGGCCACAAAGCACCTGTGGCGTGAGTGGGTGACGAGCGGGCATCGGCAACAGCGTAGGGGCTACGCCGGCCGTTGCCGTCACCGTGGGGAGAAAGGTGCAGCCCTGCGGTGGCGGGAAAGCCGCCGCTGCTGGTGGGAATGTTGTGCGCCGCCAGCAGTGCCTGCGCAGCATGGGACAAGCCGCCTCACGGCGAGCGGTGTGCTGCGCGGCTGCAAGCCATGCCCGGCAGCAGCAGTTGGCCGGCTGCATCAGCCGCATGCTGCTGCCCAAGGCTAATAGCACGCGGTGGACCTCTCGGAAGCATCTTTCGGGAAGCCTCCTCCGTGGGCTGCCCCCCTGACGCCCTCAACCATGCAGCGCTGAACCTGACCTGTGCTCTCCGCAGCTCGGACGCCAGCATCGCAGTCTCAGAGTCCCGCTGCGCCATGTGTTCCCGCAGCACCAGCGCCTGCTGCGCCAGCGCCTGGTTGCACTCGCCTGCAACATAGTCAGATTGTGCATAGTTTCGCGAGAACCAACCGTGTGTGTTGACATGAGAATGGGGAATGCGCTGCCTGGCAGTGCCAGGCTCGAGGTACCACTGATGACATGAGCTCATCAGCGGGCAAATGCTTGTCACAGTGCTCAGCAGACACCTTGAGCACGCTCATTGAGAGGGATGTGGCAGCGCAGCGCTGCTGCATCGTTTGATGTGGTTCTGGGCAGCAAGAGCGGTTGCGGACCTAGAGATGATGTGTCCTGCTGCAGGCTGCGCAGCTGCATGCTGGCCGATGTCAGCTGCATCGTGAGTGTTGAGACCTGTGCGACATGGCGCAGCGGCACTCAGTCGCTCGCATAGACAACAGGTGCAGTGCAACAGCTGCGTTCGACAGAGCGGTCTTGGCGGGGGGACCAGGACCGCATGATCACTCGAGATGCGGCAACAGGACCCATGCACCACCACATATTCCTTCCGCCTCGAAGACTGCAACCAGCTGCACTCCTTGCAGCTGTTCTTGAAACGGATCCCACCTGGCCCTCGAGCTCGCCGATGTATGCGAGCTTGCGCTCCTTCGACCGCGCGGCCGACTGCCGGTTGGCTAGGATGCGCTTCACCCTTGCCGTAGGCATCTCAGCCAGCTCCTGCGACATGGCGCAAGCATTGTCGGCAGGCGTGAGGTGGAAGGTGTTTTGCTGCAGATCACGACAAGAGCCACCTGCCCACAAGACATCAGGTGATGGGTAACATTGGCAGGGTCCATCGCATCCGGCAACCCACGCCTGCTCATAGCTGGCTTCTGGACAGGAGGCCGGGTGGCTATATCAGCACTGAACAGCAGGCCGGGTGTGATTGCAAGGTCCGAGTGATTGTGCGTCGGCACACCTTGCGAGAGGCGCCGGCGCCGCCGGCGGTGATGCCGTGCGAGTGGCGCTTGTCGCGGGAGCTGCCGCCGCCGCCGCTGCCGCCGCCGCCGCTGCCGCCGCCGCCGCTGCCGCCGCCGTCGTCCGAGCCGCCGGGCGTCGTGGCTTTGTGCCCGGCGGATGATTTGCCTGACAGCGTGGCGCCTGTGCCCACCGATCGCGGCGTGACAGTGCCTGTCGTGGCGCCCTCGTCAGATGCCTTGCCCTGTAGAACCGGTGGAGAGAGCGTGAAGGGTGAGGCGGGCAAGCTCTTGAGGCGGCGTGTTGCCAGGGTGGGGGCTTAACCGGAGCTTGAGGCACAGCTGCTGCCCCGTTTCAAGCAGCAGTCTCGCCCGTGGGCCGGCAACGCTAGCCTGAAAGGGCGCAGGCAAGGGTGCCGCAACGGGTGCCCGCTACAGGGTGTCCGCCAGCAGCAGGCATAGCTCAAGGGACGTGCCTGCATGGCGGCCGCCTGGTCGTGATCACTCATGTCCTCCTGCTCGTGCAGGGCGGCTGCGATGCGCTGCACGGTGGCGTCCGAGCCGGCTCGCCTGATGCCAGCCAAGATTTCACTGAGTCACCGGCCTTGAAAGCACGAGGGCAGACAGGACAGCTCCTAAGGCACGATCAGAGAGGGCCCCAGAGCTGTCTCACCTGCTGGCCGGCCGCTGCGTGACGCACGCGGCCATGACCAGCTAGCTGGAGGGTGAGCTGGCTGCTCGAAAAAGCGGGCAGCTGGGGGCAGCTGGGCAAGTACAACAAGGACGCCAACTGTTCGGTGCTGTAGTCCAGCTGGTCTAGGGCTCAATGCTGCTTGGAAAAGACACCACGGAGCTAGCCGCTGACTGCCATCAACAACGTGTGCGATAGTAGACTTCGGCACCGCCAGCTGGCCACAGGTATAAAGCAAGTTGGAGAGCTAGACAGCAAAGGGTACACGACGGCCAAGCGGGACGCACTTTGTGCGAGACGGGTGAGAGCGGGGCTTCTGCACGCCTCCAATGTGCGCCATGGCCTGCGCCAGCTCCAGCCTGTACTGCAGCAGCAGGCCTTGCATATAGCCGCATAGGGTAGAGGACCGCAGCATAGATCGCGGACCGTGATGTCGAGTGCCGTGCGTTCTGACACCCTGCTTGGTTTCGCCTCGTGTTCATGCAGGTGCTGCACCAGCCGACAGCTGCAGCGTCACTGCACTTCCACATTCGCGTACGCACGTCCGCGGAAGGACCGGGTACAGTTTTGAGACTTGGAAACAAGAACGCAGCATCGCAGCGCGCATGAGGCAGCAGGGAGCATCCATCCAGTGCCGAGCAGGGCCGACCCCAGCCAAAGCCCGAACAATCACTTCCGGTGTGTTCTCTCCATAATCGAGCACGAGCGCTCGAAAGTGACGAGCAGGTCGGTACGAGGCTCCTGATGAGCGGCAAAGCCATTGGAAAGGATCATGCATGGCAACAATACTGAAGGCGGGCCCGCATGCGCCAGGGGCGCGCGGTTGGCACCAAACAGATAGGTGATCACACCCACCACGCCCACGCGAGTGCGCTGCCGAGCTTCGCCGGCTCCTGATTCGCAATGCTCCGTCCGGAGCGCCACAGAAGGGTGTGTACTAGGCTGCAGGGTAGCCAGTACACGGCTCGCAGCGTATGCGCCTGGGACTGGTCGCCGTTATGCGGCTTCGCAGCCACCTGCCGTAGGAGGGAGCTTTGGCGATTATCTCCTCCCTTCGCCACCTGAGACGCCTTGACTGTGCAGGATGAATGGATTTGCAGAATGCGTGCGCCTTCTCGAGCCCTGTTGGTGTACACGGCAGAGTGCCGTGTGCGGTCACGCCACGAAAGGTGGGCAGAGCATCCTGAGGCAGGAGCGAGTGGCTAGGAGACCGTCGGCTGCCACTGCTTGACGCGCGAATCCAAGCGCCAGCACACATGCAAGCTGGCGGCAGCTGGGTAAGGTCCATGGCTGCCCAGCTGACTGCTGGGGGGCGCAGCCGGAGGTGCACATGTGCAGGCCTCGATCAGCATCAGCCGACATGAAGAAAAGCGGCCTAGGCAGGCTGTGCATTCTTTGATGCGGCAAGCAGCGAGTAGGCGATCGAGCACCTGACCACCACGGCGCTTATGACTAAAGAAGAGCCGGGTACAGCGTTTCGAGTTCCTCGCCGGCGGCACGACGAGTCGCGCACCTAGCGAGAGGGAGAGGCCGAGTACGCTCGCACGTTGACAAGGTGCTAGCTGGCGGAAGTGTTACAGCTCGACAAGGCAACCACTCGCTAGATATTTTCCCGCGACTTCGCGCCTGCTGCCCGCTGGCGGATTCTCAGCTCTGTTCGGAGTTGGAGGCGAAGCCAGTAAAATCGTTGTAGTTTTACTGTTTTACCCTACTGGGAACTCAACATGCAGGGTTTATCAGCTAGTTCAATTCGGCAAGTCGCTTGATGCCGGGAGGGAGTCCGCAGCTCCGCACATTGCACAGCATCGCCACAAACAGCAGCCAAACGCTGCAGGATGCAGTCAGACTGTGGCCGCCTCGCCAGCGGCACGGGCCTCGCGCAGCAGGGCAGCCCTAAAATTGGTCTCAGATCGTTTGCAGCGGGTCGCCGAGCTCGCAGCAGAGCGGATCGGCGATGTGCAGGTGATTCCGATCGATAACCCTTGCACATGCCCACGCTTTCAGGTGCTTGTGGGCACTGATCTGCTGCGAGATGTACCCTGGCGACCGGTTGGCATGCCCAAAATTCAAGCAGCTCCAGTGCAGAGCGGCATATCAGTAGCGCACTCAAAGGTATTCCAGCATTCAGCACCCTTGCGGTCATGAAACCCTACTCACAAACAGCTACGATCCGATGGAGCCAGCTGCGGCGACACTGGACTGCCGCTGGAGTCGAACATGCTGGGCAAAAACGGTGCCGATGTCCTGTGCTGCTGTACTGCGTGCCGAGCCAAAACCGGGCGAATCCTGCAAGCTGGCTGACAGTCGCACTCAGCGCTATTCATGGCGGCAATGCACACACCCAGTCGCTGGGCACTGCGGCCGCAGATCGAGCTGGGTAGCCTGCAAAACGCAGCGGGCATGTCAATCCCACGGTCACTCATACACAGCGCAGCACATGGGCTTCCGCCACCACCCAGAAACACCACCATCTCTGCCTGACAGTCCCTTCTCGTGCAGGCGCCAGGGCGGCCGCGGAGAGCTACTCGGGCAAGTCGGTGGCGCCGCCGGCGGCGGGGCACCACTTCCTGCACATTGATGACTTCTCGACGGACGAGATCCGGGCGATGCTGGCTAGCGGCGCCAAGGTGAAGGAGAAGTTCCGGCAGCGCGACGAGAGCTTCAAGCCATTTGCCGGCAAGACGATGGCGATGATCTTCACAAAGCCGTCGATGCGCACGCGCGTGTCGTTTGAGACGGTGCGCTCTCGCATGTCTCTTGGATCTGGCTCCTCTGAGCAGCACACCATTCCGCGGCACGCGCATGGCTACTAACACATCGCTTACTTGCTGCCAGGCAGAGCCTCGGCGGGCCAGGCAGTTGCACACAGCACCTGGGCCGCATGTGCAGCTGACGAATGCATGTATCCCTCCTGGCGGTGGGCAAGGCTGCCCTGCTCGGCAGAGCTTCTACGGCATGCTGTCGCGTTGTGTCGAGGCGGTGCTGCCCGGCACAGTTGGCAAAACTTCCTCGCTTCTTGCTGCCGCCCAGGCCACCCAAGGCTTCTCGAGGCTGCGCGGGTATGCCAGCTGTTTGAGCCGGATTCTGAGAGGCAGCCAACGACGTGTGGAACTTCATGGTATCCTCTGCATCGAACAGGGCTTCTTTCGGCTGGGCGGGCATGCGATCTATCTTGGGCCCGACACCATTGAGCTGGGCAAGCGGGAGGCGACAAAGGATATCGCCCGCGTCATCAGCCGCTACAACGATGTCATCATGGCGCGCCTGTTCGCACATGAGGTGGGCATCGCCGTGTGTTCATGTGCTGAGGGTGAAACTACACCAGGCGGCCGCAGGGCAGACGGCAGGGCCACCACGGCGGCGGCGGCTGCGGCGGCGGCGGGCATGCTGTACGTTTGCGCGCTCCTGGCGCATGTCGCATGGACAGGAAGGATCGGCGAATGGACAGCTCATGCACTTGGACAGCAGACAAGGACGAACAAAGCTGCACAAGCAACAGGACCGCATCCAGACCGAAACCAGCAAACCAGACACCAGCACGGAAGGAACAAGACAAACCGACAATCCTCTGGCACACAGGACCTGCTGGAGCTGGCAGAGTACTCCACCAGCCCGGTCATCAACGGGCTCACGGACTACAACCACCCGGTCCAGATCATGGCGGACGCGCTGACCATCAACGAGGAGCTGGGCTCCATCGAGGGCAAGAAGGTGAATGCTGTAATGTAGGCTTTAGGGTTTGGGTGTTTCTGGCCTGGACGAGCCTCCCAGGGTGGTCTGGACCCTATTTAATCTGCAAGTGGGCACACTACCAGAGGCGCGCTTGCAGCCCTCAGCCTGCCCGCCCAGGCCAGCATGCCAGCAGCCCCGAGACCTGACACACAAGCGAGCCTGGCGGCGCGGACGGTTTGCACCAAACGTCCAACAAACAGAGGCTGTCGGCCGCTGGGGGTCGAAATCATCCAGGAACAGGGCCAGGGCCAGCAAGCTTATAGAGCACGCCTGCAGTCCCTGCATTCGGGATCGAGGAGAGACCGTCATGTATTCGCTGTTTGCTGCCGACTGCCCCCACCCTCTCTGTCCAGGTGGTGTATGTCGGCGACGGCAACAACATCGTGCACAGCTGGATACGGCTGGCGGGGCGCCTGCCTTTTGATTTCGTGTGCGCCTGCCCGAAGGGCTTCGAGCCTGACGAGGCGACCATAGGTGCGCTTCTGCTGCGGCCTGATCCAAGTGCGCGCCTCATCTGGCCCGCTGGCACGCCCGCCGTCAAGTGTGTTCGGGTTCAGCCCTTGCTGCACTGTTGAGAAGACTGGCTGACGCGTACTCCGCGAGCTGGCGCAATGTAGAGACTGCAGCAGCCACGTGAGCAGAGGTGACAAGGAGCAGCGCAGGCAAGCAGCGAGCGCACGCGCGGCTGCGTACCTGTGCTTAGCATTGCGCAGCAAGCGAGCATGCGCAATGACTATGCGCGGCAGCTGCACACTCTCACCCAACCGCGCCTTCGCAATCGCCGCAGAGCTGGCCAACTCGGCGGGCATTGGGCGGACGACCATCTCCAACGACGCATGGGAGGCAGTCAAGGGCGCCGATGTGGTGTACACCGACGTGTGGGCGTCCATGGGGCAGAAGGAGGAGGCGGAGAAGCGGAAGCGCGTCTTCAAGGATTTCCAGGTGAGATGTGGGACCGCAACAGGAAACGGGGGAAGTACGGGCCAGCAGCAGCGGGTGACAAGGGGACTGGAATGAGGCGGAGCTGCAGACGCGTTCCTTAAAAGACTTCCCGGGGGTTTTGGGGGTTGCAGAAGGCTGTCTGCGGCTGCTGCACGGAACCAGGCATTACTGGCAGAAGACTTGGTGGGAGGGCAGCAGAGCTGTGTCACATGGGTGACAATGAAGATGAGGCCACAGGGCGGGCGAGCAGGCCATTGTGTTGTAGCGCCAGTCGTGCACAGCCATGCACGCTGACGAGGGAGGAACAGCACACCTCAGTGACGCTGCGGTCGCAGGTGACAGAAGATATCGCAGCAGACACACGCTCGGACAGGCCTGGTTCGTGGAAGCAATCAGGCACAAGGACCTCTAGTGCAAGCCCGTTTTGTGTTGCGCAGGTGACGGAGAAGATGATGCAGCAGGCAGGCGACCAGGCCATCTTCCTGCACTGCTTACCGGCCGAGCGCGGCGTGGAGACAACGGATGGCGTGGTGGAGGCGCCGTACAGCAAGGTGGGCTGGCTGGGAGCGTGTTCACCCGGAAGCGAGCGACCAGATGCCAGCAAAGGCGCTTGGCCGGCACGGCCACCTGGCTGGCGATTGGGCAGTGCAGCAGGCTGCACACGGGAATGCTTGATGCATGATGTTGTAAGCACCTGCGCATCACATAGGTGGAAGCACTGCTAGCTACAGCTCGGCTGCGACCGTGTGCTAGATGCAGAAGTGATCCACACCAGTGCCGCTGCAGGTGTTTTCGGAGGCGGAGAACCGGATGCACGCGCAGAACGGCATCCTGCTTCACGCGCTCGATTCGCTGGCCGGCCTCTAGCCGTGCTCTTCCAGTCCCTCTTTGGAGCGCTGAACAAAGCTCCGCGCAAACCTGCCGCCGCGGCGGCAGCATCGGGCCCACTGGCCGGCCTGCTGCACTGAAATACAGAAGAGAACCGCAGGGGGTGGTGACAGTGTTGAAGTGCGCAGCCTTAGTTGACAGGAAGGTGCTGGTTTTGATGTGAGGGATGGTGGAATGGGATGTGGTGTGAATCCCTGGAAACTCGACTCAGTTGCACACTTCCAGCTTCCACCGCCGTTACCATCGCTGGTGGAAGCACAAGCAGGGTTTAGACGGAATTCAAGTGCATGCCGATTGAGCGATTGGCTTTCGCACTACGTTCACATTTGATCGTCCAGTGCGAGCTCTCTCTTTACGGACTCCAGTTATTCACCAGCCCACCCCACGCGGAGTTCCTTTTGTTGAGCAGCGCTTCAAATTTTGATCCCTTCCGCAATCTTGGGCCTTCCCCCAGCCTTGCACGGCCCCTCCTGCTTGCTACAGCCCGATAAGAACTGGCTGCATTCAAGCAAGGCTGTAACACCCATCGGTACCGCGTGGTGATTCAACCGCTGGGCAGCTCTACAGACAGACCTCAGGCAGACGCAGCGCTGGTTTCAATTCGTGCAGAGAAGGTGCCGGGATCCACGAAAGCCGCTGCAGACAGTTCTTGCACCAAACCGGTTGTACAAAGAGTCGCGTGTGCCGCAAGGCATCATGGGAGAGCAGCCGGAAGCCAATGGCATGCCTGCGGCAGCGTATGCTATGGTGCAGCAGCCACCGTCACAGCAACAGCAGGTCCCCGCAGCCGCCCAGCCCAGCGGCGAAGCGCCAGCTGATGCCGCTCCTGCAGCTGCAACTGCACCCGCAGCAACGACGGCGGCACCGCCTGCTGCGGCAGGGCCGTCGCCGGATGGCTTTCCCCGATCACATTACAGGTAGGCGCCTCGCTTCCCTGCATGTCGGTGTCACTGGTCAACGGCTGGCTGATGCAAGTGAGAAAGGATGTTGCAGGAACCAGCGGCTGAACAGCCGTGTCAATCGATTGCAATTTTGCATCTGGGTTTGGATCGTGTTGTTGTCCTGCAACGCGCACAGCTGCGGATGGCACTGCGCCCGCTGCGAATCGATGTGCAGCGCTGGTGCTGCTGACGACCGCCGTCAGACAGGACTCGAGCCACCGCTACGCGCAAGTGTGACGCGGCGCTGCGGCGGCGCAGCGGCAGAGCTGGCGAGAGGTTGTCGATGCGGCCTCGCTGATGTGTCGCATCCTGCTAAAGCTCCTGCTTACCCCCAGCCCCACCTGATCCTGCACTGACAGGCTGTACAAGACGCTGCGGGGGCACACGCGGGGCATCGTGGCGGTCAAGTTCTCACAGGACGGCGCAGTGCTGGCGAGCGCCTCGGCGGACAAGTCCGTCAAGTTGTGGGACAGCACCAGCGGCGCACTGCTGCGCACGCTGGAGGGCCACACCTCGGTGAGCGGCTTTGCATCACACGCCTTGTGCTGATAGATGCTTGCTGACGCCGTCCGGCTTGAGACGCCTCAGTGCATGCCCGCCGGGCGGATGGCGGGGCCCTTGCCGCGGCGGCGGCGGCGGCATATACACCACGAGATGCAGGGTTCAGGGCAGCCCCAGAAGCGGGGAACGAAGATCGTGCTTTTTGCTGGCTTCGATTTGTCGGGCGCACCTTGTAGGCAGCACCCCGCACAGCTGGTCTGTGGTCCGGCTGCCGGGCACCGGGCCGCTGACCCGCTGTTGGGCGCGGCAGCACTGGATGCAACCCCCTGCACGTCTGTGCTGTGCAGGGGGTATCGGACGTGGCGTGGGAGGGCCGCGGCACCTACCTCGCCAGCGCCAGCGACGACAAGACGCTGCGGCTATGGGACGCCGCAACCGGCGCCTGCCTGCGCACCCTGGCGGGCCACTCCAACTTCGTGTTCTGCTGCAACTTCAACCCCCAGGGCAACCTCCTGGTGGGTGGACCAGATTTTCTGTTTGGTGACTGGCCGCTGTACCCGTCAGATTCATTAAAGGCTGCTGCAACAGTCCCCCCCCTCCCTCTCCTGCTGCCCCGTGTTTGCGGGCAGATGGCCCAGGAGCCCACTTGCGTGAGCAGGCACACGAATGCAGCGAGCGCTCGAGGGCTGCCCCGCGCAGGTGAGCGGCAGCTACGACGAGACGGTGCGGCTGTGGGACACGCGCTCGGGCGCCTGCATCCGGGAGCTCCCCGCGCACTCCGACCCGGTCACCGCGGTGCGCTTTGCCCTCAGCTGTCGGCGCTCGCAAGCAGCCAGACCGCATCCCACCGCGCTTGGGCCGGCAGCCTCGGGCCACCGGCTCGGCGGCTGCCTCTGTGCACCTCACTGGGTTATCATAAGGGAATGTGGCCTTGTTTTCCCTCACACCGCAGCGCGTAGCCGGGCCGCGCACTGGGCTGCCTGAGGCGCCCTCGCTCAACCCCGCGACCCAGCGCAATTCTCTGACACTCGTTGCCATCGCTCACTGAAGCTTTTAGGCCTGCAGGTGGACTTCAACCGGGACGGCACGCTGATCGTGAGCTCCTCGTACGACGGCCTGTGCCGCATCTGGAACGCGGACACGGGACACTGCCTGAAGACGGTGCTGGACGAGCGTAACCCGCCCGTGAGCTTCGTCAAGTTCTCGCCCAACGGGCGCTACATCCTGACGGGTGAGGTCTCGTCAGCCATCCACGGCAAGAGCACTCGCTGGTGGCCGCGTGCGTCCCGGCTGTGGGACTTCGTGAAGTCCTCGGCCCGTGGGCGGCGCACGCTGACGGGCGCACACACCGCCTGCATCGGCCTTCAGCTTGCGGACAGGACGATGCGGCCTTGTTGGAGGAGGGGCCCCTGACGTCTTGCTCAGCTGACAGCCTGCAGCACACCTGCAAACACTGGCCGGTGCAACCTCGCATCGTCTGCCTGCCTGCGCACGTTCGGCAACTGCTGCTTAGGCTTGCTGTGAACGCCTCTCGATGGGTGCAGAGAATGGGTGCAGAGAGTCCTGACCTGATTGCTGCCAACAGTATGTCCTCTCATGCAGGCACCCTGGACCACACCATCCGGCTGTGGGATTACACCAAGAGCAAATGCCTCAAGGTGTATGTGGGTGCGCCTCTCCTAAACCCTGCGGCCCCAGCCATGGGGCCTGAATACAACAGCCATCCTGCAGGGTGACGCGGCCCTGCGTGTTGCAATGCGTCACATGGACAGCAGCGCCCTGCCACTGGTGCCCGACTCGTGCTCGCCAGTTGGGTGCTGGCCGCCGACGCACTGCCGGCGTGCTGTCCCGTGTGCTGTCAGCCCCCCTAGCTACCAGGCCCTTGGCCCTGCCGCCCAACCCTCCCCAGCTTCCTGCAGCCGGCGCCGACCCCTCGCCGCTGCGCTGCCTGCAGGCCACCAGAACAGCAAGTACTGTGTCTTTGCGGCCTTCTCCACAACGGACCCGAATGGCAAGTGGGTGGTGGCCGGGTCGGAGGACGGGGCGCTGCTCGTTTGGGACCTCAATCGCAAAGCGGTGCGTGTTGTGTCGAACAACCCAACGAAATGAACGTCGACAAGAAGAGGAGGACCACCATGTCGCTTTTATGGGCAGCGTCCTTTCTTCAGACGCAGCCCAGCGCGCCCCTGCACGAACACCAAAGTGTGCGCAGCAGGTGGTGCTGGACAGCGCCGCTTCTGCGGTTTGTGCGGCACCGCCAGCCGCAGGGCAGCTCAGCAACAAACCTGTCTCTGGAGGAACCCGACTGCTATGCGCAAGCAGTGCAGGGCTGGTTGCAGATCTGTTTGGAGGTGCAGGCTTCAGACTAGTCTGCAGGCCCCAGCCTCGGGACTGCCGCAGGATGCCAGCCCGCAGGCCATCGCCGCACTCAGCACCTGGACCCTAAACCCTGCAGGTGGCAAGCGCCGCTGCCCCAAGCTCTGTGGCGCTTGCATCCTGGCACTCTCTGACGACAGCCCGTGCGCAAAATGCAGCTGGTGCAGCGCATCGAGGGGCGCCCCTCGGCGGAGGCGCCCGGCGACGGGCACTGCGACGTGTGCGTGGGCGTCGCCTGCCACCCCCTCCGAAACATGATCGTGAGTCTTGTCTGCTTCGCCAACCCTCTTCCTCCTTTCCACCGATCCTCCAAGGACATCCAAGCAGCTGGTTGCGGTTGCGCTGAGCTGCGAGGTGCCCAAACCTGCGAGGTGCCTGCCATCTTGTGGTGTTCTGGCAGCGCGATGGACTACAGGCTTGCAAAGCAGTCTGGGAGAGCAGTGGACAGCACACATGGCTTGGTGAGGATGTTTTACAGGCCACCAAAAGGCCATAGTCGGACACGTGTAGCAATGTGCTTCGTTCGACTGGGTGCCACAGGTGCAGAAAGCAGGTATGTGGCCTGCTGCGCCCTGACAGCGCAAACACTTGTTCAAATCGGTCTGATCCAGGATGCCTAGACTTCCCTACACCCTACTGCAGGCATCATGTGCGCTGGAGAAGGATGGCACCATCAAGCTGTGGGTGGACGAAGGGCCCGAGGGCACAGCAGCGGCATATGCGGCGCCTGACGCCCCTCCGACCGTGGTGCACAATCAGGCGGCAGCAGTGGTGGCGGCGGCAGCGCCTGCAGCGGCGGCGCTAACGGCTGCACCAGCAGCGGCGCCAGTGACAGAGTCGGCGGCCGCTGAAGCGCAGCCCATGGAGACTGATGCGCCGCCGCAGCAGCACTGACAGAAGGGCAGAGAGCACGGTTTCAGCATGCTGTAGTTGGCAGCGCAGGCTTCCTGTTGAAGGCTCCTTGCCAACACGTCACATTTCAGCACCAAACTGTCATGAGTATCAGCCGTGAGCTTTGTTGGCCACAACAAAGGCTGCTGGCTACTTCAGAGAATGCTGGCCAGGCGTTCAGACGGACTCGACAAGTTCCTAGCCACCTTCGTGGTTTTGACGAGATGTCGTTGGTCTGCTGACGGCAGAAGGACGATGGAGTGCAAGCAGGATGAGAGTGCATTGGCATGCATTCGGCCGGGTAAGCAGGACGATCAAAGCCATTACAGAGCAGCTGCCTACCATATGTAACCAAGCCCAGACTCGAAAAGGGCTGTGGTGCCTTGCGGCATTTAAACAGCCCCGGAACTAAAGTTACCCAGGGTACTGGCAGCTTGCAAAGCTGCGGCAGCACCCCGCAACTAGGCGCCGAGCAGACAGATTACCGACTGAAGCAGGCCTGAAAACCTGAAGTCGCAGAGTGGAGAACACCATGCAGCTGACGGGCTGTGGCAGATCATTCATCATCGTCCCAGTCCAGTGCCGCTGTGTAGTCGGCCATGATGTCCCGCCCGGCGGTCGCCGCCGCCGGTTGCGACCCCATCTGCAGCACGAATCTGGGCACGTTTCCGACCAGAAGCTTCCGGCATGTGCTGCCAGCATGTTTCAATCAGTGACCAAGCTGGGCTCATCAAGTCAGCAGCATCTAGTGCAGGGCAGGTCCAAGTTCAGGAGCAGCAGCTTTGAAGAACACAGGTGCATGCGGTCACACATGGAAGCTGGTGCGAACTGGAAGCTGGTGTGAACGATCAGCCAAGGCATCTCAGAGGTCCAAGGTCGCGAGCAAGGGGCACCTCGTCAAAGAAGGTGGGGCCCACGCCCCGGTCACCGAAGCGCAGCGGCATCGGCTGCCCGCCGCGGCCGCCGCCGCCCGCCCCGGGACCGCGGTCCCTGCCATCGCGCATCCGCCGCCGGTTCTTTTTTTTTTTNGCGCTTCTCCAGCGGCGGCGGCACGGGCTGCACGGGGAGCAGGCCTGCTGCGGCTGCTGCTTCCGCTGCCGCCACTGACGCATGTGACGGCTCCGCGGCCCGTCCCTGCCGCCGCGCCGCTGCGGTTGCTGGCAGCGAGTCGCTTGGCTGCAAGGCAGGCTGCGCTGCAGCTGCCTCGTCTCGTTGTGCCCCGCCGGCGGGCAGCTCCCCCGATTCCGGTGACGATTCGGCGCCGGGCGACCCCGGGGCCGCTGCCGCCGGCTGCTGCGCCGGCGCGGATTGCGAAGCAGCTCCAGGCTGGGGCGGGCCGCTGCTGTTGCCACTTGCAGCGCTGCCTGCAGCGGCGCCTGCAGCGGCACTGCTGTGCGGGTGCAGCCCCTGCCCCTGCACCTGCCCCTGCCTCTGCCGCCGGCGAGGATCTACAGGCGCCGGCCCGAGACTGGCACTGTTGTCGAGCGGCGGCGCGCCTTCAGACGGCTGCAGCGGCGGGCTGTAGGAGCGCGGCATTGCAGCCATCGCCTCCTGGGCTAAGTGTGGCGGCGGCCGCTGCTGCTGCGGGCCTGGGAGCCAGAGCTGGACTGCTGGGGGATCGGGGGCCGGCTGCAACTGCGGCGGCGGGCTGTACGCACGTGGCATTGCTGCCATGGGCTCCTGTGCTGCATGCGCCGGCATGGCTTGCTGCTGGTGCTGGTGTAGCTGCCCCGGGCCCGCTGCTGCTGCTGCCACTGCTGCTGCTGCCGACGCTTCTGGCCTCTGGCGGGGATCTGTGGCCGCCGCCGCTCCCCCGGCTTGCTGCCGGGAGTCCGACGTCGCAGACGCCGCCGATTGCCGCAGCCGCGGGTCTGAAACCTCTGCTGGCGGCTGTACATGCTGGCGACGAGGATCCGACACTGCCGCTTGCGGCGGCGGTGGCTGCTGCGGCGATGGCACCGGCTGTGACTGCGGCGGCGGCTGCTGCTGCAGATCCTGGGGCGGCGGCGGTAATGCCTGCTGCTGCTGCTGCTGCTGCTGCTGCAGTGGCCGCTGGCCCGGCGGCGGCGGCGGCTGCTGGCCCGCCACAAAAGGTTTCTGGTCGGGAAATAGGCTTCCGGCGGTGGCATGTTGGATGACCACCTGCCGCTGCACCGCATCCCTGCATTTGCAGGGAACGTCAGCTCAGTTTGTCGTAACCAGATGCATCCCTTGCAATCCAAACGTCATCGAGCAATGTCATATAGCAATTGGGGCGCTCAGCCCATTACTCAGCAGGCAGCGCGTGCAGGCGGCCGGTCACGCGCAGTCATTGAGCGTGTGGAGTGAGGAAGCAGGAAGCGCAGGAAGGCGGCGCACTCGACGAGGGCGTCCCACACGTCCGAAGAGCGCAGCGTAGCGGCGTTGCCGCAGATCCACAGCGCCCGCTTTGCCCGCGTGATGGCCTGCGGCGCACGACAGCAGGGCTCGCACATCTGACCCAGAAGAGGTGAATATCTGGCACGACTGGCCTGTATGCAGGCGCGGAGGTGCAGCCCGACAGCAGCTGCCGCTCGCAGCCTCGTAGCTGTGCAGCTTTGGGGCTCCAGCTCCTGTGCGCCAAGGCCGTACATCACGGCAGCTCCTCAGAGCTGCAGGGTAGCCACCGAGCTTCGCTACGCGAGGGATGTGAGGAACGGACAGCATTGCAGGGAAGCCAGTCTGTGGCACAGCCAGGCCAGCGCTCCCTGCAGAAGCGCACCACGTTGAGGCGGCGGATGTCGGAGACGAAGCCGACGTTCTTGGGCGCGTTATAATCTCGCGCCGCCCGCACGCATGACAGGATGATCACGTCCAGCTGCTTGCCCTGGAAGGAGTCCACCGTCTCGATCATCACCTACGCCAGAACGACATGGTGTTCAACGAGACTTTTCGCTACCCGTGCTCCTGCCGATGCTTGGGTACATGGGCTGCTGTCGCAACAGTCCTATCCCCCGATCCCTTGTCCCCTGGGGATCTCACGTGTAGACTGCTTCTCTACAAGCCAGACCGTGGGCCAGACGAGGATTCGACGCAAGTGGCACGATGTTCCTTGACATGTGAAGCGCGTGCCAATCCTGCGGAGCTGCATGCAAGGGGCTGGTGCAGCGGCGCCAACTGTTGGTGCGAGGGCTGAATGATAAAATGCAGCATGTTCCGCCCTCTTGGTGCGTTTGAGGTGCAATGCTGCTGCAAAATGGGAGGGGCTGGCAGCCAGCGCTGCGTCCGCTGACCAAGTGCACAGGCTACAATGTCAGGAATGCGACGCACCTCCTTTGCTGCCGCCTCGCCCACTGCCCGCCGAAATGCGGCACGCAGCACCGGCACCTGTGGTTGCAACGACGCCGAAGTTGTCGGCCAGATGTGGGGCTGGAATCGGGCATCTCACAGGAGTCGGCGCCTTGTCAGCACCTGCTTCAGTGCCAGTTATGGGCGGAGCTGCAACTTGGGGCCAACGGACAAGGCAGTGTAATGTGCCGAATCTCTGCACTGCACACTGTCGTGTCATGTACAGGGTGGGTAGGGAAAGCGTCACCTGGGCCTTGTAGAAGGTGATGACGCCGACGGCGCAGCCGCGCTTAAGGCGCCCTGCGGCTGCCGCCTCCAGCAGCACCGAGCGCAGCTCGTGGAACAGCGCCGCTGCCAGCTCTGCTTCCTCCTGCACAGGGTTCAGCAGGGTTCAGCGTGTGCGGGGATCAGGGTTTGGAGCTGCATGGGACTATGGGAGGCAAACCCTCAGCCGGCAGCACCTGCAGCACCTGCGGCACCATGCGACCACCTACGGCACCCAACTTCGACCAAGCAAACATCACGGACTGAAACTGTCTAGGTTTCGACTCGACACCGTCAACAACGACGACGAGCAGGGGCCGCCCTGCTCGAGGTCATGTTGCCGCATCCGCGTCGAGCACCCCCAGATATGACCCCGACACCTTCCGAGTCGAGCACCTCCAGAAACAATCCCGACACCTTCCAGGCAGCCGATCTCGACCCACCACTGATGCTTCCCCAATGAGGCTCGGGCATCACACTCGCAGCAGGCAGGCAGTGAGGCCACGACCTCGCCTGCAGAGACGCTTGAGCCCATGATTCGATACATGTGCAAACCCATGCAGAGATATTACCCGATTGGACTTGGACTTGGAGTTGCCAGCGCCGCGCTGCTCTCGGCCGGCGGCGACGTCAAAGAAGACGTACGGCTTGAGCAGTGGCGCCTCGTAGAATGGCTCCGGCGCCGCGGCCACGATGTTTGGCCCGTCTTGCAGCGCATCGTCGTAAAAGTACTGCGTGCAGCACGCAGGCACCATGTCGTCTTGCAGGCTTATTGAGGTGTTTCACCCCCTGCCATCGATGCAAGCCCGTGCCGCGGAGCAGAGCACACTACCGCGAGTCTACAGGCGGCCGGCGCCACCACCGAGCCTCCCAAATATGTGGCAAAAAGCACCCTTTCGGCTGCAATGTCGGCTTCCACAGACGTGCGACCCGCTAGTCGGGTGTCACATGGCGAGGAGAAGTTCCTGTTTCTTGTTGCACGGAGCGCACCCGGGAGGGGAACTGGCGGATGAAGGGATGCATGCGATACTGCACGGCCAGCATCTGTGCCGCCGCCGGCGCGCCCGCCTGCACCAGTGGCAAGCCAGGTCTGCCCGCATGGAGCGCTTCCTGTTCGAGCGTCTGCAGCTGCGCCTAACTCAGCGCCTGAATCGGAGTTCATCTCCCGAGGGAAAGTTTTGCGGGGGCCACGCTGATGGAAACCCTAAAAGAGGGGATGAGCTCATGCCGCCTGGAGATCCGGCCGCTCCTGCAGAATCGACCTGACGCCTACTGCCTGCCTGCTGGCACTGCCGGATGGGGGTGTGGTGTGCAGCAGGGCCGCTCATTCTGGCCCCAGGGGCGCGCCTCACACTGGACCAACAGCAGCCCCTTGAGAGCTTAGGGTTCAGGGTTGAGGGTTTCCAGTAAGGGACAACAGCAACAGCAACCCCCTCAGAACAGTTGTCTGTGTTTGCTGCACGCGCCTGCAGCCGCTCGAAGAGGGAGCGCTCCATGCTGAGCTTCTGCGCCACGAGCGACTTGACCGTCGCCGGCAGCTGCTTCGGATCGCCCACCAGCACCACCCTGCAGCGATTGATGGAAGCATGCGCTCATGACGTGGACTGCCGCTGTCCTTCCACCCAAACGATCCGAATGGCACCATGTAGACATGACCGCTGCAGGGTCAAGGGGCGGGGGCCTGTAGCACGGCAGCGGTCGTGCGCTGACAGTGTGCATGCGAGCAGCTTGACGTGCAGCCAGGCTGTTGAGACGAACTTTTGATAGAACGCGCTTCTGATAGAATGTTGATAAAGGTTTTGGGGCGCACTGCTTGCAGCCGAAGGCAAAGGCCTGCAGGTTTGCCAGCTCCGAGGCCTGCGCTGCCTCGTCAATGAGCACCGTCTCGAACTTGGCGCTGCCCAGTCGATCGAACACCTGGTATGGCAGGGGTAGGCAGCATTCGTACAGAAGTATATCAAAAGCTCGAGTGGCATGCACAATCTCCTGGCAGAAGCTAGATGTGACGCGGTGAGTGGGCCTGCCTACAAACCCTTCAGACCTTGCTCCACTGCTCCAGCCTGGCGAAAACCTGAACAATAGCCCACTGATGCCATGCATGCGGCGCGATGGCAAGCTTGCAGGCGCTGCGCATGTACTAGTTGCTGCTTCAGGCAGTGACAACCCTCTCCTTGGTGAGAAGCGAAGGCACGACAGGCTCGCCCGGCGGCAGCGGCTTGCAGTCCGTTCTATGCACTTGTTTCTTGTCTCCATGTGTGGTTTGATGTGGTCTAACAGACAGCAGAGCAGCCCGTTCTATGCACTTGTTTCTTGTCTCCATGTGTGGTTTGATGTGGTCTAACAGACAGCAGAGCAGCACCTTGCGGCCGGTGGAAGAGAGGGTGGTGAAAACCATTTCCGCCTCCGACACGAAGGACGCCTCCAGGCTGTCTTGCACCTGCAGATGTAGGGTTTAGAGTGAAGCACGAGTCACAGAGTGGCGTCAGTGTACATCGACGGCGACCTAAGCTTCGTTTGCGGACCGAGGGGGAGTGACTTTGGCAAAGAGCCGCAGGCGTCGGCGCATTCATGGTGCATGGGGCAGATGATTCGAGGCTGGCCGCCCCTGGCAGACAAGCCCACTGCTGGTATGCAGCCAGTGCATGCCAGCGCGCCATTGCCATGAGTCGACCGAATTTCGACTGCATACTTCAAGGAGCCCCGGCCTACAGGGAGCAGGTGCTGTCGGAACACAATACAAGGCTGGAGGCGGGGTGTTAGGGTTCAGCTCACATTGCGCAGGTTGGCGCCGGGCTGCCGGGTGACGAGAGGCTCCACCATCTGCAGCCGCTCCATCAGCAGCAGCGCCTTATCGCGCGCCTGCAAGGGAATGTCACAGATGGAGCGATGAATCCAGCAGTTGGATTAGGGTTCGTTGTCGACTGCAGCCGCTCCATCAGCAGCTACGCCTCGCCAGACGCCTGCGCCCTGGAATACAGGAGGACTTGCGATCAACAAAGAGTCGAACCATTCCGAAAATGTCTGCGATGACACCAGCTTCACAGCAGGCTTGCCCGAGGAAGCAGGCTCTACCCTCTGCCAGACGAAGGTTGATGCGGCGTTAATCGCGGGTGGCAGCCATGGATGACGTCTTGTTGATACAGGCGTCAACCATGGTGGCAGCCCGGATTGACGCTTTCACAGCCTCAAGATAACGTGGTCGTCTTCCTCGACAGCAAGTAGGTTGCCACCAGGAACTACTGCATGCACTGATCCAGGAACTTCCACACCGCCTAGCGCATTGTGGCAGCTGCTGCCCTTCCTTGCACTAGAGCAAACTCGCGTTTGACCGAGACAACATCGCCAAAGACAGAGCCCTCGAGGATCGCAGTGAGACCACAGTGGGAACGCAAGAAAAAGCCAAAAAAGAAAAACCTCGTGCTTGTGTGCCAGCTGGCGGGCGGTAGCGGCTGCTGCACCGCCCTCGCACTCGCGCATCGACGCCTGCAGCTGCCCGATCTCGCGCGACAGTTTCGCCGCATCTGCCTGCGCCAGTTGCAGCCTGTAGAGGCAGCACATCATTTCTCGAGGAATGGATCCTCGGCCGCAGAGGCGGTCACCGGAGCATTAGGCTCGGTTGCACAGGGCCTTGGCAAGTCCCTGTGGTGTGGCGGAGCCCCGCGTACGACCTACTTATGCCGTGATTACTTAGGTGTGTGCTAGGCCGACAGCACCCAGAGCGCACTTGTGCTGCCAGACGTTGGGCTGCAGGCCGATCATGGCGGCGATGAGGCCGTCCACCCAAACATCCCGCGCACGCTCCGCCATTGGCGCCTGATCCGACCCTGCAAAGCGAGGTGCGCCTATAGGGTCCAGGGGTTCGGATACAGACATCCATGACAGAACAAGATTGCAGGTACTGTGCCAAGGCAGTATTGCCGCATGTGGCAGGGCTGCAAAGCCCATATTGCGCGCAGCCGCTAGGCGGATGCAACATCAGGGAGCAGCGATAGAACTGGAAAGACCTGCTAGGAAGCAGGTGCAGGAATGCGTCGATTGAAATAGATTATACATAAAAATTGCGCACCGATGCGCACGACGGAGGGGCGGTAGACGTGACCGCCGCCGTCGGCAAAGCCGTCGTTCATGACGCGCTGCAGCAGTTCGTCCGCGGCGGCGTTGGAGGGCGCGCACACCAGAATGCGGGGCTTGGCTGCCAGGTCGGACAGGCGCCGGTCGAAGGCGCTCGCCATCTGCGCCTGGATCTCCTGTCGAAACGAAAGGGGGGGGAAGAAAGAATCCATTGAGTGAAATTGCATTCAGCAAGCAGGGGGCGCAGCGCATCCCGCTAGGTCGGGCAGATGCTGGTCAGAGGCGCTTGCCATTGCGCTTTCGCCTGTTCTCGGGCAAAAAACAGCGGCAACATCGGAGCAACGGGACATGTCTCTAGAGGATGGCGGCTTGAAGGCTGGGCCTGCCAGGCGGCTGTCAGAGGCGCTTGCCCTCTGCGCCTGGAGCTCTAGTGGGCTCATGGGCCAGCCATGAAAAGTCGAAAGGAATCCTTTCATGGTCGTCGCAGGACAGGCGCTCTCAACAGCAGCGAACCTTGCCTGTCCACAATGTGGGACAGTTGTTGCAATGTGCATTGTGAGGCAGCGCCAAAGCAAGGCAGCGCCAGAACAAGGCCTGTAGTGATGGTGCTATTCGGACATGGCAGGTGGTTGTCGACGCGACTGGCTATGTACCAAAATCACCAAGACAACCAGGCATGCTGCTCCGGCAAGGCAGCAATTTCTACCCACCGCCAGCAGGTTGCGGGCGCCGCCAGCGGCGTGGGCGCCGACCTCAGGCTCCATCATCAGGCGTGCCACGAGCGCATCATAAAACCGCTGGTATGCCACCTGCGGGTGTAGCAGGGCTCAGAGTATTCTCCAGGACACAATCAGAAGCATCATTCGCACACGGAGCCATGCACTGGGCGGCAGACCACGCTGCCTGCAGTTGTCCCGTTCTGGCGGCAGCAGCAGTTGCATCTGCCATATGGGATTGGTAAAGATGGCCAACCCGCAGCTGAGCACCGCCATGCCATCACCGCCGTGTGCAGGGACGGGCGTGGCAATGCTCAGCAGCAGCAGCAGCAACAGCAGCACATCTTTGCCAAAAGGCGCGCCCGGCATGCAAGCAGCACTGGCGTGCAGTGCCACTCGTCCACAGAATAGGCCCATCTGAGCTTGTGCAGCCAACAGACGTAAACTGCAAGAGTCTCGACCCCCACTAAATCAGGCATCTCCTAGACTCTGGGCCGATTCCAAGGTCAAGCCATCCAATTCTCAGTGCCTGTGCCGGGGAGCGCACCAGGTGCCACACGTTGAGGACGCCCTTGACGGTGTGCGTCTTGCCGGTGCCCGGTGGGCCCTGGATCATGACGAAGGGCACTGCCGGCATGCCGCTCGGCGCGCGCGACCCCAGGTGCGCCGCCGCAAACTGCGCGGCGCCACAGGTCAGCTTCTGGTTTTGGCAGCAAGCAGCGGACCGAGACCCAGATCATTGCAGACGCGCCGAAGCCGGAGCCCGATGCGGACAGACCCTGGCATGACATACAGAGTGCGTCATGCATGATCTGCAATGCTATCCTGCAAGGTCCCAGCCACCAGGTGACGGCCAAAAAACGGGTCATTCCCCTACTCGTACCCCATGTAAAGCGGTGCGAACACATGGGCGAAGCGCAGCCAGAAACATGGGAAGTCAGGTACACCCACCTCGATGGCGCGGAGCTGGGTTGCGTCGTACTGGGAGCGCAGGTACTCGATGAAGGGGCGCTGCGCTGCCTCCGGCGGCCAGGCGTGCTGCACCCACTTCTCGTCGGCCGCCGCTTCCGCCGCCGCCGCCAGCCGCTCTGGCGCCAGCAGAGCCTCCAGCAGCTGCAGGGAATGGAATGGAAACATGGGAAACAGTGCTTTGAGGTGCGACTTGTGGAGTGTAACGGCTGCACAGCTGGGGCAGGGGAGCGGGTATTCGAATGAGCAAGCGAGTGTGAGGAAGCGAGGCACGCTTGCTGTCGGGCCCCGACCCCGCACCTAGACGCTCTGGTGTCGGCAGCAGTGCACCGACTCTACAGGCAGTTTCTACAGACAAGACAGGTTCTCAGGCCCACCTCGCTGCCGGCAGCCTTGTGCAGGGCGATGTACTCCCGCTGCTGCGTGATCAGCGGGCCGACGGGCACCAGGAACCAGCCCTTAGGCTGCTGACGCAGTGCGCCCACCACCTGGGAAGCGAAAGAGTATACACATAGAGATCCTAAACACGTGGCAGAAGAGGATGATGTGGAGCCAACGAAGAACGGAAGGCGCCAGCCTGGTGCTGGCAAAAGCGCTCGAGGAAGCCGCCACTGCCGGCAGCCAGCGGGCCTGGTGGCCAGCATCCACCCGGCTGCTGCAGAGCGCCGCAATCTGCCCAGGAGATTGACCATGCAGATGCATGATTGCAGTGTCTGCACCAACATGCATCATCCAACGGAGGCCTTGCGATGCAGCAGGGCACCGCGCTTGGGCTGATGCGCCCTTAAAGCAATAGCACAGTTTGCAACCATGATCGCCGTCTTTCATGCGGGCACAAACGCCTTTCCGGGTAACGACTGCACCATCATGCCCGGCACAAGGCTCGCCAAACGGCAGGGCGCTGCAGCGCCATGCTTGTGCCGCCGCGGTGAATCAGTCCACGCTGCAATCCTTGTTCAGGCAGACGCAGGCGCCCATTTGCTGGCAGGTGTTTGGTGCACGGAAATGGGGCTGGTCAGGTGGCTTTGGAAGGCTCACGGAGCGGCAGGGTGCCGCTGGGTCGTGCTGGTGTGCCGAGCACACCGGGAAGATGTTGACCACGACCTCGCCTGAGCGCTTGGCCTGCGGCGGCACGAAAAGGCTGTGGGCGTCAACACGAGCGTCCAGCCTGCTGCACATTTGATGAACTGAGAAGAGCCGTGTTGCAGGATGGAGTAGCCCAAACGCCAACATGCGACACAGGGCACGATGTCTGCAGATCCGAACCTTTGAGCGACATCATGCGCATGGTGTTACAAACATGCGAAAAGATACACCCATTGCAGGCGAAACGCAGGAGGCGCACCCCGCGCACGATGCCAGCCGCGATCGGCGCGCCCGCCAGTTGCTCGTCGGCGCCATCCGACGGCTCGGCAGCGGCACCGCGCGCGGCTGCGCCGGCGTCGAGCCGCTGCCGCTTCGCCCTGCGAAGCACGCAGGAGCAGCTCGGGGTGCGCTGGCGAGCATGGAGTGCACCTTTTGAGACTGCCGCCAGATATGCCGTGCCAAGGTCGTCGCACGACGAGCTGCCAGTGCGGCACACATAGCTGTTACCAAGCACCAGAATGGTGGCAGGATTCCCAAGCGTGTCCTGCACCCTAGGGCAGGCTTGTCCAGCAAGATTTGCCAACAGCGAGTTCAGCATGTGATTGACATGGGCGGCCAGGTGCGTGACGGAACAGCTGCAGCTCGACACTGCCTTCTGCGATGTCGGCCCCTCAGGCGAGCAGTTGCGTCGTCTGTGAGCCAGGCGGCTTGCGCAACAGCAAGGCAAGGGTGGAGTTTGGCAGCCTACATAGCACGGCCGCCCCTTCCCTTGCATTCATGGAAACGGAGTGCATCACGTGTGTGCATTTGGTGGTTTTCCTCACCCCACGACCATCGCCGGCGTCGCCTCCGCCGCCGCTGAGGCGCCGCCAGAAAGATCAAGGGATTGCCCTCAGAAGAGCGCATTACTTCCCAGGGAAGCACACCCCTGAGTCGCTCACCTGTGGCGCCGCCCGATGCGCGGCACAGAATGCAGGGGCACACCCGGAAGGCTGCAGTCCGTGTCACCCGCACAAGAGATCCGGACGAATCAGCGCTCACCCCTGGTTATTGCCGCCGCCGCCGCCGCCGCCGCCGCCGCCGTGACGCGCCACAAAGTCCAGGGGGCTGCCCTGCGGGGGGCGTCCCAGGGACAGCACCACCAGGTGGCTTTCCCGCGGCAGCTCGTCCAGCGAGCGCCGCGTCTGCAGCCGGGCGCTGTGCCACCCACCTCCCAGCTCCTCCATCCTGTGGCACGACAGCAGGAGCTCGGTGTCTCGAGTGCCATCGCCGCAGAGTGCCCCGTTCACAGCATGCATCGCGTTTGCAGCCGAAGCCAGGGTTTCAGGGTGAGCACCTTGGGCCACGTCGAGCGGGCGCTGCAAACGTGTCATTCCTGCACACTGCACAGCAGCCTCCGGGAGCGCTCACCCCAGGACCTCGGCCTCGTAGGCGCGCCCGGCGCCACACTTGCCGCCCCACTCGTCGCGCACCGCCTCGCGCGCCTCCTCGAACAGCAGCGCCTCGAACGAGGCCACGTACTCGTCGGACGAGGCGAAGTTGGCCGGCAGGGCCTCCGGCAGGTCGGCGTTGGCGGCCTGGCAGGGCGGGAACCACAGGCGGCCGCCCAGCACCTCGCGCTCCAGCCTGTGCCGTGACGGAAACCCATTCTACATGTACATCTGAACCGTCTCGGCCATGACAGCCAGACCACTTCGATCCCCGCCTGCATGTAGAATCGCGGGTATAGAGAGAGTGTGCCATGATCTTAACAATGGCGGAAAGCAGAAGCTTCGGGACCCATCAGAGGCTCCTTACGCTCCCGGTCGGGTCGCATGCCAACATGCAACCAGCACAGACAGGCAGAGTGGTGGCAGCAGCACCGCCATGGTGTCGGCAAGGGGGAGACGGGTGGAAATTCCTTGAGTCATGATCCGCTGCTCAGCGTCTTGTGGTAGTGACTAGGTGGTCGTGCTCACACTGAAGGGTGGCAAGGCGTGTTCTCACCGCTCCATGGTGCCGGCGTCGCGGCGCTTGATCGTGCGCGGCGCGTTGGGCCGCCTCGGAGCCGCCTCAGCAGCGTCGTCCGCGCCGCCGGCGGCACCGCCGGCGCCGGCCGCCGGCCGGCCGCCCAGCCATGCGCGGAGCCGCCCGGAAGGCTGGCACCGCCWTCMCTGACGGTGGCCTGGCGGCTGCCTGCGGCTGCGGGGTTGGGCCTTTTGGCGCCGGCGAGCCGCTGAGCGGCGGCGGCGGCGCCTCTGGCTGCTGCCGCTGCCGCTCCTCTGCTATCGCTGTCGCCCTTCAGCAGCGCCTTCAGCCGCGAGTGCCTGCCGCCACCGGCGCCTGCGCCGCTGGTTCCCGTGCGCGCGGCAGCGAGCCTTGCTTGCAGCTCACGGGCTGCCTGGCCAGCGGGCGCCCTCGGCGCCGCTTGCCGCCGCTGTGGCGCATGCAGGCGGGCACCTTCAGCACCAAGCAGTCTGGGGCGGATGCGGGAGACATTGTCATGCAGCGTCGGCATGCAGCATGGTGAGGAGAGGTGAGCTCCCGCAGGATGGCAGCCCACCTGGCTATAACCATCCGGCGCATCGCCACCCTCGTCTGAGTCCGACAGCACCACCTGCTGCCCGCCCGCCATCAGTGGCGCTGCTCTGGTGCACCACCGCCACTGTGTTGCTGACGGGCGTCACACCGCCACACTCGTCCAGGCGCAGCAGTGGCGCGTCATGACTCGCACCGGTCTTAGCTGCCGGTGCTATGGGCTTGCTGTTACTGCTGCTGCCACTGCCACTAGATGGTGGCAATGCTGTTGTTGGCCAGGCATCATGGTGGCCGGTATCCTACGAAGGCAGTGGGCCCACCCTTGAGCATTATCAGGCCCGCAGTACTGGCCAGTTATGGGTTTGCCGTCCATGCGAGCTGAAAGCATGTGCAACGGTGAGATGTCTTGGGCATGCTTTGAATGTCGCAGCATGCAGACTTGCACTGTTTTCGAGCATTGGTATGCACAAGACTGCCTCAGAAGTGTCAAGCTCCGTCTCGAATGCTTGTGATGAACAGGGGCAGCAGTGCTCGAAGGGAGGATTTCATCAGCCGGTTGCTCACCTCATTATGCAGTCCACTTGTATGAAAGAATGCTCAGGTCGACCCGACAGCCAAGCAGTTACCTGGTGGTGGTATAGGATCATGTGTTGCGATGCGCTCAAATCATCAGCGCGACAGAAGGGACAAGAATGAGGAGATGGAGGGAACCAGTCACAACTCCGCAAATTGCGGAATGGCAAGCATCGCCCGAGGCGCACCTGTGATTTGCACCGCTGATGCTGACGAGTCTAGGGTTTATGCGAGGGAATCGATACCTAAGATGTTGGAAGCACCCCAGCGTCTTGTGGAGGTGGGTGTCATCTCAAATTTGTTAAACCAGTCATCGTCATGCTTACATGTCCGTGGAAAATGGCACATCATACCTGTTGCTCCTGACACATTTTACCTGCCGCACCCATGGCCTGTTTCTGCAATTGTCCAAATTATCTTTCAGTGTTTCAGGTCAGTGCCGCCGCCGCAGGAACTGAACTCCGAAGTTGCTCCGGCTGCCCAGGGCTTGGAATGAGCCTCCGTGGAGTGACACATGCAGGGGATCGTTTCTGTCTGCTCAGCTTTCTCAAACACCCTGCAAACGCCGCCAGACCGGGCCAGACGCATCCTGCACTAGTAACTGGTCGTGACGTAGGTGCCTACTGCCACGAGGTGCGCTGCACCAGTTAATCAAGGCATCACGGGCAAGTCTGTTGCCTGCTGGCCATCAGCATCTCGTTCCGGCTGCTCCAAGCGATCCGAGATCTGAGATTGGCACCCACGACCCCCATCTGCAGGCGGCGCCACTGTGCGTTCCACCATGTGTGCATCAGGGCCGCAGGAACCGGGTGTCTATGCCCCGGTGCGGGCCACGTCCCCCGGGGTGGTCCCCGCGGCCGCCACGGCCACCGGGCGGGCCKCGGCCCCCTCCCSGCGGCCCCCGACCGCCGCCGCGGCCGGCGCTGATGGTCGCCAGCGCCGTCGACAGCTCGTCCTGCACAATGTTGGGCAGCGTTGTTTCAGCCATTCAAGAACGCTGCTGTAAGTTGAACCTCGAAAGGACTTGCACAGGCTACGGCTCCAGCCGCCACGTGCGCAGGATTGCATCGCCTTACAAGAGGGGCAAGGAAGCTGCTTGGCTGCATGACTGCGCCAGTCGAAGCACAGGCTGGCTGCGAATGCCTTTGCAGTAGGCTGCACGGTGACATCGAACACAAAAGGTGAAGGCAAGACTCACCGGCGCCACCTCAGTGCGCACATGCGCAAAGGTGCAGTGGTCGCCCTTGCGGCAGCCGTCGGGCGTCAGGTAGAACAGGCACACACGGCGACCTGACACCGGGTCGATCATGGGGCCATGGCGAGGCCCGGCACCGGGCCCGGCTTGCTGCTGCGGGGCGCGTTCCCCGCCGCCAAAGCCCCTGCCGCCCTGGCGGCCAAAGCCGCCACCGCGGCCGCCGAAGCCGCCCCGCTGGTCGAAGTCGCCGGCGGCGGCCGGCGGCTGGTCAGAACCCGCTGGCTSGTGGCCGACCCAGCGGCGGCGGCGGCGGCTGCTGCTGCTGCTGCTGCTGCTGCTGCGGGGTGGGCAGCCCTTGCTGCTGCTGTGGCGGCGCACGCGGCGGCCCCKGCAGSGGCGGCCCTTGCGGCGGCGGCGGCCGTTGATGCTGCAGCCCGTGAGGCGGGACGCCGCCCTGCCACTGCTGCTGCTGCACAGGCGGCGGCGGCACGCCCCGCCCTGAGCCCGGGCCGCCCCTCCCCTGCACAGGCCCCATGGCCATTCCGCTTGGCCCGAGGCCGCCTCCTGCCGGCGACGGCCCGCCGCGCATGGGCGGACGCATGCCCTGCGGCCCCTGCAGCGCTGGCGCTGCGGCGGAGGGCCCGGGCGGCGGCCTGAATGGCCTCGGGGCCCCCACCTGTTGAGGCAGGGGGCCGCCCGCAGTATGCAGTGGCAGCTCGCCAGGCTGCTGCTGCTGCTGCTGTGCCGCAGGCGCGAACGGCGCGCCTTGATAGGGCTGCCGCCCTGGCTGCTGGCCGCCGGGCGGCGGAACTAGCTGCGGCGGCGGGGCAAAGCCCGGCAGGGCGGGCCGCTGCTGCTGCGCCATTGACAGCAGCCCCTGCGGCGGCAGCCCTTGCAATGGTGCAGGGCCGCTGTGCTGCTGCAGCGGCGGCAGCCCCTGCTGTTGCGGAAGCAAGCCCTGCTGCGGCGGCGGCTCCTGCCGCGCTTCCGCCAGCTGCTGCGGCTGTAGCTGATCTGCAGGTGCCGCCGCAGCGGGGACAGGCAGCTGCAGCGGGATGAAGCAGCGCGGTGGCGGCGGCACGCCGACGATCGGCGGGTGCACCGGCGGCTCGACCGCATGTCCCATGCTGGGCGCTGACGGCACACTTCGCTGCCGATTCGCCTCCTCCTGTGCACGATAGCACAAAGACTTTGAGACACAACTCCTCATAACAAATCACAGGAACGTACCGTAAACCGAAACACTCGACGAAGGGAGGATGTGGACCCCTTGACAGGTGTGTGCGTGTATGGCAGAAAAGGCTGTCCCCCATCCAGTGGCAATCCAGCCAGACTCGACCAGCCCACGGTGCCACGGTCATGACCATTTGATTCACAAGCAAGGCCGGTTGACCAGCAAGGTCGCGCTGTATGTGCACATGTCAGGTCCTCGGCGAGCACGTTTTCTCTCGAGTTGTTCGGGTTTCAGGGTTCGAAAACAGGGACGCACATGCACTTCGGCGCTGTCCTCGCCGGCAGCCCACATATCGAGCTGTGGCGTGGCTGGCGGCGGCAGCCACGGCATGGTGGGCCGCATCGCCTGGAAGCGCTGGTTGAAAGCCTGCTGCGGCCCGACCTGCGTTTCGTTTGGGTCTGAGTCAGATGCTTGGTTTCAGTCTTGCGGCCAGAGGATAGCGAGCGACCTGCCACACCATCCGGCACTGTGGTTCGAGGCAATCATTGTCTTGTCTGACGAAAGATGAGCACTGACAAAAGATGAAGCCACGTCCTCACGCAGCCGAGCAACCCCAACGAGGTCGTGAGCCACTCCATGGCCTATTACTCAGGGCAAGCCCTGCGCCCGCCCCTCACGAGAACGCGACGCGGACCGCCCCGCATCAGCACACCAAAGCGCGCGGCCCTCAACCAAACAAAGTCACACGCCCTCAACAGCTCATTTTGCTGTTGGTATCCATCCAATCGGCCGGGTTCCGCAAGAGAGACTCGCAACACTCCACACCTACCCATCAAAGGCCCTGAACTTGGCGCAGAATCTATTCCATAACATATTTTGTTGGAACCCACCTCGCCGTCTGCGTCGCCAGCCTCGGCCAGCGGGCGGCCGCGCAGCGCGGCCGCCTCGCTGAGGTGCTCCCGCCGCGCGGCGGACTCAAACCCTGGCGGCGGCGCGGCGGAGGCGGCATCGGCGGCCTCCGCCGGCGCGGCCTCGTCGCCGTCGGCCCACTCGGCATCGGCGCGCACCGCCACCGGCGCGTCCTCCTGTTTATGGGTTTGAAACATACCCAGATGAGCGTTGTTTGTGTGACAAGGACTCTGATAGGCATTGCTCTGAAGCAGTGACGAAATGATGGTGGCGCTCTTGGCACCGAAGCTGTAGTGAAGCGGAACCGCAGCACCACAGCCGGAAATTTGCTGTGCCCGCAGCCCATCTCCCACGAAGGCGGCCCGGGCTGCAGGACTGGCACCAATCAAAGGACAGTGTCCAGCGAGGCGTGCCTTGCGGAAGAAGCGGACGTGCGCGAGCGCCTGCGCCGGCACCCAGGTCACACGCTTGGCGTTGGGCCGGCGCGGCGCCGGCGGCGGGCTGGGGATGCGGGACGCCGCCTCGGCGGCGCGCCCGGCGGCGCCGGTGCCCCACCGCGACATCGCGGCCACCGCCGGCAGCGAGCCGAGGCCCGTGGCCAGGCCGCCTGCGGAGGCAGCACATGCAACAACGTCACGGTCAATGTCGGCGCCAAAGCATGCAAGCAATTGTGTACGGATGGGCGGGAACCTGAGCTCCAGAACCAGTTCGGCCACGGCGGCAAGCGGCCAGGCCTGCCTGCACGCGCCCTGCCGATGGCCCCGGACGCTCAAGGAACCCAGCCCCAAGAAGCCCCGAGCCCTAAACCTTAAACCCCACAGGGCGCTGGCGGGGCCACCCACCGATGCGCGTGGTGCCAATGGAGGTGGTGGCGGCCGCTGGTTTGGAAGGGCGCTGGACGGCGGACCGCCCCTGCGCTGCCGCGGCAGCAGCCGTTGGCTGCGGTCCGTCATCGCCGACTGCGTGACACCAAAGCCTGACTGTGAGGAATGAGCCCCGGCACTGATGCACTGGCGCCTCTGCAGCGCGGTGGCCGCTGGCAAGGAGCCTGTGTAGGGTAGGTATAGGATGCGGATTGGACATTTGACGTCCCATCCTTCACAACCCATTTGCGTCCCACGGCTGCTGTGCAACAAAAGGCCCTTTGACGCAAGCCACTCAGCGGAATCAACCGGCGGTTTGAGCGCGTCTGGCAGTGCAGGTGTTGCACAGCAGCACAGCTTTGCGAGGCAAGCTGGATCGCTGGTGTGCGACAGGGGGAGCGCACGCTTGGGACGTGCATCCTCATCGTCGCTCCCTGGGGCTGGCGGCACCGAAGGCCGCTCGGCGGCCGCCGCGCGCGCCGCCGCCACCGCAGCGCCAAAGGGGTCCAGCCCTGCGCCAGGCAAGAGGTCAGACTCACAAGCGTCTTCTGGGAGAGATGCGTCAACGGGGGCTGTGCCTGAGTCGAGATCCCTCAGCATGGGCACATGCTGACCAGGTCAGTGTGCTGCACTCGCTCGGGTGACAGGGGTTGCGCAACTGCCGGTGGCTTACTGTGCCAGCGGGCGCCCAAGGTTGTGCGTGCGCGGCCGATGTGCTGGTGCCAACAGATACAGCAGCACTCTTGCCGCAGCTGCCGCGCGGCCAGCATGTAGAGGTCAGCTCAGGCTGGAGTTTCGCCTCACTGTCACACATTGCAACAGACGGCGGCTGCTGCGCTGGCTGCCCAGGCGGCCTCAGACGCCAACTGATTATCACAACATGGTTAAATTCAGTCAATCAGCAGACGCCAATCGTGCTGTCAGAGCCACCCCAGGTGCTACCTGGTCCCAGCTGGGTGCGGCCGCGCGGCATCCGCGCCCCGCTCAATCCTGAACCTGCCCGCAGCGACTGCCCGCTGCCGGCCTGCTGCGCGTCGCTGCCGGTGGGCGTGCCTCCGCCGTCGCCGCTGCCGCCGCTGCCGCCCATGCGCGGGTCCACCTCCAGGACTTTTGCGCCGCCACCCGTATGCAGCTGCAACAAAGAGTCAGGGTTTGGGGTCTGAGTTCAGCATGTAGACTCTGCGCGACTGCAGAACAGCTTGCACGTTGGCACCTTCGCACCAGCAGCAGCCCTCACCCTGGGGCCCCAGGCTTGCAGCTCAGGGCCGAGGCATCGTGAAACCATCTGCACGGCATCTGTACAGCGGCCTGCACAGCCACGGCCCGCTGCATGCACATGCGACGAGCCGTAGGCGGAAGCCCCACTGAGCATGGGAACACCATCATCGGGCACGGCCGCAGGCAGGCTGCCGATAAAGAATTGGGCAAAGCTACCAGGTGTATGCTAGCCCACCCCGAACCCTGAGCCCTGAGTCCTACCTTGCGCAGCGTGGCGGCGGACGGGCGTGAGGGCTGCGGCGCTGAGGAGCGGAACATGTCATGGTCGTCTGACACCGACACCCGCGCCGGGCCGCCCTCCTGCAGGTCATGCGGTGAATCCGGGTGAGGTCACTCGTTTGATTAGATTGCATGTGGCAGTGTCTCATATGCGGTTCGCCGCAGAACCTTGCCACGGACAGCTGTAGCGGATCCCACACGGTATTAAATGCGTTTAATGACTACTCCTACCACACGCACTTGCTCCCTGCTGCCGCGCCATCGGTTGACATGTGCAGCAGCACCGGTGTGCGGCATGCAACGAGCCCGAGCAGTAGGTTGACAGTGTGCATCGAAACCGCTCACCTTGGCCGCGGCGCCGTCTTCAGAGCGCGCCCGCTTCGCGGCCGGCACTGCAGAGTCCCCATCCCTGCGCAGCAGAGTGCCCATCGGAATGCTCACTGACGCGCAGACTCGAGCGCAGATGTCGACATTTGCCAAGGCAGATGCAGCTTGACCCCGAGCTGCATGTGTGAGCGAATGTGCCGCCACTGCAGCGGTGCAGCGCCCTTGCAGGTTGTGAAGGGTCTGAAATCCAAGGCAGTATCAGGTCCATAACCTTCTGCACCGCAGACATCAGAGCAGTGCATTGCGAAATGTGGGCGCCGAGCCTCGCCTGGAGCGCTTTGCGGCGGCGGCCGCGGCGTCAGCGCTGCCGGCGTCCGCGCCGCCGGCTTCCGGCGGCTTCTCAGTCTCCACGGCCTTCTTCCACTTGGCCACCAGCTGCCCTGCTGAGGTTTGCAGCGACTGCGGGGACGACTTGCGCAGCTTGGCCACCTGGAGAGCACACCATGACGGGGAGCCGGTGAGCATGTGCTTGGGTCTGAAAAGACCGCGCCGCTTCTCAGGTCCGCCAGCCCAGAGCGCGCCACCATGCGGCGGAGCAGAGGGCCAGGCAGCCGCGCCCAAGGCAGACAGCGGCAGTGGCAGCGCTGTCAAGCGTGCTGTTTCAGGCAGAGGGCTACATCACCCAGCTGAAACAGCTGCTGGAGTCAGCCGAGGCCAGCAGACGTTTCAGCTCGGTGATCTTGCTTTCTGCCTGTGGAATCGCCAGTTTCAATGCACTTCTGGCTGGTGACAGAGAGAACCCTTCCTGTCGCCAGACCCATTCTGCAAGCCTGCCAGCGCAAGAGCTGCGCAACATTCAGACTGCTTATCGGTGATGCCTTGCTGTAGGAGAGTCCCGCAATGGCAGGCTTGCTGTTGCCAGCAGTGCACGGGTCTAGCTGGTAGCTAAGCAGCTGTGCAGCTGACACAGGAGTCGCAGGTGTGAACAGCGTCCGCCGACCTGCCAATGCCAACGCTCTTCAACGCTGCCACCTCCATAGCAAAGTGCTCTGGAGTGGGGCGGCGGAGTCATGAAAGAGCTGCAAAGCGGGAGCGGCGGACTCAATGTGTTGCCGCTGCCAGCGCCTTGAGCACGGTCACCCCAGCTCGACGACAACAGTACAAGGGAAGGTTAGAAATCATGGACACAGGCCTCGGGACATGGACTCGCCGTCTTGCCGATGCCGGCGCCCTTGAGCGCCGCCAGGCCAATGGGCAGCCCGTCCAGACACCCGAGGACGTCTGCGGCAAACTTGACGCTGCCGCCGCCGGCCGCCTCCAGCAGCCAGGCGCCCAAAGTTCGGACGCCGGTGCCAGCCGCCAGGCCCGCCTTTGCGGCGCCGCTGCTGAGGTTGATGACCTGGACCTGCGGCGCACAGGGTTTAGAGTTGAGGGCTTGATCGGGCTTGCTTCCTGGCGGCAGGGCTGCTCAGACAGTGCAAGTTCTGGGAAGCGGCTGAGGGACACGCACACTAGCTGCAGGGCGAAGCCACCGGGCTGCCACACGGCACGCCAAGCAGTTGCCGCCTGCCTGGCTTCTTGTGCAGGGTGCTGCGTCAGACGTGCCGCAGCAGTCACGAAGCCTGTCAATACAAGAGAGGACTCTGGACCCCGGATGCGCACCAGCAGCTTGCGATGCTCGAGGTCCCGTGCATGCTCCGCCATGAGCCGCTCCAGCGCCGGCACCCGCTTCTCGTTCTCCACGCCGCCTGCAGATTCGGCAAAAGACGATCGTCAACGTGGCCACGGGCCCGGGCCCCCTTCGGTGGGGTTCCGCTGCATGGTTGGCATGCCTCGTGCACGCCCCGTGCGCGCTGTGCACATGCTGTGACGCAACCTGTAGGTTGCATAGGAAAGCCGCCCAGCCTGTTGATGCAACGAGGCCTGTGCCCGTCTTACTGCCTGCCGCCGCGCAGTGCACATGGCTGCAAAACGCACCCGAGCGGCCGAGGATGGCCTTGATGCCGCGGTAGAAGGGAGTGGTCGGCTCCGGCGCATCGAACTGGCCCGCTGACTTCGCAGCCGACTTTGCTGCCGCAAGGCCCGCCGACATCGGCGGCGGCGGCTGCCCCTGCGGTACAGCAGACCACACCATTTCATGGCCAAATAGAAAAAGGTCAAAGCTGGTAGGTTGTAAACTGCAGTGTGTCAGATCACAACTCTGAGGTCGCTTGACATGGCTGGCACCCAGGCAGTGTTGCGTGGCCGAATGAAGCAGTCACCCATTGTTGGCCGGCCAGCCGAGTCAGAACATAATGCCTGATCACGCTCGGGGCTGACGGCGCCCTCCGACCAGCAGAACCACAGCAGTGCTGAGCGCTGCGTCGTGGGCACTTGGCACAGGGCCTGACTGGCGCCAGTACTGGCAGCAAAGGCAGATTGCCCATTGGGTGTACAAAAACCTTAAACGTTCAAAAACACCCACCTTGGCCTTAGCCTCAGCCTCCTGCCTCGCCCGCACCGTGAGGCATGCCTGCTTGAGCTGCGGGTTGACGCACGTGTGGCAGTGGCCGCACCGTTCGGACCTGTGCAGGTTCATGGGATACATGTCAGGGAAGGGCATCGGCGGCAGCGGCAGGTGTGAGTCCGGATAGGTTTTGTACACGACTTTTGCACAGCACGCGAGACTGCACGAGCGGTGGCCAGCAGGCCTCATGCGCAAGGGTGTAGATACTGCGCAGGAAACAATCCAACTCAAATTACAGTAGTGTTGCAGCGCCCCGACGCAGATGCCTGATTGCAGCGCTGCAGGATGATGACGCACCGCTTGATCTTCGGCATAACGAAGATCTTCTTCTTCTTATCGCCGTCAGCCGAGCCGGGGCGGTCGCTGTCCGCCAAGCCTGGCCGCCCGTGAGCCGATGCCGGCCGGCCGCCTTCATTTGATGCCGGCCGGCTGCCGGCTGATGCCATGCGGGCCACTGCAACCGAGGTGAAGGGGTACAGCCCCGACTGCGGCCCGGGGCTGGGGCTGCCAGACTCCGCCCGCCCCACCCCGCTGTCGCCGCCGCCGAGCTTCTGCCGCTTCGGCGCCGCCGCCGCTGGGCTGGGCGGCTCGCCGGACYCCGCGGCGCTGCTGGACCCTGCAGCAGCGCCGTCTGCCGATGCCGCCCGCAGGCTGAGCGGCCGGTCGTCGTCGTCCGAGTTTGACACCGCGTCTGGCGCGGCATCAGCGTCAGCAGCGGCGGCGGCCAGGGTCGCCGTGCGCGATATGAGAGGCTGGTCATCATCGCTGTCCGACTTTGTCCTGCCGCCTAGCTGCATCGGTTGCTCGCCGTCGCCGTCGCCGCCACCGCCGCCGCCGCCGCCGCCGCCGCCGCCGCCTGACTGTATGGCCGTTGTTCCATTGGCCTCTCCCCCAGAGACACTGTCCACATCCAGGCCAGGACCCAGGTCGAGCTCCATGGCGGCAGCAGCGCCGCTGCCGTCTGGCGGGCTGGCAACATCCGCGTCGCCAGCGGCGATGGCTGCCGCCCGATCTGCAGCATACTGCGGGCTCATCTCGGCGAGCACCGCATCCCACGCCGGGGCCGACGCCAGCCGTTCAGCATCGTCGCGACCCCACTCTTCGTCGTCGTCCAGGCTGGCAAATTCCGAGCTGTTCGCCGTCGGCTGGCCGCCGTTGATCTGATGTTGCTGCTGAGTGCCGCTTTCCGGCAGGCCGCCTGCGGCGGTGTGTGCCGATGGTGCGAGACCTGACGGGCTGAGCTCTGCATCGGAGGCAGCCATGCTGCTGGGAACGCCGGCGTTTGCAGAGCCGCCAGCGTCCACCGCCTGCGCCGACACTTCGCCGACGAGCCGCACCGCTTTGCTGTCGTTGATGTGCATGTGCGGCATTGTGGTCGCCTCCGCCGGCGCGGCACCTGCGGGGAAGAAGCCTAGGAAGATAAGCCGCTGGATCACGGCCTCAATCCTTGCTCGTGATGTGCCTTGCTTCCTGCCCGATCCTTTCCCTGCTTTTGTCTGCATAGCTGCTGCCTGTGTTGCCCTGGCATGCTCCATGGGCAAATCTGTGGCGGCGACGGTGGCGAGCAGGAGCGGCATCGCATGATCACACTGTGGATGCACGTCAGCCGACTAGAGCTGCGCGTTTGTTTACGTGCGTCAGCTCCGCTCTCTCTAACGTTGAACATCCTGCTGTTAGATCAGTCTTGGGCGCTGGTGAAGCCCATCACCACTGCGCACATGATGCACTAAACTGCATCTACCTCTGCTTCCCGCTGATCAGGAGCTTCAGTACTTGCGATTGATAAGGTAGGCATGATCAGCGCGCTTGGATCACAGTCATGTTGGATGGCACAGCATCCATGCTGCAATCTGCGTGAGCGGGAGACTGGCATGTTTCTGGTTGGCATTGATTCAGACAACTTGCGGAGGGCAACTGCAAGCAGCACATCTGAAGACAGTTCCGCATCCAATAGCCCGGTGGCCTCGATTCTGAGACGCAAGCGTTTCCCATCGGGGTTGTTTTTGCGCGGTTCAAGCAGACTTTTGTGCAGCGCGCAAAGCGCAGCGTCGACGACGCAGGGTGCGGTCCGTACTTGTGTTTGGGGCTTGGACGGGTTCCGTTGCCGGGCCGGCGCCATCCGTGTGCTTGCCGGCTGTCGCGACGCCGTTCATCGAGGAGCCGCAAGGCGTGGCGTAGTCATGCGCTCTTTGTTGTGCGCATCACGGATTCAGATCCAGGGCAAACCGAGTGTTGCTGATCGGTCTCGGCTTGTCTGCTGCCGCCCACAGGCGCTTCCGGCCTCGGTTTGGGCGGTTCAGCAACTGAGCAACAGTGACAGACAGGGGTTCTGGGCCGGTCTCGGCCCCCAGCTGTGCTCTCTTTTGCTATGGCCAAGCTCTTCAGCAGCAGGCCAGCATTCACAGGTGGTTTCGGTCAGAGCCCGCAAGCCCGTGGCCTGACCTCCAGGCGCGCAAGGGCCGTGAGCTGACTGGTCGCTGACAACTATTGCGGCCAGGTCGTGAGCCTAGCGGCTGCGGCCTCTCGGTCACCGCAGATGCACACAGGTCTATGCTCAACGACCTCTGCCTGTGTCTGCAACACGTCAGGTAACTGTAGTCGGGTTCTGGCACAGGTGGGCTTCTGAAGAAACGAGGCGCAGCTTCCAGATGCTGAAAACGCAGCTGTCGCTGGCCGACTGAGGCCGAGGCGCTCTGCAAATCGGCAGCGCTGCTGGTCTACACGCTCATTTGAGCAATTGCTGCTGGTGTGTGCGCTTCGTGTCCGCCCGGCAAGTGAGACCTGGTGCGGGGTTCTGCGACTGCTTCCAGATTCCTCTGCACAGTTAGGGTCGATGATGGGACATGGGAGCATGCCGAGCAGCTGCAGCTCGTCCCGCGAGCCTCTCGCGGCCCGATCACACCGGTTCTGTCGCATCCGTACAGTAGTGTCAGACAATTTATACATGCTCGCGCGGGCCTCCGGAACGTGCAAATCATAACCCGCATCCGTGCCACGCAACGCACCGAGGTGCAGCTGCAGTATACAGGCTGCAGTCTCTCAGAGTTGGCAGCAAAGCTCACTGAGATAGCTAAACGAACACACGCAAATGCCGCACCCACGACTCGGGTGATCTATATGTAGGTTTGGTGAGGTGATGCCGCGGGGCCAAGGCATCTAACCTCGCTGCATCAGAGGGACTCTTGCCAGCCTCTCTGCCTGCTCCAAGGGTGTCCATCATCACATCTGCGATCGTCTGCAGCTCCCTACTCAACGACTGCTCAGCACTCCTGCACACACGGAGTCTGCTGCTGGCGCCGCAAGCCGCCTGCAGCCCATGCCCCAGCCAGCGGCCGGGCCTGGCGCAGCACCAGCCGCCGCCGTAGGGCAGCCAGTCGACATGCGCCGCCTCACCTCCGCACTGTCTCGAGCACCTGCAGCCGTGTGTGACACCGCCGCCGCCGCTGCTGCAGCCGCCGCCGCAGCCTTTGCGATGGACCGCCTGCAGCCAGGGAACAGCGCCAAAGCCGCCGGCGCAGCAGCTGCAGGCGCCAGCACCCTCAGCTCAGCATCCGCCGGCGGAGGCTCGGCCGCCGGCCGCAGCCCGCAGGCTGCCGAATCGCCCCCAAAGAAGCGGCGGCGACGAGCCGCCAGGCAGACGACGCTGACCGGCAGAGCGCCGCCGGTCGCTGCGGCGGCAGGGGACGGCAAAACAGGCGGCCCTGGCTTTGCTGCGGCACGGACGTCGGCAGCGGATGGCGCAGCAGGGTTCACGGATCTGGGGGAGGGGGCCCTCGTGTGGTACCACCCCGGCACCTGGCCCACGGCCGCGAGTGCTGACCTGCTGCACCGGCTCCAGGTGTGTTCAAGTGCTCATCTTCCGGCTGTCATGAAACCGAGGCCCTGGAACATCTCCTGTGCTTCTAAGATCGCCTCCTGGAACCTCTCGCCCTCTCACCAGCTTGCATTCAAACTCCAACGGCGAGTGGGCGGCCCTACCGCAGGTCATGTCAAGCTGCCGAGGACTTTCTGTGACTCGTGAGGCTGCCCGCGCAAGCAGGGCGCAGGAAGGCCTGCCAAGGCCAGTGCCTCGCGCCTGCCGTGCGCCTTCCGTGTGCGAGGAGGCAGTCACGCGGGAGCGCGGGTGGGGCGGGTGCATGGTTCAGGGTTTACGGCACGTGAGACCATGCTCCACTTTCTAGATTCAGGGTTCAGGGTCTCCGATTGCACGCCCCTCGAATCCTGCCGCAACAGGAGGAAGTGGCGTGGCAGCAGCGGGAGGTCCGCGTCATGGGCCGCACCGTCATGCAGCCCCGCCTCATCGCATACATGGCGGACGACCCCGGGCTGCGGTACACCTACTCGGGGCTCAGCCTCGCGCCGGCAGAGTGGTCGCCGGCGGTCGCGGAGGTGAAGGTGCGGTGAACCTACCTTGTTCAACTCAGGGTGATTAGTCGCCACCTTGCTCGGTTGGGGTCTTGGCCTCGCACCCGGCGGCGTGTGAGGCTGTCGGCAGGGTGGACTGTCTGTCTCTGCCGCCAATGCGCCTGCACTTCGGCCCACGCCTGCTGGACGTTGCATCCAAGTGGCAACGACATCGGCGACGGGGACAGGGGCTGCTGGGGGACAGGGGCTGAAGGCTTCCACATGGAGAGACACCACCACATCTGTGACCTGACGACCTCAAAGCCACAAACAGAGGTTCTTTCACCGGCGCGGGTGGATGCGCTGGCTCTCGTGCGCTTGCACGACTCGTCCTGCTAAGCCTACGCAGACGCCATCTCAGGGCCCTGTCACTTGCACAGGCGGTTTCGAGGGACTGAGCGCACTCCAACTCGTGCCTGCGAACCTGTACCGCATCGGCAGCAGCATCACCTGCCGTGGCGGCTGCCACAGGCAGGCATTGCTGACGGGCCGTCAAGCTCCAGATCCTGCCACCCTTACAGGCGCGCATCGAGAAGCTGGCGGGAGCGCACTTCAACTCCTGCCTGCTGAACCTGTACCGCGATGGCGGCGACCACATGGGCTGGCACTCCGACAATGAGGCGCTCTATGGGCGCGAACCCGTCATCGGTGCGCCCTTGCTGCAGGGTGGCAGAGCCCGCGTGCATATGGCTGCAACCCCTACCCTCAGCAGACCCAGCAGGAACCCTTCTCCCTGGATCTGCAGCCTCGGTGCAACTCCATGTGCTGTCGGCTCGCTGTGGCAGGGCCAACTGGTCCATTGCGGCAGTTCATCTGCAGCAGAAACAGAGGGCTGCCACCCCTGCGCGGCTGCCAACGACTTTCAACGCGGCCGGAACAGGACGTTGGCTGCTCAGCAGATGACGCGGACCACCCTCATCCGCTCTGCTGGGCACAGGGCAGAGTCAGCCTTACGTTTCCATCCAATGGCATGGCCAGCAGCGGCACTTTGGCTGGGTCGCAGTCATGGTCGTCACGGCAGCAGAGGTATTCTTCCTGAGACTTGGTTCAATGCGTGCAGGCTCTGCGTCCTTTGGCGCCAGTCGAGACTTCATGCTGCGCCACAACCAGCTGCGCAACCGCAAGTTGCGCTTTCCGCTCGGCGATGGCGATGCGCTCGTCATGGCAGGTGAGCAGACCTACTGTTCCCAGTCCAAAGCCAACCCTGGCGCTGCAGTCCTGAGGTGGCTTGAGAGTCCTGTGCTCTGTCGTTGGTGCCGCAGCATGGCATCGGACAGTGCACGACACCGTCCAGTTTCTGCCTTCTGCGTCGTGACGAATACTTGTCGTGTATCATCCGTGTCTCTGAGATCACAGCACCCTGCAGCCAGGCCAGCAGACGAGCTGACGAGCTCGGCGACCCTGCGGCCTGCTGACTGCCGATGCCCTGCTGTGTCATTACGCCCAGGCACAACGCAAGACCACTGGATGCACGCAGTGCCAAAGCGTGCGACAGTCGGCACGCCACGCGTCAACTTGACATTCCGGAAGGTGGTGCACCTCGAGACCAGCGGTCGCTGGCGTAGCAGCTGAGGTGCATTCGGTGGCAGAGATAATTGTATCTTGTGGGATGCACTGCCGCCGCTCGTGGAAGGCTGCGGAAGGACTTGTTGCTAGTTGGCTTGCAATTTACAAGAGCGGAGTCCGACAATTGGAATTGAGTGTCGGGTTGCGAGGCTCAGTGTGAGGACCACTGTTGATCGCGGCTGGCTGTACAGTTGAGGAATCTTGTTATGAGTCTTCAGAGTCAAAGTTGCTCGTTGACACGGCGTGTGCATGGTGTTGTGCATGTGTGAAAGCAGGTGTCAAACAGGTCCAGACTGGACCATCCAGTTGTGCCTCAAGAGTCCGCTTACAATCAGGGCACACCATGTGACGACGTGGGCGCACACATGTAGAAATACTATCTGGACCTATCTATTTACTCAAACCAGACACGGCACAGCGCCACAGACTTGCGACCGAGCAAGGAGCATCCGACCCGTACTGCACAGGCAGCGCACGCAGGTTGCACCTGCCGCTTTCAAGTTCCCAGGTGCGACCTCTACATACCAGCTCACGAGGCAAACGACACGGCAATGTCGGTGCGGTCACCGCTACTGGAGAGCAGCATCTCACGGCCGCGTGCGCTGGCCACCGCCGGCCGCGACATTGGCGAGCCGTCGGGGGCAGTAGCAGCGGCAGCACCTCCGCCTGCACCGCCGCGCTGTGCCACCGCCGAGTTGTGTGCGGCTGCGACCGCCATCAGGGCGGCGAAGCAGCGCTGCAGCAAGGCCCACGATCCATGTCTACTCCCAAATCGTGAAACGAACAGTACAAAGGTATCAACTATAAGCTGCAGGCCATCAGCATGGTGCAGCAGGGCAACACGGTGAAGCCGCCCAGCAATTTGTGTTCGAGTTGGCTTAAGAAGGGTTTGTTCAAGCAGAAGAGCAGACAGCACCAGCAGAGGCGCGCACCTGACGTGAGGGGCTGGTGTCTCCATGCGTGTGTGGAAGCCTGACCGATAGCGACCTCAATGACATCGCTACCGCGCCGGCCGGCAGCGGGTCTGCATCGCTGCCGCAGCCGCCAGCTGCAGCCGCCAGAGGCGCCGGCGACACTGACGTACAGCCGAGCTGCTGCTGCAGCTGCCACTGCTGCGGCGCAACCGCCAGGCTGCTGAGCTGCGAGGCGAGCCCCGTCACCAGGCGCCGCATGTCAACATGCACCGACTCCCGCCGCTCAGCGGCCTGCCAAAGTGAGCGGGACGCACATCATACATACCCAGGTACAGTGCCCCCACTCGCTAGTCAGTGCTGACAGTGTAATCATCCTGGTGAACGACTGTTCATTCGCATTCTTCCAGCTCTCTCTGTGCAGTGGATGTGCACGGATGCGGGAGCAGAGACATTGATCATCTACATCTTTGCTGCAGGACTGTGCGGCACCTTGAGGACGGCCTCTAGCAGCTCGCTGTGCGGCCGCTTTCGTGGCAAAGCACCTGCATGCATTGAGCACATGCTGAAGCTTGCTGCGTTGTGTGTCGAGGTACCATGCTGCAATGCTCCTGGCATCTGCATGTGAGGACCGTCCCAGTCAACATTCTTTGTTTCCGCTTGCAGATGCCCATCAGGCACCTCCTATTGCGGCGATGCATCCTGGTTGGCTCTGCTCGCGCACCTGGCAGAGATGCATAAGAGTATTGATGAGCCCACCTGTGCGCGGCGGCAGGCATGGCGCCGCAGTCTGGCCGTCTTTAGGGCTCGTTCCGGCTGCCGCAAGTGCTTCCGCTGCTTCCTGCTGCGCGCCGCCTGAGCCCTCCTCGTCGTACACAATCTCGCATGCGCCGTCTTCCTCGTTGTCAAACGACTGCTGATCACCACTGCAGGCGGCACTCTCGTCGCCGCTGCCGCCGCAGCCGCCGCCATTGCTGCCATCCTCGCCGCCGACGGCAGCTACCTGGGCCTGGTCAGGCAGCTGCTTGGCATGCGGCGACAAGGGCGCGGCACCGTTGGGCCGTTTCGCCATTTGCCGGGCAGCCTTAGCCGCGTCTGCCGGTCCACCCGCTGGCAGGGCAGTGTCAGAAGTAGGCTGGCAGGCGACCACAGCCTGTCGTTGTGCCGGCTGCTGCTCGCGGGCGCCACCGTCTTCCCCGGACAATGCATGCTGCGGCCCCTGAGCTGGGGGCTGGCGCTGAGGCGGCTCGCCAGAGCCTGGCGAGCTGCTTTGATCAAAGTCCCAGCCGGCGGCGACACTGCCGCCCTGAGGGCTGCTGGCGCTGCCGCGCAGCACATCAGCCGCTGCGCAGCCGTCATCGTCGTCGATGATAGGGATGGTGTCCTCGAAGCCACAGCTCCAGTCGCTGCTGGCAGTCTGCTGCTGCTGCTGCTGCTGCTGCGGCGGCGGCGGTGGTCCTTGGCCCATGGCGGTAGCTGCTGACCTGCTGTGGCTGCGTTGCTGCGCTGCCACTGCGGCTGGGTGTCGGGCGCCGACAACGACACCATGCCCAGCCGGCGGCCGCAGCCCCGGCTGCTGCCGGCGCTGCGAGTCACCGCCGCTAGCAGGCCAGGACTCATTGGCCACATCGTCGACTAAGCCGTCTGCGTCCGTTGCACCCACGACATGCACGGGGCTTGCACCGCCTGAGCCTCCAGAGCTCCACCGCCGCCGCCGCTGTTGCAGCCGCCAGTCCTGACGCTGCTGGCTGGGGTGGCTCCATGCGCTGTGCATGTCAGCACTTGGCCCTCCGCTGCCGTCGCCGCCATGCCAAACCGCAGAGCCAGGGGATGTCCCCAAGGGGCCAGAGGATGTCTCCATAGGGCGCGGCGGCTGCTGCTGCTGCTGCTGCTGCTGCTGCTGCTGCTGCTGCTGCTGCTGCTGGCCGCCTGCCGGCCGCCACCTGCTGTGGACGCCATCTTTGGCGCCCTCGCCAGCGGCGGCAGCAGCATCGTCAAAGACGAGCTCCACTGTCGGTGCGCCAGGCGAAGGCGGCCCTTGAGCCGCTGCCAGTGCGCACTGCTGTGAGGGCGATGCCACCAGAAGGACCGTGCCATCCGATTGGGCCATGCTATAGGGCTCGGACACATCGTCCGCTGCAACAAAAACAAGCGGCGGTTTGACAGATTCGAAAGGGGGCCGAGCGTGATTCACTGGTCTTGCAAGCCAACTTGCAAACGTATCTGCTTCCACAAGTTTAGGGTTGACGAACTGTTGTGGAGGAGGCCAGATGCTGCAGTGTTATAGGCGCTGCAAAGCGAGCGCCGTATGTCTTGCAGTGGCTGCTCACAGCAGTCAGCAAGTTGCATCGGTGCCCACGACGAGCACACAATGCATTGAGAACACACATTGGTACGGTGGACATTCCGCTGTAAGGAGGACCATACCAAACACGCCGGTGCCGCCCTTCCAGGCGTCCTCTGAAGCTTGCCAGGCGTAGGTGCCGGCGCGAGACACAGGTGGCTGCTGCTGCTGCTGCTGCTGCTGCGGCGGCGGCGGCGGCGGCGGCGGCGGCGGCGGCGGCGGCGGCGGCGGTAGCAGCGGCTCCGGCAGTGGCGTCAGCAGCGCCGACGATGCGGCGCCCACCCAGCTGTCGTCATCCCAGTCGTCAGGGTCGAAATCGGCCAGAAGCTCCGCCGCTGAGCGCCACAACGTTTTCAACAATCAACGTTGGAATGAGTGATGAAGGGTCGCTTCATTTCAGTCACCAGAGCCAGGCTGGCCATTCATACGCACATTCAGGTGTGGCTTGGCTGTAGTTCGTGAATGCCTATTTCCGTGGCGCTATCACAGGGGCTGTCACAGCAGTCCGAGAGCTGTTTCGTTCCACCAGCGGCAATGTTGCATGACACCCTTTGGCAGACTCGCAGGTCGCAGGCACGCCGTCACTAGCTGCCCACCAGCAATCCAGGCGCCGACTGCCACAGGTGAGGTGCCGCTGCAGCCCAACAGCATCGTGGAGATACGCAGACGAAGCTGAGGAACCGAGAGCCTGTCTCAGCATGAGCACGGGGATAGGCTTTGGGAGACATCAGTCGTGCCTGCGAGGTTGGCAGCAGCGCGGCGCCTGTCCTCCTGGATCTCTTGCAGCCGCTGCGCCAGCACCGCCGCCCGCTGTGCGTTCGTTGCTGCCAGCCGCGTGGCCTCGGCCTCAGCCTGCGGGCCAGGCGGGCAGCAGGACGACGCTCTCGTCCATCAAAGAGGTTCGGGGGTTGGTTGACAATACACCAAACGCCCACGACCATCTTGAGGCTCTAGATAGTGTGCGTCATTTGGATGGTGGAACACACTTAGGGGCTTGTGACGCAGACCAAGCGGCCACCAAGAAGCGGAAATCAGTGATGCAGCGTCAACCGACGCCCACCTGCCGCTGGGCGGCTTCAGCTTCCGCCGCAGCCGCAGCCGCCGCCTGCTGTGCCTCGTGGGCGGCAAAGTCTTGCGGCGACAGCATGGCACACAGGAAGTGCAGCGGCCCTGTAGGCTCCTCCTGGCCGCCAGCGCCGCCGCCGCCCATGTCGCGCATTGCAGACTGCACCAGTGCCGCCAGGCTGGCGCCGGGCCGCCTGCCGCCTGCTGCGCGGCCGCCCTGGACGGACTGGCGACGATCATGGTGACGTTCTCATTGTGTCGACCCATATGATGATGTAGAGTGCTGCTTTGGCCAGCTGCAGTGCGCTGCCAGAGACTGCTGACACATTCACTGCAATGCCGATGAGTCGTTGACGATATCTTCCTAACATATTGGTGCAGATTGCGCACCCTGCCAGGCCTGGCGGAAGTATCAGACGGGCGTCGCGGTGGCAGCAGCAGCGCCTCGGGGTTGTGCGCCGGCCGATACCGTGGCTTGCGGCCCGGCGGTCGCCTGCATAAACTCAGGCCAACAAGACGAACAGTGGACATCTGAAAGCGACGGCGGTTGCCAACACGACATTTTGCTGGGTCCTCATGCATCACATGCGTCAGTCCAATGGCAGGTTGTCAACTGGCAGTACAGCAGCAATGCCACGACGAGGTGCACCACATGCCGCTGTCGAATGGCACTGCCGGGTGGCCTGTTGGTGCTATACAACGATCGGCAGCATCTGTCGACATGCAGTTGTATGTTCCACAGCTGACTTGCGGAACCCACGAGCTCACCTGAACAGGACACTTGGGCAGAGACGTGCGAGGTTGGCGGCTGAGAAGTCAGGCGCCAGCCGCCAGCCAGCCGGCTCCGGCGCCGTCGCTGCCACTGGCCGCAGGTCCAGCTTGCTGCCAGCCTGCGCATCAGGACCGCGATGTGAGCACCAGGTCATGTCATAGCTGTATATGTCCGGCAAAGGTCGTCACATCAAGGCGCACTGCAAGGCAGTGCCCATGTCTGCCACACTGCAGATCCGCCACAGCAGTCGCAGCCCCTCTACAGCTGCGAACACCGCAGACTTCGACACCACTCTGTGCCTCGATCACAGTTTAGAGCATGAACCTCACAATCCTGCGCCGGCAATGGTCCAGGGATCATCCACCGAGGGTGCAGGTGACCACCTTGGCGCCAGCGCGCTCCTGTCGGCGTGCCGGCAAGCCCATTGCCTGCCCGGCGGAGCCGCTGCCACCGCCGCCGGYGCTGCCAGCTGCCTCCTCGCTGCCGCCCGGCCGCGGGTCCAGGGGCTCCGCCGCCGCGCTGCCGGTCGGGGCTGAGCCCGGGCGCTGCGCCTGCAGCTGCCGACGACGCTCCAGCTGCGGCAGCATGGCCCGCTGTGCGCCGCCGCTGCCGCCTCCTACAGGCAGGGAGGCACCAGCTGCATATCAAGTAGTGGAGGCTCGCGCATGCATGCCGTGGACAACCCTGGTACAGCGATCTGACCTGATGCTCAGTCCTACAATGCGTTTGAGAACAGAAAGTCAGCTCATGCGGCATAGCTGGCAGCCGCGATGCAATCCACCCAAGCACACAGGCAGGCAAAGCAGGGCAGGTCACCTGCTGCGGCGAGAGGATCGGCCATTTCCTCCAGGTGCGGCTCCTCCACCTCGTTGTCGCTGTCCTGCAGCACAGCCTGACGCGCCCGCCTGCAGCACACACAGCAGCAAGGATGCAGGTGCTGTTCGAAGGAACTCCTCATGTCAGTAGCAGAAACGCGCCACAAGCCCTCAACACCGCTGACAAATTTCTCATATATACCGGTCGCAGGCGCCAACAGCCCTCAACACTATCGCTGACAGATGCGGCAGGCGCGGCAGGCTCCCCATCGATGCCACAAAGGTCAGGCTGGCCACCTCTCGAGGAAGAGGGTCATCGAAATGTGTAATCGCTCGACTCACGCACGCACCTGCGCAGTTGCGGCGCCTGAGCTGGGGGAGCCGTGCTGCCTGCAGTGCAACGTGAGCAATAGAGTTGACGAAGTTTCCTGCTTCTACAGAAAGCCGCGTGGCTGTCTCACATGCACGATGACTGGATGGACAAGACGTGAGCTTTGATGAAATGGCAGCTGCATCAACACCCAGCGGGATCGTGCATGAGATCAGTGCTGCTTCACGTTTTCAGCTTCTGCGGTACTTCGCACCCACCAGCAATGGCTGTCGCGGCGAACGACGTAAACGCGTCATCATCGCCGTCATCCACGATCATGTCCTCTGCACCAAAGGAAACATGCCCACAGATGCTCCGACCTCGATTGGAAGCCCTGTCGGCGTGCTTGCAATCCGACCCAGCATTATCATATAAGCTCATCTAGACTGAGTGCTGTCAGACACAGCAAAGGCAGGTGCACGGCTGGGTTTGGGGCCAGATCCAGCTCTGTATCACAGCCACAACAGGTGCACAGCGTCAGTATGAACGACAGAGCCGCATAGTGCGCGCTGATACGAGAGGCCCAAACTGGCGACATCATCTGCAATGCGAACGCACCGCACGTTTCCTCGACTTCGTCCTCCGCCGTCGCCGCCGCCTCATTCAATGGCGGCAGCCGCATGCGGCCGAGGCGGCTGCGGAATATGGGCACGATGGCCGGCGCCGGCGAGGCGGTGGCAGCTGCCATCTGCTGGCGGGCTGTCTCCTGCTGTCCCATGCTGTGCTGATGCTCCGGTGTCGAGCCTGCTTGTGTCTGCTGCTCCACTGAGGGGCTGCACGCTGCCGCTGCAGCAGATGCGCTACAGGCTGTGCCAAGGTCGTCGATATCAAAGATGATATTGACGCTGGCACCCTGCGGCTCGGATGGAGGCGTAGGCTGGCCGCAGGAAGGCCCTTGTAAAAGCGGCGCCGGCAGAGTTGCATGTCCGAACTCGCGCATGCTGCCTGTGCCGCCTGCCACGGCGCCGCCTGTGCCGTCCGGGCCAGCAGGCTGCTGCGCCGCCGGGTCAGTCGAGGCATCCGCTGCAGCCGGCAGACCATCTGGGAACGCTCGTCTGGAGGGTGCAAGTGGGTCCTCGTCCAGAAACTCCAGAGCGATCTGTGCGGCACCGGCCAGCAGGGGGCTGTCAGGTGCCACTACTGCCGCAGGCGGTGAGTTGCCGCTCAGCGGAGGACTGCTGCAACGCGGACTGCGTGCCGCCGGCGCGTCTGGGCTGCTGCATGGCGGTGTTGCCGGCACGGGGACGCTGGCGGCGGCGGCAGGCGCGCCTTCTGCGACCGCCTGTGCAGCGCCCGCTGCGGCATCAGCTGCAGTGCTGGCGGCCGCATCTGGTCGCGCCGGGGCCTCGGCAGCAGCGGCGGCTTTGGCTGCGCCGGCGGCTGCGCCAGCGTCACCGCCTCCGCTGCTGAAGTACCTCTCGAAGTCGGCGCGTAGGTAGCCAGGCAGCGTCACCTGCACAACCACTGGCAGTGGTGTTTGAGCTTTGAGGCCACTTCATCGATCGAATTCGCAGGTACGCATGATCGGACTGACCTCATCATGCTGCCAAGATATCCGGCTCCAGCCTCCGGGATTCGTTTCGATCAGACCTGTGCACGGCTGCGAGCATGTGGATGCTACAGCATGCACGAGCAAATCTTGACGCAGCCGCAAGAACCGCGCAGCCCTGACAGTTGCGACCAGGCAAAATTAAGGAGCGCTGTTGCACATGTATTGAATGTTTCTGCACCTATGTTCGACCCACACCATGACAGCGGCACCTTGACTGAGCTAAGCAGAGTATGCAGCACGCTTGCATGACTCCTAATACGCACCTCTTCCAGCAGATGCTCGGTCTCCTCGTCATCTGAGAACATCTCAAAGTCCAGTGGCACATGGTGCCTTCGCAGAATCTCCTGCGGAAGTCACAATCGGCGGCATCTCTACATTTTTGCGGACTTCGCTATCGGTTGCAAGATGCAGAGCGCAATCTGAGGTATCAGGGTCATGGACTGCAGCTTTGCTTGCAGCCTGAGAGTTCAGGCGCGCTCTTCATGGAGTTTGAGGTTCAAGCCTCCTACCCCTTCAAGAGGTGGAGCACACATACGCTCTGAAGTTATACGAGATGTCACATATGCCCTCCACGCTTAGAGGGTGGAGGCCAGGTGGTCAGGTGGTCTCGCACCCTGAACTGCTGGGTGAAGCGGCTGCCGTCAGCGTCGCCGCTGGCAGGGGAGGAGGCTGCCAGCCCACCCTGCAGCAGGCGGTCCGCGTCCACGGGACACGGCGAGCCATTGGGGAAGAGGCTGCAGCCGCAGAGGGACGCATCCCTTATGATGGCCGACGAACTTATGCAGCACTCGAACGCCATTAGACCTGATCCACAAATGCAGGTTCACGCTGTGGTGGCGGCGGCCGCAGTGCCCAGCACGGCCACATCACCATCCAGCTGACATGTGAATTGTTACGTACTCCGAGCAGGCCGATGCATGTCTCAGAGATTTTGCCCCGCGGCAAGCTCTGCCATCTGCGCGGCGTGCGCACCGGCTGGCTGCGCATCCAGACCCGTGGTTTCGAGCACGGGGAGGTGCAGGCTTTAAGAAGCACAGCCGTACTCTGCCAAAGTTCCTTCAGTCGTGGGCTGGGGCCCGTGCAATGCGGGCTGCTGCAGCGCGCTTGAAATCCTGAATGCTGCATCGAAGGACACTGCATACTTCGGCTCCAGCCGCAGGCACAGGCTGGCGTGCTGGAGCTCTGCAAATGGGTGGCGGGCATGAGCTCAGCCACGGCCACGATTGTCAGCACCGCCCTTCGTCACGAGCAGCCTGTGCCCGCGGCGCGGCTGAAGTCTGCAGACCCTAGATCCTAAGCGCCCATGTGTCCCGCTCGCACAGCGGGACCTCCTTATTCACTGCTGTCCTCTGGCCCTCTTGCTTCAGCTCTGCCACAGCTGGGACATTGCGTCACGAGACTACCCCAACTCAAACCCCTTAGCGTCAGGGGCACACCAGGCGACGCCCTCCTCGAAGGACGGCGGCCGGAAGTGCCTCACAGGGTCCAGCGAGATGGCCGCTGCGCGCCGTGCGTTGGGATTGCCCTCAAACACCATCGCCTGTGCAGCACACGCATGTGACACCAAATCGACAGTGTATCCAGGCCGGCGACATCAACTGAGCCATGGCATGCCCTCCTTGTCAATTTGAACATTGGCCTGCGCTCGGCTCGAGTGTGACATACACTGCTGAATAGGCAGAACGGCGACGCAGCTAGGTGTCCCTGGTCAGCAAGCGAGTTAAGGACATGGAAAGCATGGCCTCCTCTTGTCTGAGCGCCCTGCGGCGCCTGATGGCGACAATCCACAGCATGAGCGCTGCTGCCTGAACTCTGGCAGCATGCCAAGTCTTCAATGTCGAGCTTCCGTTGCATCAATGCATAGTGACGTGCACCTCAAACTGCTCAAGGGTGGGCATCCTCAGCTCGCCCGACTCCAGCTGCGCCCGCACTTGCGCCTCGACATTTGCTGGCTGCTCCGCTGCAGGCCAAGTGGTGCACAGGTTTTGGATCAGGGCCGGCCGCACACCTATGTAGATTCAAGTTGGCTACGCGTGATCAGTGGCAACGAAAGAGAGCCGCAGAGGCTCGACGACATTCTGGCCGTGTGGTACACCATCAGATATCGCGGACTTGCAGGATCGCGAAAGGATCAGTGGGTCGAGCGGTCATCGAACTGAGCGAGCGGTCCTCAGTTTCACGAACTAAGAGCAGCAGCCGGTGCAACGTGTTGACGGTGCCGCACCTGCTGCCGCATCATCTGCCGCCGCCGCAGCAGTCGCGGCGCGCTTTGAAGCCTTCCCAGTCGCGGGGGGCTTGGCGGCTGCCTGGCAAGCCTTGAGCGCATCCGCCGTCTGCTTCATCAGCGCTGCTTTCATGCTCTTGATGATCTGCGCTGTGTCTAAGAGAACTTATAGATGCTGGGCAAGTCGAGCAGGACATTCCTATTGCGAGTCTACTACAAGGCAGTGATGCACCAGACTCGTTCATGGTGAGACTGAGCCGCCTATGCGAACCACATGTTTACACGCAGCACGCACGGCATTCGGAACACGTGGTATGCCTTTCCGAGTAACGGACCAAGGTTCTTTGCAGGGGCAGGAGCTTGCCTCGACGCGCGTGTGGACCTCTGCTGCAGCGGCCTCCGCGATGCTGGGTCCAACTGCCGCTGTGCCGGCACGGGGGGAAGTGCCGTCCTACAGCAGTATTGTAGCTCGTTGCCCAGGGCCCTGCTCGATGCTGGCAACACAGGGCAGCTGACCTGTAGTTTCTGGCACAGGATGCGCACTACCAACTGGTACCAACGGCTGTGCGGCAATACTTCGTGTCTGCAACCACTTGGGCACTTGGGCACCATGAGCACTGGACATCCGCAGAGAGCCATGTACTCGACGGCACGAGGCACGACAACACTGCAGTGCACCGCGAGCGGTGGACACCCCATCCGAAAAGCAGCATGATGATATTGACACCAGCGCAACATGCAGCAGGGTGTTGTGAAGGCGCGCCGTCACCTCGTCGTCGACGTCGAAGGCCGACAGGCACAGCTGCAGGTAGCCCGCGCGGAATGGGTCCCGCTTGTGGCGCTTCCGCTGGATGTCCTCCATCGCATCATCCAGCAGCCGCCGCTTGTCCGCGGGCGCCAGCGGCCGCCGCTGCAGGGACGACTGGAGCGACGCCCCTGGACGCCTACGTGACGGTCACCAAGCTCACCATCAGCATGGGTGTCAGCCTGCCAAACTCGAGTTGTTGCAGTGGATGTTGCCGCGTGTGTGCGAGCGGCGCCCAGCAGCCTGCATTGTGCTGCCGGCACGCGTGAGCCGGCGACGTCGGGGGTCAATTGCAGGCCTAAAGGCTGCAGGCAGGGCCCCTGCGCAGCAGAAGCTTGTTGTATTGTGCATCCTGGCCCAGGAAACCAGCTCGCAACTGCACTGCATGGCAATGACAGCATGCCAATTCTGCCTTGATTAAGGAGGGCACTGCACAGCTGCAGAATGATTGAATCTGAGCACCATTGATGAAAGCATGAATGCCAAGCCAAGTCGGCACACCTGCTGGCTTGAGGCATCCTGGCTGCCGCGCCAGGGTCGCTGCCAGGGCTGCTGTGGCCTCCTGTTGGGTGAGTTGGCGCCTTCAGCGGCGCTGTGCGGCAACCTGGCTGCTCCGACTGCTTCCAGGCCGCATCTCTGGCTCAGCCCTCACACGAGCGAGGAGGACGCCAAAATTTAGCAGCTGGGTGTCGTGTTAGGGCGAATGCCCAACCGGAAGCTGCTGTCTGTGGGTCGGAGAGCGGGCCGAGGAGATGATTCCCGGATGGTTCTCGGTGAGATCGACTAGCACCTGCTCGCGTTGCAGCTCTTTTTTAACGGTGAAATGCAGTGAAAACCAAATTTTGCGAACTGTGCATCCTGGGCTTCCAAAGCCTCGTCACCTCGAAACCTGCAGAAAACGCCTGCTGGTTAAATTCAAGGCGGTCAGTTCGAAGCTGGCTGCTTCCCCCAGGGACTGTTATGCTGCTGCATGTTCTCATTCCAGTGCAGATGCAATGTAAAATGAGCACACTTGGGCGGCAGAAAGGAACCGCAATAAGCAAGGCTGTCGGTATGCCGATGCCACCGCAGCTGAGGTCAGTGTATGTGGAAGTGGCATCATGCAAAGGCGGCGGTAGGTGGCGCCAGACCCAATAGAAGGATTACAAGTTCCTACTTATGCCAAAAGGAGGGTGCATGCGGCAGCAACACTGCCGACTATCGCCATAATACCTACAAACCGATCGACGCTCTCAAAGCAAGGACAGAAACGCAGGTCATGCCATCGATCCACGACGGCGCAAACTGTTCCAATCAAAATCGGGCAGCGCCGAATGCACGCCCGCAATGGCGCTGCCGAGATGCGGCAGACGCAGGTTTTTCAGTATTCAAATACCCCCAACACCCGAGCAACCCTGCTCGGCCAAATACTAGCTCCTCATGATGAGCGAAAGTAGTGATAGCAGAGCCATTTGTTTCGCCAGCACTGCAGGTGCACATGCCGCTCCAGGTAAATACTTCTGTACCATCATGGTGAGCCGCACCGGTCCTGCTGCATGCTCCAGCAGCATATGGGGGCGCTGCATCCAGCATTTCACGCCTGCTAGATCCCTACAGCTTCGTCACGGTGGCACCTCACGTACGATTCAGGTCGCACACTGCTTGACCTGCCCAATTTGCAGGGGCAGCTGCAGCGGCGCCGGCAGCGGCTACGTGCTGAGCCTAGGCGAAGGTGGCACACATTGATGCGCTGGCCGCTGGCGCGTCACCATGGATGTCCAGCATGTCGTCCAGCAGGCCTGTTCGTTTAGGCAATGGGAGGTGTGAGCGCCTCAGAACGTTGACACGGCAAGCCGGCACACTGGGGCAGGGCACCGTGACCGACCAGCAAGTGCGGTCCACAGTTCGTCATCCCTGTGTGACACCCGGTGCAGTCAAGCCACAACACCAGGGACGTTCAGCTAATTGACTTTCGCACCTGAGAGGCCGGATGCGGGGCGCGACTGCGCGCGTGACAGCTCAGCGGCAGACAGCCGCAGCCGCAGCGTGTCGCTCATTTTGCGGTTCAGTGGCACAATGTTGCCGCTGACGCTGCGTGGCTTGGCGACGCCTACATGCACAGGGGGTCTCCACGTCAAGCAGCAGAGGACAGACAGGGACCAGCATGCAGGCTGACATCTGCAGTGGCGCTGCATTTTAGAACGCGATTTCGTCGCAACTCAGGCAGCCACTAGGTTGTCCCCACCGCGACTAGCACCACACCACTGGCCCATGTCATGGCAGATCACACCACGATGCAGAACCACGAGACAACCGCATGACGCGTGCAGAGACCCACCCAGGCCGAACTTCTGGAACCAGGGGTGCTGCAGCGCCTCCTCCGCCGAGATGCGCGCACCGGCGTCCCGCTGCAGCAGCGCGTTGATGAGCTGGGAGCCCTCCTGAGAGAAGGACTTCCAGGGCCCGTAGTCCATCGGGATGTTCTTCTGGATGACCGCCTCCATGACCTGGGACGCGCACCGGAAGCCAGTTGCCACACGAAGTACAAACAGCGGTGTGGACCGGAGAACGTCGTGTGTGCTTTGAATGCGTTGGGCAGCTGCGTAGAATGCCCTGATACTGACTGACGCTTTGCATTTCACGTGCTCGGCCGGAGCGACGCCGTCGATGGCCGGTGCCATTGGAAACAGGAAGCAGGAAGTAGTACGCACCGCCTCGAGCGTTGTGGTGTGCAGCTCCTCCATCGTGCTCCACCAGGGGAAGCGGTCTGCCTGCGGCGTCGTGCGAGAAAGATCAGCAAGCCGACTCGCTCAGCGAGGGGGACTGCATCCACAGGCACATGCAAACGCCGTGAAATCATGTGTAGGCACATGCGCAGGTGCCGCCAATGCAGCTGTTGGTACTGCTCAGCTGGAAGGCCCAACTCGCAGGAAGGGACCATCGACATACCAGCAGCTGGTACATCATCATGCCGGCGGCCCACATGTCTGCCTCCAGGCCGTAGTTGCCGATGAATACCTCCGGCGCCTGTGCAGAATGCCCGACGCAGTCAGCTTTGGAACTGACAACCTGCACTGCAAGAACACAGGCAGGCGCGTGCATGCATGCAGGACACAGTGTCAAGAGCCAGGTCTCGAGGGCCACCACAAGCAGGTGAATCGCATTCCGCCGCCACAGCACCCGGTGTGCTGCAGACGCCAGCGCACCATGAACATGGGGGTGCCGGTCTTGCGGGTGAGGGGGACTCCCTCCTGAACGTATTGCGCGCAGCCAAAGTCGATAGCGCGCAGCCAGCTGCCCGCCGGCAGCCTGCGCAGCAGAGCACGAAACGTGACAGTCAGGAGCGCTGGCCATCAGGCGCCCGTCTCGGACAGTGAGTGGTCGCAGGACTCAGGCTCCCCGAAGTGGGCACCCAGCACATGTTCATGGAGTGCGCTGAGAGTCTCAACCGCACCGGACCGAGCGGGTTCGATGAGATGGCTCCAACAGATGGCATTCATGGCAGCAGAGGGGCAGCAACGCCGCAGCGGGGCATAACAGGTCCCATGCTGGCGGAACCAGCAAAGCAGGTCGGCATGCTGATAGTCGGACACAGGACGGTGCTGTGATGGTCGAGGCTGCCCCGACTGTGAGACTGAGTTCAAAAGGCTGCGGCTCAAAAACCGAGCGCACTTGTCCAGGCCAAGACCCCGGGCGCCGACGCGCGGTTCGTCCTTGAGCATGAAGTTGGCGGGCTTCACGTCGCCATGGTAGAAGTTGTGCTCGTGGCATGCGGCGATGGTCTGCAGCGCCTCATACATGACCCGTGCAACGTCTGCCTCCCCCAAGGGCCCATGGTCCTGCGGGCAGTGCAGAAGTTCCACTCTTGAGAATCCAAAATTGTTTGAGGTTGCCGCATCACGGTGGCACTATATGCCCTGCTATCTTTGACAACGCCGCCTTTTCTGATCTGATCAAGACGGTTTCCGTGGGGTGTGCGGGAGCTGGAGCGACCAGCCACCCGACTCTGTGGTCTGCACCATCGCTGGGGTCTCCGGAGGGCTGCTCAGGGTAAACGTCCGCAGCTCAGAGCCCTCACCTCGAGCAGCGTCTCCAGGTCACCGCCGCAGCACTCCTCCATTACGATGTACACGCAGTTGTGGTCCTCGTAGGTGCCCAGCAGCTCCACCGCATTGCCGCTGGCCTGCAGCCTGTAGAGGCATGAAATTCATATCAGGACGTGTAGGCAGAAGGACGAGCACCCCAAGTGAAGCATGAGCACCCCAAGTAAGCATACACGCGGCCTGGCGCGGCATGCAGGCGCTCACTGCCTGTGGGCGGCTGACGTGGGAGCGCCACTGCCATGGCTGCTGGCGGCACGGCAGGAGTGGGGGCGGGCCATGCAACAGCGGCGTGCGCAGCAAGGCTCTCTCAGGGCAGTGACATGAAGACAACGGCTACCTTTGGAGCACGTCGAGCTCCTTCTTGAGCTTGCCGAGCACGATCTCGCGCCCGGCGCGCCCGCTGCCGCGCGACCGCCTGCTGCTGCCTGCCATGCCGTCCTTGGGCAGTATCTGCAGTGCAGTCGGCAGAGTGCGCATTAGCTGGTGTGGGGGAGCAGCTCGGCAGGGTGCGCGGCGGTTGGTGTGGGGACCAGCTCGGCAGCCCGCTCGGCAACCGGAGATATGACGACGTGTGCGATGACGGAAACGACAAAGCTGCACGCCCTGCGAGCGGACAGCTGCGCCTCAGCCGCCGCCGACTTGCGGGCTCCCGTATTGTCGGGAGGAGCGGCCACGGGCCAACACATGCATGCAGAGTTTCCAGCACGGACAGCAATCTCGTCTCCAGAGGTCTGCCTTTAGGGTCTGGGGTGTAGGGCCCACGACAGAGTGTGTGCACCTTGACTGCCACCGTCTCGCCAGACTCTATGTCCTCCGCGGCGTACACGGTGCCAAAGCTGCCAGAGCCGATCTCCTCGATCAGGCTGTAGTTTTCCCGGAAGTTGGTGGGGAAGCCCAGGTCGCTGTCGAAGCAGCGCGAAGGCACCTGCGCGTGCGCCGCAAATGGCGTCCTGGCGGCGCCGGGGATCTGCAAGGGAAGGGGAACGGGTAGGTAACAAACAGGTGAGAAACTCAACAAAGCAAGGCTGGATAAGGCCTTGGAAGAGTTCAGGCTCAAGCGTTCTCATACGGCCTACATCTAGGGTTTCAATATGCGTTCTCATACGGCCTACGTCTAGGGTTTCAATATGTGATGAATTGCAGGCTCGGCATTTGTTTTTGGCGCACAAGTCGAGGTGTCATTGGGGCTAGTGACCAGGCAAGACGCCGCACCTGGGCTGGGGCTGCTGCTGAGGTCGCAGGCCGCTCAGCGACGGCTGCGGCTGCGGATGCATACACGCCGCCTGTCGCCGCGCCCTCTGCCGAACGCCGCGAGCCAAGCGCCGTGCTGGCCAGCCGCGCCAACGCGTTGAAGCGCGGCCGACCGATGTGCGAGGCGAGCCGCGCGAGCGTCGGCCGCCCAGCAAAGGCAGACTGGCTGCTGCTGATGCCCTGCAGCTGTGCGCTGACGCCGCCGGTGAGCGGGCTCTGCTGCCTGGCACTGGTGTCTGCCCGCCTGTTGTAGGTGCTGAGCGCGCAGAAGCGCTGCTGCCGCCCCACAGCAGCATTCATCATTGTCTGTGTGTGCCGGGCCCGGCTGCCGCGCAGCTGGCTGGCGAACGTGCCCGTGGCCATGGACACATTTTGGAGACATTGCGCGTGCACAGCCATAGCTGCGTGTGCACAAAGAATGGGCTTCAGCGTTTGTAAGCTTAGGTTTGCCATGCCTCCAGCTCACCTAACGACACAGCGGCAGGCATAGCCAGCCAAGTGAGCTGCAAGCGCGCACGTCCGCTGAAAAACATTCAGGAGCTGAGTGCCAGCATCGATACGTCCGGACTCGGCTGCGCATGGGAAGTAGACCGACAGCGCTGCCCTTCAAGACTGCGCCCGCGAGCGACCTGACCGTGAAGCAGCTATCTGGCCCCGCACCACACGCAGAAGAGGCGCACAGAAAATCCGAGCGCTGTGGTGCGGCTTCTCTGGCGTAGCGCCCTACCGGAGGGTGCCCAGCGCAGGGGAGCCAGAAAAATGGTCAAACAGGCAACCGCGCCCCGGGCCGTGCGCCGCAGGCGCATGCTACCAGAGAAAACAGTCGTGGCGACTGCCGCATTCACCTGCTGTGCCGCCTCAAGGGCGCCCCGAGCTGGACGGGAAGCAGCCCACGCAGTTCAGCTGCCGACTTCCGCCTAGCTCTCGCTGCCCAAGAGGGCCGAGGAGGCGACGGGACGGCTGGCGGACGGTTGCCTGAGCGGCCTCTGATGAGTCGATGGCGAGGCTTGGAAGCAGGCGGCCGGGTTGCGGTTGGCCTTCAAAGTATCAAGCTTATATCTGGTGCCAGCGCGAGGGCTCTGTAGGAGGTTTGACTTGCTGGCGATGTCAACAAAGCCCCGATGCGATCGAGAGCACAAACAGGTTCCCACGAGCTGACGAGACGCGGTGTAGGCTGATCCGCTGTTGGCTTGCAAAGTGTAACCACTGTTGCTCTGGAGGCACAGGAGCCACTACTTCAGACACTTTATAGGGTATTGATCAGTACGGGCAACTACTTCCAGCAGCTGCTGCTGCGACTCTCGAACAGGCACATGACAGACCGCAACAGGTGATTCACACCTGTGTAATGCAACAACAAACATGATTGGACGGAACATGAGGACCACACTTAGTTTTGCATTGCACCTCTCGAGATGCAGGGCGAATGATCCGACACCCGACTTTCTCGGCTAAATTTCACTGTGAGACGAAGCACCGTGGGCGATACAGTTTGCTGAGGCGGTCCTTGGTCTTGGCTTTCTTGACTTTCCACATGGACATGCAACCCTCCATCCGGTCGGATCAGGGGTGATGTTGAAGGTGGGTGCTCTCTGGCGTTGCCCACCCCAGATCTGAGTTGCCTTCGTGACCGAAAGCAGCAGCACATTCACTGGACGAGAGCTGGACTGCTGTCAATAGCACATACGGAGCAGAACCACCGGCTAAACCTCAAAGTGCAGGCTCCACCGAGCCGCGGCGCGGCTCGGCGGGCGCGCATCCTGTCACGGCTTCTGCCCCTGCTGGCATTCGCGGCTCTGGTGTTTGCCGGCGTCCGGGCGGTGGGCTGGCTCTCCGGCGGGCGTAGCAGCAGTGAGGCCACCCCTGGCAGCGTCAGGACGGCTGCCAGCGATGCCACCGGTGCCGGGCCGCTCATGCCACAGGTTGACCTGGCAGCGTGCATGGCCGAGCCAAACGCCACGGCGGGCCGCCCCATGACCACCGAGCTGTACCTGAGCGGCGAACCGACCAGGTTAGCTGGGCTCGCTGATGGCTCACCTGCCGAGTGGTCTCCGCTGCGAGCCATTGATACATGCCGCAGAGGCCACGATGTTCCAGGCGCCTGGCAGCGGCAGCAGGACACAGCGGCACACGGGCGGCTGGCGGCCTGCGCTCGCCGCGCACCTCCAGTAGCCCCAATCTCCGTAGTGTGCACCTGCGCCAGGCACTTTCTGCTGAGCACCGCAGCGCCTCATGTCGGGACCCAGGAAACGCAGGTACCCAATGCCATTCTGGAGCGCCGAACCTGGTCTGTCATCCGCAGGCTGGACCTGGACCTGGTGCTGCTCGCCCCGCGGCGTGTGCCGCCGGGTGAAATCACCATGGTGGTCACCTACGACGTGGGCCGGCTGTACATGCTGGATGGGCTGTGCCTGGTATGGGGTGGCGCAGTCTCCGCTGCAGTTTACCAGGCGAGCATCTGACTTCCAAATTTCGCTGTCGGCAGCCCTTGCGGTGTCTCCTCCTTTCTCCAGTGCATGCTGGATGGCTGCGCGACATGTGCCGGCGCCATCTCCGCTGCCGTCGAAGAAGAAGAAGCCAGGCAAGGCTTCGGGTGCTTCGGGCATGCGTCCTGTCGCCGCTTCCCTCCGCACATGCTGGACGAGCAGTGCCCAGTGCTGAACGGCCAGGTCGTTCCGCTGCAGCCTTGCTGGGCATGACGCTGTGGCACAGCCGGGCTCTGCACCCACCCGCAGCAAGCTGGCACAGGGCTCCCCCAGGGGAGCCCGGCAGCTGGCCGTCAGCCCAGCATGCCACAATGGTGACCGGGAAGCACGAGCATCACTCCAGTCCTCGCCCTGAGCAGTTGCCCTGGGCAGTTGCCCTGGGCAGAAGCCCTTTCCGCCCGACTCTGGCGTCGTCTGCATGCAGCGCAGCCGATCGACGACTCGCCGGAGGCGCCGTCGAAGGATGAGCCGTTGCGGGGGGCGCGGCACCGCGTGCGCGACATCCACAGCCGGTGCGTGACTCCCGGCTTCAGAACCCTCCTGCATGACCCACGAAACCCTTGTCTGCGCCCAGGGGCTGTGAGACGGGCTTGCACGCCCTTGCTGTGTGTGCAGGGTCAGCACTCTTGTGCCGCAGGGCGTGCACGTCCCGCCAAAGGCCTCTGCACCGGGGCACCAAACTGTGGTGGGCAACACAGACCGAGATGGGGAATGAGTTGGCTCTCCTGGTCGAACAGCCCTCGCAGCCATGCCCCTTCTTCCCTGTGCGCAGCCTGCAGCGGCTCTCGAAGTTGCAAACAGATGCGCTGGGCGTCCTTGCACACCGTACGGTGTTGGCTGCATGACCTGACGCCATGTTCCCCTCCCGCCTGCAGCGTGTCGAAGCTGCGGACGTGCGCGCTGGACATCATGCTCTTCACAGAGCGTGTGGCGGCCGCCGACCCGCAGCTGCAGCACCTGTTTCCTGTCAACACCCTCAGGTGGAAACTCAGGTTTCCTATCTCTGTCCGCTTGTCAGCCTGGCTCGACCCTGGCCCCTGGCGCCTCTCATCACGGGGATCACATATATATGATGTAATCCCCCTGCTCTCATCCCTGCCTGCCCCTTGACGCGCACTACCAATGCAATGCACAAAACCATGACCGCATGGCGTGCTTCGCGACCCTGACAAGACAAGGAACCTGGGCCCCTGCCTGCTGTTCAAGCAGTGCGATCAGCGTGCTCGTCAGACCCGGGGTGCATGCGGCAGCGCCTGTGCTGGTGGTGCCGAGGAAGCTTCCGGCGTGCGGCAGGCGGGCGCGTGCTGATCGTGTCGTGAGGCAGTCGACAGCAAAGCAGAGCGGCCGGTCAGGTGCATACGGCGTGCGTGTGGGTCTTCTGCAGACGCATGGCGCGGTCGGCGGCGTCTGCCCAGGCAGTGGTGGCAGCGGCAGTGGTGCCAAAATCGCGCCGGTTCGATGAATCAGTGGGGCCAGTCCCGGCACCGACCCTACCTCTCACAGCTGAGCCTGCATGCCTGCCTGCAGGAACCGGGCAATGCTGCTGGCGCAGACGGAGCTGGTGTTGGTTATAGACGGCGACCTGCTGCCGCAGATGGGCGCTCGCGCAAAGTTTGTTCCCGGCACCCGGCGGGGAGATGCGCTGCTTGCGGCGGCGCTCGGGAAGACGTACCACGTGCTGCCAGCGTTTGACACGACCAGCATGGAGCTGGCCTACGATGTCGCAGCAGGTAAATTGCGACAGCGTTGTCCCTAGGGCTGAAATCGGCCATGCTCGCCAGCGTCGTTCTGTGCAGCGCCCTGTGCCGCAGATGCTGCCAGCTGATCATGACAGGCTGCCACGACTGACCAGGTTGTGGGCACACTCTCGCCCCTGGCCGCCTGATCAATCAAAGTGCGTCCACCAGGCGACAAGGCGGCGGCCGTGGCGGCGTTCAACGCGGGGCGCATCGTGCGCTTCGGCGCCAACAACTCGCGCTTCCCGCAGGGCTGCACCGACTACGAGCGCTGGAAGGTCGCGACGCAGCAGTACGCCATCACCTACTGCAACAGGTGGACTCACTATGTCCATCGCAGCTCTGCTTCCCTGAGGCAACTCAGACGGCGGCATCACATACTGCAACTGGCTGTGCCTCCTGGGACAGCTCAGTGAGCTGCAGCGGGGGCTGCTGCAGGGGGAACCTGGGTGAGTGGCTGGGGGCTTTTGAGCCGCGCGCCGGCCCATGATGGAGCCTGGGGCTGTCTGCCCACCAGGGGTTGTTGCTGTGCCCTGCAATACGACCTTGACATCAGCTCGAGAAGGAGACTCTCTAGAAGCTGTCAAACCCAATCCCCGGGGTGTCCCCAAGGTTCTGGCTGACAGAATGAGGACTTGATCCTGCACAGGTATGAGCCGTGGGGCATTGTGCACCGCCACCACTCGCCGTGGTTTGACGCCCGCTTCCGCGGCTACGGCCGCAACAAGATCATGTACGCGGCGGCGCTCAATACCTCGTCCTTCAGCTTCGTCATCGACCCCGATACCTTCGTGATCCACCGGCCGCACGCCGACTCCTCAGCGCAGCGCATCTTCTACGAGTCGCAGGACCGCAGGCGTGCACAATTGACACCCTAGAGTTTCCACGATTTCCTTGCTGCACTCTTGACGCCATGATGGCGTCAGCTGCACTGGCATGTGCACATGTGGGTCGTATGTTATACGACTGTTATCTCGTTCTTGTTCCCAGTTCCAAACAAAACAAGGAAATGCCAGCGCTGCCACATGCTTGGGTTGTCGCCAGCCTTCACTTTGACTTCGGTGCTTCTGCAATCTGACACCGGTGCTAACGTGTCGGCGCAGCAGTGCGTAGGCTCCGGGAAGTCTGGTCATCACAGTATGCCAGCCACCCTCCGCGTTGCGGACGGCGCTCTGCGGCTGCTCCGACTTTAATCGCGTGATAGGCGGCTGCCTGACGCGCAGGGTGCACTCGCACATCATGGGCATGTTCGAGCACCAGCGCGCCGCGGGGCGGTTCGTACCCGTGGTCGACGACACCACGCTGCGGTGCAAGGCACAGCTACCGTGGTGGGCGGGGCACATCCAGGAGCAGGGGGAGGCTTTTTACCCCCAGGCATCGGCGGGCGGCGCGGTGGCGGCGGCGGCAGCATAGTCTGCTGCAGAAGGCCTGCAATAGCGCCAGTACTGGTGGTGCTGGCGGCTTGGGGTGTGCATGTGAACAGGACGAGAATCCTAATGCATCTCATGTACAGCGCACGCAGACATGTGGCATTGCAAAGAACCTCTCTGGGGGCCATTGCAATCTCATTGATTCTGACCATGTTCAGTAGTCTGCGTGTTGGAAGCAGTTCTTCAAGTGATGTGCCATGCCTATGGGAGTACGTCAGCCCTTGCAACTGGCCTTCAACCCCTCTGCCCAACTGCTGCTGCTGCTGCAGCCCCCCTTGCCTACACGTGAACGCTGCGGCAAGCATTGCCATATGCTTGCAAAATAACAGCCATGATGCACGATGTCACGGATCAGACTCTTAGGGCATATGGCTCGCTCTTTGCTCTAGGGAGCTTGCCGAGGCCGGCATGACCGCAAGCCTTCCGTTTCTCACGGCGTTGTCGCACATCATTTACATCATCTGTCGTAGATCCCGCCGCATAAACCGCCATCGAGTGAGCTCTCAGCAGGCCTGTTGCGTTGGAAGCTGGCGGCGGACCCCAACCATCCAGCGCGTACATCCAGCGCGTACTTTTGGAACGCACTATGCCTCGGACGCGCCCAGGGGTCTACAAGGCGTCGTCGAGAACAGATGAGCCGCCTCTGCTTGAGCCACAGAAATGATCGAGGCCCGCGAGGTCCGCCGAGAACTATTCAGGCTGCGAGGGATACATGTTTGCGAAGGATTTGATAGACGAGGACTACGCTGAGAACGGATCAACAATTGGCGGAACCCTGGCGTGCGTTGTAATGCGCACGCAGCCGTTGGCGATCTCTCGAGTCCGTCTATCCGTCTTCGCTAATTTCTGACCTTTAATAAACACTTCATTCATCGGCCGCAGCTACAGTGATGTTGGCATCAGCTCGCCGAGCGGCAGCATTTGTTGCGATCGCAGCTGCGACCCTGATGCTGCTGGCGATCGAACCTGCAGGTACGATTTTCCTCGGACCCGTTTCACGTTTCGTGAGCGAATGGTCAAATTTGTTCAGCACAAGTGGGGTCATGACCCCAATCGTGCTGAAGAATCCTCGCTGATCAGGATGGCCCGATGATGGGCCTCCGAATGCCACCCTGCCTGCCGCCAGTCCACGTAGATGCAGTGACTGATCGAAAGGAGCACTTTTGGTATTGAAAATCAAATAACTTGAAAAATCAAAAAGAAAATCGAGCTGGCAAATGTGCAGTCTTATTGGCCTCCACAGCATGGCGATACCACCGATATCAGAGGTATGAAAATCTGCAGTAGTGTGCAAGGTTATTGGCCAGCACAGCGTGTAAGTTTCAGCAGAATGAAGTAGCAGGTTCAGGAATGATTTGGCACCCACTTTGTTTGACATCGGCGTCATGATTGGCAGCGTGTTCAGGTCGTCCTCATCCGGCAGAGCGTCTCATGGTCGTTCATGATTCGTGATAGATTTTGTATCCTGTCAGTGTTGCATTTGGATCTGGTCAGTCTTCCGGCTGATTCTCAGGTTCGTCGAAGGTACCCACGTCAGCTGCCTCATCATGGAGAAGGTGCTGCGGCGCTTGCAATGGAGGTGTTGGCGGGCGGGCCGTCGGACACCTCGCCGGTCGTCCGATACAGCAGCACACCGGAGACCTGACACGGGCAGCATCTGCAGACGTCGCTAGCTTGATCATGAAGGCAAAGCGGCATTTCATCGGCATTCGCTGGTCAGGGGTTGACGGTATATGATGATGCAGGACTACATGGATTGCAAGAATTGGTGCGGGGCGGCAACACGCGCGAGGGCTATAACCAGCCAGCGATCCAAAGCCGGACAAGCCTCCCAGCTGGTAACAATATCTCTGAGAGAAAAGTGACGCACAAAGCCGCGGCCATCAATGCCGCTGAAGGTGTTTGCCATCGTCGGATTCGGATCGAACTTCAGTGTGCACGCAAACCTGCAGCAGTGAGCCGAATGAGATGCTGATTTGTGCCAGCCTGGTCTTTACTGGCGTACATGTGCACGTGAGTGATGCGATAGATGCTATTTGTAGTGCGCGCAAATGGTATGGCACAACACATTGACGTGTCCTCTCATGCACAATTGATCAGCTGCACCACCGCAAGCTCTTCGTACGTTGGCCATGACCCGCTGGCGGTGCATCCAGGGCCAAATGATCCGAAGCCTACGCCGCTGAAAGTCGAGGCGAAGCTTGCGCATGAGCCAGGCCGGCCGCATCCCTGCCAGCCATTAATGGTTAAGCAGCCCCCGTCAAATTTAGCAGAGTAATACAAGTTCCAAGGGCGTCGTGGGGACAAGCTGACGCAACACATTTGCAGCGGTGCAGTCAATGTCACCTGCGGCACTGACGGATTGGCCGGGTCGGGATAGCAAAATGAATAGATGTTGCACTGCAGCACAGAATGGGCACGTCAGCGGGCGAGGAGACCAAAAAAGAAGGGACTCAACTTTGACAGTCTTCAGTAGCAGACGAGTAATAGAACACGCAAGCCTAGCAGCCCCGCCGCATCAGGCTTCATGTCAGCTTCAGGAGCGGCACTACTCCCTCTTCTTTTCAACTTTCTGTCGTGGTATCGAACCTGCGCCGCTGGATGGAACCTGCCGAGGCTCATGCATATCCGTTTGAAATTCCAACTTACAGTTGTCAGGGATAATTTTCTTTCTCTATACGTATTATGCTAACCCACCTGCGCATTCTGCTTGCAGGCGTTGCAGCATCCAGCCGGGGTTGTGACGTTTGCACCAGCTGCCTGCGAGTTGACGTCCAGTTGCACAACCTGCGCCACCAGCAACACTCGCACAACGACTCTTGAAATAGCAGATGATCAACAGTGCATAAAAGGTGATGAGGGTGCACAACCACAGCGGCCGCAGCGAGATTGCCTGGCCGGATGCAGCAGGCTCCAGCACGAACTCGGTGTGGGATTTGCAACCCTTCATGAACACAGTATTGCAGAAAAATTGTAGCGGGTGCGCACGGAGCCATTGACGTTTATGGGGGCCGCATTACAATTGGCTGCCGGGCAGCCACCGCCGCCGGGCGCGCAGAGGCGCGGGTTGTTCGCCTGGACCGCGCTTTGTCCCATCAGCTGCACAGCGAGAGCACAGAGTCGGTCAGTCATATTTAGGTCAAAAAGAGAAATCAAGGCAGACAAAGAATGCCGTGCGAGGCGTCGCATGAATGGTATGCCGGAGACGGGCGCGCATGCTTTCAGCCAAAGTCAAGGCAGCTGCTGCTGGCTTGTGCCCGAACTGAGCATGCAAGCACTGAGAATGCACTGACAATGCACTGCATTCTTCCGATGAATCCTCAGGCGGACTGGTAGTTCATGAGAAATTCCAGGTGGGGGGAGTGGCTGAGTGCACGGGCTGGAAGTTTCACCGCTGCAGGGCCGGACGTGGGGGGCAGGGCGGCGGGTGCGGGCGCGGCCGGAGGGTACTGAGCCCTCGGAGCGACTCTGCTGGCCGCTGGCGGCGATGCGCCAAACACACCAGGGGCGGGAGGTGCGACGCTTGTTGCATTTGGTGGTAGAGTGGACAGGTCACTGCCTGTCGGAGGCGCAGTAGCGGCGGCAGTCGGCTGATCCGTAGCGGGAGCACCTGCCAAAGCATTGCCAGTCAATGTCGGGGTCGTCTGCGGCGGCTGCGGACGCAATGAATGAGGGACCTGCAGGCGGCGGCGGCGGCGGACTTGTAGGTGGCTGCGGCTGCGGCGGCGGCGGGCTAGGGGATGCACCTGGGGGAGGTGGCGACAGTGGCGGGGGCGGCGGTGGAGATGCCGGTGGTGGAGGCGAGGGCACCGGCGGCGGTGGCGGCGGCGGCGATTGCGAGGGAGACTGGGCGCCTGCGACCAACACAGTTTGTCGCTGGCTTTCTCTGGCAACAGCTTATAACCCCAGGGCATAACTTCTCTGTGAACCCCATTCCACACTGCCGTGCTCGATTCGTCAGGGCTGTCGAAGGGTGAGGTCGATGGAAACGAGCCTGGCATGGACTACCTGACGAGCACCGGAGTAATCAAGCATGCGCGGAAGCGTGCATATTTGCTGGAACACGTGGCGCTCAGATGCTTTGCTTTCTGTGCAGTGTCTGTACCAGCCAGTGTCATCAGTAGGGCGGCCACAGCAAGTATTGCCGCCGTCAGAGGGAGTGGTGGATACGGGAACATCCGGCCGCGTGGTCGCCTCGCCATGATGTTTTCGCTTCCGACAGGTTGCACGCCGCCAATGAAAACGTGGTCATGGCTGGAGGAGATGGGGTGCGAGCAGCCCGTGGCTGCCCGTCTTGAACCTTGGACCCTACTTTCTGCTGGTCTGACTTGCAGCCAGAGAGATGCACTGAGGTGCACCAAGGTCAGACCAGGGGCCAAAGGCTTTGCAGTGAGGCTGGGCGGTGCTAGGGAGTCTTTGTTGTCGCAGCACTTGCATGGTCCGTAAAGTGCTTCAGTGGCACAGAGACTGTTGGGCGCACATAGGATCTTCATAGCGCCGGCGGCAGCATCACCATTTCATCAGCTCTCATGACGGATGCATGTGGATCGAATCGAAACAACGACGAATGGCAACAGCCAGTCCTCTGCACTTTCCCTGATGTACAAGACAGCGGGTCACAAAGGAAGCGGCAGGCCCCAGCAGCTGCCAACTATCAAAACTGGTCATGGCAGTTCATTGTGAAGGTTTTCAGCGTCGCCGCTGCGGTCTCCGCTGTGTGCTCCCCGTCTGTGCAGCCAGCCACCATCCTGGCGCCGGCAGCAGCTCATGCCGCCTTGATGCCGTGCCCTGCCGGCCCATTGCCCAGTCCTGTCTTCTCCGCGAAGTTCGCCGCCAGGCCCCACAGGTACTCGTCGCTCCAGGCCGGGCCCAGCAGCGTGACACCAAAGGGCAGCACCGGCGCCGATTCCCCAGTGGCTGCCAGGTATTCCCGTCGCGCCGCCCCAGCAGCGTCGGTGCCGCTGGCTGAGCCTGCATGCAATTGGCTGATGTTCTGAGCATGTCTGAGCTACTTCCCTTCGGACCAGCCAAGCCAGCCAAACTCCCATCTGCCCCTAGCCACTGCCAGGCGCCGCTGGACACCCCATCATCAGTGGTGCCAGGAGCATGTAGCCACTGTAACTTCTGCATTGCGCTGCACCCGTGTGCGGAAACAGTGCAGCACGATCCTTTGAATGCAGCACGTCCTTGCTGCTCTGCACAACTCCGAACTGGCGGCGCCACAGGCATGCGCCGCAGCAAGACAGGCAGCTCGCAGCACGCATACAGCAACAACAGCAGCCATGCTCCAAAACCGCTGACCACTTGTGAGGCTGGCGGGCGACGAGAAGACGGCAAGCCAGACTGAAGCAGAAGGAAAGGCGCACAGTGCAGCAGGCCTGAGGGTACGGCGATGCCAGCCATGTCCAGCAGGTTGACGAAGTTGGTGAAGCGGCCCAGGTTTGCATTGTGGCCCCATGTCACCTGAGTTGCATGATGCGGCATGCCGTCAGCGGGCTCAGCAGTATACAATCTTCTCAAGACCGGGAGGGCTGTAGGGCTCAGCCAGTGTAGGACGCAAAGGAAAAGCGACGCTGTGATGACTGGACTCTTTGCTCGACGGCGGCGCATTCGCTGCGCGCACAGGCCGTGAATGGGACGCAGCCACGGCACAGGCCGCCGCTCAAGCTTGCAAGGTTCTGCATCCTTGTGAGCAGGAGCCTCACCTCGCCCTCGGCCTGCTCCTGCGCGAGGACCTCGGCGATGGTGTAGTGGTGCGCCGCCGTCGGCACCAGCAGCGTGTCGATCTTGGCCAGTTCCACCCGCGCGCGCGTCTGCATGGAGGGGCGATGAACTCTCAGACAGCATGCGAGGGCGCAGTGTGCGCGGCGCAGGCGGACCTGCTAGCGCAGGTGAATGGTACTGCCGAGGTGGTGGTGCCGCAACACGCAGCAGCGAAGCACCCTTGCCGTGTGAACATTGCGCCAGACGAGGGCTGCCACAACAGTGAGCGCAGCAGCAGCAGCAGCAGCGGCAGCAGCAGCAGCAGCAGCAGCAGCAGCAGCAGCAGCAGCAGCAGCAGCAGCAGCAGCAGCAGCAGCAGCAGCAGCAGCAGCAGCAGCCGCTGCCTTTGCAGTGCTTCAGGCTGGGCTGCTCCTAGAGGAGTTTGCAGGGTCCATCAGGGTTTGGCAAGCACCTTGAGTTCGGTGAGGCGGTACATGTTGCTGTACAGGTCAACTGCCGATCGGCCGCAAGCACCCGACACCACTGCCCGCGTGACCCGCTCCATGCGCCTGCCGTGGTGGGAAGCCGCAGTTTGGTGAAGGATGCAGAGCTTGTAGGAAGGAGCCAGCCAGGCCCTCAGCAGACAGGCACGGCAGCAGGCACTCCCAGCGCTGCAGGCAGGCTGCTGCAGCCTCGGTCGGAGCAGACCCTCGAGCCAAGACGACTGCAGCACAGAAACAGCAGCAGCACGATGTCGTGCACACGGCGAGCGGATGCTCACTCGTCAGCGAGGATCTGCTGGCGGCTGAGCGTCACAGCGCCTGCCGCCGGCGCGGCTGCCGCAGGCGGCGACGCCGCCATCGACGAGCTGTCGTCCGAGTCAGTGCTCATGCTGCGCGAGACGCCGACTGTGCCCTTGGCGCCCGCCGCCCCGTTTCCATCCGGCAGGCGGCCATTGGCCTGCTTGACCGGCGCCGGCCCGGCACCGGGAATGGCGGCTGGCGGCGCTGCCTCGAGAAAGTCCTTGATGCCAGCGTAGCGCTCGGCGATGAAGGAGGTTCCGTACAGCATCGCAGCAGTCTCCGCAAAGGGCGAGAAGTCGACTGCGACGCGCGTGCCGCCGAGTGCCACCAGGCGCTGCGCCGCCTGCTCGAAGAGCGCAGCGTAGCCTGCAGCGAGGGAGGGTGAGCCGTGAATCCTGCAGCATGCCCCACGGTCCACATGACTCGGGTGTGGTGCTGCCTGCAGGCGGCACTGCTGAGCCCAGGGTGGTGCATTGAATCTAGGCGCAGCATCCCCGGCGACAGTGCTGCTGTCACCATTGGCGCACATGCCGGGTATGTGTGGCAGGGCTGCGCAGGCCGGCAGGGCGGACTGCCGCCGCCTTGCACCTCGCCGAAGGTTCCTGGCAAGAGCATGGGCCGGTTGGCAGATGGATGCGCGTGTCCAGAAACCAGCACAGCACGTGGGGGAGCGACTTTGAAGGAGGTGGCGGCGTCACCTGAGGCTGCGGCGGCGCCACCGGGGCCGTCAAAGCTGGTAAACTCTGGGCCGGGCACGCCAAAACGGAACGCTGTGCCGGGCGCGAACCGGCGACTGGCCGAAGGCCCAGGTGGCATCCATGTTGGGTCCGCCAGCCTGCCGGCAGCCTACACGGGAGACAGGAAGGTTTTCTTATTCAATCGGAGCCTGTCAGTGCCCCTGAAGAAGAGTGCTGTAGTGCCCCTGAAGCATGACTGCCAGGTCTGTGCACAGCTGCCATACTTGTGCAAAGCTGCCGTGCTTGTACGCCGCTGCAATGCTTTTCGCGGCGATTGGTCTGCGGGAAGCAGACCGCAGCTGTGCTGGCGCGGCGGCACAGCATGCCACCCTGGCGCTGCGCCTCAGAAGCAGGCATCGACGTTCAGACGCAGCATTTGAATCATCAGATGAGGAATTCTGATCCAAGATCGCCTACCTCCATGAGGCGTGTGACAGCGGCGCCGTCGGCCACGCTCTGGGCAAACACCGTGACGCAGTCCAGGGTCTTGCACGCTGGCACCACGCCGATCGTTGACAGCCGCCCCACCGTCGGCTTGACGCCCACGCAGCCATTGAACATGGCCGGCACGCGGCCTGAGGGTTCGAAGCAGCATGCGGCTTCAGCAAGTCAGTCCGCCACTGAACTATGGTCTGCCACAATGGCCGACAGGGCGCTGCTATGCTGCCGTGCGCACTGTTGAAGACTTCAAGAACATTCGACACTGCAAGGTTTGTGTACGTTGAGGGTGATCGCCTTTGGAAGACCTAGGCGCAGCGGTGAAGGGACGGCAGCAAGGCGCGGGATTTGGCACACTGCACGACTTTCGTTACTCATGCCTCGCGTGAAACGTCTGCAGGGTTTCGTGAAACCAGCGCAAGGGCAGCACCGTCCAAGGAAAGCACGCGCCTGAGCCGGCGGTGTCGGTGCCGAGGCAGAAGGACAGCAGCCCGCCGCCGACGAGCGCGCCGCTGCCGCTGGAGGAGCCGCCCGGCACAAAGCGCGCGTCGAAAGCGTTGCGGGCGACGCCGTAGGGCGTGCGCGTCCCGACCAGTCCCGCCGCGAACTGGTCCATGTTGGTTTTGCCCACCATGATGCCGCCTGTGCCACAGGTTCAGGGTTGAGGGCTCAGGGCGTGTAAGATAGGTAGTACCCCGACCCAGCGCTGTTCTGTCACGAGGCGAGTGGAGCGGCAGAGAGGCCGAGGGTGGAGGATGCTGAGCAGGAGGCGTCTAGAAAACTGGCAGCAGACTCGCGCACCTGCAGCGCTGGCTGCAGCACACGCCGGCAACCACCCAGGCCCCCTGGAAGTCAGACACAACCTGCAATGCGTCCAGCACGCAGCCACACCTGCTTGCAGCAGCAGGTCGACCACAGGCGCGCTGGCGTGCGGGGCGTGCCGGAATGCCTCGCAGGCGGCGGTCGTGGGGAAGCCCGTGACGTCAATGTTGTCCTTGACGCCAAAGGGCACGCCGTGTAGGGGGCCGCGAGCCGCCGGCGGCACAGCCTCCAGCTCCCTGCGGAAGGGTTTAGGGTTTTGAGCGAACGGAAGGGTTCGATGAGCGGCCTTGCAGAAGAGCCTGCCCAGGGTCCAAGCCTGGTTAGACGGCAAGGCAGGCTTTGCGTTCGGATGTTGTTGGCTGTGGGAGCAGCGGCGAGCAGCCCTGAGAATGTATGCTCCCAAGCTTCCTGCGTCCTGGTCAGGGGATTTTCAGCCCCTGGCCCGCCAGTCGAAGCTGGACGATTCAGCTTCGAGCTTATCCTCAATGTGACAGTGGTTGCGCAAGCGAGGACCCAGCCGCAGCAGCGCAAAACGGCACCAGGCACAGCAGGAGTGCAGGACAGCCTGCAGAAACAGGGAGTGGTTTGGAAACTGAGACAATCGAACAACACACCTGGCGCGTCGAAGGAGGTCCTCCAGCGGCGCCAGCGTCACAAAAGCGCCAGCGGCGCCCGCCCAAGCGCCATGCAGCTGCCGAACCAGCTGCGACGGTGTCAGGCCGTCGGCAAATGCTGCCTGCGCCACAGCACCCTCATGTGCGGCGTCAGGGCTGGAGGACATCAGCGGGGTTTCCACCATCTGTGAGCAGCCACGTGGCCACGCATTCCTTTCCTGCTCATCTGGGAACTTTCAACGAGTGCGCATCATGCCGCAGGCAGCATGCCGCTGGATATGATGCCGGGGTGCCCTGCCAGAGCCTGCCAGAGCGCACAGACGGCGCCACCGTGTGTGTCCTTTGCATGTGTTTGCTCCACTCACCTGAACGCCTGAAAGAGAGAGGTCCGTCGTCGTCGACGCGCACTCAGCCCCGTGCGTGCCGATGCCATTCTGCATGGCTGGCCCGCGCCGCGCGGGCGCCTGCGCACCAGCAGTGCGGCCTCAGCGAAGCCAGGCGGAGACGCCGGCGACGATTACTGGCCCTGACACAGGCTGAAACGTTGAAGGCGGAGCCTACTGGACGCGAGCGACCTGGAGGTCGGCTGTGTACAGAGCGATGTGAACAGCAATGTCTGCGAGGTAACAGGTGCAACGTAGTCGTTGGACGCCTGCCCATAGTACCTGAGCCAGCTGCAATCATCCCGGATTCTCGACTTTTTCAAGTCGCGCACATGCATGGAGCTTGCTGACGGGCTCAGGCGTATGCAGTGCGACTCGCGGAAGCATGACTGGACAGTCGGGATAGCTTTGCGACGCGCGACTCGCAACCATCACCAGAAGGTACCTGCCTCGCCTGTGATGCGCGGCTTTCAATCGGCACCCACCACTACACTCCGCTGTGACAACTGCACGACCCAGACCTAAGGTGCAAGTCAGCGCACGGAGAGGCGCCGTTGGTACTTCGCGCTGTGCTCGACGCTCAATCCCAGCTCAGGCATCGTTCCCTGTTCCGCACCGACCTGCCGCTCTTGTGGCAGCTCACACTGGGCGACTGAGAAAGCGAAGCGTCCGTCCACAACGTGACGAGCACTCATCGGCAGCGCGAGACGGCCGCTGCGAGTAGCCGAGGTTGGTGATAACCTGAAGATCGAATCGTGGCGCAGTGCTCACCCTCGGGCGCAGCGAAATACCAGCAGCAGGCCGGCGCTGCAGGCCTCGCGCTGCTGCCTCCTTCGAGCTGCGCAGCCACGTGTGAAGCGGCCTCCGCTGCCGGGACCGCGATCCTGCTGCCGCAGCCTCAAGAGCGGGCAGACGTGGATGCACGGAGGCGAGCCATGCCGCTGAAGCTGACTGCGTTTGGCAGTGAGACACGGTGTCGAGTTGAGCAACAGTCGCTGTACGTATGGCTTTCTGCGCTGTACGTGGAGCAGCGATGCGATGAGAGCGCTGTTGGCGAATATTATATCAGCAGAGTGTCGGCCGCAGAGCGTCAATGCGTTCCTGGCGCCGTCGAAACGCGCCGGTTGCTGTTGCTCTGCCAAACCCTACTCCGATTACTGAGCGATGACGACTCGTCTGACACCAACTGGCGATCCCGTCTGTCAGCCCAACTCTTCTCAAAACCGAGGCAGAAAGCGGCAGCGCTGGCAGCTATCGTTCCTATGTGTCTGCATATATGCCACAGCGTCCGTCTCGGCCGCCCTGGCCATGGCCCGTCACCGCCGTGGCCTGGCGCCCAGGCGGGGTGCAAAGCTCCTCGCACCACCAAGCCGTGACGGCCGCCCGGCACTGCCACGGCCGCCTGTGGTCGGCAGATCATCCAGCAGCGTGGACAGCCGCTGCCGCTGCGCCCCCGCGCCGCCCTGCGCGGCCCAGGCATGCGCTCAGGGGTCGTGCAAGGCGGGAAAACACAAATTGACGGTGGCAAGGAAGAGGCAACCTGTCAAAACCCACGCGCCACGCCCTGCGCCAGGCACCGTACACGCATGGGCAGCTGTCGGCGCACAAGGTGGTGGTTCTGAGACCGCCTCTCGTGTGTCGTCAGCAGAAAAGCCCGTCAGCAGGGCAGTTGTGGTTGCGGATGGTCCCAGCCGCGCACCGCAGGGGACGCGGGGCGCCTTGCCGCCGCAGGTGAGCTGGGACCGGCACCGCGGCCCGACTTCTCGCCGTCTGCGTCGCGATGTCAGGGCCGTGAGGAGCATGTGGCATGCAAGTGGAAGCTCCGACAGACTTGCACCAACAGGAAAACGCCGGAGCCAGCTACGTCGGTGCTGGACCTGCGGCGGTACGCAATCAACAACCAGGTGCGCCCGCGCACCTGGCGCCGCCTCCCCAGACTCCTCGTCCACCGGCGCCGGATCATCCGAGAACAGGTCCGCCAGCACATTGTAATTGATCTTGGTGGACAGCTTCCGGTTCTCGATCATGCGGCGGGCCGCCTCCTCCGGGGAGTCCGCGGGCTCGCCGCCGTCCTCCGGCCGGGTGCGGGTCTTGGACCCCGACGGCCGCCCCCGCTTGCGCGTCGCCGCCGCCAGCTGCCGCTGCTGCGCGTCGGGCTCGCCGGCGCCGGCGGCGGCGCCCGCGGCGGCGGCCGCCTGCTGCCGAGACGCCTCCCGGTCCGCCTGCTTCTGCGGGTGGGAGAGACGCAGGAGCGCCACAGCGTCAGGGACAAGCAACTGTGTGGGCTGGGGGCAGTGTCAGGGCAGGGGACGGGGCGAGGGTGCCAGACGGCACCGCTGCGCAGATGTTCAGCATGGCCCCGGAACTGCAGACAAGCTGCAAGCCGTGCCTGCGCGCGGCGCCTCACATATGTGGCGCCTGACTCATGTCAGCAGCAGCACACTGAGACAGCAGGTAGCTGTTGAAGCAGCGAGCAACAGCAGCACAGGGAGGCGAAAGGAGAAACCCTGAAAGATGTGCACCTTCTCAGCGAGCGTCAGAGCGGCCTCCTTGGCGGCCTGGCGCTCCAGGTAGTCGGCGTTGAGCGCCCGCCACACCTGCTCCTTGAGATTCGACTCCTCGGGTGATAGCACGAAGTTGTCCAGCTCGTCGTCGTCCAGATCGGAAAACGTCTCCTTTTCTGCAGCGGAGGATGCACCGGCCTTCAGCGTCATACGCTCATATTGCGCCGGCCTGTGTGCTCAGCTTCTGGTCTCCTTCCAACTTCCTGAAGGACGTCTTGCCTGCGCCACGGCATAGGAAGCAAGCGCGCGCGAGCAGCCGGGTGCGAGTCTGTCCACGAACTGTGCAGCTCGCTCAGTGGCCCTGCTTTGGTTGCCGTACCACTCGCCACTGGGTGTGTTTAATGTGAACACATGTGATACCCTACGCCCACTCCGGAGCTGGGCATCTGTGGTCGTCATGACCCACAAAGCAAATGAATCACGCCTAGGGCAAGATAGGTTTCTGGGCGAGCCAGATTTCACCTGGCTCGACATCTTCTGCGCCCGCAGGCCCCTCGCTGTTGCCGGGGCCGGCCGCCGGGACCAGTGCCAGCTGCAGGGCCCGCGCGTCGTCCGCCACGCCACCGCCGGCGGCGCCGMCATTKCCTKGGGAGGGACCGGCGCCTGAGGAGGGTCCGGCGGCCGAGGAGCCGTCGCGGGCTGGCGGCCCCGCCGCAGCCACCGCAGCGGCAGCCTCGTCCTGCTCTGCGCCAGCGATCGGCAGCCGCCGGCGCGCGGGCGGCGGCATCACCTCAGCGTCCGAGCCCGGCAGGACAGATGACACTCGAGCGCCGGCGACTGCCGCGCCTGCCGCGAGGGCGGCGGCGCTCGGCCSAAAGCGCCGCCTGCCACGGCCCGCGCCCGCCGCAGGCAGCGATGCAGCGGCGCCGCTGCCGGCGTCGGAGGCTGCTGGCTGCGCGCCGGCCTCGCCAGCGTCGTCGAGCGCCGTGGGAGCAGCAGCAGCGGCGGCGGCGGTGATCGAGGCGGCGCGAGACCGGCCGCCCAGGTGCCCCTGCTCATCCTCCGGCAGCGCCTGCATAACGAGTGTTAAGGGTCGTTCCACCATAACACTTTTGCGACCCAGCAGGTGAGGCTGCCTGTGCCACAGCGCCGGCTCCCTGGTGGCAAGGGCGCTAACACCATGTCGGCGGCCACCTCTCTCACTGTGCCGTTCGCACAAGAGCATGCAGCATCCCGCAACATCCAGTGCAGAATCCCTCAGCATGCTTCCAGCAACACCAACCCACCGGCGTCAGCGGTGCCAGCTCTCCCGCCGCGAGCGCGGACGCCATGTCGGCGGCCACCTCCTCGTCGTCCGCCGGCGGCCCGCCGCCGCTGCCGTCCGTGAGCGCCAGCAGGCCCGTGCGTTGCGCATCCAGCTCCGCCTGAGAGGTGTCCAAAAGGGTTGATGGTGTGGCGGCACTGTTTTGGTGCTGGCTGCGGGAGCGGTCTTCTGTCACAGCTCGACCTGCAGCTGTTTTGGGAGCTGAGGAGGGCGGAGCGACTTCACAAGCTGCAGGGTAAGCAGCAGGATGGTGAGCGTTGTGAAGTGTTTGACAGCTGCTTGCCGGCCATGCCGACTGGCTCAGGCATGCCGCCAGCAACCATCCACCTCGCAGGACAGGCTCGTGAGTGCCTGCACATCGGGAAACAGCGAGATGCGCAATCATCGCACCTGGCGGCGTGCCGCCTCGTCCTTTTTTCGCCCCTTGCTGAATGCCGGCGGGTTGGCGCCGCCGTGGGCGCCACCGGTCTGAGCACGCAGGATCACAGACAGCGCATGAGCTGCAGCCAGAACCCCAATCCGAAGGGCGCCTTCGCTGCCCATGTGAAGGGCGCCTTCGCTGCCTCCTTCAATCAACACGTGCACACGAATGCAGACTGTTGCCCTAGACCACATGAGATGTCGTTATCGACTTCATTGCCAACCACAACCACACCCACCCGATCGAGGTACTGCAAGTAGCACTCCCGGCAGAGGCTGTGCGCGAATGCGACTGTTGGTGGCTGCCCATGCCCTGCAACCGTCAAAGCAAGACGTTGGACTTTGCACAGCATCCGAGACGCTGACTCCGATGGCAATGATGCGCGCCTGCTACAGCGCAAACTGATGCTGGCCTGCAAGCTCGAACATCACAAGGTGGCGCAAGCCTGGGATGGGGAAGCAATACGGCGCTATCGGCATCACCAATGTGCTCGCAGCCGGACGCCTGCGGCGGGTCGCCATCGCCGTCCTCGCCGCCACCGGTCGTGATTGCAAGGGTCTGCGAAGGCGGCGCCTCCAGCATCCGCGCGTGCTCACCATCGATGTGTTTGCCCACCTCCTGCGGCCGCCACAGTGCAGGGTTCAGGGTTCAAGTAGTGATCAGCGATGCCAATGCAGACCCGTCTCAGAGCCTGCCGGAGAGGTCAGCGGAGCAAAGCAATAGAGTTTGTCCATCGGCAATCAGCAAAGCTGTTTGTGAACCAGGCGCCGCGTCGCCGTCTCCCCCTGCCCATCTCCTCCGTCTGCCGCAGACGATGACAGCGGCCCGACACCTGGCAGGCGAGGCGGTTTCCGCCTCGATGCTCTTCAACCTCCAAACTCGTTACCCCCAAATCTCTGGAGCCGCACAGGCAGGCACCTGGAGCTGGGCGAGGGTGAGGGCGCCGGACTCGGTGCCGGTGAACTCCCGCAGCCGCGTCGCGATGGTGGACACGCCGACATGCACCACGCGCACCACCTCCGCCTTGGTGCGCTGGAAGCCTGCGCGGCTCCAGGCGTGTTGGGGTTTGGGGTTTACAGCGGTGTGAAAAAGGGTTTAGAGCAGTCTGTAAAAGTGGGGGTTCCACATTTGTCCCGGAGTCGTTCCAGGGGGCGCCCGGTCTGAGGTGGGCAAGTCGGCGGCGCGGTTGCTCAACGACCCGTCTCTTCTCAACACGGGGGCAGCAGCATGACGGGTCCTGCCACGGCCGGCCGCCCTGACTCCAGGGCCCTGCACGGGCGCACATCCAGCCAGAGAGGCAGGAGGGGGAGAGGAATTCTTGTTCAATCATATTGAATTCATGTTGGCTTCTAATTATTCTAGGAGAACTCGCCGTGGATGTGCAGGGCGACGAAGAGCGCGGCGCCGCATATGCCGGCAGGCCGCCGCCCCGTCTGCATCCAGTCGCGCTTCATGGACTTGATGAGCTGCAGGCTGGTTGCCGCGACCGCGTCCGCGGTGGCGCCTATGCCCAGCTTGCCGGCGAAGCGGTGGATGTACAGCGAAGGGTCCACCGGCCTGCGGTTGAGGGTTTAGACGCTTTGCTTGAGCGCAGAGCGGCGATGACAGCGGTGACCCGATACGAAGTTGGCTGTATCTCTGCAGGTTCCAAGAATGGCGCTTGTTGCAGTGAGAACCAGGTGTGCGAGGCGTGCGCCGTGCAAGTCCGAAGATTGCTTACGAGGCTGTGGAGGGGCAGCGATAGCGTGTCACGAAGGCCTGGCGGCGCCGCCCGGCTAGAGTTTCCCTGAGAGGTTTCCTGAGAAACATCATCTCCTGACGACTGAACTGCATGCTGAGAGCCGAGGCTCTGTGCTGCGGCAGTCAAGCGGCGCACCGCTGGAAGATGGGCAGCTCCTGCAGCCGCAGCAGCTGCGCTAGCTGCAGGAACACAGACCCCAGCACGAAGACGTTCACCTGCACGGGGACCATGTGCGCTCATGTTCGAACCCACCAGCGCAACACCCTGAGCGCATGCCTGTCCCATGTGGAGGACTTGGCATTCGCAATTGGTGGCGGTTCCTCAACAAAAGCGCTGCCGTAACTGCCGCATTGCAAGCGCCACGTCCAACGCCCTTCAGCAGCACGCCGCTGCATGCAGCTGCGATCGGCGAGTGAGCCTTGCAGGCCGGGCCCCTGGCAGGCATGTCAAGAGGGTGTTGCTCAGCGCAGAGATGGAGGCATGTCGGGTGTGGGGGCGCTACGATGCAAAAGTACACCTGCAATGCGTCCGAGAAGTCGATGAGCATGAAGGGCTGGTTGTCCTGGCGGCATACTATGTAGATGCACGCCGCGGCGACCTGAAAGCATGCGGCGCGTGTGAGCTTCCCAGGCCGGGCACTGCCGCGCCTAGCAGACCATGCTTGCAGCCTTCCCCTCAGGCACCTTGCAGGCCGTGCACTCGCAGTCGAGTGCACCCTGCGCAAGCGAGTCTGGAGTCGGACAGGGGCCAGCTGGGCTGACCTGGCTGGTGCGGCGGCCGCGGGTGAAGTTGCGCTGCAGCGCCAGGCGGTATAGGCGGTGGGATGCCTCAGAGACCTCGTCACGCGGCCGAATGTTGAGCTGGCTGATGAGCAGTCCGATCTCGGCGCGCCCGCGCGCCAGGCTCTTCTCGTGCGAGTCAAACTGCATGCGGGGGTGCGCACCGTGAGGTGCTGCCCCGTGTGGGCGCCGGGAGCCCAGCCTCATGGGCAGGCGGCCTCCCACCCGGCTGTCCGTCAAAGCTGGTCTCTTGGAGTCTGGCTAGGAGCCTCAGTGCAGAATGTGGCAGAACGGCATCCATATTCAAGCCCTGAGCCGTAAACGACATGCCGGGCAGAAGAACACTCGGCGGCCAACCTGGTGCCCGTAGACGCGGCCACCGGCGATGCGGCCCATGCCGCGCGCGACGCCGCCCTCCGACACACGCTGACCGTCCACTGCCGACTCGCCGCCGGGGCCCTTTGTAAAGGTGACGTCCGAGGAGAAGGCCGCCTCGTCCAGCACATTGCCGCAAATTGTGCAGCAGCTGCAGCAAGGTGCAGCGGGATTCGCTCAGATTGTGCGACGGCGTGCTGTGTGCAGTGCGTCCGCCATGGTGCAGAGGTGGCTGCGCATCTGGCACCAAAACTGGGCGGGACAAGTGAGGTGCTGCGCAGCAGCAGGCAAACAGACCCTCAGGAACAGCCGCAACCCGCGCAAGGTGCGCAGGAACAGCGGGCAACTTAAGCCATGTGCAGCGAGGTGCAGCTGGCGGAGAAGGCGCAATGGGACATGCGTACGAGTAGCCGTTGGCATCGTCGATCTCGGCCTCCACATCCTCCCGGCACTCGCTGCAGAACACCATGCTGGCACCTGCTGTGGGGACGACCTGGGTGACAGCCCCTTGCAGCCGCCTGGTGTTTGCCACTATATGTTCTACTCGTACGGCCCAGCAACTGCAAACTCCTGCGTGCGCTGCCCCTTTAGAGCAGGACAAAAGACTGCCAGGCCTCGTTAATAGGCCCGGACTTTGTCACGGGAGTGCTGCCCAGCGGCTCTCAAAGACACTGGAACCCCTGTGATTCTGAAGTAGTATAAAGTTGTCAGGCGCCTACGACCGCGTCTCAACAGACGACCCGGCACCACCACGTTTCAAAGGCAATATGAACGGCTTGTCAACCACTATACTTAGCACCCGGTGGTTGCAGTACTGCCGCTACAGTCGCCGTCGACATGGCATGCAGCATGCGGGTTGCAAGCGCAGTTTGGGGAATCTGCCCAGAGTGCCCAATGCAAACGAACTGCCAAATGCGACATGACACGTGTTCTGCCCCCTTCATTTCCTCGCGTCCGAAAGAGTTCGTCTTCAGCACAGCTTCGTGCAGCCGTACTCAAATTGCCAGCCGCGCGAGGAGTGCGTGCAGACCGGTGATCGGGGTGGAGGCTGCATCATACGGACAGTGGTGGGCTTAAACGGGCGACTGACGCAAGGCATATTGCTTGCACCTCCGCCGAGTTCCGAGACCCAGCAGGTGGTGCCGCGGCGGCACGTATTTCTAGCCCGTTTTGGACTCGAAAGATGTGTGCCTGTAATGCTGAGCATTCAAAGACCTGCAGCGCAAGCATGCATGGTTGCATGACCGGCACAACTGCGCGTCACGTTTCGAGGTGCAAGGTGCTTTGCAGTATCTTTGTGTTGTGGCCGCAAATCAGACTGCGTTGGGGGCCAGGACGCTGTAGAATTTCTTTGCGATCAGCTAACGCTGGAGGGACATCGATGCTTGCTTAATCAAGGTTGTATGGGGTGCATTGGCATCCGAAACCTACTCGTACAGCTTTGCTCACCCAGATAGAGGATAGTATAGAGGCGTGTAGCTATAGTGGTGTGTGGGAACTGCTTGATGCCACACGGCGTTCCGTGATGGGGACATGGCGCTTACACTTAGCGCCGCTATGGCTGCGCCGCCGGCATTGTTTATATGCTACTGCTTGTGCATGTTTCATCGCACGATGCTCAGCAGGATCACTGTCACAATTCTGATTCACAGGAGACGGGTGCACCGCCTGCAGGCATGACGGACGCCTCGACGCCGCTGCTGCCACGCAGCAGCACTGATGAGTTGCTGGATGGACCCCAAATTGGCGCGGTGAGCGCCTTCCTATGAGTCGACGATGTGTCGATCGCCTCGCCAGAACGATACCCGTAACCCCCATTTTAGACGGTCCTGCCTCACGCGTCTGTGCTTGTGTACCTAATGCACCTCACAACGGCAGACACATTGCAGATATGTGAGCCCACTATTGCTTCCTGTCGATACGATGCCATCGAGCCGAAAACCGAGACTGCTCACGTGGTGTGTGAAACCATCATCATCACCCTGCGTGGGGCCACAACGCCGACAAAAGCTGTTACTCGAGTGACGTGCACGGTGGTACCCCCCTCACAGGACGACATCGAGCGGCGGCTGGAGGAGGGTTTGAACTCCGAGGACCCAGTGGACTTTGAGGATCTGCTGCGCCTGAAGCCGGACTATGTGATCAGCTACCTCGCCGACAAGGGCACCCGCAAGCTCGGCACCTTCATCACTGAGGTGCGGCCCGAGATCTGCAGCTTCCCGAGTTTCCGAGCTCCCTCTGGGCTGTCCGCTCTGGGCTGTCCGCTCTGGGCTGCGGTCAGCCGCTTCGCCGCGGCCGGGCCGAGGCTGCAGCGGGGCTTCCACCGTGTTCCGGCCAGTGCGAGCCGCCTGCTGCGGCGGCGCTGCCACCCGCATCGGCCAGCCACAGCCGGCGGGCAGCTGCCGCGGTCCATTTTCCTGCAACAAAACAGGTCCATCACGTGCTCAGATGTGGCCGACAGCGTCTTCGGGTCTTCGGGAAGCGGCCCCGGCAACCTTGCCTGCGTGACTGCATCCCTCCAGGGCACCCACACCAAAACAGGCGCACAAAATTGAACTTGTAAACCCTACACAGGACACAGAGGTGTTGCCGCTGGTCAAGGACCCGGCCAAGATCTGGACCTTTGGCGCCGACGGCGTCAACATCGACCACGAGGCGGTCTGGAAGGAGTACCTGGCCAACGACAACTTCAAGGCCAAAGGTGTTGTCCCCTCCCCGCCGAGCCGGCTTCGGCTGCAGCGCGGTCAGGTCCGAGGGACCGGAGCGGGGGTCCTGCCTCCTGCTGCGACGGCACTGGGCCTGGTGGTGGGAGGAACAACTGTGACACGGCAGGCGGTGCGCCATGCAGCAGCATCAGCGTTCAGCAGCATCAGCGTTCAGCAGAAGGGCTCTGCCTTGCAGCAGCGAAGAGTGAAGAACCATGCAAGGAGAGTGGAAGGGTCATAGCTCCTCCTGCCGCGCGGCAGCCTTCCCGTCAAGTGCGGGAGCTGGAGGAGCATTTGGTGGTCTGCGCAAGGGCAGGAACGAAAGCACACGAACCAACGCTGAGTCTGTTGAAAGACTTCAATTCTTCAGCGAAGTTCAAACGAGCACAGGGGTTTGTTATGAAAACGAATTATAGGCAAGGAACAAGTCACATTGGCAGGGGACAGCCATTTCTTTCAGGCTGGATGGAGGTGCATGTGATGGCGCTGCGCGCAAGGGACTCCAGGATAATCAGACATGAGATCGGGATTGAGAAAACTTTGTTTGATAAACTGCAGGGTTCCTGTCGGAAGTGGAGGTGGAGGCGCACGTGGTGGCGCAAGGGCACTTCACGGCCCCAAAACACGACTGGAGATTGAGGGGAATCGTCGGTAATACCTGCAGGATTCCCGTCGAAAGTGGAGGTGGAGGCGCACGTGGTGGCGCTACGCAACGCGACGCTGCCGGGCGACCGCGGCGTGCTCAACCCGCTGCTGGAGAAGTGGCAGGACGGCGCCCTGGCCACCCGAGTCTTCGGCCTGCCCGTCGTGCACGCCGTCATCGAGTTCAAGTGGGGTGCGTCCCCGCCGCTGTCTTGATCAGTTCTGCTGTGTAGTTCTGGTGTTGTTCGTGCTCCCTCTTTCACGCCTTGACAGCATGTCTCGACAAGGAGTGGCGGCTCGTGAGGTTTCGAGACCGCAGTCATGCAAGTGAGGTTGCAGATGGGCATTTTGACCGCCGCTCATCTGCCGTCGCCGTGCAGACAAATGGGCTCGGCGCGTTCTGCTCTGCGAGTTCTTCTTCTACCTCATCTGGCTGATCGCCTTCCAGGTGAGGCTGGTCGGCGCCCCCCCTCCTTCATCCCCTCCTTTCTCCTCCCTCCCCTCKTCTCATACCCCTGCATGTGCAGTTCAGCTGGTGCGGTGTGCGCTGGGCTGAACCTGCCGCTGTGCACCCCAGCTGCCGCATCACAGAAGTAGAGGGCGCACTGGCTGTTCACACTAGACCGCGACCCTGCGCTGAAGTTTCGTTGACGCTGCACCGTTCCGAACTCAGCGACCGGCGGGCCTGCCTGCCAAGGCGTGTGAGGCAGCCGGCGCCACCCAAACCCTGACCCTCCCGCCCGCAGGTGTTCATCATCGCATTCCAGGACGAGGACCTGAACCTGTCTTTCAAGGAGCTGTGGCACACGCCGCGCGGCATCGTCACCGTCACCTCCTCCATCGTCGCGCTTATTGGCATGACGCCCTTCCTCTACATCGAGGTGGTTTCCGTCTTTCACAGACGTGGTTTGTCCGTGCGGCAAAGGCCCGTCGTTTGAGTGTTTCTCAGCCGCAGCGCCCTGCGGCAGACCTTGGGCAAGTTGTCGGGGCTGCTCTGGAGGAGTCAGCATCTAGGGTATGTGGCGGAGGGTGCTGTCCAGCCTCCATCCGGCGTCCCTTTGGGGTGTCTGACGAGGAATCTACCAACATTGCGTAGCGGCGTGTCGACTGCACTCGTTTCCAGAGACTGCACTCGTTTCCAGAGCAGTATCCTGCGCAATGCCCTGTCCATTCCAGAGTTCAGGAGCATGCAGTGTACTCGAACTGTGCAGCGGCTGTCACCGCCCTGGGGACGTGCATGCGCAGGCGTGCACGCTGGCGCAGTACGGCCCGCAGCGCTGGCTGAGCGTGTGGAACGTGCTGGACATCCTGACTTACGCGTTCCAGATCCTCATCTCCATCGCCTACTTTGGCAGGTGCTCCCATCTGACCTGCCACCTCCCCTTCCCTCCCTTTCCCTGAGCGCCTCGTTTTATATGCCCGGTGCATGCACCACCTCACAATTGTGCCGCTCCGCCTGCGCTACCACTCCCCTGCCCAGCGTGCATCAGGCTCGAGCCTGCCAATGCTCTCGAGCCCTCCTGCTTGCTTATCATCCTTGCATCTGGACGCTTTCAAAGAGAGTTTTGCGGGTTATGTCTTTGCTCCTCTCCTAACATTGCTCCGCTGCGGTTGTTGCGCAGGTGGCACCTCAAGTCTGATGCCCTCAGCATCCTGTCAGCGCTCCAGGTGAGTAAGTCGCGAATCTCTTGTGACACATCCTGAAAGACAAACCATTCTAGCTCGACCTGCCCTGCACCTGGACATGCATGCATGCTCAGCGCCAGATGCGCCAGATGCGGCAGGACAATTCGAGCTTTTCTCACCTGCCGAGCAGGTGCTGCTGCTGTGGTGGCGCGTACAGTACTTTGCGCGCGCCTTCCAATCCATGCGCAACACCTTCCTCAACACCGTTGTGGCCGTCATCCGCGACGTGTGGCCGTTCCTCCTGCTGCTGCTCATCACGCTGTGGGGTTTTGCCGGTGCGCCCTCGACTCACACACTATACATGTACGACTTGACTAAGCAAAGGCAACGCATATGTCCGATTTCACCCCTTGTGTCCGGCCTCCTGGCGTCCGTGCCTGAACCCTATCATAAACCCTGCATGACTTTCATTCTGCCGCACTCTGCGGCGGCTAGTGGGCCCCATTACGAGGCCTGCATTGCTCTCCAGTGACAACATGCGGCCTGTCTGGTTGCGAAATCGGTCCCGGACCCAATGCAGCAACAGCTCATCAACGGAACTGCACCACGAAGTCCGCTGATTTGTGCTGCGCAGGCGCCTTCTACATCCTGTTCCGTGATGAGCAGGGCACCACCAAGTTTGACAACCCCTGGTGCGACAGCCGACCTGCTGCCTGAGAGAGGTCGTCGGCACAGACCAGCATTGTGGCAGCCTGTGGTGCCGCAGCATTGCATGGCGGCAGGCCGCCATCTTTCCCCTCAGTGGCAGACGTCCCTGGGCACAACTGTGACCTGACATCTGCAATGCACCATTTGAAACCGAAAACTGTCACACAATATGCCATTTCAATGATGAAAGGCACAACCATCTCTTGGCGCCAGGCACGCGCTGACGTCGGTGTTCACCCTCATGATGGGAGACATCGATGTTGACATATTCTTCGGCAGCAAAAAACCCATCATTGGGTGCGCTGCGTGTGCTCATATGTGTTCAAACCAAGCACACGATTGCACCTGGCGGTGTTTGAGCACCTGCAAACCGCATGCCAACTTTCCACCCCGGCTGCTGTGTGAGGCCCGTGCAGAGAGTGAGATTACTCTTGCTGCTACCTTACGTCTTGTTGTCAAGTTGCACAGGGTGATCCTGCTCGTGGTCTTCCTCTTCGTCATGGCGATGGTGCGTTGGCTGACCCTAAACCCTAAAACCCACAGCAGCTGTGGCGCTGCACTGCACACGCAGCATGCGCCGCCTGCACGGCACATGCGCCTGCGCAGCACATACCACTGGAGCTCCGAACGGGGTCACAGCAGAAAGCAAATGTGAACAGAGGGGATTCAGCCTGCGAGCGATGCAGCAAGAGTGGCTTCATGGGAGACCATGCTGCATGCAGGTGCTGTTGAACCTGCTGATCGCCGTCATGAGCGACTCCGCCACAAAGGTGGGTCTCAAGAAACTCCCGGTTGCTTTGGATTACGGGTCGAGCTCGGCCTGCATCGCAACCAGCCTGGCTCTATGTGCAGCCGCTTCTGACACTCGTGACTGACACAAATCCAGCGGCCACACCTTCTCACTTAAACTTGTGGCTCATACGCCATGCCAGACTGGCGGCTTTGGCTCCGCTCTCCTGCAGCCCACGTGTCACCCTTCCACTGTCGCGACACCAGATGAAGCTGTCGCCTGCTCCCATGCAGGCATCAGACGACGACGGCACCAAGTTCCTTTGCTCAAAGGCAGAGCTCATCGACGAGCTGGAGAGCAGCCTGCCCTCCTGGCTGCGCAGCGACGACTGGTGGGCTCTGTTTCATGTCTCCTGTTGCTGGCCGGGGCAGAGGGAGAGGAGAAGACTACTGTCCTGCCCCTTGCTGTGTCTGCCGGTCCAGCCCCCGTCCGTCCGCCCATGTGCCTGCGAGCGGCGCTCGACTCGGGCGCCGCTGCCGCCCCGCGCCTGTCGCGCCTGCGCTTGAGTGCCGCGGCTGCCAGGCTGAGTAGTTGCGTGCTGTGCAGCCTGAATTGCATGCCCTGCTGCAGCCCTGCTGCAGCCCGAGGTGTCTGTAGGGCGTGCTGCGCACATTGCAGCGACGCCGGCTGGACACACGCCGCTGACACACGCCCCTCCCGACCCGCCGCAGGTATCCACCTCACATACACATCCTGCGGGTGAACGCCAAGTCGCGTGACAGCGTACAGCAGGGCAAATTGTGGGCGGCTGAGGAGGCGGCCAAGGACGACACTGATGGCGACGACGCGTCAGAGGTGCGCTTGGCACGGTCCGGCAAAACCCGTATGGTTCTGGGTTGCCGTTTTGTGTTTGACCCATCATAGGACGCATGTCTTGAGTTTTTCGGGTGCAGCCTGCTGGCCTGTACCAGCAGGCGCAGTTCTCAGATGGCTCATGTGGACGCTGAGCGGCTCTGGGCGGTGCCACATCATTGTGAAAGAGCTGGGCAAGCGCATGCCGCAAATTACCACTGGAACGAGTGAGACCGCGGCCCCAGCGGTGGTTGATGCCAACGTTATGCTCAACCCACAGGAGCTGAAGCAGTCAGTGACGGGCATGCGGTCAGAGATCGCGGAGCTGAAAACGCTACTGCAACGAGCCTTGGGCGGCGGCTCCGACGCCGGCAGCAACGGCGGCCGCCAGGGTATCATTGGCAGTGCCATCAGCAGCGCGGCCGGCTACATGCCACACATCCCGGGCGTCAACCCCTCCAAGTAGCGACCATTTGCATGTCGTCGGAGAGACAGCGCCCTTTCATGACGATTCGGTCTAAGTACGAGTATTCGCATTCCTGCAGCACTGCTCCTGCGTTGAAGCCGCAGCACTCCCGAATCAGTTGAACCTTCGTGTGGTTGTTGGCACAAGTACGTGGCAATGCGCGCCCTACTCGTACGGCTGTCAAGCATGGCTGTGTCTGGCACTGGCAGGATCATGAGCTGCCTTGAAAGTCACCAGCGCCGCGGTTGTAGGTCGGAGCATACATCCGCACGGACGCTGCTGCACTCTTTTGTACAAATCATATTTGCACCTGCCATCCGATTCAACATGATTACCTACATGCTGTCCTTGCCACCCCTTCTGCGCTGCCGACATTGTTCAGAGCTGCCTGTAGCCGCCACAGACATGTTTCCCCTGTAAACCTTTACTGACCCCGTCTACTGGGAACCACCGCTGTTCTCTCACCCTCTCCTTCGATCCAAGCCACCAGAGGCGGCTTGAACACTGCCCCATATCCGCTGCTTCGTTCCAATTCAAGATGTTCCGGTCGTCACTGAAGCTGGTGCCGCCTGCCACACGCGTACACCCCCGGGCCATATTGCACGGCATCCCTAAGGTGATCCAGCGGGGCCAATGATCCGGAAGTCTGTGCTGCTCTCCAGCACAAATGCAGCTCAGTCGAATCCGCGGTGGATGTGGGCCCTGCGCAGCACAGTGCACCAGGGTGTAGGCCGGTGTACGGTGTGTAGCTTGCCGCAGGTGCCCAGATGCTGTGCAATATGGCGGCAAGTCTTCTTCTGCGATGTGAGCAACCGAAAGATGCAGGCGCCAATGGGCGATTTCGTCATTCAGCAGACCGTCTGACAACATGCCAGTGGCGGCCACGCGAAGAACATTGATACGCTCAGATGTGTGCTCAAGTGTCGTGAATCACACCTGGTGACACGCTGCAGCGCCTTGATGAAGGCGGCAGTGCGGAGCGGCACATCTTTGTTCTGCGCCACGTCCCAAAGCCCCGCAAATGCCTGCCGGGGAGGTGAATCAGAGGTGAGTTCCGGCAACATTGCGGCCTCGGCTGCACATCACAGATGCTGTAGAACACTGATTATCATGTTGGCAGGGACGCAGTTGTGCTGGCTCCACGTATGTGTGGCAGCGCGTACATCATATTGACATTACGGTGGCGGTGCACAGCAGAGCCGGTGCAGTGCCTTAGGCATCAGGGGGCACCCCGGCACATGCACAGAGCGTAGGCGTGCAGGCGGTGGACGTTGCACCTCGGTCATGACACCATCAAGGCGGCGATTGACCTCCGACTCCTCCCACCGGAAGTTCTGCAGGTTCTGCACGCAGCAACCCACAAGCCGCTCATGCACATTCAGGGGAGCGGCGCATCGAACGCCTGACCACATTCTGCCGTGTGCGGGACGCAGCACCAGCTGAAGGCAGCGGCGGCGACGACAGGCACAAGCCCAGCCAGGTGTTGTCGGCTGCCAGGTGGACTGGCGCATCGACGCACACCATCCCAAGTGGCACCATACAGGCAGACTGACCGCACCTGGACCCACTCGAAGAAGCTGACTGTCACGCCGCCTGCACAACCAGACCCACAGAGGACTGTCAATGAGGGTCTCGAGTCTTGAGGCATGCTCACATCTGCCGCGCCAATGCAGCTGCTCCACAGACTGTGCATGGTGCACGGCGTTGCCATCGGAGCAGCAGACTCGCAAGGGAGGGTGACCACGAATGTCCCCAGACGCCTTTGCCGCTCGTCGCCACCAGCAGGCGTGAGATGCGCGGTTCACGACAGTTCGGCGAGCACAGCACGCACCGCCATTGGTGTAGATGTCGGGGAGCACAGTGATGCCGCGCTCGCGCAGCACCTTGTCTCCCTCCGGCGTCGTCGGCCCGTTGGCCGCCTCGATCACGTACTTCGTGTTGACCTGGGGTGGCAACGACGGGCAGCATGGGCAAGAAGGCTGCCCTTGAGTTGATGCTGGGCCCCCAGCCGTGTGCCCAGCTGCATTTGTTGGGAGCTCGACCGCCAGCGTGAGGCATCGTGCAGAAACAATGGTGCCCACCAGCATGCTGTCGACATCATGCAGGCACAGCCTCGAGCGGGCAGGCAAAAGTCGAGAAGGCTCATCGAAGGCGAAAAGAAGACAGAAGAAACAGAAGGGAGAATGGAAGGGGAAGGGGCCAAATAGAAGGAGCTCACATTGCGGGCGACGTCCTCGGTGATCACGCCGCCGATGGCGGCGGGCACCAGGATGTCGCAGGGCACGGTCAGCACCTCCTCCGGCACCATCGCCTGGCCTGCGCAGCGGCAGGTTTCTGGCATGGTTTCGGTGTCCGGCCCGAATGCAGGCTGGGCGGCCGCTGGGCGCTGGACCGGCGAGCCCGCCGGGCAGGCATCAGGGGTTACTAAGATTAGCAAAGCGGGACCAGCTAGGCTTGCTATCCCCTGCAGGCATGAGCTGCCCCTGGCTGCCGCCTGCCTGCAGGCTGGCAGGCAGGACTGCGTGCCAGCTGCGCCTCGAGGGCCGCGATAGAGCCACAATATTGCAGTGCCCATCAGTGTCTCCTGCCAGCGGAAACCCTGTCCCGCAGCACAGGTCCCGCAGCAGAGGTGGCTCACCGCCCTTGAACTCTGTGAGCTTGTAGCCCTCCGCCACATGGCGCCGCAGCGCGACGATGTCGAGGCCCTTGGGGTTGTGCAGCGCGCCCGAGGCGTCCGACACCGTCGTCACGATGCCACCCTGCTCCGCGTACAGCTCCGCAGCCCAGGCGCCCACGTTGCCAAACCCCTGGCATGACCGAGGCAGGTCCTCAACCTCTCTAAATCTTGAGGTTTTTTTTGTCTGTAGCAGACCATGCTCAATATGCAAAGCGCTTTGGGCGCTCTCCATTGCAGGCGCTGGCTTTGCATGGAGCAGGTACCATGGCATTGCCATCCTGCAATGCCGCCTGACATTGCCGTGATGTGCACGCTGAAAGAGACACCAAGAGGGGCGCCTGCCAGTCCCCACCTGGATGACGATGGTCTTGCCGCGAATCTCGCCAGCGCCTGCTGCCTTGAGCAGCTCACGCGTTGCGATGACGGTGCCGCGCCCCGTGGCGGCCTCCCGGCCCCAGGAACCATGCAGGTACACCTACAGGGATTAGGGTTTGTAGTTTCGCGGAGGTCCAGGGTTCAGGGTGGTGGAGCAGGTGCTTGGCGCCATGCCAAGGATGTGCAGCCAGGGACGAGGCGGGGGGGGGGCAAGAGACGGGAGGCAATGCWGGAGCCCATCCAGAGTTGAGCCCATGGAGCAAGGGAGCAGGCGTGCTTTGGGCTCACCGGCTTGCCCGTGACGACGGCCGGAGAGAACCCTGTGCGCCGGGTACCAGAAAGAGGTCAAGCCGGAAACAGCCCGCAATGGTGCCGTCCTGTGCTGAGAGGCGGCGCATTGAATTCCTGCCGTTAGGAGCTGCTCCAGGGCTGGGCAGCAAGCACGGGGCCCAGGGTATGGGCCACGCTGAGGCAAAAATCAAGAAGCAAGAAGCAAGGAGCAAGGAGCCGGGTCGCACCCGCAAACTTAGAGTACTCATCGAAGAACCAGGCCATCTCCGCGGGGCCGGTGTGCATGTCGGGCGCAGGGATGTCCGTCTGAGGCCCCACCACCGGCTTGATCGCCTGCCGCGGGCACCAGCGTGTGACCTGGCTCAGACATGCCTGGAAACCCTAGCCCGAACTCGCTCAGCCAGGGGGCAGGGCCGCAGCATGCAGACAGGCGGTTCAGATAGGCGGGTCGTACATCCTGCGGGTATGTGAACTCCCAATAGAGTGTCGCGTAAGTGCGCAGGAGGTCGAGGCTGAGGGTCCAGCACAGCACATTGCGAAGAAGCCATGTATGCCATGCCTACATGGGCGACGGCCCCCCTACACCCCAGCCTGCAAGCCTGAGAGACCAGGATGGGAACGTCTGGCAGCCGCCGGGTCTGTTGTCGGGCATGTGGGATCAGAGAAAGTCTTACCTGGACCAACTTGCGGGTGAGCTTCTCCCGTTCCCGCTCCGACAGCGTCTTCACATCCACGGACACGCCACCTGAGCGGCGGCAGCCATGTCGAGGCTCGGGGCTTGCAACGCAGAGCATTTGAACTTGCATCACGTCGCTTCAGCAGCCGCACGGCGCGGCATCTGTGTTGTCGCCACTGCCAACGGTGTTGTTGCCACTGCGAAATGGTGGACTTAGACGGCTGGTAGACACAGGCATGCGGCATGCCGGCGTGCAGTAATTGTGCGTGCGCGCACCAAGGTGCTGTGCGGATGACCACAAAGGAGCCAGCCAGGAGCGATTGTGCGCTCCTCCATGTATGAGACACCGCCAAGTCAGTGCGTTCCTATCCCCCAAGGCCACATTGAGCGCCCTCACCTTTGGCGCCGCCAAAGGGGATGTCCATCAGCGCAGTCTTCCATGTCATGAGGCTCGCCAAACTGCGCGGCGCAGCAGCACTAACTCAGCCGTCGGGCCCGGGCCTCCATGGCATCAGGCTGCTAAGTGCTACGTTTGCGCCCTGTTTGGACACTTGTGTCCTGATGCTGGGCCCAGAGGTGTTGCGGCAAGGGGTCCCCACCACCGAGCGTCGCTGGTGCAGAAACTCGGAGGACGGCTGCTGCCCGCAACTCACCTGCGGACGTCGTCGAGGTCGACCTTCGGATGGTACCGCAGTCCGCCCTTGTAGGGTCCGCGGCTGCAAGAGCAAAAGCGAAGTTCAGGCGGCGCCTGCTCGCATGTGTCTGGACACCATACGATGGTCCGCAGCACATGCAAGCAAGACCTAAACCCTAAAACCATCAGGCCACACTGTCCGGGACGTGTGTCAGCGCAAGTCCAGTACGGTGCAGCCCGCGCAAGGGAAGGGGGATAGGGGGGGTGTTCAGCCGTACCTGTTGTCGTGCTGCACGCGGTAGGCGTTGAACGTCTCAATCTCGCCGTCGTCCCGGGTGATGACCAGCTCCACCAGCACCTGTCAACGGAGCCGGCAATATACATGAGAGCGCGCGACGGGCTGTTTTTCGACGGCAGCTTCTTCCTGCTGATGGTGCACAGCACAGGGCTGGCATGTCTGAGCACCTGTGGCTCACGAGGGCCGCAGCAGACACGCGTGCCATAAACCAGGTTGCTGCACCGCGTCTCATGTCCGGCAGAGGAAAACACTCCAGAGACAGCCGCTCACCTCCCGCTCAGGCGTCAGCAGAAGCTTCTGCAGCTTCGCCGGGTACTCTAGCTCGTTGAGCGCCTGCCAAGCAAAATGGATGACGTTTGATCGGAGGGGCGGTAGGCTGCTACTGTGGGGGCCCTCCAGGCAGCAGGCGCACGGCTGGGGTGGGCACAGGGCCAAAATGCAGGCCACGGGCTGTGGGGATTGGACGACTTGCCTCTTTGATAAACATGTTGGTGTTCTCCGAGTGCGACGATGCGCTGCGGCTCTGTGTTGCAGCCGCCGCTGCTGGAGCGCACTGGGTCAGCAGTGCCGCAGCGCTGCGGCCGGCGGTGACCGCACCGCGCAATGCCGCCAGCGCCATTCTGCTTGGTTTCGCGTGTCAAGACGGCCTGAAAGGTGCCTACACGTAATCAGCGGCAGATGAGTGACTCAGGTGCACATCTAGGCGCCGCACGCTGGGAGGTTCTGGCCTGGTGAGTTTCCAGCAGCGAGCGTGTAAGTTGCAGGACTAAATTATCTCCGAAACAGTATCAACGATGTCACGCACAAAAGCAAGTCCGATTCAGGACCTGGCCCGTTGGAATTTCCTGCTTAGATCGCACCACCCTAATCTTGTTGTGAGCTCGTCATGCTCGTGTTGCACAGTGATCACAGCCTAGTTTAGCGTTCTCAAAGGCATACTTCACGCATCACGTTTACAGCCGGCGTTTTCCTCAACCTGCAGCGTGTCGCTTAGGTATATGCGTAGTATCGCCGCCCCAGCTGCAGCGAGTACGACGAACTCGAGCACACCTCAGACTGACATGAGCAGCACACAATGCAGCCGCCGGCAGGAAACGTGACAGACAACTGCAACACAAGATGCTGACAAGGCACCTGACGAGAAATCTCGGCACGTGCCTCCGGTGTTTTCTGTACTCTGGGTATGCGTGAAAACGAGCGGCCAGAGCGGTTCGAGGAGGTAAAGCGTTCACGAATGATCTTTCGTGGGGCACCTTGCTCGTCAGGTTTCGGACCTCAGCGCGCTGCACGAATCTCGAAAGCAGCCTGGAAGTTCCTGGAACAATAGATGCCGCACAACAGCGGCAGAGTGCGACTGATAGCAAGGCAGGCAGAATCTAGATCGGTGTCCCACCAGCATCCGCAGCGTGCGGTAAGACACGCCATGCGAAAGCAGCCCACTGAGGGATGTAGACCGTCTGCTGAGCGACCTCTGCTCACGCAGCGGTTGGCCTCAGACCCTTGAGGCAGCGGCGGCGCCGGCGTCCCGAGCCCTGCCTCATGCCGCGGCATCCGCCAGACACTGCCGCAGCAGGGACCGCTGCTGCCATCGCAGGACTTGCCGCCGTCAGGAACCGCGCACACACTGTTCCGACCAGCGGTGGCCGCCTCAGCTTGCCCATCCGAGCAGCTTCAGCCAGCTGCGGCCCTGGTGACCCACGCCGGCGTCTCTGGACGAACGGTTGGGACGCCGACAGCCGGAGCCCACCCGCGCTCGACAACACCCACTGGGCCTTGAAGCCGGTCTGCTGGCCGCTGAGCCATGTCGCCGCAAGCGCGTCCGCAGCGCCTAGTAGACAGAGCCCTCTGGCGGCTGGGGCACCTTGCGATTTTGCGGGGCAGCCATCTCACGTCGCAGCTCCGTCAGTACCTGCGAGAACGAGAACATGAGACAACGCAACACCGAGAAGCGGACACTTGCGTTTGAAAGTGCTGGTGGCCTCCAGGACAGAGTGTTGGTGTGCCGCGGCCACAGCCACTGCCAAGTAGGTTGGCACGGATGGCTGCGTGATGTTTTAGGAGGCTAAAATTCCAGAAATTTGGGCTCCACAACCATGGTAGGAGACTAGGTCACATGCACAGGCGCTCCTCGCGGCATCAGAAGTGGAGAGTCAGAACACACCATTTCCATGTTGTATCCTCGCTGCCAGTGGCCCAGCACATGGAAATGCGAGGGGTCGACCTGCGCATGGCAACAGCACAGGAGATTCGAGGGGAAGTGCCGTTGCGAGTGCAGAGCTGCACTTACAGCAGAGCAGGCCTACGGGATCAGGCAGTCTCGTGCAGATGGGGAGAGGTGCTGCAAGTCATTGGATGAGATTGTTGGCGCTGTGCGGGCTTTCTGAACGAGTCGCACCACGCCATTGTTGGCGACGCAGCTAAGCTTGACGCGCGACACGAAACGAACCTGCGGTGCCTGCGGGCCAGGGTGGAGACAGGTTGGAGACGTCATCGTTGCTCACGTTGGAAAGACGCGTGCATTGTGTGCAGGCAGCAATCCTTAATCCATCAACAGCAACAGACCCCGAGGTCGTGCTGACGTCAGCAAGGCCTGCATGCCCGAGCTGCATTCCAGACCGCCGCAACATCCCAGGGCGGGGGCACCAGGTCTCACCCTGTCAGGGTACTGCTCGCCGCAATACAGCTTCAGCGTGTATATTCGCCCGTCGTGCACTGTCTGCGGCAGCATGAAGCACTGCAACCATCAGGACGTCGACCACTGGCAGCGCAGACCCGCTCATACGCCTCTGCAAGCCAAGCGCTCACGACACCGAGTCATAATCTTTTGCAGGCGCACATGCCGCAATTTCAATAGGGCGCCGCAGCAGCGCACGTTCGATGGGCCAATGATGGTGCCTGTCCAGTTGCGCATCATGATGTCATCGCCGTCGTCCATGCCGTATGAGACCGTGCCATCGCCGATGCCCTTCTCCCCCTTCTCCAGCTCCTCCAGCAGCGCAAAGTTGCGCGGCACTGCACGGCGCGGCGTACCAGCGGTAAGCAGGCCCGCTCTAAAATTTTGCACAGTGAGGCCTGACTCATGACTGCGGTGCCTTCTCTTCCCTCTTGGGAGCTTCTGAAGAGCGGATAGCAGTGCGCTATACATGAGCAGGCGCAGGGACTGCGGCAAGAGCCTTCCGCAACTTGCGCCCAAGCACACTGCAGCATTCGCTTCTCAATGGCCACTGTGGCATCTACAAGCCCGCAGCGGCTCCTGTGCGTCTCAGAACTCACGTTGTCTCGTGAGCGACGTTCATTCGGCAAGCTGGTCGCCCACTAAAGGTGGTTCAGGCGTTTTGTGGCAGGTGAGTACCACTCCGGAAGGTGAAGATCGTCCCATGTGATGCCTTCTCGACAAGCCTGTATGGGCCTGCTGATGCAGGTACGGGCTTGCTGCTGTTTGCCCACGAGGCACAGGGCGAGGGCAGGGCATCGCCTCTAATGTTCCGACAGCTCCCACGGCTCAGCTCGACCATTCTATGCAGCACGAGTGCCACAAAGCAGCTCACCGACACAACCCGCCATCGCGACGGCTGCGTCCGGCTCGAAGCCGCTGGCGAAGGCTGCTCGCGTGGCCCCAAGCACCTCTATGCAGTGCCTGCTGCAACCTCGGGGTCGGTATCACGGCGGACGATACCTTGCCTGAGGGAGGGAGGGTGGATAGACGGGCCGACGAAGCGATGTGGTTGCAGTGGACTGCACTTTGCCTGGGACTTTGGGCTGATCAGTGGTACCACCACGCGCAGTGCTCGAAGAGTGCAAGTGCAATACCCTCATGCCCAAAACCCTAAACCCTAAAGTCAACAAGCACGAGGGATGAGACGCTACCTGTCGCATTTCCTTGCTCGGTCCAGCAGGTGCGAGTTGATCAAGACTGCCCAGCTCGGGAGGCCCACGACACGAGAAGGCTCTGTGATGGGAGTGACGATCCCACGGGCCGGTCAAATGCGCAGGGACGGGTATGTGCACCAATGCATATTGGTGCCGCGCGGCGGGCACCATGCAGTGCGGAACGTTGAAAGGATACAGCCCAGCAACTCTCTGCGCATTACATCCGTCTTCGCTGATGAACTACGGTAGATTCTCTCGTCTTTGATGCTGCGATGCATGCGGCTCAGATTGTTATACGACCATATCCCGCCAGCGAGCACATGGGAGGATATTTTGCAGGGCGCGCATTGCCATGCCGACATGCAGCGAGACTGTTCACAAAAAATCCGCAAGACAAACCGCCTGCAGTCCTTATGGCCAGCCCCACATCCAACCGAGCCCACCACGCAGCGCCGCTGCACCGCTCATCGTGTTGGCATCTGCGTGCAAACCAGGGCGGTCACCATCACCGGCTCCGCTTGAAATGCGGGGATGACGCGCGAGCTGTGACCCAACAACGATGCGCTTCACAACCCGCATCATGGCGACTGCCAGGCTGCCTCTCAGACATCACAGGGTGCCGCCCACCCCAAAGCAGCGGGAAGGTGCACCAACCCAATCGCTGCACAGACAAGACACACGGCGGCATGCCAAGTCGCTAGGGCAGAACATCAACCACCCGGGCGCAGTTCGTCTGGACTGCAGATGTCACCTGATTGTAGGAGGACTTGTCCTTGGACTTGCCCTTCTTGGAGGCGCGTGCCTTGGCCTCTGCGGCCGCCTTGGCCAGCAGCGCCGCCGAGCCGCCTTTCTTGCCGCTCGCCGCCTTCTTCTTCGCCGCCAGCCGCTTCTTGGCCTGCCGGGGGGGGTTCACATGACTGATCAGCAGGAGGTGCAGCGTCACGAGCAGCATGCGGCAGGATGTTGATGCAGGCGTGTGGCGTCCGCTGGTGCAGGTTGCATGCGGCACAGCAGCTGTGAAGCCGGCGTCTGACAGACGTGCACGTGCAGCCTCATCAGCAGGCAGGAGCACATGCGTGACCGCACAAACGCATGCTCGCTGATTGAATCCATGCATGGACCGGGACGCATGTCCCTTATAAGACATGATGCTGCCCCTCACATCTGCCGGGTCCTCGATGACGGGCGCCGCCTCCTCCTCGGCGGCCTGCTCCTGCGCCGGCGCTGGGGCGCCATTGGCAGCGGCGGGGGCGGCGTCGGCAGCCTCCGAGGCGGGCGCCTCGCTGGCCTCCTTGGCGGCGGCGGCTGCGGCGGCCGCCTTCTGCCGGGCGCGCTTTGCGGCGCGGGCGGCGGCGGCGGCCGACTTCTCGCCGTCCTGCTCCTCTGCTGCCTCTGCATCAGCAGGCGGTGGACGAGCGGATGGCACTGCAGCTTTTGCAAACTGAAGCCGGCGGCAATGCCATAGCCGCGTCCGTCTCGGATCACAGCTGGAGCCAGGCGGCGTCCGCCGCACGGGCGTGCGGATGCGGCTACCGCAGCATGGCACATGTCCATCAGGTCACTAGTCCATCAGGACCACCACTCAGCGCAGCGTCTGTGGGCGGGCGCACGCACCGGCGGACGCGGCAGCGGCCTCATCGCCCTCGATGCCGAGCTCCGCCAGCACCTGGGCCAGCTCCTCCATGCTCTTCTTCTTCTGCTCCTGTGAGCGTGCATGGCGTGCAGCTTCAGCCGGAGAGGCGCAGGTCAACAACCGCGACCAACCATGCAGCGCTCGTTCACGCGGCCCCTGCCCCCTGTCCCACTGATGGCTCTGGACCGAGGCGGCCAGCACGACTGCGCCCAGCCGAATGCGCTGGGTAGCTCGAGCTCGGCCAGGTGTGCGGTTGGTACAAGAGATTGGATCTGATCAACACCAGGGACATTGGTGTGCGTCCCTTTGCACGCTGCACCTCCCCCAAACCTGCCCAACTGATGCTGGATCTGTACCACCGCTGACCGAGTGCCCGACGTGCCCCACCTTCTTCGAGAGCTGCTGCTCCGCTATACGAGCGGCCTCAGCTGCCTCAGCTGCAGCGGCGGCAGCTGCTGCCCGCTGGGCCGCCAGCTCCTCTGCGCTGGGCTGCGGCTCGGATTCCTCCTCCTGCTTCTCCTCGTCTGCACCCACACCAGGAAGCGGAATGCAACGAGCGGGAGGCAAACAAGGGAGAGGCAAGCAGGCACCTTGAAAGGGGCGATGTGAAAGTAGCACTGCGAAGGCTTGGCGAATTTCCGCCGCCTCATGTGCTGTGCTTTACAGAATGCAATATATATCGGCGCACTCCACGTCCGCCTCGACGAACATGCCTGGCCGCAGCACGTGCGGCAAGTGTGCCGTCTTTGCTGGCACTGCATGCGGATCCTTCATGGCACATGCCGACACGATCGAGATGACATGCGCGGGGTCGGCAGGGCGGCATGCAGTCAGTGGGGCCGGCAGCTGCGAAGCCAACAATCCGGGCACTCACCTGCGACGTGCTCGTCGTCGTCTTCCTTTTCGAGCTCCAGTCCCAGCTCCTCGTGGATCTGCTGAAGATGCGCCTGTACAGATCAGCACCCAGTCTGGCTAAGGTGCTTTAGGACAATACGCCAGCATGCCTGGTTAGGCGCCTGCGTTTGCTGCTCAAGAGAAGTCGCCAGATGCTCCCTTCGCCGTGGAGTGAACCCGTGTTTCTTGAGAGCCGAGCGGATGTGCCACTAGAACACAGTGCCATGATGCCCACATCCGGTTATGCTGGGCGGCCTGGCCACCCAGGACCAGCAACCTCGGACACCACCTACGACCCCTTGCAGGTCACCAACCACAGCCGTCCGAGCGAGTAGTCAGTCGGGCCCCTCACCTCCTCGTCTGCCTCCTCCTCCTCTGCTGCCGCGGCACCGCCGTCAGAGCCGCCGCCGGCTGCCTGCATGCACATGCGCAGAGCCGTCTCGCCGTTTGTAAAGGGAAGAGGTGTCGCTGCGAGCCAAAGCTTGATAGATGCATGAGTCAATGCTGCCTGAGGCTCTGTCGATGGCCATTGTGTTCTCATTGACCTGCGCAGCATTGCTTCAAAATGCAAGATTGCAGCAGTGGCCCCGGCCGACCACGTGCCAAATGGTGGGGGGCAGTCATGAAACTTGTATCATCCAGAACAAGTACCTCTGCTGCCCAATCGTCGGGGAGGGGCGCCAGGCCACCGCCCTTTGACAGCTCGAAGTCCTCCTCCTCATCGAGCTCGTCCGCCCAATTACTGACACTTGGCTGCACACCGCCGAAGATGGCGGCCTCCATGGCTGCCTTCTCTTCCTCCTCCCGCTGTCGGGCTGCTTTCCTGGATGCCTTCTTGCCCACAGGCTCGCCGTCGCCATCCTTGCTCGGTTGTTCGGCGGGTTTCTTCTTGCTCGTCTTGGTGGTCAGGGCCGAGAAAAGGTTGCTAGTGGCCAGACTCATGTCGTGGCCGTAACGAGCGGTTGCTGCGACAGTGAGGTCTATCACCGGGTGACTGCTGCCAAGGTGATGTACCAACTCCTATCGGATGTGTGGCAGCAGCTGCTGCGAGGCCCGCTGCGATAGCTGTTGTGGCCCAGATTACACGTGCGAGCGTTTGCTATAGTCGAGTGACCGCGCCTCGACTGTTTTAGGAAGCGCCGGACGGCCAGCAACTCTGACTAATCAGAAACAAGCCACAACTCCCTTTGTAAGCCAAGGACAAACTCAACACGACTGGTGCAACTGTCTGGAAGCTCGGTGGCGAGATTGGAACAGGGATCGGGCAGACGCGGAAATTGCCATTGCAGATTGAGGGGGGAGCTGCCGGCAGGAGCAATCCGGGACGCTCAGATCGCCACGACATCACACCGCCGGTCCACCGCCGCTGCCCATATGCCACTTTCACTGCCCCCTCGTTTGTCAGCACGTCGTGCATGAAGCGAGATGGTGAGGGCGTGAGAGTCTCTCGCAGTTCTCAATGTTCAGCGGCGCAGGTTTTCAAGTTTTTGGGTGGTCTGATGGCTCCCTGGAGCGGCAGCGCACTGAATAAAGGCATGCAGTTGAGTATCCTGATTCTTAATCCTGGAACAATTAGAAAGCATTCAGACCACCCAACGACAACAGACAACCTTTCTGCATTTTTTTTCTGATGTGTACAAAGCGGCCTGCGTCACCCTCTCTGCACTTGTACTGACAGCTCACACATACTTCAGGCCGCTTTCTTCTTGCCGGAGAGCCGCTTGACCTGGCTGTATGCAAACACGCCTCCCAGCGCGACGGCAGTGCCTGCAACGGCGGCCGCACTGCATCGTCATGAATTGGGGAAGCAAGGCATGTGCCCCACATCGGGCACCAGGAAAGACATACAACAGCCTGGCACACAGGCAAAATGCGAACATTGCAGCTGAGCCGAATAGCGTTTACGGTTGCAATACAGCCGTTCTACAAAAGAAGCTGCAGGCGTGCAGCGCACCGAGCATGTTCTGCCGCGACATAGGGTTCTGGAACACGATGACAGAGGCGACGATGACGATGACACGCTTCAGGCAATTGCCAATGGAGTGCGTCACTGGCGACACGCGCTGCAGGATCATGTACGACACCTGCGCCACAAAATCAGGAGGCCCCGGGCAGTTTGGTTGGCTACTTAACCAGGCTGCCATGGACGAGCCGCGGAAAACAGTCCATTCACTGCAGCACTGATCCTACACACACCATCAATGGCATTGGAAACACCAAACGCAAGTCAAACCTCGCAAGGCAAGGCTGCACACCCACCTGCTGGTAGGAGTGGAAGCAGGCCGCGGCGATCAGGACGTGCTTGATGACGGTGCTTGGGTTGGCAATGCCGGCGGCGCGCATCGCCGCGGGCGTGAACCGCACACCGTCCACTGCGATGGCGATGGGCGCCAGCACCAGGAAGGAGATGATGGTGATGACGCTGAACAGGTTGATGTTGTCCAGGCCCTGTAGCAGCCGGCACATCACCGCGGGCGGAGATTCAGAGAGATGTTACGCTGCAACAAGCCAATGTACTGCGATGCCGACCGCCGCCGCATACCTCCCACACATGCGATCGAGCAGCGGTGATGCAGATGACAGGATGCCTGATGGCGCCGGGCAATGCTGGAGGGGGATGTAGGGGTGCTACTCGAGAGGTAACCTGTCGGCCTCAGCCGCACACCTTGCCACCAATCATCAGCTTCTTCGACAGCACATTCCTCGACTGGAAGCTGAGGTTGCTGCCCATGGCCGCCGCAAAACCGCCCCAGTTGAACGTCACCTGCAGGCAGGTGTTGCTGCGAATGGGGCTCTGCTGCTCTGCTGTGTCCTGACGCAGGCCGCATTGTCAAGCCGCCCGTTGTCTTGTAGGGTAGCGACCAAATGCAGTCACGAAGCCTACCTCGCTGACTGAGGCGGCGGCAACACCGCCGACGATCGGCAGCAACGACAGCAGCACCGGCGCCGACGCCCGCTCCCCCAGGAACAATGCCGACAGCAGCACCGAGAAGAATGGCTCCATGGCCTGCGCATCCCACAAGAGTCCTTAGGGCGAGGCCCAAACGCATTTCTGGAGTGATGGGCGCCAGGCTCTCAGCTGGCGCCCAGCATGGGCAGACGCTCGCAGGCATATGCAGCAGCAGCACCGAGTTGCTGATGATGGCATGCACCGCAAGCGTTGGCACTTGCTCATGATGGAAGCGTGGCTCGGCTCGGCTTGTTGCAAACACAAGCCCTGATGCGGGCTGCACAAGTGCGACAGTTGCACCCCATGGTGAATGGTGAGACCTCAGTCATGCAAGGCTTTCAGCAGCGCGCCTTGATGGTGTGCGTGAAGGAGACGGCGACGCGGCCCAGGCTGACGTTCGTGAGGGTGTTGCCCAGAGTGTGCACCAGCGCCAGCGGGCTGATGTTTTTAAGCTGCAGCACGCGTACGGCACAAGGGATTATGTTGGGCTGCCGTGGTTCTAGCAGGGCACGTGGTGGTCAGCCTCAGCCAACAAGGAAGAGCTGGCAAGGTAGCTGTTGAACTCTGTGTGTTACAGAGACCGGGATTTCGATACGGCACTGCGACGTTGTGTGCCAAAAGCACGGCGGCGCAATCTCACCGTGTCCTGCTCCAGTTTCGGCTTCTCGTGCAACCGCAGCGTCCACATCAGCAACACCATTAGACTGCCGACACCAAACTGCAGGCGGGACACGAAGACGCGTCAATCGCGGGCGCCAACATGTGACCTCAACAATCTGCTTTTAAGAGACTGCTTGCCAATTCAAGATTCAGGAGCCATGCTCACCTGAATGGCTGTGCACGTCATCGGGTAGGGGAACACCTTCAACGCCTTTTTGTTGTAGCTGTGCGCAAACGCAGAGGGAGCATGAGCAGACCAAAGCCATTAGCGGTGCACACACGGTTGCAGGACCCCACGACGCCGCGCCGGCGACAGCAGCAAGGGTCAACGCGGAGAAGGGACAAGTGATGACGCACATGTTGAACCAGATGTTGAAGAGGTACCACCCGCCAAACAGCATCCCCAGGTACAGCGTCTTTCCCAGCGAGGACTTTGCCTCGGCAGCACCCTCTGCTATGCGCATAGCACCGCAAAGTTGACGATGTGTGGCGCGCCAGTATCAGAATTGCGGTCGCGAATCAAGGCTACTACCTCTAGAGTGATTCGCTCTGCAACGCATTCAGGTCTGGCGCAATGGTCCTGCCAGTTTGACCCTGGCTCATGCATGGCAGCGTCTCTTGACTGGATCCGCCGCGGCAAACGGGAGCGGGCAGCTCCAGGCGAGGCAAGAGCAGTGCACATGTCGAATGGTAGAGGCAGGGTGAGGTCGATAGGGCACCGAGCATATGCTCACCTTCACCGAAGTCCTGTCCCTCCGCTGCAGCGGCTCTGCACCGCAGCTGGCCTGCCACAAGACGCGGAGATGCTGCTAGTGAAGGCCTACATCGCGATTGCAGCGCTGCCAGGCCGCTGTCGCGCTGCCGCACCGCCACAGATCGCCGGTGAAGCACGGCCGTCGATCGCGCGAGCGGCACCTGCCTTCTGCAGCCTGCCGCACCCGCGGAGGCGCATGGCTGCAGTTGACTCTGGCACAGCGACATATGTGCAGCTTTATGAATGTAACGTCGCGAAAGGTTGCGCTGTGCTGACTGCGCAGGAGGACGCCCGCAGATCTTCGCGAGGGAATGCTCTTTCGTTCCCCTTGTATGTCGTCCTCTTCCCGGGAATCTCTCTCACTCCGGAAGGTTCCCGCGTTTGAAGGTTCCTTGGCCAATGAGCTGCGTCGACAGGGTGGCACAGGCACGCGCATCCGCAGTGCATGAGAGGATCAGGCGAAAGATCTCGTGTGCACATCCCACCTCGTGTCCAGCATGCGGGGCAGAAGACTTCTGTTTACAGTTGAGCGACTGAACGGGCTCGACTGACGCCCCGGTGGCTTGTCCGACAAACGGAGCTCGCTCACAAGTAGGCCGGTACGCGAGCCCGCTACGCGCAGAGGCCCTCCCCCTGACTTTCACGAAGGCCGAGCAAGCCATCCAATGCGATCCGCGCTAGGCGCATGCATGGCGCTCAATCCGCTGGGTCTTGGTATTGTCCGCATATCCGAGGCCTCCATCGCTTGCTCTGCGACCGAGGTCAATGCTGCGAAGATGTGACTGTAATGCAGGTCCATCAGCGCCGTTGCCAAGCCGGAATGGGGTCCCCTAAAGCCGCGGCGGGGGAGGCAGAACACACACCAGACCTGGAGCAGGGTTTCACCACCACGCTGCAGGCAGCCGAGCCGGACACCTTTGCGGATGAGTCGGCGAAGGCCTCCAAGCTCGGGGAGGCTCCCAATGTAGACTCCCCCGAAGCTGCCAACGGCAGCGTTCGCTCGGAGGGTGCGGCCCTTCCGGGCTCGTGGGCATCTTATGCCCAGGCGCATCCAGGCATCGTTTCGCAAGCCAGCGGATATCAGTGCTCCCTTGAAATGGCTCTGCGTTGCCGACCTCTGATGTGACGGCGCTGTGTCTGTTGCAGACAAGCAAGCAAAGGACACCGCTGCGCCGGAGCAGCCAGATGCTGATGTGGCGTCTGCGCCAGATGCAACGGACGAGGAGCTGGAGCGGGCGGCGCTGCTGTCTGTCTGGCGATCCCGCCCAGACGATCCGGCGAGTGATCCGCCAAACACACCTGTTCATCTGGTGATGGCTAATGCTGAATGACGCCGAAAAATGAGGGCCGCCATGTCGGCGGTGGATCAGCGCTGGTGACTCAGATACAGATCAGGCACCCATTACAACAGCGTCGCTTGCAGCTGCTTGTGGCGCGGGATATGTCTTCCCAGTTCCCCTGCCCACTGCTTTCGCCAAATGTGGCTCAGCACCCTCATGGCCGCTTTGCCGGCCTGGATGCATTGCTGCTCATAGTCTAGCTGCCCGGGCCGAGGAGCAAGACTCAGGCGAGGCAGTATTGGAGCAGAACTGGAGTCGTTCCAAAGGCGGTGTTGCTGCCTCACGGGGATGCTCGGTGGCCCCACCGCAGGCATCACTGCCGGAGGTCCACTCATCCGTGCGGGTGGCGGCGCCAGGCAGCCAATGGTACAGGAAGGCCTGGTCGTATGCTGGCCTCGGATTCCTCGTCAGCGTTGGCTACAGTGCGCTCCTTGGCCTACTGGCTTCTGTCTCAGTGCACATGTTGGGTCGATTCCAGAGGCACCTGCAGCCTCAAGTATAGTGTCACTCCCGGGTGCCTGCCTGCGCACACTCTGACGGCAGGTCCATGTTTAGCGCTGGTGTGACCGTCATCCACCACCTCCAGACGCGCTCAGTCTGAATGCTGAGCCTTCATTTTCTGATGTCGATAGTCTCATTTGCAGTGGACCCTGGCAACTGGGCGACGGATCTTGCTGCCGGCTCCGCCTTTGGGTACACGCTGCTGACTGCCATCATGCTCGCCAACTTCACTGCCATCTTCTTCCAGGTACTGCATCTGGCGGCTTCTCACAACGTTGCTGCATGACTTGCTGCGGTCGATCTAAGCTGCACAGATTGCAAACAACACGCTGTGCTGTCATCACATGTCCACATCGATGCGCATTCCTGCCTTAACAAGGCTTGACAGTTTGCACTCTTCTGCTGCACAGGCGTCAGCACTGAAGCTGGGGGTCGTGGCAGAGCGTGATCTAGCGCAGTGCTGCCGCGATGCCTACCCCCGCTGGGCCAACATCTCGCTGTGGATCCTCTCAGAGGCGCGTGTGCTCTGCCCGCCTGTAGCGCGTCGCCTGCTGTATCGAGATCAGGGGTTTTGGGCGCGTGTTGCATCTGGTGCTCATCTGCTGCGCTCCCAACACCAGCGGAATCGAAAATCGTGTGCCGCTGCGCTGTGCACAGTCACGTGCTGGTAGCAACGATACACCATCTGCCACCTGCCTTGGCAGGGTGAGGTCATCCAATTGCAATTTGCACGATTTTCAGTCCCTTTTGACCCGCTGCGCATGCATCCGCAGATCGCCATCGCCGCAACCGACCTGGCGGAGATCATCGGCTCTGCCATCGCATTGTACTTGCTGTTTGGGCTGCCGGTGTGGGCCGGCGTGCTCATCACTGGCCTGGTAAACTCCTCAAGAGCAATGCAATGAAGCGGTTCCTTGCTGTCCTACCGCAGTGATGGTCAGGTGAATCGCATGCCGGGTTTCCTGCTGACATGTCCGTGTGTCCGCTTATGCAGGACGTCCTGTTCATTCTGTTCTTCGGCACCCACAATTTCCGTGTGCTGGAGGTGCGAATCTAAGTTCGAAGGGAATGCTTACGTCTTTCTCCCTCAGCTCACTTTTGATTCCGGCTGCCGGCTCTGCTGATGACGGCCTCATTCGAGATGCAGTGCACGCAGTGGTCGCACCCTCATGGCTGCAGCATGCAGTGCACCCATAAGTCCTGTACAAGGACTGCGCTTTCGCAGAGTTCTTGCAGTGTCTCCGGTAGTATTTTTGAAAATGGTGTTTCATGCAGATTCTTGTGTTTGCACTGTGCGCCGTCATCACAGCATGCTTCACATACGAGATTGCCGTCATCAAGCCGAACTGGCTGGACATACTCAAGGGCCTCATCCCCAAGCCCTCGGTAAGGAATGGTGTCTTACATTTCCAGCGATGCAAACAAGTGACAGTGTTTTCTCTGGTCGGAATCCACTGCCACGCCAGCATTCGTCGAGGTGGTTTGGCGCCCATAGCCATGCAGCATGTCTCAAAAATATGTGTAGCGCTCCTCACGACGTCCACGGGTGCGCAGATCCTGACCAACCAGGATCAGCTGTTCAACGCCATCGGCATCCTGGGAGCCACATGTGAGCGGGCGGGCGTTCGAGATGACAGCATCGCAAGCCACCTGCCTTCTGCCTGCGTCTGCTCAAACCTGCTTCCAGACTGCGCTTGAGTCCAGTGTTGTGAAGCCCTGCTGTGCGAATCCTCCAGGCATGCCGCACAACCTGTTCCTGGGGTCGTCCATCATCCAGGTGCGCCCTGTGGCAGAGCGCCTGTGCCGCCGCACCGCTCCCGCATTGCTCCTCCCTTGCTTACATGCTGCACACCTGATGCACACTTGTTGTGTCATAAATCATGATCCCAGCGCCTCAAAAGGGCCGACTCCAGTTCCTTGTTCCCGGACATAGACGCGGGCATTCCCGCGGACCACCCCGGGCAAGCGGTCGGCCATCTTCTACGGCACATGGGATGTGTCGCTGTCGCTGATGGTCGCCTTCTTCGTGAATGCTGCCATCCTTGTGACCGCCGCAGGTGCGCCATCTTGTTGCAGCTCCAGCCCACTAACGCGATATGTGCACTTCCTGAGCCCCGAAAATTGCCTGCCTGCCGTGCATTGCAGACCTCGCTGCAAAGCTCATAAAGGCCGTCTAGCCTGGGATTGATCAGCGTTCCAATTCTCAAGCGAAGCTTCCCCCACCCTTCAGCCCTGGGATGCGAATTGCGGACCATTCAAGTACGTGCTTTGCAGGCGCATTCCACTACGGCAACCCGCCCAACACGGCTGTGCAGTACATCACGGACGCATACCGCCTGCTGGCGCCTGCGGTCGGCAGGAACGCCGCTAAGATCCTGTTTGGCGTCGCGCTGCTGGCCAGCGGCCAGAACAGCACCATCACCGGCACCCTCGCAGGCCAGGTGCGCTCGGCAGGCAGTACAGATTGTGCTCCTTCAGTCTTTGGTCTGCTTGCTTGCTCCATGGGCAGTGAGTCTCAGGCTGCAGACGCGATTGAAGATGAATAAGGCAGTCCCCGAAGACATCACCTTCTCCTTGCGTTCTGAGTGCACCACTCCGTACGTCTGCAGATCGTCATGGAGGGCTTCCTTCGGTTCAGCCTGCCGCCGTGGCAACGGCGCATGCTGACACGGCTGGTGGCCATGGTGCCTGCCGCCATTGTGGCCGCCGTTGCCGGCAACCGCGGCGCCGGCAAGCTGCTCGTGCTGTCCCAGGTGCGGTTCTGAGTGCAGCATTCCTACCGCGGGGCGGGCTGTTGAACTCCTGAACGCCCCTTGATCGATGCTGCGCCAGCCAACACGATGCACATTGCACCAGTATGTCCTGGCGCTGGCGAGGGCTGCGCACACCCCTCCCATGCATCACCGCACCATCGCACAGCAAGCAGGCAGCTTTCAGCAGCTGGCGGCGTCCAACAGTGTCTTTTGTTCCGCGTCTGCAGGTCATCATCTCCTTCACGCTGTTCTTCGTGTGCGTGCCGCTGGTGCACTTCACCAACAGCGCGGCCCGCATGGGCCGCTTCCGCAATGGCTTCATCGCCCGCTGGTTCGGCATCATCGTGACCGTCATCATCGGAGGCCTAAACGGCTACCTCATCGTCTCCAGCATCAAGGTAGGCTCTGAGGTCTGCATCTCGCGTACATGATAACTGAGGCAGGCAGTTGATGCATTTGGCCGGGTGCAACTGGCGCAATGGGACTCCAGACCCTCCTTGGCATGACTGGCATGTGTGATACGCTCACAGGACAATGAGTTTGGCAACACGGACGGTGTCTAGACTTGGGGCGTGTAGCGCCACACGAAATCGTCATCGACGAGATGCAGCGCAGCGGCCAAGAGTTCCGTTCAGGCGGAACCAGGCGATAGTACAAATTCAGCGCCACCGGGAATGTGGACACACATGGTACCATCGCCGCCACCGCCCACTGGACAGAGCAGGAGCACGTGCAACTGCAGCGGTAGCTGTCCTTGCCATGCAATTTTGATGATTCAGTTGTCTGTCAGATGGCCTCAGTCGAGGTTTGCTGAGCAGCATGAGCACTGCCAGAAGTAGTCGCGGTCTACCTTAGCGCCGTCACCAGAACGAAGTCCGGTTGTAGCCTTTATGTGAAAGCTTGTAGGACCCGATGGCGTGTTGACTCTGGGATTCTGAAGGTGCAAACTCTGGCATGGGTCCTGACGCTGGTGAACTGTAGCATACACGCGCGTGCCGTTCAGTGCGCCACTGAAGACTCCTTATTGTGCCAAGAGTGATACCATGCCGGAATGACCAGCTGTTGAGGGGGACGAGCTGAGCGGTGAAAAGTTTGTGGCTGACAGGGTGGGCTGATACAAATCTGCAATAAGCCCACGACATGCACACAGGGCGCACGAGCAAAACTGCGCCTATTCATGGCTCGGCGGTGACTTTAGGGTTTTGGAGGCGAAGCACCAGCAGACCGCGCGCAGCCTGCCTGAAAATGGGCGAAGTGATGCTGACGCACAGTGATCAGGACGACAACAGAGGCCCAGTATACAGCTGGTGCAAGCAAGGACGCGGACAGCGCCGCCAAGATCCGGGACCGCCAGTTTTGCGGGGTGAATCAGCAGTGCTGACGAGCTTGGAGGTGTCTGTGCGAGCGGCGGTGACCACTTCTGGCGTCGCGCAGGCGGACGAAGCGCGACTGAGGAGTCATGGGTGACATTGACGAGTGAGCCTTGCTTCTCTCTGATCTTCATGCCACAGACGGCACCAAGTCTCGATCGTGCCACGCGCTGGGCACAGCGCCTTGGGCGGCCACACGTGACCTATGCAGCATTGTATACTGCTGGTATAGTGCCTTGGCATCAAGCTGCGCTGGTGCGATGCCGTCGGGAGACTATGCCTGCTGGATGCCTCTGTCAATGCCAGCCTGTTTTAAGTCTTCTGGAGCCCATTCGTTACGTGAGCCTTCCCATGACAGGCCTGCGATCTGTGCCGCCTGCCTGCCTGTGAACAGGCTGCAGTTTTGCAGCTGCCAGGTACGCCGCAAGACAGGCGCTGTACATCAGGACTGTAGCGGAATCTATGTATCAAGCGTCAGCCAGCCTTGATGGTGTGCCCCACTGGAACAGTGCTCAAGGCTGTCGCCCTTGCCTTGCCACGCCTTCACATCGGTTGCGCTATCCTCGGGTCATACGAGCTGTGCTGTGTTGCGTCGCTACAGCCGGCCATCGACGCCGTGAGACTGCCTCTGCTGAACTGGCGGCCCGCGCCTGACTGTGCGCTGCCCGCAGGTACGACATCCTCGACGCGCAGCTCGACGCGGGGCGAGCCAGCGCCGGCGACAAGGTGAAGGATGGGGATGGGGACAAAGACCGCAGGTCGCACAAGTCGTCCAGGCACAAGTCGTCTCACAAGGACGGCGACCGGGAGCACAAGTCGCACCGCAGCAGCCGCCGCCCTCGCGAGGAGGGCGATGAGGCAGAGGCCAGGCGCGTTGCCGTCCTTCCCTGCATCCACGCCGTGGTCCCATGTGATCACGCCAGCCTGCAAGGCAGTGCTCTGCTGTCATTTCGGCACCAAAGTGCGTCGTAGGTCACAGCGTCCAGCTGGACGGTTATTGCCACAGCATCGAGACTTACCTATGCTCGGCTGTGCACTGGCGTGCAGTGAGCGCAAGCGGCGGCACCGCAGCCGCTCGCGCGAGCGGCACCACAAGCGCAGCAGCCGGCACCGGGACAGCCCAGACTACAGCGGCCGGGAGCGCAGCAGCAGCCGGCACCGACGGCCGCCGCCGCTGCCCAGCCCGCCCCGCAGGTAGGCGGTGGCATGATGATGCTTGGGGAAGCTGGGCAGCCTGCACAATTCGTAAGCTGCGGGAACTGAGCAGCGTTAAGGGCCGCTGTTACGCGTCGCCAACTCAATGCTCAGATCGGGCGGCACCGTCAGCCGGGGAGCTGCCATTGCAGCTTCTGTGGAACTGCAGCCCATTAAAGATACGTCTGAGAGACAGTAACATCACTGCTGCTTCTGGAAAGTTGTCGCATGGTGCATCGTGTCGGGTCGATTGCTGAGCAGCGCAGAGAAAGAGATGCAGGAATGAGACCCACTGCTACCTGTTCTACGAATCAAAGAGTTTTTTTGGTTGGCCCGCAGGGCGGTGACACCGCCGGAGGTGCTGGAGCAGCGGGAACGCGAGCGCGAGCTCAAGGAGCTGGACCGGGACACGCGCACGGTTTTCGCCTACAACCTCAACCTCAAGGCGGACGAAAAGGACCTGTTCGACTTCTTCTGCCGCGCCGGCGGGGTGCGGCCTTTGCAAGCAACTTTCGCTGCTGCCATCTCTGGAGGCTGCTCTGTCAATCGCCGACTGCTCTGTTGCAGGGCTGGTAGAACTGCAAGCGATGGTCTCTGTCGCCGAGCATCTGCATGTCCTCAGCCTAGCATGCAGTCATGGGCGCACTGGCGGCGCATGATAAGTTGCCTATGTGGAGTGCCAGAGGCTCTGACGCTGCACAGCTGAGTGAGCATCGGAGCCGATGCGACCCCCCCCGCCCCCTCTTCCCTCCTCCAAACACACACACACACAACAWCAACCACCTCGAGCTGTSCCCCCGCGGATTGAATTCCCGAGTCTGTCCACACCTTGATACCCTGCTCAGTACATGGGTAAAATAAGGTTTTGAAATATTTATCTGCCCGCAGGTGGAGGATGTGCGCATCATCATGGATCGTAACACGCGCCGCTCCAAGGGCTTTGCATACATCGAGATGAGCACCCGGGTGCGCCTGCCGTGCAAGACTGCATCAAAAGCTTGACCGTGTCCCCGGAGCACAACCTCGTCATAGTACAGAACCCTACAGCACTCAAGCAGGAAACGATCTGCTTCACTGCTCTGTATACTGCGCCGCCTGGCCGCACCGCCTGGCCGGCTGTCAGGCGTCCTCCAGCAAGCATTGCTCCTGACATCGTCTTACAGGCCACCTGAGTGCTGCAGCCATGACGAACCAACTCTTGATCTATGCCGCCACGTGGGTCCTCCACAGGCAGATGCAGATTCATAAATCTTTGTTTTAATTTCTGAGCTGCCGAGCACGATCCCCCCTGATGGACAAATGCACCTTGCCCCCCTCTCATCCTCCCCCGCGTGAATCTTCTGAGAACATTCGGCCAGGCACACAACTGTCATTGGCAAGCGATGTGGCAGTTGTGTAGCAGCGAGAACAGCGCGGGGGCATGGCCTCATGCCTGCATCCCGTGGACAGCAATCATCCTGGGGACGTCACAGCAACACCATACTTGACAGTCCTGGTAATGCTCGTGCCGCACAGGAGGCGGTGATGCTGGCGCTGGCGCTGGGCGGGCAGACGCTGATGGGCCAGACTGTCATGGTCAAGTCCTCAGAGGCTGAGAAGAACCTCGCCTGGGAGGCTGCCCAGGTCGGTTGCCCCAGCCGCTGTGGTTGATTAGTCACAGGTTCCTGCCCACCTGTGATGCAGTTGCTCAGCATTGCCGCACCTCCTTGTGGCCGGCCTACTGTGCGAAGGGTTGCTGCTGACACACAACGGCCCTGCCAGCGTGTCCTGCCTTTGGCGTGTCTGTGTCCGCAGGCATGCATGTGCACAAGCATATGTGCGGGCACACACGCATCTCCGCTGCCGCGAAAGCTGGGCCGGGACGGCGATCCTCTCACAACCCTCAACGCTTGGCCCCACAGGTGCAGAACCAGCAGATGCAGGTGGTGCGGCAGCTGGAAGGCGCCACGGGCAGTGGCCCCTGCAAGCTCCACGTCCGCAACCTGCACGTCGCCATGTCGGTGCGCCCGCACTCGGGGCTTCTGTCTGCTTTTGGCAGACTGTTCCACAGGCCAGCCTGTGCTGCCCTGCTGCGGCAGCGTAATTTCGTCCAGGAACAGCCGCTTTCGTAATCCACGATGCACATATATCCATTGTGATGGCTGCGCTGCAACAACACCTGCACCAGCCGCCGTTGGTCGGGGCATTGTCACCTGCAGCTGACGCGCCATCCATAGCCTTTTCACCTCGTGTTCTCTGTCGCCGCAGGAGAGCGATGTGCGGGAGATCTTTGCGCCATTTGGACAGATCGATATCGTGCAGATTCAGCGCGACAGCGCCGGCAAAAGCCAGGGGCATGCCTACATCACGTGCGCTCCCCTGCCTCATTTTCCCCAATCGCGGAGCAGCGCTGAGCATGCTGTCGGAACGCCGCGCTGCCCACGACTTGATGCTGTCCTGCTGTCGAGCGGCCGCCGCCGCCTTGCGGCACGTGTATCTTGCGTCTCGCCTGGCTCCGCAGCTACCTGGGCCGCCTGCCGCCGCCCCATTCCTGTGTGGCCCAGGCCAGCTGGATCGCTGGATCAGCTTGCAGACTTTCAGACGCTCGCCATCGTTGCATGATGTTCGCCTACGCCGTACGCCACAGGTTTTCGTCCATGGCGGACGCGACGCGCGCCATCCAGCAAGTGAACGGCCTGGAGATCGCCGGCGCCGCCATCAAGGTGGGGACTCTTTAGGGTTTACAACTCAGGTTTGCATCAAGGTGGGAGCTCCAACCCTGATCGAGCGCGCCCCACGACGCCGCTCACCCACCCCAACCCAGCCCTGGATGTGCGGCATCAACCGGCCGACTTGCGCACAGCCCCGCCTGCTGCCTGCCGTGTTCTGCTGCGGATGTCTGCCTGGGAGGCGGCCCTCGCAGCGCAAGGTCCTGTCGTCACCGGACCCTCCTCTGATCTCCGCCTCCATCCACGCAGGTGGAGATTGCACCGGACGCCAGCATTACCGCCGCCTTTGCTGGCGCCGCACCAGCCGACCTCACCGACCACGAGAGTGCGCACCGGTTCATGGAATCACTCCTGGAACTGATGACGCAGCAGCATGCATCCCAGCGCCGCTCTCTGAGGCGGCGCTGTGCTTGCCAGTGCCCCTCATTGTGCTGTGCATTGAACCCAGAGCAGAGCATATTGAGCGTGTCAAATCAGATGGCGCTGATTGCCCCAGTTCAACATCTGTGCGAACCTGCCGTGTCCTGCACGATGCTGCCGTGCCGCATGCGCCCAACAGCAACAGGCGCAAGGAGTGCTGCTCTCTGCGCCTGTGCATGCGATTGACTTGGGCTCTCGGCCCATCCCCATGCTGACGAAACCTGGCGGCTGCTGTGCGCAGCCGACGACGGCGGCGGCATGCGGCTGACGGCCAATGCGCGGGCGCAGCTCATGAGCCGGCTGGCGGGCGGCGCCACCGCTCCCCCCGGTGAGCAGCCCTGTAAGCAGTCTTGGTGGGGGTGTTTAAATAAGCTTATTAGGGAGCAGCAATTCGCCCCCAGCCGCTGCCCAGTCATCCTCCGCCCAATCGTGGGCTGGGGGGCCGCGCATGTTGCCTGACACCGCGCGCCCGCCTTCCCCCCGGCAGCCCGTGCTTCCCCCGGAAGGCTCTCGCCCGCTGCCCGGCGCCGGACGTCTGCTGCTTTGTCTGTCAGCGCACCTGTCGCGCGGCATCCAGCGATGCAGGATGCCGGCTCAGGAACTGCAAACCGTTGTGCCGCAGGCGGCGAGCAGCTGCCAGGCCCGCCCTCCGGGTTTGTCGTGCCCAGCGGCGGCGCGGCGCCCCCGCCTACGGCACCCACCGCCCCGCCGCTCAACCCGCTGTCGTATGTGCAGGTGGGTGAGATCTGACATGCGACATGCTGTCGTTCTTTGCAGCCAGGCCGTGAGCACTGTTCACCGCTGACTGGCTTGTGACACACAGCCGCTTGCAATAAGGCTCACAGGGAGTCATGGTGCGTGCCAGTGCTTCCAGCGGCAGCACAAGGTCTCCAGCTTCTTTGCATCCGAGAGTGTCATTCAAACCCGCGCTCGCCTGGCATGTGCAGGGCATTCTGGGACCGGCCTCGCCCATCCCGACGCAGTGCGTGCTGCTGAAGAACATGTTCGACCCGGAAGAGTGCGTTCCTGCCCTCCCGCTCCTGCCCTGACTGCAATGACCGCAAGACAGTCCGCCTGTCTCCTGGTCAATGTCTATGGTTTCTGTGCCGTTGTGATGCCAGCTGCTCTTGAACCCGCTCATGCAAAACTGGGGTGCGACGCCTTGCATGCACGAGGCTTCACTGCGCAAGCCAGCAAGCATGTGTCATCTGAAAACGGCTTGAAATCAGGTTTTACGTGTTGGGGTGGATCGCTTGAATCTGCAGCCGCATGGCTCTCACAACTGCACCGCCGATGGACGCTGCTGGCGCTTTGTATGTGCAGGGAGACGGAGCCGGACTGGCCGGATGAGATCGCGGGCGACGTAAAGGCGGAGTGTGGCAAGTACGGCGCGGTGATCCACCTCCACGTCGACAAGGACTCAAAGGTATGTCTGCGTGCCCCCTGCCGCAATAGCACCTAGCGGCAAGGTACGACATAAAAGCCGTCGGTACGGTCACAGTTGCAAGAACCTGGGCGGACTGCTGGAGGGTCGCCAGGATGAGGGTGTGCTGCAGTTGGCACAGAACCTGGCAGACCAGCTCAGTCGTTCGTGTTGCCCGCTTCTGCCGCAGGGCTTTGTGTACGTGCGATTCGACCAGGTCACGGCGGCGCAGGCGGCACAGAAGGCACTGCACGGCCGCTGGTTTGCCGGCAAGCAAGTGTGCGCGGAGTTCCAGTTTGTGGCGCCGTACACGCAGCGGTTTGGCGCCTGATGAGTTTTTGTGGGAGGGTAGAAGAAGAAGAGCAGGGCACTCTTCAAACAAGATAAACGCAGCGTCATCAACCGCAGACAAGCAGGAATAAAATCTGCGAAACGAACCATCGTCTAGCCGACAGTCATGATGCTGGGCGGTGCGCGCGGTTGCCTGCATGGGCCGCAGTGTTTGACACGTTTTTTCAGCCGTAAGCTCTGTATCCGCAGTGATGATGGCCGTCAGCACATCCTTGTTGGCATCGGCTACCTATATTACAGTATCAAACCCACATCCCGTCCTAAGTTCCTACAGCACGTTCACTGTCAATCGCATCTCCAGGACGCTCAGATTTGGCTCAGCGCACGTGCTGAGGGCATGTTTGTCTGTTCAAGGTCACTCTGCCACCGCAGACTGGCCCTTTCAGATAGGTGAGACGATCACAATAAGTTCTGAGAGTTTGTAGAATTGAACCGTCCGAAAGCGCCCCATTTTCCTCAGCCTGGTTCAACCTGCTTCTACTCTTGCGCATCTACCTACTCCTGCTTTCCCTTCTTCAGGGCCGCTGCCTTCAGTGCTCCATGTCTGCCTGGCTGGCATCGTCTGCCGCCTCGTCCTCAGTCGCGCCGGCTGCCAGGCCTGCGGCCGCCGCCTCGTCGGCCTCCGTGAGGTTCAGACCCGCCAGGTCGTCCAGGAGCTCCTCCAGCGGCACCTGCGGAAGGGTTGTGCAGGAGTCGTGCGTCAACCCTCGGGACCTTTGGAAATTACAGCCCTGGAACATGTTCACACAATGCACAGCAGCCTCTGGACAGTACAGAGTGAGTCCACAGGGTAACGAGCCTCGACCAGAGAGGTGTGGCAAGCCGAACGCCGACTTCGCTGTGCTTGCCGCTGCACACGTCAGCGGCTCACCTACAACAGCGGGTTGTCATATCAGTGGGGCAGTGCCCTGCCTGCCACTGCACATGCCGATGGTCGCACCTCAGGGAAGTCGTCGTCTTCCTCGTCCGAAGTGGCTGCTGGTGCCGCCTGCTGCTGCTGCTGCTGCCGCTGCGCCTGCTGCTCGGCCTTGAACAGCGCCACGCGGCTGCGCATGTCCGCATCCTCCTCGAGCTCCTGCCCGGACGGAAAGGCAAAATACGTGTTCGTGTTCTCATTTGCAAGGCAAAAACCATGGTCAGCAGGTGCCGAGTCGTGCCTGCCACACCACAGCGCCAGATGCGTGGGGCACAGGCGCGAGGCGTTGTCACGCCGCCACGGGCGTCAAATGCCGCCGCGGTGTAGACAGCGCCGCACACTGGGCCGCACACCCTGCTCGGCGCCGTGCGCACACGATGCCACGTTCCCGGGACTGCGCCTGCAGGAAAAGGGGTTTCCGGGAGCTCGAAGCCTCCAGCCGGGGGCAGCTCGTTAGGGTTCAGTGTGAAAATCCCTAAATCCTAAACCCACCTGCAGGAAGGCCTCCATGTCGGCCGTGTCGCGGTCGGCGGCCTTCCGCCCGGCGGCGCCCAGCTTCTCTGCAGTGTCCGCCGCCTCCACGGGCAACCGCGCCAGCTTCCACTGCCGCCCCTTGCCCTGAGCGCGCCGCTTGGCGCGCCGCACCTCGTAGCTCTTCCGCACCTGGCAGAGGCGACAGCGTCAGGGGTTGTGGTTAGACCTCTGTCGAGGAGCTCTCCAAGGTGTGGGGCGTCGTGGAGTGGGGCCCAGGCTCAGACTCAGATGGGGAGCCGCCGTAGTCTGGAGGCAGGCTGGTCGTCCTGTCATGGGCATGGCCTCACAAAGGGTTGCAGATCGCAGTTCCGTCCCTGCCCTGATGGCACGGAATACTCAGGCCATGTGCTATGACCGCTGGGCTCGGAAAAGCTCGCAGCACTTGCGGCCAGCTGATGTGTCTGCACAGCTGGCGTTGGCATGCGGACGGAGGAGTGAAGGAGCCACTGGACAACCAATGATGTGCTGATTGAAAGCTCACCAGGACGACAGAGAAGAAGCTGGACAACTGGTTGTATTCATGATGAAAGCTATCATTCAACCTCTCTCACCAGGACGACGTCCGGCGGGGAGCCGCCCTTCGCCAGCCAGCGGTCCAGGTCCGGGTCCACCGCATTGACGTGCTCCAGGTCGTACCCAAGCACGGTGTCGCCCGGGTGCAGGATGCCGCCCAGGTGGGTGCGCGTGAACAGGGTGCGGTCATTGCGGCCCAGGTCCGAGGCGCGCGCCACCTGTGACCACAGGGTTTAGGGTTTGAAACTCTGAAATCGCTGGCTTCAGGGTGCTAGGGTCTAGACGGCCGTCAACATCGGGCGCGTGACAAGGGCGCGCTGCATTTGCCCGGGGCCGATGCAGCGCGTTATGCGCACTACACGCGATCGCGCAGGCCTGAGCGCGGGGGTCAGGGGCAGGGGCGTCGGTATCAGACGGCTCGGCGTGGGCAGCCTTGCGGCTGGCCCGCCACGCACGTAAACGGGTGCTTCTCGGGCATGTAGCGGAAGGGCGGGTTTGTGCTCAAAGTCCTCGGCCTCAAATCTTCCCCGAGGAGCCTATGTCTGCCGGCAAGGCTCAGCGGCCGGGCATTAAGCACTGCAAGTTCAGAGGAGCTGGCACCAGTTTTGCTCTTAGTTTGTGATGTGACACTTCAGCATGTGTGCGGCACGGTGGCCGGCTCCCGTGCCGCAGCGCCGAGCACGGCAGTACGACGGACCGCTGACACCCTGCGCGTGTGTGGGTCACACACCTGTGCCTCGGCGAGGGTGTGTCGCTGCGTGGTGGGGCCCAGCGGCTCGATGTCCAACACCACATACTCCACCAGCTGCTTGGCCGACGCCAGCGCCCGGAAGGGGTTGCGCCAGTACACCGGCGCCTGCAGGCAGGGTTCATATGTGGGCTGAGGTCTGCCCTCGGAGAAGCGTGCACAAAACCCTTCGTTCCCACCGACTGCTAGCGAGCGGCTGGCTGCTCCACCACGAAACGAGCCATGCTGACGGTATTGGAACACGCGACGCTGCCGTGACCCAATGCTGGCATGCGCCCGCAGCGTCAGCAGCTGCCCCATGCCGCACACTCGGCGCCGACGCCCCGCTGCGGTGACGGCAGCTCCAGCTGGAAGTTGGCGCAATCACGCATCCAGCGACTGCAGGGAGATTCGACCTGCATCTTCACGACGCGACGGCCACCCTTCAACCCCGCCCCCGACCACGCACGCACCTCCAGCTGTGTGTGGCGCAGCGTGAGCGGGTCCAGCAGCGTGAGCGCGGACGCAACCCTCGTGCACAGCACCAGGGGCCCCAGGTTCCCCAGCCGCTCCGCCAGCTTGGGCGGCAGGCACACCAGGTCGTCCTGCAGGGTCAAGGTTTTAGGGTTGGGGAGCGCTCCCGGCGCGACCACGAACGACCTTGGTCGATGACGATGTTTACAGGGCAGGAGCAGGACGAAGCGGGAAGGCCACGAGTGATTTGGAAAGGAGGCCCGCGTGGTGGCTCAGTGCACGACAGTCACGACGCATGCGCCCCTAGTTGGGCAGTCGAGCACGTGAGGGTTCGGAAACCTCTCCAGCGCTTCTCCACATGTGCATCCCGCAAAACGTCTGTGCAGGACACCTCCGGGAACTCGCCAGCCTGCCGCCGCCCCGCACCTTGCAGATGGGCACGATCTCGACGGAGAAGGTGTACTTGTAGTTGTACGTCGACGAGTGGATGTTGTGCGACACCAGCTGCTTGGCGGTGTGGAAGCGGCAGGGCACCACCGCCTGCAGAAAGTCCACCAGCTTGACCGCGTGCTGCCGGTTGGCGAAGAAGAAGTCCAGGCCCTGCGAGGAGCGCCATTCAGGGTCAAGGATGTTCTGGTTCGCAGGAGCAGACCTCATGAAACCATCGGGGTCGAAGCCTGAAGGGTCGGTCGGCGACCAAAAGGTCCAGCCCCTGCGGATGCGGCGCGGAAGCGGTTGGCGGCACACTGTTTCCGAGATCTGCCGGACTCGATGAAGGTGGACAGCAGAGACTGAGTTCAGGTTGTGGCCCCTGCGGGTGCGGCGCAGAAGGGGTCGGCACACTCGTCCCCGTGAGGCGCCGGGTTCGGCGAAGGTCAACAGCAGGAACGTCAACAGCAGGAACTGACGTTCAGGCTGTGGTGGCTCGGGGAACACTGCAAGCCTGCAAGGGGCTCGGATGTTTCTGGCATGTCCTCATTGCGGATGCAGATCAAAGACCAAGACGGCCTGTCCACGCATGCGGTGCAGGCGCAGGGCGAACCGCTGCAAAGCCGTGCACAGGGCGCGCAGCTGGTGCTGACAACTGCTGCTGCTGGGGAAAGAAGGGCTTTGAAACCCCCAAACCCTGAAAAACACACCTCGTGGATCTCCTTGATGTTGATGGCCAGCGCGTCGGCGCCGTGCCGCAGGATGACCTGCTCCAGGAACATGAAGGTGCGCTTGTGGTGCACGTGCTGCCGCACCTGCGGGTCGAAAATGGCCACCTACGTCAGCACACCGGCCGCCGGGCCCGGGAAGCAACATTGCTGCCAGTCATTGATATGCATGAAAGGAATGAAGGTGTTGTCGGGGCTAAATCAGGTTTGGGGGGTGCCCGCATTGTCGATGCCTGGACATCACATCTCAAGGAGCATGCAGGCGAAGCTACGTGTGCGCGCTCAGACATGTTGGTGCAGAGTCTGGCTGCTGTGGGTGGCGAGCAGGCTCAGCAGGCTCAGCAGGAGCGGGCTGCGGTGTCACGCCGGCCGAGTGTGAGACCAGAGGCGGCGAAGAGAAGGTAAAAGCACCTGGGCGCAGGCCACCCACACATTGGGGTTTGCCGCGTGCCGGTTGCAGTCCGTGCATGGCTGGTCTGCCACCACGAACTCCACGCTGAAGGACTGCTGCAGGATGGCGCCATTGAACACCTCGCCCTGCGGCAAAGTTTAGGGGTTAGGCTTTGGGTGTAGGGAGGGCGCCAGGGCGGCAGGCCAGGGGACGGCCTATCTCGCGTGTCTGCCAGCAGGTGTGCCAGTGGCAACATTACAATGCAACAGCGGGAGCTGCAAACATGTTTTGCCCCCAGATGCTACCGGATGCGTGGGCCAGGCGGTCGTACCTGCACCGTCAGCTTGAGCTTGAGGCGCTTGGAATGCGGCTCCGTCCAGATGAACCCCGCGTCCACGAGTTTCAGCTGCATCGACGAGACGTTCGCTCAGCAAGGAAGCCGCCTGCGCAGTCTGCACGGCCATGGCCACACACGGCAAGCTGCACACCGCAAGCTGCGACCGTCTCACCGCCCTGCAGCCGGCTCGGTTCACATGGCAAACCATCTGTGCACAGACGAAAGACCTTTCCCCCGCACGGCAGCTGTCAGGGCAGACCCACCTTGCCCAGGCCGCGGATGCGCTTGACGCAAAAGGTCAGCAGCTCCCGTGACTCCAGCTCCGCCTTTACCCAGTGTCGCGGCGGCTGCAGGTACCGCCCGCACCCGCGGCAGAAGAAGATGGTCACCTGCATGCAGCGCAGTGACCTTGAGGCCCTTGTCTGCTCTGCTGGCATTCTCGCAGGCGTTCCATTGGACCTGCGCCGAGACTCGCACCGGCATGCGGCACCTGGCAGGCCAGCGCTGCTGTGGTGCAGGCGCTTGCATGCAGCGCTGCTATCCCAGAGGCTCGACGCTGCCGCTGCTCCAACGAAGCACACGCAAATTGCGTGCCGTGCAGCCTGCCAGCTGGTGGCTGCTGATGCAGTCACGAAGACGCACCTGCTTCTGCACGGCCTCAGTGATGTCCACCTGGCTGCGCATGCAATTAACGCACATATTCGCCGGGTTGGGCTGAATGGGCAGCCCGCATAGGCAGCACAGCCTGCGGCAGCGAGAGAGCGGACTTGATTGCCGTGCCTTCCACGATGTCACAACCGCGAGAACAGTGCAGCATGCGCAGGTACCGAGGTGGAGAGGTGCACATGGTCAGCAAACCGCCTGCGAGGCTGAGCATGCGTGATTTGTTGCAGCATGCGGATATTCGCTCTGGCATCGAGAAGCCCAGCAGGCGGGGGTTGAGGTGGGGACTCACACATGCCCTTGTGTGTGCTGGACCTGCACGGTCTGCGGCAGCCCTGATGCCGAGACTTCCATAGCCGCCATGCCGCTGGCTCCCAGCCAGCTACCAGCAACCTCAGCACTTGCGCGGTACGCAAGTTGTGTACCCGGAAGCTCCTCTGCAAGGCTGCAAACTTGGACAGCTTCCAACTCACAGAATCCGAACGCGTGCGCCTATCACAACGTCCAAGAATGCACAATTGGTTGAGTTCCTCCAAAAACGGGTTCCAACAACAGGCATCACCGGGCGTAAATGCTGAATTGCAACATCTCGTCAGGCGGCTCGGAATGAGCGAAGTGTGAAGTCCGAGACTCATGGCTGGGGGAGCGGTGATGTAATCATGACAGTACAAGTCATAATCGACCCTAAAAGAGGGTCATTGTCAAATATCAACAGGGGAGTCGCCGCGAAGCTGTACCCTGACCGCCGGGAAAATTGATTTGTCGGCTCACGTGCGCAGCGAAGTCAAGCTGACAAGAAACAGTTCTGCAGCAGGGGTTGTTCAGTGGCACTCGGGAAGCTCGCTGCAGCTGCGGCGCCACGGACGGCCAAGTGAGACTCCAGGGGGTTTGATCCCCTGCACTTACTTGCAGATCCTCACCCGCACGCCACGGACAGCGAATTGAGATCAGCTGATACTCAAGGACCAGATTCGCCGTTGCAGACAGTCTCGGGCATCGTTAGCGGAAGTTGCTCGATCCAACTCCGCAAGCCAATTTTCGAGCAAACAACAGACATGGCGCCGGAGCCTCACAACACGCAGCATCAGCAGCAACCGCGCGGCAGAGATGATGTAGTCGCGCAGGGCAGCGCCCCCTCTAACGGCGCTGCAGCGCAGCCCGATGGCGGTTTCACAAACCTGGGGCGGCCATCGATGAGCAGCAGCGAAGGACGAGGAGCGCATCCGACCGAGGCGGACGGAAACCCCAAGAGCTTCAGCGAAAGGGCGAAGGGGAAGGTGGAGCGCGCTAAAGAGCGGCTGGACTCCAGGGAGGAGGACACGCGCCAAAAGTTTCGGAAGGCGTTCGGGCTGAGGGTGAGTACACCCACCTCTGTTGGAGGTTCGAGGCCGTCCAAGTATTGTGTGCAGGAAGGCTCTGACAAGTCAGCAGTGTCTCACTCCATCATGCCTGCACAGCCGCCCAGGGGCCGTGCACCACCAGATGATTGACAACCCGTGTGCGGGGTGGCGGCCCGGCTTTTGCCTGTGCCCTGACTGGGCCTGCCCTGACATCGACGGCCCTGAATGGCATCTCTCTCGCTCCGAGCAGGAAGAGCGGCAGGAGGACCCCACCAAGTGGACGCACGGCACGCTATACCTGACCATCCACGAGGCGGAGCACCTGCCTGGCGACCCAACGCTGGTCTCGGTGCGCCGCCGCTCTCTATCTTGCATGCAGTATCTAGATCCTCATCGCGTAGGGTCCATCCGGCCTCTCTTTCGCGCTCTCGCTTCTGAGCAGCACAGCTCTCCTTCGTGTACAGGTTGACCCCTGCGGCGCCGCCCTCAATGCTGTCGCCTACTCTGCCGCCTGACGCCTGACGTGACCTTATGCTCGCCGCCCCCGCAGTGCTTCCCGCGCTTCTGCAACTACGGCCTGGTGGGCTGCCAGAAGGTGGTCACAGGCAAGGCGCGGCCGCCGCAGCCGTACGTGGCGCTGCGTGTTGGCAACCTGCGCCGAGGGTACACGTCCATTGGGGAGCGCAGCTTTGAGCCGAAATGGGAAGAGCGCTTCCGGGTGCCGGTTGCCATTTCGCCGCGTGACATCCAATTCCAGGTCAAGGTGAGCAGGCTCCACTTCCACCCATTGCATGTGCTGTAGAGCATTCAGCAGTGCGCATCGCAGCAAACTTGACCCGGCATGGCTCCGCGCCACCCGTGAGCACAGGCGGCGAGACATGCTTGCATCTGCGGTCAGGAAAGACTTCGAACGCACCTGTGACGAGTGAATGCGAGAGACAATATTGCCTGATGTTGGTGTCACATGATATTCCCGGCATGCTCCAGGACGGTGATGCCTTCGGCAGCCCGCACCTTGGCACCGCTACGCTGGATGCCGACACGCTGATGAACCACAAGCACTTCAGCGGCTGGCTGCCGCTCAAGGGGCGCTCTGGCCGGCAGCAGGGCTTCGGCAAGGGTCGCCTGCGCGTCACCATCGACTACGTTCCGATAGCTGAGGTGAGCGCCATGCCTGACGTCCTGGAGGGTACTCAAACATCCCTTTGGTTGTGAGCTTGGCTGTGACCCCTGACCAACCTCTCTGGCACAGGCTCAAGATGCCAGCTTTGTCATGCGTCTGCTGGTGGTTTCGCTTGTATGTGACGGACTGCATAGGAGTTCCCATGGACTGCATCATGTCTGGCATGTGCGGGAAGTGGTGATCGGAGCAAACCATCTAGCGCGGCAAGCCTAGTGTGCCTTCTGCAGCTTTCTTGCTTGAGACATCTTGCGTGAGCCTCATGCGAGGGTTCAATGACACAGCAGCTCGTCATGGCGGCCAGGGCGTGCCGCAGAGACGGACCATGACCGGTGGGGTTTTCCGCCATGAGCAACAATCTACAACACAAGAGGGCCTGATGGATCGTGGTGCGAATGCGATTCTGGCTCGGTGTGTAATGCAGAGCGTGGGGCAGAAGACGGATTACAACCGGTGGGAGTGCCGCCATGCATACTTCCAGATGCGTGAGGGCGCACGCGTGTCCCTGTACTCAGACTCCCACCACGACCCGGGTGCGCCGCCCACCAACTGTCGCTTCCCTGGCACAGCCTGCCGTGGTGCCCTGAGAAGCGATGGCGCCAGCTGCCCCATTGGCCAGGGCGTGGAGCGAGGCGGCTTGTTTGCAGCGCACGCCATCCTGCGGCGGGCTGCAACAGTGGCAGCAAGGACCGGCTTGGGAGCAGGCTACAGAGGCCAGGAGGCGGTGTCGCACAGCTGTCCCGCTGCCAGCGACGCCGCAGGAGCCGCCCCGGAATGCCGGAGTAATAGGACCAGACGCCCTGCTGACGCATGCCAATTTATACAACCGCAGGGGAGACGCCGACCATCAAGCTGGGCAACGGGGAGCCGTATCGGGAGGGCGCGCTGTGGAAGGACATCTACCAGGCCATGCTCAATGCGAAGCACTTCATCTACGTCGCCGGTGAGCCATTGGTTTTTGTATGAATTCTGCCCCTCAGTGAAGTGGTGGCCGTGTCTGACAGTCCCTTCAGACAGCTTGGCGCTGCACAGTCTGTCAGCGCGACTGGCCCTTTGATGTGTCTTGAGAGTCAGCCTTTCTGTGCTCGGCGAGCGACAAATTCTCAAGCTGGATGACAACAGCGCATGCAGGCCTCCGAAGCTGCACATCAGCATGCGCCTGCCAATGCTCCACTCCAAACCCCAAATGCGCTCCGCAGGCTGGAGCGTGTGGGTGCACAACATCCTGGTGCGGGAGAAGGGCGCGGAAATGAAGGAGGACGAGCAGCACCTGGAGCTGGGCAGCCTGCTCAAGCGCAAGGTGGGTTGCGAGGTCTTACTTGTTGAGAGCAGCACCTGGAGCTGGGCAGCCTGCTCAAGCGCAAGGGTGGTTGCGAGGTCTTATTTGTTGAGAGCAGCACCTGGAGCTGGGCAGCCTGCTCAAGCGCAAGGGTGGTCGCCAGGGTTTCACTTGGTGAGGGAGCACAAGGGGTGGGTCAGCCTGGGCAAGGTGGGTTGTGAGGGTTTCACTTGATGAGGGAGCACAAGGGGGCGGTCCAGGGTGGGCACGGCAGCCGTGCCGGAGGTTTGTCGCCGGCTCCATGGCCGACAGCAGGACAGCGAACCTGCGCCTCTTGCCGCAGCCCAAGGGGCAAACAGTGCCTTTAGAAACAGCCCGCTGGGACCTGGGTGCGAGGCGCTGAGCAGAACCCCAGCCCCAAATGGTTACAGGGTGGCGGTTGCAGGGTGGAGCTTGAATTTTAACGTTTTCGACCCCAGGCGGAGGAGGGCGTCAAGGTGTGCGTGCTGATCTGGGACGACCGCACGTCTGTCAAGATGGCAGGCCTGTCGGCGGGCATGCTGCACACGCATGACGAGGAGACGCACAACTTCTTCCAGGGCACCGGCGTGTCTGTCGGCAAGTCGCTGCGGTGCGGGCTTGTTTCCACAGCCTCCTGCGTCTGCCTTTGAGCATCCTGTTCCTTGCACAACAATGTGGAGGGGACGCACGCTTCTTCCATGGCGCCAGCGTCTCGATTCAATATTTTTTTGTTTTGTAGACCGCACCGCAGGGCACCGCGCACTAGCAGAGGCATCCTGCCATGGCAGCCTCTGGGCAGCATCCTCGGTGCACCCTTGCTGCATCATTACGCTTTTCAGATGACGTAGCTGCTGCCGGGGCCGGTTGCCTCCTTGGCGTCGCCTCACCTCCAGATTTCTGGCTGCCTGGGGCCAGTGGCGCGCTGCCGCTTCCCTGCTGAGCACACGGAGCGGCATGTGTGGAGGCCTGGACCCCGTATTGTCAAGGCTCATCCTATTTCGCCTTGTGACATGGCAGGGGCAGCAGCCGGCAGAAGAATTTCCTGAAGGGCATCACGGCGGCCACCAACTTCACGCACCACCAGGTGGGGCGATCACAGGCTGTGCAATCTATTGGGGGGAGGGAAAAAGACGGGTAGTTCCACCCTGCGGCAAGCGGTGTGCATGACCGTGTGGATGCGAACGGCATTGCATGCCATGTCTATGGCATGGCATGGAACCAGCCAAGAGGCGTCGTGCCTGGCCAGACCATCTCGATGCACCTGGTTGCTTGGCCTGTCAACGGTGTCCTATATCTGACACCACTTAGCTGCGTGGCCGATGCAGTCAGGAGCGAACATCACTCACCCAGAAGTTCTGATGCTGCACAGAAAGTGGTGTGTTTGGACGTGCCGGACGCGGATGCGCCGATGCCGAAAATCGACAATGATACGGCAACGCCGGCAAGCACAGAGGCGGGCCGCGCGGACGCCGCCGGCGGCTCGGCGCAGCCCTCTGGCCGCCAGACGGGCAGCCCCTCGGTGAGGGTCCTGGCACTGTCTGCGAGCGCCAGCACCATGGCGGTCGGCTCCGCCGCATGCCAGCAATTGCCTCACCTGCATCCAAACCGCTGACACACTGCTGACACACAAAGCTGCAGATTGTCGTCTGTCATTGCGGCCACGATGCAAGTGGGCAGCTGCGCTGCTGCTGCTGCGCCAATGTCCACCTCTCGGCGTGCTGACGATGTCCCTGTCCTGTATGCCTCCAGGCATCGGGCGTGCCGCGGCGGCTGGTCAGCTTCGTGGGCGGCATCGACCTGTGCGACGGCCGGTTCGACACGCACGACCACCCGCTGTTCCGCACGCTGCAGCTGGAGCACAAGAAGGACTTCTATCAGGACTGTCTCGCCGGCGTCGACGGCGAGGCCGGCGGTGCGCTGAGGGGCTAGGGTTTTACCTTGTTGCGCGCCGCTTTGTACTTGTCTTCTGGTGAAGGCCTGCTGCGCCATTCGGGGGATGACGCACTCGTCCACCGAGTCAGCCTGAGGGCTGGCCTGCACAGTTTTCACAGCAAGCAGTGTCGATGCTTGGAGTGGCATCCTGCAATGCAGGTTCCCTGTTGGGGTAGCAATCACCGCCTGAGCTTGCTGCTTGTTGGATCTCGTCTCCGCAGGCCCGCGGCTGCCGTGGCACGACCAGCATTGCCGGCTGGAGGGGCCGCCCGCCTTTGATGTGCTCACCAACTTCGTGCAGCGCTGGAAGCACGAGGTGGGTACCAATGCTGCTGCCTGACCATTCTTCTGCTTCGGTGCTGCGCTGCTGTTTTAAAGCATTGCGCGCCTTCGACGCTCGCGCCATGCATGCACGAGGATGTGGCGGCTGCGCCTTGATCCTGCTGGCTTCGAAGACCCTTGCTGGCCTCTCTAGCAGCAGCAACAGCAGCATCAAGACACAGTCGTCAGAGGCGGTGCTGATGGTGCGGCTGTGGAACTTAGAGTCCACACTCCACTGGTCACAGGGTGATCTGTTGCGCCGCCCCACAGCCTTTGCCGAGCGGTAGCACGGCCTTGCCCGACCTGTGCTCGTCGTCGAACACTCGCTCTAGGGTTTCCGAAAATGTGTGATCTCACACATTTCCAGCACACATCGGAGCCTCAGCTCGTGTCGTGATGCGCCCCGCAGTCGTCGTCGAGCAACGGCGCGGAGGGCCTGTTCGACCTGCGCACGGCGGAGGACCTGATCCTGCCGGCGGACCTGGACAACCCCAACGACCCAAAGGTCTTCGTGGTGGACCCCAAATCGCCCGAGGCCTGGCGCGTGCAGGTGGGTATTAGAACACAGGACTCGAGGGGTCAGGGTGTCCTCCTACTTCCAGCAGCCTCATCGTGCTCTCAGGCTGTTTGGTCCTTGCTGCATCTGCAACCCAATTCGCCCTTGCTGCATCTGCAACCCACGCCCAGTCACCGGTGCCACAGACTGGGCGGTTGCCCCGGCATCACTGTGCAGCGGCGGCAGTCGGTGGTGGTGCACGAGTGCGGCAGCAGAGCCGCCCACCCGCCTGCCATTCCTGGCGAGACGCTGGCGCCGGCGGGCCCGGACAGGCAGCAACGCTCAGCAGCAGCACCTCTGCAGCGAATCGTCATGGGTGACCTGACGGGAGAGCCCCCCCCTGATGCATCTGCCGATGCGCCGCAGGTGTTCCGCTCCATCGACTCCCAGTGCTGCGTCGGCTTCCCGGAGGATAACAAGGCTGCCTACGACCTCGGCCTGCTGACAGGCGCGTCTCCGAAACCGCATCCGCTTCCCTTTTGCAGCATCGCCGTGGCTATCGGTCCATACGCCGCACACGCCATGGACCTTCAGCGCATCGCGACGCATGCTCAGCGATTCGCTACACACGAACCGTGTCTTCACTCTGTGGGTGATGCTGCTGTGCTTCCCACCCTGCATGCACTCGCCCTGCCATTCCAGGCAGGCTCCAGGCGTTCTCACAGAAGGAGCGGCACGAAGTGTGCTGGCCGGCGGCGCAGCTGACCATAAACCCTGAACTCCCAGCCTCCTGCGCGCAGACCGGGGGCTGACGGTGGACAAGTCCATCCAGAACGCGTACATCCACGCGATCCGCAACGCCCGCAACTTCCTGTACATCGAGAACCAGTACTTCCTTGGCGGCTCGGGAGAGTGGGATAACAAGGTGCGCGCAGCGCCACACAGCAGTCTGCAGCTTCCAGGAAGAAAGTGCAAACGCATCCCTGTCAACCAGAGGACCGCTGGCTTCCAAAAAACCTTGCCTGTTTTCAAGGGTGACGAGCACCGCTGGTTGCCGGGGGCGAATGGCCGCCGGCAGCACCGCATGTGCCATGTCGAGGCAGCTCGAGCGCCGCCGCGCCACAGCAGACATCGAACAGGACGCAGCAGTCCAACCCAACACATGGCCAGCATGTCCTGTACGGCACAGCAGACACATAGAATGTCTGCTGTCAGGCATTTTCCTGCCCACCACCAGAATGCCTCGTAACTGACGGGGCCGCAAAACCCTACAGTACACGCAGGGCTTCATTGGCTGCGGCCCCTGTAGGCGGCCTGAGGCGTGTGCAGAGTTGGAGTGTGACGAAGGGGGGTAGGTTCCATACAGTCGCACTATGCAGCACGACATGAGCAGCCCACTGCGGAGACACCCCCCGGCCGCCCGGTCGCCAGGCCCACCGCTCCCACAGGAGCCAGGACCCTCGCCTGCGCGCCAGAGCGCCCACAATCCAACCCCAGGCCTCTCACCCTGTCCCCCAAACATGCACGCAGGCGCACGCGGACATCTGCGACAACCTGGTCCCGGTGGAGATTGCGCTTCGGTGCGCGCGCGCCGTCATGGCGGGCCACGCCTTTGCCGCCTACATCATCATCCCCATGTGGCCGGAGGGTGAGCCTGCTGGGACCTTTGCGGAGGGGCACCGCTTGCTGCCGCTGGCACCGCAGCCGGCAGCAGGCCTGCACCCCCGCATGCTGAGGTTGACTGCAGAGGACGGAAACAGCACCCTAGCATCCGCAGCGCAGGACTGCAACAGTACAGCCGTGAGTCCGGGCCACTGCTGGTGTGTGCGAGCAGGCAATCCGCCCCACGCTACTGCATTCTGCTGTGGACCTCCTTGCAGCCCGCAGCCGGTGCAGCTCCCGCAGCCTGCAGCTGACGAAACCTGATGCACTCGTGCCTCCACACCTGCAGGCATCTCTGAGGCAGGTCTGGCGCATGGTGCCAGCCAGCCCGGTTTGGACCACGCAATAGCCTTGTTTGGGGCCAATCTCTCTGCGCTGATGTGCATCGTAATGTGCGTCCGCAGGCATCCCCGAGGCCGGCTCCGTGCAGGAGGTGCTGCTGTGGCAGACGGCGACCATCCGCATGATGTACCGCATCGTCGCCAAGGCCATCTCGCGCAAGGGCGCGTCCCAGCTGCCTCACCCCCAGACCCTGCCGCAGCCCCCCGCCATGCCTCGTCTTCCCAGAACGCCTGCCGTGTGAACAGCAGAGATGCTGCTCGCTCAGCCGCCTGCAGCGCTGCGGCCCACTTCTCGAGCTCGTCGGCCGCCCTCGAGCGGACGGTCATACCGTGCCTGGCTGCTGTTCACTCGGACGGCCGTCGCTCACGACCCTTGACGTCACGCTCTGGAGCTCTTGTCGCCACCCAGGCGTGGATGCGCACCCACGGGATTACCTGAACATCTTCTGCCTGGGGAACCGGGAGCCGGTAGACCCCAATGTGCCGCCGCCCACCACCGAGCCCAAGGCCAACTCCCTGCAGGTGATTCTCTTGCAAGTCTACCTTTTCCATAAGCCACTGAGCAGCGGTGTGCCAGTGGACCGGGGCCTGCTGCAGTCTGCCATCAAGGCTGAGGCCGACTCGCTGCAGGGGGCGGTGTTTGCGTGTGTACTATAGAGTCTCTACTTCCGCATTGAGCTTGCAGCAGGCTCTAAGCCTGCCATCCGGCAGGTAACCGATAGGACCTCCCGCCCACTCGTCAAGGAGGAAATTGTATATGCAAACGATATTTGAGATGGCCTTGTCCGCCTGCCGCTCCTGTTCCTGCCGGTTGTTCAGTCCCTCTGCATCCTGCCTTGGCCGAACAGCCAAGTTTTCAGGCGAGGCTTCCTTCAGGTCGACCTCGCGTTGCCCTTTGTTTGACACCTTTGCCCGCCGCAACCCCGCAGGCCAAGATCCTGAAGACACGGCGCTTCATGATCTACTGCCATGCCAAGATGCTCGTTGTCGACGACGAGGTGGGCCACTTGTCCGATGCCTGAGATGCTGGCCGGCGCTTGTTTGCAGCAGGCAGCGGCATAACAGCCATACCGTGTGACACTCGCAATCTGCAGCAGGCAGCACGCATCTCCAGCCGGACACATCCCTTGCTGCGCCGGACGAACCTTGCAGAGAGGTTCTCCGCCGCACTGCGTCTGCGGCCTGTACAGCAGGTCACTCGCAATCTTGTCGAAGTGTTGCGGCGCCTGCCGACAAGAGAGTGCGGCTGACGAAGATGAGCGGTTCCCTGCGGCGTGCAGTATGTGCTGGAGGGCAGCGCCAACATCAACCAGCGGTCACAGGACGGGGAGCGCGACACCGAGATTGCAATGGGCGCCTTCCAGCCCAACTTCCGGCCCCAGGGCCGTGGAGTGGTGCGAATATTGAACCCCTTTCATCTTTTTCTATTCCTGGCCCCCTGTTGCTTCTACGCCTGCTGCCGGACGCCTGTCTGGTCAGATGCCGCCTGCAGTCGAACAGGTACAGCCTGAAGCGCAGATGTGCATGCAAAGGCCTAGAGGCTGAAAGCTTTTGGGCAGGCCCCAGCGACTGGTACATGTTGGAAGGCTCGCTCTCTGGGCGACATGCTGAGCCATGGCACTGGTCCGGCTGGTGAGACGCAGCTTGACGAGCTGGCGTAGTTCAGCATGGCGTCTGCAATCGGTTGCCTCTGGCGGCGCACCCCTGTCACGCTGTTCCAGCCCTAAGACCTGGGCAGCCCGACCCAGCCCTGAGTCATGTCACTGGACTCGGGCCAACTCGACATCGCAAGTGTAAGGGCACCAAAATGCATGCGTATAGGCACCACATGACGTGCTTCCAGGAACAGCCGTTCTAAAGCGGAGCCTTATCAGCTCGAACACTGAGTCCAATCCTCCCGCAATCCATCGTCGCAGGTGTATGGGCACCGCATGGCCTGCTTCGAGGAGCATATGCTGTTGCAGCGTGGAGATTGACAACACAGCTCAAACACTGATTCCCTCTGTCCCTGAACCATGACTGCAGGTGTACGGGCACTGCATAACGTGCTTTGAGGAGCATCCGCTGCGGCGTGGAGTCTAACCATACAGCTCAAACACTGAGTCCTGTTCTTCATACCTTTTACTCTGATTGACTTCAAGTTTTCATCTGTATAACTTTGGTTATATCGCTGCAGGTGTACGGCCACCGCATGGCGTGCTTCGAGGAGCACCTGGGCAAGGTGGAGGACATCTTTGAGTCGCCACAGGATGTGCGCTGCGTGCGCCGAGTGCGGGAGCTGGCCAAGGTGTGCACCTGCACCATTCAGACCCTGCACCCTTCCACATGGAGCATGTCCCGTGCACTCTCATTGTCTGAAGCCTGCTGACATGCGGCAGCACTGCGGCAGGCCTGTCAGAGGCTCGATCAGTCTCGGTCACGCTGATCGAGCAATGTGCTCCATTGACAGACTCGGCGCTTTACACCAAGCATGCAGAAACATGGCGCTGCCGTCCGACTCTTTGACGGGCCACGCCCGAAGCTGCTGCCCTCAGCTAGCTTCTGGCCTAAGCATGCCGCACACCACGCAGCCAGTGCTCACAAAGTGATGCCACCCTGCAGGACAACTGGGAGGCGTATGTGTCGGACAAGGTGCAGAACCTGCCGCACGGCCACCTGCTGCCCTACCCTCTCGAGGTGCGGCGGTCACCATATTCCCTGTCTCTCGCAATTACTGGGGCTTGAAACCTAAATTTCGTACAGGCTCTTGGTCACGACTTCAGGCCCTCACCCATGACCCGAGTCTTGCTTCCTGTCTCTGCCGCTGCATTTCATAGAGACGCATTCCACCCGAGGCCACTGCTCAATGGGCGCCCAGCAAGGGTGCTAAGACATTGTGCCACGATTGCCGCAGGTGGCGCAGAATGGTGTAGTGCGTAACCTGCCGGGCTTCCGCCACTTCCCCGACACCAAGGCCGACGTCACCGGCAAGAAGATCCAGGTGCGGTCATTTTAAATTTCTGCTCGCTGCCGGCAGGATGGGGCGGACAACAGGGCCCAGCTCGTCAGCGCGCAAACAACACCTTTGCTGCAGCCCTTGCTGTTGTGTCCAGATTTGGCTCTGATGTCGCAGCCAAGGAGCCACCAAGTTTCATGCTCTGCAACCACTGCCCCATGAACACTTTCTGCATCGTGCAGCTTTTCCACCGCTCCCCATATGGAAACGCAGGTGCCGGCGGTGTTGCGGCAGTGCCTCGGTCGCACCGAGTACGTCGTCACAACCTGAGGCTGTGCCTGAGGCTGTGCCTCAAGATGCTCCTCAAGTGCACTCGGGAGCCGCTATAAGAGAGGGTGGCAGAAAGTGTCGAAGTCGCCGACAGCGGAGCATGCGCAGCAGAACGGGCGCAGGGGCTGGGGCATGGACCCCTGAAGTGGTGTGGCGCAGCTGGCCGCCGGGCATCAGGAATCAAAGTTGGGCCTGCGCCGTGACGTACCCAACCTCACAGGCAGCGCGGGTGGGAGGGCAGCAGACGAAGATCGACTTTCGCCTATCAGATATGGTGTCGGGCAGTCAGGACAGGCAGGTAGTAGGGGGCAGCACATCAGGCAGCATGTGGTTTGGCCTGCCATCAACAACTCTTTCCAAGGGAAAATTGTGCATCGCTGATGGCTCGGCGCTGTGCCTATGCTGGCTTCGCAACTCGTTCTCGTGATCTAGAGTGTGTTCAAATTTGCTGTGTCTCGCCTTCAGATGAACCCATCGGCAGTTGACAATGATGATCAGTCTTGAAATTTATGTGCAGCACCACGACTTGCGCGCAGCAAAATGCCATACCAACTTCGAAGGGAAACAGTTTGTACCTAGGTGTTCTACCTGATGCATTGGTGCGTTCAGTTCCCTGTTGCAGATAGCGAGGCGTTCCTTCATTTGCTGGGTCACGGATCTGCCAGGCAGCCTTTCTTGCTGGCCCCCTCCCTAGGGCCAGCCAGGGCCAGCCCTGGGCGTCATTGCAGCTGTTGATGTGGCGTCCTGCGCTCTGGAGGGTAAGGCTTGTATATGCTGCAGTCTTGACCCCTCGGCGAAACGCCTGAACAGTCCTGCTCGTCGGCAGCCCTCCGACTACTCGTCCTGTTCGTCCCACGACCTATCGACCGCTCCAATCATCAACTTCATCATCCAGAGGTCAGGAGTCAGGTTCACGCCTGCGGAGGCATTACTAACCAATCAGTGCTTCCAGTCCTGCAGTCAAGTTCAACAGCCGACAGAACATTGCAAGAACCTTGCACCTCACCTTTGCGAGCGTATTCTTGTTGCTCCAGCTCTGCAACAGTAGAGGCGGGTCGTCAGAATTGTCAGGAAGCAGCCGAGCGGATGCAGCCCTGCTACTTTATAACAGGGGCTGCCGCCGTGATACAGCGCATACAACCTGCCAACGGCGTGACAGAAGACATGTAACAGGCTGGCGCAGCAGACCACCATAGTACGAAGTGCAGTCCACGAGCTGCGCCGCACACATTGCAAGAGCACCAAATCAGCCGTTTCCAATCATGTGAAGAGTTTTCAAAGGCTGCGCTTGAAGCAGGTCAGTCACATTGGGACACCGGTGCTGCTTGAGACGAAGCACGTGCGGCGCACCTTGCCGACATCTTTGTCGCGATCAAGCGACGCCAGAAATCGTTGTGCTCCTTCATCGCGGCCCACCTGCGTCGGTGCATGATTTGCCCAAAAAGCACGTGTCCGACTGCACATGCTGAGCCCTCAATGCAGTTCGAGTATGAGCTTGGAACGCAGTGCAGCTGCTCGCACCTGCGCAAACTCGAAGGCCACGGCACCGTCACCATAGGCGGACTTGTGGCAGGCCTTCTTGGCGTCCTTGATCACGGACCGTATCTTGTCTGCGCGCTCGCCGGTCGGCTCGCCGTCGGTGATGGTCATCACCTGCGCGGCGGCCATGCTGCAGCATTCTCGTCGGGCAGACTCGACAGGAGCCGACCTGAGCTCACCCGAAAAGAAGCCAGGCTGCCTGACGAAGGCGCAGACTCTTGCAGGGCGGTGCGATGTCGGGGCACCCGCTGGCAGGCAACAGTCGCGCGCAGCGCTTTGCAACGACAGCTCCTGCAAAAAGCATGCACATCAGCGAAGAGCGCACCAGCAGCGGCTTGCGCAGGGTCCGGTCTTTGAGCCGCTTGATCAGAAGCGGCTTCAGGATGCGGTCTTCCATGCTGTGGCCCATGGGAGTTCCGCCATCGTACCTGCAATCCAGCGGGCCAGCCCGTTCAATGGCCAGAGGCCTTGCGCCAGGAACGGACGCTTCGGATGGCTGCAGGAGACAGGTGGCGATGCAACCTGCATGAACAATACTGCTCCGTCTTCTGGTATGCTGCACGAGCGCTGCACCGTGGCGAAGTCCACTGCGCACTGGCTGCTGCACCGTAGCTGCATCGACGCGAATTGCACTGCGCGCTGGCAGTTTTACCGCAGCCGAACCAACGCCAGGTTTGCTGCAGCGGACTCACCGCAGCTGTCCCACAAAGGCTGCCGCTTGCGACGTGTCCCGCACGCCGTCCGCCTGTTGTTCACAAATGCAGCTCGTCATTTTACATCATGCCCTGTTCGCCAAGCTATGAGCTGCAGCCAGCGGGTGAACACACGCCCAGAAGCAAAAGCATCCTAAACACACGCCCAGAGCAAGTAACTCGCGCAAGCCTGCATCCCTGGACATCCTGACGACCAGTGCACTCTTGATCAGGGTGTCAAGCGGCAAACACTTACGGTGGCCGGGTGGTTCATTGCGCGGATGGAGATGCCATCGGCGTCAAACAGCGTCGTCACGGCTGTGACGCGCTCCAAGATGGCCTTGAGGTCGTCGATGCGAGTGCCCTTCTCCGCGAACTGCGCGCACAGCCAGGTTGTGGGTCGAGACTTGACCCAGAAGCGGACATGTGGGTGACATTGCTTCCAGGCTGGCCAAGTGCATAACACCTGTCTGGGTGGGCGGTGCCTTTGACACCCCTCGCAGCTGACAGTCCGTGCAACCTCCAGGAGATAGTGATAAAGCCTTCCAATGCTGCAGGCAGCATGATGTGCACATGGCGCCATCTGGCCCTGCGGCACCGGACTCTTGGTAGCGCACCTTCATGCTGGCGCTGTCGTCAGCGTAGACGCATACGTCATACAGCGCCAGCACCGCAAAGTCCAGAGCCAGCTCCACCGGCATGTTGTATTTCTGCGCCAGCCCCCTGGGGATGCCATGCAGATGTCCTGCTTCAGTGCCACAGCGCACGCATGCTGGCAATGCACATCTAAAGACGACACAACAGCAGCAGGTGAAGGGGTCCCTCACCTGAAGTCGATGCCCTGAAGGCGGGTGATGAGCGCCTGCAAGGCTGCGGCCGGGTAAAACACCTGCGGCAGGTCGCAAAAGCGTGCTAGGACATCGGCTTGCCGCTCACTCGTAAAGTAGGGCTCACACATGGCGACGAATTACGCTGTCCACGTAACGGTAAGACAACGTAGCAAAGAGCACCTGAAGCCCATTGGCAGCGACGATGGCGTGCAGCTTCTGGGTCAGGATGCCCTGGAAGGCCGAATCGTTGTGCCGCGGTGGCGCCTGGAACTGCTGTGCCGGGGCGCCGTACTGGCCCGGCGCCGGCGCCACGCCGTAACCGGCGCCACCATAGCCGCCGGGCTGCTGCTGCTGCTGCTGCTGTTGGTGCTGTTGGTACTGATTTGCGCCCGCATTGGCAATGGCATAAGCGCCGCCAGCGGCGCCCAGCTTGGATGCGAGTCCCATGTCTGGCTGGGAGCCCCGGGAGAGCCTACTCGAGGCGTGGGCCTGCGAGACGGCTGAAGGAAGCTGTGAGTCGCTGTCATCAGGTCATGCTTCCCCGTGTGACCAGTCCAGGCCTTTAATTGTGTCGGAACCGCGGCATCTCTTGGTGCAGCGGTGCAGCTCCGAGAGAGACGAGAAATTTCAAGGCAAGCGAACGAGGACACTCGTCCTCTCAGAGGAGGACCGAACGAGGACAACCGTCCTCTCAGAGGAGGACAACATGCGAGATGGGTCAGAAAGGGCAGGTGACGGTTGGCAAGAAGTCGACGGAACGACTTCTTGGGGGTGCCAACACTTCATCAGTAAACTAGATATATCTCGAACGAATGCAACCGCCGGTGCAGGACATGCAGGCACAGTCCGGGGGTTGCACCTGTCGTTAGCGATGATATCCGAGTAGCGTTCTGCAGGCAGCGCGGTGCTCAGCCAGGTTGGATCGCTCGCTGTGCGAATTTCTGTACCTCAGAGAAGGGCTACACGCTGTATCTTATGCAAACTTGAAACAGCATTGCCGGATCCGGCGCTGCCATGAAAGCTCACGAGAACAGATCTCGTCACGTGATGGTTCTCGCAAGTTGTGCTGCCCTGCAGGATCAGCGAGCACGTTGTGCCATTTCAGCAACAGCCCCCCATCGAGATATCTCAGGCTTCCGCCTCGCACCCTGAACGGAACATTATGGGTCTCGCCGCGAAACGTGCGCCTTGCACTTGCGCCATCACACCTGTGTCCAGGACAAGAAGCATGCTTACCCCAGTTTGTCAGATCACAACGGTTTGCAACGGACGCTGACCTCGTCTGTGTGCTCACCACAGTTCAACAGGCTCAGCAGCTCGCCGGCTCGGCAAATTCTGCGTATAATTCCTACAATGCTGGTGAGCAAAGTTGCTTAAGCCCGTCATGTCAGAGGTTCGGAACACGTTCATCACGAAACTCACCGAACAGCTCAATAACAAGTTGCGCGTCAACATTGTCGTGCCCTTTTGCGGTGACGCTCAATCAACCACCTGCCAGTCACCGCGCAAATTGGTACATCAGCTTCTGGACCAGCCTTGTGTGGTCTGACCTTGCCAACGAACACAAGCGCAGACTGTAACCATATTTGTGGCCTGTCAGCATGACGGCGTTTCCTGTTAGCACCCACCCATGGTGCAGATTCTGCCGCTTGTGGTGGCCTGTGGGCATGAGCCTCTCGCCTGCCATTCTCGGAATAGACCGTGGTGCTCCGTCCCACTGCGATGCATCCCGTCGGTATGCGCTGCGCCGGTGGCGCGTGATCCCATGGGGCTGGTGAACCGCAAGCTGATACCCTTTGGCCGTTGGCCAGGCTGCTCACGATGCTCCGTCCTTTTCCATCAACCATGCCTGCTCGTGGCGCAGGCAAGCCCGGCGGTTACGGCGCGCCGCACGGCGCCGCCCCGGGCGGCTATCCTGGCCAGGCACCGCCGCACGGCGCTGCGCCAGGCGGCTACCCKGGCCAAGCGCCGCCGCACGGCGCCACGCCCGGCGGCTACCCTGGCCAGGCGCCGCCGGCAGGCCAGTATGGCGGTGCTCCGCAGCAGCAGCACTCTGCCCCCGGCGGGTATCCTGGCCAGGCGCCGCCGGCAGGCCAGTATGGCGGTGCCCCCGCAGGCGGCCCCGGCCAGTACGGCGGTGCCCCCGCAGGCGGTCCCGGCCAGTATGGCGGCGCGCCGCAGTCTTTCGGCGGACCGCCTCAGCAGTCCTACGGCGGCCCACCGTCCAATGCCAGTGGCATAAGCGGCGTAATCCAGGTCAGTGGTACTCGACATAGGCGCCCTGTCAACCTGCAGCATCGATACCAGCGACGCACATAAAAAGACCCCAAGATAGACGCTCAGATACAAGGACCACGAGCAAGGCTGCGGCTTCTGACCTGTACTTAAGGTCCTCCTGACGTGGCCAAAGATTCAGCGACCTTGCTGACGCTAACCTGCTTCTACTGGCGCAGAACAAGCTGCGTCAGATGGTGCAGACGAATGCGCTGTCGGCGTTCTACCCGCCGCAGGCGCTGCAGACTGTGTTCAACAAGCTGGACCGCGTTGATTTCAGGCGTGACTCTCATGTTGCAGCTGCTGCCTAGTCCGTGGTCCCCAATCGCCTCTTGCAATGGTTGCGGGGCATGCCAGTCGCGCTGAAAGGTGGCGGAAGCCGCGTCGGGACAATTGTGCACCCTGGAGGTGTTTGGGTCTGAAGTCTCAGGTGTGTGGCGGGTGCAGGGCCATGGCGCAAAGATACAACATGCCCGTGGAACTGGCCACCGACCTGGCCACCCTGGCCCTGTACGACATCGTCATCTTTGCTGGTGCGACTTGCACAGGGCGGAGCCATGTCAGGCTGGCAAATCCAGCCCGGCGCATGTACCTGCTGCAATATGCAGGTCGCCTGCCCACTACCGGTGCAGGTCGTTTGCACAGGGACTGACAGACCACACATCCTCACTTCCATTCCTCAGGCGCTGTGCCCCCCCTGCAGACGACTCGGGCTCCATGGCATTCGAGGAGAATGGCGAGCGCATCAACGACCTTAAGCTTATCCTGGGCCGCGTTGCCGAGGTGCATGCCCGTCCCTCTCTCTGGTCTCGATTCGCGCTGTAGTCACCGGGACCATGCCTTTAGGCACCGTACCGATATGTCCTCGGGGTAGGGCGCACCCCTGCTTGGGTCGAATGCACATTCGCATCATGTGTGTGCGGGTCTGCGGGCTGACTACATGGTAGGCGTAGCAGTTGCATGCCGGACATGTGCACGCTCAAAGCATGATGGCCTGTTCCGATCAAAGGTGGCGACGCTATTTGATGACAACGGCATCAACATCCGCTTCATGAACAGCAACGTGGAGGGCAACAACATCCGCGACAGCGTGACGGCTGCCAGCATTGCGCAGCAGGTGCGGTGGCGTCGCCTCGGCTGAGAGCGGCATCGCGCGTGCGCTCGTGTGCGCCGCGCAAGTCGCCTTGCGTGCTTGCCTGGCAAGATTCAGTCCCGTGCGGGACACATGCACGGCGTGCGCCACTGTACAGCTTAGGCAGTAGCCCTTCGGCCGAGGCCCCTCTCACTGGAAGGCACAGATTCGTGCTGCAAATTGAGCCAGCAGCGTGCACTGGTCCGCGACCGTGCCTCTGCCCACGAGAGGCATCAGAGAGGCATCCCACCCTGCGCGCCACATCCCTGTGCAGGTGAACTACAACGGGCTGACGCCGCTAGGCACGCAGCTGGACGCAAAGGTGGTCCGCCCCTTCGTTGCGGGGCCCGTACAGTCACGCAGCCTGCAGAAGCCCATCCTGGTGAGCATTTGTCTTGCGCCCTGGTTTCAGTCAGTCGGCTCGGCCCGGCACAGCGCCTGCCGCCGCGGGAGCCCTGCGGAGAAAGGATGGGGAGGGGTGCTGCCTGCCGGTGGCTCAGCGCCTGCGCACGCATTCGAACTGCAGCACTGCAACCGCCAGCGGCGTCAGCCCCTCTCTGCCGCTGCAGGTGATCGTCATCACCGACGGCGAGCCTACGGGCGAGCCGGCCGGCACGGTGGCCAACGTCATCAAGGGCACCAAGAACCTGGTGGGCAACTCGCAGTACGGCCCCGGCGCGGTCGCCTTCGAGTTCGCCCAGGTGACACGTCTTCCTCCCTTCTGCCGGGGCCAGGGCCCTGCGGGACTCGGGGGTGGGCACCATAGCAGGCCGAGGGCAGGCGTGGCACTCCCATCGTGCAGCATCTGGGCACATGTGACCCCAATGATGCCCAAATAATGGCCATTATCTAAGATATTATGATGCAAGGGCGCTAAACCCTAAAACCTACAGGTGGGCAAGGACCAGAAGGCTCAACACTTCCTGGCAACCCTGGACAAGGACCCTCAGGTGGGAAAGATGGTGGATGCGACGTCCTACTACGAGCTGGAGGTGCGTTGCCTGGCCTCGAACCCCCGCTTTCTGACCAGACACGCCTCCTCAGGGCTCCTCGCGCTGCACCTGCTGCGGGCACGCCGCTGCGCAAGTGCCGCGGCGCCAGCCCTGCGTGCACGGGCAGCGCCCGCGCGGAGCTGAGCACCTGCCGGATGATTCATACTGAATGCCGACCGCTGAGGCTCTGTGCACTTTGTGAACTGCGCTCCCCCTTCACAGCATACCGCACTGCCACCGCAGGCCGACGAGTATTCCAGGAAGGGCATCAACCTCACGCCCGACGTTTGGCTTGTCAAGGTATTGTCATACCATTTGCTACCCTCTCAAGTTGCGCCTGCCGCAGCACTTGCTCGCTCTGTTGGCTTGCCTTGCCGATTCCTGCCGCTTACTAACTAGCTCTTCGATGTTCGTTTTCCAGTTGATGGTTGGCGCCATCGACCCCAGGTGGACCCCTTCTTCCCCCCACCCCCCCTCGGGCCYCTTCCTACATGTGGAGTGTCCTGGCTCTGACCTTCCTCCCTGCCAGCCACTCTGCCGGTGTGGGCCCTGTCAACTGAAAAGCCATGCAGTCTGAAGTTCAATCGACCCTCCAAAATCGACCCTGGGAGCGCCTGTGGCAGGTGCAGGTGCGCGCGGTGGTGACCGCTGCGCTTGTGTGTGCTTGCAGCTTCGACGAGCAGGACTGACGCGCCTGCTGGGAGCTCGTGTGCGTTCTCCCCATGGGACACAACGAAGATGGAAGCACGGCTGCACCGTCAACCAGTACCGCGGCTGCATGGCTGGCCTCTGGCTGCGGTGTGCAGATCTGCTGATCATGCGGCAGGCCGCTCCAGATCAGCTGTCGCCACACCCCCACCTTATTAGGCTGGAGTGCGTGGCAGTTCGTCGAACGGGACCGCACCTGTACATCGTGATGTTTCAGCCCCCCAGCGCCTGTTGAATCTCGCCGCATGGCGCACCTTTGAACTCTCACGTGTCCTGACTTCTCGAACGTCGAGGCGCACAGCTTTCGCAGCGGCGGCAGCCTGTACCGGCCCGCATGGGTTGCGCAGCCGCCTTCCCTGTTCTGTCTTGCCGCCTGGGCGGCGGTTGCTGCTGTTGCACCCACCTGGAACATCGCTTCGCGTGGCAGCTTCGGCTGTCTCGCCAGATGATTTGACCGCCTGGAGCACCTGGCCAACCTACTCTGTCTTCATGTCTTGCGTGCAGCGTGCTCCAACATTGGAAAAAGCTCTCCCCCTGCCATCTCGGAGGGAACTGCAGACTAAGACAGCTTCGGTTGCACTTCCCCAGGGATAAACACCATGTCGTACATTGAGAAATTTGTTATGGTCCTAGCTTCGCCCACCTTCGTAGCGCAGGCCGAGATTGTCCCAGAATTGTCCCAGAATTGTCCCAGAAATTCTAATCATTTCACAACCATTCTTCCGCACATCCACTCTACAGCCTCCTCGTCTTCATATCGCAACAGGCTCGACTCCAACATGGCCGGAATTAAGGTCCGTCTCCGTCCCCCTTTCTGATCTGGTACGTTGGCCTCGGGGTTGCGGCGGATATCGGGGGCCGTATAGGCGTCTGAACCTTCATTTGGAAACATGGTTCTCGCTCCGCAGTGCAGTACGATGCTGACATCGTTGGCCGGCTGCCGCTGCCGTCAGCAGCATGCACCTGCCGCAAGTCCGTTACGGCCTGGTCTCGACCGCGCTGACGGGCGTAGCCACTCGTGTGTTGTGCTCCATGTCTATGAGATTTTTATTTGATCCACTCGGGTTGCCTTTCTGCGCGTGGTTCTGCATTCAAGTTTGGTGGCCCGCCTTCGGGACGGCTTCCACAACAGCAGAATGCAACCCTGCGATTGCATGGAGCACGATTAGTCGATCTCGATCGCATCTGAGACATAACTATAAGATGGGCAGCGCCGAGCTGTAGCACGCATGCCGGCGACCAGCGGGTCCTCTCTCAGTGCTCATTTCCGACCGAATGTCTTGCAACGTGAAATGTGTTTGCAGCCACGACAGCAAATTACTCTCTGCTTGTTTCTGCTGCATGAACTCTAAGCGTCACTGTGGCTGCTGTGCTGCAGGAGAAGATCAGCGCCACAATGGACAAGCTGACGCACAAGAGCCACACTGACCCCAACACCACCGGCACCCACGGCCACACCACCGGCACCGGCTCCGGCCTGGGTACCTCCAGTGCCACCGGCACCGGCACTGGTTACGACAACGTGTCTGGCACCACTGGCACTGGCACCGGCACCGGCTACGACAACGTGTCTGGCACCACTGGCACTGGCACCGGTGCCGGCTACGACAACGTGTCTAGCACCTCTGCCGGCGGCCTCGGCCAGACGACGACGTCCACCGGCGCAGGCCAGTACGGCACCACGGGCACCACTGGCGTGACTGGCGGTGCCTCCACCGGCCGCGGCGAGGTCAGTTACTTCATACAATTAAAGCTCATGTCTCTGTTCATCGCACTCCTGCTCATTATGTGCCTGTGACTGCGGCCCTCATCGCACCAAGCTTGTGCTGTTCCTGCGGTGTCACTCCTGCACATTGCTGCATGTCACTAAGGGAGCGACACAGTCTGACAGCTACTACCCGCCCCTGACCACAGATCATTGACAGCGAGACCTTCACCAAGACGGAAGACCACGAGGTGCTCATCGAGAAGAAGCGCTACGAGCTGGAGCACAGGTGCTGCACCCTGTTTCCACGCAGCTGCTTCAAACTACATGCTTGCGACGCGGAGTTCCCACCGGCAGTTTAGCTATGCAACTTGCTGAACTTGTTGCACACATGCCCCTCCTGGTTGTCAGCGCCAGCATGCAGTGCTGCTTGCAAGTCGCGCTGTCCCGCGCTGTGTTGAGTTTCGAAACGGCCAAACTTCACTCCGTGTCCTCTGCCACCCTGCAGGCCGGTGCAGAAGCAGTACGTGGTGGAGACCAAGTTTGTGGGCGAGCAGCAGGTGCCCGGTGGTCCCACGGAGGTTGTTGGCAACGAGTCGCGCGAGGTTGACGAGCGCATCAAGCAGGCGCCCGCTGGCGACCGGTGAGGTCCCTTGATAAACCGAGCCAGGTCGACGTGCCAATGCACTGTTTCACATGTACTTCCATCGCATTCACAGCCATACCATCGCATCATCGTCGTGCTTTCGTGCCTTTGTCGTGGCACCAGCTGAGCCTTTTGAGCTCTTTTCAAGTCGCCTGGCACTGTGTTTGCAGCACCGTGGTGGTGGAGAACGTCGACGTGCCCGCTGGCGAGCTGCGCAGCAGCAACACGACTGGCATGACTGGCACCGGCATGACTGGCACCGGCGCAACCGGCACTGGTAGCACATACTAGAATGGTTCAAAGATTAACAGACGCACCAACAGTCGTGCCATTCCTTCAAGGACATCTGCAGGTGTTCTTCCAGCTTTTGCAAAAGTGATGATTCGCACTTGATTGTGGGGTATGCCACATCCTCCTGTGATTTTTCTGGCTATCACTATTCTGGTGGTCTTGAGCAGCATTCGCCTGTCTGATTCGTCTCGGCAATGACTATACGTAATATTTGAAAGATGTATGCTATCGACAAAGCAAACCACTCTACAAGCTTCAGTCAATCCTGATGTGCATCCCCTCAATCCGGTAGGAGCTGGTGAACGAGCTGTAGTGCTATCAGCAGGCTGACTGGTTGCAGTCGAGGTCCACATCCACATGGCTCCGACTCGCTGCAGCTGGGTGCCACAGCCGCAATGGCGGCAGCGTCTGCGGCCGCACAGGATGCAACCGTCGACAGGCGTGCATTATAGCGCTGTGGGCATTGCGTCCCTCGACAGCGTATTTCTCGCCAGCGTCTTCTGGCATGTGCGCCACTGCATGGGGAGTGCAGCTGGACTGGAGTCTGGTAAGACCACACCAACCTGGGCAGCGGCTGTGTTTGTAGCATTCGGTGGCAACACGACAGCGGCGTTCGCGCCAGCGTCTCCAAAGCTGGCATGTGCGCCACTGCATGGGGAGTGGCGCTGAGAAGTGCAGCTGAACTGGAGTCTGATAAGACGACACCAACCTGGACAGCGGCTGCGTTTGTAGCATTCGGTGGCAACACAGTCGAGCTTCGTGCATCATGCAAAGTCGCTGGTCATGATCTGCATGCGCTGAGTTATATAGTTTGCTAGCCAGAGGCTGTCGCTGGACCAGGGCGCAGGTCACTGTGTACATCGCATGCAATGTGTCATAAGTCGACACTGGCATAATTCCTCAGCACTACACAATTTCAGTGCTTAGGAGTGTAGTCGGTTTTCCAGCTGCCCATGCACAGATTGAGCACGCAGCAGGCTTCCGGGTGGGCGATACCTCCACCTATCGAGTCGCTGCATGTCACCAGATCGCGATAACATGCAGATCAAGCAGCAGCTGCCTGCAACAGGCCGCTCCGATCTTGCGGCAGCCTCGTGAGACTACGCTGCACCTGCGGCCAGCAGTTGCTGCGGGGTCTAGCATGCAGGGCAAATTCACCTCAGGGGTTGATCCTTTTAAAAGGAGTGCGCTGAGGGTGCGTGACGCGGCACAGTTGCCAGATGCAGGTTGCTCAAGCATGCACTGCTGCTAGCAGCCTAGGCTGGTACCGCGGACGCTGGCGCCATAGCTGACTTACACAGCGACTGAAATGGCATGCATGTCGGACTGCAAAGCTGCGCAAGCATGAGCTAGCAATATTCTGCGTGGTCACTGCTGCTACGTGGTACGGTGGTACAATATATGTGGCCTGCTGCTGGAAGTATTTGCAGCATCTCGGGCTGCTGTGGCGGCTGCGGCAGGAAACCAGCTGGCACCCTGCAAACGGCCGTGACAAATCCCAGCAGTACCTTCAGCCGGTCCACTCGTGCCACGTAAAACGCCAACGCAACGATGTATGTGCGCCGCTGCTTGCCCGTGGCGGGTGGCGCCACCCGCATGAATGCTGCCCTCCTCCAACGAAGACTGTGAGCTTGACATAGTCCGCCTGCTGGCACCTCGGCTACCCTCGCCGTGGCCACCCGGGGGCAGGCGGTGAGGCTTCCTGCCAATGGCTGTTCGTTGTTCCTGTAATATAAGGTCATGGGTAACAAACTAGGTCGTCGCCCAATTATCGACCCTGTACAGCTCATGGGGCCGCGGCGACATGCAGATGCCTGGCAGCTGCAGCTTGGATCTCGGCTCGGCTAGTAGCGACATCCCCACAAATTCGTCCCACGAGGTCATTCTGTAAACTGCAACCTCCACTACTCTCCTCAGCGGTGTCCATTTCCAATCAACCGTACACAGCTCCGCGTCCTTCAACCGCAACAACTCGATCACCATGTCGGGCCTCAAGGTGGAGAAAAACTTTTGCGCTGGGCAGCTCTTTCCATTACATTGCGCTTGTTATGACAGGGGTGCCTCGGCTACAAGCCTCTATGTGTTTGGCCTGCTGCACATGCGTCAGCAGGAATCTTGGGTGACACCGCCTGACGTCTTGCGCTCTCCCTCCCCCGCGGCACGCGCTTTCGAAACGGGCTGGCGAACCGCGTCACACAGCGTGCAAAATTTATTTAGGAGCATTCTCAAACATCTGACAGTCTCATGAGTCGCGTGCGTCGGCCGCCTGGATCTATGTTTCGCAACACCCGTTGCTCGAGCCAGCCCCCCCTGGCAGCTACCCGGTCGGACGCATCCACAGCCTGTCCGTCTCTGCAGCCAACTGAAGCGCCCGAACAAATGCAAAAAGTTGGTGGTCAGTCAAAGTGATACCTGCTGCGTGCGTTAGAGAAGTTGAGCAAACCCGCATACAGCCTGACAACATGTAGTGCAACACCTTATAGTGACGACAGCAATTGACGTACTGCTCCCTCCCTCCCCTGTGCAGGCCAAGATCAGCGCGACCGTCGACAAGCTGACGCACAAGTGCGTCTTGTCTTGATTTGTTTGTCTCGATGTTCATTGATTGACTTAGTGCACAGAAACATGCATACCTGTTGGATGTCACCTGCAGCACAGCATCTGCAGCACTGCACAGGAGCAGTGCGCACACGGATGCCTTTGCTTGCATATCTTGCCTGCCGTTCAACAGCCGCCTGAGCAGACCTGATGCACCTCCTGTAGGAGCGGCACCACTGACAACACTGGCACCGGCACCGGCGTCGGCGGCCACCACACCGGCACCGGCCACACTGGCGACCTGAGCAAGACAGGCGACTACAACACCACCTCCGGCACCGGCGCTGGCTACGGCACAACCGGCGGTCTGGACACGACGACCGGCGCCGGCTACGGCACCACTGGCGGCCAGGACACGACCACTGGCATGACTGGGACAACTGGCCACGCCGGCCACCACCACACCACCACCACCGGCACTGGCGAGGTGTGCGTCTGCTCTTCACACCCTACCGTCCATCCTGCCACACCTATGATGATAGCCGCATTGCAGTGCAGTCCAGAACACCACGGTCGCGACACACGACTTTTAGACTCCCACATCCCACTAGTACTTCCACATGCCAGAATTCTTCCTACCTACGTTGATATAACTGGTTTGCTGCATACAGATCATCGACAGCGAGACCTTCACGAAGACGGAGGACCACGAGGTGCTCATCGAGAAGAAGCGCTACGAGCTGGAGCACCGGTGCGTTCTCATCATTGCACAGCTGCTGTCGGTCTTTGCAGCCAAGGCAACGCGACAGGGTGCTGCATGCATGGCAGTTGAGCGTACACAGGATGCCCTGCGACCTCGCTGCTGTGCTGCATTGCAGCAGGAACTGGAAACCTGCCAATTCCCCTCGGCCCCGAGTGCCGATATCCTCAAAATGAGTATCGATCTCGTTGAGCAACACCCTGACTTCTCTTCCTTTCCTTTTTGGAGCCCGGTGCAGAAGCAGTACGTGGTGGAGACTCGCTTCGTGGGCGAGCAGGCCGTTGCTGGCGCACCGACAGAGATCGTCGGCAATGAGACGCGTGAGGTTGATGAGCGCATCAAGCAGGCGCCGGCCGGTGACCGGTGAGGCCACTGCATCAAAAATGTTTGGTACATTGGTCCAATTGCAGTGTCTACATCGACATTCCACAGGACGCCGAAACGACGGATTTGACGTTACACACCTTATGCCTGGATGCTGTTGCTCCTCCAGTACGTTGTTCACCTTTTTCCAATTTCTACATGGGCTTAACGCCCAATTCCTTGCGTTTTCAGTACCGTGGTGGTGGAGAATGTGGACATTGGCGTCAGCGATAATGTGCGTGCTCCATACTTCCATTATCTGCAGCTCGAAACTTCTGCTACCATCTGCATTTCGAAACTTCTGCGATTGGTCATGCAGCTGCTGTGTTGCGCCTTTGGACAGTGTGGTTTAGGCGAAGGTTGTAGCATTCCAGCTGCCTCCCTGTGTCACATGTGGTATGGTTTATGCTGACATGTGCTGACATGGACTTGATACCTTCAGGTGCGTGGTGCTACGACAACTGGCACCACCGGCACTGGCTACGGCACCACCGGCACCACTGGCTCCACCTACTGAAGCGTGAACTGGGCACAACAACCTGCGATCCTCTTGTGCGGCGGTTTACAGCAGAGCCAACACTCACGGCATAACTCTCTTATGGTTGGTCATAAATAAAGAACAGCTGCGATTCCAGCTTTGTTCATGTGATGCAACATCACATGTCAGCCGAGACTTTGTCAAAGCTGCTGCACGGATGCTGCTCTGTCGGCATTACTCTCACTGTTTGTCGAGTGTGTTGAATCTAGCAACAACATAGTCCTGTCGTGTAAACATCTGTTTGTCCCACTCAATATCTGCACTGGTTTCTGTTCCTGTACACCTCAAGCAGTACCTGTGCATTGCGAATGCTACCAACGCAAGAACCATTCGATTGTTGCCCATTTGCCCTGAAAGCCCGCATAAACGAATGCCATCACTCTATTGCCGTCGCAGCGCTGCTGTTGCAGAAACGTCCCAGCATAACTGTCCAACTTCGACATTGATGATTGATGTGTGCACCGACGTTGTAGCAGCGTAGCAGATTCTTGGCCGTCAATCAAATATAATTTTCAGGGGGCCGTTAGATGCATAGCACACTGCCTTGTCCAGTACGCTACAGCTACAGCTCTCGCCTGTCGACACTGTCCCCTGCAGCCACCGTCTAGCGCACCTTGGACACTTCCTGTCAGCCTCACCCTCGAACCAAGTGCTTTTTTCTGTTGTGCATGCTGCTTGGCCGACCCCGCCTGAGTGCAGTCCACCCGCTCGCACTTTGGTTCTCGTTTCCTTAGTTGCGGGGACAGGAGCTCTCATCTCAGCACCGCCAGATGTACCGGCCTGGCCAAGGGACGCTACTCCATGCGCCTTCATACTGCAATCCTCAACTCGGTGTGCCAAGAAAACTGCTCTCGCGGCCGGTTGCTAAGGCCTCAATACTAATTTAGCTCGCCACACGCATCTGCGGAGCTGTTTGCCTGCGCAGCGCCGGCCGCCATGCTGTGAAATCCAGCTTTTCAGCACATCAGCCATCTTCCGAAATGGTCCGCCGGGGCTCCGACTCTGACGAGTCCTCGTCTTCGGACGACGAGGGCAGACGCCCCGTTCCCGGGGGCCAGCCCCTGAGCCCAGCTCGCTCGGCGCCCAGAGTCGGCACAGCATCACCACCTCCTGACAGGTGCGTGACTTGGAGCTTGCTCTTGACACCTCGAGGCCGTGACGTGATGCTGCCAGTTCTTCACTCGCATTAGATGGTGCAGCTCGCGCGGATGGCCGCTTGCCCGCCAAGGTGCGCAGGAGTGCACTGCTGTAAACAGGCGCTGCTGACCCGCCATGGGGCGCGTTGCACAGGGACGACAGCAGGAAACGCGGCAGGGGCGAAGGGGCGGACGGGCGCCGGGAGTCGCGCCGCGACTCCGACAGCAGGCGTCGGCGCAGCAGCAGCCGCGACGGCGATCGACGCGGCAGAGGCCCCGGCGGCAGCCCCTTGCGGCATCGCGGCAGGCACGACAGCGGCAGTCCGCCGAGGAGGCGGCGCAGGGACGATAGTCCGCTTGCGCGGCGGGGCCGCAGGGATGAAGGCAGGCGGCCGGACGGCGAAGCGGAGCGCCCCGTCAAGGTGGTGTCCAGTGCTGGCTGTAACCTGCCTGCATTCCTTCTGTCTGCTGCTCGTTGAGGTTTCCGCAACAACTGGGCAGCCTCCTTTGGCTGGGCAGGCAGGCGCATGCAGGCAGCATCGCATTGCATCCTGCAAAGGCTACCTGTCCACGCTCCACGGCGCTGCATCCTGCGACAGGCCACATGGCTGCTCGGGAACGGATGCGGTGCGACTCATGCTCGCATGACGCCACTTGCTCTTCGACTGCCGCAGGATGGTGGCCCGGCAGCCAGAATCAATGACGCCGAGGCCGCCGCCGCAACGCCGGCCGCCGCCGCCGCGCCCGCTGCGGAGCGCGCGCCGAAGCCCGCGGGCCCTGCGGGCGGCGTGTACATCCCGCCATTCAAGCTGGCGCAGATGATGCGCGACGCAGAGGACAAGGAGGGCAAAGTGGGGCTCAATCCTTTCCTTGCGCCGTGGCAACCTATCAAGCATGCTGACCAATCATTGTGACAGACCTGAAGCTGCCTGCGACCTGTGAAGCCGCCTGGCAGCCTGCGCATTGAGTGCGCAGTCTGGCTGCGAGCCCCGGCGAGGAGTCGACCTGCCTGGTCCGGTGATCGAACAGAGGCCTCGGCAAACGAGTCTGTGCCTTCCTGTAGTGCCTGTCCTCCGGAGCAAGCAGTTGTGCACTGCCTGGGTCCCAACAGCGCGCCTCTCCCACGCACAGGAGTTTCAGCGCATGACCTGGGACGCATTGCGCAAGTCCATCAACGGCCTGGTCAACAAAGTCAACATCACCAATATCAAGCAGATCCTGCCCGAGTTCTTCGGCGAGGTAATCCTTCAAGGGACCACACAAGTCGTTGTTGAAGGAGATGCCTGGCCGCCTCTGCTTTCGCCTCTGGGCATGGACGCCCTGTTCGCTTGCGCGTGCCTGCTGCCTCCAGCAATCGAGAAAGCTGTGCGGTTTGTCTCGTGCCGCCCTGACCTCCTTGTACACGCCCCCTCATCATGCACGGCAAAGGTGTGGCACATACGGAACTGGCTGCGCACATGACCGCAGAACCTGGTGCGCGGGCGGGGCCTGCTGTGCCGGTCGCTCATGAAGAGCCAGATGGCGAGTCCCACCTTCACGCCGACCTACGCGGCGCTCGTCGCGGTGCGCCCTTCTTCTGATGACCTGCCCCAAGCGCCTCTGATGTTCCGTTGCGGCCTGTTGATTCCGTCCTGCAGCCCCGCGCGCGGCGTCTGCCGGAAACGACCGGGGCGGCAACCCGTCAGTGCGCCTGTGCTCGCATTTGCAGATGCAGGGGTCCTGTTGGGCAGCTTGGTTGTGCAAGGCTGTACAGGGCTGCCGATCAGTGATACACGCCGGCGCCGCGCCCCACGGGACCTGCTCTGACCCTGTCTGTGACGTCATCGACCCCGCCGCCGCCCATGCCTGCAGGTGCTCAACACCAAGTTCCCAGAGCTGGGGGAGCTGCTGCTGCACCGGCTGCTGAAGCAGTGGGTGCGTGCGTACACGCGCAATGACAAGCCCATCATCCTGGCCGTCTCCAAATTCATCGCGCACCTCACCAACCAGCAGGTGCACGCTCCGTGATGCCATGCACCTGCTCAATGACGCGGCGCTTTTGGGTCGTGTCTCATCGTTGTTGGGACAACCGCGCCCGGCCGCCCAGCTGCGCTGCCAGCGGTCTCCTAAACCCTAACACACAGTGCAGGCAGCTGAGACACAGTGCAGGCAGCGGTGCCCACAAAGTACTTGCACTGCAGTGTCGAGGGAAACGCCTTCACAGGCGGCACCCACGCCTCGCTGCCGGTGCTGGTGCTTCGTGTGCCATGTGCCAGCACATGCAGCGCCAACCCCTGCACTTGGTCGGCGATGCTTGCGTCTGAAGCGCAAGCTGGGGCAGGAGCTGCTGGTGTTGGGGCTGCTGCTGGCGATGGTGGAGAAGCCTGGTGAGGGTGGGTTGTAAGGGTCGTCCCATCCAGCCTTTCAATGGGTTGAAGCCCCCTGCTCACAGGTGGTGCACGAGCTGCTGGTGCTGGAGCTGCTGCTGACGCTGCTGGAGAAGCCGTCCGACTCGTCCATCGAGGTCGCAGTGTCGCTGGCCAAGGAGACGGGCGCCTTCCTCCAAGACGTGGCGCCCGCGCCCGCCAACCAGTGCGCGCCCTCTCCTTTTAGGGTCTAGGGTTTGCATACCCAATCAATAGTGCGCCTTCAAGACGAAACCCCTCCTGCGGGATGTCGCCCGCGCCCATGCCCGCAAACCCCTGGTCCAGATAGATGCTTGGATCGCCCACGGGATCGCACACTACAGTAGCAAGGGCTGGAGGTCGGGGTGCAGGGGTAGAAACCATTGAAGAACTGGCAGGCGCGCATCAAGGGTGGCTGTGCACTGTGCCAGCCTCTCGATGTGCTCGGCCTCTTGCATTGGCACCCACCTGCTTCCTGTAGCTGCCTGCTGCATCGTCTACATCTCGCCCCTCCCCCCTTCGTACTTGCCCGTGCTGCATGATGCACTTCTTCCCTAAGCCCTCTGTGTGTTTGTCCGCTTTCTTCGCGACCCAAGCTGACATCAAGCCTGCAACCAGTCCAACAGCCAACCCTCAAATCCGAGAATTTCGGTGTGGTGTCTGAGCTTTTCACTTCTCATACGCTACACTGCTTGCACTGCAGCGTGTACGACCGCTTCCGCCATGTCATGCACGAGGGCGACGTCGACAAGCGGGTGCAGTACACCATCGAGGCGCTGTTCCTGGTGCGCAAGACAGGCTTCGAGGCTGCCGGCTTCCCGGCAGTGCCGCCGCAGCTGGATCTCGTGGAGCCCGAGGACCAGATCACGCACGAGGTGAGGCGACACCATGTCTTGCTGTGCGGTGTGCCTCGGTCCTGCCACCGACTCCCTTGCTGTGCCGCTGTGTTGCGCGTTCTGCCAAGGGCAAGCCCAGAGGGCGGTCGGGGCTGCATTGGTGCTTCCGTTTGGCGCCTTTTTCTTCTGCCTCAGTCCACCGGCTACCTGACAGGGAGGCGTGGCATCCCCGAGCCGTTCCTGGCTGGCAGCCTGGATATTGCAGCACCTGCCACAGGCGCCGCAGCAGCTTTGCAGGGTTCTGCCGCCCTCTCGAGCTGCCACGGTTGCGGCGCTCACCACGCCTGGGCGCCTGGGGTCCTGAGCAGCAGATGTGCCATCAAGCGCGGCATGCTCCATGCGGCTCTGAACCACGCTGAGGCTGAGGCTCTCTCCTACCCATTTTCGCAGGTGTCCACGAAGGACGAGCTGGACGCGCAGGTGGCGCTGGACATCTTCAAATACGATTCTGACTACGTCGCGCATGAGAAGGAGTACGAGGTATGTGGCGATCCCGTCCTCCGGCCTCATCCTCTAGGGCTGCCCCTGGCACCTGGTTTCTGCGCGGCTTCATCTGCGTGCTGCGGAGACCTGCACTGCAAGGGCCTAGGCGCTGGCGCAGGCCTTGCCGTACGTTTGGGGTGGTTGCTTAGGGCCATGCACTGGCAGCACGAATCCTGTCAATCGGGCGGCTGCTCGTCCTGTGATGCTGCACTGAGAAGCACACCATGGGCGGGATCGGCGGCAAGGGGGAGCACATGTTCTGTAGTGTCGCGGAAGTCAAGCAGAATCTTGGCAATGTCGGCAGAGTTTTGGCTCTGTGCCATCAAAGGGGCTATCAAAGGGGCACCCAGGGATCAGGAGCCTTGCTTCTTCCAAGGTGCCCATCTGTTGGCCGCGTCGCGGGCTTCCTCAACCTGCGCACCTCCCACCACCAGGCCATCAAGCGGGAGGTGCTGGGCGAGGACTCGGACGAGGAGGGCGAGGCCGGTGGGGGCGACTCCGACGAGGAGTCGTCCGACGAGGAGGGGGCTGAGGGAGGCCAGGGCGGAGCGCCGGCCGGCGCCGGCTTCGGCGGCGCGGCCGGCATCAAGGACATGACCGACACAGACCTCATCAACCTCAGGTGTGCTGGTCTATCGGTGGCAAGTGCTACAACCTGTCTTGAGTGCTTCGGAGCAGGGGTTTCTGCTGAGAGGACCACCGGTGCGGACGGGGCGTAGCTGAGCCGGCAGGACCGCGGCCGATGCTCGTCCCTAAAAAACGTCCAAAAAAGCACTCAGAAAAATCAATGGCCTTGCTGCGGCCTGTGGTGCTTCAACGTTGAGCAACTGCCCGAGTGACGGTGTTGCGGGGCGGGGTGCACATGCGCTCAGCGCTGACCTGAGGCGCATACGCCTTGGTTGCCTTCCGAGCGGTGGCCTGCCCTGGCGCCCCCCCTGACCTTGCCTCCGTCGTCAATTGGAAACCCTGACATCAGTTTGGATTCCTAATGCTGCACAGGCGCACCATCTACCTGACCATCATGAGCGCGCTGGACTTCGAGGAGGCGGGCCACAAGCTGATGAAGATCCAGGTGGACCCGGGGCGCGAGATCGAGGTGGTCACCATGATCCTGGAGTGCTGCAGCCAGGAGAAGACCTACATCCGGTGCGCCAATGGTATCAAAAGGAACTACTGAAAACAACTGAATGAATAAATGAATGAATGAATGAATCAAATTCCCTAATTCTGGTTTGCTTCGCCCCGGATTGCGTCCCATGCATGCACTCGACCGCCCGCCAGCCAACAGGCATTTTTTGTCACCTGCCGGCCTGCCATCCGCAGGCGCCCTGCCCAGCTGCCCSCCGGGGGTGTGGCAGGCAGCAGCGCCTGTCCTCTACACGCACGCATGCGCTGGCCAGTGGCAGCGGGCCGTCCTGCTCCCTTCTCTATCTGCCTGACAGGGCGCCCACCCCCCTAGACCCTGTCTTTCGTCAGATCCTGCAGGTACTATGGCCTGCTGGCGCAGCGCTTGTGCCACCTCGAGCGCGAGCACCAGGAGGCGTTCGAACCCCTGCTTCCGCTGAAGCCGCTTCCTCATCACTGTCCCCTTTTCCGACCCTGCAGGTACTACGGCCTGCTGGCGCAGCGCTTCTGCTACCTGAAGCGCGAGTACCAGGAGGTGTTCGAGGACTGCTTCCGGCGGCAGTACAACCTCATCCACCGGCTCGAGACCAACAAGCTGCGCAACGTGGCCAAGTTCTTCGCGCACCTGCTCTCGACTGACGCTGTGTCCTGGGGCGTGCTGGGCAACGTCGTCCTGACGGAGGACGCGACCACGTCGTCGGCTCGCATCTTCATCAAGATCCTGTTCCAGGCGCGCCGTCGTTGGCTGTTGCAGTGCAACCGCATGTTGCCGTGCACATGACTGCCGGGGCGCGGGAGTTGCAGAGGGAGCTGCTGCTCTTGGGGGATTGCGCCAGGCCCCTGTGCGGGCAGCCATGCGACACAGCCGTTTTGGGCGAGTGTGCATCCTGACGCACGTGCTGCTGATGCGATCTGCACCGGCGGTGCTGAATGGTGGGCTGCACTGTCACTAAGGGGTGCTGCAACGAAGTGCCTCCTCCGGCAACACATGCCGGAGGTGGCAGTCAGGGCTACGTCTCCCTTGCCGCTGTCATCCACTGCTTTGCAACCAGCCTTGCACTGCACCCTCTCGGCGGGTGGCGGGATCTGCTGGCCTCCCAACCAGATTTTGAAATGGCAGCCTGGATGCCGCAGGAGCTGTCGGAGAGCATGGGGTTGAGCAGCCTGAACGCGCGGCTGCAAGACCCTGATGCTGTGCAGTGGGTGTCCGGCGTCTTCCCCAAGGTGCTTCTTCGTTCCGCTGCGCCGCTGTCCCGCTCCTCCCTGTGGCTCTGCATTGCTCTGCCAAAAGTTCCGCACTTCATGCTGCGTCGAGCGCCTACATGCTGTGGTGGGGCGCCAGCCATGGACTGTGCTGTGCGGCCAGCGCCCTCTACCAGCTTTTTCCTGGCGCTCTGGCGCTGCCACCAGAGCATCGCGTTGCCCTGTGGCGTGCAAGTGCATGCTGGGATCTGTGGGATGACAAAGATTTACACGTGCCCACCTCGGCACAAACGATGCACCGGCTGCCCGTCAGCAAGGAGCAGTGACAAGCCGGAGCTCTCCTCGTCTTCCTTGTGGGCTGCCCACGTGATGTCTGAACATCACACAAGCTCGGGCGTCCCCTGCGCGCAGGACACGCCCCGCAACATGCGCTTCTCCATCAACTTCTTCACCTCCATCGGGCTGGGCGGTCTGACAGACGACATGCGCGAGCATCTCAAGGTGCAAACCCTTCGCCCCCCGTTCGGGTCCCTGCAAGGCGTCGGCCTCTGCAGCGCACTGGCAGCACGTTGCGCCTTGCCTTGCGCTGCCCTAAACCCTAAACTCTAAACCCAGCTGGCATGCCTGCTAGCACCTACACGGTTGAGCCACTTCCAGTGTCGGCAGCGCACATCTAAACGGTCCGCTGCACAGGTCTCAGAGGTGACGCCTGCACTCAGGCAGCAGTTTTTCCACGGGATTGCGGAAGCTTGCTCGCTCTCTGCGCATGACCATGCCACCTTCCGTCGGAACGTCTGCTGATGCTTGGTGCCTGCTTCCCCGCAGAACCTGCCGAAGCTCATCATGCAGCAGCAGGCCGCCGCCGCGGCCGCCGCCAGCAGCAGCAGCAGCTCCGACTCGGATTCCAGCAGCAGCTCCGATTCCGACTCCAGCAGCAGCTCGTCGTCCGACAGCAGCAGCAGCGACTCGGACTCTTCCTCCTCAGCCAGGTGCGCAGCAGGCCCTTCATGCCACCCTCTTTAGGGTTTACAAACCCTGCAGGCTGTGCCGCTGCGCCTGCTGTGCACGTGCAGGACCATCCTGGCTGCAGGTGCTGAAATTCCAAGGCTGCAGGTGCTCCCAGCCATTGAGCGATCTGTCTCCGGTCGTCGCATTGCGGTGTGCTGGCAATGACCTCTGATGCACGAGGTCCCTGCATCGGCGCTCCTTCGACTGACGCAGCCTCGCCCGGTCTTGCCGCAGCTCCAGCAGCGAGGAGGAGGAGGAGAAGCTGCCGCCGCCGCCGCCGCAGCGGCTGCCGCCGCCGCCGGAACGCAAGGCGGGCATGGGGCGGCCGCCGCAGCGGCGCCGCAGCCCGGACAGCACCCTGGCGACGCCGCACCGGGAGGGCAGCCCCGGGAGCCGCCGCGGCGGCGGCGCCGCGGSGACAGCCGCGAGCGCGGCCGGGGGGAGAGGGGAGACAGCAGGGGAGTCAGCAGGGGGACAGGGGCGAGCGGCGGCGTGACGAGGAGCGCGCCGGCGGCCGCAGCCGCGGCGAGGGGCGMGCCGAGCGGCGGCGGTCGGGCAGTGCAGATGCGGAGGAGGCGCCGCGCCGCAGCGGCAGGAGCAGCCGGCGCGACCAGGAGCACAAGCGGGCAGCCAGCGTCGAGCGCGCCTCGCCGTCGCGGGATGACAAGCGCCGCCGGCGATGAACACCGGAGGCCGGGGAGACCTCGGAAAGGAGAGGGGTCTGGATGTCGGGTGCAGTGCGTACGCTCCGAACTGAGAGCGACTCGCTGACGTCTGTTGCGTCAACGTTTGATGGTTGACGGTTCGAGGAACTCGAAAGTGGTGGCAAGGGCACATGCCGGGCCTGGATGCTCTGTGGACGCTGGCATGCACAACAGTTGCATTTGACTCGGCGGGAGGGCGAGGCTGATCCCAGCTTCATCGCGTGATTTCCTCGGCATCTGCAAGAATACAAGGCGGCCAAAGAAACCTGGCCAAAGAAAGCTGAACACTGAGCCGCATTTGTGGTTACACATCAGAGATACCCCTGGACCAACCCAAAGCGCAGGGCGGGTAGAATGCTCTGAAGCGGGGTCATAGGAAGTCCTATCATAAGACGCCAACCTCTTGCCAGGCTTGCTAAAAAATCGTCAAGGAAAAGTTTGCTCACATACATGTGCCAGGACAAGGGAGAATTTAATGTAGAAATTGCTGCTTGCAAGTCCGTTCGTACACCCAAATTTCAGCCCAGCGACGAAAGGCTGGCAAACAGCAATGGCGGCTGCAGTGTTGCCGACGCCTTGCTCACAGTGTGTCTCCACACCAAGGACTACGGCCAATTGCAATGCAAGCGCAAATATCCCCGTTTCCCTCTCGGTCATCAGCGACACCATTGACAGGCCTGGGTTTACGGACTCAGCCTACCAGCTGGTTCTACTGCTCACTGCGGGCCGCCGCCCTTCATGCATACCCCACCCCTCAAGTCACCCCGATCCTGCTTCGGCTGCCTCTAACCAGGTGCTTTCGTTGACCATGTTGATACCTTGCTGACCTCTTGGAATGCATCCTCCCCGCCTGCGTTTGAAAGTCTGACGGCGCAGTTGCACGGCCGGCAAGCCCTCACCCACACCGCCGCCGCAGGATTGATGAGCCTCGGGCGCGGGAACGAGGTGGGACGCTCAGCTCAAAAGATAACCTCGCGGGCACAACGGCCAATTCATAACCCTCCTGCGCCAGCACTTGGGCCGCCCCCTCACACACGGCGCGCCCTCTTTCATCGCCAGCCCGAGGCGAGGGCAGCATCAGGCCGCAGGGGCCGCAGCCATGGGTCGCTACGCGAGGGAGCCGGAGAACCCGACCAAGTCCTGCAAGGTGGGCGAACTTGGCGGCTCTTTGGATGTGATGCCCAGCCTCGGGGCAAGGCTGCCGTCCCTGGCCAGGAGCAGCTGGCAGCGGCCGAAGCATGCTTCGAAGCTGCTAGTGCCCGCGGACGCCGGAACCAGCCCAGGGTCCTAGCCACTGTTGCTCTCAGCAAAACACATATGCTGCTTCTGTGCTCTTGGCCTCTGTGCGCACCCAGCACAGGCTGCGCAGCAGGCAAATTGAGACGGAGCGTCTCAGGCAGACGAAATCGTTGGCGCGTTGAAATAGCAGATCTGGAACTTGGTCCAGCCATGTTCGAAAACAAGTGCCACTTTCTACTCTTGGCGCCTCACACTGGTTCAGTATCCTCGCTGGCGCATCAAAACGCATTTTGTACGCAGACCGGCTGGGCTAGGCTGCAGCCGCCATTCTCGTCGGCGGCCGACCATGCTCGCGCAACTCCTGCGGCGCCGAAGCGGCTGGTCACGATCGTCGTTCTGTCTCCCATCTGCAGGCCAAGGGCAGCGACCTGCGGGTGCACTTCAAGAACTCCCGCGAGGCGGCCAACGCGCTGCAGGGCATGGAGCTGGCCAAGGCCAAGCGGTACCTGGAGGATGTGCTTGACCACAAGCGCGCCATCCCGTTCCGCCGCTTCTGCGGCGGCGTGGGCCGCACCGCCCAGGTGCGTCGAGAGCATGCTTCTGGACGAGCTTGCTTTCCGGGTCAGTCAGTGCCCGTCGGGGCGCGGAGGCGGTCAGCAGTCTTGGTGCGGAGGCGGTCAGTGGAGAGCGTGCACGTCGGGCTCATGGCTGGGGACATACTTGACCTTGCAAACTGCACATTTTTCAGTTTTAGTTGCAATGCACTCTGCAACCGCGTGCAAGCCGCTGAGCAGCAGCAGGATGATGGTGGCATTGGTGGCTCGACTGGCGGGGCTGGCCAGGAATATCTCCGCGCATCAGGGCTTGCGCGCCGCTGTGCTCTCAAGGCACCGACTGCCCGCCGCTGGCTGCGCGCAGGCCAAGAACGAGAACAGCACCAACGGCCAGGCTCGGTGGCCCAAGAAGTCTGCCACCTTCCTCCTCAACCTGCTCAAGAACGCCGAGAGCAACGCCGAGGTGCGCTTGTGTCGTGTTGATGCTATTTTGATGCAATCCTTCCCGCCCTCGCCCTCCGCCGAGCGTTGTGCCTGCCACCGTGCACCACAGCCTGCAGGCGTACCATCGTCGGCACCGCACCGCATCATCACCAGCGTCTTCCCGCGGCGCCACTGCCCTGTGTGTCCAAACGCGCGGTTGCTGGCGCTGCTGCAGGTGAAGGGCCTGGACGTGGATGCGCTGGAGATCACGCACATCCAGGTCAATAAGGCGCAGCAGCAGCGCCGGCGCACGTACCGCGCCCACGGCCGCATCAACCGTGAGTCGCTGTCCAGCCCCTCGCGCCTGACGCGCGGGGGACGCTGCATGACGCATTTCGCGGGCCTGTCTCCGGGGTCCCGGCGAGCCCCCCAGGAGCTGCGCGGCGACCACGTCCCCCTGTGCTAGCGCCATGTAGTTGCAGGCCGTCCGCAGGGCGTCGCAGTCGGCGAGCCGAGCAGAAAGGCTCACTCAGCATGCTGTCGCCAGGATCTGCTATCTGGGCTGTGCTGGGCAGGCGCTTTATGGGCCAGCACAGCCTCAAACCTGCTGCATGCCCCTCTTCTGCTGCGATCACGGCTGGCAGCTGACCCTGTGTCACGTTCCTGTGCGCAGCCTACATGTCGTGCCCGTGCCACATCGAGCTGACGCTCAGCGAGAAGGGCGCCAACGTGAAGGGCGAGTCGGACGAGAAGCCGCAGAAGCGTCTCACCAAGGTGCAGGCCGCCCGCGCGCTGCGCTCCGGCCAGGCCTCCAACGCTGGCGCCGTCGCCGCCAGCGCCTGATCGCTTCGTCCACGCTCCTCATGCGGAGCGGGGCGGCCCTGCGATGGTGCAGCGGGTGTGCAGCCGGCAGCCCGCGCAGCGGGGGGTGTGCTGGAGGCGTGTGCGTCCAGCTGAGGTCTCTGGACACCAGCGGTCCCGGCGGCGCAGGAGTATGCTGCCTGATGTGATGGCAGTTGCCGATGGATGATGTGGGAAAGTCTTGACGTGGCGGTGGGGTCTTGAAGGGACGTCTTGGTGTCTCAAAAGTGTAAAAGCAGCGCTGTACAGGTGTTGGATTGCCCAAAATGTGCGCAAGTTCCCTCCCCGTTAAGGCGCGCTCGGTGCTGCATTGACAACTGTCTCACCATCTGCTGCATAGCATACCCTGCTAGGCGCATCAGGATGCATGAATTCGGCAGTTGGTCGAGCCGTCAAAGGGCTGTGAGTGAGTGCGCAGCCTCTCTCGGGTTTATTTCTCACCGCGGAAGCATCCCCAGAGAGCCTGCAGCCTCGAACATGCTTTCGCCGTGACTGCAGCGCACTCATTGATTGCAACCTGCTGCTTACTCTCTGACGTGTACGCCTGTGACATGGGGGGTGACTGTTGCGGCGGCCCGGCAGCCGACAAAGCTGCCGAGGCAGCGGGACATGTGCATGAGCAACTGAAGGACCTGTACGTGACGGACGCAAAGTCTGCAAACGGTGGCAAGGCGGGTCCAGATGCAGCCAATGGCGCCGCTCCCGCAAAGGCAGACGCCAAGTCGGACGCTGATATGGTGAAGGAGAAGCTGCCATACTTCAAGCAGCGAATCGACTTGTTCCAGAAGTACCAGCAGCGTGAGCTGCAAAAGGTGGAGGACGCCAAGGCGGCGAACGTGCCGTTGAAGGGTAAGCACGTCCTTTCCACGTCTGCTGCATAATGTGAACGTGCCGCGGCAGCCGGCGCAGCAGCGGTACAATGCAGCAAGTCATTGCGCTTGTGACTCAGCGGCAGTTGTGGTCAGCAGGACTAGATATGGTGTCAGGGCAACAGGCGTTGTCGCCCTGACCAACATGCACGTTTGTGCTCACCATGTTTCATACTGCGCTTTTGCTGTTCCGCAACACCTTGTTGGTCTCACAGTTGGTTCGCAAAGCGTTCCAAGACTGAGCCTGTGTAGCTCCTCACAATAACTGTCAGTAGCATTGCTGTGGGCCGTTGTTCTTGATCCCATCCGGCTCAAGTGTTCCAAGTAGCGTCCAGCCAGGCAGCCATGGCCGGCTGGGCTTGGCCGGACTGCCGGAGGGTCCCGACTCACGGCTGTCTGGCGAACAGTTGTTTGTCAGGGCCTGCCTTGGAGGGTGCGGCGCTTGCAGGTGCTGGCCGAGGCGCTCACACGGCGGCGGACCTGGGAGGTGCACACCCTCGCTTGATGATGCGGGCACGCACTTCAAATGCTGTTTCTTGTTGCCGCTGCACGCAGTCACGCTGCCAAACGGCGGCGTCAAGGAGGGCGTCGCGGGCGTCACCACGCCGCTGGACATCGCCATCAGCATCTCCAAGAGCCTGGCCAAGAAGGTCCTCATTTCCAAGTGAGTGCGGCGCAGTGCAGCGTCTGGGATGTGGCGGCAGCCGCGCCGTTGGGCAGCCAATTTTTCCGGTGTTGCAGTGGTGGGTAGAAGCAGGCAGGAGCGAGGTTGGGGCAGGGAGATTTTAGGGTTTGGACAGCATTCCGACTGGCGGGAGCGGTGTGCAGGGTTGTGGCACGGCAGAAAGCAGGAATGCGAGGTGCACGCTGAGCGCTGCGCCGCCCGCTGCAGGGTGGACGGCGCCACATGGGACCTCAAGCGGCCCCTGGAGGGCGACTGCAAGCTGGAGCTTCTGGACTTTGAGGACCCCGCCGGCAAAGATGTGCGCTTGCTCATATCCACCATGCTTTGTTGCCGGTTCGCTCGACTTTACGTGCCTTCTTGAGGCATCGCAAGCCTCCCAGAACCCTTGCAAGCGTACACACACCATCCAGGCCTGTCGATGCACAAGCTGAAGCCACGGAGCGCCTGCCGCCAAACTGTAAGCCCTGCAACCCCGCGCAGACCTTCTGGCACAGCAGCAGCCACGTGCTGGGCGAGGCGCTGGAGGCGGAGTTCGGTGCTGACCTGACGATCGGCCCCGCGCTGGAGGAGGGGTTCTACTACGACTGCTACCTGGGCGACCGGGTGCTGTCGGACGCCGACAAGCCGCGCCTGCAGAAGCGCATCGAGAAGGTGGGTAGTGCAAACTGATTTTGGTTCTATAGTTTCTCCTCCAGAATCTCACTATTTTTCTCCTCTGTGAGCGGGAGCATGCAGAAAAGTCGCGTGCGAAGCGTCGGCTGGGGAGGAGACTGGTGCATGTTCGAGCTCGCGGCGTTGCCTGAAAGCAAGTGTGTCCTGGAGGTGGTGTCTTGGCCTGCTTGCCAACAGGTGCTGTTCTGCAGTACACTAATGCTGGCTGCAGCCCCAGTGGTGCTGCACAGCAAGCCCTTGCTCGCAGCATGAGGGAGTGCAGCCAGAAATCGATCTTCCGAGACTCTTGGGGCGGCCACAGCTCGCTGTGCCGCGCGTGTCGCACACAGCACAGCCCATTTCGACGTTCACCCTGCGACATTCACCCTGCCTCGTTTCGCAGCTGGTCAAGGAGAAGGCGCCCTACGAGCGGGTGGTGGTTTCGCGCGATGAGGCACTCGCCATGTTCGAGGAGAACAAGTTCAAGGTGCAGCCCTGCTGCTGCTGCCCGGCGGTGTCTGGCGCCGTCTCGCGCTGTAGTCAGCTGCTGTCGGCTGGGCCGCTGGGCTCTGTCATGCCGCTGTGGACGCCGCGCAGCCCTCTCGCTGCCTTGGCAGAGCTGCCTCCTGCAGCCGTGCACCGCGTGCTGTCAGGACATGGGGCTGGTACTGCGTGCCACCGGGTCAGTGGGTGCGGCGGCGGCGGCGGCGGCGGCGGCGGCGGCGCCAGCTGCCGCAGGCCTGTCGGCTGCCCGCCTCGGGGCATTCGACGCATGCTTCGCTGCCCTAATCCCCCAGCCGGACAAGATCTTTGTCCCAAAACTCACGCCGCAGCCTTGCATTCTTTCACCCCAACCCACACCATCATGTGTCTGCTGTACCGCTGCAGGTGGAGATCATTTCCGGGCTGCCGGCGGACGCGACGATCAGCCTGTACCGCTGCGGCCCCATGGTGGACCTGTGCCGGGGCCCCCACCTGCCGCACACGGGCTTCCTCAAGGCGACCGCGGTGCAGGCGCTGAGTCGCGCCTTTTGGAAGGGCGACGTCGCACGGGAAGGGCTGCAGGTTTGCTGCGCAATCGTCATCTTGGCTGGCCCTGCGTGACCTTCCAGTTCAGCACGGGATGCACAGTTCTGAGCATGGCATGTGAACTGTAGCATGGGCGTCTTGAAGTTGTGTCTGGCGAGATGTGCTGCCTGAAGTGGAGTTCGTTCCCGGGTATGCCGTCAGGCTCGGGCACACTACCCGCCTCGCCTGGCAGTGGCAGCTCGGGGGGACTGGCATGCGCAGACGTGCATGACACTGCCGCTCACACGATGCGGGGCTTTTGCTCCTGCAAGTATAAACCCACCCAATATGAGGGACCCATGCGCCCTCTCGACTGTTTCTGTTCCTGCTGCTTCTAGTATACGAGGCTTCCAACGCATTGCATGGCACCGCAGTTCCTGAAAGGGAGCTGAGGAACGGATTCCAGAGATGCATGCAGCAGGCCAGGGAGCGGATCTCACACAGCAGTTACAATCGAACACAGCATTTGAGTCAAGTCTCACCCCAAATGCGAATGCAGCGGGTGTATGGCATCGCCTTCCCGGAGAAGGAGCTGATGAAGGAGTACCAGTACCGCATGGAAGAGGCCAAAAAGCGGGACCACCGCAATGTGGGCACGCAGCAGCAGCTGTTCATGTTCGACAAGCTGTCGCCCGGCTCGTGCTTCTTCCTGCCCAACGGCGCCGCCATCTACAACACGCTCGTGGAGGTGTGCTGCCATGCAGTGCTGCGTTATGCGATCATGCAACCCGCATCATGCATGACCTGCAGCAGTCTTGGAGATGCAGCTGTCTGCTACCGGCCGCCGCGCCACCATGGCACGCTCCTCATTCTGGCACCCTCCCTCTGGTCTGACGAGGGTGTCCGCCAGGCTGTCACGTCGCTATCAGCACAACACATGCTGTCGAGGATTGCGTGTTGCTGCTCCGCAGCTCCAGGTCTGGGGAATGCTGAGCCACTGTCACTGCTGCCCCTGCAGTACATCCGGGAGAAGTACTGGGAGTACGAGTACCACGAGGTGGTGACGCCCAACATGTTCAACCTGGAACTGTGGGAGACCTCTGGCCACGCGGCGCATTATAAGGTGCGCATGCGGGGCAGTCATCCTCGGACCTGGTGACGCGTAACGCTGATATAGTGTTCACCTGGCAGCCACGTTGGGATATGATGCGTACTCCAAGGTGCGGTGGCTGCGGCGTCTGTCATGGCTCGCATGATCTGAAATGCTTCCAACACTTGGGTGGTGGCCTCCAGCGGTGGCCAATGCGGCGCCTTGACTGGTGTGTGGCACTGCAGGGTGCCGCTATCGATTGGCCTTGACATCCAGGTTCGAGCTGGAATCTCAAAGCTTAGGTCACAGGCCGCTTGCGGTCTGCACGACAAGCACGCATTGCATCCGTGGGAACTTGACATGCCCGTCACCCACCCTGCAGGAGAACATGTTCCTGCTGGAGGTGGAGAAGCAGCAGTTTGGGCTCAAGCCCATGAACTGCCCCGGACACTGCCTCATCTTCGGCTCGCGCACGCGCACCTACCGGGAGCTGCCCCTGCGGCTGGCCGACTTTGGCGTGCTGCACCGCAACGAGTACTCTGGAGGTGCGGGGTTTGCAACGAATGGATGCGGAGAGCACATGCGCATGGACGGATGTCGAGGGGCGTTTTTCCTGCGTTTGCCTGCGGCAGGGTAGCAGGAATTCGGATGTAGAGTTTGCGCTGGCTCATGCCATGTCCCTGGCCTGCTTGTCACCACCGCGCCTCCAATGTCAAATTGCCCAGCGTCGGCATCAAGTGCCCACCAGTGCTAAAAGAGGCAGAATGGCTGTCAGCTCCATTCTTCTGCTGTAGTGCTGCGTTGCATCCCTGGCAGCCGCGTGCATCACTCCTCGTTGGTGACGATCGTCCCTCTCGTTTCATGCGCAGCAGCGCTGAGGGTGCTGCGGGGGTGCTGCGCTTTCAGCAAAAGTGGGCGCACATGCTCTACCTCCCCAGTATGGTGCTGACCGGAGTGTGCAAATTCCTGCAGCACTGACGGGGCTGACCAGGGTGCGGCGCTTCCAACAGGACGATGCGCACATCTTCTGCCGCCCGGCGCAGGTCTCCGCCGAGGTCGGCAAATTTCTGCGCATGATGGGCGAGGTGCGGCACTGCAGACGACGGTCTGCTCGCGCTCCCTCCCTGCTGTACGAGCTTCCGCAACACACTTCCGCTGCATGGACCAGAATTCAGCATCCCTGCAAACTTTCGAAGATCCACACGTCTTCTCTCTCCTTCCTTGCAGCTGCATAGGTTGGCTGTAAAATGCTCTCGTCCTCCCTTGCGAATCACTCTCAGCGGCTGCTGCACCGGGGTCTCGCATGCCGTGGGCAGGGCTACGTGCCAGGCGGCAGCTCGGCATTTGCTTCGTCCCCTACCATGCGCCACCTCGGCAGGCTGGCTCCACTATCTCGCCCTCTCTCGAGCGCATCTACTCTTACACGCGTGGCAACTGGGTAGCCACACTGACGATAACAAGGCTGGCACTCGATAATGCCTGCCGGAGCATGCTTCTAGCACGAGCAGGCGGGTGGAGACCTCCAGCCTGCAGTGCCGCCTAGACCAGCGTCCATGCGTGCGCTGCTCAGATCCAGTCCCTGCAGGCGGACGAGGTGATCGGGCTGCGACACCGTGCGGCGCCGTCGCTCGACCCGAAACTCAACTCCAAAGCGTCAAGCATCGTCACCATGTTCTGGCTGCTGCAAACTTGCTCTCCAGCTCCACCATGCATGGTGCAGGTGTACGAGGTGTTTGGGCTGCAGTACCGCATGGCGCTGTCCACGCGGCCAGAGAAGTACATGGGGGACCTGGACCAGTGGGCGCGCGCGGAGGCGGCCCTGGAGCAGGCGCTCGACGCGACCGGCGAGCCGTGGGAGGTGAGTTCAGGGTTCAGGGTTTCCTTAGGCGGGTGCGAGAGCTGGCGCGATGTGCTGGGTGTCCAGGAGCGTGCGGCAAAGGTCCCAGGGCGCTGTCGCAGTGGGCGGTGTGCTGCAAGTGCAGCGCCGCGCGGCGCATGGTTTCAGATGCCTGGCGGCGCGCTTCTGGCGGGCACAGCCCATTCGCCTGGCCGGGCGGAAGGCAGATTGCCTGCAGAGCCAAATGGCCTCTGCTGTCCGAATTTCCCCCGGCATCACAAACAAGCTTTCCTCTTCAAGCGTTGTGCTGTCAATCAGCAGGCCAAATTACCCCAGCCTGCGCATGCAACACAACCGTCAGATAGCACCGTATTCTGACCAGCATTTCTGTTCGCCTGCTCTGTGCAGTACAACCCCGGGGACGGCGCGTTCTACGGTCCCAAAATCGACATCACTGTGTTCGATGCGCTGCGGCGGAAGTTCCAGTGCGCCACCATGCAGCTCGACTTCCAGCTTCCCATCAAGTGCGGCGCCTTCTCTCTCATCTGCCGTGGCCTGAGCTGTCTGCAGCTCAAATGGAAAGCGCGTCCTGTCTGCTAGAGTCAGCGCACCAGCTCCCTTTCGATTCGGATGTGTGTCATCTGCTCGGCAAGATTCTCTGCAGCTCGTTGGAGGCACAACGTTCTGCAGCACCTTTCCCGATTGCCCTTTCGAGCTGCACCTTTTCTGACAGCAGGCCAAGCGGCGCCCGCACCGCCGCCATGCCTGCTGGCCTGTCCTGCACGTTTTAATAATCAGCCCCTCCTGCAGAAGAAACCGTTGTGCAGCAACACCCCAACAACCCCGAGCTCGGGCTGCGATTCTCGCTCACCCCGCCTTTCATTGTACAATCTGTCTTCGGATTTGCTAACTATGACGTCAACCATCCTGGTATGTCATCCCGACATCCGGCCGCTGCAGGCATGGGCTGCGCTGCATGACATGGGCAGCAGGCGGTGAAGGCGCTACATGTCTCCGACCTTTCAACATCATCCCAATCTTGTTGTGTGTCAACGTCCGCAGGTTCGGGCTGCGGTACTCCACGGAGGAGCAGAAGTTTGAGGCGCCGGTCATCCTGCACCGAGCCATCCTCGGCTCCGTGGAGCGCATGTTTGCAATCCTGACGGAGCACTACGCCGGCAAGTGGCCCCTGTGGCTCAGCCCGCGCCAGGTGCGGTTGGGGCAGGGTTCTGGGTTTCAGGGTTTGATTGTAAAACATAAATGCAAAAGGTTTCTCGTGGTGGGCGGCGGGAGGGGCATGCCGCCCTGTGCTGCCAGTGTGCTGCTAGTGTCTGGAGGCTCAGATCAGGGCGCCGCTGAGGGCACTGTCCCGAGGCGCATGCCGCCTGTGCTGCGGCAGCGGCGGTGCGTTGGTAGGCCAGGGCACGGGTCCACATCGGGGTAGTGTTCTGCAGAAAACCTGGAGGGTCTGCCGGCCACAATCTTGGCTGCTGCCGCCTGCCTGCGGGTCTTCCCCACTCCTGCCTGCCTGCGGGGGTCTGCCTACCTCAGTCCGAGAAGACTCTGACAGGAAGAATGTGTCGTCCTCCCAGATTCTCGCAGAAGATCCCTCCGGGGTGAAGCTGACGATCACCATGTCAATCAATTCAAACTTTCGGGCTCCGCAGGTCATGATCGTGCCCATCTCGGAGTCCAGCGCCGGGTACGCGCAGGACGTGCGGAGGGAGCTGCGGAAGTCGCGCATCCACGCGGAGGTGGACATCACGGACCGCAAGATGCAGAAGAAGGTCCGGGAGGCCCAGCTGGAGCAGTGGAACTACATCCTGGTGCGCTCGGCTGATTGGCGGTCTTTCGATGTCTACCTCTCAGTCTTTTATCTTTGGAGCGGTCATTCCCAGTTGCATGGCATCTCACAGGGTGGTGCGCATTGGTCATCCGTATCTCTGATCTTGCAATGGGCTGCCTGGTCAGAGATGCATTTCAAATCCTCATCAGACATCCGCGAGGCGCAGCTGTGGGAGCTGTTTACCTGCTGCTGGGCGCTTCCTTGGGCAGCGCCCTAGAGATTGACACAGTCGGCACCGTTGGTTTGTCCTTTGAATTGCAGCTCTCGCACAGCTCGGCGTCGCTGCCGCCGACATGGGCGGCGGACGCGCCGATGGTCGGTATCATGGCCCCTGCTCACCCCTGCACGTCATGTATCCTGCTGCAAACCCTGCACCTTGCGCTCCAGGTGGTCGGCGAGGAGGAGCGGAAGGCGGGTACCGTCAACGTGCGCACGCGCGACAACCACGTGCGCTGCTTCCCTGCGCTGCCCTGATGCTCGAGCTCCTCGATTTCTATGCTCAGCTCACCAAAGCAGACCCTCGAAACGTGGAGACGCTCACAGCTCACCACTTGGCTGGTGCCTGTGCATCGGCACGCACCCTGGGCGCGCTCGTGCATGCACTGGAATGCATCGCATGACCCTCCCATGTTGCAAACGAGGTTTGTGTGTGGGCTTGGTGTCCGCTCATGCAGCCTTCCGCACCAATTGTCATAGCTTGCATGAGTGTCGAACTCATGCTGCGCCATTGACTGCACCGCGCCGCCGCAAGTTGATGCATCATGTGCAGCCACGTGTCGTGAGGCCGAATGGTGCCACACCGCAGGTGCACGGCATGCACTCCGTTGCGTCTGTCGCGGAAAAGATTTCGACGGAGATAGCTTCCCGCAGCAAGACATCGGCGTTCATCACGCCCGAAGACGCCGTACCAGATGCGGCAGTCGGCACTGCACCCGCTGGCAATGTGACAGCACAACCAGCGCCGGGAGTGGATGACGGCGCAGCTGCCGCAGCCGCAGCGCGTGTTGCCGGCGAATCATCCTGACCATGAGCAGCCCGCTCAATGCATGCTGCGGCGCCGCTGCCACAAGGGCGCGCCGTGGGTAGTCCTGCTGCCAAGTGCTGGCGGCACCAACTAATGCAGGAGGCACACCAGCAGCTTGCGTGACGAGTGCTCAAGCAGTCGGTGTGCGCCAAGGTGTGATTGAACCCGTGTGCGTCTCTTGCTGTGTGCGTCGCGTCTAAAGTGCAGAGTTTTTTAGGGTCGAGTATCGCCCATGAGCAAAACAGTAGGTAGCAACATTGTGGTGCCTAGCAGGCGGCAAATTTGCAGCGGACCACACAACCCTCGTCTCATGACCAACAAAGTCAGGCCTACCCGAAGCGGGTCATGCAAACGTGAAGTCGGTCTGTTCCGCTGCTTTCACCACCATGTGCTGCCAGGCAATGGCCATCGGGTTCTGCTGACAGCATAACGCTAACTCGCCACCTAGCACACTCTGTCACTGCAACACCTCGTCTGCTGCTGCTCGCCGTCAGAACACGGAAGCCCCTGCCGCCGCTGCGTCACGCCGGCGCGCCGCTGTGTCACGCCGGCGCGCCGCTGGCGGTGCGCCGCTTGGCCAGCGCAGCGCGGCGGGTGCCACGCGGCCGCCTTGGGTTTCGGAGCCGGCCTTCACGTGCCGGCGCCGGAAGCACGCGGTAGATGCGCATCATCCAATGTTCTGACGTGTAGACCTCCTCAAAATATTTGAGCCTGCGGGAACAGTGAACAAATTCACAAAATCATTCCGAAATTTCCCCCTTTTTTTCCTCGTCTCGAGTTTATGCCCATGGCAAAAGGGACCTTACTTGAAGTCCATGAGGCCGATCTGGCAGTTGCGGACGCGGTCGTAGCCGCGCTGCCCCGTCGCCATCGTCGCGGCATCGGCAAAGCGGTAGTAGGTCAGCCGGTACATCAGGCTGTCCGACATGGTCTGCGAGCAGGAAGGGCAGTGTCCTTTCTTTTGGTCGCTTGTTGGAAGCGAACACAGTCCCTTTTGCTTGTGTTATCAGAATCAACATAGCCCAGCCTCCCCAGGTCCAGGTGGATCAGAGGCCGAGGTCAGGCCAACTGCGCGGCAAATGCGGGCAGGAGCAGTGATTCCCAGGCGGCTGTGTACAGTGGGACGACAGGAAGGGCAGCAACAATAGGTGAGCAGGATGACGAGCTGCGGAGGCGGCAGCAGCAGGGGAATAGGCAAGCCAGGGAGAGGTGGAGGGACGGGAAGCAAAGGCGAGGCAGCAGCGATGTGTGTGTCAAGTGCGGGTGCCGGGCAAACCAGATACAAGCGATCATCAAGAGAGGTCGTCACACCTTGGTGACCTTGTCGTCGACGCGGTAGGAGCCCTCGCCGATGTAGTCCTTCTCCTTGATCTCGGGGAACACGCCGCCGCCGATGCGCACCATCCACAGGAACTTGTTGATGTCGTCGGAGGGGTACCTGGGATTGAGGAAGGCGGTTACAGATCTCAGAACCAGTCTGCTGGCTTTAAAGTCGACGAAGTGAGCTGCAAGATGCAAGCTGTGATGCCGCCTGAGCGCAACTGTGCCAAGGCAGCACAGCAAAAAACAATGCACGCCAGGGGTGTATCGTGCCCCCCTGTTCTGCTGTCAGGCCCCGCAGTCATACCAGACGACAGTCATGTCCTCATCTGCTCCCGGAACTGCTTCAACATTGCACGCACTTGCACCATGCCAAGACATGGCCGCTGCACATGCCCTTGATGACGCCGCGAAGAAGGACGTCAGTCTGCATCGAGGGAGCAAGGATTGCGCCGGATAACGACAGCAAGAATCTGCACATAACTGCCGCCAGACGCACCCGATGAAGCCGCCAAAGAGGACGAAGACGTAGTCGACGTCCAGGGAGCGGAAGATGCGCCAGGCTTTCCGCTCCGGAGAAGACATGGCGCGCCCCACAGTCGCGATGTGCGTGTTGTTCCAGGTGTTGTTGTCCACGATGACGGTGCGGTTGGCCATCGCCGTGGTCTGGTAGCCGTAGTCCCACCAGCTGGCCACCTGCGGCCAGGTCGCAGGGAGGAGCTTCAAAACAGTGTCGGTGACACAGCTGCCTGAAAGCAATGATCGTGGTAGTTGTAGTCCCACTCAGCTGGACACATGCGGCAGGCGGATACCGGCAGCGTCCTTCTGAAGGACAGAGGTGGCAATGCAAACCATGATTTTCTCCCGTGGCAACGATTGACATACGGTAAGGCACCGCGCAAAATAGGGCGGCAGCAGGGTGGCTGACGCATCGCTTTACACAAGGGCGCGCTGGATGCAGGCAGGACCACCGCCTTCCCAAGCGACAGCATAGCCTTTCAGGTGTTTCAGGTATGGTGCTGACCTGCCGCCGCAGCGGCGACCACAAGGCTGACCAGCACGCGATGGCGCGCTAGCGTCATGCGATCCCGCCTCAGGATCTTGCCGGCGCACGACTGAATGCTGTCTGTTCTGACTGCGCCTCATGGGCAGGGTTGAGGCAGGGCCGTGCAAAAGGAACGACCAGGCCACAGCTGGGCGAGGGACCTTTCAGGAGGAAGGCAGGGAGGGGGGAAATAAATAAAAATCATGATTTGTGCTGCACCTTTGCGTCCTCTGGCGTGTTGTGGCGCAGCCAGGAGTAGGACTCCCGGAAATCGTCAAACACGTGCAGCGAGCCGTCCGCGCGCCTGCCGCCATTGCATGACAGCAAGTTCAGCGCAAGTCGCCTGAAATTGCAAGGGTCGAACTGCCGCTTGTGGCTGCCGGGGTGCCTGCTCGCGGAGTCACCACCTGCTGAGAGGATGAAGTGTCAAGGCACATCCGGCCAAATCGCGTACAATGACAGACGGCAGGTACTGTGTTGGCGTTTGGTGAGCAAGCATGGCATACCGATCGCAGCTTCTCAGCCTGATATGTCCGTCCGCGGCCTCCAACTACAGGCCCAACTGCCACAATCAGTGGCACCAGGACACTCCGCCTGTCAAGCCTGCGGTGCGATACCATGCAGCAGACATGCCCACTCGAGAGCAGCAGGGGTTGTTAGCTGGAGCTGGATGCGCACTTCTCTGACGCTGGCTTTGGCTGTCTGACCTTGACTCTGGTCTGATGCTGATGGCCTTTGAAAGATGGCCCTCTTGGTGAGCATGCATGTCAGCTGACGCAGGGCTCTGATGCCGGCTGCTGCCCCGATGCAGTGCGCTGTGCATGCCACCACCTACTGGTTGACGAGCGAGGCAGCTGCAGGTGTCGGAAGGTGCTCATAGAGAGGAACACAGCAACCTGATTGAACAGAAGTCCTACAGGCAAGAAATCGCCTCTGCAGCCTTCAGTGCAATGCTCAGCACAGGGTGGCCGACACTCATAGGGCATGGTGCATAACCACTCCATAGGGAAGGGCTGGACAATCGAGATATGCACTCTAGTTCCAACAGGCGCATGCTTGACACCGATCACTCCATCCAAGCGCGGCCACGCGGTCCGCGCTTCATGTGCATGTCTAACGGCGTCGAGCACACGTCTGTCAGAACTGCATCTGTTGAAACCCGGACACAGGGTTCGGACAGGAGTCCCTCTGAACAAGGCTCGGCAGTGGCGACAGGAGGAAGAAACGCACTTGGTCTGCAGCACGATGGAGGGCGCCGAGTACATGTCGGCCGACACCCAGACGCAGTGCACGGTGTAGCCGACCAGCGCCGCCAGCAGGCCCAGCGTCGCGACCGCCGCGATCTCCTTGGGCAGCAGCCGCCGCCGCGCCGGGCCCCGGGGACCGGCAGCCTGCGCGGCGCCGCCGGCCTGCGGCACCGCGGGAAGGAGGCGTGAGTGGCACGGGAGCGGGGCCAGATGCAACCACCCTGTGGCACCAGAGCTCCAGCGCTCTGATCCAAGGCTGCGCCAGAGGAGACGGGTGTGAGGTGGATGTATTTAGGCCTGGGCCTGATCATGCAGTCTGAGTCGAGACCAGCGAAAATGCCTGAAGGGTAGATACCGGACCCTGGCCGCGGCCACGCGCAGCGGCCTTGTTCGGCCATCCTCAAGTGCCACAGCCCAGCGCTGGAGCCTAAACTCTTTCTCGACGTGTCTCCGCAAGCTAGTGATTGGGCTCCTGCCGGCCCTCACCTTTAGGAACCTCAGAGCCCTGGGGGCCTTACGCCGCCGGGCGCCGGCGCCGTCAGCGGCGGCGGCGCTGCTTGCCAGAACGAGCTGCGCCGACTTGCCAGCTCCCAGCGGCTGGACCTCGGTCCGACCGACAAGCCCGGGACTTACTTTCGGGGAAACACCTGGTTCTGCTTTGACAGAGTGTAGGTAGGAGTGGGCTCGGGCACCTGTCGTGGACGCAGCCCTCTCGGTGCGCCGTGCGCGGCGGATGGTGGGCTCTACTGTTGCTCTGGGCTCGACTGTTATGTCCCATAGCGGCGCTTGCACCTGATGCCATTCAGCGGATGCTGTGCCCGCAGCGTGTGCAACACTGACCGCACAGCTGAAAGTGATACAGACAGATGCAAGAAGGGTCTACCTTAGTGGGCTTGTTCGTCTTCGATGGCCGCCGCTTCTGCACCCGCTCCTCGACGGCCGCCTGCGCGCCAGTTTTGGCCGGGGTGGGAGCAGCAGCGGCGGCGGCGGCGGTTGCATCGGCCCCGCTGGGCGCCCGCAGCGACGCGAGGCACAGCGACAGCAGCGAGTCAGCGCCGGCGCCGGCGAGGCAGCAGGCCGCGGGCGCCAGCACCAGCATGAGCCGCACCTGCAGCGCAGCTGGGAGAGGTGCTGGGCAGGTGGAGCTTTGCAAGGGGCGCTGTGTGTGGTTTGACAACTGCCTGGCCGGCAGATGTGCTGAAAAGACCGGTGCAAGGGCAGAGGATTGATTCCTTCGGCCCTTGCTTTCCTGCGCGCAAGGCTTGTAACGATCATGGTGCAGCTGACGCACAGGTTCAGGAAGCAGCTGCGCGGACCAGGCGCGTAGTTCGAGGGTGGCGCACCATGACGCCGGAGAAGTAGACGGCGGTCAGTCCGTACAGCAGCAGGAACAGGCTGGCGTCCGTCAGCGGCCGGAAGCAGGCGATGATGCCGGCCGGCATCAGCAGCACCTGCATTCAGGGGATGCACTGCGCCTCGGGATTCTGCGCGCGCGGGGTGTCGGGCCTCACAGGTCGGACCGCCCGCCAGCGATGCCAGCAGGTGCACACCCAGTAACAGAGAGGGCGTTTCGGCCAGGATTGGAGGTCCACCCCGCAGCACACAAGGACACTGCGCATGGGCCCAGGCGACCCTCTGCGTGGAAGGGGAGTCAAACCCTAAAACCTCAGACAGCACGAGAAGCACGCAGCAGCCGCACCAGGATGTTGAGGTCGGTGAAGTAGGAGGGCCAGGCGGGCGGCTGGTGCTCCGAGACGGAGGCGATGATGGGGATGTACTTGGAGGCGTACGTGGGGTCCAGCAGGCTCAGCGACCGGCCTGCGCGGCGGGATACGACTCAACGACTGCACCAGCAAAACCATGCAGGACCAAACACGGGGCTGGACGTCGCTTGGGGGTCCGGGGCACGTTGAGCGGCTGACGTGGTCGGCTGCCGTTGGGGTGTGCTGTGCACTGGGACCAGGGCCTGCTCGGTGCCGCATTATAAGCGCACTGCTCGCAATGTCCAGCTGCAGCAGACGTGGTTACGAGTCATTGACCCTGTACCCATAGCTTGCCCGAAGGCACAGGCCCCGCGCGCGCGCGCGCRSRGTAGTGCACCCACCGGTCCAGCCGAAGGTGGGGGAAGCCATGACGAAGCCGACGACCGCGGTGATGACCGCGGCAGCGGCGACCACCAGTGCCGTCAGCAGCGCCGCCTTGGCGCGGCCGTACATGGCGGGGCTCAGCATGCCCTGCATGGTGGGCAGCCTTGGTAAGCACGGACGATGCAGAGCGGATTCGAAACTGCAGGGCATCAATGCGTCGCCAGCCTGCTGGTGGGCATCAGCAATGGCGGTGCAGTGTCTGGGCGACAAAGCCGCCCTGGTGTCGCACATGTCACGCTCTAGCTGGGATACTGAGCACCTGCAAGGCGGACCACTCGATTCCAGGGTGGACGCACGAGCTTGCACCGGGTGGTCACCAAGCAGCTGCCCTGAGAGGGGGGTCGAGAAAGCTTGATGAAGCGGATGCCGAGTGCGGCGTGCAGCACGGCGAACGTCAGGAAGGCGCCAAAGTGCTCGCTGGTCAGGACCGCGTTGAAGCCCACCACCGGAATGGACGCTGCACAGATGGGAGGGGGGCCGACAGAAAATCAGCTGCTGCACGATGGTGGCTGCACGCTCGCATCTTCCGTGACAGCCGGCACTGTGGCAGGGCTTTCGGGACTGGGATGAATCGAACGGGCGCGCCTTCTTGCCAACTGCGAGATCAGCACAGATGCGCGGTCTGCCGCAGGCGAATCCATGCAGCTGCAGGTGGGTAGGGCGCACACCCGCTTCGAGGGTGCCCATGACGATGAAGGGTGCGAAGGCGACGTACAGGCGCCCCGACAGCCGCCCGGTCAGCACGCACACCAGCGCATGGATGGGGATGATGTTGATCACGAAGCTGTACCCGCCCCAGGAGGCGACCATGTACCAGTAGGCGATGCCGGTGCAGGTGCTCCAGGCCAGGCTGCCCGTGTTGAGCGCCTGCGGCGACGGCAGCAGGTTCTGGGGCCATGATCCGAGACAGCAGCCCGGGACTGGATCGAGTCGAACAGGGGTGAGGAACCTCCTTGGTCCTGGGTGTGGGGCGCGACTGCTGCAGACCGAACCTGTGCACACTGGACACGCATCCCGCTGAGCCGGCGGGGCGAACTCCTGCAAGGGCTGCAGCTGACGCTGTAGCTGACACCGCACCTTGACATAGAAGAAGAAGACGAACATGAGGGCGAAGATGGCGACGCCCTCGTTGTCGTACGACCCCGCCACCGAGCGGCTGATGTAGCTGGGCACGATGCCCACGAAGGCTGCAGACGCCAGGCCCGCGCCCGGGCCCCGCACCTGCGATGAGGGTTCCGGAACTTTGATGTCCCGGGACTCGGCGGGGACTCCGGCCTGCGGGGCGCTCGCGCCGGCGGCGCTGCTCCGGTGCGTCCGGGCCTGGCAGCGCTCGCCCGTTTTGCAGGGCATCTGCAAAGTGGAGGCAGGCAGCATGCCAGCAGGTTGTCTGGACGGGAGCAGGGAGAGCGCCTCGGCACAGCAGCGCACAGCAGCGGACGGCGCACCTCGCGCATGAAGCAGAAGGTGGCGAGCGCGCAGAACGCGGAGAACAGCGGCGCCGTGAAGACGCACACCTGCGGGCGGCACTTCCAGGGTTCTGCGGGTCGCTAGGGTTCAGGCGCACCCACATGTCCATGCGCTTTCTCGACCCCCCTGTGCCGACGGCAGCTGCTTCGCACCAGCTCCGTGGCACAGCCGCCGATGACGCGGCGGTGCCGCTGCAGGAGTCAGCATGCAGCTCTCGCACATGCGCGTCGAGTGAGGCAGGGAGGCTGCGGGTTTTCATCAAGAAAGACAAATTGGAGAAATCGGCGCGCCTCCTGCACGTGGATGGGCACGTTGATGCTCTGCAGGAAATTCCACATGGTGCCCGCCGTGAAGATGATGCCCTGCATCGCACGGGGTTGTGAGCGAGTTGATTATGCGTGTGTTGAGCTCGATGCGCACGAGATTGTGATTGCAGCCAGCGCAGGCGTTCCCTTAGATTCCGCCGTAAGATGTGCCGAGTGCAAGCATATGAACAAGCAGACGGGGACCCAGCTTGGGCTTGATGTTGCAGCTGCTGTGCACGCCGATGCAAGGACGCGCATGAAGACCTGGCGCTGCTGCGGCAACGCACCGGGTAGACGGTGCCGCCGATGACGCGACCCAGCGGGTACCAAGTCCGGTCGTCAAACCAGTTCCACAGGTTGTAAAAGCCCTCCTGCACGGATGTGCACCAGCCGGTGCAATCGGTTAGACGAGCTTTCCTCACTACACTTGCTGGCTGCTGGAACACCTTGCTCGCAGGTCTGAGCAGCGCCTTGCTTGCATGTCTGAGCGTCGAGCCCAAGCCACGGACGATCCCCTGAACCGTGGCGACAGAATACACAGTCACCTTGGTCAGGAAGGCAGTGACGCGGTAGTTGAAGTACGGATCGAATTCGTGGATGACCGACTCGTATTTGATGACGGAGAACAGCCGCACGCTGGCCGACATGATGCACACCAGCAGCAGGATGGTCGCCGCCACAGCCTGAGCATGCGCAGAAGATGGTGTGTTGACGCTGGATGATGAGCAGGCAGTATGCGCCGATGACAATGCCGCAAGGTTCTGAGGGGCGGACGCCCGAATAGATATACATCGCGAACGAGACGCTTCATTCGAGGCACGCCGCAACGGCCGCAAGGCACTTGGGCGCGGTGCCGACCTTGCTGAGAGGCGCATTGGCCTTGCTGTCCGCGGCAAACGGCGAAACCCCTGCCGCGCCGGAGGCCGGCACGACCCCTAGGCCCCTGGACGCCATGGTGCCTGGCCTGCTCCTTGTCTGGCTGCGTCCTCAGCAGCGCAGCATCACCTGCATGAGAGCACGGCGCGCTTCTGCAACGCTGGCGGCGATAGTGCTGGGAGGAGTATTTGCGTTTTCTGTGCAGATCGAGCCGGTGGTACCGGCATGCTGCACAGTTGCTGCCGGATGCAGCTGAAGGAAACACGCTAGCGATAACTTGCACCTGCTGATCAACACGATGGTCCGAAAGCTGGGCACACCTCAATCGATCGGACAGCTAGGCCTGCAGCAAGCTTGTGATGCTACTGACACGCTGCGCCAGTGTCGCAGCTCCTCCACGCGCACGCGGTGCGAGGCTGCGACTGCTGATCGCTGCCAATCTCCTGGTAGTCACTTGTAGCGGCGGACTGCCCGCCTTCAAGGAGGCTGCGGTACTTCCGCCGCTTACTCAACCTTTGAGGATTGCTGAACAAGCAAGATCTGTTGCCTCTGCTCAAGAATCGGCATGTTGCGTGCTCTGGCGCTGCTGTCGTTAGCCCCAATTTCAGGCTAAATCACGCCTAGTTGACGTCCGCCCGGACTGGCCATTTCTTTGCTTGCACCGTGCCCGAGCATCACAACCGCGTTTACAAAATCCAGAGGGGCTCCCTGCTGTCGCCAAGCTGACGAGGCGAAAGTTCGACACCGCGTTCGGACCCCAGATGGCCGATGAAGCCCTTTCGACAGGTGCAGCTGATGCAGCGACAGCGTCAGCTGCTTCGGGAGATGGTGGAGGTGCAGCTGCCGATACGGCTGCCTCTCCGGGCAGGCCGACGGACGCGGAGATTTTGCAGCAGGAGGTGGGCACGACCTGATTACAACATCGGAGTCAGCAACACACTCAGTATACACGTCGATCACTTCGCCTGTGCTATGGTTTGGCGTCCAGTGACCTTGTCCTCTGTCTTTTGCAGAACGCCATCAGGTGTGCAACGTTTTTCCCAGCTCCTGCTGGACCGCAATTTGGAAATGCGGAATGCGACACGGCGGAGGCGCCTTCACGCCACAAGCCTCTGCGATTGTGTCCTGACTGCAACACGCATTCTGCGGCTGCACCAATATCGCAAGCCATTCCACATATGCGCAAGCCGATGCGGCTGTAGCCAGCCTGCGCTGAGCCCCTCAGCTGACTGCTGCAGGGAGGCAGAGGCTGAGCGGATACCCTTCCTTGGCGACCTGGAGCCCCTCTCCGCGTTGCAAGCAGGTTCACTGTGCATGTTGCGCACAACATCGAGCACACCTTCAGCCGCGGCCTGAAAGCTGAACCACAGCCTGCAGTGTACCACTCAGCCTGCATCATCGCCTGTCTTAGTCCTGATTGCGCATTTGCATTGTCGAGGGCACAACAAGCAAGGAAACTCCAACCTGTGACTGTTACAGAGTACGAGGGCGGCAGCGAGGTGTTCAGGACCAAGATCGCGGGCCTGGAGCAGGCTTACAGCGGCATGAGGCGCACCCGCGGCGATGGCAACTGCTTTTTCCGCTCCTTCATCTTTGCCTACATCGAGGACATCCTGCAGCGGAAGGACTTCAACGAGCGGCACAGGTCGGGTCAACTCAGGCTGCGGTGCCAGTGATGGACACCGAGTCGTCTTGGCGCCATGTCACTGGTGGACGCCCGGGACATGCGGCGCGCGCGGGAGCACGCAGGGCGCAGCCGCCGAGAGTCAGAGGGGAAGAGCGACGACTGGTCCGGGCGGGCGTCTGCAGACTGCTTTGGCGCATCAGGCCGGCAGCGGGTCTGGCTTGGCAGCGTGTCACATTCGCCGGCGAGTCGGTGACTCTGGCTGTTGCCATGCCGCAGGGTGACGGCGACCATACGCGACGCCAAGGACAAGATGAAGGCGTCCGGCTTTGAGCCGCTGGTCTTTGAGGATGCGCAGGATCTTCTGCTCGAACAGCTTGGCGCCATTCACGGTGCTGCATCTCCGTGGCCTTTCATGTGTGTGCTCCCAATTAGGAAGATTTACAGGGTCTCGGGTGGATCGGTCGCCGTGCACAATGTTCAGCTATGGCGGGTCCGGGAGCAGCTCAAGGCACATGGCAAGCGCCTGAGAAGCGCAGTGGTGCTGGTTTTGACGCCCTGTCATGCCAGGCAAGCCATGGTTCGGGCCCTCGACGACCTCCGGGCAGCTGCTTGCCAACAGCCCAACAGCTTGGGTGCTCATGCTTACGCTCTTGCACCTCTGCTGCCCTGCGCACCTTCCGCAACTCCTGCCCTGCCGCTGTGCAGGCGGCGCAGATGCACTGTCGCCGGAGGTGCTCATCGCCAACATGCGAGACGGCTCGGTCAGCAACATGATTGTCTCCTTCCTGCGGCTGGCCACCAGCGCGGAGATTGGGGCACGAACAGAGTTCTTCGCGCCCTTCATCATGGTACGCCCTTGTTCAGGGCTTAGAGACAGCATCCTGAGCTTCGTTTCGTGGTCTCGAGAACGACATACTCGATTCCAGCAAATGCCTCTTGGCCTCAGCTCGATCCATGTCCTCTTTTGTTTCCTTTTTCGTAGCCCCAGGATGACGTTCAGGTGCAAGGCCGACACCCTCACAACCCCACGGGCACACCATGTACATGCGGCACCATGATGGCGCTGAAATTGTGGGGATTCCCCACAACCCTTGCCCTCGACAACCCCTGCCATGGATCGAGCGACGGGGTTGGCGGCTTGGGGCACAGGCAGGCGGCAACCGCTCTCTCTGCAAACCCTTTCCCTGTGCGCTCCCTGCTGCAGGGCATGTCCGACGAGGAGCTGAGCGTGGAGCAGTTCCGGCGGCGGTGCGTGGAGCCCATGGGCGAGGAGTCGGACCACGTCCACATCGTGGCGCTGTCCGACATGCTGCAGGTGGGCCATCGGAGTCTGTTGTCTGGATGTTGTGCAACAGCCGTCGATCAGGCATGTGGCTTCAGTGCGGTTGCCCTGCAGGCCAGTTGCCTGTCTGCGGACAGGCCACTGGTGTCTTCGAGGCTGCATGGAGGAATGCGAAATGCGGGCGGTAGCCGGCTGCCACGGGCGAGCCTTTCGAAACGTCCAGCCCACTCTTTCAGCCGCCTGTCAAACCGGGCGGCATCCCTGGGACCACCTGCCAGCGTGCGCCGTCGGGAGGCCTGCACCTGTCAGCATTAGCCAGCAGCCCAGGTCGCGCGCTCTCTGCAATCCTAGGCGTCCGGAATCCACAACCACTGTTTCGCCAAGGACAAACCTGTGCATATGCAGGTGCCCATCCGGGTGCTGTACCTGGATCGCAGCATGGACAGCGCCGGTGCAGACCCAGCGGCGGTCAACCACCACGATTTCGTGCCGGAGGCCCTGGCGGGTGCGCTTGGAGTCGGACCTCCGGTTCAGATAAAAACCCTGCATCTCCACTCTGTCGGAATGGCTGGCGGAGCAGCCAGGGCTCCTCACACTGGTTCACGCCGCCAGGACTCGGGCTGCAGGGTTTTTAGAGGTTCCTGAAGCAGCAGCATCACACAAGCACCAGGTCTGCTCGGCCCGCCGTGCCTCCAAGTTACCACGTGATTTGTGATCTTGTGCAGCGGCGGCAGGCGGCAGCGCCGACGCGGCAGCGACTGCGTCTCCTCGGGTGCACCTGCTGTACAGGCCGGGACATTATGACATTCTATACCAGAGGTCAGGCGAGCCCAGCACAGGTGAGCCCAGGATACGGGGAGGGAATTCATCTGCAGCTTCATTCCTGGGCTGTGACCGCCTTCAGTCTGCATCGTCATTCGAGGAGACGGCTGTGATTTGTGTGGCCATGGCCGCATGGCCACCTACTTGGGCATGTTGAGTGATTGTAACAATGGGTCGGCAATCGATTCCCTGTCCCGACTGTGAAATCAAACATTGTGCAGGAGCTCCGGCGGTGGCGGGGGCGCAGCAACCGATGGGGCTAGACCAGGACTCTGTGTCGGCGGCGCTGGCGGCAACGATGGCGGCGGTCAACAGTGGCTCATCGAGCGGCAGCGGTGCTAAACCGTGACCTTGCGGGCCGACGTTCCTGTCTGCATCTGGGAAGCTGTTGGCTTGTGCAAGGGCAGCAGAAAAGCGTATTGGTCACAACATGAACTGGTGAGACAGCGTTGCTTCATTACGAGCAGATATTGACAAGAGCGGTAGCCTCGTGTGTCATGTCGTGGTGAGCTGTTCTCATGAATGATTATCCTTCCGAATCTCAACTGTGGCTCGTGGCGATCTTTTGCAATGCAAGCTCCCCGACACCTAACCTGGATGTCACAGAGTCCCAGCAACCGCTTCAACCTGAACATGGTGCCACACTACAACAGGTGCCATGCTGTCAAACTCAACTGCACACCTACAAGCCGTCTGGTCGTCAAAGTCCTGGAATGTTCAGATGCTGAAAACATCGAGGGCAGCAGCTGTAGCAGCCTTGCACGGCGGCAGCCTGCGCCGTCTCGGCCGCCAGAGCGTGCCAACATGCAGAGCCCCTCCGTTCTCACGTGCGTCCCCACCAGCAGCGGGCCGCTTCAGGAAAAGTCGTCGATGTCGTCTTCGTCATCGTCGTCGTCCAGCAGCTGGGTGGACAGCTGCTGCGCCATGTACTCCTCGTAGCCGACTGTGGTTTGCAGGACTACAAGGAGTCGTCAGTCACGATCGGCGGCGCCGCACTGATTGCTCAATGACGCACTCCTTGTGCAGTGATCATGCCTCGAAACTATCTGGCATAGGCCATGGGCGGGGCACTCTGTCGGCGGAGCCGCGGAGCAGGGTTTGGCGCATCAGGTGGCCAGCATGCAGATGACAGGCACGGCAACAGGCGCTGCAGGCGCTCACACTCTTCCTGCTCTCCGTCCTCAACGGCCATGGCGGCGACCAGGATGGCGGTGCGCTGCTCCTGCAGGGTCTTGAGGTGGTCCGCCAGCCGGTCCTGCGAGCAGCGTACATGCAAAGCGCAGGACGAGCAGCATCATGTTACCTTCATCGCCACAGACTGCCACCCAGGGCACTTGCTGAACCGCCGAACCAGGGGCAATATGCATGTGACGCGCTTACTCCGCTGGTGCACGACATGGTGTCTTCGCTGCCGGCCAGGTCTCACATGGCAACCACATCCCGATGTGTGTCTTGCATTGGGGACCCGCAGCGAACAACAACAGTTTGGCCTTTTCCCAAAGCAGCGAAACACAGCGCAGTGGCACCTGGATGCGCGCGAGAACGACGACCTTCTTCTCATTGTCGTAGGCGTCGATCATCTGCGCCTCCACCTTGTCCAGCTTTGCGTCTTTGCCACCGATGTCGCCCGAGATGGAATCGAGGTGCGTCTTGACCAGGTCGAAGTCTTCCTCCTCTGCGGCAGGAGAAGATAGAAGCTGTGAGCTTGAAAGCTTTCGCGAAATCCAGGTGCGTCTTGACCAAGTCGAGGTCCTCCTCCTCTGCAGCAGAAGGGTCCACTGCATTGTTCAGGGACTGCATTGCAGTTGCACTTCAGCTAGCGGTGTCCACTTCACGGGGCCAATGTGCCCATGCCGCGGATGTCGCCCGCGATGGCATCCAAGTGTGTCTTGACCATGGTGGAGTCACTGTGCTCTGAAGAACCGAGACGTTCAGAGCTCATGTTAAGCCGTCTCTGAAACTTGCACGACATACTGGTCCACAGATCGCATGACGGCGCTGGCATGCTCATTCTGCCTGCACCGCTCTGGACTCCACAGAGAGCGGTGTTTCTTGCTTGCGCACTGTCGCTGCAGCGCTTCTGGTCGTGAAGCCTGATTGCTGTTCGCAGTCAAAACTGCAACCCGCAGCAGAAGGCGCACCTCCTTCGTCGAAGGTGGGCGCGGCCTGCTGCTGTTTCTTGGACGGGGACGCCGCCTCACGCTGCTGCTGCTGCTTCTTGGCCGGCGTCGGCGCGGCGGCCTCGCGCTGCTTCCTGCTGCCAGAGGCAGGGACGCCCGCGGTCTTCTTGCCCTTCTTCTTGCCAGCCTGCGGCTGCTGCGGCTGCTGCTGCTTCTTGGGCGACGGCGGCTGGTGCGGCTTGATGGCCTTAACCTTGATGGGGTCTGTCTGGAGCGACACAACATGGCAGATGCGGGAGTCAGCAAGAATGCAGCGCAGTCGGCACTGGCGGTGTGTGCAAGTATCAAATCGGTGTGACCACGCTTCAATAATGCGCCATGTATGTAAGAGCACACGTTGCTGTGAGCAGCAGGTATACAGACTTGATGCTGCTTCCAGAGCTGGGCCACAGGCACGCAACATGCTGCAAAATCAGCCGAGCGCGAGCAAGAGGGAACTCCGAGAGCGAGATCAATGCCTCTCGATCGTCGACATCGCAATGCTGGAGCCCCGGTGAGCCAGTTACCCACAGCGTCGCACCTCAGATGGGGGCAGTTTCTCTATGTCGGACCAGCGCTGCCACCAGGTACCGCCCGATGGGTTGGGTGTCTCCACCACCAGCTTGGCGTCCTTCGGCACGTTTGGCTGCACCGCATTATACATACATATTGCACAAGCTCCAAACCTCGTATCGAAGCATTTATGGCTCCGACCTTTGTTTTGAAAGAACTTCGCAGGAGTGTAGAGGTGGTTGCAACTGCTGCGGGGCTGCAGGGTTCTCGTTGGCGTGATGTAGTGTGCATTATGCCGGCAAATGCAGCATGCAGCAGATATGGGTGCGCTTTATTGTCAGCAATATGTTTGCTTACCCGGTTGTGGATGGCATCTGATAGGTCCTTCAGCGACTCTATGTCTGCAGTGAAGCCTGGCGTCTCCTTCGGGAACTGTTGCAGGAGACACTGGAGGGCGTGAGGCAGTCGGCCCCCTCATTACCCATTGGGTTGGCAACCAGCAGCAGTCTTGTTGCTGTGTCGGCTCACACCCAAAGACGCATGCTTTAGGCATACAACCGGCTGCATGATCAATACGAGCATCATGCATGATGAGAGTTTTTGGTGCACAGCTGACGCTAGCACATGAACAGCAGGTGGTCATTGTCGCCTGTCCGCCGTGGATATTCACGGCGGCTTTGCATGCTCTACGTTGCCTTTCACCAGCACACCTGCTTGTTCTCGTGGCTGACTGCTGCAGCCTGCACGGATCTCTTTCCCATATTTGACTGCCCGGTTGGCTTGCCCGCAGGTGGTAAGGAAATCTCTTGAGCTGACGACGAGACTGTGTTGTGCTCGTGTGGGCACTGCAGCAAACAATTTGTGTGCTGACAGCTAAACTGTGACCTTCGAGATGCAGCTGCACAGTCATCAGACCTTCTGATCAGAATCCTCACATCAAGCGACAGCGCGACAACAGACTGCAGCGCTCTTGAAAGCATCATCGAATGCTCCTCCCGCCTGAGGTGCCGCCTTTGATGAAACAAGCCTAGCAGGTGCGCACACAAGATTGGCCGATGGTGCACCAAACTGAACAAAGGACAGCCCAACACTGTGCATGGGCTGCCATCATCGGACAGATTTCAAAATGCGGCTTTGCTGCCGCTTCAGCAATGCTTGTCCCTCGCAAAAAGCCACGACCGGAGCTGAGCGAGGCATTGACGAGGAGTCCTGCATGCAGGAGTCAAATTCCTCTCGTCCACCAACGGCTTTGATCTTTGATGATGAGGCACCTTGCAATCAACACCCTCAGCGCGTGCTCAAGCAGCATGCAGCCGCTGCGGCGCCACATGCTGCTGCGCGTGCCGACGCCACCCATCAGCGGCGGCTTGCAGCTTGCCGGCGGTGTCAAGGTTGGCTTCACTGCTAGCCACGGCGCGGCACCCCCTTCTCTGACCGGCCACAGTCTGCGCCACTGCGTGACCAAGGCCACCCGTGGTTCGCCGCCCTACCTGGCCGTGACCAGCGTCTCCGCACGCGCCGCGCCGCCACTGCCGCCCGGCGTCGACCCTCTGCAGGCCCTCGGTAGTGTCGAGTTCCTTTTGCAAACCTGCTCTACAATAAGCTTGATGGGTTTTGACTATTCAAGCAACCCCATTCTAGCTGCATCGTGTGAGACTTGACGCAGGCCGGGCATGCTACTGTACCAACAGCAGGATAACACCAAGCTGCATGCTGCCACCCAAATTGGCCGTGCTTGCATGCATGCGCAGCTACAGGAATTGAAGCCAGTGGCGATGACAATGCATCGCCATGCCATCAAGCTGAGCCTCTTGCATGATGACGGAGCCTCTGACTCCTGTTCAATTGCCAAGCACAGCGGGTGGGCTGGCGTCTCCCAATGCGCCCGTCCCGCTGCCGGTCCTTTCTGCCGGCCGAGCAGCAGCCCGCCGCCCTGGTGGCGCAGCTGAGCGCCGACATCAGTGAGCTGGAGGGTTTCGTCCGCGCGACCGAAAACGAGATCAGGCACGGCTCCACTGCAACAGCATGATGCCCCGCGCCGCCTGTGCATCGCATGAGTGCTGAGCGATTGCAGGTGCTGGAAGCGGCTTGTGCCAGCTGCGCACACGTTTGTTGTGTGGCTGAAGCTGATGTGCATGTACCGGTGCCGCAGAGAGACATGCTGGCGGTGCCGAGCGCTGATGAGTCAGACATCAACGACGAGCTCAAGGAGCACTTCGAGGGGGTGCGCCTCGTGCTCCCCACCTGTGTTTGATTTGACTACACTCGCTGTTGCATGGAATGGCTACCTGCCGAGCTGAATGAATTGCCGAGACAGTGAGGGACACGTGCAGTCCTCTAATGCATGCACACTGCATCCCGCACTCCGCACTTGAGCATCCCCGTCTGCGCCTGCCGACCGCTCGGTCCGTCCGCAAGAAAGCAAGAGGTTTATTCTGAACCTCGAACCTGTGAAGCTGATGAACGAAACCTGAATGAAGAAGGTGCTGGAGCGGCTGGTGGAGCGGCAGCGCCGCCTGGAGAAGGCGCGCCAGCGCCTCGCGGTGGGCCTGCTGCCGTCCATGCTACGCGGCAACGACAAGCAGGTGCGCGCCTTCGACTTGGGGCCAGTCATCCAGCTGCAGTGGCTTGTTTATGTTCGGTGGTTGGAGCTGGAACCTAGCCGGCCAGCTCGGGCGGCCCGGCTGCCGCCAGTTCGTCTTCCGTAGGAGGCGTGCGTCGTGCATGTGGCACATCGGCAACCTGCTGGGGCGCGTCCTCCATCCAGATGCCCTGGGCTGCGTCCAGAGCCGTTCACTCGTTAGTAGGGTGCACGGGCGAATCTTGTGTGCCGACTTCCATCTGCCCCGCGGCTGCTGGAATCGCAGGGCGAAGTGGTGGCAAAGGAGGAGGAAGAGGAGGAGGTGTGGCAGACGACCGCTGCGGAGGAGTTCCGCTGAGGGCTGCACGATTGCCGCGACTCCGCTCTGGATGTATCGGCAACAGGAGTCTGCCGTGTTTGAGTAGGCCCCACCTGGGGCGATGTCGTGCGTTAGGTGATTGTTCATTATGATCACCTATGGTCCTAGCTGCTCTCAGCTTCGCAGCACGGAAACTCAGAATCGGCCAATCAGCTACGCGAGAACACTTGATCAGGCCACAACACCACGAACTTCTCTCCGCACCTGTGATTGTCGCGGCCAGCTGCAGGGCTGACAAACTGCGTGACCTTGACAGCTATCCTTGGTACAAGTGCAGCAGCTGTTTTATCCCTGTGCGTTGCCATACTCACCTCACGCCTGCAACCTGCGCCGCTCTGAACTGCCCCGTGTCATGTGAGGCAGCCGCTCGATGCTCGCGCGCGCCATGAACGGCAGAACGGGTCCCAACTCAAGGGGACCTGCTAGCCGACAGCACAGCGGTGGCGCCGTGCCAGAGCCGCTGCTGGCGTCCGTCGGCAGCAGGGATCTGTCAGCGACAGACTTGGTGCGCCTTGCTGGCCAGATGGACCCGGACGCAATCATGGCGCAGCGCAATGGCTCAGAGACACCACCAGGGTCGCGGAGCAGCTCCATCGCGGAGTGGCAGCCAGCGGGGATCAACACCTTCAATGCGGCCAGGCGGCAGCATGCGTCGGCGCACGCGGCCGGCGAGGCGGTCGGCGAGGCCAACTCGCAGTCGTCACTGCCACCTGGGCTGGAGCCTCCAATCCCCTCAGCCAGCCCCCACATCCCGGCGCCTGTGCCGTCTGGCATCGTGCCAGCGGATATCAGGGCTTCCTCCGCCAGGTCGGCGGCCTCCAGCGACTCGGGATCGACATGGTTGTCCCGGGTGACCGCCAAAACTGACGACTTGAGGAAAATGTTCGAGCTGCCGCCCTCGGAGGTGAGCTTCGCTCAGCAAGCATGTCGCGTTCTCTTCTCTCTCGGGTGACGTTCGAGTATCCGGGTGGATCTTTCTTTCTGGGGGCGCCCTGCCTGCTCGCAAGACTCGCACAGCCGGTGCGAGCGGTGTACGGCAGCCCTAACTGCCCTAGAGGGTTAGAATGGACCCTGGCGCGTGCTGATTTCTGCTGACCGGGCGTAACTGGCACCGTCACGAGCAGGGAAGGGTTTCGGCGTGTGAGTGCTTTCTGCACATGAGAGATGTGGTACATAGCACTTTTCGGCCGCTTTTTCGCTTTTCTTCGGCTGACCAGGGGTTGCAGAGCCTACCTGTAGAGCCTGCTCATACTTGTTTGCCACACAGCATCTCGTGAGCTGGGTGGGGGATCTCAACGGTCTGTGTTTCCGAACGTCATGAGACACCCAAATCAATGGGGGTAGCGCGGTACTGTCACCGACGGGCAGCAGGGGTCCACCCTCCCACGAAATTCAGTGCGGTGTCTGGCGCATGGCATGCAGGGGATACCGCCTGACACGCATGGGAGACCGCCTGGCGTGGTGCAGGCTGGGTCTGCCGCGCTGCAGCAGCGCGGCGCCACCCCAGCTCGGGCTGGCCCAGACTGCTTCCTCCGACTTGACTCTTGTCGTGCTGCTGCTGCAGAACGTGATGGACGATTTCATCTGCGCGCTCCAGAAGAAGTTACTGCTGCAAGGTGCGGCTGCTGGCGGGGTTGCGGCGTTGGCACCCTGCTGCTGCGCTCTGGCCGCCCGTGATCGTGCCGCTTGTGGATCTGGTCGCATTAATGGCAGTGCCGTGGAGACACTGTCTCCTGAGGCTCCTGTGCACTGGCGCAGGCCGCATCTACGTGTTCGAACACTACGTGTGCTTCCACTCCAACGTGTTTGGCTATGTGAAGAACAAGAGCATCCCCCTCAAGGTGAGGCGACGGACAGGCCATACCTCTGGCGTGTGCTTCCTGCACTGCTGCTCAGCCAGTGTGTCCCTCCCTGGTCTGACCGGCGCCTAGGGCGGTACATGCGCGGCGCACGGTGCCGCCATCAGGGCGGCGGCCGCCTGCCCCTGCGCCGGCGGCCGTATGGCGCCAGCCGCTGCTCTGGACGTTGCAACATACGATCATTGGTGTTTGTGCACACGCCTGCTGTTTGTGCACACGTCTTCCTCACGGCCGAGTCAGCTGCCTCCTGTCGCAGCTGTCTGCAGCAGCCAGCATATGCCCGTATGTACGCTATTGCGTCCTATAAAATAGCCTACTTTTCCTCCACGTGTTGCAACACGAACCGGTGCCCTGCTGGCGCGCCGCAGGCGGTCACTGCGGTGCGCAAGCGCAAGAACCTGGGCATCCCCAACAGCATCGAGATGCACTGGAGCGACGGCGACCATCGCCGCAGGGAGTTTTTCACCTCCTTCCTGTCGCGGGAGGACGCCTTCCGCCTCATCGTGGCCGCCTGGCACCAGTCCGCGCCCGACAAGGCGGCGGCGCAGATGTTCTCCGCTGGCAACCGCAAGCGTGAGGGCTTTCACTCGAAGATGCCCTCTCGTTTGTCTGTCTCGTTTCCTGCACCGTAGAGGTTGCAGGTGCTCCTGCACTGTTGCAGGTGTTCCTGCAACTGTCAAAGGCAGGTGTGCAGGGGGCTTGGGGGCTAGGAGGCGAGGAGGCGTATGCATAAGCCGCAGGCGGCTTGCCGGGTGATGAGCCGCTGCCCTCTGTGCATGCACGCATACTTGAGCTTTGCACGGTTGGCACGGCGGTGTGCAACTGACCAGCTTGATGCCCTGCAGCGGTGAAACACGCGCGGTCGGCGACGTCGGCGGAGTTTGCCTCGGCGCTCGCATCGGCGAGGGGCAACGGCGGCGGCGGCGAGGACATGCCGTCCGCCGGCGGCGGCCAGGAGAGCTTCCTCACCAAGTCGGCCAACCTGCTGAAGCGGCCGATGGTGTCAGTGCAGCGCCGTGCGAGCGAGCGCGCCGCCGGGCGCGCCGGTTCCGCCACCGGCGAGGTGCACACGATTGCTTCCTGCTGGTCTTGCCATCGATTGCCCTCCGCTGTTGTGGACCAATCCTGTGGCTCGGGTGTCTTGTAGCCTGCGAGGCAGCATGGCAGCTGTAAAGGTCTGTCACTTGCCGCAGTGCTGTCTGGTGCAGCAACTGCTGCGTCCCTGCTTACCTTAGCCTGAACTGCAGCAGCCATCAGCCAGGTGCCAGGGCCAGCGTCTCCAACCTGCTGGCTCATGTGCCCATGCCGTCCTGCCCGCAGCGCACGTCAGGTGATGGCAATCCCGGCGGTGCGGGTCGCATGGTGATGGACCGGACCAGCCTGGCGACGACAGCGGAGCGGTCCAACAGCTGGCACGACTCAACGCCGTCGGAAGACGGCGATACAACCGCCACGCCCGACAATGTGAGCTGAGTGCCGTCATGTCTAGTGTCAAAGATTAGCACACGCCAGCAGGATGCGACCCTGGCACTGGTTACATCGCACTGTGCTGCTGCTGGCTGTGTGCTGTCAGCGCGTCTGGTGAGGTCCCGAGGTGAGTCGTGGCTGGCCTCGCCTCGTGCATGGCCAGGGTCGAGAGAGCCAGCAAATGGGTGCAAAATCCACGAGCAGGAACATATGCCCATCTTCGTATGGGGACATCGCAGGGCAGCGAGGACGGCGATGCCGACAGCGTGGCCATCCGCGACTATTGGGCGCCCACCGCGGCGGAGCCGCCGCCGGTGGCGTCCGGCATGCAGCCGCTGGTCGAGGGCCAGCTTCGAGGTGTGCCACGACGTCCGCCTCCGTCGCCGTTCCCCGCCGCCTCCTGCCTCCATAACCACGCTGCGCTGTTGGTCTCTTGCATGGGTGATTGCAGCCGTCTCCACAATGTCGGAGTGCACTTGGAGTGGACCATGAGCGCCAGACGCGCAGAGCTTGTCCTGTGCTGGTTTCATGGCACGCAACACCTTGTCATACTGGGGCTGCTCTTGTGCCTGTCCTCGAGATTCCCTCCATCGCGCCTGCCACCATGCCCCTCGCACACACGGAGGATTTTTTTGCCGATACCGACGCCACCGCGGTGCCCATGCGCAGGCATCACGATGCAGGACCTGTGCCGCCGATTTCTCAGCGACGAGTCGACGTTCTACACGGACTTCCACGCCGCGCGAGGCGACGAGCAGGCATCCATCAGCCCCTGGCGCAACCACGCGCCTCTCGGCCGCGTCCGCGAACTGCAGTTTGTCACAGTGCTCAAGGTGCCCACGGTCGCCCACCGTAAAGTTCAGGCATGTTCAGGCAGTCTACAGCTTACATAGTGGGGCACACACGGGGGGGCAGGAGGCTGAGCGCAGGCAGTGCTCAGGCATGGCGCGGCCGCCACTTCTTGCATGCGGCTTGCCTGCTCCCGCCCACACCATGCTTCTGTGCACGTCAGCGACGGCCACCATCAGTGGAGCGAGACAACGAAGCAGCGAAGTGAAAAGGCTTACACCATGTCCGCGCAGTCGAAGATCGGGCCGCCAAAAGCGATGTGCTACCAGACGCAGCGCTACGCCATGTACGAAGGGGACCGCCTGGTGCTCGAAACCTCCCAGGTGCACTGCCGTGTCCACCTGGCGCTCGCAGCATCTGTTGGTTTGCTGCATCACAGCACCATAGGCACGGCAATGGTGGGTTGTTTGCCAGGTTTTGCTGGGCTGTGAAACAGCTGTCGGGCTGGTCGAGGGGGCTGCTGCATCCGGTGGGCTGTGCTGCCGCCTTGCGCGTCGTGGCCATCATGGCAGTGGACTCTTGGCGGGAAGCCGCCACTGCATCCAGTCAATGCTGTCCGGGAAGGCCACAACCAGCCTTGCCCAGTGTTGGCGCAGGTCATGCCCGACATCCCATACGGCGACTGCTTCACAGTGGAGGCGCGGTGGGACATCGCCGCGGCGCCGGCGGCGCCAGGACAGCCGCCGACGCTGGCCGTCACCACGCACGTCATGGTGGACTTTGCAAAGTCCACCATCTGGCGCAAGGCCATCGAGTCAGGGGTCATCGCCTCCTGCCGCGGGAGCCATGAGGAGTGGCTCGCCGCAGCGCAAAAGTGTGTTCCTGACTGCCGTTTCCCGTCCTAGCCCCTCTTTCGCTTTCCGCTCATGCGATGTCGCTCTGGCGGGCGCGCCGCCTCTGTGCTGGGAATGTCGCACATGAGACTCCGCCTTTGCAGGCTCGGGCTGCCCAAGACGTGCTGCCGCAGTACTGTATGGGCACTCGTGGCTGTGTGCTGGGCGCTTGCACATGCGGTTGACGACACCGTCGAAGTGTGAGCGGAGACGGAGCCGGGATGACGCCCCGTCCTTGCCTTGCGCAGGGCGATTGACGAAGGCGCCGTGGCTGCGCCTGCGCCGCCGACAGCGCCCGGCTCGTCCGCAGCCGCCGCTCGCGCGCCGGCCTCACCAGGTGACTTGCAGTTTGGCGTGCGGCCCTGCCAGACCGCGGCGTACTGTTGATGCCAGCCAAGACTGTTTGCAACATGCCATGCACATGTGGGCCGCCCCCCGCCGCTCGGCGCTGCAGTCTAGAATGCAGCCGCGTGGAGTGACTGACCGGCCTGCTGCGGCTGCCGCAGGCGCGAGCAGCTCCGTGCCCAACATTGGGGCGCCGCCCGGCAGCCCGGCGCACCTGGCAGGCCTCGTCGAGCTGCTGCCGAGGGAGCACCGGGCGGCGGTGGGGCGCCTGCTGCTCGGCGAGGATGGCGGCAACGCTTCAAATCCCGCCTCGTGAGTTCCCAGGGTTCGGTTGCGAACCTCCGAACGCTCCGCCGTGGCCGGGCAGTGGGACATCCAGTGTGGGACATCCAGTGTTCTCCTGCACAGAGGCTGCTCACGACAGCAAACCGCAAGCAGGGTGTGTAGCTGCGCAGCAAGGACGGCGGCGGGTCCTGCCTTCCTGCCTCGTGAGTCACAGACCGCCTGTCCGTCCCTGGACCACCCCTTGCAAGGACAGCCAACTTGCGCGTACCTGCAGGCTGATTGCAGGGTGGCGTGCTGATACTTCCTGTGCGCATACATGGCGGCCAGGGTCGACCAGCGCTTGCCCCTGCAAGGCTGAGAACTCGCAAGCCTGCACGTATCCTTGCCTCTTCTCGCAGAGCTGCGGTTTGCCGTCCAAACCGGTGCCTGCGCCTATGCGAGGCAAATGCACGGTCCATGGCTGCACAACTCCTGACTGTTTCGGGGGCAAGTATGGCCTCAGCCGACCGGTGCCCGTCCTGCCACAGGCCGAATGTGAAGCGGCGGCTGTCGCTCGGCAGCGCGCGGCAGCGGCCGGAGCCCAGCTCCGTCGGCGGCCGCGGCCGCGGCGGCCTGCTGACCAAGCGGCAGTGGGTGCTGCTGGGCCTCGCGGCAGCAATCGTGTCCCTGCAGCTGCTCATCCTGTGGCGCACGGCGGCGTCCGCGGGCGGCCACGGCGGCATCGCGCCGCCAGCGCTCCATCCGCAGCCGGTCCTGGACCTTCCCGGCATCGGCGGCGGTGACGGCGGCGGCGGCCCGTTGCTCACCAGCGACGGCACTAACTCGGCAGCGGGCGGTGTCTTTAGCAGCGCAGACTCCCAGCCCCCAGGCGGCGAGGGGCCGTTGGGTGGCGCCTGGGCGGCGCGGATGCAGCTGCTCGCCGGCGACGTCGACGTCATGCGGCGGCGGCTCGAGTTGCTGGCTCGGGATGTGGCGACGGCGGCAGCGGCGGCGCCGAGCGCCGCTGCAGGGATTGCGCCTGACGACGCAATCGCCTCTCCCGGCGCCTGCGCTGCGGGCGCCGCCGGCGTATGAGCCTCTTTCGAATTGGTCAATTGTTACTGCTGCGACTTTTTTGCAGCCGTTTGTACCAATAGCCTGGTGTCAATGGCAGTGCCCTTGGAACTCTTGCACACTGTGCGTTCACTACCCGCGGGTGTGAAGAAACAATGCACATGCGTGCAACTTTTGTGAGCCTGCGTGTTTGGAAAAATGACGCCGCAAGCGTCAGGTACCTAGCCCAGCGCTGAGCGGGTAGCAGTGGTGCAGTGGTTGCTTTGCTTCGTCTACACGTGACTTGCGACGACATCAGCATGTCGGCTGAGTGGCTGCACAGCACACCTCTCCACCTGTAAATTGGTGCCTATGCCAGTTGGCCAACAGGCAAACGCTGGAACCGCTGGCTGAGAAGCTTTGTGGGGTCTTTAAATAAACCCTAGCAACCAAGTACCGGCCACGCAGCATGCTCTGTTGCTCTCCGCTGCAATCCGCAATAATAACATCGTCACGAAGTCATCGTGAAGCTTTTGCGCGAGCGCATGAACACTGGGCTTGAAATCCAGTGTATTCATAGCGCATTCTGTGACCAACGCTTGTGGAAATCTGCCACGAAGAGTCCCGACCGTGCTCGTGTACATCGTTACATAACGGATGTTAAACGGCTAGTCGATAGGCAATGCGTCGTCTCCTGCTAGCTGTCCCGCCTGCCGCGAAACAGGGCCTGCTGCAATGTGCCAAGTCTGCAGACTTTTCTGCAGCCACATTGGAGGCAGTCGCCAGGGTGCACCGCCTCAGGGGAGTGTCAGCAGCCGCCAGCAGGCTTTTCAGCTCAGCAGAGACTTCTGAAGAGGTGTGGCACCTGGCTGATCTCCAGTTGTGAGAAGCGATGCGCGCTCTGGTGGCGGCTTGTTGCAGGCTTGTGCTTGTCACAGCTGCGGCAGCATTTTGGATCCCAGCAGTCTGTACAATTGCTTTCGTTTCCTCCGCTGTGCCTAATACATCTTTGTTGCAGCAGGTATCTGATCATGCGGCCGAAGCAGCGGGCGCTGTTGGGGCTGGTGATGCGACTCTGATGCCGCCAGCAACGCAGCCACTGACAGCCACGCCAGGCCCGGTCGACGATTTTGCGCCAGCGGCCCCCGCCGGCTCGACGCGCGACGGTCGCCCTGCCGCTGACGTGGCCCCCACCGGCCACGCTGCCGCTGATGCGGACGCCGCAACCGCAGCCGCAGATGCTGGCACCGCTGCAGCCGCCCAACCGCCGCGGGAGCTTACCGCACAGCAACGGTTCAACCTCAGCCAAGAGGCGCACGCGGTGCAGCGTCAGATGAGCGAGCTGTTGGCGGAGCGGCGGGCAGGTGGGGCCTGAAAGTCTTCAGCTTTCCTCTACTGGAAGAGCAACTGCTCTTCGACCTGGGTGACTTGAGTGACGCTGCGTCTCAGCGATGCATCAGGCGAGGCAGTGGCAGCCAGCGCCCGTGGGCGCAGACACCCCTCTGATGAGGTTGTCATAGACATGGTCCACCGGCAGCAGATGGTATGAGAAGCCCACCGGGTGGTGGCCAACCTGCATTGAACCGTCGAAAACTCTGTCCTTACAGCATCCTCAGTGCAGCGTTTGTGCGATGTCCTGCAGCCGAGGTGGTGGCCATCTTTGAGCAGCATGTGGCGGCGTGCATAGCCAGAGCCGTGCAGATGCGCGCGCCGCCGGAATCGCCTACATTGCGGGCGGTGCGCCCAAAGTACACCTCCTTCAAGCTGTACTTCATGGCCCTCAAGGCCGCCAGGTGAGTCTCATCTGAAGTTTTTGTTGTTCCGGCTCCTTCAAACCTGTGTGAACCAGGTACAGCTCCTTCAAGCTCTAGTGGCGCTCAAGGCGGCAAGGTGGCTGTGGTGTCTGTGAAATTCTCGTGAACAACTCGCGTCCCTCCCTGCGAGCTTCCCTGTCGGCTAGGTAAACTGCCAGGAAGGTGTAATGTTTGTCCAAAGTTTTGGTGTGGATTACATCGGCGTCACTGTCCCTGCTGCAGGATGCCGCAGCCAATGGAGCGCGTGAGAGAGTACCTGCGCCACATGTGGACCTTCAACCACACGCCCGACGTCGGCGTCTACGAGCCGGCGCTCGCGGTGGCGCTGCCCCAGGACAAGCAGTCGCCAGTGCGGGCTGTGGATGCGCTCGCGGCTGGTCGCATCGTCGGCGATATGCTGGTGCGGCACGCTGCCGAGAGAGGGAGTGAGAAGTCTAGTCGATGCCCTGCGCTCTGCGCACCCGATGTCATGCAGCATCTGCTCCGGACTGGACGCAGCTGCCTTTGACCTGGAGCCCGAGCTGCGCACTCCTTCGAGCAGCCGCACTGTCTTGTGGCAGAGTTGCACACGCGGGCGCACCGGCATTCCAGCGTTCCGCCGCGCCAGCGGGTGGCCGTTTGGCCGTACTCTGTGCCTGCTTCTCATCACCATCAGAGCCGTCCCACCTCAGCCTCATCTCTACGTGTCACGTCTCACTGTCGTGTCTTGTCAACTGGTGTTCGCAACATGCTGGGCGTGAGGCCGAAAGCGCAGTGCTGCTTCCTGGCCATCATGCTATCTATCTTTCACCCTGCTCCTGCGCAGGATCGGGGCGTGAAGCCCAACGCGCAGTGCTTCTTCCTGGCCATCATGGCGTGCGCGGAGGCAAAGGAGCTCACCATGGCCTCATGGTGACGAGCCTCCCTGACGCCGCTACCCTTCTCAGCAGGGTCCCCAGAGTGTCCATCCCATGCGTTCGCACGCAGTGCACTGCAGCGCCAGAAGGCGTGCAGATGTCCGCCCGTCCCACGCGACCGCCCTCACAAGGTGTTGACAGCAAGTCTCGCTTCAGCCGTCACACTCGCTGAGGCACCTTGGTGTGTGGACGGCAGGCTCGTCCGCCAGCTGGGCGGCGACATGGCCGAGGTGGAGGGGTGCCACCCCGGGGGGCTGCGCGCCTGTCTGACTGGCGCGCTGCTGGCCAACGCACGGGCGGGGCGGCTGGACGACGCGGCGGACGTGCTCGACGTGGCCGCCCGCCTGCGCATCCGCATGAGCGCCGGCGCGCTGCAGGTGCGGAGGTCGCTCTCGATTTCCTCCTCCTCCGGTTGGGGGAACATGACCATGCGACTCGGCTCCCGCTGTGAGACAGCATGGGCGGAACCGCCCTCCTGCCGCGGTTGGCGCCGCTTGCTGCGCAGGGCACTTCGAAGACCGGCTGTCCGCGCTGCGTGCAGCGCGGTGCTGTTTGCTGGTGCTCCCCCTGTGGTTGTATCATCCCTGCGGCCGCACACGACACCTCAACTGCTCAACCGCCGTATCGCCGTAGGCGATCCTGCCGTTTGTGACGGAGCGGCTGCGGTGCGACATCCTGCGCCTGGCGGTGGACACCATTGCGCAGCAGGTCACCACCGAGGTGCGTCCGCCTGGCCCATTTTCTCGTGTAGAGTTTAGAGTTTCCAGTCTCCCCTGGTATGCTTGCATCATCCCAGGTTCTCTGATGTCCACTTGACGGTGCTTCTCCGGATGTGCGAGTGTGTGCCGCGCCCTAATGCTGCTGCCGGGGGCGCTGCGGAGCTCCTGGAGTTTGGGGCTTGCATGGCTGTCCGCGGTCGCGAGCAAAGCCTGGCCTGAAGGCTGGCAGTGCTCCACTGGGCGGGCGCGCATGCCAACTGAACCGTCGTGATGCGACCGCCGCAGGGGCGGCAGACGATGCCCATCAAGATGGACGAGGGCACGCTGCTGGCGGTGCTCAATGCCGCCGCGGCGCAGGCCGATGCGCAGCTGGCGCGTGCCACCTGGGACCTTCTGGTGACCAACAATTTGGCCCATGTCTCTTGGAACTCACTTTTGATCTTGCTTTGCAATAACCTGCATTGTGAAATGGTCTGCCCTCTGACACTGGCATCCAAGCTCGACACCAGAGGTTCAATGCTCGGACGCTACGCATGCAATGCCAGGGGCTCGACAACCAGGAACATTCCGAAATGCACCCGCTGCAGCACTCGACAGAGTGACAGCACGCAAGACCTTCCCGCACGTTCCGTCTCGCGCAGGTACGCTCGCTTGCGCAGCCAGCGCTACGGCCGCTGTCGGCCGCGCCACCGCCGCCGTCGCGGGATGCGCCGACAGGCGCCGCTGCGCGGGGCAGCTGCCGCCGGCTGGTGGAGGCACCGGGCAGCCGGCCGGCTCGGCAGGCGCGGAGCTGGGCCAGCCGGGCGGCGCGACTGAAGCGCCGCCAGCAAGCGGCGGCGCAGAGGCGGGGGCAGAAGATGTAAACCCTAAGGAGCGGGGCCACTCCGTCAGGTCCGCGCCGCTGGAGGCGCCGTGCATCGCCGCCTTCCACGCAATGATCCACGTGCTTGCGGCGTCCGGCGACCTGAGGTGCGGGGCTGAGCTGAGGAGCTGACGCTTCCGATATAGAGTGTTGCATGCAGGATATGTGCATCGTAGCATCTTCGCCTTCTTGCCGCTGGGAGACGTCAGCCTCATGCAGCTGCCAGGCAGGCACTACTTGCCTATGCCTCTGGGCGTGAGTGACTGGCTGTGCAGCAGGTCGGCTGCTCCAGACATACCAGCCTCACATCCTCAGCACACCTGGACTCTTGCCCTGCGGAAAACCTCGATTCATAATGCGCAGGGGCGCCTTCACCTTCGTGCGGGAGCTGCAGCGGACGCACCCTGGAGCGACTGGCGCGACCGCCTGGCATCGCATCCCCTTTCTGGTGGACGTCGTCGCGCCTTCGGTCGAGCAGATCGACGCCGCCTACTTCGTGCTGGAGGACATGCACTCCAAGGTGAGTGCAGGCGTGGAGGCTGGGGTCCGGGCGGGAGCGTGGCATCGGGTGGAGTGTTAACAGGGCGGCACCGCGCTGCTGCACAGGGTTGAGATCCATCGGGAGCCCAGCTGCTGGCTGCGGTCGCACTCGAAGGGAGGCGTGATGGGGCTCGGGGTCTGTGCTGTAGCTGTGCTGTCCACCTGCTTGGCAGATTGGACCCGTGGCTGATAGGCCCGTGCCGCGGCCGGCACAGAGGCACTCGAGCGACGCGCTGAAAGACTCAACCCACGCCACATGCGCAGGGCGAGGTGGTGACGGTGCCGATGCTCAACGCCGTGGTGGCGGCGTGCGCCCAGGTCGGCGACCTGGCGCGTGCCTTCGAGACCTTCGAGGTGCGGCAGCCAGACGGCACAGGCTCGGGCCGAAACCTGTCCGAAACCTGTCACGTGCTCGTGCCGCAGTCGGAGGTCGCTGCACCGTCAGCCGCCCCTCCATGCCCCCTGGTGGCTGGGTTGCTCGTGCTGCGCACCCCAGCAGAGATGGTGTCTGCAACTCGTCACCTTGCCACGCGATGTACCACCGCGACCAGCGCTTCGCCTGCGTCCTGGGACGTCATGTGCGCCCAGCTGTGTGAAATGTGCCCCACGAAAGCCGGCAAGGGCGCCGAGGGTGGTGCTGGCTGCAAACGTTTTTGTTCTTGAAAGCTCGACGACTGCCACACAGGCGGCACCAGCGCTGGGGCTGGCGCCAGATGTGGACACGTACAATGCGCTGCTGTCTGGGTGCATCCGCCATGGGCAGAACGCCAGCGCGCCAAGGGTGCGCGCCATTCACGATCAGGTCGTACAGAAGAGTGAGTCTGCTCACCGGTAGAGGTTCAGGGTCCAGGACCGATGTGCACGATGGCGCTCCATGCCAACCTCCCGCCCCGCACCACAGCGGCTGCATCAGGTGCACGACTCTGCAAACACGCTGCACCCTTCGGTAATTCCTGTCCTGGCCCATGGAAGCCTCCTCCCGCAGCCAGCTGCTGGAGCTGCGGGCAGTGGGGCCAGCGTCCACCGGCAGGACGCATGAGCTTCCTTGCTCTGCTCTCAACCCATCCACTGGGATTGCTGAACAACAGTGTCTCAACCTCCAGCTGCTGGAGGAGCTGCGGGCCGCGGGGTGGGCGCCCACCGCCAAGACGCACGAACTGCTGGTGGAGAGTGCCGTCGTCGCAGGCGATGTGCCCGCCATGATGGCCGCGCTGCAGGTGCGCCCGCACCCATCGACCTCATCGGCTGTTCTGGCTCCGAATGTGGCCTCTGGGCTCGCCCAGCCTCCGATTGTGCAGCCTCCAGCTCGCCCAGCCTCCAGCTTGTGCAACGTGTACCTCCTGGCGCTGCCACGGCGCATGTCGGCTGGCAGTCGCGCGGGTCGGGATCGTGCACGGCTTTTGAGCCTGGACGCCCTGTCATGGAGAATCTGAAGAAGGGAAGCGCTCCCCCGCATTGTCGCGCCCGCCTTTCCGTCCGTGGTGGCCGGGACTCAGTAGGGAGAGCGTACAGCAAGTGCCGGGGACAAACAGGGCGGGGGCCGGGCGCCGGCTGCATGTCGGCGGAACTCGTGGCGCCTGCCTGTCGGATTCTCCACACACCTGTCGCTAGTTTGGGCTCCTCACACCCTCAAGGCTCCAAGACTGCTGTCCTCGAACCTGCCCCGAGTCTTCTGAGCGGCCTAAGCGCACCCTGAAACCTGCATTCTCGTGCAGGACCTGGCGGCGGCCAACTATCAGCCGTCCATCGCGCTGCTGGAGAAGTGCGTGATGCGAGCTGAGCGTGCCGGAGACGTGCCCGCGATGCGCCTGCTGATGGGCCGCCTGGACCTGCTGAATTACAAGATGGTCGGCATCGCCGCCAAGGTGCCGCTGCCCCCTCCACCCACGCGACACGTTGGCTTTAGACCGCTGCCTTGCCCATTACAAATTTGCAACACGCGGACAAGCCTGGTGTGCTGCGCCGCGGCCTGGCCCAGCCTGCCTCATCGGCGCTTGCGCGGCACCCATGTCCAGGGGTACAGCCTGTGGGCAGCGGCAGCAGCGTTGGTCCATCGATTTGTACTGGGACCGTCACTGCGCAGTCTGACGCGCTACAACCCACAGGCAGCGGCCGTATGGGCATCTGCACATGATAATGCGCTGCCCGACCCGCCTGCTGACGTGTTGTGCAGCTGCGGCGGTGGGAGGAGGAGGGCGGCATGCCTGTGCTGGTCGGAGGCACCGCTTTCGTCAGCCGTCCCATGTCCGGCGGCTACCGCCACCCCGACATCTTCAAGTGCGCATCCAGCCTCCTTGTTGGGGTTACGCTGTCCTCTTGTGTCGCTGCAAAGCCTGTGCAAGCGTCAGAAAGCCAGCCTCAGCGCTCTCGCCGGCTTCCATCAGTATAGAGGGGCCTCGCGGCCGAGGCGCTGTTGCTGAGGTGCTGCTGCTGTGCGCACCCGCAGGAGCTCGACGCATGGCGCGGCTCAGTCGCGCCAGCGACAGCTGGACCAGGAGGAGGGCCTGGAGCCGGACATTGCCGACGAGGACTGGAACAACTCGGGGACGGAGGCCCGCGCCGGGCAGTGAATGGTGGGGCTGACACGTGCGGGGGAGGCCGTACGCCGGCATGAGTGCCCCTGGTCTGGCGATGGCTGCAGCCCGCATCCGGCGCGCTGCTGCGAGCAGGCGACGGCGGTGAATCTGCTGGGCGACGACTCGTCACGTTGATGTTTACCATGCCGTGATGTCGCCAGCTGGCACTCGTACTATGTCAGCGCTTTTGAGGGCCACCGCCAGTGGCATCTAGCCTGCTCCAACATGATTAGGAAAGGTTGTTGGTGAGCATCAACGAACAAGACTGTGCTCGCCGAAGGGCTGTACAACTGCGCGGTGCGACTCCTGTGACGACGTGGAACTTACCACCTTCTGCACCTCTGATCACCTGATGTACCATCGTGGTCACCTCCGCGCCGCCGGCTGGCGTGCATAACTGCGTGTAGTAGTACTGACTTGCAGCGACCCTGCCGCCTGCTGTGCGATCACTCGCTCCTCGCGGTCTTTCCCTGTAGCCAAGCCTCGTCACACTTGTCGTCAATCGTTTCGTGACGATGCCACCATCTGCGCCTCCCCCTGCCGGTGTCCATGCACTTCTGACGTGAGCCGGTGTCCTCGCTACATTGCCATCGCGTGTCTCTACTGCTGAACATGCTGGTACAGCTCCATTGGAGGTTCGGGACTCCCGATCGCGATGGGATGCGAGGAGAGGCTTGCTGATTTGTTATCAAGCTGACTTTCCGGAAACATATTTTCCAGTCGCCTTCCTCAGTGTTGCCAAGGGAGTACATAGACGGTTGAGCAGCTGCGCGCACATAGGGGCGGGGGCCAGGGTGACCTCGACAGTCGATACAGGTGATCAACCTGCCCGATATGCGTCAAATGATGCACTGGACGTATCAGAATTGTTTTTTGATGGTTTGATAGCTGCAGATCCGGCATGGAGACGATGCAACGGGGAGACTTCGGAGGGATGGCATCAGCCAGGCTGGCTGTGGTGATCTCGGTCGCGTGCGTCGCCTACTTGGCGACGCCGGTCGACGCCGGTAGAGCAATGCTGCAGGGTAAATCATCAGTGTCAGGTGAGGCCAACCACTTGTGCAAAGTGCGACTTTTATATTCTCACGTGCACGTGCATGTTTTGTGCAGCCTTCGATCCAAGCCGCTCGCCAGGCCTGACATACTCCCAGATCCGCTAATGTCTCCGACGAGAACTTGGCGGCGACTCCTCATCGGGGCTGTTGCGCTGCTGGCAACGTCATGTTCCGGTGTGCACCTGATACTCACCTAGTTGGGTGTCTGCTCAGGCGGCGGCAGCCCACTGACACCCACCACCCCGGTGGAGAGGTACGATTGGCGCGTATCCTTTCGCAAGGCGGCGCCCGATTGCTTCGAGAAGAACATCCTGGTCGTCAACGGCATGTTTCAGCCTACCATCCGCGTCCGGCGCGGCCACATCCTGGAGGTGCTCCATTGCCTACCCTTTCGGCCAAGAGCATTCTGTGCGTCGGTTTGCAGTGCAGCTGGAGTATCAGCCGGCCTGCTTCTCGGTATGCTCAGCAGGGTCTCGCCGGTCCGCGCGCCAGCCTGTCCGCGCATGCAGCGATGTCCAGTGAGGTTGTGGTGCTTTCGTCATGATGCGGCCATGCACGGCTCAGGTGAACGTGTACAATGAGCTGCCGGACAACTACCCGTCCATCACCAACGGCGGCGTCAGCATCCATTGGCACGGCCTGAGCCTCCGCGGCGAACCCTGGTGGGCACACGACCATCGCAGGGCCAGTGTTATGTAAACATCATCCTGCAGCCACACGTTGCCCGGTCATGACGAGCAGTGCGAGTGTAAGCTGGTGCAGGCTTGGCTGCGTTGCATGAGAAGGACTGCACATGGGCGACGGGCCACCTCCTTGCGAGTGCGCTGCGAGTGAACGTGCGCAACCTGTGGCCGCTGTCCAAGCAGCGCTCGCACGACCTCAGCAAACACGACAACGTCTGTGACGTGCAGCCTGCAGCGCTCGAACGTCGTTCACATAGCCTTTCTATTGCGCAGGTATGACGGCGTGGCTTTCGTGCAGCAATGCCCCATTGCACCTGGCCAAAACTTCACGTACAGGTTCCTCGTCACGGATGCACCAGGCAAGGCCCGACCGTGCTCTGCAGCGCGGCAACGTCGCATAGCTGCCATCCCAAGCCGCCATTTGAAGTGCGCAAGCGTAGTGCTGCCATCTGGTGCATGCCTGGTTTGTGGCGTTTGTGCTGGACGGGCACTGCCCGGCTGAGGCTGCTGATCAGGCCTGTGGCGACGGCGCAGGAACCTACTTCTGGCACGATCACGCCAGCGGCAACCACGCTGACGGCCTGGCAGGGCCTCTTATCATAGAGCCCGAGGAGGGCACCCCGGTGCGCACTAAACCCTAAAACCTAAACCCTAAACCCTACCAGTGGACGCAGGAAAGGCGACGCTGTCACACAGTTGCATCTTGCACCATTGCGAGTTGCGGTGGCTGCTCAGCAGTGCATGTGCGGGGTCCGTGGGCGCTGTTCGCAGCGCCAGCGTCTGGGCCTGCTCGGAAGCGTGCCGCGCATCGCCAATGCTGGTGTTATCGGTTGCGGCTGTTGACATGCCCGACTGCCGCTGGCGCTCAGGTCCTGGACCAGTACGATGAGGAGAGGACGGTGTTCCTGCACGACTGGTTCCACACCCAGGTGCCGCATTGCTGGAGCAACACGCACACCTAAAGCCTGCTCTGCAGCAGCCCGCCCCACGCCAGCGCATACTAGCACAGCTCTGTGTCCGTGGTGACTGCAGCAATCGGCTGATTCGCTCACAACGCGGCGCCAGTGCAGAACAAGGGCTGCTCGACGCATCTTCAGACTGCTTCGCTCATTGGCCATCATGTTCTATGCAGGGTGACGTACTGGCCATGAGCCTGAACAGGTGTAGTTCACGAGTGCACTGCTGGTGCTGCGCAAATGTGAAGGCTGTGGCAGTGGCTCGGCTTGCATGGCACAGCCCTAGAGCAGCGTCAGCGATGAGCGCGCGCGCTACTTGCCGCCTTGCATTGCGCAGCGTGAGTCACCATGACGAACGTGGCGCCGCCAGCTGGCCGGCTGCTCCCGCCAGTGCCCTACTGCACAGCGGGCACACATTTCCGGATCGACGCTCTGCAGGCCATTCGACCCAGCGAGGGTGACGGTCGGGCGCGGCGCCTGGAACTGGGTGCAAGTGCCGCAGGCGATCCTGATCAACGGCAAGGGGTACGCCATGGACTGTCCTCTCGGGTGAGTCATCTGTCCACAAGTGCAAACGTCCCCGTCCACCCTGTATGCATGGACTTCCCCGATCCCTTTCAGGGCAACTGGCCTCCAGACCCGCCCTGGTGCGGCAAGGGGCTCCGTGCATTTTGTGCAGGCCGCCGGGGGCGGCGAATCTGACGTGCGCCGTCAATCGATACACTGTCGCGCCTGGCCTCGCCGGCCAGCCGATGGCGTCTGCCGCAAATCCAGGTGTGCATGAACCATGCGCAACTACAGAACACTGGACGAGCAACACCATGCATATAACTGATGTTCGGGGTTCCTGCCAGACCCTGCCAGAGCTACTGCTTCTCCAAATCGGAAAGTTGCACGTGCAGTTTGCACCTGCTCAGTGCCTGCAGCGACAGACAGCTGAGCGGCTCGCTCACTCAGATTCGAAGTGCACCACCAACAGGCTGCTCGCACGCTGCACTGAACGTGGAGGCGAACAAGACGTACCTCATCCGGGTGGTGAATGCCGGCACGCTGAACATGCAGTCGCTGTGCTTTGAGGTGCGTGGGGCGTCCCACCCTGCAGCCTCTCATGTGCGACGCCATCTGTAAAAGAAGCAAACGGAGCACAGCTGCTGGCTGCTGCTGTTGCTAATTCACCTGCATCCTGTCCAACAGCCCCTGTAACGAGCACAACAGACTGGCTTGTGGCGCTTGACTTTTAATTATGTCGTCATGCTGATCAGGGGCACAGGGTGTCGGTGGTGGCTGCGGACGCCTCGCCGACTGAGCCGCTGTCAGTGCCTTGCGTCGATGTGAACGTGGGACAGAGGTGGGCCCTCGATCTCTCCTCCCGCGGCTCTCTCTGATGCTTGCGCTGCACCCCTTCCTGCTTGCATGGCGTGCTGACGAGTTGGTTTCAGCATCAGGACGAGAGAGTGTGTAGTGTCTCTGCGCCGAGACGTCACCACGCAAGCCGCCTGCTGTTGGTGGAAGCCAAAACCAGATAATGACTGTCTGTGGCGCACAGATACGACCTGCTGCTGACGACAAACGGGGAGCCACGAAACTATTGGATGACGTCCGCGTCCCAGGCACGACATCACCTCACACCTGCTGCTTGCTGGCTGCTCGTTGCGTCTGCAGACCATCATGCCACCGCTGCACTGCACACCCTGCATGGTCATGACCTACTGGCCATCTCCCATATATAAGCCCCAGCTTCACAGATGCAACCTCGTGTCCATCACACCGCATCGCATATCCCGTGCTGGAGGTTCCCGCCAGGTGCTGACGTTGCGTCTGTGCTGTGCAGTACCGGGCGGGTTCCCCAAATGGCTTTGGTGTGCTGCACTACGCGGGTGCGCCAAACATGACGCTGCCCACCTCGGCACCACCGCAGCCCGGCGCCATTGGTCCCTGGTCCCTGAGCACCATCAATGCGGTATGCGCGGCAGACGGCTGTCCGGGAGTCTCGAGCAGCATTTTTGTGTGCGTGTGCAATCGCTTCACGTGCTGCCGCGACCCGCGACCTACCGCCTGGCCAGTCGAGGACGGACAGCATGTGACCCCCAGTTTCAGTGCGGTCCTGTGTCTATCTGTTTCACAGGTCAAGTCGCGCGCCATTCTGTTCAACGCCACCGCTGCCGCACCCCTCAAATACCCCTGGCCGGGCAACCAGACCTCCCTGGCGGTGCCACCGGCCACCAGGAAGTATCGCATCGACATCTCGCAGCCGATCGTGACTCCGGTGACCTCCTGCTTCCCTCTGCGAGCGACTTCCTATTTGGCCAACACGCCTATGCCGGAGCACATTCACTACGCGCCCCCTAGACATGATGAGGACTGCCGGTATATGGATTTGTCCAGCAGACAAAGGTTTTGGCTGGATGATCGCATCGCAGGTGGCATTGACGCAGCTTGCCAGCTGAGCCTGTGCATGCGCATCCTGCAGACGGGCCAGCTGCGCTGGGCGCTGAACAACATCGCCGGCGCTGACACGCCCACCTGCTCGCCGCTCCTCGAGGTGCAGCCATGGACGGCAGCAGTCAAAGGCGGTTGCTGAAGCAAATGAAATTGCGAGGCGATATGCAGCACACCTGCAGCCAGCAAGAGTGCCGCAGGCCGTGTCGCAAGGCGGGCGTTTGCAATGCGTTCCTTGGCATTGTCTTCATTCTTTCGCTGCCTCAGACCTCAACTCCATGTTTCCAACTTAGCAAGTGGCGCTGTGGGCAGGACATCACGGGCACGCCAAATTTCCTCCGCCGCCAGGAAGTCACCCCCGGATACAACACCAGCGGCAATGGCGTGCTGGGCCGGGAGTCCTCAGGCGACGAGCCGACGGGTGCGGGCCCGCCAGCCTCTGCTCACGAACCATCTGGCGAATGTCTTGAAAGGCAAAGGAGACTGGGCGCATCTCGGCGTGCCTCCAAAGCCCCAACCACCGCACGTGGCTCAGTAAGTTGGCAGGGAATCTGTTGTCACCCGGCACACCCTTTCTGTTTTGACGGAAGAGGTACCTTACACAACGAGCTGGTGGTTACTTGTCCGGCATTGTCGACTCGTGCAGGCAGGGACGTCTACCTGGACGAGGTTTTCCCCGGCAGCCCAGTCGGTGGCCGCCACGTTGCACGCGTCAGCGTCGGTGCGCGAGAAGCTATGAAGAAAGCCTGCCGCTTCTCTATGACCTGTTTGTTGCATTATTCGTGTCATGAGCGTGCAGCTCGAGTCACAGCAGGTGATGTTGTGCTGTGGCTTTCAGTTGTCGTCGTAGCCTTATAGGCCTCGGAATGTGCTGCCGCAGGCAATGTGGTGGATGTGCTGATACAGAATGGGGAAGCATCTGCCTTCATGGGCAACCCGGCCGATGTGATGTGCGTGCTTTCCACCTCTCCAGTCGCTGTTCAATGCATCAACCGTTCAGTGCTTTGCCTGTTGGTTCGCTCAACGTGCTTGGGACGTTCTGCGCCACATTTTTGCGGCGCTGCAGCCCCGCTGTCTGCCGGCCCTGAATGGCGCACCATCGAACCTCCAGCCGGTGCATGAATATTGTCGGCCTGATACCTGATGCGCGGTGCCGTCTCTTTGCAGGAGGAGGAACGCTTCAGAGCAACACCCATTCCACCTCCACGGGCATCATTTCTGGGTGCGCCATTGGAAATTCAGGCCATTCCATCCATTGCTGCGAGTCCTGTGTCGGCCCATGCGTCTGAAGGAAGCGCCGCCTCATATAGCTTTGTCATCTCTACCTACTGCTTGGCACCTGCTATGATGTGCTGGCATTGCCGCATCTGCTGAAACAGCATCAACGTGACCTGCGTGACTTGCATTCAGCTGCTCGGTACTGGGCCGGGGCAGTTCAACGCCACCAATGCCACCCTCAACACTGTCAACCCTGCGTATCGCGACACCGCAACAGTTCCACCGTATGGATGGGTGGCATTCCGCTTCCTGGTAATCTCAATTGACATTCGTATGTATTATCAGATTGAAAAAGTGCGCATACGTATGCCATTCTAGTTGCCCAGCGTCCACAACCCCGGCATTACCCTGAACCAGCTTTGACGAGCGCCGATCTGCCAATCACAGGCCGACAACCGTGGCACCTGGCTCCTGCACTGCCACATCTTCTGGCACCAGGTGGCCGGCTTTCCCTGATTCGCTTCCTTCGTCTGCCAACTGACTCTGGCTAGTTGCTTTGCAATCTTGGCTGTGTGCATTCAGAAGGCGCAGAGGGCCATGTACGCCGCCCTTGAACATTTGACTGCGTGTACGCTCGAATTCCTGTACTTTTGAAGAGTTTTTGCTTGCTCTTTCTCAGTTCATGGGCCAGACAGTCATATTCTCCGAGGAAGCCGAGCTGGTGGGTTCCCTTGCATGACTGCGCCGTCACCGTCTCTATTAGCGTCAGCTCTGCTGTTGGACACAACAACCATGCACGTACGCAACGTGCTGTTGGCGGCTCACTCGCTCTTTGGGCTCTGCCAAGACATTTGCACGTTATTTGCGTCTTAAAATTTGCAGGTCAAGGCGCCGCCGAAAGACCTGCCGACATGCCCGAAGAAGTGTCCTGCTCAGTTTGCGCCCTGGCGCCCAGAATACGTGGCGCAGCAGTACCGGGACACCGGGTATGAAATTCCCTTGAATGCGGCGGCATCCGGCCAGGCCGGCAAGTAGCGGCAGCTCAGCTTGGGATTCATACGTATGCGGGGAGTGCTACGCTGACAACTGGGTCTGTACAACTTCTGCAATCTGCATTGGCCTTTGGCATTTTAGAAACATCTCAGAACGGATTTCAACTTCTTGGTGCCAAATGAGTCGCTGCCGCCGCAAGCAGCAGCGAAGCTGAAGTGTGCAACTCCTGCAACCTTCGAAACTTTATTGTCTAGCGCGCAGCGCCTCACTTTGAAAGACATGATTTCTGTGCGGAATGATGGCTCGTTAAACATGACAACCAGATTATGATCAACAGATGAACTGCTTGAGCGACGGTTGGAACTCTATCGCTCACAGTCAAGCCGTATGTAGTGTTTCGGACACATGCATAGTGGTGGCAGGGCATGAAAACACGTCATCGGGTTTATTTGCGCCAAGCACCTTCGATTTCCTAGTATGAGTCAATTCTGTCGAGCGAGGACGTGCTGATCAGACCGACCATGATAAGAGCCTCTGGATACTGGATTGCGCACATGCTGATGGCGTCATCACAGCACCGTGCCGTACTGCCAGCCCTGCGCTTCATCTCCTGAGCGCAGTATAATGGTGCTTGGCCCTCCAGCAGCATGCCGCAGCGTGCATGTGTTCCTGCAAAGTAGTTTGACTTCTGAATCGATTGCTCATGAGTCAGGAATAAATTTAATGAACAGGATCAACAATGGAGCAGGCAGTCCTCGTGATGCCAATGCGCTGCTCGACATCTAGAGGGCGTTATTGCCAACGGTAGTCCCCTACATACTCCTGCCGTGCAATTCGGAGGTCGAGGCTGTGGCTCACATAGCCCACCGTCCACCAGTGGCGGTGCATCGATTGATGTCTCCAGGACCGGCGCCGACGTTTGCGGCATACTGAGTGCAATCGTTGAGGCGTCCACAGCCGGCAGGAGCAGCACAATAAACCCACAAATTGTACTACAGGGAGCAGGAAGCAGCAGGTCAAGTAGACTCAATCTGCATAAAAACGCCGCTCATCATGCTGCTTGCCATCGGTATGCAACACCAGGCTGCAGTGCGGACGGCAAAACCTCACCGCAGTTTCAGCAGAAGGGGTGCTGTCAAGCCGGCACTGCGTGCAGCAGTCTTGTGTCGAAAAAACGTGCGCCGTCTGGCCGGATGCTACTTTGGCAAGATTGAAGTCGAGTGTGAGAGTCTGCACCAGGACAGAAGGTTACTGATATGTGTGTCTGCTCGCTCGAGAATCATTACAAGCGTTTGTACAACACCCACATCGGCTCGCCCGGCCAGAAACTCGAGAGTGTGCCAAGAGCGGCGACGGGACAGACCTACCAGGCCGTTGGATGGGTTGCCATCATCTGCAGCCGGCGCACAGGGCAAAGTATGAGCAGGAATCGGAGAATTTTTTGCAAGCACAGGCTCCGGCTCTCCTCACGAAGCACGCAACGCCGCGGCCCACTGTCAGGGTGGCAGCTCCTCAAGCCACAGACCAGTAGACCGCAAGATGAAGACAATCGAACTCACGGATAAGGCAGGCGCTCGACGGTGCATACGATGGCGGCTGCACGCGTGCTGGCGGGGGTGGAGGCGGCGGGGGCGGCGGCGGGAAGGGGCGCAGTCGGAGGGGTGGCACCAGAGGAGGTCGTACCACCGGTGGCGGGGGTCGACCTGGCCGGCGTCATGCAGCCATTATGTCCATAATCAGGGGCGGAACAGAGATGAGCGCGTCCGTCTCATCTACCAGAGGAAACGATCGGACAGACCATCCACATTCCGAGTGCGGCTCAGCAGCAATGCGCATCATGGGCACACGTACTAGCAGCGGAGGTGACTCGTGGCTGCAGCTGTTGGTGAGCACCTTGCACATTCAAGCGGGCACGCCAGTCATAAACAACGACACTCTCCAGTGCGGCTCGGGACAGATGCTCAACAAATTGCCAGACCTGCGTGAAGCTGATCAATGGAGTACTGGCGCATGCAGATCCCGCGTGCCGCTGCTGGGGCGCAACCCCGGAAGCAGGACACGCGCTGGGAGGGCAGCTCCATTATGCGACTGGTGCAGCAGTCGCCGTGCGACGCGCAGATGTCGCCCGGATTGCAGCAGCCGCCGGCACATGGTTGCTGCAGCCACGATGATTGTCGTCAACTTTATATGAGATAACAATTGCCCAGCAAATGTCAGAATCATGACGCTCGCAACATTCACCTTTCGCACATGTGACACCGGCTCTGGGAAACGTGTCCAACGCCATCGATGCTCCGCATACTCTGTCCAAGTCTCAATCTTTGGGACTGCTAAGCTGCTGGTAATCGCGCATCGCTCACCGAGGCTACAGGCGATGCCGTGAACAGCAGCAGCAGCAGCAGCAAGGCCACCTCCACAATCTTCGGCGGGAGACGTTGGTGAAGGCCTACGTCTTTCCTTTCCATGATGGTTAGCTCCTTGCTCGGCTCGAACTGTCCCTGGTGGGAAACGACGTAGAAACAGGAAACAGGTTCGTGACTTCGTGGTGCTCGATCCGCTTTCGAAACACGCAGCTTCCTGCTTCCCAGGTATTTCTGTCACGAGCCTCGATTTGCCAAGCCAAATAGTGCCAGTACATCTCATCGGTTCGCTTGTGGCACTTGGCAGGCTGGAACAAACAAGGAGCCAAGCGGAGCCCGCTAATTCTCGTAGCGGCGGTGCTGATGTTGAACGTTCCGTCTGTTGTTGCGGTGACATGCCCTCACACATCTTGCACGAGTGCTTAATCAATCTTGCACAACGTCTGTGTTTCGCGTTATTCTAGGTCCCAACCGATGCTCAGATCTTCGCGTTATACGCCGGTGTCCCCTACGGATCAGATTCCTGCTGACATGATGTTATGGCGCCTGCAGCAATGCGGCGGTGGCTGTTGTGCGCCAGGAGACGTGTGTACGTACACATCAGACTGCTGCAACAGCAGGTTGCTGCCCAATAACCTGCCGCTCAGCAGGGTGGAGTGCTGGCTAGGTTGCTCAGCGGCGCCAGCACTCCAAGGGGTGTGCCTCACCCAAGGCGCAGTCAACACGCTGCAAGGTCAGGCCCTTTTCTTGGCTTCATATCTGTAAAACACGGCGACGTTGCATTTGGAATGTAATGCAGAGTGTAGCACGGCGAGGCATATTTGCTGCCCATCGTCAACTCCACACGGTCTGGTACGCCTGCAGGCGGTGCGGTTGTCCGATGATGGCGCAAATGTCATACCAATCCTCAGACACCGCTCGCCAGTGCCCCGCAGGCTTGCCGCCGGCGCCGCCCCCTCCTAATGTGCCCTTCGTCTCACCCAGCGCCTGTCAAGCCAGTGCGCCCCTTGAGTTGCCTGTCGCTACAGCCACTCCCTGCTGGGACCGACGTTGAACATGCAGAACGGTTCTGTGCTTCTGTCATCAGCGCAAGGACACACAGACACTGCCTTGCTACCCGGTTTGCTGTACTCTCTGATCTCGTCATCAGAGCCTGGCATGCGAGAGCTGCAACCCAGTGGCAGTTCGTGCACCACTGGTTTGTGAAACGCTGAACCGCTTTTTGCCCAAAAATCATGCAGGTGATGGCAACCCAAGCAATGTTCAGCAGGTGAGGTGTTCAGCGTCCATCTCACAAAGGCAGCTGCTGGGGGGCTGGCAATGCCGGTCGCAGACCCCGGAACTCGATCACAACAAGCCTGCCTGACCCAGCGATGCCTGCTCATTGCCACGACCAACGACCACCTCCAATCGAAACTATAGCGGCACGGGTCGCCAGCAAGAACTGCCGGTCACGATGGTATCGACCTCCTGCGCATGCTCGAAATAGTCCAAAGACATTGATGCGAGCAGCAAGGACACTGCTACTAATGCTTGTTGTGATATGAGTCAAATCGACTCTATGTTGTCTGCAGATCCTGGTCCTGGATGTGAATGGCCTTCGGGAGCCGTGGCTGCCTCGTGTGCAGAGCCCAGAGGACTGCTGCATCGCCTGCCAGCTTAATTCCGCTGGCGTGAGGCTTTCTTCCAGAATGGAAGCATGCCAATATTACCTTTGTGTGTGGGTTCGCATCACGATCGGTACCACCCGCCCCATGTGCTTCCAATGCTGATTAATGCCATTATCCACGGCGGGTCCCCGCTGCATCGCATGCATACATATGGTGATGGCTTTGTGTGCCTCCCCTAGTTACCGCCCATTGTCATGGGTTGCTGCACACAAATGGCACTTTCAAAGCCTGCTGACTGTGCATTCCTCCTGTGCAGTGCAACCTCTTCGTATTCTGTGGCGCCGCAGCCGGTTGCGGCCCGCCCGGCGGCTGCGCATCCTACGCCGCGGCCACTCACCTACTTTCACTGCCGGGCGGCACAAGCGCCAACTGCACCAGCAGCGCTGGACGCTGGGCCCAGTGAGTATCCCCTTCTCAAGCCAGCTCTGCAGACTGCTGGCACATGACAGCCAGGCTGCCCAGCCTTCATTTGCTGTAGATGCGCACTGTGAAAATGGCACGGCGCGCCGCATGTTTTGGTCTCCTTGATGCTGTCGCCTTTCCACTGGCAGCAGCCGCATCGATTCCGAAGGGCAGATTCCCAAAACGCTACCAGTATGTTTCAGTTTCAAAATTGTATTGTATTGTGGGCGTGCCGCGGCCAGGGCATGCAGGTGGCACTCACTCTCAGATGGCCATTGCACATCATCACAGGGGCACCTGCTCGTTAAAGGTGGCTGCAGATACCAACAACCTGGAGTTGCAGACAGGCGTCAGCGCGGCAGGCTGGCAGTTCGGAGTTCTGCCGCGATGACATGGAGCCTTGACTACTGCCGCGTTTAAAACGTATGCCCGTTGGTTGGTTGAACGGCGATCGTGGCGTGCATTTGCAAGATCACTGCGCTGATGGCAAGTTGATTGAGACGAGCTGAACAGCAGCTGCTAATCCTGTCCTGGTGATTACGTGTCGAGCAGTAGTATCCAACCAACCAGAATCACAGCAGACTCAGTTCGTTGCTTGCTGGTGCTAGTATAGGCCGCCCAAACACCAGCAGAGGGGGGCACACCGTGCAGCCAGCTGGCAGGAGTTGTGTGCCAAACGTCATTCAAGGTTAGGCGGCGCTGCGTGCCGCGGCTTGCCAATGCGCGGCAGTGGCGCACTCCCACTGCCTGGCCATGCATGGCGTGATTATCCTTGCCGGCACGCAAAAGGCAAGTAGGCCACTGGAGATGCATCGAAGGATATGTGCAGCCTCGTGCAAGCGTGCAGCTCGTCATGCTTCCTGTCCTGCTCTCTCGACTGCCCAAAGAAGACAGATTGTCAATCCAACTCTGCCGACTGAGGCCGGGGTGCACAGACCGAGGCGGTTCGCCGCAAAGCGAGGCAAGGCGAGCTCGATCACAGAAGAGATGCGTTCTGCCTGTCGTTTCGCACTCGCTGGCAAGGTATCCTCTACTGAGTCTCGGTGTCCCGACCACATGGACCACATGCTCGAGGCGGTTGCGCAACTCCATTACCCACTGGTGATGGTACTGCAGAAACGAGGTTCAACAGCAGTGGAGAAGCACACCTGTGCCTAGGTACACTGCGTTGCAAATAAACATGGTAAACCACATTGTGCTCTCGCCTCATTCCTAACAACATCTCTCTGCACTGTCCTCCATTCCTGCTTCGGGCTGAGATGCCCACCATTAACAACGAGCAACTTGCAAGCCGGTCTCGGCACCTTTACAGTTCCCTGCTGCTGCTCTGTCACAGCCTGGCCCAGCCTCCTGCTGCTGCTGCTGCTGCTGCTGCTACCATCACGCGTACTGTGGCTCTATGTGCCAGGTTGTGTCGACACAAGCGGTGACTGCAGTGAGCGGCCACTCGAGGCTGCCGCCAGGCCGCCGAGCGCAGGGCGCTGTGGTCCGCCGGCCGCTGCTGGCAGCTGCATCCGGCTGCAGCGCAGCCACACCCGCTTGCGCAGTGCTGACTGCTTGCTTGGCCAGAGCCGAGCTGCTGGTTGCCGGCGACACGGCATCCAGAGGCTCGGCGGCGGCGGGCCACCCAGCCACCACAGGCTCGGCTGTCATTCCCAGGGCCTCATCCGCGGCCGGCGTGCCAGCCTCGTCCTTGCCGCGGCTGCGACGCTTGAACTCGCCAGGGTCCGGCACTGGCCCCTCCTTCTGCAGCACAAACAACGTCCCCTGCGGCGGCAGCCAGCTTTGCTTGGCGTCAGCGCACGTCAGCCGCCCAATCGGGTTGGTGAGAACAGACCTTGGAAAGCAGCCAGCCGGCTTCAAGTGAGACCAGGGCCAGGGGATGCCTGACATCACGGCAGCTATTTGCAGGGTGTGGCCAAACCTCGGACATGCAGCGCACGCACCTTGTTGCCGCGACTGAGGCGGATGCCGTCGGCCTTGGCTGACATGTATGTGACATCAATGAAGCCCTGCGGGCAGCGACAGCGCTACTTGGCTCGGCATGCAGTATTGCAGGGGTGCGTGGCCGGCTGCGCGAGGCCGGTCCAACCCCGCTAGGTGTGTGCTCTGACCACAAAAGTTAACTTTCAGAAAATCAACGGGCCAGTGCCTGCTCTGCGTCAAGGCGCCCCGCTACGCCAACCCGAGGTGCTGTGTAAGCGATGTGGCACCTTCGTCTCGTCGCCCAGGGCCTTGAAGGGCACCGGGTAGGGTATGGTGAAGGGCAGGAAGTTGAAGGCGAAGCCGCCCTTCGAGAACTGGAAGTCGACCCGCATGTCCTGCGGCAGCCGTTCGGAAATGGGTCTGAGACGCGTTCAGTTTCTGGCAGGGTGTCGAGTGCCTACTGGCCGCTGGCAAACTCGTCTGACACGTCGATAGGAGCAGGCCATGTGCGTGGCTCAGCGCTGGAATGTAGAGCAACAGTCTGAAGCGCTGACGGCTGCATGTCGCCGCCAGGTCCCCGTCCCAGCGGCACAATCACTGATGCTGGTGCAAGAAGTGGACGTGTGCACGCCCTCAGGGTCTAAGTGTTTCACCGGGCCGGGCGGCGGGTAGGTGCTGCTTTTGCCAAACAGCGGGATGCCGGCGCCCTTGCGCGGCGTAAACCCTGGCAGTGGCCGGCTGTCCGTGTTTGCCTCCGCTTCCACCTGCGCATAACGCAACTGTCTCCGTCATGTCCTGCAACCACCTACCTGACCTGCTACACTGCCTGATCTGCAATTACCTGATGTGCAGTGCAGCTGTGTCATGGCCACCATTCGACAGAAAGTGCAAGTTCAAACGAAGGTCTCGAACACAGGCTCGTGCAGGCCAGGCGCAGGAGGTTTCAGTCGCTAACAGGGGCGTGCGTCTCGCACCCGCAGCACGCCTACGCTGCCGAACTCCACCACGTTGATGATGGTGGGGAGGCCCTCGCTGCGGAGCGTGATGTCCTGTCAAGGTCACCTCAACGGTAAGTCCAGTTGAGGACTCCTCGACAGTCAGTCCTTCTAAGGTCTTCGCAACAGCAGACTGCTTGTGCTATGAGAGCACAGCGCTGGCTGGCTGCCTGCTGGTTTCCACACGTCGGCAATGCGCGTGTGCACCCACTTCCCATTTCCCTTCGGTGACCTGCCACCCGCTCGCTCAGATGCCCTGCTCGCTGGGGCATCCTGCAGTCTCTTCACACACATGTGCACCTGAAAGATGCTGAACGCATCGACGCCGGTGAACGTGCGCTGGATGGGAGAGGCAGTGCCCGGCTTGCTGGTGAATATCAGCCGCCACCGCCCCTCCAGCTGTGCAGATGTTGTTGGCGCCTGCAAGTGAGCATTGCTCTGGGGTAATAGACGATGCGAAATTAGGTGTTGAATGGCGATTGAAAGATAAGAGGAGCTGCATTCGGCTGTCTGACCTTTCCGGACAGGAGTCCCAAAGGGCAGCACAGCCATCAGCAGCCTCCAGCAGGTGATCCTCGACGATTGCCAAGCCTCACTGGAAAATTGCCGTGACTACCGCTGCCCACAGGACGCTTCTGCCTCCTGACGCACGTGTCTCTGCTAAGCAAGCCCGAGCGTGGGCGGCATTTGCAGGGATTGCAGGCTCACGAGTGCATCCAGGCTCCCACCTTCACGCCGCCGTCTGCCTCCAGAACCTCCACAGCCGCGTCGAATGCCGCCTGCTGCTCTGCCGCTAGGCCCTTGGAGCCACGCCCCTCCACTCCTGCAATGGCCTCCAGCACCGCCGCCTCGGCCGCGGCCGCGCCGCCACTGCCGATGCCACCTTTGCCGCCGCCGCCCAGGCGGGTCACCAGCGAGCGCAGCCAGTTGCCACGCTGCTGCACGTGCAGTGCAGCAGGCAGCATGTCGGACCGCCGTGCATGGACTGTTTGTGCTCGAATATGACTTCTTCTGGATAGCCATGCAGGATGCCAATACGAATGCATGCGTGCATGCAGCCAGCTTGCATCATACTTTCAGTGGCAACTGGCACTGAGGAAGTCAGGAACCGCGCACAGATTCTCGAAGCGCCACACAGCATTGCAGCGTTGCAGAGTGGGACGCCCAGCCTAGCACTCAGATGCTCACCTTAGCTGGCTTGGCGTCTGCTGCGGACATCCGCTGCGTGCCGCAAACCGCCGATTGGCGCTGCTGCCCTCTTGAGGTACCGTTGCTTCCCTGAAATGCTGCAGGGCGCCGGGAGGGCGCTCTGAGGGAGCACGGCCGGCGCTGCATATTCATGAGCGAGCAGCCACATGGATTTGAGGATGCCTGGTCCACGATCAACACCATGATGAAGCGCTGTTGTGCTGAAGGAGCAAGCCAATCCACACAACTGGGCGTCGACTTGTGGGATGATGTGCGCTAGCAACACTACATGTGAGTTCTGTTGCGACGTTGGCGGTGCTTGCAAGGCCTGGAAATGAACAGTGATCGTCAGCCTTCTTGATGCACTTGCATTCTGCTCGTCGCTGTTGACGACATCGCCACACGTGCCACGGTCATTCTGCATCAGCGTCCGTTCAGTGTCGCAATTCTCGATGTTCCTTCCGTTGATCGGTGACGCTTGGTGACGCCTGGCGCGACATCTGGCTAAATCGCCAAGATTGCTCGCCTGAAGTTCGTGGCAATCGAGGCCATGTCTTGAACCATATGCACAAGCACGATCGTTTGCAAAAGCACAGCGAAACGAGCTTATTCCTGGAGAACATCGTCAAACATGCGCCTGCACCAGCACCTGCGACTTGAAGTCAGCACAACCATGGTTCACGCATGCGCTTGTAACCAGTAGCCTGAACCCGGGGTGAGTGAGTCAGAGAAAACTCCGTCGAATCTAACGATGTCTATCTGGCGCACGAGCTGCCGTGCGTCGACAGAAATACGGCACTAGGCCCTGCGCCGGCGGTATGCCCCCTGCGGCAGCACCATCCTCTGAGGAGCACCAGGCAATGCACCACAGCGGCGGCAGCCTAGGCAGCGACGACGGTGCGGCGGCGCGGCGGAGGCACCTCGCAACCCTCAGCGCATCGAAGCGCGGCAGCTCAGCTGCTCCAATGCCGGAGCGGGTTGCTGAAGCCAGCGGCTCCGGCAGCGATGACGAGGGGCAGCGGCTGCTGGCACACAGCAGAAGCAGGTCAGGGCACACACCGTTCAGCGACCAGGCCTCCAGCAGTGCAGCGTTTGATGGCATTGAGACACACGACGGCGACGGCAGCAGCGGCGGGCACAGGACACCCGCCTGGCGGCCCGGCGGTGGGAATGTGGCACGATGGCGGAGACTGCTGCCCGGGCTTGCAGCCTTCTACGACGGCATCACACCGGAGCTGGTGGCCGTGGCATTAGGTGAGCGATCTGTTGGTCAGCAGATGTGCGTCAAAACTGAGTAACATGGTCTCCTATGAGCCATGCGAGGCACGGACATAAGGCCTTGGACGCACCTTTCCAGGCACTTCCCTGCTCTATCCACGACCCTGCTGAATTGTGAGCAGCAAGCTGTGCTCTGCGCAGTGTACATGGTGCAAGGCCTACTGGACATGACCATCCTCGCCATCAGCTACTTCCTCAAGGCGCGCAACCTCCTGGACACAGGGAACACCTTGGCGCCTGGTGTGCCATGCGTCTGCTCCTTGACTCGAGGTGGACAACTTCCGGCATCAAAGCTGAACGGCGGTCGCACTTTGCCGCAGGACGTTTTGGGCATGGGTCCCGCACGCACCGGGCTGTGGATTGCGCTGTCGAAAGGGCCCTGGCTCGTCAAGCCGCTGTGGGGCTTCCTGTCAGATGCGTACCCCATCGCCGGCTACCGCCGCCGCAGCTGGCTCATCATCGTGAACGTCATAGGTGTGGGAACGGACCTGTGCTTCACATCCACGGTCCTCACAGACCTTTCACAGCCTGCCGCCCTGACCGGGAACTTGCAGATGGTCTGTTTGCGCCCATGCCTCTCTGGCAGTCATATTGGTGCATGCAACTGGGTGGCAATGTCATTGAATCTGACTGCATGCTGTATTACCCGCAGGCATGGTCGGCTGGATCGGCCTGGGGCTGTTCACGCATGGCCCCGGCGTCGCCATGGCGTTCCTGCTTGCAACGAACCTAGGCCTTGCCTTTGGTGATGTCATCGTGGTAAGGACACCTGCTCTCAATATCAGCTGGTACTTGACGACCACCAAATCTGCTAATGTTTGCTACTTGCTGCACGTTGGACAAGACAAATCTACTGTTGTATCTAATGTCTACTGTATCTACTGTCTACTTTCTGATGTAACTCCTGGATGTGCCAACCCTGAGCATTCGTCACAGCATTGGCGCAGGACGCCATAGTCGTGGAGATCGCACGTGATGAGCCGTCGGAGCACGCCGGCAGCCTGCAGTCGCTGTGCTGGGGTTCCCGGGTAGGTCGACCGACCATGCGCTGGCCGACAGCACTGGCACATGCAGGTGGTGCGCTGACACTTGATATGATGTGGGCTGCAAGGAAGCATGTGTGGCCGAAGGCAGGGATGAGGCGCAAGCTTCCTGAGAGTTGTCTGCAGCATGATGGCACAACACCGCAGCATGGGCACAGGAGCAGGAATGGAGCTTCTAAGATCGATGCGCTGCCTCCCCCGCAGGCGGTGGGCAGCATCGGCAGCGCCTGGTTCGGCGGCTGGCTGGTGCAGCTGTTCGGACCGCGCCCAGTGCTGCTCATGTCGGCGGTCTTCCCGGCCGGCGTCACCTGCACCGCCTTCATGATCCGGGAGCAGCGCGTCGACCCGCTGCACGGCGGCAGCGAGCACGCAGGTCGGGCTTGCTCCCCAACAGACTAAGCGGTCATGCTCCAGGCGAGACGGCGCCGCAGCCGGCCAATGCTGCTGTGGCTGCGAGGGTGGCGCAATGTGCGGCTGCAGGAAGGCACAGGAAGGGTTTGATACGGGAGGATGCAGCGGAATCAGGATCGGGCTTTCTTTTGTTTGCAGGCGGCAAGTCCAAGGCGTGGGCACTGCTGGCGTCGCAGTCGGCCGCGCTGTGGTCGGCAATCCGGCTGCGCACTGTGTGGGCGCCCATGGTCTTCACCTTCTTCTGGTCGGTGAATATTTCTTTCATGTAGGAATCCTTTATTGAAACCCAACACATACTGGAAGACGCCTCCCCTGCCTGACCCCTGAGCCACCGCGCAGCATGTTCGCCCCTATTGCAGCCCCTGTCCTCACTCCTGTGTCCTACCGACACCATTCAGAGGGCCGATTCAGAACAGAGGGGATGGCTTCATGCGGTCGTTCGCCCGCAAGAGAGGCTGCTCCGCCGCAACCGCAACCCTTGTCGATGCTTCTCAGCCTGGCAGTCCACTGATGTTCTCCTCGGACGTTGCACGGGGCTGCACAAGCCTGCGGCGGCTGAGAACTCGAGGACAAGGACGGATCTGACGGCGTGTGTTTGGCGGACAGGCAGCGCCAACAGCGGAGGCAGCGATGTTTTTCTTCATGACTAATAGCTTGAAGTTCAGCAAGGAGTTCCTGGGTCGCATCCAGCTGTTCCAGGGCATCGCCGAGCTGCTGGGTGAGGGTTTTGAGTCGCTTCCAGCAGATGCACTGCATGGCCGAGCTGTCGGGTGATTGCCTATGATGCGCACACGTCACACCTGAGCTGCGCCGGTCAGCTCAGCGACTTGCAGCCTTGCAGTGTGGCCACCGCAGATTGCAACGTGTTGGGGTATGGCCCACCTACTGGCACGCCATGCCAGGCTTGACCAGCAGCACCGCAGGCCATGCGGCGCTGTTGCAGACAGCGAATGGGCGCGCCTCAGCCAAAGCGTGCTGCTGCCTTTTTCTCGAAACTTCTGGGAGTTGTTTGGGCAGGCGTGTGGGCGTACAACAGGTTCCTTAAAGCGGTGCCGCTGCGGACGGTGCTCGGCTGGACGATGGTCGCGGGCACTGCCTCCGGCATGACGCAGCTGGTCCTCGTCACAGGCGCGTCTTTCTTTGCTTCTGCTGCCGGAACCGCCAAAGGCAAGAGTCCGTTTCTATAATGTCTGCAGTCGTACCGCTGCGGAAACGAGTATCTGCTGGCCTGAATCTGACCCTCTTGCAGCATGGCTGCAGTGGCAGCGACACAGCCAAACAAGCAATGCATCTCACCAGCGAAAGGGAGCTCTGACTTCGGGTTCTGCCCCCGCTGCAGGCGCCAACCGTCATCTGCACCTGTCGGACAAGCTGTTTGCGCTCGGCGACAGCGTCATCATCCAGGCGCTGCACCGCATAGCGCTCATGCCCGTGTTCGTCCTGTCCGCCCGCATCTGCCCCAAGGCGCGCTTGTTTTGACGACTTTTCTCAGTGGAAGCGGCCTTGGCGCGGCCCAAGCAGTTGTTACAGTGTGCAGAGGCGAAACAGCCAGCACTGCACGGTTCCTCCTGCCCCTGCCGGCTGCCGCACCGCCTGCCTCCTGTCGGCCTGCATGCTGGCAGGGTGCAACCCCAGCTGATTGGCGGCGCGTGCTGACGGGCGCGCAGGGCGTGGAGGCGACGCTGTTCGCGACCATCATGTCCATCGGCAACGCCTCCATGGTCACCTCTGCCAGCCTCGGGTCGGGGCTGACGGCAGCCCTCGGCGTGACCGCCACAACCTTCACCCGCCTGCCGGCGCTCGTCATCATCTGCACGCTGTCCAGGTATGCGCCTGTGGGCATGCGACCGATTCAACACTCATGTCTGGATCCCACCGCGAGCACCGCATTCTGTTGTCGCTGCCTCAGCGCGGTACAGTTGCTGTGTGACACGGTACAGCAGCCCCTCGCTTGTAGCCTATGTGTTTGGGCGCCGAGCATTTGTGATTACGGACTTGCAAGTCTAGTCTGCAGGAGGATTGCGGTCTCGCCGCGCCACTGTTTGGCTTGAAAACTTTGAGCTCGTAAACTTCCAATCAGACTCTGCACACCTGTTCATTGAGTAGGTACACAGTCCGCAGTCGAACTGGTGCGCTTGCCTTCAGAGGGGCCACATTCCTGTGCCAGGTTCGTATACTCCCTTCTGTGTGTAGATTGCTGGCGCTGCCGTTGCTTGCGCTGCTGCCAAGGTCGCTGGACGAGGAGAAGCCGTCGGACGAGCTGCCCATCGAGCCCAAAGATGATGTGGGCCTGTAAGGTAATGATTGGTTAAAATGTAACCTGCACGACAGGTTGTTGATGGCACGCAGAACGGAGCGCACGTGTTGCGCTGCTGAAGGTATTGAGTCCCTTGTGTCTCTTTGAGTGGGTATGAGTTTTCGTACTCAGATACCGTCATGTATGTTCGTTCGTATCGTTGCCGTTCTCTAGGCGGAGGGTGCAGTAGAAATGCGCTGGGGCTGTGGCTCTGCTAGGTTTCCATTGCTTCCTGTTTGGGCAACATCCGCTGTTGCATAATGTCAGACACGAAACACAACTCAAACCACAATTATCAACAGAAGGCAAGTCTGACAGTCGTCAGGCAGGGACAGTGGCACTGCCCCAACTTACAGTACATGTACAAATATACAATAGCCGTGTTAGAGACTCTTCCTCCTCACACTTCTTGTCCCCTGGGCACGAGAGGCTCAGCAGGTGCCTGCCATGGTGCACCTAGGTGCCGCCGACGTCGTTGGTACTGTCGAGGTCGGCCTCGTGGTAGCTGCTGGGAAACCGGTTTTGGTACTCGTCCAAGTACTGCTGCTGACCGCGGCTTGCATTGCCGCCGTTGGCGCCTTGGCGGCCGGATGCCTGCCGCGTCTCTGCCGCATGATCTGGCCTCAGGCTGCTACCGCCATTGCTGGCGGCGGAGCCGTCGCTCAGGCCTGCGGCCCCTGCAGCGCCAGAGGCCACCTGCTGCGCCTGCGCCGTCGCATGCGTCGCTCGCTCTCTTCAGCGGTCCTGATGAGGGGCTTTTGCACTGACACCCAGAGGCTCAATTCGCAGCAGGCGGTCCGACACTTAGCGAGCGGTCTGCAACTCATCTCACGGATGGCCACTAGGACGAGTTGCTGCCTGTGCCATACTTGTCCTCTGCCATGCAAGCACATGCGGGCCGGCAGAGCGCCGGCCCTGATGCATGTGCTGGCTACACGACTGCTGTCTGGAGGCCGTTGCTGGCAGTGCAGAAGGTGAAACGCTGCAGAGCTGGGCCGTGCACCTGCTGTGAATTCGGTAGAGCGTGCAGGTCTGCCAGCTGGCCGCTGGCGGTCGCCTGCTGCGGCGTGGTGCCACCGGCGGCGGCAGCTGCGTCGTCCGCTGCAGCGCGCCCGTTCTCCATCATGCCAATACGTTGTAGTTTCTTGCAATTTCTTGTTGTGTACGATTCACGGCCAACCGATGAAATGTAGGGCTTCAGCTTCCTGCAGCTTCGCTCATGTGGGCGTAGGTCTGTCGCCAGTGCACAAGCGCCCAACCGTAAAGCACGTTGACAGGTCTTTGCAACCCAAGCAAATCATTGGGCAGCCGAGAAATAAATTTGCCGTTAACCGCGCAACAGCTTTGCTCAAACCCCACATCTGACCAACACTCGAAGGGACTGTCTCTGGACGGTGCAGCAGTAGAAGCCAAAACTCTTGAGCTTCAGCGTCAACTGACGTCGCTTGGCTCATAGAGCCATACTTGCAAGCCAAAGCTCAAGACTGTTGGTAAAAATGTCTGCGGCGAGCTCGAGCACCGCCCACACCGCCCTAGCTGTCGTCGGAGGCGTGGCTGCCACCGCACTGGTCGCTTGGCCGGTGTTCATCTGGTGAGGCTCAATGTGGTGCAGCAAGGCACCACGTTGCGGACAGCACCGCCGCCATGCCGGCAGTTGACACACCCTGAAACATCCTCCTGACCCTCTCATCACCACAACGCCATCAGGTGGGAGGTCAGGCGGCTCGAGAAGCCGAAGTACAGGGTGCTGAAGACGCTGGAGCCCACCGGCAGGTACGGACCAACAGTTGCGCACCAAAATATGCGCCACCGCAGCAGGTGTGCTGTCATCCCCCGGGCTACTCCACCTGCTGCATCTCCGTGGCACACGTGTTATCGTGCAGGTTTGTTCCGCCGGTGGAGGTGCGACAGTACGACCCCTTTCTGGTCGCGGAGGTGACCTTCAGCAAGGAGGAGGCGCCGGAAATGAGGAATGCACTGTCGAACGGCTTCCGCGCTATTGCAGGCTACATCTTTGACTCCAAGGTACGACACTGCACATGCGCTGCCGATCGTCGCAGAGGTGTTTGCATGCCAATGCGCCCCTCCAGGCCGCTGGCCAACCTGAATGGCACGCTGGCTGAACAGCGCTACTTAGCATGTGTGGAACAGGGGCTGCGCATCCAGCAACACCTCAAACGTTTGGACATCTGCAGGGCGAGGGGCAGCAGGAGGAGGGCAAGGAGAAGATCGCGATGACCAGTCCCGTCACCGCCGAGATGGGCAACGACGGCTACAAGGTGAGCAGTGCCGGTGGACTGACCTTTCCTGGCCCTGCACTGCACATGTCAGCATTGAGCCAGTTCGCATGCTCAGCGTGCAGCCGTGCGGTCGGTCTGAACAGCGTGAGTAGAGGTGTTTTCCCAAATTGCATTTGCAATCAAGCGCCGAAGCGCATACTGTGTCTGAGTTCTGTTTGTGCGCTGTCGCGCAGGTGGCGTTCGTCATGCCAAGCAAGTACTCAGAGGCCAATATTCCAAAGCCATCCAATGCTAAGGTCTGCCTGAAGCCGCCTGATGCGCCCGAGCCGAGTCCTCGGCGCTATTGTTGCTGTTTTTGAGCTGGACGGCAGTCTGACAGAGTTTCACTGCTGCATTCGGCAACACGTGTGATGGACCCCAGAATTGTGATCTGGCAGTCTTCTTGCCGCAGGTGGAGATCAAGTCGGTCGGCGCGCACACGCTTGCGGCGCTGTCCTTCAGGTGAGCTGCTGGAGACACACGCTTTCCGACATTCGCATTCGCACATTCGCTGGCCTGGCTCTCAGATCCGGTCCGCTGCTCTGGCTCACCGAGTGGTGTGCATTTGGGTCGAGCGCCTTGCAACTTGCTCCAGAGCGAGCTGCCCGAACTGGTGGCCGACGGCAGACATGCGACGCCCCTTTCAATTGTGTACGCCTCTTGTGTTCATGTCGAAGCAGTGCCGATTGCACCAGCGATGCCAGGAAACCACCTGAGAACAGCAAAGCACGCAGCGCAGCAAACAACAGACAAGGGGGGAGGGGGGGGGGAATCGCCACCCTCGCCTGCATATGGCTTCGCTCCCTCTGGAACATGCTGCCGTCCGGCGCGTAGGGGCAAGAGTCCCAGGGAGCCGGACGTGGAGTCCCGCAAGCAGCAGCTGCTGGCGCTGCTGAAGAAGCACGACATCAGCGTGCCCGAGGCTGCCGCCACGCGCGTGTACCAGGTGCGCACCCGTCTTGCAGCACAATTCCTGCTGCGGCATCGTCGTGGTTTCACATATACAGAATATATCTATATGAGGTTTGCCTCGTACGCCTGCGGCCGCTCCAGCAGCGTCGCAGTCGAGGCTGCCGGAGTGAAAACGGCGCCAAAAACCTCTCTTGCCGAAAATTACTTGACGTTCTCTGCAGTACCACCCGCCCTTCGCGCCCAACTGGATGCGTCTGAACGAGGTGCGACCGAAACCTGGTCAACCTGATACGTGTCCTCATGCTCTCCGCCGCACTCACTCCTGCAGTGCACCTTGCTGCATGGCTGTCGCCATTCGATTGGGCGCAAGGCTGCAGGTCTGTAGCTAAGTCGGCCGGCTCAACAGGAGTGGCTGCTGCCTGCAGGTGCTGCTGCCGGTGGACTTTTCACCCGACGCCGCCTTCTGATGCCTTTGCCGCGGGCTGCGAGGTTCAGAGGCTTGATATCGCCCATCGCCATTCGGGATGCCAGATGTAGGTCGGCGGCTGCGAGCACTGGACGAAGAATGCTGTAACGCTTGTATGTTAAGGGTTCAGGGTAGAGGATTGACGATTTTCTGAGGTTGCGTTCAGGTGCTTTAACATGTCTGACTGAACAGCCAGCGAAGCCGGTACAAAGTGCCGGATTGAGTTTTCCAAGACCTCGTTGCTTGCTGTCCTTTGAAATGGCTTCATGCGCATATGCGCCATCTGTCAAGGTCTTCCTTGTTTGTCTGCTGCTAATGGCAGGCAGACCCCACATCCCACATCCCAAACCCCACATCCCGAATCAACAACTGTCAGATAGTGGCATTGTTCCACTACTTGCACAAAACCACCTAAGCATGCCACCTCCACGAGGCGGATCAAAAGGCCCTTATCACCACAAATAGCTCCGCAACAAACGGCACACCTACCGCCTTCATTGTAAAGTTCAATGCCGGCCATCTACAAGCGGCGCAAATTCGCCAACACAGACATGCCCAAGCTTGTCAGGATCAAGACAGTCCTAGCACGCGTTACTTCTTCTGCTTTGCCTTCTTCTCGGTCTCCTTCGGCGGCGACTTGAGGAATTGCTGAATGGTCTTTTGCTGCCCGGTCGACAGGCTCTCCTTCACCGCGCCCTGCACATCGGCATGTTTAGGGTCAGGACAGCCGTCATCATGTCGGATGAGCCCGGGAGCACCACGGCTGTAGAGCAGGATGCGCAGGGTGCCATCGACTGGCTTGACAGAGCCATCTGCCATCTGCGGTGCCCTGTGCACAGGCTGCACTGCGCCCGCCAGTGCAGCGTCAGCATGGTGTTGAGCAGCATTGCATTGCAGGCTCACCCCCTTGATGGCCTTATCGACCTTCTTCACATACCCCTCGATGTCGAACTTTCGCTTGCAGCCTGCAGCGCAGCGGTGTGTGATGCATTTGTGGACTCGACCGGTGGACAAGGCATCTGTGCATGCGCAGTCAGTCGTGGCCGCGCCGGCAGTCCACTAATCAACATGGTGGGGGAGCCTCAAACTCACCATTGTAGTTCATGTACCTGCATCCACCCGTGCGCATAAGAGTCAGACAGCATGCGGCTGTTTGGCGTTTGAAGCAAGGATGATCAGCCAATTACTGAGCTGCTGGCATCGTCCTCAGCATGTGCCTGTATGCACTCGCATGCCAAAGTGCACGGCGGTCATCAGGCTCGAGACTCCCGCGACCTCTCACCGAATCTTGCCGAAGACCTCGCGTTCGGCCCAGCCCTGGTCATGGACGCCGCAGACGCTCCATGTGCAGCCGACGTAGCCTGCGGTGTGTCGAAGGGCCAGCGGGTAAGCTGCAAGCGGGGATTTGCATCCATGGGCGAGCTGGTCCCGAGGCCGGCACCACCGTGCAGAGTGCTGCACTGGGCTGCCCACCACGCCGCCGGCGCAGCGCCTCATGCGGGAGGCACACGGTGGTGTGGCTGCCACCGCCACATGCAATCTCTCGAACCCCGTTGACCAGAAGCTTCGCGGTGGCCGGGCACTCACCATTGGGGTCGCGTCCGTCGAGCTCATACTTGTCGTTGAGGTAGATGGACCACTCCAGGGCCTGTTCGGGACTCTCAGTCCACTCCAATATTTTCTTCGCCTGCCAGGGCAGCGCGACGTATGACGCCAGGGTTTGCGAGCTGACGGCCCGCGAGGTTCTCGAGATGTTGACAGCAGAGTCTGAGGTCCAGCCGTCTGGCGGTTGGCTGCTTGGCACATTGGCTGGCGAAAGACGTGCAGCAGGCACGCGGTGCCTAGCCGCAGGCAGACAGCAGGCAGGCAGAAATGCAGGACCACATGCTGCAGGCTGCAGGTGGCGAGCAGAGGGTGCTGCGGAGACACAGGCAGGGGGGTTTGGAAAGGCGCACCCAGTACATCCGCATAAAGCCCTGCGGCAGGAAACACCGCTATGTCAGGACCAGGGAGGTTGCGCGGGGATCAGGTCACATCAGCGAGGCTGCCTCAGGTGACACAGGCGGAGAGGCTGCATCATGTGCCCTGCGGACAAGCACGTCCTTGAATGTGCAGCACGTTGCCGACATGCGGTGGACGGCACTCTGTGTTGGATACCGCTTGGTGGGCCACAGCGTGTTGAAGCTGCTCGGCTGCTCTACAGCTATGGTATCTGATGCGAGGCCGCAGAGCAACATACCAAGTCCTAGTGGCACACACGCCATTGCCGGCGCGCACCACCCTGACGGATCACTGTCAAAACACCACCAACAGGATAGAGAAAATGCATCTTGGTAGGATGAATTAGACGGCGCACATGCATCTTGCCGGTGTGCACCACCTCCAGCTGTGCGGCGTTCCACAGCTTGTCATGCGTCTTGCCCTCCTCGAGCTCCTCTCTGCACCAATTTCATGGAAACACTCAATGGGGCCAAACAAACTTTAGACCTGTTTGGATCGTCTGGTCTCAGTGCAGCATGTAGTGTGACCTGCCTCCTCCAGCTCCTCCCTGCGACACATCAAGCAGCAGAGCACTGGGAACAGGGCTGTTGCTTCAAGCGGTGCATGTTGAGGCAGAATGTCGGATTCACATGCTGGCGCGCGCTTGGCCCGTCTGCCGAGTCACGCCCCCCCCCCGCGGACGCGCTGAACGTGTGCAGATGCAGACCAACGCCATCCAGACAGGATCACCTAGCCGGGCTCTGCAGAATGGTTGCCTCATCGTCAGCTGTGCATCCTCAGCACAGCTGCAATGGCCGCCGCACGCTCCGCAGCGCCGCCGGCAAACAGGGTTCGCCCGCAGACTCTGACACGAAACAAGCCGAAGAGTCGGACAGAGGGAACCCAAGCAGAGCCACAGCGGCCAGCTCACTTTGAGTACAGGTATTCCCGCTTGTCAGACGAGTGCTTGGCCAGCGACTCCGCCGCCCACGGCGCCGCACAGCCGAGGTTGTCGTAGTTGGGCTCGTAGAAGCAAAAGTTGTCGGCCAGCTCCCGGCGGATGATCATCTCCTCGAGGAAGCCGTCCACCGCAGCCTGCATTAGGACACAAGTAGGGTTTTAGAGAGACAAAGGGTTGAGGGCGAACAGCCCATCGCGCAAGTCGGCCAGATCCCACCAGACTGACATTGCTCCTGCGCGCTGCAGAATGTGGTGCGTGTGCGAGTCTTCAATCTCCGCATTGCCTTCCAGTGCAAGAGCACACGCGCCTTTGCGCAGAAAGGCACCCATCTCAAGGGCATTGCAGGCGCAACAGCTCTGCAGCAGGTCAGTGGACAGTTTCACCGAGCAATGGCCAGGTCGCAGCGGGTCGTTCAGGTGAGTGTGCAGGGGCGATCAAATCGTCCGGCTGTCTCTCCGAAGACAAACACGAGCTGCTCACAGAACACTGCAACGTGCATGCGGCTGCACGAGGTTCTCGAAGAGGGCTTCAGGGATCCCTGTCCATCAGTTTGCGGCGCCGCCCCTTGCGCGCCGGCTGCTCGCGGCAAGGGGCTGACAGAACTCCGCAACTCACAGGGATCGCTGCTCTGGTTGCATCATGTGGCATGTTGGCTGCGGGAAGCCTTGGCTGCGGGCAGATGACATCGCCTCGCCTTGCTGGTTTTGCAAGAGCTTGCACACCGCGGCGCCAGCTGCTCAGAGGCTGACCTCAGCTGTCAAGCTTTGGAACCTAACTCGCCTTGCTGGTCTTGCGGTGCTTGCCCGCCTCCAGCGCCGCCCGCTGCGGCGCCAGCTGCCCAAAGTGAAAGTACGCAGACAGCCCCGACACTGCGTCCGCATTCGGGTCGTTGCGCTTGCCGTCGTAGTGCCCCAGCCGCGCCTTGGACAGGAAGCCGATCTTGTCGTCCAGCAGCGCCTGCGTGCGCACCACGCTTCGGGGTTCAGGGGAGGCTGAGGGTTCAGGGGTCGTCGTGCTTGCCGTCGTGAGAGCGCCTGCGCGAGCGCGACAGCTCCGGGTTTCGGTGCTGCCCAATGTCTCTGACGTCAGCGCCACAGCAACCCCCGCGCACACACTGCCTCGCCTAGCGGAGACGTCTGCCTGGCGCCCCAGCGCCTGGGCAGCGCACGGCGGCGCAGCCTCCCACGGACGCTTCTCGCGCATCTGCACAGTCGATCTCCACTCGGGGTGCCAGGTCGCGTCCAGTGGTGGCGCATCGCAGGTAGCTCAGCGGCTGTGCCTCGGCCGCCAGCCGGCCTCCACAGCACGCCACACCGGGTACCGCGTCAGGAGGCCCTGGCCGCAGTTCCGGCTTCGGCGTTGGGTGGGGGTGAAGATCAGAGAGCTTCGTGTCGCCCACCTCACGGGCGCCGTCCTCTCCCGGCTTGCGCCAGGTGACCTCTGGAACGGCCCTGCCACGCTCAATGACCTCCTCCAGCAGGGCGTCCCAGTCGACTGGGTCCGGCGTCACGTCGACGTTCCAGTCGGCCTGCTTCTCCAGCTCCGGATACTCCTGCGGCATGGTGCGAAAAGCCAGGATGAAGTCGTGAAGTGAAGGGTCCCAGTCGATGGGGTCCGGCGTGGTATCTACATTCCTCTTGGCCTGCTTCTCCGGCTCCAGCCGTCTTTGCAACACATCCTTGCGGCAGGCGGAGTAAGAGGCAGGTGAGCGACCTAGCCTGATGATCTGCGCACATTCCGGTGTGCAACTAACAGCAAACCGCAGCTTCACTTGGCAGTGGCAACAACCTTCTTAGGTCCAGAGGCCGCCGTCACACTACGAATGCGGCGGCAAAGCGTGTGTCGCATGTGCGCAAGAAGCCGCAGCAAGCTGCCAGCAAGCTGTGCCGGCTCAGCGGCACCCTAATCCGTTTCCACTCTGCTTTCCGGCCGCCATGCCAGCATGACATTGCAGGGGGCGCAAGGGTGTGCCGACTGTCGAAGGCGTTGTCGCACATGTGTTTGATGGGGTACCTCGAATGTGGACGTTTTGTTTCTTTCTCTACGACCTGTGTGCCTACCTCCAGGTACTTGCCCAGCTGGTGGATGACCTTGACGCGGACGGTGCGTGCATGCCTGGAGCATTCTGAGACATGCACACATCCAAATTTGGAAAGGGGCCTTCCGACCAGCTTCGGGATCACCTCCAGGTACTCGCCCAGCTGGCGGTTGATCTTGTTGCGGATGGTGCGCGCTCCAGTTTCCCGCTTGTCCGACGCTTCCCAGACCGGCACAACGTTGTGGGCATCCACCTCGTGGAAGGGCACCTCGATCTGTTCCGCGACCTGCAGTGCAAAGACTTGGGTAAGGACAAGCCGCATTGATAGGGTTCCGTGGACAGGCACCCCTGCCTTCTTGCGCATTCCAAACCGGCACCACATGGTGAGTGTGTCCACCTCGTGGAAGGGCGCCCCAAATCTCTTCCGCGACCTGCGGCAGTGCAATGCACAGGTATGGTTGGTCAGATGGTCGATCGTCGAGTAACCAACACAGCATCCATCCTATTTAGCTGACCGCAGCCAGAGTTGAGTGGCTGGAGCTGTCTCCCTTCCCTTCCAGCCGCAGAGTGGCACTGCGCCATGGCCAGGCATGCAAAGCCACTGCTGAATCTTGCCCATCAGCCACAGCAAGAACATGCATGACGCCTCATACAGCATATGCCTATTCATGTCTATACAGAAGCGGTGATGGCGCCCACCCTAATAGAGCGCCCCAGCAACATTAGTACCAGCTCCGGCGCACCAGCTCCGGCGCACCAGCGCCAACTTTGTTAACAACTATCTTTGTTACCTTCTTCACCGTTTTGCGTACCAGCCGCAGCAATGCCAGGCCCACCCCGCTCAAGAGCATTTGTATGATGTGTTAATATATAGGTTTGGCATGTTTCGCAATCGCCCACCCTGCTGTGCAATGGGCACCCTGGCCGCAGCATTGCCAGAGTCCATCGCCAGTGTGCTGGCGTCAAAATGTTCGAAGAGAGTGCCTGTTGACTTTCGCCGACACCCACCATCTCGTGCCATTAGCGCCCCCGTTGCAGCAGAGCTGGGTTCGAAGCAGCAGAGCTGGGTTCGAAGCAGGCCGTCGTAATCACGCAGCGTAATTGGCCACAGTTGTCCACAGCTGTCCTTTTCCACAGGATGCGCCCACCTTTTCGCGCCACTGGCGGCCCAGGCGCAGCACCGCCAGGTCCGTCACCAGCGCGCCGGCTCCGATGTCCTTCACGAGTTTCGGGATAGTGTCCACAGGGTCGCCCTTGACCAGGAAGAAGGGGATGTTCAGCGCCTCCAGCCGAGGCTCCAGCTCCCGCAGCCCCCGCAGCATGAAGCCGAACTGGCGCGCGCCCGCGCCCAGGTACTCTGTCACCTGCGGAGAAGGCGTTTCGAACTGAGGCGCTAGGACTGCGATGAGACACGCCGGCGGCCGATTCAGGAGGGCGGCTGGCTCGGCGGCTGTGCGCCTCAATGGCAGTGCCCAGCCTGGGTGTTCAGTATGTAGTGTAATTGGAAGGTGCAAGACGTTTTCGAGTCCGATGCTGCCCACCAGGCTGAACGCGACGGCCACGGGGGCGCCGCTCTCCGCCGCCAGCTCCGCAGCGTGCAGCAGCGCCCAGTTGTCGCGTGCCCGCTGGTCCCGAGACATCCTGAAAGAGCGAAGTCGAGGTTGGGAGGTTGGGTTGCACGCTGCACGGTCGGCGCGAGATGTGCGGGCGATCACTAGCAATACAGCAAGTTGCCCCAGTGACCGCTTCTTCCCCGAGTGGAGCGCTCAGCCAGCGCTGACGTCTGGACCAGCAGTCCAGCAATTTGCATGCAGCGGGATTTCACTGCAAATTACTGCCGTTGGGAGCCCTCCCACACCAGTAGATGACGGGGCCGCTGCCGATGTCGCCGCCCCTCAGCTCCCGCCAGCGCTTCGGGTTGACGGTCGCCTTGTTGGGCTTTTGCCGCTTGGACCCCTCGGCCTTTTCCTTGCTGGCCTTGCGTTTCGCAATGTCTTTCGTGGCTTGAGCAGCCTCCGGCTCCCCCTCCCCCTCCTGATCGTCCGCCTTGTTCTGCTTCTTCGTTGGCGCCATGCCGTCTGCCTTGCGCGGCCGGCCGCGGGTCGCGGCTGCCACCACGGATCTGGAGGATGTGTGCAGACAGTCCCAGTTGGGTCTGGCGTCCTGCAAAGCGCCTGCTGTCGGCAAGGTTGCCCAGTGCAGTACTGGTGGGCTGGGCGATCGCCACGAAATCTCCGAAACCGGTCGACAAAGGGTCCTTGGCGCCAGATGACGCAGCGCAAATAGCGCCAGGGTGATCCGATCGCGGTCACAGCAACCGTCTGTGACAAAGATGCGGATGTGTGCGTTCAGACGTGGATCAATGATGGCCCTGTTGTGCTGTGCGTGCTTTGAATCTGTCAGCCAAGCCCTACTCTTTCCCATGCTGTCTGTCTGACCACGCGCGACTCTAGACACGGTTTCTGGTTTCCAAAGTGAAGTGCAACAGGCAGCAGCAGCACCGGATAGGCTAGGTTACGGGCAGCATGAGCGCGGCCGGAGCCAAGCCTGAGGCCCCTGTGCTGGAAGGTAAGCAGAAGCCTCTGGTGCGCGTGGCGCTGGTGGCGTCCGCGCGAGCGGCCGACCAGGAACTCGAGGCGTTCACCCCCAGCCCCGCGTTCGGGCCGCTACCGCCGCTTCGCGTGCGATATGATGCATCGCCGGTGAGCAATCCTGACACGCGCCAGATCTGTATGCGCAAGTTCCATGACGCTTATTGCGTTAAACGTGCACCATGTTTCTGCAGCTTCAGGGTGAGGCGGATTACCAGGTGTCGCCGCGAACGCCGATCCAGCGCTGCAACAACTGGGTGTGCGGTGAGTGACATATATATGTCGATGGTTCTGTCCGGCGAACGCGGAGCAATTGATATGATCGTCCAGGTCGCTGGCCGCGCCCGATCATCCAACAGCGGCAGAAGGGTCCGGCAGGGGCCACGGAACTGCAGCGGGCGCCTTGTTTCGAGGTTGAGTATTAGTTGGAACCCTTGCGCCTTGTCAAGTTAGGTCAAGCACCATGATCTGGCAAAACCGACATGGTCAGTAGTTGGCCTTGTCGGTACAGTACGCCGTTTGCTTGTGCGACTGCCAGGACTGTCAACGCTGCTTGCAAGCGGGCCAATCACATTGGCTCATGCTTCAGGGAGCACCGTGTAAACGCAACGACGTGCACGGGTCAACTCCATGGGGACGGCTGTAGCACAGGAAGTGCAGCCAGGCTGCTGTGCCTGAGAAGCGCACTGGCGTCTCTGCCAACATTCTCACACTCAGCCTTGCTGCAGGTCGCAACTGCGAGGGGCAGCTGGGCACCGGCGCCGGCGGCGGCATTGTCACCGAGCCGACCCTGCTCCCAGTGAGTGCGGCTTGCACAGCGGCATGTGCACTGAGGTGCCCTGCAAAGATCTGTCGGATCGCCTCAGCAGCGACACTCCAGCTGCAGATGCGACAGGCCAAAACGAGGTCAGCGCACCTTGCCACATGCAGCACTGTCCTGGTCAAGCCCTCCACTTCATGGCCTTGGCAACATGCTCCGTTGCAACAACCGCAGTCAGCGGAGCGGTGGGTGGCGCTCGGCTTTGGCGACGCGCACGGCGCTGGCGTCACGGACGGCGGCAAGGTGTTCACCTGGGGAACTGGCGTAGCTGGGCCTGCAGGACATGCGCCAACTGGGGCAGGCGGTACGGCGGCGGCGCAGCCTGAGCAGCTAACGGTGTTGCGGGGACTGGACGTCAAGGCCCTCGCCTGCGGCGCTGAGGTGAGTCTGCTTTTTCCTGCCCGGGGACCGAGGGAGAGAACTGCTCGCTCCATCCTTGCCAGAGAAGCGAAGGTGGCAGGCGAGCCATCCCACTGGCACAGCTGGACGTTTAAAAAACAAAAGTCGTGGCCAATCTCTGTGAGCCCTCACTTGTGGTGTGGTTGTGTGCTTCGCAATAAGATGCCCCAGGAGGTGGATTGCCCAGTGTGCCCAGCTGTGCCAGGTGGGCTCTGCACGCTCAAAAGGAAGTGCTTTGTGGCGCTGAGGACCCGTCGCCGAGCAGCACAACCCCCAGCATAGCGTCTATTTTATATCACGTGATTGAGACTCAGGCTGCAGCACAACCCTTTTGCCGCGACTGCGGACAGGGCAACGCCCTGGAGGCCCCAAACCCACAAGCCTCTGCTGCGGCAGCACGCCGTCGCCACGACAGCAGGAGAAGACATGCCACCAGTCCCTGTCGTTACACCCATGGACCCCTGCCGGCGCAGCACACCGTCGCCATCACAGTGGACGAGGTCATCACCTGGGGTGCCAACGGCGAGGGCCAGGCGGGGCAGGGCGAGCGAGCCGAGTTGGCGTGGGTGAAGCCGCGATCGCTGCGGGCGCTGCGCTCAGCATTCGTGACGCAGGTCGTGTGCGGGTCCTACCACACGCTCTGCGTCACTGCAACCTCCCAGGTCGGTCCAGGGTCCCAGACAGAAGATGTAGCTGCAGGAACGCAGACATACAGACATCACATTAGCTCACACTGTCTAGCCTTCTCTAGCTCTGCATGCTGCAGTGGTGGTGCCTGGCGTGGGCCGCCAACAGACACTCTGACAGACCCCACCACGTCTCAGGGTGAGCAGCAGCACTGCGCATCATGCCCTCCGTGGTGGAGTCTGCCTTCTGCGCTCGGCGCTTGCAGCCTTCAGCACCTGCAGCATCTCATTTCCGTGGAACAAGCCGGCCTCACAACCCTAGATACTCGTGCGTGCAGGTGTATGCATGGGGCAACAATGCCTTCGGGCAGCTGGGCTTGGGCGACAAGAAGGCGCGGCGCAGCCCGACGCTGGTGGCCGGCCTGTGGGCGCTGCCGGTGGCGCAGCTGGCGGCGGGGGCGGCGCACTCGGCGGCGCTCACATCCGCGGGCTTCCTGTTCACATGGGGCGCGAACTCGCGGGGACAGCTGGGGCTGCCCGCCATGGCGGAAGTGGCGGCGCAGCACCAGGTGGGATTTAGGGTTCAGTGTTTTTCCATCTCCCCCTCGGAATCTGTTGACGGCCTGCGCCATGTCATTATACACGAAAGAGATGCACCAAGCAGCCCGATGTGAATTCTGGGGTCAGTGGACTGGGACCTGATATTATCAGCGTTACTCCTAGCATCCTCCTTAGTCGGAGCTCTGGCACTCCTTGGCAGTGCAGCCCGGAATGATATAATGTCTTGCGACTGGGGTCATTGTTCGGATGGATGTGACCTGCAGATGTCTTGGCTGCTGCAACGACAGCGGCTGCATGCAACACGGAGCATGCGGCTTCTCTTCCCTGCTGCGGCAGTGTTGAGAGTGGACTGAATGCGGAAACTGGCACTGGCACTGCACGGCATCCGTCCTCTGTGCACCTGGGCCAGTGCGGCGCCAACTGGCCTCCCGGGTCACCGCGCTTTCTGCACCCTGATCGTTCACCTGCATTCTCCGTCTCGTGGCCTTTTGCACAAAACATAATCTCTAAATACAGGGCCAGTGCGGAGCAGACGAGCGGCGACGGGTGCGGCGGGCAGCCAACCAGCGCTTCCTGGGGGCTATGCTGGACATGGGCATACCGCAGGAGCATGCGGAGCTGGCGCTGGCCGAGACCGGCAACGTGGGCATCGAGGTGAGGGATCGGTCGTTGGTCCCGTCTCAGACTTGCAACAGTAGCAGCGTGAGTGTTCACGAGCTGGCGCTGGCGGTGACTGGGGTCGTTGGCAGCAAGGCGGCCAGAACACGCAGAGACCTCACCCCAAGAGTGGTACTGGCAACATTGGGGCCGGCGTGGTGCGCTGACGTCAACCTTGACTCAATTGTGCTGCAGCGTTGGTTAGGGCCCACGAAGCACTGTCTCTGCTTGAGACGGGCGATGCGGGCATGGTGGCACACGCTCAGGCATGGGTCCTGTTTAGTCGTTGAGTCCTGTTTCAGGCCTGATTCATCTGGTGCCTGGAGCTCGGCGCGGTGGGGCTAGGCAGGTCCACCGTCTGGCCCAGGCAGCTGAGCGGCGACTCCCATCCATTGCAGCACGGCCAACCACCCTCGCGCAGGCAGCATCGTGTGAGCGGCGCATCTGCGCCGGCAGCTGCTGGACAGGCTGCCGAGCAGCAGCAGGCAGCGACTGGTGTACCCATCGTGCGATGGCAATGACAGCATGGACACGGGCAGTCACGCGCCGTCGCAGGTGGCCTCCGAGTGGCTGTACACATGTCCAGACGACGTGCTGGACCGGCTCCTGCACGGCAGCGGGCCCGGGACGCCGCACGCCGGCGACGGCGCCGACGACGCCCCCGTGCTGACACCCCGCCGCGTCACCACCCTGCAGGTGCGACTCCTCCCCGGCTGTCTGAAATGACTGCAATGAGTGATGAAATCGCTGCGCATGAAGCAATGGTCCAAGCAGGTGACGCTCTGCATGACCATTTTACTTGCGACCGTCCCGCGAGCGTGACGCGAGTTCCTCTTCGTCTGCCATGGGCCGCACAGCTCCCTGCTGGAGTGACGCCGCTGCATCGAGGCAGGACTGCGTGATCTCATGCTCCATCACAGCCACAGCTTCCGTGTCGGCTGCTCCTGATGGGCCAGTCGCGTGCCGTCCCCCCGCAGGCGGTGCGCTGCATCGCGATGGGCGCCTTTCACACCGTGGCGGCCACTGGTGCCGGCGCAGCGGCCTTTGGCGCCAACGACGCCGGGCAGCTGGGCACTGGTGATACGTCAGATCGGCAGCAGCCGGCGGTGGTGGCGGGGCTGGACGGGCGGCCCCTGGCGTCCGTGGCGTGCGGCGCATACCACACCCTGTTCCTGTGCAGGTGCAGGGTGGTGCACTGCAATTTTTTTGGTGCCTGAAGCGCGCTCATATACGTCGGGCTTGGAGGCACTCCATCCAGTCGGCAGTAGCCGGAGAGGCGATTGGGCCCTGCTGGGTCTTGGGGTTGATGCCCGCTCAGGGAACGCATCCTCGGAAACACACCCGACCGGGAAGCGCACGGGCCGAACAGAGGCGCTCTGGTGACATTGCAGAGACGGCAGTGTACTCGGCTGCGGCGTGAGTGACAGCGGCCAGCTGCCGCTGGGCGCCTGCGGACCGCATCAGCAGGGTCAGCAGCAGCGGCGGAGGTCCAGCCCGCTGGGCGGCGGCGGCAGCGGCAAAGTCAGCCGCACGCCCAACGGTGTGCAGCAGCAGGGCGCTTCGGTGCTGGTGCCGCAGCCGCTGCAGCTGCCCTTCCTCCAGGTGACATCGCATCGCCTTGCAGAATTATTCTTAGGAACTTGCCCGCATTGGCAGACAGTCGGTGCTGTGCGTCAGGCGAATGTAGGACGTAGGGCGTACAGCCACGAGGAGGGGGGAGCCTGGCGACAGCGGTGCAATGAGATCAGCGGCTGAACATCAGCACATGCCAAGCGCGAGATTCTGCCAGTGGATTGGCCGCTGTGTCCCTTGACGAGGACACTCTCTGCATGTGCTGGTGCTCTGACGCCTTTCGCTTCTCCCGGCAGGGACACTGTTAGCATGCAACTTGGCTATTCCAATAACTCTTGTGACTTGTTTAGGCGCCTCTGTAAAGGAGGTGCAATCAGCACGCACTTGGCTGGCAGCCACGCTTCTAGCATTCCAAATGGTTAAGAAGGTGGTATCTGTAGAGTGTGATCTTCCAGTCTAACATTGCCCCTAGGCGCCAGATGTGCGGGCCGCGTTGGTGGTGAGCTCGCTTGCGGCCGTTGGCACCACCTCTGGCAGCCCCGGTTCTGAACATCAAGGCGGGGATGTCCGCCGTCTGTGATCAAGATTGTTTTAATCGTTGAACCCGTACAGGCGCCCCCAGGCCAGGCTGTGCCGGTGGTCAGCGCCCTCGCCGCCGGCGGTGCTGCTTCCGGCTTCCTGGTGCGAAGCGGCAGCGAGCTGCCAGAGCCGCGGCCGCCGCAGCTGCTGGAGCGGCTGCAGGCCGCGGTCGCAGGGGCGGCAGCGGAGGCGGCCGCAACGCTAAAGGGTGGCCCGCTGCCGCTGGACGGCGGTGCAGCGGCGCTGGCCGGCGTGGTGACGGCGGTGGAGATGATCTTCAGCTCCGCCGCGGCCCTCAGCGCCGCCTTTGGCCACCGGGTGAGGAACCGGGCTGCGACATTATGCGGCAGCAAGGATCACTTATACAGCGCAGCCTAGACAGCGAAGGATATGTCTCTCATATTTCGCATCCTGCATGTGCGCAGGATGGTGTGGGGCTGCAGATCCAGGCCCTAGTTGACATGCAGCTTGCCATTCTTGGGCTGTATGCACCGCACCGCGGCAGTGAGCAGCCACAGGACCAGCAGCGGCGGCGGTGCAGCCTGCACGGCGGCGGCAGTGGCAGCGCCGCCTCTTCAGCGCAGTCCACACCGTCACACGCGGCGGCAGATGCCGCGACGGCGGATGCTGCGGCAGCGTTGGCAGCGGACGCGGCTGTGGCAGCAACAGCACTGTCAGCGGCGGCGCCTGCAGCTGGGCCCGCAGGCGACGCCGCTACACTAGACGTGGCGGCGGGCTCGGCGCCGAGTCGACAGTACAGCCATGCCGAGGTGGGTCTGAAGAGCGATGCAGCATCCCAGGGTTGAGCTTGGGGGTTTTTCGTCGAAACCTCGCTCGAGGCCAGAGGTTTTCGGCGGGGCTTGGCTGCGCCCGACGACAGCTGCGCCGGACATTCCTCGAAATCCAGCCTTTTCTGCGCCGGCGCCGGTGCCAATGTGGGAGGCGTGGCGTGGCGTCAGGCAGCGCTGTTGGAGCGCTGCCTGGGCCAGCACTCGAGCTCGCATCTTGGCACTATTCGTCCCCACTCCCCAACCTTTCCTGTCATGAGACTTGGGGCGCGCCAGCATGCACAGCTGGTTTATCGTGCCCTCTTTGCGGCTGTGCAAGCCCCAAACTCAATTGCCACAGTCAGTTCGCCCTTGCAACCGCGCCTTGGGCAGGACCTGCCAGAGTGGTGGCACCACAGCCAGTGTGCAACGCGCTTGTGCCAGCACTATGCAACGAGAGACTGCCGTTCGGACCTGCACGAGTGGCGAATCGGCGCGGCGCTGCAATGTGACGGACGCATTTGCCACTGCCCATGTCGAGCACTGACTGGAACGGGGCTGGGCAGCTGCTGAGGCCTCGCTGCTGCTGCTGTTGAAAGGCGTGCACGAGTGGCGATCGCGGCGCTGCGAGGACCTGAGATTGCCTCGGACTGTGCTCTGACTTGTTTTGACACTTGATGGTTACTCGTTTCTAGGGCCTGCACGAGTGGCGGGGGCGCTGCTGTGAGGATGTCATTGGTGCGCTTGGCTGCGCGACGGACCACCTGCTGGCCGAGCTGGCCACCTCCATCAGACTTCTCGGTGCTCCCGCCGTTCCCATTTCGCATTCCAGAAAAATGCATGCTTATGGGTCCTTGAGCTGGTTGCTTTCTTTCGCAGTGTCCCAAGTGCTCAAGTGACACAGTATCATCGTTGTTCTGCTACTGGTGTTCCAAGAGCACCTGCCGCCGCCGGCACCACAAGTGACGCAACATCATCATGGTTCCATCACTGATGCTCACGCCCCTGCTGCCGCCGCCGCCTGCTCCTCAGCAGCTGCGACCATTTCGACTGTACAGCATGACGATCAATCGCTTTCGGCCAAATGCTTCCAGTCAATTGGCGTGTCGTCTCTGCCCAGGCACCCCGGAACGGGCGCAGGTTTTGCTGGCGGCGGCGGCCAGCCCGCTGCTGGCGCACCCGCTGTGGGGACCGCGCCTCATCCCCCGCCTGTGCCAGACCATCCTGGACGCGCCGTCGTCCGCCCGCCAGGTGCACAGGCACCAGGGTTTTGGGTTGTTAACGGTCTCAGACACCACAGCCGAATCGCTTCTTGTCGCAAGCTCAGCAGCCTCTACGATTGGGCCTGCAGCCTGTGGGAGGGTCCATCATGTTGGGGTATCAGTCACTGGCGGTAGGCACGTGCATGCGCCATGTGGGTCGCCCAGCAGTTTCCCAGGGCATGATTATTGGCCACCAGCAGCCCCGGCGGCCGCACCCGGGTCAACAGCGTTGGGCAGACTGCCTGTGACATATGCGCTGCCCGGTGCCACGATCCCGCGCATCTGCATGCAAACCTGCAGGCCTCATTCGGACGCCATTGCCTGCCTCTCATCTGGCCTGCACTCATACCTGATACAGAGCAAGCAAGCCAGTAGAGTAGCTGGAGTAGCTGTAGCGTCAATAGGGAATAGGCTGGCTGCGGCAGTCTGCAGATCGCCAGATCCCTGCACTTAAGTGCTGTCTACTCCTGCCACAACCCATTGCACTGCAAAACGGCAGCCAGGAGTGGTTTAGCGCGCATGCAAGCCGTTGCCGCAGGCAGAAGCCCAAGCCCCCTCAGCATCAGAGGCTCTCAATGCCTAGGGTTCGCCTGCACACCGATACATGCGACAGCAGTTTCGTCAAGTGCAAGTACCATGTAGCTTCGGATCCGATCGTCAATCTATTGAGGTATCTACGCCGCAGTTGCTGGTGGTGTGGTGGTCCGAGTTCGAGCCGGCGCTGCTGGACGCCTCCGTGGTGCAGCCGCTGCAGGTGCGGCAGTCTCCTCTCACTGTTGACTTCTGAGCCTGTGGACGTCTCCAGATGCAAGCCTGTCGAAGTGCATCAAGTTTTGAATACGGGCAAGGCGTTTGCACTTGTGCCCTGTGATTGCTCGGCCCTGGCAGACTCAGTCCGAGTCGGGCGGGCACACAGCATGCAGGCTCGCTGTGCCTCACTCCCCTCTTGTCAATGCCCGACAGCATGGGACTGACGATGCTGAGGATGCTGCTGCTGTGATGCTTAACTTGTGTTTCTGCGCAGAAAAAGTGGAAGATGCACAATCTCGACGCATGATGCGTGGGCTGCTGAACAAGGAAATATGCTCCGGCAACTTCCGCGCTGCAGATGTGCCTGAACAGGCGAGCCGAAGGCAACGAGAAAGCTACGGTGTGATGGCGGCCATCAAGGGCCTGGCAATCGTATCTGCAGCAGAAGCGCTATTACTCTAATCATCAACTGCTCTGCTCGCAGGCGTACCTCACAGGCGAGCTGACGGCGACCAAGAAGCTGACTGGCGGCGTGATGGCGGCCATCAAGGGCCTGGCGGTTGTAGAGCAGGCCAACCAGCTTGCACGGCGCCTGCCGCCAGAAGCCTTCTACAACGAGCTTATCAGGTGCTACCTTCAGAAAATTACGTTCAGGGGTTCAGGGTTTGCGCCCGCTGATTGAGGGGGTTGCGCCAGGCAGGCCAACTAGCTGGTGTGGCGCCTGTTGCCACAGGCCTTTGGACACGAGCTCACTCAATAACCCAGTCGGTGGCGGCTATAAACGCTGCAGCTCACCTTCGTGAAACTCTGAATTACAAAGATTGCGACGCACGGCCAGCCTGTGCTCGTAGGACTTGCAGCGAAAAAGCAGGACTCGGGCCACCACTCCTTTGTGCAAAGCCAGACGCACGACCGACCGGTGCTGGCTCACTACTGTTGCCATCAATCCATGTTCTTAGTCTAGACTTTTCAGGTTAAGGTACGCATCTGGCGTGCGTTTCACAGTGAGAAGCTGGACGTGGAGGACCACTACGTTGCATGGCGGCAGACGCACGACCAGCCAGCGCTAGCTCACTGTTCTTGCCGTCAACCCATGATTTCAGCCCAGAAGATGGGCTCAGAAATGCGCCTGGTGTGTGCTTCACAGCGAGAAGCTGGACGTGGAGGACCACTACGTGGCGTGGCGGCAGACGCACGACCAGCCGGCGCTGGCGCACGCCCGCTCCGCCGACGGCCCGTTCTCCTTCTGCTCCTACGCCTGGCTGCTCAACCCGCGCGCCAAGTCGCGACTGCTGCATGCGGAGGCTCGCTTCCTGATGGCGCAGACGGTTCAGCAGGTGTGTGTCGAAAGCCCGGCCCGGACCAGCACTTGGTATTTTGGGCAGGTTTTCACCTGGCGCTGCGGAGAAAATTGCCTGCTTCACATAAAGGCCGGATGCCTCATGGCGCAGATGATGCAGCAAGTACGGCCATTTTCTGTTTACCTTTTGTACGCCTGTAGAAGCCCAAGCTTTCGGTCGCACCTCTGAATGGGACCCAAGCCAGTTGCGCCTCTCCTGCATGACGGGGAGCGGCCGCCAAACAGGTCTCGTTCGACAGTGGCTGGTGCTGCAGCCGCAACTGGCCCTCGAGGGGCTAGTGGGCATCCAAGAGCAGCCAGTGTCAAACGCTTCGATGCCTTTGAGCGTTTGAGGTGAACACCTAGTGCATCTAGGTGCATCAATGTTGGGGACGGAAGCTCAGGAAACACTTCAAGCGTCTGCAGTCCGCCAGGGTTTTGCAGCGCAGCCTTAGAGCGGCGCAGGCCTGAAGGCCATCTGCTCAGCAGAACAGCGGTTTTTGACTGCTGCATGCCGTCTTGCACAGCGCCATGAGTTTTTCTGCCCAGCTCACTTCACGGCTGGCGCCATCCGAAGCGTGCCCGCTTCCCTGGGCACCATTATTCGGTTGAGTGCAGCCTTGTAGCGCCTTGGACGACAAGGGCATGGCGCCGTGCTAGGGTTTAGGGTTGCAGTGCTTGTTCTGGCGCAGTGCGAAGCGGCTGGCTGTTTCCCGGCCCCAGAGGGGCGAACGCCACACTCGGTGGCCAGCACGAGCTCTGACGCCACACGCATCCAGCATGGCGCAAGCGTGCGGAATGCAGCGACAGACGCCCACGGGTAGTTCCAGCCAGGTTCGTCCAGCCAGGTTCAGCCAGGTTCAGCGTTCAAACGAAAATTCTGTCAAGAGCAGCTGTGTTGCATACCGGATCTCCTGTTGCATCCTGGATCTCCAGTCGTTGGTTCTCAGCAGGCTCTCTCAAACCCATTGGGCAATGCTTCTTTTGTACCATAGATGAAAATAATAATAATGATAATAACAATGATGATAATAATATTAATAATAATAATGATGATAGTAATAATAATAATAACAATAATAATAATAATCATAATAATAATAACAATAATAATATTAATGATATTAATAATATTAATGATAACAATAACAGCAATAATACTAATAGAAATTTCACATTCTTACCCTGCAGGCACGCGTGGAGCAGATCCACTCGCCCATTCGCAACCGGCGGCCGTCGCCCCACGAGGAGCGTGTGGTGCCCGACGACAAGCCGCGGGGGGCCGCCGCGCGGACAGCGGCGGCTGAGCAGCGCGCTCGCCGGGACGCCAGGTATTACAGACCGACATGTATGTGAAATTTAAAGTATACTTGCAACTTTCCTCAGTTGTATGCTGTGTTGTTCCATTCTCGAAGTGGAGCATAGATAGCATCTCTACCCTGGAACCGAGTTACGCTGCAGGCGGCGGGACCGACAGGCGGGCGGGCTGCGGACACTCTGGCAGAGCATGTGGCGCAATGGCGGTGAACACTCGCCGCCTGCCAATGTGGCGGTGGCGCCGCCGGTGGCGGTGCGGCGGCCGCAGGATGCCGCGCGGCAGCTGTTCCCCGACCCCGCGCACCTGGTGAGCTCCGGAGGCGTTGGGGACAGGGGATGCTAAGTTGGACTTGATATTCTCTGTGGGGGAGCTCGCAGTGCCATTTCATCTGGCTATGACAGCCTGCATCAGTGCGCTTTCCAATGCCGAGCTCAGGGTTTACCGACTCGGCGAATTTCGCACTGCAGATGAATGCTGACTCCTGGTGGCGTCCGCAACTACAGCACATGGCGGCCGCGCAAAGATTGCCATCCCCTTCCGCATGTGGCCTGAACGCTTGCAAATCCCTGAAAAACCCCTCCTCCCTCCCGCAGGTGGGCAGCGCCGAGCCCAGGGCGGGGCAGCTGCGCATTGAGCTGCCGCCAACGCCGCAGGAGCCGCCCTCGGGCGGTGGCTGGACGCCGCCGGCCGGCAGCATTGAGGCGGCGCTGGACGATATGTCGCTGTCCAGCGACGGCAGCGAGGTGGGCTACCTATCCAAAGAACAAAAGGATAAAAGATAGAAGAACAAATGGTTCTGTTCAAGAACAAGCAAGATGCGCGGATGTCTCACGATGGACCGCTGCTGGGCAGGGTACAAAGACACAATCATACCTTGGCTTGCTGGAGAGATGGGTGCTATTACTCGGGGCGGCACAACTGCTGCAGGCTGTACGCACCACGTTGGCCGAGCCGGCGCTGATGGCACACCAAGCCGCTTGCTGGACAGTGCAAAATGCGACTTTTGTCATAGTCGCGGTCTGTCACCGGCTGTTTTTGTGTACGATCGCCTGGCTTGGTCAATTAGCCTGCCAAGCTTGACTCGCCCCTGTGTGCCGGGTCTTCCCTCAGGCTCTCGACAATGCAACACACAGCCGGCGCCTCCACAAGTGTTCACAATGCTCAGCCTTCGCCCTGAGACTGTTGAGCCGGCTCGCCGCGCAGGCCGGCGGCCTGGGGTGTGAGAGTTCTTGAACCTGCTCATGGAAGAGGACAGTGGCTTCCAGCATCTTGCAGCACCTTCTACTCATGTCAGCCCTCTGACAAAAGTTCCTGTCGTCCACTGTCACTCACTCTGGCAGGTTGACGCGCTGAGGCAGCACTGATAGATGAATCTGCCGATGCAGGAGAACTGTGTCTTCCAGCATCGTGCAGCAACTTCTGCTGATGTCAGCCCTCACGGCTGACGGGATTCATTCTTACAGGCGAGCGGCCTGCGGCGGCAGGGGTCGATGAATCTGCCGACGCCGGAGGACAGCGGCGTGCCGCCCGACAACCCCGACTTCTGCATCCTCCGCATCCGCCGCAACCACCTCATCGAGGTGTGTGTGTGTGTGTGTGTGTGTGCACGGGTTGGTGTCCTCGTCAGAGTCTGAGCTCGGGATTGCACAGGTACACTGTCGCATCCTGCGCATGCGGCGCAGCCATCACACCGAGATGCGTTGGAGGGTGACCATGTTGCAAACAAACAAAAGCTGCAGTTGCGGCGCAAGCAAGACCTTTGAGTGTCGACTTGCGCACGAGCTGCGTCACCAGGCGCCCACCCGCAAGCCACATACGAGCCGTGACAGCCTGCCGCCAATCAGTTCAGTTTATTTTATTTTTATTATATATTCTATATGATTTTCTTTCATAATCATTCTTACCCGCACAGGATGCGCTGGACGAGATCGCGCGGCAGCGGCCGAAGGATCTGTTCAAGCCGCTGCGGGTGCACTTCATCCAGGAAGCCGGCATCGACGCCGGGGGGCTGAAAAAGGAGTTCTTCCAGCTGCTGCTGGCGGAGCTGCTGTGCCCCGACTACGGCATGCTCATCTTCCAGCCGGTGCGCTCTGCGGGTCGCCACATCAACCGCGATATGATGATGCCAAAAAAAATCTAATATTTGACAGCCTGGCAGCGTGCCGGTCTGAGTGCTCACAGCGCCAGGGCTGTGGCTTGTCACAGATGTTCAGATGCCCTGGCAAGGCCTGATCTTGCTGGCACTGGGCCCCCCACCTCTGGTGGGCTCAGCCCAGGTCAATGCCGATCTGCTTGTCCCCTTGTGGTCACACGCCATGCCGTCTCTGGAAGCAAGCTGATTCGCATACAACAACCACAGGAGTCAGGCACCTACTGGTTCAACCCCTCGTCGCTGGAGGCGGACACTGAGTTCATGCTGCTGGGCCTGGTGGCTGGCCTCGCCATCTACAACGGTGCGTCCCGTCCATACAAGTTCGTTTTGCTGTCATGAGCCCCTCGCACTCGCAAGCTGCAGCCCTGCGGCAGGTGCTGGGCAGTTGCTCGGCTACAACGGTGCGATTTCTTCGAAATGTCTCGGGCACCCAACTGCTGACAGGATGTGCCAGGGCTGCTCAGTGACTTGCTCACGTATGCTCCTGGCTGGCGCTGGCGCTATACAAGCACAGTCGCTGTGCAGACACCAGACACCAGACGAGACCAATCTTCCAGTATCTATCAATGCGCACATTCCCCCAGAACTGTTTTCTGCCTGCTGCAGATGTGCTGTTGGACATTGCGTTGCCGCTGCACGAGGAGCTAGCAGTGCAGCTGCCGAGTGCAGCTTGGTCAATTGCTTGTCGCGAGTGCATTGGTTATCAACCTGTGCAGGCGTGCTGCTGGACTTCCCGCTGCCGCTGGCGCTGTACAAGAAGCTGGCGGGGCAGCCGCTGGGGCTGCGCGACCTGGCGGACTTTGACCCCACCCTGGGGCGCTCACTGCGCCAGCTGCTCGACTACGACGGTGCACGCTCCCTGAGACCAAATCCTGACATCCTGATCCTCATCATGTTCTGGCAGCATCTCGGTCGATGTGCAGGATCCGCGCAGTGCTGGACATGCCAGCTGCACGATCGCACGGCTGCGCGTGGAGCGTCTGCTTGCCACACCCGCTTTCCTGGGCACAGGAGCCGGTTTGTTGCAGGAATCGACGTGCAGCCGTGCTGAAATTGGCAGAAAGCCTCTGTCCCAAAGCATCCTTGAGCTGTGGTCCGACCTTGAGTACCATCAAATTTGTAAATGTTTAAACTGTCCAGGCCCCGGCACCGTGGAGGACGTCTTCTGCCAGACCTTCACCGCCGGAGTGCCTGGCATCGGGCAGCCGCTGTCGCTGCCACTAGTGCCGGGGGGTGAGGCGCTGTATGTCACCGAGGACAACCGCCGCCAGTTCGTGGACGCCTATGTGGACTGCATCCTGTCGCGTGCGGTGCACCGCCAGTTTGAGGTGGGCAGCCGATCTCGCATCTGATTCGACGCTTGCAAGGCTGCATGCGGCGGTCGCAACATGGGAACAAGTGCAGTACGTGAGCATCCGGCACTGCGGCCGCTTGTCAATTGCATGTTGTTGAGCTTGCTGCACCGCGGCTTCTTGGTAGAGTTGTGCGGGGCTTGTCTCATCGCAAAACAGCATTCGTCTGGGACTCTGGCTCCTGGCCTCACTGCCGCAGACGGGTCGGAATGTGAAGTACAGAGCCACATATGCCACTGCTCCAATAACGTCCTTGTGGTCATTTTTCCAGGCCTTTGCGCGCGGCTTCCTGATGCTGTGTGGCGGCCCAGCAATCCACCTGTTCTCGGCCACGGAGCTGGAGCGGCTGGTGTGCGGCACCCCGCTGCTGGACTTTGGGGCGCTGCAGCGGGCGGCGCGCTACGATGGGGGCTACCACGCGGAGCACCAGGTGACAGCAGGCCCCACCTTGAGGAGGCTGTTGGAAGGGATGTCGATTAATATGACATTGTGCACGCGACCCTGCAGCAGGGTGCCGCGCTTCGACGGCAGCTGCCAAGCAGACCGTCAGGTGGCGGGAACACGCGATACTGGAGGTCAGCTGCTCCACTGCGAGCCTCTGGCTTGTGCTGGAGGTATGTTCGGTGATGTCGGGCCCTTGTCAACGCTGGCACTCCGGTGCGATTGTGGGCTGTGGCCGCCTTAGGAACCCCTCACCCGGGAAACATCGAACCATGTCCAGCGCAGCAGGACCTGCTGTTCTGACGCTTGGTGGCTTGGGGTCGCACTGCCCGGGCAGCGATGGGCACTCAGCTGGATGACTTGCAGCTCAGAGGGGCCGACAGGGCCGGCAGCTTGCGCAAAGACACGAGCCAGCCTGTGTGCCAGGCTGTGTTGCAAGCTATGTGTCAGGCACACGTCAGCACGTCCCTTTCGTAAATCAGCTGCGTCAATGGTGTGAGTATCCCACTTGAAGAAGCTCTGAGTGCAGTGCTGGAGCCACCTGCCCCACGCGTGAGTGGATGCTCAGCCCGCTGCGCCACTGCAGCAGCCGAGACCAGCCTGGCTGCATCTGCGCTAGAGCCGCCCCAATGCACTCAGAACAGCAACTGTAGGTCAATCAGTGGCGTCCTCCCCGCCTGCAGGTGCCGCGCTGGCTGCAGGGCATTGCGTGCACGGCCCTGCGCTGTCGTCGGCTCAGTTTTGTGCACACTACCTGGCAGGCGGTGCGCCGACTATGGGCGCTGGCGCTCTGCTGCTGCAGCACGACGTCCACATCTCTGTACAATCCGCCTCCGTGCCCATGTCCTCAGGACGTCCTTCTTTCAACGCTTGGCCGTTTGTTGCTGCAGGTGGTGCGCTGGCTGTGGGACACTGTGCACGGCCTGGCGCCCGAGGAGCAGCGCAAGTTCCTGAAGTTTGTGTCCGGCTCCGACCGGGCGCCGATCGGCGGCCTCGCCAACCTGCGCTGCACCATCCAGGTGCGCCCTCGCATGCAGCCCAGCAGCGCTGCGTGTTCTTTTTCCTGTGCGAGCTCCTTGAGCTGCCTGCACATGGGGAGATTGTCCCCGATGCAGCGACGGCGGCGCGACAGCTGCCCCCTGCCAGGTGCTGGGCTGCGCGTTGCAGGAAGCAACCCGCTGAACAGCCTGCTTCCAGCTGCGAAAGTGCCCGCAACGCAGGGGCAACGGGCATGCTGCTGGACAAAGCGTGCTTTGCAGAGCCCCAGGGTAGAAGCAGTCATCCTGAAGAGTGACACATGATGGTCAGTTAAACAGAATTGCGTGACCAAAATCTCAAAGCTCAGAACGTCGGGCCTTCCAAACCCGACTTCAACTCCGCCACTTGAACGCTGCGTGCTGCCCCATGCACAGGGCGATGGCAGCGACAGCACGAAGTTGCCCACGTCACACACCTGCTTCAACACGCTGCTGCTGCCGGCATACGCAAACGCAGCCAAGCTGCAGGAGCGGCTGCGGCTGGCCATCATGAACGCCGAGGGCTTTGGGCTGGAGTAGATCGAGCCATACAGGCAGTGCTAGACGCGCGGATGCCTTTCGTCGGCCCTTTTGGCGCGGGCACCTTTTTCGCTAGACGGCGCAGACTGGACCTGGCTGGTGCAATGCTGACGAGCCTCTGCGACGAGCTGGCAGCTGAGGTTTGCAGCGGAAATGAATTGCAGAGCGACTAAGGAGTCAAAGGTGGACATGACCGACACTGCCAACTCTGCAGTGGCGTATTGCCTCGGCTCTTCATTTCTATTGTGGCCTTCATCACTGCAGCGCCATCGGAATGTTATTCACGTTGAATCGTTGATGCCTCGATAATGTACGACACAAACTAGTCCTTGCGTGTCCGGTCTGGTTGTCAATGCCTCGATTACTGGATGGTGGAGCCTCAAATACGAAGAAGTTCATACGACCCCGGTAAAGCTCGTCAAGAAGCAGGTGATGGAACTTCTTGCCAGCTACGGCGCCCGCGCATGGGCAAGAGAAAGCGCCGCACAGGTCATCACACAGTCTTGAGAAAAGAATCATGATTGCAGATATTTGCAGGCATTCTGAATGTTGACCACCATGCTAAGAGGCTGGAGTTCCCCGTCGCAGGTCTGCGTGACATCGGGCGTGCATGCACAGCGCTGGCTGAGCTGCAGCTCTTGAGCTGCCGGCAGCTGGGGGGCGACAGCGTTGCCGGCCTTGCAGCACTGACGAGACTGCAGCTGGAAGACATTCCTGATGTCGATCCGGCAGCGTTTGCGCGGGCGCTGGCGGGCCTGTCAGGGCTCAAGAGCCTGGCGCTCGAAACGTCACACCTTCCGGCAGGATGTGGGCCAGTTCCTTCCTGCTGTGGAGCCGACAGCGGGGCTGGCTTGGTGCTGGCTCTCATTGAGCGGTAAGGGATGGTTGTCTTGGCGACTTGTGGTCAGACGCACAATCCCTGTGTTAGCCGGAGGATTCTGAGTTATGTTGCTTGACATCCGCAACAGGTGTCTCGGCAGTGCGTGCCTTGGAGAGTGTGGAGCACATCACCGTGGATGGGAAAGCCGGCGCAGCCTGGATGTCGGGATTTGCAGGCCACAAGAATGTGACGGCATTGACGTTCGAGCGCCTTGAAGAGGTGGGGATCGATACTATTGTGGCGTCTGACGCGACATCCTTCCCAGACACTCTGTGCGGCATGTGAACCAACGTGCGATGCCACAGCGTATGCTGCCATGTGACCCTGTGGCACCATGCTCTCCATCCGGCAAGATGTGCTGACCATATCAGTTGCCGGACCTCTTTATGCGATGCGCTTGCGGCCTCGCGTGCTGTGAGGAGGCTGTGAACCCTGAGGATTCCGGCGGCCGTTCTCAACTGCAAGTATGTAGGGCATGTTGCTTATGTGTGCTCACTATGCTGCAGATGGACGACCTGCAATCGATCACAGAAGAGTGGTCGCCATGCCTGAGGGAGCTGCACCTGGACACCATGCACATCAAGGAGAACGTCGTCTGGGACATCTGCCATCGCTTTGGCGCCTCACTCACGTGCCTGGACATCCACTCGGCTCATGAGACTACGACCCGCAGGTGCGTGTTTGATGGGCATGTTGCATGAGCGGCGCATCATGCTGCGGGAAAAATCCCGGGCCCCAACAACATCTGCATGGTTGGGCTCGCCCAGTCCTGACTATTGTTGGATGTGTCGATGGAGACGTGGCTAGTCCGAGTCTGATGCTGTCGCTGCCGGCCGGCATGCTTGTAAAGCCAACGATACCAACGGCACACTGGCGCAGACGGGATGTCCCCAACCAGAGGAGTCTCACTTGCCTTTGCACCTTCGTAGGACCTGCGAGGAGATGCGTCGCCACCTGACGGGGCTGCGGCATCTCTACATGTCAGTGTACGGTGACGAAGAGGGCGAGGATTCTGATGCCAGAGTCAGCTGCCTTGCCTCGCTGCCGGAGCTGCAGGAGTGGCGCCTCATGTACAGCCGCGGAAGCAACCTGCAGCGGGTGTCGGCCGCGACGAAACTGACAAAACTGGCACTGGTTTGCTTCGTCGACGATGACGACGCAAACAAGGTGGGACCTGCATGAACTCCATGCTGTCGTCTTGGGCCTCGTAACTGTTGCTTGTCCCGTCCAGCTTGTCATGAGATGCTGTAGGAGGGGTGGCATCGAGTGCCAATGACCGTGATTCAGTGGATCGGGGGGGTGGATGCTAGCGCTGTGACATGTCCTTGGCTGGCAGGGCCAGCCTCTCATTCTACGTCTGCACCGGTTTGTGCAGAAAGTTGCGGAGGGTCTCGAGGCGCTGCACATCTTGCCTCAACTGACGGTGCTGCACCTGAACCGGCAAGATCCCCAGTTCCCGCTGCCGGTCATGCTGGCGATTGGCGGCATGCACCACCTGACGGAGCTGAGCCTGAGCGGGAGCAAGGTCGACGACGCGGGGTTCGCAGAGCTCGCACGGCTGTGGAAACTGGTGGTCCTGGACCTTTACGACTGCCATGGCACCACGCCGAGGTGACGGCGGTTATGCTTGACTTGCATCTGCAATGCCGTCACCGGGCTACTGCCGCTGAATTGATCCCCCCGCACTAGAATTCTGGGCACTCCCTGACCAGTGACGGGCTGGCACTGCAGGGGCGTGAATGCGCTGCGCGCGATGCAACTGCGGCAGCTGAAATTGCGTGACGACCATGGCCGACAGCGCTGGCCGGGGGCCGGCGACTTCGACCACCCTTTCATGCGGCTTGATGTGCACACCTTGAGCACCACGTGATGCACGAATGAGCCGAAGGTATGCGGCATAGGTAGAACCGCAGTGCGCAGCTCCGGGTCGGCTGATCAACTTGGGCGTCTGCCCGATCAGCCACCTCATGCGACCGTTGACGACGTTTTGTCCAACGGCTCGGCCTGCATCTGCCTGTGCTTTATCGACCTTGCAGATCTCTGTGGGGTGCAAACTCAGTCGTGATGGTTTCAGATCAGTGGTGCACTGGCTTACCCCTCGTCCCGTCGAGCACCGACCCCGCCTCAGAGCATTCAGCCCGCGTGCGCCTCGAAATTTGTCATTATTGCTGCGGAGAGTCGGCTGAAGCCCTGTCGAGCACTGCTTTCCGCTGCAAACCATTGGTATGTCCGTATGCCCCCTGTCCCAAATTCCTCGTTGGTTCCCGGGCACCGCATTTTCCAGCGACGGCACCCACTAATGATCGTCATTTCCGGCAGCACATAATTTTGCAGGCACCGTGTCCCGGAGACCGCTCATGCAGCGTCTGCACCTTCGGCGTCGCTTGTGTGGCTGTATTTGGGCACTGCAGCTCCTGTGCAAAAGTTTGGCTTGCAGTGCTTCAAAACGTGTAGGAAGACAGTGTCTGGTCTCAAGTGCCTACAGCCGCTTTGAATCTGCTTCTGTAAGCATCATAGCATTCTGAGCAGCGGGATCGGTGGCGCTGACGCTGCGACATTCGCAACACATATTTCACACAGCGGTGCAGATCGCCGCTTCTCACGCAGCCCGCCTGCGCGACGCGTTCCGCCGTCCAGGTATTGCACGCTTCACTCACATCGCCATCCTTCAGGTGCACTAGGGGGCCATCCTAGGTGGGCTGCCCCTGGGCCCCTTCTGGCGCTGCAGGAACTGCCTCCGCTACACCCTATTTGCATGCTTGCCACCAGAAGGTAAAGCTGGCGGTCTAAACACAATGCGTGTGCCTTTTCGGCTCGCGCAAACGTCTTGCAAGTGGATATGAAGATCGCAGAGCAGCGGTCTCCATGCACATGTGCAGCTGCAGCATGCTAGCACCTGGGGGTTTCTTTGCGAGCACGGCATCACACTCGGCAGCACATGTGGCAAGCCTTACAATCACGGTAGAGAATCTGCGGCCGTTTTCTTGATCCACCTCTCATACATGATGCAGGTGGCAATTCGGCTCGGCCATGGCAGACCTGCCACCGCTGACGCAGGCGGCCTTTGACGCTGCATATGTAGAGTTCTGCAAGCAACGCGGTGCGCACCCCCTTTGCCAAGCATATCTGCATCTCGACACTGTGCGCTTGTACGACGAAACCAGTTGGCAGCGTGCAGTGCTGGGATTTTCGGCGCTGCTGCACTCATGCACCGGTCATGACATGGGTCATCGCTCCATTCTAGAGGCACTAGCCATTCCAAAATATGCTGAGTGCACCCCAGCGCATGGGTTCAGGGCATGCAGGTGAACAACCCTGTGGGAACAAAACGGCTGCGCCGCATGCAGCACTCCGTGACATCAGAAAGTGCCGCTGACGCTGGCGGCTCTCGAGGGAGTTGCGCCGCACCACAACTGGACTGACATCACGACTTCCAGGCACGCCCTTCCAGCGTGGCGTGGACTGCTACGGAGCCCCGGTGAGCCTGTTCACCACGTACGCGGTCATCCAGGCTGGCGGCGGCTGCGACGCGGTGACCGCAGCCCGGCGCTGGACCGCCGTGGCGGAGGCGATCCTGGCGCCACGCTCGGGCCGCGGCGGCATGTCGCTGCACGTGCGCCACCTGTACGAGACATACCTCCAGGTGGGCAGGAGTTTCCTGCATGGTTCAGCTGCAGGGTGCCAACACAATCCCGGCACAGGCCTTGGGCTGGGAGGCAGCACAGAGCGTGGCTGCTCGGCATCGGCACAGCAGTCTGACGCCAGCCCCGGCGCGGCGGCCGCCGCCGCAGCAGAACGGCGATCAACACGCGCCGGCTGTCAGGGTGTGCTTGCTAGGAAGGCTCAGTGCCATAGAGGGGACAGCCAGCACTGGAATAACTCTCGACAATGCTCTGATTGTTGTAAAATTCTCAGAATGTTCTGAAATGCTCGGCTTCAGCGTGTCTTCTCGTCTCTGCGACTGCAGGAATTTGAGAAGACGGCGCGGGACACGCTCATGCGCCGGCACAGCGTGCCGGCAACCATCCGTGCAGCACTGGAGGCGGCGACGGCGGCAACCCGCCAGAACAGCAGCGGCAGCAATGGCGGCGGTGACGCTGACAAGGTGCTTGTGTTTCGGCTTCGCAGCCTCGTGCGGTCCTTGGCTGCCAAGCGACAGGTTTTCCCGTGGGGACGCTTAGCTGCCTGTCAGCCTGCATGTCACCGATGCAGCGCCTGCCCTGCTGCCGCATAGCATGACTGCCGGCGTCATTCCAGAAGCAATCGGCCCCATTGGCGCAGAAGTGCACTAGACCTGAGGCACGATGCAGTCCACTGTGCTGTGTGCCACTGCGCCAAACACGTCGTGGTATGCTCCCACAGAACCCAAAGCGGGCGCGCGATTCCGACAGCCCGGAGCAGCGCGAGGGCAGCCCGGCGGCGCGGCCGCCGCTCGGCGGCGGCCGGGCGCCGGCGGGCGCGGCCGCGGTCGCGGCGGCGGCCGCCCCAAGCTCAAGCCGCAGCCGCCGGCCACGCCGCTGCCGCCTGGCTACATGCCCACGCTGGCGCCCAATCACCAGCTCAGCAGCCGCGCCATCCTGCCGCCGCACGGCCGCGGCCGCGCCCCCAAGGTGACGCTCTGGCGGCTCACCAACCCCTGCCATGCCCGGCTCTTCAGCCGCGCTGCCCCGACGCACGGAACCTGCACAACCCTCCCAGTCGTCTCACGCAGCGTCGACGCGCAGCCGAGTCGTCCAGCATGTCAGCGGTGCGCTGCCGCCGCAGGTGTTACCGCCCACGCTGATGCGGCGGGCGACGCCGACGCCGCCGCCGGGCGCCGGAGCCGGCAGCCCGGCCACCAGCGACGCCAACATGCCGGCGGCCAAGCGCGACCCTCGCGCCGCCAGCCGTGCGACTCCTCGCGGTGCGACGCTCTCATCATTTTTCCTGCTTTGATTCCAGATTTGTAGCAAAGCAACCTGAGAGTTTCTTTTCCTTTTCTCAATTGGTTTTCGTTAATTCCGGTTGTTTGTTTGTGCATTTCCCGAGTCGTGGCAAAACCGCATGTCTACGCACACAGGACACTTTTGCACTTTTTAATATGTTGTTATATAGTTCCATGCACACAGGACACCTGTGCAAAATTTCCCTCAGACCAAACCGAAACGTGCCTCCCTGATGCTGGCTAGACCGCTGCAATCAGACCTGATTCCCTGTCTGCAGCCGCACCCAGCCGGCGAGCGGGCCGAACCACACACACCAACGCAGCACATGTGCACAAGTTCCAATTATCATACTCAATTGCAAGAACATCTTGCAATGTCTCGAGGCTTGTCCTTCATGGATCCTTGTGCAAATGCGGTCCCTTGTGTCCCTGCAGGCGCAGGCGCCGCCGCTGCCAAGGCAGGTGCGCAGGCCGCCCGGCAGCCGCAGCCGAGCACTGCTGCGGCGCAGCTCATGGCCCTGGGCTTCGACTCCCCGGCGCCGGGGTCCGACTCCGATGCGGGCGCGTCCGCCAGCCCGGCCGTGGGTCGCGGTGAGTCTGAGATTTCAGCCAAGCTGCCGCCTCGCGCCTGTGACTGTGACTGGATCGTGCCGCCGGGCGCGGCAGCCGCCGTCTGCACACGGCTGTTCGACTTCCGGGCACCAGGGTCTGGCTGCGAGGCGGGCGCCTCGGCTGGTCCGTGAGTCGTAGCCAGTTGGGCATGGCGTATGGAACACGCTGATGTGCCCGTGTGAAACAGTGATTTGCAACATGTGGCACTGCCGCCGCCCGGGCCGGTGGCACATCCACAAGTGTGCGGCTGCACCTTTGTGGGTTGGTGCACCAGGAGTCCAGGCCGGGTGCCTGCGTCACGCTGCAGCTGCAATCGGACGTAACACACGCCACTCATACATCAAGACACGCTCAGCACCATCAAGGATTTAATTGCAAGGGTCCACAACGCGGTGCACAATACCTGAGGCTTGTTCAGAAGCATGAAGGAAGCGAGCCAAATTCTGCGGGCATTCACACGAGGGCACTTCTGCTGTGCATATCGGCTGCTTGACTGGGAGGTTCTCGAACAACTTGTGTTCAAGCGCAGACACGGCATTACGGCGGAAAGGAGCTGGCGCATGTTCAGGGGCGCAGTGTTGCTGGCGCCCACGGCGGTACAGCAGCGTTTGCCCTCGGTCACGGAATTCCAACCATGCCAGACTGTTTTGTGCGCACAGCCATGGCGAAGCCGCAGCTGCGGCAGGCGCGCGAGAACAGGGCCGCCCTCACGGCGGCGCAATCACGGCAGCTTTAATCTGTTTTTCTCAAATAATGTGTTTCAACTCGTTGCTGCCATGAATGTGCGCAGACGGTGCGGCGCCGCGGCAGCGGCGGGCGCGCAAGAAAAAAGTGCCCCAGGCCGCGGTGGACGGAGTGAAGCTGGTGCCGCCCCTGTTCGGGGAGGGGCGCGCGGAGAGGGCGCCCGCGGCGGCGCGGTCGTCGCGCGCGCGGTGGCAGCTGCGCGGCTACTCGAGCACGGAGCAGGTGGGGAATGCCGGAATCTCAATGGGGTCTGTCTCGTGCCGCGATCCTTGCATGTGCTGTGGTGGATGCGCGGTCACTCCAGTATGCAGCAGTATGCAGCAAGGCAATCCTGTTCTGAAGACGGTTCTGCAGCCAGCAGCAGGCAGCTCCCAGCTCGCATGTTTGGGAAGTGCACTCCAGCAAGAGCGGCACCGAACGAGCAACGAGACCTCACCTGCCACTGCCCACGTTTCCACAGCTTGCCACCTGTGTTGCAGCATGACACAGGCGCGCACATTGCAGGCTGGGTCAGTCTGACCGTGCTGCCACTGCTTGAACATCCTGCCGTTCTCCAAACAGTGCTGGTCTTGCTTCTTCGCAAGCCATACAGCGCTACAGCCGGGAGCCTGCAGAGAAATTTACACGCCTGTATGGCTGCCGCGCTGTCTTCAAAGCCGCATCTCAAGTCAGCAGCGCTCAAGTTGAAAGCTTCCCACGTGCCCGCGCAGAGCTACGGGCCCGAGCCGCTGGCGGCGATGGTGAGCTGGCTGCGGGACGCTGCGCGGCAGCTGGGCCACTCCTCGCCCTGGGAGCCGCCGCTGCTGGCCTCCCCCGAGACACACACCTACGAACAGGTGCCTGCTTCCCATGCTCATTTGTGTGCCGATCTCCCGGCTCACCACCGGATACGCACGCTGCCGTCCCTTCGTTGATCGGACATCGCACCGAGACCTGAGCCTGCACTGCTGCTGCCTGCCGCTGCTCATGCGGCAGTTGCGCGACATTAGGCTGAGCATCAGCGGAAGCTTCACGTCGGCAGGGAAGCGCCCAGTCAGCCTGCTGTCTGAACACCGTCTCGGCCGAGCGTGCAATGGTACATGCAGACCGTGTGTGATCTGCGTTTAGCTCGTCTGCCGGTCCAGTCAACTTGAGACTGCCGTCCGCGTGTTGGGGGCCGCACTGCCTGGACCGGTGGCCCAAGGCGTGATCCGAGAGCCCCGGAGCCGCCGCTGATCGGTGTCGTCCACTGACTGCACCAGTGGTCTGCTGACAATTCGTCAACCTGGAAATGCCAGCTTGAGTGCCGTGGCGTGCCGTGCCCTGCAGTGCCTGGCGCGCTGGCGCAGCGCAGAGTTTGAGAATCTGGACCCGCCGCCGGCGGCGGCGCCGGAGGCGGGCAAGCGGCGGTCGACCCGCTCCCGCGGCGGCACCCAGTTCTTCACGCCCACGTTCGGCGGCCCCGCCAAGCACGCACGGTGCGCTGAGCCTCGCATGAGGGGGGCCCGCTGGAGGGAATCGCCGCGGTTGAGCGGTTGGGTTAGCCTGGCAGGGCTGTCTTTGTGGCATGTCCTGGGTGCCGCGGCCATTAGCGAATGATATGCCTCCGCCCAGTTTGGCGTTCGGGCCCAGCAGCCCACCACCGCACAGCTCACGACCACCGCCGCCTGCAAGCCTGGCCCAGGTCGCTTGCTCTCTGACTTCTTTCCTGCTTGTATTGAGGCTGCTCCCGCAACGCTTGTGCGCCAGGGTCAGCTTCGGACCCACATCCACCGGCGGGAGGAAGAGGTGAGGAGGGGCTGTCACAGCAAGTGTGTCTGTCGAAGCGCTTCTGCGCAGTACAGCTGTTCGGATGGTGCATCAGCCAGCTGTGGGAAGAGGGCTAGTTGAAGGCGTCAGGCGTTAGGGGTTTGCTGACCTGGCAATTTCGTTTATGGAAACGTCGGAACATCAGGGATATACAATGTCCGGGATGGCCAATGTAGGGGATGCCGGCAAAATCCCTGCGAGCCCCTGTGCTCCCCATGACTTCTGTCGACCTGGGAGCACACACCCATTAGGGCGTCTCCCGAGAAATGCCCCCGCCGAAGGAACTCACTCGGCTCTATGATGCTTGCAGCGATCACTTCGCTGATCATCTGCCACCATGTGCAAGTCGTTGGTCACTTCTCACCGTTATCAAGGCAACCACCGCGGGGACTACATCCTACCAACACCGCAGGGACTGACACCCTCTCAAACCGCAGGGACTACCTGGAGGACGAGTCCAGCGACGAGGAGAAGGAGACGCGCGAGGGGCCCGGCTTCCAGGCGCAGCTGCCGCCGCAGCGGCCGCGGCCGGCGGGCGTGCCGCAGCCGCCGGCAGCCCGCCGCCTGAGGAGGCCAAGTGGCTGACCGGGCGGGTGCTGGGCCCGGGCCAGCTGGCGGACAAAAAGAATGCGCCCGCGCCCGTCGGCTTTGCGGCGCTGCCCATCGAGGAGAGGTGGGTGCCGGCAGACACTGTACCAGCAGGGGCTGCCCAAACTCTAGACCCTACCCCTGAAACACGGCGGCTGCTCCGGCTGCGGTCGCTCGCCCCCTCTCTCAGAGCTGGCCTGGCCGGAGCTGGCCTGGCACAGGTGCTGCGAGCCAGGACAGGCGGCCCAGGATGGAAGCGCTGTGCTGGGTGCGCACCTCGGCGGCGCCCCCAGGACCCTTGCTGCCACTGCAGCTGCTGGCGCCTCGATTCTGCCCCGCCGACCCTGCCCAAACCCGCCCTCTGCACTCCTCCACGGCGGGCTGGAGGCCGAGGCGGCGGCTTCGCTTTCCAGCGGCCGACCTCTGCCAGCCTTGCCGCACGGTGCCTTGGGGCGGTGTCAGCGGTGGCCCACACCCTGCTCGCTTGGCCGGATCTGAGAGTCGAACATCTGCTCACTACGCCTGCTCGCAAACGCAGGCTGGAGATCGAAGCGAGGGCTGTGGCGGCGCTGCGCGGCGCGGTAGGCCCGCACGCGGGCGTGTTGGGGCTGGACTCCATGGGCGGCGCCTACGGCCGGGACTGGACCGACCGGGAGGCGGCGCTGCTGGAGGAGGGCATGCGCCTCGTGGGCCGCGACTTCAGGTGCACCTTTGTAACCAGAAAAGGTATTGTTTCCATTCGGAGGCTTTTTTGGAGCCACTCTGGAACTCTTTGCAAAGGTTTGTGTGAGGGCGCGCACGGACCGTGTCACTGCGGTGAGTTTGCTGCCAAAGCGCGGGCGGCACACCTCACACCGCCCTACTCCCTCCTCTACTGATGTTGAAAACCTGCACCTGATCTTCGGTTTCCGAGTGCATGTTCGCGCTAGCGTCAGCCGGCTGCCTGAGCGGCGGGAGGCGGCCCCCCCATCCTGTATCCACTCATACTGTCCTGCTCATATCCATAACTGATGGCTGGACGGCATTTGTGCCACAGGCGCATCGCCATCAGCCTGCTGCCGGAGCGGCGGGAGGCGGACCTCATCCTGTACTACTACAACGTGTGGAAGACGCGCTTCACGCCGCGCGCCCGCGCCTGGTTCACCGCCCTGGAGCAGGTGTGTTGCTGCTGAGGGTTTAGGGGTTAGGGTAGCATGCCAGGTGGCACACCATCCGGGGAGCTTGCGGGCTCCAGGGAACATTGGTTGGCCTGGCAGCGGCGGCTCGGCCGGTGCCAGGAAATCCAGCGCCATCGACTGCCGCTGCATCTTGTGATTGGCTGTCCACCAGCCCATCAAAGACCCCCATGCTCCGGTGTTCAGCTCGCGCCAAGCGGCCCCTTCAGTTGCAGCAAGTCCGTCGATATTGACATCAGCCGGCACAGCCATTCCGTGCGCCGCAGGCGTGCAAGGCCGAGGCAGGAGAAGCCGTGGAGCGGTCCCGGGTGGCTGAGGCGGAGCGGGCGGTGATCAGACACCTTCAACCTTTTCCTCGTTTCCGAGGTATCAGCACCGAATTCTTCGGATGCAGGCGCGCAAGGCGGAGGAAGCAGAGGAAGCCGCGGAGCGGGCCAAGGTGGCGGAAGCGGAGGCGAAGCGGGCGGCGGCACAGGCAGCATCGGTGCAGACGCGGCAGCTGCGCGATGCCGTCGCCTGGCTGCGCAACTCGGCCAAGTGGCCCGCGGACTCGCTGCCGAGGTGGGGCGCCTTGGCCCGTTGAGCAACTGGCGTGATGACGGAAACGCACATAGACTTATTGCTGAAGCAGATTAGACTCAAAGAGTCGTGCAGTCCGTGCTTCGCATGTCTGCTCGAACCAGCATGACGAATGCAATTGGCAGCGCCACTGGCGGCACGCGCGGGTTGGTGAAGGTGAAGTTGTATAAAGGCAGCGTGGACAGATGCGAACTGACGCGCATTGGCCTGCTGCAATGTACAGGCAGAAGCACAGGGAGCGGGCCATTCGCATGAAGTCGCTGCTGGCGGCGCAGCACGTGGGCGACCTCGCCGGAGAGGGTGCCGAGATGCCGACGTCGCCCTACAACGACAGCGGCTGATGTCAGAAAAGCTGCCCTGCAATGACAGCGGCTTGCAACTTCAGTAGCAGCTGCTGACGCGTCAATGCTGCGGCGGCTTTGCGAGGGTCTTTGCTCAATGCAGCATGCACTGTGCACGAGATGGTCGCAGCAGCGCCCTGCGGCAACATCGGCTGCATGGGCTCGTCAAATCGTCGTGACTGTGTCCGCTGACCAGCACGCTGGCTGATCGGCGTGGGTGCCTGACCCGCTGCAGTCGTGAACCCAAGTGATCTCACGATGATAATTCAAAAATGCAGCTGGACTCGCCTGCAGTCTCTTGACATCTAGTCTGGGTGAGTCAGCATGCTCGGTTCCATGTAAGACAGCTTTGAAAACATTTATCAGTAAAGCCAACATTTTTGCCCACTCAACGAAGGACGTGCACTAACGGCGCCGCCGATGAGCACCTGTCTCTTCTACCGCTGAACCATTACTCGGCGGGCATACAAAAAATGAGTATAATGATATGGTCATATTATACAGTTATATGGTCATAATGTCGAATTCACAGTGTATGAGCTCTTCATCAATGCACAGCGATCCAACTGCCCGCGCCTCGGTGAGAAGACACCTGCCGCTTGACAGACGGCATCGAGTGCTGCGCTGCCGGCTGCTGGTGATCATCAAATGACGATCATGGGCCGTCTGTCTACTGTGCCATCTGCCCTGCGGTGATGTTGGCTGAGTCTTGGAGAGCGTGTCAGCGTCCTTCGACAGGAGGAGGCTTCTCAGAACTGGAAACCTGTCGAGAGTGGTTGCAGCCGGTCGTTCCACCGGGGATACCTTGGGCCAGTCTAAGAGCTCGGGCGGGTCTAAGAGATTGTCAGCCTTTCTCAATACACTGATGAGGTTCCAATACATTTGAGCTATAAATTGTGACGTGAAAATGCAGCTCCTGAATTGAATTGAATTGCAAACCAAACAACGTTAGTTTCAAATTTGGAACTGGCACACATCCAAACTCGGCGACACGCATTTTTCAGCGCTGATACCGCCAGTCAGCTGACTGCTGCTGATGAGAGGCTGCTGAGCTTGCAGGCCCGCGAGTTGACACAACAATCGTCATATGACTATCACTAGCGATCAGGAATCATCGTGTCACTGTGATTGCAGTCTCGCAACGAACTCGTGTACCGCCTGACTTCTCCTGAAACTGCGCAGCACAGCACAATTGCTAAAATATTTCTGCATCAAGACACAATCACTTGCTATCAGTGAAGGGACTGAGTCTCGCCAGGAGGGCACGCGATCCACACCTGACAAGACAATGCTGGTAGCCTTTGGTCACCTGCAGCAGGCCCAGGTACAGACATGTTGCCAACATCCAGTCTGAGTGTTCCAGCACATAGGATCACGCCGACAGTGAGTTTTGGAGACTCTCACACAGTGCAGGTGCAGATCGAGAATGCCGCGGGCGCAGCAGTCAGTCGCTTACCATGTCTCGAGGAGCAATGGCACATCCAGCACGTCCGAGTGGGCAGTCTGCGTTGCAGACGGACAAGGATTCCCAAAGCTTGGACATCCAAATGCTGACTGGATGCAATCAACAAAGTGGCAGTCACGAAACCCGCAGTTGAGAATCATGAACACCTCCTTGAGTTCAGCAGCGCTGGTCGCACAATGCAATAACACACCGTTCCAATGGTTCGGTCCAGATGCAGGTCATGGGCATCCGGCAGGCTGAAGTCCTCCTGTGTTCGAAAGGATGAGCATGTAAAGTACAGCGCCTCCGGCGGGCAGCCTGGCGCCTCAGTCTGGACACAAGGGTTTGCACCTCCACTCTGGTGTGTTCTGAACAGGGCACTAGCAGCGGTAACGGCATATATATGGGGATTGCAATATATAGATATTGCATTCCAACACGGACACTCCTGCTTGGAAGGGCTAGGCTGCAGACGCACCTCGGTATCGCCAAAGGCACTGAGTCCTGAGCCAGCTGGAGGCAGGTCTTCGATCGTCTCCAGAATAACCTTGCAGCTGCTCAGCCAGCTGCCGCCCTGCCACCCGACAGCAAGTTCAGCGTGTCAGGAGCCTGACTGCATGAATGTCCTGACAGGATCAAGCATACTGCGTATGCCCGAGTACTATGATACATACCACTTTGGAGACTCGAACTGTGAGAGCTACTTAGCATGCGCAAATATGCTCCTTCGCCTTCGGGCCGAGCAAGAAGGCCCCTGTGACCAAGAAGGAGCCCAGCCGTCGGCTCTCAGCCATTCCACATTGCAGCCGCTGGCTGCGAGGCTGACACCCTGCGAGGCTTGCGATGGAGGCAAGCACCGGAGGCAAGGCTGGGAGCGCTGCCTCCTCGACCGCCGCCGCCGGCGCCGCCGCAGCGCCGCCTGCTGCGCGGCGTGCCGCTGGATGTTTTGTAGTCCTCGCCACGGCCCGCTCCTCGCCTAGGTCATCGCAGCCAAAGCCGTCCGGCGGCTGGAGGTCGTCAAGGTGGCTGCTGTCGAACGTCCAGCTGTCACGCCGGCTGCATGCAGAACCCAGCTCCGTCTGCGGGGGCACACCAATGGACAGGCATGTCAGAGTCTTGTGCAGGGGACCAGCCTGCAAAGGACCATCTGTTCGTCAAGCTGATGTGTTCTGAGACCACACCAATGGAGCAGGTCTGGTCAGACCGCCAGCGGCCGCAGTCACAGCATTCCAGGCGGTGCTGCGGAGACGATGGAGCACCGCTGCAAGGTCATCGTACATCATGACACGGTGCGACCTGGTTTTGTCGCCATTTCCTGACAAATGGCTACTTCAGTCTCGTGCACCTGTTCGGCCACGCCGCTGGCGTTCGAGCCGTCCCATGTCAGCGCCCGCCGCCGCGCCGCCTGCCGGACCGTGCGTTTGCGGCGCGGCGTGTTAAGCAGGAACGCCGGCACCGGCGCCGGCTGGGGCGGCGTCTGCGGCAGGTGCGCCTTTGCAGGCGTCGCAGGCGTCGAGCTGCGCGCAGGCTTGAGGGTGCACCTAATGGAGACCAGTGGCTGCACAGGCAGGGTATAACTGTCATGCTCGCTGTTTGGAGAGGGCTGCTGAGGTGTTCGTCGCTGGACGGGGGAACAGTTTTGCCCTAGTTGCGCTGTTTACGGCTGGGGGAAGGAGAGCCGTCACTAGTGGCAGCAGCGATGCTAAAGCAGGCTTCTGGCTACAACGCAATGTCTGCCAGTTCCTGGAGGAAAGCGTTGTCGCACCTTGGCACCGTCAATGGGTGCGCGGTTCTCGTTGCCACTCGCAACACGCCCGGGTGCCGGCCTGGCCGCCGAGCACGGCGTGCGCTGGGAAGGCGCCAGTGGCGGGGCACGGCCGACCGCCGCCGCGCTGCGCCCACACGCGCCAGCAGCCTGCAGCGCCTGCATTGCGAAACACTGCAGGCCATGGGCGCCCCAGGTTGGAACCACACAACTAAACTCTGAGGGCTCTGCCATGGCCTCGGCGGCAGGCCAGCCATGGCATCGCACCCAGGTGTCTGAGTGCTGCCCCTGTCCGCTGCTCCGGGCAAACTCGCATGTGCATGCGCCTCATGTTTGCGCGCCTCAGACCCTGCGGCGACTCGGACCTTCTGCCTGCATGTCAAAGGTAGCCGGGATGCTGAGCGCTGCCGGCTGCTGGTGTCAGCAACAAGATATCGTCTTCAAGCTGCACCTACCTGCAGCGGGGGCCGGGGCGTGGTCGCCTCATCACCGGCCGCCGCTGTCACACGGCACTGCTCGTACCGGTTGGCGCACTCGCGGCAGCGGACATGCGTGCGCACCCGGCCCTTCGTGCTGTCGTAGTATGCGCGGGTCGCTTTGAGGCACTGCTGGCCATCAGCGTCACGCATTCTGCACCGGCCTGCAAAACAGTGGGCAAAACAATTGCCATCCTGCATGTAGTTGAGAAAGACCGGACTGCTACAACGGCCATTTGCGAGCTCCCTAAACCCTAAATCCCTGAACCTCCCTCCACCCTCCTTCCCAGTGGAATGCTGCATGGCAAACTTTGCGCATGCGCTTGCTCATTTGCAAAGTTTGCCATTTGTGCACATGAGAAGCGCATGCGCAGGCATGGCTGCATCGGGCTTGCACAACAGTGAGGGCAGAACAGGTCGAGCGTCAGCACACGAGGCTGTCCAATAGGTGACGGGACCTCAGACGAGGGGGCATGGCCCGCTGAGCCGCGCACGTCTGGTGGCAACGAAGCGCAGGGGCCGCTGAGCCGCAGCCAGCCACCCAGGCCCAGCGTCCAACAGCGGCACCAGCACATCACCCTCGGTCACCACGTGCACCGTGGTGATGCGCATGTCCCAGCCGTGCGCTGTGCAGCGCGCGGCAATGCTGTCCTGCAGCTGCCGCGGGTCTGTGCCGGCACCAATGTCAGCGCCCGAGGCGATGCGCCGCCACAAAGCAGCCTCTGTCAGGCTGCTGACGGGCGCGCCCTCACCGGCGAGGCATACATTCGCCTGCAGATTGGAGACGTTGCTTCTTTGCAGTGTCCCCTGTTCTCCACTGCAGGATGTGAGCGTGCATGTGAGTGATAAGAGTGCGGCGTAGCGAACAGGGCCGCAACAGATGCTCCAAGTGCGTAAATTCGGAACCTGCAATCTAAAACCTACTGAAAGTGATGCTGGGGCCGTTGTGCAGCTCCACAACCTCCTCAGAACCACACTTGACCAACGCACCATGTCTTTGTAGATGCAAGTGCCGATCCAGCGCCAGAGGGCGGCACGGGACGCTTCACGGCTCGCTCATGTCAGCGCCGCACCACTGCGCCGCGTATGCCGAGCACGAATATTATGAGGGCGCCATGAAGCCGTTGCATGTATAGGGCAAAATTGCAAGTGTCCGAAATCTGCAGCACGCCCGGTGCAAGTACAGACCATGTTTGTGAGCTAGCACCACTTGAAACCAGAGCTCCAACGTGCGCGATCTTGCACGGGCTTGCTGTACAGTCTGAATCTGCTTTCGGAAGGCCCGTCTGGCCCCCGGCCGCAAGACGCTTCTGCGCAGACGCGGCTGGCGGGACGGACACCTACATATGCTTGCATGCCAAAAACATCATCACGCATGATGATTCGATTGGGAGCGGCAGCGCACGGAAGAGTTGAGTCGGACCCATAAGCAAATTGCCGGTGACGACAGGCGGTGAGGGCGCCCGCGCCAGCTGGGCCTGCATCTTCTTGTAGGCCAGGCGTCAGTGCTGCAAGCTGATTGTGCGTGCATGATCAGACGGATGGTTGCATCATACATGTGGAATGGATGACACAAGCACAGTGTCACATATTCAAATCCCCTTCGTCCAACGGACCCTCCGACAAGTGGAACGTGGAACGGACTCGGGCTGGAGTCCAGGCGAATGCATGCAGGTTTCGAGATCGCTCCTTCACTTCTAGACCGAAATGAGACTTGCAGGCGCTGTCCGCGTCCCCAGCCGGAACCGGCCCGTGGCCTGGCAGAGAGGGCCACGGGCCAGAATGCAACTTGGCACGGATGTCGTACCCAGACCGCGCGCCTGCGACGTCTTGATTGCCGGCGCGGGTCCCGGAGGACTGGCAGCCGCAATAAAGCTCGCTCAGCCCGGCCGCAAAATCTTGGTTCTCGAGGCAAGCCCCAGCGTCACGATGGCAGCTCCAGAGCGGGCCTTCAGCCTGGTGAGCCTGCCAGCACTCATTCCGGATGCAAACGAGCATGTACATGAAGCTTGGAGCCACTGTATCTACACGCTTTGAAACAACGCGTGACAGCTGACGCTGTTTCGTGGGCCGCAGCTGACGCAGCAGCGTGCCTCAAAAGCACTCGGCTTCAAGCTGCGCGACCCCACTGAGGCAACCTTCGAGGGGAATTGGATTGAAGTGAGACATTTTAGAGTTCGGAAGCGTTAATGAAAACCTTACCAGAGCTTCCATGTCGATGCATGCCAAGCGCCACTCCCAGCATGCAAGCGCATGTTGTTCAAGCCACTCCACGCGGCCTACATCGTTTGCATCTCCGTCCATGCGCGTCATCGGGAGGTGTGTTGGCAGCGGGACCTCATAAATCTGGGCATTCATGCTGGTCTGAACCTTCGCTGAGTTTGCAGGACCCGCGGCCTTGGGCGCCTATGGGACAGGAGGTTTGTGTCATGCCGGCCATGGAGCACAACGTCCTGTGGACGGGGCGACACACGCTCTGCGCAGCGCTGCTGCAGTACATGGCACCCCAGCTCGCTGCCGGTGACATCGAAATCTGGTACGGTGCCGGCATCAACGCTGGCGCCGTCGACCTGGCCGGCCGCTCGGTGACGGTGTCGACCAGAATCGGCGAGAACAAGGGCGCGGGCGGCGAGCGGCATACTGTTCAGTATGGCCTGCTCGTGGGCGCCGACGGCAGGAACAGCCAAGTGCGGCAGGCCATGGCCGAGCAGGTCAGCAGCGCATTTGCAGCAAAGTCATGTCCTGTACCGATTGTGATCCTGGCTCTCAGTGCTGCGGCCAGCCGGTCACCATTCCGCCAGGCGTTCCACTGCGGATGATGGCGCCGCGCCGTCACCTCAACTTCGTCTGTGACAGCGCAACACTCCTGCTTTCGGTTCTAACTATCCCCAATGTATGGCATGAGCTTTGCCTGCACTTTGCCTTGTCAGCTGCCTGCGTCTCGTCTTGTTCTCTGCAGGCATCATGGAAGCCATGAAACCGAGACAGCTCGCCAGCTGCGACGTGCAGGTGCCTGGGTTCGCTCACACAAGGGTGGACGGGCCAACGCTGTGCAAGACGTTTGACGGCATTCCCAACCTGGCGGCAGGCTCACGCAGGCCGCTGCTGCCAACTTCAACGGCTGATGGCCTGAGCACGCGCATCAAGGTGTTCACTGCGCTGGGCCGTACCAACCTGGGCGGCCTGACATATGCCGCACTCCGGCGGAACGCCGACGGAACGCTGCACTGCATCGTGTCTGTCCCCACTCCAACGCTCGAAAAGCCATGGACGCGCGAATTTGACAAGTGCGCTTTCCCCAACCTGCGGCGCTGCGCTGATGCCCGCGGTGCTGATTGAACCGATGCGTCGTGATGCCACATACAGCTGCAGGTCCGGCCAGACTATGCCATCATTATTACTGATACCTAAGCAATCTCGGAAGAGCCGTTCCTGCCGCATCAGGACCTGTCTCATACATAAGAGTTTGCGTCTATCGCAAGGGTCGAGAGGCCTTGTTTTCGCAACCCTGCAGCCCCGACATCATGGCTCAGGCCCTGAGAGGCATTGGCCTGCACGAGGATGCCGTGCAACCAGCGCTCGCGCAGCTGCAGGCCAAACCCTGGCAGGCAGCCGGCTGCTGGATCACCTGCTCGCACATTGGCGCCCGCTCTGCCGTATTGCTGGGAGACGCCGCGCATGCCATCACCGCCGCGTGCGTGCTTGTCATTCCAACTGCATGCATCCCTGATGATGGCATACTTTTTCCAATCGGAAGCAGCCCGCTGCAGTATGAGCAGGATCACATGCGAACTCTTGTGCATTCTGTAACGCTGGCTTGTGCATTCTGTAACGTTCGGAGTCATATAGTTTAGGAGCAGGACTAGGCGCCTGGGGCAACATATGAGAGCACACGTTCGTCCGGAATGAACAGTGACCTGCTGCAGGCTGGGCGAGGGCGCAAACTCGTCGATCGAGGATGCTGCCGTGCTGGCGGAGGCGCTGCAGCAGGTGCTGTCACGCAACGCTGGCGGCGCATCTGACATCGCAGCGGTGGCGCCGGCTGCCGCGCAGCTGTACGATGTGCGCCGCCTGCCGGAAGCGGAGGCGCTGGTGCGCCTGGACCGCCGCATGTGGGCGAGCTGGGGCAGCTTGGGGGCCGGTTGCCCTGAGTTCTGGGACGTCCTGAACCACCGGCTGATCAGGTGCGGCCGTCTTTTGTGCGAAAATGCGGTGGTTGCACATGGTGCGCTGGCCTCTGCGTGTGTCCTATTGTCTGTACATGTCCGCTGGTGAGCAGATTGCCTTGGATACCCGCTTGGGACCATCAAGACCTTCAGCTCGTCGATGTGACCATTGTCAAACATGTTGCTTGTTTGCATGCAGCGGACTGCTGACCGTGCTGACGCTGGGGAGGCTGCCGGGGTACCGCCTGCGCCTGCTGCAGACGACAGAGTCGTACAGCAGGATCCTGGGCCAGCTGCGGCGCGATCGATTGATCATGGCGGCGGTGGTGGCAATGGTGATCATTTTCCTGCTGGCGTAGCCGATGCGTCCGGGTGCATCAAAGGAGAAGATTGTGAGGCGGGTGCTCGACAGGGTTTCACCAACTCTCTGCAACAATGAACACAATATGCAAAACGCATGCAAAGCGAGCTGAATACTCTGAGCTGGGATTGGGGCTTGACGGGACGAGGGATGACGACAGCGGCACCACTAATCTGCCACTAATTGATAGCTCGCCAAAGTTGCGGTTTGCAACCTGCACGACTGACGTGCACCCACAAGATGTGCAAGCTCGATGAAGCGGGAACAGGCCGAGCCGTTGAAATAAACGCCATTAACGGTTGCATGAGGAGGCTGATCGGGTGGGCGCCCGAGTTGATCCGCCAGCCCGCACTTGTGCACTGCGGTACCTTGCCGCATCTCTGCGGCTCATCCGTGTATCACTTGCTTCACACGTGGTGCACGTCAAGTCGCATGAAAGGGTGGGCGAAGTCCCGAGCCCCCGGCCAGCGCTGCCGGCTACGGTCAGTGAGCTTCAGCTGCCGCAGCAGCGGCATGGCGCGCAGCGCATCCACGCCCCTGCAAGGCCAGCCCACCAGTGGGCGTCAGTGAGTGCCAGGATTTCTGGTGCGAGAGCATCAGTTAGCGGCAGGAGCCCAGAGACGGCATTGGAGGTACGAGTGAAGCACAGCTGGCATCACCTTGGCGTGGCGCCGGCGCAGTGTAGGAGATCCAGGACCATCAGTCTTGACAGCCGTGCGAGTTCTGCGAACCCCGTGTCGTTGGCGAGGTTGCAGGAGCGTAGGGTCAGCTCGGTGAGGTGCTGCAGGCCGCCTATTGCCCGCATGACCGCTAGCGGCAGCGGGCTGTGGTTATATATTCGGTCCAGGTGTAGCACCGCCAGGTGAGGCAGTCTGTACAGCGCCTGGAGACCCTCCGCAACACCCTGCAGTATCCGGTGCAGACATGGAAGGAGAGGTGGGCCTGCCAGCCAAGGACATGTCACCGCGCCGGCCCGATCCGCAGACTTGTGGTCATCAGCGCTTCCTGCCACCCTCATGCAGCATCTCCTGACACAGGGGACAAGCACCAGATAGGAGGCCAAAGACGACAGCATGGAGTCCCCTCCACCTCGTATGCATCGTCGTCGTGGTCCCAGCACTTCAGTGCCAGGTTTGTCAGTTGCATCGCGGCCGCCACCTGCAGCAGATTGCCTGGGCGGCTGTATGCGAGGCGCCACTCCTGCAGCTCCGGCAGTGAGGCAAGGCAGCCGACGCCGGCGTCAGTAATTTCGCCCCATCCCAGATCGGCCGATGACATGTAGAGACGGCGCAGCCCCGTCAGGCAGCGCCGCATCTCCTCGCAGGTCCTACGAAGTCATAAAGGCAAGTTAGACCCCTCTAGTTGGTGGAACTCCCGTCTGCGCCGCTGCGCACTGGCATCATCGGCTTCATTGGCATGCATGCCGGCAGTAACAACATGGTTTGGACTAAGCACGGCTCCATCAACACAACCAGGACAATTCAGAACTGGGTGACCCCTTCCACGCATGTAGGCATGTTCGGGATCAGGGGCTCTCCTCTGCAGCATGCCGCGCCCATGCAAGGTGCCCATCAAGCACGCACCTGCGGGTCGTGACCTCATGCGCCGAGTAAATGTCCAGGCAGGTGAGTGAAGCGCCAAAGCGATGGCAGATGTCCCAGACGACATCTGATGACATGCGCATGGTGTCAGGCAGGTGCAGCTCCCTCAGGCACGGCGACCACCCTCCTGTGATCCATTGCAGGTCGTCCATCCGGTCGTCCTGCACACATCAGGTCACCTCCTCAGCTCGGAGCACACAATGAAGTCACCTAATCAGTTCATCCATCTACTGAGCACAGATGAGCGTAAAGACCCGAGCACATGCAGCTGACAATGGCAGCCGCCATCCTCAGGCTGGGCAGTCACGGCTCACAGCCTCCCCATGGCACGATATGCGCCGAAAGCATGGAAAGGTCTGCGAGCGAGGTGGTCAGCACAATGCCGGACAAAGAGCATGGTGGATGTCGTGTCGAACGCCACATCATCAAGGTTCGCACCTCGTCAGGGTGCTTGAGTGTCAATGCCGTCACATGCTTGTGGCCTGCAAATCCCGACATCCAGGCTGCGCCCCACTTCCCCACTTCCCCAGTCACAGTGAGGTCCTCTAGACTCTTTAAGGCGCGCACTGCAGAGGCACCTGCTGCGGAAGTCAAGCAGCGTGGATCAGATATGCTCCGGCCAACACAGAAACAGTAGCTGACCACAACAGTCAAGACGACCATCCTCAGCTGCCGAACGGAGCCAGTAGCAAGCCAGCCCAGCTATAAGCTGCACAGCAGAGAGAGGTATACCCCACCTCCGTCTTCGTCAGGAAGGTGCGAGGAGTCGAGCGCCAGTATCCTGAGCCCTGACAGGCCCGCCAGCGCCTGCTCAAATGCTTCCGGACCGAGCATAGGAATGTCTTCCAGCTGCAGTCTCGTCAGAGCTGCAAGGCCGCCAATGCCGGCGCCCCCCAGCTGCCAGCAGTGCGAGAGCTGCAGCTCGGCCAGCGCTGTGCAGGCACGCCCAATGTGATGCAAATCTGCGACGGAAGTGCCCAGTCTCTGAGCATGCCGCCTCTCATATGACATCGCCCTGTGCACCCGGCAGACTGTACGGGCAGGAGCAGTCGCCGGGCTGACATGACAAGTGATGCAGCTGCCGGTTTCTCTGCGGGGGTTATGCAGCAGCAGCTGCAACATCCGGCTGCTATGCGCGGGGAATCCTCAGAAGATTTCAGGCACCGGGCTGATCACACCCTGCAGCCCATCCCGAATGGCTGACCAGGCTGACCAGGTAGGGAGTGCGCAAGATCGCAGGAGTGCACACCTGCATCCAGCACTGTCATGGTGTCCAGACCCAGGCGACGCAGGCCGGTGAGTGCACCCAGCTGCCCCAGAATTCCCCGGGCCGACAGCCGGACGCCGCAGAGTGACAGTGAGGTGAGGCGCGTGAGCCGCGCCACCCGCTCTACGTATGCCTCCTCGAGCTCAGGCACGGGCTGCCAGTGGACGGACGACAGGTGGAAGGGCGTTCCCAAGGTGAGGTCCTGTGCAGCATGATCATGGTCAGCAAATTTGCACCAAGGTCTCCATTCCAGTGAGCATACTTCAGCCCGGGCTACACCCTGAGGCGGGCAGCTGCCGTGCTGGGCATGTGTTCATGCCCGCCACTTGGCAGTCGGGTTTTCACAGCTTACAGGCGTGCAGCAGACCCCTGCACGAGCTGGCGGTTGCTGAAACAATGCGCTGGTGTCGGTTACACATTGCAGATGCAGGCCGCCGCAACTGCCAGGTTCACCTGCAGCGCCGTCAGGTGAGTGAAGGCCAGCGCAGCTTGCGGCTCTCGCAGCCTGTGCAGCGCACCCATACTGGCGGGTCAAACCTTCCGAAAAGAAAGATGTGCATGCTCACTTTGCAGCAGCTGCACGCTGGCTGCATCTCCTTCGCTAGTGGCATACATGCCCGCATCTTCAACTGCCATGCAAGCAACGGGAGCAGCAGCCGCAGCGGCAGGCTTCACGGCACATGACCCACCTCGAGAACTGCAGGTGCAGCCGCCGCAGCGGCATGTAGTTGATCACTTGCTGTACCGCCTGAAGCGGTTCCTGGACCCCGGTCAACATCAGCGCAGAGCAGGCGCCAAACGCAGTGCAGGGCTCCGCGTTCTGAAGGGCGTGCAGCTCGAGGGGTCCTGTGAAAACATCCGCAAAGCTGCGGCGCCAGGCGCGGCAAGTCAGGCGGATGGCGGACAGCGCCACCGGATCGGAGTGCGCATCCCTGCAGATTAAGCGTGCACCGTTTTTATCAGTGTGATACTGTATGCGAGACGCTTTGGCTGAGTCCAACCAAATGTGGAAGTGCAGAGGCGAAAATGCAGGTGACCTCTCTGCGGGTAGAGTTGTGCGTTCTCACCTCAAGACCAGCTCGAGGATGAACACTAGCAGATCCTGCGGCAAGCTCTTGAAGCATGCATGCTCAGGGCTGCGGGCGCGCGCTGCAGCTGCAGTGCCTGCAGATCGCGTCAGCATGACTTCCGGCTTACAGTGGCCGGCTTGGGGTTTGCTGAATTTGTGGAGTCACACTGTGGGCTGCAGACGTATAATCGAGCTGAAGTTAGAAACTTATCGCGCTTGACCCTTGCCAATAAGGAACTGTTTGCTCACGTGCGTGCTGTGCCAAAGCACGAGGTAGGGTTTTAGGAGTCTGCCCCAGACAAGGGACAAAGCGGGGACCTTCAGACCTTGTGTGAGCCACTTGTGTGAGCGGGTGGCGAGGTGCCACCGGCAGAATTTGCTGCCGCTGTGGGCAGCAGCCCGCCGGTGCATGCAGCTGCCGCCGCCGCAGACAGCATATGCACAGCAGACACTGCACCACCTCTCCACCTGGACCGGCCATGAGCCCGCGGCAATATCCTTCTCGCCGGGCTGGCGGTGTGCACAGCCACAGCCATGCAGCTCCTCGAGCTGGAAGCCGACCACCTTCTCAGCTCTCCTTCACGCCACGAATGGGGTGCTGCCCCTTGCCGCGGCGCCGGCGGCGGTCGCCGTGCGTGCGGAAGCTGCTGGCTGGCCCTGTGGCGCAAACTCAACGTCGCAAACAACCTCAAGCAATTCTGCTGTTGGCGCCTCGTTCTGGACTAGCTGCCGACGGCAGAGCGCCGGCACACAGCGGCGGCAACCCAGCGGAAAGCAAGTGGCGCCGGTACGCAGCAGCATGCTCCCGTCTTGCCTTGGGAACTGACCAACCCGGCACACGGCGGCGCTCAGCCATCCGTGGCTGCAGCGCCGCTAGCGATGCGCCGCAGCATGGCAGCGACGCAGCTACGTCTGTCGCACCACAGCAGCAGCAAACTTCTGCCCGCACGCACGTGCGCGTCGGGCGCCGCGGAACACGACGGGCGCCGGCGCCCTGCCGGCGGCAGCTGCAGCCCTGCCAGTGGCAACGTCCCAGCATGGCGGCGGTGCTGCTGCGGCGGCCGCCGCACTGCCCAGCAGCTGTCATCAGCCGCACGACGGTGCGCCCACGGCAGAAGCCGGCGGGCGGCGTCATGCAGTTACTGTCAATGCTGCCGGCAGTCGCCCTACCACCCGATCGGGCCCGCCCGTGCTCGGCGAGCTGCATGCTTGCGGCGAGCTGAGGAGCCCAGGCTGCGTGCACCAATATGGGGCAGTGCATAATTGCCCTGCGCGGCGCAGTGGTCTGCTCCGCCTTCGAGGCCGAGCTGTGGGCGACCGTAGCAGCTGCCGCCGCAGCAGCAGCACTACTACTAGCTGCTGTTTCCACAGCGGCGGCGGCGGCGACAGAGCAGCAGCAGCAGCAGCAGCGGCAGCAGCGGCAGCGACTCTTCATTCTGAAGAGCAACTGGCACTCGAGACAAGCTGGAGTACAAGTCGTGTGCGGTGAACATTAGGCAGATCTGGCCTGCATGTGACTCTGATGAGAGATCTATGCGGCTTATATCACCTTTGACCATGGCAACATGGCGGCCGGCCCCGCCGACGGCCAAGCAGGCATCACGCACGGAGTGCTGCGGCTCACGAGCTCCATTGGCCTTGTCTTAAAGCTGTGTTCTGTTATGTTGTGCAGTACAGTCACATCTTGTCAGATAACATTACATTTTGCCAGCACACATGGAGTAGCCTCACACGCCTGGAACGGCTCAGTCGGAAGTTCTTTTGAAAGGGGAGCCAGCGTTCAACCGGCTCCCCGTTCAAAGGTGACGAGGGTGACCGTGTAATGCTGCCAGCCCCTCACAACATCACCCTTGTGTCAAGTTCATGCTGTGCCCTGGCGTGGAAGCACACTCGCGGCGTTCAGGCACTCGTGAACACTCAGCACAATCCTCTGCTCGCTCTGGAACACCAGCTGACATTCGGAAGCGCTTTGGCAAGCTTCGACGAGAACTGGGGACCACAGGAGCCGCCAGCATGTCGGTGAGAAGCGCTGTTTCAGCGCGGCAGCAGGCTTTGCCAGGCCATTCGCACGTATTTGCAGCCTTCCAGCGTTGTTCGTAACCTCTGCGTATACCTTTTCTGTTCGACCATCGGGATGAAGATCCCCCCGGTTGTGAGTGGTGGATCTTTGAACCGACTCCGAGCTGCAAAATCCTGACGTGCGTGGCTTGAACGCACACCTTGACAATGGTGCGCAGGGCGACGAGGCGGCGCCCAGCATCGCTGAGAAGCTGGAGGAGCTGAAGGGTGTGCAGACTGCAACTTACCTGACTCGCAGCTGCCCGCATACATGCTCTGGTCGGCCTGACGCAAGTTCTCATTGCTGTATCATTGACTGTGGATTGGATTCAGCACGCGCTTGCTGTGGTCCTCAACTCCAGTCACGTCACCTGCCGCAGTCGATGACACAGAGCTCAATCTGGGCGAGAAAAAGAAGAAGAAGAAAAAGAAGGTCGTCCTCGACGATGCGGTCAGTGCCACTTGCGGAGCGCCCTTTCTCCTGAATATACAAGGCATGTGTTATCCGCGCAGCCGCAACAATCACGCACCAGCGCCCACACATTGCAGCTGCTTTCAAGCAGCTGCACTGACAAGAATTTGCAAACTTTGAAAATCTTTGCAAACTGCTGGTGGTGCAGGAGGGCATGCTCGGGGGGGAGGAGGGTGCGGGGGATGCTGCGGCGGCGGACGGCGCGACCGACCTGGACCTAGGCCTGACGAAAAAGAAGAAGAAGAAGAAGCCCAAGGTGTGGATCCGTGACTGCCGCTGCCAGTCCGTGGGCATTTAAGGTGTATGTACCGAGACCGCAATTTTGCCTATAGAGAGACTGCGAGTCATGCGGTATTCCTTTTGCTGGAGCCAGTTGCAGTGACCATTGATGGCGAGAAGAGCATGCTACAGCGGGGTTACACAGCATTAGGCAGCTGAGAAGTTGATGGCAGCCCGACGCCCGCGGCAAGAGGTTTTAAGGCTGCGGGGATGCGCAGCAGCCAGGGCTGGAGCCGGCGGTGCATGTCAGAGCCTTTGCCGGGCTCGCCCACACACGCCCGGCGCCGAAGCTGAGGCTGGAGCCCACTGATGCTCAGAGTCATGGCTGAGGCCCCCCACATGTCCCCACCCTGCAGCCAGCTAACGCAGCTTCTGGCGACGCGCTGGACTGTGGGACGGAGGGCGCCGGAAATGACAACACCGCTCAGGATCTCCTCTTTTACACAGCTGTTGCCTCGCAGCTTCACACCTCCTTTTCCCCAACCCTGCAGCGTGACGATGCGGAGTTTGGCGACGTTGTGGATGAGGAGGCGGAGGGCGGCGAGGGCGACGCCAAGGACAAGGCCGCTGCGGGGGGGTCGGGCCTGCCGTGGGAGGGCGACGACAAGCGCGACTACAAGTACGAGGAGCTGCTGGGTGAGCCTTTCCTAAAAGCTAAACCCTTTACCCGCACTGTGTCACAACAAGGTGTCGCAAGCTGTCGCAGGCAGAGGAGCGACTTGCTGAAGAAAAGGGCGTTTGTACGAAACGGCTGCTCAGGCGCTGTGCGGCTGTTTCCAGCACACCCTGGTTGGACACACAAGACTTCATCCGCTGTCATGAGCTGCATTTTTTCTGTCCCTGGTTTCTGAACGTCTGCCTGGCGGCAGTGATGACCAAACGTATCATCAAATCCTGAGCGTGGGTCTAACTAGCCTGCACAAACTCGTGCTGAACCTTCATTGTTCTATCTCTGAGCCGCCAGCTCCTCTGATCCTCCCAGCGCGTGCTTGACCCACCCACCACAGCACCTCACTGTTGACTGATGTCTCGCTGCACGCGCAGACCGGGTGTTCGGCATCCTGCGGCAGCAGAACCCCAGCCTGACAGGCCGCGCCAGCCGCACACTGCTCAAGCCGCCACAGGTGAACTGGGCATGCCGTGCACAAGACGCCGACCCCCTGGCGGCTGTGCTCCGCAGCGCTTTCACTCATGATGAGCGTGTGTTTGCAGCTGCCCCTGCTCGTTCTCGGCACCGCCTGCTCGTTCTCGACACCAGCACCCGCAAGCCTGCGCAGCGCTGCAGGGCCGTGCAGGATGGCGGTGCAGCTCAGCTAGAATGTCCCACTTTGCGCAGGTGGCCCGGGAAGGCACGAAGAAGACGGTGTTCACCAACTTCCCGGAGCTGTGCCGCGCCATGAACCGCAGCCAGGAGCACTGCATGGCATTCCTGCTGGCGGTGCGCCCCAAAACCCTTATCCCTCACCTAGGCAGCCTGCCGGCCAAGCGCCCCCGCAGCACTGCTCTGGCGGCCAGGCCGCCTGCCTGCACGGCGGCGCTGCTCAGTTGCCTCTGTGCGTCCGGTCGCAACAGCGCATCATGGCTCCGCACAGGAGCTGGGCACAAGCGGAAACCTGGACGGGCAGCAGCGGCTGATCGTGAAGGGGCGCTTCCTGCCCAAGGGCTTCGAGAACGTCATCCGGCGGTACATGAACGAGTACGTGCTGTGCGCCAGCTGCAAGAGCCCCGACACGCTGCTCGACCGTGACGCAGGTCAGTTGGGACAGTCAGGACAGCCCCGTGTGAAGCATCGCTCCACCCCACGGCCCATGACGCCTGCCCGACTTGCATGCCCTGCTCTATGTCACGCCCTGGAAGGTTGCACGCCTCGACAGCATGATCATCGACAGCATGACCATCGCCAGCGCGGCCTGCGGTGCCTCCCGCAGGCAGCGGCATTATCACATGTGTTTCCTGCCACGCTGCAACTTATGCAGCATGTCGGCGCTCACGGTCAGGCGCACTGACCACCTTTGGCCGTCTGCTGCAGGCACGCGCATCATGTTCCTACGCTGCCAGCAGTGCGGCGCCTCCCGCACAGTCGCGCCCATCAAGGTGACCATATGTTTGGCTAGCATCGCAATCTCCAGCTTACCAGACTGGCTTTATAGTCGGCACTGCTGGCAGCATGCGAACTCTGTTCTGAGGTGTGCGCAGATGCACCGTGCGCCGAGCTGATCATGTGACATCTGCCTCGCAGGCTGGTTTCGTGGCAAGAACAACGCGCAGGCCGAAGACGTAGACACGTGTGGCGGGACCCAATGTGTGTTCTCGTTCAAAAAGCGTGCGCACAATACAGTTTGTGGCATGCATTCTTATGTACACATACCGGTTTCCATTGAGAGTGCCCCACTTCGCATGTTTTGACAGAAGAACCTTGAAAGCACAACAGAGACGGCTGAAGCGCAGCTGGCAATTCTGTATACTCAGTCCGGATCCAAGCCTCCCTCGGTCCTTTCACAGCGTGACTTTTTGCTTGCATACATTTCCTCCCGTCTACCAAGTGTTGACATGATAACTCAACTGTCCCACTCCTTCATCCCGCCGTTTTGGGCACGTCTGTTTTCTGGAGACTTTGCCTTGGCATCACCTACTCTCATACCAAAACATGAGACCTTCAGGTTGCCAGGCTGCCATTCGTCCGCAGGTTGGGACTGCGCACGTCCTTTGCCGCCGTGCCGCCGTATGGCAGTAGCTTGATCTGTGTGCACCATGACGCAGCACATCAGTAAACACGGTGAGAGCACACACACAAGCAGCTTGTGCGGCAAACAGCTCGATAGCACACGGCGCTGTGCAAACCTCCTAACGTTGCTAAATAGGGCAAGCGAGCTGCCCGCTCAACCTTTTCAGGACCGTCGCCCTTGTGATGGTCCGCAGCATGCACCCTGGTGATTTTCATGGGGCGCGGCAGCGGCGGCTCGGCCTTGCCCTGGGGGGCAGGTGGCACAGCATCACTGATGTGCATTGAAGGGAGGAAACCGATCCTCTCGATCCAGCATTCTAGGGAGCAGGCATCGGCTTGTGAAGCAGAAAAAAATACTAGCGCCCTGATGCACAGCTCGTGAGGGTGCGGCTTGTTTTCAGTGTCACGCTGGCTGATGACTCCCTCTTGCAAACGGTACCAGGTGAGCGAAAGCGCTGCTAGGATGGCTCGCTGGGGACGCCCTCATCCTGGGTCAATCATTAGGCACAGCAGTATGAGGGCCCCTTGGTTCCCCGCACTCACTTGTTGCTCCAGGGCCGAGGCCTCGAACACGGCGCGGTAGCACGCCGGGTACAGCGGGCACAACAGCTCTTTCAGGATGTTGTGGCCCTGCACAGAGGTGCAACAAGTCAGGATCAATTGCGATTGCGATGGTTCCGCGGTTGAAGATGCTCTTCCAAGACAGCTGCTGCACTGCGCGCTAGGTTCACATTGCTGCAGCACGATGGCGGTGGCACCCACAGGAACCATTGCGACGTTCGGACACCACTTGCAGCTTCAGCAGCACCGACATAAATTCGCAAAAAGGCGGGCTCAAGCAGCTGACGGTAAGTGCGCCCCGCACCCGGCGGCGGGTGGGTAGCCCCATGTCGGTAATGAGCTGGTCGTTATACGCCGCGATGTGCACCTGCGCAGCGCAGAGGCTAATTCTGCAACATCAGGGCATCATGGTTGCTGTATTAGAATGTGCCCAAGCGTCTCGCTCCACAGCTGACAGTGCAGTGCAGACTGCTCCCTAGAAGCTGGCCTGGAACTTTGGAAAGCGGTTTGTAGAAAGATTTTGAAAAACGGCTACTAGCATGCACGCGAATGGTAGCCGCACCATGAGGCTGGCTGCGCGCTTGCCACTGAACGGTGCAAAGGAGCGCCGCCAGGCTTTGACCGCCTTGATGTCTGCTTCCTGGTCGTCTGCGCTTGGCAGCGGCACCTTGCCCTGTGCTGGCGGCCGCGAATGCCCTTGCCCTGAGTGTGCACTTGCGACACCGGATGCGCCAGAATGCAGGGAACAGCATGTGCCGCCAGGGGCGTGAAAAGAGGCAGCAACCTTGCAGCCTAGCAACGTGAACCTGTGCAGGCCATGAAAATGGTGTAGCGCACCGCTAGCGCACGAGCCAGCCACTCCGACTGGCAGCCTGGTCGCCAGACACAGTTGTCAGCGTCAGACTCAAAAACCAGGTGCCGCGCCCATGGTCGGAGGCACGGTGCATGACGTGAGCATTGATTACCATATCGAGGACTCACCAGATGTAACCCAGTCGGAGAATGACACCGACTCTGAGCCGATAAACGCCAGACCCTGTGCACGTAGACACGCACCGTCACATGCAGCGGCGGACATGCATGCTCACGTGCAGCAGTCCCTGAAACCATCAACATATCGTTTACTGCTGCTTTTGCCGTACAACATGCCGTGCATGTGGCGGCGGCAGCATCGGCCGTGCAGGCATCGAAGCGTCAGGTCAAAATCGGTGTATTCGAGATAAACTTCAGCAGGGAATCAAGGCCAAGCGGCCAGGATGTGCAGAGTGTGCAGAAGATGACAATCTACCGGCACGTGCGCCGGCAGCACGCCGCGGAACAGCCAGTTGCCGTCCGCCTCCACGCCGAGCGCCTCCTGCTCTGCCGGCGGCAGGAAGGAGTAGGTCTTTGCGTATCCCGTGGCGGCGACGATGGTGTCAAAGCCCTCCAGGGTGGCACCGTCCTTGGTGACGACGCCGTCTGGCGTGAAGTGGTCCACGTCACCTGGCGGAGGGAACCGATGTGCGCTTGGCTTCAAGACTTTGGGCATAAAGTGCACAGATGACTGCAGTGGAAGGTGCGCACAGGCCATGCAGCGTACTATGCTATGCACTTGCTACCATCAAGGTGGACGGCTTGCCTCGGCTGCATAGCAGCATTGCTCAGCCAGGGGCCTGCTGTGCACTGTGCCACACCCCGACCGCCAGGCGACGAACCGGAGCGCATCCCCACCGGCCTGCTGCGCCATTACCTTTGACGACATGGATACGCCGCGAGCGCGCCATGTCGTAGAAGCGGCGGCTGCCCACCACGGCGCTGCTGCCATACAGGTCCGCCAGGATCTCCTGATGCGCCTCTGGCAGTAGCGCCCCCTCCATCCTGTGGGAGATTAAGGTGTAGGGTAGTGCTAATGCATGACGGCTATAGACCGGAAACTTCGTGCAGCTGCCTGCATGACATGATGGCTCGGCTGTGAGGGCAGCGCCGCCGCCGACGCCATGCCAGCAGGCGGACAAATCCGTCTGGGCCGGCGGCAGAGCTTCCATTATGACATGTTGCAGCGGAGCTGCAGGCAGGAGCGGGGATGCTGATGGGGTGGACTTCACCCCAGGGTGATCTTGCAGCCCCACGCCGCAAAGGCCCAGTATGCCTTGGTCAGCCCCCGCTTCACACTCTCAAGGCCCCATGGCAGCTCCACCTGCATTTAAAACATAGGAATGTCGACCCGAATGTCCCGTGGTCTCAACAGCCTCAATCAGTACATTTTCGACAAAGAGAGGACGTCAGGAAGCAGCGGCACCAGCAGCCTCGGGGCATGCTCCATCGGACGAGTCGAAGCCATGTTATCACAAATCTCTTCTTTCACCAGGCCCCGTTCACTCACCTGAGAGTACCATCTCGGCAGGAAGAAGGCCGCAGCACGGCTGTTGGCGATCCACACATATGGCAGCACCCCGAAGAGACGTTCGGGCACCGCCCAATGCGCCTGTGCAGCCAGCGCACGAAGGGATCTCGGCAGGCAAAGGGCATTAAAACCGGTCAGCTTGCCCGCAGGATGCGCTGCGTACATGCAAATGCTAGTGACTGATGAAGGTCATTAGTTGGCGGCTTGCGGAGCCCTGCCAACCCCAGCACGCACAGTCGAACAAGTAAGCACTCGGTCGTGTGTGACTGTTGCTGTGGTTGGCGGCGGCAGGCTGCTAATCAGGGGAACATGGGGAACATGCGGAGCACAGGAGCAGCCAGATATGGCAGGACGAACCCGGCGCAGCAGGTTGACCACCTTGCTCGCCCCGTTGTCCACAGCCACCTTTGAGATATCCTGCCTGCACCGCTGCACAGATGCTCTCAGCAGCCCTGACGGGTTGTGATCCCTAACATGGCATCAAGCAGCGCGGCCGTGAGCTGCACAACAGAACAGCAGTGAGTTCCAGAGCTGGAGCTGCGCAAGTGAGCACTGCGCTGGCTATGCGTGGAAGACGAGAAGCCGAGGAGCACGGAAGTCCAGTCGTCATACATGGCAGAGGTATGGACGCGCACGAGCTCTTGCCGCCGCCCAGCACCAGGACCCGCTGCCCTGCCAGCACCGAGCCGTCGGTCAACGCCCTCGCCGGGATGATTTTGCCCTTGAAACGCTCCATATCCTGTTTGGCAACATGCCAAGCTGTGTAACTAGTCTGCAGCTTATTTCTTAAAGCAGGTTTGCATTCTCTTTGTTGATAAAATCTCCATAATTCAACTATTTAAGTATATTATTTTATATTTATTTGTTCCAATAAACATGCCTTGTAGTGGGCTGGTATTGAAGGTGAGGAGAAATTGCCCGACGCCATGATCACAAAGTCTGCGGCTTCCTCGTGCGCTGCTTGCGGATCATCGCCGCCAGCAGTCGCCACCCAGTGCACCCTCCATCCTGCAAGACATGCATGGTGTTGCCTTGCAGATGCATGTGCGCAACATGGAATTGTCTCAGCTTTGCAGGGCTACGCTGCCGTCAAGCGATTTGAGTACTGCTGCATTGCTCGTGGCATGGTGTTGGCTCCCGCCGACAGGCTGACTGTCGCACGCACCTACAGCAGTATCATGCTGAAGCAATTGCTGTAGCTATCATGCATGTAGGCTGTCACACACGCCAGTCATCTGGCCAGCTCATGGTCACCTGTTGCAGATGTGCTGCCGTTTTCCTTGGGCCGCTCCAGGCGAACCAGACGGCTGTTAAAGCGGATATGGCGGCGCAGGTCAAAGTGATCCGCCAGCGCCACCAGGTAAGCGTGCAATGCTGCAGAGAGAACATGAGTGCGTAGGTCTGAGCCGCAGAACCAAGCCGAGACGACAGTGCTGGGCATATTTGTACTCGCTCATCATCTGCTGGACACAGATGCAAATAGGGCGTGCGTCGGAGCCTGCTGCATCAAGTATCTGCAGCTGATATGCTGGTAGTGATATGATGGCAAGGAGCTGCTTCGAGAAAGCCAGAAAGCTTGCCTGGTCCCGAGGGGTATTCGTAGGAAGTGAAGGAGGCCTGCTCGGGCCAGTCAAACTCCGGGTGCTGCAATATGAACCACGGTCCTGCACGCACGTGCAGACACGGTGTACGACGAGGTTCAGTGTGTCCTTCTCTTCACACATGCGGATGGCAGAGCAACTTGGGATGGCCTGTGTCCTGTCAAAGCAGCAACCTTGGGCTTTGTAGCCGGCGTAGTTGGAGCGCCACAGGCCGCCGACATCCTGCTGAGCTTCAAGGATTGTAAAGCTGATGCCACTTTTCTGCAGCGCCCTCGCTGCACTCAGACCGGCGATACCTGCGCCTACAACCACCACATGACTGCAAATGGATCCAGAGTGCGAGGTTGTCCCAGACCGCACGCCCTTCGCTTGCTCATCCATAACGCCGTACGAGTGATGGCTGACTTTGCAGTCGGTTTCCAGGCGGGGAGTTATAAATGAGACCGGCGCAGCTGTTAATTTGCTCTTTGAGTGCATCAATTGCTGTAACACGACTTTCTGGGATCTCACGGAGGAGGGGACGATTAAGAGATCGCAGGTTGCATGTGCACGTGTTGCATCACGTGCAGAAAGCAAGACTGGATTCGTGTTCCCCTCGCCCCGTGTACACCCTTCCTCACGTCAATTCTCGGTTCACTTTCTTCCCGAGTCTTACACGATGCCGCAATTTCCCCTGTGCTTCATCCGGTGTTAGGGGACGTCCGCGCTCGGGCACCTCCCCTCATCCCAAGACATAGATGCAAAGTTCTCAGGTTGCGAGGCTGCCATTAGTCTGCATGTTGTGACTGCGCACATCATTTGCCGCCCGTGCCAGGTGAGCGAGATGGGTGCCAAGATAGCTCGATGGGGACGCCCTTATTCATAGTCGGTTACGAGGCACAGCAACCGAAGGGTCCTTGGTTCCCCGCACTCACCTGCTGCTCCAGGGCTGAGGCCTCGAACACGGCGCAGTAGCACTCGGGGTACAGCGGGCACACCAGCTCCTTCAGAATGTTGTTGGCCTGCACAGAGGTGCAACAAGTGCGGACCAGCTGCAATGGCGGTCGGTTGAAACTGCTCGCGTAAGGCGGCAGGTGTGACGGCGTGCTAAGCTCACATTGTCGATTGCATGGTGGCGGCTCCTCTCAACAAAGCCATTGAGCAACTCTCACACCGCTTGTTGCAGCAGCAGCAGCAGCAGCAGCAGCAGCAGCAGCAGCAGCAGCAGCAGCGCAGCAGCAGCAGCAGCAGCATACGTAACATCGAGACAGGGGACCACCGTCAGTGTGTTCACGGTACCTACAACCCTAAGCGCAGCCCGCACCCGGCGTCAGGTGGGCAGGCCCATGTCGGAGATGAGCTGGTCGTTGTACGCCGCCATGTGCACCTGCGCAGTTCGGGGTGTAGGGCAGTGCATTGGCAGACCCGCGCCATCAGTGCATCTGATGGCTGCTGTGTCAGAAGGTGCCCAAGCGTCTCGTTCCACAGCCCCTTCCAGAAAGCGCATCGCAGACTTCGAGCAATTAGCCGGCCTGCACTGGAAAGCGGCTGCTAGCATGCACGCGGGCGCCGGCGGCCTGACCGCACCATGAGGCTCGTGGCGCGTCTGCCGCTGAACGGTGCAAAGGAGCGCCGCCATGCCTCGACCGCCTCAATGTCCGCTTCCTGCTCCTCGACGCTCGGCAGCGGCATCTTGCCCTGTGCCGGCAGCCCCGAACAGCCCCCGAGTGGGCACATGTGACGCTGAATCCGCTGGGGTAACGCAAAATGGCAGCACCATGTGCTGCCGCCGCCAGGGGCTTGGGGGAGGCGGCAACTTTGCAGCCTGGCAATGTGAGTCTGTGCAGGCGATCAAAACTGGTTCATCAGCGCACCGCCAGCGCACGAGCTGACCACTCCGACTGGCAGCCTGGTCAAGACGCAGTGGTCAGCGTCAGACTCGGACACCAGCTGCTGCGCTCATGGTCGGAGGCACTACAGTGCATGAGCGTTGACAATATGCATCTGTAGGCTGTTTATGCGTGTAGCGCAGCAGCAGTGCCTCAGCGGTGAAGGGCCACGCCGCCATCGAGTGGTTGTGAGAACTATACAATTATGCAGGCTGCCACACTCGTCATTACGGCTGCCCATCAATGCATGGTCACTTGTTTCAGAGTTGCCGTTCTCCTCCGGCCGCGTCAGGCGGACAAGGCGACTGTTGAAGCAGATGTGCTGCCGCAGGTTGAAGTGATCCGCCAGCGCCACCATGTACGCGTGCATTGCTGCAGCGATTGGCACTCTGTCTGTCTGAGCCACGAAAATAAGCAAGGGTACCACACCCTGCTGTCGTCTCGGCAATGCTGGGCCGTGCGTGTTGATTGCAGCTTACCTCCTTGACACAGGTGCTATTATAGGGCAGGCGCCGCAGCCTGCAGATGCCATCAACATACTGATACGCTGGCAGTGATGGCAAGCGAGGAGCTGCTCCGAAACAGTCAGTCGCTTGCCTGGGCCCGAAGGATACTCGTAGGAGTGCATGATGCCTTCTGAGGCCAGTCAAACTCTGGTGCTGCATCACGAACCATGGTCCTGCATCACACGGTATAATAATAAGACGAAGGGTGTATCACTCCATCCATCAGTAAGTGCCAATAAGCACGCGATGCGGATAGAGCAACTCGAGAAAAGTTGAGATGGCCTGTCCATCTCTGTGTCCTGTCCATTCAAAGCACCAAGCTTGGGCTTTGTAGCCGGCGTAGTTCGAGCGCCACAGGCCACCGACCTCGTCCTGAGCCTCCAGAATGATGAAGCTGATGCAATTTTTCTGCAGCGCCCTCCCTACACTTAGGCCGGCGATGCCTGCGCCTACGATCACTACATGATTGCAGCGGTGCGAGTTTGTCTCAGACCGCGCAATTCCCTTCGCCAGCTCATCCATAATGCCGTGGCTGACTTTGCCGTCGATATTTCAGGCGGCGGGACCAGACAGACTGGCACGGCTATTGTTGCACTCCTGCCACCGTTTCCTATGTGTGCGATTGACACGATGTGCTGGACCTCTCGGAGGACACCTCCAACAGGATCTTGAGGATACGACTGCCATCTGGCGGCAGAGGCACATTTACACCCTGTCGTGATCTGGGCCGAGAAGAGAGCCGAGCTCCGTCACGTTTGCGCATTGCAACGACACCACCTTTCTGACTCAAGTCTGAAGGTTTGCTGCGGCGTGATGGAGCTGCTATTAAAAGATATGTTCAGCGCAACCAGCAGAAAACAACGAACAACCTGAACAACCTGGCGCAACAACGGAAACATAAAACTTGGCTGCAGCACCCTTCACGCCGTCCTATCCCGCATCGATATGCCGTTGCTGCGACCGTTCCAGCTATGGCGCACGATCCGCTGCCATGCGGCAGGTTGCAGCCCATCGCCCGCAGCCCTCCCATCCCCCTGTCGACTAGCCCATCGAAGCTCAGGCTCTTCACTCGGAAAGCTGCTCCTGGCTTTTGAGGTTGATGGTAGGCAGCAGCAGCGCGACAACGATTGCGCAGGATGCGAGGAGAGTCACAAAGTATGCATTCCAGCCCCTCTGCTGCACGATCAGAGCAATGGGGACGCCCGCAGCCGAGGCGCCCAAGTACGAGATCCACCTGCGCGGAGGAAGGAGCACTAGTGGGATCAGGGTTGGCCAGCGAAGATGCGGTGTCCTGAGACAGCGATGTCTGTCGGGGCAGCAGTCGGAAGTCACGACATGGCTCCTGATGGCCGAGGTTTGTCACACCGTCTTCAGACCTTTATAAGGACTGGGACGCTCCGGGCATTGCAGGTGCGGAACCCACAACAGGCACGATGCAACCAGAAACGCTGGACAAAGGGGCGAAACGCGCACCCCAGGAAGCCCTGCGCGGCGGACACCGCGGTCCGGGACACCGCCTCCGCGCCGCACAGCCCGATGAGCATCTGCGGGCCATACAGAGCGGCACCAACGGACGCCACCGACAGCCACTGCACCCACGCGATGTTGGGCGTCGCCCAAAAGCCCGCGATCGCGGCCGCGAGCGCGATCGTGTAGGCGATCACCACCTGCAGGGTTTTGCAGGAGGAGTGCAGGTGTCAGCTAGAGTGAGATGAGAAGGGGCCGTCGCACGATTGGCGCACATGGTTCACGCTTGCAATGAATTGGTTGCCAGGCCATGCTCAGAGCAGTGGCTGCTGTCGTTACTGCAAGCATGCGGCGGTTTTCATCTTCTTCTCGCTTCAAACTCAGACATACAGAGCATCGTTAGACAATCGCCTGAGCAGTTGTCTCACCTTGACACGCAGGCCGACATTGCCGACGTCGGGGTTGTTGTTGCCGCGGATGAGCCTGTCGCTGATGGCGCCGGCGGACAACGAGCCGAGGAGGCCGCCCAGCTCCAGGCCCGAGATGCGGAACGCCGCGTCCGCGCCCTGGATGCCCTGCACCAAGCTCGCACTGTCCTCCATCAGCCCAGCACCAGAACATGGCTAGGAAGGAGGAAGCTGTTTCCATGCACGCCTTGCCTCAGGCACAATGCACAGCGCTGCACGGCGCCGCACGGTGCTGTGTAGCATGGCTGGTGTATATGCGGGCTTCAATCAATGTCAGGAAGGCCGCCAGCGGGCAGGACCCGATGGATTCTGAACAGTCAGCACACCCGGTCACGAATGAGGTTGAAGATGAACCTGCACAAGGTCGCGCCATGCCGTCAGGGTGGGCATGTCGATTGCGGCATGCAACAGCCTCGACCTGACTCAAATCAAGACCAAGCAGCGCCGCCCTGCATTTCCGTCAGCATCAATGCACATATAATCCATGCGCATATCATAAGCTCACCACGAGGTGACGCCTTGACGAACGACATAGACGCTGCGTCGCAGGGGAGGAAAGCACGTCAATAACACGGCATCAGGAGTGTGCGCAATCAAGTGCGCATGCACACTCAGGCGAAGCAGAAACCTGTAGGGGTGCAGCAATGCAGATGCAGGGTCCGAGCTACCGCAGCAGGCAGGGTTCTAGGGAGCAGGGCGAAGGCCTTCGAGGCAAGGGACGCTCACAAGAAGTAGGAGATGGCGAACAGCCACACGGCGCGCGACTTGAGGCACTCCTCCACCAGGATCTTCACGAGGCCACGCTCGTCCTTCACCTTCGGCTTGGCCGCGGCGCCCACTGCAGGGGGGCACGCAGCTAGTAGGCGTCAGCTGCGGGGGCCTGTAGGAGTTCAAGGCAGGCAGAGCGAGGGGGCTGCCAGGGCCCCGTCTGGGAGCCCTCTGCCGAGTTTCGGGGTAGTTGGTGGCCCAAGTATGAGGCAGTGGCATTTGGAATTGTCGATGGCATGCAGGGGGGGTATGACATGGATGTCGCAAGATCTAAGGATAGAACTTGTGCTCACGGAGCAGCTGAGGCTCTCGATCAGCTGGTGGGCAGGCGTCCGTGCTGAGCCCGCCGGCACCAGCATGGGCCCACAGCTTTGTGGCTTCTGTGGTGGGTGAGGGGGCCTCACCCTTGGTCGGCTCGTCGATGGCCTTGAAGCCAGCGGTCTCAGGGTCGTCCTTGATGGCGAACAGCAGCAGCAAACCGATGACCAGGCCGATGATGCCGGGCGTCCACATGCCCCACCTGTTTCATCAGGCGGCAGAAGCGTTGCATGCGTCTGACCAGTACCATAGCGACAAGCCCCGACCAGACCATGCTCAAATCGTTTCGAGACTCGGCACGAGGCACCCTGGCGGCTGTGGACGGACTCCGCTTCTCAGGTTGAAGAAGACGAGCAGACAAGACAGGTGCAGCACCTCCAGCCGAAGTGGTTGGCGGCGCCGCCGGCCACGAGCGGCGCCGCGAAGCCGCCAATGTTGTTGCTAGCGGTCCAGAAGCCCCACCAGGTGCCGCGCTCCTTGGTGGGGAACCAGGCCGTCAGGATCCTGTTGCAGGAGCGGTGCTTGCTGCTCAGCTGTGCCAGTAGGGTAGCGCCATCCAATTGACACACCAGCGTGATGCAATCGGATCGTGAGGTGTCATTGACCCAGACCTCAGATCAAGGTGCATGGGGATCGGGTGCACTTCGTGGCTTCAGGAGACAAGGCAGCAGGGTAATGACACTTGCGAAGCAGCCCACCTAGCGCAGGCAGGCGCGCCGAGACCCTGCAAGCCACACACATCACAAGAGTCAAGACTCATCAGGCGGGCGCTGCATGCCTCGCACGCGGGCAAGCTCACGCACCTGGAAACCGTGAGTACAGCAGGCGGATAGCGCTGCTGCTGCTGCTGCTGCTGGTGGTGGTGGCGCCTAAAACCCTACTTTGCAGGTCCGCAGGATGCCCTGCTGCTCCTGGCAGGCATTGAAGAGCCGCAACCACGCAAGGCGCCAGAGCCTGAGACGAAGTCCGGAACTAGCTGGCTGATGATGCAAGACGTGTTGCTGGAGGCATTGGAGCACCACCCACCTGCAGCAGCCCGTTGGCGCCCCAGCAGACCAGGAACCAGGCGTAGGAGGCGCCAAAGCCGAATGCCAGATTGACGAGTGCCGTGGCCATCAGGCCGCCCGCCAGCACCACACGTGGGCTGGCCTTGGCGCCCGCCACGCCGCTCAGGAACTTGGAGAAGCCTGTTTGAATGCAGCAGGAAAGGTTGTCGGTGTAGTGGCGGCTGCCGTGCTGTGGCCAGAGAGACGTGTCAAGGGAGCCTGTCGATGCACGACACTGGCACTGTTGTATGCGCTCTCATCGCGTCATGACCTTCGCCGTCACGGCTCGTCGACGACCTTGTATTGCGACTGGCCTGCGTGCTATGAGGCGACTGCGCACCGTAGCACACGGGCAGGATGGAGGTCAGGCCGCCGATCTGCGTCATGGTCAGCCCAATGAGCTTGTCATTCAGCAGCGTCGGCGCCACGTAGCTCAGGCTGTTCCGCGTCAGATAGTAGGAACCATACCTGCGGCACAGAAGGCGTGCTTAGGTAGCCAATACTGGACTGTCATGGCAGTAACCAACAACTAGAAAGCTGCCACCGTTAACACGAACCCATGTTCAGACACACGAATTGACAAGAAAGTACGAGGGGCTGCACCCGATGAACATTGCAGCAAAGGTGATGAGCCGCGTCCGGTAGAAGTCCTTGCTGAATTGCTGGCCCGCATTGTCGCCGTCGCTGGGCGATGCCGCCGCTGCCGCTGCCGCTGTCGTCACCTGCCGCTGCCCCCGGCATGCTGCGGCAGCACCAATATGCGAGCATGAGCTCCTAGGGACCAGAAGCGTGAAAAACGGATGGCGAAGCCAGCAGGCGCACATATGAGGCTGGAAAGCTCACCAGCGCTGGGCAACCTGTGCCGCGGCCGCAGCTGCTGGACGCCACTCCGCTCAGGGCGGAGCAGCTGCTTCGCCCTGAGCAGGGCCGTCCTCGGGGCGGCGCTCGAGGCATGGCCCCTACAGAAGCACACGCCGAGAGGTCGTGTCGATAGTCCATGCTGCTAGGCCACGAAATGCCAACATGGCGGCGCTGCCAGGCTGTGCAGGATGTCGAGGAGGACATTCCTACCGCCACAGTGTGCGACGATGTAGCACATGGCAATGTATGAGCCTTCTACAACCGACACCCACAGACGTCTGGGCAGTCTTACAGCGCGCAGTTTCTGCTGCATGTGCAGTCTGGATCATCGCACGGGCTCGTTTCAATCACCAGCGGCTGGCCCGGGGGTGCCCACTAGCAACAGCGCGGAACCCTTTTTGGTATAGAAACTGAACTTGGAACGTTGAGATAGAGCGTGCGGCTCATGCACGATTTGAAAGCAGTCTGCGTCCGATACGCGTTCAAATATCCCGTATGGATCTCCGGAAGGCGGATCCTTGCTCGTGAATGCGCAAGGAATCACTCACCGCACTGGAAGAGACGGCTGCAACGCAGTGCCCGCGGCGACCCGCTGCCGCAGGGCAGGCCGCGACAGCATGGTGCTGCGCCTGTCCGGATGGGATGGACAGGGGTTTACCAAGTGAGATCTGCACACTCTGCTGCGGCGCAAGGCTGTTCTGAACTCGGGTTCTGCTCTGCAAACTACGGATCTTCTCTTCTTTCTTGCTGCGACTAATGCATTATGCAGTTCTTCACAAAGTTGGGAGTCCAGCCACAACAGCCAGTGCAGAGTCCGTCCGAAAAAGTAAGATCACGTGCGCGATCGAAGAACGCATTCGAGTTCTTCCTTCCACTGCCGTGCAGTGTGTAAAAGGTGTGCATCGTTCACATTCTCGCCGCCGGGTGACAGCGTCGGTGGTGCGTGCCCCCGCACGGTGTTCAAGCACACTCGGTTTACTGCAGCGGGCTGTTGCAGGCGGCGTGTGCAGGTCACGCAGCGGTGGCAATCAATCAAGTTGCGCATTATCGTTGAACATACAACTTTTCCCACAGCTGAGGCATGTGGACAGCGGGTGGTGTCGATTGTCCTGCTCTGCCTCATTCTGTGGCGAGACCTTGGCTCCGACAGCACTCGGCAGCGCTCCTGCCGCGTAGGTGCGCAACGCGTGAGAAGTCCTTGCGTTTCGCAGCCGTTGATCAAACGTGTCGAACGCACGCCTCTCTCTGGCCGAAGCAGGTTGCTTTTGCGGCGTGAGCGGCCCGACTGGCACTAGGTGTGTCACTGCGTCGTGCACATGCTGCGCAGGCGACATGGACATCTCGCGAGGCGCGACGCTACACAATCGCAATCGCAACCGCACTTACATCGGCGACCGGCGCTGCAGCGGCACCAGCGGGGGCAGCACTGCAGCGCCGCCATTCAGCAGGACAGAGCTGTTCAGGCAGACACCGAGCCAGGTTAACACCTTGCTTTCTTAGCCTTTGTCAGAGATACTGCTTGCCACATGGCAACGCCTGTCACCTCTGCCGTCCCAAGGTCATTGCTGCCTGAACAGTCAAGGCATGTCACATTTGGCGTGGTCCACACGGAGTTCTGCTTTTGGCGCAGCACTGCCAGACGAGACGGCAGCCCTCGAGCGGCAGATGCAGGCCGCACTCGCAGCCCAGAACGAGGCCGCGGCTGGCGCCACCGAAGCTGACGGGAGCCGCAATGGCGGCGGGGCGGCGGCCGCCGAGCCGGAGGCCGCAGACCAGGCAGCGCAATTCGCCGGCCGCCGCGTGGCAGTGCTGCAGGCCTCGAAGACCGACGTGGTCAACGTCACCGAGCGCGACCGGTCGCTGGGTGAGTGACGGACTGCGAGGGTCGGGTGCAGGATCACCGCTTCTCATGTCTGCATACGTCTGGACGTGCCCACAGGGGCGTTGACATGTATGGACCGCCTGAATGTGCAGGCGACTACATGACGCTGCCAGCCAGTCAGTACTCGGTGCTGGACGCAAAACGCATCGAGCGGATTGACGATGATACCTTCCGCTGCTATGTCGGCGGCATCTCCTTCCTCAACTTCAAGGTGCTTTCCGCTGCTGCGTTGGCCATGCATCCCGAACGAGAACAGGTTGTTGTTTCGTCAGCCACGCCCACATTCTGCAACCGCGCCCTCATACTTGCGCAGGTGGAGCCTGTTCTCACTGTGTCTGTGGTCGTCGGCGAGCTGGGGCCCACAGTGTCACTGCTGGAGACAGAGGTGAGTACGAGGCTCCGCTTCCCTCACATATGCTCCCGCAGCTGCCATCACCTACCCTCGGGCGCTCGCGTGTGACGTCATGTCAGGGTATGGCTTGCATCGCTCTCAACCTCGCCTTGCAGACGCGCAGCACTGCATGCTGCACAGGGATGTGCAGCCCTACTGATGCGTTTCTTTTTCCTTGTGCGACACAGCTGGAGGGCTCGAGGGCAGTTCGCAATATCAACGACCGGTTTACGGCAACGATGACAAACCGTGTACGGTGGCGCGACGCTGCTGACGCCGCTGAGGACGGCCCGGCGGCCGACAGCGCAGCAGCCCCCAGCGGCAGCGGCGCCTCGGCAGCGCCACAGGCAGACAGCGGCGGCGGCAGTGGCAGCGCCTCAGCGGCGGCCGTCAACCCGGACAGCGGGCGCCAGCGGCAGATTACCAGTGACACGGAAATCAAGGTGAGTCAGTGCACCAGGGCGACATGCCCCAGGACAACTCATTACAAGAAGGCTTCTGCTCTAATATTGTGTACCCAATCTGCACTTGCTGGATCTATCAGCTTGCTGGAAGGCGAAATCCTCAACAGGAGTCACATGGTGTGCGCACAGGTCACCCTGGAGATTCCGGGCTGGCTCAAGTTTGTGTCCGAAGGCGCCATCAGCTCCACAGGCAGCAAGGTGGGCCCTGTGCCACAGTCGCCACAGCACCTTGAAGCTTTAGCTGTGTGAAACTGCACCAGTCAGCAGACACCCTTTGGGCCGTATAACCAACAGCAAAACGTGAGTGCCGCTGTGGGCTGGGACAACTGGGGCATTCCTCTTGGTGCATTCTGTCCTGATCGTCATGTCGAACGTCGGATGTGCAGGCTGCGTTACCGAAAACACGCAGCGAGTCTTGCCCCTAATGCTGTGCTCTTGAGTCAGGCTGTTGTTGCCTTGCATTTCGTTGGAGCAGCCCGGAGCATGCCTCCCTTGTGTAGCGCTCCCGGCTGACGACCTTCCGCCGTTGCACAGGTGATGCAGAAGGTGCTGAACACGATGGTGCCGCGCTTCCTGGCGCAGCTGGCCGCGGATTACGATCTGTGGGCCGCTGGCGACGAGTCACGCAAGCCCATCGGCACGGGGCAGCTGTAACAAACGATGCACGGGCGGCACGGCCATGCGGGCAGCTGGCAGAGTGGATCGTCTGGGGACACCCTGAGCGCCATCTGTGGCAGGCCGCTTCTGGGTTTTGCAGCAGGAACAACCAGGCACGCTGAATCAAGATTGCCTGAGCGTAAAGTTCGAGCTCAATGCCGCAATCTGAGATTCCCGGGGGCATTTCCTGTCGAGAACATGTAATCGGCTAGGTAGTAGGTAGTCTAGCCGGGCCGCTCGCTAGTAATTGGTAGGTGAGATATAAGCACTGCTAGCAATGCAATTCCTCTCCTCAATGCAGTTGGCGTCTGAACGCAAAGCTTGTGTGGATGCTCCACAGCCAGAAATCTGCACTTGCAGTCATCGAGTTGCTGGCATGGTGCTGTGGCTGCACAGCCGCATCTGCTCATAAACGCATTTCGTTTGCCATGTTGGCGTGGACGAATGCAATGGAATAACATTGCTCTGCCAGGTCATCGAGCCTCGTCGTCCTCTCGCAAAGCTGCGCGAAGCACTCGCTGCATTCCTGGAGTCCGACCTGTCGATCATGGGTGATCTGCGCCATCAGCCATGCCGGTGATTTGGGTATTTGCGGCCCTCCTCGCGCTCTTCCACAGCTCCGAGTTCGTCCTGGCGTTCGTCTTTCAGCGGCAGGACCTTTCTCTCAGCTGTGCGCTGCTGAGCCTCCTGCACCCTGAATTTCAACATGCATTTATGCTGTGAGTTTTCGTGTTCGATGCATCCTCTCGTGTTTGTACCGGTGGCGAATTGTGTGCGAGAACCCCGCACATTGTAGAGAGCACCCTCGTAATTGTGCTGCAGCGACGCTCCTGAGCCGGGAGTATGTTGCAGCAATGGCGGCAGCGGTTGCAGAGCACCTGCTCGAGCAGCGTCTGCTGCCCGGGCTGCAGTCGTCAAACCTTTCAAAAGTGAGGAGCTCTGCAAAAGACATAACTAGCTTTGATGCATGGCTGCTCAAGCGCCGCGAGGCAAAGCATCCATCATTTGCTGGCCGCAGGTAGTGAGCGGTGCTGGGTTGGCGCTGGCCCTAGCGGGCGAGGCACTGCGCAAGGCCGCCATCCTAACAGCGCGTGGCAACTTCACGCACCTGGTGCGCCGTGACTGGGCCCGACCCTTCTGCAGCACGCTCTGCACGTGACCCTGTGAAGCAACTCTGCCACCGCCCTCGCCCGAAAGGGCACCAGACAGATGAACTCTCGGAAGGGCCTGCACAGCAACACGGCACTTCCGCTGGTGCATGCGCCCTGGAGGAGGTAATCTGCATCCGCCGCACACGCAGGTGCGCTTCGAGCGTCACGACCAGCACGTGCTCGTGCGGCATGGCGTGTACGCCTGGGTGCGGCACCCGGGGTATCTGGGCTTCCTGCTATGGGCAGCCGGCACACAGCTGCTGCTGTCCAACCCGGTCTGCCTCGCGCTGTTTGTCGCCGTGGTGCGTCCTCGGCACACTGTGCAACATGAGTCATCATCCAGGGGCGTGCGCCCCGGCCGGCAGACTGCATGTGGTATGTGGAGGAGCCCACAACCGCAGTCAATGATCCCTGCAGGTGTGGAGATTCTTCAGACGGCGCGTCCCGGTGGAGGAGCAGCAGCTGTTGAGCTTTTTTGGACCTGCATACAGGGTGTACAGGACGCAGGTGCCGTCAGGGCTGCCTTTCATCTGTTGAAATCGTCTTGGTTTGGGAAACTTTATTCTTAGTGGGATGAAAGCATGAATGAAGTTGCGTGGGAGGGCAGGCAGGCTGTCATCAAAACAACGGATATTGAAAGGCTAGTCATTACATCCGAAAGAAGGACTGAAGGCCGTCGACCAAGCAAATGCGCCATCTGAACTCTGTGTGTGTGACCGAGCAAATGTGTACAGCAAGTCCGTGACTGGGAATACTGTTTGTGACACCTTTTCTAGAGCCCTGTGTGACCGTATGATGGGCTTGCACAGTCAGGCAACTGTTGTGTTCGAGAATGTCCCGGCAGTCTGTGCCGTGCGCCAAATGCCCAGCGGCAGCTGCCAGCTCCTCCCGCCAAAAGCTCCTCTCGCCTAACCCTTTCCCCACCAAGGCTGCTGTCCATACCCACGCATGCCCTTGCCCCAGGGTCTGCTGCGCCCGTATCGCTTCAGCGGTAGACGGGGGAGCTGCGGCGACCTGCAGGCGAACGGGAGCGACGCGAGCGGCTGCCACCGCGGTCCCGGCTGCGGCGCGGGCTGCGGCTGCGCGAGCGGCGGCTGCTGTGCCGGTCCCTGCGGCAATGGCCAGGAGGCACCATTATGCAGCTGCAGATCAGGTTTGCAAGCGATGGTCTCGAGACAAATGGCGGAACGCACCAATATATGCATAGCCTCGTGAAGAGGTTGCGGCCGCATAACACAGGCCCGCAAACCCTGTGGTGTGATCAAGGTGGAGAAGGACACCACCTGTACACACCACCTTTACAAACCCGGTACGTGCCTAGTGTCTGTGCATCCAGTAAATCTTAGTTGGAGTGCACCCTCGGCAGGCAGCGAGAGGACCAGGAGCCGCGCCTGTCACGCGAGGAGTAAGGGTCGCGATCATAGCGGTCGTAGCGGTCGCGGCTCGAGTAGCGGTCATAGTCCCTGTCCCTGTCCCGGTCATAGTCTCTGCAGGCACCACGGGATGCGGCCACCCATCAGACATGCAAGTGCGTCGGACCCGCACACAACCCCTTCTTGGCAAGTCAGTCCTCGTGGACGGCGGCCGATGGCAGGTCAGTCCTAATGGACAGCGCCCAAAGCAGCGCATCACCACCAGCCTAGCTGGGCTTGTGCGTGCTGACAATGCAGGACCTGAACCAGCCTTGTTCGAACGCTTGTGTGAAGAGCGAGACCTGCTGTCGCTCAGCAATGCACTGCACGAGGGTCCACACCTATCCACGCCGTAAGCTGACGCCGAGGCTCCAAACGCAGGCGCCGCCGCCGGCGGGGCCCCGCCGTAACCACCGCCACCATAGCTGGAGCCGCCCCCGCCGTAGCTGGAGCCGCCGCCGCCATAGCTGGAGCCGCCGCCGTAGCCGCCGCCGCCGCCGTAGCCGCCGCCGCCGCCCCGGCCGCCGCCAAAGCCGCCGCCGCCGCCGTAGCCGCCGCCGCCGCCGGACGGGCCGTAGCGCGAGCGCGCGCCGCCGCCCATGCCGGGCCCGCAGTTTGCCAGCTCAGGCGGCACCGGCTGCCCAGCATCACGCAGCAGGCTGCACAGCTCCCGCCCGTACTTAAAGTCCTGCATACACAAGACGAGTGCCCGGGTCGTCTTCTGGGTCTCAAGGTTGATGATCAGGATACACCTAAGTGTCGCCGCTGTATGCAGGCTGCAGATCTCGGCCGACTGGGTCGTTCAGCGCTGTGGGGGCCGGTGACCACCTTGCCCGGCACGGCTCCAGGGGGCGGCTCCGGGTGCGCGGCAGGTGCGGATTATCACTGGCGGCACACGCACCTGCGGCGTGAAGAAGGTGTAGGACTCGCCGCTGGCGCCGGCCCGCCCAGTGCGCCCGATGCGGTGCACGTAGTCCTCCACGCCGTTGGGGAAGTCGAAGTTGATGACGGCGCCGACATGGGGGACGTCCAGGCCGCGGGCCGCGACGTCGGTCGCCACCATGATGGGCTGCCGCCCGTCCTGCGGGTTCAGGGTTTGGGTTCGGTTAGGGCATAGGGTACAGGGGCGCACAGAAACTTTGTGAGCAGACTGGCACTGCGTCGTTGCAGGCAAGCTGTGGGCGCAGGGGCTTTGTGTGGTCTGTGCGCAGGTAGTGTGCCATTCAGGTGGTGTGTCGCGGCAGCGAGAGAGGCACAGGCTGCGGCGGCGGCACAGCCCAGGCACTGCAGCGGGATGCAACCCCACGAGGCCCTGCATTGCCGCAACCCCTGTTGGAGTCGGCAGCGCAAGGGGAACAGGATAAGGAAGGAATATAAACCCGTCATTCCCCTTGAGCGCACCCTGAAGGCAGCGAGCACGTAGTCCCGCTCCTGCTGCTTCTTGTCGCCGTGAATGGCGGAGGCGCCAAACTCGCGGTTGAGGTTCATCGCCAGCTGGTCGCACATGCGCTTGGTGGAGCAGAAGATGAGGATGCGGGTGCCGCGAGGGAACGACCTGCGGCGGCAGCAGGAGGCATCAGGGATCTGCCACTTGCAGGCAGGCGCTGGGTCTGGTCGCCCAAAGGCCACCACAGCCTTGCAAATCGACAGGCCACATCAGCATCCAGAAACAACGTTAGAGCATGGTCGGCCGCTGCGCTGCTGGCAAGTGGGTAGGGCGCGTTTTTCAGGCACGAGGTGCCCGAAAGCATGCATAGCACGGCTGTCCAGGCGGCAGCCGACAGCGGCTTTGGGCCCAAGTGGGGGTTCAGCGGGCACGCACCGCAGAATCTCCTGGGTGCGACCCATCTTGCCGCTGGAGGTCTGCATGACTTCCACCACCTGCTTGATCGCCTTGTTGGCCATGAGCTTCTCCTCCACGCCGCCCACAAACACATGCACCTGCGGTGCCGCAGTGGCGCTCCACCTCAATCAGAGTTCCGATGCCGCTGTTGGAGACTGGGCTTCGGGGTTACACCAACGACCAGGTCGTGCTGACACACCTGGCTCCAGAGCGAGCCGCATCCCCAAGCCGGTGCAGGTGTGGCCAAGGAGCAGGGTACTGGTACGAGGGAGGAGCATTTCGGGTACAGAGTCAGTCGAGCTTGACGAGAAGCACAAAGACAGGACGCACCGTGCGGTTCTTGACAAACTGCGAGGCGATGGCCTTGACCTCGCGCGGCCAGGTGGCCGAGAAGAACAGCGTCTGCCGGTTGGGCGGGATCGTGCGCACAATCTTCTGGATCTGCAGTGTGCAAAAACTTGTGCACGTCAGCTGGGAGTCGAAGCTATGAGGAAGGAGCCACAAGGTATGTGCCAGTCGAGACTGACTTGCCCGTCAAATTGCAACATCCAGTCGGAGCCTTCATGCAGGGGACTGGGTGTGACAGGAGTGGTGTTGCGCAAGCCCACCTGCGGCTCGAAACCCATGTCGAGCATGCGGTCAGCCTCATCCAACACCAGGTACGACACCTGCACAAGAGAGTGGAGTCGTGTGGGGGACGCTGGGCGATGCGACAGGCTCGGTGTGTCGTCAGGCTTCACAGGGGTTGGCAGTGAAATGCCTTGCAGGAGATGTGGCACAGTAGAGCAGTGTTTGCTGGGGACCAGCTTTGTGCATGGTTGCGGCTGCCCGCAGCGGGCAAGACTGGTCCAGGGTGGGCAAGTGGCTCTTGGGCCCAAGGGTGGGCAAATTCGCACCTGGTTGAGACGGACTTGGCCGGCCTCCAGAAAGTCGTTCAGGCGGCCCGGCGTAGCAATCACGATCTGCACGCCGTGCTGCAGGTCGCGCAGCTGCGGGTTCTTTGGGGCACCGCCGTAGCAGCACCTAGACATGGTGTTCGAAATGGTGTTTAGGCTGGTGACCTCAGTGCTGTTCGTCATCTCAAACGGGAATGCGCACAAAGGCAGTGAGGCACGGCTTGCATCGGTTGCTGAGGCGCAGGTGCTGAGCACACCAGGTTTCAGGGTGACTGGGTCGGTGGCACCACTGGGGTCTCCTGTTCCACCAAGCATGACAGAAGCGGACAGAGAGTCTCGAAGGGCGCACGTGTTGCGGATGCCGGAGGAGTGGCCGAACTTGTCGGCCTCGTCCTTGATCTGCACCGCTAGCTCTCGCGTTGGCGCCAGCACCAGCACCGTCGGCCCCATGCGTGGGTCCTGCAGTAGCGCCAAAAGACCATCTACCAGGAAAACCGCACGGCTGCACTCATGCCTGGAATAGTACTCCCAATCAGATGTCGCGCCGCCGAGCTCTCTTAAATATCAGGACTACCAACACCATGCAATTCTTTGTGAGGACACCGCATGATCGCAGAGCCAGTCACAGAGCCTAGACCGCCCTCACCTTGCGGGTGGCGTTGATGTGCAGCATGCCGGGCAGCAGGAAGCCGCAGGTCTTGCCGGAGCCAGTCTTGGCGATGGCCACCAGGTCACGGCCAGCCATTGCCACCGGCCACGCCTGCGCCTGGATGGGCGTCGGCGCCGAGAAACCAGCGCGCTTGATCTGTGATTAAAGGTCACAGAACCACATCAGAGGCAACAGCCGACGAAGCACAAGGGTCCACCGGCAGCCTCGCTTTCCTGCCAGCCTCTGCGGTCGACAGATAAATGTCGAAAGTTGCATCTGCTTGCAACAAGCACGAAGCCGAGCACATGCATCTGTGCCGACATCACTTCTGCTGCTGCTGAGAGTGCCATGGGCGCAGTCCATCCCATGTCTAAAACAACTCGTGCACTGCCGCCATGTTGCTGCCCACTGCCATGCTGCTACTGCCGCATGCCGCAACTGCTGACCACTGCCTCTGCTTCGGGGAGGTGTTCCAGCAGAGGGCCAGGCGGTCACCTGCTGTCAGCAAGTGCCCGCCCGCCTGATCCGCTGGCCCCAGCGCGGCAGGATACAGGCAGCGGCCGCCGCGCGCCGCCTCGGCGCGGCCAACAAGGGCCGCCGCCGCTGCAGACGCGGTGCGAGACCCGCACACGAGCGCCAAGGCACCTCGAGCGCAGCCTTGCGGCCATGCCCTGCCTTTGACGGGGCAAAGCCGGAGGCCGGGATTGGGCATGCTCGACAGCGTCACAGCCACATGGCCGTGTGCTGCACACTGGGCTGCCTGCTTTTGACCGGCAGCCCAGGGGGCGTCCTCTCGATAATCGAGGGTGCAGTGTGGCTCGGGCAGCTGTTCAGCCACGAGCAGCAGCCAGGCGCATGTGCCCAATGGAACAACACGCTGTCACATCTGTTGCTGGCTGTGCTGCTGTCTGTGCTTGTGGGAGGGAGGCATAAAACATCTGCCAGGCTGCGTGCCAGCAGCCCCCCTGCAGAGGACCGCCGCTGCACGCCGCAGGGGTGCGGACCTCGTCCAAAATGTCACGTGGGAAGCCGACGGACTCAAACGTCTGGAACGCCTCTGGCAGAGGCTGGTCGCCCTGCAGCACCAGGCCGTGTTCCGCCTTGTACTGCGCGTCTGTCATGCGGTAGTCCTTGGGTCCAGGCTGGAGAACGCCATACCTGCGGAAGGGCACCAGCATTTGCAATCAGCTGGCAAGAAACCGTCTGCAAAGCCTGTACCATTACTAGAGGCTTGCAAGCATGGACTTGCAGCAGCAGCTCAGGGCATAAATCATCACTTGCCACGATGCATCACTTGTGCACCACTCAGAGGTGCATCTGCCGGACCATTGACAACCCCAGAAGGTTGCACGAAACAAAGATGCGATGACAAGGAGCTCACTCGCCCACGCCGTTGGACCCGCTGGCCGGGGCGGCAGCAGCATGGCCGCCACCGTAGCCGTGACTGCTGTGGCCGCCGCCGTTTGCATAACCATTTGATGCGCCGCCACCGCCGTAGCCGTTGGAGTAGCCCTAAAGCAGCACCAAACATACTGTCAGGCGATAGATGATTGGGTGACAGGCACAAGTACAGATGTCGACGTGCAAGAGGGTTGCTCTGCTTGCAGCAATCTGAATCGTTTGGCAAGATGTCGTATCGCCACACCTGCGAGCTGTACGGGTCCCGAGGCGGGATAGGTGCCGCGGCGACGGGCGGGCCGCCGACCGGCCGCTCGTACTGTGTCACATTGGTCGTGGGGTTCCAGTAGTAGGTGGCATTCTGCGTGGGTTCAAACAGGCACTGCCAGGGGGGCGGCAGCGTGGGGTCCTCCCGCCGCACAGGCTGCAAAGCAAGAAGGAAATAGCACTGTCAGAAGTGAGCCGTGGTGAGGCAATCAGTTGTGAGTTGCACAGTTTTCCATCGACCACATGTTCAGGGGAGAGCCTTCTTCACATGTCAGCCAACGAGAGCAGCAGACTCGGCGGTGTTTCAGTAATTCCTCAGGCGGGACGCGAGCAGCAGCCGCACGCGCACCATTGCAGCTGTTGGCTGTTGGCTCAGCAGTCCTTGAATGAAAGGCGTGCAGGGTCTCCTTGCCGAGGGGTGGCAGAGGAAGGCGCTTGCGCCGGCAGCTCCTGCACACTGATTATGGGACGTTTCTTGACGCTTGGCGCTGTGTTCGACTGTCGCAGTGGCTGGGCAGTTCGCAGAAGTGCCGTCGGCCGCTCGATTGAGCCTAGCTAGTTTCCCTCTGCTGGGAAGCTCAGAACGATGACTAATTCATCGTGGAATGAGGGTTTTGAGCCACGCGGCATGTGCTGATTTGCGGTTGCTGAGCTGTGTACCCATTTCTTCTTGGTGCTGGGCTGGTGGGTGGCTGAGTGCTGACGTCGCTGATCAGCTTGAGCTCATATTCGCCCGTGACAGCAGACTACGCAATCCCAGTATCTGCGCAAGCGCATCAGCCAGGGCTGTCAGGCCTGTGCTCTGCGGTACATCCTTTTAGCGATATTTGGCAGGACCGGCGTCGTGATCTCGACAACATGCGCAGGACTGCCTTGATTCTTGTACTCGCCCTTGCTGTGGCACCGGAGTGGGTGCGTACAGAGGGCGAGGACATCCCTGAACCCAAGGGACCGCCCAAACAGCAGCTCAGCGAATCCGATCTTCCGCCATATCCGGAGAAGGCGCCGGCCAGACCATCAGGCGATGCCTACGCGCATCAGGACTACTTCTGGTGCGCTCGGCGGCTGCTGCTGGATTGCATGTCAGCGTCCTGCTGGTGATGGTAATCCTGATCTGGCAAGTGCGTGATGGTTCTCCGTGACACGCTAGTAGATGGATCAGCATCACACAGCATCGACTCGCAGGTTCAATGAAAATGACGGAAAGCAACAGTGGGAGGACCCAGCGCTGGTGCTGACAGATGGTGCGAGGCTGGCGCAGCATGCGTTGCGTTGCTGGCATACATGTGCAGCTCCTGAATGCCACGGGCGGTCCCTGGAGGTCTCGAGCATAGCTTACACAGCACACCTGCACCCATTCAATGATGCAGAGGAAGGCAGGGAGTCGTACATCGACCCAGCGACAGGAAAGATCACGGATGTCCGGCCGGTAGAGGCGGCATGGTCGAGTCTGTGGAGCGAGACACATGAGCAGGAGTACTTCTATAACGAAATTTCGAAGGCGAGAGAAGTTGTGTTTCCTGGTCTGCACCGGTTTCAGCAGCTCGAAACGCTGCATGTCGTGCTCACAGCTGCTGGCCGCGACTGCACCAAAGTCATTGCACGTGCCGCCATCGCCCTCCCTGCGTAATGACTGCGGCGAGGTGGCGCCAGCGACGACAGCTGGCCGGCGCCTGCAGGAGACGACGTGGGACGTGCCGAACCTGTTTGCCTGGCACAAGGTGTACATCGACGAAGATGGCACGGTGGTGGCGCCGCCCGCTGAGGAGGAGGGCGAGGAGTTTGAGGGCGAAGGTGCGCAGTACTTTACACCTCAATCTGCCTGGGCCCCGTCGGCGCTCTTGCGAGAACAGAAGCATGGCTGTGTCGCAGCATCCCATTGAAGAGTCGACTGCGAGCTTCAATCCTTTCTGCGTGTCGTCCACACCGCTTGCCTTGGCTCGCCACACCACCCGCGCACAGCTGTCGCTGCGCCTAGAGGTCGCGGCGTCCACCAGGGCACCAGGACATGCCCACCCCATGCAAGATCGGTCAGAACTCTATCTGTGCATGTCACAGGCCAGATTTGCGATATTTTCCAGGCTCCCCCTCTAATGACCTGCAGCCTTTGCCGCATGGCGAAGGGAAGTGGTATGAACCGAGTTGCGGCTGTTGCGCACTGCCCCTCATCCACTCTCCAGGTGTTGTCTATGGCTGCAGAGGCTTGCACAGGACGCAGCTGCGGGTCAGGCATGCAAGCCATCGCCGCCGTCGCCGTCAGTCATTCCCTCATTCCACCATCGGCCGCGCTGCCTGCTTGCAGGCGACTGGCCAGAGGACGCCGGCGAGGCCGTCGGCGGCTGGGCGCCGGCGGAGTACGCGTACGACGACACGCACGAGGGCCACGGCCATGAGGGCCATGTGCACGAGGGCGAGCAGCAGGAGCCACTTGAGGAGGACCTTGCGGAGGAGGCGGTCCTACGGCAAGGTCGGCACCCTACACCCGAAATCCTCCCAGGCCTCTGGTGGCGTCCCTTGATGCATGAGCTTCGTGCGGACAAGCGGGTGTTTCTCCCCCCGCGCGCCATGCTCTGCCGTGCCCAGGGGTGAGAGGCGGCGCGCGGCTGGCGGCGGTGGCGGATGTGCTGGAGAGGCGGCTGTGTTGATGATCTTTGCCGACAGACGTTGTTACCCAGTTCAGCCCCCACAGAGGTGGGGTGTAGGTACTCGTGGGCTGAGAGGACGTGCAACTTTTCATCATCACTTTCTTTTGGCAACCTCAGGCGCGGCAGGCAAACCGAGAGTCTTTCATGTGGCCGTGCAGAAGCAGCCGGCGGCGGCGAGACAAGCACTGGGGAGCTCTAGACTTGAGACTTGCCTTGCCAAGTCAGGACAGAACAACAGGGCGACCCGCCCTGCAATAGGTAGACGGGCTGCACTCCCATCGGGTGTGGCTTGAATCAGACTGAACCAACGAGAAATATGTTGTGTTGTGCTTTAAAGCCAATGAGATTGACGTGCCATAGGTCATCATTGCAATTTCCGGCAACAGTCAATGTCCTGCAACGGCCTTCGTCTGAGGGTCAGCACACCTGCAACAAGTTGCCTCACCACTTTCACTTTCAAGCTCCACTTCAGCCGTTCTAGACTCGATAGCTGCCGCTGAGCGCTGGTGGCGTCCATCATGAGCCAAGACCGAGCGACTGATTGATAGACAGCATCTCCTTCAGCCGCCTGTCCAGATAGTCCCACGTGTCCGCAAACTCCGCCGAATAGTCTGCAGGACAGACATGCAAGCAGTTAGGAGGATGTTTTCTCGAAACGAGGATGACAATGTAGGCCATGTTCGAGCATCGGCAGCGTGTTTAACTCTGGCGGCAATGCAAAGCGGCAGGAGATGTGGTGGGGAGGCGCGATGACGCAGTGATGGCAGCTACGTTGGAGCGCTGCAGGCAGATGAAATCTGCTGAGATGGGGTGTGTGGCACACCTGTAAGCATGTAGAGCTCTGTCGCGGAGTAGACACCCGCCAGTCCTGCACGCTTGGCATACCTGCAGCATGACCCGTCCCCCGGCTCAGCTCAGCAGGACTTCTCACATGATCTGTTGAGCTCCTGCCCGGCTGCATGCGTTTGTGCTTCCTCGTACACTGGCGGTGCTCTTACTCGCTCTGCTCACCTAAGCCAGCGAGAGCCTGAGGAGGCCATTGAAAAGGCAGATTGCTGCACTCGGCCACAGAGATTGCTTCCCAAGAACGGGTACACAACGTGCACCAAGCTCTGTGACAAACACTCTACATCAAACTGAATTCTACCAGCTCAGGTCCGCGGAACGGTCGCCAGCGGCGAGCCAAGCCTCGTCCACCAGCTCGTTGAGCAGTGCCAGCGCCGCGGGCGCGGCCTGCGGCGACGCCAGCAGCGCCAGTCCCTGCGGCCAGGTCTCTGTACGGACAGCATGGCGAAGACGTCAGAGTGCCAAACACCTTGCGGCAGCGGCAACGGCAGCGGCTGCCGGCTGAACCGGTGGCGGTGTTAGGCAATCAGCATATCGGCTCGTCCACTGACAAGAATTGGTCGGGAGGGGAAAACACATTACAGCAACTTCAGGCTGCAAGCACACGCCCGCCGAGCATGGCAGGGTTGCATAAGCAGAGAGTAGCTTGCCCACCTATGTATGGCTTGACCATCTCCAGGCGCCAGCGCAGCAGCGTGTGCAGCTGCTGCTGCGTCGACAGCGCCGCCAGCGAGGCCGCCTCCTCGGCCGCCCGCTCCCGCAGCGCTGCATTGCTCTGCCGCACAAAGAACTGCGGGCGCACGAAATAGTATGCCGAGGTCTAGGCGGACAACTATACGAGCTGTCACCGCGATTCAAAAACAAACGGATGTCTGCAGGGACAGGCACTGGTGCTGAAGAGGAGACTACTCGGTAGTCCAGATTCGGGCAGCTTGCCATCGGAGCAAAGGTCCCGTGATATGTTGCTCAACAAGCGACTGAGTGGCGACAAGCAAGCGAAGCATCACTATTGCATCGCTGCCAGACTCGACCAAGCGGCATGTGACGTCAGCGACGCTGCTGACCGCATTCATCTGATGGTGCCCAGCGTTATGGCAGGTGTTCTGGCTGATGGCCCGGCGAAGCACAGCCACCGTCAGGGTTTCTGACTGTCACCGCTGCAGTACCGTTTCCGAGACTGCCCACCTGCACGAGGTCTGCGCCGCCCTTGTCGAGGGCACCCGCGATGGCTGGTGACACGCCGACGTCCCGCGCTCCTGCCACCAGCGCCGCGTGCGTCCACCCCAGCTGCTTCTGTATCCACAGCAAATGGCGAGTGTTGCTTCGTGAAACCCGTGAGACCATTCACCTGGCAGGCCTTGCGCCATAACTGCAGAAGCGCTTCGACAACGGCTGGAATGCTTGTGCGGTCGCTTGAGCTAGCTTGTGCTGGCATGGTGGGCGGCATGCAAGTCCTGAAGCTGCACCAGTATTAGCGCCAAAATGCAACAGAGTGGCACGCGGCCGTCATGGCTGACGTGTGCAGCAGCGGCGCCAAATTGCTGAAACCGCGCACCACGTGGGTGAGTGCAGCCTCCTGGACCTGCTCCAGGGTATCCTCCACACTGCCACCCCAGCTGCCGTCGCCGCCGTCATCACCGAACGCCTGCGAGCCAGCGCCGCCGCTGGCGCTCATGTCCGGCCCAGCAGTGAATGCAGGCCCCGAGCCGCCGCCAGCAGTGAATTCCGGGGCGTGAGTCCCTGAGCTGGCGCCGCTGCGGGTGGACGCCGCAGGGTCAGGCCCCGCCGTGAATGATGGCGGCAAACCGCCAGCGGCGGTGAACTCCGGGGTTTGACTGTACGTGCGCATGGTTCCCAACACAGCCGTTGCGGGCGCTGGCTTCGCGCCTGCCTTATGGCGTGCTGCCACGGGTGTCAAGCCATCATGCAGCACCGGCGCTGACGTGAACGCGGCGGATGCCCTGAACGCCGACAGGCCGCTGAGCTCGGCCAAGGGTGTCTCAATGGAGCCCTGTACATGAGATAGCCCCGCAGCTGACCGACACAGCCTCTGTGCCAGCTGTTTGAGCATCATGTCAAAGGGAGCCAGGACAGTGATCAGTGGATCGACTTCGGCGGGGCGGTCAGTCTGCAGGGGCACAACCGAGACGTCTCAGCGGATGTTCAGCAGACGTGAGTGGCAAATTGACTTGCCGTGCGCCGATCGTGCATACGTCAGCGAATGCATGCTCGAGAGTCCCCAGCATGCATGTGCGAAAGACCGAAACTTCTCGGCTGACAAAGCGCTAGCAGCAGCCATCATATTGGCTTCAAATTATCAGACACCTGGCCGAGCTCATTGAGGCTGAGTCGGCAGATCAAAAGGCATCGATTCGGTGTCGGAGTTTGCTGCATGAGCCTGGGTCTGAGGATCGGCCACAGCCGGCACATCGTTCGACCCTTTCAGACCGTCCTTTCACTCGTGTACAGCCGCCAGACCAGCTGCATCAGCATTTTCGGGCTCCCGCCACGGTGGCGGCTGCCGCAGCCCCTGAGCTGCCGGCAGGTGGCAAACAGCCAGCTCGGCGCTTTCGCTCGAACCCGCAGCGCTGCAACCGCAACGTCGCAACCCCCACCAACGCCCCGGCCGCACAACCAGCCTGCCGGTAGATCACGCGGGACCTTGCCCTTGCATGCGGCGACGGCCATGACGGAGCAGACGCCCGTAGCGGAACTGGCGGCGGCGACGCCCGCGGCCGCGGAGCCGCCAGCGGCAGCGACGCCTGCGGCCGCGGAGCCGCCAGCGGCAGCGACAGGTGGTGATGCCTACGAAGCGCAGTTGGCGGGCAAGGTGGAGCGAGTGCGGCAGCTGTTCTCGGACTTCCAGCTGCCAGAGATTGAGGTCTTCCGCTCAGCGCCCGATCACTACCGGCTGAGGTGCAGTCTTTCCAACGTCAGCCCTCGCGTTCAGAACTTCGGTTGCAAGTTGACCAGGGGCCCTCTCCTTGACCCCTATTTTGGCTAACCGTCAGGTCCGGCACACGTCGAGGTGTGTGCAAGGGCTTGCTCTTTCTGGTGCAGGGCGGAATTCCGCGTGTGGCACCAGGGCGATGACACCTACTACATCATGTTTCAGAAGGTGGGCATCTGCGACGCGGCGGCGCAACGGTCCGCAGTCCTACGGGCGCACCTCTGACACATCCAACACTGGTCCTTCGCAAACGCTTTTGCCCAGCGGGCAGGCCGGCATGGCGGCAGAGCGTGCCATCAAGACCCCAGGTTGGACGTTGAACTTGAACTAAACCCTATCGCGCAAGCGCACCTGTGCAGGAGGAGGGTCGGCCCAAGCCGCGGCAGGTGCGTGTGGACGCCTTCCCCCGCGGCAGCCTGCTCATGAACGAGCTCATGGGGCTGCTCATGGAGCGGGTCGCTGCGGTCGAGGCGCTGCGCACCAAGCTGTACCAGGCCAACTTCCACACCACGCTCAGCGGGCAGGCCATGGTGCGGCCTGGACACTTCCCTCTGCGCACCCTCCTTAGGAGTGGGATTTGCCCTCTCTGGGAGTTTTTCTCTCGGAGGCCCTCTTCTTTGGGAGCCCCCTCTTCTCGAATTTCTTTCTCTGCAATGCTGTCAGGCCGCGCGTTGGCATCATGGGTTGGTCGCCTGTTGCACAGGCTCTAAATTCTAGCGTCCCAGCGCATCATGAGCAAGAGTGTCCAAATGATGCCTCGATGATCATCTCTCGATGTATGCTACGGCATGATGAACTGGCATGCATGAGTTGTAACATGGCCATGCCAAGCAATCAAGAACTATCTCATGATGTAGAGCAGGCAGGTCATGTTTCCCCTATGTAAGAGTTCGCTGAAGATTGTTTAAGCACGCCAATCTGCCACATGCACGGTCGTATATGCGAGCTGGGGGATCAGCGGCGCTGATGTTGCCAATCAGCTGCCGCTTCCTGCACCTCTTGACGTGTCTCTCTGGGGGATGCCTGGCCTGGCTGGGTGATCGTCTTAGTGCCCGCTCGTTGAACTGCTGATCTGGCAGTTTGTTGCTGTCAGGTCACGCTGGTGTACCACCGGCCGATTGACGCCGCCTGGGAGGAGGCTGCCAAGGACCTACGGACCTACCTTGCCAAGGTGAGCAGTTGAGGTGTTTGATGCACAATGCGGCTGGCTGCTACTGTACCGCAAAGACCACTCATGAGCCTGCTGCATAGGCTTGCCTGTCGCAAGTGCTTTGGCGGTGGCGTGGGGTGGCGGCGGTCGATCATGGCAGCTACAATTACTGTAGCAGCGGGGTGCCGCTGCACAGGCAGTACCGCCAGCTTCGCGCACGGAGTCAAATTGTTGCAGCCCTGAGCCAGTGCGTCACGCATCGGCGATCGCCGCCTCTGGCCAGCCCCATGGTTTTCGTCTGGTTTGGAAAGAGACAGCAACAGCCATTCCTCAGCCGCGCAGGCACCGTCGTGTCAGCAGCAGGAGGTCACGGTCATTGGGCGCAGCCGCAAGCGCAAGCTGGAACTGGACTGCAGCCACGTGACGGAGCAGCTGACTGTCGACGGCAAACAGTACACCTTCCGGCAGGTAGGGTTTGAGGATGGCGGCAAGGTACTGTAGTGTTATGGCACCACAGTCAGGCCAGTGGGACTGACACTCGGGATCGTCATCAGTGCTGTGAAGCGGGGCAACTCCCGTTGCAAGTGTCCCTTCCAGGATGGCGCAGCATCACGGCCAGTCAACTACCATCACGAAACACCGGCACAAACCCTATGAGCATCTATTGCTGTACACGTCAACGTTGTCGAACACTCAATGCAGGTAGAGGGCGCATTCTCGCAGCCCAACGGCGTCATGTGCCAGCACATGCTGGCCTGGGCGCAGGCCGCGACGGCCGGCAGCGGCGCGGCGGACCTCCTGGAACTATACTGCGGCAACGCTAACTTCACCATCCCGCTTGCGGGCAACTTCAGGTGCGCCGACACCTGCGCTGCACCCTTGTTGTTGGGGTATCCTTGTTGATAGGCCACACCCTTGTGCTACAACCAGCTTTATGCGGCCAGGCAACCTTTGGTCCGCCCCAGACATTGTGCCCTTCCAGCGCGAGGCCTGGCAGGGCGATGCACAATGGACTGCCGTGCGGTGGTCGCACGAAGTGGGCTTTGAGCACCTGCCGAGGCCTGGCATGCATGGCCGCTGCAGGCGCGTCATAGCCACGGAGGTGTCCAAAGCTTCAGTGGAGACCGCACACCACAACCTGAAGGTGCGTCCTCGCCTTCTCAGGGAAACTGGCCACAATCCTGTGTTTCGCCCACCTGCAGTTGAAGCGTAGTGAATGCTCTCATAAGGAAGCCGCCACCGTATCCCTGGACTCCCTGCCCGCCATCACACAGACCTGGCTCGGGTGCGAGCCACACTGCCCCGACGAGCAGCCCGCACTGCCCTTGCAGATCAACGGCGTGGAGAATGTGCTCGTGGCGCGCATGTCGTCTGAGGACTTCACGGCTGCGTGGCACGAGAAGCGCAACATGCGACGGCTTCCTGGTACGCAGAAAGACAAGCTGACACAGGAAGACGGGCCTTCTTGGCGTGTAGGGTGATGTCACCTTGACCTCTTTTTCCCCGCATGCGTGCAAGCTGGGGTGTCGGCGGGAGTGAAAGTGCTGCCGGCCTGCCCCGCAGATCTGGACTGGGAGGCGGTGGACCTGCAGACCATCCTCGTGGACCCCCCCAGGTGCTGGATTCCCCCCGGAGTGCCGAGGATGCGACGTCCCCTGCTGGTGGATGCCAGAGTGTTGATGCAGTGTCTGACGCCACCCGTCCCGGAGACCAGACCAGGTCCCTTAAGCAATAAATGCAGCTGTGTGAGGGGATGACTCTTGCAGTGTGGCCGCTACGGGTCAACCTTGGTGCGACGCTCAGAGTTGCGCAAGGAATGGGTGCGAGCTGCATTCGATGGTTTGAGACCTGACCCAATCTGGAGTGCAGGGCGGGCCTGGACGGTGAAACGGTGCAGCTGCTGCAGGAGTTTCCGACGGTGGTATACGTCAGCTGCAACCCCATCACGCTGGCGGCCAACCTGGGAGAGATCAAGGACACGCACGTCATCAGAAAGTGCGCCCGCTTGCACAGTGACACGCTGCTGGTGGGACCGGCTGGCGGGCCGGACACAGAGGCTGCGCTTGGCTCGCTCAACTGCTGGTGTCACCGGTGTCACCCAGGGCTTGTGTGTTGCTCCACGGCGCGCCCACTGCGATCGTATCTGACCTCTGCAGGTTCGCGATCTTCGACCAGTTCCCTGGCACGGAGCACATCGAGTGCGGCGCCTTCCTGCAGCAACGGCCCAGCTCCGCGCAAGCGGGCGTTGGCGCGGCGGCGTCCAGCGCATACGCGCCGGCAGCTGACGAAGCGGCGGCAGCGGCGCCCGCAGTGGCAGCCGCAGCAGAGTCCAGCAGCCCAGGGAAGGCTCCGATGTCGGCTGGTCAGGCAGCAGCCGCAGCAAGGGCGCCTGAGGCAGCAGCAGCATTGCCAGGCGAAGCCTAGCAGTTCAGACCTTTTGACGCATTGCTTAATGCATTGTTCGACACTGCACCGCTGAGCTCAGTCAGGTAGGTAGGTAGTCGGGAGACTGCCGATTTATGCCGTCCACGACAGGACGGCAAAGACGACTGGTCGGGTCACGTCGCATCCTTCAGTGACTCTTATGCACGTGAGAATTTGAACAGATTGAGGATCTGGGATGATGATGATTAAGCCGGTAGGTTGGTTCCATGAACACAACCCAGTATGTTGGTACCCCTAGTCTTATGCAAGCTCAGCTGCGCCGGCACTTTCTTCATCCAGTTTGCAGGCCTGGCAACAAGTGCGATGTCTAGGTCTTGCAAGATACATGTGTGTGATACACAGAAGCTGCACCGCCACTGGCAATTTCTTTAACAATCCGAATCGCACCTTCCTGCAACAAAATGGCTCAGGCGACAGCGCATCGCACTATCTCGACGAACCTAGCAGTACTCAGATGTCATTGCTGCCGGTCTGGTCCCGCCCACTGCTGCTCATAGGATGCGGTGCAGCATGCAGCATCCTGCTTCGGCAATGGAGGCCAGAAGTGCCGCTGCTGCAGCTGCACCCTGTGAGCATTTCTGCCGCCGAGCTCGTCTTCCCGTATGCTGCCGCTACTTCGCCTGCCGGACCCCCGCTGTGGGCGCTGGTCGTCATCGCTGCTGGACGTCACGCCCGCGCTCGCTGCCGCGGCGCTCGCTCCGCCGGCCGTCTCAGAAGCCAGCGGGCTGCTGCTCGCTGCCTGGCTGACAGCAGCCAGCTCTCGAGGCTCGTCGAGCTGATGAACTGCCGCGTGCTGGCTGCTGGGCGTGCTCCCATTGGGGTGCACACCCGATGACAGTGTAGCAGCCTGGCTGCCGGCTGCACCCTCGGCTGCACGGCTGGAGCCAGCATCGCCCACCGCATGAGTCGGCGCGCCGAGCTGACCGCTGTTGCCAGCGGCTGCCTGCCTGATGGCAGCGTTTGCGGCCCTGAGCTGGGGCGTCGCAGCTTCAAGAGCATCCGCCGCCAGGATGTCCCGTTCTGCCGTCGCCATTGGGCCTGACGACCGCGCAGCACCTGCCACTTCCCGTTGGTCTGCCACCAGTGCCTCTGCATCTGCCGCCGCGGCCGCAAAGTCTGCCGCTGCCGCTGCCGTGTCTGTCTCTGCTGGCAGGCCGGCCGCTGCCAATGGGCTGGCCGCCGCCACGACCTTGACGGCCACCGCCGCTTCAATGCTGGGAGGTGCCCGGACGTCCATGGCCGCCATCGCGATGTCGTCCTCGTCGACGCTGTCGTCCAAGCGCCAGCGCCCGCGCTGTAATGCGCCGCCGCCGCCGCCTGTGCCGACGCCACCGAGGAGCGGCTGTCCCGGCCGCCACGCCAGCAGCAGGCGCTGCAGGATGGAGGTGGGCACCCGGCGCCAGGTGTCTCGGAAGCCGAGACGTCCCCACTCCACCGTGCAGTGCAGGTCCTGCGTTTCGGGATGCACAGCGGCTTAATGGCCATGGTCAAAGCCCCAATAGCTTGGGCGACAACGCTGTACAGCTGTGATGTGCTGAGCACCGAGCTTCAGTCGGTTGCCCCAGACTGTAAGCTCCCGACCTGTGAACAGCCTGTGCTTCCAGATGTGCACGCACGTCCATATGCTGCCCCCCACCCCCACCCCCCCTTTTCCGGCCGCCACATCMAMTCWCGCCCCACCCGAGCTTAGGCAAGTGCAACAGCACACCTGACAGCAACGGCAGTCAGGGATAGGTCCGCACCTGAAGGCTGGAATTGAAGTGCACGAACACGCGTGCATCGGCATATTCAGGGTACTCTGACAGCAGCCGCCGCTCCGCCCACGCCAGCGTATTCAATACCTGCACAGCATGGGGCATGCAATGGCTGAGCGCCACCCACGGGCTCGCAGGCTGCAGCATCCACGGCCCAAAGCTGAGCCGAGCAAGTGCGAGTCACTGTGCAACCAGTAGGAGCCCCTGCAGCAGGCTGGTTGATGTTGGCAGAACATCGAACCTGCCCGGTGATGACAGGTCCATCGCAGCCTCAGCAGCCGCAGAAGTGAGGATGACACAAAAGCATCCATGTGGCTTTGTGCTTTGTGCATCAGGACGCAACTTTCATTACTCATCAGTCGACTGCAGAGGCTGGCAGGAGAGCGAGGCCGCCGGTGGACGTGACATCGGCGCTGCTGCAGTCAGCTGCACGTAGTGGCACGCACCAGTGGCATCTCCCGCTTGAAGATGTAGTTTCGCAGCTGCGGCGGCGCGAGCCACCGCTCCTGGCCGCTGACATGGCAGTAGACGTGCAGCACCGGGGCACCGCCCTCCAGGGCCCACTCCGCCAACACCTCGTCCCGCAGCAGCCGGATGTACCAGCCTGAAGGTACAGGCCGATGCTAAGGAAAGGCCCACCACAACTATCACCACTTGGCGACAGCGGCAGGTCCAATGGCAAGGGCGGGTCTAGCACCTTGGAAGTCATGCTGCCCTCGGATGGATGTGGACTGCACTCTTCCTTGCGTTCGTTTGAGATGCAGTTGGCCGGCATTGCCGCTGTCTCTAAATCGCATGGGCACTGCATTCAGCGCAGCGGAGACACACTCAGATACGCGAAGTGTCAGCAGCACCATACCTGACAGCTGCGGACGGTTGAATTGGCGACCGATGGTCAGCTGCAGCGCTCCCGTCAGGTCGTTGTGCGTCAGCGTGTAGCGCCGGGCCCCCAGCGGCGGCGGCGCGAGTTGCGCAAACCCTGGCTCATACGCCACCGAGAGCTTTGCGGGATTAAACGCCGGCGGGTCAAACGGCGTGCCGCATACCTGAGTGGCAATGGACCACACGTGAAATCGTTGTTGCTGTCATTCAACCTGTCATCGAGTGGCAGAGCGCCAGCGAGACACTGGGCATGCTGCCATGCAGCAGCGCGCCCATTGACATCTGATTTTGCTGCTGCTGCAGGGCTGCAGGGTCATCGTTGCCAACTGCCCAGGAGAGGCAGCTGCTGGATGACCTGCCGCAGCAAACAAAATCAGCGAATGCAGGAAGACCAATCATGCAAGCCTCACCGTCAGCCTGTGCGCCTGGCCGATGTGGGCAGCATGCGGTCTGGCTAATTGCAATCGCCCACGGTGCAGCTGACGCAGCTGCGATTGCGGCTGCTGCAGCCGATGCACCGATGCACGCATGGCCGCAGGGCCAGTGCCTTTCTCAAACAACCATCGTGAACGACGTGGCACTGGTCGAAGGTCTGGCTGCAAATTAGCTGATCTGACCGGCTGGAAGTCAGCTTCAACGTCTCTGCATCTGCACTACTGTTGGACAATCGGGGCTGGGCGCAGGTTGCAGCTATGTGCGCTGGAGGATTAGCAGATACGTCACGAAGCGCTGTCGACCTGTAGCAAACCCTTGCGGCAGGCCTGCTGATGGCACTACAAAGCTAATCCGATACCTTTCGCAACGCCTGGAAAGTGGCCAGGTGCAGATACTGTGTGCTCCGGCATGCATCTTTTGGCGCAAGACCCTCCTCTGGATACGCCCTGCCAGCACACCTCATCTTGAGTGCAGCGGAATGCATTCTTGCGACCCTGTGTCATTCGTTTCGTTTGCTTGAAAGCAAGCTTCCTACAGTGCTGTTGAGGGTGTGTTTTTTGCAGCAGCAGAGGCAGGTTCGTTCGGATAGCAGCACTTCCGCAGGTGTAATAGTGCAAGAAATCGTTGCGCCAACGTAGCAGGAGCCCTGTGGCAACAGCGATACTGTGAGACCGACGTTACCATTGCTGACAGCATTGCCGCGTGTAAGATTAGCAGTTAGCCTTGGAGCAACATCATGCTTGCGGCACGGCAGCTCACCAACCTGCGCGACTGGCATGGCGGTGTGTCGCGGTCAGCGCACTCCCCCATCAGACAAAATGAATCCAGTTATCGCCATGCAGCACGCCAGATCGCCTGCCAGGTGCAGCGACGGGAGGCGCAGCGGCGGGAGCTGCTGACAGCCGGGCTGCTGCTCGGCGGCGCGCTGTGCAGCCCTCTCCAGGTCAGTGTTCCGTAAACTCTCCAGCACGCATCGTCGGCTGGATTAGCGCGTCACCCAATGACAGGCGGACGACGTTGCGCTGTCACACTGCAGGCCTGGGCCGACGAAACGGCAGGCGAGCAGCAGGCCGCCAGCCTGCCGGACTACACAAAGCCCGGGCCCTTTGTACCCATGCGGTGCATTCCCCATCTTTTCTGTCGTGCATCTGCTGTGTAACGCCAAAGACACTCGCTGGAGCCGCCTACTTGATCGCCGTAGTCACACCATTCTCTTGGGTGTGCACCCGCGCCGTAAGTGCACACTTTCGCTTGATTATCTGTCCCTCCTAGCAAGCAGCAGCTGCTCGATGTGCAGGCTGCCCAAGCTTGAGCACACAGCTAGCAGTGCTTTCCCAGCATGCTTAGGCAACCAGTGCCTGCTGCGCGTGACAGCTCTGTACCCAAAGGCAGCCGGCTCAGGCAAGTCCGCCACCCTTGTACCGCAGCACGTGTTTTACCAGTTTCAGCCGATGTTTTCGGCACGTCACGTGGCCAAGCTATCGCACTCTGCATACATTGTGCAAGCTTGAGCATGGTACCTGCGAAGTGCTCTGCCAAGCACCATCATATCACACATGACACGGTTGATTGGAGCATCCATACTCCTAGTAAACTGGGTGCTATCCCTCCGCCACCGCACAGCATTTGGCACCATGCAAGCAGGTGCCAAGCCGCCGTACCCGCTGGCAATCTTCTCAGGCGGGTTTCTGGTGCCAGCTGCCAAATACCTGAGCTATGCAGAGCGTCTTGCCAGCTGGGGCTACGTGGTGCTGCTATACGACAAAGTCGAGGTTCGAATACTTGAGCCTGTGTGATCATGCCTACAGCAGCCCTATGCAGGGCGCTGCTGTCCACAAGAGACAAGCTCAGCAGCAGCTTTCTGAACCTTCGTCCTCGACTCATATGAATGGTCGAGTAACCCGGAGAACTCCTTTGCACATGCAACTGTTTACTTACCACGCCAGCACTCATAGTGCACCTGCAGTTATCGAGATGCAGGGTGGGGGCCTGAACACGACAGTTTACAGCAACGGGGTGCTCCTGGTTCTGGACGCAGCCGCAACGATCCCATGCAGCCTTCGAGCTGAGCAGCATCACCGCAATGCAGGCTGGCGGCCTGGAGCTGAATTTTCTGAGCGACGTGGTGTCGGTTGCCTTCCTGCGCGACCTCATCACCTGGACCACGACAGACGCGGTGCTGTCGCAACTCACCAGCCCCGACCAGGGCGTCTACCTCTGCGGTGCGTCTGCTGTTGACTACAAGCACAGTCAATGTGCAAGGCGACAGTCCAAGACGAAAGTAGCTCACGAACCCCGACCAGGGCATCTGTCCGTGCAGTGCGTGCGCCGTTTGCCATGTGTTGCATGAGCATGCGGTCTGGCATCAGTGAGACGCTTTTGGTCAGCGGCAAGCTCAAATTGCGTGGGGGCCAAAGTGGCGGCCACAGTCAGATTCGCTGCCGCAGCGGCTTGTGCGCCCTGCCCAGCTGCTTGTGCGGGGTCGGGCCCCGGCACCAGCGAGGGGGCAGGGGTCCCATCGCTCTGTCGCCTGTTGCTGCAGCCTGCTGCGCTGCGCAGTCCATGGAGCTCGGCTGACGCGGCCGCGCTGCTGCGCCCAGGCCACTCACGGGGCGGCAAGGTCAGCGTGCTGACGGCGGCGCTGGACGAGCGGGTGACGGCGCTGTGCCTGCTGGACCCTGTCGACAACACCAAGTACGCGCCGCTGTCCGTGGACTTCCCCTCCGCCGTGGACGCCCTCAAGCGGCTGGCCATGCAGGTGCGACACCCCTAAACCCTGGACCCTAAAACCTGAACCGCTGTCCGTGGGCTTCCCCTCCGCCGTGGACGCCCTCAAGCGGCTGGCCATGCAGGTGCGATACCGGTGACTATTTGGTTGTGGTTTCAAATGTACATTCTGGGATGGGTCGTCAGTGCATGTGCCGCCTGGCCTAAATCTTTTTCCTTCCTGTGGGTGCCCTCATGCGCCTGGCCAAGCACGTTTGGCCGAAGTTCAACTCGGAAGCCTGAACAGGCTCCGACATTGCCTGTTTGTTGGCTGTCAGAGGTGTGCTTCAGCATGTTCTTGAGGTACAGCTCTGCAGAGGCTGTTGGGGCTCATGCAATCGGGAATTGTTCTTAGCCTCCTTTCTTACTCTTGGACCCCTCTCAAATTGTCTGCAGGACCAGCCGCAGTGGGCGGTGTCATTGGCAGCGGTCAACCCTGCAAGTGGTCTGAATTCCTATGGAAGACCACTCGCGGCAAGGGCCGGTGCAGATGGCGATCGTCGACTGTGCTTCGATCAGAATACTGACCATCTCTACCTCTCTGCAGGACCAACCGCGGCGGACGGCGGTGCCAATGGCGGTGGTCGGGGGGGCGCTGTCCGCCGACTGCGCGCCGCGGGACGCCAACTATGGCCTCTTCTATGACGCCACCTCCGCACCAGCCTGGAAGGTGCCGTATGTGCTCCTTCGGCACCGCACCGCGAAGGCATACGCATTGCCGTCCGGCAGCAACACTGAGCTGCGCTGCCTTGCCGGACCAGCTGCACGTCGTGCCCAGGCGAGCATTGGCTGGCTGACGTGCCGTACGAGGCGCGGCAGCGCCAGCGCGCTCAATTTAGGAAGGCCACTTAAAGCGAGGCGCTCTGCGAGCCAGGACAGGAGAATCTGTGCTGGTGCTTGTGTCAGGAGAGTACTGTGCAAGTCGATGCTGCACAGCTGACACGCCCGTCTCGATGGTGGGCAGGTGGTGCTGCCAGACACAGGCCACTTCCAATTCCTCGACGAGCAATCCAGTCTGGACCGTGCCGTGTGCGCATACGGCAGGGTTCCAGATGCCACTGTGCGCGCTTTCAGTCAGGTGAGGGCACCGCTCAATTTTCAGTTGTATTCCCGCTCCTCAGGCACGCGTGTGCCTGGGCTAGGCTTGCGCTGGGGGCCCGCATGGCATTGCAGACCCTGTGCATGCGACATTCACAGCCCAAGGTAAGCCAAGATGCGATTTTGTCACCGGCAGGTCTAGGCGACGTGCGGCAAGTGCGCCCAGCAAGGCAGCCGGTCATAGTCGATGCTCATTATCGGCGTGCTGCAGGCGGCAGTGGTGTCCTGGGCGGAGATCATGGTCAGGCGGAGGAACGATGCTGCCGGCAGGGAGGCGCTACTGAGGGCAGCTGGCGAGCAGCTTCGGGCGGTGCTGCCGCCGGTTGTCTGCGATTTCAAGAACCTGACAGTGCTGTGACGTCGAAGGGTTTTCTGAAGCAGTTGCCTATTGTGGCTCCTTCGCGCACGCAAAATGTACGGGCAATGACTAGGGTGGCTAAATGTTGTGACTGCGGACCAATGCTGATGTACCACAGGTATAAATAAAGGAAACATGCAATATGTAAGCTTGCGGTACGTTGACGATAGGTGTCGGGCACCGACTCTGCCTGCCTGCGCACCAAATTGCCAGAACCTCTTAGTCAATATGTCGCGGAGCGATGGCGCCGGCGCCGGCGCCGGCTCCGCCAGAACCAGCATGGTTCACTGTCGCCAGCCAACAGACCAACTTGACTTCGAAGTTGCTAATGATTGCAGTCACCAGCAGCTGCTGGAAAAGTCATGCACATCTCGAAATCCTCAAGCACAGGGTTGATCGACAGAGCTAGGCATCGATGGAAAGCATTCCCGCCGTTCGTGCTGGCGCCACGGCAGGCAAGACCGCATGTCAGCCAGCGCATATCATACTTGCGAATGCATCGCCCACCAGCAGCGACTGGGCACGGGCGGAGCTCATGACACTGTTGGAGGTCCTATCAGCTGAGGACTCGGATCTTCCCGCGCCCACGCAGCCCCTGATACGATCAGCCGCAACAGCGTGGGAATGACGAGGAGGACCAGCGGCAGTGCTCGCGAATAGTTTCAGTATGCAGCCGCAGCACTCCTGAAGGCCACACCATTGATGTCGGGTATGACACCAGCGAGAAAGCATCGAGATGCCTTTGTTCATTAGCGGTTTCTTCAGCAGACAGCACTGCAGAGCGGCGGCACGGTTATTGAGTAACCTTGCTAGGCGGACTCAATATGGTTTGCAGGAAATTCTGAGGGGGGAAGTGCATTTTCTAGGAGGCCTGAGTGGACAAATGAGTGTGGGATTCTTCGGCCGTGCACTGATGGAGTCATATTTTTGGTGCCGCGCCAGCAGCTGCAGCAATGTGGCGGCGTCAGGGATAGGGCAGTATTGAAAGCGCACTCTTGCAATGCATTGTTGGTCAAGTGCATCCGTTCAGTAAACCTCTGGGAAATGTTCGCTGGGTTCGTTATGGGCTTGCTAGTGTCAACCTATTTGGCAGCCGCTCCGGCGCGTGCACTGCAACAGATGATGGCAGCGTGATGAGCAGGTGTTTCTTGCGCGTTATGTAAACGGGTTCCACTGAGCTATCAACATTGGACAATGGACAAGCGATGGTGCCATTTTCAAATGCCCATGCTGTCCAGATATCGAGATATGCCCCGCTTCAGTGCATTCACCCGCTTGCATCGTCGGAGACACTCTCTGTCGTTGCGAGGACATTGTCTGCTGGGAACTCTGAAGACGTTGTCTGTCCAGATATGCGGGGACAGTAACATTGTCTGTCCAGATATGCCGGCTGTTATATTTCTGGCGGTTTCCTGCCACCTTGCTTCCCCTTCAGTAGGTTGTGACGTCAGCGGCACCTGCAAGTGCAAGAGCCACAAACACTTCCGCACTTGTTGAAACAAGGGTGCATTTGCTTTATGCATATACTGCAACCCGTTCTCCAGGATGGCGTACTCATTGGCTGGTGTGCGGACCTTGCCACCGACCTGGCATAAATGACACGAAGCTTGAACAGCACGTTTGCGCCGCTGCAGAGCTTAATCTTGAAGCCCAATCAAAATTTCGGCGTGACCCATTTGGTGCTGTCAGCCAGAGCGATGTCGCCGTGTGCGAGAAGACCTCTCGGGTGCCGTCAAGGCTTGGTCTGGCCTTGCAGCAGTGCAGCAATCAGGTCGCGTAACACGCATGCACGACGTAGCGCTGCACATGTAGAGCCAGCTCACCGACACAGATCATGCGGGTGCGCCTTGCAAAGAGCTTGGCATGCCAGTTGCGCATGTGGAGAATGCGGTCGCTTGATGCGATGGCCCTTCGTGGCGAACATGCCAAGCACGCCATGCAGGTCCTCGCGCCTGTCAGCATCGCGAGTCGAGGCGGCACGGCAGCCACGGATCGCTGCGGCAGTGTGCGGTGCTACAGCATCGGCGGCGGAGGCGCCGGCGGCAGTCGTCTCCTGGCAGGACGATATCGCGGAGGACGATCACATGGGGCCGGCCTTCAGGGCCACTCTGGCTATGCTGGAGTGGCCGCGGCTGTGCGAGCAGGTTGCGGCCTTTGCGTCGACGTCTATTGGCAAGGCGGCCGTCAAGGTGGGCTATGCGGGCGATTGCAGCAGAAAATGGCTGGGCGATTGCAGAAGCAACCGGCTGGATTAGTTGGTGTGCGCCGTCTTGCGGCACACATGAGCGGAAGGCGCCGAGAACTGGCAGCCGCTGCTGCATTGCCGATGGCTGACATGGCGGCTTTAGAGGTTGGGACAGAGAAGCGCAGCCAGCTACTGTTGCGCCAGAGCAGTCAGAATGAATTGGCTGTGGCACTCTGATCAGCACCTTGCGGTTCGCTCAGAGCTATGCTCCGTCATTGCACAGATTCGTCTACTTCTCCCCAATTGCTCTCTGGCACTGTACAGGACAGAGCTCGTTGGAGTTGCAACAGAGCTGCAGAGTTTGGAACTGCAACAGAGCTGCAGAGAATCTAATACGCAGGCGCTGACCATACCCGCGACGCAAGAAGGGAGCGAGGACCTTGTCGCGGAGACGGCGGCGATGCTGACGCTGGAGGGGGAGTATGCTGCCGGACTGGACTTCGGCGGCATCAACACATCTGTGGTGCCTGTTCCAAGACGCTTGTCTGGATTCCGTTGGACTGCTTGTGTACCAAAGCACATGTCTGCCTGGAACTGCCTGCGCCACTGCACCTCACCCGTTCTGGCGCTCTCCAGGCGTTGGACATCGCAGCCCGCAGGCCTCAACTCTTTGCCACTACTGCATGCCTGGCTGGGTCCCGCACATGCTGCATAACGGCGTGCAGGGAGCTGCAGCATGGCTTTCTATACAACCTCAACAGTGCCGAACCCTGCACCCTGCACCGCGCAGGCTCAGACGGCAGTCAGGCGCGCGGCGCGGGGCGGCCTGCTGAGCGGGCAGCAGCTGGTGGCGGTGTCGTCGGTGCTGCGCGGCGGCGGCAAACTGCGGGCTGCCATCAGCAGCGTCGTAGGTCAGGCGACGCGGGAGGGGCGGGCGCCGGAAGTGCTGGGGCCTCTGGCGGCCGCCGTCAAGGTGGGGATCTGCCGGCGACATCCATCGGATCGCATGTGGTATCCTTGTTGCATGGAGCATCCAGTGTGCTGGTCGGTCGCACCGAGTTTGCATCGCGGCTGGGACTGGCGGCTGACGAAGCTGCCGAGGCGTTTGCACTGCCGTGAAGCTGAGTTTGCTAATGGACTCACCACCTCGCATTGAAGCAGCACTGCGAGGTAATGCGCGCGCACCAGCACCTGAGGGCATGCAAGTACGCAAAATTGCCTTCCTGTTGATCCGTCGCCCTGCACCCTCGCCCGTGTCAACTGCATCCCACCTGGTGCCACAGGGTGTGACGGTGGACAAGGCGGTGGCGGGCGCCATCGACGGCGGCCTGAAGGAGGACGGCGCTGTGCGGGAGTCGGCCAGCGAGGACGTGCGGCGCACGCGGGGGCGGGTGTCGACGCTGAAGGGCCGCCTGCGGGCGCTGCTGTCCAACCAGCCGGGCGAGGTCACCGAGCAGGTATGCAAAACATTTATTGCCTCGAAATGCCAGCGACAGAGCTGCCCTGCAGGCATGCGTGCCGCGTGTCGGCGCGCAGCAGGGGCGCTTGTGCGGGACGGAGCTCATCATCGAGGGCGGTGTGCCGGATCTTGTCCCAAGATCTTTTCCTACAAGGCGGCGACGCCAGACGCTGGGGAGCAGGACTCGCAAACTTTCCCTGCCGCAGGGTGGGCGCATGTGCGTGGCGGTGCCAGTCAGCGAGGCCTCGCCGCCGCGCGGCATCCTGCTGGGCGGCGGCGCCGGCGTGCAGTACATCGAGCCGCCAGCCGCAGTGGCAGGCAACAATGACCTGGCGGCAGCGCGCGGCGAGGTGTTCACTCTCTCCCCGACTCGACAGCCTCTGCTGTCTGTGAGGCGCACAACTTACAGACAAACCTGTGACGCGTGAGCAGCAGCGCACGTCCTGCACATCATGTCGCCCGCGGTGGCAGGCAACAACGGCCAGTGACTGCGCACGGTGATGTGCGACCAGAACAGCAGGGATGCCAGCGCACCCGTCCGCAACAAACACCGAGGGGGAAGGGGCCGGTGTTGATCTTGGCACAGGCAGCCGACAAAACCCCCTGGTGGCTGTTTATGTCCGAATTCGATGCAAGGAACACATCAGGGGACGCGCTGGAAGACTTGGCGACACGCTTGGCACACACCGGCCTGCAGGCAGCGGCAGCAGAGGAGGCGGTGCTGTGGGACCTGACGACGCAGGTCATTGACGCGGTGTACAACATCGAGGCCGTGCTGGCCATGGTGCGACTTTCGCCAGCAGACTCCTAACCCATCCAGTGGTTTTACGCACAGCTCGCAGCTGGCCTGCAGGCGGCAGTGCTGTGCATTGCTGGCTCGGGGTGCCTGAATGGCATCAGACAGGGCGCGCAGCAGTCAGTCTGCGAAATAGCTCATGCGTTGCACCCGGCCTGATGCATAGGCCAAGCCGGCCCTGTCAATGTGTGTTTGAGGTTGCTTTGGTGGAAACCGCTGCAGATCGTGCAGCTGGACGTAGGGGCGGCACGGGCACGGTACAGCACCTGGATCGGCGGCAACCTGCCGGTCTTCGTGCCTTTTTCGCGCATGGCGCGGGGCCGCAAGGTTGCCAAGAAAGCTGGCGGCGGTGCCGAGAATGGCAGCGGAAGCGGGAAGCGGCAGCAGGGCGGCGGCGCGGCGGCGGAGCAGGACGAGGACCTACTCGTGCGGCTGCGGCGCCTGAGGTGCGAATGGCTTCACTTCCTAGTGTCTTGATCCCCAGTGTCTCAAACTACCGCACCATTTGTTGCAAGAGGCGTGACTGGGCGGTCAGGGCCTGCTGACGGTCGGGCCGAAGCGGCGCTCCTTTGGTAAATGGCAACCTGTGACGCTGAACGCGCATGGTGCGACTTCCAGCTGCTGGCCTTGCCTCGTGCTGATGCTGCCGCCTGCAGGCGGTTGAGCGAAAACCATATAGACCCGTCTGTTGCACTGATGTCTGTGCTGGCGGTGACTCCCCAGGCACCCGCTGCTGCTGGGGGACTATCTGCTGCAGAAGGACGGGCAGCAGGCGGAAGGGCGTGCGGCGGCGCGCGGCGGCGGCAGCCGCCGCGCTCGGCGCCTGTCCAATCGCAAGGACGACGCCGACTTGGCCTCCGGCAGTGACACGGACTCGGACGACGAGCAGGCGGCACAGCGCGCCAGGGAGCCGGTGTGCCTTCAATCGAGTGATCCGGTTCTGAATGCGTGGCGATGCATGGGGATCCCTCCCCACCAGCTCTGACAGCCCCGACACAGATGCAGGAGCTGCTTTCCTCCGGAGTGTCCCTGGTCGGTAGCGTGGCCTGCACCCATGCATCAGGAACCGCAACCGAGCGGCCCCTCGGTGTCTGCCGGCTGGCGCCTCCAGTGCCGAACCCTCTGCGACACCTCTGACTGTCCAGCCTGGCAGTCCGTGTCCAGCGATTCGTGCGACGGCGCATGTGGCATGCCATGACATGCATGACGCCCGAGCCGCTCCTCGCGCGCAAGGTGCCGGTGGACATCTGCGTGCGGCCGGAGACGCGGGCGGTCATCATCACAGGCCCCAACACGGGCGGCAAGACCGCCGCGCTGAAGGTGCGCAGTGCCGCTTGCTGGGACTCGCCATCACAACCAGAATGCCGCCCCCTGAGGTTGTGCTGCCAGGAGCAGCAACCTCAGCAGGTCCCCTCCTGTCCTAAGACCAGTCAGCAGCTGCTAAGGCAGCTGCTGCTCCTTCGATCCGTGGCGGCTTGCTCCAGCGCCCCCCTCCTCGTCGCTGTCTCCATGCCCAAGCTCGCTGATATTGCGCCCCATGCGTGCAGGCGCTGGGGTTGGCGGTGCTGATGGCGAGGGCGGGGGTGGCCTGTCCAGCGGGCGCGCCCGTGCGGCTGCCGCCCTTCCCGCAGGTCCCCTTCTGTTGGCCCCTCATCGTGTACCCGACGGATGCTGCTGCCCCATTGCTCCTGCACGTCGTGAGAGCCGGAACTCTCACGATTTTGTGCAATGCCGAGCAAGTCGAGCGAGCCTTGACTTGCAGAAGGTGTTTGGCAACCCCTTGCTCCGCAGGTGCTGGCCGACCTGGGCGACGAGCAGTCCCTGTCTGCCAGCCTGTCCACCTTTAGCGGCCACCTGAAGCGAATCCAGGTGCAGAGCCGGGCGGCTGTCCGAACGTCGTGTCCGAACGTTGATGCTTTTGTTTGGAGATATCGACGAGTGAAACTGTATTTGGGAGCCTGTCCGCCTGCAGCGGCCCGCCCGCGCCACATTTAGGTGCGCTTGGGCCGTGGTTCTAGGAGGAAATGTATTCTCTTTCAATCGCATGACACTGGGGATCAGGTGCTCTCGCAGCTGATCACCACTTTTGTCATCCAGACTCTCGACGTCAACATCTGCTCCTGTCAAAGGCTGCTGTCGTCCTGACCAGGCGCTGCGGGCGGAGGCGCACGGCAAGTCGCTGGTGCTGCTGGACGAGGTGGGAACGGGCACGGAGCCGGTGGAGGGCGCCGCACTGGGCATCGCGCTGCTGCGCGCGCTGGCGCGCGGCGGCGTCGGCGGCGCCGCCCTCACCTTCGCTACCACGCACCACAGGTGGCTGCAACGATGCCTTGTTCCCATGCGCCCACACGCCATGCCGTCCGGAGGGCAGCCGGCAGCAGGGAGGCACTGTGGCGCTCTGCTATGTGCACCTCGTCGCTGAGCCGTGCGCCTTGCTGGCGGAGCGGCGTCTGGCTGGTTTGTCGATCCTTATCAGCATGCGACGCTTTGGTGGGCATGCACCCCTGCAGCGCCAAAGCTGGCGGCAGGGCACGAGCTCCAATCTCATTCTCACACCAGCGAGCTGCAACCCCATGTGACCAGCACACCGGGCTCTGTCCACCTGCACAGCCGATGCACAGGTATGTATTCAATTTGTTTGCTGTGTCCCTGCAGCGCGCTGACGTCGCTCAAGTACGAGGACGAGCGCTTTGAGAATGTCAGCATGGAGTTCGACGAGGTGGCGCTGCAGCCGACGTACCGGCTGCTGTGGGGCATCCCGGGACGCTCGAACGCGCTCAACATCGCGCAGCGGCTGGGGCTGGACGCCGATGTGGTGGCCGCTGCGCGGGCGCGGCTCGGCGCGGCCGAGGTACGCATTGCCCCTGTCCGCGAATTGGCACCAGCACTGAATTAAGTGGACTAGCGGAAGAGCTCTGCACCAACCACGGGGCTGAACCAACCTCGGGGCTGTATGTGAGGCGGCTGTCTGCCAGAGTGCATCGGGTCGGCCTGCGGCGCATGGAGCTGGCGGCAGAGCGCAGCCCGCTTGCAAAGCTGTAGCCACAGTTGCAGGCCCGAGCGTTGTGTAATCATCTTGTGACTAGCGCCAGCCCGGAATGAATAGCAGGTCAAGGCTGCGTGAGGGAGGAGCTGGGCAGTTTCTTTACTCAGGAACCAGGATGGAGGTTGCAGAGGGGCCGTCCACGCAGTCAACCACCCGTGTTGCACGCCGCTGTTCGCCTTCTTTCTGCGGCACGCCGTGACAACTAAGTTGTGGACCTCGAATGGCCGTCGCGCGCCGACTGTGCAGATTGTCATGCTGACGGACGCACAAAATTACTCCTGCTCCTGCGAATGGACCGCAACGTACTGAGGTGCTGCAAGTTCGGCCCGCACAGGCAGTGAACGACGTGATCGTGGACCTGGAGGGGCTGCGGCGGTCGTCCGAGGCGGATGAGGATGCTGCGGCTGCGGGGCTCAGTGAGACTGCGCGTCTGCGAGCCTCCATCGCGCAGGGCCGGTAAGTGGAGAGAGGATAGTCTTGGTTAGGAGAGGAGAGTCGGCACAGCTCAGTGCTACCGGTGTTGGTCGGGTGGCGAACCAGGAGAGGGGACCCCAAGCTTCAGCAGCAGCGGGCAGCGGTGGGGGCGGCGGTGGCGGCAGCACGGGAAAGGGAAGTGGTGGGCAGCTGGGAAGCTGTGCGTGGCCTTCAGGCAATCTGACAGCAGTCTGGCGTCAGGCGCAGCGGTCAGCAGCATGACAGCAACGCAGCACGAAGGGGGTCCTAAACCCTGACAGCTGCCAGCCAAGAAGGAGGCGGATTCGAGCGCCAGCTGACAGACAGCGGCCAGCCAGAAGAGACGTGCTTGGCGGATGACACCGTCGGGAGCCCGCCAGCGCTCATGGTCGAGTGATCACGAGCTCTGCGGCGCCGACATGCTGCCCACAAGCGCCAGCGCCGGCAGCCTCAAGTCGCTGCGCAGACGCCCAGCCCGGAAGTCACGATGGCTGCGGCCAGACACCCTGGGACTGCTCCTGCTATTCGCCGCGGCTCTCATCGCACTCTGGGTGTTCTACGGCATCCACGCCTCCAGCCAGCTGCCGGGATTCGGCGGGGCCGATGCTGCTGGAGGTGGCTCGCTGCGCCGATCGTCCCGGCTGCTGGCCAGGAGTGATCGGGCCGACCTGCGCACGCTGGTAATATACGTCTACAGTGGCACGGACCCGGAATACGAGGAGAACCTGCGCTTCTTCCTGCGTGAAGGCGTCAAGGTGGGGCCGCTGTCTCGTTGATCCTTGTAAGCACCTTGAACTTCAATGGATCGGCGGTGCCTCCAGGGCGTCTCGCGGGCCCTCGGACGGGCCGGCGATGTACAGTATGGGTGGCTGGATACAGTGCACCCGTCCTGGGCTGCTCACGATCGGCATGCGCCGTCGGCCAGCGTCGCTGTTAATACAAGTTCTTGCCTGAGGCCCCTCCATGCCAGGAATTCTTCGGGATACCTTTGCAAGTACATAGGCAGCCACATCCGATGCAGCGCAGACCACAGTGCTGCGGCAGCGACAAACTTGCACTCTCGTGTCACAGCATGCCGACAGTTTGCCAGTTCCATTGGCAGTCCCTGTGCTCCTGCCTTCTCTGCTGCAACCGAACGCTGTCGATTGCTGAGCATCTCGCCGGTGTCGGATCACAAGGCAGGCATGGTGCTGTGCTCTGAGGATGCTCAGGCCTTGCGGCGCCGCCGCCCATGCCCCGCAGATGTGGCCCGTGACAGTTGAGCCGGCAGCGCATCCAGCACTGCGAGCCGCCCCTGCCGGTTGTGAGCTCGTGAAGGTGCATGCCATATGGAGGGCTGTGACCGCCCATGAAGCGCTGAGCCGTCGCGCCAACCACTCCGACCGCTCTTGTCTGGCGCACATGCAGGAGGGCGATGGCGTGACATACATCATCGCGCTGCAGCACGGCAGCGGGCTGCACGATCTGGACTCGCTCCCGGCGCTGCCGCCCAACGCACGCTTCGTGAACCACCCCAACCACTGCTTTGACATTGGCACCGTGGCCTGGGTGCTGGACAACCATGTGCCCGATGCTAGGTGGGCGCCTCTTCTCCGAGAATACACTGCTTCGCAGTCTGCTTTACTGGCTGCGAGGTCCGCCACACGTTCGCAGGGCCTCGTGGGCTGCCGATAGTGAGCAGCTGGCTGCATGGAGTGTTGGGTTTTGGGCCCACGGACTGGCTTCTAGTCGATGAGGCTTTCAGACGCGTAGCTTCTTTCACGCCCTGTCCAGGCCTTGCTTGGATGGCACACCACCACACACACCAGCTTTTAGATAGTTTTACCTTCTGAGAGAGTTAGGTTCTCCTCTCTTTCCTTTCAGGGCGTTCAAATACTTTGTTTGGCTCAATTCGAGCGTGCGGGGCCCCTTCCTGCCGGCGTACCTCCCGCCGGATGTGCACTGGACGCGCGCCTTTGCCCGCAAGCTGACGGGGGACGTCAAGCTGGTGGGTGCCACCATCAACTGCGGCGGCGCCTACGCGCTGTCGGCGCAGCAGCCGCACGTCCAGTCGTACGCGGTCGCCATGGACCAGGTGCAGGTTTTATAATGCCCTGTCGCGATAAGGGCTGTAGAGGTGTGCGGCCATAGCCCTCATTCCAGCAGCCCTGGGTCGGCACCAGCCGTCCATGGGGGCAGCCGGGCTGACATGCATGTCTGGCCGCAGAATATGGGCGCCGCCGTGCCAGTCTCGCCATCTAGCGCTTGGCGCTTTGTTTGCCGCTGCTGGACTGGCGCAGCCCCAGGCAGACATGACGCTGTCACTAAGGTCGGGACCCAAAACCCTCACCAAGGTCTCACCCGCGCAGGTGGGGCTGGATGTGATCCGGCGGAAGGGCTCGGTGCTGCAGTGCCACAAGGACATGAGCGAGATGGTGACGCTGTCCGAGATCGGCATGTCCGCCGCGATTCTGGAGGCGGGGTACAACCTGGACTGCCTCATGCTGCGCTACCAGGTGCCTGGCCGCTTCTTCTGACTGACTGGCTGTAGGCTGCCCTTTGCCGCAAGTCGTGGCGTTCCTAAATACCGTGCCCACACAGCGCCTTTTCCTGCACCCCAGAACTCCGCTATGCCGAGATCTGCCTTGTTGGACGGCACAGGCAGAACACTTTTGGGTTGCCCGCGTGCGTCTGCATTCTCTGGGTATACACATTGTGCGGAGCCGGCTGCAGTCGCGAGCAGCAGAGCGGGCACTGCAGCTGCGCTGCCACACAAGGCGCCCCACAGTGCCGTCGCCTTACTGACGTGCCCACCGCGCCCGCAGGGCGTGGACTGGCGCGACAAGCGCGCCGCCGGCTGCAATGCGGGGCGCAACCCCATACAGGAGTCCTTTTACGACGGCGTTAACGCAGACCCGCTGGAGGTGCTGTTCGTCAAGGTCAAGGGCTCGATGCGCGACGCCCGCTGGTCGCACGTGCTGCAGGTGGGAACCGCTCGTCTGTGTGTCTACTGCCCTTTCGGCTATGAAACAAGTGTTGCTTCATCTTTGGTGACCCGAATCAGCTTAGGATGTGTGATGCTGCAGAGGAAGCTGCCCCTCAGCCTGCTTTGCATGATCCGCTTTGTGCAAAGATTGATGCAGCCGTGCAAACTGAGCCACAGCGCGGAACTTCAACAGTGCTGATGAGGACTGTTGCCGTGCTTGGCATATGAAAGCACGGCATCACTAAGACGTTACTGTAAGCTCGGCAGGGCTTGCCGTGCCCAGCCCCAATGCATGCTCTGCCCTCTGGGTCTGCCTGGCCATCCCTCGCAGCCCATGGCGACAGCGGCTGTGCTGTCACCATCACTGCGTGAGTTTGGATAGCGGTCGTCCAGTCGGTCACATACTGGTGGCATTTCGTCTGTTGACCTGTTGGGGGACTGCAATGCCGAGGCCGATGCTTTTTAACCTGCGTAGGCGCTAAAGTACGACGACTGGTCCAAGGCGCGGGTGCTCGCGCCGCCGCAGCGCTTCGAGTCGCTTGCCGGCAACGGCTGGACGGGACTCATCCCCGGCCGCCTGGCGGACGCGCAGCGCCGCGGCCAGGCCTGCTTCGACCGCGCCTTCTACGTCAACGCCAACATCTTCGACCTGGGCTTCATCGAAGCGCAGCCCGACCCGCAGGTGTGTGCTTGCGCCCTGTTGGCTGCCTCTCGTCCAGCAAAGCTCGGTGATGAGCTGGACGGCCTTCTCAAGGGGCAGAAGGCGGTGTTGAGGCCGCCACGCTGCTGCTTGTCCGCCTGTGGTCCTTCTGCAGGTGCCGCTTGGCAGTTCACCAGAGTGCGCCAAGCACGTTCTGGGAGCATTCTTGCACATGTTTGCGGATGGCGCCGTCGTGCAGTCGCATGTCTGCAGCATTGACGCTGAGTGTTGTTGCTGTGTGCACACACAGGCCGCTGCGTGGCAGCACTTCCTGAACTCGGGGCTCCACGACGGCAGGCCGCACCGGTTCACCTGTTGATGCCACGGCGGAAGCTGCCTCCGCCAAAGCCGCCCGCCGCGATTGACTGCTGCGGCGGCTGGACGCAGCCAGTGACAGCGCAGCGTCAGCGCAGCGTCAGCGCAGCACGAGGCAGCAAACAGCAAAGCAGACAAGCCGCAGCCACGGTGTCAGCGGAGCCTTGTCAGGGGGGCAGGGCCGTAGGACAGTTCCACACAGCGGCTGTTGACAGTCCAGCCCTAATCTGACAGTGTCCCTCCCCGAAGGTCCCGCCTTCTCCCATGGCACACATGCCTGGCACAATGTCCTGCGCCTGCCCTCGTCTTGGAGAGTGCTCCAAGCCTCCTTGCATAGTTGCGGCCAGTCGGTCACGACAGGGGGCTTGCAGCTGACGCTGCCGCTGGACGCTGCACAGGCGGGACATCGCCGAGGCGCAGGCGCGACAGCAGGCAGAAGCCGCCCGCGCCGTCGCCGCCGCCGCCCGTGAAGCCGTCGCGCAGGTGCAGCGGCTGGGCAAGCAGCAGGACGCAGCGGCCGCAGAGCGGGCGGCGGCTGACGCGGCCCAGGCCGCAGCTGACGAGGTGCTGCCCTATGCCCGAGCGAGCGATCCAGGCTGAGGGGCCCCCTGGACTTGGAGGCCAGCGCCGGCCTGGTGCTGCTGGAGTTTGCTGCGCAGCGTTCCACCGGCAATGCTGCACATGCATCGGCATGCCACGTGCACCGGACTCGCACCAGGTCTTGAACCTCCTTTGAGGGGCAGAGGTTATCCTGACCTGCCTGGTGTGCATTATACGCAGGAGGCGCGCAGGTTCGAGGCACAGAAGGCAGAGCAATGGCGCCCCGCCGTCGGCGCCACTGTGCACGTTCCTCGCCTCGGCGGCGATGCCAAGGTGCCACCGCTTGATGGAGTCCAAACGTTGTACCCTCCGGTCTGACGCGTTGTTGGCTGTGCACGACCACGCAGCCGCGAATGGTGCCCAGCATGTTGTCCAGGTGGATGAGATGGCAAGGGCTTGGGGTCAAAGCTGGAGGCTGGTCTGACTATGTGTGTCTGGTGGGGCGGGGATTGCGGTGGCTGGCTTCTGGAAAGGGTGCCCTGTTTCAACGTCCTGATGGTGCTGAGTTGGATTCGCGGCAGGTGCTGGCGGTCAAGAAGGGCGGAAAGCTGACGCTGCAGCACGGCATAATGAAGATGACGGTCAACGTGGATGAGGTCCGGCGTCTGGACGCATAGGACTGACCATTGCACCGGCGCCATTGGGCCGTTTGCGTGGACGTTGGCACCTTGGTCTGCTGCTTCGAGTGGCAGTCGTGCTCGCGAAGCAGACCATCGATGCATCTAATTTGTGCTGATGAAGGCGTGAAGCCCACACAAGGTATCTGAGATACATCCAAGGTCCTTTTCAATCAGCCTTGCTGGCCCTTAACACGTCACGGGTCACGATGCACTTGCCAAGCACTGGGCGTCAAATTGAAAGCTCCTATTATCTCGACCATTCTTTGCGATCTTGCAAAGTCAACCTTCAACTTTTCCAGGATCGGATGCTTGCACCCTCCACCCAACGGCGCTGGGCTGCTTCCAGGGCGAGTAGGCACTGCCACTCCGAAACCTCCGATACGCTGCTGCTGTGGTCAAGCATGGATCCAGTCATCCTTGTGAGCGGCGATCTACGTTGCTGTGATTGCTTTGAGACGGTCAGATAGTGGCATCGGTGCTTGGCGGCCGCGCATGTCCCCGTGGCAGGCCTCGGTCTAGCTATCTGATTTTGGCAGCTGCTATCGGCGTGGCTCAAGCTTCCTCAGCCCTTGCAGCATCCAGCCAACCTCGAGACAGAGTGGTAAGCCGTAAACCACAACACAGGGCAGGAGTGCCCATGCTGTCGCCCGTCGGTGCACGCAGAGGGGCAGGAACTCCGATTGAGTGCAACTGTTTTGTAGGGATGCCTGACCATTAGTTTCTGGTACCCGCGTTCACCTCGTCGTTACAGAGCGTCTGAGAGGCACGGACGTCATGGCGTTGAAGCGCTTGACACCTTTCATAGTGAACTCACCGCAATTTGCCGGACTTAGAGTTACTTTCTTTGTACTTTCTGTTCCTCGTTGTGTTGACTAGGCTGACGTGGCCAGCGACACGTGCCAATCAGTCTTGGAATGCTTCGGCCCAACGTGCTGTGCTGTGATCGACGCACATAAACGTCAACTGAGGCATGATCCCAGGCGACCAAAACTCTTGCAAATTGCAGACCTGCACGTCGAGGATCCTCTTGCGCCAACAGCAAGCTGGCACGCGGCATATGGTGAACACGATATCAAGCGGTTTTCACCGTGTCTCCGAGCCTGCATGCTGCTCCGCCGCCCCGTGACACTGCTCGTTTTACAACTCCAGCAGCTTTTCTGTGCACTCTGGCTCCCTAACGCTGATAGCATGCCATGTGTCCACGACCATGAGCGTCACAGCGGGGCATATGGCGCACCACCACGGGCGTTGAGTGGTTTTGCCGAAATCTGCGAGGTGGCAGACCAATTCAAAGGGCTGAGATTCGAGGAGGGTGGCGACCGTACGATTCTCGTCCGTCTGCCGGGACTCGACCCTTCAATGGTGAGCTCATCGCCAGCCTCATCGCTTTGCAGGTATGTGGGTGGCGCTGATGAGCGTCGAGCTTAAGCATTGGAGGCAACCAGCGGGCCGCGAGGCCCAGTTCAACAGCGGCTCAAATAAGAAGGCAACTGGCCTTGCTCGCCCGCGTTATTGCGTCCGAACGACTCCCTTTCTGACGTCGCTCCGCTTTGTTTCTGCAGGACCACGGGTCTGGACCCCGCTGCCAGGTGAGGCTCTGCACATCCTCTCCCTGTAGTACTTGCTGCACCGAGTAGATCACCCGCCGCTGCTGCACGAGGTGGGCGTGGAAGCACTCTCGATCTGCAAGTGTGCCCAGTGTCCCACAGCTGGGGCAGCAGCACGAGTCGCACCGTATCGAGACTGGCGACACGTCACGACGAGCAATACCGAAAATAGGGACTTTCCTAATCTGAAGTGTGCACCGTGCTTGGAACAACCTGGTGAGGAAGCCAAAGTGACATGTGACCCCTCCTCAAAGCGCTAACGGTACCATGACAAGTCAGCTGCACCGGTCAGGTAGGCTGTGCCTCTGCTGCAGGGTGGAAGGCCAGGGGGCAACGACAGTGGCGGCACTGGCGCTAGTAACGGCGCTGGCGGCAGTGGTGATGGCAGCGCATTATCACAGCTGGGGTCCCTCATCGGGGGGGCAACCTCCAAGCTCTACAACCCAGCCATGCTGCTGCTGGCGCATGCCATGCTGCTGCTGGCGTTTGCAGGCGTTATGGTCATGCTGGGGCATAAGGCTGCGGCCTATGTGGCGGCCTACATGGCGGTGGCGGTGGCAGTAGCAGTGGCTCTTAGCCCCGTGCTGTGGGTGATGTATGCAGCCTGGAACCTTGGCGCAGTCGCACTGGTGCTTGGCCGTAAGGCCGACGTCGTCGAGGCGCCCTACCCCGTGTAGGCAGCTGGCATATGTATCAACAGTTCGCTTGCCGACGGCCAGAAACTATACTCAGGCCCAGCGTGAGTGGGTGCAGTTGTGCGCTGGGGATTGAACACACTATCTTGGTGCAGCAGCAGGATGTGCACAGTTGCTAGCCAGTAGGTGTGGTTCAGAATCAGGGAACAGGGCACATGTCATGCCCCCCTTGGAGCGGAACGGGTGGCCTGCCAGCCCATCACCTTCAAGTCCTTCGAGACGCCAGAGCACTGCAAAAGTCTGAGACAAAATACATGAATGCTTGAATTTCAATGGTTGAACGGATTGTTGGACTTGTTGTATCATTCAGCAGGTGAAAATTTCGGAAAATGTTTTCATGCGTCGTATGTTGGAGCTTGTATGTTGAGGAAGTACGGCTTGTTCTGCAAGGCTCTGTCCCCAAAAACACAAGAAATATTGTAGGTTTCCTCAATGCTGCACGGTTTCCGACAGTGGCTGCAAGACTTTCAAGGCATGAGTGCCACGAATTGCGATGAACAGGAACAGTGGATGGATTGCAAGCTTGATTGTTACCTGCCTTGATAATACATATGCCTCCTCAGCATTAAGACCCGTCTCAAACAGCCTGTGGCGTATTCATCAACACTCCTGAATATGATTCGAATGTCCGCAACGTTTATTCACTATGCACGCTCGCGCCGTGCCTGCATTTCACCATGTGTCCATCCATTGCACTGTCTGCGGCCAACGCTCTGCTGTTCCGCCGTATTTTCGCATCCACACACAGCAGCTTTGGCACCGCCAGTGAGTCCACGGCACCATGCGATCAGACTCAATCGCACGGTATGGTTCCTTGGCGGCAACGTGGGAAGGCTGCCGACCCTCATCCCGCCGGGCCCTTGCCCTTGCGCTGCGGGCCGTCGCGGCCCTCGAACAGCGTGTTGTGGATGAGCTTGCGTGCGTCCTCAACCTGCACCACATCGTGGTTCATGGAAGGGTTTCGACGGCGATACACGGATCGCCATGCCAGTGCCCCACAAAATGTTTTCAACACACAACACACTATTTTGGCACGGCAGCTGGTCATGATACCACGGCTTCAGCTCCGGGTGCTCAAAGGCTTAAGTGCATGCCAAAAACATGCATAGATGGTGGATCAGCTCCAGGTCCGATGATTGAAAGTCAACGGGGCTAGGCTACGAGGAACACTGCGTTTGTGCATTTCTTAGGGACACGGCTGCTCACGAGGTGTGCAGCCGGAAAACAGCGCCGTGGGCTGTTACCGATTTATATCTCACTTCTGGTGACCATGCTAGTTCCGTGCTTGCTTGTGCAGAATGACAGGCACCGGCGGCTGCGGAGCCGGTGGCAAAGGGCGGCATGATAGAGGTGGCCAGCGCTGCGGACTACTACACCAGCAGGTCGCCGCAGATGATCCTGCACGAGTGTTGCCGCCAGCAGGGCCGCCCCAAGCCGCGCTACGAGACGCTGCCCACCGAGGTGGCGCCGAACCTCTCCAGCTGTCAAACCACATAAGGGGCCCCAAAGCCAGATGAAAATGCGGCCGGACGCTCGCACCGTGTACTTGATGTACTTGTCAGACACGCGGCTGCTGCCGGAAACGGCGTTGCGCGCTAGGAAGGCCTCGTACGGCGGCAGGAAGTCCTCGGCAAGCGCATCCCGCAGGTTGGCGCGCAGCACGCCATCCGGGATGGTCCAGGCGCCCTGCTCCGCCTCCATGGCGGCCAGCGCTGCGCCCACCGAGCGGTATCGCTCCTTGACCGCCGCCTGCGAATAGGGTGTGGGTAAAACACATGGACAATAGGAATAAGAGGCGCGATTGGTCAGGTTGTGCAGTCCATGTCAGGGCTCCAGCAAGTGCGGAGCAGGGACCGCTAGGGCGGATGCGAAATGCTCGGCGCTGCCTCCTGGCAGGCAGCTGCAGCGACGGCCCACAATCTGAACCCCAAACCCGAAATAAGCAGTCCATTGCTCCAGGTCCAGTGACATCAACAGACGCCGTACGAGGTGGATGCTGCGCGGCTGCAAGGACGCGGGATTGCATGCAGCTGCCGCACCTTGGCCGCCGCATCTGGCGCGGCGGGCTGCCGCGCCGCGCCGCCGCCGTCGCGGGCATGCCCCTCGTCGGCGTCGGCCTGCATCGTGTCCAGCAGCGGCTCCCATGCCAGCCGCTGGTACTGCTCCCCGAACTCCTCCACCTGCGCAGGGATGTTCCAGAGCGCAAGATGTCAGGGCCAGCCAGGACAGACAGATGACCCGAGACGACTATCTGGAAAGTCTGGGGGCCAGCCAGCAGCAGCACCCGTGCCAACCGTGGCTCCTGCTCCCAAAATCGCCTCCACCTGCCAGGGCCCTGTCTTCAAGGCGGGCACTGCTCCACACGAGACCCATTGTGAGAGACCAGCAGCAGGCCCCACGCCAAAAGCTGGACTCGTGGTTCCTGACCCGGACTAGGAGCAAGCACAAGAGCATGCAAATTCCACATCGGAGGCCCAGCCGCCGTCAGAACAGCATAAGAGCTCGTGCGCGCACTTGAACGCTCCAGAGCCCAGCAGCCAGCGAGGCACAGGCACGATCAGGGGGTCACAGTTTAGACAATTACATTCACAGTTGCAGTTACAGTCGCAATTACAGTTACAGGGTACAGGGTACAGGTTCACCTGGTCCTTGTGCTGCTCGATCCACTCCTCGCCCAGCACCGTGAGCGCTTCAGAGCCCTCCACCGTCTTGACCATGTAGTGCAGGTTGTTCATCATGAACACCGCCGCCAGCGCCTGGGGGCAGAAAGGACACACACACACACTCGTCAGCACTGGACGGGCCGGCGCGCCAGGAATCCTGCGCCGGCTGCGCAGGGTGTGCGTGGTTGCTGCCTGTTCCCAGCTGCGCGGCTCTGCGCAGGATCGCCGTGTCTGTATCCTTACAGTCCAGGAGCCGATCCCACGCGCACATTGGACGTGTGGCCTTCGGAATCGCAGGTGGGGTTGGCAATGGGCAAGTCCACAGGTTGCTTGACAGCTGGCTAGATTGCACACTGCAGAACGTTGGTTCTGGTTCAAACTCCTCGGTGGTGCAACAGAGGGTGCACCTTGGACTTGTAGGCCTTGGATTTGGAGGTGAGGTTGGTGATGAGGAGGTCCAGGATGCGCTGGATGGAGGCGCTCATGCGGCGCACCAGCACCGGGTCGCCCGCTGCCGCCAGGCTGCGCTCCCGCATCGAAGCCCTGCGGTGCGTTTGCACAGAGCTCGCAACCGGAAGCCACAAGCCCTGTCATGCGGCGCGCAGAGATGCAGGTATCATCCCCCGCTGCTGGACAAGCGCGGCGCGGGCTGGCCGTTGTCGACAGGCGGCGGAGCAGGGCGACGACTGGAAAGGCCTGGCGTGTCCAGCGCAGGAGCGCGCGGCATTGCCGCCACTGACCAGCCATCCGGGCTGGCACGTCAGGGCACCCCGATGCTGCTGTCTTGCCTTCTCCGAGCAGAGGGAGGCCGCAGGGGTGCAGGCGGGCGGGGTGGGAAGGCGGCAGAGAGGCAAGCAGGGAGGCGGGCAGCATTCAAGGAAATACTGTTATCAAACATTCTCGCACGTGCGGTGGAGGCCGGGCAGCGCTGACGGCTCCACGAACAGGACGCTGATGGAGGACTCGTAGGTGAACAGGCGCTTGAGGAAGGACAGGCTGTACGCCGTCAGCGGGTGCACCGTGCCGTCCGGCACCTGCGAACGGCAGACTTGGCTAGTGTCTAGGTTTTGAGTACAGCAGCAACACCCTGAGCAGCGCCGTCGATGCCCATCCGAAAGCTCACGAAACAAGGGCTGTGAGCGCTGCACACGCTCATGGCCCCTGATTTGGTGCACCTGACCATGCTGCACCTGCGGGTTTCCACATGCCAGCAGCTGCGTGCCGGCTTCGACCCGGCAGCGACTGCAGATGAGTGCGGGAGCCGCAGCCGCATTGATGGCAGGCCAGACACGAGCCGACCCAACCCACCAGGTGGCGCGCGGAGTCGCGGCCGATGGACGCCTCGAATTCGTCAAAGGTGTCCCGCGTCTCCGCCTGCATCCGCGCGTTGAGCTTCTCGAACGCCCGCAGCTGCGGCTCGCACCGCGTGCCTGCGCGGTGGCGGCGGTGCATGATTTCAACACGGGTGTAATACGCCGGGGCATCGGTGACTTTTGCACCAGCATTTCGACGAAGCTCGGGACGCCGCAGGTGTGCCGCCCTCCAGTCGCAGGTGTTGCGCCCGATCAGCGCGGCGCCGCACAGCCACGACGAAGGTTTGGTTGTTGACCATCCCTGTGACCAATCCTGTGGCGAGCAGCATGGCGACCATGTGCAGAATCAACACTGCTTCATTCCATGTTGCGTTCAAATGGCAGCGCCACAAGTCAAGGACCTGTTCGTTCCCTGAGCTGACTGACGTACAAACCAGCGGCTACACATGCGCACCCTCCAGGATGTCGTTGAAGGGCAGCAGCATGGCGTCCAGGTTCTCGTGGCAGTCCAGCAGCCCGAACACCTTCTCCGGCGCCCTGCGCAAGGGCGAAAGCAGCCACCCCTAGTCATTTTTGCCGTTTGGTCCCTCAAAATTGTGTTTCGCATCTCAGATGCCCCACGGCTCCTGATGGCTGTGGGTGTGCAAAACAGTGGTGCTGTACTCCAACGACAGCATGTTTTTGCGTGTCGATGTGCAGACACCTGAGCGCCATCAAGGGCACACTGCAAGAAGGCAATTGTAGACAGGCAGCTGATGAGAGGGAACAGCAAGTGAGGACCGGCGCACGCACCGGCGGCCATGCACGATGGCTTCCCCAAAGCTGACTATCTTGGAAAGGCTTTTGTCGACCACCTCCCCAAAAGCCGCCTCTGCATACTCCCCCTGCACCAGCCCATGCAGCTTCTTCACCATGTGATTGGACAGTTGACATCGCACGCAGCCTGCGGCCAGCATGCTGCCACATGCATAATGCTGCCAAGAGCACTCGAAGCTACGAGATGGCACACCCAGCTGGCAAACTGCTGCAGATAAACATTTGGCAGTGGCATATCACCCATGCCGGTGAGTCGGGCAGCAAAAGGGTGGGCAGCAACAGAACAGATGACTGCTGCCACGATCGGGAGGCCCAATCGTGAAGCATTCACGATCTAGCACCCTCCTCGCCTCGAACTCTACAGAAACTGCACGAGGATGCACCTCAAAGACGCCAGCGGCAAGGCGGCTCTCAGACACAGCACACCGAACCAGCACCCGCAGCGCCAGGATCCATGCCTGCATCCTGCAGGCGTCATGACACACCCGTTTACCATGTGCTGCGTTGTGTGACGCCACATAAACCGGAAGCGACACGGAGCAAAGCTTGGGATATACCCGAGTGCTGCAAAGCTCGTGAGGAGGTCGTCTCGACAGGTTGCGCCGCACTTGGCGGACCAATGCAATCAAGGCGCATGTCGGTGAGTCTACAGACTGTGACGCCGGAAATCCGGGGTGAGGGTGCGTGCAAGGGCCTACTTCTTTTCCAGAACTGGCCACGGCAGCCGCGCATAGTCGTCCTTGGACGTGTAGTCGTTGCCCAGCCCCTGAGAATGGCCGACAGTGACGTGAAAAGGGTTCTCTGGAGTGCACACATCATGTGTCGGCCTGTGGAGCATGCCGGACTGGGCTGCTGCCTGGAGCTGTGCGCTCAGGCTAGTGCCGACATCATGAACCACGGCTGCATCAAGCAAAGCAGGGTCAACAGTGTTCTCAAATAGCACTGCCTCAGATCAGCGACGCTCCTCACCGACAGGGTGCGCTCTAGGACAGAGCGCCGGGCCTCGATGAATGTCTTGAAGCAGCCCGCCTCGCCCGCCGTCAGCATGAGCCCTGCTAATCGTGCTAGCCTGCGGCCACGCCCACCCAATGATCAGGTCCAGGCGGCCTGCGATGTCCACCGTTGCATCCGTGCAGGCGCGGCAAGGCCTGTTCTTGCAGCTCTGGCGGCAGGCGAGAAGGCCACCGCCTGACTGCAGGTGTTCCAGCTCCAGCCCTCGTTTCACATTTTTGGGAAAAGGTACAAAGATTCTACTCTGAGAGACTCTGGGACGTGCCTGGCGACGACGTGAGGCGGCACAGTATCCAGGTCTGTGTCGGAGCCGGACACCTGTGACACTCCTGATTCCGCCTCGGAAAACACCTGCGCGACATTTGCACACCTGCTCGAGCTTGCTAAGACGAAAATGAACGAAACCCCGACCGCCAAATGCTGTGCTGTGGTGCGTGTGAATCTCGCCTTAACGGGAATGTTTCCTCGACGTGGCAGCCGAGAGAACAGTCGCCATTCATGCCATGTGCCGCATCTGGGATATTGGGGCGGAGGCGCCTGCTGCGTGAGCTTGGTGTCACCTGCTGCATGAGCTTGGCGGCCGACGGCGCGGTGGAGTAGTCGCACAGCAGCGCCCAGAAGTCGTTGGCAGCCGCCTGCAGGCCCTCCAGCCGCAGCTTGCACGCCGCAGCACCGGCGCGCTCGGCCACCACCATGCCCCTGCGGATTGGATGACCCGGCGTTTGAGGCTCCTCCTGGTCGGTCCTGGCCAGGCCTGTTGCACGACTTGCCAGTGTGCAGTGCCCGCAGCATGCACATTTCACAGGCCTACCCTCCAGGCGAGCATCAGCTGCGATGGCACGACTGCTAGCAGCCATGTCATGGACGTTCTTTGCCTTCCCAGCCACCGCAAGCCATGCGCACAGATCAGCAGGGATACGCACTGATGCTGCTCGAAGAAGGCAATGCTGCCGTCCAAGCGCTTCATCGACTCCACGAACTCCTCCAGGTTCGTCCGCGGCCCTGCTTTGATTGTGGGCTCCACCTGCCCATGCCATGCGCTCGGTTGACGTTGAGGTACTGTGGTGATTGCTGATGATGCGGCCAATGGGCGTCCTCATGATCAGAGACGAGACAACCTCGCTCGATGATGCTGTTCGCCTACACATCCACGACTGTGGGAAGCAGGCTCTGTGAAGAGATGTGCCGAGCAGAGACAACCCACATGGCAAGTGGTGTCCAGGAAGCGCAACGTGGAGTCAGCCCAGGTGCGCGCTGCTTTGATCTTCTCCGACGCCACCGTGAGGCCCTGCGACATGCCAATTGGAAGGCTCATCGCAGGCGGGATGGGCTGCTGGAGCGCCCACAGCCACTAGGCAGATGCAGTGTGGCGCAAGCGGTGCAGAGCCACACACAGGCATGCCATGCCAGCGCCCACGGTAGTGTTCATCCGAAATGACCACGGACTGGTCACAGACGATCTGGGAACACTCCCTGGTTCAGCGATAAGAAACTCGCCTGCACGCGCAGCGCCACAGGCTGGATGAGGTGGTCCAGCTCCCCGACGTGCTTGCCGTAGCTGTCCAGCACTGCCGTCGCACTGGACGTGGTGCTCTTGCTCCATTCCAGCCCCTCACTGCTCGCGCACCAGCGAATCTGTCAGTTAGCGCCTGTTGGTTACAGCAGCAGTTGTGTCCGCTGCCCCGTGGCGAAACCTGCAACGGCGTGTACAAGGCTGGACCAGAAGTTGCGGATGGTTTATGGGTCATGTTGCTGAGCCAGTATGGGGCTGTAACGCCTTTGTTCGACGTTGGCCAAATGGCGCAGGGAGCGTACCGCAGGCGCTCCGCCTGCAGGAGGACCAGATCCGCCGCCATGGCGCTTGGACCTCACATAGCGGCTCTCAGACAACGAATTACAAGACTGCTCAGCAAGTGCTGAGCAAAGTCTGTCTCACGTCAGCAACCCAACATGCTGACAAGGGCCGAGGTTGTCAGCCTTGAGGCGGACGAATTCGCCTACGCTGAGCGCAACAGGATCTGTGAGGTGCAGCCTGGGGCAGCATAAACGATTTCAACAGGCAGGCAAAATGAGGGAACTGCCAAATGTACATCCTGCATATCCTGTGGAAGCACCGTGAGACTAATTAGAGGCTGCATTAAAGTAGCTGCAGTGCTCGTTTTCACAGCTGGGAACTTGCAAACACACCTCCGGCTGTTTGACAAACGCATTTCAATCGCGCGATCAGCAGCATCCGTTGAAACTGTGATGGGCCTGACGGGCATGTGGGCACCGCTGGAAGGCGACAAGCGACGTAAAGCGGACGATGCTGAGCCGGCCGAGCGCAACGAGATGCAGATCGCAACTCCTTCCGCCTCAACAGGCCGGAACGAGCCGTCTGGTGGTGCAATGACATGTACAGCAGCCGTCCGGCCTGGTGCGGTGCCGTCATGAGCAGCAGCGGACGACTGCATGTTTCACGTTGCACTTTTTTGGCACGCTGTTCGAACACCAAGGCGCATGACAGCCGCAAGATCATCAGGTGCTTCAGGTGGCCTCATGTATGGGATCCGTGGTGTATGGCTACTACTGCCACAGCTACTGTCAGCACCTTGCGGCAGTTGCCCACAAGTGGATCTTGCAGAGCTGTGAATGTCTTCCAGAAGCGAGGCGATTGTGCCTGCTGCACAGGCGGGCCCGGCAAGGGCGTCGAGGTGCTGGATGTTGCGGCGGCTGGCGGCATGGTGGCGGCGGCGCTAGCGGACAGCACCGTGCGCCTGTTCAGCGCCGACGGCGATGACAAGCTGGCGGCTGCCCGTTCGCTGCGCGGCCATGGCGGGCCTGTCACGGCCGTGGCGTTTGCCTCGCCCAACCTGCTGCTAACGGTGTCGTCGGACGGCGTCAGGGAGCTGAACTTGGCTGCTGGAGATGGTGGCGATACGGACGTCTCGCAGCCCACAGCAAAGTGCGCAGATGCAGATCTGACACGCACGTGGGACTGCTGCAGCATCTGTCAGCATACCGTCGCCCCAGCCTCACTTTGCGCAAGCTTGAAGGCATGTATGAAACTCGAGTTGTCATTCACTGCCTTCTCGGCTGCGCCGTAGGTGGCAGGATGCGGGTGGCGGGGAACTGTACTGCGCCGCAGTCAGCCCGGATGGCCGGTTGCTGGCGGTGGGCGGCGAGGGGCGGCTGCTGCTGTTCGACCGGCGCAGCACCAAGCTGCTGGCGGCATTTGACGAGACGCACCGAGAGGCTGTAGCACAGGTGGGTCGTCGCTCGGCTGGCATGAGACTCGCGGTGCGTCAGCATCCTTCGGCTGTCATGGCAGCGCAATCGGCTAGGGCACTTCCTTCAACAGGATTAGGCGAGAAGGGCCTGCTTGACCCGGGCATGCAATGGAAGGCGGTGGATGCATGCCGAAACCGAACCCGAACCGCCACCGCATCAACAGCAACTCTCCAGACATCTATTGGCTGCGCGGCAAGGCTGCACATTCATGCTGGACCGTCTGGTGCACAAGGAGCTCCCTCGCTTCCGAGCACACGCTTTCAGCCGCTGCACCGCGCCTGGACCCGCAGGTGGCTTTCGCTCCTGGGCAGCCGGCAACGCTGGTCAGCGCGTCCGACGATGGCCTCGTGTCGGTTTTCGACCTGTCGGAGCAAGTCGACGAGGATGACAGCTGGCGTGCGGCGCTGAACCTAGAGGGCGCCGTTGCAAAAATGGGCTTCTACGGGGACGGCGGCAGGAAGCTGTGGATGGTCAGCCAGCTGGCGGGGTTGCATCTGTGGGAGTGGGCAGCTGCCTGTGAGGAGGACGTGCCAGGTGCGGAATGGGCTGCCGGTATGTGTTTCTGTGTTCATGTGCGCAGCGCAGATTTGTGACCCAGCGGTGGCGGGGTTCTAGGCTGCCAGTATCTGGTGGTCATTTGACCAGCGAGGATTTCGCAAAACAATGCGCGGTTGTTCTTGCCTTTGAGTCGCCAAGGGAATCCCAGCCCCGTACGCTGTGTGCTTGGCTGTCTGATTCGTGTGTTATGCCAAGTGCATGGCATGGATGCAGGCGGTGCAGGCTCCAGGCCGGGATCCAAGCACTGCACTGCACTGCACTGCACTGCACTGTGCTGTGCTGTGCTGTGCTGTGCTGTGGCTGTGCTGCCTCTGCTGCCTCTCAGATGAGTGTGGCATCACTTCGTCAAGCTTCTCGATGCATGGTTGTGCAGGCGGCGAGGGCACGCTCGCAGACATACAGGATGCCCGCGGGCCGCTTGCAGCTGCAGTTGCGGCTGCAGCGCCAAGCAACGGCAATGGTGGTGCCGCAGCCCAGCCGGCATCGTTCGACTACCTGCTGAGCTGCCTATTCCACGAAGCCAGCGGTGAGCTGCTGCTGGCGGCTGGTAGCAACAGCGGAGCCACAGCTGTCTTCCCGGTGCGGGAGCCGACGAGTGGCGAGCCGGCTGGTTTTGGTGCTCCGGCAGCCTGGATGTCTGGCAGCCACACTGAGGTGAAGCTGATGTTCAAAGCAGAAGCTCTAGACGCATTCTGCAGCAACTGTGTTCGCAGCAGGCTTCCTTGGCGGAGTCACGCTCTCCTTTTCTGGCGACAGGGACCGTCTGTGTCGGACAGAGACCTCTCCAGCCTGCATCCATTGCCACTCAGTCGAGTCTCGATATGTTAAGCGTGTGGTGTCGACGAAGGAGCAGTGCGCCTTCATGAATACCGCTCGGTCCTGTCTCGGTTTGCCACTGTGCTGCAACTAAGCTTCCATGCTGCAAAATGCAGATTGTGCGTGGCCTTGGCTGGCTACACAGCCCGGCGGGGTGGTTCGTCACCGGCGGCGAGGACGGGCAGCTGTGCTTGTGGGTCTCGGGCGCAGCTGCAGACCCTGGAGGCGAGGAAGCGCGTGCCAAGAAGCGGCGCAGGTAGTGTTTGGCTGCGGGACAGTTGCATCGGGAAGAATGGCCCATAGACTGCGCTTGGGCACCTCCTGTGCCAGCAATCTGCTGGAAAGAGTTTTGCAGATCTTGCTTTGGTTTCAGGCTGCTGCTCCAGCACAGCGGCAAGCGTGCCTTGGCTGACAGCTCGCGCCTGTTGCTGGCTTTATGTGAGTGCAGACTACCGGGTATTTGATGCACAGCAGTTGATCTGTCAGGCTGTGTATGTCAGACAAGCGCGAGTCGGCAGTCATGGTACCATTGCAATATAGGTATGGGTTCAACACGATCTGTGCTCCGCCATACAACAGCTTGTATGCTGCGTAGTAGCAGCGAGTTTGCACAGGCTTGGCTGGGACCCATTGACATAATCATCCTGGCAGATTTGGTCAAAAGGCATGCAAACCTATCTATTATCTATTGGTAAACTTATCTATTGTGTGCCTGAGGCGACCTCACCAGCCAGCGAGCAATCCTCGTTGCTGTGCTGCGTGGTTCTACCATCTGCAGCACCGGAATGGATCCACATTCTGGCGAATCACTGGGGCAATCGTCGCTGACGCACATGGTCTTGCGAGCTGCATCTGTCCCTCACATGTCTCGATCGTACAGCAAGATCACAGCAACCGTTCCTAGGCTGTTCCCCTCGATGAGAGGCTCGATCACATCGGCAGCCTGGACGCCCAGCCAGCCCGCAAGCTGCTGCACCACAGGACAGTGCCGGGCGCCGTGCCGAATATCATGGTACACTGATTCACTGAGAACCAGCCCCTCTCACACAGTTCCGTCTGCGGCAAATTCTGTGGCCAGCGGCAGACATACGAGTATCCAGAATCGGATTCTTCCGATTCGTCGTCCGTAGTCAGCGGCTGTCTGCGCTGGCGGAAGCAGATGACGCCGCGGGAACGCCAGGGTCGCATGCCGCTGATGCGGCGCCATCACCGCGCGGGCTGCTCGCGAGCCGGCGGAAGCAGGTGAACAGTTGAGTCGCGAGTGAGAGGTAGTAGATGACGCAAGCGCACGGCACACTGACCATTGCCAGGACTCTGCACAAGGCACAGCCGTGCAATAAGCTGCTCAGTCAAGGCTTGAGACTCTCGTTGACACGAGTACGCACTCGAGCGTCCGTTCAGGAATCAATCAGACAATTTTGAGCCTCAGGGACGCTACATACCAACTTATGCATGGCAGGCTTGGCTGCCTCACTGCGCCGCTTACTGGGCCACAAACGCACCTGAGCACAAAGCTTGACTCTGGTGCAACCCGGAGCGCTGGAGTCTCAGCCGTTGAGCTTGAGTGTTGAAGCTGTTGCGACCCGCCTGAATGAGCTGCAGCAGCAGATTTCGAGGTTCGGCCAGAGGGGCGCTGGGCAACAAATTGGTCACACAGGTGCTTTGGCATGCATCTCAGTTGATGGGAGCATTTCATACACCTTCATAAAACTACGTTGATGGATCGATGCACATATCAGGTAGTTAGCAGGGGCTGCACCTGGTGCGCCTGCTCCTTGATGGCACTCTGTCAGAGCAGGCTTGCTGGCGCACGGCTGATGATCCGTCGAGAAGGAATGGCGCTTTGAATGAATCAATGATGTACTTCTGCTGAAATTGCACGCTTTTGATCGCGCTTTCCCTCCTCGGAGCTCGCGCTAGTTTTGGGCAGTCCAACATGACCAATGCTGAGGCTGCAGCGTGGAGTCTGACACATGTCTGCCCCTTCATCTACCTGTCCGCCTGCAGCAATTTAAGCGGGTGCCATTTGTCGCAAAATGCGCTCGCAGGCGAGGTTCAGGCACGGTCTGCCTTCAGCGAAGTGGGTGCAGTACTACTAGTTGAACGTGCAGGTGTGTATGGGAGTCCCTAGACCACACTGACAGGTTCGCCACGACCAGTCCACAGTACCCCACAATCGGAGTAGGTTGTGCGCATTTACCAGTGTTTACATGAGCCCAGAGTGGCTCCTTTGACGCTCTACTTGGCCAAATATAGAACGCAGCACCAACCGGTGTCAACAGCTCCGCTGTGCAAAGCGTTGCTGTGCCATCCTCCCCAACTGCTCTTGGCCAGTGGGCTGCAATCCTGGCTCAGGCGCAGCACCTGCAGTTCAACAAGTAAGGCTGTCAGATACCGCGCGAGATATGCAGTGCAAGCTGGTTTTCCTTTCAAATTCTATCAGGTTGGGGACAATGACCAATGTGTCACACGCACCTTCAGGACACTGCCGACTACGAGGTTGGGTTGCTGTTGGGACCCTGCAGATGTCGACCATTGCAGCAAGTATTCACATCGCGGCGTGGAACGATATGGAGCAGACACTTGGATGCACCGTGCGGATGCACAGTGCAGGGGTTGCAGGTGAGTCTGTTTGATGCACAGACTGCGCGAGCGCAGGAGCCTGGTGTTGGAGGATACACGCACCTTCTTCTTCCCGAAGCCCACAACTGCAATCAGAGAAAACAGCGAGGGTTAACACAGAGCAATGCAGGCGTAGTGCTGCTTCGTCAAGGTCATTGATGACGCTACATAGGTCGCTACACATCAATCCTTGGAGCTGCCAGGCAGCAGCGGATGCAGACCACCCAAGATCCAAGCCTCTGCTGCCAGTAGACAGGACGATTTGATGTTGATATTGTCTGACAACGTACCAACGTTCACAAATCGCCGGTTGTACTTGAGGCGCTGAAACGCGCGGCCCTTGGGAATCTTCTTCTTCTCCGCGGGCGCCACCTTTGGCGTCTGCGAGCGCACCTTGCCGGCACGAGCCAAGGAACCGTGGACCTTGCCTGCGACGCAGAAACACCTGCCGCCTGGGCGTCCCGCTGTGCAGATTGTGTATGCGCATGCCTTCTAACCAGCCCGGGGTCCGCACGGCACTCCTCGGGCAGCGTTTTCCCGTCGCGTTCGCCGTGTGCAAGGCCCGTTGCCAAGGCGGCAAACGCAGGATGAACTTCTGGGACATCCCCCAAATGCACACTGTCCTGTGGCAGGCCCCACGCCACCTCCACGCAGAGCTTCCGTCCACGCAGAGCTTCCGTTCGGACAACAAGGCTACTACAGCTGCAGCCGCCAGGAAGCCTCTGCTCCAAAAGCAGCGGCCGGGACCAGCTGCGCATGAGGGCGAACAGTGGCAAATCCTGCAGTGCCAGCCCACATAGCATCTGCGAGACCGGGCCTGTCTGTGAGTACGACGCACTGCTCACCCATGGTTGCAGAGACGCTGTTCGCACGTTAGCTGCCGAGTGCAAAGAGGCAGAGACTCGCCAACTCTGCGTGCTGTATTCAGGCGGCGAGATGACCACTTTGCAGGGTTTATACTGTGCCAAGCTGCCAACAAGAGCGATTCCGTGGCCCGGCGCAGCACTCCATGGCAGCATTGCACCATTGCCAGATTTGCCACAGCAGCAGGCAAGTCTGACTCTCGTGCTGCAAGCTTGGGCGCGCGCTCAGTCCTTTTCCTTTATCACTTGGGAGAATCGCTTCTGGCGGTGCAGCGACCAGTCGAGGGTGTCTCAGGCGGCTGCATGATCGCGTAAGAGGACACATGGCTGCGAGCGGCCTGCGATATGGGTGGCGCCGGCTGCTCTGTCAGGCCACTTCAGGAGTACAGGTCTGTTGCTGTGGCGCTGGCCGCTTGGACTGTCTCCTTGCAGAATTTCTGCTTTGCATTCATACGTTGCACGGTCAATGTTGATCTTGCAGCGTCTGCAACAACAAGAGCGTGACCCGGGAGTTTCGCTGCGTGCAGGCCGAGCTGCAGCGAGCGGCGCACGCGCCGCCCGCAGCATTGCCGTCGCTGCTGATGTGCTACCGGCATGGGTCTGCCGGTGTCCCCGCCGCGCCCGCGGCAGCCGCCGGCCTGACGCACTGCCGCCTGTACGCCTCGCCGGCAGCTGCCGCCGCGGATGCTCCCATGGCGGCGCCGTCCTCACCAGCGCAGCAGTTTCCGCGGAACGCGGCGCACCAGAGGGCCGACGGCGGCGCCCCAGCTCCAGGTGATCGTTGCTGCTGACGCACGAGACCCACTGCGCCTGCAGCTTGAGGGTCCTCCAACCAATCGCAGCTCATGCAGTGTATGCACTATGGACGAGGAGTCAGTCACACTGTCCGGTCGGCGTGACCGGCCCACATGGACCTTGCGGTGTGTGAAAACAGCAGGCGGGCTACGGGACCGGGAGGTAGAAATGCGCTCCTGGAGCGGCGACGCCGCCGGCACCGCTGTGCTGCCGGGCGCCGTCTTCGACGTGGACGTGCGCAAGGACATCCTCCACCGCGTCGTGCGCTGGCAGCTCGCCAAGCGGCAGCAGGTGCGCCCGCCGGGGCGGAGTGGCCCGGAACGGCGATTGGGCGGTCAGCGTCTGCTGCTCAGCGATTGCTTGACTGCAAACGTACTGGGCACGGGTAGGGCTGCCTGCCTTGCAACATTGATGCCCAGGGTGTTGCGCAGTGACTCAGTGAGTTTGATGTGCCTGTGACGTCCCCGGTGGGAGGCGTTCGGGGTTCGGCCTCGAACCTGCCACGCCACGGGCTTGCCTTGCCGCAGGGCACGCACAGCGCCAAAACACGGCGGGAGGTCAGCGGAGGCGGGCGCAAGCCGCATGCGCAAAAGGGCTCGGGACGCGCCCGCGCAGGAACCATCCGCGCGCCCCAGGTGCTTGTCTTATCCTTCCTAGCGTCCCTTGGGCTTGGCAGGGAAGACCCGAAGCAGCACTTGCAGATGGCCATGCATGGCAGACATGCTGCTGCCCCGCCCCCTGTGCATGGCTGCCTCTGTGCTGGGTTGCTTGCATGCCGCTCCGCCTGTCCCTAGCGCACTGCGCCGACCTGACTGCAGCCGACCGACGCACAGCTCTTCCGGAGTCTGCCGCACAGTCCCCCTCCGCAGCCGCGAGCTTTGCTCGATAGAGGGCTGACAATGCACTGTGTCGCCGCAGTGGCGCGGGGGCGGTAAGGCGCACGGCCCAGTGCCACGGTCGCACGAGCACGACCTCCAGCGCAAGGTCCGCCAGATGGGCCTGCGCTGCGCGCTCTCGGTGCGTTTTCGCGTTCGTTCGCCTGCACATCTGGTCAAGGACCTGCACCTTGGTGTGCTGGAAGCCCTTGATGTTCGAAGTGGTGGTGTTCAGCTCTGGAGGTCAGTGCTCAGTTTGCATGCTCTCAGCGACCGCCAGCAGCCTGGCAGGCAGGCGGGCACCCAGCCAGCCAGCCGGCCAGCCGGCAGCTCCGTTACTGGTGTGATAAGGAAGTCACACGAGAGGCTTTGACAGTCGGCTGTCCTGCGGCAGGCGAAAGCGGCGGAGGGGCGCCTGATCGTGATGGACACGCTTGCGGTGTCCGACCCCAAAACGGTGCGCACGCCAGACGACTCACCACCCCCACACTCGTGCAGGAACAAGCCTTGGCTGTTGGACTGAGTCATTGATCGAGTCGCTGAGTTGATCCGTCACCTGGAAAACCCTGGCAGAGCAGCGTGTTCTCTGTGACAGCCATGACCAAAAATAATGCTGCCAACGAGCGACTGGTGCGCCTCTCTGCGGGCAGAGAGTGCTGAATGGCGCCCTGAACGTGCTGCTGGCGGACGCGCCGCGGCGTTCGGCGCTCATAATGGACAGCGCCAAGGACGGCGCCGACGGCGGGTGAGGTCGCAGGATTCGTCGCTTCGGACACACAGCCCGTTGCCTGTTCCTCTGGCCTGCTTGTGCATACGCGTGTGCAGTGCACAATACCGAGTTGCAGTAAGGGACGGTAGCCCTGCGCACTGCCCTGCCTGCCCTTCCCCCCATGTTGTCGACTCAAGTATGCCCCCTCCGGTCATCCAGCCCGTGCAACCTCCATATCTCGCTAGCCAAACTCTACTGTTGCAGAGCACTGATGGCCATCTCGCCTCGTACCGCAGAGACAATCTGCGGCTGGCGGCCGGCAACCTGCCGTGGGTGGACGTGCTGCCGGTGGCGGGCGCTAACGTGTACTCCATCCTGCAGCGGGACTACCTGCTGGTCTCCCGCGCCGCCCTGGACGGCCTCACGGAGCGCTGCACACGCGCCATTCGCCGGCGGCGCTGGGCGGCGGAGGGAGCGCTGGCGGCGGTGGGAGCGCCGGCGGCAGCGGAGGTAGCCACGGCGGACACGGCGTTGCTGGAGGTCACGGTTTGACTGCGGCGGAAGCCGCCGGGTGGCGCCAGATGCGGGGTTGCACATGGGAGTGGCTGCAGCTGCAGCATTGCCTGGTCTATGCCCGGATTCGCAGTATAGTGGGCAGGCAGGCACGTGAATGTGGTTCAGTCGCACTTTCAAAGAACGAAACTGCAGAACCGGTTCCGAGATGCAGAACGTGTGGTGTGATGTTGATTGAGAAGAATCTTGCGACTCCCTGATTTACACTAGGGCGCCTAAGCAAAAGCACCAAAATGATGCAGCTCCTTGCTTGCAGCAAAAGGAGAAAGTTTCTCCACAACCACACACATCGAAGCGAAACCACTCGCACGCCAACTGTCCTCGCAGCAGCACCCTTTTCCCGGGCCTGTGAAGTCTTGATGTTTCTTGTGTCACGCCGTGCTCCGGCTGCGCGCGTTACATCTGTCGTCCGACATGTCAGCCGGCCGCTTTGGACAAACGGCCGCCTCAGCCGGCAAAACAACAGGGCATCACAAACATCGTGTGTGCGCGAGGGCCGCTGCGGGACCAGAGTTTCGACTCATGTGCCTCCAAAGCCGCCATTGGCGGTCATCCCTGAACCCCCCGGGACTCAGTTCAAACCACCAGGGGTGTGTCGCCCTTCTTGCGGAAGGAGCAGCCTGCGCAACGAGTCGGCGAGGTAAGTCATGCCCCACGTATGGTGCATCAATGATGGATCAAACGCAAAACAGGTTCCAGCCACAAACAGCGTGCTGTACCGACAGACATCCTACAGCGGGGCTGGCCCGACGGTGCATGCAACGACCATACTGCTCGCCAAGCAAATCAACCAAGGAGTTTGCCAGCTGCAGGTGCGCACCCTCTGTGAGACGGGCCTTGCCGCCTGTCGGCGTACAGAGCACGGCTGAGCAGCTGCTGCAGACGACCACTGTCTGGCTGTGACTGAAGACCGTCGTGCTGCAGGGACGACAGACAGGCCGTATTAACACATTTACTCAGCACGTACTAAGCTGAAGCATGGTTCATAAAGGAAAGGCAGCATTGCACAGAATCTCGCCACGGCACCAGCCGGCTGTGTGATATTGATGTCAGGCAGCAAGTCAGGCGGGTCCACCAGGCTGGGAGACGCACATCTGGAAGCAGCCCTGGCACTTGACGTCCATGAAAAAGGAGTTGGGGGACTGTACGAGGCGCTTGCGCTTGTTCTTTGCCTTCTCCAGCTCCACCGGCGGGTGCAGCAGGTCGATATCCTGCGACAGCACCTGTGAAACGACAACAGAAAATGCCTGAGCACACATGTGTAAGAATGTCGCGTGACAATGCAAGCTAGAGGATCGTGTCGAATCTAGAGGGGCTGCTGTCTCTGCTGTCCTTCGGCACAGTGCTGTCCCTCCGAGCATAAAAAAACTGGCCCCAGCTGATGCCCCTATTCGGCTGCCGCACAGCCCGGCACCCCAGCGCTGCAGTGTGCCCCCGCCGGTGCAGGGCTGCATCCGCTTCCCTGGCTCTAACAGCGATGACAGCGCCGATTGACGCAGGGCTGCAGCTGCTCAGCTGGAGGTGCATAGCAAAGTTGTGGCCAACCCCGCTCAGGTGTGTAGACTCAGCATGCGACCCTGACTGCAGGCTGCATCCGGAATGTGACCCTGAGAGGCTGCTGCATGCTGCGTGAGCGGCCATGCCTGCGGCCACGGGCCACCCCAGAGTGCCGTGCTGTGCCAGCAATCCCAAACAAAACCCCGACATGCACAACCGGCAAATTGCTGGCAGCACCCCACGCCTCGGTTGCAAATCGACGCAGCCGACGAAGCTGCATTGCTGCCAATGCGCATGGCCCGCTGCCGCTGCATGTTGCGTCCAGGTGCTGCTCACGCCGAAAGTCCTGCTGTGGGCACAAAGGCCGCCTGCTGACAGCCCCCAGACGCCGCCACACCGATTGACAAGCACGTTTGTAGGCTGTCTGCTGCTAGTTGCGGACGCTCCAGTGCTGTGCCGAGCCCCTGAGCCCTGCATCGTGCCACCTCCTCGCCATCTCAAACTGCGTCCACAGGGCCGCTGACAGTGCCGAGACTCGGCCGGAGCCGAGAGAAGGACGGGCAGAAGCTCACCATGGTGGCGGTGTCGCTGGTGCAGGTTTCGCAACGTGCAAGCGCTAAGAGGGCTTGCCCACGCCGCCCGACTGCAATTTTCTGCTCGCAGGAATCTCCCGACAGCGCAGCCAGTCCCAGCTCCAGCGCAGCACGTGCTCTAGGGTTTACAAGTGGCCTGCATCAGAGCAGCCTGGAGGCAATTGCGCATTATCCGACTTCGTTCGTCATCTCCAGCATCGAGACCTCGTAGGCACGCTAGGAACAGTCGTGGTGCTGTGCGAACGCGCCGCATCGATCCACCAACCATCGGCTTTGAACCACTCGGCTCTCTTTCGGACACCCGTCCCCAGCAGCATCTTGCAGGCGCCACTGCTTCAAAGGCTTGTTTCGATCCATGCTTGCAATCATGCAGCTCATCCAATGACGCACACGAGCGGCACGGTTTGATTGGGTATCGATCAGATGGACCATGCGGCGCGCGCCAAGAAGGCGCTGGAGGGTCTGCTGTACAGTCCAGCGCGTGGAGGCAGCCCCTCAAACGCAGAAGATGGTATCGCAGCAACAGCAGCAGCAGCCGCCGCAGCCAGCGATGCGGCCCTCTTCTCCATCATGCATGAGCAGCAGGTGGGCGCCGCCACTTGATGCCGCCTGAAATACACAGCCTTACGGCATCTGCACCGAAACAAACTTCCCGCAGGAAAAGATGACTCTTTGAAGTGTTATGGGGCCTCCATCGGATAATGCAATGACGGTTTCTGTGACACCGCCCATTCGGCCCTGGACGGCTGAGGCTGTGCAGATGCTTGCGCCGTTCCGTAGTAGCATGACGCAGGCTTCTCAACCGTGCGGTAGCATCAACAAGTGCATGGAGCAATTTCCGTGCTATCATCCGGCCGCGGCGGTCATCATTATCAGCTAGAAGGCTACCATGATCCCCTGGCCTTGCATTGCGGCTGCTGAGCCGCATCATGCATCCGGCAGGACACGGATGCTGCGCCCAAGGCACGGCCGTGGGAGCGGGAAGACCTGTGGCGTCGCCTCCGCACCTTCCGCGCGGGATCCTGGTTCTGCAAGCCGCCGGCGGCAGGGCCTGTGGAGTGTGCGCGCCGCGGCTGGACCAATGCCGGCCATGACCTGCTGTCCTGCGAGGTGAAGTCATGCGACTACATGGTTGCTCGTGAATTTTTTTCAATTTGCTATTGCGGCTGGCCTGAAACCGACGACCAGCGACATTACTGCGGCAGTATTTGAAGGCCGCTCCAGTCACGGCGGTGCGCGAATGTCAGCAGCTGGTTTGCTGCCCTGCTTGATGCATCAGCGTATCCCTTTCTGGGATCAATCCACCTGGCGTTGGCAGAGGCGGCAACCTTGAGAATTTGTGGTGCAGACTGATGTTTAGGGTCAGGATTAGCGACCGAGCCTCCTGCTGACCGTCCACCTTGCTGCTCGCAGTTCTGTAAGGCGAAGCTGAGCTTCTCACTGCCCATCAGCCTGCCCCAGGACGAGGCCCAGAAGGTGCGCACTTGCTGGGTCGGATCGAGATGCTGCCGTGCCAGCCAGTTTAAATCTGAGCAGCGCCGGTTCTGCAACAGCAGGTGGCATAGGACCCTCCAGTCCGCAGATGCTATCTGCTTTCATTTCATTGGAACACCTGGATGGTCGCACCACGTTTGCAGGGCTGCTGAGGTGCACCAGCACGACGACGACTGTTGCCCAGCACACCATCATCACTCCGGCTGATCTCCCTCTGATGTGGCGCGCAGGCGACAGAGGCCTTCGTGCAGCAGCTGGCGGCCAAGCACGCCGGCGACTGCCCGTGGCGCGCCACTGCCTGCGCCCCCGAACTGGCTGCCTTCCCGCCGCTGCCCTCCGATGCGGTGCGCACCACCATGTTGTGGGTTGTGCAACCAGCTGTGGGGCGTGCATATGCACAGGCATGTGGCATGCAACTCTCTGCGTCCCCGAGCTGACCGTCGTCCGCCGTCCCGCTACAGCCTGGCATTGCAAGCGTATGCAAACGACAATGTCTCTTCCACCTCTGACCTGCACCACGACACGCTGCGCAGCCTCATGTGTCGCATCCACGTTCCAGTGGTGCCTTCTTGACGTCACATTGGGTCAGCTGGCTCGCAGCAGACACTTTGACGGCGTGTTGACATGCACTTCTGCAGGTGCGCTCTGGGTTTGCAGCGCGCTGCGCGGCATTCGACACACTTGACCAGCTGCCGCCACTCGCGCCCGCGGCGTTGGACGCCATGAGCGCTTCACACGGGTGCGCTGGTAGCAAGTTGACAAGGTTCGGGCATGTTTGGGCACCCTATGCCGAGTCTGGGTGGAGCATGCCCTTGGCTTGCTCATGCCTTGAGCTGCCTTCCTCATCAGCAGAGCCTGCCTGTGCTGTCTGGTGTCAGCAGTGTATTGGGGCATCGAAGCGTTGTCCCTCCTCACATTGCGAATGAAGTCTGCCCCACAGGGAGCAGCTCGAGACGCTGCTGCGAGCGGGCCCTCAGCAGCCGCCGCAGCGCGCACCGCTGTCGGGCGCAGGTTCCGAACACCTGGCGGACGCCGCACCAGCCTCCCTGGACCCCGAGCCAGACATGCCTGCCGTGCCGCCGCCACGCTGGGCCCCGACCGCACAGGTGGCGGCCGCTGGAGCGGCGTCCTTGTCAGCCGCCAGCACGCCTGCACAGCTCGGCAGCGCGGCGACCGGCGGCTCTGTTGGCGGCGCGGCGGCAGCTGGCGGCGCTGTTGTCAGGAAGAAGGAAGGAGTAGCAGCCGCGGGCAGTGATGACTTCTCGCGCCGGCGCCGGCTCCTCTCGTTGGCAGGCTGGCACGCGGTGCCGGTCCCTTTCGGCGGTGTGGCCCCTGCTGCGAAGGCAACATTCCACGGTGGCGGCCAGGCTGCCGCCCAACCAGGGCAGGAGCCGTCAGCAGACAGCACGCCTGCGGCAGAGTCGGCGCCGCAGGCCCATCAGCCACAGGTGTGCACACAGACTTGCATTGTGGTTTTGCATCCGCATTGCTGCCTGCCCACCCACGTCGGCTGCTTCTGCAAGGGGTGACAAACCCAGCAGTGACTCTGCACATTCAAGGCCTGATGGCTGATGGTGTGAGCATCAGCTGTGCCGTCGCCGCTGCAGGAGCTGCTGCCGGCGGGCCAGGCGGTCATCTTCTGCCGCCTGTGCGGCGCAAAGCACGGCCTGTGGTCGTTTCTGGGCGCCGACAGTCCAGACTTAACCGCTGCCCGCCGCTTCCGCCTTCCAGCTGCCGTCAGCCGCAGCAACACGGCAGCCCACAGCACCCCGGCCCGCCTCGGGGCGCCCGCATCCGCACCTTCGAAGCTGCAGGCCGGGCCGAGCTCCGCCGACGCGGCGACGCCGGTGGCATGGCGCGGCTTTGGCAGCCCGCAGCTGAACGGCGGCAGCAGCGGCGCGGGTGCCAGACCGCAGCTGGTGACAATCGCCGGTGGGCAGCTGGGGGCGCTGCAGCCGCCGGGCAGCAGCAGCGGCATGCTCGCGGGCACCGGCAGCGCAGGCGGCGTCAGTGCCACCCCCACAGCGCTGACGGTGCCGTTTGGGTCGAGAAGCCGAGGTATGTGTATGCTCAAGCCTCTTTCTCAGTGTAGTCGTTTCTTCCTGCAGTAGCAAGTGTGACAGCCCCTTGTGTCTGTGACCCTCATATGGCCTGCCGCCATGCGACACATAGCACCGCATATTGCATCTGTGCAATCCCGGCCAGCCCGACTTGCATTTCTGTGCTGTTCGACTTGTGAGCAGTGCGGCCTCCTATCCTGCAGATGCGCCGCTGTTTGGTACGCCAGCTCGCACGACGCGGCCTGCTCTGGGCTCTGCCGCCGCCGCCACGATTGCCGGCGGCACGACGCCCGCCCGGCTGCCAGACGCGGCTTCGGCTGGCGCTGCAGCCGCTGCGCTGGCCGCCGCTGGCCGGATTTCCGGGAATGGCACACCCACTCTTGGAGCCCTAGACCCTAAGCAGGTCCTCGTCACACCGGGGCGCCCGACCCAGCAGCCTTTCGCAGCCAGCAATGGCGGGCCCAGCCGCAACGGCGGCCGGCAGGCGCAGAGTGACATAGGAGCACGGTCTGCCCCCGGGTCGGCAGCACAGACGCCAGAGGCGGCAAAGGCCAAGTCGCCATTTGGCGCCGGCGCGGCCTCAGCGCCGGTGTTCGGCATCGCGGCCATGCGTGCGGCCTCGGTGGGGACGTCTGGTAGCGCCGGCGCGGTGACGGCGGCCGCACCTGCAGCGGCAATGGCCACGACCCAGAAGCGTGGGCGTGACGATCCCGAGCCACAGCCCAGGTGCGCTGCATCTCGTGCATCCTGCTCCTACATGGCTCTGACGGCGTGTCCGACAGGAACTGGCACAGAGCCTGCGTAGTGGAGCCTGTCGGTACTGACTGCTGACAGCGATTTGGTGCACGAGCACGCGGCAGCATCCTGCGTCCTTTTCCAGACAAGTCCTCTGTCTGGCCTGCAGCGAGGCGGCGGCGCCAGCAAAGCGGCCGCGCATGACGCAGCCGCCGCAGGAGGTGCCTGATGCGGAACCATCATCGGGTGAGGCGGCAGTTGCGGGCGCCAAGGCCGCTGGTGCCGCAGCGCCGGTGCTGGCGGCGCAGGCAGTACCGGTGGCTGCGCTGGACCCGCTCAAGCTGCACAGGTGCAAATCCTGTAGCAGAAGTGTCCATGTATCGTCAGGTTCATGCTGAAGACTGCCGCCTTCAGCTTTCGGCGATGCTGTAGGTGCACTCTACATGACCCCTTGCCACCAGGCACCCGCGCTACGATGTGCGTGGCACATGAGATCCGACTGCATGCAGCTGCTCCGCAGCTGTTCACAGCGATCTCTCGAACAACCTTGGTGCCTGTGCCAACCAGGCCGTTCTGCCCCTGGGTCAAATGGCACGAGGCGGGGGGCGCGAGCCGCTGCGGCTGGGCCTGGAGCCTGGACGCGCTCGTGCCGCCGGCCGACAGCGGCGCAGGCAGCGCCCAGGCCTCCGAGGTGGTGCAGCTGATGATTCGACTGTGGCATCACGTTTTACGCTTGTCAAAATGCTCCAGATCCTCGTACGTCCAAGTGGCTTGCCTCTTGTGCACGGGTGCGGTGGCAGGCAGCAGCAGATCCCTTGCGTCGCGTTGCCAGCATATCTGTGGCTTGTTTGTTTGCACGCCTTGTGTGTTCGAAGCAGCCTGCCCGTTTCCCACTGTCTAGTCATGAGGTACTCGACTGCTGCAGGCTGCGCCGAGAGACAGGGCTTCCCTGGTCATGTCCCTCCTGAAGAGGGTCGGTGTGCGGCGCTGACATGGCTGCAAGGCATGTATGTGCCTGCTGCACCGATCGAAGGGCACAGCGCAGCCTGGGCAAACGGCTGTCTTGGGCAGGAGATATGCGATGGCAGGATGTGGCAGGCCTCGGCTTAGAAAACCAAAGAGGGGGGGGGGGACCTCCTGAGGAGGTTGTGTGTGTGTCGGACACAGCGCCAGAGGGCACTGCTGGCTGGGGAGACGCCAGAAGAGGCAGTAATGTGCGGCCTTGCAGTGCCAACCAAAACTCTTGCAACATGCTCACGGTGTTTGTCCGCAAGTGTAAACCACGCGACGATGAATCAACAATGATTATGCGTGCACCATCACCAGAAACCACTACAACCAGCATCATTAGAAGCACCAGAGGGCATACGGCACGTCTGCCGTCAGCACGCGCGATCACTGGAAGAAGTAGACGTTCTTGAACCACTGCGAGGTCCGCACAGCTGGAGGTCAGCACACTGCGTCCGCACTCATCAAGCGCGCTGGTGGTGTCGCTCTGATGGCGCCAGCAACGGGTCAACTCGGCCCTGCAGTGCACTCCTCTGCAACAGATCCACCCCTCATAAAAGTCACTAGAAGTCCGAACGCCACGCAGCTGCCTCACCTGTGCATCCTCTGGCTTGGTCTCTGCCAGCTGCGCGCCCTCCACCATCTGCTCGATGTCCTGCGGGCAGCAGAAACAGCACCAACGTCTGCGGATGTGAGACGTGACAGCAGCACGATGGATGGTGCGCCCCAGTGTTTCTTTCTCTGCGCCTGCCATGAACCGGCACACCATACACGCTGCTGACCACATGATTGAAATGATGCGAGCCCCGAACGCAGAAACCCCGCTGCATCCTGCAGCCTGCTTTGATCCGCAAGCACTGCCCACATCCCGTGCACGCTCTGCCCCGCAGCGCTCAAGCCGCCGGTCCGCAGCGCAGGGCTGGCCCAGCCACCGTGGCCGCGTCCTGGTGCCTGCAAACCCTGCAATTTGAACAGCGTGGCGGCGCGCCCCCAGCCGCGAGGTCACTGCTCGGGCCGGCAGCGCTGGTCCCCAACGCTGGGCTAGGTGGCGCAGGCAGCAAAGGTGGGCCTCTGCTCAGAAGGCCTGTGCGGGAGGAGACGGCTGCCCAGGGCAGCCTCTGGCCAGGGGTCGTTCCCCGTCGAAGTGTGGCACCTTGACGAGGCGGTCAAAGGGCTGCGGGCGCTTGGTCTTTTTGATGTCAAGGATGGTGTCCGGCGTTGCGTCCTCGCCGTACAGCGCCGCATTTTGTTTGGCGTCCACCGCAATGCGTGCCCCTGAGCAGGGAAGTGGTCACAGATGGCTATAGACATAAGATATTAAACCACGATTGAAGACGATTCGTCAGACTTCAGGACGAGTCGAGGCTCGGGGTGTTTCAGGGTCCAGGCCGTGCAGCGCCGCACTCAGCTTCCCGTGGGCAACGCCCTGCTCAGATGCTGGAGTGCTTGTGAAGTACTTGTTTATTGCGGGGGTCAGGGTTGAGGGGGATGTGGCGCGGTCCTGGGTTCGCAAAAACTGCTTCCTGTTTGGGATGCACAGCGGTGCACGCGATTGTGCAGGAGGTTGCAGGGTCTAGGGCGATTCAGGGCAGACTCCAGGCGGTGGGATTAAAGGGTTTAGAGATTGGGCCCAGGGCGTTGCAGGCAGGGACATGAGCGCGGTGCGTCTCCTGAGAGGGCAGGCCTGGAGCCGCAAAGCGAGACTCGCCTTGCAGCGGCAGCATGAAGGGGCGTTGGCTGCCCTGCTCGATCGCATAGCCCACCTCAGGCCGATCCGGCACCATGGACCTGCGCAGCAAAGCCAGCTTGTACGGCAACCCCCTACCCCAGGTGCCACTGCGAGGCTGGTCTGAGGGTTCAAGGGATGCGCGGCCGAGCGGGCAGGTCACAGCAGCCTGGCGCCTGCTGCTCGCGAGCCCCTACTCGAAAGCGTAGCACCTACCAGCGCAGCGCAACACCCCGCCCCAAGGGCGGCATGGGTCCGCGGCAAGCGCAGCAGCCAGGGCATGTGCAGCTAGCTTTCAGCAATGTGCGTATCGTGGCATCAGGGCACTTCGTGTGCTGTGGTACCTGCTGCAGATGGAGTCCTGGCGTGTTGCCCAGTCACCACCCAACCGCCAGTTCACCAGCAGGGGTGCAACCAGAGGCCACACAGGGAGGRSGGGCAGCACCTGACGCTCTGGCTGCGGCCACGGCTGTGGTCAGAGGGCTTGACATGCTGGCTGAAGTCACCGGTGGTGTGCCGCCGCTTGCCGAAGTTGCCACTGCCGAGGCTGCCGTTGAGCAGGCTCTTGCCCAGGGACTTGACCTTGAACATGCTGGACTTTGGCGGCGAGCCGACCATTAGTTCCTCCTGCGCGCCATTGTATGCGAAGGTGAATGCAGAAGGGATTTGAGTTGCATTATGCACCCCACCACAACTGACCAAAACAGTAGCTGAGGGGACAGCAAGCGAAGTTCGTGAAAACTTAAATCAGATATTGCATCAGAGCCAGAGATCAGAAGTTGCATTCGCAGGGTCGTGCTCTTCCTGCTGCTGCCGTTGCTGCCAGCCATTGACCACGTCGCAGGCGCCCACAAAGCGGCAGCTTGCGCCGCTGACTTTGAATCAGCAGTCGACAAGGAATGTTAGTTTCCCACCTCATCTGTGGCCTCGTCCTCAGGCGCAAAGTCCACCTCGGACGCTTTGAGCCGGTCCAGCGCCTCCTGGCTGGGCAGCACCATGACAACGTGCACCTGCTCCATGTCTGCGGCAGCAGACGCACGACAGGTAAGCCTCTCTGCATCTCTGGGTGCACGATGTGCATTTCCACCCTCCGAGTCGCCTCAGGCGCAGGCAGCACCATCACCACATGCGCCTGCTCCATGTCTGCGGCGCACAATCAATGCGACATTATACTTTGCGCGACAGTTGACTGTGGTGTCCAGCGTCCGGCTCTCTAGCACAGTGCCGACGCTGCCTCCTGGCCGAGCAGTCGGGCAGTGCTCCATGTGCCAGCTGTTCAACATAGTCACTGCTGCCGAGGGGCTTAAGAATGGGGCCAGCGCCTTCCGGGGTGGCAGTCCTCAAGATGTGCACCTGGTCCAGGTCTGCAGCGGACCACAGGTGAAGCAGTGGGTTTCAATTTGGCCCAGCAACTTGTTGATGGCGCTGCAAGTGCCGAGCTGGCGAGGCAGTGGCTGCCAGTGCCTCCTGACTAGCAGCACCATCCCGTGTATGCTCGCTCAGTGCCACCAGCGCGGCGTGCATTGACACTTTGAGCTCTTGATCTGCATCTTGTGCCACCGCGTTGGTGAAAGATTTTCGCATGGCACCCAGCTTGTGGCATGGCACTTTGAAGGGTCGGTCGACGCGAACATCTTCCAACACAGTCCGCTGGTAAATGCAGCAGGCGCCTGGTGCAAGGCTGCCGGCGGTGATGGCCGGCAAGGTTCCCAGTCGAGCGGCCCTGCCAAGGGCTGCGCCCCCACAAAGCTTACCTAACCCGCAACTGTCGGCGACAGCAGCCCGGATCAGGGGCGCACTGCGGCAGGCGGGCGCAGATGCCGATGGTTATTCAAGGCAGTTGGCGTGATCATAGTCCTCCTACTATCAATGAACAATGAAGATTTGATGCAGGACGCACTGCGGTAGGCGGGTGGCAGGCCGCGGACGTCGATGGTGAAGTAGGAGGGTGCGGACCAGCGCGTCTCCCGCCGCGAGTTGGTGCTGCGCCCGATGACGAAGCCGCTGCCGCGCAGGAACTTGACGCCCGTGCCCGTCGACTTGAGCATGCCGAACGCCAGGCCCTGCGGTGGCAGTGTGGCAGGCAGCCAGTTGGGGCAGCTGCAGAAGCGGCAACACGTCATCATCCGCTGGGAAGCCGACGGGCGAGTCGCGGCGGACGATGCGGCGAGTGGAGACCAGCGGCTGCGGCGGTTCCTGCAGCAGGGCGCCGCCGCGGTAACTGACGCGCAAACCGCCGGGTGGGAGCTGCCGGCCGGTCGCCCGTGGCACATCCGGGCAGCAGCGTTTAAACCCTTCAGGCGTTTGTACCCTTCACCTTGGCCTGGCGCACGGCGGTCATGTCGAGGGGTTCGCTGTCCTCCGGCAGCCACTTGGGCGGCAGCGTGACCTTGCGAAGCAGCTTGAAGGCGTCTTGAGCGTCCACCTCCTCCCCTGTCAGCTTGGCCGTCTGCGGGGAGATGATCAGGGTGACAGCCGTCAGAGCCGGGTTGGGAGAGACAGCTCGCAAGGCGTGCCACGCGCCCACCGCCCCCCTCACCAGGCATTGCCGTCTGCGGGCCAGAGCAATGCACAGACTCAGTCGTAGACCGTTTCAGGGTCCGTGGCGAGTGTTGCCAGATCCCAGCCTGAGTTCGTCTTGTGAGAAGAACGCGTTCATCTCCCTCCCCACTCAGCTTGGCTGCCTGCAGTCAAGGTCACGAGAAAGCGGCTCAAGGGCAACATGTCACATGTGCAAGAAAATCAGCTGCGTCTGATGTGCCTGGCGGATTTTGGCGGCAAAAACGAGGCGCAATGCCACGCCCTTGTCCAACGCCAGTAGGGCAGCGCTGGCGGCTGCACCCTGCCAACTCTTGCCCTGACCCTGGAACCCGGCTTTTCCCGATGCGCCGCAGGTTCAGGGTTTAGGGTTTTGGCACCTTGTCGGTGAGCTGGCGCGCGGCGCCAACGAGGGCGCGCGAGATGACGCCCTTGCTGGCGCCGGCGTGGCCGGCCAGCGCCGCCCCGGTCCCAATGTCCAGCTGCTTGACCAAATACTCGCCATCGTACGCCGCCTGCGTGGTTGCGGCAGGCAGAAGATTTGCTGTGCGCCTCGGCTGAATCCATGTGGCCTTTGGTCCAGGAACTAGGCCGAATGTGATCAGCACGTTGCAGGCCTGCTCCTGGCAGCAGCTGCTCGTGGCCATGGCTGCCTCGGCATGGCGCTGCTGTTAGAGCTGCATGTGTATGCGTCGCAGCTCGGTTGCGGGTCGCCGCTCAGACAAACCCACCTTGAAAAAGCGGTGCTTGACGAGCTTGTCGGCGGGCGTGCGCCCGGCTGGGTCCTTCTGCAGGCACTTCGCCACCAGGTCCTGCAGGTCCTGCAGTATGGATGGAAAACCCGAATGCTCAATGATTCAACACCTTCAATTGCTGAACAAGAGCTGAACAACCTCGCCGCGAGGGTCTGCACTGTTCCAAGCCGCCAGCCGGTTGCCGCAGAAGCATGGTGGCTCTTTCCCAGCAGAGCTGCAGAGCCTGCCGCCGACCGGGGCAGGCGTCCAGGTGCGCAGTGGCCGATCCCCAAACTACTGCCGCGCGAGGGCGCGCAATTGCAGGGAGTTGGCTGTCTTTCGAGGTGGCCGCTGTCTCGGCCTGGACTGGAGTCCGGCCCTACCCGCCAGCTTCACAGCTCCAGGTACCAAGCGAGGGCCAGCAGTGACACCAGACAAGAGCCAGCGGGCAAAGAGGTCCGCACATCGGTGAAGCGCTTGCGCCGATCAGTCGACTCCAGCACGGGGGGCGCCTCATTCAGTGTCTTCATGAGGATCTGGTCCAGGTTGCAGTTCTGCAGCGGCGCCGCCCCCAGCGCAAACTCCAGCAGCGTGATGCCGAAGGACCAGATGTCGGCGCTGCAGTTGTACCTGTGAGGCCAGCATGTTTGTTTTCGTCACTTTCACACGAGACACAGGCGTGCGTGCGGTGCATCGCTCCGCAGCGGCCCAACGGCTCTGGTGACCGGCACCTGCTGGCAAGGGCGCGCCTCGTGTGCACGCTGGTGATCACTGCAGCTTCCATCACAAGCGCTGCCGGAGAACGGGTGCAGTGGCGGCGCTGAGCTGCCAGGACAGGAAGCAGGGGCGGCGTCCCAGACACAGCGCCATGGAGTCAAGGGAGCTGGGGGGGACGCAATGGTTTCATTGCGGTCAATTCAAATCAACTCGAAGAAAGGGAAACAACGCACTGCTGGCCATCCTCCATGACCTCTGGCGCCATCCAGCAGGGCGTGCCAGCAAAGGTGGTGCGGGACAGGTAAGCCGCCATGCCGTCCGAGCTCATGCGGTCCTGTGGAAAAGCGGCCGGAAGCTGGCTCAGTGGGCACCGTGCGCGGATGCGAGGCAGCTCACCTACCTGGCACCAGTCAGCAAGGAGGCGGACCGCCAGAGACAGCGACCTCCATAGCGGCATGCATTGCAGAAGCGGAGCAGGTGCTGTTTGCAACAGTGCCTCGCCGTCAGGGCGTACAGGCGGGGGCGTGCAAGACGTGACACCCCCAGGAACAATGGCACACTTGGCTCTCACCCCAAACGAGCAGGTGGGGTCTGACGCATCCTCACCTTGCCGTCGGGGTGGGCATGCAGGCGATGGTTGCGGGACATGGCAGCCGCGACGCCCATGTCCGCCAAAATAACCTTGCCCTCCTGGTCGATCAGGATGTTGCCTGCCTGCGAGTATGATATGTACGGCGTGAGAGCTGAGAAAGCGCAGCGTGTTCATCTGCTCGGGAGCGGCCCCAAAACGCCAGGATGGGATGCTGCCCTCCTGGTTGAAAAGGGTGATTCCCGCCTGCGCGCGAGGAGCTAGTGCATCACGACGAGCCTTGGAGGCGACCAGCAAGGGAAAGGGGGGTTACAGGCGGCGCTGACGTGTGCTGCATGACACCTCGCGCTGGACAGCTGCACTCATGGAAGGTTACCGCCTGAGCGTTGCGCCAACTAGCCTCGTGACGTTCCCTTGGGAAACTGTCAGCACCTGCGGACAGGGCAGGCAACATGCCAGGAAGGGATGCCAGCTGCGATGCCACCCGCCAGACAATCCTGTGCAAGCTTGCCTTGAGGTCGCGATGGATGTAGCCGTCCTTGTGCAAGTACGCCAGCGCGTGCAGCACCGGCTTCATGATTGTCGCGATGCAGTGCTCGTTCAGGCCCTGCGGCACGGCGGCAGCGACACCTTCATGGGCATCCCGATGATGGTGGACCTCACATGGTGGCACGTCCACGGCTGCCAGGATGCTGGACTGAGTTCGGCCAGCCTTGCCTGTTGGCAGCGGGGCGGCACAGCATACAAGACATTCAGAGGTGGCTGGGCTCGTCAGCCATATCCAAGTTATCCCACACGATGCCGCCGGCCACTCACATTCGAGTTGTTACGCTTCATGATGTCGGATGCGGAGCCACCGGACACATAGGGCATGACCATCCACAGCTGATCGTCCACCAGGAAGGCGGCGTACAGCGGCAGGATGTTAGGGTGCTTCAGCAGCTTCATCGTCTGCACCTCCACAATGATAGAGGGCTGCGGCGCAGCAGCATGTCAAGTCAGTGGAATGAGTCTGAGTGTTTGAGCGGATCCATTGTCTGCACGTCCGCAATGACAAACGGCTGCGTCACAGCAGCTGGCTGCTCGATGCAATGCATCACATAAGTTGCAGCCTTTGCTGTTGTGACAGAGAAATGCACGACACCCACACTCCCGATCATCCCTTATGGGAGAGGGCAGTCTTGTGAGCATACTCGCTGGCATAAGGTTGCGCGTCTGTAGGCACAGGGTGTAGTAAGATTGCGACATAAATCACCAGGTTGATGCTGGGCTCATCCAGGTTGACGATCTTTACCGCCACGTCCACATCCTGACTGGGGCAGTACGCCAGCCACACCTGGCGCATTGAAATACAATCTGTCATCGGACCAGACTCCCAAGTCTCTTGAAGCACAACAAGATTATCTTAACCGCATGGCCGAGCTTTGGCGATGCATGCTGCACCAATGTGGAATACAAAGCAATTTTCAGGAGGTTGCCAACAAGTCAGAGTGGGCAATTTCTTACCGTGGCGGTGGCGCCCTGCCCCACCTCCTCCACCAGCTCATACTCGTCCGCATCGGCGGGGTAGAAGCCAAAGTTCCTACAGGGATAGACAGCAACCCATCAGAGGCCTTGCACCTGCTCCTTTCGATGCACCTGGCTCCTGCAGCAACCTTGGCAATGTTGGGCAATCGTCCAGCTGGACTGCGCTGTCCGATTCGACAACACCCTGACTTGCGCCGCCAGAAGCGCAGCCCTGTCAGAACCCACCAGGCGTCGGATGCATGGCGTTGGATGCTGCTGGCTGCCTCGCTGATCGCGGACTGCAGGTTACCGTACGACCGGCTCTCGTGCACGCTGCCGTCGCTGCCGCCGTGGCCGCTGCCGCCGCTGCGGTGGAGCGTCAGGTCGCTCACGGTCTGGTACAGAGTGCGGCCATGCCCCGAGCCGTCCTCTGAGCTTGACCGCTTCAGCTTGTCGGCCAACTTGCCAACTGTTCTCTCCTTGATCGAAGCGGAGAAGGAGACGCTGGAGGCAGACGGCCGCCGGCTGCCGCCGCTGCCGCCGCTGGCACCACCGGGCGAGTCGCCAGTGGCGGCGCCGCCATCAAGCAGTGCCGCCAGCTTGGACGACGAGCCAAAGGACTTGGAAAGGCTGGGCTTGAGGCGCCCAAGGCCGCGGCCGCTGGGCCCCGAGCCGTGCAGTGGCGGCTTGGTCTCCGACGGCAAGGATGGCTCTGGCGCGGAGCCAGGCCGTGGATGTGCTTCCGACATGCTGTGCACCCAGCGCCAGGCTCAGCGGAACGGCACACGCCGCCGCGGCATCTGCAGAAAGGCTGCGCCGTGCCAGCGGCCGGTCACAGGTCGCCTTCTAACATTGGATTCTCGGCATCCGTGGCTGCATGCCCCAAAGCCGAGGACAAGCTGCTGCGATGGTCACAGTGGCACCAGACCGCACCCCTTCCAGGACAGCAGTCCTAGACCAAGGCCTCAGGTTGCCTTAAAGCTGTGGCTGGGTCGGGATCATCCTCGATGCTGAGCTGCAGGGTGCACTCTGTCTCGACGGCCCAAAATGCCTGAAAGACACACTTGACCTTGACAAGCCTTGCTGGTCTGTGCGGAGGGTTCGCTGCTGCGATACGGTCGAATGAAGTGGAAACAAAGTTCACGACGGATCGCCAGCGCTCAAACGAACGCTGCGCGTCACACTGCTGTGTACGAGACGGACGCAGCGGTCCGACATATGAGGCTCGCGAGATCGTCTGCGCACCTGCAGCCTCAAAGCTAGCAGTACGAGTAGGAAAAGGGATTCAGATATGGCTGCACGAACGTGCTCACTGTGCGCTGGCCACGAGCTGTATAGATACTCGAGTGCTGGATCCTGGGGATGACCCAACATGCCACCTCATCACGCATCACCCATGCCCGTTTTGGTCCCGGGGTCCCACTCGACCCCAGGCTGCGATCGCACTCAAGTTGAAAGCTTGTGTTCCACGCTGGCGCCACGATCCATCAGCTGCCGTTTCGGCCGTGGTGCGCCAACAAAACAAAAGTGACCTGCTGGCATACCTCGCCGGAGCGCCGCTGCTAGCGACTGTCGCGTTCGTGCGCACCAGTGCCGTCCGGTTGTCAGGCCGGAACCTCGCGTACTAGTCTGTTCCAGCAGGCTACGGGCAATGGGGTCTGAGGCGTCGTGAATTCACCTCACTATTTCAGCAGAAGCGCTTCAACGCTGCCATGGAGGATTTCATGAACAAGCACATAGACTTCAAGAACGAGCGATACCAGACGGTGAGCTTGGTCATCATGCTCCGCGCGCGATCCGCGCTGAGGCGATAATGTCGTAGCTGATGGCAGAGTGTTTGCCACCGCTGCAGATACGAGAGCTGGGCAGGGGCAACTTCGGCGTGACGATGCTGATGCAAGACAGGGAGACCAACGAGTACGTTGCTGCAAAGTTTATCCAGCGGGGGGCAAAGGTGAGCCGTGTGCAAACGCATGCCTGCGCTGCTCGCGCCCCAAGTGCAAGCCATTGCCAGGCACTGACCCCCGGCCCTGCCGTGCCTGTCGTGCCGCAGATCAACGTGAACGTGGAGAGGGAGCTGCTCAACCACAGGCCACTGCTGCATGCCCACATCATCAGATTCAGAGGTGCGCGCTCTGTTCAACTGGTCAGCCTGCCTGCAAACAACTAAAAAGCAAAACCATTATGACATGACAAAACTTGCACAGGCCTGCCTGAGCGAACTCTTCCTGCAACGCAACCCACCCCGCCAAACTTGCAACAAGGATCTCAAACAATTGTCTTCCGCTCACTGCGGCCCGCTGCATCCCACAGAGGTGTTCCTCACCACGACACACATTGCGATCGTGATGGAGTATGCCTCCGGCGGCGAACTGTTCGAATTTGTGAAGCGGTCGGGGCGACTGTCAGAGGACGCCGCCCGCTTCTTCTTCCAGCAGCTCATCTCTGGCGTGGACTACTGCCACAGACAGGTGCATGCCTCGGCGCGGCCCGCTGCCATGCGCCAGAAGCTTCTGTGTGTTGCAAGCCTGCAGTAAGGCTTGCTGTCATACCGGCGCGCGCTGTTGCTGCCTGCTGCCGCATGACACACTCTCCGGACATCTGAAGGGTCCACAGGGTCGGGCGCGCGCCTCGCGGCCTTGTGCTGCCTGACGGAATCCTCCTTACCGAGGCCTGCAGAGGCTGTCATGGACTGAAGCACGCTTCAAAGTAGTGCGCCAACCTGCCGGCCCGCCGCTGACGAGTGCGCGAGACGGCCGGTCGCTTTAAGGTCGTAGGCTCCGGCACCTGCTGCAGCTCGGTGCTGTTCTTGAGCAGCAGCCCAGCCTGGCGCCTGTTGGCTACTTGACTGCAGGGTGCCTGGTATCAGCAGGCAGATGACACTGGGTTCTTTGGCTGCACAGGGCGTCTTCCACCGGGACCTGAAACTGGAGAACACGCTCATCGACAGGCAGCCGAACTCGGCGCCGCGGCTCAAAATCTGCGACTTCGGCTACTCAAAGGTGAGCCATGTGCCTTTTCGGGCATCGATCGCAGGTCAGATCCTCGTCAGCGACAAGCTGACAGGGCAGACCACTCGAAGTCGGGTCTGACTTTGAGGCTGTGGCATGCGCTGCGATGTTGACAGCGCAATAGCCTCCGCTGAGCTGACTGACAGTGACAGCACTGCGAACCGCATGGCACGCGTTGAACGGTTCGCAGCCCATCATGGTAACACCAACTGAGCGTCTTCCTCCTCGCACTATGCGCCACGAGGTGAACGGCTCGGCAGCCGAAAGGCGCCAAGGGCTCAGATCGCTCCCGCATTCGTTGCACTGCTTGCTGACCGCACTGCCTCCCGCCGCTGCGCAGCACGCAGTGAACGACTCGCAGCCGAAGAGCGTCAAAGGAACGATCGCATACCTGGCGCCAGAGGTGGTGCTGTGCAATTTCAACAAGGCCAAGTACGATGGCCGGCAGAGCGACATCTGGTCCTGCGGCGTGATGCTGTACCTCATGCTCATCGGCGCGTACCCGTTCCAAGACGGCACCAACCCCGCCATGTTCTCCAAAACCGTCAAGGTGCCACCAGAGTCCGCTGAATTTTGCCTGGTTGGTCGCCGCCATGCGTGAGCAGAGGGAGGCAGAGGTTGCCACCCACTGCTGGGTTGGCAGCCGCGCCTGTGAACTGCGCCACACGATGACTGATGCGGACGCGCACATGCTGCTGCAAACCTGTGATCGTGTCAACCTGAGCGCGCAACGCCAAGCCGACCACGCCTGTCTCGCAGAAAATCGTGACGGCGGATTATGTCATCCCGGAGGGCATCTCGCTGTCGGCTGAGTGCAAGGACCTCATCCGTTTCATCTTTGTGGTCAATCCGGGCCAGCGCATCAATTTGGACCAAATCAAGACGCACCCCTGGTTTGTGCGCAACTTGCCGCTGGAGCTGCAGCAGGGCAACCTCAACCCGACAGTGCCCACCCAGGTGACGGAACTATCCTGTTTCTGACAAGCATATTGACGTTTTTCATTGGACCGCCTGCTGGCAATTTGGAATCGCAGGGTCGTCGAGTTCGCGAGGAGACAACGCGAGGAGACAAAAAGTGCATTTCAGTGTCTTGCCTGCTCGCTGAAGTAACGTTTGTCCGGCGCTGCCCCCGGGGTTTCGCGGCTGATGCTCACGTGTTCCAACTCGTACAGGCAGACGACGTGCAGTCCTCAGAGGCAGTCAAGGCCCTCGTGGAGGAGGCGCGCACCGTGCCACAGCAGGCAGATGCCACAGGCGGCGCAGATGACATGCATGAGTGACAGATGCCAATCCGCTTCGACCAAAGCTCCAGCATGAACAACGGTCATCACAACGTGCATGTGGGCTTGCTGGAGCTGGAAGCACGACAGAGCTATCACTTGTTGAAGAACTCAGGACAGGTAGCTGGGATGGGATCTGCACATTAAGGATGTGCGCTTGCAGCTTTGTTGGTCGGCGCGTCGGCAAAACCTGCACATGGGGCACTGCGCTTCAAATTCGTGACATTTGCTGCCTGTTCTATAACAGATCGTTCACTCTACATGAATGGGCACAACAATCACAGACGGACAGACAGACACACATAAACGGGCACAACAATCAAAGACAGGCATCAGCGTTTCGAAGCAGTGGGGCTGCATCGGCGGTCCTCGGCGGCGTTCTGAGGGGAGCGACCAGAGAGGCATCACGAGAGCTGAAGCTGGCCATCAGTGGCCATTTCGAGTTATATAGCATGCCTCGGTCAGCAGCAGCAGAATCACGACCGATCTGCCGCAGTTTCTTGAGCTTGCTTCCGTCGTCTTGAACCTTGCTCAAGATCTGGGGTCAATGGACACATATTCGGAAGGCCACAATTGCATCAAAAGCATGTCCAGGTCCTCTGTTTGACTGAAGCTCAGCCCTTGAAACCTGGCGCCTCGACGCCCCCGATACATAAGCCGGACTAAGCAGGTTTTGTTTCGGAGCGAATGACTGGTGGGGTTGCAAAGCCCGTGTAGCGCCAGGACGACGAAGAGTACCGTTAGGCTTCAGCTAGAAGAGCTGTACCTCATCACATAGCTGCGGGTCCTAAACCTGAGGCCAGTCGGCCAAAGCTGCATCGGGCATCGGACACCCTTTGACCCTGTGCTCGTCAGAGGGCACACCATGGTCGCGAATATCATGCTGGCGTTGCACTGCAAGAAGACGGAGGCCATCGACTTGAAGGGCCCCATCTGGGAGTACATATCCAACACCTACTCGGTGGAGCAGGTCCGGCGTCCTGCCCCGGCTTTTGGGCCATCATGCCTGTTAATAAACCCCTGCATTGCCTTGCTTTCGGGCCTTGACTGCTCCACATGACGCCAGGAGATTTTTACACTCCTTCAACCACGTCGACTTTCCTGCGGCGAAGCCACATATGGTACTGTGCCACGGAGGCCAACAGGAACGCCTCCCGAGCATGACAGCCGCCCCTCTTCTCGCTGCTCGCAGGCGCAGGATGCACAGGAGGACTTGGAGATCATCCAGGGCCAGCGTGGGCAGATCGTGGGCATGGCTGGCTCGCTGCCCGCCCTGCGCGACACCATGATCAAGTACGTCCGCCTGTTCATGACATTTACAGCGTCAGCGGCTCCCGCTACCCCAGGCTCTGCACAGCTGGTCATGTTGCACGGCACCCTCATGAAACTGCAAGCCAGAAGGAAGACGAGCACAAGGGCGGCACCCAATGGCGGGGCGCCTGCAGCCCAAGCTACCATGCTGGCAGCTTTCCCTGCCGCGAGCGGGTTTGAATGCCTGTAGCCCACAGCGGCGCCTGACGCTCTGCTGTGCCTGTGTGCTGCACAGGTACTACCGGGCGCTGAGCTCCATCGAGACACGCTTCCCCATCTCCAAGGACGCGGGGCACGTGCATGTGGCCTTCCAGTGGTATGACGCCTTCCGTCCCACCAAGCGCGCCGAACAGGTTTGGCGACCCCTCCTCGAAGACCGTTTGGGACACCTCTTTCGTGCCCTGTGATTGCGGCTGTGCTTCAGCACCTTTTCGATTGTAGTGGTGCAGGAGCGCCTGACCCATCCGCAGCCTTTCAGCCATCATTCCCCTTCCGGACAAACTCATTTCATGATAACTTCTACCCGGCACTGCCCTGTGTGCATTTCCACAAGCTTCACCGTCCGAAATTTGCTCCCGAGACGGAGAGGCCGCCCGCTCACCCGCAGGCAAGCATCCACTTCGAGAAAGCGGCCATCCTGTTCAATATTGCGGCAATTGCCAGCCAGCTGGCGGTGGCGGCGGACCGCACCAGCGATGCCGGCGTGAAGGAGGCCGCTCGCCTGTTCCAGGTCAGCCACTGGCAAACTTGCAGGCAGGCTGGGGAGCCCACCGGCCCAGATAAACGCTGAGAACCCACTGCATCAGCCCATGTGAGGGCATGCCGAGCCGCGTCACAGAGATTGCGGAGACGGAGCCGGTGTGGCGGCGACGCTTTCAAGCGGCCTGATGAGTAGCACCAAATGTCGAGGCGAGTCGATCGGCACGTGCTGATCCACTGATGTACTTTGGAATGTGTTGCTCGTGCACAGGAGGCCGCAGGCGCCTTTGCCTTCCTGCGGGACGAGGCCAGCCTCAAGATGGACGCGCCGCGGCCTGCGGACCTAGGCCCCGAGGCGGCCGCCATGCTGGAGCGGCTGATGCTGGCGCAGGCGCAGGAGTGCGTCTTCGAAAAGGCAGCTGCGGACGGCAAGTCGCCCTCGCTGCTGGCCAGGTGCGCAGGCCTGGACAGCAGACCTGATCTGCGCGAGGTGCCAAGTCTGCTGCAATCGCCCAAGAGAGTGATTGCACCAGACCGATCTGTGCTGGGTGCCTCGCCCCAGCGAGCGGACGCAGCAGCCTGGCTAAGGAGGCGCTGGGCCGCAAGAAGCCGAGCCACCTGCGGCAGGGCACAACCACCTTTTGGAACTGCTGCGGCCTCAAGCGACCCACCTCCCGGAGAGAACAGGTTCCAGATCGTCTGCCACGATGTGTTCGAGATATGGTTCCGGTCGAGCTGATGCCGGTCGAGCAGACGAACCCTCCAGGCGACTGGGCCGGCGCCCGCAGGATTGCGAAGCAGGCGGCGGCGCTGTACGCGGACGTGCTGTCGGCGCTGGGGCAGCCGCCGCTGGCGTCGCACCTAGACAAGTCGTGGGCGGCGCACGCGGCCGCCAAGGCCGGCATGTACGAGGCGCAGGCGCTGCTGGAGTCGGGCAACGCCTTCCACGCCGAGGACAACATCGCCTCCGAGATCGCGCGCCTGCGGGTGAGCGCGGCCTTCCGTTTCCGGCGACTCGCATCGGCTGCCATGCCCCTCGAGTGCCCTCTAGTGCCCTCGAAGGTTGCGGCACCTCAGACTGTCTGGCGCTCGCGACGATCCACCTTCCAAGCGGCCTGTGTGCTGATTGTGCATGGACCGGACATCCCCCCCCTCCCGCCCCGCCACTCCCAATGACGCTTTGATTTCTTTGACATCTGCTGCCCCCAAACAGGACGCCCAAAAGGCGCTGGCGCCGGTGCGCAAGGACATGCGCGGCTGCAACAAGGAGCTGGTGGACGCCGTCAGGGCGCTGGAGGAGGCCATCGCCCAGCACCTCACCAAGGCGGAGCGCGAGAATGCGACCGTGTACCTGCAGGTGCTTTCTTACTTTGCACGGCATCACATGCCTGCTCAGCAAAGCATGAGCAATTATTTAGAGGGGTGGCAATAAAGCTGAATTAGCGACTTGCAGGTGCGTTACAGGAATATCTCTCGTTCCCCTTGGTGCGGCGCTGGACATTGTGGAAACCCTGAGGGTTCCACACCGCTTGCCGATTGCGCGCCGATTTCGTGCTGAGGTCCCGCGGCGCGCTCGCCGCCATGTGCCATCTTGCGCCACGCTCGACACCACGCCGGCCGTGCTGAAGCGCGAGCGGGGGGATGAGGGGGGTGACACCCCTAAGGGCCGTGGGTGAGGTGTCATTGAACGGCCACGGCAGCAGTACAGCACGCTGTGTCCGGTACATTGAGGCTCGGCTGGCATATCAGCAAATGGACACAATCACACATCATGTAGCCTGACGGGGCGCCGTCGCTGTGCCCTGCAGCGGGTGCCGGCCGCGAAGGACCTGCCGGCCATCGTGTCGGCGATGCTGGTGAAGCCGATGCCGCCGGCGCTGGACGCCAGCGGCGAGGGGCTGTTCACCACCGTCATCCCCGACGGCAGGTCTGTGCCCCCTGCTCCCCCCCTTGATGCACCCACTGGGAGCAGCCCCTCCTGTCAGTGCAGCTTTGCCAGCGGCGCAGGCCGCTCCAGCAGCGCCAAGCACCGTGGGCACCTCTGATGCGGCACCTGATGTTTCACTTTTGAAGTACCTGGCTGGCCTCCGCAGCGCCAGGGGAACTGAGGCGGTACAGCCACACGGTGGCAATGCGGCGGGAGCAGCGGGAGCTGCTGTGCTTGCTGAACCATCCCAGCCGAATTCGGATGTACGAGCTTCATTCGACATCCAAGACTGGATTCGAACTCCTGCTGCCGCAGCGCCAAGGCGCTGAGCCGGTACAGCGACATGGTGGACGCCATGTGGCGGGAGCAGCGGGAGCTGCTGGACGGCGCCTCCGACGAGGCCCGCCTGCAGCTCCGGCAGTGGGAGCTGCCCGAGGCGCTGCAGGTGCGCCTCTCTTTGGGGAGGAAGTGATAGAGGAGGAAGTGATGAGCTTCGGCAAATCATCCGTTCCTTGGGCGCTGGCGAGGCGCTTTCCCAGCTGCACCACTGCCGCTAGGAGCTGCCCAAGGCGCTGCAGGCGTGACAACTTCTGAGTTGCAGGGCAGCGGCGACTGGAGAAACAAGTCAGTGTCAAATGTTGTTTTGCTGTCTTTGCATCAGGCAGGAGCGAGGCAAGCCGCGCTTCGTGCTGGGTTCGCCACGGTGCTGCCACTGGGTGTATTCAGGGGGTTTGGGTTTCGAAAAGGCTGACGAGGGGTCGCGTCGATTCGTTTTGATGGCGTGAAGAAGCTGCAGAAGATGGCATTGTCCAGGACGTACTTGCTAGCTGCTTGCCACCACTGCTCGGCCGCATGTGCAGGTGCTGGATGCTGGAAGCAGCGTGGCGCTGCCGAAGGGCATCTGTCAGGAGCCGGAGAAGGTCGCCACTTGGCAGGATGTGTCCGGCCAGCTGACTGCCACTGCTCGACGGCATGCGCAGGCGCTGGATGCTGGAAGCAGCGCGGCGCTGCCGGAGGGCATCCGTCAGGAGCTGGAGAGGATCGAGGACGCCGGCGGCCTGCGCTTCCTGCAAGATCTGGTGTCCCAGGTCAAGGTGCGACTTTCTGCCGGCCTCGGCGACGCACGTCAGGCGGCTGCTGTGCTTGTCCAGGCAGGCTTGACCGGCCTGCCTCCGTCTGCAAGCACGGTCCGTTCTTCAGGGCCCAATGGCTGTTGAATGGCTTTCAGGGCGGCAGCCCTGTGGGCATGGGGCACCTGGCGGCATGTATCTACTGTCTTGCTGTTATGTCTACTTTCTTCCTATCATGATCAGCAATGGAGACGCCTTTGGCTTCTTGCCCTGAACACGTTGGTTACACATTTGTAAAATTATAGGAGCTTTCCAATCGTCAGCACCTCATGAGTTGAGCCCTCCATCACGCCAAATGCTGCACTGAGAGCTGGAGCGCATTAGGCGTGACAATGAGCTCCAGGCCGGGAGGTGCTGACGACCAGATCGGGAAGGCTCCTGTAGCGGCAAGGCTGCAGAAGCAACTGACGTGGTCAAGGCAGAGAAACCAAAGCCGGAAACCTGGATGGTATCAGCGGCCATGCACCCTTTGAGGTGTGGATAACCCACCCTGCAGCACCTGCGGCGGGCGTTCCTCAGGACATCGACCAGACCGAGGGGCGGCTGGGATCGGAGGGGGACACAGGGCTTCGGCCGCTCACGGATGCAGACTAACAGGAGGTTCGAAGGAGGGTGTTTCTGAAAACTCAAGTTGGAGGTTTCTGTCGGACTGTGCAGGACCTGCGGCGCGTCGCCGCCGAGGAGCTGGACCGCATAGAGGGGCAGCTGGACGCGGAGTCGGGGGAGGACGCGCGGCTGCGGCAGGCCCACGGCGCCGCCTGGAACAGGCCGTCCAGCGCCGCGCTCAACTCGGCGCTGCGCGAGAAGGCTGCCGGCTACAGGCGCGTCGGGCTTTGGGACTCAGTTCGGGTCAGGATCCTGAGCCTGGAGAGTTCCAGCAGCGTCGCGAGAGGGTCACGAGAGCAGGATCCGCCCTGTTGAGCCTGCCCTGTCGGCCTCGGTGAGGGGTGGGAGCGAGGGCGCTGATGCAGGCGTCAGGGGCCGGGGGCTACTGCAGCCGGGTGTGCCGCAGCACGGCGGGGGTGCGGCGGGTTTGGTTGCACTGCCTCGTAGAACAGCAGCCGACGCTCGGTGCTGCCTCCTGGGCAGCAGTCAAGAGGGCGGCATCACCACTGGCACTGCCAGTCTTGCACTGCCACAGGAGAGGATGCTCTCTTGTAGCAAGAGAATGTGACGGCGGTCCTGGCGAGGCAATGCTTGCGAGATCATGCATGCCTTTGTGCCGCACGGCCAACGTGACACCGGTGGAGCATGCTCCCTCGAATGGAAACCAACTAGTATCAGTCATCAGCAAAGAAGATGTGGATGAGGCACTCTGATGACCGTGCCGCAGGGCCATTCTGACGGCTGCCGGCGGCAGCGGCGCGCCCCTAAAGCCTGCTGCTCCACATTGGATGTCCACGCGCGCGAGGCATATGCGTTGTTTCCAGAACCGTACACCCCTGCAAAGGCCTGCTGCTGTGCCGCAGGGCCAACCTGGCTGCGGCAGGCGGCAGCGATGTGCACCTGGCGTCTCTCCTACGCAGTCTTAGCTGCGGCGGACGATGCAGCCCTGCTGGGTATCTCAACATGGACTGCTGCTGGCTGCAGGGCCAACCTGGCGGCTGCCGGCGACAGCGATGCGCGCCTGGAGGCCAAGCTCTCTGCCAGCGGGCCCGCCTTTGCCGCGCTGTCTGTGGACGCGGCGGCCGTGCAGATGCCGCGCCTGCAGGTGTGTGACAATCTGGCATCGGGCGATGACTACGATGCCCCCCGGCATGCAGCCCCTGTCCGCCCAGCACACAACAAAGCACGGACGTTCCTGTTCGGCATGCAGCCCGCTCGCCCTGCACAGAGCATAGTCAATCAAAAACGGCGTGCCAGGCTTTCATGGGTCAATTCGCCTGAGAGCCGTCTGCAATCGCGCATGCATTCACCGGCAGACGCACATCACCTGTCCCTTGCAGGCAATGTGCATTGGGCTTGTGAAGGCATCCGCATGCTGGATTCTGCGCCGCATATGGGTCGCGGCCACCTCAATTCACATACTCACGAACTAACCATAGGATGGTCATTGCGGCGTGCTCTGCTGTCACGTGGTTCCGACCCCTCTGATCCATCAGGAGGTGCTGCGCAGGCGCCCATGGCGCCTGCGGGCGATGCGGTGCGAAATGTTGTCCTGGGCGCGGAGCCCGCCGACATGGCACGATCCTGCTTCACACACGAATGTTCAGCTTTACTTATCCTTTTGGTTTACTCGCAGGCGCCGATGGTGGCGGTGGGCGATGCGGACCCGGGCGTTGTGGTTGCTACGCTGCGGCAGGCGCTGGAGGCCCTCAGCCGGCTGTCCAACGAGCGCGCCGCCCTCGAGGAGGCCCTCAAGGTGCGTTCTTCGTCCTCTTACACCAGCGGACACGTCTGAGACCATGAAATCTATGTCACTGCTCATTGCCCCGGAGGAGGCTTCGAAGGTGGGTCTCGTCTGGTTCTTGCCAGCAGCAGCAAATCGAATGACCCTCAAAATGCGGTCCATCAGCATTTACGGGTCCTCGAGCTCGCCTGAGAGCGCCGGCAGCGCTCACACTAACCACCCCCCGCTGCTTTACAGCGCCGTCTGCAGCTCCCACCTCCTGGACTGCACTGCGCCCGAGCCACCTGCACCTCTGCTGCGCAACCTTGCCAGTCTGAGTGAAGTCGCATGTTTCGCCGTCGCCGCCAGGCGGAGAAGGGGCGCGACAACATTCTGCCGCACATCATGGCATCCTCCGAGGGGCACACGGCGCTGTTTGCGCGCCAGCTGTCCAAGTACGACGGCCTCAAAGCCGACATCGCGCGCAACGTGGACCGCCAGCGGCAGCTGCTGGGCCTGCTGGACGAGCAGCAGGCGGCCTTCCGTGCTGCATTTGGCTTCTCCGAGTGGCGCCGCGCCTGCGAGGTGCGCGCCGTGCTGCCCCAGCTGCCCACGGCCCTGCCCAGCGCCTCAACAGCGCAATGGCGCCGGCGGCCTCTCAGGCGGCTGGCGGCGCCGCCGGGAGGCGTCGTGGCGGCTGCCGCGGAGGCTGCGCGAGCCGCCGCCCCTCTCAGCGCCTGCGCACGCAGGCAGCTGCACCTCGCATTGCACAGCGCGCTGCAGCTCGACGGTGATCGACTGCGTCCTCGTACCACCTCGCCAGGGGAAGAACTGCTCCGATTGGACCCCGCAGGGCGCCGCGGCGGGCGTGCGGGCACAGGTCGCGGCCTTCACGGAGGTGCGGGACAACCTGAGCGAGGGGCTGCGCTTCTACTCCAGCCTGCAGGAGGCGCTCACCTCGCTGCAGCAGCACGTCGGCGACTTCTGCCTCACCCGACGCATCCAGCGGTGCGCCGCCGCCGCCTCAGCTGCATGCCCCATGCCGGCTTCCTCCGTCGCTGCTCGAAGTGTTGCGTGCATGTGCTGCAGCTTCAGAGCGCCCCTGTGCCAGCGGTGGGAGGCCTGCATCTGTGATGCCGTTCAGTGGGAGGCGCCGCAAGCTGCGGCCGCACGTGGCCTGCACGTGATCCTCGTTTCCAAATGTCAGAATGCTCATGTTTGCCGACTCGCTCATCGCTGCAGGGAGGCGAATGTGGAGGTGCACAAGCAGCAGAAGGCCCACAACCTTGAGGTTTTGTTGTGCACCGCGCCGTTTTTGTGCACACCCTGTACAACAGGTATCGGACTGTAACTGTGTTATGATATGTCAGGGAGGAGATGGTGGAGGAGCAGCGGCGGCGGGAGCAGGATGAGGCACGCAACCTGCGGGCAGCACAGGAGCTGTCCCGCATGAGCCTGTCGCCCGCAGGCAGCGGGCCGCCGCCGCCGCATCAGCAGCAGCAGCCACAGTACCCGCCGCCGTCCTACCCAGTGAGGATTTGTCGTCAAGCTTCACAACACCAACGCATGTACAGAGACTCGCTTGCCCCCATCGAGCATGAAGACAGTCGCGAGGGAGGCGGTCGCTGCTTGCCGCCAGTCAGCAGCCGCGCACTCGGCCTTCTGGACCAGCAGCGACACACACTGACTGCCTCCAGACTCTGACGTCGTCATGATGAGGTGACCTGAGAAACCAACGATAAGTTTGTCCGTTCGTGTGCAGGGCCAGCAGCCATCGCACTCGCATTCCTCGTCCTTTGGCGGAGGCGCGCCCTCGCCGCCGCCGCCGCCAGCCTACCCGCCGCAAAACCTGCAAGGATCCGCCTACGGCGCCCAGCAGGGCCACCAGCAGAGCTACGGGCAGCAGGCGCCGCCGCGGCCGCCGGCGCCGGCCCACCCGCCTGCCAGTCAGGGTTACGCTGCTGGCGGCGGCCAGCAGCAGCAGTACGGCTCGCACGCACCACTGCCGCCGCCTCCGCCTCCACAGGTGACACGACTTGCTGCCTGTGTTCTGTGTGCTAGCCACGACCTGTCAGCTCGGACAGCGGTCTGCAAACACACAGACTGTTGTCGCCCCAAGGGCGGCCGCGTCCTGGATGCCTGCGTCTGCGGTCTGGGGCGCTTAACATCACGTCACGCCGGCATGGCGCCACTGTCCACGCCTGTCCCGCAGCCGCACGCCAATGGCCCACCTCCTCAGGGTCTCGCTCACTTCCGTCCGTGTCTGGTGGACAACTGCAGCACTCAGCGCCGCCGCCGCCGCCGCCTGCCAGCTTCTACGGCGTCCAGGACCAGCCTCTGTCGGCCTTCCAGCAGCAGCCGCCGGCTCCGCCGCCCCAGGTGAGGAGTGGTTCGGGTTTAGGGTTTCAGCCTCTCGGATCCCGCTGCCGCCTGACCCTGTGGGCTGGATGCTGTTGAGGTTCGGTGCATCGCCGTTCTAGGGCGCGCTCATGGCCGCGGCGCCCGAGATCGCCGCCCTGCCACCGTGCAGCACGCCTTTCCCTCCGCCAAGCCTGATGCTCACAACACGTGCAATGCTGCAGCACTCGCAGTATAGCGCGCTGTCGTCCTGCGTTAAGTCTGGTGATGACAGCATGTGCCATGCTGCAGCACTCGCAGTACGGCGCGCCGCCGGCCTTCTACGGCAGCCAACACTCCAGCCCTGCGCCGCCGCAGCAGCAGCCGCAGCAGCAGTATGGCTACGGCGGCGCCCCTGTGCAGCAGCCGCACTACCCACCCTACGGCGGCGGCGGCGGCTCCTCTTATGAACCGCACCCGCCGCAGCAGCAGCAGCCGACGCACAACAACCGCTACGGCGACGCCCTGCCGCAGCACGACCCCTACGGGCAGGTGGGCACCAGGCTGGGCGAGCGGGTATGCTTGGCGGCGAAAGCGGTCGCAATTGCGCCATGTGCACGCGCTTGCGCTGCTATTTGCCTTCCAGGCCAGCCAGCGGCGCTGTTTGCACACAACTGCACGTTACTGTGACTGCGCGCTGCTGTGAAGCCGTCTGCACGAGTGCACGGTGCACGGAATGTGACTTGTGGCTTGCTGACGGTGCTGAACCCCGCGATGTGGCTGCTCGTGCAGCTGCCGCCGGGCAGCGGCGTTGCGGGCAGCAACCCGCTGTGGGGCGGCCGCTGACGCGGGTGCCATGCACAGATGCACGGCTGCGGACCTGTGGAACAACCTGCGAGGGCACGCCCCSCCGGGCGCAAACGTTGGCTTACAGGCAATATTTATGCGTGGTGTGCCAAGTCAAGTGTCTGCGTGCTGGGCAGAAGCGGTGCACGGGTGCGGGATTGGCCGCCATCAGACAGCGGCTGCGTTAGATTCTGAGTCGTGTTGCTGAGTGCAAACTGATGGTGCTGGTAGTCCAGAGAACAATCCGTTCACTACGTAGGTGCAGTTCGATGTTTGTTTCACAGAAGAATGTAAGGCTTTCAAAGGCTTTCAAAGACTCAAATGTGATACGCAGAGAGCAGCTGTTAATAGAATTAATTGCCAACTCGCGCCACAAGGCGCTGATATATACAGCAAAGGGATATCGTTTGGCCATTAGGAGACAGACCCGAGCCACGCTTGAAACCCCGCACGCTGATGCCCTGCTGACGACTGCGGCAATCTGTTGTTGCAAAATATGTCTGATGCTCGTAGGCTAAGTTCTCTTATTGCAGCTTCGATCCTGCTTTGCAGCTTCGATCCTCTGATTGTACACATCAATAGTCGAAGTGTAGAGCAGTCCTTGTTTCCCTCTTAAGATGGCCCTCCCTTTTCCGCTGCTGGACGGCGTAGTTTGCATCTGCCGCAATCAGCAGCCCACCAGCAACTGTTGCTGTTACGCAAAGAAGTCCTAGGTAAAGCGCCCATACACCACAGCCGCTTCGGCTGAGTCGCGTGCAGGGGCCAGCGGGCCCTGTGCTGCAGCGGCAGCCGCGGCATCCTCCCAGCAGGCGTGCAAGGGAGCGCCGGCCTCTGAAAGCTTTCGCAGTGTTTCTGCACCCTGATGCCGGCTGTCTAGATCTGGCGCTGCTCCTACGGCAGGCCGCGCCGGGGTGCCGCTGCCGCCGGTCTCAGCCGGCTCGGTTTTGAAGGCACTGTCACCCATAGCAGCGGCGCCCATTCCTGCTGCGGCAGCGGGCGCCTCCGCAAAGGGGTTGGGCGGCGCGGTCCTGGCCGCCTCTTGGCCGTGTGCGAGCGGCTGCACGGCATCAGGCGGGGCTGCTCCGTGCGGGTGCTGCGCTGCGGGACGCTGAGCTTCGGTTACGTCAGCTGCGGCAGCTTTGCACGTGGCGGGTCCGTCCCCGTCCGCGCCTGTCGCACATGTGCAAGCGTCAGCGCATTGCTGGGCGTCTGGGAACTTGACCTCGATTCGCCACTGGCTGCAGCGATTGCGATACAAGAGCATTTCGCCACCCCAACCTGAAGGGTCACAGCCACGACTACCCACGGCATGCCCCGTCACAGAGCAGCCTGTCGTTCAACACCGATATGTGGCACTGTGCAGGCTCACTCGGCATCAATGTTTCAGTGGACAGACCTGCAGTGTCGCCATTTGCAGACAGCGGTACTATTGTGGTCCACTGCCCAGCGCTGCCAGCAGAGGTGCTGCCGGCTCTGGCGCCGCTGTCGCCGCTGCGCTCGGACGAGCCGCCAGCCGCCGCTGTCGCCGCTGGCCGCCGCCCGGCAGGCTGCATGGCCGCGAGCCGCTTCGCGCACTCCGCAGCCGAGGGACGCTCGTTAGCGTCTCCGCTCAGACAGTCGTCGATAAGTCGAGCGACCTCCGCCGGGCAGTCGTCCTCCCTGCCCAGGCAACAACAGCGTCAGAGCGTGATGTCACCTTGCACACCTTCAATTTCTATGTCAGTCAGGTGTTTGGCTCTAGCCTCGCTTGCGGCTCGAAACAGGCAGTGGTTGTGGGCTGGGGGCAGTTTCTCGATGCATGCAGCCAAGCGGACGCACGTTGGTGTGCGCAAGCTTCCTCTGACTGGTCGTTCGCCCGTGCAGATCTCCCATAGCAAAACACCAAAGCTGTAGATGTCCACCTGTCGGGCGGTCGAGAAGGAAGTTACGCAGCTGTGGCAGCAGGCACCCGGCATTGCTAGGCATTGACGCTGCGTCAGGCTCCAGAGGAAGTCATGGTCTGCAGCTGCTTGCAAGCTAGTGCCACTCAGGAATGCAGCTAAGTGTTGCCCACCTTCTCCGAGCACTTCGTGTTCAGCAGCAGTTCTGGCGCCGCCCAGGCAAACGTGCCGCAGGCATTGTGCAGACTGGAGACGTACGCCCTGCGCTTGCCAAAGACAACGTTTCTCAAATTGACTGAATAGACAACGACCCCCGAGGGCTCAAGGCATTCTGTTGAAGGCGAATGGAAAGTCTGCTGTTGGCTCAGACAGGTCGTGGCCTGCACGGAACTGTGCACCCTCCTAGCAGGATGCAAGCGGAGCAGCCATACAGCACCTATTGTTCAGCAGCCTTGCCAGGCCGACGTCCGCTATCTTTGCGACGGTGCCGTCTTTGGACAGCAGCACGTTCGGCGACTTGATGTCGAAGTGCACGACGTTGCGGGAGTGCAGGAAATGCAGCCCCTGCGCAATGCTCAGTGCGATCGCGGGACCCCTGCGCAGGCAGTTGGCACACCCTCGCTGCAAGACACAACCACACAGGAGCACACGCATGGCGCATCTTGCACAGCCAGCCAGGTGGTCATTGGACGGAAGCCAGGCAACAACGGTGGACTAGCTTTCGGCTATTTTCCCATCGGCCTGTGGCGCGCAAGCGCGTGGGCGGACCACCCGATTGCAGCTTGGCGTGACATGACGACAAGTTGGATTGTGACTGGTCTCACCGGCGCCGCCAGGAGACGAAACCCTTGTGCACTGCCGACGCTAAGTCACCGCCAGGCATGAGCTCCATGACCAGCATCAGTTCGTTGTCCTCGATGCTAGCGCCTGCAGCAGCCAATTTCGCCGCTTACGCTTTGCACAATGTCCGGCGACCCGTGCTTGCGGTTGCACGACAGAAGCCGACATGGCCTTGCACAAACTGACGAAGTATATGGAATGTCTCAGTGACAGACTGACACAAGGCACCATGATGATCTAATGCCAGGCAGCAACATCATGGCACATACGTGGCTGACGGGTCAAACAAACTTTGATGGTTCTGACGCCGAGCCGCAACACGAGCTTTGTAAAGATGCAGCGGCGAACGTGTTGGAACGCACCCAGGAATTGCACGATGGAGGGGCTGTGCAGCGAGCGCAGGGTCGCAATTTCTTGCAGGAACTCAGCGCGGGCACCGCTGTCGTCGGAGCCCGCCAGCGTGGCAGCCATGACCTTTGCGGCGACAGGCAGCACGCCCCCCAGGGTGGCCTTGTACACCTAGGACCGCATCAAACCACATGTACAGCATCGAACGGCAGGCTGAACATGAATGCGCTGCACAACCCGTGGGCGGCACAGACAGGCACGCGGCGCCCCTTAAAGGGGGTCACCGGCTGAGCAGCACCAGGCTGCACGCTGCGAACAGCGGCTGTGCTCACTCCGCAGCCCCCAACACCCGCTGGTCACTGTGTCCGTGCTGAGGGGTTTTTGGCTACACAGTGGACTCAGCATTTACACCACCGACTGCAGCCGCGAGCCGGTGCCGGGAGGGAAAGGAGGGCGCACCCTGCCATATGCGCCGGCTCCAAGGATGACATCACGTCCATCGCCATCCTTGCAGACTTCCATCTCAGACGCCTGAATCTGCCAGTCGCTCGCCGGCAGTGCTGAAATGTCTGCCATGCGACGCCTGCAATGCAGCGTCAGTGCCAGTCGTCAGCATCCCAAGCGCAGCTGCCTTCCGTTCCGTCTCAACCTGTCAAGGGCGTGAGTGAGGGCGTCTGTAATGTCGAGGAGCGCGGCTTTCCATGCCCATCTATGAACCATACGCTGCAAGCCCGGCGCGGCGGGTGCAAGCTCACCTTACAATGCCTTTTGCATCGAGATCTGATAGATCGCTGCTCTTGCGCTCTGGCCGCATCAAGATGTCGTCAGAATCCCACGCCTGTCAAGCAGAGCCATACGGTCGCGCATCACAACTGCAATTGCACCCATCAGGCATACGACCAGCCCTGCATAAACTTGTATGTACACGTGTAGTGCTGTTTTGGCCTGCTGGCACAGGCGGTGCAGGCTGCTGGGCTTCACGGCCAGCCCTCGTGAGCAGTTTGAGGGCTGCAGGCACAGTTGCCGTCTGGCGCTCTGACAATGAGACAGCCTCACAACACCAGAGCACAGCAGCAGCTGTGGCTTACCCTCCGGTTGCCATGGGCCTCAACGTCGACAGCCGGCGCTGCAGCTCGTGCATGCAGCTTTCGTCGCCGCCGCACTTGCCAGGCCAGAAGCCCTGTAAAGAGCATGACGAATGGCTGACACACTATATAAAACAGATAAAACAGAGCGTAGTGTGTGCAGCGAGAACGCAAGCTCTCGCCGCATGCCTTCCGCTGGAACCTCGCTTGAACAGAGCGCACTACTCAATCACCCCACCCAATTGCATCCCGCCTGCAAGCACTCTGGCAGGGTTCGATGTGGATGGCTCTTTCAAATGCCTCGTCAAACCTGCTAGGAGCAGCAGCAGAACAAGGCCGCCCATGATGCCGCCGACCATTGCGCCAATGCTGACGCCGCCGCCTTTGCCGCCGCCACTGCTCCCTGAGTACTGCTGCTCGTCCGCAGCCACCGTAGGTGTGGCTAGAATACCTGAACACACTCACGAGGAAATATTGCCCCCATGATTCACGTGCAGTGGTCGGACACTGAGAGCCGCTGCTAATACAATGATCAGACAGTGTTTTGAAATTTTAACAACGCCGATGAAAACCCACCAGCATGGCGCACGGCTTGTCAGATGTCAGTGAATTCAGTCCGCTCGGCAAGGCAAGCAGCTCTCAAACAAAGACGGAGATTGCAGATCTTCATGAAAAGGGCCGACGCCCGGCGGACTTGCCTGACCCGCCTCCACAGAGGCTGGCCGTGAGATTCGGCAGCGCACTGGCGCTGCCATTTCTTGCGCATGGACCCCTGCCAACAGCAGCAGAGGCGACGTACGTTACCAAGAATTTAAGCAGTGCACATGAATGCAGAAGTATGAGGGAGTGATGATGCTCCCTTGTAGGGTTCGAGCAGCGTACCAGGGACCCTCAATAGTGTCGACGCATGCCTGCTGAGTGCATGTCGGATCGACGAAGCACCTGCACAGCCCAGAGGAGAACGTATGGACGTCCTGCTTTTGATCGATGTGAGATTTTCATCGCAGGCGGGGTGATGACGGCTTGCTGCAGTGCGCATGGTAGCAAGGCCGCAGTTGCATGCGGAGTGCTGAATGCGCAGTGCTGGCATCCCGGCGGCAGCAAGCAGAAATAATGCACGGCTCACCAGGGCGTCGACCAGCTTTCCGCTGGGTTTTGACACGTGGTATACACTCCGAACACCTCCTTCGTGACTGGATCTGTGTAAGACCACGGTCGACATGGGCAACCTGCATACAGGCGGCGGCATTTCAGGGCTGTATTGTTGAATGCCGCCCTGAAAGCTGCTCGAGCATCATGTTGTGCAAACCACGTTTCAAGGCTATCGTAAAGCTATATGAATGGGGCTATCGGCCTTGGACTCATTCTCCAAATTTTCCCCCGGGCGGTGCAAGTGCACATCAGCGGTGGAAAAGGACTGGGATTCTTGACGTGACTGTGCAGCAGAGGATGTGGCGCATCCGGGCGAAGTTTGCATGCAGTTTGCACGCGACGCAGGATCACGGCGCTGCGACGGATAAAACGTCATCGTGCCCGCAGGCAGTACTTGCCGGCGGGGTGGTCCATGCATGCACACACGAACCTGCTGCGGCCGCCATTATGGCGGGTCCGATGATGATCAGGAGCAGTGAACGGCTTTGCGGTTGACTGCACAGATAGTCGGCCGCGCAGAGCTCACGGTCGTAGTAGGAAAGTCGTCAGCGTTGTACCTTGAGCTTGAGCTGCATCGATGACTACTGCGAGGAGACAGAGGCGGAGTGCAAGTCCAGACGGGCGCTCGAACGAGCGCTGTCTTTCGCGAAGGTTCAAACGGCATCCGGAGACTGACGAAAGTTGTGTTGAGGACAGCGTAACACGCTCCAAGCTGTTAAGAACTTATATCCTAGCACATGCTGTCCGTGCTGTGTGACAGGTGAGACGGCGGCTCTAGAAGAGAGTGCCCTGGACACGCACTGATTCAGCTCAGCGTGTTGAACCATTGAGAATTGTTTTCCTCATATCTAACTGGTACAATTTGATTTACGTCAGCGATTCACTCGCTTGAACAGGCAATACGACCGCAGATTTCCCCCCGTAAAGTCAGAGATTGTTGTAATAGTGAATCAGCCAAATCACCAAGATGTGACCGGGCTCCTGCTCGGCGCGCCCTCCTTATCAGAGGTACATGTTTGGACATTGCTCTAAGAATCGAAATTCCGAAGCAGCAGCTTCAATCGGAGACCGCACACATGAAATGCTGATCCCAATGTCAAACTGCCGGAACGCAAGAAGCGCCCGGGCTACGTTTTACGCTATGCCCCTGCCGCACCGCTGGCATGCCGCGGGCTGCCCGGCAGGTCTGTGGCAGTGCTTGCCGGCTGCTCGCTCGCAAAGCCGTACATGCTCGAAGCATGTGGTGCGCCTTCTGCCTGTTCTTCATCTGTGATTTCATGGCCTCCGCCAACAAGCTGCGGCGATGCACTCGCGGCACCGTCCTCCCAGCCGCCCGCATTTGGTGCGACGGCATACGCCAGCCGCTGCAGCGTTACGACGTCGCGGCCCAAGTCCCGCTGCACGTCAGCCGCCGAGGGTGCTTCCGCCGGTGCGGCCGCCGCTGCCGCAGTGCCTGAGCCTGCCCCGCTGCTGGCCGCCTCCTGAGGGCGCCCGCTCTCGACCAGAAAGGGGTTGGGGCCACGCGCCGCCGCGGAGGCCGCCACGCCATCGGCGACCGGAGCAGCCGGAGCCGGACAGGACCTCTGCCTGCCTGCTGCGGATAGAGTAGGCCCGTGTGCTCCATCTGTCAGGCGGGCATCGAGGCTGCGTCGAGCCGGGTTCGCCGTGCTCCCAGCGGGCGCCGACACGCCAGCAGCAGTGACTGCAGACCAGCAGCAGACCAGCAAATTGGAGGGACTTCGAGCGTTTGCCAACGCAAAGTAATGACCGCAACGCCACAGCTCACACAATCATGACAATGCGACAGCAGCTCCCCGACATATTGATGAGTGCATTTCGGACGTATCGGGTCCCTCTTCTTGCAGCTGACAAGACCACAGCAGGCACGATGCCTTCACAGCACAGCACCCCGTGCACATGAACTTACCAGTGTGGGGCGGCAGCTGCATCCTGGGTGCCGTGTTGCCACCACTTGCACCGCTGCTGGGGTTGTCAGTGGCGGCCGCTGTTCCGCTCGACAGCGCCCCGGAACCGTGGCCAGACTCGCCATGGCTGAACGTCCTGAAGCCTCCCGCCCGAGGTGCCGGCTGCATGTCTGCTAGGCGGATGGCGGCGTCGGCGGCGGATGGCCGCATGTCTGCGTCTGGGTCCATGCACTCCTCAATGAGCTTTGTGACATCTGCAGGGCATTCTTCTGACCTGCGACAAGGACAATAAGAACCTCTCACAGTCGGAAGACCTGCTAGAACCTCTGAGTGGATTCAATTCGCAGGTGTAGGCGCTGTAGGTGAACCCCGCAGCAGGAGCGACCAGCAGATCCCGGGCAGCGACCGGCCGGCGATATGTTGGCAAGGGGGGCGGGCGCAAAGTGGAAGGCACCACACGTGCACAAGTGCCGAGTTCCTCAAGTCGCACTTCTGGCCGGCAACAGGAAGGCTGCATGCATTTGCACATGATCGGGGTAAAGACATGTGTTGAGTGGTGTGGAGAAACACACATTGGCGGCCGCAGCTGCCCACGCACAGGCCGCAACCCTGTGCATATTTCCCACAGCAGCACGCCAAAGCTGTACATGTCCGCCTGAATGCAGCAACTAGAGCTTTTATGTGATGCTTGCAACTGTTTTCGTGAAGAGCAGGTGAGCAGGTGAGCAGGTGAGCACCGAAAATCTCTGCTATGTTGGGACTTGACGGTGCATGGCGTCAGGCCTCTGCTTATCAGTCACGACACCATCCAGGTACACAGGTCTGCCTCCACATGTGATTGCGAGGTATGGGTCGCAGGGAGCGAGGGTTAAGCCGTGCCTTTGTGGTGCACGAGGTGTTACCGACCAGCAGTTCCGGAGCCGCCCAGCAAAAGCTGCCGAACATCGCCGTGTCCTGGGTGTCTTCGAATGCCCTGCACCCACAAGGCTCTGCTGTCAGCGAAGCAAGGCTTTCACGTTTGTGTGAGATCAGACGGTCAAGGACGGCAAAGGACGCCCACGCACCCGTTGCGCAAAATGCGGGACAGCCCAACGTCCGCGATTTTAGGTGTGCCGTCTCGGGCCAACAAAACCTGCAAAACCATTTGGTTAAACTCAATTTGGAGGTCTTGGCAGGTCGGAACTTTGTTCACGCAGAGTGTATCCTGACTGCTTGACACAAGAGCGGTTCAGCATATAATGTCCGCACTGACGAATGAGGCATCATGCTCGACGCATGCCGCACACTCACATTGGCGGACTTCAGATCGAAATGCACGACGCCCTTGACGTGCAGGAAGTGCAGCCCATGCGCAATCCCCAGCGCAATGCTCGCGCCCCTGTGAAGGATTTAGCGTTCCAGAGGAACGAGGCAATCAGCGCTCAACGCGGTACCGCAGGGACGAAACCGGCGGGCAGGCGGCTGGCGGTGTCAGCAAGGCCCCAGGAGCGTGCTAGCGCGCAGCAGGCAACACTGCTGGCAATGGCATGCCACACTTCCACGAACACAAGCCCGCACCTCTTCTGCCAGGTCACCGCGCCACGGCGGATCGCATCGCTGAGGTTGCCGCCGGGGCAGAGCTCTGTCACCAGCATCATCTGGTCGCCGTCCAAGCATGCCCCCTGCAGCAGGAGGGGAGGAAGCTGTTCAGTGTCGGGGCTTGCGCCAAAGACGAAAGACGCCACGGGAGGGGCACGCGGCGGCATGGAGCAAATTCGGCAGAAGCGCGCCCAGACGCAGGTTGTCGATTTGGCTGATCAAAGCCTTCTGTTGCCGTGAACACTGATGCAACCGGGCCTTGCTTGGAATGGCAGACCAAAATTGACATGCCCCATGATCTGCAAGATGACTCGGCACAAATGCAACCAACTCGGAGCCGCTGGCGGAGTTTGCATGTCCGGCGACAAACCTGGAACTGTACGATGTTCGGCCCCGTGTTCAGCGACCTGAGGACGGCGACCTCGCGCAGGAAATCCGTCTCAAGGTCCGCGGGACCGCCGCCAGTGAGCACCCGAGGCATCACCTTGACCGCCACTGGGAGCACCCCGCCGCGCAGTGCCCGGTACACCTGCTTAGCAGGGGACACAAGTCATACGCGGGGTTTCTTAAAGGCGAAGCACAAGCAGCGCCAGCGTGGCACAGGCTGAAACAGGCGCCAGTCGCGGCACTGTTGCGCCTGGGCAGCAGTTAGCAGGCCGGCGCCATCACTGCAGTCGCTGCAGACCCAGTCTCTGAAATGCAGTTTCCTGGTCAGGGCGAAGCCTCAGGCGACCACATGTTGCGGCTCGCCACAACCAGCTCATGGCAGTGGTGTCCATGCTGCGCAGCCGTGCCCGGCACGACAGCAATGCAGACCTTGCCATAGGCGCCTGCTCCCAGCAGCGCGTCGCTGCCGTCTGCGTTCTTGCAGATTTCGATGTCCGAGCTCTGCAGCCGCCAGTCGTCGCACTCCAGCTGCGGCAGCTCCGATCGGTCCGAGCCGTTGCTGAGCAGCAGCGAGGGTCGTGAGTGGTCGTGCTGCTCAGCCGCCACAAGGCTGCCACAGCTCGACATGGCTGCCGTATGCGCTGGCGTGATAGGCATAGGCACGTGAGACAGGACACAGCAGTTGCAGCCTGAAACCAAAAGGGCATCATAGCTTGAAAAATAATGCATGCTGGCTCCAGAGAAGCCTGCTCACCTGCCATTGGAGGCGGAGGCGCTTTTCAGCACGCGCCTGCCTGAGAGCTGCGCGAGGACCTCGTCCGAGTCGACGCCCTGGCCCTGCGCCCAGCAAGCCAAAGGGTGCGCATGCCCAGCAGGTGGCTCAGCTCACTTCTGGCAAGGTGCACACATCCATGGCACCACTGATGGCGGCCTGTCAGCATCGCTGGGCGCCCAGAGCTGATGCCAAGCCCGGCAGCAATTGCATCATGGGGACGCGCCAGGGCGATAAATGTGCGCCGTGCGCACCTCCGGCAGGCGCTGTGCCTTGGTTGCCGACCCGCCCCTGCCGCTCTCGACGTCGCTGTGCCGGCCGCCCGTGCTGCTGATGGCGGCCGAGCTGTCTCGAGACGCCACCACGCCCTGCTTCCACTGCCGCTGCTGCCTGATGCGCCGCCGCCGGCGCCAGAAGCAAAAGCCTGCGAGTGCACGGCATGGGCGCACCCGTTTCTGTCGGGGTCGGCTGCATAAGAAGTGACAGTTGGCCGCTGCCTGGCCACAGATGCTGGGTTCACTCAGCTTGGCAAGTGCAGTTTGTCGACATCCTGTCTGAGCATCATGTGGCATTGGGACTTGGAACTCGGCACTACCCCCACCTGCAAGCGCTGCCAGGAGCAACAGGCCGAGTAGTCCGCCGAGCACGCCGCCGATGATGGCGGCTGTTGGACTCTTCCCACCACTGCTGGGCGCACCAGCGACCTGCTCGTTCGCCGGCACCAACTCCGTCTCGCCACAGTCAACCGTCGCATTGAGCTGAGGCTTGATCGCCGCGAGGTTGAGGCTCGTGCAGGAGCCCCATGGTCCAGCGGGGTCAGTGCATACCGACTGAGAGCAGCTGGGCTCCACATAGCACCTGCAAAACCGCTGCCGCGCTCAAGAGGTGTGATGGTGTGCAGAGGGAATGCAAGCTTCAGGAAAGCGTCGGAGCTCACGGAAGCGTCGCAAATCATCAAGAGGGAGCAATTGAAGGCAGATCACGACGATGTTGCATTGAAGCCTCACCAGGGCAGGGTCCAGCTTGCCGCCGGCAGCTGACAGTCACCATAAGACCCATATAGCTTTCCGTCAGAGGGATCAAGCCAGGTCCACCTACATGTACTGCAAGAGCTTGGGATTCTACTAGAACAGTAGAACAGAGCAGAGGCGTTGCATGTCATGGAACCTTGAGCCGTACAGCACGCGGATAAGTAGGGCTGCTGCATAGTGAAACATATTGCTCCATCTGCAACGACGGCAGTCATGAATTTGCTCTGTCTAGTGTAAGGATGCCTACCCGCTCTTGCAGGCGCAGCCATCCATGCTCGCCCTGGCCGCGAGAACGACGTGGCTCAGGCAGCCCTCGAATTGGGCGGCGAGCGGAAATCACACTCGACGCAGGCGGCACGAAAGCGTCACCAATGCCATATGCCAATCCAGCGGCAACTGGAGGCAAAAGTCAAGCGTGTCGGAAGCCTTGCCCGCACTGCTCATTGGTACGGCAATAATTGAAGTTCACGACAAGAGTCTACTCCGCGACAGAGCACGCAGCTCGGCTGGCAGTGACACGGTACGCTTTCAAGAAAGAAACAACCACGTACTTGTCGGTTGTACGCTGTGGGGCCAGCACCAGGGGCAGGTTGGCTGGATTTCCACAAAGAGGGCCTGCTGACAGCCGTGGTTTAAGACACAGCGGGGGTGAGTGAACTCGGGCGTGCTGCGGACCCACGCTCGGAGGTTGCTCCTACAGTAGCGAGCTGCGTCGCGGCCGGCCTCCAAAGTCAGCAATGCGCGATTTCCGCGCCGCGTGGCAGAGTACGACCGTCACCTTTGGACTCACTTCATGCGTGCCCAAACAACCCAGCGTTCATAACAGGAGGTAGAGACGGCTCGCCACGGAACGTCGTGAGGTAGGCTGCTTGCGCGTGCTCAAGTCGTGTTATTGGTGGCTTTTGCTGGCTTAGATTTGTCACAACCAGGGCCCTGCAATCGTCAATCAGTCATCAGATCCACGTCGGGGCTCTCGCTCATCGACACCAAGGCAAGATAGGTAGTTCGTGAGGAACCAGTTGAGATCCTATCTTTGCAGGAGCATTCATCCAGCAGGTAGGCTGCGCTAGTGCGGGATGGTCGCCCTGTGCCTGCCACCATTTTCTGCCGACGCCCCTGCAGCTGCCTGCGACCACACAGCGCCAGCCTTCATTGACATGCACCCAGTCTCTGCCGCACCACTTGCCATCAGCCTCTCTGTCATCGGCAAGGCTGCTGCACTACCTGCTGTGTTGCATGCGCCCATCTGCAAGCGGACGGCTGCGGCGCGGGTTTCTGCCACCAGTGCGGCGTGCTGACGGCTGCTGCGGGCAGAGATCTCCCCATCAGCACGTGAAAGTCCGGACACTGGTGCACCAGCCAGCTGCTTTTGCATGTGAAGCAGCCCACAGCAGACTGCAGCGAGCTCACTGCTGCTGCATGACCGGTGGTGTCACCAGGCGGCGCCCGCCAGCTTCGCCATCGTGCAGTGCTGGCCGCATTCGTCCACCGACAGGTGCCGCCACCGCGGCTGCAGCAGACGCTGCAGTCACGCAGAAGCCACCGCTGCCGACGTGCATCCCAGCGGTATCTCTCATCTCTGTCAATTCGTCTCCAGCTGGCTGCTGTCGCCGTTGCCGCCTTCGCCGCCGCCGCCCTGAGCCGTGGCCATCGCTGTCGCCGCCGCCGCCAGCGCTGTTGCTGTCGTGAGCTTGGGGCGCCACGATGCCCTGCAAGCAAGGCGTTGTCGTGAAAGGCACATAATCAGCCGACTAGGGGCTTGCTGGTCTTTCCACATCGCCCATTGCATGCTGCTGACGGTCAAGTGCAGGAAGCAGCACACCACACAAACGAATCTTCTGTCGGCAGCAGTGCTGTGGTGTTGTGCGCTTCAATCTAGGCACTGCGCCACCGGTTCACGATCAAATACCATTGCCGCGGGAGAGTCCAATGCTGATTGGTTGGGTCAATCACCCTATGTGGCTTGGCAAGGCACGCACCAGATCTGCAAGAACTTCCTGTCTCAACAACAACAGACTCGCGCACCTCTCCGCAGTCATCCTGCCCGGCGGAAGGCCTCCAGGATGCCCTGCTGACGCGCGCCGCCGCCACGCCTGCCGCCGCCCAGCGCGCTCACGCTGCCGCGCCTGCCGCTGGGCGGTGCAGCGCCGCCGATGCGCCCACCGCCGCCCCGCAGCTGCCGCAGGATGCGGCGCTGTTCCTCCACGTCAATCGCGCCCAGATCCACGCCCTGCTCCGCCCGCCCTTCCCCGCGGCCGGAGGCAGCAAGCCTTGCCAGGCTTGAAGGGCTGGTGGCTGCGGCAACAGCGCCGGCGGCTGCTCCAGTGCTGCGCTCGCCGGCAGCAGCTCCGGCGCGGGCGCTCAGTGGCGGCAAGGACCTTGGCGGCGGACTGCCGCCATCGGAAAGCTCTCCCACCAGGTCGGTGCCGTCCTCGGGAGGCATGAGTGTGCTGACTGGCGACGCGGAGGTGTAGCCTGCACTGTCGGCATCCCAGACCTCCGCAGGAGATGCCTCAACGGGGCTGATGCCGGGAGGCTGCCTCTCAGAGGCTGCCGCGCCCATTGCCATGGCCCCGCCCAAAGCTGCGGCGTCTGTGGCCAGCGCCGCTGCTGCCGCTCTGGCCTGAGCACTGTTCGCGCTGCCGCCCGCGTCCGTGCGCAGCCGCTTGGCTCCCGGCTGCTTGGCAAAGAACTGCCTGATGGAGGGGCCGGCAGCCGTGGCTGCCGCCGTGAAGTTGCCGGCCAGGAGTCGCACCTGCGGCGTATGCCAGAGTGCGTCCAGAGACCCACATACGAGGAGGGACCACCAATACAGGCAGAGTGGACCGCCCAGAAGATCAGCTCCATCAGTGGTAGAGGCAGAGCGAAACCATGGTTGATTGCATCGTGGCTCCTGCGAGAACGAGGGAAGCCACCTCCACAAGCTTTGCAGCAGGCGGCTGCAGCGCTGAAGACGCCCGGCACTGTGCCTCAGCATTTGCCAGCAGTGCGGCCTCCAGAGCGCTCTGCGGCGCTGGCCCGGCCGCCCTACTCGTTGCGCCGGGCTCCGCCAACCAGGGCCGGCCGCCGCTGCCGCCGCTGCCGCCGGCTTGAGCTCGGGCAGCGTCCGGCCGCGCCTGCGCGCCTGCCGCCTGCCGTTCGGCTTCCTGCTGCCTTGGCGACCGCAGGCCACCGCCGGCGCCTGCCACTGACCCGGAGACACTCGCAGGCGGGGGGACGCTGGCCAGGGAGGGCGCAGGGAAGGCCGTGCTGCGGGTGTAGAAGCGGTTGTTGTCGGCGCCGCCCCCCATGAAGCGCAGCTGCAGCGTCAGTGTGCCCGGCCACCGCCCCTCCTGTTGCACAGCGGCGGCTGAACGTCAAACAGCGACAGAGGACACACTCCCGACAGCGACAGAGAACACGGCCTTGAAAGACTTGGCGTCTCGATTGCCGTGTGCTGTGCTGTGTTGCATTGGCTTGGCGCCCTGGCCAGTGCCACAGGCGCCTGAGCGCGAGCGGGGGCTTGGGACCAGAACTGTCACCCTGTACTGGTTCCATGGACGAGTGGTTGCACTGATCGAGTGCAGGATGGGCGGCAGGGCACTGCCTGGTGATCCGGCGAGGCAGCCATTCAGTTTCAAAAAGCCACAAAAAGATTCTTCCATTTACAAACTCACGTCTTCGCGGTCCAACATGACCCTGCCCAGAAGGTCGGCGCCCATGGCGGCGAGCACCAGGCCAGACCGGTGCCGGTAGCTGGGGGCGCCTACTGGCAGCGGCTCCAGCGTGTCTGTGCACCAAGCGCATTTGACTTCAGCAGCCTCGTGATTGGGAAGCAGCGCTTACGCATGCCAGGTGTGGTGCAAGCGCGAACTGCAGTCCTTGCTTCGGGCGAACCACAGCCTTAGACCGCCTACGCGAGGGTGCACCAGTCTGCCTGCAAGTGCAGACACAATCGCTGCGGGCCGTCCCAGGGAAAGCAGAGCCGCAGCGGGCGCTCACCGTCGCTGTCTCCAGCGACGCTCGGCTGTCCGACCGCGCTGGGGTGCATCGGCAGCGCCTCTGGCGTCAGCGACATCTGCACGCTCAGCGTCTTCGGTGGAGGACGCTCCGCCACCAGCCCGCTGTCATGGCCGCGGCACCAGCCGTGCAGCTTTGCGGCCAGGTCCGCTGGGAAGCCAAGCGACTGCCGCATGTCAGCCTCGCTCCAGGCCTGCCGCCATCCAAATCACATCAGGTGCACACAAGCACCAACTGTGCAACAACAGCTTGGAGGTCCCGCATACATCTCTACCTGGGCATTGCTACATTGCCAAGAAAACCTCTGATGCGCGTCTCGTGGTGGGTCAGGGTGCCAGACTCAGGCGCCAGACAAGAGGTGGCTTTGGCACGTCCAGTGGCATCGTGCTGAATGGCAGCTGCCAAGCACCTGCAGGTCGGCAATGGCCCACACGCCGGCGCCCGCAAACGTGTCGCCGACCTTGCCGCCGCAGCCGGGCAAGCGCGCCGCCGGGATCGCCGCCAGCAGCGCCGCCACGTCACCCGGCTCAAGCGCCTCGGACACGCCGTCGGGCTTGGCGCGCCCGGAAGCCAGCTTCGCCAGCAGCTTGTTTTGAGCAATGCCCACCGACGCCGTAAGGCCCAATTCCCGCTTGACTGCACGGGATGTAGGGGTTAGGGCCGCTGTGTAGGGAAGACACAGCGGCTGCGGGTCATTCGAAAGAGGTTCACCCGCGCAACCTGGCAGGCCAATGCAGCGCAGCGCACACTCGGCCACAGGGAAAGCAGCACCCTCAGATTCTCGTGAGGCCTCCACAGCAGTGGCAGGGGGCGCACAGCCGCGGGGCCTGGTCAGGCCGCTCAAGCGACTTCACCTGCGCCACGCACAGCCTCGGCCACGTGGCGAATGTAAGGCGCGTCAAGCGGGGCGCCGCTGCCGGGCTGCGCCGGCTTCAGCTGCAAGAACGCCTCATCGATGCTGGCCTTCTCCACCACCTGTAGCTCCTCAAACCTGCGCACCGAAGCAACGCTGCATGTCAGTATGGCACTGTGTTTAACGACAGTCAAGGCAAAGTTTGCGAGCTGCTGCCCGTCAGCGGCAGGCGTGAGGTGCGCGGCAACGCAAGCCAGTCCGAGGTTGGCAGATATGGACCGTCCCGGTCATGAAGCAGCTGCCCTCGGGGTCGACCGCACCTTTTGAGCAGCTTGATCATGGCGCGGGATACGGCGCGGTAGGGTCCGTAGCTGACGCGCTGTCCCGCCTCCATGTGGACTGGGAGGATGATGCCGCCCACTGCCCGCAGCAGCCGCCGCGCCTGCAAACATGCGGGCTTGTGACACATCTGCCTGGATGCCCCCTTCTTTGCATTGGACTGACTTCGTTCCGCGTCACGTCAAGCCGGCTCGCATGCAGCTCCAGGGCGTGCCGCATCAGTGGCTCCCATTCCCGTGGCCTGCTGCAGCACACCTCGGCTGGGCGCATGTGCTTCACAACTCCCGCCGCCCTTGCTGGGTAGTTGACAGCAACGATGTCCTGGTGCTGCTGAATCGCCACCGGCGTGCCCTTTGCGATGCCCCGTTTCGCCTCCTCCACCTTCATTCGCAGATGCAGGAATTACGGCATTTGGCGTTGGGGTGGTGAAGCGCTATGGAATCCCAGCAGCTCTGGGATAGGGCGAGAAAGCGCACTTGGCTGAAGAAACTGTCGATATCTACGCTGAGCACTACTCTGCGCTCCTGTGCCGCTGTATAGATTTTGCGCTCCTGCGCAGGTGGTAGCATGGTGCCAGCACGGTGGCTGGCAGACAATGTTACCTCTTGCAATGCTGGGAATTCAAGCGCCGCTTCTGCAACCTCCGAGTCATACAACCCATTCATGCAGTCGAACGTGCGCCTGTGTTTGGCACCCCCGTGTTATAATCTTAGAGTCGGAATTTCACATCACATCGTGATGTCTTGTGAGCTGCAAACGCCAGGAGCTAAGCTGTAAGTCTCGTTTGGTGTTTCCCTGCTGAATTTAATTGAGAATCGCGAAACACCTGTTGCACTTGGTCGGGCAATGCAACCGTGGCTGTCTGACACGGTGCGTAAACATCCTACAAACCCTGAAATAAAACCTTATCTGTCAGACAGAATAGCTGTCTGGTCATGATCGTCTGCAGCATTTTGACCACACATGACCCCGCATATATCCGCAATACATCATTCCGTCCAGCGTCTTCACAAGTCTCTCTTGATCGAGGAGTCGATTTGAAACAAATCTGTCCGGGCAGAGTCCGGTGGCACACGACTGGACGTGCGAATCTATCGGAGGTGCGCACGTCACGTCGGCCTCTCAACGCACGTCACGTCGACCTCTCATTCTGTGAGTCTGCACCACAGGAACTCAATCGCAAGAGTCTGGATGTCATCCTGGTAACGGAACGGGTTTGTGAGCCTGCAGGATCACCTTGGACAGGTCTGTTCCTTAGAGCTATCGGGAGAGTCATCCGCCTCAAAGCTCGCAGCTCGACGCCGGTCGCCGTCGCTGCACCTAGACTGAATCTTCCAAACAAGTGGTCATCATGTACTGCGTTGCTGCCACTCGCGCCAGCGCCATGATGCGGCAAGCGCCGCACTGCGGCCATGCGCAGCACAGCCGGTCGTGCCAGCTCCCATGCTGCCGTCAGCAGCCAGCCAAGCAACGAGCGCAGCACGTGCTGCCTGCCCGAACGAGCCGCCTTGGCATGCAGTGGTCCCCAGCCAGCACGCCGCTCACCGCCGGAGGCGAGTCCCCTCTATGGCAGTCCTGACACAGACTTAGTGCTTTCTCCATGTTGCCTCTCTTCGAGAGGCCCTCGTCGCGGGGGTTGCACTGGCGTCCACAGTTTCCAAGGTTGATCCAGCTGCAATGCTCACGACACAGGCGGCATTGGAGGCACCCGCCGGCACGCCGCCAGCGGCGGCAGGGTGCTGTGTGGACCGCCGACAGCCACGCAGAATGGCGCCCTCACGACAGTGGATCTCGAGAAGCTGACGCCCAGGCCGCAGCACCCCGCACCGGGCGGGGAGGGCTTCCCTCCAAAGCGTGTAGACCAAGACAAGGAGGACAGCCGCAAGTTCCGCAGAACGGTACGCATGTGTCGTACCACGAGAACCCGATCGTGGCTTTTAGTCTTTCGCTGCCCTGACTGGAGTGCACATGTTGTGAAGGCGCCAATCTGTCCAGAGTCAGGGAGGCACGCATGAATCGCAGCTGCACAGCTTTCATGCTGCCGTCACTCTGTGTCCAGGTCTTCGACTTTCAGCGGTGGCGCGAGCACCGCAGCACGAGCCGCTATGCGCGACACATCGTCGGCATCTGGGAGTGAGCGCATCGACACTCCCATTCCACCATGTCCATATAGTACACTTTATATACTCGATCACATGCCAGGCCAGCCCCCTGCCTCAACCAGCGGCATCTGCCAGCCTCTCACCTCCCCGCCGTGTGCCGCAGCTCCCGCATCGTCCGCGGCCTGTCGACCCCGCTGTGGCTGATCGCCAGCCTGTCGCTGGCGGTGGGCAGCTACGAGTCGGTGCAGGAGGCGGGGCTTCTGCCCGCGGGCTTCACGTCCATCAGCATCACGAACACGCAACCCTTCAACCTCAGCAGCTTTGCGCTGTCGCTGCTCCTGGTGCGCTTTGCCTGTCTGAGGTGCTGCTGTCTCCCTTTACATGGCATCGCCTGACAAGCAGCCATCGGAGCCATCCCTGCAGCAAGCACGCCCGGCACGGCCATGTCACTAGTTACTTGCCGCTTTTCGCGGCCCTGTGCTGGCAGCCTCTGCATAGTGCGTACTGCAGGGCGCAGACTGGCCCTTGGCGGAGCACCGACCCTGCGGAACAGTCCAGCCCGACAATGTCTTGTCACTATACATACAGTTATTTTGTTCTTAAACCTTTCACTGCCTGTATCCATCCCGCGGCAGGTGTTCCGTACCAACACCAGCTACGCGCGGTGGGACGAGGCGCGGAAACTGTGGGGCGGCGTCACAAACCGCTCGCGGGACCTGATGCGCCAGGTGGGGGTTTAGGATTAGGGTTTTGGGCGCACCGCTGGTGGAAAGCCGTGATCCAGCGGGCATCTCACTGCCTGTCAATTTTCCGCTTGCTGCCTGTCGACCGCCCGCTCACTGCCTGGCGATCCTCCGCTGCCGCGGGCTCAAGGCCAGGCTGCCGGACATGGGGTGTTGCGCCCCCCAGCCAGGTGTCATGACATAATCCCCTGGAGAGGCGTCCTGACTTCTATGCAAGGCTAATTTGCCGTGTGCCACCAGGGCTCTAGACTTCTCTGTGTCCGCGAGCTGCGGGGACCCCATCCCCGGAGGTGGTGGCGGAGCCGCTGGACGCGGCGCAGCGCGGCGCTCCACCACTCTAGCGCGGACTCCATTCGTTCACGAGATTGAACGAGATGAGATTGCAACGACAAGCTGCCCAGAGTCCTGACGTTTTGCACAATGCCCCATGCGCAGGCGGACTCCTGGTTCCCGGAAGCAGAGTCGGACCTGCTGGACCTGGTGGAGCGCTGGACGGTCGCCTTCTGCCGCACGCTGCACACGCACCTGCGCGAGGACGAAGACATCGAGAAGGAACTGCAGGTGGGGCAGGGATTAGGGCTGTGTTCATTAGTTTCTCGCTGCTGCTGGCGCAAGGGGAAAGAGTGCCGGCGCATCGGTGCGGTGCCTGCCAGGAGTATTGCGCTGGGTGAGCAGTCGGGGTGGCACTGTGCTGTGTGCGCATGCAGGAACACATCATGGGACAGGTCCACCAAGTCTGTTCCCAGGACGATGCGCGTGGCACCGTGGCGCGTGCCGCCCTAGGGTACTTCATGGGATACACCTTGATACCCCTAGCTGCGCTGTGCAGGGCGTCCTGCAGGAGCACGAGCTGGCGGCCCTCGTCAGTGCGCAGCACCGGCCCAACTACGTCCTGTCGGTCCTGTCGATGGCCATCGAGGTGTGGTGGCACGTTCGTCGTCATTCTATCATCACGATGACGATGATAAAAAAATCATGGCCCTGGAGCCTCACTGTGTTGGTATAGCAGCAGCGCAGCCGCAGCTGGCTGTTGCCGGCGGACGCTGTCTGCCCTTAGCTGAGCTCTGCGACTTGCCATGCAGTCACCGTGCATTGCCTGCAGCGCCAGGTCCCTCCCCTGCCTGGCCATCCTCGCAAGGCTGCGCGTCAGAGAACCGCTCCGCTTCATGCCGCACAGGAGTCACACATCGCCGCCGCTGCGCGGGTGCGCATGGACGAGAACCTCACCTTCTTTGCGGACGCGCTGGGCGCCTGCGAGCGCATCCTCAAGACGCCCATCCCGCTGACGTACACCAGGTGAGATGATAGGCCCTGCAAATCATGCTGCTTGGATGCCCAGCCGACACTGGGACTGCCGTCCTGCAGGGCCTGTTGGGTTTGAGGCCACACTCTGACATGCAGGCTGCGGGGCAGCCCGGTAGCAGGCCAGGAGCAACAGCACCATAGCTGCCTGCTACTTCCTGCTGGCGCAGTCCACAATGCTTGTCTGTTGCGTCCGCAGGCACACGTCGCGGTTCCTGGTGATCTGGCTCACCTTCCTGCCGGTGAGCTGCTTGCTCGTGGCACTGATCCAGCGTACTGCGCCTGCACCTGAGGGGTGCAGAGGGGCTGTAAACGATGGGCGCCGAGCACCATGCAGCAGCCAGCACGCCGCTTGTACAACTGTGCGGGATTGGCATGCAATGCTGCCGCGGGAGTTGGTCATGCGCACAGCGTGAAGGTCACCCAGTGCTGCTTTTGCTCCGGCCGTGTGCCACTGCGGAAGATCTCGAGGCCAGTTTGACTTGACGTAATCTCCGCTGTGGCCGCAGTTCACGCTGTGGCACGCGTGCGGTTGGGGCACCATTCCGGTCAGCGTCACCATCGCCTTCCTGCTGCTGGGCATCGAGGAGATCGGGGTGACGATCGAGGAGCCCTTCGCCATCCTGCCGCTTGGTGCGGATACCACAAGCTGGTTGCATAGCTGCCGCCGGTCTCTGTTGCGGACTGACTGCAGTGCCATGGCCCTGCTGCTGCTACAACGTCTGATTCCGTAATGCACAACACCTGTGGCTCGATGCTTCCGCAGAGGCTATCTGTGACACGATCACGCGCAACTGCGTCGAGATGCATGAGCGGCGGCACGAACAGAGGCAGCTCGCCGAAGCCGTCGTCCGCTCCAGGTGCATCCCCTCTATGTGATCGTTTTCACACTCTGCATTTGACTCTCGCTGCTACATCGGCTTCTGCAGCCTTGGCAGTTGCACGTCTGATATACATTTGCATGTTGGAAGCCCTGACCAGAGGTGCATCGCTGCTGATGTTGCTATCCCTGAGGAGCTGTCAGGGCGTACGCCCCTGGTGAATACACCCAACCTGCACCCCGCCAGCACCCCAAGGCCGCAGCCCACTGTCAAGCACGGACCCACACGCGCCTGCCATTCCTCAGCCATTCTGCTGGCTGCGCCATTGCACGACATAATTCGCCTGTGTGGTGGTTGCAGCAGGCGGACCGACCAGAAGGGGCCGGCGGACGCACTGTTTGACAGCCCGGGGCGGCGGGAGTATGACGCCAAAGCCTTCGCGAGCAACGACGCTTCAAGCAACTGACGTTCCCATCAGCAGAGGCTGGTGAGACCGCTGGCGAGTGCGGGACGGATGTCAAGGTTCTGGGCCTGCGTGGACGCCGCCAGATCAATTTGCGGACGGGATTGGGATTGCAGTTTGCCTTTAGTATCAATGCTGCACCGGCAGCATGCGCTGTGCTCGCCGCGGTGTCGATGCTGATGTTTGTGCCTATTGCAACATCTGCTGTTGTGACATTTTTTAGCTGCCTGCCCTTTTAACCCTAAACCAGGAAGGGGCCGATTGGCAATGCCACCGATACTGTTCTGTGTGCCGCATCGCCTCACTTCCAGTCAATCGAGCAACTGTTGGGTCGCGGAACAGGACTACCAGACGTGGGCCACAGTGGCAACACGGGGCCTCAGATGGACCTTTGACGGTTTCAAACCTGTGCTGCAAAGTGATTTCGAGTACCTGGCGACAGGGCCTGGACACAATGACCACTGTCCACAGTGTCTCGCTGAAGGCTGAAATACGCTCAACCACCCTTCGTATGCACAGGAGCGGCACTTGCATGACAGTAGTGGGACGAAGCTAGACATGATGATGCTTGCACCAGCCTTGTGCTGCGGCGAGTCTCCTGCTGATGGAGCTCAGCGGCCGTCATCTGCTCCGAATTGAATTGCCCACTGCACACCACAATTAAACACACCACCAGCAGGCCTGCGTGCTTTGGTGCCCGAGCTGCGCATCACCACGCAGCGCCGCAGTGTCTCAACCTGAAATGCCTGTGGCACACTGCAGAGCCAGGTCATGACCTTCACCTGTTGGGGCGGCAGCGCCAGGAGGCACCCCTCATCGTGGCTTAGGGCTTGCATTCGAAGATCAGCCGCTGGCGCACGAAAAGAGCGGTGTGTGCTGTGATGCGGCAATTGCGGCAGCCCGCGCTGCGACGCTGTCCTGTACAGTGTACACCTTCCTCAAGCCCCAGCGCCGTAGCGGCCATCAGGCGCCCGCCGCTGCGAGGGCGCTGTGCCTCCGCGATGCATCCCGGCTGCGGCGCCGCAGCAGCGGCGCGTCAACACTCAGGGTGTCGGCGCAGCAGCCGGCCCCTTCCCGCCAGGCGGCGGCGTGCCAGGCAGACAGAGATCGTGTGCTGCAGCAAGCTGTGCCGGTGAGCCCTGGAAGTCTGCAGGGCTGCGGCATCTGTGGATGGTCTTGCAGCATGCAGGTGCCTGAACCCTGAACGGCGCCCCTGGTGCTGCACAGACTGTCATCTGATGCTTCTAGGAGCCGATTCAAGGCGGCTGTAGGCACTGCAAACTGGGATTGTGCCTCGCACGTTTCGAGTCCTGTAAGACACAAAGTTTGGCACAGGAGCTGCAGTGCCCAGATTCAGCCACAAAAGCGACGCTGTAGGGTGCAGATGGTGACGAGTGGTCCCCCGGGGCACTCTGCCTGCAAACTGTGTGATGTCGAAACGATGATCCTTTCCCTGTGTGCCGCCGCTAGAAAATTGAAGAGTTTTGATTGTTTCCCTCTAGCTTCCCAAACAGAAAAATATCCCAAATCGTACCGAAAGCGTACCAAGTGTACCTTGGCTTGGTTTTCCCTCGTAATAGAACGGGTTGTGAACTACAGGATCACCTTGGACAGGATCTCTTTGAAGCTCGCAGCTTGACGCCGGTCGCCGTCGCTGGACCTAGACTGAATCTGCCAAAGTGTTCGTTCGCCATGTACTGGGCTGGTGCCATCAGCGCCAGCACCATGATGCGGCATGCGCCGCACTGCGGCCGTGCGCAGCGAAGCCGGGCGTGCCAGCTCCCATGCAGCCGTCAGCAGCCAGCCAAGCAACGACCGGAGCACCTGCTGCCTGCCCGCACGAGCCGCCTCGACATGAGGTGGTCCCCAGCCAGCACGCCGCTCACCGCCGGAGGCGAGTCGCTTGCATGGCGGTCCTGACATAAAGTCGGGCCTTTCTCCATGATGCCTCTCTTCAAGAGGCCTTTACGTGGGGATTGCACTGGCGCCTAGTTTCCACAATTGACCAACTGCAATGCACACGCCACAGGCGGTGTTGGAGGCACTCGCCAGCATGCCGCCAGCTGCGGCAGGCGGCTGTGTGGGCCGCCGACAGCCACGCAGAACGGCTCACTTACGTCGGTGGATCTCTCGAAGCTGGCGCCCAGGCCGGATCAACTCGCACCGGACTGGGAAGGCTTCCCTCCAAAGCGTGTAGACCAAGACAAGGAAGACAGCCGCAAGTTCCGCAGAACAGTACGAATGTGTTGTACCCCAAGAACTCGATCATGGCTGAATTCTTTCTCTGCCCCGACTGAAGCGCACGTGTTGTGAAGGCGCCAATCTGTCCAGAGTCAGGGAGGCGCGCCTGAAGCGCAGCTGCGCAGCGTTTACGCTGCTGCAACCTGTGTCCAGGTCTTCGACTTTCAGCGGTGGCGTGAGCACCGCAGCACGCGCCGCTATGCACGACACACTGTCGGCATCTGGGAGTGAGCATCGACTCTCCTCTTCCACCATGTCCACACAGTGTACTTTTCACTCGAGCACATGCAGGCGAGCCCCCTGCCTCCACCAGCAGCATGTGCCAGCCACTACATCAGCTCATGATTACCGGCCTCACCTCCCCGCCGTGTGCCGCAGCTCCCGCATTGTCCGCGGCCTGTCGGGCTCTCTTTGGCTGATCGCCGGCCTGTCGCTGGCGGTGGGCAGCTACGAGTCGCTGCAGGAGGCGGGGCTTCTGCCCGCGGGCTTTATGGACATCAGCATCTCGAACGCACAGCCCTTCAACCTCAGCAGCTTTGCGCTGTCGCTGCTCCTGGTGCGCTTGGCCTGTCTGAGGGGCGCCATCCCCCATTGAGCGTCATTCCCCGACAAGCAGCCACCGGATCCATCCCTCAAACCAGTTTGCGGCAAGCACTCCCAGCATGGGTCAGTCACCAGGCGCTTCCCGCCGCTGGCGGCACTGTGCTGGCAGCCTCCGCATAGTGCGTACTGCTGCAGGGCGCTGAGCCGGCCCTCGGCCTGCATGGCGGAGCACCGTCCCTGCGGACCAGCCCAGCCCAACAGCATCCTGTCAATCTGCTTATATAAACACATTCTCTTAAATGAATTACAGCCTGTTATTTGATCCCGCGGCAGGTGTTTCGCACCAACACCAGCTATGCGCGGTGGGACGAGGCACGGAACCTGTGGGCCGGCGTCACGAATCGCTCGCGGGACCTGATGCGCCAGGTGGGGGTTTAGGATTAGGGTTTGGGGCGCACCGCCGGTCGAAAGCCACGGTCCAGCGGGCATCTCACTGCCTGTCGATTCGCCCGCTCGATGCCTGTCGATCCTCCGCTCACTGCCTGTCGATCCTCCGCTCAATGCCTGGCGATGCTCCGCTGCCGCGGGCTCAAGGCCGCGCTGCTGGACAAGGGGTGTTGCGCCGCACAGCCAGGTGTAACGACACGATCCCCTGGAGAGGCGGCCTGACTGCTGTGCAAGGCTATTTCGCCGTGTGCCACCAGGGCTTTAGGATTTCCTGTATTCGCGAGACTCAGGTGCCTGCGTCCGCAGACGGAGCCGCCATCCCCGGAGGTGGTGGTGGAGCCACTGGACGCGGTGCAGCGCGGCGCTCCACCACTCTATGGTGCACTCATCTGATTGAACGAGATGCGACCGAAAAGACAATGTGCCCAAAGTCCTGAGATGTTGCGGAATGCCCCATGCGCAGGCGGACTCCTGGTTCCCGGAGGCGGAGGCGGACCTGCTGGACCTGGTGGAGCGCTGGACGGTCGCCTTCTGCCGCACGCTGCACACACACCTGCGCGAGGACGAAGACATCGAAGCCGAGCTGCAGGTGGGGTAGGGTTTAATATCAAGGCTTGAGGCCTGTGTTGCGCCTCCGCGGGGCACTTGGTGCGGCAGATGGGAGGGAGGCGCACCGGCTGGTGGCGAGGCGGCCGCCGGCCACAGAGCATGGCATGATCTTGATACCCATAAGTTGCCTGCCAGATTGCATGGTTCCCCGCTGCCGCTGGCGCAAGGAGGAAAAGCGTGCTGGCGCGCTGGCGCGGCCGGTGTGCCGTCTGCCGGGAGCAATGCGCTGGCTGAGCAGTCGGGGGGGCACTGTGTTGTGTGCGGGAACATGTCATAAGACCGGGCCACCAGCCCCGTTTCAGCATGGGAAGACAAAGGTTTGTTCCGAGTCTGGTCCGATAGGACAACATGTGTGGGACCTCGCATGTGCTGCGTCGCGCAGGGCATCCTGCAGGAGCATGAGCTGGCGACTCTGATCAGCGAGGAGCACCGGCCCAACTACGTCCTGTCGGTCCTGTCGATGGCCATCGAGGTGCGGTGGCAAGTTTACAGTCATCGTTATCTTGTCGTCATCATCATCAAGAAGGCGATGAAGAAGTTATGTGCCCTGTGGCTCTGGAGCTTCACTTTGTCGGTAGAGCAGCAGCGCAGGCGCGGCTGGATGCTGCCGCGCTCTGCCCTTGGCTGAGCTCTGCAACCTGTTCCTTTCCCTTGCCATGCATCGCCATGCATTGCCTGCAGCGCCAGGTCCCTCCCCTGCCTGGCCATCCTCGCAAGGCTGCGCGTCAGAGAACCGCTCCGCTTCATGCCGCACAGGAGTCACACATCGCCGCCGCTGCGCGGGTGCGCATGGACGAGAACCTCACCTTCTTCGCGGACGCGTTGGGCGCCTGCGAGCGCATCCTCAAGACGCCCATCCCGCTGACGTACACCAGGTGAGATGATAGGTCTTGCAAATCATGCTGCTTGGATGCCCAGCCGACACTTGGGACTGACATCCTGCAGAGCCTGTTGGGATTATTAAGGCCACACTCTGACATGCTGGCTGCAGGGCAGCCCTGTAGCAGGCCAGGAGAACAACAGAAGCATGCTGCCTGCTACTTCCTGCTGACACCTGGGCGCAGTGCAAATGCTTGTCTGTTGCGTCCGCAGGCACACGTCGCGGTTCCTGGTGATCTGGCTCACCTTCCTGCCGGTGAGCTGCTTGCTCGTGGCACAGATCCAGCGTGCTGCGCCTGCACCTGAGGCGTCCAGAGGGGCTGTAAACAATGGGCGCCGGGCACCATGCACCAGCCAGCACGCCGCTTGTACAACTGTGCGGGATTGGCATGCAATGCTGCTGCGGCAGTTGGTCAAGCTCACAGCACGAAGGTCACCCAGTGCTGCTTTTGCTCCGGCCGTGTGCCACTGTGGAAGATCTCGAGGCCAGTTTGACCAGACATGATATCCGCTGTGGCCGCAGTTCACGTTGTGGCATGCATGCGGTTGGGGCACCGTTCCAGTCAGCGTCACCATCGCCTTCCTGCTGCTCGGCATCAAAGAGATCGGAGTGACGATCGAGGAGCCCTTCGCCATCCTGCCGCTTGGTGCGGATACCACAAGCTGGTTGCATGCCCACCCATTGGTGTCTGCTGCGGTCTCTGTGGCGGACTGACTGCAGTCCGATGGTCTCGCTGCTGCTGCAGCTTCTGCTGGCGTAAAGAACAACACCTGTGGCTCGATGCTTCCGCAGAGGCTATCTGTGACTCGATCACGTGCAACTGCGTCGAGATGCACGAGCGGCGGCACGAAATACGGGGCCTTGCCACCTCCGTCGTTCGCCCCAGGTGCATTCCCTCTCCGTGCTCCTTTCCATGAATCCTGCACTTGACGCCCGCGAATGCGTTGGCTTATCGTCTGATGTACATTCACATGTTGGAAGCCCTGGCCAGCGGTGCACCGCTGCTGGGACTACCATTCCTGATGAGCTGTCAGGACGTACGCTCCCAGCGAAAACATGCAGCCTGCTCCCAGCCAGCACCCTAAGGCCGCAGCTCACTTTCAAGCACATAACCACAGGCGCCTTCCATTTCTCAGCCATTCCACTGGCTGTGCCATTGCACGACATAACCCGCCTGTGTGGTGATTGTAGCAGGCCGGCGGACCTGCGTCCGACGCAAGAGCAGCAGGCGCTCTTCAGCAGCCCGGGGCGACGACAGAATGCCGGTATCCTTCGCGAGCAACACACCGCCCGCTGACAACTATTCGAACAACTGACCTTCCCATCAGCAGAGGCTGAAGACAGCGTTGGCGAGTGCGGGACGGACGTCAAGTCAGCCTGTGTGGACGCCGCCAGATCGATTTGCGGAATGTAGTTTGCCTTTAGTACCATTACGACTTTGCTGCACCGGCAGCATGCGCTGTGCTCGCCGCGGTGCTGATGCCAATGTTTGTATCGCAACATACCTATGTTGTGATATTTAAACTGCTTTGCCCCTTGCAAGCTTGCACTACGGTTGGTGACGGCGCCTCCCAGCTGCCGGGGAGGGCCGATTGGCGATGCCATCGATACTGTTCTGTGTGCTGCATCGCCTCACTTCCAGTCAGTTGAGCAGCTGTTGTTGATTGCCTGCCCAACTCACAATTTGAAATTGACGCAAACTCAACTGTAACCCTTGAAAATGGCACCGGTCTATCTAGCAGAGACGAATCGAGCCGCCAGATACAAATACACTGCCAGTCAAGGCCGCACGAGGAGTCTGGTCAGGCGCTCAAGTTGATCAGCTGACCTACAGTTGTGCACTGCGGTTCGATATCGCGCATCTGCGGCTCATCCGTGCATCATGTGGTTCACACGTGGGACACGTCAAATCGCATGAAAGGGTGGGCGAAGTCGCGGGCCCCCGGCCAGCGCTGCCAACTATGGTCCCACAGCTTCAGCTGCCTCAGCAGCGGCATAGCGCGCAGCGCATCCACGCCCCTGCAGTGCCAGCCCACCAGTAGGCGTCAGCAGGTGCTCTGAAAGCTGGTCCCGGAGGGGGGGAAGGGSAATCCAGCGGCAGGAGCCCGAGGATGGCACTGGGGATGCGAGTCAAGCACAACTGCCGTCACCTCGGCGTGGCACCATCGCAGAAGCGGAGATCCAAGACGGCCAGCCTCGACAGCCGTGCGACTTCTGCGAAAGCCGCGTCGTCGGGGAGGTTGCAATTGTGTAGGCTTAGCTCCGTGAGGTGGTGCAGGTCGCCGATCGCCCGCATGACCGGCAGCGGCAGCGGGGATTGGGTCGCCTCTTGCCGGTCCAAGAGTAGCACCGCCAGATGCGGCAAGGTGTGCAGCGCCTCGAGACCCTTTGCAAGACTCTGCACAAACCGATGCAGACGTGGAATGAGAGGCTGGCCCTGCCCGGCCAAGAACATGTCACAGCGCTAGCATTTACGCCGATCCACTTACTGCCGGTCATCGGCGCTCAATGCCACCCTCGTGCAGCAACTCACGACAGGACAGGACAAGCATCGAATTGAGGCCAAAGACGACAGCACGGAGTTCAGGCAGTTCCCACCTCGTATGCATCGTCGTCCTCGTCGCAGCAGGTCAATGCCAGGTTTGTCAATTTTGTCGCGGCCGCCACCCGCTGCAGATTGCTGCCGCAGCAGTACTCGAGGCTCCACACCTGCAGCTCCGGCAGCGAGGCAAGGCAGTCGACGCTGGCGTCAGAATTCTCGCCCGCTTCCGGATTGTCCACTGACATGCAGAGACGCCGCAGGCCCGTCAGGTGGCGCCGCATCTCCTCGCAGGTCCTACGGAGGTGCAAAGGCAAGTGAGACCCCTCCAATCCATCTCCGTCTGGGCCGCTGCGACTGGTGTCGTCGGCTTTGTTAGCGTGCATGCCGGTAGCGGCAACTTGTTCCGGACAAGGCTCGTCTCCACCAAGACATCCAAAACAACACAGAATAGGGCGACCCCACCCATGCATGTTTGGGAGCCGAGGCGCTCCACCACAATTGCCCGCCCAAAATGCCCATCAAGCAGGCACACACCTACGACTCGTGACCTTGTACGCCGCTGGAATGCCCAAGCACGTGAGTGAAACGCCAAATCGATGGCAGACGTCCCAGACGACGTTTTCCGTGATGTGCATTGTAAGTGGCAGGTGCAGCTCCCTCAGGCATGGCAACCACCCTCCTGTGATCGGTTGCAGGTCATCCATCTGCAGCACCATGAGCACACATGAGCAAGAAGCCCCAGATATGCAGATGACACTGGTAGCCGGCATCCTCAGATTGGGCAGCCACGGCTCACAGCCTCCCCACGGCATGTAGCGCCACGAGCGCATGGAGAGGTTCGCATCAACAGAGGTGGTCAGCACATGATGCTGGACAGAGCATGGTGCTGCAGGGTCAAACGGCGACACACTGTGGCATCGTTCATTGGGTCACATGCAACACGCAATATCTGGTTGGCGAGGAAGGGGGGTCGTGTCGGGGTCACATTGTAGACATGCGCACCTCTTCGAGACGGAAGAGCATCAATTTCGTGACATGCTTGTGGCCTGCGAATCCCGACATCCAGGCTGCGTCATCTTCCCCTGTCACGGTGATGTCCTCCAGAGTTCTCAAGGCGCGCACTGCAGAGGCACCTGCTGGGGACATCAAGCAACGTCAATCAGATATCCTCTGGCCTTCACAGGAGCAGCGTCTGACCACAATCAGTCAAGACAACCGTCCACTGCGGCTGACTGGAGCCAGCGCCAAAGCCAGCTCAGCTGTCGGCGCCACAGCAGGAAGAACATTACCCCCACCTTCCGCTGGAATGTGTGAGGTTTCGACCGCCAAGTGCTTGAGCCCTGACAGGCCCGCCAGCGCCGGCGCAAACGCTGAAGGATCGACATCAGGAATGGCTTCCAGTCGCAGTCTCGTCAGCGCTGCAAGGCCGGCAACGCCGTCACCCCCCAGCTGCCGGCAGCGAACGAGCTGCAGCTCGGCCAGTGCTGTGCACGCACGCCCGATGTAATGCAGATCTGCGACGGAGCACTCCAGCCTCTCAGCAGATCGCCTCTGGAATAACATTGCCATGAACACCTGGGAGGCTGCTTGGGCGGGAGCGGTCGCCCGGCTGACATACCACGAGATGCAGCTGCCAGTACCTCTGAGGGGTTCGCAGGCAGCGGTCGCGTCCTGCAACATTCGGCTGCTTGTTGGGCGAGGGGACACCACAGGAGACACCACAGCGCTGACCAGGTAGGGAAGGGCGCAGGGCCGCGAGAGTGCACACCTGCATCCAGCACGATCATGCTGCCCAGACCGAGACGGCGCAGACCGGTGAGTGCACCCAGCCGCCCCAGAACCCCCCGGGCCGCCAGCCGGACGCCGCAGAGTGACAGTGAGGTGAGGCGCGTGAGCCGCGCCACCCGCTCTACGTATGCCTCCTCGAGCTCAGGCACGGGCTGCCAGTGGACGGACGATAGGTGGAAGGGCGTTCCCAAGGTGAGGTCCTGTGCAGCATGAGGTCGCAGCCATGGTCAGCAAATTTGCACCAAGGTCTCCATTCCAGTGAGCATACTTCAGCCCGGGCTACACCCTGAGGGGGGCAGCCGCCGTACTGGGCATGATTGCATGCCGGCCGCTTGGCGAACAGGTGTTCAAAGCTTGCAGGCATGCTGCAGCCCCGTGCAAGAGCTGGCGGTTGCTGACACAATGAGCCGATGTCTGTCATAGATTGCAGACACAGGCCGCCGCCACCTTCAGGGTCACCTGCAGCGCCGTCAGGTGAGTGAAGGCCAGCGCAGCTTGTGGCTCTTGCCGCCTGTGCAGCGCACCCATGGTGGCAGGTCAGAACAGCAAGGCGTGCGTGCTCACTTTGCAGCAGCTGCAGGCTGGCCGCATCTCTATTGCAAGTGACGTGCATGCCTGCATCTTCAACTGCCATGCAAGCGACGGGAGCGGCAGCCGCAGCGGCAGGCCTCTCGGCACACGACCCACCTCAAGAACTCCAGGTGCAGCCTCCGCAGCGGCATGTGATTGATGACCTGCTGCACCGCCTGAAAAGGTTCCTGGACCTCGGTCAGAGTTAGCGCAGAGCAGGCGCCAAACGCTGCGCAAAACTCCGCGTTTTGAAGGGCGCGCAGCTCGAGGGGCCCTTTGAACACCCCTGCAAAGCTGCGGCGCCAGGCGCGGCAGGTCAGGCGGATGGCGGACAGCGCCACCGGATCGAAGTGCGCCTCCCTGCAGATGGAGCGTGCACTGGTTTCCTCGGATATGATACTGTGTGCGAGCCGCTTGGGCTTAGTTGATGCAGGTGTGGAGGCGCCGCGGGTAGGTCGTGAAGGTGAAGTTTGGTAAAATAATGCCGGAAGAGTTGTGCGCTTCCACCTCAGGACCAGCTCGAGGATGAACCCTAGCAGATCCTGCGGCAGGCTCTCAAAGCATCCAGGCGCGAGGCAGTGCGCGCGCGCGCCACCTGCTCCTGTGTCTGCGAATTGTGCCAGCATGGCTCTCGGCTTACAGATGCCGACTTGGCATCCGCTATGGTTGCACAGTCAAAATGTAGATAGCATTCTGGCATTGAAGTGCAGACGCATTGCGCTTGACACCGTTCAGTACGGTTTTATTAGTCATCAACAGCTGCATCAAAGCTCAGGCCAGACATCCCCCTTCAATCCTCGGTGTGCCACAGTCAACTCTTCGCAACACATTCCGATTGACCAGGAACATCGTGCAACAGGGCGTCAGCGATCACGAAGACTCATTAGGCGATTGTGTCATGGCCACCTGTGCAGCCGGAGGGCTGTAAGGGAGCTCAACGGGTGATAGTGGTGCACGCACGATTCAAACACACACCTGGAACCCTGTTACCGTGGCACGTATGACTCCTGCGGAAATAAAACGCACGGCAAGCCAAACAGGAGCACTGCACAGGTGGCGCCCGCCGCCAAATGAGCATGTGTCTCAGCTCAACGCGTCGCAATGCGTTTATTAGATGCGGGCGTGGCGCCAGCGCCTGTGTCATTCAGGGCTTGAGCCTCAGCATTCGTTCCCCCGGCACCCTGCCGGGCGGCAGGGTGCCACGGCATGACACCGTGGCCCAGTCTCCACACTGCACGGAGCCATAGCTGCGGCGCATACCAAAGCATGTTCCCTGCTTGTCAGGCGTATCGAGCGTCCACTGCTGCTGTGCGTGACAACTGCAGGCTTCGCAGCGTCATCGGGGCGCAGTCCTGCGGCGGCACAGCGGGCGCAAGGGTCCTGTGGCCGCGGACTACGGGCACCAGCCCCGGCGCCGCCTGCCGCTGTGGCAGCCGGGGCAGCTCCAGCGCCTGCGCCCGAGGGGCCGCAGCCCGCTGCACTGCCGACGTCAGCCGCAGGAGCAGCCGGTCAGGCCTCCTCTGCTGGCAGTGCAAGGTATGGGCCGCCGAATGTGATGATCACGAGGTCCTGCGATCCTTTGAATGCAGAAGTCAGCCGCAGGGATTTGATTGCCACTGGCGCCACGCCCCGTGCGCCCAGATTGCGTGCTGCTTCATCATGCCTGCGCCGCCAATGATAAACGAGGGATGTGCACCGGGCCCCACATCATCAGCAGGGCGGCCAGTGCCGCATGCTGCTCAAGCGTCTGCGACACCAGAGCTTGCACACCCAATTCATATGCACGCTTCACCTCCACAAGGTCGAGCGTGACATGCTGGGACTCTGCTGGATGGGCACTCCATGGGTGACACTCTGGCCGCCGCCTGTGTGCCATCACTGCATTCCCATGGGTGTCCCTGCAAACGAAGTCAGCCTGCAGCATCATCTCTATGATATAAGCCACGCTGTGCCGAGCGTGGAGGAGAACTACCACTAGACGTCAGGGGTCTGTTTGATAAGGGGCTGTGCAACCTTACATCTTAGGCGGCTGCCGGTGCAGATGATCTCGCAGCAGCGGCCAGAGGTGCACATCCAGTTGGCGGACGCCAAGGACATACCTGAGATGGCCGAGCTGCTCTTGCACACCTGCCGCACGGTGTCTGACCCGTCAGACTTCAGCATCGAGGGTGCGGCAAGGGTTCCATCTTATTCCCCCTGGGTGCGGACGCCACAGTCCAGCTGCGCTGCCGAAGTTTCCTGCTTACGGTCCTGTATGCAATTTTGCAGGCATGTGCAATGCTTCAGAACCGAATCAAAGGCTTCGTTCAGGTAGCCTGACGCTTGGAGAATGAGGCACTGGCTCCCACCAAATATTGTGCACGAGCCACAGGCGCGGCAGCATTCCAGCGGCGCGCGAGCCCGCAGGGGCTGGCAGAGCGAAGCAATGACCCATCACTGGGTGTCATCAGGTGCACAGACGAACCGCCCGCATGGAGTGCTCGGCACCTCATGACCTGAAACTCGGTTCGGTAGGGGCCAGCACGAGCCCACATGGCACCTCCACTAGAGCTGCACCGGTGCTGCAGCTGACGCGCACAGTGATGCAGCACACAAGCTGGGTGATGTGCAGCTCCCCTTGACAGCGCTGAGACATCTGCAGGTACAAAGCCACAGCCGGAGACAGCCCCAAGATCGTGGGCATGTCGGAAATGTACAACGACCAGACGGCGGAGGCGCAGCCGGCATTCAGGGTCATGTACGTGTTCGTGGACGGGGCGCACCACGGCATGGTGCACCCTTGAGCATTCGCCCTGCCGATATGTGCGGTTTCTCCATGTGCAAGCTTGTCCACTCGACATGCACATGGTGCTCAGAGCACTCCTGCGTCGTCGGCACAAGGCTGAGAGTCATGCCGATGCATGTCAACAATCGTAAAGCAGGACTGCTGGACGCCTCAGTGGATAGTTTGAACTGCGGTTGCTGGCGCAGGGTATTGGCGCGAAGCTTCTACGAGCCCTGCTCGCGCGGGTCCCAGGCGGCTGCAATGTCGTGCTGCGCAGCGCTCCGGTCGCCGTGCCATTCTACGAGCGCTTTGGCTTCCAGGTGCGTGCGCCTGCGCTGCTTGCCTGCTCTGAAGTCACAAAGGCGCTGAAGACGCCTGAACCCAATCATAAGGTTGCCAGTAGTCAAAACCATGACGCAAGGGGCTCAAAGGCGATGTGTGCTTCCCGAAGGTGACAGGGCCACCCAGCGAGCCGGAGGGGGCAGGGATCCGTGGCTTCCCAATGCAGATGGTGATGGTGCATGCCGAGGGCGATGCCGGTACATCGCAGCGGGTAGCTTGACACAGCATGCAATTGTTATAAAGATAGAGAACTTGTTCGATGGACCAATAACTTCTTAGGGCTGGAGGGGAGGACGACGTGCCGCTGCTTGGAGCCACGCTGCAAGCCTGCATGCACCAGCTGCATGAGGCTTGGTCAGCAGCGGTGGACATGCATGCAGAGGCCGCACCACCCCCGAACTGATAGGTACCTAGTTTGACATGTGTAGCTTCGTTCGCAGGCAGTGAGTCGTAGCCTTGCATGCAGCTGTTGTAAAAGAGTGCCACAATAAGGTCTCCCAAGTTTCACTGTGACTGATCAGGCACGGCAGCCAGTCACTGACAAATGACATTGACGGAAGTACAGAACAAATCAGGGCGTCCGTGACTCCGCAGGATCTGCCGCAACAGTCCTGTCGCTCTTGCTGCTGAAGTCTTGCCGGCAGTCTGTCAAAAGAATGGATGTTTCCTCCGGCTGTGTCCGAGAACGCGTGCAACCCCCTCACTCCCATGAATCTGGAAAGTGGAGAGCACCGCGCTATTTGTACATCACTGGCTGTAAGATAAAGCTGTACACTGGCAAAGGATGTAGCAGACTGGCTGACGTTGCTGCAAAACTCCCTGTCTTCGTTGCCTTGGTTGCCCCAGTTTCTAGATGCTCATCGCGCTGTCAGCGCCGCCAGCTAAGCCCTCATCATTATTGCTGGCAGACTGCATATCGTCCTGCGACGACCCCGCAGCCGCAGAGCTTGACGCGACCGCAGGCTGCGGCTGCGACTCAGCCGTGCCAAACGATGCGAAAGGCGAGCCTGCCGGCAGTGCGGCAGGCGACTCGTTGGGGGCGCCCGGCGGCGGCGACGGCGCCGCCGCCTCACGAGCTGCGGCAATACTCTCCACAGAAGGCGTAGTTGCCACCGCATCTGAGTCTGCGGTATCATTCGCAGGCAGGGGCGACAGCGGTAGCGGCGCCGGGTCCGCCGACGCTCCAGTCAGCGGCTCCGCCGCCGGACTGGCGCCCTCGGCCGGCTCGTCACCAGCACCCGCGGGGGGTGGCCCATCACTGGCGAACAGCAGCCCTGGCTGCGGCGTGCTGGCGCCGTGGCCACTGCCCACGCTGCCGGCGCGGCTCGCTGGTTGCTCTGGCACCGGCGCCTGCTCCGCAGACGGCACGCAGAAGCCCGTGATGCGGAAACCGGAGGTGGCGGCCGGCTCCGCAGACGAGGCACGAGCGGCAGTGCCGGCAGAGCTGCCGGAAGCCTCCGACACCGCGGCAGCGTCCGGCAGGCTAGTCAGCGACGGCGACAGCACCACTGCGATGCGTCGGCCGCGGCCTGGCGGGGCCGTGGATGTGGCATCCGGCGCCGCAGCCGCCGCCGGCAGCTCGCCCGTTGCCGCCTGCAGTGGGTCGTCGCCACCGCCGCCGCTCTGCGCAGCCGCTGTAGCGCCAGCGGGCAGCACCGCAGGCACGTCCACGCCGACCGCGGCGATGTTCGAGTGCGTGCGGGTGGCGGGCGGCGGGCATGGCTCTGCGGCAGCGGCGCCGAGGCTGCCGGCAGGCGCCACGCCTGCAGCGGGCGCCGACGCGGCAGGGGCGAGCTCAGGCGCGGGCGGCGGCGCGCCAAGAGCGGCGGCGGCCGCTTCGAGGCTCAGAGGCGGCAGCGCGGCGGCGGCGCTGTGCGCACGTGGCGAGCTGGCCGATGGCAGCGTCGGCGACAGCGGCGGCCGGTCTGCCGAAGGAGGGACGAAGACGCCGGATGCGGCGCGCTGCGCCGGGTCCAGCGGCAAGCGGGGGCTGCCGCCGGGCGCCAAGCTGTTGTCTGCAGGAGAAACGGAAGGGGAAAATGAGATCCGTGCGGTTCGATGCCGTAGGAGACACCACTACCCTGCAGCACTTTGTGCTGCAGACTTAGGGCTTTCATCGACTGCCCTGTTGGCAACAGCATTGATACAAGGTCACGACTTTCACACTTTTGCTAGAGCCTTGCGTCTCAAGTCCCGTCGCTCGCAGACCATCGGGAGGCAGAATGGACAACTGCTCACCGCTGGTCAGCGGCGCCGGCGCCACGACATCACTGGACGCCCCGACAGCCACGGCTGGCAGCAGCAGCCCTGCCGGGCTGCTAACAGAAGCGGCGGCCGAAGAGTGCGACGATGCAGACGGGGAGCCGCCGGAGACATAGTAGCCGGAGGCTGCCCCGGAAACGTAAGCTGACGCAGCGCCGGAAGCGGCATAGGAAGCGGCGCCAGAAGCATAGGTCGACGCGGCGCCGCTGCGGCTGGAGCGCGCCAGGTGGACCTCGAGCGCACGGATCCGCACTTCGTAGGCGGCGGCCTGGGCGACGCAGGCCTAAGTGATGAGGTGAAGACAAAGCCTCGAGACACGGTCCAGACCTCTCTGAGATCGTCCAATACAGCATTCATCGGACATGGACACATGTACGCCAGTAGTCTGCATGAGCGGGAGATGTGGGGATAGCAATACATCAGCCAGCAAGCAGATAGGAGGAGTGTGAAACGCGCTCCACCACAGCCACGGAGACAACAGCGGCGATGTTACCTGCTGGCGCGCTTCGGTCAGCTCGTGGCTCAGGCGCTGCGCGACATCGTCCTTGGCGGCGAGCGCCTCCTGGAAGCGCGCTGCGAGGTCGGCGCTGGCGCTGCCGCCGGCGCTGCGGCGCAGCGACTCGCCGCTGCCGCGCCCAGACTCCGCCGGCGAGCTGCCGGAGCCCTGCCTGCGGCCGGGCAATGGGGCCCAGGGTTTCCAACTGTGCAAGGATGAGTTTCTGCATTGTCATGCTGAGCGGTCGGCAACCTATGCGATCCACAGCCAGTTGGTCTGACTGGACATGGTCTGAGCCACAAGGCAACAGTTCGCCAGAGGATGGGGTGCAGGCGGTGCCTGCGCCACATGCGGCGCAGTGGAGCACTGCTTCAGGTGTCCACCTGGAGGCTGCGCGCTGCCGCGGCTGGGCGCCGTCGCCGGTGAGCCGCTCCTGCTCAGCAAGGCACGCCAGAGCCACCTGCGCCGCCGGGACCGCTGCTTGTTGCGTGCTTGCCCTTGCATTGCGTGCCGTGCTGGAAACAGAAACACAGGAGGCAAGCCTGCGGCGAGCGCTGCACGCCATCGGGAGGTGACAGCCCTGCGGGGGGCAAGCGTGTCAAAGAGCGGACATACAGGCGAGTGTCAAATCCGGCCCAGGAGGAGAAAGAGAAATGACGACGAGGGACAGAACCTGCGCGGCCAGCTCAGCGCGCAGCCGTGCATTCTCCATCTCCAGCGTCTGCGGCGACGGCGCTGCGGCGGCCTCTGCGGTGTCAGCCTCTCCTGTGGCTGCTGCTGTTGCTGCTGCTGCTGCCGCCGCTGTTGGGTCCGCAGTGGCTTCGCCACTGGGCACCGCCTGCGCACGGCCCTGCGGGGAGGCTGCCCGAGGGGAGGCGCCGGCGGAGAGCGGCGCCTCGCTGGATGAGAACGGCGCCGCCAGCTGCACCTGAAACGGGACATTGCGGCGCAGCCGGTGAGAACTCAGGAGCTTGACAAGCCTGCAGGAAGTCAGGGTGCAAGGACCATGGCATGAAAAGCGTCCCCATGATCAGAGGGATCAAGCCTGGAGGAGAAGCCTGTAGATGCGAGCAAACACCCACATAAGAGCACACTGAAGGCGCGTCCCAAGCTCGCAGAGCTGCACAACCAGAGGCTGCGCATTCCCAGCAAGCGTGTCACTCCATCCCCGAGGCTGCCCACAGCGGAGCGTGACCCTGTGTAACAACCTAAGTGATCGCTGCTCACAGCTGGCCGTACATCCATCCAACAAAAGATTTGCTCACACCTGCTGGACGGGCGGTGCCCGCCGCAAGTCGTCCGGCGTCACCGCCGCCAGCCCTGCGTCGGCGGGCGGCACGCTGACAACGCAGTGCGGCGGCCGCGCCGTCAGGCCCAGCGCCGCCAGCACGGGGCCGGGCACGTAGCGCTCCACGGCGGCGCGGAAAGCGTCTCGCGCCGAAGCTTCCTTGGCCCGCAGCCGAGCCATTTGCTCTGCCAGCTCGCCAGCCTTGCCAGCATACAGCTCGGCGAATGCCTTCCTGCAGACGGACGGGGCGGCGCAACGGAAGTTAAGGGGTTGTCTAACGCTTGGGGCGCAGCTTCTTTCTCGCTGGACAGGTGCTTCGCAGGCTGGAAAAGCTGCCGGAAGGGTTGCCGGCGGGACTGATCGCACAGGGCGCATGCGATAATGCAGCGAGGGGCACACACTGTCGACCCAAATCGATGAAGACGTCACAGGCGAAAATGCATCGCCATCTTGCCATCGCGAGATGCATCTCAAATTTCGCCTTCAAAGTCTGCATCGATTGAGGTCAACAGTGTGCCATTGCACGCCATATGTCTGGATCGAATCATTCAATGTTTCCTTTCCCGGACATGGCCCAGAGCAAAAACGGCACGAACCTGCGGAGGCACTCGGCGAGGCAGTGGCGGTAGGCCGCCGGCAGCCGCCGCGGCAGCAGCAGTTCGGCAATTGCCTCCGCCTGCCGGCTTGCCACCTACAGAGTCGAGTAAACAGAGTCGGATCCGGTTCACAGGGATTTCAGAAGGTGCCCACTACCTCTGCAGCACATCTCGGCCTGCCTCACCACCTTCAGGCAGCCGTCCAGCGACTTTGCAGCCGACAGTTGCAGCCAACATTGCGGGAACAGCGACACCTGCCCCAGTATGGCTTCTGCAACGAGTGCGAATAATCGGAGCAAGGGAAGGCTGTGCGTCATCAGAGTAAAGGCAGGTTGCCAGCCCCTCGCCTGCCGGAAGACGGACAGCCGGCTGCGGGCGCGGATGATATTGGACTGCTGCCCGCTGATGCGACGCAGCTGGGCCACAACATCCCGCGACATCTGGTTCTGAGCATAGTGGACACACGAAAATCTGAGCATGACTGGTTCGATGATGCAGACGCCTCTGTATTGAAGCAAAGGGTGCTGCATGCATGTTGCATGCGACCAGCGCGGCCCGGCCAGTTGTGAGAGGCGAGGTTGCTGCAGTGCAGACAGCAATGCAGCCCTTGCGACACACAGGTGACCTGCAGAGCCATCACAGCATGCACTGCTTCATGTGTGGTCAGTGCGGCAGCGGCTGCTCCAGCGGACAGCTCCGAACCTTGCACTCGAGGCAGTTGTCGGCAAAGCCGGCCAGGACTGCGTCGCACTCCGCCAGCCGCGGCAACAGCTGCGCCTCATGGGACTCGTGCATCGTGTCCATCACGGCTGCGGCGTCCACCGGCCTGGCGGCGGCAGCACAGACACGCTGTGAGATCAGTTTTGTGAAGACTGCAAGGCTCGACAGCGAGAAAAGAGAAGTCACGCCGTATTAAATTGCGAGGCACTGTGCTCAACGACGCACATGCACCCATAGCTTACATCCGCAAGGGTGCAGCCCTCCACTGACAGCACCAGCACATTCGTGCTGGAAACTCAAAGTTACATATCAAGTCGAGTATCTCACGCACCCAACGGAGCCGGCACCGGGCCGGGTGGACAGGGCACGTACAGCCTCCTCGACCAGCGCCTGCACCCGCTCGAAGTCGCTGCCTAGCGCCGCGACAATGGACTCCTGCACACAGCGGTAGAGAGGCAGATGCTTGGTCATTGTGCGCATCTTCTACAGACTCCTGAGAGGGTCTGCTCTGGGCCAGCTGCCTGCTCCTCCATGTGCAGCCACGCCCTGGCCTCGTGGGTCTGTCCAATGGCAGGAACAACGTGTGGATGATAGGCAATTCCTATTCAAGGAAAAGGAAAAGGATGATGGTCTGAATGCTGCTGATGCCCACCTGCTCCTCCACATGCAGCTGCATCTTGCGCGCCTCGACCGCCAGCGTGGGCAAATCCACCGACGGCGCCAGCATGAACAGCGCCTCCACATCCACACGCAGCCCGCCGAGCAGCCCCTCCAGCTCCGCCACCTGGTGAGTTCAGGCACGCAAAGCTCGTTTAGCACACAGGACGATGTGCCTGGGCTTCTGCGAGCGGCCCTGCCAAGCCTGCGGGCCCGCCACCTATCGGTGCAGCAGCGGCCCGTTGAATCAGAAGTCCGGAATGGCTTGCTGAGGAAGAGCGTGGTGCTCGCCTGCGACGACAGCGCAGCCAGCATGTCAGCCAGACATTTCAGGCGCCGGCGGCGCGTAGGGGCGCCGCGCTGCCCGTCCTTGCCACAGTGCAGCCAAGGTCCGGCCGGCAGCTGCTTTACGCAGACCTTGTCGGCGAACTGGCGGTGCGACTGCCCGCACTGCGCCGCCCACTCCCGCAGCTTGGCCTCGGGCAGCAGGTCCAGCAGGCGGGCCGCGCCGCCGGCACGGGCGGCAGGGTGCAGCTCCGCCGCCGCGAGCGCTTCCATGTCACGGTCGAAGCGGGCCAGCACCTCCTCGTGCGCCGCCGCCTGTGCAGTTGAGGGTCCTCTCACCAGATGGTCCGGATCAGAGTCCCGATCAGAGTCCAAGGTCGGCCTGTCGCGTGCATTTGTGCTCGCCATCTGCACCTGGCATCCGCTCCAGACCGATGCGCATGGCTGGTGCCCAGTGCCTCAGCGACCGCTGGTGCCAGAGGGCAGCTGCGCTGCTTTCTTGCTTTCACGAAAACTGCCCAGCCGGCGCACACCTGCACCCTGTAGCGGCGCATGAAGTCGGCGCACGCGTCCTGGATGTAGTTGTAGTGGTGCTCCACATTCGAGCGCGCCGCTTCGATGGCCATGCCCTGCACATTCTGCGCGGCAGCGAGCAAAGTTGTGTCAGGCGCGGGCGTCGTTCTGGCGGGTGGTTTGCCAGCGAGGCATCGCCGCGCGGCCTTACCTGTCAGGCGGTCGTGGAGCGCTCTCTTCACGGCCTGACATGACAGCGGTTCGGATTGCGCTTTTCAAACACAGGCGGGCAGGTCCAGATGCGCACGCACCATCTCTGCGACGAGCTGCTGCGCGGCGGCCAGGCGCTCGACCGCCGCCGCCTGGTACGCCTGCCCGCGACGCAGGTGCGCCCGAAAGCGGCGCTCGAAGTTGGGCAGCGCCTGCAGCAGCGGCGAGCGCACCGAGTCCAGAGGGTGCGCCTCATACCGGATGCTGCCGGGCGCCGGCTCTGCGTGGGGTGCCAGACACATCTGAGTCGCTGCGAGAGAACATGCGTGGGTGCATGTGGGTACAGGGGGGAATGGTGCCCGGACGGCAGGTGCAGGACATGACCTCACTCTGCGGAAGGTTGCGCTGTCAGCAAAGCGCGCTGCATCGGTTATATATTCATACGTAAAACAACCAGAAGCAGTGACAGCAGCTGAACGCATACCGCAGGCCCGTAGCTGCCTTGTGGTGCGCTTCTCAGCCGCCTTAAGCCACACCTCACTCTCTGGATCGCCACACAATCCAGCACACAGACATCTTCTAGGGCCTTGCACCTCTCGACCACCCATGCGCAGGTGCTCACCGTCTACATGGATGGCTGGCAGCGTCTCCGGCTCCGGCACAGAGGCGCCGGGCCTGAGGTGCGACTTGCAGTACAGGAACACATCCCGCGCCACCCCCACCTCGTCCTGCGCAGTGCATGATGGTGCCAGAGGGTTCACCCTGCAACGTCTCATAGCCTTCCAGCTCCACACATGCCTCGCCTGCTGCGGTGCCCGCAGATCAAGCTCCGATGCTGTAGACTGGCAACCGAAACTCCCCGCAAGCGAGCAGCGCAGGCGCATGAATGCTGGACCACACCTGTGGTAGCCTGTATGCCGACAGGGGTTGCGCGGCGTCCAGCGGCCGCTTGTCACACATGATGATCTGCTCCGCGACACGCAGGCCGGTAAGGGATGCGAGCGCCGTCTGCAGCGCACCCACCCTGCGTAGCATGCGGACTTGAGCATACCCAGCTCGGGAATCCACGAGCAGTAGAGCCTTGAAGGAAGCTGTGCGACCCTCCGGCAGAAAGAGACACTCAAGAGAATGCCCTGCGGCCATCGGAACAGAAGCAGCCTGCACACCACGCCGCGCTGGAATCTGCCGGTTCCAACACCAGGTTTCACGTATCTGCTGCAGCATCCCGTCAAGGCGTCTTAGGCGTGGACAGCTCCTGCGCCTTGCCAGCGACCATGTACTGCTCCCAACGGTCCGGACAGCGCGAGCGAGGATCAGCATCAATGGCTGGTTCCAAAGCTTGAGTACGCCAACCTATCGCGGCTCAGCTAAAGCAGGCCAGCTGAAGGACTGCCCTTCCGAAAGGTTCGTCATGCAGTCGGAAACAGCAGCAGCGCCGTATCGACTGGCCAGCAAATCCAAAATGACGTACGGACGTTTTGAGCCGCATCATGCGCCTCGGTATCAGCAGTCGCGGCAGACTGACTGCGTTTGGCGTGTCACGTGCGCAACAAACGAGACGTCGTGTCAGGGGAACCGTGGCTCTTGTCTCTGCCACCGTGTGATTGTGTTGGTCAGCTTGAACTCACACACGATGGGCGTGCAGCCCTTATTCCGGAGGGCAGGCCATTGCGTCATTGGCTGACACGAACCCGCGCCCGAAAACAACGACACCTGAAACCGTCGTCCTAGTCTTGGCAACTGACGAACGGAATGCAACGGAGCATGCCTGGTGGACGGCTGGACCTCGAGCTCGAGAGTCTTGCCATTGTGGGCAAGCAGCACCAGCATCCAGCTGCAATCCCTCTGCAAGGTCCTTCACCCGTTGTCGCCCCCGACGCCACGCCAACCGGCCTCACCGACCACAGGGCCTCAATGTGAAGTGTTGCTGCAAGTACGTCTGCGTCTCAAGCGGCTCGCGAGGTCTCTAAAGGACGAGGGTGGCGCGAAAACCGCTGCCCTCCGAGACCCGCTGTCTCGGTGCCCTCTTTAAAGTGCCTGCAACGTCGTCGGGAAGGCCGAGCCAGGCGGGAGGCTTGCAGCTCAAGCCTGCACCAAGTTCAAATGGAAGCAATGCGCCCCAATGGCTTTCTCGGCTCATGATTTGGAACAAGCACAACAAGAGGCAATCGTCATCTTGTCTCCGAGAGCCACGACGGACTCGCGGTTCGGAGGCATGGTGCATTCCTTTCCAGTGGTTGGCCTAGTATAAGCTAGTCACAAGCTTCGAGCACATGTTATTCATTTTTGCCGCTGTTTGCGGCATAGTCCGTGACGCAAGTCAATTGTTTGGTGCACGAAATCGTGCTAACGTAGTCCATACGCTCAGGCAAACGCTGTTCACTGCTTCGGTCACTCGACATTCTGTGACCGCTGCAGTGTCTCTGCTGGTCCCGACAGTGCAGCCACCATGGCGCAGGCTGCCGACAAGAGGGAGGCAGAGTCTGACAAGCCGTTAGTAAACGGCGATGCAGCAGCGCCCATGGAAACCGAGGAGGCGAAACAGCCTGAGCAGACCAGCGCAGAGAAGGTTGCAGCCCAGCTGGCTTCCAATGTGGCGCTCATAGAGAAGAGCGTCAGGGCGAAGGAGACGCGCATGGGATCAGGGCGGCTCCTGCGCTCGACGGCAGCCATCAGGCGGCGATTCACTCGGGCAATCCTACAGGACTTCATCACGAAGCATCTGCCGGAGGCCTCGCCATCGCGGCCGGCCCTGGTGGCTGTCCTGGAGCAGGCAAGCGAGACTCCTGTAATCAAATCCGTCCTACGTCGCCTGCAGCGTGCAAGGCAATGCACAAGTGCCGCCCTGCCGTTTGCTAATCAGTGCACCAAGACCTGCAACGCTTGCACCGGCGTCCCCGTCAGATTGTAGACGCTTCTCTGATTCGTGTCCTGCAGATTCCCGAGGAGATGGAGTCTGAGGCGGCAGTAGCACCTGCGGAGGACGCCAATGGCGCGCCAACAGCGGGCAGCGCTGTGCCAGAGGCGGTCGTGTCATCGCTGCCGGAGGTCGAGGCGTACGCCTCCCTTCTGGTGCTGCTGCTGCTGACCGACGCCAAGCAGTGGGCAGAGGTGAGTGCTGCATCATGGCGTGGCCAGCGCAGGAGTCGCGCACCTGCACAGCTGCAGCTACTCTGCGAGGCTCCGCCGTGTCGCGTGCAGAACGTCAGGCATATCGTACACGACACGCATAGCTGTACCTATTTCCCGTCCAATCGCTGCAGGCGAAGGAGGTGGCGGCGGCGACGGTGCAGCGGTTGGGCAGCTTCAACCGGCGGACGCTGGATGTGCTGGCGGCGCGTGTCTACCACTACTACTCCCTCGCGCATGAGCGCACCGGCACGCTGCCCAGCATTCGCAGGTGCAGTCTTGGAAACAGAGCGTGTGGCGTGTGCACGGCCAATGCGGCCGCTGGTCAGCTGGACTGGCGTACTGCTGTACTGCTGTGCAGAGACAGCTTTCATTGGCATGCAGCCTTGCGGACTACAGACATTCGTCTGCTGCCGTCCACATGAGTCCTCTGGCGGCTCGAGACGCTGCTTGCGCCCTCACTGGATCCTCTCGACCGCCGGCCTGACGCCGCGCCTGTGCCACTGTCCTGCGTACAGCCAGCTGCTGGCGCTGCATCGCACGGCGGTGCTGCGGCACGACGAGCTGGGCCAGGAGACGCTGCTCAACCTGCTGCTGCGCAACCACCTGGCTGCAAACCTGTACGACCAGGTACTTTTTGGAGTTGCATCAGAGACGCGTCCACCCGCAGCACCTCCGACAGCAGCCTACACGTGAACTCGCAGCCGTTCTGCCTGCATGCGTGCTGCTCAATGGGTTTGGCGCTGCCTGTCTATTTGCCCTGAACCTGAAGGTTTTTCCAATGCGTCACGCGCGGCCTTGCTGAGCTCCCTGAGAAAACGGTCGAATTCACCATCACGCATTTGACCGCGTGGCGTCACTCCGCACGCATTTGACCGCCTTGTGCAGGGCTCCTGCGTCGTTCTCGCGCCATCCCTTGCCCCCATCCGTGGTCGCATCCCACAGCACACAATTCTGTCCTGCGCAAATCGTCTCCACAGGCGGAGGCACTGCGCAGCAAGGCGCAGCGGCCGGAGACGAGCCGCTCAGCCACACAGGCGGCGCGTTACCTGTACTACTACGGCCGCATCCAGGCAGTGCAGCTGGACTACACCGCCGCGCGCGACTCCCTGCAGCAGGCCGCACGCAAGGTGGGAAAGGGGGCCGCTGATGTGTGACGTTTTTCGCCGCCCGAAGTGCTTTTGGGAGTGTGGACGGTGCAAAAGGCGAGTCGCAGCAGCCGGAGGCTGCGGCGGCGCGTGCGACTGTCTGCTGCAGCTCACAGTCTGCACTGTCAGGCACGAACCTTGCCACACGGCGCTCCGGGGCCAGCTCGGCAATGTCCCTGGTGCATGAACCCTGCAGCCTCACTCCGTGCTCGTGCAGGGTGCAGAGTGACGCGTCCAGCTCGCCTGCATGTGCCGCATCAAGGCACACACCCACCGCAGGGTGCGGCTCGCCAGCTGCTCGCGGCGCGGCCACGCGCTGACGCCCCCTGCCTGCTGCGCAGGCGCCGACCGCGGCGTACGCATTCCGCGGGGAGGTCCACAAGTGGCTGGCGCTGGTGCGGCTGCTGCTGTCCGACGTCCCGGAGCGCACGGAGCTGACCGCCCCGGGGCTGGCCACCGCGCTGGCGCCCTACTTCCACCTCACCAACGCCGTCCGCGTCGGCGATCTGACTGCCTTCCAGTGCGCAGCGCGGATGCACCTCCATCACTTCTGTATCACATTTCCTGCTGTGTGGCAGGCTCTGCGTGCTGGCGCCCTGCTGCTGCTGCTGCACCTCACCAGCGCCGTCCGCATCGGCGGCCTTACCGCTTTCCAGTGCGCGCGCGCACCTGGCGTTCTGTGTTTCGTTGCGCGGCGGCGTCGCACTGCCAGCTTTGTTCTTGCATATTGTCAGCTCAGCGGGTGGCACCGAAGATGCCAGGTACTACTCTGCAGGTACTAGTCTGTAGAACTGGGGGACGCACTCATGGTCATTCCAGCCCACCGCAGCCTCTGCGCGCTGCTGCGACACCCGTCGCATGGCTCCCAACAACACGCCTTTCACCAACCCATTCTACACTCAGAACGATGAACAGAGCACAACATGAGTGTGAAGTGTGTTCGTCGTCAAGATGCCGCAGGGAGGAGGCGGCGAAAAGTGCCGGGCGGTGTGGGCGCGCGACCGTGCCAGACGTGACCAAGACACCAACCACAAGCATGCAGAGCATTTGAGGCCTGTGTTCCCGCGGCAGGGAGGTGGCGGAGCGGTACCGGCCGGTGTGGGCACGCGACCGGGTGGTCAACCTGGTGGTGCGGCTGCGGCAGAACGTGCTGCGCGCGGGCCTCGCCCGCATCGGCGCCGCCTACTCCCGCATCTCCCTGTCCGACGTGGCGGCCAAGCTGGGCGTTGCGAGCGCGGCGGACGCCGAGAGCATCGTTGCAAAGGTCATCAGGTGCGCGGAGACACCTGACAGCAGATGTGGGTCATGCGATGCCTTGCTGCCGCCACCGACAGCCCTGCTGCTGATGGACGGGGCGCGCTGCTGACCAAGCAGAGTGCGCCGGCGGCAGTGGATGGTGTGCTGTGGTGTCTGTGCCGGTCGACCACCTCTCGCAGCGGCTGACTGAAGTGTGTTGGAAAAGCTGGACTGAAGTCTGTTGGACAAGCTGGAGTGCATCGCCTCGAGAAGCAGTCGGGATCGCTGCTTTTAAGCGTCCGCCGCTGCGCCGGATCGGAACCATGTTGCTGGGCCGACGCCAAAAAACCCGCGCCTGCCGCAGGGACGGCGGCCTGGAGGCGAGCATCGACCACGAGGCGGGCGTCATGGTGTGCCGCGAGTCTGCGGACGTGTACGCCACCTCGGAGCCCGCGGCGGCGTTCCACGCTCGCACCGCCTTCTGCCTCGACATCCACAACGAGGTGGGCAGACGGGGCATCCGCCGCCAGGTGGCCTCTCAAGCCACCTTGACTGTCCCAGAACGCAAGCGTGCCGCAAGAACCTGAGCCTGTGTGGAGCCTACGCAACCGCTGCATGGGCAGCTGCTGGGGGCAGAGCACCCCACTCCGGGACCATGAGCGCCTCACACAGTTTGGGAGGAAGGCTGGCTCCTCCCTCCCCGGCGGCACCAAGCGACGCCCCGCCCTGCGCGTCCCCATGTCTGCCGGCGCTCTGCACGGCGCGCTGCACCCCTAAACCAGCCAACGTCCCCTCTGCAGGCGGTGCGGGCGATGCGCTTCGAGGAGGGCGCGAACCGGCGCAAGGGGGAGTCCGAGGAGGCACGCACGGAGCGCGTCAAGGCAGAGGCCGAGCTGTCTGCCGCGCTGGCGGAGGCCGACGAGGAGGACGGCATGGACTTCTAGACCCTGAGCAGCTTGCGGCAACCCTGGCCTGGGCGCCGCCGCACGCGCGCGGGCCGGGAGCGCTGCGTCGGCTGCTTTCAGGGTTTAGGCGCTGCGCCAGCGGTGCAAGCCCCTGGTGCGCCGCCCTGACCTGGCGGCAAGCTATGCCGGGTTGGGTCAGCCGCCGGGAGCACGGGAGCTGGAGTCTGGAGGACGCGCCGCAAGGGCTGCCGGGTTCCGCCTGTGTCCACTGTGGTGGGCGGACCGCTGCCAACTGGGGCTGTGGCGATTGAGGCAACTACAGGGCTCCTCGGGTTGCAGGTCACACAGAGCTGGGCAAAGGGGCCCTAGGCTGTTGAGTGCTGCAGGCGATCTTTGCGAGTCCGTTTGGCGCAGGAACGCAGGCTCTCTAGACGAGGTGCCAGCGATCAAGACAAAGCGTTGTCACGGCTTGAAATGGCAGTAGTGACAAAGCTGTCGTCGAGCAGCACCCTGGTGCCCTTGCTGGTGACCGTTTGTGCACGACTTCATGGTCGTACTTGGCGAGATGCAACACGTCACTTGCCGGTTCATCTCGATCGCCTCTCCAGTCCTGCACGACTCTACATCGCATGCCTTCAGACTGACAACCTTCATATTCATCTTCTCTCCGCCGAAAAACCCGCCATGCAAAGTTTCCATCTTTCCTTGCTGTTCTGGAGTCACACGCAGGTGAGATACCAGCACCCTTTCCTGTTGACGAATTTTCGAGGAGACAATAACGGCATTGTGGTCAGCTACCATCTGCCGGCAGCTTACTGACAATCAAATGCCATCTTCCTGCGATACTCCAGCTTGCCTGCTGAGTCGGTGCTTCGGCTTTCGAGGCACCGTCCCGGACCTGGTGTGACAATATTTTCTTCACACGAGTGCAGCTTACAGCACCACCTGAAGGAGGAGGAGTTGCAAAGTAGTTGCGAAGATTTTTCGAAGCGTCAATTCCGTCAGTCAGCAGACATGGAGGAAAGCGATCATCAGCCCGTCGTCGAGCCATCGCCAGATCCGCCGCTGCCATTGCCGCCGCCGCCTCCTGAGGGCCCGCCCGTTGCTGAAGTGCGTGTGCACGTCGAGGATGGGAGAAAAGACAATGGCTCGGTGAGCATTCTTCATCCAGTAGTGGTGCGAAACTTTTGAACAGCACGTTCGTTGTCTTATGCCACGAATGCAACAGCTGCCGCACGTCATGAAAATGTGCTTCGATGGGCTCTCTGTCATGCAGGACTCAAGCCCGCAGACGCCTGGACGCGAGGAACCCGAACCTCCAGGCAGACACAGGTTCCGGCGGCGGCACGGCCAGAGCTGGCGGCATGATGCTGCGCTTGCACAGCGAGCAGAGGCAAGTCCATTGCTCAGACCGCGAGAACCTGCAGGCTGCAGCAACGATGCAGCTAACTGGCACATCAGCCGTGGGCATGTTCCCACCAAGCACAAGCGGCCTCCGTGTATGCTTGACAGCCTTGCTGTTCGTGCAGACTCAGGATGACTCCAGCTACCAAGTGCCCTCCATGAGAACAGCATCGGCTTCCAGCGCATCCAGTGCTTCCTCCCAGCTCTCGGACTTTGTCAGGACGCACTACGATCCAGGTGCGGCCAAGCAAAGCCCTGACTGCAGCCGAGATGATAGGTTCAAAACGGGCTATAACAGGGCAGGTTTTGCTGCAGAGTCTCGTGAAACAGCCCAGCAGCTGCTATGGATGCCTGCAGTGTGTGCGCCGCCACCGAGTGCAGCCCTCAGCATGATTCCATGCTTCTGAGCTTCACTCAAGATGAGGACGGCAGTGCTGTCAGTGGCTATGTGCGCATGCATGCTTCCCCTGGCTGCTGCAGGCAGATGCGTCATCTTACACATGGAATTCGTCGGGCAGAAGTACCTCAAGGTGAGAATCTGAAAACTGTTGCTTGGCTGGCACATGCTGGTCTGCCCAACTGGCATTGCAAGATTACGAAAACCCCTTTAGCAGTCACCTGAAATTCGTCCAGTCCTGTTGCCATCGCTGCCGGCCACAGGCGGTGCTGGTCATTCAGTGGATCGTAGAACTTGCCGGCTTCGCCTTCCTGGTCACCGCTTTCGTGCTCAAGCTGTCGAAGGTGGCGCTTGTCTTCACAATTTACCAGCAGACATCTGACCATGAAATCGAAGGGAAAGGAGGCAAAGCACAAGCGTATGGTATCCGGCAGTCACAACAGGCACTCCCTTAGGCAGTCGACTTGTGAATGAACCTTGATGACTGCCAAATGCAGGTTGTGCTCTTCATGCTGTGCAGACATGTCCTTCAACGGCAAGCGCCGTGCCTGACTGCTGCAGCCGCAGGAGTGGTTCTTCCGGCACCGCTTCCTGGAGGACACGAACATCGTGACCGGCGCCATCTGCCTCGTGGCGCTGGCAGCCTTTGGCATCGCTCTCATCGTGCGAATCATCCACGTCACCCAGCGCGGCAAGGTCTGGTACGTCTTTCAAGGCGCCAGCACACAATGAGTGTCAACAGCAGCTGCTTATGTTGCTGCCGTCCGCCGTTGCTGCAGCTTACAGAGGCGGGCGGCCACTGCTGTCCATCGGTCCGTCCATGGTATGCTGTGCTTCTGTGCCTGAGCACGACAGGGTGCACCTAGTGCGCTGCTCCAACCCTGGGCGTCGCATCACTGCCTATCGACCCCCTGGCGGATCCATGTGATGCAGGTCCGCAGAACGCCAGAAGATCGTGCTCTGGACGTTGTTGGAGCACGCCATCACGGTGAAGTATCGGAATGGTGCTGTGGTTGGTGCGGAATTCGACTGCTTGTGCCTCGCTCGAAATGCCTGGCTCCGCAAGCTGCTATAGACTCTTACATGTGAGACTCTCACGAGGTTCGTGACCTGTGCGCCGCAGACAGCCAACGTGATCTTCTACCTGATGACCAACATCTACGTCCTGTCCAAGCGTTGCGGGTGGTTCGATCACTTCGTCTCGATCACAGGTATGCGGCAACCCGGCTGACGACAAATGTCATGTACGACACCCATTGTTCCATGTGGCCAATGCATGGCACCCCACATGCGCACAATGACCCCGCACCATGCAGCATCGATGCAGCTGTGGTGTACAGCAAGAGGCGTGCTGGCCAAGAGCCAGTGGCTGGATGAACATGATTTAGATTCAGCGTCTTGAAACTCTCAATTGCTGGTGCGCAGCCTGCCTGCAATGGACATGCTGGAACGCCACCTTCGCCCTCTTCCTGTCCCACGCGCACGACACCAACCCCTGGCGCCACTTCAAGGGTAAGTCGTGCACACAATCCAGGCTTCTGTCTTCCTTCCGAGTGGGTGCATGTGTGCGGTGGTCTGGCCAGACGCCTTGCTGGCATGGCGGAGTTGAGCGTTTTGTTGTTGAGGTTGACATGCCCAGCAGTGTCAGCGCCGCCAGCGAGGAAGGTCGTCAATTGGAAATCGGTGCTGCGTTCCCGCCCAGGCATGCATGCTGTGAGGAGCGACTGGACGATTGACTGCCTGGCATGCACATACCACCTCGCCAAATTCGGGCTGTGGGGCAGCGTCGAGGGCATCATCATCGCCTTTGGCGTGCTCGCCTACCGTGCGCTTGCTCGACCTGCTTCCGCTCAGTTCTGCTCATGCTGTTAGGATGACGGACAGTTGCCGCCCGGCCACATTTTTGGATGCCATGCCCATCACACAGGCCGCATGCATCATGCCGCGTCAGCGAGTGCTGTATGCACGGCACATACCCACCCAGTGCACTGCATGGCCGGTGGCCTGACCGGTTCGTGGCACCCAACATTATACTACGACGGCTTGTGCGTGAGGCCTGACCTGCAGCCGCTCTCGCTGTGGCAGATGGACACGTCACTGGCTACGAGGGTCTGTCCAGCTTCGAGTGCCGCACCCTACACATCCGCTGCTCCCTGCAGACCTCCGTTCTGGCGCGCCCTTCTCGATGGCACAGGCGGCTCAGATGTCTTGTTCCCTGCAACTCTCTGCCACATCCTGACTAAGTCAGAGCAGCGCTGTGATCTCAGCAGGTTCAACAGTCACCATGTAGGCAGTGTTACTGCACCAACTTAATCGCCAGCAGATGAGTATCTTGAGCATTCCACCTTGGAAGCTGCATGTGGGATGCAGGTGCTCTACATCCTGGTCATCGTGGCCTTCGTGCTGTACATGGCCGGCTCCATCCTGTTCCTGTGGCGCGCCTTCTGCGTCCTGGGACGCAAGCCCTGTGAGTATGCCCGCTCACGCGGAACTCTGTGCCCTTCTATTGCCGCCTCACTTGGCGAGCTTTGTGGGTGCCCGGCGCGCCCTGCTTTGCTTGTCGCCGCTGATGGCTCAGCTGCACTCCATCAGACGTTGGGCGGTCTGTCCAACCTTGCTTGGACAGCTATTGATTTTCCCTTGCCGTGCAAGGCCACAGGACTTTGACACTCATGACCAAAACCGCTGCACAGCTGCGTCAGACCTGAGAGCTTGGCATTGGCCCTCGACCGAAGCCACGAACCAATGCTGGCATATTGTCGCAGATGCCCCCAATCGATTGGCGCACATCAACTTACACCTGCAGGTGAGAATGCACAGTCCACACTGTTCGATCGTGCAGGCGCTGCGGAAGCGAGGGCACGTCTGCCGGATGACACCTGCAGCGGCATGCGGGTGGCAGGCCGATGTATGGCGAGGGCAACCCTGCTCACGAATCGGCATGCTGAATTTGTACTGCTCGCAGGCGCGTACCCGCGGCGTCGCCATGGCCTTCTGGCTCTTCTGCATCATCGTCTTCCTGTGCGTCGGGCCCGGCACCTGCGTCTCCTACCTCCAGACTTGTGCGTGCGTAAGGCTTAGTTGCGAAGATGCCTCCTCCTGGCACCATACTAGAATCAGACTGCAGCTGGGGAATACACGCATTGCAATAGCCCCAGTGCACCTGTAAAAATGAAAAGCAATAAGTGAGTGATGCCCAGCCACCGGCCGAGATAGGCAAGGTGCATGCAGTCGAGAATGTGTGGCTGCCCCGACGACCTTCACCCCAGCTGCTGACCCGCTCCATGCTCGTGCAACCCTCGACAGGGCTGGGTTGGCAGCCGATGTACGTCATCCTGACAGGGGTAGGGGCGCTGTCCAGTCCCATCGGACTGTGCCGGAAAGCTGCATCGTCGAGCAGTTGCAATTCACCTGAAGGATCCCCATCGGCAGCACGTGCAGCGTTCCTGACAACTGGCATGGCGGTGCAGGTGACCATTGGATGCACCTACCTGGCGATGCCTGGTAGCCCTAAGGAGGAATCCGAAATTCTCGAGGTGTGCGGTGCAATCTGACGGTGGCAGCAATGCCACCCGCATCCTGAATGGCCCATGACCAACCTCACGCCGCAATTGCATCATGCGCAGCCACGAGTGAGGTGCATCTCTGTATTTTTGCCAAACAGGTGTGGCTGCAGGTACGCCTCTGACGCAGCTGTGCAGACGCACGTTCATGCCTGCAAGTGTGTGGTCTGATTTGGCCGCTTCGAAAGTGTTCACGGCAAAGTAGGTGAAGAACATCAATGACGCTTTTCCTCGACTGGTGCTTCATTGCCGCGTGCCTCTGCAGGAATTTGCATGGACGGAGAAGGATGTACCGAAGGTGAGGTCTGAACACCGAAAAACAATGCAATTGAACTCGGGCAAGGCCTCAGCATGACCATGCGTGGCGTGTAGCCTCCTGCTCACAAGCAAGTGGTCATGCCTCCTAACTTGTACATGGACCTGCATCATGGCGTGTAGATCGTGCGCCAGAACTTCACCGACATCCACAACAAACGCCACCCGTGTCACAGGTGCTGGAGGACCGCCGAAGCTCGCTGCACAGCATTGCCGCGCAGGAAGACATCGATGACGAACCCCTCTTCGATGTCGAGACGGCGCTCAAGACCGTCTATTGGTGGGCGCCATGGACAATCGTTATTCGATGCCATGGCCACATAGTGAGATGACGAGCTGTGGTGCACCGGTCCAGGCAAGCTCGCACTCATCGGAGCAATTGTCCTCATGCTGTTCGCGTCATCTACATTCAATCTCAGACCTGTTCGGCAGGTCGCTGCTGGTGTACCGCTACCAAGAGGTGCGCAGTGCTGGCATCAGAACGCACATCCTCATTACATGAGGCTGCAGCCGCAAAATGCGTGGCACACAGCGCCTGTCTGCTGCAGAAACACGCCAGGTGGTACCACCATTTGTTTCTGCAGAAGGACATTTGAGGCTGCGCCGGCGGTGAGGCGGCTGCAGCGCGGCTTTTGGCGTCTGCTCGGAACAGCACATCAAGAACCAGCTGATGAAGCAGCTGAAAATCAGATCTTCTGTGCATGATCAGGTGGAAGAACAGGTCGCCCCGAGAACGAGCCTGGAGGTGGCCATGGAGCTGTACGACCTCAAGGAGTTTGAGCTGGTGTGTGCGGGGCATCTACATGTTTTTGAAATTGCACTGCCAGCCTCAAAACCACGACAATATTCCCTCAGTGGGTGATCAGATTCGAAGCACTGCAGTTTCGACTGCCACCAGTAATGTCACCATGCAGATCGGCGTGCAAGTCTGCGTTTTGGGCTGCGCGGCTGCCTGGACCTGACGGCCCATCCGACAAACCCTCAACCCTGCCTGCAGCTGTGGGAGCGAAGGCTGGACACCAAGGCGCTGATGGGGTGGAACGAGGACACCGTGCTGCTTTCCTTCCGGGGCACTGCTTCTTTCAACAACGTCATCGCCGACCTGTCGGTACTGCTTGTTATACTGGCTGTGGTGGCCATTTCTGGAATTATAATTTGGAATTGCGATTAAATATCGTAATGCCACATTGATAATTCCGACACTGAACTGTCTCCTGCGCAGGCATGCTATGCGGCGCACCGGCCCAAGCGAGGCAACCCGGCCACCCTTTCGCGCCCCTACGTCCACCAGGTAGGCGCTCATGCATTTGGGGTTTAGGTTTTGCCGCCAGCCGCACCCGCCAAAAACCAGCAGCAGACGGCAGCCCCCGTGGGCACCATGAGCGTCCATTGCCAGTTAGTTCCCTCTGGCCAGCACTTCATCAGCAGTCAGCGGGGCGGACGTGAGGTCGTGCTGTGCCCTCAACCCCTGATGAACCCTCGGACACAGGGCTTCCTGAAGTGCTGGCTGGCTTCCGGGCTGCGCGACAAGGTGTCGCAACGCATGGAGCAGATCGTGGCGGGGCTGCGGTGCCACGACAAGGACATAAAGATCATCGTCACAGGTGCGCGGGCATGGCGCCGTCAGCCTTGAGGCCGCGGCCGACATGCCGCCTCCCGTCCCTCGACGTTGCGCCATCCGGCACCGTGTGAGCAGCCAGCGCAGCTGATGTCCTCATGCAGCGGCACGCTCCTTGCCAGCATGGCAGGAGGCAGCCGACTGATTGAAGTTCTCATCGCTCGGATCCATGCCCCTGACGGGGCTCCAGGGCACAGCCTGGGCGGCGCCATCGCGATGCTGGCGGCCTTTGACGTGCGCCGCGGCTGCAGCCGCATCTCCCGCCACAACCTGCTGTGCTACACCTTTGGCGCGCCGCGGGTCGGAAACCACGCATTCGCGCGGGAATACGACGAGGCTGTGCCGGAGACCTGGCAGGTGTGGCCGAGTGCCGCTTCATCGAGTTCTTCCGCAGCTGAATGCAGCAGTGTCGGGCACGCGGCTCCATCTGCAGGAAGGAAAGCGCAGCCAAGCAAGCTGCAGATGGCCATTGCAACGAACCGCATCTGCAAGCCGCGCATCCCGCATACAGCAGGGTGCAACACCTGCATTCCGTTTGCACATGTGTGAGCAGCGCTCACCTCGACAATGCGTCCGGACAGGCTGGAGCGATTTCGCTGACTGCTGACTTCTGGTGCTGCAGATCATCAATGACCAGGTCAGTAGGAAACTGCAGCCTTTTGAGAGACAACCCATCCGCAATCACTGTGCCTGCACTTGCATGTGCACAGTCGCCGTCGCACCGCAGCAGAGCCGACCCTAGTCGAGAGCGTTCTGCAGCATGTTGATTACCGTTTATGAGGTGAGCGCTCAACCATCAGTGTCCGACGTGCTTGTGAGCAGGACCCCATTCCACGAGTCAACAAGTTCCCGGCATACAAGCGCAGCGGGAAGAAGGTATGCGGTAGTTGTCTCGATGCAAACGGCGGTGGTTGTATGAAGGTAGCAACCCTGTTGGTCTGTGTGGCTACATGTGCACAGATTTTCCTGGAGACCGGCAGATGCAGAGGCAATCATGCCGGGCATCTTCGTAGCATCAAGTGCAGCTTTTATGGTTCCGTCAGGCTCAGCGGTGCGCCAGGCGCTGGTCAGCAAAGGGATTGAAGATGGCGCGGTGGAACAGGCAGTCGTGACGCACCCCGTTGCGGGATTCCTTCCGGCCGCAGGTGATCATCAACTACAGGGGGGACCTGATCGTGCGCGCGGGGTTCCTGGAGACCGCGCTGCTGCGCCGCCCCGGCGGCGTGCCCGAGCACCACCTGGTGCGCTAGGTTTTAGGGCGGCTCTTGTCTGCAAGTCCTGCAGGGCTGTGGTCCGCACCCACCACACCCCGCGTTGTCGAGCCAGGCCGCCGCTATGTTGCGCCGCATTCACAACGTGGTTGACAGCGTGCATCATGGGACCGGCGCCGCTCTGGAGTTGTAACATATTAACCCATGGCGGAGCGAGGCTGCGGCGATTTTGGGAGCTGGTCGCTGGGATCAGGGCCTTGTGCTGCCGCCCTGCAGCTGCGGAACTACTACCGCTCGTTCGCGGCGGTCATCAAGGCGCAGCTGCACGGCAAGCAACTGCGCGGCGGCCTCGTGGTGAGCTCTCCGCATGCCGCTGGTGACAATGCAAGGCGCCAGAGCACCGGACGCCGCACTGCTGCCTGCTGCCTGCTGCTTGCTGCTCTCGGTCGACCAGCGCATCACATGACTGTTTGCAACCGCATTGTTCTGGGCACCGCTGCGCCGCCGCACGCCCAGCCACAAGGAAGGAAGACAGGCGCCCAAAGTCGAAGCATTAGAGCGTCGTCCAATGCGCTGTGAGAGGGGGGGTGGGCTGCTGTCTGCGGCGGCAGGGCCCGCCTTCTCGGATGTGCGACGCCGACTTCGATATAGCAGCCTGGCGTGACTCGAAACCCGCAATGATCCTGGCGTGAACCTGCAGGGAGTGCTGGAAGTAGCGGAGGACACCGGTTTGGGCGAGCTCCTTGAGGCGCTCGGCCTGGGCGTCGAGAAGCTCAAGCGAGAGGCGCAGCAGAAGCTGGCGCGCCTGCCGTAGCTCTGTCAAACCCGCATCGACAGCCTCCCGTTTCTGACCGCCAGCCGTGCCAGACCTGCGCTGCCCACACAGCTGCTGCTGCGGCTGGCAGGCTGGGGCGGAGGCCGCTGCAGAGCGCGTGCCTGGGCAGTCAATGCTGTCGCGGGGCGGGCCGCTGGCGGGACCGCTGGTGCAACTGCTCTGCCCTGACAGTGGATGGCAGTCAGGGACACGGAGGCCGGCAAGGGTCCGAGAGTCCTAGCGGCACTCGATTTGCAGGCACGGCAGCGGGCCAGGGAGGGGGGGCCCTCCCTTGGGGCGGCGGCGGCAGACGCCGCCGAGCAGGCTGCAGGTGCGCATAGGCCTGAGACCCTGGATGCAGGGCCTGAGCCCCCAACTCTGGACGCAGTGGCGGACGTCCCCCCAGTCGAGCGTGGCCTGCTAGATGCCCTAGTGTGTCTGCACCAGATCGCGGCGACTCTGCGCGAGCAGGAACCATGTTGCATCATCCCAGCGGAGGCTGCGGCGGCATTCACTGCAGAGGCTGGCGTGCTCCCCGCAGACGAGCGGGAGACCAGGGCGGCGGAGAACAGGGGCGGGGCGGCTCCAGATGCTGCCAGGCCATCCGCCGAGGCTGGCGCAGCGGTGCGCGCCAATGAACCCCACTGTGGTGCTGCATCAGGATGCTGCTGCGGGATGCTGCATGTCGGATGCAACACTAGCTCGCATGGGCTGCGCTGCACCGCTCGGGGGCTGCTGTGGTTGGCATGTGACTGCCGAAGCAGCACGGAAGCCTGCACTGTCCCGGAGAGGTGTCCGGTTTGCTGTCGCGTGAGGCACCTCCAGGCACATGTCCATGCGGCTGCAGGGAGAAGGGGAGGCGGCAGCAGCGCCGCTGCCGCCGCCCGCGCCACCGCAGGGCGGCACTTCGGTGGCGAGCTCTTCCACGGTCCCGGGCGCGGAGCTGCACCTGCACCACCACAGGGGACGCCGCATGCGCTCCGGCCGCGTCCAGGTGCCAGTCCGCAGCATACCCACCTGTGATGACAACACGTGACTCGGCGTGTGCTTTCGGCGGCGCTCGGGCGTTGCTCGCCGGCAAGCTGTTATTTCCCTTCTATCCTCCCCCCCCCCCCTGGGGGGGGGGGGTCATCCTACTGCGTGCTACCCGCAGTTGATGCACCTCAAACGAGGAGGCGACGCAGCGGGAGGCCCTTTGAGGCACGAGTTCAGCAACGCAAGTTTCTGCTGCAATGGCTCACTCACTGACCGGCTTCACGGTTGCGCGCAGTTCACGCACCTCAACCAGGAGGCGGTGCAGCACGAGGACAGCGCTGGGCAGGCGGACCACGCGGACCGGCCCGAGCAGCCGGCGGCGGGCTCCCGGGTGTGTCACTCCCCAGCATCGGACCGCCGCGCCACGCTAGCGAGCCGCCTCATCGGGCACCGCTTCAAGTACAACGAGATCTGAGGGCAAGAGTTTGCCTGACTCGTCTCGTCTGACCTTCTGTGAGACTCGCCGCCTGGTGCTGATCAGGGGCCAGAAGGAATCCTACTTGGTTAGGACCCGAGACTCCTGCTGTACGTGTTTCTGATTCGCATGTGCGTGTACAGGTTGCAGCGCAGGTGTTGCTGCTCGAGTTTGAGTCGTGTTCTGACGCCATGGGTCATGCCTTTACTTCGTTGTACTATTTGCACGGCTGCGGAACTGCTGCGGCCAAACTTCATTTTTGCTGGGCACGAGCATACACTCTCGTGCACCTGACGCTGCCAGCGCCTCATTGCATGACTGCTCTGAGGATGCCCGCGAAAGCCTGAGGAAGAGATATCAAAACAGCTGGAACATGTAGCCGAACATGTTCCATGGCTTCTAAATGACTGGGCGCACCAGACACCGCATCGCCGATGGCGCTGCACCCCGCCCCTTGGCACACCTTGTGTGAAAAGCTCGTGCTGCCACTGGGCTGACCGAGCTCCGTGTTACTACGTTTCCTGAGCCTCTGTCTTCCGCGGCCGTGCCAGCTGCACCAGTCAGCAGGCCCAAGTGCCGACTCTGCCCTCCGCAATTTCATCCGCCACCCTGCTGGAAGCGTTGCGCAAGTGGGCACACTCGATGGGGTCAATCTCGAATCGGGACGCGTGCGCTACGGGATGGCCGGCTGCCGCCACCATCGCCCACCCCGAGGCACTTTTCCAGGTGCGGCGCAAACCTGTGAGTCAGCAAGTGAGATCACGCACACGGTCCTTTCGAAATTTTGACCCGCATCTGAACCTTGGGATTGACTGCCATGCTGCAGAGTCATTATGTGAGACTGCGCAATTCCTGTGAGAAAATGCTAGACAACAACATTGAACAATTGCAATCAAGCGCCGGGCAATGGCATAGGGCAAACATGCTGGAACCGAGGGCGAGACACATTGCTCACCTGGCGGCGGCCATGCGCTTGCCGCAGTTGCTGCACACGATCGGCACCGTGGCTGTCGTCGGCACGACCTGCCCGAACACGTCCGGCTGGCCTCGCCGCGGGTTCGCCTGCATGCGCACAGCCGCAGCTCAGCGGTGAATGCGCCGCCGCGCTCTGAAGCAGGTGTGCAAGGCTGTGCCAGCGCCGCTGTGTCGGCGCATGCTGCAAACGCGGCGCCGACGCCGGGCCTGCCCTCCTCTCATTGCCCCAACGAGTGATATTTTTTCGAACCCTGACTTCCTGGCTCCCGCTTGCTGATGCTATCTGAGTCGCTTACCGAGGTGCTGGCGACGCCGAACACGCCGGCTGGCTCCGCCGTCAGTGCCAGGTCTGCCAAGTCGTCCTGAACCAGGAAACAGTATTCCATCTTTGCTGCACCTGCCGCAGACCAAGGGGATCACCTAGAAGTACACAGGGGATTTCATGTAATCCCCCTAGCGCAGACAGCGCTCAAGAGGCAGGCTGGGAGCTGGACAGCAGGAAACCTGCACAGCGGCGGGCCTGGCAGATCGACTCGGGAATGCCAATCGTGACACATCAGGCCAAGACCTTGCAGAGAGCACAGCACGCACCCGGCCGGTCTTCACCGCACGGTGCACCTCGAGAGCGATGTCCAGCAGCACATCTGCACGGCGCAAGTTTCAGCGCTTTCGGCCTCGACTCGAAAGCACAGGCCCACTGTGACTCTGGCGTCAGCTGTGCTTGTGGCCAAATTCAGTACCCATTTTCCAGGTCATGCCTCCACCAAGGCCCGGTCGCGCTTTTCATCAAGGCAGCGCGTGTATGTACTGGCCGGCATGAGGAGGGCATGCGGCCGGCGATGCGGCCACCGCCCAGCAGGCTCGGCTCGCAATGCGTTAATGGGATGCACCATCAAATCACCGTCAAGCAGGTCCTGGTACGCCGCCAAAGTTTGGGAGATGGGGCTGGTTGGCTCGGCCAGGCCGGCACGCAGGCGCGCGACCGCCGCCAGCCGGGCTCGCAGCGCCGACTCCTCAGCCGCTCCTGCCGCGGCGGACTGCCGGCGCTTGGCAGSSGGCTTGGCCGCCGCCGCCGCCATGCCGGCCGCCGCGTGCGCCGCGTCGCTGCCGCCGCAGCACGGGCGGCTGCCCCGTCTCAGCGACCCATCGCCCCGGGGCCCAGCTGTAGGTGCGCCTTGCCCTCGTGAGGAAGCACGGTCGGTCAAGAGCAGCCCGCGTGGCGGCCAACACCAAATGCAAATGCGGAGGGGCTGCAGGTGCGCCCTTCAGTGCCTGCGTCAAGCGTGCTGTCGGCCAGCCTCCTCTGCCACGGACAAGGCAAGATCACCATGCCCTGCTGCGGTATGCAGCGCAGGAACCGCTGCGATGGAACGCGGATGGAACTGCAGAAGGCAGTGCCAGATCTCGAGACGAGATGCCGTCTCAAGAGTGTTTGCGCGTCAATCGCAGATGGCGGACACGAGAAGCTTCGCCAAGAGACGGTTGACTGCTTTCGAAATGCTTCGAGATTGTTGATGCTAAAGCTAGTGCACTGGAGTCGAGCTGAAGTGAAATGAAACTGGCATGCATCACCACATTGCCGCCCCTGTATCATATGTATGATCAAAATGTTGCTGGGCACGTCAGCAGCCAGGGGACAGCTAGTGCGATATATTTACACCAAAAACACAGCAACTGAAGCAGACTGACTGATGACCACGCACCCGAAACAAAGACCGACTCGACTCGAAGCAATCACGGCAGTGCTGTGCAGGGCTGTGCTAATATCAACCAAGCACTCACTATGATAAACACGAAACCAGCAAATACAAAATACAACGAAGGGTTTCAAGACGTCTTGAGCAAGCAAAAGCCAGTACGCCCCAGGGGCGCAGGCAACAGCCCAGAGCTCAAAGCGCCGACAGCCGTCCCGACATGTTTCTGTGTAGGTACTTCTGCTGCCTCTAGATATAATGGTTCTGGCCTGCTGCTTCAACTGCGCACCCAGCATGCTGCTCGCCCGCTGTCACGAGGCCAGCCCAGCCTAGCAAAGCTGCCCAGCCACACTAGACCGGCGCTGCCACATGCAGCTCAAACGAGACGCAAAGAATGCAGGCGCAGTACAAACTATCTGATTTTGCCCTCGCCAGTGAGCCTCCAGTGCCGTGCCGCACCGGCAGGTGGCGGACAGGCTGCGTCACGACAAGTGCCGTGAGCGGTGAAGTAATGGTCTATTGTTCATTCACGAAGGCAACCTGACATTCAACGAAACTGTTGCACCAGTCACGGCTGTGCCATCTCGACGGGCGCGGTTCCTGCCGCCGCCTCAGCGAGCACAGCGGCAGAGGGATTGGCGCAGCTGCTCAGGCCTGCAGCTCCGGCAGCGCCTGTAGGGCCGCCAGTTCATCGCGGATGGCAGCAAATGTTGGCCGCGCCCGTGGGTCCGTCAGTGTGCAGCGTTTCGACAGGTCCTGCGACAGTGGCAATGTGCTGTCAGGATATGCAATGTGACATAGCGCAATGCGACAGGGGCAGACGCGCATTCATGAGTGAGATATGCGCAGATGAATGAGCAGCGATTCCTTGTCTTGCAGCAGCGGTCACGACCGGCGCAGAGACGAAGCCAGCACGCTGCGGTTGCTACATGTCAGCTTGAGGCGGCTTCGTGCAAAGTTTAGATGAATAGGCTCACCGCGATGGCAGGGTGCGCAGAGATGGGCCACTCTAGCCGCTTACCCTCCATCGACACCGTGGCGATGACCTGCGCAAGCGCGGCAAACCGGGTTTGAGGATCGTCAATCAGGTTATCGGAACCTGATGTTGAGGGTTGCAGCAGGCTGCGGCAGCGGCCCGGCCAGCTGAAAGTACGGGTCACAAAGGCGGGCGCAGGCGTCGGGGGAGAGTAGCCAGAGCAATGTCTTGGCTGCCGAGTGGCAGGAGCAAGGGCTGGGCGGTTTGGCAAGGCGAGGATGACACAAGCGAGCTCTTAGCGCTTGCGGGTTTAGGGTTAGGAGGGCGTGCGTACCTGTGTGTGGGACATGCCCTCCCAGGCATGCCGGCTGTTGGCCAGCTCCCAGAGGAGGACCCCGAAGCTGCAAGGAAAAGACATGTCTGCTGTCAGACGCCATCGGGCAGGAAGCGCGCCCTTGCGCCGCAGCCCAATTCGACACAGTGCTCTTGCGCTGCACGCAGGACAGTCAAGGCGGTCGTGCTGACAGACAGCAGGCCCCGGTCATTTGACCAGCTGTTTCGACTGAGTGCGCTGGTCACCTAAAGACGTCCGAGGCTGTTGTCAGCATCTGTTCGAGCATCAGCTCTGGCGGCATGTGTGTGACCTGCGGCGGTGGATCGCGCAGTCGTCGGTCTGTAGGGTGGGATCTAATGAGCGTCACGTCTGATGCCAGAGAGGTAGCACCCCAGTGAGTCATGCTGCACGACGTGCACATGCAGGTTCATTCAGCAGCGCAGCTAGCAGCATCCTCACCGTGCCATAGGTGACCGTCTGCATGCCGCCCTGCAATTTGAGCTCCCGCGACAGGCCAAAGTCCGCAACCTGCAGCGGTGGAAAGGTGCATCGTCAACCTCGAGGGTTTTGAGGTGCCGCTGCCCGTTATGGAGCGCCATGTGCACCGTAGACTGCCGCTGAATGGGCTGGAATGCTCGGTGGGATTCTCTATCAACAATGGCAACGAGATCGAACGGGACTAGACCTGTTGCCAGGTAGACGAGGCTGGGAGGGGGGGGCGGGGAGCTGCGCCGCACCTTGGCGGTGAAGCCGTGCGGCTTGCTCTTATCGCTGGTCAGCAGGATGTTGCAGCCCGTCAGGTCGCCATGGACGATGCTGTGGTCGTGCAGGTAGGCCATGGCCGACGCAAGCTCTGCCGCCACGGCCAGCACGGTCACATTGCTGACCACCCGCGGCAGTCCCGGCGCCGCCAGCTCCCCCTCCTTGGGAGCGATGGTGAAGTAGCCGCGGTCAATCCCCGTCTGCTTAACGCACAGGAGGCATGGGTGAGGTCATGGACGCACTGGGTGGTGACAGGGCAACAGGTTATGGATGCAAGCACAGCGGCGGTCCCCCAAATTCCTGGATGAATGCGGGACTTGCTGGCATGTAGCGCATTGCAGTGATGCATCGTGGTGCGCGCCAGCAGCACCAGACCCCAAGACATACAAGATTGTGCATTGGACATGCATTGCACCCGTGGGTAGCGGCACACCTTCAATGTGCCGCGGTTGCAGAACTCCATGACGAGCCACGTCTCCATCTCCGCATGTGCCTCAGGGGGCTCCTCGTCCGAGGCGTCATCCTCGGACCTGAGCAGACGGCAATGGCGGATTCAGGAGCACAGGTAACAGCATCTCGGAACGAAGATGCGATGCGGCAGGACGCTCGGAACTCAGGCTGCCGGCAGGTGGTGCCGCCAAGATGCGGTTTCTTGAGAAAGCATGCGGGACGTGGCCTCTCATCGGAGCTCGACTCCTGCAGCATCGTGAGCAGAGGGGCGCCGACTCTCTGGCAGACTGTAAGAGCCGCTTTGCGCATCACAGCGGAAGTGGACGAGGAAACCCACCAGCTGGCGCTGGAAGCGGTGGCGGCAGAGCGCTGCTGCCCGCCGCTGCTGCTGTTGGACCAGCAGCTTGATCGCACGTCACCCTCCTGCTGTCAGGGGGTCAGCATCCAATGAACACCAAGCCTGGCAGCTGCTGAAGGGGGCACAATGAGCTCGCAACAAACGGCTTGGCAGGCGATTTGGCAAAGGCGGCGTTGACACACCATGCATGCCTGGTCACATGCAAATTCGTAAGCAGTACATGAGCTCAGATGCAGGCGTGCGCAGGCGGTACTGACTTGGTTGATGACGGTGGCGTGCTTCAGGGCATTGACAATGTTGGGGTGGCGCAGTTTCCGGACCTGCATGCCAGTACGAAGTAGTCATGAGTGAATGGTGTCTGCAGCAGGTTGAATGCCTGACGCGGGGAGGGCTGCAGGTGGCTGCAGGGTTTGGCAGCCCGCAGCACGATGACAGGAATGGCGTGGCTGCCTGCACACTTGTGGCACTGAAGCGCCACTGACAGTACAGCATCAACCTGGCAACACTATCGGGGCGAAGTTCGGCCTGCATACCTGCAGCGCCTCCATGTTCTTCCACGGTTTCAGCGTTTTGCCCTTGGTCGCCTTCAGGTTTCCTGTGCACACCTGCGAAATGCAAAAACGAGGTCAGGCTCCAATCGTTGCGGGAGCCTGCTGTCGGGATGCACAAGCGTGGAATCTGTCACAGCACCCCTGACAGCTGGCGCCAAGCTCCACATGCAGAATCGTTCACGAACTGTCCTTATGCACGGGTTGGTCGACTGGCCAGCATACCTTGATGGCGACGCGCTGCCCCTTGTAGCGCCCCCGGAACACGCTGCCGAAGCTGCCGCGGCCCAGCAGCGGTCCCAGCTCCAGACCATCTACGAGCTGGCTGTTCAGCGGCCGATGCTGGCTCACGTTCAGCGCCTGCACCCGGTATGCAAGAAGGGGTTCATGGCCACCGAGGCACATTGCAGGCGTGGCACGATGATTACGGCTGGACCAGAACTGACAGCAATGCAGGGACGCCAAGCGGCAGAAATCCCGGGCCAGGGCCCGAGAGGTGTGCCACCACAGGTAAATGCCTCAAAGCAGTGCATTACAGACTGGCTCTGACATGCAAGTTGTGCGCGCCTGCACTGGCGTGTACACGCCGTCCTGTGACTGCAGCGGAGTCGCCTCGGGGGAGACGACCACGAAGTAGGGGTGGCCGGCAGATCCCGATGCGCTCGGCATCTGTGCCGGGAGGTCCGCCAGCTCGCCGTCGTCGTCCAGGCCCCCCTGGTCCGCCGGCCTGCGCCACAAGGTTGGCCGGTTTCCAGAAGGCGGCTCAGGGCGCAGGAATGCAGAGCGTTGACAGCGGCAGACCGCCGCGGGGGCAACAGTACGTGCAGCGGTGAGGCCGGCCCGCTTCGGCAGGCGGAGGGCTCCCAAGAAGGTGGGCTCCGGAAGGCGGCGTTAGAGGTAGCAGAGTCCTGCGCCCGCAGCGACGCCCGACAGCGCAGGGTTGGCTGGAGGCCGGCACCCGCAGCAGTGCCGTCGCCGCAGCGTCGCAGTCGCGACTCGGGCCCAGTGGAGACAGGGCGCAGCGCAGCGCCGCACCTGAACTGCAGGGAGAAGGTGCCGAGGCGGGGGTCGCCCACGGAGCGACAGGCGCGGATGATGAACTCGTCACCACGCGCCGCCACCTCCCGCGCCGCCAGCCAGGCGGTGGAATCGTTGCCAAACGGCCGCTGGAACAGCTCCCACAGCGGCCGCTCGAGCGCCTCCGCTGCCCGGATGCCCGCCACCTGTCAACGAGACAGCGACTGGCATCAGGGCACTGCCTGACAGGCGTGGCAGGCAGCCTGCATGTCGGCTACTGGCGCTGCTGTGTGATTGGAAGTCTTCGCCTTCAAACAGCAGGGCATGCACAGATGCACTGGTCTGCGGCTCTTTTGGGCGTGACGCTTGCTGTGTATAACAAGCACAGTGCGGCCAGCCGCAGCAGCAGGACAGCCCTGACGCTGCGGCTGGGCGAGGGACAAGACAACCGACCGAATGTCTGCAGCAGGTACCTCTGCGAGCATGGCGTTGGCATGTGTCGCCTGCCACGACGGCCGCGCGGTGTCCACGTACAGGATGGCGCGGGTGGACATGCCGTCGATGGCGGCAGCCACAAGCGGCGCCACATCAGACTGTGTAACTGTCGAGTCCGGTCGATCCCGCAGCATCTGTGTCACTGAATTGTCCTTTGCCAGTTCCTCTGCGACGCGGCCTGCGCAGCAACGGCGTACATTCAGGAGAGCTGACCTGGACCGGGCATGGAAGGTCTCGAGACTGACAAACTGGAGAAGCTGGTCACGCCGACACACATTGACCGGTGCCTTGCGCCATGCGTGGTATGCGCTGAAGCGCGGTGCCATGGCTGCCAGGCACCTGGGGGCGAGTTGCATGCTCGGAACAATGGCACGGCCACCCATACAGCCCAAGCACCCAGGCCAGGCTGCTCAAGAGGCCCGAGCATGCAGGCTAGAGAGCAGCCCAGGAGGCAGGCAAGCTGAATCTGCAGCGCGCACCGGCAAGGTGTGCGAACTCCTGACACTGCTCCGTGGTTGGGTCTCGCGGCTCGCTGCCGGCCAGGCACAGGGAGCCCAGCACCAGGCCGCCCTCGCCAACGAGGGGGATGCCCGCGAAGAAGCGCACGCGTGGCGCAGGCGACTCCACTAGGACACCCGCCAGCCTGCGCGACCAAGCCGACACATGGCTTGGCCGAGGAAGGGAGATGGGGTTTTTGGAGAGGGGCGCTGTCGCCCCACGAAGGCGGCCTGGAGGGTAAGGGTGGATACCCGCCCGGGGGGGGCTGCATGGGGTTGTGTGACGATGCGGCGCAGCCGCAGCTGCTGCTTGACGCAGTCACAGGGCGGCCTGATAGCAGGAGACGTCCCTCCGATGCATGCGCCCAGCCAGCTGTGCATGTACCAGGAGGTGCGCCAGCAGCAGCGGCGCCGTCCACATGTCAACGCCAGCGCGGCACCTCGTTAAGCGCTCTCAGACACATCTGGCAGCAACTGCCCAGGTCCGCGATCTGTCATGCGCAGTCGGAAGGGCTGAGTGTGTGTGTCAGGAGAGAGGGATTTTTCCTCCCTTATTCGTGCTGCTGTCGGACTCACCTGGGGACCGCCAGGGTGTCGGGCACGACGAGCAGCTGGGCCACCGGCGCCCGCGCCTGCCACGCGGACCAGCACCAGGGGAAGGTGCCCGGGCGGAAGCCCTCGTTGTTGCGCACCCACACGCGACGCGTGGCGTTGATGGTCAGGACGGCAGTGTCGACGCCCACCTGTCGCACTGCCGCCGTCAGCATGCTCTCCACCTGCGCGCCGGTCAGCGAGCGCTGCTGAAGTGCGGAGGGACCGGCCGTCAGCGTGTCCACGGCCTCGGATCGTGCCAGGCACCGGAAAAGGGGGTCGGCTGCTGCTGCATGTTAGCTGCAGGACTGTCAGGCGCCGCTGCTGAATGTTGTCTTCAGATCTGCTCCACAAATCGGCTGCCCAACACACGGCTCAGCCGCAGACTGAGCTGTTCAGCAGGCTGGCTTCCGATCCTTGGCAGGTGACAGAATCCAGCTCTGAACCGTTGCACACCTCTGGGGCCGGAGCACCACCCAGGTAGCCAAAGTTTGCATCATCAGCGTCGCACGGGGAATCTTTGACGCCCAGCTGCGGCGGCGCCCCACGCAGGAACTCGCTGTAGGGCAGCTCCACGATCTGCTGCAGGGTGGCCTGCAGCGCGTGCCGCGCCTGCGCCTTGCTCGCCTCTGGGCAGGCGCTGCTGCCGCTGTCAAGCGGGCCGCCATCGGCGGCGAGTAGCGGCACCCACGTCAAGCCTGCGATAGACTCGGAATGGTCCAGAGACGCGCGAGCGCGCGCACTGCAGCTGCTGGTGGCTGTGGCGACGCTGCAAGCGCCAAACGAGCAGCGGTGGTCGCTGCCGGGCGTGCCAATCGCCAGGCTGACGCCATCAGCCAGCACCGCAGCATCAGCGCCCCCCGCCGCCGCCGTCAAGCTGTTTGACGTTCCACTGGTGCTGCCGGCAGGCGAAGACGAGTCCGAGCCGCCGCCGGTAGATTGCGTTGCCAGATCCAAATCCGTAGTGGAGCCGCTGGAGCATGTGGCTGTGTCTGGCACACCACTGTAGCGCTCTGAATCCGCTACCTGCAGTCGAGCGGCCGAGATGCATCAGCAGACAAAGCAACAAGATCCATGAAGGCATAGAAGTTTGCAGCAGGTGCCATAATGCTGTCGCCAGTGGGGCGGGTGCATTGACTGTGCACAATCCACCTAACAAGGACGCACCGCGCGCTTCCCGGCGTTATCCTGCACAAGCGGCTGCAGCGTGCAGGATGAGCAGCCTGTCCCCATGGAAGGGGTGGGGCTGCCTGTCCACCAATGGCACCGTCCAGCTTGCGCCTGCTCCAGTGCTTATACGCTCCTGCAGAGGAGTGGTCAGCAGTGTCGATGCTGGCCCCCGAAGGCCAGTGACTTGCAGAGAGGCCGCGCGGGCAACAGTAGTAAGCACATGGCTTGTCGCTCCGCGACGTATTGGCGCGCTGTCACATAGGCTTCGCCGACTGCCGAGTAGTGTGTCGAGCGGAAGAACTACAGCCAACCAGCACAGCTGGCAACCGGGGCTCGATCACTGCATTTGTGGCAAATGACCACAGAAGCTGTACTTTGATAACAAAACGACGAAGCGAGTGGCCGCCAAGCTCGCGATCGCCGCGCAGCTCGAAAAGGCGAAGTGACTAATGACAATGATATTTCGTCAACACGGAGCTCCCGCCAGCGAAAGGTCTATCCGCTCTACTCCTGACACCAGCAGCTGCGGCTTTGGCCCGAACGAGTTCTAGCCCGAATCAGGTCTAGCCAGCTGTCCTTTCCAAGAGCTGCTACCCCTAGGCGACAGAACTGGACGCGGCAAATTCGAGCGCTCGGGGCGGTGCCCGCCGTCCAAACCTCGAAGCCTCAGCGGCCGCATCGGGCGGGCGTTATGGTGGCGTCATCCAGGAAGACACTGAGCCTTTAGCGATCGTACACCTCGCCGACGAAAAGTGCAATACTTCAGATGGGGGAGTTGGCTGGTCGTAGGACCACCGATTCTGTGGTGTGGGCCAGAGAACGACCACGATTGGGGTCTTTGTCCGCCAGATTTAGCTTAAAGCGCCTCAGCAGCGCTCGTAGCCCCTAACGACGCCTGTGCAAACAGCTGCGGCGACCAACCTGAGCCGCGGACGTCAGGTAGTAGCTGCGGGGTCGACCTGGCAGGCGTTTCCGCAGACCTCCGCAGCGCTGTGCTCAGTAGTGTTCGCTGTCAAGGCGACGAGAGAGGCGCACGTCGACTGTTCATATCCAATCCCTTCCAGCACGCGATGAAGTCTGTGCTGTGACTAAACCACTTGAACTGCTCCAGCCAGGAACTCAGCAGTGCTCCAAAACCCCACAACTGCTGATGGTCATGGTAGGGTTTTGAGAGCCACGAAGACACTGCCTCGATACTGCCCTGCAGTGCAGTGAGCATTCGATCGGAGCGGCGTAGAGCTTTCGTGCGTGTCGTTTGCATCTCCTAAGCCACTATCCACCTGAAGATTGCCGCGCGAGCAGACACCTATACCGGCACTGGTCGATCCGCTGCGAAGCACGAACTTACACCTGCGTCACCAGTGGTGCCGGCCAGACACATCGGGCAAAATGCTCGGCTTCGTAGTGGTAAGAGTCTGCGGTTCAAACCATATGTGCTGTCACCGGCTGTGGTGCATTTCCGCTTCAAGTAGCAGCAAACTCCAGTCTGCAGCACGACACTGGAAGGGCGCTCTGACCCGTCGTGGTTCTATGCCTGCACAGCCTTTGTACATTATTTGTGGAGCTGAGGCGCTTCTGGGCTTCTGCTTGATGCTGCCGCTGCCGCTGTGCTTGCCAGCGGTCGCGCTGTGCCGGTTCTCCAAGCACAACTCCATTGCCCGGTGGGGTACCGCTCAATGCATTGATCTTGTGTTGCATTGCTGCAGCACGCTTTTTAGTGTCTCAAGTTTGAATTATGTGAGCAACCCTGCTCATCGTCTGATATCGTCTGATTCGTGTTCAATACCCCTGCCGAGCGCAGCACCGTGATCAACACATCGGCGGCGTTCCTGACCATCCTGCTCGTTTCGCCGCTGTACGACGCGTACGCAATGTCTCGCGCCAAGGCGGAGGCCTCGCATGCGACGCCCGAATCGCTCGTCAAAACGTGCACGCTCTTCGCACCTGAAGTTATTATGGGCTTGTTGTGGGCTTGCCCACATGCAAGCCAATTTTCCGATGCAGCCGGTGCCGCGTGCAAGTGGTTGCAGGCTACGTCGCGTCTACGTCGCCTCGCCTGTCTAGCTGCTCAAATATGCCGCTGCACCCTTCTGATGTGCACCCTTCTGATGTGCAGGAGCTCCGGTGAGGCGACCTCGCAGCTGAGCGCCTGCCTGACCGCCGCTGCGATCAGCAACCTCTTCATGCTTCGCCACATGGGTGCATGCATCGACGAACGGGAGAAGCTGCGGGTATGCATTGGAAGAGCCATTGGTGCCATGGTTCTGCATCCGCACAAACTCATCATCCTCCCTCCTGCATGCTTGTTAGCCACGCAGTCATTCCATTGTTCCCACCTCATCAAACGTCTGTTCACTTCGTGTAAGCACAGGCGCAGCTGCTGGACGCTGGCATCGAGCCCAACGAAATGGAGGGCACCGTTAATGGCGCCAAGGCTGGTCGCAATGTGGAACCCGCCGACATCCCGCTCAAGGCCGAGTGAAACAATCGTCGGTGCCGCAGACGCTGGTGCATGGTCATTGGGGCAGCTGCAAAGGAGCGTCTGTGCCGGGAGGCAGACTAACAGCATGTTGCAGACTGCCCATGCTGGCGTGATGACCGGCAGTGGCATACGTCGTTGGGCGGTCTTGACAACAAAACTATCCAGACCTGAGCCTTTGTGCTCAATCTTGGGCTCTTGTGCTGTATCGCGGCAAAATGCAGCAGCGTTTTTTGGCACAGGCTTTCACACCTGCATAGTAGAAGCGCTTATTTTGTGATTGTCCTGTATCACATGTCGTCCCAGATAACCATCCCCGTCCTGTAGCTGGACATTGGTTTGGGCTGCCAGGGGTTAGTCACCAAAAATGCTCACAAAACTCCGCCAAGAGCGAAGTTGTGTCCTTTTTCTTCGCATGCTGGTAGCGATTGTGCTGCGAGTAAGCTGCGAGAGACTCAAAGCCCTTCTTTTTCTTGCCTTTCCAATTGCAAGTCAGGCACACTGACCAACTTGAATGCATGCTACACACACAAGTCTGAATATACCTCTGTTCGTCACGCTGGGGGTACACAGCTGCTACGATGGAGAAACAAACTTCATGAAGGAATCATCCCTCCTTGGCAGATGAAACAGACCAGAGAACTGAGAAGTGACAGACACGAACGGAACAGAATAGACAGAGACAGGAAACCAACCAAGATGTGTCAAAAAGGGAAACGAGCATCAGCCCCTAAGAGGCCTCTGCAGCCACATCCACGGGTTCGCTCTGCCGCCGCACATCACGCGCATGCGAGCGGCGGCCGGTGCCGGTGCCACTGCCCTGGTTGCTGCTGCGAGAGTCCTTGTCCCGCCCCGCCCTACGAGCATTGTTGGTTGCCAATGCGATTGCGGCCTCCACTTCGGATGCCTGCACCCGCCCCGGGAGCGGTGCCGTTGATCGCGAGATCGACTTCCGGGGCAGTCGGCGGAGTTCGCCAGGCGGTGGATTCTCGAGCGGCGGCGCCGATGGCGGCCGCCCGTTGCCAGCCGCACACTCCTGCCGTGGCGACTCTGTGAGCCGCTGCATCGCCTCCTGTTCGCCGACATGCGCAAAAGCACGGTTTGATCATTCCTGAGTGTGAACCAGCCTCCGACACGGCGACAGCAATTCGCAAAAGCACTGTTGCCATCTGAGCTGACCACATCAAGACCCCCACTGCCTTGCAGGTGGCGGCACTGAGCAGGATGGCATGACAGCATGACCGCGCAGAGGTGAGGACACCCTCAGAGGAGTTCGCACCTCAGAAAGCCCGGCCAGAAAGGCCGAGTGGCTGGGTGGCGAGCCATGATGGCCCGCAATGCCGGCAGCGATCCAGGCCATGCGCTCGAGCCCCTCGGCGCTGATGCCCTGCGTGGGTGCATTTAAGGAACCTCAAATACCCCTTACCTGCAGGTGCGACCGTGTGGGTGGATGTGTCAGCGTGCACCCGCGCCCACTCGTCAGTGCTGCACCGCTCGGCTCCTGTGAGCACCCCAGAGGGCGGAGGGCCTCTGCCCAACACCCGTGCGCCATCACAGGGTGACCCGCGCAAGGGCGCCGCCGGTGCGCTGTGCTTCTGTCCGATGGACATGACTGCCGAGCTTGGCAGTCGGCGTAGCGCTTCCCTGCTCAGCAGATGGCAGGCAGAGGCGACCCCATGCATGCAGGCTGCGACCAGCACAGCTTCACTGCAGTGATGGCACTAAGTTTGACTTCAGGCTGGCACCTTGATCAGCAGGGTCGCCTCGGCGGCAGACACCGCAGCGTCCCGGTTGCAGGAGGCGCCGTCGCCCCAGTCGAAGCTGTGCGACCAGTCCGCCCAAGACCCAGCGCCCTGCCACACACACCTCCGACTCAGCGCCAACGAGCCAAGGTGTTTCGGGCAGCAGCAGCAGGGCAACGCTGCCTGGTGGTTGCCGCACGCAGACGCCGTGCCGATGCGATGGCGCAGCCTTCAGGTCTGGCATGTGGCCCATGGGGCCCACGCGAGCGCGTCAAAGCAGGTTCGGACCTCTGGAAGCGCCGTGCCGGAGGCGGCGCCCAGTGCAGCCGCCGCCCAGGCAGCCTCGGCGCCAGAGGAGTCCTGGCGAAGCGGCCACAGCAGGCCCTGCGACAGTGTGGCCGCGGCGGCCGCCTGTGCATCCTCTGCTGCAGGGCGAGAAGGCCACATGCTTGGGGATCGTGCTGCAGTTCGTAGCGGAGTTGCCGCATTCGGTGCCTGCAGCCTGCCAGCGCGAGGCTTGGATGCGAACTTTTGCGCATGCTGCAAAGGCATAGACAGCGCATCCTGCTGCAGTGGAGCCGTGCCAACAGAAGCAGCCTTATCCTAGCAGAGAGGAGGCTGGTGAAAGGCTCGACGTCCCCACCTGCTTGCTGTTCTCGACGCGCGCCGGCAGCCGTACGATGGCAGCACCGCCACCAGTAGGTCGCTGCCGCTGCTGTCGCGGCAGCAGCGGTCGCAGCCGTCAGCAGCAGCGCTGCGGCTTTGCGGCCACCCGCATGGCCGCCTTCTCCGGACGCAGATATCATCTCGGCGCGCTGGCCTGCAGGCACTTTCCTGTGACCGTGTCATCGCTCGGAGTGTGCGTGCACGGTGCTCCGAGGATTCATGAGGTGTACTGTAGAGTATTCTTGTCCGTCAGGATGGCAATCGCCCTTCCGCTCTGAGCCATGCTCAGGTGCTTGTGTGGCATATCTGAACTGGCACAGAGACCGCACCCCGTTGCTTGACTGTGGTCGAACACTCGACGTCATATAGTTTCCAGGCGTTGCATGCCAGCAACTGCCACCGTCAGGAATGGCGACGTCGCGTTCGCTCTGTCCGACGCGTCGGTCCAAGCTTCGCTCCGAACGCTGATCAGCGGCCTGAGATCGATTTGCCGCGCATTCACCATAGCAAGATTGCGGTCGTAGATGGCGCAGCTTCAAACCGGTGCGTATCAGCATTCTTTATTTTTTAGCATGTGAGGACGCGCTTTATTACTCAGATGTACGAAGTTCAAGCTTGAATCAACAAGTATCCCCTGGGAAGAAGGCAGACCCAGGCAGGCCTCTCTTGGCTTGGTCTTGAATGCCTTTCGATAAGTTGAGCGTGTCATGACTGCGTGCTGCATGTTGTGCTGCTGCGATGCAACGTTGTGTGTGCTGATCGGACGTGAGCTGAGCGACGCAACGCAACTCAACCTGACGAACAATGGGCAGGCCAGCGGGAACGAATTGTACATGGTCACAGTTACTTCATGCTTGCTTGACTGTGCATTCTGAATAATAGACATACGTTGCTACCGAACAGAGTCTAATCTGCCATGTGTCTGTGAAGCGAAACGAACTTCAAGAGTCGCTTCGGCCGCAGCGCCTTCGAGGCCTTGAGCCAGCAAGGCGGCATGCGGTCGGCCGCAGCCGCCCCTCCCCTAACTGGCTGACGTACATCAGCAGCGCCTACTGAGCATACTCGTATTGGACCTGACAGTGCTAAACTAGCAAAACAGAGGAACAACGGCTCGTCGCCACTGCAAAGTCCTCGTGCGGGCCCTGCTCGCTCATGGCAAGCAGCTGCAAAGACCCCGCAGCACACGCGCTGAGTAACACTGAAAGCCAGCCGACCCGCAACTCACACTGCGGCTGTCGCGCCAGATGACACAAGCGACAGCCCCCTCCAGCAGGGTGGGACTGTAGCAGCGGCGAGCCTCTACGGCTGCCAGGACCGTGTTGGGTTCCCGGGAATCTCCTGATCCAGCCATTGCTAGGACAGCGCCATGCGGCTGCCGCCGTCGATGCTGGCGCTGCAGCGTGGGGCGGCGGCGGGCCCGCTCCCGCCACTGCTGCGGCAGCTGCCGCCAGACGCCGCTCGCTCCAGGGTGTCTTTGAGTACCAGCTGCATGCTGACGCGGGCGCCGCCATCGTGGCTGGCGCGCGGCGCCGACGGCGTCCCAAGCGCCGCCTCGTTCGCCGGTGGCGACGCTGCCGCGTCCGGCAGCTGCAGTGAGCCGTTGCGCGAGGGCACATGCAGCGAGCCGGCGCGGGAGCCGCCGCCGCCGCCGTCCGAGGGCTCCGACACCGTCGCCTGCTGGGACGATGACCTTCAGATCATCAGGTTCCCTTTCTGGTGGGACCAGATGATCATGCTGGCCCAGCCGCCAATAGCAGGCGGTGCCTGGGCTGCGGCAGCCGAGCTTGTCCCTGTGCCGAGGGCGGGAGGCCCCGACCCTGTAGGTCCAATTCCCGGACCTCGTCTCGCCCCAAGTCTCGTACCTCCTTCAGGTACAGTACCCACTGCCGGTCCGGTGAACCCCGCTTCCGGTGGACCCACCAGGAACAGAGGGATGGCAGCGGAAGGTGGAACAGGGACGCTCTATCAAGACAGCCGGCACGGGAGGGCTTTCCCACCTGCTCCATGAGGCTGCGGGACCCGGGGCGCAGGGTGCCAGAGTCGGTGCGTGCCGCCTGCGCCTCCAGGAGCTCAGCCAGCGCCACGGGGTCGCTGAAGTAGGGACGGGATGCCACGCCCATGCGCGCCTGCGCACAAGGGCAGGTACGAAAGCTCAGCCCTTGTGCAGCCGGATCCTCGAGCAGCCCCGCCGACGCGACAACAGGGTCTCGCTGGAGCAGGGCCGCAAGGCGACGCCAATGCACTCGCGAGGCTTTTCACGTGTTGGGCACTGGGGCCTACGACACATTGCCAAACTGCGGACGATGGTCGAGTCGCTCCAGAGCGGGCGCAGGTCCTGCCGGAAGCGCGCCTGCTGTATCGGGGTGAGCAGCCTCAGGGTGTCCAGGTAGCAGGCGTTGGTGGCGCGGCCCTCGGCCACCATGTTGGCCCGCAGCGCCGTGCTGACCTCCACCACGTCGCCGCAGCCGCCCACCGAGCCCAGCAGGTCGCCGTCCTGGGGGCAGCCCAGAGCCCCACTCGCTCGCACACGGCTGCTGGGTCGGCGCCTGGCGGGGGACACACAGTGCCGCACAATGCAGGCCAGCCAAGGTGGCACCATGAGCGGCAAGATGGGGCATGCTCCGCCGCACCTCGCCGCCGTCAAAGGCGTGCAGGGCCTCAATGAGGCGCGCCCGCTCCGCGGCGATGCCCTCCATCGTCTTGAGGGTCTTGAGGCGCACAGCTGCGGAGGCACAACAGGCGAGGCCCATCAGGCAACGGGAGTCGGCACGGCCTCGTCCGGCGCCAGCAGAGGCAAGTCGACATGGCCGGCCGCCTCTGCCTGGCTCGCTCCCTGCAGCCGTCGGGGGATTCAGCTGATGAGCAGGGCAGCCGCGCACAGCCCATCTCACGTGATGGCACGCTGCAGCGCTTGCTGCGAATTTCCGACAGCCGCTGGCGTTTCTGCGCCTGCCGCCACAGGCGGCGCAGCACGCGGCTGCACGGGGCCACCCCCAGCGTCTCGAGCGCTGCTTAGGCGGTGGGGAGCAGCGGCAGCGACACACCGCCTCACTCACCGATGATCTTGTCCCGCTGCCGGTCGGTCAGCCGCAGCGCTGCCAGCACAGCGTGCTGGTCCACTGTGACCGTGTCGGGCGCACTTCCGCCCGTCGCCTGGGCGCTGGTAGTGGACTTAGTGTTGCGCAGGCTGTGCGCCCACATTGGGTTGTCCGCCATCTGCGCGGCAGGGCGGAAAGCGGCATCAGCGCTGCCTGCCCAGGGGGGGTCCAGATCCGCCACACGTGTGGGGAGCTGCCGGCAACAAGACAAGCAGTGCTCGTCGACCAGAGGCGCGCAAGGCAAGCGTGGCATGGGTTCGACCGCCCCGCCCATCAGCCATCCCATCAGTCATCTGGCTGCCGGCGCGCGCCTTGAGGCCGATGATGCGCTCGGCCAGGGAGGCGGTGGCCAGGATGCGGACGTGCGCCGTGGAGTGGGGTTCGTCCACATCGGGCGTCGCCAGGCAGCGCGCCCACAGGCCCACCATGTCCGTCCACAGCCCATAGTCCACCCGCTGGCTGCGCGGGCGAGGACATGCATATCACAGTGTGCCGCCAGGCCAGTTCTGATGCCACCAAGCACGGGGGCCACAGTGCAGCCGTGCCCTCCGAAGCCGCAAAGGCTGCTGTCCAGGCAGCCTCCCGCACCCTGCAACACACAGCCTGGCATGCTTGCCAGCCTGTTCAGACATGCTGGTCTGGGCGCAGAGAACGCGCTGTGCACATGCAGACAATGGCCGCGCTCATGGTAGAGGGGATTGCGGGACGCCCGTCTAGCCCAGGCCCACGTCGGCCTTCAGCACGGCGCCGCACCTGATGACCTCGGCGTCGGCTGGGCGGTAGCTTCTCTCCCGCACCGCCGCCTTGCCGCCATACACCTCCTCGGCCAGCTGCTCCGTGAGCCGCTGGATCGTGCGGCCTACCTCCGACGCCTGCTGCTGCTCCCTCGACTGCGCGGACACAGGCGCCAGTGGCAGGCATCAGTGACCTTGAGCAGGAGTCGTGTCAGGTGCTGGTCTCGCGGCTACCGCATGAGACGCTGGATCAGGCGCCCGTCTCTGACGCATGCGGCTGCTGCCCCAGACGTATGGATGGTGCCATGGCCCGCCAGGTTTGCCATGCCACGCTCGTATTGCATCTGATCTTGCGGAACACCTTCAGTCCCTGAGGAAGGAGGCGGACGCACGTGCACGCCGGCAAAATCCGCGCTGGTGTCTCTCCTATGGTATTCTGCCAGTCAGGCTGGAGCAGGGCATTCTAGCGCCTCCAGCGGGCCGCCGGCGGACCGCTGGCCGCGCCGGGCCTGCCGGTGGGCGCACCTGCTTGCTGCTCTCGGACTTGCTGCACCGCGGCAGCGGCCGGTCCAGCACCACGTCCGGCTGCGTGAGCAGCGCCACCACCTCACGGGCAGAGGGACGGGTCGCAGGGTCTGGGTCCATGCACTGCGCCACTAGGTCCGCCACCGCCTGCGGGCACTCCTCGGGAACCCTGCGGGCGGCGCGTGGCAGGCGCGTCAGCGAGTGCGCAGCGGCCGGCGGGGTGCGATGCGGACAGGCAGCGGAACCTGGGAGGGGGTTGCTCGGTGTGCGCGCAGCGGCTGGAGGGATGCAATGCGGGCAGGCAGTGGAATCCGGGGAGGGGCTTCTTTACGGGCATCAGCGGCCGGCCCCACAGCGGCGTCCGCCCTGCCCTCGCTGCTGACCCCCCGCTAGGTGGAACTGTGGCTGGCTGCACGGGCGGATGGCAAATGACGTCCTCCGCACAGGTTCGAGGAACAGGCTTTGGGAAGGGGTTTGGAAGCTGCGGACTGCGCGGCTGCTGCGGAGGCTGCTCGGGTGCTGCAGCAAACTCACTTGAGGGAACGCAGGCGGCCGCGGGCTGGCGCCTCTCCGGTAACGAGCTCCCAGAGGACGACCCCATAGCTGAACAGATCCACCTTCTCCGTGCATCGAAGTCCCATGAGTATCTCCGGAGCCTGCGCCGCTCAGGACAGGACAGATGCTCAGCAGTGCCCAGTAGGTTTCGATGCATACATCCACTGCCTGTGTAAGTCCAACATCCGTCCTCCATACTCTCGCACGAGCTGCTGCAGCAGTTTAGTAGTGCGCATGCAGGCGCAACGACGACAACAATAGCTGACAGCAAGCGCAGCACACAACAGACAGGCGCATGTAAGAAGCATCCAGGAGGSGGGTGCAGAAGGAACGCTCACCGACCAGGTGAAGGTGCCTGCAATGACGCCAGGAAAATTAGTCCGTCAGCAACCAGGACCGCATCAACGTGCACCAGACGCTTCCGGGCGGCACTGCATCTTCATCAGAGGTGCCTGTGCTGCAGGCCGACCAGGCCGCAAAAGGCCGCATGCAGCTCACGCAAGGCTGCTGCAGCAAGGTCCGCAACACAACAGCCGCTGCAGTAGATCAGGATGGCTGGACAGCGGCTGCAATGTCATGGACCTATGTCACACCTACGGCCTGCTGAGCCGACAGGTAGTCCTTGTTCTGCAACTTAGCCAGGCCCACGTCCGCGATCTTGGCGGTGTAGTCCGCTCCCAGAAGCACATTGGGGCTCTTGATGTCCTGCAACATTCGCAAAATGACGGCGCCTGAGCCGTCAGCCGCCCACCTCCACATGTCGTCAGCCTCGAGCCAGACACATCACATCTCAAAAACGAAGGAAACGAAACTCACCGCCCTTGCGACACATCTTAGTGGGGTTGGTGCCCATGGGCATGGACTCCACATATGCTTGCCAACCGCCGTCCTTGATGGGGTTGCAGGGAGAAAGCGCACCAGGTGCACGATGCGGTGCGTATGCAGGAAGGCCAGCCCGCGGGCTATGTCCAGAGCAATGCGCTTGCCCAGCCCCGGCTGCGGCCTGCCGCCCATGAGTGGCCCCCTGCGGCAGCGCAGGTCCATCGGTTTCGGCAGCTTCCGGGATGCAGGCTCCCATGGGGCCATTGTGCAGCGGTGGGCTGCTGTCCGCAGCGACATCCATGTTGATCTGCGCGTCGAGCCTCCGACAAGGCCACTGTGACGCACCGCTGGTACCAGAGCAGTTGCCCATCGTCATCAACCCGCAGCGCGTTGTGCAGATCGCCTGCCTCCATGAACCTTTGATGGCAGAACAAGCGCAGAGATGCGGGTTAACAGTGCCAGAGTCTCGCTGCGAGTCGCAGGTTCACAGTGCCCTGATCTTGTTGCGAGTCCCATCACCAATGTGTACGCCTTGGCCCAGCAGACCTCAGTGGCTGCAGCCTGTGAGGGCACAATCGTGCTGCCAGACTAACCCCACACGCCTGCCGCCGGCAGCCACAGCGGCGGCAGCGTGTGGCGGCGGCAGCGACAGCGGCACGAAGCAGCAGCAGCAGCAGCAGCAGCAGCAGCAGCAGCAGCAGCAGCAGCAGCAGCAGCAGCAGCAGCAGCAGCAGCAGCAGCAGCAGCAGCAGCAGCAGCAGCAGCAGCAGCAGCAGCAGCAGCAGCAGCAGCAGCAGCAGCAGCAGCAGGTGGTGGGTCGCACTCTGTGACCAGCAGCGTCTGGCCAGCGTCTGTGCAACTGCCCAGGAATTGCACGATGTTGCGGTCGCGGCAGGACTCCAGGATGGCCACCTGCGGCCGATGCACATTGCTCGATGTACGCACGCCGCTTAGAGACAGCTTCGAGCACTCGCATTGGCCGTCACTGGGACGGCCGATCGAGTCGGTGCAAGATCAATAAGGGAATGCTTGGCAATGTCAGCAGACGACTCAATGACGCCAATTCGGGCGGAGCACGGAGGACAAATGTGCCAGGCTGAGGAGGGAGGCAGACGACTTGGGAGAAGGGTTGCACCTCCTTGTCGAAGTCGGCCCGCTCCTTGTCCGAGGCGTCAAAGGGGATGACCTGCAAGCACCTAACACTTGTCAGCGTCTCGCTTTCCTGAAGCCCCTGATGCAACGAGGACGAAGGAAGCTGCATTGCTGAGCTAAATTGCTGCGCATGCTGTGAGTTCTGCGAGCAAAAGGAGGGCACCTTCACTGCCACGGGCTGCACGCCGCTCAGCATCGCCTTGTACACCTGCGGGCAGCCACAAGGCCGCCCTCTGCACTTGTTGTGGTGTAGCCACGGTCTATTTGTTGCTTTTGCAACCCCGCAGCAGCGCTGGCACCTCAACCTGCACCATGCAGTACGCGCAATGATCACGCAACACAGGCGCAGCAGCAGGGGCGGCCCACCGTGCCAAAGGAGCCGGCGCCAAGCCGCCAAAGTGTGCCATCATCTCGCACGCACACCTGCGCAGGAGACACCGTGTTTGGCTTGTCACCGTCACGGAGCAGCCGCTGGGTGCATCGCCATGGCAAGATGGGAGTTTCAAGTGCAGGTGCGGTGGTGCGGCGAGACTGCTTTGGCGGTGGTGGCATGCACTAGGTCCCGACATCAGGATGAGTCGAGCTGCCATGCCCGAGTCGGACTGCCATGACTGATCCTGGGGCTGGCGCTGCGGCCGGATTGCCCACCGACGTACCTCAATCTCGTCGAGCTGAAGGACGGGCTGCGTCGCTGCTGGTATCGCCGCCTCTACGGCGTTCCAGGAGTGGCTGCGCTGCATTGTGTCCATCCGCTCCCCCAGCTGCAGCTGACTCCTGCTGCACCACAGAAGCAGCGACGTGTAAGGCAAATATTGCGGAGGCAAGGGCTGCAGGGCGTAGCCTTTTCCCACTGCCCGACTACGGTGCATTCCTGAGCACCGCCGCAGAAGCAATGGGATCGTGTCATCATCAGGTTTGAAACCCGGGAGTGAGATGAGCAGCGGAGCTGCCCCAAAGCACAGACCAGGCTCCAGGTGGCCGTGACCAGGCTACCCCCACACTTGGCGATGGAGCGGCAGCTCCTAAAGTCGCCTGTGCACCCCCTAGCTGAATATGACGGGGCCATGGCACAAAAGCGCTCTGCCCCATGGCGCAGCCGTTGCCATCGATTCGATGGCATCCCGCAAATTTCGCAGAATCATTGCTGTCAAGGCGGGCGGACCCACAGCTGCTGTGACAGTCGCACCTGCTGACGGTCCGCAGGTCGGGCGCCGAGGAGTTGCTGCGCAGTGACGACTTTCCATGGCTTCGCTGGCTGAGGTAGTTCTCCGACGCCTGGCTGCGGTGGCTGCGGTACCACCCCGGCTCTGACGCCTGCGACCGTTGACTGTGCCAGGGCGCTGGGTCCTGTGCGCCGCCTGCCTGCAGCTCGCCGCCGCCGAAGACCGCCGGCTGCGGCAGCTGCCTCGCGGCGCCACCGCCTGGCGAACCCGCTGCCGGCGGGGCGCCGCCTGCCGGGGGCTTGGCCGCCGCCGCTGCCGCTGCCGCCGCGACGGACTGCCGCTTGAAGGGGCTCTCTATGCCGCCAAAGGAGGTGCCGAACTGCGCCGCGTCAACAATGCGGCCGGCGTGCTGCAGCGAGGAATTGGCCCGCCCCACGGGCTGTGGCCCGTCGGCCGTCTGCCAGCCGTTCCGCTGCTCGCCCGATGTCTGAGCCGCCGCCGCCGAAGTGCCTGCCGCAGACCTGGCAGACGCTGAAGTGCCGGCCTGGCTGCGCCACCGCGGCGGCGGCAATGCTGCGGAGGCAAGCCACCAGTAGGCGAGGCCGCCGGCGGCAACTGCCGCTGTGGCGGCGGTGGCAGCCAGCAGCAGCGCAGACTTCAGAGTGCCGCTGCTGGCCGCCGACGGCGGCGGTGGCAACTGTCTGTGCGTGTCCATTGGTGTCAGAGCAGCCAATGCTAGCTGGAGCGCTGCCTTGTCAGCCTTGAGGTTTCGGAGGGCGCTGACAGCAGGCGTCGTGCCGCCATCAAGTGCTGCCTACACTTCGCAGGCCGCTCCAGCCGCCTGCGGCATCGCCAGCCCTGCTCCTGCGCCGCCAGACAACAGAAAGGCGTCAGAGGCCTTCGGCAGAGGCAGTGGGAATGGCAGGCGCGCAGCGTGTGCGCTCCAGCGCACTTGGGGGCGCACTGCTGATGTGCAGCATGCGACCATGCATCTGCTTGTCCCTTCGAGCGGAGCCAAACGGTCGTCGTACCCACGACAGCCTCAACAGCTGATACAAGCAAGCAGCTCCGCAGCACCTGAGGATCGGGATCACGACGTGAGAAGCCTCGTTCCGTCTCAACGCCGGTGCAAGAGTCAACCGATGGCAGCGATCCGCCCGGCCGCTATTCGTGGGTACAACCCAATCCCTCACGCGCTCAAGCTCCTCGCGGCTTGCAGCCGGGGCACAAGGCTGGAGCTGCCACGACTGGCGAATCTCTGGACGCTCTGCTCTGCAACACAGCAGGATGAGCGCTGTTGCAAAACTCAAGGCCAATTTGCGGCTCAAACGGCGCAGGGGCTATGAGCGTGAGTGTACTGCACAACGTATCGAAGCGCCACCCTGGATGAGTTTACAAGGTAATGGCGACAAGCAAGCCTAGCGGACACATGTGCTCCTTCTGCATTAGGAGTGGCGCCTCCGTGATGAAACTCAGAATCTGAAATCTCCCATCCCGTGACGTAATTTGGCGCTTTCCTGTGAAAAGCTCGCCAACCATAAAGTTCACAGTGAAATTCCAGCCTCGTCATTCGGGCAACAAACCACCACTGGTAGGGTGTTCACATAAAGATGCAGCGATACCGCGATTCGCTAATGCTGGGACGCGCTGAAAACCCGTAAAACCGTAATGCTGTCTCGGTTGCGTTCACACACGCGATTTTCCCCTGGCATCTACAGAATCTGACTTGGCAGCTTAATGCGATGATGTCGATACCCGAAATACCCGTAATACAGGTCCAGAGCCGTATCACCGCATTAGCCGTTTTCAGTATCTCGGGCGTCCCCGCATTACCGGAATCAGCGAATCAGGCCCGCTGAATCGCAAAGTGAACACCCTAAGGGGGTTGCGAGATGCAAGCACGTCTGAGCTGCACTTCTTTGGCAGGGAGTGCCGCCGCCCACCGCCACCGCTGGTAGCAAGCCAGCTGATACAGAACGACGAGCATCTTTCCTCTAGCACTGCCGGCGCGCATTGTACATGTGCAGGATTGGTTCAGCTGACAACAGCCGGTGCCCAGTGTCACCAAGAAGAGTTTACGTGTGCTCCAGGCACGAAGCTTTCGTGTCAGCCCTGCGGCAACTCCAATCCTTCCCGCGACAGCAGGATCACAACGTCTATCCAGGACCTTATTTGACCTCCAGGGACGCCGATTGCGACACGCCGCCGCCGCCTTCCGAGGACGCGCTCATCGCCTGTGGCATGGACAGCAGGCCATTGTCACTGCAAGCCGCACTCGGTGTCGCATGTTCGCCAAAAGCCGTCCTGGGGAGGCCGGGTTGACATGCATGCGCATCCTCCACGGCTGGGTTAGGCCTCCGGCAGACCGCCTGCCCGCCACACGCAGCAGGGGACTGCGAAAGCCACAGCAATAAGACCACCGAGGGGGCCCTGGCACCTGCTCCAGCAGGGTGCGGGAGCCGGGACGCAGGTCGTCGGAATCTGACCGGAGGTCTTGCGCCTCAACGAGCTCCGCCAGGGCGCAAGGGTCCCACACGAAAGGATGGTTGGCAACCGCCATGCGCGCCTGCGAGGGGAGCACAACAAGCGATGCAGCTCGACGAGGGGGCAACCGCCAACCGCACCAGGATCACCGGTGACGCCGCACTGTTTGTGCGCCGGCGTGAGGCCAGCGTCGCACCGGTTGTGGCAGAGCCGCCGGCTGCAGTGCGTGTGACGCGCATCTGCCGCCTCAGTCAGGTGCGCCGACAGGCACCAGCGGCGCGGCGCAGCGCGCACTTGTAGCTGTAGTGCTGCAGGGATGTGCAGAGGGGGGAGAGAAGGAAAGGTAGCGGGTCAAGACATGTGAGCATGGCCCAGGGCAATGCGCTTGCACACAATGATCAGTTGCCACACCTGCTGCAGCGGCGACAGCAGGCCCAGGATGTCCAAGAAGCAGTCGTTGCTGGCGCGGCCCTCGGCTTCCATGTTCTCATTGAGCGCCGTGCTGATGGATATCACATCGTCATACTGCGTGCCGCCCGCGAGGTCGTCCTGCGTGGCGAACAGACAGAGGGCATTGCATTTCGGCTGCCTGCTGCTTCTCGCGGTCAGCTTGAAATGGCCTCTGAAGGACTGCACGAGTCGCTGCGGAGATTGCCACAACGGTTTGCAAGGCTTTCGAGGCATGCATGGCGGCAATGGCAGGGCCGCCAAACGGCCACGCTCACGCGCAGCAGAGCTGCCGACGGCGCTTTCCCTGCAGCAGGGCCCGGCACCTACTAGAACTTTCACTAGAATTCCCAGTTCATGTGCTGCAAGATGTGCGGCAAACCTCGGCGCTGTCGAATCGCTGCAGGGCGTCCACCAGTTTTGCGCGGTCCGCGGCGACCTTGCGCATTGCCGCCATTGCCTCGGTGTAGCGCACTGCACGCACGAAACCGGCAGTACGACTGAGACGGAGCGGCAGGTCAGGTCAGCACGTGCTGCGCCACATCATCGAGCGTGCAGCCACTTGCTTTGCGGCAACCAGGCGGCAAGGCAGCAGCATGCTGGAAGGCGGGCCGCATGGCAAGCCGGGAGCTGACTGATGTTGCAACTGGTATCACAACAGGTTGTGGAACAGTGCCTCAGACACTGGAGCTGGTCAACACCGCCTCCTGTCCTGGGCAGCTAGCTCACCCAAGATCTTGTCCCGCTGCCGCTGCGTCAGCCGCACCGCCGCCAGCACCGCATGCTGGTCGATTTTGATGGGATCAGGCGCGCTGCCGCCGACCGACTGCGCGGTGGTTGTGGACTTTGTGTTGCGCAGGTTTTGGGCCCACATTGGGTTGTCCGCCATCTACGTGTGGCGATCGAGCGAAGTAGGTTTCAGCAACACACGGAGGCGAGGCATCGTTATTGCCATGGCGCTGTGGTGATGCGGTGCAGTCTGGCAGAACAGGGGAAAGTCATGCAATATATCAGCAGTGATCATGGACGCTCCGTCTGGTCTGGCAGGATGAAACACAGCAAGCCGGTCCGCTGCACACTGGCACGCAATATGGCAGACGGTGAGGCGGCCCGGCAGGCGTGACCGCTGTCTGGTGTTCCGCACCCCCAGGGGGACTCTGCACACCGCACGTAGCCCTAGCCGGCACAGGGGCCTCCACATGCCCAGCAGCCCCACCTGGACACACGACCCTTTCAGAAACCCTCGAGGCACCCACCTTCAGCTTGAAGACACGCTCCAGCAGCGTCGTGATCTTCACCAGCCGCACGTGCGGCGCCGAGTGCACGTCCTCGACGTCAGGCGCCGCAAGCAGGCCCGCCACAACCTTGACGGCGGCCGCCCACAGCCCAATGTCCACCCGCTGGCTGCGGGCAGCATGGCAGGACAGTGGTCATCAGAATTTAAGGACAGACGACATCATGCCGTGAGGAGGCTCAACCCATATGTGATGCTGTGCGTGCCGAGAGCTCGGCCACAAGGCAAGACAAGACAAGAGCAGGTACCGCAAAAGACGCCAAATGCATCGATACGATTGCAGGTGGGTGCAGCCGTGGCACGGGGCCAGGCCGCGGCAGGCAGCCCCTTCACTGCGCAGGCACGCCAGTGGCATCATGTTGAGCTCAGCCACAAGAGCATCCGACAGCCGGCGCTGCAGCACGCAAAAGAGGACGCACCTGATGGTGTCAACGTCAGCGGGCTGCCACTTTTTGGCCTGCACGCCCTCTTCGCCGCCATAGACCAGTTCTGCAAGCTGGCAGGTCGTCTCCTGAATAGCCGACGCATTGCTCCACTGCCCCGGCGCCTGCGTGTCATGCACAGGAAGATAAGCATTGCCTGGATCTGTGCCCCGCCCGGAGTGTGCTGCTTGGTGCAGCCGTACACAAGGCCTGTCGCGGAGTCAAGAACCACATCTAACCCCTCGGTCCGATGCAGCGCATTTGCACCCGCGGGCGCCGCGCAATCCCGCGCTGCAACGCCTCTCCGAAGCAGCGCTGCCGGCCTGCTGCCGGCGGGGTGCCGTCAGGCAGGCCCACACAAGAACGCGAGGTGGCGCTGGTGTGGGAACGCACTTCCTCTTTCGGTGCGGGGGCGCGGCGGCTGGGCAGGTGGCGCGCCAGCACAGCGTCTGGCTGCGTGAGCAGCTTCACCACCTCCTTTGCGGAGGGCCGCACCACGGGGTCTGCGTCCATGCACTGCGCCACCAGGTCCGCCACCGCCTGCGGGCACTCCTCAGGGACCCTGCGCGCAGTGCAGGCCAGGCTCTGCCTGTGGCAACGTGAACACAGGTTCCAGAAGCAGCGGGTGGCAAAACCCGGGCTGAAGCTCTGCGGCTGCCCAGCCGGAGCGCTTGGCTCGCGGTCGCAGCTGACAAGCCAGAAATGCCACACACGCTGGCGAGATTGGGAGCTCCAAACGGCATACGGGATCCTGCTCCGCTCGCCATTTGCACAGTCCCCGACTCAGGCTTGACCAAGGCTGTGGGCCACAGCATGAGTGCTGACTCAGAGGCAGGCTGCTCAGCACGCCGGCGCCCACAGGCAGCAGGTTCACATCAGGCTCACTTGAGGTTGCGCAGGCGGCCCCGAGCGGGCGGGTCGCCAGTGATGAGCTCCCAGAGCACGACGCCCAGGCTGAAGAGGTCGACCTTTTCTGTGCACTTCGTGCTGGCCAGTAGCACCTCTGGCGCCTGTGAGACGTACAGCAAGCGGATGTGCGAATAGGATCCTTGTCTCACGACAACCTGTCAACACAGTGTGCAAAAGGACAGGAGTCCTGAGTTGTGCCGGTGCAGGTGCTGACACGGCAGGAAGCTCATGTGCAGCATTTTGAACACATTTGAGACACGTGCAGATGCAGGAACAGCAAAGCATCTGAATTTCAATCCTGGAGCTGGGGAGATATACCCACCGACCAGGTGAAGGTGCCTGCAGCGCAACCACAGCATGCTTGTCAGGAGGGAAGCTTGGTTGACAACTTTCATTGACTCACACGAGGCTGCATGTCGCACTGTGCTGAACCCTCACCATGGCCGTGCGATATGCATCCAGGGGTGTGCTCAGCTGCACCACGGCGGCACCATATCCTAGAGCGCAACATCTGCGGGGCTGTCAGGCCGCGCACCGATGGCCTGGTGCGCGGAAAGGTAGTCCTTGTGCTGCAGCTTGGCCAGGCCCACGTCCGCGATCTTGGCAGTGAAATCCGAGCCCAGCAGCACATTAGGGCTCTTGATGTCCTGCAGGTCGGCCACACAGGGCGGCTCAGCCACCCGGGCCGTGCCTGCGGCCAACCGCTGCATGCCAGGCGGCCTCTCGAGATGTCGACGCAGGAGGTTCCGCAGCTTTCGTGTGGAGGTCCTGCTGTGCTGGCTGCTCGGTGAGCGCGCACACGCTGGCGCTTCCCTGCGGACCCGCCCCGGAGCGGCGCCTTCACAAAACATGCAGCGTGTTACGGGGGGCTGTGCATTTGGGCGCACCAGGTGCACGATGCGGTGGGTGTGCAGGAAGGCCAGCCCCCGGGCGATGTCCAGGGCGATGCGCTTGCCCAGGCCCGGCTGCCGCTTGCCGTCCGGGCCCAGCTTCCTGGTGCGGCAGTGCATTGCTGCCCATCAGCTGGTTGATCCTGCTTGACGGCGCGCCCGTCTCGGGCAGCAGGCCGGTCCTGGCATGCCAGAGCAGGCAGGCATATTTGCAGCTCTGTGCCGAGCCGGGCATATCCCTTGCGGCGGAAGGATTCAAAGCGGATCATGGCGCCTGGGGTGAGGGCACGGAGCAGCGCACCGCCTGTACCAGAGCAGGCGGCCATCCTTGTCCTTGCGCAGTGCATTGTGCAGGTCGCCGGCATCCATGAACCTGCCACGGAAATGAGCGCCCAAATCAAGGCAGGCAGCCGTCGATTCAGCCTGCGCAAGCGCAGGGCGGTGTGCAGGAGCAGGCTGCCCGGGGGGGCTGGGATGCGTGCTGCGCAAGGCGAGGAAGCGAGCACTGCCGCACAGCAGGAGGCGTGCCGCACTCTGTGAGCAGCAGGGTCTGTGCCCCGTCGCTGCAGGAGCCCAGGAACTGGACGACATTGCGATCCCGACACGACTCCAGGATCGTCACCTGGGCAGCAAAGGGCTTGCGCATCCGGGCCTTTGGCACGTGGACGCGCTGCCGTGCAGCAGCACTCGAGAACACGTTGAACACCTGTCCTTCCACGACCGACCCCAGTCAGAATGCATCGAAAGTGCAGTTTCGCCCACCTCCCTGTCGAAGTCGGCGCGCTGCTGGTCTGATGCGTCCCAGGCAATCACCTTGACCGCCACCGGCTGCACGCCATTCTTCATCGCTTTGTACACCTGCGTTGCAGGAGCGGTTGTGCTGGCAGGCAAGGTGAGGCATCGCGCAGCTCCGCAGCCCTGCCGCAGGCGCATGCTTGTTGACGGATATCTGAAGGCATGCATGGAAGCAGTGGCCATCTCCTGCGTCAGCCACAGCCCTCGCACACCACGCACCGTGCCAAACGAGCCCTGTCCCAGCTTCCAGAGGGAGCCGTCCTCGCGCTGGCAGATCTGGCGCAGGCCAAGACAGCTCGTCAGGCGTCTCGCAGGCACAAGCTTGGACGGCTGCCTCAGCACAGGCAGCGGCCCGCTGTACGTCCGGCCGCCACCGCGCTGCCGGGCAGACAGGACTTGGCGCTGGCAGCGGGTCGAGTCTGACTCCATCACCAAGACGGCGCCTTGACCACACGATGTCATGGTCCATGATTTCTGTGTCACCCCACCTCTATGTCCTCGACATGCACGGCGGCAGGGCCCATCGGGAACGCCGCCTCGACGTCGGCCCAGGACCGACTGCGAGCCACGGGCTTGTCCGGCTCCTCGGACGCGCCCTGCGGCGCGCTCCAGCTGCGCACACATGCGGCCAAGGGTGCACGCTTTGCCTGAGCAGATGATGCACCACAGGACGGGGCTGCGCACTGCACAGCGGCCAGCCGGCAGCTCCAGTGCGACAGGCAGGGGCACGCGTGAAGCAGATGTGGAGACAGCAACACGAAAATGATCGCATGATCATGTTCACCTGCCGGACAGCAGGTCGGGCGCCGAGGAAATGCTGTGCAGCGACGACATATTTGCGGAGCCGTAGCTGAGGTTGCTCATGTGCAGCGCTGCACCGCCGCCGCCGCCATCGCCCTCCCCGCCCTGCCGCTGCTGTGCCTGCGCGTGCAGCGGCAGCGGCTGCGACGAAGGCACCCCTGCAGTGGCGGCCGCCGCGCTCGCCGCCGCCGCCTGCTTCGCAAACGGACTGCTGACCGGATTGTGCTGGGGGCCAGACGCTTCGGAGCCCACGGCCGCTGCACTGGCATTCACAAGCCGGGACGCCTCAGCCAGCGAGGAATGCCTGCTGTCTTGCTGCAAGCTGCGTTGTCCCGGGTCAGGAGCTGAGCTGGCGCTGCAGGCACCTCCCTGCTCCAGCATCAAAGGCTGATCGTCTGAAGGCGGCTGTTCGACGGGCTGCTTTGCGAGGGTCGCAGCCTTGGCCGCGGTGGCGTTGCGGGCCGCCGGCCGCCGGTGCGGTGGTGGCATGACGCGCGTGAGCCATACGTAGGCGAGGGCACCGGCTGCGGCAGCCGCACCGACGGCGGTAGCGCCCAGCAGCAGCGCCGATCCGGCGGACCCGGTGGATGACGCATTGTGCCTCTGCGGGGGCAGAGGCGGCAGCGGTGCCACTGCCAAATGCTGCTGCCTGACGGCTGCGGACACGTCGTGCAGACCTGAGGTCATTGGCATGCAGGTGGCGTGCTGGACGGCCATGGCGCCCGCAGGCGCATCACGACTGCTGCTACTGCTGCTGCTCTTTGAGAGGCAACACCGGTCTCGCCAGACCGGGTGGCAACACTGTGGATGTCTGTTTGCACTACGCTCCAGCGCCTTCGCTCAACGCTGCTCAGCCACAGGTTTTGAGCTGTGAGTACTGCACTGGCCCGCCGGGAAGACACCGCCGTGCGCCGGCACGGCGAGTTGTGTAGCAACTTTGTCACTCCGAAGATATTATTCTGATCCGCTTGGCGTTGCGCGCAGCAATGTGCTAGCTGTGGACGGTCCGACAGCGGATTCGCAAAAGTTTGCCGGGTTGTGCAGAGCGGCAGCCTAGAATAGCCAAATCGAAGCAGTGATGATGCGAGGAGTAGTGGCCGACAGCGCTGCGAGCGGGAGAGCGCATTGCTGCTGCAGATCAGCAGATGTGTCGGAAAGCAGAGTGTCGTACGAGGGTTTCTTGCGCTTTCTCAATTTTATCACTAATCGCTGCAAACGCACGGTAGAGAGTGTTTGCAAGCTGCTGAGATCCTCCGACAGTTGAGAAGCCAATACCATTACACCGACCATCAGTTTGACAACCACTTCAGCACTCCACCTGGAGCAAGCCCTGCCCGGGCGTCTCCACGCACATGCACGCTTTACACAATGCTGCACAGAGCATGCTGAACCACATGCTGGATCAATGCCCGCTCACCCATGGCTGTGGGCTGCGGTTGCAGCGGCGGCGGTGTTTGCGGCGTGCTGCATGTCCGCGCTCTCAGCTGCAAGGAGGCACAGGTAAGGCTTTGCAGTGCCCTGAATCACCATCGAGATCGCCATCCATGTCAGAGTGCAATGACATTTGATCCGCAGCATGATGTGTGCCTCTCGCTGCAGGTGTCCAGTCATTCATGCAGCGGCAACAGGGGCCAACATGGCGATCCTGGGCCAGTGCCCCAGCCTGGCACAGCCGTACAGATCGTGCTGGTTCCTGCCAAACGGAGGCCATGTGGGCCATGTGGAAACCATAGTTGCGTGGGTGCTCCGGCGGTCACCTCGCACAAGGTTCTACCGGCGCTGCCTGAGCCTGGCGGATGGCGGCATCGTCTCGCTGGACTTTGATGACTCTGCCGCAGCGGAGGTGGGGCGGCTCGCTACAGGCACCGACAGCAGCTTGCACGCGACCCGGGCCATGTGCACATTGCAACGAGTTCAGAGGGCATTGCAGCCGTGGATGCGCCTCGGCGCCCTCTGAGGGTACGTGGTGCTGCAGGCGCTTCCAGACACCGCACCGGTGCTTCTCGTCCTACCTGGCTTGACCGGCGGGTCGCACGATGCGTACCCGCAGTACGCTGTCGTGCACGCCCGGCAGCACGGCTTCAGGTCAGCCGCCACAATGCATGCGATGTCATGGTGCACCTGTGCCTGCTGCGCTCGCAAGAGGCGCCGCTTGCTGCCAGCCAACCTGGATAGATGCAAGCCAAAATAATCTGAAACCTCAGCCTGAAACTGGTCTGCCAATGGCAGTTCGTAAGGTCCAGTGTGGTGAGGCGGGGCGCAGGGCAGTCGTCTTCAATGCGCGTGGCACGGCTGGCACGCCTGTCTCTACAGCGCGTTTCTACAGCGCATCCTACACCGGCGACCTGCGGGCCGTGGTGGCGCACCTCGCAGCGCAGTACCCGCGGGCGCCGCTCATGGCGGTGGGCTACAGCTTGGGCGCCAACATCCTGGTGCGGTACCTGGGAGAGGAGGGCTCGCGCACGCCGCTGGCGGCGGCGGCTTCGCTGTGCAATCCCTTCGACATGGTGCGGAGTTTCATGCGCATGCCAGGCTGCTGTGCCTGGGTGTGGATGATATGCGGAGTGCTGACAGTGGGTATAGTGTTACAAGCAAGAGGCAGCTGCAGGGCCATGGCACGATAGTTTCTAGCGTCTGCAATTGGCCGGCAGCATGCTGATATACCAATTCTTCGAGCTTGCAGTCAGCCACCACATCGACTGAAATAGTTGAATCCTGCCTGCCAGTCGCTGATGGCGGGAAACATCGACTGAACTAAGCGAATCCTGCCCGCCAGTCGCTGATGGCGGGAAACATGGCCAAGCATGGCCAACAGCTGCGACCGGGTGAACGCTTGCTGGATCTCGAAAGAAGCTCACATCTTGCAATCGATAAACTTACATCTACTTTCACACATGTTTTTGCAGCTGTTGGCTGCAGAAAACATGGCCTGGGCTTCAGCAGCATGACAGCCCTTAGAAGCTCGCAAGCGGTCCGCATCTGCATTTGCCAGCGGCCACCAATCCCAACATCCCCTTTTCCTGTCTGCAGCCGATAGCGGCAGCGAACATGGCCAGGGGCTTCAGCCGCACGTACGACCTGGCCCTGGGCTTCGAGCTGCGGCGGGCATGGGCGTTGCAGCGGGCGCTGTTCGGCGGGCCGTCCACATTGCCTTGGGACCTGGCGGCCGCAGCGCGGGGCCGCACCATTCGCCACTATGACGAGGCCTTGACCACGCACATCTTTGGGTAAGTCCGAAACCAGAGTTATTGCCATCATGTGTGAAGCAGGGTCACACCCACAGGCCGCGTCGTCGCAGTCTACAAACCTTGCTGTTGGGATGTCGACAAGCCATCGGTTTTAGCGTGCAGGTGTGAGTCAAGCCCAGCCTCAGGTTTCTCGCGCGCTGATAGTTCCTGACGGCGCAGGTGGAAGAGCGTCGATGAGTATTACAGCAGCTCCAGCTCAGCGACTTCGGTGCCGTCAGTCGCCGTCCCGCTGCTGTGCATCCAGGTGTGCCGAGCAGAGATGCGCAAGAGGCGCTGCAAGGCTTTGCAGATTGTCTGTAACAATTGTCCAACGCAGTGCATGGCCACACTATCCCTGATCTCAGCCAGCTCCCACATCGCAGGCACAGGACGATCCTATAGCGCCAGCTGCCGCGATCCCGATCGAGGCGCTTGAACGTAACTCGAACTGCATCCTCGCCATCACGTCGCACGGCGGCCACCTCGGCTGGATGCAGCCCAACAGCCCCTTCTCGGGGCCCTGGACCGATGCCCCAATGTTTGAATTTTTTGAGGCCGTCCTGATGCGGCGGGCACGGCTGAAGCTGCTGGCGGCGGCGTGGCTAACGAGGAGGCTGCGCAAGGAAGGGTAGCGGCAGTAAGACGCAAAAAGCTGTGCACTGAAAGATGTGACGATTTTGTAGCCAGTAAAAAACAGCTTCAGCTTGAATGTGGAGGATTGCCGCGGCAGCGCTTTGGCACATGGGGTCAGATACCAGCAAGCAGGTTGCAGCTGTCTGTGCTCGTGCGAAATTTCCATCAAAGTCTGGTTGGTCGTAGGCAGACGGAGTTGCACGATGTCCTGCAGCTCGAAACCAAATGTGCATGGCGTCAGATGAGCCAGCCTTGTAGTTTGACTTGTGGACCTTGTTGGGTTTTCAAAACAGCTCTGAAAGGCTGCCTTGTCCGCACCTGCCCCGTGTAGGTGCACGGCGTGGCTCCTTGGAAACCTCCTTGGAGCATTTGAGACACAGCGCAAGGACGGCCTGCACCAGTACTGGGCGGCGAAGCGCGAGGCCTAGGCTGCGCGAGCGGAGCAGCGGGAAGCAGAGGCTGCCCAGGCAGCGAAAAAGCGGGAGAAGGAGCAGCGGGCCAAGCGGCAGGCCAAGAAGCAGCGGGTGCAGGCGGCGGAGCTCAAGATGCTGGACGTGAGTACCAGCTCCCCCAACCAGCTGAAGCTCGTGACCGTGAGCACTGCTGTCCCCGCTCCGGTCAGCAGCCAGCCTGCTACACCACTGATGTGCATCCTCAGCCAAAGCTTCTGTGTACACTGCTGGCATTGTGCATCATGAGTGCTGTGCTGCAGTGTGCATGCACGCCTTGGCAAAGACCACCAACAGCCAGGTGCCGCATGGTACTTACGTGCCTCATGCACTCATGTCTGACACGATGCCAGACATGGCCCGGCGGCTGCATGTCTGCAGCCAACGTGCTGACGGAGTGCCCTGGTGCTGCGCCGCAGGGCGTGACGCTAGAGCTGCCGGACACGAGGCAGGGCAAATAGGCCCGGAAATATGCAGCCGCCAACCAGCAGCAGGATGTCGATGGTCCAACACTGCTGCCGAGCCCGGGCGAAAGCTTAGCGTCCAACACAGCGGGTGACGGCTATCGCTGCATGCAGTTTTGCAGGGTTTTGAAGCCTGCTGCAGGTCAGCGGAAATGCAGTGCAGTGCGACCGCTGCTGCATGCCATGCCGCTGAGCAAGCGGCACGGACGGTCTGGCGGCCACACCTGCTAACAAGGCGGACTTTCAAGATTCAAAGAAAAGCACTGCGATCAGACTACACTTTGAGACACTAGTGTTGTGGGTATTGCTGCACTGAAGCTGTTCAACACACAAGCAGGGAGCATCGCACTGCTGGTTGCCGCAGGTGCTTCAGCACTCACCGCGTGTGACATCATGGCAGCAGCTTATTCGTCCTGACATCTCCGTGCTCAGACAAGGTTATACCCGTTCGTCTCGTATACCCTCATGCAACAAGTGGTGACTGGTGACCGCCATCTCTTGCATTGCACCACCAAAATCCTGCGCGACATGGTCTCAATCCAAGGAGGCGAGATCACAGCAGCACCAGAGCCGCTTTGCTCTTCCACTATTGCTGCCCTCTCATCACAGCTGCTCAGCATGGCCTCTACTGCTCTTGCACCTGCGCCCAAGCGCACGAAACTCACCCGCGAGTCGCTGCAGAAGCGGCTGAGGCTGGAAGGCGTCGAGTTCCGCCAGGCAGCGCGCGTGCCGGCCCTGCTGATTCTCGCCAACGACAACGGCCTGCTGGGCATCGAGTGGCCGGCAGAGCCGCAGCTGACACTCACTGATCTGCCAGCAGAGCTCATCGAGCTCATCCTGCAGCAGACGCTGAACAGCTATACGTGGCACAGGCAAGCAGACAGCCTCTTCGCCGTGGCAAGGTAAGTGCCGTTGCTGCAGTCCGTATCCACTCCGTACCCGCTGTATAATCCGCAGGCCTAGCTCTGCAGCAGCGACGCTTTCATATGTATGCGACGTCCCAGGGGTCAGCTGTTGTGGGTTTGAATGTCTCCAACCGACACTGAGAGGCAGGCTCTCTGCAGCTGACTGCTCAAACACCGCCGAACGACTTTGTGCATCAGTCGTGCCTGCGGGTGACTATTGTGCTGCACCTCAGTATGGATTAAGCAAATCCGTCCAGAAGTGCTCGTCCTCGTGCTCGCTGACGATTGTTGATGGGAGTGTTCCCCTCGCTGCTTTTGCAGCACCTGCAAGCAGCTGCAAAATTTGGTCATGGACAACCCGGAGTCGCCGCTGTGGCGGGCCGCCTGGGGCACCATTGCCCGCTGGGAGGCACCGGTGTGCCTCATGTTAATGTTCACGCCTGCAATTAAACGCACTTTGCACACACGACCTAAAAAACCTTGTAAACGCGATATACACGGTTCGACGATGAAACATGCAAGGCATCTGCAGAGCGCAGCCTGCCATTACAATTGTTCCGTCAGTTGCCCATTCGTCAAGAATTGCTGCAAACTCCGTGGCCATGCAGGCACTTGCTATGTCTATGGTCATCATCTTGCCGCCGTCTGGACGCAGCATGCATGCGCCTTTGAATGAAGCCCGCTTTCAGTCGATGTCACGGTGCTGGTGTAGGTCATTACCCACGACTGTGCCGGCACCGATGCCTATGGCGAGCCGCAGAGCTACCTGCGCCGCGTGCAGCTGCTGGCCCGCACAGGCTGCATGTTCTGCACGCACTCGCCGTACGCGCGCACCATCCACTGGGCGCTAGGCGTCCGGTGCTGCAGCTGCTGCTTCACCTCCAGCACATGCACAGACACATGGTGCGCTCACATGTCCCTTGGGGCACCCGCAAGCATGCATGCAGGCTTGCAGCACAATCAATGCTCATGATGCATAGCAGGCTCAGAAATGTCTTGTCCATGCCCAGCTGGCATGCTCTGCAGTTTCACTACCACGTAGCTCCTGGAACCTCCGCGGCCCTGATGGTGCGCATGCACAGCCTCCCATTCGAGGATTGAGCCACACTCTCCCAAATCCTACGCAGGGCCCACAAGCACTTCAAGCTGCCGCAGGCGCTACTGGCGGGCGTGCCCGTGCAGGAGGTCAGCACGCGGCACTACGGCAAGACCCCCACCGAGCGGCGCATCCTCAAGCGCGACCTGGGGCCGCTGCTGGCCGCGGCGCGCTCTCACTCACCTGCTGTCTTCCATTTTGATGCCCTGCTGCGATACCCTGCTGGCAGCCGTTGTGCTGCATCTCACCCTTCTAGTAAGGCTGAACCCCGGGGCTGCTGCATGCATGCTGCATGCGAAAACATGCTGCTTGTGGGCGCGTGCGAACCCAGCCGGAATGAAGCCTGGTGTTGTCATGTCAATCCTGCAGCCGCGGGTGCAAACGAAAGCACTACACATCAACAGCCTCCTGTAGAGTATTCTCAATGAACAGGCACTTTTGAAGCGGATCAGTCGTCTGCACAGCACACTCTGCAGCAAGGTATGCTTAGCAGCATCACAATGGCTGTGCGGCAGGTGCACGGCAAGGGCGTTGACAGCTGCGAGGCTTTCGAGCGCTACAGGGTGGAGTGCCTGGAGGCAAAGGCCGCCGCGGCGGCGGAGCGCAAGGCGAAGGCCGCTGCCCGCAGGGCCGCCAAGCTGCAGAAACAGCAGGCAAGCTTTGCGTTGCTCAACCCACCTCGACCATCGCTGACAGGCCACGAAAAGTCTTACGCACACCGTTGTCATCTAACATTGTAGAGAGGAGCAGGCGCACTTGCAGGCTGCTACCGTGTTGAGCATCCGATGCTGTGCAACTCTGCGCCCCCAATTAGCGACTCGGGCCTAGCGCTCTGTCTGATGCTTGTCCACCAGGCGTAGGTTTGGTAACCTCCGCATGCTCGCACCCTCAACTGCCTCATTGCGCCTGGCAGCCAGACTCCAATAGCCGTGTATGTGCCCATGCGTCATCCACCAGCTGCCGTAGCAGCAGCAGCTGTTGTTGTCATCATGATCCTGCTGCAAGGATTGCACTTGAGCTGTTTTCTGTGCCGCCAGCACGGGCTTGACCGACGTGATCAAATCCGTTTGTTTGACAAACAGGCGCGGGCGGAGAAGAAGGCGGCGAAGGAGCGGCTGCTGATCGAGAAGCAGCGCCTGGCCCAGGGCGCGGTGGACGAGGACGAGGCGGCCGCCAAAGCTGCCGAGCTGTGACGCCTGCTGCCGAGCGCTCACGCAAAGACGCGAGGTGCGGAGGCTGCTGCTGGCACAAAGCGCATGACAGTGGTGACGTTTGATGCACACTTGTGACGCCGCCCGCATCTTTGCGTCTTGAGCTTGTGAGGGGCTGCACAGATGCTAGCGGCAGTAGACCGTCATTTGGTTCCCTGGGCAGACACGGTAGATTTATAACTCATGCTAATAATGTGCTGCAGAGGTCGGAGGAGCATCAGGCGAGCATTATCATATGCAGCAGGTGTCAGCAAATGCCGTCGAGATGGCACAGGAGGCTCGCCAGGCTGAGGGCATAGTTTGGAGAGTCACACAGCCGCGTCGGGCGAAGTCTGCAGTGTGCATGAATGCGAGGGCGCGCTGCCGCTGGGTAGGACTGCTGGACACTGATAGCAGAGCAGTCTCACTGCACCGCCTTCAGCATACTGCAACATGCTCGAACCAGGACTCTTACAATTCGACAATTCTGAAGGAGCATCAGAACTTCTTCGCATCAGAGCGCTCAAGCGTCCACCAGCTTGGCTGGCGCCGCCGTGTCCCGATGTGGCATGCCTGCTGATGAAGCTTGAGCATATACAAGCAGACCAACAAATATCCTGAGCCCTATCTGCTGCAGATTCCAACCTATAGCAATTGTCAACAAATGGAAGTCCTGCAAGTTGCGGCACTCCTCGTGAAGTGAACACATAATTTCCATCTGCTGCACAGTCATCCTACTGCAATGCATGATCAGCAGGCGCATTGCGTCGGTCGCCCCGGCATCATTACAGCACCGCAAACCCTGCCTCACGGGCACGACGGCACATGGCTGTGCCGGCAGGCCCGACAGCTACATGAGCTGCCTGCGATGCGATGACAACTGACCTGCTGACATCTGAAACGGATGCGGCGGTTGCGGCTGTGACCGGTGACTGCTGCGGCGGCGCTGCCTGCTCTTCTGGAGTAGCCGTCTGCTGGCCAAAATAGATATCCACTTCTTACAGTATCGTTGACAAGCAGTCCGTGCCATCAGCGGCCGAAAACACGCAGCGCATTCCCAGGCGGCGGCTGCGGAGCGTCCCCGCCCGAGGAGTCAGTCAGGAAGGGTGGCGGGTCGGATTCTTGCGCCGCAGTCGTCGTCGCCGTCGATGCCCTTGCAGGACGCGGCGACGGCGCCCACGTCTCGAAAGCAGAGTCTGCCAAGGACACCGGGGAGCCGCAGCCGTCGCCGCAGTTGCCGCAGGTCTGCAGCACGGCCATGCGAGGTTCCAAAGTTGCCGGCAGTGTACAGCAAACGAATGAAAGGCGCATCTGAACAAGCAGAAGGAACAGTGGTACGGGTGCTGCTGCCGTAAGCGATGCGTGTGCACACCGGCTCACCTGCTGGCAGTACTGCCCAGCCCGCATCCACCAGCTTGGGCACAGGCCCTGTGCTTTCTGCACAGGGCAGGCGGCAAGGATCAACAGTCGACCACGCACGTGGGTGCTTGCAACAAGAGACATCGTATAAAGGCGTATCATTGGCATTGGCAGCAGGTCTTGAAGCAAACGGGCGCCACCGCTAGATTCACGATCAACCTATCGGTTAAAGAGCAGCAACACCCGACAGCAAAGGAGTGCCTCGCGAAAGGCAAGGCTTATCATGGCTGAGCCGCACCGCGACACCACAGCTGAAGATACCGTATGGCTTGTTGTCCCGGCAGGCGCAGCCTCCTGCGGCCTCCATCTGCATGCCTGTGTCCTCCGAGGCGCGCCGCGGCGGCGTGTCGTTGGCCACGCGCCGCAGCTGTGCGGGCGGCGCCCGCTGAGCCTGCCGCATGGGCGTGCGCCACATCGGCGCTGCCGCCGTGGCCGGCTCCGGTGCAGGAGCGTTGGATTGGGGCAGCGAGGCTGCAGAGGCGGCAGAGGCGGCAGTCTTGCCGATCGCAGGCGAGTTGACGTTCCGGGCGGACGGCAGTGGGGAGGACGGAGGGGGGTTTTGCGGCGTCGTGAGCAGGGGGCCGCCGGGTGCGGAATGAGCAGGCGGGCTGCTGCTGCTGCTGCTGCTGCTGCTGCTGCTGCTGCTGCTGCTGCTGCTGCTGCTGCTGTTCCCGCTCGATGTGTTGTTTGCACTGCTGTTGGCGGTACTGCCAGTGGCGGCATTGGCCGGCGGTGGGCCGGGAGGGGGCTGGCCAGACCCCGGCGGCGGAAAAGGGCCATTGGTGGCGGTCTCAGGCGGACCCTCGAAGGCCTGCACAATGGTGGGGCCCGGCGGGCTGCCTCGCAGGGCGATAGTGTCCAGGGCGATGTTGACATTATACCCCTGCACAAGGTTGTGGCGCAGGAGTGCAGCTCATACAGTGCTGCATGTACGAGGAGATGCTAATACAGCCCTGGTTGTGCTGCTGTGTGCCCGACTTGTTGTTTACAGCGTACCGCAGTGTCACGCATGAAGCAACTGAGTCGCGATGCTGCTGTTCAGCAATGCTGCGAGACCAGGCACACGACAACAAAGTTGAAGTGCAGCGGTCTGCAGCCATGACACAGCATGCAGCCTGCCAAGCGCCCCGCTGGTGAAATCGGTCGGCACGAGTCGGCCCTGCAGTTGTGGCGCCGCTTCAGATCTCCTTGCAGCTGCAGGCTGGTTTAGCCAGGCATCGCGCCCTTGCCACACGCATGACTTGGCTGGCTGCTACTGCCCGCTGATGGTGCAGGGAGTATTACCCTGCAGCAGGGTACCTGCAGGTATGACCTGAAATCCCAGCATGCAATCAAATTCACCCATGGAATACTGAACCTTGATATGTGAAAACGCTGGGTTTGGAATGACCAGAGGAAGCGCCACCGAACGCACCGAGGGCTGTACGTCGGAGGGGTCAGTGATGTGGAACTGCACGCCGGTTGCCAGCTGGCCCGTCTGCCGGTCGTACGGTATGGCGTCCTCCTGAGTGACCTGCAGGCGGCAGCGCAGCTGAAGGCCACCCCTCTGAAGATGATCTGCAGAAATCGTCAAGGCAGCCGCGACCAGTGCACTTCACCCTGCATCGTCGCAGATCTTCATTAAATCTGCGGAGGCGCCTATGAACTGCAGGCAGCAGCAGCCCCAGCTCGTGGGTGCGCAGGCGAGTGAAACATGGTGCAGGGCTCAAGTTCCTGGCACCCTTCCTGCAGCGCAAAGCTGAGCGCACCTCGGCGCCATTATTGGCAATAATGCGGACATCGACCTGTAGCAAAATCATTTGCGTCAGCGAGCAGTTCAATGACGGCCGCCATGCCGGCTTCGTGAGACTTACAAAGCCAGATCACACATGGCGGTCGGGGTCCAGTGGTCGCAGGCATAAGTGTTTGAAGTGCCAACACAGCACCTACATACAATGGCGCACGCACAAGCAAAGACCCTTCGCACAAGAGAACATGACAGCGTGACAACGGAGTGTGCAGCGTCACAGTAACAAATCCTAGCAAGAAAGGTTGAAGAGGCTCGCCGGCGGCTGCGGCGACGAAGGCACCTCCCAGGTTGCACCCCAAAGATTGTTCATGTCCTCCCACAGCGAGTCATTGGCGTGCTTCAGCTGGACCTGCAATCGGGCGCTCGTAACATTTTACAACTGGTAGCTGCGTGAGGGTCAGGTGGCTGTCGAAGTTGTAAGGCTGACCCTACGAGACACACTGATTCTCACCTCCACCAACCTGTCCATCATCATCAGGGTTCGGCGATAAGACATGTGGCAGACGCTACCTCACCTGCCTCATCGCAGCCGGGCCGCCCGCTTTCTGCAAACAGGATGATGGGTTGTTAGTCGGGTGTTCAGGCATGATAGACTTAGCAGTAGGGTTCAAAACCGTCGAAGCAGCAGTTTGGGAGTCGAGCACGAATGCTCTGCTTGCTCATTTGGCCATGATCGCGCATATTAGTGCACGGAGGTTGGGCCTGGCACATAATCACTTAAAGCCGCGATGCAATTGAGCAGCCAAAGGGTAGGCACTGCGGCAGTGGACAACTACGCCGCAATCGAAATCCCGCGAGAGGAAGTAATGAAATCGTACCTGTATCGATAGTCGTATCCACCGGTCGCCGCCCTCGTTGCTATCAACATCTACGACCTGGGATAGATAGGAAAGACTTTACTCACTTCAAAATCAGGATTGATCATCTTGGCATGGACGATGGAGCGGAAACACGGTGCCACACTTACAAGGTCAGAGGGTGGCGCGCACTCCACCCTCCGGTACTGCAGGTTGATGCGCCCGCCCGAGGGCGAGGGCCTTGCAATCTGTGGGAATACACAGCACGCCGTGTCAGGGCGCTTGCGCCAACAATGCAGAGGGTCCCTACACACAATGCCATCTGAACCAGCTGGTGCACTTTAAATGAGAGTCTCATGTAAACTTTAAATTATGAGAGTTCCTCATTGCATGAGTGCAGCGCCGCGATGTGGACCTTGCAACGGTGCCAATCACCTGCTCTCGGGATGTGTGCATCATACATCAACATATGCGGTTATATATGTAGTCCAGCGCTGACGTGCACGTCACCGATGTCACCGGGCGGCAAGACCTCATTCAAAATCTGACCTTTATTAGCATTGTGCATCCGCACCTTGGCCCAGGTGAGCGCCTGCAAGTCCAGGTGGTTTGACTCGCACTCCGGGCAGCTGTCGGCCTGCAAGAACCACACCATGCCCCAATTTGAGCATGGTTGCTCCCCATGAGGGCCTGGGCTTTACCTTTGGCGGAGTGACACCTGTCAATTCCCGAGCGTGGTTTCGCTGACGCAGCGGCATCTCTGAACGATATCCGGCAATGCGTCCAGCGCATTTCTGGAGAGCATTTCTGGAGAAGTCATGGGGTTTTATACGTAGCCATAATGCTTCACATCGAAAGCAACAGAAGACTTTTGATACCGTTCGATTGGCCGTACTCACGATCATAATGACGATGGTGCGATTATTAATATCTTCTTGGCAGCTGCCGGGCTTCTCCCCCAGCGGGCCCTGCACAAGAGTGGCCACAGGAGTCATGCACTCAGCCGCAGGGGTCGGCTCACGCAGCAAGGGTCTTCTACGGATGACAGCGCTAATGCCAACACAAGTCAACACACACATTATTGCGGTCAGTCGACATGGCCATGTCAAAGAGCCACAAAAGACGAGGAAGGTTAATTCGTTGAAGCGCACATTTTCGAGGCACTGCACCTCAAAACATTCGCCGCAACTCTGCATGGAATATGACAGCTTTGGGCGTGATCTTAACTTTCGCAACTCACACGCACGGCGCTTGCATCCGCCCTGGCCAGCGAGTCGTCAGTCGTCACACCGCACTGTAGTCCGAAGCTCACGCACATGGAGAGGCTCATCAATGTAAAAATGATTTGCAGTAGCAAGCGCGTCAACCGCCCAGTAAGGATAGTCTTCCCTGTCTAGCAGACCTAGAACAAAATGAACATTGGTCAAAAGTGCTTTGGTAAAACAGATTGCCATCTTACCGCCAGATCCGTGATGCTGCGTCATGCAGTCATCTTGATGATGTGTGCATAGCGCACCAAACCCGCAGCTGCCCTGCATTACCAGCAACAATATAACGTTGACGGCCAAGTGCCGAAGTTGCAGGCGTGAAACTGAACATGGTGAAATAATTGGTACCTGACCGCCAGATCCGTGATACTGCATCATGCAGTCAACTTGATGTGTGCATACGCGCGCCTCTGAGGTGCCGTAGGACGGAGAGTTGGGGTCCATGCCTGCAGCCAGACCGGATGCAACTTGCATTGTGACGAGCGACACCCATTGTTGAGCGCAATCAGTGTATGCAGAAAGGTGACTGAATGACGTCAAGAAATGCGCCGCGTGATGAGTGCTCAGAAAAGGATGGTCGAAGCCATGCCGCACCATCAGGAGCCCCGCCTGCATCAGCAGATGAATAAGTTGAATGCGCCAGGCAGGAGCTGGGCGGATGGATTGGTAAAAGTGACGGCGTACAGCATAGCAAGATGCAGTGAAACTGCAGGAAATCATCTCCGATGACTGATGCGCTGCTTGGACGTATGCAAAGGCTCAACGATTGGCTTCAACGTTGACTTCAGCACCCACCGTAGAAGGTCGCGTAGCCTGGCTCCCAATTCGTGACGGCAGTGACTGCCACCGCCACTTGCAGATGGCTGCACAAGACCGCGATAGTCGCCACAAGCCAGGGTGGTAGTAGCCTGCCGATCCGAGAGCGTCCCATGCCGGCCATGGTCAATGGCGAGCGGGCTTTGCAGCGGCGGACCTACAGACATCGCCATGGTCATGCCGCTTCAATCCGTTGGAAGAGAACGACGCAGCAGTTTGAGTTGAACGTCCTGGATCGCCAGATTCCTCCTGTAAGTTCGACCCCTCAGGATGTCTATCGATGGTCAAATGCAGGTCTTCCTACGGCCTTGAACGCCATCACGCACATAAAAGCCGAAACTTGACTGCTCAACCCTGGAGACGTGGCACTTAAGGGCAAAAATCCCCGTAGCATTGCAAGGAGGCACAAGGTGCGTGGCGCCAACTCTCCTGTACGTGCATGACCTGGACCCTGATGACCAGCAGTCCGACAGCGCATGCAGGGGTGACCTAGGAATTTGTTCACCGCCGAAGAACAGGTGAACCGAGGGCGATAATTTTCAGGTCCCTGAAGCCAAGGAACCGACTCCTGAACTGTCGTACGATCTCGTGCTGGCCAAGTCGTGCAGTCGTGTCGAGTAGGCACCTTTGCCCCGTCGTTTGAACAGTGTATCCGCAAGAACGTGACTGCTGCAGCAAGAAACCCGTTGCTTGCACGCGTAGAGAGGGGTGCGTACTCGTCTGCTATGTGCAGCGCAGACGGCTGTCTGCAGAAGACCCCGGCGGTCAGCGGTCAGTGGGCAGCTGAAAAGCCGCGGTACCGCCAATTATTCTACCTGCGGTTGTTGAAGGCTGGCGCAGAAACGGTGAAGTATACTTCGGTCCGTCGTCGGCCCGCGCCAGAGGTTGATCGCGGACGTTGGACCGAGTCGCTGGCCACTGACCGCTGCTAGCAGCTGCTAGCGCTGCTGTTTGAGTGGGGGGCTGGACTTCGTGCACGTGCCAGACGGACTCAAAACGAATCTAGACGACCGGCATACTGAGGATTCGGCCGAAATGTCCTCATCCTCTGCTGAGCTGCTGGTACTTTTGGCCCCGTCGTAGCAACTTGGACCGACTGTGTTCAATCAAGACGATCGCCCCACACGAGCTCGTGCATCAAGCGTGTGCTAACTTCACAAACGTCGAAAAGATTGCCCTAGCTAGCGATTCGAGACTGCCTAGCCATGGACGATGGCTGCTGCGACTCCGGTGAGTTCTATGGTACACGAAAATCCACACCTCCTTTAAGAATACCTATGCCGGCGCCACCTCTTTAACGCATGTACATACACGTCCGGCAGGCATGTACCTCTGTTGCATGCATGGTCCTGCCGCCTATGGTAGGCATACCACTGCACAGCCGCCCCGGAACCTCTGTCTGCCCGCCACTTGAGTACATGCATCTTGAACCAGGACTACCGGCGGAAAACTGCCTGCAGGATGCCGCTCAGGCTCGCCTCGGGCGTGCGTGGCATGATCATCGGCTGCACCGCGAAATCGTACCGCAGGCCCACTTTGAACCCTGCGGTATGCAGCGAGAGCCTGGTGACTGCAGCATTGCATCACAAGAGTCCGAACACACCACGCACCTGATACTACATGCGCCAGCACCACGATTGCTGCGCTACCCTGGTTCACTAGGGGTCTGGCCCCACTGCACTGGCAGCGTATGATCTGCCACATTGCACGCAACCGAGGGAATGCTCGAACAAGCCGGCCACCGCCTGCGCTGGCGCACTGCTGCCGGGCAGGCTGCACAATGAACAGAGCAACGAACAAACGAACACAGGCGCACCGGGCAGCAGGTCGAGGCCGAAGCCGGCCGGCGATGGCACTCCCGATGGCAGCTTGCCGCCACTTCTGCCGCCGCCTGCCGCGCCGCTGCCCGGCACAGCAGCGACTAGCGCCGAAGAGTCCAGCTGCCGCACCCGCACCAGGCCAAATTCCTCTGCCGCCACCTGTGCACTGGCGTCCGACGGCGCCGCGGCCGAGCTGCGGCGGCAGGTTCAGAGCAGTCGTGCATCGGGGAGGAGCTTGGGGACTGCTTCCCTGCGGCAGCTGCATGCTTGGTCATCTTACGCCCGCATTGCACAGCATTGCACAGCCTGCATGCAGGGTACATCGGCGGGATGTGCGGGCGCAGCAGGCCAAACCTGGCGCAGCCCGCCAGGCTGTCGCCGACACAGCAGGCGGGCCAGGCTCAGCAGCACTCCGGGGGCAGCAGCGCACCGGTAGACCTGCGTCAGCGCAACGCCGGGCGGCACGACGATGCGGCGCACGACGCGCCACTGCTTGGCGCCGGTCCCGGCAACATCCTCCTCAGACTCGATGGTGCCAGTCCACCGCTCGCCGCCGCCCACCTTCAGGCCCGCCAGCTTGCTGGCCCACTGCGCCAGCGCCACCTCCTGCGGCAGGGGGCGTCACGGGTAGGGCGTCGGAGGCGGGTCATGTGGAGGCACGGCATCTGCCAGCGCATTGGTGCACTAGCTTGCTGGACTAGCTCGCGCTAGCGAGGCCTCCTGCGGCGAGTGGTCGTACAGGGGCGATCAGTTCAGCCAGCAGGGCCGCTAGCGCCGGAGCGCCACTGTTTCCGTCACTCAGCACCTGCACGATTGAGGCGCTGAGACGGGATGTTCTTGGCGCGCAGCCGCCAGGGGCTGCTCGCTGCCCACGCACTTTCTGCCGCTCACAATGCTGGCGTGAGGTTCATCAAGAGTTGCACATGTCTCTGGGGGCCGACACTGCAACCCTGTTTCGGGCCAGACGCCGTGATCTACTGTGGCAAGACGCACACCTTGGCAGAGGAGGTATAGCCGACGCCGTGCGCCGCCAGGTTGAACAGCAGCACCGGGCCCAGCTGCCCCGCATCCAGGTTCAATTTTTCCACCGCCAGCACCCCCCTGCAGCAAAACAGGCGGCAGTGCTGGCACCAGGCATGTCCGTGCCTGCCAGACCCGATGAAGGGCCCTTGCTCGGCTCAGCACGCTGGTCCAAAACCAGTTCTCTAAACATCACACGAGCAGGATGGCAAGTACGGAAAACGGGAGGAAGGGAACCGGGACACACTCGCACCCAGCAGAGTAAGTCAGCGCCGCCATTTTGCACGCCACCACCGGCACCAGCTGCATGCACAAAGGGGACACAGTTGGCCCAGTCAGGGCTCGTTCCAACAAGGCACGAGTATCGCAATGAGCAAAGTCCGCCCGCCTCCTTGATGGACGCCATGTACAGTCATGTGCATCCATTCGCACTCATGACCCTATGTCCCCACACCCACACGAAAATCCAAGAAAAAAAAGCCTGCATCGCCTTCTCTGCGCGACTATGCATGGCCCACGTCGTGCATCTGTATGAACCGTCCTGCCACAGCTTGCCCGCGCAGAGGGGCCGGCCGCATGCTTGCGAACAGCCCCGTGCCTGCAGCAGCACGATGCTGACGTCGATGTCAGCGACGTGCACGCCGCCGGCGTCGGAGTAGGTGACAGCAGATGCTCGGGCGGCGCTGCCGTCCACCTGCACCGACACCCTGTCCAGACGCGCCGCCACGGCCGTCGCTGCCGATGAGCTCCCGGCTGCAGCGCCTGCAGCAGAGATTGAACAGCATTCGACCTTCGTCAGCGAGCTGTTCAGAGCCAACTACTGAGCCAGCACTGTCCAGCATTCGTTGACTTCCAATGGGGGTGGGTTCAGTCGTCTGCCAGGGGCAGCCAGCATGTCCGAGTTCAGACTGCAGCCTGCTGGAGATGTGCGACGGCTGCTTTGCGTCCACCTCCTGCGGGTGGCCTTTGCATGACACAGGGGACGACCGACGACCGGATGGACCGAAGACCAGACTTGACCAAGACCGCACCTGGCTGCTGGCCGGCTGCAGCTGCAGGCCGCGCGGCCGCCCGAGCAGCGAGCGCCTTCATGTCGGAGCTGAGCCGCTCCGCGGCGCCCGACATGCGCTTGAAGACCGGCTCCCCCTGCCGCACCATCACGTCCACGTCCTCGGCCTCGACGATGAGCACTGCGCCGCCGTAGTTGCCGCCGCAGGCACCTTCGACGCCTCCGCCGCCGCTGCGAGCCGCCGGGCCCCGGCCGCTCGAGGAACCGGTCGCGGCGGCGCCGGCGCCTGCCGCCTCGGCTCCGCCGCCGGGCCCCGTCAGCGCAGAGGGCTTGCTGTCAAGCTCAGCGCTCAGCGCGCCGCTGAGGGCGCGCGTGGCGATGGTCTCAGGCGTGTCCACGACCACAAAGTCGCCATCGCCGTCGGAGGAGGGTTTGGCGGCGTCAGAGTACAGCATCCGCACACCGGCCTTAGCGATGCGCACCGGCGTGATGTGTGCCGGCGCTCCCTTCCTGCCTGCAGGTCATGGCACGTGGTTCCGGGGTGAGTAGGATCGAGGGGGCCGGCGCTGAATGTGCGAAGCATTAAGGCTCACCTCAGAAGCCAGGGTCCACCACAAGCGCCACTGAATACATAATTGTGTGCAAAGTTCAGCATGCACGCGCTGCTGCCCAGACGTGCGACCTTTAGGGTGCTGGCGGTCCAGACCCGCACTTGGGGAGGTGAAGGACGATGTCGTGGCGGTGAAGACGTCCTTGGGGGTGAGCTTGGCGCCCGACGGCGGCGGCGCCAGCGTTGGGGGAGAGGTGCTGCGGCTGTCTTTGTAGCTCACTGCCAGCTGCACGCACCAGCTTCGACAGCTTTGAACCTTGGTAGGGCCCTTGCCACACTGACCCAGCAACACGAAGCCCGCTGTGATGCAAAGGCGCGCTGCCCGCTGCTACTCCTCGAGCAGACGTCGGCGCAGGCTTGCATGAAGGCCACCAGAAAGGCAGAGGGTATGGCAGCTGCGTCACATTGTTCAGCACAACAAGGAGGTTGCTGACCTCGGACATGGTGACAGCAAGCTCTGTCACACTGTAGGAGAAGGCGACGCTCTCTGACACCGTCTCGAAGCAGCCGCCGCCTGCACGGCAGCACTTGATGGCATCATAAGCCGGACATGCACTGACAGCAACAGTGACAAACGGATGCTAAGCTCGCAAAGGCTGCAGAGCGCTTTGGAGTCGAAAGGCATGACATCAAGTACAGCGGGGTACAGCCGACACCTGCACTGCTGCCCACGGCCGTTGCGCCACTGCTTTCAGGCGAGCCGATGCCCGGCAGGGCTGCGGCGGTGGAGATGCCAGCCACGCGTGGACGAGACGTGCAGCGCCTCGTCTCCAGTGCGATGCTCCGCAGCCCACGACTGCTGGCAGGCGAACACTCGACATGAGCAATTTACACAACACTGGGGGAGTATGCAGGGAAGAAGGGAAATGCGATTTGCGCGGTCTGAACGAAGTGTCAGCCAGCACCGAATGTCTGCCTCTGCACCCTGCATTCTGATAATGGTGACATGTAGCGCGCCTGCCGAATTCCATGGTGAAGGCGGGCGAAACCGCCTCAAAATCGGCGATCGGGGTGCCGTCCAGCAACAGGGAACCGCCAGCCTTTTCGAAGCTCGATGTGAGGCCTAATGCCGTCACGCGCCCGCTGCCCGCCAAAGATTCGACCACCAATCGGCCCGGCCACATGCCCTTCACCTGCACACTCCAGGAAACATCCGGTCGGGTATGCTCCTGGCAACAACCCCGGATTTGCAGCACAATTTCCATGGCGGCCTGGCCCTAGTTGGCGACCAGCAAAGCAAGGCTGCGCGCGCAAACTCTGGACATCCTTGCACCTGAGCGATCTGCTCACACGTCAATAGCGAAGCTTTAGCAAGGCGAATGCTGCGGTTCCAACCCAGTCAGCTCATCACCAGGTAAGCCAGCTGGAAGTCCTTCAGGGCAACGTCGGCAGGCGGCAGCCGGTTCAGCGCGTGCAGCACGAGCGACAGGACCACGCCGCCGACAGAACCGATCATTTGCGTCAGAATGCTGGGTCCCCTGCACGGGGGCATTCTCTGGTGTGAGACGCTTTGAGATGTGCTGCCTTTGAAGGTCTGCTAGATATGGGCTTGCAGGCATGCGAGCTGGTGTCACGGTGTCATATGGTGCTTACGAGGCGGCGTTTGCTGCGAGTTCGTAGCGCAGCGAGACTTGTACGCCCTGTGCAAGGATGACCATGCGAGCTGCGCCCGTCCGTGGTAGCGGCCGCCACGGAAGTACCACCTGACACTCCATGTTGCCAATCTGCAGCCGCTCCAGCTTCCGCGTCTGGAAAGACACGCTTTGATGTCAGCAAGTGGAGGATCTGTATGAAAGGTGCTCTCGGCAAGCTTTCGTCAAGTGGCACGACTCCAAGTTGCTAATCGTTCCGGAGTTTCTCACCAACGGTAAGCGCATGTCGAGCGCCTGCAGCTGAAAATGCACCGAGTCGCCGTGCCTGCTGAGCTGCAATTTGCGAGGCCGCCCGTTCCACAGCCACTGCGACAGCCTGCAGACAAGGTACGCGATCGTGTCAGCATTAACCACTGCCGATGCCGTGCACAATTGTGGTGCATCTAGCTGATAAGCCAGCTGCGTACCGTCGCAGCAGGAAGAAGCCCACTCCTAGTGCAACGATCGCCGCAGCAAACAGCCACTCGACCAATTCTTTCATCTTTGCCAAGCGAGTGCGTGTAGTTTGCTTTCAAGTTGTGCCGCCAGAGGTGGACTGCTGGACGTAGCACGGCACACGCGTTTTGAGGCGCAATTACGACAGCAGGGTTGCAGTGAGTTGCACTGGTTCAGATTTGCCAACACTGAAACCAGGTCTGCAGCTGCCGACAAACCCTACTCGTGCCAGCTCAGAATTGATCAGTACTTTCGCATCTTGGAGGTGGAACGCGTGTCGGGACGACTGCTGTGAGGGCCAGGCACACCTACAGCATCAGCACATCGCATGATTTCTACGGCATCCCGCACCTGGTTCTCAACGGTTGCCGTGCAGGCCAGCCTGCCGCAGCTTCCGGAGCGTTCTATCGTCGGGCCGTCTGGCCGAGGCACAGGCTGTGCCTACCAAGCAGCTGGCGCCCCGCGCGGCCAGTGGACTTACGGAACCTCCTAGTGCTTACGCGTGTCTGAACTCAGCCGGAGGAAGGGTCCAAGGCGAGCCGTACGTTCTTTTGCACGTGCGATCTTTGCCACGCCTATTTTTACGTGCTCGCGGCGCAGCCTCCGCGCTTGGCACTTCACGCTGAGTTCTGAAGCCTGTCCGGGCCGCGGCCGTCTGTCGCCCGCCTGTTGGACTCCTCACTGGTTGGCAGGCAGGTTGCGTGTCTTGTGCTTGCAGCGTTGTGCTGAGCATCTTCAGTACGCTCACAGCTTCCGGCAGTCGCCGAGGTGCTCGAGGTCGTGCCGCAGCTTGCCCTGGACCGGCCACCTCACCGCCAGTCTCCAAGCCTGCAAACTCACTGGGCTCAGGCACCACTTGGCACATCTGCAGCGGTGACGGCAGGCCGGTGAGGCAGGCAGGACTCAGCGAGCTCGTGAGCCTCGCCTCCGAGGACACTGGGCGACAGTGAGCCTGGGGGTCCTCTTGCGGCATCATGGGCGGTTGCGCTTCGGCGCCAGCGGACCGCCATGGCGCCCCGGGCAGCAAGGTGATACCCGACACTCGCATTCATGAGCCTCCGTGCCATGTCATCTGCCTACATATGCAGCAAACTTCCAGACTGTGCCCCCCTGACATTCTGACATAATCTTGCACACGTGCAGGAACAGCAGCAGGCAGCGCAGCCATCAACAGCTGCAAAGCAGGATGGAGGACCGCCGCAGCAGGTGCCGCCGCCGCTGCAGCAGCAGCAACCAGTCAAGAGTCAGCTGCTGTCGCAGGAGAGTGCATCGTCGGTACAAGCAGAGTTTGTCGCTCGGAAGGCATATGCCAACAGCTCAGCGCACAGCACGCCAAGCACTAGCGCATCGCCAGGCTCGACGGACGTGCCCCTGGCAGAGCAGCCCCACACGGTGAGCGCTTTGCCATGCTTCCATCCAAAACGAGCCTTGGTGATTGCGTGTGGTTGGCGCAGGATGTGCGCAAACTGTTCATGTGCAAGGCTGGGCTGGCAGCGCCTTGGATGACTAACACGAGATGGGCTGCGACACAAGGTTAAAACCCAACTAGCATCAGCCCAAAGCGTGCGTTGGGCTGAGGATCAAGGCACAGCAACGACCCAGCAGGCCCGAGGGGAGTTGCCGCCGGCGGAAGCAGCGCATCTGAGGGCGCATCTATGCACTTGCTGTCTACATGGTTCACGAGCCCCTGCCGCGACGCAGGCTATGGTGGAGGACGCGCTAGCGCAGGCGCTGGACCTGCCCTACTGCGTGTTTGACAGCGGGCCGTACACGCCGCCCTGCCAGGCGGAGCGCATCGCCTACTCAGCCAGCCTTGGCCTCACCGGCAGCCCGCCAGAGGACCCCCAGGTGGGGCGGGGTCTGCTTTTCGGGCTTTGAGGGGATTTGGCGCCGCTGAACGCTGCTGCCTGGTGGCAGGCTGGGTGCTGGCAGCCTCTTGGCGACTGATGTCCAGCTCGGCGCTCAGTGCTGAACGTCGCCGCTGACAGAACGTGTCGGACGTGTCCAGCAACATGGCAGTGGCGTTGGCCACAAATGCTGGGCATGACCACGCCTGTGCACTGTGCGCCCTGCGCAGATTGCCAAGATCCTGACCTCGCTGTCGAGGGTCTTCAACACCAGCAGCGTGCTGCTCACGCTGTGCGGCGAGCAGCGCGTGTGGATCCGCAACGCCATCGGCTTCTCGGCGGGCGAGTTCCCCTGGCGGTGGGCCTTTTGCGGCTGGTCGCTGGCGCCGCCGACGCCGCAGGTCCTGGTCATCGAGGACACCCTGCGGGATGCCCGGTGAGTCGGCCCCGCCCTTGCTGCAGTCTGGCTCTTGACCACGAGAGGACCTGCAGGAAAGGACTCAGGACGATTGGGCCCTCGACCTGCAAGTTCTACAGCAGGACCCCTGCCGAACGATGCGCCTTGCCGTCTGCCACGTCTTGGCGGTCACAGCATTCTGTTGCGATGGCCTGCAGCCATCTCGCCTCTGCAAGCGAGCCTCGCTGCATGCTCATGCCCATGCGGACTCATGATTCAGGGGTATTGCGTCTGGCGCGCAGGTTTCGGGACAACCTCGTGGTGCAGGATGAGCCGCGTATCCGGTCCTTCGCCGGTGCGCCGCTGGTGGCCAGCAACGGGCACCGCCTCGGCACGCTGTGCTTCCTGGGCCCAGCGCCCCGTGTCATCACCGCAGAGGAGGCCACCATCCTCGCCAACATGGCAGGTGCATGCCCCAGCTTCGCTGCCGCCTAGGGCCGCTGTCATGTCATGAGGCGTGCCGCAACTTCGAACAGACACACGGTGCCGCATCCGGCAGGCGGTACAGGGCAGACGGCGCCGCAGCAGAATGTATCCCGTCCAGGCAGGGGACATGGTGTTGGTGCGGCCCTGTGGCAGCCCTGTCCTCGGCAGGAGCGGCCCGGAAAACTCTCCGTCTGCATCAAAAGCTGAAGCACGTGGTTGTTGACATGTGTTCCATCGCTTGTTGCGGCCAGAGCTGGTGGTGCGGGAGCTGGAGAAGGAGGCGGTGGTGCAGCAGCAGCGGCGCAGGTCGGGCGGCGGCCCCGGCGAGGCAGCCCCCTGGGAGAGGTACATGATGCGCAGCGTCGCCTGCTTCACCGGGCAGGGCGTCGCCTTCGTGGACACCGCGGCGCCGCTGTGGCAGGCGCTGCACTGCAACATGGCGCTCACCGAGGTGCGTCACTCGCGGCTCCTGAAACCAGGCAGCCAAGGCGCTGTGCAGCTCATCCAGGCCGCGACTGCGTGGATGGGATTCGTTGCCTGGGCCTGCGCACGTGAGCAGTTCTTGTCGTTTCCGGGCCGTCTGGCCTGTGTGAGGCCTGTCGTCCCCATCAACAGGCTGCAGTCAGCCTGGGAGGCTGCACTGCTGCATTGTTCCAGATCCTGCACCCCTCCGCGCCGCCGATGCCCTTCCCCGGCGTGCACCGACACAGGAGACCGGGGTCCCCTACGACGCGGCGATCGAGCGCCCCTTCTGGGACATCTTCGCGCCGCCCTTCGAGCTGGGCTCGGAGCCGTGGCAGGCGGCGCGGGACGTGGCGGCGCGCGCCGGCGAGTTCGTAGTGCGCGGCTGCACCGTGCGCGGCTCCCCGGAGCTCGGCGTCTTCACGCTGACCTTCAGGTGCGTGTGACCACCTACCCGTCCTGTGTCTGCCGTCCGGGACATGCCGCGGGTCGACCGGCGCGCGCGCTGAGCTCCTGCCGAACCATTTCAGTTCGTGTGCTGACATCTGATTCAGCCTTGAAGTAAAGCATTTGACGGCTGCTGTCGTCCTGCAGGCCGGCGGACCGCACTGCGCTGGACGAGGACACGCAGCTCATCGGCGTACCGTCGGACGTGCCGTCGGCACTGGACTCCGCGGGGCGCTACTACTTCTGCATCGTGCGCCTGCACGAGGCCGACAGCCTGCGCACGGTTTCCGCGGCCTCCAGCAGCATCAGCCTCCAGGCGCGTGCCGGGTCCCTCGTCGTCGCGCTGCACGTGTCTGGCGGATTGCTGGTGGCTCATCGGGGTGTTGGGCATGACACCCTGCGAGGCAGAGTTGCGCATGCTCCTATCTTCTGGGCGGGGCTCACCTGGCCAGCTCCCTCCGAGGGGATCTTGCGTTCTTGGGCAGGAGCGCAACTCGACACCTTCCAGCCGCTTCAGGCAGGTACCTACACCTGGAAATTCCGGTGCCTTGATGCCTTGATGACTATGGCAGTGTCGCTGAGCTGTTCGCCACACCTCGCAGGCCCTGCAGCAGGGCCTGCGGCAGGAAGTGGAGGCGCAGACACCCATTCCCGGACTGGAGCTGGGGCCGCTGCTGGGCAAGGGCAGCTTCGGCCGCGTGTACCGCGGCAAGTTCAAAGGCAGCAGCGTGGCCGTCAAGGTGCGTAGTGCAATATCCGGCTGCCGTCGGCGTCTGCAGCCTTCCACCGCCTCAGCTCACCCCCCGCAGCGCTGCGCTGTCGCGGCCTCCGTCGGCAGCGTCTGCGCCTGCGCACCGGCCCCCGCTGCCGTTTCTGCACATCCTAAGACCGTGGTGCACGCACGCTGCACTGCCCGAGGCGCCACTCGCAGCAAATCCATATGCCAAGCGTTGAGGATCCCACTCACGCCGCGATGCTGCCGCCGCCCCATGGCCCGTGACCCCTGGGCTGCGCTCCTCAGGTGTGCGTCGGTGCGCTGAAGCTGGGCCGCGGCAAGGCCAACAAGCCGTGGTCGGGCGTCGAGGCGGTCACGGCACGCCGGCTGCATCACCCCTGCGTCGTGCGCACCTTCAAGCACACCGCAGTCCTTATCCAGGTGCCGAGCCCGGACCCCATGTTTCATTCGCGATTCCGCTGCCTTGCCTTGCCACATGCGCTGCTGTCTTCCGTCCCCTTGTGCTCCTCGTGTTTCGTGCACCCTCAACTGCGTCATGCCTGGCACCTTGCAGCGTCACAGTCGAAGGGTTGAGGAGGGTTGCAGCCACTGCTTCCAGCTGCACGCTTGCAGCCTTGCGGCATGGGCGTCAGTGACTGGTGCCACCCCACCAGCCACGTGCCCGACCTGGAGCCGCACAAGCCCACCCATTCCGGAAGCATACCTGCTGTTCGACACTGCACCAAAGCTTTTACTGCATTGGTAGCCTGGGGAGGGCCACCGTTTTCCGGAACCTGCATGGTTGCCACAGACCTCAATGCACCTCGTGCTGCGGCTTGCAGGAGGGCCGCGTCATCTCCAAAGCGTACACCAGCGGCGACATGGGCAGCCTGGGCTCCGAGCAGTCGGCGGCGTGGAGCGACGACGACTCGGGCAACTGGTTCGACGACCCCGACGATCCCACCTGCCAGGCAGGCGCACCTGAATGCCGACTGGGCTGCTGGGGGATGAGGGTGCCGCGCGCACCAGATGTTCGAAATTCCAGAGGGCCAGCAGCCTGGGCAACGACGACTGACTGCCCTCTGGCGCGCCAACGCAGGCAAAGCTGCAGGAGCCGACGGTGGAGATGGAGACATGGGCTGTCATGGAGTACTGCAACCGCGGCACGCTGCAGGCCGGCGTGGACAAGGTGTGCTTCCTGCGTCCTGCTGCGCTCTGCGTCCTCCTTCCAAATATGAGGGTTGCCTAGGCGACTAGTTTCAGACATAAGTCGGCCGTCTCCGACCCTGTTATGCTCCGTGCTACCCCGTGCATGGTCTGCTGGGCAGTTGTAAGTCTCGCAGGAGCATCTGCCTGCAAAGCGACATGCGCGCCCAAGTTGGACGACCTTGCCAACATACAGTGGACGACTGCGCTGTGCGCCAGAGGTGAGGTGGCCGAACGCCCAGTGCTGTTGGCCGAGGCAATTCCGAAGGCACAGCTCGTGTGGGTGCGAGCAGGGCTACTTCCGGATGGATCGAGCCTGCCGGCCGCCATCGCCACCAAATCTGATAGCGGTGGTGGCGACGGCGGCGCAGCTGGCGTCGGCGCTGACGTACCTGCACGACCACGACATCATCCACGGCGACCTGTGCGGCGGCAACATCCTGCTCACCGCCAGCGACACCCAGCCGCACGGCTTTGCATGCAAGGTGGGAATCCTGTGGGGGGTGGCCGTGGCCTCTCGAGCCATGTGGGCCAGCGCCCCGAGGTGGACACGGGCATCAAGGTTCCCAACTCATGAAGGTCACCTCGGCTTCATGAATGCGTTATCCTCACTGGGTCTCAACACCCATTGCATGCGGCCGCAGTGCCGGCTATTCTGCTGGTCCCCCGGCTGCCGGCTCTGATCGCTCTGCAACCACTCTTACGAGCCTCGCATTGAACTTATCGCGCCGACCGTGCAGGTCGCCGACTTTGGGCTGTCTCGCGAGCTCAACTTCGAGACGCGCCTGCAGACCGCTTCGTACGGCACGGTGAGGCGGCCTCCTATGAGGCTCTTGTGCTTTCGGCCTTTGCTGATGCTCCAGCCCAACCTCGAGCCTCGAGCCCCGAAGAACCATGCCTGAACTGCCGTCCATTCTTCCTGAGGACCATGTCTGACCTGCTGTCCATTCTTCCTGAGGACCACGCCTGACCTGCTGTCCATTCTTGACACTGCTGCAGGTCACGCACATGCCGCCAGAGTTGCTGACGGAGGGCAAGCTGTCAAAGGCCGCTGACGTCTTTGCTTTTGGTGCGCACCTTGCCTGGGCCTGTTCAGAGGTCACGTGATGGCAGGGGCCGCTCGACCCTTCTGCACACGTGCTCGTCGTCACGCTCGGCCTCACTCTGCACTGGATTCGCTCTGCATGGGGCACGCAGGCAAAAAGCAGCGCAAACCTGTTCTGACCATGCTTCCCTGCCGGATGCAGGCGTCCTGTTGTGGGAGATGGTGACGGGGGTGCGTGCCTGGGCCGGCATGTCGCACACCCAGGTGGGTCCTGCATTTCGAGCAGCAGCGGCAGCATGTGCTGCGGCGTGAGCGCGGTTGCGGTTGACTGGCTGCAGCGCACCGACCGCACTGACCGAGCTGGCCGTGTTCCGGACCGAGCTGAGCTCGTTGCTCATCTCGCAACATGCCCAGCCGCCCCGCCGCAGGTCCTGGCGGCAGTGGCGATGGACGGCAAGAAACTGTCGTTCCTGCGCGGCAGCCACCCTAGCATCGTGGTGCGCCCTTTGCTGTGTGCACACCACCCAACGAAGCCCTGGCAGTTGCATAAGCGACCCGCACAGGCGACGTGCTGCACACCAAACCCCTGCCTGCTTCCAGCGCAGACGTCCACATCGGTCCCTGCCAGATGCCAAGCCTCCTGCGCCTTATTCATTGCGCTGGACACCCAGTCGCCAATTTCCAACGTCCTGGTGATTGCAGAAGCTGGCGGACCGGTGCATGGCGGCGGACCCGGCAGCACGGCCATCATTTCCCGAGATCGAGGATGCCCTGGACCACATCGAGCGCGAGCTCCACGCGGCAGCCGCCGCTGCCCCATGAGAGCGGTCGCCATCATGTACGGCGTGCTGCCATCCGCCGCAGACAGTCGTGCAATGCTGCAGGCGTGCGGCTGGGGCTGGGTGCGCCGTGGCGGCCTCCGCCGCCCTGGGGCGGGCAGGCTGTGCACTGTGCCATGCAAGTCACTCGCGGCGAGCTTGGCACGAAACTTTGTCAGTGCGCCGCCAGAGTATGAATGCTGCATGTCATGATGTGCGCCATATCTGGAGGTGCGCCAGGGTAGGCAAGCAAGTTTTGCAGCTACAATCGCATTGCGCAGGCGCACGCAAATGTGTGGTCGCCTGTGTGCGACTGCATTTTCTTCCTTTGCGGGCGAGCGGCGTTGGGCTGACGCCACAACGACGCACTCTTTTGTTTGGTTTCGAACACCCGTCTCGGTTTCGTTGGTTTTTCTTGGTGGTCAACGTTCTAGAGGTAGACTCACATAGATGATAGCAGACTTCGATGCTTCGCAGCGCTGCTTGCATGTCCGAAGATAATTTTACTAATCGGAGACTGAACATCCTCCATGCATGCGCAGTTTGGGCCCTCTGCACCAAGCTGCTTGCCACGAAGGCAGAATGGGGCACTACGCCGCATTCATTCTTGTGCTAACATTTTGAGCCAAGTCTGAGCAGCTGCGGCAGGTGTCAACCTTCATTCCTTATGATTAGGCATCAGCTGCGGCGTGCTTCCCGCCCCGTGCTGCCTGCCTTGACTTCTGCAACTTGCAGCAATGCCTCCAGCCATCAATGAACGAATACCCTCACATCAGAGCCGTTGCTGGTGTAAGCATGACTGGCCGTGAGCCAGCCTGCCCGGGGCGGCAGTATGGTGTAGCCTGTGGGTCCCCAAATGCACCGCCGCCGATTCCGCCGCATAAACGACTCTCATAACATCTCACGAGGCTCTGCATATTGCGCATGTCCTGAATTGCGTGTAAGGACCTCTCGCACAACTGACAGCATTACTGTCTAACACTTAGCTGCTTGGAGACTCGCTCGCGCGCTGTTCCTGTGGGAGATATTTCTTCGAGGCGGGTTGGAGGAGCGCCTCGCTCCAAGGCCTCCGTATTTAGTCGGCGACACGCGACAAGTGTCACACCTCCCCGTGGAGCGACTCTCATTGCTCGGCAGGATATCTTGTGCATCGATTTCGGTCCATGTTACAAACTCTCGGGCCTCCGACGTGTTGGACTGCGATCCCTGTCGGCTGAGCCCGGGACGTTGAGCTTGTCTGCATCGTGTCAACGTCAGAAGCAGGCTCGATATTGCAGTCTGGCACATCGTCCCCGCACAATTCGCAAACCTTGGAAGTAGCTGTGAGCTGCGCGGCTAGCGACCGCAAGCTTATCAAGCACCTACAGCCAGCGGCCGTGGGCAGCGCGACAGCCTAGCAGGTTGGGGCTGGCGGCTGCTACAAACCGCTCGCGTGCCTGGCCAGCTTGCACTGCCGCGGCGTCCGCCCATGCCAGCGCCAGACGCGGGGCGCCTTTTGCATTCGCCCCGCATGGCAGTCGGGCGGCTGCAGCAGCCCAGCCACCCGCCCGCGCCGCTGTCGGCACAGCAGGGGCGGGAGGCCGCCGGCTGGACGGTGCTGTCGCCACTGCTGCAGGCGTACTCCGCCGGCCTCTTCGACGGCAAACAACGGCTGTTCCTGCGCATGTTTGCGTTCGATTCGGGTGAGCTGCGATGCAGCCAGCACACGGCCTGCTAGCAGCCATCACCGTGTACTAGAGAGATTGCCCTTGCCACCAGGTCTCGGCCCAGGCGGGCCGCAATGTAAATGAGTTGTACTGCAGCAATGCCGTCTGTGCACTGCCACTGCTGACTTCCTTCCTTGCAAACCTGCTCAGGGCTGTGCCTGCGGCAGCCATGGACCGATTCCCAGTCGCCCCTGCAAGCTTGCCACTGGCATGTGCGACCACTGTCCTGTGACAACCATTGCCATCCATTGCTTGATTCAATGCTTCGGCCAGGTCTGCCGGCAGCAGCCTGGGATGCCTTCCATGTATAGCATGCTCTCATTCGTTCATGCGTGCTGCCTGCTGCCAAGTCGCCGGTGCTTGCCTGCAGCTGCGGCCAACAGCGGCAGAGCTGGTGGCGTTCACTCGCCGCTTTTTGGGCCTGTTCATGATCAACCGCTTTGACATACTCATGTTTCTTGAGGACGCGGGTGCGCCTCTGTTACTATCGGCCGGCATCTTGTCAAAATTCATGCCAGCTCGTCTGCAGTCTTTGGCAGGCCGCCCACTTTTGCTTGCGAATCCATCGAGTACATGTCGTTCTCAAAGCCCTGTGCAGTCAACATGCCGGAAGCCCTCCTGCATGACTTTGAGGCGCCGCGTCGACCACTGGGCTGCAGGGCTGTGGGTGGACCCTGGCAGCGGCCGCCGGCCGCTGTCGGACAGCGGCGAGGAGGAAGACTTGGACGAGGACGACGAGGAGGTCAGCTGCTGCTGAGGGCACTGCAAACGTTCATACCTCTGGACTGCACCGTTTGGCAGCTGCCGTGTACAGTGCCCCTGCACCGAGCAGCTCGACAGTGCACTGAGCTCCTCCAGTCGACAGCCTTCCCGGGCTGTGAGCGCTGCCGCTCGCCTGGCATGGTGAAGATCTAGATAACCAGCGCCCATTGTCAATATGAGAGCTCCTACAAAGCATGGCGCCTTGCGTCCTGCTGGCAGGAGGGCCACACTCAAAGGCAGCCAAACTTCGTGTGCACAAGCCGTTCTGCCTTTGAACGGCCCAGCCGCATCATCACCCGCTGCTCGCCACCCGCAGGATGGGGATGCAGCCGAGCGGAAGTATGCGCCGGCCACCTTCGAGGCTGCGGGCGCCGCGGTCAGCGGCCTGCTGCGGCTGCTCGGCGGCGGCGGCTTCTACGGCGCGGACGACCTTGCGCCCGGTCTGCTCATGGCGCAGCAGGCAGAGGTGGAGCTGCCGCGCTGTGCGGTGCGTGCCGACTGCGCCACCACACCAGCACCGCCGCATCGTGGCCTGACAGCCTCTGGGCCCCAGCCGCGCGGCTGCCGCCACGCTGCTTCGCTGCCGGCGACACCCGCGACGGGGGGCAGGGGGGCGTGGGGCGGTGTGGCCCGCCGTGCAGAGCCTGGAGCACAGCCATTGGTCCGGCGGCAGGGGGGCTGACTTGTGCACGTTCTGTGTCGTGCAGCTGCTGGGGGCGTACCTGCCGGGGCCGCTGAACATCGTGAAGGATGTCCTCCTCGCCAAGGCCGGGTCCGAGGACGCCCAGGTGCAAATGTAATGCAGTCAAAGTGAAATGCTGCCCTGCCCCCTGCGTGCTGCACCCTGTGACGAGCTGCGCATACTCTGCGCCACGGCCAGGCGCGTGCATCCAGCCAGCCCTTGGCCGCAGCTGCCTCGCGGCGCCGCTGCGCGTGCGCACGGGATTGAGGCCTGGCCCATCAAGGCGAATGCGGCGCTGTGTTCGTTTTGTGCCGTGCTTCTTCGGGCCGTGATGCTGAGTGGCAGCAGCGATGCCTGCTGCAGCCGCCGTGCCTGTCGGAGGTGGAGGCCGGGCTGGTGGAGAAGTACCAGCACATCGCGCCACACTTCAACTTCCGCCGCGCCTGCGCCGCCGTGCTGGCCACCGACCTGCGGGTGTGTGCTGTTTGAGAGTTCCCCTCACCAAGACCGTGCTGACAATGACTCATATCCACGCTCTATCAGCAGGTACCGCATGGTGGGGCTGCCGTCAGGCATGCATGATTGGCGGGAGGGCCTTGGAAGATTCCGCGTGTGGAGCGGAGCCTTGACGTTGGCGGCACCTGCAGCCCCTCTCTCGCCATGCGCCGCCGGCACGTCAGCTTGCCGTGCAGATGGAGGCGATGTCGAATGTCACATACCCGTCTGGTGGCCCAGGTGGAGCGCAGCGAGGGGCGGCGGATGCGGGTGGTGGAGGTCGCCGGCCGGCGGCGGGTGGTGTTTCAGGAGGCGGTTGCCTGCGACGCCGCCGCCGCGTCTGGCGCCGCGGTCCCGCCCGCAGACCTGGTGCGCCCCGTTCGCGTCACGATGCAGTGCCCGCCGTCGGCCGAGGGCAGCTCGGCACGGACGAGCGGGGGGTGCGGCTGGCTGGCGCAGTTGGTTCCGAAGGCGTGACGTCGGACGTGCTGCTGCGCTGCCAGCCCACAAGCCCGGCTAGACATGTGGGCGTGATGCCGGCCAATGGTCTGCTCGTTGACGCGCGATTCAGCAGCTCGTCCTGTCATCCTCAAACTCTGTTTCAACCGATCTAGGAGCGGATAGAGGTGGAAATGGACCCGGAGATCGGCGCGCTCCTGCTGCCCGGCATGACCGTCACGGGCCACTTCTCCGCCCTCTCCGATGGCTCCTGGTGCGCTGCTTTCGGAACACCGTGTCATTGTCACCTCTCGCTGCGGCTCTGCGACTCATCTAGCAGCCTGCCGGGTCTGGATCTTGACTGTCCTGTGCCGGCGCGGCACTGCGGGCGCGTTTCTGGCAATGCTTGGCCTGCCTGCGGCGCAGCGCCAGGAAGCAGGAAGCCCCCAGCTCCTGGACCTGCTTGGTGGAAAGTTGCAGAGAGAGCGGATAGAGCGCGAATCACTCGTGCGCCAGCACCAGTTAGGCTGAAGATGAGGCTTGCATGACGCGTTTTGTGCGCTGATTGCAGGTACTTCAGCCAGCCAGGTGCGGGAATTGCCTCCTGACGCTGTGTTGGTGGACTTCGACATCTGCTTGGCTGTTGGCAATGCAGTTGTTGACCCTCTGTTCAACTCCCTCATGCGTCAACAAAGGCTCTGAATTGTGTGATATGACCGCGTTGTCAAGAATCCTTTCCAGATTGCACCTCAGCAACCTCCGAGGCATGCCAGTTTGCTGACACGACCGTCGCTGCTGCATGAGGTGTCAACCATCAAAAGAGCCCGGCAAGACAGTCCTCCCCCACGGTTCGCGCCATTGGCTGTCTGACTGACGGCTTGTTCGTCCGCAGGATATGTGTGGCCGTCATACTACTACAACAACCGCAGCCGCAACACAGCGCGCGCAGATGGCTTCCTGTCGGAGCCGGACACCTCGGACGACGAGGATGACTACGGGTACTAAGGTGTTCTGAGACCCTGGCGCTCTCGGCGGCGGCATGGCGGGCAGCACGAACCGCTGAGGAGGTGCTCGGCCAGGAGGTGACAGACACGGTTGTGGCGGTTGCAAGCTGGCGCAGATGGGGTTCAATCTCTCCATTCATGATTTTGGCCAGAGCAGTGTGTCAGGACTGGTAGATGGCAGGGCAGCGGACGCATGTCGACATTGCGCTACGTCGCCATAGGAGGATGCCGAATAATGGCCACATGGCAACGACTGATGCAGTGGACCTAGAGTGTTGCACCATACCACAATATCTGGCACGTGATGAATTGACAGCGATTTTCTTTGAAAATTGCCACCTCAACTTCTGCCTCCTGTGCCGAGATTCAATCAGACCATAAAGCTGAGTGCGAAAGCAACCCCCTTCTCCATACGAATGCATCAAAATCTGTCTGATATCGTACACAGCATCCATACCCTCCAGATTAAATTTCTGAGACTGCATCGTGCTGGCAGGTATGGCCAGCCGGTTCCCACAAACGAATTAAATGTGTTAGAGTGAGGCAGATGATAGCAATTGCTTGTTCCATCGCACAGCCAGTAGTAGTGCGGGCTACATGGACATTGCTGCTTTAAGGACGTTAGGCCGTCCCCGTCCAATTGCGTGGTCTGCAAAGCGAACGATCCAGCGGGAGCAGCCGCTGTTTTGCTGATACCTATCCTCCGGTTGACCGGAGGCGCCGCCCTCCTCGCTGCCTGTTGCGCGCCATGTCGAGGCTGGAGAATCTGATGTGCCCTCACCGCGGCCACTCGGCCGCGGGTATGCCCGTGAGCTCCTGCGCCCCAAAGTGGGCGTTGAGCTGCCGCGTTTGCGCACGCAGCGTCTGCACCAGGCCGTATAGCCACACCTGTGCACAAAATAGCGTCTGCATTGAGGTCCGCCATGGCTGTGACGCTGTTGCCAGCGTCCTGACGGTTTGAAACTGCAACCGCGGGCAGCGCGGCTGCACTGACGGCACCTGCTCACACGATGCGCTACACACACCCACCCTTGGTTATTTTTGATTGAGAACCTCTCAGTGCAGTGAAGGCCCCTGATTGATGGAGGCCTCAAGCAAAGATTCGGCTGATGGTCAGCAGTCCGTTCTTTCAACTAAAAGCTTCTGGCACCTGAGGGGCACTGGGGGCACAGTAGTGAGTGCACTCATAGCCGGCGCCGTTGTCTCGGTGGTACTGCCACAGCGGCAGCGTCTCGTTCCAGGTGGCGCTCACCGGGATGGCGGTTTCCACCAGCACCGCATCGGCTTGCTGCAGGGGGGAAATCCAGGCAGTGGGTGCAGGCATTGCAGATGTAGACAATCTCCACGGGCTTTGGGACAGATGCCAAGGGGCGAGCTGTCGGGTGTCGGCGAAAGCAGCATCCAGAGGAACGGATGGGTGGCGCCGCCGGCTCTCCGCTTTTGAGGGTGGCACGCCGATGGCGGCGCGGCTGAGAGCGTTTGATGGACCGCGCACACTGTCGAGCCAGGGCGACCCAGCGCCTGCCTGCAGAGCCTACAGCATGGCATGCCAGCTGTCAGCAAGTGCCAGGCGACGTCAACATGCGCACCTCATTGCGCCAGCCGCCGCGGGTGATGTCCGCCACAGCCTGCAGCCACTGCTGCTCCCCGCCCGTGTAGGTGCCCACCAGCAGATGCGCCGCGGTGACGTTGATGAAGCCGCCTGCGATCGGCTTGCACCTACAGGCAAGCGCGGCTGGCGTCAACACGCGGCTTGGTGGACACTGTTTGCTTCCCCCGCCCTTCCTTCTCAGCAGCTGCGGCCGTGTGCGATTGCCGAGACAGGGCGGCTGCAACGGCATGCCGAAGGTGCGGCCTCGCGCATGGGAACCATGCGCAGCTGAGCGTGTGCCAGGTGCAGGACATCAGGTGTGGCTGTGCAGTCGGCTGCAAGCCAGCGGTTTTTGAGAGGAGGGCGCACTCGAACGGTGGCTTCCCACCCGATGGCCACTCGCCGTGGTCCTGCGGGGTTCGCAGCATGTTGCTGATACAACGGATGGTTGCGCAGCAGCGCATGGGCCCGAGACCAAGCAGTGCATTGAAAGGTGTGACGACGCAGCATGTTCCGGATGCCAGACATGACGGACATCACCGCCAGCTAGCAGGTGGGCGCACCAGCACTGCTGTCCCCTGCGTCCATTTCCCTCCCGAGCTACATGCGAGCTGCAGCAAAACGCACACTCCTTGCACGCTGTCGAAGCCCACACCTGGTCGAAGTGTTGCGTGGGCGTGTCCTTCCAGATCATGTACGGAAGCTGCGCCTTGTTCGCGTCCCAGAAGCTGGCCAGCTCCCTGACGTCGTCTTCATAAGTCGGCGAAAAGTGCAGTCCCGTGTTCACCACCTGTTACAGTGCAGCCGGTTCGCGTCAGGCGGCGTGCACCGCGGCCAGGGCACGGGGCAAACACCACGGCGGGCCTCACCATACTACGGCGGTGTCCCCTTCTGATGCATGGCGTCTGATGGGCATTACCTTTCAGGTGCCTGTAGGCCTTGTGGCAGCGCGGACATCTGTGCACTCGGCATTGCGCTCACCATGATGTCACGGGGGCCGCCGCCTGTGGCGCGCAGCAGCGGCAACACATTGTCACGGATCTGCATCCAGATGTCGCCGCGCAGGAAGCACACCCGGCCGCCCGCGTCGGCCGCGCCAGCGCCGGCCGGCCCCAGGGACTTGCATGCCGCGTCCACCTTCGTGTGCAGGTCGACACATCAGGCGGGCTCCGAGGCTCTGCTTGGCGCGTTGTGCGGCACCGTTGAGTGATCAGAGGCTCTCATGGGCGGTTTCATAGACTAGCGGCCGCACCCCTTGGCATCGCCTGGAAGCCATGTAGCACAGCCCTGCCCCAGGCTGCACATGAGCCCGATTTGACATGAAGCGTGCTCTGGCTGTGTGTCGCGCAGCAGCCTTGCCGCCACAGCAGAGATGGTGGTGCATTGAAAGACAAAGCTTGCACCTTCGTGGCGAGCGCCTGCGTGTCATCGTCTAGGCGGGCCAGGTCGAACGGCAGCGCCTCAGAGATGTCCGTGTGCACGCCCGCGACCGTCAGGAAGCCGTGCAAGAAGCACTTCAGCGCCTCGTACAGACTGGCGCTCTGTGGCAGCAGTAATGTTGCGGGCCGTCAGCGGCAGTAGGCCAGAGGAGCGCTACAGGGTGAGAACAGGCACCGCCGCCAAGGCTGCTGCACGCTGACAGGGCGCCTGTCATCGAGCACACACAGCAGCAGGAGTCGGGCATCGATCGCCCACCTGGGAGTCGCCAATGACCCACAGCGTGCGCCCGTAGAAGCCGTTGGCCGGACCCAGGAAGCGCCACAGGTCGCACGGCGTGAGCGTGAGGGGCCCCGCCCATCGCCGCTCCACCCAATCGTCCAGCAGGCTGTGCTGCAGCCACAGCGGGCACACCGGCCGGCCCCATGGCTCCGGCGCCCAGTTCTGCGTGGCACACGTCAGGTCAGGCATCAGGCGGCAGGTCTTCACCGCCAGACATGTGTTGTAGCACTGCCCGAGAGGTGTTGGCACTGTGTAAGGAGTCCGCGATGTGCGCTGCTGGTGGCTCTGAAGCTTTGCAGGCTGTGCCAGGAGCGCCAGGCTTGGGCGGCTCCGACCTATGCGCAGCTCTGGCAAGGTCCCCAGGGTTCAGGGCTCAGGGCTCACCAATGCAAACACACCCAGGTGCCTGCTTGCAGGGATCAAAGGGCTTCACCTGGGACCAGAACTCGCAGTAGTGGTGTTCCTCAGCTACAACGCTCGTTTCGTTGTAGCCGCGACGGCAGGGCGCGCAGTCCGCAGGCTGGCTGCCAAACAGGTAGGGCCGCGTGCCGGCCGCCACGGCTTCAAAGCTCATGCGCACGTATGGCAGCGGGCACGGCGCCACCGGGCCGCGCGCTGCGGCCGCCGCATGGATCTGCAATGCCGCCTGCTTCGCCTGGCGCCAGATGCGATCAGAGCTGTGCGGGAAGGCCGCCCACAGCAGCACCGAGATCGCCACGGCTGCGACGGTACATAGTTTTTGTGGCTGTTATTCAGAGGCGGCCAGACATGAGGGCATGCAACGATGCAGAAAGAATGGATTGCGCGGGCTCCTGCGTCCACCCGTGTGCTGATTGCGATCCTGTACAGGCGCTGTGGGATTCTGTGACACGCGCGAATTGAGACCACACAAGCGGCTCTGCAATGGTTGCCTACCATAGACTGCGACCATGCATGAGGTGGACATGGGCTTGGGTGCTTGGGCTGCTTGGGCCGCTGGTGGTGCAGCATCTTGCCTGCTGCGCGGAGTAACTGCCGGCGGCTGGGCTTCCACATCAAGACACAGCGGCTGCGCCTCCTCCTCGTGCTTCCCGGACCCCGGTGTGGACGCCATCACATGCTTTGGCGCGGCGCTGCTGTCATCAGAGGCGGTGCACGCCACCAATCACTTCCAGCGCTGTTCAGAGGCGTGTTGCCCGTCACTCTCTCGCCTCAGGCGTTTCAGCTCACGACGCCTCCATCAGTAGCAGCGAAACTGGCAGCTTCGTGTGTGGGCCTCAGATACCAGATCACCCTAACGACGTAGTTCAACATGCCCTGCGACACCTCGCGATCTCTTAAAAATGCTTCTGGATAACGTCAAGTGTCTCTCACTGTCGACCTTATTGTGTCAGGCGACTTATGCGAGCATCGCCAGTGCATTTTGAATTGCACCCGAAGTTGCCGAGGCGGGCAAGGCTGCAAAGGAGATAGGGAAGATTATGACAGTTGTGTGTTCCACAAAACTTCTGTACAAACGCAGAAATACAAGCCGTGGGGACGATCGGTCTAGGTTATTTCTGACTCAGACTGGGCCCCAGCTGAGGCAGGCGGGAAGCACTGGATCTGACCATTCCCGGGAACGGCCATGGAGGAGAGCCAGGAGGCAGGAGCGAGGAGCCCCCCATGCGAGGTTTGCATCAGCGGCTAAGCTCATCAGTAAACACACGCTGCACTTGATAAGCCTGTCACGGTCAAGCACCGGTCGCACGGAAGTCAAGATCGCAATCGCAACCCGGCTGCTGGGGCGGCTTCACACCCTCCCCCTGCCGGTCTGTCTGTCAAAAGGAGGTTCGAGGCCGCTGTGTGGTGCGCAGCAATCTCCATCCGGCAAAAGCACTGCCTCAGCGCTGTCAATAGTTGCTTGATCAGCTGTTGCAGCCGACGCATCCGGTCGGGCCGATCCCAGGTGATTGCACGGGAGTCCGAGACCCTGTCAGCACTGCGATTCCCCAGCTGCCTGTTCCCCATCGCGGTGAGGCAGCCCGCATCATGCTGTGCTTCTGCTTCACGTGCAACATCACTATGAATCGGCCAAAATCGCAGTCATCTGCAGCTTTGTCGACAAGGAGAAGGTCGTCGTTACGGACACCACGCTGCTGCACCCACAGGTGCAGCGCCCGTCCTTGAGACACAATTATAGGAGCTTGCAGGCGGGTGATCACGCAAAATGAGTGGCCTTTGGGAACCAGGGCCAGTGGTTGCGAGGTCACAGCGGATGCAGGCATAGGCCCACCGGGCCTTGAGGCGCCTTGGGCGGCTGGCGACATGGACAAAGACAAGAAGGCGGAAGAGGCGCGCTGGGTTTTCGTGAGACTCGCTCCAGCACTTCGAGCTCGACGGCGTCCGCGCAGTGTACTGCCCAGTTGCACATCGAATCACCAAGCCAAGACCCGAAACGGCTGATGCTCTGCGAAGCTCGACCCTGCAGCAGTCATGGTTACTCCTGCAATTGCTTCAGGCTCATTGGTGCGATCTCGCCGCTCGGAACGGCAGCAGCTGTGCCGGGCGGGCGCCTGTACGGAGCAGGGCGCGCTGAGACTTGTAGAAAGCAATTGTTGCACTGGCGGAGAGTCGCGACACAATGCCGGTGCAGGATGCGCTGGAGCAGCTCATGGCCCTGCCTTTCGACGCCTTTCTTCGCGGGCCGCCCAAGACGCCGTGCCACACAGAGCGCTCGGCCTATGTGGAGGAGATTGGCATCATGGACCGGCCGCCCGATCCACAGGTGAGAGGGACAGATCGCAGGATGCGCAACCTGCACTTGCGGCGCCGTAGCCAGGTGCGGTCGGAGCTTCGCAACGTGCAAAACCATCGCAGTCATGCCATTGCAGAAAGTTGACTAAATTGGGAAAGGGTCCCCCCCCCTCCCTTGCCGCCGACCGCTGCCGCTGCTGCGCCGCAGGTGGAACACATCCTGACGCTGGTGGCCCGCATCTTCCGCGTGCAATGCGTCCTGGTGTGCCTGTGCGCCCACGAGCGGGTGTACATCCGCAACGCCCGCGGCTTTGCTGCCGGCGAGTTTCCCTGGCGGTGGGGCTTCTGCGGCTGGGGCATCGCTACCACCAACCCGGAGGTGCTCGTCATCGAGGACGCCCGCGAGGACGCCAGGCAAGCAGCACCCAACTGCTCTGCGGCACAGGACAGATGATCTATGGCCTGAGCTGGGAACTGGCGCTGGCCGAATGCACAGCTGGCTGCGGCAGTAACGTTGGTACACTCGGTCAATGACGTGGACCTTGCCTAATGCCGTTGGGGGCGTGGCTTGGGCGACTACCGCGAGCTGGTCCAGTGTGGGGAGGTGTGCGGACGCCTGCAGCCGCCTCAGGGAGACATGCAGCCAGTGCGCTCGACCCTAATGCGCGCGCGCAGGATGCGGAAGAACCAGGCGACGGTGGACAAAGAGGGGGGCATGCGCTTCTTCGCGGGCGTGCCGCTCGTCGGCTCCTCTGGTCACCGCCTGGGCATGCTCATCATCATAGACCAGGAGCCGCGGCGGGTGTCGGCGGACCAGATGGCCATCCTGGCAAACATGTCGGGTGAGCCAGGGCCCCCTGGAGGACCGCACCTGGGTGTCAGAGGCGGCGACTGAGGCATGCCAGCCCGAGCTGCGAGGGCCTCGCAGGGCGCCCGCGTCTGCTTCCTGCGACCTGAGCTGCGCTCGACCCCGGCACCGAGGCGCCGCCAGGAATCTCGTCCTGGTCCGCCTGCAGAGCTGGTGGTGCGGGAGCTGGAGAAGGATGCGGCGGTGGCGTTGCGGCAGGCCGCGGTGGCGGCGGCAGGCGCCGAGATGCAGCACTACATGCGGCGGGCGCTGGCATGCTTCGACTCGCGCGCGGTGCTGTTCGTGGATGTGCGGACAGAGGCCGCCGGCGGCAGTGCCGCCTGGAGCACCCTCCACGCCAACGCCGCCGTCAGCCAGGTGGGCTGTCGGATCCGAGGCGGGCGTGCTAGCTCAGCCCCAGCACGGTTCACATTTGAAAAGGAGCTGGCTCCACATGGGAGGCACCTTGCTTGGCTGCCTCAGTGACCATGCCTGTGAAGCTGGTTGCCGGAGGCATGCCGCTGCGTGTCGGCATGCAGTGGCGACACGTTTTCTGCGTCTGCGGAGGCTCTGGCAGGCAATGCCTTGCAGCAGGCCCGGCGGGCTGCTGTTAGCGACTGCACAGCAGCCAGCGCTCGTGAGCTGCCCACCTTCATTCTTTCAGACCAGCTCGACTAGGCGCTAAGCCGCCGCGGCCGTGTTGCTCAGGTGACGGGCGCCAGCTTCGAGCAGTCGACGACACAGGAGCTGTGGGACCTGTTTGAGCTGCCCTTCTCGCGCGGCAGCGAGCTGTTCCAGGCGATGGGTGAGATGGCGGCGCGCGGTGACGAGTTTGTGCTGCGCGGTGTGGCTCTACGTGGGCGACCAGCGCAGGGTACCTTTACGCTCATGTTCAGGTGCGCGAGGGCTGCACTGCGCTCCAAGTGTCTCCGGGCGCACGCAGATGCACATTCAACAGCCGGGACTGGCGTGCAGGGCTCGGGGGGAGGGGGATGGCACAGCGCAGCTGCGCTCACCGCGGGCCTGCTGACTACTCGCTTGGATTAGCTCCTTGTGGCGGCGGCATGCGGCTGCATCTCAGGCCGCCAAACCGCGCTGTCCACAGGACAAACCCTGCCTCATTCCGTGCACGGCAGCTGCACTCATGTGTCCCAGCTCGCACCGCCACTTGTCTTCTCATGGCCGCCTGCTGGCCAAACTGTGGAGGTGTCTGGCCGCTGCTGCCCGCAGGCCTGGGCGGTCCGGCGCCCTGGACGAGGACTCGCAGCTGGTGGGGGTGCCCTCCTATGTGCCCTCGGCGCCCGCCAACACGCCGGCGGAATATTTCTTCGTTATCATCTCTCCAGAGGACGCCACGGACCTGCAGTCGTCCGGCCTGCTGCAAACCGCTCAGGTCAGAGGAGAACAGCCTTGAAGTTAGTTTGGGAAAAGCGGTCGAGGCTGGAGGTCGGCCGGCCGCATTTGTGCGCGAGGCACCATGCGGAGGTTATTGCCCCAGCTCGGGTCCCGCCGCTCGCAAGAGGCCACAGCTGCGCGGCAGGACCGGCCTCGTCCAGCACCCCCTTGCTTGTGCGCACCATGCACACGTTGAAGGCGCCAGGCTGGCTACCCGGCGCTGCCGAGCTCGCCCGGCGGCGCTGTTGCGAACCCTGTTAGCCGCCTGGCGCTCTGCCACACCGGCCAAAACATCGCACTCCAAGCTCTGGCATTTTAAACCTCCCTTTCGCTCGACTTGAGCAGACGTGGCCCCCTATGGTTGCACAGGATATCGCGCTGCGGCGCAACATGCCGCCCAACAAGATTCCCATCGAAGGGCTGCAGCTGGGGCCGCTGCTGGGTAAGGGCAGCTTTGGCCGCGTGTACCGCGGCCGCTTTCATGACCGCCCCGTTGCCGTCAAGGTGGGCTTGCTGCTACTCCCAAGGTGCTTGCGCACCCTGCACGCGACGTATCAGGGAGCAGGCTTCTGTGTGCATGGCGGCATTTCGTGGGCAATCCGGACATCTGCTCCCAGGGCAGTCACGGCAAAGAGAGCAGACTGCAGCCAGGCGACGCTGCATTGACAAGCGGCTATGAGCGACGCCAGCCACACTGATGCTGTGGCTCGCAGATATGTTCGGTCAGCCTGGTGGGTTCCGGCGGGCGGCAGGCCAAGCCGTGGCGCAGCGTCGAGGCGGTGCAGGCTCGAAGGCTGGACCACCCTGGAGTGATGCGGACCTATAAACATACCAGCGTGCTTGTGAGCAAGGTAAAGTTTCATAAAAGTAACAGGCAGGCATGCCTGACTTGATGGGCAGCAGCCACGGCAGCGTGAGTACCATCTGTGACAGCATGGTACCCTTAGTGGCCAGCGAGTATGCCGTCAACCCGAATCCGCCTTCCCTGCTCTTTGTGCAGGAGGGCGAGGTTCGGAAGGTGAGCGGCGGCGGCAGCAGCGGCTCTGACGGCGGCAGAGTCGGCGGCCGATTCCAGACCGAATCCTGGGGCGACCAGGGCGGTGAGTTTTCCTGCGCTTCAAATGCTGCGGAACAACAGCAGGCACATATTTTGAGCTTATCTTCGCTGTCCCATGACATGAGGCGTGCAGCACCGCCAAACCCCAGCAGGCTTACTGGCTGCTGCACAGTGCATATGCTGCATGCTGCGCGGTTCATCATCGCCCAGATCGCGGCAGCAATGCAAAAGGGAAGCTGGTCTGCTGACGCCGCTCTGCCAGAGGTCTGCCAGCCTTTAACCCCTGCCAGCCGGCGCCGTGCAGCCATGTCCCTTGCGCCCCTGCAGGCTCGCAGGTATATAGTGGCGGGCGCCCTCTGACGAACTCAACGTCATCGCAGTGTGGTCAGCCACATGGTCGACTGCAGAAGGATCACACACGAGCACCCCCACCTGCATGGCCTTGCCTCGCTCTGCAGGCTGGTCAGACGACGAGGTCCAGGAGGGCGCGTCAGAGAAGGAGGCGGAGCTAGAGACGTGGCTGGTGCTGGAGTATGCAAATCGTGGCAGCCTAGAGGTGGGGGTGCAGACAAACACAACAATGTGTATGGGCCAGCCTGATTTCCGTGGGCCCTGGTCCCAGCGCCACTGCATAATTCATCCTTTGCAGCCTGCAGCATGTCACTCAAGCCGACGCTGTCCAAGGATGGTGCATCTGGTCAATGGTGCTGCTTAGATCGCATGAAGGCACCCAATATTGCGCCTGCTCAGTACTTTGCACCTGCAATTCATGACCTGGACAAACACACCAGAGCTTTTTCCCGCACCGTAGTCCGGCATCGATCGCGGCTGGTTCCAGAGTGAGAAGACCAGCACTGGGCGTGGGCCGCCGTCGCTACCCGTGCTGCTGCACATTGCGGGCACGCTTGCAGACGCCATGGCATACCTGCACAACCTGGACATCATCCACGGCGACCTGTGCGGCGGCAATGTGCTGCTCACGAGCAGCAACGCTGTGCCGCACCGCTTCACCTGCAAGGTTCGGCCCTTGTGTCTTTGGTGCTTGCTCCTGGGTGCAGTCGCGGTTCCAGTTTCCTGGTAGCTGGTTGTTTTTGTCCAAGTAAGTGGCAGCCCTCGGGCGTGGCCCTTATGTGACCGCAGCCACTGACCGGCGCCAGCGGTGTGTTTGCTGCTCGACGCCGACGGGATTCGCGAGCTGGTTCTGCCACTAAATGATGCGCTGCCGCAGGCTGCCGCAGACTATCTCCTCGTCGAGTCACTTGTGAACATGGACCACAGTGGTGAAGCATGCATACGCCCACCCGCGCATGTCTTTGCGCCAGATGTTTCAAGATAGCGTTCAACCTGCCGGCAGGTGGCAGACTTTGGTCTGGCGAGGGAGCTGCAGCTGCAGACGCGGATGGAGACTGCCTCCTATGGCACGGTGGGTAGCTGCCAGTCTGCTGCCTGCCAGACCTGTCACCTGCAACCCGCTGTCTGCCACAGCCTGCGCCTTGACGGCTCAGCGCCTCGATGTTGGTTCGACCGGCGATAAGTCCTGGTTCGAGACGTGCCACCACCGGGCGCAGGTCACGCACATGCCGCCAGAGCTGCTCACGGAGGGGAAGCTCTCGAAGGCCGCCGACGTGTTTGCCTTTGGGGTCCTGCTGTGGGAGATGGCCACAGGCAGCCGCGCCTGGGCCGGCATGTCTCACACCCAGGTGGGTTGATGTGTCACGACCAGCTGATCCGCAGCGAGTTCCCCCCTGGGTGTGAGATGCATGCGCTTTGCTCCCTGCACATGGGCATGCTGTGTATGCTGGGAGTAGTCACGCCGGCCGTGACTGCAACGGCGCCCGCGGATCAGCCTGAGACCCTGCCAGTAATGCTTTGCCTGCTGTCGAGCGAATTGCATGGCTGTATCGTAGGTGCTGACGGCCGTCGGCTACCACCACAAGCGGCCCATCTTCCCAGACTATATCGATAAAGATATCGCGGTGCGTTTCCTGCTCGGAGCTCGCACATGTTGCATCTTCGTTTTGCATTGGGCCTCGTGTCGTCATGCGTTCGGCCAGAGCAATTCGAGAGGCAGCCTTTCCCGAGAGGCGAGGCTGCCGAGGTGCATTCTCCCTGCAGTCGGTGACATTGCACTCTGCAACTTTTTGCTGTGCAGGCGCTGGCAAACGCGTGCATGGCGCAGGACGCCAGGAAGCGGCCCACGTTCCGGGAGGTGGTCGTTGCCATCGACGCCAAGCTTGCCGAGGTGCAGAAGGCCAGCTTCGGGCAGCCGGCCTCGCCGTTCTCAAGCTGGAAGCCGCCGCTGCGACACGGGTCCACCTGAGATGGGTTGGGACATCAGCTGCGAATTCGCTTGCTTTGTGTATTCATATCAGTATTGGACGGTCGGCCAGTTGGCCGCGTGGTTTATTGCACCACTGCACAAGTGCGCAGGTATAAGCATGTCTCCATCTTCGACGACTATCATTTCCCAGCGTGTTGAGTCGTAAATTCGTAACCCCCGTTGATGACGTCTGTGGTGCGCCCAATTTGGGCTGACTGTCGTATAAGAAGGTTGTGCGACTGTGTGCCATACTTCTTCAGAAACTTGACGGCCTCGAGCAGCACACCTTTCGCTGGCTAGTCTACGAAGCCGCGATCGTCCGCTGCCTCCGCCGACCGTTCTTCCGCTGTACCCGACTGAAAGCGCTTGGCAGCCACCTTTCTTTTGGGCGGCCACCTATTTGCAAGCAAAACAGCCTCCAGTCCGGGGATGTGTGATGCGCGGCTGACGGCCGTGCAGGACCATACTTGATTCGGTGCGCACCTCCTCCAGCCTGACGTTGTCGCCGATATCGTTTTGGCCCAGCAGATATTCTAGAAGGGTGTCGCGACAGTACCGCACAAACCACCAGGCCGCACGTCTTGCGCGACGCTAAGGTCGCTGTAGGTGCTGGAATGGCGACTAGCGTTTCCCCTCTGGGACGTCAGGTTCTGGTGCTGACGCCGTTCTGACCGGCTGACAAAAAGCGTACCATCACGGCCGGCGATTGCGGCGAATGCGGCGATTGCAACGGCGTCGATCTCGGAGGCACACCTGAAACATGGTCAGCATGTTCCAAGGCGTCAGCATGAACCAGACTTTTCACCTGAGCACTGGATTCGGGCTGGCCACTCGTCGGTACAGTAGTAGTACTCGGCACCAGTGCTCAGTAGCTTCTACGGAACTTAGCTGCCGAAAAGACAGGGGTGCATGGCGGTTGCCACGGTGACGGCTGAAGTACTCGCAGCATCCGTGAGGTTTGTGCACGCGTGGCGCCTGCGGGTTGCTCAGTTTGCGGGCGTGGTTTGGTCGGAGTCCCCGAGCTCATCCGCCGACTGGTGACACGCCATGACACACAGGTTTTCCATGCGCATGGTATGCGCAGCTATGGTCGCACTTGCGATCGCTGGCCATGGGCTTTCATGCGGGGTTGCAGCGCTGGCAGTTCGCGATTATCCCGCACCCTTTTGCGGAGGCCGTGACAGATGACCAACCTGCATTCCCCAATGCGTCTGCGCAGGCACAACAACGCCGATGGATGCAGCACTCCAGCGCCAAGAGCGCCAGTGGGCGGCAACGGCCGCCGCCGCTGCGGTGGTGGCCGTGCCACTTGTCGCCAGCGCCTGCTGGTGGCGCTTCCGCAGCCGCAGCGCGGCGGACGACCAGCTGCAAGCCGTCCAGCAGCGCTTCCTGCGCAGGCAGCAGCAGCCACAGCGCCCGCTGCCGCTAGTGACAGACATCTGGCAGCGGCAGCATCAGCTGCTGCGCCTTCCCAGCGGTGGCACCCCGAGCGCTGAGCTGCCGGCCTACCAGCACAGCGGCAGCGGGAGTTGCGCCAGCTTCGAAGCCGCGGTGGTGCAGGCACTATTGGAATGCGAGCATGCTGCAGGAGGCGCCGCCGCTGTGGCGCCGGAGTTCGACCATGGCAGCCTGACAGTCAAGCGTACCAGCGTGGACCTGTCTCCGCGGGGTGTGCTGACCGGCGGCTGCCCCTCGCGCCGCTCCGACTCGCTCGTCAGCTCCACCGGTTGGGGCGGTGGCGGCGACTCCGACAGCGGCCCCTTCGGGAGCCGGTCCGACCTGTCGCTCGGCGGCGAAGCAGCATTCGGCGCCAGTGGCGCGGGGCTGGAGGCGCTCTCGCTGCAGCCGCCAAGCCCCCTCGCTGGCGAGACGGGCCCGCCACTCGGCGAATTGCCACGAGCGAGCCGCAACCTTGACGAGTCTTCAGCAGCGGTCGCCTCGCTGGTGGCGGGCGGTGCCGTGTCGCCGCGCATCCCGGCCGCCATGGTTCCGGCAGCCATACGAGCGACCTGTTCCTATGGCACCGACGGCTCCGAGTGGGAGGACGCCCAGGTGCCTTGACTGGTTGGACATCCAGTGCTAGCTCACACCTGAATGCCAACCTCAGCATCCTGGGCGCCGATTGGCTTTGTATTCAGGACGGTTTATGACAATTTGGTGGCTGCAGGCATACGGCGTTTTGGGCCAAACCCTGCACAACTTCTGAGCAGCAAGCAGCATCCTTGTACTGTCCGCGCATCCGAGCTGCTGCTGTTGCTCGTGCTTTTGATGCCGAAGCGATACCAGGAAGTGTGCGCCTTCCAAAGTGCCTTTGACGCGCCTTTGATATGTTCACTTCCGCACTCTGCAGGCGCTGGTGCAGTACATGGCACGCAATGAATTCTGGAGCGACATACAAGCGGGCAGTGACGATGTCGAGGACGATAGCCTCCGCCGCACGTCCCAGGTCCGCCATGGCTGTCAGTGTACCGTGTTGAGCTTTTCCTCCAACGCCCCACTCGCTTTGACACTCGGCAGGAGTCACGTTTGGCTTGATGCATGCGGCTACGCTGTGTGCCCCGAAGCCCAGCCTGCGGGAAGCTTTTGAGGGCTCCGGCACATCCTGTCTACATGCGCATCAGCCAGCTGCAGCAAACGGTTTGTTAAAACCCTCGCGCAGGTGGCGCTACGGGGTGTGTCGTGGATGGCGGATGGTGAGGGCGGCCCGGCAGACCCCGCCTCGGCGTGCGAATTCCTGCGCGGCCTCGACGAACCCTCCCGCCGGCGCATTGTGACGCGCGCCCATGCAGTGCTCGCCGCCGTGCTGCAGCGCACCGCGGCGCCAGCGGCCGTGCAGCTGCACTCAGCCTCGGCGCCGGGGCCGGCGCTGGCGGCATGTGGGCAGGCGGCGGCGCCGAGCGAGCTGCCGACAGAGATGCCAGCCTCGAAGCCGCAGCAACTGCCGCAGCAGGAGCTCCGGGCGCCGTCCTTCACTGCCGCCAGCGGCGGGCTCCAGAACCCGTACTCGTCGTTCGTGGAGCCTCGGCCGCACATTCGCATCGCCGATGCAGACAGCGCGCCCTGCCGCGCCTCAGCAGACGAGGCAGCAATTGAGGCGGCGGCACCCGCAGAAACAGGCTGGTACGCAAACTTTGCCGACTGCCGGGTCGACGGTGTTGGCAGCGGCGCCAGCCGCGACTCTGACGGTGTGGCGGTGACGGCGGCAAAACCGGCAGCGACGCGCAGCCCACACAGCGGCTTTGCCGACACAGCGCTCAGCACGAGCCCGGCGGATACAGCGGCGCCTGCGCTGGCTCCCGCCGCAGCAGCGGAGGTGGCGCTCGAGGCGGTCGCGCTGCGGGCGGCCGCTGCGGCGCGGGCGGCGCCGGCACTGTTCTCGGGAGACATGCCCGCAGTGCTGCACCCGGGCAGCCGACGCCATTCCCTGGACGCCACAGCCGCGCCTGCACCTCGGCGCCGCAGCAGCGCGCTGGTGTCTGTGGCGCCGCACGTCGCTGCCCGGGACCGCATGGCAACTGGCAGAGCTGCAGCGTCCTGGGCGGCAGCGCTCGCCGCCGATAATGCCGCCGATGCCGCGAGCAAAGACGCCGACAGGCAGGCGCCGATCCGCCGCGGCGTCAGCTTCGATGGCGGCTTCCTCTCCGCCAGCCGCTCCAGCCACTGGGGGTCGCCGCCGAGCTGCGTCAAGGGACAGCAGCCCCACGCCCGCCTGCAGACAGTCAGCGAGGTGGAGGCCGCCGGCCCCATGGATGTGGGGACCCCAGCGGCCGGCAACACCGCCGTGGCCAGCGCCGCCGTGGACCGCAGAGCCTCGGCGCCCATGAGTGCGCGGGCGTCCTGGAAGGCCACCTTGGCAGCGTTTCCACTGCAGAGCATGGCGACGCTGCGCTTCGAGGACGTCCACATCTGCCGACGCCCGGACGGCAGCCTCTGGTCGCTGGGGGAGGGCGGCTTTGGGCAGGTGGGCCATCACCATTTTTTCCATTCTCGCAACACAGAATAAGTGCATGAGCGCTCCATGGTGATGGCCTGCAGCACGATGCCCTGCCTACTAACTGTGCTCGCCGGCAGTCAACACGACCGCCTTTCATTCTGGGTGCTTCTCCACCGCAGGTCTATAAGGCGCTCAAGAACGATGTGCTGCCAGTGGCCGTCAAGCTGCTGGCTGTGGACGGTGATCAGGCAGCCTTTGCCCGCGAGGTGCGCCGCCGTCACCCTTCCTCCATCGGAGAAGCCGCTCCCTTGTACTGCTTCAGACCGGCTGCTGCACCACAGCGTGTCTTACGGCCGCCTCCGAAATGACTGCGCTTCAGGAGCAATTGACGCTTGGTGGTCCGTGTATGCTCAAGCATTGGCTCTTCCCTGCCGGACGGGCCTCGTGCATGCTGAACGGGGTGGCCATGGACGATGCTGCTGCATTGAGCCCGCCTCACTGCTGTGCTCGTCTGAGCGCAGGCGTCCATCCTGGAGTCCTGCCGCGACCGCAACATCGTGCAATTTCTGGGCGCGGTGTCCGACGGCAGCCAGACCATGCTGGTCACCGAGTGAGCCTCGCACTGGCACATCATGGCTAGAGATTCCCAAGTGGCCTGGCACATCCGAGAACCTCACCCGGAAGCTGCTGGTCAACTTGGGCCTGAAACAGCGTCCTGCTCATGCGGCAGCGCCAGCGCCATGTACAAGATTGTGGCGGTGGCCACGCCGACCTCAGCGGCAGACACAGCCGCCGCATCCTGCATGCTGTTGTCTCTGCAGCCCCAAAGGCGGCCCGCAGCTTGTGGGTGCGCCTGACTGGCGCTGTTTGCCAGGATCCTCAGCATGACTGCTGGCGTGCACAGGTTCATGGAGCTGGGGGACCTGTTCTCGGCGCTGCAGAAGGACACCAGCGGCAGCCTGCTGTGGTACCGCCGGTACGCCCGCGCCTTCATCGAGCAATCACTGTGCTTTGGTGCACATGAGACACGGCATGACGTGCAGCATTTGCGCGCTGCTTGACGTGGACACAGGACCGGCACATGCACCACACCGTGTCATGAGCGCCAGCAGCTTTGGTGCCAAGGGGTCCGACCTGTGCCAACCGCTGCCCTGTCGCAGGTCTGCCGGCAGGGTGCCGGGCCTGGGGCGCCGCATCGCGCTGGATGTCGCCCGCGGCCTCCACTTCCTGCACTCCAACCGCATCGTGCACCTGGTGCGCCCTGTCCCTGTTGCCGCTGCCGCTCAGCGCCGCTGGCGGCGTCCGTCGTCGAGAGAGCCTGCCCAAAGTGATTTGACAAAACGCACCTGGGCGAGACTGTGCTGGCTAGTCTCTGCTGCAAATCGAGTGACGACTCGAGCCTTCGCAACATAAGGGTCAGGACGCGGGCAGCAGCTCGAGCGTGATTCCTGACACTCGCTGCGCATGTGATGACAGGACATCAAGACGTCCAACGTGCTGCTGGGGCGCAACTACGTGGCAAAAATCTCTGACGTGGGCATGGCGCAGATCCAGCGCAACGCAGGCAACTGCCTGACCAATGCGCAGGGCCTGGGCACCTTCGCCTGGTCGGTGAGCTCCTTTTCGAGTTGCCAGTCAAACTGTGCCTCACTTGCGCCTCCATACTGGGACAAATTGGCAATGGGCATGGCCGGGCGGCGCCACATCAGGCGGCGCACTGCTGCAGCTCCTGGCGGCAGACCGCTGCATGCGCACTACCCTATGGCTTGCTCAACTGATTTGTTCGGCAGATGAATGTGGGAGGGCACGCCGCCGCCAGGATGTATGCTGCGAAGCGGGGGTCTATGATGGCAGCAGCGCTGGCCGTGATTGTGCAACGTGCCTTTGCGACTAACCGCGGTGTCTGCGTCCTGGTGTGGCTATTTCTGTCAGAGTTGCTTAGGTGAACAGCATCGACATCACCCCTGATCTCTGAAACATGATCCGGGATGTGTGCACAGCTTTGCAGTATCTGCACTCAGCGCCGTTGTTGTCTTTGTCACAGGCGCCTGAGATGCTGTTGGGCGAGCGATGCACCGAGAAAGTGGATGTCTACTCCTTGGGCATCGTGCTGTGGGAGCTGGTAACCGGAGAGGTGCCACAGCGCGGCCGCATGCGCCCGCTGCTGTGAGTGTAGCTCGGCTGTCTCACACCCTGACAACCCGTCCAACCCTTTGCCCGCCTGCCGGCCGACTGTTCAAGTTCAGGCTGTGTCCACTGTCACGGCTCCTTTTGCAGTCTAATCGCCCCAGTCGCTGCCGTTGGCGCTGCCAGCCCTTATGGCGACGCATCAAGCCTCAGCGCTCATCAGGGCTGCACAAGGAACAGGTCGCCCTGTCGACAGCATGGACTGCGAGTGCCGAAAATGTAAGCTCGACCCGCCCAGAAAGAGTTGCCATTGCTTTGCAGGGCGCCGGAGGAGTGCCCACAGGCGGTGGCGGACCTTGTGGCATCGTGCCTGGACCTGGTGCCGGGGAAGCGGCCCTCAGCGAAGGAGATTGTCCAGGCGCTCACCGCCGCCGAGCGGCCAGCGGCGGCGGCGGCGCACCTGCGCACKCGCCGCACGCAGAGCACGCCGCTGCCGGCGGCGACGCTGGCGACGCTCCGGGACATGCCCGGGGGCGGCGGCGCGCAGCAGCCCGACGTCAGTTCTGGGGTGAGCTGCCCACTCTTCCCTCGTTCTTTTCTGGTGCGCTCATCTGCTCGAAAGATGCCGCTGCTTCACACCCAAGCGCCAAGTGCTTCACCCTCGCACCTCGTCCCTCCCTCAGCCTCCACCTGCAGGAGCAGCAGGCGGCCTGCACTCTGCTCCAGGGCGTGCTCTCCTGGCGCATCGTGGCGGCGCGGCCATGGTGTTGCACACCCCACAAGCAGCGGTCAGACGTGGCAGCAACTGGCTGCGCTTGCGGCAGAGTCCACCCCCTCAAGCCCCCCTTTCCGCTTCCCACGCAGACGGCGCCAACGTCGGAGTTGCCGCAGGCTTACGAGCTGCAGCGCGCAACGCTGCGGTTGGCGCATGCCACCTATGGCGGGCCAGGCGGCGCAGCGCGTGCCGGGTGGCAGCCGCCCTCCGCTGCAACAGTAATTGCAACCGCAGACCCGCGCCTGCACAGGTGCGGCAGCACCCACGCATGCTCGTGGAAATGCGAGTCTGGCATATCATCGGTACACCCTGCCGCCAGCAACGTTGCCCAGATGCACGAGTCTCCGGCCAAACCTTACGGTGCCGAGATCTCAGGAGCCTCGGCAAATCAGCAGCGTGAGCCCGCTGGCGCTCCCACCGCCTGCACGGCAGCTCGGCCCTGACTGCCACCCAGCTGGATCTTTGTGCCGTTGGCTGAGGCTGGGCGGGTTCCAAAGCTTGCATGCCTGCCGCAGCGACTTCGTCATGGAGCTGCGCAAGTGCCTGGGGCAGCTGGAAGCCGGAAGCGCGGCACCCACCAATGACGCACGCCTTGCAGACCTCCATGACGCCTGGCTCGACGCCACGAAGGCCCGGGTATGCCACCGACTGAGCATACGGCTTGCAGCACACAATATCGGGGGGAGGGGGGTCCCGCTGTGTATGACAGCCTCCCCTTGCGGCGTCTATGCTGCCGCTGGCGCAATGTTTGGTGCATAAACACAGCCAGCTCCCTAAGACCCTAGTCCCTGGACCCCGACGCAGTCCCTCTCTTGTTCTGGGTTGTGGTTGCGCCGAGCCATGCACCAACAAGCACCCCGCTGACTTTGAGAAGGGCACGCCTCTGCAACACCGCAAATTGACACTGCTGTGCCGCGCTCCAGGGGGCTGCGGACTTGCGGTTTGCGCACGCCCTGCGCCGGCAGTGGCTGGACCACCATGCAGCGCCCGGCGTCGCCGCCGAGCCGTCTGCAGATGCTGCTGCGGCAGCGGCGGCAGCCGCTGCCGTGCAGCGGTGCGTCGCGGCGCTGCGGCTTTCGGACGAGCAGACGCGCCGCATTGTAGGCGAGCGCCTTGGCCGCAAACCTCCTTTGCAATCCCAAAGCATTGTGCCGCCTGCAGATGTCTTTAACGGATGGCCTGCTGACGGATGGCCTGCTGACATGCGTCAACCCCTCAGCTCGCATGCACGACTTCGTGCGAGATGCAGCAGCTGTGAACACCTGACAAAATGGCCGGCTTGCAGACGAGCGCGTGGCGTCGCTTGCGAGGCACGCCAAGATCGTCGCCGACCGCCGCGCCACACTGCAGCGGCTGCAGGTGTGATATGTTGTTGTCCACCACATGATTTAGATACCTGGAAACACCTCAGCCCCGGTTGTGCTGCCGCGACTGCTGTGGGCTCCTGCCAGCATGGCCTCAGCCAGCCTCTCGAACTGCCTAGTGTTTCGGCCTTGCATGGAAACGCACACCCAAGCACCTGACCATAAGGCCATCGTGTCGTCGGTGCAGGGATGTGATGTCGGCGTCGTTAAGGGCTCTGGTGCTTCCGGCTTCCTGAAGGGGGTGGACGCGTCGGCGGAGCTGCGGGCTGGCATGCAAGCCGAGGGCGCTGAGGCGAATGCCTTCGTATCGACGTTCTTTGCCGCGCTGACGCCGCTGCAGGTGCTGAGACTGGGAACTTGGATTGCGCATTCCAGTTGCCTCAGCCCTCCGACCCTGGTGTCTCCTCCTGCACCTACCGCATCGGCAGCCGCATGCTTCGTTTGCGATCTTGGCGTGTGTCACCTGCGGTGCTCGTCAAACTCCTGAACCCCCTGCGGGGCGCGAAGCGTGCTTGCTCGGCATACTCCCTCTGGTGCCGCCTTGCATCAGTACTGCCAAACCTCGCCGTCAGCAACGGCGCCGCATTGCTGACCTCTGTCAACACCGCTGCTGCAGGCGGCGCGCCTCGCAGCGGCAGCATTCCCTGCCCACCCAGACCCGGCCACCATCGCCGACCTGCTGGTGGGCAGCAGCGCCTGAAAGTGGCCTGCAGCGATGCAGACAGCCGGCGCAACTTCCTTCCAGCCGCCAGGCGGGCCAGCCACAGCACGTGGCCCGCAGGCTGTGACACACAGCTCTCGCCGGGCAGGTATCCATGACACCCAGGCCGGCTGCTGGCCAGCCATGGAAATTTCAACAACCACCTGCCAGCCGGCCGCACAGGGCGCCTCACGCACACACAGCCGCCACTGGGGCACGCACGTGCTGAGCAGAGCGGCGGCAGCGGCATGGCACCGCACCGCTTGGGACGGGCGAGATGCGGAACTGCTGCAGGGCAGACGGATGCAGACCGTCAGCCGTTCACAACATCTGGAGACGCCAAAATTGCAGGCCAGGCTGCTGCTTTGCGCGCCTGGGCCGGCACCAGGCGTCATCTGCTGGCATCTTGCTGGAGCGAAACACATTCTGAATCTAATGTTGGGGCTCAGCTGGTGATCGGATAGCGTAGTCAGCAGTACAAACAGTAAGATGCGCAGCAGACAGGCATATTCATCGTGTGCTGCCATGCCGCAGCCCGCACATTGGAACGCTCTAAGAATTGGTCCCCGGTGCAGCATCCCAGATTATTTTTGTTTGGTGTGCCGAGAATGCGCATAGCTCTAGTTGGACTCTGAGGATTGTGTCCATGTACCTAGCCATGCCTACCTTCGTTGAATTGCACAGGCATGTCGGCGGCATCATGTTGGGGCTGCAGCAACCGTAGCTGGAATACGATCATCGAAGTCATCAGTTGTTCAAAACAGATTACCAAGCTGGCTACCAGCACGGTGCTAGATATAAATCCTTCACGACCAGCTCAACTTCGGTTTCGACATGACGCAACTACAAACGGACCTCGTGATAGGTAAGGGACAGCGGAGCTCTCTATTCAAAGCACACATCCGACAGAAGCAAAATTCACTAGTAAGATTTGCTTTGACTGGCACTTCTTTCATCAGGCCAACTGATTCTTGGCTGATGAAGGATGCTTGATAGAGCGTCAAAACGTTGGAGCGTGCGCAGCCGACACTGTGAGGAACACAGCGTCACTGGTTGACGATTGTGACCTTGCAGGTCTTTGTTACAGCCTTGTTCCCCGCTGCATCGGTGGCGGACACTTTGAAAGTGAAGGATGAGCCGATGGCGCCCGACTTCTTCATTGTGACGCCGCCGGCTGCCCGAGCTGACACGCTGCACTTGCTCCCCCTGAAGCCCATCTTCGGTGCATTCTTGCAGGACACGCCTGCGCCAAAAAAGCTTCAGGCCTGAGCTTGCGTTAGTACATATTACAACCACCGCTGGCTGCTTACATAATCGGCACAAATGTGCTGCCGGGCAGTACACCATCTTAGTTTCGTTTTCAGAAGGAAGGGCAAAACAGCTCACCTGTGGTTGTAAATTTAATCTTCTTGCTGCCAGAGCAATTATCAGTGGCCCGCGGCGATGCAAATGTCGGCACCAACACCCGGCGCTTGGTGGCGAACGGGCACCTGCCAAAGCGGAGATGCCAAGCCGCTAAGTCATCCCTTTTTGAGCAAGCTTCGACTCGACGAGCCGGCATCCTCTGCAGCCTCCTGCTCAGGCCTAGCCAAAGGCGCTGGAAACTCCCCCTTGGGACTCAGGGCCTGTTCTATACCACCTCAGGGACAGTAGCATCGTGCTGAACGATTCGAAGAGTACGCCATCTGCATTGCCGCCTCGGCTTTGCTGCACCGGACAACTCACGTGATCGTGGGAGCCGTCTTGTCAACGCCGGCCGCCTTGACGGTGCAGAAGTCGGTGCGGTTGAGCGAGTCCTTGACTGTCAGCGTCAGGGTGGTGCTTCCAACGCCTGAAACTCGCGCCGGGGACACCTCGCCTGCGCACCCGGGCCAACACACACAGCGGTGAGCTGAAGGCATCAAGGATGCATGGACTGGAGCTCTGCCGCCGCCTCCAGGCCGCCCGCCCGGCGGCACTCCGTGCAGGATAAACCGGGGGGGGGGGGGGGTTTGCGAACAACTTCCAAGACACATCGCCTGTTCCATTGCAGAAAGTGCAGACCCATCTCGGCGGCAGCGTGCCCCGGCAGAGGAATGGAATCAGTGGCGAGGGCTTACGTCTGAGCGTCAGGCCGCCGTAGGCAGCAGAGCCGCCATCAACCTCCTTGGCGGGGACGGCTGCAGAGCGGCACTTGTTGTCCAAAGTATACGACAGCGCGGCCGCCGTGCAGACCGCCTTAGGCGGCGCCGCCTCCACCGTCACGAAGGCCTGCCGGCAGGTACCAGCGCAATCAAGCAGGTGCATAATAGCAAGGCTAGCGAGCGGGATGCAGTTTCAGGGCTAGTGTGGCTCGCCCGCCTACTCAACAGGCTGAACATGCTCGAGGGTTTGGTGGTCAGGCCGATGCAGGGTTGACCATAGGACGGGGTGCAGCCGCTCCAGCAGGTTGAAAGTAGCCAGACGACCCAGGATCCTGGCGCGGCAATCGAATCGCACTCACCACAGATGGCCCCGGCCGCCCACGGAGCTGGGCCTGGCAAGCCCATGCAGAAACCAGACATTTTTTCAAGGCCAGGGGCGCACCGTGCACGAATCCGTGAGTGCGCCGTCAGAGGCAGTCAGTGTCACAGGGTACTCGCCAATGGTCGCCAGGTTGGTGCCGCCCACAAGCGTCAGCGTCACAGCCTTGCCATCAGGGTCCGACGAGCCGCCATCGATCTGCAGCGCATGCAGAAGGAGGGCCGCAGTGAGTTGGCATCGAATAGCTCGAATTTGTCGTATTCGCACACAGAACGCTAGCTTACAGAGGGCGCGCCTGCTAGAGCGCAACACTTCTAGTGGGTGTGCGACTTGCAGCAGTGGACACAAAAATGCTGCGCAGCAGGCAGGACCGCGACAGTGAACCGACTGAGCCAGAGGCTGCCGGCAGCACGGTGTCTCGGGTGCATCGCTGCTCCGCTCACCAGGCTGGCGTTGACGGAGACGGGGCCGGCTGCGCCCACCGTGATTGTGGCATTCCGGCACACCGCGTCTGGTGGCGAGTTGGGCTTCCGCAGGATGGCCACCGCAGTGCACTGCTCAGGCTTCGGGCATGCGGGCGGGTTCATGGAACGGAACGGCGTGCCAATGAGCTGCGGAAGTAGGTCGAAGGGAAGTCAGCAGGACGACTGCGCAAGGGCGTTGTCGAATCTGCCAGCATGTTGGGTAGCCGGCTACTGATGAATCGCGGCGCACTCGCATATTGAGCTGCTGCGTGCTCATGGTGAGAAGGTCCACAAGCATTAAGCACTCCTGACACATGCAGGGTCAGCGCGCACTGCCTTTGGAGCAAGCAATGGCAGAAGGCCGGCCATGCGGCAACATTAGGTCGGGGGGCCATTATGTCTAGGGGGCTCACCGTGGGGTTATCTGTTGCCCAGCCGTCAAAACCATTCGCCGCATTGCCAGCCACAGCGTAGCGGCGCACCTGCCAAACTCGAACTCTTCATCAGCCACTTGCGCCAAAACGATGCATCAAGCTCAGCGCAGCGCATGCATCTGCAGCCACAGCGTGCAAGGAATCTCAGCAGCAAGCGATGTGATGCAGGTTCGGCCCCCCATGTGAGGTTGCCCCTTGCTGAAGAATGGGCAGATGCCCTGAGTGGCTGCTGGAAAGGCGCAGGAGGGGCTTCAGTCAAGCACTGTAATAAGGCTTGTCAGCTGGCGCGCACCTCGAACGAGCCGGTGGTGTTGCCGGGGTTGGACGACAGCACGAGCATGGACGTGTGCGTTTCATCAGCGAAGATCACGTTGACGGGGCGGCCGAGCGGCGGTGGACCCTCCACCTGGGCTTGCTGGTACAGCAGCGTTCCGACGATCTGCAAGACACAGGAGGTGTGGACAGGCGTCAGTGTGTCGAAGGGCAAACACAAAACAAACTGCACTCATTGGGCGCAGGACGACACAAAACACACAGCCACTGCGTGATGCTTGCGCGCAAATCGCTTTGCATTCTGCTGCCTGCATGCAGGCAGCCTGTGGTGGACACATCCTCAAAAGACGAAAACTTGCCCTCAGGTCTGACGAGAAGCGAGTTAGGAAGTCGCGAGTGCCTGCGGCGCAACAATGCATGAGCGCTAAGGAACTTCAGCAGCACCAAGGGCTCGGCTCCCTTACAACGCAGGTGGCATCACAACTTCTCCTGGTCCTTGGCAACGTGCCTGTCTCTGCAGGACTTGTGGCTTGCCGCCACCTGCACCGATACTGCGCGAGGGCCCCCAGCAGCGCTAACGGCAACGTCAGTCCTGTGACTGAGTAGAATATCATAGTGTGACCGCCGGTGCTCACCGGCAGTGGAGGCGGTGCCCACGATGAAGCCGCCGTCCGGCAGCTGCAGCAGCGCATCGGCCTTGTTGAGCCGCTGGAAGCCGTAGATGTCCTGCAGCAGCAGCCAGTACATGCGAGTGTGCGACTCAAACTCTCGTCCCCGACATTTCTGTGCATTGGTGCAGCCTCGGCACGATGCCTCGGCGCACAGGCAGGCGCCGTAGCCGACCCACCTCGCGAGAAGGGGTACCTGTCAAGGCAGCTGAGGGACGGCTGCCCACCATGACATGTCGTGCATGTCGTGCGGGCGAGCAGGAATTCAGTCGGCTGGCAGCGAGAGGAAAGTGCAGAAAGGTAGGGGTCTTGGACGCACCACGGGCTGCACCGTGCCGGCCTGCATGACAGCGCCAGTGCGCAGGTTCATGCGCTGGACAGCAAGCGTGTTGTTGTAGGAGACGCGGCGGGAGCAGGGGCGCGCGGGCGTGCCGGGGCTGGCCGGCACGTCCACGCAGGTTGGCACCGTCTTGACTTGCACGCCCGTCGCATTTGAGGTGACCTGCGGCATTTTGCCAAAGGACCGATCAGCCCCCCTGGATGTCATGGCCTCCCGTGCAACGGTGTAGTGACTAGCGGCAGGCCGCGCACTGGAACAGGCGGCAGGCTTCCTGGAAGAGGAGCCAGATGTGCACAGGGACACCCGCATGCAAAGACTAGAACATGTAGGTAGCAGTGCACAAAACTCTGACGGCTGCGGGCTGATGCCTGGTGTCTGTGCGGGCGCGTACCACCGAGGAGGTGAAGATGCCAGTGTCGTCCTGGCCCGCAACGATGGGGTTGTTGTACTGTGAGGACACGAAGATGTCCTCGTCGTTTGTGTTCAGCAGCTTCAGGTCCTGGCCCTGTGCAGCCAAGTGGGCAAGCAGGGTCGTCAGCATGCGACGGCAGGCATGTGTGGGCGCCTTAACCTTGCAGCAATGCAGCGTGATTGTTGGGGTGTTGCCAGGAAGAGGGCCAGAGGAGCATGAGGCGCGGGCACAGACAGGGGTTCTGCATAGATTGTGCATGTGAGATAGCAGGAATGCCCGGAACGAATCGCACCGCCAGGTAGCCGTCATCGACAGACACGCCGGGGGCAACGTTGTACTTGCGGACGTCGCCCGGGGGCAGCGTGTGGTCTGTGACACTGCATACCAAAGTGCGCCACAGTGGGCGGCGGCCCTGGCTGCTATCCGCACGTGCTTCATGCTTTTGCATTGTTCTATATTGATCTGTATTGAAGATGACAGAAGGGAACAGCAAAAACAGCCGAAATGCCACAGGAGATGCACAGCGCAGGAACATCACTGACAAGAGGCGGAGAGCTCAACAGGTGATGGGGAAAGAGCCAGAACGCACGCTGCAGATAGGTACAGGGTGTCATTGGTGCCGACGGTCAGGTAGTCGACCGCATTCAGCGGGTTGATGTAGATCTGATTCCTGCACATGGCGACCGCTCAATGGTAATGGCGCTCACTCGCCATGCACCACGTTTGCATCGAAAGTTGCCCATCTGCAGGCGCGCTCCCCTTGCGCCTCAGCGCAGCAAACATGCCGGGGGCCCGGCCACAATAGTTAGCAGGATGCATAGCCCACAAGCTGTGCGGCACGACCCTGTGCACATGCACGGAGCTGGGGCACGGCACCTGTACGGGCCGACTTTGTCTACTTCCGCGGACAGCGGCACCGTCCAGCCGGGGTACACGGCATCCCAGTCGCCGTTGGGCGCAGTGTGCGGCTCCTTGGAGTCCAGGCGCACGGGCTGGTAGGTGGGAGCCTTCAGCACCGTCTTGTTGTCGGCTGCGCGAGCGCGGCAGGGCACACACTTATTGAGGCAAGGTGGTCCGTAAGGTTGCACTGGTCAGGCGCATGGCAGGTCGTGACTGTAGGGGGCAAGCGGGCTTGGTGCATTGCAGCATAAACTCGGAAAGCCCGGCCGCATATGGCAGCGGGACCAGCTCGCTCACATCAATGCGGCACCTCGCCAATGCAAGGAGCACCATCAACAAAGCGAGGGAGCGCACCGGCGAGGTAGACGGGGGACTTCACGTGGATGTACAGCTTGTCACCCTTGGCGCGGAACTCGCCGCTCTTGACGTGCGCGTATGCCTGCAAGTTTCGTTTTCACGGGGAAGATCAGTTGCAACGTGGGCTTGACTGTGTCGCACAGCGGCCATGGCAGACTGTATGTCACAGTAGCGTGACAGAGCAGCGGGGTGCATCGACGCAACAAGTTCGGAGCTCACGTAGTCGGGCATGTTGGTGTCGTACAGTCCTGCGGAGACGATTTCCGCGGGTGTGGGCGGGTTGCCGGCGGCATCGGGCTGCAGGAAGTTGCCGCCGTCCGCAAACACCTATGATCCAGAAGCAGGGCCTGATCGTGACGCAACTGCAAACACGCCGCGCCCCCAGCCGCAGCAGTTCGTGGCAGAGTTGCGCATGGCAGTGTCTAATCTGCGGGCTCGACTGAAGTGCTGCAGAGTGTCTTAGTAGGAGTATGCAATGAGCTCGGAGTGCAAACCATGAATTGGGCGCCCCACGGGGCGCGGGGTGCCGGGTTGTTGTTGGAGGCCTGGACACCGCGCTGCCTGCGAGCATATTGGTGCTGTGTCATCGGCAGTGGCAGAACTGTCGCTGCAGCGGCGGCGCCATCATGAATGTGCATTTTAAAGCTGAACTGATCTATGCAATGGACCACTTGACGTCTCGCTGAAAACCACTGCAGATCCGTTGCGCCAAGAACCGACTGCGTATGCTGACTGGCGCATGCAACATGAGTATAAGGGCAGCAGAAGCAGCACCTCACGACCACGATGATGTCGTCCTTCACCCAGTTGCGCGCTTCGGCTGCTGCAGCGAGCAGCACAAGCGCTGCCACAGCACAAATTGCTGTGGCCCTCCTGCATATTGTGAAATTGTCTCGTGGTCAGGATTTGCTCAGCATGCTTGCAGTGGCGGCATGAAGGCCAAATTGCCCCATGGTCGTCGTGCATAAGCCCAACACTGAGAGATAGCAAGGGTGCTGGTGTCCTTCGGCGTGCGCCATCATTGCTTGCACACACCCAGTACATCCGAAAAAGTCTGTCCACGTGGCAGGCAATATTGCGCCATGAGCCCCGCCGAGGAATGCTCCGTGACAGCAGATGACACCAGGGTCAAACAGACGACCGCACCCAGCACGAATGCGCTCGGCAGCCATCGCGACTCAATCTGGCGCGGCAGTCTCGCCGGGCTCGGCGGCACTGCATTTCGAAAGAAGCATGTCATGCCGCTGATCAGCCGAGATGCAATCGGTACGGTTGCATAAGACTCTGAGGCGCTTGTGTTTTAGTTTGTGGTTCCAGGCGACCTTCGACGCCCGGCTGCGAAGTGCACGCTGAATGACTGTACGGCCACCGCGTCGTTGCCATCAGAGCGTGCATCGCAAGCCGTTTCCGGCAGCTGCACCTTCCGATGTTAGGTGGACTGCACTCATGAACATCGTGCTGAGCATCACGGGCTATGCTGACCAAATGGGGGCTGCACACCTTCCGTCGTCCCCTCTGATGGGAGGGTGCGAGCGCTGGCAGCCCAGATGTTCCGCTGCAGGAAGACGCTTTCACGGATTGCTGTGATGAGTTTCGGCTAGAGTGAGGTTCCGTGACTTGCGAATTGATGCGTCTGGCGCAAAAGCTGCGTCGTTCTGGCATTTGTACCAAAGGAGCAAACCGGTACAGGTTTCATCTCCAGATTCAGCCAGCGCATGTGCCCATGTGTGTTGTACTGGTGCATGATGTTACCCCTCCTTCGTCATATGGGGACCTGTTTTGACGTTCCTGCCTCAATGTCACTATATGAAGATAGGATTGGGCGGGCTATTGTGTGGTGCTCGACAACCAAGCACGATGGCTGCCCAGAGATAAAGCCGCCATCCAGCTCATGATGCCTCGGTTGCCTGCGCCGCGGCGCCCGCCGCAATGAGCCTGAACTCGCCGCGCTCTGCGATGCGGCGCTTGAGATCCTCCGCCAGCTGCGCCACTGGCACATCGTCCTGTGTGTTTGCCGCCAGGTCCTTCACCTTGACGACCCCCGCCTCCAGCTCCTATTTGTGGCATTGAACAACCTCAGTTGGCGGCCAATCGCCGAGCTCGGGGTTGCGCAGGCTGCTCGGAGGATGTCAGGCGATGGTTGAGAACCTCGAAGACGACCACTCAACGGCGCTGCCGAGTCATAGCAAGGGGGCCCGTTGCTAGGCAGGGCCGCCGGCTGTCAGCGTCTGTGGGGCGCAGCTGCCGGCACTGCGACGAAGACTACACTGTGAGCACGACAGCACATCCAGCAGGCGAGCACCGAGCTGCCGAACAGCACGATGAAGGGGATGCCGGAGTCGAAGGCGGCCTTCAGCGTGTCCCCCATCTTCGGGTTTGGCTTGAAGCCAAATTCCGCCTGCGCGCAAGCCAGGCCCGGAGCCTCACGCATGCGCTACTGGTGCCACCATGCGGCGACTCGCACGGCAGGAGGTGTGCACAGCGCTGCCACCTGTATGCGAAACACGGAGCACAGCGAGGAGCGCACCGCAATGCCCGCATCCCACAGCCGGGCGGCGACCTCCATGCGCTTGCCCTGCAGCCCGTTGCCAATGCTGGCCACCAGCACCTGCGCCGTTCAGCATGCACAGCTCATGCCGCTGTAGGTGCGACAAGGCTGATGCTTGATCTCATGAATGTGCGATGGAATCAGGCTCTTGGCAGTGCGGATTGCTGTGTAACGACCAATGGCTGACCAGACAAGATCAACATGTGTTTCGCCTAGTCCTGAGCCTTCATGCATTTGCCTTCGTCGGAGCCTAGCAGCTCTGGGGCCTGTGCAGCCGCCGGCGGGGCATATGTGCTACCGAGGCCTGCTGCTCACGCCCAACTGCAGGTGCAGGATGATGCTGCACCCCTTGCAGCAGGGCATCTACCATGAAGTAACCTAGGGCAGCCGTTTTGAGGCCACAGCTCACCCAACCCCCTCGGTCACATGGGTGCACGGCAGAGTGGCGAGCCCATAGTGTGGAGTGCAAGCTTTAGTCACTCCTCACCTGGGTGCAAGTCGCGCGGATGAAGCCGTTGCAGGCCTCGGCCTCACGCCGCTTGCGCGCCTCGAGGACGCTGAAGACGCGCTCAATGCCAATGGAGCAGCCGACCGCGGGCACGTCCTTGCCGCTGAACATGCCCACCAGCTTGTCATACCTGCGGCAGCGGCGGAAGTGGGGTACAGCATGTGTTCGGCAGCAGGCTGCAGGTGCCCCGCTGAAGGACTCCCTCCAAACAGCGCCGTCCCGCTGTCCGGTTCCCATTTAACATGTGGCGTTTTCTCTGGCCAGCTCAGCAACAGCAGCCATGTGCGAAAGGGTTGAACAGCATAGCACAGCACCGGGCGCAGCAGCGGCATGTGACCCTTCTCAGAAGCCCATACCTGCCTCCGGCGGCGATGGAGCCGACGCCGACGGAAGGGTCGGTGAGAATCGCCTCGTAGATGACGCCAGTGTAATAGTCCAGCCCGCGTGCGAGGCTCAGGTCGAAGCTGAAGTGGGGCAGCGCGCCCATGGCGTGCAGGAATCCGAACAGCACCCGCATCTCCTCGAGCGCCGCCTGTGAGTGCATGGGGGTCGAACAGTCGAGGCTCCTGGGACACCACCAGCCAGAATATGTCGCCACCCGCCCACATCGGAGACATAGCTTGCAGTGGGAGCAATTCGCCGGGGAAGTTCAAATACATCAGGACAGAGCCACTGCACAAGCTGCAGAAAGCCGCGCGACTGCTGGAGCCGAGGGCCTGGACCCGGCCGCCCAAAGCCGGCCGCACATCACCTAACCCCCCCACCTTCGAGTCGGGGTGGTCCGCCAGCGGGCTGCCGGGCGCACGCAGCTGCTCCAGTAGAGCCCACGGCTCCTGGCGCCGGTAGCTGCCGTCCGCCGCCCTCACGTCGCACATCGCGATCATGTCGTGGATGGCGTCTGCCACGCCGCCCGGCAGCCCCTTGTCCTGCACCATCTCCTGCCGCACCTCCGCCCAGTCCGCCTTGTCCAGCTTGTCAATTGCGGAGCAGATGGCCCTGCAGGTGCATGCAACACGCTTTTAAACAAAGAGGCGATTGACATATTTACCCATACGTATTTCTTTTGTCCTCTGACTCCTGCCGCACTTTAGCCCAACAAGCCTTGTCCAGCTACCTCCTAGAAAAGGTAGCACAACACGTCTGCAACACGGACCTGGTATTTGATCAAGAATCCTTTCTTCGTTCATGTAGTGGCACAAAAGACTGCGAGAAGAGAGGGCAGCTGCCAGCACGGTTGACAGCGGCGCTGCTTTCACAATACTCGAATGAGACGTGAGGGTGTGTCTGGAGGACCGTGCCATCAGACATGCCCTGACGCGTCTGGTTGTGCTTTCGCTCTGCCGAGAACAGGCGTCATGAACCCCAACAGCATCCGATATGTCGATGCCGAGAATTCTCAAAATCACCTGAACTTCTGGGGCGGCACGCCGGCGACGGCCAGCATCGCGTCCAGCAGCCGGCGGTGGTTGAGCTTCACCACAAAGCCGCCGTAGGGCGCCTCCAGCGGCGCCAGCTGCAGCCCCGCCAGCACCTCCACCAGCACCTGCGACAGGCACGGGGTTAGGGTTCAAGGCTTAGGGCAGCCAATCGTTAGGCGGCTGATCAGTGCAGCCGCCGGGCCAGCAGCATGACTTACGTGCCAGACGCCGCTGCTGATTGACGCCAGAGACACTCAGTGCTTGATCCAGCCTGAAGCAGTCTCGGGGGACTGGCACAGCCTCCAGGACATTGGGCATGCATGGCGCCGCTGGGGGTGTCTGACGATCGTTAGGGGATGTTCGCATCAATTTGCTTTACTCGGAGGGTTTTTAGAAAAGGGCTGTTCTCGCATCCGTTCGTGGGAGCGAGCGGACCTTGAGGATCTCGGCATCGGGCACCATGAGCGGGTAGGCACCCGCAATGTCCAGGTCGCACTGGTAGAACTCTCGGAAGCGGCCCCGGTTCATCTGCGGCTGATCCCGCCGGTACACCTACAGAAGTAAAAGTGAAAGTCCACTTCAAGGGGAGATCTTCGTGATCGAACTTGTTGAGAAAGCGGCTCAGGCATGAGCACCGGGCCACGGGTCCCTTGTTAGTGCATGTACCAGCTGTACTTCTGGCGCCGCCGGCTGGACAGGTGCCAACTTGTGGTCGACTTCGGGTGCAACCGGGCCCCAGCAAGGTGTGGCACGGGGTCTTGGCCGCGGTCATGCATGCTTTCAGGTGCACGACACATGCACAGCAGCTGCACCTTGGCGATGTGGTACCGCTTGATGTTGGAGATGCCATTGAGTGCGATGTAGCGCGCGAAGGGCACTGTCAGATCGTACCTGCGCGCGCAGTGATGAACACACCTCAACAAGTGTGCACCAACGCCAGGTCTGCACGCTGCGCAGTACATCGTCCCAGAGCGCCCTGAGTCGCCGCAGAGCCAGCACGCCACCGTTCTACGCACCCAGAGCCAGCATGCCCCTCGCCGGCGTGCTGCCTGCATTCCACACACACGTTACACGTTTCCCTCGTTCAATCGCCGCGTCCAGCTGCCAGCAAAATCGCACCGCAGGCTGAGGATCTCGCCGCCCTGGTCGGCCAGGTCGTAGATGAGCTTGGAGTCCTCGCCGTACTTGCCCATCAGCGTCTCCCGCAGCTCGAACACGGGCGTGTCGATGGCCACAGCGCCATGGCGCTGGAAAACACCCGTGATGCTACGTGCAGGAGGGAGAACAGGTGTAAGCACAGCGCCCATGGCACAACCGGACTGTAATCCGGCTTCATCCAGATCTCGAAATCGGACATTTCGATGCGCATTGCGCCGTTGGCGCCAGAGAACGCCTGGGATCCTGTGCGGGAGCAGGGGGAAGCAGCCGCACTGGACGACCAGTCCATGAGCAACAAGCCATTTGCTTGCAGCCCCACCCGATGTATGGCGTCACCACAACACTGCTGCCTGCATGCCGTGTAGGTGCAGCTGAGCATGTGCACGGCATGCTGTGTTGCTGCGCTGACCGCTGCAGAGTGCCCTGCGCTTCAAGAGCTTGGAGCAGAAGCAGGAGCAGTAGCAGGAGCAGTGGCAGTGGCGGAGGCGGGGGACGCACGTGCGGAATGCCATCTCCCGGATGGCCATCTGGTCCGGCAGCAGGTCGCGGGTGCCCTTCGGGATCTTGGGCTTCCGCTGCACCTGTAGGTTGACAGAAGCAGAAGAGCTCAAAAGTACCAGGGCAGGACCTGCACCAGCCATTGCAGCAGGCCTCAGCACGGCCTCAGCACAGCCCCAGCCCCAGCGCCTCGGGGCAGCACCTGGTTTGCCTCCAGGGTGGCCTGCAGCACCGCCAGGTGGCGCCGCAGCTGCGGCCCTGCCGGGTCCAGCGCATCGGCTACACGTGCCAACGCCTGCCGGATGCCGCCGCTCGAATCGCCGCCAGCCTGGCTGCCTGGCGCTGACGCTGCGCCGGCGGGCTCTGCGGCGCCGTCTGCTGGCGGGGCGGGGCCGTCAGGCGCGCTGCCGCCAGATTCCGCTGGCGCTGCTGCCGACGCCGCTGCCGCTACTGGGATTGAGAGTGCTGCCATCCTGCGAGGTGAAAGTGAAAGACCACAACTCCTGAGGAGAATGTGCCATGTAGCAAGATGGGCTACCGAGCCAAGCCTGCCTGACTGGTATCTCGCCAGCGAGCATGGCATGGCCGGCAACGGGCATCAGGCAGGCCGCCAAGCACCTGACGCATGCTGTGTGGAATGCGGACCACGCAGGCATCACACTCCGCGTCTGTATGATGGAATATTGATCTGCATTGAGTCGTTCCGCCCACCTGGTTGCAATGTCCGCAGCGGCTGTTTCCTCGGTGGCGCCGGCAGCTGCTGCATCCACGATGCCGCGCACGACGGCCGTGCCCTTGCCGAGCGCCGGGCCAGCGGGACCCTTGCCCTTGCGCTTCGGGGCCGCGGCGGGCTGTGCGGCGCCCGCTGCTGGGCCCTGCAGAGGAGCGTCAAGCCATCTCATAAGGACCGTGTGCTGGGAAATGACCGTCAATGCGGAGAATTGAGAACCAGGCGGGACTCAAGCTGTACCCTGTGCCGGGTCTGCTGCTTCTGTGACCTGGGTCCTCGACCTGAGAAGCATTGCCAGTGCAGCATGAGGGAACGCTGCCTTGAAAGGACGCTGAAGGGTTTCGCGGGGTACCGCAGTGCACACCTCCTGCTGCCTGAGCAGCATCGCCGCCGCGAGCGCCTCCGCGCCCAGCAGGCGCGGCAGCGCGCCGGCGAGCCGCGACAGCTGCAGCGCCTGGGCTGCTGCAGGTGGCGCGCCACTGCCACTGCCGCCAGCAAGCGGGCCGGCCCAGGCCAGCTGATCGAAGGCCGGCTCAGCCTCTGCCGAAAGGCCCTGCAGTGCACACGAAGCCGCTCTCGGCGGATTGCAGGCCGCTACCTCGTGCAACACAGTGTGTATTATGTACCGATGGCAAGGGCTGGGTTGGCAATAACCATAAAGACAGAGCTGCGGGTTGACATCATGACTTAAAGGAGCACCACAGCCGCAACAGTGCACCTGAGAACCGGCGTCCAATTTGGCACGCAGCTCCGCCAGTCGCCCGCAGCTGTGGCCCGCCAGCTCGTGCAGGGCCAGCGCAGCATCGCCGAGCGCACGCGTGAGCTGAGGTGTCGACGGCGGGAGAGACTGCAGCCGTGTTGGCGGCGGCAATGCTGCAGCCAGCTCCGCCCTGACGAGTGCCGCAGCTGCCGCAATGGCGTCTGCTGCGCAGCCCAGAGCCTGCAGAGCAGCAACCATGGGCTTGTGTTTTGGGAGCCTCGGTCGGCAAGCTGGAGTGCTGCTGGACTTGGCAAGCCCTCGTGTGGCGTGCTGCCATCAGGTGTGCCCGCTTCTCAGACGGTTGCCTGCACACAATGTCAGCCAGATGCACCTTCAGCTGTAGTCGCATGTCCCAGGTGCTGCATCACACCTGCGGGGCCCTGCAGATGCCAGCGATGGCGCCGGCGCCGCCCTTGCGGGGGTTGACCTGCTTTGACCCCGCCAACAGGGCCATCAGCTGTTCGGCCGCGGCCAATGCTGACTTGACGGGTGCAGCTTCCTGGGCCTCCGGCTCGAAACCCGTCACCTGCAAGACGCCGCTGACCGTCAAGGTCGTGCAACGTGCCTCCATTGTGAATGGTGAGGGGCTGTCATGCATGTGATAGACAGCATTGGCCAAACCATCAGGTGAATCACAGGCATATGGTGTGTGTTGCCATGCCAGTCAGGCCGGCATGCTGGACATTCATGTAGGCCGCTGAGCATCTCACGTCAGCTTGCAGGGCCTCCGCGCTCAGGGCTGTGACCGCCATGGCGGCCGTCAGCAGCTCCCTCGCATCTGCAATCGCAACTGCGGCCATGCCGGCGGCGACCGGCTGTCCCGCCTGCAGCGCGGCGCGCTCGTCCACGCTCAGGCCGGTGTCTACCACCGCCTGTTCCGCTGGCGACAGCTCGCCGGGTGCTGACGCCGCCTGCCAAGGCAGCGTCAAGACGAGGCGCTGCAGTGCTGCGCTATCAGCCGCCGCCACCGGCAACAGCTGGTCTGGTTGCGCGTCCTGCTGCAGCGCGCGCACCAGCAGTTCCACGACGCCCAGGCGGACCTTGCTGCGACCGTTGACGATGGGCAGCAGCCGCGCCAATATGGCCGCTCTGGCCTGCGGAGCCGAGAGCCATTTGGCGTCTGCCGATGCTTGGGGCTGCGCAGATCCGTCGCTGAAGTTGAGCTTGGCCCCCTTGGCTGGCGAGTCCTTCCTGAGACGCTCGCGGGCTGCAGTGTCGAGCGTCACGCCGTCGCCACGTGAGATTCGTGCAAAATCCTCAAAGCTGACGGCGGCGCCGATGCCGCCCACCCCCAGAGGCGGAGCCATGCTGTCGCCGCAGGAAGCAATCAATAACCTAGCTACTCGGAACCGCACTCAGCAGCTCGTTGCCTTGCGATGGCTACTTCGCTAGTATGATTAGCTGAAAGCTGATGGGTATAAGATGCGCAGCACGCACAGCAGGCTTGGCAGAGCCGGCAAGGCATTCGTTCAGCATCGTGGGGTTACTTATCATTCGCTAAACATTTGGAAAAGGGGGTTCATGTCGAGAACACTGTCTTCCTTCATGTCGTCTGCGGCATGCACCGAACGGCTCTTGGTGTAGCGGCACCAGATTGTCCAACGAAGGCGATATCTCTCGACAGCCAGCATCCAAGTTGGCTGCTGCTGTGCTACGCACGCTGTGGCCCCGCCTGCGGACTATCCAGCAATATCTTATGCATCCAGCGGCCGGGCTCCTTCACAGGGTGGGGATGGCTGGGTTCCAGACGGTTGAGGATTATTGCGGACGTCCATGGCTGAGCCCTGTGCGCATCGGGCACAGATTTCTGGTGCGTGGTGCGAACATGCGCATGCGCATGCCGGTCCATTCCATGCTTGATTGCGCATGTGCGCTCACACCATGGCCCCTCTCAGCGCCAGCTCCACAGCTGCTACAAGTGTGTGCTGACTTTCAAGTAGAAGTAATCAGCTGCCTGTTTCTCTGAACATCTCCTGCAGTCAGGGTATGCAACAATCACTCTTGGCAAGCAAACTTGCATGCTGGTGCTCATACGATGCGCATGGTGACACGGCATTAGTTGGGTCTCAATTGCATATCCTTTACGTGCTTTATGTCGAACATCTGAATTCCCATGCCTCGTCCTTCAGATGTAGATACATGTCACCGAAACGTACCCATAGCGTACGGGCAATCAGTGGATAGGAGGTAGGCTCAGGTGCGGACGGCGCGGGAAGTGGCGGCAGCATCATGGCCGGGCCGGGCGGACAGCATTGAGCATCTGAGCCTCAGCTCGAACACAGCCTGCAAAGATGGACACAGTAGCCTTGTGTCCTCCTTCGAGCTGCATCTAGGAAGATCTGGTGTGCCGCCTCAGCGACAATCATGAGCTCACCTTGCTATCTGTGAGGTCCAAAACCTTCAAGGCAATGCCTGCGGCAAGCCGCAAGCTGGACAGCCGTGCGCAGCCGCCTAACTCGATGCTTTGCAGGCACGGACACGAGATGACGACCCGCAGTCTTCAATGCTGTACGGTCTTTGCATTAGACTGATAAATGGCACCAGCCTTGCCCAACATGACAGTGACTCACTATATAAACATCAGTGATGTTGATCGTTCATCACCTTGTCCAACTGCGAGCAGCCCTGAACGTCGAGGGTCTGCAGCAATGCGCTCTGCACGAAATTATACTGCAGCGCTGCGCAACCGCGCAGATTGAGCAAGCTGAGCTGTGGCGCAGCTCCGCTCGGCAGCACAAGCCGGGTGAGACTGCTGCATGATTTGAGCGCCGCCGCCTTGAGGCCTGCTGCCTGCGCATGTATCGCGTTCCGGATGAGTGCATCACCGTGATTGTGATTGCAATTGTGATTTGAATCAGGCCTCCACGGCAAACCTTTAATAAGACTTGCCTGGGGTCGCAGCTCAGTGACAAAGTCGTCACCCGTGTCGCTGCCACTCTCATCGATAGTGCTGCAACCCCGCAGGATGCGGTTCCGACGCGGTCCCCATGCCACGTTCTTTTCTGGGTCTGCATGAAACCCCAGGCAACTTTGTGAGTCTGTACGAGGGGCGCTTTCGATCGCCTCCTGTGCCTTGTACCGCAGCAACAATCTGGCCTAGTCAGACCTGGTATGCAGACTGACATTCCCACTTCAAGATCTTGAATGGATGGCCTGCTGCAGCATGACAGCGAGTTCTGATCTCTTCACTCATAAGAAGCAATCCCGTGCTCCCTGAAAGTCGTGCGTGCTTCGTCAGATCACCTGTTCCATAAAGCAGTCAGGAGGCGGCGCGTTCGACGATGTTGAAGGTTGGCTCTTTCTAGATGGAATGGAAGCTTTCCCCAGGCCGGGATTTGCCGTCTCATCCGTAGCCGTCCTGGGTGCATATTGCGACTGCGATGTTGTCGGTGACGGTGCTGGAGTGTGGCAGACAGACTGGGTGCTCAGCGGTGAGGTAATTTGATCCTCCATCGTCACTCTGTTCAACGCAACTATGTGATTCGTACACACCACCTTTGATATCGAGCTGCACCACAGGTTGTGCGAGCTCCAGAAGGGAAGCAAGGGGAATGAAAAGTATCCAACGAATGTCATTCATTTCCCTTGGATTAAATGTCGCCACGTAAGTGGGGTAGGATGTAGGACGGTCGTCAACTCGTCGAGAAGTTCGATGCGCCTGCCGCTGCACGGCAGAGCATTCGTAGCAGGATCAGCGGATGCATAAGGCTGGCCTCTCCTGGCGTTCCCCCGATCAGACCGCGTCCACTCTGAGGCTGCACTGTTGTGGTGGACCTGAATGTCTCGGAACTGATCAATGCACCATTGGTGGGGCTGCGAGCTTGCAGGATGATGCAGTAAGCAATCAGGAACTGCTACTCTTCCGCCGTCACGCTCTTAGCATTGCTGGCCTCGTCTGGCTGCTAGCTGACATTGCTTGGCTTTGAGCCAGGGGCTCTGACTAGGATCTCGATGGCCTGTGACTGATATATAAGGCCATCAACAAGCATGCTGCAGCTGGTGCGATGCTGCACAGAGCCCCGAGATGTGTTGTGCTGAGCGATGCCGGCGCCGAGCACCTCCTGCGAGTGCCCATCATGCCCATGGTGTCGCTCCTGCCGCTGCGGCAGCGGCCCGGCGACGCCAGTGGCGCAGCATGCGGCGCGTCGCTCGGCTGTGGCCGCAGCCTGTTCATGTATGGAGCGGCGCTGCGCGCTGCCAGCTGTGCGACAGCGCCGCCGCAGCAGCAGCATTGGCAGCATCAACATCAGCCCTGCACGGTTGCCAGCCACGGGAACGGCAGCGGCAACGGCAGCGGCAACGGCAGCGGCAGCGGCAGCGGCAGCGGCAGCAGCAGCAGCAGGGGCAGCGGCAAGGGTAGTGGCAGCGGCGGGCTCGGCGGCTCCAAGGGTAGCAGGGGCAGGCAAGACGGCAGATGGTCCAAGGCGCCACAAGGTCCTGACGAGGCCTCTAGCGGCACAGGCATGCCGCTGCGGCAGCCAGACAGCGGGCCGGCCTCTGACAACGGCAGGCTGAACGCCCGTGGCCGCGGCCGCGGCGGCAGCAGGCGCGGCGGCGGCCCCTCGATGCGCATTCACGACAGCCCTAGCCCCAGCCGCCGCAGCAGCGCCAGCAAAGACGGTGGCGAAGGCGGCGCTGCCGGACCGGGCCCGTCAGCGCAGCTGGATGAGCTTCGGGAGCGGTATCTCGGCGACGACCTTGCAGGCACCAGCAGCGGCAAGGGCGAGGCGCCGGCCCGCACGGCCACTCAGCAAGGAGGTGAGATGTCCATCCCGTCGTGCTCAGGACAAGGAGACGTTGTGCCGGCGCATCCGCAGGTCTTGTCCTTGACATCCGCATCAGTAGGTGCTTCGCCCCCCCGCCCCCGSCGSGCGCCTCCCCTCGAATTGTAGATTTTTCGAGGCCGTCAGTGTGCCTATGTACCACCTTGGGCAACCACATGCTTGTCATGTCCACATCTTGCGCTTCCGATAACGTTGCAGGGTACAACAATGGGCGGCACGGCGGTCGTCGGCAGAAATCCACCTGGTGGCAGCGCGCTTTTGCAAGGCAGCTCTTGAGCGAGGTTCCGAGGGAAGCGCGCAAGCCGCTGAACAAGGAGTCCTGGCAGAAGTATGTCGTCGGGTGAGTGACTGCACACCTGTGTACCCCCTGCAGAAAAATTTCTTGTGTCATCCAACATGCCGCCACGGATGGAGGTCTGGGTTGCCCTCAATGGACACCTATTGTCGATGGCCAATGGCGATGTCAGAAACCTTATTTGTCCTGCGATCACCCTGCTGCAACTGCTGAATCTCGAAACGAGTAAATGCATCCTGGGCAGCCGGCTGCCGGAGCCAGAAGACCGCCGGTGGCATGCCGGGAGGGTGCTAGTCTATACCCTGATCTTCTGCAAACTTGCAAGATCGCAAACCCGCAACGTCACTCTGCAAGTACCTGAACAGCCGGCTGGGGGTGTTGGAGGACGGCGAGTGGCGCGCCGAGGGAGTGCCGGTGCCCACCTTGGGCTTTCGCAGACCTGCGCTGTGAGTGCCCATCCTCCCACCGCAGGTACCTGGGCAGCCGGCTGCGGGAGCCGGAGAACAGCCAGTGGCGCGCCGCGGGGGTGCTCGTGTACACCTTCGACAAGCGGGGGGAGCTGCTCATGCTGCTGGGGCGGCCGGACTACTCTGACGCCAACGCCACGCGCCGCACCATGCGCCGCAACACCTGGAACCTGCTCGGTGAGCGCATGCCCAGCGGCCATGTGCCTTGAGCGTGCGCGGTAGATTTGAGACAGGCAATGCTTGTTGTCAGCCCCACGCTGCTCGTGTTGAGCCTGGCATTGCCCACAACTCATCGCATGGGCCTCACATTTGGCACAGGAGGCAAGCGGGAGCCCACAGACCGCTCAGCCCATAGCACCGCGTGCCGCGAAATGTGGGAGGAGTCAGGAGGTGGGCTTACTGCTTCTCACTCGCGTCGTGCTGCAGACATGCCAGCCGTCTGTCTGTATCGCTGGCTGTGGCATGCTCGCCGCGTGTTTGCAAGGGCTCTCCCTTCCGGCAGCCTGGCTGCTAGACCTCAGTGCCTGCTGCATCGCAGTCCTGCTTGCTGTCGCACTGACTGCAAGTCGACCATTGTCATCTGTGATGGGTCACCTCTATGTTCCAGGGCTGCTCAACGAGAACCACCTCATGGGCCGGCCAGACACCGTTGTGTGGTACCCCAACGGCAAGTATGCCGTCTTCCCCCGCCAGGTGCGGCCCTCTTGACATTCTCTTCCTGCACCATGACCCGAGGAACTCGGCACAGAAACCCTTCCTGCCATGAGCTGGGAGCAGCCGAGGAGAGAGTCTCGCAGAGCTGGCCACGACCGCTTGCCTGCCGGCATGGCCGGCCTCGTGAAAGCATCATCCACTACCTCATGCGACCACGGCAGCCCACCGTCCCCATGGTCGTCCTCCCAGATGTGGGTCGTGAGTGTTGCTTGCGGCCAGGTGCTGTGGGCGTTGCGGCGTTTATGGGTTGTCGTGCTGTTGTTGTTGCGACTGTTCAAACACAGAGCGAGCGGGGGCGCAAGGAGTCTGACTGTGTATCTGCATGCTACCCCACCTGCAGGTGCAGGGGCAGGAGGACCTGCCGCAGCGCTTTGCGGCGCTGAAGCGACGGCCGCGGCGGCGGGGGAGCCATGCGCCGCGCCCCACGCTGGACCTAGCATGGGTGCCGCTCACCGACATACTGGACCCTGCCACCAGGTGTGGGCTCCACCACCCCGCTTCGTGCAGATCGCCTGGAGGCATGGCGGCCGCCGCTGCGCCACCTTTCCGGGTCAGCATAATGGCAGAGACAGGAAGCAGCAGGGCACTCTGCAGATCCCTCAGGAATCTGAAAAACACCTGTGCTCGTCCCGGAACTCCTGTACGCTGTGCTGAGGAAGAAGTGTCAGCCCGCCTCTCTGGGTTGCTGCTGCTTCGCCTTGGACGGCTGCTATCCCAACGCCCGATCCTTCAAACCCCCACCGCCTACCGCCCCTGCAGCGTGCATGAGCACATCTTCCTCCAACGGGCCTGCCGGCACTGCCGGCGTGAGGCCCCCGCCTGTGTTTTCGGGTTGCTGAATCCTGCGCCTGCCTGCTCAACACTGCGGCTGCTCGTCCATGCAGCGTGCGCAAGCACATCTTCCTCAAGGGCCTGCTGAAGCAGCCGGCGCTGCTGGCGTGGCTGCTGGAGGCGCGGGCGTCACATAGGGCTGCGGCTGGCCTGACGCCGTCCGCCCTGCTGCAGCCGCCGCCTGCAGGGCAGCTGCCGGAAGGCAAGCGCGTGCTGCGCGCAAGCACTGCTGCGGAGCAGCAGCGCGCCTGGCTAGAGGAGGCCGTCGCGAGTGCGTCCCAGGCTCCACTACTCCACTGGGCTTCACACCAAACGCCAATTTGTCTCTTGACCCTGCTCATGCGGTTCCCGCTGCGGCTCGACACCGCTGCACATCAGCGATTCCGCAGAGCGCAGCAGTGCATGTCCTGCATCGCCCACTCCCCAGCTGTTTTGAAACATTGTCTTGAGCCCCTGCATCTCGCTGTGCACAAGGTTTCAACCACCCGAGTAGGGGATTTGAAACCCCGTACACAACCCTCAGGGAGGCCCCGCGAGTGCTCCTGAACCTGCCATGCGGCGCCTGCGCAGGCGCCAAGGTGTCCATCGACGAGGAGCTTGAAGCCGACGATGAGGTGGCCAGCGACGACGAAGGCTTCGACATGATTGACTCCGACTCAGAGGACGAGGAAGACGAAGAAGACGAGGATGCAGACTACGAGGAGGAGGACGATTTTGAGGCGGCAGCAGAAGAGGAGGAGGAGGAGGAAGAGGAGCAGGAAGAGGAAGCTGTGCAAGAGGTGAGGCGGAACAATATGCTTGGTCACTGCCAGGCTCTGATCATCTTGTGCACTCGCCAGACCCCGTGTTTCTGCAAGAGCAACTGTTTTTTGGTTTTCGCAAGTATGTATTGTTGTTCAGCTCGCCTACAATTGCGTGCTGCTGCAGCCGGCGCTGGTGGCGATGGACGAGTCCCGCTACGGGCTGGGGACGGTGCTGCCGCCGGGCATCGCCGCGGCGCTGGAGGCGGCGGAGGCGCGGCCGCTGCGGTCGCGGGTGCGCGGCAAGCAGGCACGCGCGCTGTGGCGGGCGGCGGTGGCGGACGCCGCCGTGGGGCCGCCCACGCCTATCCTGGTGCGCGCCCCTCGCTGCCACCATGGGCAATGAGAGAGTCTCTTTCGTACGAGAGAGTCTCTTTCCCCTTGCTGCCACAGAACACGCCTGTGCATGCGCAGACATCGCAGTGCACAGCAGGCTCTGTCGGCGCTGTGAGGCTCGACACCCATCGCTCGGCTGCCTCCCGCCCTCCTGCAGCATCATGCGTGTGCTCGCCCCATTGCTCTCCTGGTTCTGCTTGCCGGCGCCGGCATCCAGGTGCACATGACAGCAGCTTCCGCCTGCCCCAGCGGGGGGCGATGCCGCAAATGAGGCCCTTCGCAGCTGCCGGCACTCCAGGCAGCCTCTTTGGTGACAGTGCGCTGTGCCCTGCCATGGCAGGGTCCTGTCGGCTGGACGCCGCCGCAGGCGTGCCCAAAGCTGCGCGGCCCGCGTGACTGGGGCACTGCCCTGCTGTGGGCCATCATGAAGGTGAGCCACTCTCGCAGCTCCACAGTGCTAGCCGTCCCTCGCGTGAGCCTTTCCGGCTTGCAGAGTGCCCCGGGCCTGCTGTGCTGGGCTGTGCTGTGCTGTGCTGTGCTGTGCGTCACTTTGGGGCAATGGTATGGCCAGGAGCGCTGTCCTGTGTGCCTGGCGGCGCCAGCAACAGCGACGACAGCAGCGGTGCTCTGGTTTGAAAACCCGGGGTCTCGTCCTTTTAAACTGCAGCACGAGCCGCATCCGGGCGCAGAGCGGTCGCGAGCCTCAAGGGTCGAACCAGGCGGCCGTGGACCTTGTCCCACACGCAAAGCACTGCACCTCTAACTCACCTCAGGTCCTTCAGCTTCTTCCGAGCCGATGTTCCCACGTCCTGCAGCACAAGCCGCGGTCATGGCGCAGCACCGCCGCATACCTCAACGCGCTGGACAAGGAGGCGATGGACCTCGTAGCCTTGGGCGCCACGCGGCGGGAGGCCGAGGAGCTGTACGGCATCCCCGCTATCGTCGATGTGAGTATCCTCTCTCCTGCGGGAATCATACTTGAAGTCTGACACCTGAAGCCTGAGTGAACGCGAGCTGGGCTTGTGGTATCCCACTTGGACGTGCGATGGAGGCGCGTGCCCAGCGGCATGTGTGCGTCGCGAGCCCCCTCGTCGGCAGCAGTCGGCGGGGCGTGGCACTACTGTTGGCCAGCCGCCTCCATGGACCGGCTGTACCTGAGGCAGGAGGAGGCCTTGCATGCTCCATCTGTGCTCCCTGCTGACAGCCCTGTGCCGCTATCGTCCTGCAGGAGCTCAAGCGTAGCCAGGTGGACTGGCAGCTGCGCTACACGCTCCCACTCCAGGGCCTGAAAAACCCTTTCCATGAGCCCGGGAAGGGTCGTGTCCTTTACATAGTGAACCGTTGGTGAGGCAAGCACAGGCCCTGGAGTGGGAGCGTGCAGCGCAAGCCCGAGCGGGGGCCAGGTGGTGTGGCAGCGGCTTCACTCCAAGGGGCGGTGCTCGCCTCACCGACAGTCGCCGCTCCTTCTCACAAGCACACAACCCTCCCCTCTGCAGGAGATCAAGCGGGGCCAGGTGGTGTGGCAGCTGCGCTACACCCTGTCGCTCCAGGGCCTGGGCGTGCCGGTGCTGCCGATCCTGGCGGACGTCATCGACGCTGCCCGCGCCGACGCTGGCGACGTCGAGGCCGCCGTCAGGGCGGCGCGCCTGCACCAGGAGGCCGAGGAGGTGCTGGCCCTGACGGCGGACTGGGAGACGGACACGGACATGGAGGCGAGGGAGGCGAGGGCGCAGGTGCACCTTTCAGCCTCCTGTCTCGGGACACAAAATGTCCCGAGGGAAAGTGGGGATTAAGGCGTAAGACGTCAGTCGCGCTCGCACGGGCGTGCACCGAGCCGGGATTGCGGGGGCCCCCAGGCTCCCGGGCTGCTATGCTGCACGCGCGCAGCCGTGGGCGGAAGCCAGGAGCGGGTGGTGGCGAAACCCATGTGGCATCGGGCATGCCGCGGCAGGCGCGGCAGCTGCGGCGCGGCGATTTGAATTTGCCACTGTGCCGAACCTTGACGCGGGTCGGATTGGCGGCGGCACGCCCACCCGTGATGCGGGCTGGCAGGCCAGGGATGCCTGCGATCTTTGCAGGCATGCCTGCCATTTCTGCATAATCGAACTTGTTTCATGCGCGCATGTCTGAACTGTTACCGCCGCAGCTGGTGCGCAAGGTTCTGCAGCAGGAGGCCCGGACATCCACGCACCTGTCAACACCTCAGAGTGTCAGCTGCTGGTGCTGCAGCTTGTGAACGAGGTGCTGCCGTGGCAGGCGCTGTCGGACCTGCTGCGCTGGCGGGCCAGGAGCCGCAGACCTTCACCTCAAACGTAAGCTGAAACTGAGGTTGAGCCTGGATATGATCTGCTGTGCCATGGTGTGCCGCAGCTTGTGACCAAGGTGATGCTGCGGAATGCGTTGTCGGACCTGCTGCGGGGTCGCGTGTCGGATTGTGCCTACATGCCGACCACCGACGACGGGCTGGCGGAGCTCGCCGCGGACGTCTCCTGCCTGTCCGAGGAGGACCTGACCACCACGCTCAAGGCAAGGCTTTGTCTGGGACTGTTTGTCCATGTTGATGACGGTGTCCCTGACAAGAGGCCTGCCTGAGAAGAGTGTCGCATGGGGAGAAGGTGGCTGCCGCCGTGCTCACGGCCCGGGGGACGCGCGATGCCTGCGCCGCCCGAACAACGGGCTGGTCACCGCCGCGCAGGTGGCGCTGACGGGGTTGCGGCGGCGGCGCGGCATCGAGGGCCTGTCGGAGAGCGAGACGCAGCTCAGCGCCGACCTCGTCAGCGAGCTGCTCGTGCCCAGCGACGAGACCTGGGAGATCCTGCTCAGGTGGCCGCGTGTGACGCCCCTCAAGTCCCTGCTGTGGCATCGCCTTGCCCAAAGGCGTTCGGCGTGTGCTGGCGACGGAACCCTGAGGATTTTGCAGAGCTGCCCGCCAACCCCGTGCTGGCGAGGTGTGCCTCGCGGACCGCCGCTGCCCGGGGCCTCCTCGATGGTCTGACGGCTGGTCGTTACGCTGGAAGCAGGACGGAGGACGGCGACGCGAACCAGCGGCTGCAGGAGGCTCGTACAGCGGTGCTGCAGCGTGTGAAGGCACGCGAGTGGTCCGACTACTACGCCCGGCGACGCGGCGTCGCCCGCGGCAGCCGCGGCGGCGGCGGCGGCGGCAGCAGCGCGCTGGTGGATGCTGGCGCAAACATGCCTCACCTGGTGCGCGGCGCTTCCCTCTTCCCCCAGAACAGCAGCAGCTGATGCGACCCCCTGGGCTCTGCTGCGTCCTCCCATGGCACCAGCGCTGCTGGAGCCTGCGTGCCCGGCGCGGCGGCCTCCGGAGTCGCAAGGCTTCCCCGCCCCGTGTCAAATGGTGATCATGGCGGCCCGCAGCGATGCGCGACACCTGGCGCACACCCATTGCCAGGCTGCATGAGCCCTTGGAAAGCCTGGGTCGAGCCGAGGAAGGGACGTCACCACTTGGACTTCGCAGGTGCGGCGATATCGGGAAGCGCTGATAGCCGCCGGTGCGACGGCAGCCGGCACCGGCGACCGCAGCGGCTCCCGCGTTATGGGAGCTGCGGAGATGGACCAGCTGGCGGAGCGCATGGCGGTCGCCTTCATGCGCAGCAGTGGCCAGGAGGACCCGGTAGGGTTTTCATTGACGAAGCGTGAACCGATTGACAACGAACGTGACAGGCTGAGCGAGTACTAGCCGGCGGGGCACACGGTGGGTCGGGCCTTGTGTGCCGCAGCGGCGGAGCCGGTCCCGTCCATGTTGCAGCTGTGCCGCGCCGGGGGTGGAGAGCCGGCATGCATCGACTTTATGTTCCTCAGAGCCGCAATCCTCCGCTTTCTGCCGCCGCGCAGCTGAACGCGCACCAGGACCCGGAGACCGATGTCCTCGACATGACGCCGCTCAGCTGCGCGATGCGGGCGTCGATGCAGATGCACAGCGACACGCCGCCAGACGACTGGTGGCTCTTCCGCAGTGCGCCGCTTCGCCGCTTGCCTGCCTTTTCCTTTCAGCCTACCTGTCGTATCATCTGTCTGACCCGTGCCCGGGGGAGGCATTCCAGCTGACAGACGGCCTTACGACGGTGACGACGGAGGCCAAATGCGCCGGGCAGGTGCCGAGTGGCCTGCTTCGACCAGACATTCGTGGAAGAGCGCCGCACTGTGCACATGCTCTGTGATCGGCGACCACAGCTCTCAGGTCGACAGCTGTCTTCCCGTCTTTCTGACCGTTTCGTCCTATGCCAGCTCTGTGTCCGACGTTGGTGTCTCTGTTCTGCAGAGGACGGCACACCGCTTGGCGCCGACATGGACGATGCCGACGCGTCCCCGGACCAGCCAGGCAGCTGGCTGCAGCAGCTGGCCAGCAGCAGGGCAGCCCCAGCCGCCCCGCCAGGTACAGACACCTGCTTCCAGCTTCAATGCCAAGCCGCAGACACAAGCGTCTGGGACAGCAAGAGGCCGCGGATCTCACTAGTTTCATCGCGCCGCTGGACCCATTCTCGCTATGGCTGGGAGACCGCCATGCTCGTCAGTCGGAAAGGGCAAGCAGCCGTTTCTGTTGAAAAGATTGTCATTGCCAAACTGCCCAAGGCGATTTGGGCCTGCCGCACAGGGGTGCCGCTGTGGGACCAGGACTCGCGGCTCGGTCGGGCGCTGGAGGAGGCGCTTCTCCTCGTGCGCTCCCAATTCTGAGCGCATGCACCGGGACTTGACTGCATGATGGGCCGCAACAGACTTGTATCATTGCTGCATCTGGACAACACCGGCACTGGCGCGGCACCACGACTACTTCTAAATTCGCTACGCTATGACACTTTTGCTTTGAGAAGTCGCTGCTGTGACTGATGGATGGTCGTCGCTTTGCGTCGGTTCACAGTGGACGCCGCCAGTATTGGAAGCGCACAAACGAGGCGGCGCCCGCGCCAACGAGGCCGCACGCAAGCTCACCGCTGTTGGGGTGCCGCCGTCAAAGTGCAGCGAGCTGTTCCAGCGGGAGGCATGGCAGCAGGTGCTTCTCGCCTTGGTCGTTTCGATCCGGCTTCTGCCTCCTCCAAGTCCAGTGCACCACGCATTGGATGCCTACCTCAGACCATGGCTGCGGGTGCGGTTGTGACGTTTCAGCGCACGCCCTGAACACAGGCAGATGCTGAGGACGGAACTCTGGCTGCTCACAGTCTGAGTGCAAATCCTGACCAGGTCTACGGCGGAGGTGGCTCACCGTCTCTGACTTCTCGCCTGCTTTTCAATCATCTCAACCCCGGCACAGGCCCATTAGACGTCTCAATCCCTGCACAGGAGTATGTGCGCATTGCGGCGGTGCTGCAGCTGCGCAACGTGCTCATGGCGCTGAAGCCCAACACGCCGCTCGCGCCGCTGCGGGCCGCGGCGGCCGGCCTGGACGACAGTGCAGCCCGGGCAGCGCTGCCAGACTCCAGCGGCGTCGCTGCCGACAGGCAGTCCGACGGCGGCGGCGGCGACGGCGGCGGCGGCAGCTTCGTGGTCGATGTCACGCAGCAGCAGGTTGCGCCGCCGGTCGATGGCACGCAGAAGCAGGTTGCGCCGCCGGCAGACTCGCCGGGCTTCTGGAACGACCTGCAGAAGGTGGGGTTGAATACAACTTCACGGTTCAGCTGCCGGCGGTGTTCCGTGCTCCCCTCAAGCTCCTGCATCTGGCTCGTACCGCGTTTGGCGGCTACTTGCAGCGACTTTACGGATCCCTAAGCCGAGTCAACCAGGTGCGCACTGCCCTGTCAGGCATCAGAGACGAGGAGCGCTGCTGGTTCAGTCCCACCATCATCACCACCGTTCCCTGTTGACCCTGCATCTTGTGCCGCCGAACAGGCGATCACCGAACTGGTGTCCCGCAGCCAGGCGGTGACAGCGGCGGCAGAGCAGCAAGTGTCGCCGCCAGCGGACGCCAAAGATGCGGTGCAGGCACTGGAAAGCCTGCGGCGCGGCAGCTTGATGGTACTTGTCGACTGGGGCGACGAGCGCCAGCTCGTGCAGCAACTGGGGCGCCTGCCAGACGAGGTGGGCGCTTTGTGCCGCCTGAGGCCGTCGAACCCGCACAAATGCTGCATCTCCCATGCTGCATCTGTGCACACGTCCTACCTTCCTGCGCCTTCCTGGCACAGAGTGGAGTGCGCAGCAGGCGGTAGTCTGGCATGACGGCGCGTGTGCTCTCGTGCTCCCTGCATCAGCGCAACTATTACGCCAGTGGAAGTTTGCAGCGCGTGCTGGACGGGCACCTACCTCAGCCGGGCCCATGTGTTCAGCTGGCACCATTGCGCAGTATGGCGGCCAACCTGCCAACCTCCAACATGCAGAAAACCACGAAAGCTCTGGATGCCCGACAGCCTGTCATTGAGAGGGTAGCCTCCTCTCCTGCAGGCTGTGCGGATCGCCCTGCGGACCGCACTCTACAGCATTCACCACTGCGACGTGGAGCAGGGCAGGCCGCCGCCGCCGGTGCCGCCGCCCGGCTCGCCGCAGGAGGACGCTGCGTTCGTGTCGCGCGTGCTGGAGTGCGACCCCGACTGGGCCGCGTTCGAATCCAGGTGGGCGCGTAAGCAACTGTGTCTTGAGAACGGCGTCTCCAGAGGGGGGACTGTCGCCGCGCGTCAGTGGGTGCGCGCACAGGTGTGCTCGCAGTGCCGCAGCCCTCGCGGACATGCACGTTGCTCATGCTCTGCTGCAGAGCTGTTGGGCCGAGACCAGGGCCGGTGGGCGTTCCTGGTCCTCTGCACTCCCACTGTGACAGAGGCGGGCGTGTGCCAGGTTAGCCTGCCAGCAGTGTTACCTGGCGCTCTTGTTGCGGTGCTCGTTTGATGTCCCCCCTGTCCGCAGGAGGAACCTGCTGGTTTCCAGCCGCCAGACGGACGATTGAGCTCGTTGCCGGGGACAGCTTGCAAAAACTCAAACGTTACCCTCCCAGACCCTGAGGTTTTTGGCCTCACATCCCTCGACACTTCGCCCTGCAGCTTCGACACGCCGGCGGGGGAGAGGCAGAAGCAGGCGGAGATGCGAGCGCTCGTGGAGCAACACAGCACACGGAAGCGCGGCGGCCGACGCGCCGCGACAGCAAAGGAGCTGGCGGAAGCGGCGGAGGCCCAGGCCGGCAGCGGCGGCAGCCGTGGGAAGGCCGCCGGGAAGGGCGGCAGCCGCGGCGGCAGGGGCACCACCAGCAAGGGCTTTGGCGGCAAGCGCTGACGTACCCAGCGCTGCACGTTGAATGGCGCGCGACCGTCCTGAGCTTGTATTATGACTGCACAGCGCGCGTTCAACAAGCTGAGACGCGGTTGCTCAACTACCGGCCACTCTGCTTTAGGTGTGAGGACGTGCTTGGTGCCGCTGCTTTGCACTTGGTCAGTATCAGACGTATTCAATTGGCCCAGCTTTCTCCTGGTGTTTGCCTCAACGGAGCGAATGGCGGCATAGTGTATGAACTCGAGTAGGGAAGAGAACTTCAAGGCTCTGCTTCAAGGGCGCGTCACGGGGGACTATACACAGCCCGTGCAGTGGCGCCTTCTCGTGAAGTGTCGGTCCAGATCTCATTCCCGATCTTCACCCTCAAATTTCAGCGCACATTGACACTTTGGCAACAAACTACAACAATAGCCGCTGCTGGCATACTGCGCCAAGCACGAACACGTCGTCCTGTTGGAGGACGCAAACATGGTGAGCCCGCGCTAATATGTTCTTCGGGCTTCGAGGGATTCCGGGAGGTCATGTACATGAACGATGCGCTCCATTGTCTCTGTGTTCTCAGGAAGCAAGCAGACGCATCCCGCTGTAGACAACCGATGGACGATGCCGGCATGGAGAAAATAAATATTTCCTCTTATCCCCGATGAAAACGGCTGCCGCTCCTGTGTGGCGACCTCCAAAGCAGAGATGTATCGATCTCAGTCCAACCTCACCTGATGACCGAGAAAATTCCAAGCTCGTGCCGTGCTGGTGCACAGAGCATCCGGCCGCCGGGCCGGCGGCCCTGGTCGTCTGCGGTACATGTTCTCAACAGCGCCCTGCTCGTCGCACTACTGGGATTGCTGGCGGCGTCCTTGGCAGCCGCAGCTGCTCCGGACATGTTGTCGGCAAGCGGCGTCGAATTCGTCCAAAACGAGGTGATGATACGCTCATTCGGGATGCTGCGGTTGCACTTTCTGAGGTACATACGCTTTGTACTGGTACAACCAGTACTGTAGGAATCAGCAACCTTTACCCAAAAAAGAGTTTTGAGTCGCTTCTATGAATCTATGTCCTAGAATGTTTCAGCAACGCTTGACGCGCTGTCTAATCGCTCTCAGCTTGGTGATCGATCGACGATGTTGTACCCATGATCCGCACAAGACATGAGCAGTGTTGCCACGCTGGGCGGCGTGCAAGTCCGGCCCGGTACATCAGATGAGGCCAGGCTGCCTTTGCAAGCTCCGCCGGTGACCGCTTGAGCCGAAGGCGATGGCATGCTGCCATCCCATGCATCAATTTCGATCATCAGTCTGCTGCCCATCATCATAATCATGCATGTGCACCATGGACCGAAAGCGCCACAGCAGCATCATGCTTGGGCCTTGATGCAAAGTTGACGAATTCCACCGCTGGCGCACTCTGATAATGCATTTGAGAACCGTGCCATTACCCGCTGACATGCAGGGCGGGTGCATTGTGGCCGGCCGAATGTGCCCCCGCCTGACGACTCAGCACACCTTGCTGTGGTTGGTCAGGGCACCCAGTACTCTACTCCTTGTTTGTATGCCGGATCTTGATCTGATGTTCGCCTCGGTCGCGCGCTGCAGGGCCGTCAGCTGAGCCAGGCATCGCCAACAAGCTGCCTAGCGCGCTTCGGGCGGCACTGCCGGCGCTGCACCATCCAGCGCGGTCGCACAGGCCGGTGCACATCCGTGGACTTCCCCAAGCTGTTCACCCTCAAATCGGGGCGTGTCGGTGTGCCTCTGAACTGCTGAATTCCCTCCCCTCAGCCTTGCTTGATCATCATTGAGGCGGCATGCATCCATTGCTGGAGCGGTCCGGTGCGCAGCGCAGGCAGCAAGCCTGCACGATGCAGCTGCACGCAGTCAGCCGTGCGTGCGGTATCGCCACAGTGGCAGAAGCTGACATCTGTCTGAGTCATGCGCCTGATTGAAATGCCCACTGAATTTCCCGTGTGCATTCCGTGCCTGGCAGTCGCGCGGGCCGGCATGGAGCTCTCGAAGAACTCCCGGGAAGGAGCACGCACATGCCGCCGCGGCTTCCGCAAGAGCAAGGCCGGCAACTTCAAATGTCTGCCATGCAAGGGAGCCACCTACCAGCCCAGCCTGGGAAAGACGGCGTGCTTGACTTGCAAAGCGCCCGGCCGCGTCAATGCCGCCAAGACGACCTGCTCAAGTAAGGCATCTACAACTGTTGCGAGCTGCACATTCTCGTTGTTGGGCCTGAGTGCATTATAAACACCAAATACTTGACCAGCCAACAAAGTTCAACAAATGGGGACGGAGGTGCTGTGCGCACATTGCAGCTAGTCAGATCACTTGCGCAGAGACAGGTCTATCAAAACTCTAAACGTGGCATCATCAGCATGATCAGTCAGTATGCAGGGTCGACCTGCATCTGCTCATGCACGCCTGTCACATCAGTACCCCGCTGACCATCGCCAACAGGCTTTGTGCTGGCGTCTGCTCGCAGGGCGCCCGTCTACTCGACCCTCGAACAAGCCCTCGAGAAAGCCTACGAAGAAGCCCACGAAGCGATCCTCCAAGATGCCCACGAGGTCGAAGACACCCACCCCTGTGCCCACATCTGCACTTGGCGGCCCGACCGCCGGGCCCAGTGGCAGCAGTAGCTCCGGCGAAGCATCCTTCTTGGGTCCCGGCTCCTACGCAGAAGCCACAAATGTCCCCGACACCATTCCTGCTGGGGGCAGCACGGCGCAACCCGCTATCAAGATCACCCTGCAGCCCGGAACCGCGACCGGCACCACCGCGGCCGGCACCACCGTTCTCGCCATTGGCGTGACACTTTCCGCCGCCGGCCTGCTCCAGCTGGGTGCCAACGCCCAGTTGCAGGTGCTTTGGGGACCTGCTGTGGCGTGGGGCTGGCAAGGGGCCCCGCTCACTTCATGCAACGCCAGTCTGCTTGCTGCCTAATGTTTTGAGCCATGATCTCTCTGCATCTTTGTCAGCTCTCAGCTGAGCTCCAGGTCCGCCAGTCGAGGTGTCATAGTCGGGTTTGCACCTCAGCTGCTCCGCCTCTGCTGATCTGCTCTTTGCCCTGCCTGCAGGTCGCTGCCATGCTGGCAGGCGCCGCGCAGGCGCGCGTCAAGTCGACTAGCCTCTCCTTCACGGCCGCAAAGGGTGCCGGCGGCCGCCGCCTGGTGCAGGCATGCTCGGCTACGAGCCTTGTCGTCACTGTCACCGCGTACCAGGACTTTTCCTCCTGCGCCGCATTTTCTGCAGCCGTGACGGCGCAGGTGCGTTGCTTCTGCTGCTGCTGCTGCTGCTGGGGCCCCGGCGGCGGCGGAGGCAATGGTGGAGGCAACCTCATTCGCATGCATTGCAGAGCTTGCACGGCGTCCAGCCATTGCACTCACTAGCAAAGCACAGCCAGACCGGCTGGGTACTGGATAGTGAACTAGTTGATTCTGTCAAGGCACCAGCGCCGAGGGCCAATGGCTGCCAATCCCGTTCTTGTGCTACCACAGCTGACCCCGACCGCTGGCGCTGCAGCAGCTGCTTCCTGTGCCAGCGAAACGGGCGCTATCCGAAAGGTGGTGGCGACAGCGGACGTGGCAGTGCCCTTTGGCGGCTCCATCGTCTTCCAGGTTCGCCACGATACCAGCCTTCTGCCCTTCAGCTGCCGTCAAGCACTCGTCTTGCAAACCTTGCGGGAAGTATTGTAGTTTGCGGCGCCAGTCCAGGGTCTGGGACCCGCAGCATGTGGCTGCGTCGCTGAGCCGTGAGTCGTACAAAACAGCAGGTAGAGAGTGTCAGTGCTTGGCGAGTTGTTGAAGCAATGCCTCGCTCTTGCATGCGATGCTGAGCACACACCTGCATGTCTACACCATGCATGGATCCCAAGAAACGACCTGGGCTGACAATATGCAATTCGACGCCGCAGAACGCGCTATTTACCTCCTTCACCTCCCTGGACGTAGTGAGTAACCCGGCCTGCGGTTCCGCCACCATCACAGGCCTGACGCTCGACGTGGAATCCGGTGCCGCGGCGCTGCCATCCGCTATTATCTCGGGTCTCACAACCACCGCGCCGACTGCTGCGCCCACCGCCGCGCCGACTGCCCCGCCCACCGCCGCGCCGACTGCCCCGCCCACCGCCGCGCCGACTGCCTCGCCCACCGCCGCGCCGACTGCCGCGCCCACCGCCGCGCCGACTGCCGCGCCCACCGCCGCCCCACGGCCATGCCCACCGCCGCGCCCMCCCCTGCTCCSGAWGWTGCSACGGSGATGCCCACTGCCAGCACCACTGCAGCCCCGACAGCCAGCCCCACGAGCGCTCCGAGCGACGCCGCCCCGACTACTGCGCCATCTGCCACCGAGCCTCTAATGACTGAAGGCCCCACCTCAGCGCCAACATGGATGGCGCCGACTGTGGGCCCGTCCAATCTCCCGAGGGCGTCGCCGCCAGGGACTCCGTGGCGATGCCTGCCGGGCTTTGGCTTCAACGTCGTGGCCCGCACCTGCACCAAGTGCCGCGCAGGTGGGCTGCAGCTGTCTCTGCATCCACTGACTCCTCCTCTACACTGGTGATCCGCCTCTCGTCTCGGTTTTCTGATCGGACATGTTGTGTTTTGACGTATTATGTGCATCTTAGGCAATCCTGCATTTTTTTCGAGTTTGTCATGCCCGCAGCTTGCAGCATGCATTTGTGCTCTCTATGCTCATGGCCAGTTTGCCTTTGCCCTGATGCACGTACTGCTGGCATTGATTGTACGAAGCCTTTTCAGACGCAGGGCACATGCAATGCCGCAAGACAGCAATGAGTCAGAATCTGATTCTGATGGCACTCTTGCTCGGTTGCACCTCAGGTACCGCCAGTGACGGCAGCATGCCCTGCATCAATTGCGGATTGACGAACCAGACGACCTTCTTTGCCACTGGCGCTTCCAAGTGCCAGGACTGGTACGGTTGCTGTGGCTGCTGTGTCCCCTTCTGTGACGCGGAAATGCTGGTCAAGTCAAAGGACTGAACGCTCTATCACCACTGCCTGCCTGATAACGGTTCAAACCCCCTGGCAACACACACCATCAACCAGTGATAGCGGACTAATGACACGCTGTCGATGTTTGTGCAGTGAGGTCTGCGGCGCGCCATTTGGCAATGGCGTCTGCCAAGCAGTCGGTGGTTGCTCGGCCTGTGACGCTGGATATTATACATCTGAGCAGGGGCGCTGCATACGTGCGCACCCCGCCTGGCTGCCAGTGTCAACCTCCTGCATGCTCGCAGCATTGCAGCCACATCATCGCTCGTGGGAGGAATGTTCTCTGGTGCCCTGTGCTGTTTACGACATCGCTGCTGCCTCCGTGCAATGTTGCTGGCTCTTATCCCAGAGTTTCACAAGCACGTACATATCGTTTATATGTGGCTTGTCACACATACACACAGGGTGCAAGGAAACCGAGTACAACCCGACACCGGGCGCTTCCAGCTGCTTGCCATGCGGCAACAACTGCGACGTCTGCGACTTGTTCACGGGGACCTGCGAAACCTGCGAGTCAGGCTACGGGCTCAACGCCACCGATAGCACATGCTCAGGTGCGTGCCATCAGCTGGTGTTTGTGCACCGTTGCAGCAAGGTTGTGGCATTTGAAGCAGCGCGTCACACAGCTTGCCCTACTTCAGGTGCACTCGCACCTCGTACGATGCATTATAACATCTGGACATCTGAATGCTGTCTTGATAGTAATATTGCTGACTGCCGCAGAGTGCCCAGAAGGCCAGTATGCCGGTGGGGCGGGCAGCGTTGGTGGCTCCGTGTGCCGCATGTGCGATGAGCAGTGCAAGCTTTGCATAGCCGGGTATGGTTGCGGCAGATGCGTTGACGGCTGGCAGCCGGGATTCCCAGTAGAGGGTGTGTCTGCCTGTGAGAAGTGTCCGGCGGGCCAAACCAGCATCGGCTACCTCTGCACCGACGAAGTGTGCAATGCCAAGTCGGGCGATCGGGTTTGCGACGATGAATGCTGCACCAGCGATGACGACTGCCCGACGGAGCATACCACCTGCGACCGTTGCCGCGCCGGCTACTTTGCTGCTCCATCGTTTCAAATGAACACCACATCCGCATGTCAAGGTGCGGCAAGCAATCTCGAGGTCTTGCATGGCTCCACTTTGGCACCCACTAGGTTGATGTGCATGTTCCTGCTGACATGTGTTAAGCTGTCCTGCTCTGCTATGCAGCGTGCCCCGCCGGAACCTATCGCCTGCCAGGAAACGACACCAGCAACACGATGTGCATGACGTGTGACGCACGGTGCCTGCCTGGCAGCTGCCGCAAGGTATGCAAGCTGACTAGTAGAACTCTTTTGCTATTACACGCAGTTGAGTGAGACTCTTCATGTGACGTGCTGGGCATGTTGGCACATCGTGTGTGTCATCGGCGCACATACACAAAATGAACGAAGATATGGGTACTGTTATGTTTTGGTGACTTGGTCAAGTTTGTACTTGCAGTCCAAGGGTTGCGTGCAATGGTGCGCTGCATTTTTGCAACTTGGTCATGGTGTTCTTGCATTATTGTTGCAGTCTGGAGCGCCAGATCATGTTCATCATCTTGCGTGTTATGTCGCTTTTGCAGTGAACCTGGATATGGCCCCGAAGGTGGCAAGTGCATCAAATGCGACGCGATGTCTCTCAGCGATGGAGTTGCCTCTTGCATGGGTAGGTCCCGATCCAGAGTAATGCCGCAACGAAGTGCTGACTGCCAGATCTGCTTCTCGTACTTGCAGCCAAGTCAACCATCAGTTCTGTTGCGGTGCAGCGTGCCCGTCCGGTACTGCGCCATCATTGAATGACACCGCCTGCGCTGGTGCGTGAAAAGCATTTGCTTCACGCATAGATCGGCCACCTCTCCACTCCCTCTCATCTGGTACACCCAAAACTCATGCCCTCTGAAGTTGCGATAGCAGTCAATCCGTTAGTTCTGAAGGGCATCATGTGTGCTGTCGGTGCAGGTTGCGGCTTCAACCAAACCTCCGATGGCTTTACATGCGTCAACTGCTCAATGGCCTGTGCCAACGGCCTTCCTTGCGACACGAAAAGCGGCATTTGCGGTACCTGTCCAGCAGGCCAGGCGCTGCTTTGGTCCCCCCCAAATTGCAGTGGTGAGATGTCGCTTGCTGGCGTTGATGTGCCGAGCGAGACGACATGAGCGACGATGCATGACGACCTGCTGCACATGAGCACCGTCATGCTTTCCGTGGCAACACTGTTCATGCCGAGCGGACCTCTCCTACCAGTGGTCAGTCTTCTCCGTCGCAGAGTGCCCCGCGGGCACATTCAACGCACATGGATCGGCTGGATGCTCCCCTTGCCCAGGTGGGCATGGAGATCTCGTTGCATTGACACCACATGTCCATGTGCGAACAATGTCCAAGCATCAAGCGGTGGCTGACTGTTTGAGCTTGGTGATGCAGCCGGTGCCTCCTCAGCGTCAGGTAGCACCAAGTGCACGCTACTCCCGCGCCGCTGCGTGGGGATAGATGCTGCCGGTTCGTGCGTGCAGTGCAAGCCTGGATTCGGCCTTAGCGCTAACGGCACATGCACAGGTTTGTTCCATATTGAGGCCTACACAGTTCAGAGTGTGTTCAGAGATGTTGCTGTCAGGCAACCTCCATCGAGCTGGCTTGATACCGACTTGCCAAAGATAACATTTAATTTACAATATGCTGCAGAGTACCTCGAGGGAACCTTCTCCAACAACGAGACAGCAGGGTGTGTGGCCTGTACCGCGGCCCCTGCATGCGCATCCTGCGACCCCAAGACTGGTTTCTGCGACCTTTGCGAGCCCGGCTACGCACTGCCCGACGCACCTGAAGAGGGCTCATCGTCGGACTCCCCTCCGACCTGTAATGCTTGCCTGCCGGGGCAGGCGTCTCCTGATGGCGACTATTGCGAGGGTGAGCCCTACAGCATGTCCTCATACAAATTGCCTGCGATTTGAGCAGTAGTTTTGGCTTTTGCGCGGCCGAATTCATAGCCTGTGTATGCTAGGCTATGCACGGATGTCTTTGGTGTGATCAGGTGCCACCTCGCGTCGCAATTCAGCACGAGAATGATGCGCTCTGCTCCATCCATGACTTATCTACTCTGCAGACTGCGAATACGGATTTGATCCAAGCTATACCATCATGCCGGCGAGTCCCGAATGCCTGCTCTGCGACCCCAAGTGCAGTGATGGCTCCTGGTGAGACATGCCGCCCCCTCTGACGCAACGGCCATCCCCATGCGAGAGCTGCAGCATGCATGCTTTCAAACCTGTCATGATGCTCTGAGCTTTTGAGTTTCGTCAAAGGCTTCGAGCAAATTTGCCCAGCTGCCGGCTCAGAGTGATTCAGCCAACAAGCAAGTGCCTTACTTGCGTCTTGATTCTTGGTGCAGCTCGCCTTCTCGAGGTTGCCTGCATTGTCAAGACGGCTATCAGACGGACGGCAATGGTGGGTGCGCCCGTTGCGCTCCCGGAGAGTACACGCCTCCAGAGGCCGTCGGCAAATGCGTGCCCTTTCAGGGCACATGCGCGTATCCACTTGATCCTGGCCGTGGATGCCCCTCGGTGAGTGCTGCCAAGTTCTTGCCTCACGGAATGATCCTGGTTGCATGCATGGCATAAAGGTCACATGTCAAGCCCCCGTGATCTGTACGTAATTCCGCAGAGCAATCTTGAAAACATAATATCCTCCATCTGCAATGATTGAGGTGAGATTTTCAAATTGCAAAGTGTGCGCCTGGCACGGAACCTGATGGGAACGGCGATTGCACGACGTGTGCCCCAGGATTTTTCTCGTCCGGCTTCGAATGTACAGGCAAGGACAATATGTGTCTTCCAAGGCAGCTGCCCCTTACTTTTGCTCCGTGTGTCATTACCTTCCAGCTGTGTTATAGCCTGTGTGAGTTCAAATGTTGCATTCATGGAGTTGTTATCGGGTGAAAGCAGCTGCACAGGCTGAGCGAGACATGACGTGTTACCCAGCTGATTGGACCACTTCATGTATTGTAGACTGTGGCGAAGTGGCGGGCTTCAGCATGTTGCCCGGCGCCTCAGAGTGCACGCCCTTTGGGCCAGATTGCCAACGGGACTACTCTGACTATGATGACGAGGGGGAGTATCCGTATTATGCCAGCCGCACCAAGGGCTGCACCAAATGCGGTCAAGACTTCATCCCCGTCGACGGCATATGTACCAGTGCGCAATGGCCTGACTTGCTCCCTCTATCAGTTATTAATGCCTCAGTGCGCACAATAGGACAGGCGTGACAGCACCAATATCCATGAAGCCCAAGGGAGATTTGATACGCAGGCTGTCCGACCAATGCCACGACGTTCTACCCCTACACGGAAAAGGTGACAGGGCAGCGCTGTATCCCTATGTGCAACAGCATGCCTACTGCACCAACCCAGCTGCAGGATGCGCTTGCGTCACAGAAGGGTGACTGAAATGCAATCTCCCCACACGAATGCTGCAGGTTTGCACGGAATGCGGACCGCAATGCCTTGGCAAGTGCAGCAACGGAGGGTGCTCAGGCCCCTGTGAGGCAGGCTCTGCATTCGACTACACGGCGTCTGACATCAACACTTGCAAGAGTAAGTTTGTATGCAAAGCGCTGTATGGCATTCTTGCTAGCCATTGTGCGGAGCGTCACATGAACAAGCAACTGCTGTAGAGATTTCCATTGCTCGAATAACCGTTTTGCTGGTGTTAACATGCTCGATTTCTCGTGCAGTCTGCCCTGCGGGAACTGCTTCGCCGCTGGTAGACGATGAACACAACGGCAACAATCCGTGCGTATGTGAGTCACGGCCGCAAGCTCCTCGACATGCATGATGTGTTGTCGAGCCTTGTTGCCCTATGCGACCTTGATCAATATACTTGTTGCTGTGGGCGGACAGCAGGTGATGTGCCGAGCGCTCATCAGACCTGACCTGCAGTGACGCTTGTAGTCGCCGCGCTGCGCGCAGCGTGCAAGGACGAAGATGGCTTCTCACTCGTGGAGGGGAGCACCAAGTGCACGCCATGCCAGGGCTGCCACCCCGGCAACTGCTCGCCCACTGGTGGATGTGACTCGTGCCGAGCGGGATGGGTCCCTGACCCCGCCACACCGGGCGCCTGTGTTCGTGCGCCTTTTCCTCCTCCATGTGTATCGACTCAAAAGCCAGCCTCGTTGTGGCAGTTTGCATGAAGCTCAGTCACACAGGACTGGGACATCGGTGCGATGCGCCACTTTGACATGCCCGCCAGTTGGTCCAAGGCCGAGTATGCCTCGTCCTACTTGCCGAGGAAAATGTCCCTTGCAACTCCATCACTTCACGTCATAGCCTCTAGATGAACTCGCCTTCTGATTGCAGAGTGCGATGCTGGGACCTTCAAGGCCATGGCCGGCAACAACGGCACCTGCACACCGTGCGATTGCGCTTTTGGCCAGATGTGCGACCCTGCGGCCGGCTGCTCGAGCTGCCCTCCGGGCCGAGAGCCGATGGGAGTCAATGCCACCTCCTGTCAGCTGTGCCTGCCAGGCACCGCTTCAGCCTTTGGAACTGCTTGTCAAGGTGTGAACCTTTCTAGTGCACAACCTGATACGATCTCCATCACTTGGTGCACCTGCGCAGGCCGTCACTATTGCCGCTGGTCAGAGTCGTTTGCAAAGCTTGTTGCAGCAGCAGCTCCTGATAGTTGCATGCCAGCCTGGTCGTTGTTTTCGAATGCAGACTGCGGCACTCCAGACAACGGCTTCAGCACTGTGGTGGGGGCCACAACCTGCTCGTCTTGCGATGCTTGCCAATTGATTGGATCTGAGGACATCGACTACGAGACAGGGGAGCCTGGTTGTGGGGCAACCTCGCCGTGCTCCAGGTGCGCACCACCTGCGATGTGGGGTTCGCATGCCAGTACCCGTAGACAACCGAGCCATATCAGTACCGTGCCGCGTCATCTCGCAGCTATTGGGTTTAGTTGAAATCTGTTCAGTGGGTCAGTCGTGCAGCAGCGACGGCCATGGCATGCATGCGTGCCGTGGCCCTATGGTAGTTCGTGCTCACTCTTGGATTTTGTGACCGCGGTCTTTGCTGAGTGCAGGTGCAGCGACGGCTATGAACTCACGGGGGCGGGAACTTGCCGAAAGTGCGCTGACGGCGAGTTCGCCAATAACGGCAAGTGCACGCCTTGTGATGAGAATTGCGAGGTCTGCTATCCCGATGGCTGCGTCAGGGTGAGGCGTCATTCCTGCCAAGCTTGTTTGCATATGACTCCTCGAGTGGTTGTTAATGATTTCTGCAAGCTATTATTGCTTGTGGATCCAACAAACCTTGCGGAGCTGAGGAAGAACAGAGTAGCATTTCTGGAAACTTACCCTTTTTTCCCGCGATGACAGTGCGCAGACGGCTACGAACCGGATGCCGGGTTATGTGTGGCGTCTGAAGGCTGATCGTTCAACAAGACCTGAAGACCGCCCATAATGAGAGACTGACGGCTTTCGAGCTGCGGGAACTTTTGAAGGTCTCGTCTGCCATTTGATACACCTGGTTAAAATGTTTGAAGATGATAGACTGGACTCTACGAGCCATGCCGCTTACAGCGGTCGTCAAGCACTCACGTCATCCTCATCACCCATCATTACCGTTGTGTCATTGGTGCTCGAAGTCCCGCCAGCAGTCTCGTGCACCGCCTGAAGCAACACAGGCCATTGCAAACCCCTGGCGAGTGTCGTCACTGTCGTAAAGCTGCGATGTTGATGTTTGTCAATTTCGCAGCACCGCTTGACTGCCATACCCGGTACCTATGACGCCATGGCAAACACTGCTGATAGCACGATCTACATCATCAAGACTCATGCGTTTCAGGCAATCAAGCTCCTGGAAGGCTTCTTGGCAGCTGAAGAAAATAGCGAATCGCAGACTTGCAATTCCGCCAACAACTGGAAAACCTGTGTCTGTGCATTCTAGCCCAGCATGGCAGAGCAGGCGAGACGCCGCCCCACAGCCCGGCGCCACCAGTCAGAGCGGCCCCTGCTGCTTGACGCCGTTGCCACCCGCAATCCCTGGCACACCACCAATGGAGCCAGCCTCCTCATCACCCGAGTCCAGCAACCCAGTTGTTGCCAATTCTTGTGATTTCAAGAAACACCCTAGGCGACAGCGCCAGCGGGCGTCGTGCTCAGCGGCGACCTGCCCAGCAGGTGCGCCGACTCGTCCTCGTCGTCCAAGTCCGCCTTGGTGTCCGCCTCGGCTTCTGCTGCGACGTCGTCCGCATGCTGCAGCTCCCGCAGCGCTGCCAGGCCGCCCGCACGCAGCTTGGCCACCCTGCCAGGCAGCGCCTGTGGAGGGTGCAGGGGTTGCAAGTAGGTCATGCGCGCGCTTGAGACACAAGGTGCCTACTGTGGCAAGCTCCCTGTCGATGGGCATCAACAGGACGTGCAGCCTGTTCATGTTCCGTTTCATCCCTGCTTGCCAATGATATGTTTCCATAGTAAATGGTAGCAGGCGCCTTGAAGCAGGCGCCGAAATGTGCAAGTGTACAGCAAGCCGCTGCTGGCAGCGCACAGGAACAGCTCAGGCGCATCTTCGACAGGTGGCAAGAGCTTAGTGGGGGGCGCGGCTGGCAACAGCGCACAAGCAGTGGATCCAAGGGAACAGGGACGCACCTTGACCTGGCGGCGGATGCTTTGTGCGGCGCACAGCTAACGTTGTTGCACAGTCTGTGCCGCCAGCGGCACACGGAGACGCACCATCCACAGGCAGCGCATGAGCTGCGTGAAGCAGACTGCCTGACAACGGTGCTCGGTCTGAGCGGCGATGACACACAGGGACGCACCTTGGACAGGCGGCGGATGAGCTTTGTGGACGGTCGCGCCTCTCGTTGCCCCGGCGCCATGCCTGGCGTCCATTCGAAGAGCCCAAACTGCAGGATGAAGATTGAGTTATAACCACTTGAAACAAGAGCAACGGATAGGCCGCAAACCTAATCAGGTATGATGCTAAATTAGATAGCATTTTGCAGTTTGAACAGACAACAACATCGCGCGGTGCGAGCAACACACTGTGCGAGTGGAGCATCCTCGATCAAGCGTGACTTCGCCAGTTGAGCAATGACCGGCGATCCCCTCCCCTGGCATTTAAAATCACCCCTGGAACTTGCAGGATGCAACTAGGGGAACCCAGGCAAACCTGTGGCTTGAATCCAAAGGCCCACTCGAAGTTGTCTGCGACGCATTTGACAATCAGTGTCTCGCAACGATGGAGGCACCCCCAAAGCGCAAGCGGGTACAATTGCACTCAAGCGGGTCGGCCAAGCAGCATGCGCATTTGACAAAACAGAACAGTTGACAATATGGAACAGTTCATACAGCATCAGGTGCCAAACCGCGGCTTGTGTCCGAAGGCCCGACACAATTACCTGTCAAAGTCCAATACATCAGCCCCCGCACGTCCGCGCCATCGGCCACGGCCTCCTCCAGCTGCAACGCAACACTGCTGCTCAACTCACACGTCATGTCTTGATCAGGAACTCCATTGATCCATTTGTAATCGAGGCGCAGCACTGCTGCAGCCGATCCAGCCGGGCGTACCATTGTCTAACATCGTGTACTTGCTGCATCTCTTCCCCGCTGAGCATCTAAAGTGACTGCTGGGGACGGCAATCAGATGTAGCAATCTGGAAGCTGACGAGCCTCCTGGGCGACAGCAAGCGATTGGTGCACACCGCTTTGAGGTAGGAGGTGGCCCACAGTTCGCGGCGGCTGTCGACGCCGTCGGGGATGCCCGTCTCCGTCACGATCACCGGCTTGCCGATGTTCGCCGCCCGCATCAGCGCCTGCGGTTCCCGACACAGCGTACATGAAATCTCAGACACACAGGGACCTAACATTGTTCAAGCTGACACCATGCAAGCCACTCTCGCGAGGAGGACAGCCTGGGGGTGCTGTAGACAGCACAGATGGGGACCGCACCGTGTAGAAGCCGGCAGGGTAGATGGAGTAGTCCATGTCCGTCATGACTTCCCCAGGGTAGCCCACCACTTGGCACTTCCAGTCGATCACCATCCTGCGCAAGTGCAGGGTTTAAAGGGTTCAGCTGCTTTGCTGTGCAGCATAGGGAGGCGGGGGACATCGCACCGCGGCGATCCGCACGATTCACAGTGAATCAGACAGGGACTGGGCTTGCTGCCTGATGCCAGGCCGGCCGCTGGGTCACATGTCACGCAGTCCAGCTTGTGAACATCGCCGAGCAAAGATAGCACAATCACGCCTTCATAAACATGTGGCTGCCCACCGGCGGTCGCAGGGGCGCCGCCAGTCCTCAGCACACCCTGAAGCAGTAGCCGCTGGAGCGCATCTGCAGGGAATGCGCAGCGAGCTGTGCGGCCTTCACAAACGCAGCACGCTGCAGCACCTGGAGTAGTAGTTCAGGCCGACGTAGTCCAGCGGCGGCGGGCCGCCAGGGTTGGTGTAGCTGACCGGACGCCAGGGGCCTGTGGGCCGCCACACGAAGCGCCCCGTCCGCATGTAGTCCGTGATTGCCTGCGTTTACGCAGTGCGTGAAGGAACTTCCTCAGCTGGCGCCTGGTGCTCATGAGTTTGCGTTGAGCTGCTGCACACCGCTCGGAAAGCACGGCTGGCGGCTGAGGCGGCGCCCTGTGTCGTGCAGCCACCTCGAGCTGGCGCCTCGGGGTCGCCTGCAGCGTTGGTCCGCTGCCAGACTAATTGGGACAGCCTTCGAGGCTGAGCTGCGAACCCGCCCACGCTAGAGTTGTGCAGGCCTCAAACACAGAAGCACGCCTCTGGCGCATCTACAAAATGCAGCAGGCAGCTGCCCGGCTATCACGCACGTCGTTGCCCCAGCAGGTGTCGAAAATGGGGAGCAGGATGCGGGCGTGCGGCGCCCAGCGCGTGATGCCGTCGCCGCGGTACCACTCAAACCGCATCTCGTTGTGCACCAGCCCAATCTCTGACTCGGCGCCGCCTGCGGGGCGCAATGCTTCCTGTTGTTGGAACGGGGATATTATCCATAGAGGGCTGCATGGTCGGGCCTCGCTGCGACGGCTTGCCCTTGTTTGCCTTGCAGTACGGACCAAGGCCTGCTGCCCCAGCGGCGGAGCAGTGCCTGGGGACGGGCCAGACGGTGAACACGGAAGTGGTTGCTGCAGAGTGCGCGCTGAGCGTCCCGAGGGGGGGGACTCATGCCCAAGACCGCGCCTGGCAACTCGCACGTTGTAACTGGGGGCGCCAGAGCATTGTCACAGCTGCCTGTGCGCCGTCATGCAGGGTCCCGGCTCATCCGAGATGCCGCACCCCCTCGATTGAAGCGTGGTCAGGCAGACTTGCCTGGCAGGCGCTTGATGAGGTCGTACGCGCGGCTGTGCGCGATGAGCATGTGCTTGACCACGCGGCCGGCGAGGCGGGTAGCGAAGAACTTTCCTGGCGGGAAGGAGCCAAAGAAGTAGCCGGAAAAGGCGAACACGCCCGGCTCGTTGAAAGTGCACCAGTTGCGCACGCGCGCGCCGAAGGACCTGCAGGGGAGTTGCATCGAGCCCTTTCCTTCAGAACTCGAAGGGAACAGCAAATGCGCCTGCTGACCGTGCAGGTTTTGCACGATGGCGGCCTGTGCAGCCGAAGGTTCAAGGTGCTGCCTTCGGTCATTGTGGGGCGACATGTGCACAGTGCACAGTACGAGTAAAACAGCGACCTGCACCTCACTGCGCGGTCTTTGGACTCCGACCCAAAGCAATCTGCTGACCTGTAGGCGAGCTCCGTCCAGGACAGGAAGTGCTCGATGTTGGCTTCCTTCTCGAAGCCGCCCAGGTCCTCGAACCACTGCGGGTGCACGAAGTGATGCAGCGTCGCCAGCGGCACCATCTTGTACCTGCACGCAATTTAAACACGAGATAGTTTCAGTAGTTAGTCGAAAATACTGCCGTCTCTGCAGCAGCTTGCGTTCTGCGCCATTGCTGCAATTCTCCACAGCAGGAGGTGCAGACCAGCAGAAGGCTGGAGCGGCACTAATGTGGCACAGCCTCCGTGCAGGCATGCCAAGCGGTGCTGGTGCTGGTGCATGAGACCACCCAGCAAGCGCAGGCGCGCCGCCATCAAGTTCATGCCATGCCTCAGGTCAACAGCGAGCCTTCCTGTGCATCTGAGAACCCACAACAGAACCCGAACCTACTTCTCCATGACGTCCAGTATCTGGTGGTAGCGTGCAACCGCCTCCCGGTCGATCTGCCCACGCTGCGGCTCGATGCGGTGCCACTCCAAGGAGAAGCGAATCGAGTCGAGGCCCATGGAGTGCGCGCGCGCGATGTCGCCCTCAAAGTGGGTCCAGAAGTCGCAAGACACGCCCGGCTGCGCGCAGGCATTCGCAGGATCATCAGTTGGGAGATACGTTCATGTCGGGATGCCTTGCCAATACGAGGCCAGATTGGTCAAGCCAGATGGCCAGCTTGCTGACTCTGCGATTCCGCAAGATGCAGCTGTGGCAGCAATGCTTGCAACGCCTGTGAGGTCTTGGTTCGGGTCTCGGTGGACAGTGAGGCCTTTGTCACAGACATCTGCAGAGTAGTCTACCTTGTCGCCGCCCATGATGGGGGAGCCCCCGAAGAGCGTCTTCTTGTTGCACCAGGTGTCCCAGTTACTCGGGCCTCCGCCGCTGTTCTGCCAGACGCTGATGGCGGTGCCAACCAGGAAGGGCGCTTTCTCCGCTGGCATGCCGCACGTCCGCCGCCGAAAGCCGCTGTCGCTGCCGCTCATGGCTGCGGGTGTGCAGTAGCGGGTGCGGTGCTGCCGGTTGGTCGATCGGGTGCGGTGGTGCGACGCCAGTGGGAGACAGAATCAGGATGTATGTCTCGCACCCTGGCGGTTGGGTGAAAAGTTGATGTGCCGCGGGCCAACCTGCAATCCAATACATGCTAAGCATGTAGACCGTTGATCGCTCTGATGGGCTGCTGATGTACATGCATGAACATCTAATAAGGACATTGACGTATCATATAGACCTCATGCAGGGCTCGGCGAGGCCTCGGCAGAGTCTCACCCACCCTTCGTCGTGGTTATGATCAGTTGACACAGTCAGCGCCGGCGTCGCCAGCCACGTGCTGCAAGGCGTTGAGGGCGATCGACGAGTCTGACAGAACCCCGAACATGCAGATGTGTGCGCATCTGCGCCACTGCACCTCCGGCTTGGGTACACAGAAGCAGGAAGCCGAGGATGTCCGACTGCATGAGTGCATGTTCGCAAGGGTGCGCACTAGCGTCCCGAACGACACAATCAGACACAATGCCGGGCATGTAGCATGCAGTTTGCGCTGTGTGAGTCAGTCAGCAAAACTCTTATAGCTTACAAACATGCTCAGGCAGATGGCGCAGCGTCTGGCGCCGCGCCTGGCGCCCGCGGTCCAGGCGACAGGGGGTGGCATCCACTCTGCGGGCCTTCACACGTCGCCTCCCGCAGGTGCAGCATGCCTCATAGCATTTGAAATGCGGCTGGGCATCGACTTTGCATCATTCCCTTGATTGCATAGCGCATCTGGTGGCCTTTCATTGTGGCCATCCTGCTATCATACACCTTTGAGGGCCTGCATGGTGAAGATGACACACTGATGAATCGCCGATGCACCACTGCTTGTCAGAAAGTGCCATCCAGACTGGAAGTTGCACACGCCACATGACCCCTTTGCCAAGAGTGCTCGCGCCCACCACCGGCGCAGGCGCTGTGCAGCAGCTGTCTACGGAGCCCGGCGACATCCAGAAGGAGCCGGGGCAGTGGGCGCAGCGGCAGTCGCCCAAGGACTGGGCCAGCGGTAAGTGCTCATATGCCGTCGGCATGCGCAGTTGTGCGTGGCGCGGGGGCTGCCAACCTGGGGCTGCAGCCTGCACCGCGCGCCGTGTCACATACAGGCGACATGCATAGCGACCCCATTCGCCGCGAGCGAACGTGCCAGCATCTGTCCATGGGCTGCCAGCGAGCAGTTGCCATCACAGCCGCGCCACTGTGGCTTCTTGAGGCGCCTGGGTGCATGCCTGCAGTGCTGGACGAGAGCGCAAACACGCTGTTTCTGACGGAGATGTTCCGGGGGCTGGGCTACACGCTCAAGTCGTTCTTCGACCCCAAGGTCACGGTGAGCCTGCCGGCCTGCTGTCCCCGAGTTCTGTCCGCAACCCACAATTAGGTCATGGTCCTGCAGACCTGAGGCCGCCGTTGGGTGGAGGGCGCCGTTGCTACGTGAAGATGGCTGCTAGTTCCTGTGGTGTCCATCAGACCAGTCACACTGCTGGGGAGGAGCTCATTGCATACTCACGCTGGGCGCGATCCCTGCTGCAGATAAATTACCCCTTTGAGAAGGGGCCGCTCAGCCCGCGCTTCCGCGGGGAGCATGTTCTGCGGCGCTACCCCACTGGCGAGGAGCGCTGCATCGCCTGCAAGCTGTGCGAGGCGGTGGGTGCCCTTTCTACTGCTGCTGTTGCAGCGGTGCTGGCCTCGTTGCCGCTGCCCGCTCAGCCGCCACAGTGACCTTTGGCACATGAAGCGCGCTCACAGGCATTGCCATCCCAAGCTGCTCGAGGGGACGCCTGTCGATTGTTATCTGAGGCGAGTCCCGTGTATGCTGCAGGTGTGTCCAGCGCAGGCCATCACCATTGAGGCGGAGGAGCGCGAGGACGGCAGCCGGCGCACAACACGGTGCGTCACTCTTCAACTCTGCCATTTGAGTTACCTGCGCCTGTGTTCTACTCTGCACAGGTGTTTCGCAGTTCACATGTGCAACACTAAACCTCACGTCGATGCAAAGCGCTACAAAGCCGCAATCTAAGCATCCGCAGAGATACATGCACTTCGTGGCATCCCATCCAGTTGAATGTCCAATATGACATGCCGCGCTTCATACTGACCTTTTTCTGCTTGACTGCGTGTCAGATACGACATCGACATGACGAAGTGAGCTGCTACACTGCTGTGCTGCGGCCTTTTGTCTCGTGTCTTGTGTCCTGTACTGCCATTGCACATCTGAGGCACCTCCCATGTCCCTGCCTAAGCATTGAACGCGTGACGATCCAAAAGCATATAACTGATAAGTTTTCCTTCTGCTTTGCAAGGTGTATCTATTGTGTGAGGCCACCGAACTGCTCGACCTGCCTTCGGCTCATGTTCTGTGCTCACGCTTGACACTGTACCATGCCTGAGATTTGCTGCTGTGTCTGGGGTAAAATTGTTGCGCCTGCTGACCTGGCAATACTCACACACACTCACAGGGCTTCTGCCAGGAGGCCTGCCCCGTGGACGCGATCGTGGAGGGTGAGCACAAACGTTGTGCACGGATGTGGTGACCATGTTCTGTACGGTGCATCATGCGCTTTGTACATATCACTTCTATCACTGAATTTGTACTTGACTATTTAACGATTGCAATTATATCATGTATTTTTGTGCAGTTTTGAGCCACGCATATGCGAAAGCCAATTTCACCTGCGTGCCACAATGCAGGCCCCAACTTCGAGTACGCCACGGAGACGCACGAGGTTTGTGTCAGGCGGCTCAATATGTCCTGACGCCAGCCAGTGTTCAATGTATGTAGCTGCATTTCATGCTTGATCTTTCCACTTCAGGTTTTCTGACCTGGCTGACCCTTTGCAGGAGTTGTTGTACGACAAGCAGAAGCTGCTGCAGAATGGTGACAGGTGGGGCTCGCTGTGTTTCTTGTGGCGCCTCCACTTTGTCAGCCACAGACTGTGAACATGCAGCGCAAACCGGCCGTGCTTGAGCTGACCTGTTGCTAGCCCTTCTCCTTGTTAAAGATGTGCAACTGCTGCCGGACAGGTGGGAGGTGGAGATTGCAGCCAATCTGCGCTCAGAGGCACAGTACCGCTGAGCCACGCCGTCCAGCCGGCAGCATGCCGATGGCTACCTGTTGTGCTGCCAGCCGCCCACCGGCGCAGACAGGAGAATGGGGCTGGCAGGGTGGGACAAAATTCCTGGGCTGGCGAGCGGCCCGGTTGCACCTCGAGAAGAACGAACCTGTTCTGATGCCAGACCGAGATGCGCTCCCGTGCGCACAATGGGATCCCTTTGTATCATACGGCAACACTTGCGATTTTGTTTGCCTTTGCACCATGTAAGCTCATTCACTGGTGTTCCGGCATGCCTATCTCAGATTGCCAATGCTTCATTAATTCCATCAAACAGGTGTTGCTGCTTTTCTGGATGTTCCTCGCTGACAAAATTGTTATTTCAGCTGCTAGCAGTACGTTCCCTAATCTGGTACCGCTCATCACGCCTTCTGTAGCACATGTGACCGGTACTCCCCCAGCGCCCAGATAGGGAAGATGTTCCTGCGTAGTACAAGCCTCCAGCCTCAGGACAAACCCTGCAGACCAGATTGGCAACCACAGGCTGCGTCACCTGCCGCAGTGTTTGCTGTGAGGTCCCACAAGCACGACCAAATCGAGAGCCGATCTCTGCTCCTGACCTGTAGTTGGCGTAGGTGATCATGCAGTTGCGGTTGAAGACGCCGCTGATGTGCTGCTGCGGCCAGTCGCCATCGGGCTGCTGCGCCCGCAGCAGGCTCAGCGCCGCCGCCTCCATGGCCTTGTCATCGCGACACCCACCGCGCACGAGCGTCAGCAGCGCCCACGCAGTGTTGACCACGTGGCTGGCCTCCCCCTCCAGCTGCGAGTACACCTGCGCAGGACAGCCATCGCCATCAGGCGCCTGTCCATCAGTGGCGTCTGCAAACTTCAAGGATAGTCGTGTCTGGGCTCTGCCGCACTGAGCACTCATTGGGGGTCGTTTGTGGCGGAAGGAGTCGGGCCCTCCAGCAGCCACTGGCAGGGTCCTGATCAGCGAGCCAGCAGGAGCTGGTGTTAAGTCCTCAAGCTGTGGGCCCAGGGCGCAACAGACACACATCGAAACAAAGCCGTCCACACCTTGTCCTGGCAAGACAGGTAGCTCTCGCCCCAGCCGCCGTCGGGTCGCTGCACGCCCAGCAGGAACTCGCACGCCTTGGCGATCGCCTGCGCGGCAGCAAATACACCTTTTGCTGCAGTTGAAACGTCCGTGCTACAGTCGTCTCACTGCAGGATCTCAGCACTGCTTGTAGCCGATGCGGTGGGGACACCTGGCCTGAGGAACTTGCTGCCTTTGGTGAGTGGCACAGACACGACTGAACAGCGGCACCTCACAAGCGTGCACAGCCTGTTCACCCACCTGTGTGGAGGCCTTGCAGGGCGCGGCAGCGGCGAGTGCCTCCACGCCGAACCAGGTGCCGTAGGTGAAGCAGACGCCCCAGGAGCCATACCAGCTGCCGTCGGGGCGCTGGATGGACAGGATGTAGTCGCGCCCGCGCTCCAGCGCCGCATTCACCTCCTCCCACCGGTGCTCTGTGCGGTGGCCAAGGGTCGCTGACATGATTGCAGAGTCAACCTAGATGACGTATCATTGCCTTTTGCAAGCAGCGGGCGGCAAACAGCACCTGCGGCGGTGCCAAGGACTTCAGACATGGCCCGCCTGTCAGGGCCTGGACTTCTGGCAGGCAGGTTGGGAAAAACATGAAAGCTGCTGGAACGTCTCAAAGAGGTTTGGCAAAGGCTTGCCTGGGTGCTTCTCGGCAAAGGCGGCGAGGGCGGTGATGCACGCCGAGGAGCACTCCACGTACGAGTAGTCCACGATGATGTCGCCGAATGTCTCTGCCGGGTTCAGCACCTGCGTTTTGTCATCCATACTTTGACGCTTTGGGGCAGTCGGATGAGTTGCAGCGCGTCCACGGCAGAACCTTCAGCTAGTAGCAGACTAGCGTTACAGCAGGCTCGAAGTCTATACTCGAAATCTAGAGTGCTGGGCGGCAAATGTTCAATGCGCCACTGTGCGCACCTCAAGCGCGTGGAAGGAGCGCGTGTTCTCGTAGGTGGCCCACCCGCCGTCGTGGTTCTGGTACGACATGATGACGTTGACGGCGTCGTGCAGACGTTCCTCCGGCAGCGGCGGGCCGCCGCGCTCCGGGCCCAGGTCCTCCAGAATGAGCACCGCCTTCAGGCCTGGTGCGCAGAGCACAGCGGGCTTTGCGTGTGTCCGCTCTCGATGCTTGAAGCTGCGAAGCTGGGCGGCAGCGGGGTGCTGGGCAGGACGTGCACAGCCTGCGACATGCTGCATGAGCGCAGCGGATGCAGCGTGCGCGGGCGCTGACCTGATGATGTCGTGAACCTGGGTGTGAGCACACAAGGTGCGGCCAGGGCTGTGACCGCTGCAGCCCGCAGAGGCGCGGGTGCTGCTGTGGACCCTGGAGGTGCAGTCTTGGCAGGCAGTGCGTAGGTGCGAGCATGCGAGGCGCGGCGTGAGCTGCGGCGGCGATGATTGATCAGGCGCCCACCCTCGGAGGTGCAGTCGGAGATGGGCCAGCCGTGGTCGCGCGTGCTGAAGGGCCAGGCGCCCTTGCTGATGTGGCGGTACCATTTGCTCATCGGCCCCGGCACATCCTCCCGCGCCTGGCGCATCATGAAGGGGCCGGCATCTCAGGATGTGCCACCAGAGTTATGAAGGTGCCCCCTGTCCTGTCAGGAGCCTCCAGCCTGACCAGTTCACACCCAGCAGCCGCTCCTTTGACTGGCAGCCCCACAGGTTTCAATTACCACACAGCAAACATTATCTTGACTGGCAGGAGGCACGAGTAGAGGTCCAACAAAGACGCCCAAGGCCGTTGCAGAGATGAAAGGACCTGGCTGGCCTCGATGAAGGAGCCAGCGCGCTTGAGGCTGTTGCCTAGGTGGTCGCCCAGCTTTGTCGCCGCAAGCGCCTGCACCGCAAACGCGGTGTCCCACAGCTGGCTGCCGTTGTAGCCCTGCGACCAGAGGACGACTCTCGTCGGCGTGGAGACGTCCGCTTTGCAAAAGCTTCAGCATCCACGATGAACGCAAGCACTTTGCACCTGAGACATCTGAGCACTGCTGCCCTAGCACGAGCTGTTGGGATGGCACGCCAACATTGCGGGTGGTCAGAGACGCAACATTCTCTCGGTCTTCTGCCGGGCCAGATCAGCGGTCCGGTGGTCATGTACAAGGGTTGAGACAGCTCATTCAGGAGTGCGAGCCGCACCTGCATCTTCATGCCGTCCTCGGCCATCCATAGGTAGTCCGGCATGCGCGCCAAGTGCCTGCTCCCAGTAGCGATGAAATGCCAATGATGCACGCCTCGATCACCTTGCATATTTGCTCGTTCCAGGATGCATCGCCACGTAGGCTTCGAGCCACAGCATGCCTTGCCGCCATTGACGGCCATCGACGCCATTGACTTCTGAACGCCATTGACGTCTGAATCAACTGCGTGTGCGTGCAGTCCTTCGTGCACACCAGAAGCGCTGATGATGTGAGACCGAAGAACTCTGAATGTGGCAGGCCGCACCGCTTGAAGGGCTCGCCATTGGGATCCTCCAGCCAGCATGCCAGCGTGTTGATAACCTTGTTGACCGGCCCAATGTTGATGTACCGTGTGTTCTCGTCCTGCGGCACAGCACCACACGTGTCAGTTTTGAACCTGCAGTTGGGCGGCATGTGCAGGTCTGCAGCATTGCGGACCTCGGTACAGCCGGCACGTGTGCCCGTCTTCGGCTTTGACTTGCGCTCGCAGCTGGCGAGAGGAAGTCACCAGCACGCATCGTGCTGTAGTCCGTGCTGCGTGGCGGGCGTTGCACCCAAATGTTGCACTCTGACAGAATCCTGGCGGCGAGCTTTTTGTCGAAAACCCAAGAGAGACGCGCGCACCTCATAGTGCACGTGGCGCATGACCTCCGCCAGTGCGGCCTTGCGCAGCCTAGTGCCCTGGATCCAAGGCTCCAGCCTCGAGAGTGTCCACCAAAGCACGTCCTGCAATGACATGGCGACTGGGTTAGCGCAGTCTGGATCGACATGTCGGGTGTGTGCAGAGGCTCGAGGCACATAGGGCTGTGCCGCAGCGGCCCCCGGGTGAGCGCGCCAGCGTCGGCTGTCTCGGGTGTCCAATGTCGGGGGCAGGCCCTCGTAGATGCAGCAACTCGCGCACTAACATTGCAGCTGCCGAAGCACTCGGCACCCAGCCTGAACTACATGCCACGAGGCGCTGCGCGGCAGGAACCTGCGGTGTCGCTGCTCGCCAGGAACTTGGGCCAGCTGCAGCAGGGCGACAGATTACCCTCCACGACCAAACATCAGTGTCACTCCAGGATCGTGCTGCACCTGGAGCTTGGGGTGCGGGTAGTACAGGTCCTGTTTGGCGCACTGGTTGCGGGCGGCGTCCCAGTCGATGCTGCTGTACGGCTTCGGGTACAGCTCCTCCTGAATGGCCGCCGTCAGCGGGGTGCGCCGGCAGGAGCCGCGCACGCCCCACACGTAACTCATTGGCAGGTACACCTGCGGTCAGCAGCATCCGTGATGAGGTGTTGGCCCGTCAGAAGCCTGTGCAGATGCCGCTCAGCCACCACATGTGGCTCATTGCAGGTACCTGCAGGCAGGGATGGGTGTCAGATTCGGTCCAGCTGAAACGTGCAACTGACAATCGTGCCCGCTGGCGCCTTGAATAGGCCACGAAAGATTGGATGATCAGCAGTGCACACGATGGTGAGAGGCCACACACGGTGAGAGGTATGCAGATGCATGGCCGAGGTTGGAAGCGTGCTGCACTTGTCTGCAGTGTAAGTGCGTGCGCAGGGACAGCCAGGAGGAGCCACGATCAGGCAGAGACTACACCAACTTCAGAGTTCATCCCGCTGTACACCTTGCCTCAACCTCAATTACCCAAAGAGGAAGCTGCGCCACATGCTCCTGTGCCTTGACAGATGGCGCACCATGCGGCAGTGGCACCAAAAGCGCCCCGGGTGCACGTAGCCGATGCCGGTCCACTTGGCAAAGGGCAGCAGCCACATCTCCGGATTCAGCGGGTTTTGCCCCTCCCACTCGTACACGCCCAGCACACTGAGCCAAAATTTCCCCCAGGAGGTGATATACGTTGCGCCGCCGAACTGGTGTATCTGCGGTTGCAAGGCGGATCGGATGGGTTTGCGCGCGGATCTGCGGTGCAGAGGGGGCCACAGGATGATTGCTGCCATTGAAAATCAGTGAGCAGCACTGCAGCCTGAGACGGCCACCGGAGGATATGCTCGGTTGCTCGTGCATGCTGAGCATCTGTGCCAGGTCGCCAGAAGGAGGCTGCACAACCCTGCTGGCGACCTGATGCTTGGCGTCTGAGCCGCTGATGGCAGGCAATGCTGTGCAAGGCATGCAGCCGGGGCGTTGGGCAAGGAACGCACCCAGGCGCGCGCCTTCGCGGCCACCTCGTGGTCTGCCTCCACACCCAGCAGCCGCAGGCTCACGTAGCTGCGGGGCAAGCGGCACTGCCGTGTCAGCAAAGGTGCCGTGCTGGACAGAGCAATTCCATCAAGATTGCCGAAGGACTCTCTCCGGACAGAAAGGACATGCAAGACGTGCAGTGAGACTGGCACCGGCTGCATGGCCTTCAGCATCAGCCGACCTGAGCACGGTGCCGAACATGGTGGAGTGCCCCTCGATGTGCAGGCCGTAGCCGCCGTCGTCATTCTGGTGGTTCACCAGGTAGCGGACCATCTCGTGGGTGTGCGCCGGCGACAGCACCGTGTTCAGCGCCCCCGTCGTGTACAGCGTGATGATCATGCCGGGCATCAGGAACATCGGGCCGCCATAGTCCCCTGGCCAGTGGCCGTCATCCGCCTGTGCGCATGGCGGATCAGCTGACCGACCCCATGGCGTGCGGCAGCTGTCGTGGGTGCTCCCGGCCTGAGCGGCCACGCGCGCTCAGGATCATGCACGCATTGCTGCCGGAAAGTGCGTATGCATGCAGCCAAGCATTTCCAGGTCTTGTTCATGACATGACTACCACCACGGCAAACCCAAACGGCGATCTGTACCTGCAAGGTGGCGTAGTAGGCCGTGGCCGCCTTCAGCGAGTCCTGCACGTCGACATCTGTGACGGCCGCAGTCTCCAACAGCTTGCCGCCCGGTACCCGTGGCAGCGAGCGCGTCTTGCGCTTGCTGCTGCATGATCGCCGGTACAGCAGGTCGCTGGAATGCTTCTGGTGGTGCCGGTTCGCCGCAAAGTCCGCCCGCAGCTTCTCTATTTCCGCCCGCTCCTTCTTGCTGCCGGCGTCCGCATCAAACAGCCACTGGTGTCGGCCCTGGTACCCGTTGAGCGTGCTAGCGTATGGGTGGTTTGGCGCCTCGTCTGCTACCGCGCAACGCCACATTAGTGATCCGCTCGCTGATTACCAGAAGACTGCTTCAGATCCCGTGAGCGTCAGATCCCATACGGCGGGATGAGACACGGGATGCCGGACGCTGCCCTGTGCAGTAGGAGTTCCCCTGAGGACCAGCCATGAGGTTTGTGACGTGCAGATGCATCTGAAGCGATGATCCAGTGCCTGTCTGAACATCTTGAGAATAGATCTCTGAGATCTTGTACACGTGGGCTTTCGGAGTCTCGGCAGGAGCAGGCGCGCTGCGTTTATCACAATTCCTGTTTCGGTGGACTCGAAGTGGATCTCGCAAGCTCGTCATCATGTCGCTGGCTGTGCAGCACCACGGCAAAGGAAAAGTGCGAGTCGGCCGGGTCTGGCGTGATGGGCCGGTCCACCACTTCGTGGAGTGGAGTGTCAGCACGATGCTGGACAGCGACATGGCGCACGCGTATTTGAAGGGTGAAAACACCGACATGGTTGCAACAGACACGCAGAAGAACACGGTGAGCAAATGCGAACCAGGCGTCTAGTAACCCTAGTTGTGTGAGGCACCTGCACGGGGCACACGCCTTGTGATCGCAGCGCCGAGAGTCGGTTGCTGGGGGTACAGGCGCAAAGATAGTGCGGTTCAGATGCGTTGCAACACTGGGGTGAAACGCGTGTGCGCGATGGGGTTGCCAGGGCTAACATTCGGGGGAGCATGAGTTGCTCAGCGGCGCCTGCAGCCCTTTGCACGCCTGATGCTCAGCCGGAGTTTTCTTGCAACATCATACGAGAATCGCATGAACTCTAGACACGCTGATACCAATCCAGATCGGGCGAACCTTAGTCATTGCTTGCTGCAAACCATCCCAGATCGGTGCACGACATGATCAGCACCGCATAATGAAGCTGAAGGCTGCTAAAAGATGCAGTTCTTGCAAATACCTTTCGATGCTCAACCCTATTGGCACCAATCGCTGCACGCAGGTGTACTACGTCGCAAAGCAGTGCAGCCAGAAATGCTCAGCGGAGGAGTACGCCATCTCGCTGGCGAAGCACTTCGTGTCCACCTACCCCGGGGTGCGGACCATACTGCGAGAGCTGAGATGTCTGTAGCGCATGACGGCACCCGCTCATCACAGGCGGCATCATGCACAGGCTGCTGCTGCTGCTGCTGCTGCTGCTGCTGCCTGCTGCTCGCCATCCTGCAAGAGTGCATGGTGATGCTTGTCAGGTGACGAAGGCGAAAGTGTGGGTGGAGCAGAAGCCCTGGAAGCGGCTAACAGTTGATGGCCAGCCGCACGACCATGGTGCGCACATCCATTCTGCGTCCTGAGCAGCATGACATGCAGCGTTAGCGAGATCGGCAGTCCCCTAGTGTGACTTGAGCTGCTGATGCGCAGGTTACTCTGTGTCCGGCTCGGAGATCCGCACCACGCATGTGACGGTGGACAAGGCGGGGAAGACAGAGGTCATCAGCGGTGCGTCAGCCAGACAGCCCATCTGTGCCAGCTGTCCATCCTGATGTAAACGCATGGTCGCCTGGCCGCCTCCTTGTCTTTGATTCCCACGGATCATGCACCTGAGCCGTGGTAAATCAGCAGGGGGAATTGACTGTCTGCCTTGCATGCCTGCTCGCACAGGCGTAAAGAACTGGCAGGTGCTGAAGACGACGCAGAGCGGCTACGAGGGCTTCCTGCACGACAAGTTCACTGTGCTGCCCGACACCAAGGAGCGTATGGTGGCTACGTCCATCACCTCCACCTGGAAGTGCGCTTGCTCGCACCTGTGCTGCCTTCAGGGGGAGATGCAGGCGTTCGAAAGTCGACGCCACCGACTGAAGCATGCACACCAGCAGGCAATCATGTGACCTGTCCCAGCGCCTGCACGTATGTGTGCTCTCGCGCCTGCTCAGAGACGCAGGGGGAAGATGCAGGGGTGGGCTGCGCGATTGCTGCGCTGCTGGACGCAGGTGGCAAGCAGCCACGTCATCTGATGTGCGCTCAAAAGGCTTCGCGGCTGTCGTCGCCCAGGTACTCGGGGTATGTGTCGGACTATGATGCGGCGTTCGAGGGCGTCAAGGCCGGCATAGTGGAGGCCTTCTACGGGCCGCCGCACAAGGGCGTCTTCTCACCGTCGGTGCAGTTCACGCTCATGGAGATGGGCAAGGCCGTGCTCGCAAAGTGCGCCTCCTGGTCCAGCCCTGACTTTGCCTGTCAGTCTTTCGCAGGCAGTCCAGACACACAACATAGCAGTCTATGTGACACTATGAAATGCGCAGGTTTTTGCGCGTCTGGTATCAGACTGGCATAACAACGACATTCATGTTGAGCATCGGCCTCCCGTTTGCAGGGTGTCTTCGGTGGAGTCCATCTTCTTCAACCTCCCCAACATCCACTTTCTGCCCTGCACACCCGTCACCAGCAAGGTGCGTCACAAAACCTCAAGGCCACAGGCGCTGTGTAATGTGCAGGCTGGCGCCCGCAGCAATTGCCGGCTGTAGCTAGGCACGTGTACTTATCTGAAAAGCTGACCTGCGAACTGCAGTTCGAGAACGATGTGTACATTGCAACGAGCGAGCCGCACGGCAACATCGAGGCCGTCGTCACCCGCAAAGACGTGCAGCCGCACTCCAAGCTCTAGGACAGCTGCCGTCGCATCGCGCCAGTGAGGATGACCCGCTGCGGTCGTCGCAGCAGTAGCCCCAATATCTGGCCTTGCGCAGAGATTGGGAGTTGCCGGACTGGTGTTTAGATGCAAACTCTGCCGCCATTGCAGCATGAGAGTGCGAGAGTGGTGGGCATGTCCCTGTACAATGTCCTTGCTCTCTGCGACTCTGCAGGAAGGGTTTGGGCAGTGCTCTTTGGTTTATTCACGTTGTTTTGTGGTGTGCCTCCATGCCGACTTTAGCTAGAGAAGCTCGGGAAAGATTCACAGAGCGCAACCCTGGAAAGCACTTTCAGGGTTCGTCCCGTCCTCTGTCAAGCCTGCAGACGTATGTATCAAACCCTCAACCTTGTCACTCACACCCGAATGCCTATGACCCAGAGTCCTAGTCCGTGGTGACCAGCATCTTGCGCTGCTTCTTGCTCTTCATCATGCGCTTGAGCGTCGCATTATTTGTTATTTTCTGGCCCTTCAACGACTTCTTCACGTTGGCCTCCTTCCGCTCCTTCACCGCCTTCCGCCGCTCCCGCTCCGCCTGGACAAGAGGCAACGTTGCACTTCCGTCAACAGCCAAAGAAATCCGCGGCATCTCACAAAGGCAGCAAAATGTCCAGGCTGCTGCGGCACCAATGCGCCGCTTGTGGTGCAACTACCCGCATCTTGCAGGTGCCGCCGGGGCTGCGCAGAGCATCACCAAGAGCCGGAGGCAGAAGGCGTTACCCCCTGCCTGGCACGGGCCGCACAGCCGTGGGCGCCACCACGCACAGGCCCTCTCGCCCTCATGCTTAGCGCAGCAAAGTGTTGCAGGCGGCAGCGCTGCAGCGAGGTTGCACAGCATCCGTGCTTACCGCAAGCTTGGCGTTGTGCTCGGCGCGCGCCTCGTCCTTTTGCGCCTTAAACAGCTTCGCCTCCGCCTTGTCTGCCATCTTCTTCTCCCAGCTGGTTTTTAGGATGGGCGTCCCTGTGGAGCTCATGCGCGGCGCCGACGCCTTCCAGTTCTTTCCCGACACCTGCGCACGGCCAACAGGGTGAGTCTATCCCTCGCCCCTCAGAATGCAACCCGTCGGCGCTCTTACCAGATGTAGCAAACCCATGTGGCATACGACCTGTGCGGTGCACTGCAGCGCATCATGCTGCGGCTGGCGCACTACGCCTGGCATCCGTGTCAGCAGGGAGGCGCCGGTTCACAGGATCACAAGATAACAGGATTCGGGTCGCCTCAGCATGACAATGCACCGAGCAGTGGGCGACTGACGAGCGCAGGCTGCGCACCCGGTTTGCAAGCTTCACGCGCTTTGCCTCTGCGGGCTGGGCGGCGCCGGCTGCCTCATCGCCACGCATCGCAATCTCTGCCTCCTCGATGGCCACCTGCGATCCCATCGATCACGGAGCTGTAAGGTACGGTGTGGAGTGGGTCGCCTCTTTGCTCCAAGTTATGCGAACATACACATGTCCAAGGTGCGCACGGTCAAGCCATGCACGGCATGCAGGAGGTGCCGGCAGCGGCCCCACCTGCTCCGCGTAGTCATCCAGCTTGCGTTTGCGGGTGTCCTTGTAGCCCTTCGGCGCTGTCGAGGAGTTCCGAAAGTCGTAGGTCGCGTGAATTGGCATCTGCGGCGGCACTGGCACGGTCTCCTGGACGGCCATGGCGCCGGGCTGTTGTTGTTCGCTCAGGCCAGCGGCGAGTGAACTCCCGAAGATTGCTCAGTGATTGTGCCGAGATAGATTGACTGCGTTGCTGCCAGGAACAGCTGCCAACTCGTCAGCGGGTGCTCTCGTCAGAAGGGATGGCCTGCGGAACAGTGCTGCATGACCTGCTTGGTAAGTCGGCAAACGATGCGTCCTCGTCAACAGTGGTTTGGAACGTCGTAAAGTAGTCTGGGCCGGGCCGCAAACACTGCAATTTGCAAGTGCGTTGCGCAAAAAGCCGCCGTGCTCACGTGCAAAGTCGGACAGGTTTTTGCGTTGGGTGTCGTGAGGCAAGCTTGGACCACATTGCCATCCAAACATTCTATAGATTGCTGCTGATCCACACACGATGGCAAGCTACGGCCAGCCGCCCGCGCAGCCGCAGCAGTATGGACAGCCCCCTCCTCAGTATGCATCACAGCCTCCCCAGCAGTCGTATGCTGCGCCACCGCAGCAGCAGGCCTACCAGCAGCCACCATACGGTGGCCCGCCAGCACAACAGCCCCAATATGGCGGCCCGCCGCAGCCCGGAGCGGGACCAGCGTCTCAGTACTCCTCATACGCTGTGAGTGCGATTGGTGATCGACACAGTTCATGCGACGAGCTCTCCTGCCGCCATGGTTCGCACCTCGCGCAGAGGTTGTACTGAATCTGCGCACAAGATCCGCACGAAACATGTGCCATGCTACGGTGTTGGGTACACCGGGTCCGCACACTTGCGGCAGCGCTGCAACAATAGTCGCAGCCTCTGTCAGCCGGTATGCCGTTTGCCTGCTTCGCAGCCGCCAGGTGTCGGACCACCGGGTGGGCCAGCAGGGCCGGGCGGTGCGCCGCTGGGCGTCGGCATGAAGCGGTCCTTTGACGAGACCGGTGGCGAGGCGATCGCGCCAGAGGCAAAGCGGCAAGAGCCGCCCGGACCGCCGGAGACGGTGCTGCGGCTGCTGGTGCCGGTGCGGCGGGTTGGCGCGATCATTGGCAAGCACGGCATCGTGATAAAGGAGGTGAGTGGCGCGGGTTGCACCTGGCCTGGGCTCTGTCACTGCATTGCAGAATGTCGTAATCAAATGGTCGCTGCCGCCACAGACACTCGTATCACGAGGTTGCGCAATGTGGACTTGAACTTGGGTGTCATGCAGATCAAGGAGGCGACAGGGTGCCGAATGCGGATAGTGGAGGCGGTGCCAGGGGCAGACGAGCGCGTGGTGGTCATCTCCTCGCACGATGACCCCTCACAGGACAGGAACGCCGCAGAGGTGAGCACGCCTGATTGGCGGCTGGGCATGCGACCAAGGAGGCGACAAGCAGCCCACCTCGTGCCAAGCTGCAGCTTGCACGCTGCACGCTCTCGAACGAGCACTCGAGCAGGTCACGGCGGTTCACCTGGGCATGCACGAGCAGGGTTCCAGGCAACTCGTGAGCCCTTCCCATCATCTCCATCTGTGCAGCTGGGCCTGTTTGAGGTGCACCGGAGGGTGATCGAGGGCGAGGAGCCAATGCCGGCGGCGGCGGGGGCCCCGCAGGGCATCCTCACCCGCATGCTTGTGTGCCACTCCCAGGCCGGCAGCATCATCGGCAAGTGAGTGGTTCTCTCCACTGGCTTCCCTGCTGCTGCGTCTGGATGCGGTTCCAGAGGGCCTGATGGCTGATGCGGCTGCTCGCCATGTGCCCAGACATTGCGCAGCATTGGACTGTAAGTCGCATCCAGCCATGCAGGCTTGTTGATCCTTCCGAGCGTCGAGGCGTGAGACCGAGCATGCTGTCGGCCACTGCCTGCAGGAGCGGGGTGCAGATTAAAGAGATCAGGGACATCAGCGGTTCGCATATCAAGATCCTGCCGCCAGACGAGCTGCCGCCGTGCGCGCTCTCTAACGACCGCGTCGTCCAGTGCGTCTCTTCAGCTATCATATCTGCTCGGTGCTCGCATGTGCGATGGCTGCCGCGGCACTAGCACTGCTGGGGCGCGGCTTTGCCTCGAAATACCCCTTGCGGCGCGCCAACTATGGCAGCATAGCCTGATGGGCCTGTACAATGCCAGGCATGCCGCTTGCATGGGGTGAGACACCAGGCCTGACAATTGACAGCAGGGTGTCACTGCCGAATCCTGAGGGCTTGGGGCCGTGCGGGCTGCAGGATGGTGGGGCAGCCGGTAGCGCTGGCAAAGGCGCTTGGGGAAGTGAGCCGCATCATCCGGGCCAACCCGCCGAAGGAGCGGCCCGGTGGCTGCCCGCCCTCGCTGTCTCGGATCACAGGTGCGCGGCTGGTGCCTGTGGTGCTGGGGGCGGCATGGCTCGCTGGGTTTTGTGGGCTCGTGCTTCCCGCAGGCACTGCTGCTGCGGTCTTCGACGTGTCCTTGACGTGGTGGAAGCAGCAGCGTCTCCACGCCTGCACGCCAGTGCCGTCGCATCCACAACCAAACCTCAGTGGTAAACCTCAGCCAGTCAAGACGTATGCAAAGGTTTTCACGACGCAATGCGCAGGCATGCCACCAGGGCCGCAGGCAGGCGGCCTCGCGGCAAGCGGGCGTGCACATGGGATGGGCGCCCCCGGCGGCTTTGCAGCACCTGCTAGCGGCGGCGTCATCACCAAGAATGTGATGGTGAGCCGACCTTCGTGATGGGCAGCCTGCATGTCGATGCACGCGGCGCATTTCGTGCACCTGCCTCGTGTGCGGCACGGTCTGGTATGGGTTCTGACCGACACTGCTGCTGCTGTTGATGGCTGGCGTTGCCGACGGGTGTGCAGGAATTTTGACGCGCTTGCTGGTGCAGGTGCCGAACGACCAGGTGGGCAGCATCATTGGCGGCCAGGGCAGCAACATCAACCGCATCCGGCAGACCAGCGGCGCACGTATCAAGGTGCATGGCAGACCGACACCTCGAGCGTTGTCTCCTCGTTGCACCGAAACATGCAGCGCGGCATGACGGTGGCTGCATCACCGTTGGGCATGACTGAGGCCTCATTCAGCTGTGGTGCTGAGGCAGCCTGCGCTGTGCACCCCSCACCRKARMRKAGCCCTTACCTTCGCTTCCTCTCCAGGACTCCAACATTCGTATCGATGCCGATGCAGGTGCACGACCCAGATCCAAACAACAGGACACAGCGCACCGTGGAGTGCACAGGCACCCTCGAGCAGGTGTGTTGGTGTGTGCAATTCCTGCAGATCCAGCTATGCACTGCGGCATATGCTGCCTGCATGGTGGTTTGCGACCGATTTCCTGACGCAAGCCTGCGCTGCACATGCAGATCGCAGCTGCTGAGCAGCTGCTGGAGCCGTATCAGCAGGCCAACGATGGCGCTGGCGGCACGGCCTACTTCTGACTGGCTGAGCGCCTCCAATTTTGCGGACGCCGGTGTATCCTGTCTGCACCCTCCACATTGCGCGGTGTGCGGCAGACTTCAGGCGGCTCTGGCTCCGCTTCTCTCGCCTCGTCCCCAGAACGTTGCCCAAGACTCCCACCTCAGCACGGATGCACAGATGCCGACCTGTGCCATGGGAAGAGATGGAGGCTCCGCATCGCGGCACGACGGTGGCAGCCCCCTGGATGCGGCTCTTCCCTTCCCATGTGCTCGTCGGGCTGGTTAACGCCTCACGAGGAGACCTCCTGCAACACGTGCCTGAGGCTGGTCTGTCCAACACCCAGCAGACACGTTGTTTCAGCTCTTCTCATCTCCATGGTTTGGAACCCAGTGACTACTGCCATGCTCTGTAGTCCGTTCCTCCCCCTCGCTTTGCGCTGATTGCATCCCGGTCTGTGTCAAAAATTGCACCCCGCCTGCAACTCCCTTCCCGGATAGATCCGCAAGTAAGTCTTAAACTATTGGCGGCGGGCTGTGAAGTCTTCATCTCATCCCACTGTGACATCACAGGATGGTAGCGCCAGGCCAGCAGGAAGTCCTCAGAGTTTGCCATATTGGCATGGCAAGTCAGGTAAGCCGTTCAGCAGTTCCAGCGTTATACTACAAGGCCTTGTGTTTATGTAAATGCTCTCAAACCAGGACTGGACGCGCTCAGCATCAACATCCAAGCGACAATATGTGTACGCCACTCACGGCAAGGATCATAGAGTATTGCAAACGATACAGCCGAACAAGGCTGCTGCGTGGAACAATCTGCCGCAACCATTTTACGGTTTTCGAGTGCATCGCAAGATATGGCTCTTTCGCAATAACGTGGAAAGGCGCAAATGTAACGTATCTGCTGCACCCCCCACCGCCACTCCCATGCAGCACTTGGCCGTGCGGCGGTGATATCGCACACCCACTCTCATTGCGAGGTCGACAACAGCATGCAAGCTCATGCAATCTTGCACTGGCAAGGTGAAACGCTTGGCCAGAGCTTGGCATCATGGCGATGGCCATCATCTGACGCCGTAGACTTTCATGAGACGGTGCAAAACCCTGCTGCTTGAAATGCAAATACGGAAATACCCCTGCCTGAAAACAGGGCATCGCGCGTCTTGTCTGTTGTCTCAGCAACGTCCGCTGATCCGCACCCTTCCACGTGTGACAAAGGTGGTTTCGGCTGCTCCAAATAACTGTGTCCTATATAACACACGATCCTCAAGCTTGCAAGCGTGCGCAAGCACAGCGAGTCTGAAGCCAGCTTTGCTCTCGGAACATACAAGTCAGGACTGAAATCGTGCAGCGCAATCGCTCAAACCCCATCAGACAGCACGCATTAATTCCATTTTGCTTAGCAGTATTATCGGCTAAAGCTGCTGTCATTTTGGAAGCCGGATCTGCCAGCCTCGCGAGGGTAGGCCCTACCGGCTTTGGGTAGAGCGACAAGATGGCCAGTGCCTCGTCGCAGCAGCTCGAAATCCTACCTGACTCGCTCGATCAGCAAGTCATGGACGAATTGCGGCACGCGCCTGTGGGCACAATGGTGCAGCTTGAGGGTGGTTCCCCGAGGCCTGGCGTGGCAGCGCAGGTCTTGACTGCATCAGGAACGGCATCAGCGCAGCTTTCGCCGACGGCACCAGTCTCGCCGGTGCATGCGCCGTGTTCACCATGCAACGGCAGCCCGGTCGCGCCACCGCTGGCCAGCCTGCCGCGTCCGCCATCGCCGATGCTGTTCTCGCTGGATGAGCTTGAGGGCCGCCGCAGCAGGTGAGCTGACTCAAATGATTGCCTGCATCCGATCACTGTTAATGTGGTCGCAGCTTATGCTGCTGCATGCACCACAGCAATACATCCTAGCTCATCACTCGCAGACCCGCTGCTTGCGCTGAGCCAACACCACTTTGCATGCAGCCTGCTGAGCGCCGCCACTGCCTGGCACGCAGGCAGTGCAAGGCACAGCCAAAGGACTATGTCGACTACGTCGACAGCAGCATGTCGCAGCTGCCAGAATCCGACGGTGACGACTCGGACGACTTTGGGACGCATTACAGCCGGCGGCCCTCCTCTCGCGGCTGCAAGCGGCAGATCGGCAAGAGCGACGGCGGCGCAAAGCAAGCCGGCAAGAGCAGTGGCGCAGCCGGCGGCAGCAGCGGCGGGGAAAGCAGCCAGGTGGATGCGGACCAGCCAAAGACCAAGCAGGTAAACGGCACCTGTTTCTCAGGTGACATTGTCAGCAGGCTGCATGCATGCATGTGTCAGTGAAGCTGAATAGTGTCGTGCGATTACAAACCGACTTGCATGCATGAAGAGCTTGCCGGCACGCACACTCAACATAGCATTCCAAGAGAGTAGGTGCTGAGTGCAGTCGTTACAGTGCGCCTAGTTGAGTGCATCCTGTTGCATGCAGGGCAAGGCGAGCGCCGGCGGTGGTGACGGCAAGAAGAGGCAGCGCAGCTCGTCGTCGGCAGGCGGCAAGCTCGCATCGAAGAAGCGCCACAGCAAGTGCGCCCGCACAGACAGCCCGTCACCATGCCACGAGGCAGACGTAGTAGCTGCCACTGCGACACACAGCGCTGGCAAAGCCACAGACGCAGTGCGATCTGCAAACGACCCAGCAGCGGCGGCGACGGGAAGCCCAGCAGAGGCAGCATCGCCCGCTCAGGCCGCCAAGGTTGGGAGCGTCAGCTGCAGCCCGACGGCAGCTGCAAACGCCACGGTGGGGGCGCTGCTCGACGCGGATGGTGAAGCAGCGCCGTGCAACAGCGCCACCGCAGGGCAGCTGCCACGCAGCCCAACGCAGCCAGACCCCGATGCCCACGACGCCAAGCAGTCAGCCGCTGCGCCCGCCAGGACGGCCGCACCCACAGAGGCGGAGCTGGCGCCCAACACAGCGGCAAATGCGGCCATCAAGGCAGACAGGGCAGCAAAGAGGGCGGCGGGCAAGTCGGCGGGCAACTCCAAGTCACAGGACCAGGGCGCAAAGGACGGCAAGCAGCGGGTGTTCAAGAAAGAGAAGCGGCCGTCGAGGGCGCCGACCCGGGACACCGGCTTAATGACACCCGAGTCAGGTGACCAACACACTCATATCGGAGGCCAGTTACCTCAAAAGTTTTCTCTGAGATAGCGAGCTGACGTTGCGACCTTGACTGCACAAGTTGCACCTGGCTGGGTCTGTAGGGCACTCCCATTCTCTCGCACAATCGTGCCTCCTCTGTGATGCGCTGACGCTGAACACGGTAGCTCGTGTTGATGACATGTGCTCAAACTCCTGCAACGCAGGCGGGGCGGCTGCAGCACTGCAGCCGCTGGACGGCAACCAGTGCTCGCAGCTGGGGCCAGCTGCGGCTGCCGGCAGGCTGACATCGCAGCTGCCGTCCGTCGCAAAGCTGCGCCTGTCGGCCTCGGGCGCCAAGGGCGCGACCAAGTTCCTGTCGCCGCTCGCCAAGGCGGCGGCGGTGGCAGCTGCCGGCGCCAAGCCCGGCGCAGCAGCCTGCACGGCGACGCCCACGGGGCAGGCGCCGCTGATGCAGGCGCCCGACAACAGCAGGCAGCCGGGGTTGGCGGCCCCCAAGGCAGCTAAGGGCTTGGATTTCAGCAGCCACAACCTCATGGTGGCATCGGCGGCAAAGCCATTCAAGGTGCCGCTGGGGGGCGGCGGCGGAAGCAGGAAGGACGACTGGCTCAACAAGCGCGCAGCGGCCGGCTACAGGGTGCCCGGCGTGCGGCCGGCTAAAGGCTTCAAGCCGCTGCACCCGCAGCTGCACAAGCGCGCCTCGGCGTGATGGGTGAAGGCGGCGCCTGTGCACTGGTGCAGCACAAGAGGGGAGGCCCTCCCCTACTTCGTGTGGGCAGCAGAAATTGCATCCTGGAGACTGTGTACCTGCAACGATTGTATCTGAGACGATACTTCAAACTGACGAGCAAAGCTAGGTGTAGGCGTGGCTGGAAATCTGGCACTTGAACGCGGCTGCTTTTCGCAAACTTCGACAGAAGCAGGAGTGTAGGTACCTACCTATCAGCGAACGGCAGGTAACGTGTGGAAGTGTGGCTCTAGAGATTTACTCTGGCAGCAGCCTGCCTTTGACACTGATGCTTCAGGTAGGGACATCCAATTACACAAAATTACATCTGGCCATCGGTGGGTCACCTTGGGCGTGGTCAGAAAACCGAATGTTCAAACCTGTGGCACACTGAAATAGAGCACGAGAAGTTTGTGCTCTGCATGCAAGGTCATTGCGTTTACACTGCCAGCAACCGTCTTCAGCAGAGTCCCTGCGGCTGATGGCCTGCTCCCTCGCCCCGCGTGGCCGCTCACGCCCTCTCCAATGCCACCATTGCTGCACCAGCCCCAGCCCTCGCCCTGCAGCCGAAACACAGCGAGAGCTTGCACTCCTGTCTTCAGTCCCATGAAGTATCCAGGCTAGCCAACACAGCTTGACAACCTTCATGCACTTTCAGCGGATCAGCTCAATTCTGACGTCATGGCCCGGCGCGGCAGCCACGGCCAGTGCCCGGCCGCTCCGCGCCGCCGTCCTCTGCAGACAGCCACGACAGCTTACCCGACCGCAATCCGCCCTTGAGTGCCCTTTTGACCCCCTGACAGCTGCTGTCCGGGCTGCACCTCAGGCGGGCGGTGTGCTGTGGCCGCCCGCCGATTGCATGGTTTCAGCCCCATTTCAAGCTGGGCACTCGGATTGCTGCATGCGACTCGGCAGAGGGCAGGCCAGGAGACCCTGGACCTGCAGCTCGTATCGAGGACGAGTGCGGCAAACCTCAGCCGTGTGCGGGCACTTGCGACAGGGGCGCGGCAATGCTCGGCCACCCGCTGGGGGTAATGCCCGCCTGCCGACAGGGGCGCCAGGGCAGGCGACTAGCAGGGCTCGGGAAAGCGTCGCGGCCGCACCAGTGGCAGGGTGCGGGCAAGAAGCCGCCAGAGCGGCTGTTTGGGGTGCCGCGGCGCCGCCGCCGGGCTCAGCCCTTTTACTAGGCCATCATCTCCGCTGATGCTTCAGGTTCTGATGGAAACACATGAGGACACAGACCAATGACTGGCCTCTGCGCCATGCCTGCCAGGCGGCGCCGCCCGCGTGGCAGCAGCCAAAGTGACGCAGTTGCAGAAACTTGCCTGCTGAAGGTGGCATCGGCAGCTTGTCGATGCCCGGCAGTCCTACTGGAGTTTCATCTGATTCGCCACCTGCACCAGGTGGCCGCAAAACCCTTAAACCCCACGAGGACCCCCTCCACGGCCCATATGCGCAGCGCCGCCATGCGTGGAATGAACTCTTCGCATAGCCAGCTCAATTGCTCGCACCTGGTCCTGAACGCGGGCGTTGTTCTGCACACAGTGCACAACCCCGTTCAGCGCCCCATCCATTGTCACAGCAGCTATGACCACATGTCGCCGGTGTTACATCGGATGGGCAGGCTCGGCAGCAGGAAGTCGTGCTGGCAGTTACCTGAGCCATCATGCCCTGCATCTGCCGCGAGGGCCCCAGATCCAGCCACGTCGCCAGGTTTTGCCGGAAGCCCATTTGGACCAGCGAGAACAGCAGCGTCTGCAGCCGGGTACCACATTCAACGTCTCGGCTGTACGCCATGGGGGCAGAGGAAGGGGGTGTTGACAGGTGCTCGCATTGTCTGATGATCAGCAACCCTGTTGAGCAAGCGGCATGCGGCAAGAGCCTGTTGTGAGATGGGCAGTGACACCCCCACCATCGCGGCGTCTGATGCGTCATCGCCAGCAAGGCCGCGGTGCGTGACCTTTTGAAACAGTGGCCACGGCTCGAACGGCAGTTTTGCGACCACCACGCCACCGTAACTGCGGTGCCGGATAATACAGAGGGTTTCAGATGGTCTGCAATCAGCATGCAGCACAGCACTTGCAAAGGCCTCAGAACACGCATCTGCAGGGGAGGTTACAGGGGGCACTCGACTCACAAGTAGCTGAGTATCCTATACGCCGCAAACATGGTACCCATCGTCTGCAGCAGGCGGCAGATCTTCGTCAGCGTGAGGTTGCAACAGGATCCAAGTGCATGGCCGAGACTGTCCAAGTCATCACATCGTAGGGCCACTGCTGTGCGAAGCCAGACGGTGAATGTCAGCTGAGTCATGCTCTTTGTGCCGCCACTCACGATGAACGTCTGCTGCAGTTTCATGGCGCTGAACTGGCGCCCCGTCTCCAGCTTCATGCTGTTTTCGAGCCGCTCCTGCTTCTTGTTTTTGCCCTTGCCAGCGCCGGCCGACCTGAGCTCGTCCAGCCTTTTGGACTGCAGCGCCAGTCGGTCCTTGAACTGCCGGAACCGCGGCTTCCTGTGCACAAGAGCTATGACTGAGGTCACTGAGCCTGGGCTTGTTGTGTTCTGAAAATAGCTGCGATTGTTGGCCGGGCGCCGGTTGGCAGTGCCATTTGCTGCCACTGCAGCGCCAACAAAAGAAACATGTGCGGTCACCAGCGCGTGTACCGTGCCGTGATGGCGATCGTGCGCAGGCTAAATTCATTCCTATTCCGCATTTGCTGCAAAGAATGACGGTATTTGTGGCCATGACACTGCACGGCGTACCTGTAGATTATGAGCCATTGTGCAGCCTCGATCAGGCAGCACACCCCCAGGGATATACCCAGCACGCCGAATAGATCCTTAAGCAGGACCATGGCGCTGCTGCCCCTATCAAGTCCGCTATGTTTTCTACGACTGAGTGATCAACTCGTTGGCAGAATGTCGTCTGGGCGCCGCGACGGGCCGGGATGACAGCAGTGTCAATAGGCACAAGGTTTAGCAACGTGCACAATCAAAATGCGCAGATTGCAGCTCCCCTTGTCACTAGTAACGAGCTTGCATGAAATGACATCCTGCTGCTGTGGCGCTACTTCCTATGCTGGTCCAAGTCGTGAGCATTTGTGAGGTGCAAATGGACGATCGTGCGGTCTGACGTCTGATCGACACGTACATTGCTCAAGTGGACGATCAGGCTTACCCGCTGACGGCTGATGTCCCAACTCTGGTGATCTGTCACTTGCACCTTTCCGACACCGAGAGCGAGCCGGTCAGCGCAGCAATCAGTCTGTGAAAAGCGAAGATGTCGACGATATACAATCTTGAGCCGCCAACAAAGGGCAAGGTCAGTAAGAAGCTCACCTGCTGCTCGTGCGCGTCATGTCGGCGCTGCCGTGACGGCGCTGCATAATGCTCAGAGCAGGCACTCGGCTCACAGGCCCTCTGACGCATTCAGGTGGTGCTCAAGACGACTGCTGGAGACATAGACATCGAGCTGTGGGCCAAGGAGGCACCGAAGGTGCGCATCCTTGGTTATGGCCTTGCCGCCGTTCATGTGGCTCGCGGCGGCGACTGATCGTCGCCGCGGTGAGTGCAGCTCGATGGACGCCCGCAGCAAATACGGAAATGAGAATCCTGTGGAGTATGGCAACACATGCTCGTATCACATGTTCGAAGCTATAGGTTTAGAGCAACCTCGCAGTGCTCATTCGTGCAGGCAGTGCGCAACTTCGTGCAGCTGTGTCTGGAGGGCTTTTACGATGGCTGCGTCTTCCACCGCGTCCTCAAAGACTTCCTGGCCCAGGTTCGTCGTAACTTTCGATGTGTGCTTCGCATCCAGCGTCCAATCCAGCATGCAAATCTGCGGACGCGGACATGGCGCCTACCGAACATGTGCTGCAGCGGTGCGCTGCAGCGGTCGAACGCATCATGTACCACGAGCGGCACTCGTGTTGCGTCTTACAGACAGGCGACCCGAGCGGCACGGGCAGGGGCAGCGAGTCCATATATGGCGAGCCCTTCAAGGACGAGTTCCACTCCCGCCTGCGCTTCTCGCACAGGTGCTTTCCGCACCGCGCATCGCTGTCGAACCTGCCATCTGATTTGCACGCTGGTCACTCGATGCAGTCTTCTTGAGAGGGCATTCACTTGGCATGCTTGCCGGCCTTGTCGTGCAAGACCTGTCCGCACCGGCTTCGGCCCACATCTGGCGCTGACTGCTGCTGACTGCCGGTGGTCATTGCCCCAATAACAGGGGAATTGTCGCGTGCGCCAACGAGAACCGGGAGCACTCCAACGGCAGCCAGTTCTTCCTCACCCTGGGGCCCACGGAGTCGCTGCAGAAGAAGCACACCATCTTTGGCCGTGTTGGCGGCGAGACCATCTACAACCTCATGGAGATGAACAACCTGGAGGTGGACTCCAACGACAGGTGCTTGCTGGGCTTTTCGTGGGTTTTGTTCTGTCGGCTGCTTGCCAGCCGCATCGCCTTGCTGTGTTTCACGTCAACACACCATGCTCCCATTCCCTTGCAACGGCTCAGCGAGCTTCTAGGGTGCGAACGTGTCCTACGCTCTGAGCTGCTGCGCCGCGAGCTGTCTCATGAGCTGTTGCGCAGGAATGGTGCGGTGTATCCAACACACAGCGCGATATGATACTTGAGTGACATTACGAGCGTGCCGCAGGCCGGAGGACCCGCCAATCATCAAGGAGGTGGAGGTGCTGTGGAACCCCTTCGATGACATCGTGCCACGCACCACCCGCGCCGAGCGCCAGGCCGCTGCCGAGCGGTGCGCGTTCCAACAGCTCGGCAAGGGCACCTGTGACACGTTCTGAACTACGATTCGTTTGGCGGTTCCATGCAGCTGCTTCTGTGGCATGAGCAGCGCCACTGCACTGAGAAGCAGTGTGTGCAGTGCGAGCTGCTCCGCACTGCCGGAACACGGGATGGTTGTGCACCACGGATTGTGCAGGACTCGATGCACCCCGACAGTCGGATTCAGCAGCTGCCTCGGTCTGTTGTGCAGAGCCAAAGCGGAAGCTGAGGCGGCCGCACGACCGAAGAAGCAGAAGAAGAATGTGGCGCTGCTGTCTTTCGAGGACGACGAGGAAGGAGAGGAAGGAGAGGGTGGCGGAAGCGGGCCACCGGCGGGCGGCCGCCTGAAGAGCGCACACGAGGCGATCGACGACGCAAGGTGGGTCCTGCTGGCAGGACGCCGCAGCGCCTGCCGCCAGACAGCTGACTGCAGAGCGGGACAGCAAGCCTTGCCTCGAGCACATGAGCAGACAGTGCTGCAGCCCTGGCAGGGGCACATGTCCAGGTCGTCTGTGTCCCAGGGAGTGGACCATGGTTTGCAGTCAAAATCCGCGCCAGCTCGCGCAGGGTGCAGGCGGCACGGCACCTGCGATATCGCAGCGGCAACCATGATCTTTTGGAGCCCAAAGCTCACCGTCTGACGCAGTTCCCAAGTCTAACTTGAGGTCAACCCCAGATGCTGCCCGCGGCAGGCTGGTGAAGGTCAACACGGAGGAGGAGAAGCGGCTGGCGGCGCAGGAAGCAGAGGAAGCCGCAGCGCGGCGGGCAGCGGTGCAGGAGCGGCTCGCCAAGCTCAGCAAGAGGGCACCGGCGTCGGGCGCCGCAGACAGGACGGCGGATGATGGCGCGGCGGCGGCGGCGGCAGTAGATGAGGAGGACGACACAGAGGCGGGCTTTGACGCGCGCATGCGGGCGCAGGCGATGGCCAAGCGCAAGGCCCTGGACAGTGGCGCACCTGCACCCAGCAGCAGGTGGGCTCGCATCTGTTTCCAAGCCCTGACGTGAACGGCGTCTCAATAGTGGAAGCACCTGCGCCTGCGGCGCAGCAGCAGGTGGCGCGCCCGCGCTTATGGCCAGCAGCAGGATGCATCCACTGCTTGGGCTGTCATATGTGGCTTGTCGCTTCGGCACGGGCTTTTGACGCGGCCAAGCCACCCAGTGAGGTCATCTGCAGGGTCTGAACCTCTGTTGATTGCTACGCCGCGAAAACCCCGAGCTGCAGCTCCGACCCGCTGCCGCCTGTGCCGCATGTGCCCCCAGGGACGGCGGCGGCGGCGCGAGGCCCAAGGACAGCGACGAGGACAGCGACGGCGGGGGCGGGCGGAAGGACAGCGAGCGGCGGCGCGCGGCGGCGCTGGCGGGCGGCTCGAAGGCCGCCATCATCCGACCCTCGCGCCAGGTGCCGTCCGGCTGCGCCAGGCTGTCCGCACCCTGCGCGTCTCAATGTCGAGCTGGTCTCGTATAGGCCACGTGCATGGCTGCTCGTGCTCGCAACAGCTGTCAGAGGCCTCACCACAGTCGGCAAGCCTGTTTGGGAAGCTTGGGAAGTCCTCATCAGGCTGCGTCCATTGTGGGCGCCACAATCCACATTGGTGCTGCCCTGTGCAGATGCGGGTGGAGGACTCCGACTTGCTGAAGCCGTGGGAGCTCAAGCGGCAGCAGTACAAGCAGCGCGCCCGGCTCACCGGGCGACGGGAGGCGGACACGCTGTCCAAGATGCGCGAGTTCGTGGCCGCGATCGCAGCACCGGCTGCAGCGCCGGCGGCGGAGCCCCCGTCGGCGCGTGACGGCGGCGATGGCACGCAGCCGTCTGGCGCTGCCGCGAAGGAGGACGAGGTGGGCGATCTATTGAAGCAAGGCGTTCAGGCTGGAAGCAGGGCAATATACTGCTGCGCACGCCTATTCGTGGCTGCGCTGCGCAGGTCTTGGGGGCAGGCAGCTGCCGCGCCTCCAGCGTTGCGTGGGACGTTCAGGCAGAGTAGCTCTGGTGTCCTGGCTTCACAGCAGATAAATTTTCTTGCATTGCAAAGCTGTGCTGTGCTCTGGGCGCAGGCGTATGCGGGACGGGTGCGGAAGGACATCGACCACGAGGCGCTGAAGCCCGCGGCCTGGCGCATTGATGCGCTGCAGGTGCGAACCTCATACGCCGTGCCGACAGCAGCATCGCGGATCTGGGTGCCTGCAGCGAGTTCGTAGCCTTGCCGCCCAGCTGCAGGGCCAGTGCACTCACATAGCTCACGTATGCAGAGGAGCCGTCGCAGTGGCGTCTTGTGTCTGCACAACGACAGTTTGCACGCGGGTGCGGATGCGACGCGCCGCACGACACGTGCATGTGGGGGGTGAGACCCCGAGGTGACATCACTGGCAGCGCCGGGTGCGGTTGATTGCTGGCGTGCAGCTGAACCTCGATCACCTGATGCTCAGGACGAGGACGACGAGGACTTCACGGGCGGACTGGAGGCGCTGCGCAGCCATGTGCTGGCGTTCCCCAAGGATGCCAAGCGGGGGGAGATGGATCGGGACATGGACGACGACAACCTCGTGGTGCGTCCTTGATGTAGTTGACCAGCGCTGCCAGGGTGTCACTGCTCTCTGCACATCCCGATATGAGTCGACAAAGGGGTCTGCAGGGAGCCCGAGGAAGGCTTCCATGGACCACCCTCGAACAGCTGCTGCACGATCTGCAAATGAGCACAACGAAGTGGGTGTCCAAGCTCTTCAAGTTGAATCATGCTGCACAGACTGCATGAGCGATCGGCGCAGTTGTGGAAGGTGGCTTGGGGCAAGGAGTCTGTGACGCCATTCTGCTGTTTTTTCGTCAGGTGATTGATCCGCTGCTGGAGAAGGGCAAGGAGCAGTGGAACAAGCAGCAGGCCAAACGCCAAAAGCGGGAAACCGAATGGGGCAGCGGTGGCGGTGGCGGTGGCCGCGGCGCAGCACGAGATGATGCACACCAGCGGCATTGATCTCGCCAGTGTACATATGCACACAGTATCAACTGGTGTTTTTCACAGAACATCTATATATCAGAGTTGTGTCTGGAAGCGCAGATTAGAGCCGTTTTTACAAGCTGTGGCAATCACCAACAAGCATTGCACGAGATCATCTATCGGGCTAACTCTGTTGTTCGGCAACCCGATTTCAAAAATGCCATGTCCTTCTCATGTGTCACCCTGGGCCTTCTCTGGTGCCGCCTGCATGCATTGGAAACCACAGTCCAGCCAGCTTCGACGCGCATCAACACTCTTGCATCCTGTCTGAAATGCTGGACGGCTCAGGTTCTGTTGTGCGCGCTTGCAACAGCTTTTGTTGACGGACTCACCGCAGTCCCTGTGAGGTTGCTGCGCCCAGCGATAGGTGGCACGCCCCCGGCGTTCCCGCCAGCAGTCTCCGGCAGCACTGTGTCGGACTTGTCAGGCTGGCCGCCGCCCCGCATGCTGTCTGCACATGCAAATTGATGAGGGTTGGCATACAGCAGCTCTGCAATTTCAAAGGGGGTGAACTATTGCAGTACCTCGAAAGCTTTTTAAAACAGTGGAGCAGGTGCAATGTCAGCAGTGACCAGGCAGTTCACCTGCGCTGGTCACCCGCTTCTGCACCGAGGATGCACTGGCCCTGCAGTCAGGTTGGTTGAAGTTACAAATCTTTACGATTTTCATGAGCAGTACTATCAACATCTTGTGCGGTGGACAGCATATCATGCTGCCAGACACCGCACACATGGCTGCACGTCCTCACCCCTCAGGCAGAGTGCCGGTGTTCTCCGCTGGCTCCTTGGACGGCAGTCCTGGCAGACTGAATGCCAGCGCCGGGGCGGCACACATGGACAGCGCCAGAGCAGCGCCAGCAGCCGCCCCCGCCACCTGCTTCATTGCATCCTGCATGCAAGCGACACGACATCAGCACATCACGATGCATCAAAGACCAGTAGGTTCGTTACGTGTCTGCGGACTGCGGGCAGCGCCCTAGACACGGCAGCTTCCGCCAGGAACACATGTTCCCCTTCTGAAGTGTGCCACACTCTTCGCTATGCGCGCAAGGTAAAGTCGCTTGTGAATGAGGGTTTTCAGATAGCAACTCGACGGTAGATGGCGGTAGATCGCAGTGATGTGCTGGTCGAAACCATGGAGGGCACCCTAAAGAGTACGCACCGGCGACCTCTCGTTTCATCCACTTTATGACATGTTGCTGTCGTCCAGCCCTCGTTACATTTTACAACATCAGTCGCAATCATCTATGCCGTCAGTGCGCAGACCCTTCCTAAGTCTTCCGCCGCTGGAGATCAAGTTGGTCTGGGCTCGCCCGACTGCCCACGTCGCTGATGCTTCCGTCCAGTTTCCTCCAGCGCTGGAGGCTGGACGGACGAGTGAATGTGACGGATCTGTGCTCGATTATCACCTCGCGAGCGAGTGCGCGGACGACGGCACGCGGCCTCGCAGGAGATGCCCGCCTGGACGAGGGTGCGACGGTCGTGAAAGGGCGTGTCTGCAGTGTGTTCGCCATCGCTGCCATCTCTGTATCTTGCGTATATGTTGCGGATCCGATTCAATATTTTAAAGGGGTCAAGGTCGACACTGGATGCTGAAACGCGGATTGTGTGCACCGCCGAAGCTGAGGGGCATTCAAAGCCTCCTCCCGCGATCAGCGCGAGTGCACCAGGATCTCAAGAGATCTCTGGATTGCGCCTGTGCAGCCCTGCACTCCTGCAGCCCATACATCTGGCTGCACACAATCGTATATCGCGACATTCGAGCAAAGCAGACCAGGGCCTGTCTTGTCTGCGCCATCACCGTCGCTCCTGCGTTCAAGAACACAGATGATCTGAGTCTCACGTCTACAGCTGTGCCATGCTCACACATGCTGGCAGCTGCCATGCTCCGATCTATCTACACGAGTCTGCACACCCACTTGTGCGGTCCCATACACGATGGGTGTTCAGCAGAAGGGCGCAGCACTGGGCATGCAGAGCGGCACAGCAGGAACCGCTGACTGCCGAGGAGGGCCTGCTTGACATGTTTTGGCAGGTGAGGATGCAGGATATCTCGTGTGATCTCTTATCAATGGACACATGCAGTGAGCCTTGAGCAACCGCCGACTTGGTAGAAGATGGGTGCTAGTTCACAGCCGCAGTTGCCCTACAGGCAAGAGGCGTGTGGGATCAGGGCCAACGCGCAAAGCTGATCGGCTGCTTGGGTTGGAGTGCATCATCAGGTAAGCAAAGGATCTAAAGCCGATGAGTGCAGGAGCCTGGCGTCCTCTATCTTTGTAGTGGCTCAGAGCGTTGGACATTTGTGGGGTCATGTGCAGCAGCGCCGCAGATGGACCACCAGGCGCCGCTGCCGGGCGTTGGCGCAGCTTCGAGGCTAGAAGATCCGCAGGACCTTGCAGAGGTAAGCCACGATGAGAAGCAAAGCAAAATCCAGGTGTGATGTCCGCGCATCCATCAAGCAGGTTGCATCTTCAACCGCCAGCTGATGTCCAATGGCCGGCTGGTGTGCTGGCATTCCTGCAGCTACAGGATTGCAGGACTGAAATCGCAGGTGCAGCATGTGTCGAAGCAGCTTGTGTCGCTGTACCAGCTGCTAGGCCGCAGAGATGACATCGACCTCGTTGGTATGGTCCAGCGAGAGCCTAGGTATGGCTCACGGCTTCCTTTGCCAACCGCCACGTGCCGCATGGTTTGGATCTGCCTGCAAATGTACCATCGCATCATCCAGCATGTCACACGAGGTGGTTTGGAGCACCCATGGTTGACAATGCGAAGATGCTAAGTCCCAACATCGCTTCTGCAGGCTGCTGTGGGTGGGTGCGAGGGACTTGCTGCAGCGTCTTGTTCAGATGAAGGTGGGCCGCTGCACCCACCGACCAAGAGACGTAGTGCAGCAGGACACAGGCCCATTGTTGCTTCTTGCAAAGCCTCAATTTGTACGCCGTGCACACGCATGTCGCACACTGATCAAACAGGCTGATGGTGTCTCCACCTTTCGGCGCCAAGATCGCCGCGCGAGACGAGGAGGTTGATGTCGCAAAGGTGGCTGAGGCGCAGCCGGCCCTGCTGCTGGCGGATCACCGCATCGGCAGCGACGACCTGCAGGTGCCCGCCACTGCTTCACCATGCAGTGTAACACCATGCAGTCAAGAAATCCTTTTGAAATTTGGATTTGTTTTGCGATTCCTCTGTCATCGTCTTCACGCATCTGTGCTCAGGAGACTACGTCTGGGTTCGCGATCCGACAAGCGGTCTGAAAATGCTGTTCTGTGTCACTGGACAGTCGGCGGCGGAGCAGGTCCAGGCGTGGCGGCACGGCATTTCATCAAACGGCACTACTGAGTGGGCGGAGCGGCTCGCGCAGCTGCGAGTCTACGCACAGATGCATGGCGACTCCCACATTGGCCATCGCGATGGGGACGACGCAGAGCTGGGCCGCTGGGCGGCGGCACAGCGGGCAGCGCATGCTGATGGTAGACTAGCAGCTGACAGGCACGATTGCAAGAATGAGGCACCTGTACTGCTCAGATTGTCTGAGCATCCAAATGTAGCGCCTGACAGTTCTGTGGCTGCCATGCCCATTGCCTGACAGCGGGAGCGTCAGCGGCAGAGCGAGTGCCAACTAGCTACAGCTCCTCTTGTCTCGCCAGTTAGGCCCGGTGTATCACTCTGTCACGCACTGCAAAATACCTGCTTGAACTGCTCGATCGCTGATCGCAGGGTAGCAGCACTGCAAGATGTTGGGTTCGAGTTCAGCAACGAGGCAGCGGAATGGGACCGCTGGTTCAACGAGCTGCGAGCGTTCCAGGTGTTGATGACCTCCCCTCACACCCATGCTCGTCCAGCAAGTTGATGCACATGCGAGCACAAGGGGGAAACAGCGGCTGCCGTGTTGCTCGGCACCTCTTGTGCTTGCGTGCCGGGGCTGACACCTTCGAAAGAATCTCACTTCGTGGCTGCCCCCTGCAACAGGCTGCGGAGGGACATTGCAGCGTGTCCCCTCTGGCGAGCAGCTCCGCCTTCCTGCTGCTCAACTGGTGCGCAGTGTGCACAGCCTCTTTCTACAGACACCCTGCATCCGCCCGTCTCTTGGCCTTTTGCATGGTTACCACAGCTGCCTAAGGCCGACTGCAGGGCAGGAATGTTCCCAGCACTGCACGTTGCTGAAGGGTCCCTCCTGGCCCTGCAGGAATGCTGCAGCCACGCCTCTCTCAACGAACATGGATTTGACGCTTCCCGTCGTCTCCGCTGCAGGTGCAGCGTTCAGCGCATTGCGCACCGCTCGCGGGTGCTGGCAGCAGACCGTGTGCAGAAGCTGGACGCGCTGGGCTTCGATTGGACGGGCGCTGACGCACTTTCATGATGGTGACCCACGGTTCATCGGCCACATGTTTCAGTCGCCTTATTTTCTCAGAGATAGTTCAGATAGTTCTGATACTTTGGAATGTGGTTTGACGTTTTTAACAAACTCAGAACAATTGTCAATCATTGACATGTAAGCGGGTTTAACCTTCCTAGTCAGGCGACCTGAGTTCGTCCATGGAGACTTGGAGAGTATTTTGCATCGTTTGTTTGTTTGAATTTGCTCCTGTTTTTGGAAGAGTCTCGCTGCCCCTGCGCTGCCCCTTGCACTTCCTAAGCAGCCTCCGCATGCGCCACCGGGTGCCGCTTCATACGCTTCAAGCAATCGTCTGCACCAGCAGCTGGTGTCAATGGTCACTTGTAACAACACTATCTACATGCCTAATCTGCCAGTAGTTCCCGTCCGCGCTCTGCAGATGCCCTCCTGGAGCCTCGTACGTACCTGCACCCCCGCTGCCTGGAGGTCTGCCCTGACAGTCATACAAATATAGTTTTAAGGGGGCCGTTAGGTGCATAGCATACTGCCCTGCTGAAGTCAGTTCGCTGTGTGCCCCGCCTGCTGACAGTGCCCTCCTGCAACTGCCGCCCTTCGCGCACGTGGCGCCTCTCCGGTTAGCCCAGCCCCTCAAGTCAGGTGCTTTTTCGCGACTGTGCACACGTTTGACCGCCCCCGCCTGAGTGCTTTCCATCCGCTCGCACTCTCGTTTCCTTCGTTGTGGGGACAGTGACAGCTGCCCTCCTGGAGTCGCGGGGGAAGCACAGGAAGCACTCCAGTGCAGCAGGAAGTTGCGTGATGGCACAGCGATCGATCTGGCGCAGACGGTGATATCTGATATTTGCGACCACACGATCCAAGCACATTCGCGCTGCTGTTGCGTCGTCAGGGACGGCGCCGCGACTGACGTTCAGGAAACTGCTTTTGGTTGTCGTTCATCGATCAACTCGAACTTCAGCGGTCAACTTTCAGAGCCGTCATCAGCGATCTCGACTTCTTTGCAGATCCAAACCTATCATAGGACTTGCGTGCAGCAAACAGTCCTGGAAGGTCTGTTGACAACAGACAGCTGGAGCGGCGATGGAAACAGACTTGACGGAGCAGCCAGGCGATGGGCCAGACGTGCTTGCGTCCGTGCCGCTGCCGCCAGGCGGTTGCATGCGGATCGCCTGGGGCGCTGGAAATGAGCTGCTGATCGCTGGCTTGCCGGCGACCACTTCACCGGACGGCGCCGCCACGCCCAGTGGGCAGCCAGCTACAGCAGCCTCCGTCCAATGGTGCACGCCTGGCCTCTACTGACCCCACAGTGTGTATAAGCTGCTGCGATGAGCTGCTGCGATGTGGTCTTCTGCGCATCGATGCCCACAGCCGATGCAACCATCATCGTTGTGCTGCAACCTGGACAGGGGCTGTCCCTCGCCAGCGGAGCGGCGCATAGCGTATGACACCCTGCCGAAGTTCAAGAAGCTACAACTGGCGCTCCGTGGGGGTACGAATCCGCAATGGCTCGCTGCGATTTCCTGCGCAATCTGTCTTCATGTGCGTCTGTGCGTCGCCCTCTCGTGCTTTCTCTGCCGCCTACCTCAAGTTCCCTTACTCGACTCGGAGGCACCGCGCGGTTTCAACCTCGAAGTCTGGCGCTCGCAGGTGCGGCAGGGAGCTCGGCGCGCGGCGCGCAGGACGCCAGGGAAGCGGTGCTGGAGTTCAGCCGCGCCGTCAGCGACATCCTGGCCACCGAAGACCCCGGGTGCTGAATCTGTTACATCCTTGTGCAGCCAGCGGTACACATTCCGGCCACCGAGGGCCCTGAGTGAGGCATCAAAGCGCTGTTTATGGCGCATCTCAGCGTGACTGTTCTGAGGACACCCTCTGCTGGGCACTCAGCAGCAGCCGGCAGCCGGTTGCATGGGCATGGGCCGGCAGCCGGCTGCATGGGCACTGCAGCAGATGTCATGACACGCATTAGAGTCATGCAAGCATGTGCCGTCGCTGCAGGGACGAGGCAGCTGGGGAGCTGGGGCGGGAACGTGCGCTGTGGGAGCTGCTGGAGCTGCTGTTTGTGTCGCCGCCCACGCCGCAGGGCAGCGCCTCCGAGGCACGTGCATGAATTGTGCCATGGGAATGGCATGGCATGGCATCCTGTGTCGCATGAGTGTCTGGCTGGCTGCGCTACATGGCGTCCTGGCAGGCTGCCTTGCACGGATGCCATGCCACGCCGCATGTTGCATCACTGTATCAACTGTGCACTCTGGGATCCGCAGGGCCTGGCGCGGTGGCTGGCGCGCAGCCAGGCGGCGCTGGCGCCGTCGCCGCTCGCGCCGCAGCTGGCCGCCATTGCTTCTGCGCTGCCGGCGGAGACGGCAGCGGGCTTCTGGGACGCTGCGGCGCGCGCAGCGGCGCTGGGGTGGACGCAGGAAGCGGTGGAAGTCCTGTGCTCGCACTCCGCGATGCTGCGGTGGGCCGACGAGGCAGGCCGCAGTGGCGCGCAGGCCGAGGTGAGGGTTGGAGGCAAGTGCGCATGCGGATGCTAGTCAACCCGAAACACGGCGGCCGCCGAGCCTGACGGTGGTCCAGCGATGAGGCTGGCGGTAAGTCATACGCTTCAACCGCTACATGAGTTTGACGCCTGTGCACCCTGACGAAGCCGGGTGAACTTTGCAAGCCTGAGAGTGTGTCAGGCAGTGCACAGCGCCTTGCAACGTCTTGCTGGCCACAAGGCAGCCGGCAGGCCCTAAGAGCAGGTTTTTTCCTTGGAGCACGGCAGGTGGACGTGCTGGAACCGGTCGTGCTGCTGCTGCGGCGCATGCCGCGGTATACGCGCTCGCCTGACCGCCGCGATTCCTCTGGGCGCGACTTTGACGACTTCGCCGAGTTCCAGCACTACCGGTATGCAGCGCTGCTTGGAGACCATCCCGACCGCACACCGCAGATTTGACCGCTGTGCGCCTAAACTCGAGGCTGATGTCGTTTGGAGCCTCCTGAGACGGCTGTCGAATGTTGGGTCACGCTCTGCGCCGCCTGAACATGTGCTGTCGCTTCAGAATCAGACCGGATTGCACAGACAGCTGCCGTGATCAGAATCTGGCATATACAGAGCCCATTCCTGGTGCCTCCCAGCAATGCCGCCCTCATCACCTCCGCGGTGGCGACGATGCCTACCATCTGCTGCAGGGTGGCGTGGCAGGCGCAGTGCCGCGACTTCCTCGGCGCAGCGCCCGAGTGGGACGCCGCACGGGCGGCGGCGCCGGCCACGGCGGCGGGCCTACGCCGTGTGCTCGGCTGCCTGGCGGGCGCCGAGGCCTCGCTGCTGGAGTCCACTGCCAGCTGGCCGGAGCTGCTGGTAGCGCAGCTGCTGCACGTGCACCCCGGGCTGCGGCCGCAGGTGCGTCTCGGAAAGTCCTTCTCACTCTGTGCGTACCACAAGAATCAAGGAGTCAGAGCCGCGCTGGGATCTGCTCGGGCTCTCCTCATTGCAGTGTTGCAGCGCCTGCACTCCAGTCCGATGGGCGACCGACTGATTGTTCAGTGACCAACGAGGGGCTGCAATGGACCAATTTTTCGACTGAACAGCTTCGAAGCGGTTGAATGGCTGGGTCATGTGCAGGTGGAGCTGCGGCCGCTGCTGCGGCGGTGCATCAGCCTCAGGCACGATGACGATGAGGCGGCAGCGCTGGCGCCGCCGCTCGACGCATTGCCAGAGATTCTGCTGGTGAGCATGACGGTGGTGTGCTTGCTGACTTCAGCAGGGTCGGCAGTCACTCGTTGGCAGTCAAATGCGAGCGACCTACTTGCGAGTGATCTATCTGGGAGCGATATCCTTGTGCGACCCACCAGATGTCTGCATGGCAGCTGAGCTATGCGACTCGACATCATCAGTGCAGCCCACACCAGCAGAGGCCAGCTGGGACAGGACACGACAGACCCAAGACAGCAGCGTCCTTGACACGACATGCCTGACTACTGCGGCAGGCCGCTGCGGAGGGAAATGCACAGAGCGTCATCGCGGCGGCGTCGGCGGCCGGCTGCTCTGCGTGGTTCCTGGCGCACGCGCCGCTGCTGCTGGCAGCCTCACCGCGCGGGGCGGCGGCGCTGCATCGGCCGCTGCCGCACGCGGGCGGCGACCAGGTTGCAGTCTCCCCGAAGCAACCCGCACCTGCGCTGCTGGCCAGACCCCCACAGCGAGTCGCTGGCACCCCCTTGCGGCTATCTGACCGGAGTGGCCACGTCCTTTAATGATCCTCACAACCCGTCTGGAGCCTGCTGCTGCAGGAAGGCATACAGACTCGTTCTCGGCCGACGAGCAGGCATCCTAGGCCGTACCTAAGGCTGCTGCTCATACGGTCAAACTCCTCAACCCTGCAGGTGGAGGCGTACATGCTGGAGTATGCGGCGTCGCTGGCGCCGCACCGCGCCACCGCCTGCGTCGCCGCCGAGTACCTTGCCTGGTGCGCCGCCCCTGGCGTCCACTCCGATCACGTCCGCATCGATGCACAGTTTGCGCGTTGGACGCAGCCCGACCGGCCGCATGCCCGCTGCGCCGCCATGTGATGGGCCTCGCCTCTCTGGCAGGACCACATGCCATGGCAGCGACAGCCGCTGGCGTGTCTGCGCAGGTGCCCGGCGCACGGCGCGGCGGCGTTTGCGGACCTGCTCCCGCGGCTGCAGCTGGAGGCGGCACTGCATCTGGCGCATCAGCAGCAGCTGCCTGTCCTGGCAGCGGGTGCGCTGCCTGCAGAAACAACAAACGTATCCCAGCAGCCTTCACTTTTAACCTCGTCCAGCTGGGCCACGCAGTTCACTGCCGCCTTGCTGCACACGGCTGCATCGACCTGCCACGCTGGGGCTTGCACAGCCAGCATGACAACACTGCTGCCCAACAAGTCTCTTGCCGTGCCGCCTGCGGTTTTCAGAACAATATCTGTGACTGTCCGTGTGACAGCCACAGCCTCAGGCAGTCCGTTTCGGGATTGGTGACAAGGTCGCACCATTTTGGTGTTGTCCATGCAGGCTTGCGACGGGCGCAAGCGGCGGAGCACCTGCGGCAGGGCCGGCTGGGTGCGGCTCTCGCAGAGCTGGCTGCGGCCGGCGACGAGGCCGGCGCGGCGGCGGCCACCGCGCCGCTGTTGGCGGGTGTCGCGGCCGCGCTGGCCGCCTCGCCGCAGCCCAGTGAGTCGTCCGGATGCTGCAGGCTATCTGCTGCGCTCTTGAGAGGCCCTTTGTGGACCCCCTGACCCCTGCCGACATGCAGCCGTCAGTGACATTCCGCTCGGCGAGGATTTTGGACTATCTGCATGGGGACTTCTGATCTTGAGGGCAAGCATCAGACTTGGTGGTGCCTTGTTGCCTTGTCCTCGTCTACAGAAAATACCTTCTGCCTTTCGCAGGCCTCGAGCCGGTGCCAGACCTGCAACAGCTGCAGTGGCTGCTGGGGGCATTCGACGCCGGCGCACCGTCCGCCAACTCCGGGATTGCCTTTCTGCGCGCCTACGACCGGCTGACCACCGCATGGGCGAGTCTGCAGGCTGCCGACGGCGAGCAGGTGCACTGTTTGCGACTGCTTTGGCAAGAGTCCTCGACGCCTGCGCATCATAGCGAGCAGCTTCCATGGTTTCACAACCCATTGGTGCGAGGGGAAAGGGGAGTAAAGCAACCTGCGGTCATTGCGGAGGCATCTGCTGTCCACGACACCTTGGAGGCATGGCCAGCTGTGCTGATTGCCTGGCAGTGTTCGAAACCTGCAATGTTGAGCCAGGAGTCCTGACCCGCTGTGACTCACTGCTGCAGGCGCGCGCCAAGGCGGCGGCCGCGGCAGTGGGCGCGCTGGCCGTGGCGCCGCGGGCGCTGTGGCTGCCGCTGGCGGCAGCACTGGTGCCGCTGCTCGAGGCGACGCCGCCCGCGCTGTCGCTGGCCGACACCCAGGCGCTGCTGCTGCGCTTGCAGGTGCCGTCACAGTTATGTCTCTAAATGTGCATCAGTGTAGGATGTCGCGAATACAGAGCGTGCTGCTATCATCAATGACTTGCATGACTCCTGATGGACAGTCGCTGCGCCGCCCTTCATTTGCAGCCTGCACAGCTGCAACCCAGCAGCTGTAAGTCCTGCGCAGGCCCAGACTTTCGCTTGATGGTCCACCACTGACCCGTTCGACTTCCTCCTGCCGCGCAGCAAGTCACGGACAGGCACTTTCCACTGGACGCCGAGCCCGCGGGGCTGGCGAGCCTGCCGCCGGCAGACGGCGCGGTGGCGGCGGCACAGGCGGCGGCGGTTTCTCGGGGGCTGGCGAAGAACTTCGCTCAAGCGCATCTCGCGGAGGTGCAGGGCTGACCCGTTGGCGGCAGTAGCGACGTCAGCATTGGCGAGGCGGCAGAGCTCGGCAAGCCGGCCGCGCGGGTGGTGGCTGTGCTGGCCGCATCAGTGCAAAAGCACGGACAGACACGGCAGCTGTGCGGGGCGGGATGCAGGGGCAGAGGTTGCTGGTTGTGCAGGCCTCTTGTGCAGGCCTCTCGTGCAGCCCATGAAAACAGGAAGGTGGGTGATGTGGATCTGTCACTGTTTCCAACCTGTAGAATTCCCAGCCAAAAATCGTGGGAATGCATCATCGCCCCAACAGACAGCCCAACAGACATGAATGGTCTTCGTCTTTTGACAAAATTCAGTTCTCCAGATAGATATTGTCGCACGCTGCAGCATGCGACCGTGTGCCATCCCGCAACGGCGGGTCAGGCTTATTTGAATGGACCTAGTCAGTACTCGTCAGGTCCGGCGTCCCGGCTGCCAGTGCAGTTGCGGCGCCGTCATATCAATCCCAAAACCTTGAAAGCCTAGCTAATCATCGCCTCGCCACGGCCGGCTCACGGCTCCGTCCACCACCTGCCGCCCTCGTCAGCTGCCCGGCCCCAGATTTTCTTCGCATCACATGACTATGGTCAGCAGCCGGGGCAGCCACTCATCCACTGGCCTCGTCGGCCAGCTCACCCCCATTCTGCTTGACGTACGAGCGTATGTCCTCGAACTCGCGTGCCAGGCCACTGGCCTCTGCCCGCGCCGCCTCCGACTTCTTCTCCTTCAGGTCCTCCAGCAGCCGGTAGATGTCATCCTCCGCCCGCTGCACAATATCATACTCGTAGTGTCGCAGTCAGCACACACCGCTGAGCAGGAACACCGTCGCGCCATCCTTTCCATGTGCCAGCATACAGAAACCAGCAAGAGCAGGCCGGAGCAGGCCGATTGGGGCTCATCACCCATGCCCACGATGCTAGATTCCTGCTTCCAACAACAGCGAGCAGCATGCCAGCCACTGACTCCAGTTGGGATCAACCAGCCCTCGCGGCTGCACGCCGCGCACGGTCTGTCGCTGCTCGAGGCGGAACGACGCACCCGCAGCTGCCGCTTGAGCTCGATGGTCGCGGCGTTGGGCTTCTCGTTCTGGTCCAGCCCCTTCAGCTGCTCCTGAATCTTGGGCAGGATCTGACTCTTGAACCGGGTCTCCAGTTCCCCGTCCCGCTTGGCATCCTCCGCGCTGGGCTTGCCGTTCGACTTGCCGTTCTTCGCTGCATCCTTGCCGTTTTCGTTGCCGGATTCACCGCCAATGGAGGGTGGTGTTGTTGCGGCACTGTCACCGTCCTTCAGCGGCGGTGCCTCCTCGACGGTGGGCTGCTCTTGCTCGCTGCCGAGCAGCGACTCGCTGAGGTCGCTGAGGCTGCGCACCACCTCTGGCGGGGTGGGAAGCTGCGGCAGCTGCACCTCCTGCGCCGGCTGGTCAGCGGCCAACGCCGTGCCTGTGCATGATGCACCGTGCAAAAGTGATGACGGTTGACAGGACGCATGCATGCTACATGGATATGCCATCTGCATGGATATGCCACGGTGTTATCCCGATATACACGCGCCAGGAAGGGTGCCTCAGCATGTGCTCCAGCAAGGTATGGCTTTCGCCGCCACTGCACACCTGGGAGGGTTGACGCAAGCAGCGCTGCCGCGGCAGCGCCTGCAGCATAGCTGGAGCACGGCACAGGCTGCTTCACGTCAGCTGTATGCCGAGCCGTGTGGGCTGTCCGGGCCGATCCAGAGTTGCCCTGCGTGCGCAAGCGCAGGATCAAGGGGTGCCTGTGCAGCCTGCCAGAATTAGGGTGGAGCCCGGGAGCAGCCAGTGGATGCCAGGGACTCAGATCAGTGTTCCAAACGCATGTGTGGCATCTGTACAGCGATCCGCGGCTTGCGCACATGGCGATCAGGCACCACCGTGTGTTAGAAGGTCCCACGTCGCGAGGACTGCAGCGGACAGCGGCTTTGCTCACACCTCAATGCTGCTGGCGCGTGGCCGCAGGCTGCAAGCTGTTTGCAGTGGCCTTCTGTTGATGGCGGCCGCCGTGCGAGGGGCGCACGGCTGCCGAGCTGCACGTACAAGGTGTCCACTTCCAAGGCTTCCGCTTGCGGCCATCGAATCGGCTGCCGCAACGTCTGAAACCGGGACTTCGCTGCGAAGCCAACTGGGTGTGATGACGCTTGCGGATGCTGAGCGCTGGAAAGGGGGCGAGCGAGGCCAGTGGATATGCCGCCAAGTCTCTGTCCTGTGTGCAGGAACTCCTACACTGCGCGGATCGTGTCACCGGCTTGATGGATCTCTGCCCGGCCCTAATGCAGTCTACTAACAATATTTATGATCACTGTCCGGCAGCCCTGCAACGGGGCAGCCAAGGGTGAGCACTGGGGGGAAGCGGGTGCTCATCATGTATTTTGGTGCAGGGTGGCTGTCGGACAATGTGTGATGTTTTGGCCCAGCCGAAGGTACAAGCACCGGCGGCCTGGAAGAGCTACCCGCTGTGCGAAACCGCGACCATAGACATTGTGCCTCCACTGCATTGGACCACAACTGTAATCGAAGCAGCGTCAGCGTCGCGTTCCGTCAGAGCATCTGCTGCACGGCAGACAGTGCAGGCGCCGCTAGCTGCGGCTCAGAAGCCCGTCAACCACACTGCTCTGTGAAGGTGCGCCTCCAGCCGCACGCCCGCCGCGGCTGCCGCAGCCAGGGCGCGTCCGTTCGCGGTCAGCGTGGTCGCCTGCAGCGGTTGGGGCGGACATTCGGTGAGTGCGGCTGCATCCGCCGCATGCAGCAGGTGACTTGCAGCGTGCATCAGGGTCGACCAGTTGGAACAGCAGCCGCATGCATGCCAGTGCAGGGAGAGCAGTGCACAGCGCAGCTTCCCGTGGGCGGTGAATCTAGCCTGAAAGGGATATTGTATTGGACAGAAAATTTCATAATTTTATCTGTCTCACCTGCACGGCGTCTCCGACAGCCAATACCGCCTTCACCTCGGTGCTCATGTGCTGCACAGGCGCCACCCTGCTGGCCGCGACGTCCACTGCCGGCGACAACAACGACGGCGGCGACGACGCAGGCCGGGCTGCCCCCCTCGTGCTGGCACGCTCCGCGTGCGCATCGCTGCCACCGCCGGCGCCGCTGCTCCCGTGTGCTGCCGCGCTGCCGGCCTCGCCATCGCGGTTGGCAGGACGGCTGCTGTTGCCATTGCAGTCTGCCGGCGGAGAGCTGTAGGTGCGAGGCGAACCGCCGCCGCCTCCAAGCGAGTTTGCATTGCCATGGCCATTGGTGGTGCCAATGGTGCCCTCAGAGGTAGCAGCTACCAAAAGGGTCTCGATGGCCCAGTCTGCCCTCCATGCCCGCGTGTTCCCCAGCGGCAGCGGCAACCTCGCCATGTCGCTGGCTGCATGGTGCAGCTGCGTTCCTGCATCGTCGCCGGGGAGCCCCTGGTCTGACGTCACGTTCGACAGCTGTGTAGCCTCAGGGGCAGCACACGCGGCGTGAGCCTCGCAAGCGCTGCCCCTGACTGCCGAACCATCGCTGCCAGCTGCAGCCCCTGCTGTGCTGTCTGCAGGCGTTTCCACTGCTAGCACCGACGCCGATGCGTCTGCGGCCACCAGCGCCGCCGCCGGCTGCGCGTCGGCGGCATGCGCCATGCCGCCGGCAATGTCCACTGCAGCAATGAGCGGTCGCAGCCGCGCCCACCGCGCCTGCTCCCGCTTGCCGCCGAGCCGCGAGACCAGCACCTCGAATTGCACCAGTGTCGGCGCCGCCGCAACCATGCGCCTGCCCGACAGCAGCCGCGCGAGCTGTGTGTGCAGCGGCGATGCGGCCTCGGCATCCAGGCACTCCTGCCGCGAAGAACAATCAAAATCCAATCAACCACGGCAAGCCTGCCTTCACGAATGCTGCTGGTCTGGACACAGCGGCGTTGTTGCGGCCGTGGTTGGGACCAGCCCTCCGGCGGCTGTCATGTCGATGGCGGCTGCAGCGAGAGGCCACGGCAAGGTCCAGCGCCCACCAGCCTGCAGGATGCTGCCTTACCCGCCAGTGCGAGGTGCGGGCGGCCCAGTTCCGCAGCTGCGGCAGCGCCGGGTCCGCATTGGTCACCTCCGACACAAGCGCGCACAGGGTGGTCACGTCCGCATTGACTGCAGACGGCGGCGGCGGCACAGGCGGCATGTCCGCGGCATCAATTGGACCCGGGCCTGCACAGGCGATGCGCTTGCTGTTGACAATGCTTCACAAGGTGACACAGGCGTGACAAGCTGCCGATGGCAGGCTTGCAAATGTCACCTGCATTGCTCTCGGCATCCACTTGGGTTTGGAAGGAGCTCGCTCACCAGGGGCCCGCAAGCACATGGCAGCAACGGAGTGAGAGCACCTGTCACGGTGATGCCCATGGCGGCCAGCTGCTGCGCTACGTCTGTGCCAGCACCCTGCGCGAAGTGGATCACCAGTGCCGGCGGCATCCAGCGCAGCGCATTGCAGGGCGCCGCCGCAATGGCCAGCTGCTCTTGCGCCTGCTGCAGCAGTCCTGCAGCAGGCGCACCAGCAGATGACTGTCCGAACACCCACTGCCCAGTGACTGCCACGGAATGCTTCGCATGCTGGGACTGGCAGCAGGCCGCGCAGCTGATGCCGTCGCGGATCATGGATCATGTGCAGGCGGAGGAAAGTTGTGGCATGAAGCAGGAGTTGTTCCCCTGCCACACAGACAGTTCGTTCAAATGGCCCACCTTTGGTGTGGCCGATGCTGCCGAGCCAGTGCTGGCTCTGAGTGCCGAAGCTGCGGTGCGATTTCACCTCGATCCATGTGTGCCCGCCCTGCGCCACGACATCCACTTCGCAGCTGGCAGCGCCAATGCCGGCACTGCCGTCCGCCGCCGCCGCGCCTGATTGATGCCGGCACGGAATTTCTAAGGTGGCTTCTGAATTGCAAGTCACAGAATGAATGTCCAGGAGAGTCGTCACACGCAGCTGTACACCCAACAATGTCCAACACTATCACTCATTCCTTCTGGGCCAAGTCGCAGCTGCACGCCTTGCCTTGCGTCTCGGCCAGGCTGGCAGACCAGAACCGTCGGGAGATGGCGACCACGCCGGGCGCCTGCTCCGCGACGGCCAGTTCGGCACCCAGGCCGTTTGTGTTGTTGGCCACGCCCTGCGATAGCACATGCTGTCACATGCGAGATGCAGCTGCATTGGCTTTGAGGCAGCAAGACCAGCTGGCAAACAACTGCACAGATTTGTCCACGTGGCGGTGCAATGTGTTTGCAGTATTGACATGCATCTTTTGCAGCAGAGCACCCATTATGCATCCGTTAGCACCATGTCACTGCAAATCGCGGTGGTGCAAGCCATGCCTGCAGCTGTGCAGATATCAGGGGTGGCTCCAGCAGCCCATCACCGGTCTCTATGGCGTCGACACCAGCGGCCTTGTCGTCGGAGCCAACCCCCAGCAGCTTGCGCAAGAATTGCAGCTGCACACATGGCCAGAGTCTGGTCGGGTTCCGAGGCCCTTCAAAAGGGTCTAGCGAGCAGATGCGGCAAGTGTTGCAAATTTCAGTAATTCACCTCTCTCTGCAGCCGCCTCCGCATCTGGCCGATGCCGATGATGCTCGGCCGGCGAGAATTTAGCTGGTCGCACCGCCCGAGCAGCTCTAGCAGCTGTGCCTCCAGGGCTGCCGGCAGCGCTGCGGCGTCCGGCGCTGCAGGCTCGGACGCTGTAGGCTCGGCGGCGGGTGCAGCACCCGCTCCGAAGTCTACCACTGCAGCGCAACTGCGCATGATCCGAGAGACAGGCACGAAGGCACTGGATCTGGCACATAATCGAGGACCGACTGCCCGATGAGGCTGCGAAACGTGACTGGCAATCGCACGCGCAGCAATGCTTGCCGCACTAGTCGGGCGGTGCGTCTCTCTGCATGGCGGCAACCCGATGTAGATTGCGCAGAGTCTGGCACTACGAAGCAAGATCCTGAAAGGAAAGATATTCGCGAAGGATTGCCTCTAGCCGCTCAGCATAACCACAGGCTGCAGTTGCCACGATCGCAGGCGAAGGCTGAGTGCGCGTTCAAGGTGGTAGATGTTGGCGGCGATGCAAAGCAATCGATGCTTGAGCGGACTTCAGCTGCAGTTTTGGACTGAGAGCAGCAGCAGAGGGAGAGAGGAATTTAGTGAGCATACACAGCACGGCCCCCATGCATGAGTTCACTCCTCCACACACTTGCAGCTCTGCAGTTTGCATTGCTCACGACCCTACCACTCCTCATCACTCAATCACGTGCGAGTTGACTGTACTGCGCGTCCGGCGATCCCGAGTTTGATGTTCCAGATGTGCACATCAGGTTCTTCCACTTGTTTCAAGACTCGGTCTGAAGTGAATCCTCCTATTCTCGCGGTCGATAAAATTACCTAGCAGAGGCCTTTGACACCTCTGTCCCGCAATGGCGATCATATTCGAGGACGAGCTCATGGACGACGCCGAGTTTGCTGCGCTTGATGCGGCCATGCAGGTGCACAGTCTTCCAGGACAAAGCAGCTCGCGTGTTCCGGCTCAATCATACCGCTTGAAGCCACAACTTCACCACACTGTTGCCCTGACTGGGGACAATCCCCAAATTGCAGGCAGTGGAGGCATCGCAGGGAGCAGCGGCACCCCTGGGCGCATTTGATGCTAATGCGATGCAGCAGCACAACAGTGGCACAGGCGTTTTTGCCGCCGCCGCCTTGGTCTGCAGATCGGACGCCAGCGTGCCAGACAGCTTGGCAGCAGCGCCAGCGTCAATGGTGGGAGCGTCCGCCGCTTCAGCACCAGCTGCCCACCCGCCGCCACGACCCGATGCGCCGGCTGTGTGGGGTGGCTGCGGCACCCAGGGCGCCGCAATGCGGGGCATCGCAGTGCCGGCGGCATCGATGCGTGGCGGCCGGTCGTCCATGCCCCTCACTCCAGACAAGGGCGGCGCGCCCATGACGGGCCTGAGCAGCAGCCAGCAGCCGCTGGGCGACGAGCCTCCCGGAACTGCAGTTGCCTCGCCAGCGGAGCTGGTGGCGGAGCAGCTGTCGCTGCGGCAGCAGGAGGAGGCACAGCGAGACGATGTGCCGCAGCTGTGCCTGCAGCTGACGCCGGTGTCGCAGTCTGAGGGCGGCGGGGACCCAGGGGCGCTCTCGCCAGGATCGAAGGGGTCGCAGCCTGGGTTGTCGCAGCCGCGGCAGCCGCAGCTGGGGTCGCAGGAACAGGCGCCGCCAAGCGGGCACGAGCCCCAGCAGGCAGCTGGACGGGCGGCACAGCAGCATCGGCCAGCAGCAGGTGACACGGCGAGCCCCGCACCGGCTTCCGAGTGTGCAGCCCTCCGGCAGCAGCGCGATGGCGCCGAGCCAGGCCCTGCGGCGGGCACGCACGATGCGTCAGCCCCACAGGCAGCCGACGAGGCAGCCGCCGTGCCACAGAGATGGCACGCAGCAGTGGCGGCAAAGCCAACCACTCAGGCAGCCGCCCAACCGGAGCTCGCAAAGCCGTCACGGGTGCGCACGCGGTCTCAGACACAGGCGTGCCGGCAGCGCGACTCCGGACTACCGCAGCCGGCGCTGCAGACGCCCCAGTCGAAATCAATGCCCATGTCGCGCCGTAAGCGGCGCAATGGCCAGCCCGATGCTCCACCAGCAGCTTCGGTGATTGTGCCAGCAGCAGGGGCAGCGGACCTGCCGGCGGCGTCATGCTCGCCGCCTGCGACTGCAGCAGAGGCCTTACCTGCGACGCAGCAGCAGCAGCAGCAGCAGCAGCAGCAGCAGGCATCAGTGGCCCGGCAGCCTGCTGCAGACTCGCAGGCACAGACACAACAGCAGGAGCCGCACCAAGACCCGCGGCAGGAGCAGCAGGAGGACGCCCGAACCCCCCTCTTGAATCTTGTCAAGGGCGGCAAGGGCCGGCGCACCAGCGAGGCGGTGCAGACTTCGCCGACCATTGCGCTGCACCGAGGCATTGGCAAACAGGTGTGCTGCATCTTTGCAAGAGTGTACACGAGTCGGTAGCCGCTGTCGGACTGCAGGTCCCTGTTGGGGCGATGCACAGCCAAACGCTTGTGCAGCGGGGCAGTTGCAGCTGTTCGGAGCAGACTGTTACTGCGGTTGAGCTGTCTTCACCGCGATTCATGTTCCTGCAGATGCTGCTGCTGCCCAACCCGGTCAGGAAGCCTGAGGCGGACATGCAGAAAGGGAAGAAAGGCGCCATGTCGCCGGACAAGCGGCAGCAGCGGCACAGCGGCTGGCGCGTGCGGCAGCGCGGCGCAGCCTCTTCGCAGCAGCCACCGCCGCAGCAGCCGCAGTCGCCGCAGCAACAGGGCGGCAATTGCCAGGGCGAAGCGAAAGTCGAGGGCACGCCTCTAAAACCTCAACCCAAAAGCCCAATATGTTTATGGTGCTATACTCGTGAGAGATCAGACTTGCGTCCCAGCTTCAGGGTTTCACACAACGTTGATACTTACAATCCCCTCATGCTGTCTTAAAAGAGATTCTTTTCCGCCATGCTGCAGGGTCTGGCGCGCGCCAAGTCGCCGACCTGGAGGACTACGGGCTGCGGCTGGACCGGCTGGCGGTGCACCGGCGGCGGGGGCTGGTGGTCACAGACATCACCGCCGCGGAGTGGTGTCAGCAGCAGCTGGCCTTCACCCTCAGCGCCCGCCTTCCCAGGGTGCATGCCCCGAGACCCGCCTGGATATGTACTACTCCGAATGCCAAATGCGTTGAGGAACAGGCGCCACGGCCGAGGCTCGAGCAACTGTGCAAAGTTGGCACTGTACAATGCATGCGCGCCACATGCTGCGGAGGCGTGCAAAGAGGCACCCGGGGACTGAGGGCCGGCGGGTGATGCGAGGGAGAGCTTCTCGTTTCCGTGCAGATGGGTGGACCTGAGGAGTCAGCCTCAACCTCAGTGCCCAACGACGCGATCTCGGCATCCTGCAGGAGGAGCTGGAGACGGAGGCAATGCGAGCGGGCACGCGCATCCACGCGGAACTGGAGGCAGAGACCAGTCATGCGGTGGAGGTCCCCGTCGCCACCTGGGAGGATTTTTGGGCGGTGAGCCCCTGGCGCTTCCTCAGGGTTCGATCTTAGAAGCAGACAACAGAGCCTGAAGCGCCGTGTATGTATGTCGCTTCTGGCGCGGGGCACCTGCGGTCGGATGCGCCTGCTCATCTAATCACGGCGGCCCAGCAACGTCCCTCTTGCTTGGGGGTTTACGGTTGTCGATTGGCGGGCCGGAGCCGGCTCAGCGTGAATCTGGGAAATGGTCAGGTGGAAGGGAGTCGGCAAAGCATGAGATTGAACTCGGCTGCCCCTGTCACCGCAGGTGCGGCTGCTGAACAGCATCGCGGCACTACGGCAGCTGCAGACGGAGGGTCTCACCCGCGAGATGTATGTCTTTGGCGTCGTCCAGGTGCCCTATCTTCCGAAATCCTTCTCCAGCTCGCTGACAACTTGCACGCAGCCTTGAGGCCGCAGCCAGGCCCCAGCTCTCGGAATTCCGACTTGGATGCTCGGAGCACACTTGTCTGTTGTCAGTCAGGCTGCGCAGGCACCATGCTCCCACCAGTGCGTGCCCATTGTGCGGAGGACCCATCAGATTCTTCCTCCACATTCCTGCATATGCAGGAAGGAGCAGACCTGTTTTGCAGGGGCGGTGGGGCGTGCGGCACAGTCGTCCACCAGCAGCTGGGCGAGCACGGCCGGCAGCAACCCGTGTGAGCGTAGCATTGTCCCTCCACTCGAGCATGAAGCAGTGACCTGGCCCTGCAGGGGCGATGGGTGCGCGGCATCGTCGACCAGCTGCAGCTGGACGAGTGCGGGCGGCTGCAGATCGTGGAGCACAAGACGCGTGCCCGCCCCCTGTTGCCCAGCGACGCCCAGGTACCAACCATGCACACTCGCCGTGGCGCCTCGGACTCTTTGGAATGAAGATCGTCCTGGTTCGCGCTGCTGGCGCGGGCACCAGCCGATTCGCAGCTGCCCTCCGGCAGACTTGGTGCGGTCTTCTGCTCGCGGTCCAGGGGGGTCATTGCGAATGCAGCTAAGGATGTCAAGTCCGCAATTCTGTCTCCATCTGACGGAACACTGCTCGTACTTTCCCGCGTAGGCGCGCACGGCAAAGCTGCAGGTGGCCCTGTACCGGGAGATGCTGCGGGGGCTGCCGGCACTGACCGACGACCAGGTCAGCTCGCGATCTGGTTGACCACATCCAGTGGCATGCGTTGCCCGGCGTCGAATGCCCCTCGGCTTTGGTTGATATCGTGCTTGGCGTTGTTCCCCTGCACAGCTGGCTGCACTGTTGCACATGCCGGTTGCTGGTCCCCTGTTGCCAGTTGCGAGCCGAGCCACCCACATACGTAAATATCCAGGTATGATTCTGCTGCTGTGTCTTGACAGCTGGACACGTTCCTGGCGGAGGGGTTGAGAGTGGACGCCGAGCGGCAGCTGTCGCCGCCCGTGGCCGCGCACGCCGCGGCAGTGGCGGGGCAGGCCGCAGACACCGCGGGGCAGGTGGCGGCACTGCTGCGCCAAGCGGCACAGGTGCATCTTGACACTGCATGAAGTAAAGGACCGTTGCGATCCGAAGTTGAATCGATGCTGCAGTCTGCATGCGAAACGCTATCAGCATGTCATGCCTCCAGCTGGCCAACCCAAGTGCAGCACAGCACCATCCGCATGTACTCGGCGTTGAGAACCCCTCGACTGTTTTCTGCAGACACTGCAGCAGGGAAGCCACGGCGCTGCTGACGCCGCCATGTTCGTGCGCTACTGGTGGCAGGTGAGCTCTTGTTTGGGTTGTTTTTCAACGCCACAGGAGCTGCACACGTCCGCTAACAGAATACTGCTCCTGATCAGTGCACGCATGTTTAGTGTCTCTGGCCGAAGGGAGAGCTAACCCACCAGGTCGGCTATGTCAGCAGGCAAGAACCTCATCTCCGCTGAGACACCCGTCCAGTTGTCCAGGACGCAGTGGCACCATTTTTCGGTGTTCACAGGGAGACGGCGAAGTGATCGCAGAGGTGCCGGTCGAGGCGCAGCCCGGCTGGCTGGACGAGCTGCTGGGCCGCCACATGAGCTTCTGGGCGGGCGAGGTGGCGCCGGCGCCAGTGCCACGGGAGGAGGCGTGGAAGTGTGGCATGTGCGCCTTTGGCGACCGCTGCCAGGGCGGGCGCCACTGGCGCGCACAGGGGCTGTGGGGCCGCAGGGATGAAAAGGAGTTGGCGCAGCGGGCCGGCACATCCTGACGGCAGGTGATTTAGCGCGCACTCTCTGCGGAGGCTGGTTCGAGCCTGTGGAACGGCACGGGGACTTCCCTGTGCGAGGTTCAGGTTTGCGACATGAAGTTGTCCACAGTCGGGAGGCCTGCTTTCAGGTGTTGTACACTAGCTGTTAGAGCGTTTCGTGTGGATCACCTTTGGTTGTCTATTATTTGCGAGCTCGCGATCAGAGCATTGTGTAGTGAACATGACACCACATTGAATGACACCATCAAATGCTCGGACCAAGGTTGCAGGAGTTTGTACGCAAGGAAGGCAGGCGCCTTGCGCAGTGATGTCACGGCACATTCATCAAGGTGACCAGCCCGCTTGTCACAAGTGAATCTGAAATGACTCAGTAGGACGCCATCGCCGCATCATCCACCTCGGCAGCCCCGCTGCTGACACCAAACTCTTCCTGCAAATGCAGCAGCACACACGGCATCAGCAGTGGCAGACGTAACAATCCAGCAGAAGTAAAGTAGATGCGGACAATGGTTGCATGCAGGAAAGCATTGCTGAGCTTCACCTGGCGGGCGACAGCGTAGCACATGTGTTCCGAGTGCAGCCACTGGTGCAGCGCCGCCAGGGTTTTGAGCTGTGCTGTCGTGCGCCGCCAGCCGTCCAGCGATGCTGCTTCCCGCTGTTTCCGAGCCTCCAGCACCTCCGGGGGGAAGATGCCCTCGTCCGATGCCGCATGGAATGTCAGCTCGAATCTGCATGCAGGGACGGCTCGTAAAGTTTGTAAACTTTGCTGGTTCCTCCTCACATGCTGGCACCTCCAGGTGCTGTGTGTGGAATCAGGGGATCACACCCCACACAATTGTTGCCATGACGCCTTGAACCCTACTTCGACGCAGACGAGCCGGTGTGATTTTCCCGCCCACTTACGGTTCATCAGTTGGGGTCGGTCACCTGTTGGAGTCGTTCCACAGGGCCTCGCCTACGAGGCTGAAGCATGTTTCGAATATGGCGCGGCTCCGCGGCATGTGGAAGTCGCTGGTCACCACCCCCAGCTTCCTGCATCCGCGCAGTGCTTCGTGAGTGCCTGCCTTTCAACAGAAATCGGGTCGCAGGCTCGTTAGGTTTCTCGTTGTCGGGCAGCAAGCAGCACCGGTTGGACTGCGCACCTACCGCCAGCCAGCGGGCACGGCGTGGATCATTGCGGCAAAATAGCCGTTCCCGATGGTGTCATAGCTGGAGGCCTCCTTCAGAATGAGCCCCTTGTCCACGCCCTGCAACGAGCCGAGTTTCACCTTCGGTACCATGGAGGAAGAGAGAACCTTTTAACGGTTGTTAGACATCGAAATAAAGCTGTGAAGGAAACTGGTAGAGCCACCACCTGTGAGATGAGGTACTCGCTCAGCTCTGTTCCCTCATGCAGCACGAAGCCTGTCGGCCGCACAACCGGCGGTTTGTGGGGCGTGCCGCCGCCCAGGCATACAATTGGCGTCGCTGCATTGTCTGCACAAACCATTCGGACGTTAGCAATCCAGATTTTGAAGGGGATGGTGTAGAACCGTGTTGGCTGCGCACTATTTCACACCTCTCGGGCGCAGAGCCTGCATCTAGTACCAGAATTGACCCAACGTCATCTGACATCGTCAGACGGCACGCAGTACCTTGACAGCGCTGCATGCCTATGCTGAGATCCGCCCGCCGCCGCACCCAGCTGTGGAGCTTCGCGTCAGTCCGCTGCCCGCCTGCATCCGTGCATGGTTCCTTGCATTCCATGACAACCTACGGCACGAAGTCACATCACATATATGACATGTGTGGTGATGGGCGACGCCACTCGAGCACCTGCCAGGATGAGCACCGCATCAAGGTCCGCTGGCACCGCATCCGAGTCTCGGGTGTGCCACCTGATGCCTGCACCATCTGAGGTTGACTTGCAGCGGGCCAAGCGACTGTGCTGTCCCTTTCTGCTGCCCCGATGGCTGATCGAGATGCCGGTGTGACCGGTGGCGAGGAGGCGCAAACGGCCATGCCCCAGAGCAAGCCCTTTGAGCGCCATGCCCGAGGGCTAGTTCAAATTTTGAGCTGTGAACCGTGTTTACAATCCCAAATTCCCAGCGAAATCTGCGTGCGTTGTATGTAGTTGTCTTGCTTCCCACTGGTAATTTAGCAGTAAATGTTCAGTGCAGTGTTGTCAGGAGCAGCGGCCACATGGACGCAGACCGAACCTGCTACCACCCGTGGTGCAATTCGCAAGTGCCAGCGATGTCAAAAACTGGCAGTTTGAACATCAGGCATCAGACATCAGAAACGTGCTGGCCGGCTGAAAAGCCGCCCTGTGCTGGCCGTGCTACATGCCTGCATGGCGCTGTGTGTGCCATTTGAGAGCCTGTAAGCAGGCAGCACAATGTCGAGGGCAGCGCTTCGTGCTTGTCACAGTCGTCAATGACCGCAGTGCCAGGTCGTCTGATTGTTGGCAGCATTTTACTAGCATTGGCAGGTGTATTGAGCCTGCATATTGGCTTCAACCCGAGAAGACACTCGGGGAGTTGGTGAAGTGCAAAAATGCCACTCAGAAGCATGTCAAACAGCCGCACCGATGCGTGATACCTGAGGCAGTGCGCGGCAGCATGGGCGGCATCAAGAACCGCGAGGAGAAGAAGAAGAAGAACCATGTGGTCAGGTGCGAAACAGTCTGTGTCTCAGCAAGTATGTGGCCGGGTGCATGCAACCATGTCTGAGACATTAGGCCGGGTATGCTCGATGCAGTTTGGGAGTGCAACCCCCAAGCCGGCACATCCTAAGCAGCTGTATGCTCGCAGCTCGGGGTCCGGAGGCGGCATGAAGGGCCCCTCGACCATAGATAAGCGGCTGCAGGAGCAGAAGTGCCCCTACTGCGAGCGTGTCTTCAAACAGGTCTGCCGCATCTTCTTGTAGAGGGAACATGATGGCGAATTTCAATGAGCGTTCATCATGCAGCCGTGACGGATGCTGGAATTTGACTTGCTCCTGCTGCCGCCATAATCACTGACCGCTGAAGTCCTTTGCCGTGGATCGTGCAGCCCAATCGATACAAGGAGCACATCCACAATAAGCATGCAGAGGAGGCGGCCTCAATCGAAGATGGAGCCGCTGCACCCTCTGCAGCGCAGGTGCCCGCACATGGACCCCACCTCATCATATGCACAGGGCACACGCTGCAAGGCAGCGGCAGTGCTTACTGCCATCTGTCTGCCACCCTGGTCACCCCGCATGCCAGTGATGTGCTTGCCTGGGCGGAACAGCAGGCGTCGGTGGCGGCGGCGGCGCCGGTGGCAAAGGGCGGCATGATGGAGGTGGACAGCGCCGCGGGCTACTACACCAGCAAGTCGCCGCAGATGATCCTGCACGAGTGGTGCCGCCGGCAGGGCCGCCCCAAGCCACGCTACAAGACGCTACCCATGGAGGATGGGCGCTTCCGCTGCCGGGTGGGCTTCCTTTGCTTGCATTTTTGCACTGAAGGTCGTGGGTGCACACCACCTTGGCCAGAGAAATGCGAGGCACCTGTCAATCTCGTGCCATGCCTGGGTGGGAGGGATGCGGGGCCTGTGCCTACCGCTTACTAACGTGCAACAGGCTTCGCCTCAGTCATTGGGTTCAGGGGCAGAGCAGCACGTGTGGCATTACCGGACAAGGTCCAGATGCTGTGGCCATATGGGCGTGGATTCTCTGTCCCTGTCGACTGCCGAGGCCCGGCATGCTGCACGATCCTGTCCGCCACAATTCAGCGGCTGTGCATGCGGCAGGAGATGGCGGGGCTTGTACTGGCATTTCATGTCAGAATCCCACGAACTCAGGTTTACAAGGATGCATGCTTGCGGCAGGTGCTGCCGCCGGTGGCTGCCAGGCAGGCAGCGGTGCGTTAGAAATGTATTGGCATTGTGCATACAATTGGTCGAGTGCGGCCCCGTCCAGTGCACCACGCAGCGGGTTGCGCTGCCAGAGAATGGCGCGCCAGAATGGGGACGAGCCGATCCTTCTGCGCGACGGCTCAAGGGGCTGGACTCGGAACGTGTCACAAACCGACACACGACCTGTCACAGGTGGTGCTACCGGACAAGGAGCGCTCCGATCGCGACGAGGTTATCTTCCTGGCGGAGGAGCATGCCGCGGGCGATGACACCGCCGCGCAGCAGCTGGGCGCGGTGGCGGCGCTGGCGAGCCTGGCGCGGGACCTGCCGCTGGAGCGGGTGCTGCCGCACGAGTTCCGCCCCCTGTTCCAGTCCATCAGGGACGAGGTGTGGGGACGCGGTCTTGCCTGGAAATTGTTGCAGAGACGTCTGTAAAGCTGCACTACCCGTGCAGGGCCTGAGGTTTACAAGTGCACAGCAGAATCCCCAGCCCCGCAATGTTGGTCATGATGTCCGGACAGTGCGGCACTGCCTGGCAATGCGCATAGCTGCAGCTCTGCCGTCTCACACCAGGCTGGCGCCACACACTGCAGCAGGCTTTGCCTGTCCGTCACACGACAGACATGCCAGCGACAGGCTTTCGCGAAACCTCGAATCTCCCGACCGCCGACCGCCGATCGCCTTGCCGCTCGCAGAACGTAGCGCGCTCGCAGCGGGCGGCGCAGCGCGCGGCCGCGGAGGAGGCGCGGCGGGCGAAGGAGCGGGCACGGCGCGCGGCGGAGGCGCGCCGTCCGGCGGCCAACGTCATCATGTCGGACGCGCAGCGGCGCGCAGTGGAGGGCGCCCTTGCCTCCGTGCGGGGCAGCGGGCCAGCGGCGGCAGCTGTGCTGGCCAGCGACGGCGGCGGCGCCGCGGCAGACGCCGAGGCGCACGCGGGCGAGTCTGTGTGGCTGGTGTGCGTGTGTCGGCACGGATTCACTGCTGGGGACGTTGTACGAGACGGTCGGTGCATTGGTCCATCGCGGCGGCCGTGGGAGCTGGCGCAATGCGGTGCTCTGAAGCCCGCTTGACCCTTGAAGTCCGAAGCCTTCACATAGCTGAACTTTCTGCAGGCGCGGAGGGCCTGCTGGATCAGCTGCAGAAGCTGGGCTTCCGGGAAGCAGACGCCCGCCAGGCGCTCTCGGCGTCGCGGCAGCCCAATGGCGGCGGCGGGAACGCGAACGGTGGCGGCGCCGGCATTGCCTTGGTCCGCCAGCGCGACCTGTCGGCGGCGCTGGACTGGCTGTGCATGCACCTGCCGGAGGAGGCGCTGCCCGCCAAGTACGCTGCAGGTGAGACTCGATGCCATCTGGCTGTCTTTCTAGCCGTTTGAATAGTTGGGTGACCTCAGGTTGCTGGCTGATTTTGCAGCTTAGCATGAGCCGCATGCTCGTCGGTCGGACTGTGAATTTTCAAACCGATCTCCCAGGTGCCAGCAGCCGCCCAGTGGGGGTGCTGTACCGCAAGACCTCTGGCGCTGCCCCGCGGCCGGTGACGGCGGAGACTCCAGACCCAGCCGCGGCGTCGGACGATGCGTCGGTCCGGTGGCTGGCCGCCGCCGGGTACCCTGCTGGCGACGCCGCCGGCGCGCTGGCGGAGTGCGCCGGCGACTGCGAGGCGGCGCTGCTGCACCTGTACGCCGCCTGGACAGGTACCTGGGTGTCGGGAGAAACACATCAAATTGAGCTCGGCAATTTCACTGTGCAAGCGCAGCTGCAGCTATCCAGGCATGGTACAGGTGCCCATGGCTGGCGTGAAGGACAATACTGTGCAAGGCAATCTTGTCATACGGCTACTGTCCAAGTGTCGTTCTGGAAAACAGCGGCCTGATCAGCGAGGCAGTTGCCAGGTCAGGGATGGCAGGCGGGCAACAGCGTGAGCAACCTGCACGCTGGAGGGTCTCTCACATGCGGAGCGGCAGTGCTCAGGCATGGCGGGCTGCCTGAGTGCACAGGCGCCGCCGCGGGGATGGGCGGCGACGCCGCGGCACCAACGGACGCGTGGACGGAGGAGCGCGAGGCGCTCAGCGCCATCTACGGCGACGCCGCCTCCTTCCCGTCGCCGGGCCTCACCTGCCTGCGGCTGGACCCGCCGGCCGAGGTGGCCCAGCTGCTGCGACAGCAGCCGCAGGTATCACGGGTGCAACCAGGCATCGCCCTGACGATACTCGTAGTTGTCTGCAGCTGGGGTGTTGGCGTTGGTGTGTCCGGCTCCCTCGGTCAGTGGCACACTGGCAGAGTGCAACCATCGGAAGGTGGCCAACTCAGCATGAGCAAACGCCAATGCTGAGCAGGAGCTGCAGCCGCTGACGCTGGACTTCAGGATACTGCCGTCCGGGGCATACCCGGACGCGCCGCCCATCGTCTCTGTCAGGCAAGCTGTCAAGCCACTATATGACTACGGACAGCAGCTTATCTGGGTGCCTGATGTTTGGCACACCAAGGGCGGTGTTGGATTTCATGATCTCAACGCGCGGGTGCAGCTCAGCAAATGTGCTCTGCTGCACGCAGGTGTGGGAGCCTGCCGCCGCCCCTGCTGCTGCGCCTGACGCAGCACCTGGCTGGCGTCGCCGCCGACGCCGCAGGCGAGCCCATGCTGCACGAGCTGGCGGCCGCGGCCAGCGAGTGGCTGGCCGATGTGCGGCAGCTGCGCTCACCCACGCCGCCGCACAAGCCTGCCGGTGTTGTGCAGAACGGCAGCGACGCTCCGGCGCTGGAGCACATCGCACAGGTGGGCGACCCTGCACTTGTCGCCATCATCAGGCATCGGCTGCTGTTCTCCCATAACAATGGCCGCTGGCTTCGACTCGAGCGTCTTCTCGGAGACACAACATCTGCTTGTGCCGAGGCAGCCTCGAAGCACACTCCCTCCCACGCGACATCGCGCCCAGCGTCGTGATCTGGACAACTCCGTTTGTGCAAAGCGTTCCTGTGCCAAGGTGCAATCTTGATGGGCAGGCGGTGGACCAGTATCATAAGGCAGAGGCCACTGGTGGGCGGCCTCCGGCAGCGAACAGCGCGCGGCGCCAGCAGCGGCCGCGCGGCCGCCTGGAGCGCCCAGGTGACTCTCCGGCTGGCAGTGCCTCGGCAGCTCTGTTGCCTTGCAGGCGGGTCCAACGGCGTGAGACTCGACGAGCTGTTGTCGCGGTGACGGTGAGGTTCGTGTCTAGTCTGTGCTTCAGATCTGATCCTCGGAGGAGTTGACGATTGAGTCGCGTTTTAGTGAAGCTCGTGCTGAGCCCGACGACGTGACCGACTGACTCGAGCTTGTTTCGGTGGCGCCTCCGCAGCCATCGACGAGGCGGCGGAGGGCCGGCGGCTGGCGGCCGATGCGGCGGCGGCAGCCAGCTCGCCGCGGCTGGCGGCCATGCGGGCAGGGCGCGCCGCGCTGCCGGCCGCCGCGGCACGGGAAGAGGTGCTGCAGCAGCTGCGGGACCACCAGGTGGTCGTTGTCAGCGGCGCCACCGGTGCGCGGAGTTCTACCAAAACCTGATCTGCGTCAAGCGACACTGCGTTGCTGGAAACATAAACCTGCTGTGAAGTCTCATGCCGCCAGCTGCTGTTGGTGCAGTCTAATGTGGGTGCCGGGGGTGCACAGCATTGGCTCTCTGCGGTGACGGCGTCGACAATTCGACCGTGTTTGGGCCTGCTGGATTGACGGGCTCTTGAGATTTATGGCTCACTTGGTGGTGGCGCAGGGTGTGGCAAGTCGACGCAGGTGCCGCAGTTTATTCTGGAGCAGGCGGTGACCGCCGGCGTCGGCGGCGCCTGCAACATCGTGGTCACGCAGCCCCGCCGCATCAGCGCCACCGGCCTGGTCAGCACCCTCCGCCTCAGAGTTTTGCGATAGACTATTAGGCGCTGGCCTGCACTGTCCCAGCGTAATTCATGCAGAATTGGCATCCATGTTTATACAGCCGTGTACAGACTGGTGTGTGCAGGCAGATGGCGGCGTGATCAGGCGGTTTATCGTATGTGCTGCACCCAGGTGTCTATCGTGTTTGCTCCGTGCAGGCATTGCGTGACGGCGGAACGCGGCGAGACAGCCTGGTGGGGTAGGTGCAAGCAGATAGCGGCATGATCAGTCAGTTCATCTCATGTGCTGTACCCAGGCTTCTATTGCATTCCCTCCGCGCAGGCGCACCGTGTGGCGGCGGAACGCGGCGAGACAGCGGGCGGCGTGGTGGGCTACAGCGTGCGGCTAGACTCCAAACGCTCCGCGCGCACCCGCCTGTTGTTCTGCACAACAGGTGCGGCATCTGGCTCCACGTGCGCGTTGTGCTTTTACAGCTGCTGGCTAGTTCACTGGCTCGCGGCGGCTGCTCCAGGGTTCCAGCGCCACGCACGTGCCTGCTTGGAGAGCACACACCCTGCGCCCGGGTCGGTCAGAGCCAACCGCCCGTGTCCACAGGCGTGCTGCTGCGGCGGCTGCTGAACGACACCGGCCTGGCGGGCACCACGCACGTGGTGATCGACGAGGTGCACGAGCGCTCTGTGGACTCGGACCTGCTGCTTCTGCTGCTGCGGGACCTGCTGGCGAGCGGGAGGGTCCCCCACCTGCGGCTGGTGCTCATGTCCGCGACCGCGGACGCCGAGGCGTTTGCGCGCTACTTCGAGACGGCGCTCGGCGGCGAGGTGGGAGCCTGGCCCTCTGTTTGGACCCCGGTGCCTCATCAGGCATGATGTTCTGTCGAGCAGGCTCGGAGCTCTGCGCATGCAAGGCGGTCGCCTCATGGTGTGGTCCACTCCATGTCTGCGACCCCAATGCGCTGCAGGAGTGAGCACCTCTTTCGTTGGTCTCCCATCGCATCCTCGCACCCACAAGCGATCGTGCAACACCAGAAATTGCGCGTGCCACCAGGGCGCAGCGGGGATTCTGAGCATCCCGGGCTTCACGCACCCGGTGCGGGACCTGTTCCTGGAGGACGCGCTGGAAGCTACCGCCTTCGCTGTCGGCCGCGGCTCCAAGTGGGCGGCACCACGCCGGCCCGCCGCCGCCTCCGCAGCCCCCCGGGTGGGTGGCGGAGACTGGATCCTGAGTCCTGAGTCTCAATGTGATGGCACATCGTCACGGCTGGCTGCCACCTGCGCACCAGGACTTTGGACGAGGCGTGAAACGAGGCTTCCTGAATGCCCAGCATTCGTATTGAGTCTTGTTCATGACCTGGCTCCGCGACCTGGCCCTAGGCTGCAACTCAGAAGGCCAGGGATCTGACGCATGCCAGGGGCAGCGGCGGGGGCCTACTCGCAACAAGGCGGGCTCCGATGCACTCTCACCACTCGTGGGCCAGCCCCCTGCAGGACAAGGGCGACAGGTTGGCAGCATATGCGGGGTACAGCGGGAAGCGCGCGGCGCAGCAAGCGGCCGCGCCCGACGCCTGGGATGCAGAGGACGCGGCGCCACCCGAGGTGTGCAGGCTGCACACCGGCGCACAGCATCGACCGGCACGTTGGGACTGCATCATTGGAACAGATGCCCTGCAAGATGTGCATCGATGATGCGGCTCTGATTCGCTAAACTCGCTCCGCATGGTCGTCCACGAGGATGGCCAATCCTGACTGTTGTGTGCCGAGGTTTTTGCCCCTGCCATATGCACCCTCCCATGACATGCCGTGCCCTGGCGATTCGCTCTGCTGCGTGTGTGATTGAGGGGAAGCGGCCAAGCGTCTGAGGCACAGCGACCAGACCATTAATCTGCATCTGTCGAAACTCTGCAGGTCGAACAACCTGCCGTCCAGCACGCACTCGGCCTCGAACACTTTCAGGCTAATCTATGCCACCTGCGCAGGACGCCCCGGAGGCCTGGGACCAGGAGGACGATGGCATTGGCAGCGGCCGCGGCGTCGCCGGCGGCGCGCCGGCAAGCACGTCGCGTGCGGCGGCCGCGTACAGCGAGCAGACCATGCGCAGCCTGGAGGTGTGGCCGCTCTCGGCTCTGCTCTGCTCTGCTCTGCTCTGCTCTGCCCCGCCCTGCTCTGCTCTGCTATGCTCTGCTTTGCTCCGCTCCGCCTGCTCTGCTCCGCTCCCTTCGCTCTCCTCTTCTTTCACGTATGTCGGCTCTACTTGGCTGGGCTCCGCTCTGGTGTACTAAGTGCTCTGCTCAGGCATCGGTGACATGCTGGATCGACCGGCATGAGCCAACAGGTGCAATGCTCTCATGCCAGCTGGCTGGATTCGCAGAGGCTGCTCAACGTTTGGCTCCCATGACCTGGCGCAAAGACTGCCAGTCATGCTGTGGCATCCCGGGAGGCTGTAGCCTCCCGGAATGTGCCGTGCCACTCAGGACAGCTGCTACCCCACGTGCCATGTCACAGCAAGTCTGCAAGGAGGCGCTGGACTGCGACTTTGGTGGAGCGGCTCGAGCGCCAGGGTGTGAACCCTCGGCATGGCCCGGCAGTTCTCCTGGTCCTGACCTCAGCTTCTGACCCGCTGCTGTGGCCCGCTCCTCCTCTGCAGAACATCAACGAGGAGGCGCTCAACTACGACCTCGTGGAGCGGCTGGTGTGCCACATTGTCGAATCGGAAGCGCGGGAGGGGCCGGGCGCGCTGCTTGCGCCAGCAGACCGGCCGGCGGCGGAGCGCCTCGGCGGCGACGGCGGCGGCGCCATTCTGATCTTCATGACGGGAGCAATGGAGATCGACCGGACGGTGCGGCGCTGCAGTCCTCGTCTCTTGGTGTCTCCCCAGCGTGTCTTTTGGTGTCTCTCCAGGTGGTTGAGGCTCTGCTTGCCTATTGGTCCTGCGCTTTAGATTGCACTGGTGCCGCTGACCCTGTGCCACAGATCTCCTGTCCAGGCTTCCACGCTGGCGAGCTTCGGTGTCGAGTCTGCCACAGCTTTATCTCCTAAAGCTGCTGACGTCTTCATGCATGGCGCGCAGATCCGGGCATTGCAAAAGTCGCAGCGGCTGACTGAGCTTGCAGGCGGCGGGCTGCGGTTGCTGCCGCTGCACGGCGGCCTGCCACCGGCGCAGCAGCAGCGCGTATTCGATCGGCCGCCTCCTGGCGTGCGCAAGGTACTGTCTGCTGCTGCCCCGATTGCTTTCTGATGCCCACTCTCAGTTGCCGGGATCTTGCAGCATGCTGCAGCTGACCATCCGGAACCCCTACTCCTCCACCGCATGCACAGCTTAACGACGTCGCCTGCCTGTTCCCTTGGCGAAAGGGATGGAGACGAATGTCGCGGTTCTTTCGCAGATCGTAGTGGCGACCAATGTGGCAGAGACGTCCATCACAATAGATGACGTGACGGTAGTCATCGACGCGGGTCGCGCCAAGGAGATGGGCTACGACTCGACGCGTGGCATCGCCTGCCTACAGGTGACTCCCTATGCAAAGAGGTGCCTTTAGTCCTGAACAAAGTGCCACCATGTGGCCTGCAGATGGTTCTGTCACAGAGCTGTGCCGCCGGCAGTTCGAGGCACCTGCACGCACTGCAGAATTTGCCGGCAAGACAGGGCGTATCGCAACCCTCACGACTCGTTCACATGGGTGCTTCCCATTGAGCCTGAGGCTGTGCGTCGTGCCCAAGTCGTGCATGACTCGCGCATCACCCGCAGCGCACGACTCTTGCAGGAAATGTGGATCAGCCAGGCAGCGGCACAGCAGCGGCGGGGGCGGGCGGGCCGGGTGCGGCCGGGCGTCTGCTTCCGCCTCTTCTCCCGCGCCACATGGGCCACCCTGCAGGTGTGTCTCCTCGGCTCAGCTCGTGGATCCCCAACAGCTGTCGGTGAACCATCTATGTCACCCAATGCATCACCTAAGAGCCGCCTTCCACTCGAGTACCGAGGAGTGTGCATGTGACTTGATCGTTGGTTGCGATGCTGCCACATTTCCCCTTGAATCTGGGGTCTGCAGGTTGGGCGCCTTCCGCCTGAAGTGGGCACATGGATTGATGTACAAGCAGCAACTGCCAGAGAGGCCGCGGAAGCCGCTGGAGGCTGTGGTGCTCACCCTCGCAAACTGTCGAGCTCAATCTAAACCCTAGTGTCAACACATGACCTCTGAAACACTGCTGTCTGTCGTCGCAGAGGCAGCAGCCGCCGGAGATGCTGCGGGTGCCGCTGGAAGCGGTGGTGCTCACCGTCAAGGCCACCTTTGGCGATGGCGCGCCGGCGGACGACGTGCTGTGCCGCGCGCTCACGCCGCCGGCGCAGGCCTCCGTCGCCGCTGCCGTGTCCAACCTGAAGGTGAGGATCGAGGCGTGCATGCCCTCTCCTGCGCACTCGCTGCCTTCAGGCGGTCACCACCGGGTGCTCACTGGAAGCGCTGACCGGAAGACATGGCCCAGCGCGCTCTGCAGGTGCGCAATATGAGCATGGCGGCGTGCAAGTGCAGTGTGCAGTACATCGAGCCCCGGCGCCACCCGTGTTCGTCGTCGCTTCAGCGTTCCGGCGTCGGCACCGAATGTCGCCTGGATGCATGCCCTTTCTCCCGTGCACCTCACCCTGCACCCCAAACCCCGAAAACCCTGCTGCAGGCCATGGGGGCTCTGGGGCCGGAGGAGGCCGTCACGCCGCTCGGCGAGCACCTGACGGCGATGCCAGTCGACCCGCGCGTGGGCAAGATGCTGGTGCATGGCGCCCTGCTGCGTTGCGCCGGGCCGGTGCTCACCATCGCGGCGGCCATGGGCCACGGGCGGCCGGTCTTCTTTGCGCCTGCCGACAAGCGGCAGGAGGCGCAGGCGCGCTCCCCTGGCCCTGGTGGAGGTTGACCTCAATCCAACGCTCTTCGATGTTGCAATGAAGCAGCCAAAGCAGCAGCAGCAGCAGCACTTGGCAGTGCCTGACACGAGAGAGTCTTCTGCAGCACCCTCGACTGTGTGGCATTCCGATAAAGGGTCTGCATCGCAACTTGGACTTCATGCATCGTGTCTTGCGGCACGGCTGCCCATGTGTGGCACCAGTCCGCATGGGTTCAAGCGGCAGGGCAGGATGTTCGGAGCTGTCGACCACCCCATGAATGTGTGCCGGCCCTGCCGCAAAGGATCGCACTGAGAGTGGTCTGAAGGTGGCATACCGCTCCTCGTGCAGGCGGCAAAGCAGGCACTGCTGGCGACGATCCCTAATGCCAAGAGCGACCATCTGGCGGTGGTTGTGGCGTTTGACGCCTGGCAGCGCGCTCTGGAGCAGGGCGGCCGCGGCGCGGCCTCGGCCTTCTGCAGCCAGCACTTCATCTCCCACCAGGTCAGAGCCGCACCGGCTGAAGGGTTTTCATACGACTCCATCAGCTCGTCAGGCGGTACGGAGTATGGGCTCAAGCCTTGCAATGAACCTGGCCAGGCTGCCGTTGCCGGGAACAGTGGCTGGGCACCGCACGACATGCACATTAGCTGCAGGTTCCCTTTCAAACCCTGTTTTGTCGCTTGCGAGACCCAGTGTGTACGATCAGATAGCCGACCTGCCACCGGCCTTCTCAACACACAGGCCATGGAGGGCATCGCCGGGGGGCGGGCAGAGTATGCCGGCACCCTGGCGGACCGCGGCTTCCTGCCGGCTTCCTACCCTGGCGAGCTACGCCGTGGCGGCCCTGCGGCGCTCGAGGCACACCGCGCCAAGGGTGGCCCCGACGAGTACAGCGGGAAGTGCGTGCCGTTTCCTGTTCCCCGCACCCTCTTGCTGCGTTCTGACATGCACTGTCTGCAGCCCCCCAGCCGAGGGTGCAGAAGAGTTGCTGGACGGCTTTGGCGCCTGCTTGTCGCCGGGTTGGCCAGCCGTGCACATGCTGCGACCGGCCTCTGCCTCTGCGAGGTGCTCGGACCACCGACTCATGTTTGCATGTGCCCATGACATTGTGGCTCGAGACTAATGCTGTGCATGACCCCACCCCCCTCCCTGCCTTTGGCGTCCCGCCATGGACGACTGATCAAGGTCGTGTCTGGCCGCTTGCTTTTCCTCTCGAGGCTTGCACCTGCACCCTCCGCTTGCGCTGCACTGCATCGCGCCTCACACTTACTCTGTACTGTGTGAGAACCCCAGCGGGCGCGTGATTAAGGCGGCGCTGGCGGCGGGCTTCTACCCGGCGCTGCTGAGGGTGGACCACCCACCCGCGCGCTTCCGCGCCACCGAGGGCGGCTCCGTGCAGGTGACTAGGAACTCGCTCCGTGTTGCTCGCGATGCAACTTTGGACCCCCTGAAAGCTGTCGAGCGTGACACTGCGTCAGGGTGCTCTGATATCGCTGCTGCACAACTCTGTCAGCAGTCTGGAACACCTACCGACTCGGGCTTGGTCCTGGCGGGTGTGAGCCTGAGGGCTTGCGCTGCCGTAGCCCTGTTGATGGATGTAAGGCAGAGCCCCGATAGCCTCTTCTCCCTCTTCCTCCTGGCAGCAGCTGAGCGTACGTGCATATGTGCGCGCAGGTGGACTCGGCGGCGGTGCAGGTCAAGTTTTTCGAGCGGCACAAGGGCCGCGTGTTCCACCACCCCTCCTCCGTCAACTTCAACTGCGGCCGCTTCGAGTCCGGCTGGCTGATCTACACCGACATGGTGGAGACCTCCAAGGTGTGGTGCTCTTGGCTGTGTGGTTCCTCAGGCCTGCCTTCTGTGTTGCCGGTGCACCAGTCCCTGCACCGAATCGCCTCTGACGCCATTAGAAGCCCAGGCTGCAGGAGCTCCTGCTCTCACGTGCAGGTGTTTGTGCGGGAGTCGTCGATGGTGCCCACGTACTCGGTGCTGCTCTTCGGCGGCGAGCTCACCGTGCTGCACGACCGCGGCCTGCTCAAGGTGCCCGAACCACCATGGCAGCAATGGCCGTGTCGGCCTGCGCAGGATCACTGTGCGTGTGTGCGAGTCTGCCGCAACCCATTCAGAACCCTGCATCAGCACCGAGCCTGCATTGCGCAGCCTCGGAGTGGTGGACAGGCCGCCGCCGACCGCACTGCGCCAGGAGCCTGATGCAGGCCTGCTGCGTCCGGCCTGTGGAGCCTGACATGTCAGTGCTGCATTCGTCACGCCGCGCCTCCAGGTGGACGGCTGGGCGGAGTTCCGGGCGCCAGCGCGCATCGGGGTGCTGGTGCGGGAGCTGCGCGGCGGCGTCGCGGCGCTGCTGGGCGCCAAGATCCAGGACCCGGGTGCGGACGTGGTGCACGCGCCCATCATCGACGCGCTGCACCAGCTGCTGGCCACCGACGGCTTCTAGTCCAGGGAGGCGGAGCAGGCGGTGGTCAGGGGTTTTCCGCTGAAAAGCCCGCCGCGAACCGGGCTCGTTCGGCCTTTGCACGAGAGAGCGGACACGACGCTTGTCCAGTCATCTGAGCTGCAGTGTGCTGTGTCCCTGCACTTTTGTCTGACAATTCTTCGAGTAAGGGGATTTCTCTCGGCTATTTAAGACTGATTAGGACCATCAGAAAGGGCAGCAGCGCTCGCTCATGCTTGGCTTCATACGGCGCTGCGTAGACGAGGATCTGATACTGTGAGTTGAGTCTGCCAATCGATATTCCATGCGCCATAATTTGGAAGGGTGGATGGCGCTATGAGTCTACAGGAGCCGTGGCCAGGAGCTTCATCAGCTGTGAGACCTTGGCTGTGTCCCGGCGCACTGAGCCTTTAAGCGTACTGTGGAAAGCACATTGTCTGACGTCCTACTGCTGAGCACTGAAATTGTGCATGAGTGCGGCAGAATGCACATGCCCTTCATGAGCATGGTCTGCTGCTTGCGGGAGAGTCTCGACTGGAGTGTGTGCAAAGACCGGGAGGGGCCACTAGGATTCGCCTGGCTGGCTGTTACACTGGTGGAGCAGCAACGTGTGTGCACGACATCGGTGGACACCAGCATAAGATGGCATGGTGCTGTGGTAGCACCCAGTCGACCAGCACACACAGCGATCAGTCGAACAGCGAGAAGCCCATGTCCTGCGCATCAAAAGGTGAATCGTGAGGATACCGGCTCGAAAAAAAAGACATACATTGTTGCTCCACACTGATAGGTGAGGCCGTTCCCGAACACGACCACCTTGCTCACCGGGGTGAAACCGTGGCTCTGAAAGCAGACCGACAGCGAAGAAGTGGAGATGTGAGGAAGACGAAGGACTCAAGAGAGGAGAACTCACGTCGTCCTCCTCCTCCTCCTCCTCCTCGGCGGCGGCGGGCGCCTCCTCCTTGGAGTCGCCGCCGCCTGCGGCGGGGGCGGAGGCAGCGGCAGTCGCGGCAGCCAGCAGCTCCGGGTTCTCCAGGATCTCCTTGATCTAAGTTGAGCAGCACATGTCAACTGTCAACGATCAGCACACGCGCAAGAACTGTGTGTACTATAAGGACTGGCATGCAGGCCGCCCATGGCCCACTCCCGTGACAAGCACACCGCAGCGAGCGTGGCGACAGGCGGCGCATGCGGCAACAAGCGTGCAATCATGCTGCAGAACGAGCGGCCGAACGAGAAGCCCAAAAGCGTTGGTTTGGTGACTCCTTGTTGCTCTGATACAGGACAAAAGCGCTGACCTTGTCGGCCTGGGGGAAGCTGTAGTCGGTGCCGATGGCGATGGCGAGCACGTTCTTGAAGCCGTTGATGACCAGGTGCGGCACGGCCACCTGAAACAGCAAGATCAGCCAGGATCATGAATGGTCGGATGGCATTTGTGCCCATGGCACATTGAGCCCATATCACTTGGCAAATCGCTGTGGCCGATGCACAAGCGCCTGATGCAGCCAGACCGTGCGTACGCCGCAACAAGAAAAGCTGCGGCAGGCACGGCAGACGGAAACCACACCTCGGTGGGGTAGTGGGTGGCCAGCGACAGCGCGGTGATGTTGGCGAGCCCGGTCTTGACCTTGGACAGCAGGTCCTCCTCCGTGATGTCGAGCACCGACGGGCTGTACATGCTGCCCGACTCGAACACCTGCGAAGGTTTGAGGGTGCAAATATGGTGAGTGGGGCACAAGTTGGAGGGTGCGCGCATGCCGGTTGGAGTTCTGGGTTTGCCGCTGATGCGCGGCATCAGCAGCCGGACGTTCAAGACGTCTGCTGTTGCAGGCGCAGCAGGGTCCGGGCATTGTGCTGTTGCACCCGGGCGGCACGCCCAAAACAGCGCGGGCTGGAATGCACACCGTGGCAGTCTGAGCAGCACGACAAGGGCGGCAGCCGCATCTTGTGTTCAGTAGGGTTTTCAGTAGCTTTTGCTCAGAACCGCACCTGCTGGATGACCAGACCGTAGGAGAAGGGCTTGATGCCCAGCTTGGCGAGCAGCGTCGCCTCCGAGGCGCCGACCTTCTCGCCGGTCTTCACCAGCGGGCAGTCCGTCGTGATCTCGACCGTACCCTTGTTAATCTTAGTCGGGATGTTGAGGGCCTGTGCGGTCAGGCGGAGGAGGACATGCGTGTCAGCGCTGCCGACTGCCAATGGGACACGAAGGGCCGCACAGCGCGAGCCTTAATAGTGTGCACCAGTTTGGCTCAGCTCATGACCCTGAAGACTCTTGAAGGAACCATTGAAATGTCAGGTCAAGTCGGAACCGGCGCCGACCTGGAAGAAGTTGGTCTGCGACGGGTCGAGTCCGGTGTTGCCGGCGGGCACCGTAACATCCACGGGGGCGATCAGACCCACGCGAGCGGGGGCGCCGACCTGCGGGGGTTGGCACAAGTCGCATGAGGCTGACGGAGCGCAGCAGAACCGGGGGATGTCATCCAAGCGAGGACGTCCCGAGCCGCTCCTGCGGCGCCGCCCGTCCGCTGCGCAGATGTGCATCACACGAGAGCGAACGGCACCCAATCGTGGGTTGCGCCTGGTGAGAATGGCCACTCTGCAAGTGGCTTTGAAGAGCGGCAGAGCAGGAGGTGAGGAAGTCAATGCAGCAGGAAGGACGTGCTCTGCCTGCGCATCTTGCCGTGAACAGCAGCCGGACAGAGGGACGGCAGGAGAATCGGGAGTTGAGCCGCACCTGGAAGGACATGATCTGCTCGCGCACATCAGGCAGGTCGCCCTTGGTGAAGATGATGCCGACATTGCCGACCAGGTAGGGCAGGATGGTGGACCACTTCTCGTCGCCGGTCTCCTCCACGTAGAGGCGGATGGAGCGCTTCATCATGGTGTTCTTGCCCATCAGCACGACCGACTTGCCGCGCAGGCCCTGCAGAGGCGCAACTAGCAGTCAAGTCCAGTGCATGGTCGCGATGGGAATATGGAGTGCAGGGCAGGAGACAGCTTATACAAGGTGTGTCGCAAGGGGGGGAGATGTGGGCGATGTCACGGCAATGTGCAGAGGCGTGACTTCGGGAGGCGGCTGGCAGCACATCGCGAAGGCTTTGCAGCGCATGGGAACCCACCGCGCGAATGTCCATGAACTGCTTGGAGCCCACGTTGTCGGCGTGCACCAGGAAGGCCTTGTCGTACTCCTCCAGGTAGGAACGCAGCTTGGCGTCATACTGTGACGACAGGGAGCATTCATAGGTTTCAGCGACTGCGCCAGACAGCGGTAAGGTAATGTCCGCCAAGGGCGGCCCGCAGAACGCTGCGGCAACCCAGACGCTTGGCTGGCACGAATTGGCCGTCCGCAAGACGCCCAATGGGACCAGTGCTGCTCAGCTCTAGCCTGGAGTGAGCTGAGCCGGAGGCAGACACACATCTTTTGTCTAGAGCAGCAAGGTCTGTCCACGTGCTGCCATCTCGCCTATATGACGCCAAATAGCCAGCTAAACGTCGCTGTGCAGCGAGCGGTAGCCGCAGGCTCCGCACCTGCTCCTTCTTCAGGATCTTCGCCGAAGGCATGATGGCGGCTTGATTGCAGCTGGTGAGGGCTGCGAGGATGCGTTTGCAACAGGACCACACCGGCTGGTCGACCGGTAGGCAAGTTTAACCTGTTTGCAAGAGGGCCTTACTGAGCGCGGCGCACAGCTTTTGTCGCCGCAAAGGGGACCGGGTCCGGCCTGCACTGGTAGTCCGTGAGAAGACCGCTAGGGAGATTAACCCTGACTAGCAGTGGCTTCCGTGCATATCCAGCAGCCCGGCTTTTGCAACAGTGCAAGAGCTATCCATTTACAGCAGTCGCCGGTGCTTTGTCACTTTGATCTCGTTGACAGGATCTGCCGGATCAGCGGTTTTGAATCTCTCTGCTCACGTAGTGAATCTGCTCCCACACCGGACATCTGGATATAAGGTCCAGGTACATCCAACATAACTGTCATGCTGTCTCAGGAATCCTGCCCTCTTGCGGGACGCATGTCAAAAATTTACGATCTACACCAAGGGCCTCCAGTGCGTGCAGGGACCGGTGAGCGCGGGCATTGGTCGCAGATAGATCAGCACAATGCAGTGCAGTAGGAGCATCGCGAACACCCGGACACGTCCTTTCTCATCGACGCTGTCTCAAACCGGCCGGCGCTGCCGGCCAGCCATGCGGCGCTCACTGTGCGTCACGCGGGCCGAGCAGGCCGGCGCATCAAAGGAGCAGCTCCTGGAGGTGGCTCAGACAGCCGCCAAGGCAGCCACGCAGGTGAGCAGCCGCCGAATCTGCAGCGACGTGATTGATCATGAGTGGCGGCGGACGGCAGCTCACAATGCCGCAGCCTGACGAGCTGCGGACGACCTCTGATCGGGGGTGCCGTGTGTGAGACAAGCACATGCTGCACCCTGTATGCAGCACCATGATGCGTTGTAGCCCAGTCAACATGCAAAGCTCACAGGAACTAGACATGTTCAACTCGAAGACTGAATGGGCCTTGCGTCCAACAAATTTGCAGATCATCATGTCAGCGGTGGACAAGCCGCGCACAATCAGCTTTAAGGGCACCACCGACCTGGTGACCGAGACGGACAAGAACTGCGAGGAGGCGATCATCAAGGTGCCGCTACCTTGGCGATCACTGCGGGTCCACTGCGCTAGCCTCGCGGGTCCAGCACCATGCAGCATCTGCAGCTGCTGCAGACGACAGCAGCAGCAGCACGGCAATGCGCTTGTCATATCATCAGTATAAACAGAGTCTGTTGCTGCGTGTCATGGCCCTTTGCAGCTACCCTTTGCAGCAACAAGGGCTATGAAGTTTGGGGGCTCTGGGTGCCGAAGAGGGGTTTCCTCATGGTGCGGCAGGTGATCCGGGAGGCGTTCCCGCACCATGCGCTGCTCGGCGAGGAGGGCGGCGCCTCCGGCGACGTCAACTCCGACTTCCTCTGGTGCATTGATCCCCTGGACGGTGCGCCTCGCCCGACAGAAGGGCCCGGGGAAATACGCGTGCGGGACCCTCCATGGCAGCAGCCTGCATCACAGTCGATCGTGCTGTCATGCAGCATGCTGCCACAACGAATGCTATGACGCAGACTGCTGCCATGGAGGGTCCCGCACGCGTAGTGCTGCGGCCTTTGGGTCGGTGCTGGCTAACAGTGCAGATGGCCTCTGAGAAAATTGGGCTGCCGGAGTGTCGCTGAGCAGAGAACGCTGCTTACACGCAGGCACCACGAACTTTGCGCATGGGTACCCGTCCTTTGCAACCTCCATCGGTGAGGCACTGTCACGCTTGGTGCATCTTTCCCTTGGTGCAGCGTCGCGAAGGCGTGCAAGGTCGATGTGGCAATGCTGCTGCAGCAGGGTTGAAGTTGATGCAGGTTTGCGTGCAATGAACAATGTGCTGCCCCGCCAAGCTGGCGTGCAAGGTCGATGTGGCAGAATATGAGAGCTTTTCACGCAGGCGTCCTGAGGAAGAGCCAGCCGGCAGCGGGGGTGGTGGTCGAGTTCTCCGGCGGCCCAGGCAGCTGGGTAGCCCGCACATACACAGCCACGAAGGGCGGCGGTGCATTCTTTAATGGCCAGCGGCTGTCTGCGAGCAAGACTTCCGCAATCAACCAAAGCCTTCTGGTGGGCAACGGCGCGCCGGCACGCTCCTCCTATTGCTCGCATTCCAATCGTGCAAAATTTCAGATTCGTCAAGCGCCTTATCATGCTGCAATTCGCAGGTGACTGGCCATCGACGGATCAGAGCTGCTCACTAGTCATTGCTTGTGTCGCACCTTGCAGGTGACAGGGTTTGGCTATGAGCACGATGAGGTATGGGCACCTGCCGTGATCAATCTCGCATGAGCATCCACGTCTGCGATGGGCTCGACTGGTGTGGCGACACTACGAGCCTGCTCTGATGCACATGTTTGCATTGGTTCCTGCAGCCGTGGCTGGCCAACATGGACTTGTTCAAGCAGGTAAGGTTGATAAGATTGATTGGTTCCTGCCATGCCGCGCGTGACATGCGGCGCCGCCTGTGTGCTCGGCTGTTTGAAGGCTTGCCAGTCTCGACGTATTTCTCGCTGGCTCACCTGACATGCGGTTGAAGATGTCTACCTGCTGCCGCCCCGCAGTTCACGGACGAGAGCAGGGGCGTGCGGCGGCTGGGGGCGGCGGCTGTGGACCTGTGCCATGTAGCCCTGGGTGAGAGCTCTGCCCGATGCCATATATCTCGGTGCTTCAAAAAGCAACAGCTGTTGCACTGCTTGTATGCCTTGCTGATGCTTTTCCAGCACCGCTCCTGCACAGCGCCGCAGCCATGTGAAAGTCCTCCTCCTTCGCTGCGCAGGCATCGTGGATGGGTGAGTGTGGCCTAAGTTTCAACTTGCCTGGCGTGCTGCTGCCTACCAGCGATGTCTGCAGAACACACGCACAGCAAGATCGATAGCTCCCCACACGTCCCCCACCGTCCTACCCATTCATGACGAATGAAATCTGAGCCTGCGCCCATCTTTGCCAGGTACTGGGAGTACAGGTGAGAGCCCCAGCTCGGCGCTGGCTGCTGCGTTCGCCTCTGAGGACGCGCCACAATGCTCAGCGTGCAATCGCCATGCGCGGAGCACGTCTGCCAGTGTCTCACAGATGTCACCATCCCGCAAGTGTTTCTGCAGCCTGCAGACCCCTTGCATAGCCTGTGGAACACCTGCTGAACGTACGTGGGGGGCAACCCAGTCACAGTCTTTGACCTTGAACCCTGCAGGCTGAAGCCGTGGGACGTGTGCGCGGGCGTGTTGATCGCCCAGGAGGCGGGCGCAAAGGTCACCACCATGGAGGGGGAGCCCTTCAGCGTGTTCGACCGCTCGCTCCTCGCCGCGGCGCCGGGCATGCACGAGGTGCCCTGATTGCCCGCCGCTTCTGTTGTGTCTGTATCTGATGCGTCTGTGGTGCTTGCTGCCGGTTGTGGCGGACTGAGCAGGTTCCTGCGGCATAGCCTGCGGCGCTCTTGTCACTGCCATTCGCCTCGGGTCTAGGGTGCTGTAGTTGGGTGTTGATGTCCTACACTGGGTGCTCATGGCAGGCAATGATCGCGAAGACGAAGCCAGCGACAGCAAAGCTGCGGCAAGGCGGCATCGACTTCTCGCACTGGTGGGTGCATTGTGATGTGTGGCTGCCGGGTCTTCAATGCGGCGGTGTTGTACACATGGAGTAGAGACCGATTCGCGCCCTGCACTACACTTTCAATCTCCTGGTCTGCAGGTTCGTTCCCGATGGCTACAAAGTGCAGCAGCCGGGAACTGCTCTCTGAATTCGAAGACGGCAGGGTACATCAGCTGGTGCCACATCACAGCCAGGTTTGGCGACAATCTCAGGTGGTCTTGGTTTACGGTAGCCTCGTGTCGCTTGAGACCTACCCTTGAACCAAGACCAAAGATTCTTTTACATTGATATTGATTGGTGTACACATGGGAAATTTTCGGTGCGACCTAAATCCTCATGCGGTATGGCAGAACGCTGCCTGCTGCCTGCGGCTAGATGCACATTGTACAACACGGAGAAAGGAAAAGACTTCGAAAGAATCGCGCAATCGGGTTGGTGTTCCTTGACCAATCCGTTTCTCCCTCGCCAATGATGAAGTTGACATGTCCTCAGCCCTAGCGTGGCTCCGTCCTCCGCTACTCTCACGAGGCTGCCAGAACCTAGCCACCAGCTGAACCCTCACATGCGGCCGCCGACCCAGCCGCCCAGCACCGCCGTGCGCGCGCGCACCTCTGTAAGCTGGCCTGTGCCGTCGTACTCCCGTTCTACCAGGGACAGCAGGCCGCGCCCATCCGCAGGCCCCCAGCCGCAAGAAACCAGCAGCCCGCGCGGCAGACTGGTGTCTACGCCCTCCGACGCGTCCGCTTCGCGCCCGCGGCTCGCCTGTAATCATGGATGCAAAGGGTGCCTTGCAAATTGGAAAGTGCAGATTCTGCAAGCCCAGCAGGCTGTACTGAAGTGCACTTCGCCGGCTGGACCCATGTGCCCGGGGGGGTGGTTGTGATGGCCAGCGCAGCGATTGCACCACGCTCCACAAGCTGTCCTCTCCCTGACAGTGCGGGTCTCCAGCCACCCGGCCCAGCCACACGAGGACAGGCGCAGGACACGAGCAAGACACAGGAGCTGCTAGCCAGGAGCTCCGCAAAGGAGCGCACCGGCGGCAGCATCCGCAGCTGCAGCAGCAGGCGGCCGGGCAGCCAGAGCGCAGCGCCGTCCTGCGGCTGCGCCTCGGGTGGGCCCCAATGCTGCGCCGTCTCCTGCGAGAAGTACAGCAGCTGCTGCCGCACCTCTCCTGCGCGCATGTGACCCAAAGGCCTTTAGATCTGGCGATGCACATGAACACTCGGTCGGGTGAGGTCCAGGAGCCTGCTGCCGCCGCCCGGCATCTGCACACGACACGCTGCGCGGCGCTCAGCACGCCGCAGCCCATCTCTGCAGACTGTCCATGCAGGCTGGAATTGGCGGGTTTGTCACCACCACTACTTTGTCCTCAGAGGAAATGCACCGTTGAACATGAAACGGGTGCAGACAGATCTGTCGAGGGGTCAGTGTCTCAGCCTGACACAATGCTGAGGTTGAACACAAAGCGACGCCGAGCGCACAGCATGTAAACGTCATCAGTCTTGACTCTTGACAGACAGCATGTGCGCTGCAAACCTGTGAAGGGGTCGGTGTCCTCGACGGGCACCGCGCTGAGGTCGAACACCTTGTAGTCGCCCGCCAGCTGGCTGGCCGCCAGCTGCAGGCCATTCGACAGCGGCCCCGCGGCGGTGTCTGCCACGGCGCAGGCGTCGTCGTCCGTGAGGCACTCCCACGCCTCGCGCGTCACGCCCACGCGCAGCACCTCAACATCGAGCTCCTCCCCCTCGTGCAGGCCTGCAGGTTGGTCCGCGGATGTTTAGACACCTCTCATTTACTCAGTCATGGTTATACGCAGTGCTCTCTGACTCTGCACCTTGATGCCCAGCTCCCCCCTGCGGGCCTGCCACTTTCGCTCATTGCGTCATCCTCACCTTTGTGATGCCATGCGCACTCCGAATCCTCCCCCTCCGGCAGGTATCAGCCAACACGGTTTGCGGGACTCTGAACTCTGCGGCAGCTCAACTGTTCATAGCTCTTTTGAGGGCGCTCACCCCTTGTCCATGCGCAGGAGCTGGAACCTTCCCAGTCTGAAGCGTGAACCGGTGAGTACATGCATGCCAAAGCTCACCTGCGCAGGCGAGCGTGATGTGGAAGCGCACACGCTGCTCGCCGCCCCACGCGATGCACTGCTCAATCACTGCCGTCTGCACGGGGGGTAGCCCAATCGCCTCCGGGTCCGCGTCGGCAAACAACTGCTCCGCCGCCGGGCTGCTGCCCTGAAAAATCCCTGCGTCCTCTACATCGTCTGCATCCCCAGGGTCTGCATCCCCTGAAGATTCTGGCGCCACGGACGCCGCCGCCGCAACAGACTGCTCCGTCACGCTGTCGTCCAAGTAGGGACGTTCGTCGCCGGAGTCGCTGCCGGAGTCGCCGCCGGAGTCGCCGCTGCTGTCATACTGTTGCATCGCCTCGTGCAGGCCGCCGGCGCCGTTCCCGCCTGAGTCTTCCGCTGCCAGCGGCGCAGATGCGCCGACACCTGCCTCCTCCGGGCTCAAGTGTCCTGCGATATCGTTCCGACAGCAGAGAAAGTGAGCATGATCTGCGGGTGTGAACACGCAGCACGCCCCCTGATGTCTGCCTCGTCCGGGCTCAGGTAAGCTGCAGGAAATACCTTTTGCATGTAATGCGATCTATCGCATATCTTCCGACTTTCCGCAAGCAAGGCGAGGCAGATGGCGAGGCACATGCGTCAATACCCTGCTCAGGGGCCGAGCGCCGTGCAAGCAAACGTCGACAAGCATCGAAATAAGGCACGACCCACTCGACGACCACCTTGCAGCGCCCATCTGGCATCAAGCAACTGACCTAGCCGCATGGGGCCGCGGGAGTACGAGCCGCCGTCGAACACCACGAACCCTGGCTCCTCAGAGCGGATGACCTCAGAGTCCCAATCGGCGTCGTCCTGCGATGGCGTCGCGCTGCCGCGCAGCTGCAGGTCCGGAGCCGCGATCGCGTGCTGTGTGCGCCTGCCGCCAGAACATCACGATTAAGTCCCTTGAGAACGTTCGGTAGGCAGCAATGTTGTTGAGCTTTTGGGTCCCCTCTCGCATTGGAGTCGTATCTCGCACGCAGCAGGAGACTGCAGGTCGGCAGCAGAGCCAGGCCGCAGCTCAGAGTTGCAGCTTGGCACTGGATGCGATCCTCGGGTTTCGCGTTCTACATGCGCGCACCGCTCCACGGTGTCGTCGTCCAGGCGGTCGTCAACGACAATGACGTGCATGTCGAACACCTGCTTGTTGTTCTCGTCGAGGGCGACCGCCTCGGGCTCGCCTGTGGCGCCGGAGGCGAATTCAGCGCGTGCATCGCCCAGTTGCTCCAGCACTTGCGCCGGGCACTAGCTGAGCAACTGACTGTGCGGAACGTGATGAGTACCACAGGGGCTGGCGCGCGTTTAATGCGACAGAAGCCTCGAGGTAGCCAGGCCCACGCCCACCCTTCTGAGGGATTGTGGCAAGCGTACTTGGTACGATGGATCCTACGCCGCACTGGTGCGCTGCAGATCGAGGTTCTGGAGTGACCCGCTGGCCGAGTCTGATCGCGTGAACACGTACCGGTGGTGGGGCTGAAGGCCGAGGAGGTGCCCTGCCAGCAGCCGCCACTGGTTGCAAAAAAGGTGCTCCACAACGGCGCCGGCTGCCGCTCGACGCTCGTCAGCTGCTCCAGGGTGGTCATCTGCAGCGGTCCCGTGACGCACGGCTGCTGTCCCGATCTCGCCTTCTGCGCCGTCTGGGCGCCGCCGCTCCTGCCGCCGCCGCTGCCGCTGCCACGTGCGGCGCTGCAGGGAACGAGCCGCTGCCGCTGAGGCACAGCGCTGCATGCCGGGCGCGCCAGCGGTGCGCAGCGCCAGCGACGCTGCCAGGACGAGCCGTTCGCCTGAGCCGCATCCTGACTGCAGGTCGGCCGGCCCGGCTGGAAGTCATTCCTGCAGCGCGGCGCCAGTCCTGTTGCCACGCATCGCCACCTGTCAGTCGTCTTGCGCAGGCAGGTTTGACTTCGATGTTGTTTTTTCTTGACACTCACAAGCAGCATGCAGTTCGGAAGGGCTGTGCCCCAACGTAGACCAACATTTGACCCTGCATGATCGTGGACGACCATACCTCTGCTGCAGGGCCACTGCCTGGTGCAGTGCGGCATGAGACCCAACGGGATGCTGCAACTGCAGAATTGTGTTGTTCGCGAAGTGATGTGTGCAAGCGGAAAAGTAACGGCCGAGTACGTCGAGCACCTGCTCACCACATGCATGCAAAATGCAGATCGCAGATTCATGTTCAGTTTTGCCGCGATCAGCATGACAGCGTCGTAGCATTCATGTCGTTCTTAGTCTGACCCTAGAGCAGGCTGCGCAATCAAATTGCCAGCTTTGACAGAACACACGCTCGGATCTCTGGAGGGTCACAACGTGCAGAAGTCGGCAATTGGAGTTCCAGATCCTGTGAATATGTCATAGACTGCATGTAGTAAATTGGTAGTGAATCCTATGCCCGCGATGGCTGCCCAGATGGCCTGCAGCATGGTCTGCTGCCCGCTCGCGCTTCCAGGTAGCAGACCAGTGCCAGCAGTGCGTCAGCGATCTGCTAGCCTTTCGACATGCCGCTGCTTCAACACTGCACGCCGTCATGCATCAGAGGTGGGTGACGAGCTGGCAGCATCGTGCCGCGCTGCCGGTCCGACTGAAACATGCTACCGCTGCACGGCTATGTCGCCATTTGACAGGTTGCAGAATCGGCTCATGGCAGAACCCCTTTTTGCAGCAGGTTTGTTGGGCCGGAACTTTGCCAGGCGTCAGCAACTCTGGCGACGCCGTGGGGGATGAGGCCAATGACCTGCCGCGGCTGAAGGCCGAGATCACCGCTCTGCGCGAAGCCCTTGCCAAGGCACAGGGCGTGCCCGTTGACGAGGTAAGTGTGCGATCGCATGCCGTAGCTCTTGTTCGGATTGGACACTTTGATGCAGGGCAGCGTCGCATCCAGTCCGTGTAGCTGATCGAGACGTTCGATCAGCAGGTCATATATCAGCAGCCGAGCATTCCAGCCGAGGACGCGCAGCAGCAGTCAGATGTAGCCGCTCCAGCAGCAGAGCAGAAGCCAGCTGCGTCAGTGAAGCTGGCTTCGGCGCCCGAGCGGCGGCGGACCGCGGAGCAGCGGCAGCTATCAGCGGCAGAGCTGGAGCGCGGCATCAGATGGCCTTCGCGAGAGGAGAGCCCGCCATTCTGGGACCGCCCGCCTCGCGACAGCCCGTTGTCTCTGGGTGAGCTTCGAGGCTCTCTCACGTTCGTGACGCCGCCAGCTGTGAGGATACTGTCTGTTGTCAGCAATGTCGCACAGATGCAGTCCTGAAAATGCTTGGCCCACGCATGCCCATCGGCCCAAATCGCATGAAGCCATGCGAGTCTATTGTGACTGACTGCTGCCCGGTGCGTCGGTAGGTGGTGAGCCTCCTGCAGCTGAGCAGGACCCTCAGCCGATGCACATCGTGCACATAACAGCGGAGATGGCACCCATTGCAAAGGTGCGCCGCTTTGCCGCACGCCCCACCTTACCAAAGCGCCCTGCAGTGGGAGCCTTTTGCCGCCACCGTGAGGCAGGACAGAGATGGATGGGCGGGCACAAGAGCGCAGTAAATCAGCTGGTCGGACTCAGGCGCTGGGCAGCGGGTGCTGGTACTTGCGTGCTGCAGCGGCCTGTGGGGTATATCATGAAAGTGGAGGAACCAGCGACACTCTCGAAGACATCGTGTCTCTTGTGCTCAAGCGCAGGTGGGCGGCCTGGGTGATGTGGTCACGGGGCTCGGGCGTGCCTGCCTGCAGCGGGGACACAATGTGGAGGTCTGCCTCCCGTTCTACCAGTGCCTGCCGGAGGCGCGCATAGCGGCACTGCAGCACGAGCGCGACTTTGACGTGCCGAAGGTGATGCGCAGCGCCGATTTTGTTTCATGATCACAGTCGCAGGGAGTCTGCATTTGTTCATGTCATTGAAGGGTCAAGTCAGGACTCAGAGGCACGACGGCTAGTCCATCCTGACTCGACACTCGTGCTCTGATCCTGGTGCGGTTTCCACGCAGCAGGGCTACAGGTGGGACGGTCGCATGAGGTTGGGCCCGCTCCGCACGTCCGCGTTCACGGGCCGCATAGGCGGCGTGCAGGTGCTGCTGCTGCGGCCCGCCGATTGGGATGCATGCTCCCTCTTCCGTGGCGGGATCTACTCGGGCCCTTATAGCCAACTGGAAGCTTACCTCTACTTCTGCAGGTGAGAGTAGATCCCCGCGCCGATACCAGTCTCCTTTCAGCTAATAAATTTTACAGGGCCCACAGCAAGGCAGCGCTTACTCAATGCGACTCTGAGTGAACAGTGCGGTGCGGTGTGGTGTCACACCGTCTCTCCTCGCATCAGGCTGGCGGCCACAGGCGCAGAAACGAAGATGAGTTTGCTCGACAGGGCAGCGCTCGAGTATCTGGCGGTGTCGGGGCGTACCCCCAACGTCATCCACCTGCACGAGTGGCAGGCGGCGGCGGCGGGCATGATCTTCTGGGACCTATACTCGGGTAAGTGCTCCGGACGGTCGGGTGTCAGGAAGATCACATGCCAGGCGGGGTGAGGTGCTCTCATGTGCGGATTGAGGGTGCAGCAGGAAGGTGCGGCAGATCCAACATTTCTTGTCGCAGCAGCAGTCTGGAGGGGGCATGGTTGGACTGACTTCATCATCTTGAGGAGCTTACCAGTGCCGTCATCATATGCAGACAGGATGCCGGCGGCGCGGCTGGCGCTCACGCTGCACAACATGGACTCGACCGGGGAGTGCTCCCAGGAAGAGTTCAGTTTCACCGGTGCGACTTCATCCCGATTATAGGGCTTGCGCGACTGCCATCGGGAGCTTGACTACAAAACCTCGGAGTCACAGCACCACAACGTGCTGTGTGAGCAATTGTGTGCCATCCGTACAAGCTGTCACATCATGTTGCCCGCCGCTTAACGATGTTCACCCGCCAAGAATGCCAGTGCCGCTTGCGCAGCCCTCTGGCTGCTGACCAGTGCTGCTGCGCCAGCACACACTGTGGCTGCCTGAACTGCCGCTGCCGCCGCCCCTGCAGGCGTGCCAGGAGAGCAGTTTGCGACGGTCGACAAGGCGCTCGATGCACGCACCATCGGCCACAATCCGGAGCGCCTGAGCCTGCTGCAGGGCGGCATTGTGTACGCCAACCAGGTGGCTTCCTCTTCTCCCTTGTGTCCTGGCGAGCCACCATGCAGAGCCGCATGCATTGTGTAGCTGGATGTCTAGGATGGTCGCAAGGGTGGACGTCTGACTCACGCCTGCAAAATCTGCAAAAAATGCAGGTGACCACAGTGTCGCCCACTTATGCCGACGACGCGCTTGGCGGCGGCGGCGGCGCGCTGCGCAGCACCCTGGGAAGGAAGGACGTGCGCGCCAAATTCAGGGTGGGTGTGCTGCCTAAAGGGCCGCAAGCCTTGGTTGCAGCCTTTGGCTGGCCAGCGTCCCTGGACTTCGACCAGCTCGGCAAGCCGAGGGCTTGAGGTCCGACGGGCGCCACCTTCACAAAAGGCATTAGAGCAGACCATGTTTCTGATGTCTTCCAACACGAACCCTTGACCTCGAAACACAGTGCTTGACGCTGACAGCCTTACTTACACATGCCGCTCAAATGCTCCTGCTGACAGGCTTCAACTTGAGTATGTGGCTGCTCCGCATCGCACCCTGATCGGCATAGGCTTTCAAGAAGTGGAACCTCAAGCTGGATACGGTGGCTGGTCCGCAGGGCATCCTGAACGGCATAGACTCGAAGGAGTGGGACCCAGCGCGGGACGAAGCGCTGCCGGCGCCCTTCTCCGCAGATGCGCCCGACGGCAAGACGCTCTGCAAGCGCTTCCTGCAGGTGCTTCCACCCCATGATGTGCACATGCTGCCGTCTCGATTGAATCGCCCCTTGTGTATGCTGTCCTGTGCTGGTGTGAGCTACAGCCCGCATCGCTAGAAGCCCGCATCCCTAGTCAAGCTGCTGCAACACATGCACCCACCCACAACAGACTGTGCACTCCAGGAGGGCCTGGGGCTGAAGGTGGACCAGGGCGCGCCGCTGGTGGCGTGCATCACGCGGCTGGTGCCACAGAAGGGGGTGCACCTCATCCGGCATGCGCTATTCCGGACGCGCGACGCCGGCGGCCAGGCGGTGCTGCTCGGCAGCGGCCATGTCGACGGCGAGTTCAGGGCGCTCGCCGAGGGCGAGTTCAGGTGACCACAGCGACTTCTTGAGGACTGTTAAACCAGCGTCTGGACTTATACTTGCCGCAGCGATGGCTGCGTCCTGCAGCCAGTGGATACAGGGAGGTTTCAATAAAGTGCAGAGACTGAGGAGCCGTGCCGTCTCGAGAATCGTGCCAGGAGCCCTTGCCCTGGCAACGAATCTGCGCTGAGGTGCCAGGAGCAATTGGGTAATGATTAAAGCAACCCTGGCAGGGAGCAGCTGCTGCCAGATGATGTAGCCGCCGGCGCTGTCAGCATATACAAATCCCACACGTGGCCGCCTGTGACACGTGCAGGGGCAGTGATGCTGTGGCAATAAAGGTGATGTACAGCGACGCGCTGGCGCACCTCATCTATGCGGCCGCCGACATCGTGCTCGTGCCTTCAATGTTCGAACCGTGCGGCCTCACGCAGCTGGTCGCCATGCGGTGGGGCCATTGTGCTGAGAATCAAACTGCTGCTGACTGTCCCGACTATCCTGATGTGCGTACGAGCACCGTCATAAGCCAAATCCTTCCTGAAGAGACAACCTACCTGCTGTGTCGCGACCATTGCATGCATGCTTGGCAGCCCCTCGGCCATGCAAATCGCCAGCGCACGCGCCATTCTGGGCTGCGCCTCCCCCAATATGTGCTGCGCTGTCAGCGCTGCCGCACGAGGTGGGCCTCGCAACCCTCCATGGGCTGAGACTCGTCAGCCGCCAGTGTTGAATTGCACAGGTAACAATGTCAAATTGCACAGGTACGGGGCGCTGCCGGTGGTGCGGGCCACGGGCGGCCTGGCGGACACGGTGTTCGACGTCGACGACCCAGACCCGCCGCCGGCCGGGCAGCACCCCAACGGCTTCACCTTCAGCGGCGCCGACGAGGCTTCGGAGGACGGCGCCCTCGACCGCGCGTTCAGGTGCTCAGATTTGGACCAAAAGCGGACCAAAAGTGGACCAGCTGCGCTGGCACCTGACACAGAGCCATGGCAGTCTGGTCTGCTGCAGCTCCAGGCATGCTCCCGGCACTGAGGCAGCCTGCACACCTACGGCGCCGCCGTGCTGGGGCGTGCCTGCCGCAACACAAAAGTTCGTGCGGCGAACGAATCGCCCGCCTTGCTGCTTTGTACCTGTAGACACACACACACACACGAGCGACTTCTTCAGGTACTACAAGGAGCGGCCGGAATGGTGGGCGGAGGTGTCACGGCGCAACATGCAGTTGGACTCCTCGTGGGGCCCCAGCGCACAGGCCTACTTGGACCTGTACCGCTCCATGGGCGCCGCGTGATGGGTGCCGCTTGAGATCGGGGACCACAGATGGCGGACGCCGCTGCATTCTGGGCGCCGCTTGGCCGCACCATGTTGGACGGGTTTTGTCTAGCGCTGCAGGCATCGTCAGACTGCACTATGTCGGGGTAGGCTGGGATCGGATGGGACATGGTTTGGGGTCTGGAGGGCTGCAGCAACCGCACCCTCACATATTTTGAATCGGACAGAGCTTGCAGCTCACTTGACTCGCCTGATCACAGATCAAAGAGCACTCATATCGGATGGCTCACGATCGTGCAATTCATGCCGCTCTTGGCCCCTGTCTCCTGTCTTCTCACATCTTGCACCTATCTCAACCTGGCTGCTCTGGACTACATTCTGCAAAATCCCATCCTCAGCGCACCCTGTAACGGGCAGCCGGTTGCTGAAATGACTGGCTGCTGGCACATGGCGAGGCTGCTGTGCACATGCACGTCCAGCCACATGCGACCTCGTCCATGAACCTGGCCCAGTCATCATCCCTGCGATGGTGGCCGCTCCCCGTGTGCGGCCTGCTGTTCGTCTAGGCGCTGCTGCTCCTTCTGCAGCAAGGCTGGTAGGCCGCCGTCTGTAAGCGCGGCCACCCTGCAACAACGGTGTTCAGTTGTCAGCGCGTGGGTCGGGTCCGGGACGCGGGGGAGCGCTGCTGCACAGTGGCAGTGACCGTGCAGGAGGCTCGAGGCTTCATCAGGAGCGGCATGTCTGGCTGCCTGAGAATGGGAGTCCCTCGTTCATGCAAGACAAGCAAGACGGCTTAAACAGAACTCTTCAAGCGTGAGACGCGCCTCTGCTTGAACTTGGTGCCGTGCTTCTTTTCGCACTGGTACTCTGCCCATTCCTCGTCGCTCATGCGCCGTACCGGCAGCCAGCGCTCCCACCATGGCGGCACATGCTCCTCTGTACGTGCCAATGGGCAGTTTCAGCATCAAGATCAGCCATCGTCCACCTTAGGGTCGACATATGAGCCAAGTTCGGCTGCATTGGTTCCTTTCACCTAGCTTCCTCCCAAAACGAGCATCTCAGCCCCAAAATAGAATATGCGTCGAGTGGGCGACAACTTGACCTCTGCCTGAGTCAAGTACAGCAAAGGGAAAAGGCCATGAAAATTTGCAGACCTGGGGGCCCTTGATGCCTGTCCAGCCCGCTGCCTGGCGTCATGGCTGCAGCAGAATCATGCACAGCAATATTTCACTAAAATGCACCAGCATGCCGAGTCTAGTTGCGTGGGCAGTGCATCGGGAGCGCACCAACAGTGATGCATTACCTTGACACAGTCTGGCTGGATGCAACATCTTGAGGCAGACTTGCTGGCTCGACATGTCCTGGGCTAGTTGCTTCATCGCTCTGGGCACCTGAGGTTGTCTCGCCCTCCGGCTGCGGCCGCAGCCAGTGCGCCATGTCAAAGTAGGCGTCTGCCGTGTGCAGCAGGCCGGCGGCGGCGCCGCAGTACAGCGCGGCGCTGGTCGCCTTGCGCTTGCTGGCCTCTGCGCAGACACCAGAAGTAACTAAAGTAGCTTAAGGTGTGCTTGGCATGCTGCACCTCAGCATGGTGCCCCGCCTTGCTCTTGCGGGCCTCTGCGCAGGCATCTGGGTCGAGCATCGCCCGGATGAGCGCCCTTCCACACACATGCAGCAGACCGGTGACTGTGCCGCCGCACAGCACAGCGCCGCACAGCACGGCGCACGGCCGCTTAGGGGGCAGCGTCTGCTGCCCCCTGCATGACCGCCTGCTTGCCAAAGCAGCTCAAGATGTGCTGTGTGTACGGCATGCCACCCAAGGATGCCTCTGATGGGCCGTCTTGCACCTACATGTCTTCATACAGCTCGCGATCCCTTGTTGTTAGAGCACTGATCCAACGACCCTGTCCAGTGTGAGGCATGTGTTCAGTGTGAGGTGGGCGCCCGAGCCTGCGGTCCAGTGCTGCTATCTATTTAACAGCTGCTCAGTTGGTGCGAGAGGACGACAACCAGGGTGCGAGAGCCATGTACGGAGCTGACTCACGGTGTATACCAACCAGGACGTAGGCAGCAGCACTGCCTGCAGCGACGCTGTTCCAGGCATCATCCCGACACCGCATGCGCCGCATGCCCTCCAGCAGAGCTGCGTGTCGGAATCCTGACCGCATTTCAGATCGCTTGAAATTTCACTGTAATGGACAAACGTCCACTTTTGGGTGGTAGCCCGGGCTGTCTGCTTGCCGTTTGAAGTGAACGCGCAACACAGTAGGCGCAGGTTGCGCAAACATGCGCAAACACCCAGGACCTCACAGGACGTAATTCGCTCGAACAGAGACTGCTTTGCAGGGGGTGAAACACGCGCACAGCCATAGAGGCCGATGCAGAAGGCTGTGCTGGCGCCCGTGCCGATTGAGTACTGAAGCAGCGGCGCTTGCCGCAGAATGGCCAGCACGCTGCCAGTCGCGGTTCCGGCCGCGCCTGCATATATAAAAAGGTTACTCGAATCAATGCAGAGTCATTAACACACAGGGGGATCAGTGCTTGGTGTGTGCCGCATGTCGCTGTCAGCCTGCTCAATCCCGATTTCCCCATCAGGTCCTGAGCCGACATACCTGCAATAGCCGTCTTGGCTCCGATGCGCTTCTTCCATCCGTGGCTGAGCGGGCAGTCCTCCACAATCGCCATGCCACCACGGCGCCTTGCTGCGCCTGCGAGCTGACCTCAAGATATGCCATGGCCCTTCCGCATGCGAATCATGATGGAATGCATGGAGCTTCGTTGTCTAGATGCTCTTCCTTCGATCCTGTCCGTCCCGAAGGCGACAAAGTCTGTGTCTCGGATGCTTTCGAGGCACGTGATCGGGTGCAGTGGCTGCAACCGCGATAGGCCGTTGCGAGACACCGCTTCAAATGCTCTGGAAGACTTGATTGGCCATCACCATGTTTCGTTGAGAGTTCTGTATTTCAGGTGAAAGAGCTGAAATGCTGTCGACCTACTCTCGAAGTGGTGAGCAGCTGGAAGCTGTGACGGCTGCAGTCCACGTTTTCTCGCTGCGATGCCGGCATTGTCGCGTTTGTGTCCTGCACAAGTTCAAGTATCGTCATTTGATAAACGCGGAGAGCGCCCAGTTGTTCAGTTATGTGAAGGTGCTGTTCCAAACATCTTGCTTTGGCGATGAGGTCGTCACGTACACTGCTCAGCCTAGCGCGGGCGCTGGTCGAGGCTAGGCCCGGCAATGGCGCCTGCAGCCGCTTGCTCGCCGCACAGCCGCTTTCGGGCGCCGTGCATGCCGCCCAGGCGGCTGCAATGCCGGCGCTGGCAGCTCATGCGGGCGGCCAGGTTCGCGGCTTTGCGGATGGCAACGTGCCGCCTGTAGATCCCGTGCTGGAGCGAATGCAGGCGAATACAGGCGACGAGCCGTCGGAGGCCTGGGAGTATGGGCACCGCACAGAGCACACGGTCATCGCCGATCGGCCGCGTTCTCTGGACGATTACAACGAGCTCATCGGCGTCATCGCCCGGCGGCGCAGGTGCAGGCGCCGTGATACACTTGTCGATGCTGTTTCTTCTTGATCGCGGTTGCTGGTGCAGGGTCGATGCTGCGCTGCATTATAGAGCGCTCTGGCAACGAGTCAAGATGCAGCAGATGTCACAACGCACAACACGGCTTCCAGGAAATCCGCGATTCATTGAACTTAACTTGCGACGACCAACAGCGCCCCAGGCCGCACCCTTGCTGAACCATGTTCCATTGGCCAACTTCTGCAAACAGGGCGTACAAGATACGTGACGTGTTTGAGGAGATGGACCTGAACGGCATGGCGCCGCAGGCGATGACATTCTTCCGGGCCATGTTCGCGTGCATGAAGGCCCGCCGCCTGGGGGACACCCTGTACTACTGGCGCCGCATGCAGCGTGCCGGCATCCAGCCAGACGTGAGAAAGGCTGCCTGCTGCTGACCTCGGTCCCCTGGGGTTGATAGGCCTGTAATGCTGGCGAGCCATGTGCACGCGGCACCTGGCCGGGCTGAGAGGGGCACAGCATGCGGGTCAGTGCCAGTGGATCCTCCAGTTGCTTGCCGTCATGATGACGGCGCATGATGATGGCGCGCGTTTGTCGAAGTGTGGATGACAATGTTGGTACTGCGCAGCCACCCCGTCGTGCTGGGGCAAAGGCCTCACTCCAGGCTGCTGTCTACTCTGTTGTGCTGTTGAGACATCACGCTTGCGTCTTGGTGAGCGCAGGCGCAGGCGTATGGCGTCATCATCAGTGCAGCGGGCCGGGCGGGGCAGACGCAGCAGGCCGTCAAGGTGAGGTCTCCACCGACAAGCCCTCGAGTGTCGCTGCAGAACTTGCTGACAGCTGCCAACGAGCGCCTGAACGCAACTTGGATCAAAGGCGTCAGCCAGAATGAGATAAGCCTGCCTGCTCTGAGTCTTCTCGACGTCACCATGGCCACATTGTGAGCAGCCCATTTTGCTTGTGACGATTCTGCCCTGGGGGCCGTAGCTCATGGATTTGCGAGGCCAGGGACAATCTCATGTTAGGTTGGAGAGCTTGCCGCTTCTTAGGGCCTCGATAGGGCTGGGCAGGGCTGCTGCATCTTAGGCATGCCCTGCCAAACATCTGCAGCTGATAGACGAGAGCAAGGGGCTGACGCTGAGGGAGGGGCTGACGCAGGGGAGAGACGATGTCCCTGGGTTTTGAGCTGAAACCATGATACCGTTCCCTGTGTACCCGCATCCGCAGCTGACAGACAAGTTCTGGGGCAAAGGGGCTGGCGCCCAAAAACGCCACGTACCTGGCTCTGGGATGCACAGTGAATCTGAAACCTGAGCTTCTGACCGCAGCTGATGGACGAGATGCGGGGCAAGGGCCTGACGCCGACCAAGAACACGTACCTGGCGGCGCTCAACGCGCTCGCGGAAACGGCACGGGTGGACGACGCCTGGGCGCTGCTGGCGGAGATGCAGCAGCACGGCATCCCGCCCGACGAGTTCGCCTTCACGGCGCTCATCAACGGCTACAAGCGCGCCAAGCCGGTGCGTGCTGTTCAAGCAATCATTTCAAGAAAACCCACTGGAGTTGCAGGAGGGGGCTGTCCTGATGTGGCAGCCGCAGGAGTTCAGCCAGCGCTGCCAGCAGGAAGGAGATGCGCCAGATCCGCCGCACAGATGCCGGCCAGATGCACTTTGAACTCACTTCTTCTATTCGCTTCCCTCCCTTCCAGATGGACAACACTCCTCACTTCCTCCCCACACAAAGGCGCCGCTGGACATTGAGGCGCGGGTGGTGGACGAGCTGTTGGGACCACTACCAGGGTGGTGGCCAGGGGTGGTGGCCAAGTGCAAGCTGTCGTGCACCTCCAACGACGATTTTAACCCGAATCCACACTTCGGAACGAAGGCGCCGCTGGATGTGGAGGCGCGGGTGGATGACCTGTTGGACCGGTGCCGGGGGGTGGAGTGCATGGAGTTCAGCCGGCGCCGCTCCGGCGGCCTCGGCATTGTCGCCTACAATGCCGCGCTCAACACCTTCTGCGAGCTCGGGTGCGCAGCCGCCGCGGCCCGCGCGGGCTCCCCGCCTGGGAACCCATGCCTCGAGCGCCTGCTGCATGCACACCCACAGATTCTGCAAATTATCTTTCAGTAACGGGACCATGGCCTGCGAGCTCGACTTGATCAGCCGAGCACAGTTCCCCCCGACCGACTGCGCTGGCTGTATGTGCCGTGACGACACTGGGGAACCTGCGGGTGTCCGCCCATGACCTGCGAACCCGCTCTCGTCTCGCAGGTTCCATGAGCGCGTGGTCAGCATGTTCGAGGGCATGCAGGCGGAGGGTTTGATGCCGGACTACGATTCGTATTCCGCCGTCATCACTTCCTACCTCAAGGAGGCTGTGCGTGCATACCGTCAGTTCGCCGCCAGCCACCCCTGTGCGTCAGCTTGCTATTTCTGATCCTGCTTCCTGTGTCACTTACGAGCTCTGTACCCTGCATCACGTCCTTGAATTTGTCATCCTGCCGCCGTCATGTGCGGCGCTGGTCGAGCATATGCACATCCTCATTGATGCTTCACTCTGACCGCGCACCCTGATGCACGACGCAGGCTCGCGCGTGCACGTGGAGTTCCTGGATGCCCGGCTAGATTCCCGCAACCTGAAGGCGTCCCTCAGCACCGCGGAAGCGCCTGCCGGCGACGCCGACGAGCCGGGCCGCGACGCAATCCCGGACTGGGGCGCGCCGCCGCGGCGGCAGACGAAGGGGCAGCAGGAAGCAGGAAGCAGCAGCGAGAGCGGCGGCCCGCCGGCGCCGGCGTTCACTGCCGAAACTGCTGAGGCGGCGGCCAGTGCGCAGCTGAACTTCGGCATTGGCCCCGCCGAGGTGGCGGAGGAGTATCACCATCTGCCGCAGGAGCTGGCCATGCACCTGACCAAGCTCAAGGTGCGGGTGTCCCTCAAGGTGCCTGTGTCACCACTGTTGTGCTGCTCTTCACTGGTGTGACCAACAGCCTGCGCTCCGGCAGCAGGAGACCAGCATGCAGTGTGAGCTTCCACAGTTGGCGGAGCCACATTCGATGGGATTGCCGAGGGGCAGCAGCCGCCCCCAGGCCATGCACACACATACTCTGAACGTTTGTCTGTGCCTCTGAACATCCACGCCGCACTGCAGCATGCCTGCCGGCTTGCAGCTGCACCCCACCCTTGCAGCGCAGCGCCTATCGGCGGCCTGTCAGGGCTCACGACCTTGTGACGCATTTGTGGCCCATCTCGTGGCAGGCGCCGGGGTCAAGCGGGACGCCTGGGCAAGAGGCATCGAGGTGCAGAACGAGACGGCGCAGAAAGGGTTCATCACTCTCTGAAAGCCTCTGCGGTTTGCATGGCAGGCGCGGGTGAACCTGGACGCCTGGGCCAAGGTCATAGAGGTGTACAACGAAGCCGCGCAGAAGGGGCTGTCCCTGAGCCCGGGCGTCTACTACGACCTCATGCGCACGGCGGTGCTGGTTGCCAACGCGGGCCACACCGAGTCGCTGGGCTTTGCGGAGCACTGCCTGCTGGAGATGTCGCACCTGGGTGAGCTTTTGTGCCTCAGTACAGGATCCTCATATCCCCCCACAGAAAGGACATCGTGTTTGGTAGTCAAGCCGTTTGTGGTGGACTCTGTTCAAGGAGCGCACACATATGTGAGACCCCATTGTGGGTTTCCATCTCATCCCTGAACGATTGTGAAGGCGTCAGAATTGGAGCTGATCGCAAAGGCTGTTCCTGCCGTTGTGGACAACCGTTCCAGTGCAGTTGCCAAGGCAGTGCACCGGTGCCGCGCAGGCATGTTCCTAAACACGCACAACGGCAGCGTCATCCTGGCGGCGTGCAGCCGGCAAGAGCTGCCATCCGCCTTCCCTTTTGCGCATCGCCTGTGGGATGTGCTCGTGCTCAACGGTGAGTTAAACTTTCCAGTTGCTCAGATGGCTTCCATGCGTTTTCTCTAATTCATAACCATGCAAGCTGGCAACGACCTCCCGTCAAGCTGGCTGCAGCGCTTCCCTGGGGCACCAGACACCTGCTTGACGTGCAGATCTGTCAGACCGTCTCTGCGTGGGTTGCGTAGGTCGGGTGCCGAAGACAAACGCGATCAAAATCTACCTCCGGGCGCTGCAGACCCGGGAGCCGCAGTGGACAGATCGTATCGAGCAGGTGCGCGCTGATGGCAAGCGCAAGTCGAAGCCGTGAAACCTCTGAGTCTTGGGGCGCGCAGCTGCCGTCTGCTGTGTCGAGATGTCCTGCCCACGGACTAGGGCAAGGGCAGGACAGGGAGTTTCTTGAGATGGAGGCAGCACTGAAGACATGCCTGTCGGCTGAGCATCCCCGGAGCCAATTGCAGGTGAAGCGGGTGGCAGCCATCGACCCCAACCGCCTGCGTGCCCGCCCCAGGGTGCCACAGGTGAGAAATGCTGGACGCCGCCTTTGCTGCGTATCGAGCGGCCTGCCGACTGCGCGACTCCGGGCATTTTGAGTCCGCTGCTTCCGACCTACAGCCGCAATCTTCCGAACTGTAACGGAGCAGCCTTGGCGCTGACCCCGCATACGAAGCCTTTCATGCTTCTGCAGCCGGCTGAATCCGTAAGTGTGTGCGGCTTGCAGAAGCCCAAGTCTGCGATGGTGCGGCGGAAGCATGAGCAGCACGAGAAATTGTCCAGGATGCAAGCTTTCAGCTTCACGACTGACGTTGCAGAGAAGCCAAGCAACGACTGAGCTCCAGTGCCTGTCGAGTGACTGTCGAGTCATCTGACGCCGTTGCACTGTAAAGCTTGGAGCGACATGTAACGGGTCACGTCTTTTGTCCGTCACTGCCGCATCATCCCTGTAGTGCGGCGAGGGGCTGTGATCAGTATCGAGTGTTTCTCAACCCGTGGTGACGTGATGCGGCAGAAACCCTTTCGATATGCTTGCCTCGAGCTCTCCGCCATGGCAAATTCTGGCGGAGAAGTCCAGCATCGACACCACCTATTTACGTCGCGCCATCGGCATCAGTGTGACACGATCGATCGATCGTCGTTGCGTACCTATCACGACGCTTGCATGGTCGCGCAGACGTGACTCCCAAGCCAGCCCGCGAATGATGCCTCTTTTGCGTCAATGTAGCTGACAATCTCGCAGGTCACAGTTCGTTGCACATCGTTCTGATGTGGCCCTTGCGATTATGGGTGGCAGCCACCGATACGTGACGCCGGTGGTGCAGCAGCGGATATGTGCAAAATCACACTTTTTTCCACTCTACAGGTGCATGCGTGGATCAGCTATTGTGTCATGCTCGATTGCTGATCGACATTCGGTGCTGCACCATGGCTCGGACAGACAAGCCCAAGTTGCAGCCAGGAGACAGCCCTGCAGCCAAAGCTGTCTCGTCAGCGGATGGCACAGCGGATGGCGCAGCGGATGGAGGGTCACATAGTGTGCAGCGGCAGCAGCAGCAGCAGCAGACTGCAGATCCAGGAGCCACTGCCACTGCGACCACACCGCAAGCAGGAGCCTTTGACGACATTTTCTCGTGCGTCCCACACATACGTACCCAGGCACTTGCAGCATTTGACCAACGAGCGCCACTGTTTAGGTGCCGAGCACACTCCGACTTATGCAGATGCCAGAGCAGTGGATAGCAATGAAGCAGCCATGCCTTCGATCCTGCAGGGACGGCATGCTGCATTTCGACAGCGATGCCGGCTTCCTGGACAGCCTGCTGGGCGAGGAGGACATCGCACTGGACGCAGCGGCGATTGACGGCGCGGCCGCCGCCGCCGCCGCTGCCGACGATGGCTCCCTGAGCTGGGAGGAGCTCATGACTGGCCTCGATGACCTGCCGCTCATGTACGCCTCCAACCAGATGTTTGCAATTCCTCAGGAGTCGAGTTTGTGAGAACGCAGACGAGGGAGGCTTCTCGTCAGGGATGGCCCCATAACGTGAACGTGATGTTGCACCTTGGTACGGCCGCTGCCACGCATTGCAAACTGCCGGTTCGTTGCCGACGGTCGGGTGCTTGCTGAGTCGTCGTGCCTTCGCACAGCAGCAGGGCATGCGAACAGAAATACTTTGACAGCCTCTGTGCCGCTGCACCAGGCCTGCGCTGGATTATCCCCGAGCGACGGCGCTGCAGCACTGGGACCCCATGGCGGTAGTGCCGGTGCCGACGCACACGCACCTGCACGGGGTCGCGCGAGCGGCGGCCAACATCATGTCCAGCCTCAGCAGCGGGGTCGACCACCTTGACGCAGCGCTGCCGCCGATGGCTCATGACCGTCAGCAGGGCTGGGACCCCCGCGGCAGTCACTTCGGCCACCATCACCCACCGGCGCAGCTTCACCACACGGCATATCTGTCGGAACAGCAGCAGCAGCAGCAGCAGCAGCTGCGGGCGACTTGGCTGCAGCCCGGGGCTAATCAGGATCATGTGCACGCTGCTGCTCACCACGGGGCGCACAGCTTTGCGGGCCTGCCGGCCGGCGGGAGTTCCGCCGAGCTGCAGGGGCGGGGCTCCTCGCACGCGAGCGCGGACGTCGCCACCATCGGCGGCCGCCTCGGGCCGCTGGCGGCAGATGCTGCGCCAATGGGGGGCTTTCAGGCAAGTCTCGACGCTGTTGCCGTCTTCCCGGCTCTTGAGAAGCTCAGCAGCTTTGCAACTGCACAGAGGTGCCAAACATTTCGCAGCTCCAATGTGCATGAACGAACTGTTGAGACAGGGGCTCATGTTGCCTGCTAGCGCTGGCATCGAAGTGGCTCTGGAACTGTTTCTGCGCGGCGGCCTGTGGCCACATCGCTGCCGTTGCTCGTCGTACTGTGCTTCCAAGGCGAAAATTTCCCGTGACAACGTGACCTGGCATCTAACCTGCAGGACCTCATGCTGGCGCCGCACCCGGAGCGCGACGTGGATGCGCTGGGCTGGCAGCGGACTGAGCGGTGGAGCAACTCCACAGAGGCCTCCGCCTCCGCGCGCGTAGTGCTGACGCACCAGGTGGGGCATGCTCGGAGGCTGCGGCAGGAGGAGGCGACTGCTGCAAAAGGCGGTGGCTGCGGCACTGAGCAGCCATGCCTGTCAGGCTCTCAATTTCAGACTGATCCAGGCGTTACAGGAATTTCGCAACAACGCACAACGCCTTCATGCTCGTGACGAGATGCGTGATTACGATGCGCTGCAGGCCGCCGCGGCTCCAGCGTCGCCGACATTCGTGTCGCTGCACAGCAGTGGGCTGTCCACGCCGCGCCGCAGCGGCGTCAATGGCCACAGCAGCTCCAGCGGCCGCTCCCGCGGCAGCGGCCCCTCAACGCCCACGAGCCGCAGGTGCACCAACTTTCAATCTCACGAGGGCAGTATGTACAAGTCTTATAGCAATCGCTTGTTCATCTCAGGGCAGCGGAGCAGCATGTCCTGGGGTCGACAACGTGGCGCAGCCAACTTTCGTATGTGCAGATGGAGTCCGGCCGCATCAGTTCTGTATCCGCTCTGATCCAGTGACCTCGGTCCTGATGAGCACGACTGTCGGATATGTCAGCAGCCGGGCCTCAGGTCGTGGCTCCTGGCTCATATGCAGGCTGGCGGGCGCCGTGCTGCTCGGCCGCTCGCTGCTGGGCGGCGCAGCACCGGGACTGCTGCCCCTGGGCGGCCAGCTCCTCGGCGGCCGGGAGCCCGGGGCCGCTGCGGCGCCTGGCAGGCGACCAAGGTCCTCGAGGCTGGCGGCGCAGGTGATCCAGGCACTGTCTGAGACTCGTCCTGCTCATGACTCGCAGACATCGCGGCGCATGGTGCCTGAGGTCATTGCAACGCCAGCGGCGCACACAGTCCGGAGACGCGATACAGAGCGCCGCCTGCTACCTGCCGCGCATGCACCTGGCTCCTCGAGTCCATGTGCACTCTCCTGGGACGCGGCTGCAAGCGGAGCTGTTGCCGATTCGCTTAAGTGGTGGTCATGTGACGCGCAGGCGCTGATGCAGCAGCAGTTCGACGCGGTGGTGGCGCAGCTGACTGGCGACGGTGGCGCTCCAGGCCGCACGCAGACAGTGACAGCCGCCATTTCGACAGCCGCGCCGACGCTGCAGGTGGGCTTTGATCACGTGGTAGCCCAGTCGAGCCAGCGCGGCCATGTGCGAGAACAGCTGCTGAAGTTGAACACTGGCCGTCACGGGCTGCGTGCATTGGTGTCGCAGTGTTCCAGGCTTTGTCGGCACAACATCTGCCAACCGCGTCCTTCCAGCATCTCGTGGAGCACATCCTCACAAAAGGGCCCCTCAACTTGAGTTGTTCTCATCTCGATTTGACAGGCAATGCTGGAGCAGATGTCGGACCGTTCTGCTGATGGCAGCGGCGACGCTGTCGCACAGCCTGTGCGTCCGCCGCCGCTGCGCCGCTCCCCCAGCCTGCCGCCGCTGGGACAGGCATGCCTCTGCAGATGCGTTTGCCAGGCGCACACAATCCTTCACCACCGTGCAACTGTGCTGCATCGTCGTTATGCAGGCCCAAACAGCATTCGTGTTGACTGATCGGACCTGACACGACAGGCTGGCAGGGCATGGTCGAAGGTGCCGGAATTTCCTCATCCCAGATTTGGGCGGCCTCCGATGAGCCCAGGAGGTGTGGCATTCCTCCATCGATGCCAACAAGCTCCTCGTCTGCAGCATGGTGCATTGCAGTGCAACGGCAGGTGGCAGCAGCGCCGCTGCCCAGTTCATGAGAACCCAAAGGACGGCATGTAGAGTGTCCTGACGGCAGACTGCATTTGCGAACAGACGCGAGGGCGGGCTGGCAGGCGACACCCACAAACAGCAGCTCGCCCACCATCATCCGCACGTACTCAGCCGGATACACCTTCGAGTGCGTGACGGCGGCTCTTGCGCACTCTCCCACAAAGTGCAGATGCGGATCCGACAATCGGTCGCATGATTCGCCACCAGCATGCCCGTTCACTGTAACGACACAAACACACACCGGTGCAGATGCAATATGGATGCAATGCGTGGATGCGAATAATCGCCCCTTGGCGCCGCAGCCCCAAGACCGGGCGCCGGCTGCGCTTCGGGCCCGCTATGCGGGAGCGCACCAAGCAAGTGGAGCTGCCGGGGCTGGCGGCACTGTTCGCGGACATCGCGTCGACGGCGCCGACGCGGGCCTGGGACCTCAACACGGATGGCGGCAGCGGCGCCCCCAGCCGGCCACCCACGCCGCTGGTCCGTTCCACTCGTCGTTGCCGGTGTCTGGCAGCGATGCCCGTGCATCCGAAGCGAAAATAGAGTCTCACAAGCATGGCCAGATTCCTTGCCGGGTCTGAAGTGACATTTACTGGCAAGTGCATCATTGCTGCATGCCACTCACGCCTGCAGCACCATGAGGCTGCGTGAGAGGCGACAGCACCTCCTGCGAGTCCAATCAACATGCTTTTGGGAATGCTGTCGTAGTTTCGAGCTGCAGAGCCGCAGCTCCAGCGCCCCCAGCGGCTCTAAGTGGGCCGCCGCTGCCCAGCAGGCTGCCGCAGCCTGTCAGCCGATGACTGTGGCAGGAGAACCGCCCGCGGCGCAGCTGCTCGCCATTCCCATCCCACCCGCTCCAGCAGCCGCTCCAGCAGCCGCCGCAGGCGCAGTAGGCCCTGCTCCCGGCGTAGCAGCTGCCGTGATGGCGTCACCAGCTGGCAGTGGCGGCGTCCCAGCAGCAGTGGTGGTACCTGCGGCAGGCGAGCTGCCGCCCGCGCCGGCGCCGGTGCTGGCACCAGCGGTCCTGTCATCTACAGACGCAGCGCAGCCCACGAAACCAATGCTGCTGCCGCCTGGCGCAACAGGCGAACCTGCAGCGGCATCCGCTGAGCAGCCAGCCCGTCCAGCAGCCGCCCAGCCGCCACAGCAGAACAGCTCGCCCATTGCGACGCCCAGCAGCCAGGCACCAGCAGAATGGGAACTGGACATTGTGCCACTGAATCTGCCTCCGACGCTGCCGCCGCCCGGCTTGGCAGTTGATGCGCGCAGCGGCCTGCTCGCGACCAGCGCAGCCGTGAGCCCGCCGCTCGTGAACACGCTCGCAGAGCACCAGCCAGGATCGGCGACAGAGGCAGCTGGTGATGCAGCGGCTGCGGCGTTTGAGGGCACGGGCTGGCCGCCGGGGTCATCTAAGGGACTGGCGGGAGACATGACCACGTCAGCCGGACGCGGAGCCGCTGCAAGCACAGGGGCACCGCCTCCTGGCAGCATGCAGCCGCCACAGCAGCAGCCGCCGCCGCTGGATCATGCGCAGCGGCTGGGGGCACCTGCGCGGCCGGTGAGGCAGCGGCGGCCCCGGAGTGCCACCAGGAGGCCGGCCCCGCCAGCCGCCAGGAGCGAGGCTCCCAAGCGGGTGCGTGGCCTGCAGCTCCTGCATTTGCATCCGCTGGCAGCTGTGCACCGCAGCCGTTCCTCCGCAGAATGCGACGTCGGCACCCACTTGTTTGGCACGACGACACTCCCCGTGCAGCGTCTTGGACACTGCGCCAAGCTTGCATTCGGATGCAGGGCTTTGGCGGCATCACCAGCGGCGTCATACGGGAGGCTGCTCAAAGTGCCAAGCGGCCCGCCCTCACTATGAACCTCGCGCTCCTCGCGGCGGTACTGAGTCTGCCCGATCGATTTGCGTGTCCTGACGCTCCTGCTGGTTGCTTGCCAAAATCCGTAATCAATGTCATGACAGCATTTCATGCCACAGGGTGTGGTGCAGTCGAGCATGTGCACCGCAACAGAGCACCCAGCCAGAAACGAAAGCACCAGCCAGAGGGACGTGTCGGCCTGACCGATGCTGACTGGCTTCATCGTCACAGGTGATCGAGGTGGGTTTTTGCTCGAGTGCAGAGTGCGGACGACGGGCGGGAGCGCGGCCGCGTGCTGCACGGCGTGACGCGTGAGCTGTGGCAGGCGGCCTTCGAGGCGCACCTGCCTGCCGTCACGCCCGGCCAGGTGCCGCACTACTCGTACTGGCCCTTCTGCGGACTGATGTCGAGCCGGTCGGACGGCGCAATGACTGGTGTCGATGCATTGCTTGCTCCGCATTGCTTGCCAGAGCTCGCCAAGGTCTGGGGCGACCGACGATGTGCCTGGCGGGGCACCGCCTCGGTGGCGGAAGGCGGGGTTTGGCACCCTGGCCACGCCACTGCATCGAAGCCTGCAGTGTCTGGAGCGTGCCCGATCGCGACCCACTTCGCTGCCGCAGGCGCGACTGCACCTGGGGTGCTTTGCCAGCGAGGACCGTGCTGCTCGTGCCCACGATGTGGCAGCGCTTTACCTGCACGGGCCAGACTACGCCGGGCCCGTCAACTTCCCGGCGCCGTGCTACGCCGCGGGGCTGACGGACCTGCGCGGCGTGCCGCATGACGCGGTTCTGGGTGCGCTGCGGCGGGAGGCGGCGGCGCCGGCGCTGCGGCCGACCAGGCAGGGCGCTGAAGCTGTCTAGCACGTCGATGACAGCTGGATCCAGGCCGGGGACACAACAGCCATGCCTGAAGACCCAGTGGCCATCGTGTGTGGATGTCTGGAATGGAGCAGCTTGAATTTCTCGTTCTGTGTCCATGCAAGGGCGACGAGTGCACTGGCCAGTGCACTGGCCAGCCATGGCTGAATTTGCCACCATGTGTGTGGCTGCGCTGCTCGAGCTTGTGGTGCATGGATGCAGGTTCCATGGCGTGTTTGCGGCTGGCAGCGGGCAGTGGGAGGCGCGCTATGAAGAGATGGCTGACTACCACTGAACCTTGGGCGSCGGAAAAAGGGGGGGCAGTGGACWTTCCAGCAGGTGTCGGGGCTTTGATGTCGAAGGTAAACCACTGGTCGTGAACATGGTTGCATCACCTGCGCGCAACCCATTTGACTGGCGTGTGCACTCAGCGCAGTTTGCAGCACTGTCAATGATGCCGTTACCTGCGATTACGTACTGCCGCCACTGGCAAAACTCAAAACCCTTTTTATCAGTATCAACCTTGACTAGGTGACGATCCACGACATGAGCACTTCCCCTAGCTGTTCGTCTTGAAACGACACAAGAATCACCACCGCCAGTGTGGACTCTCCACGCCTGTGTGTCATCAACTTCGAAAGCCGCGGCCCGCTGCATCAGAATGGGATCCGCTTGCCCATGCCTGGAACCATGCTGCATCGTAGGTAGTCGCAGCCGCTTGCCCATGCCTTGAATCCATGCTGCGTCGTAGGTAGCCGTAGGATCATCCCGTCTGTCTCCTCAGCAACCACTTCCATCATGCCACTGCTGTGGCCCACCATACCTCTTGCCTACATTCTCGAGAAAATGTTTCAGCATCTGCCCTCGGTTTCCATGCCTGCACCTGCATGTCAGCCACTGGACAGTATGCCAAGGCACATTGACCGCTAGCCACGCGACCCAGCACAAGTCCTAACACCTGCAATGCTATTGCAGGATGCGGTATATTTTGGTGATGACACATGCTCATGCCAGCACTCATCCAGCAGGGTGTTGCGCCTGGCAGATTCAAGCGTGCCTGCGTGCCTCAATAATGCTCGGCTGCTTCCTTGTGGCCCGCCTTTTTCTTCTTCTTCCGCTTCTTTCCGCCGATGCCATCATCGCGCTTGCCTGCGTCGCTTGGGCTGTCCCGATACTTACGCTTCCTGATGCCAGACTCAGCGGCTACTGTGGCTGTCCCAAACAGCACGATGGCCTGCACCATGTCCCAATCCTACCGTGGCAACTTTGTAACATTTCGTCGCAATTTCGTGAGCTCCCATTGCAGGTTAAGCAAGCATTGTCATCGATGGCACGCCTGCCGCTGATTAAGCGTTTTGACGGCAGTGCAGCCGGAAGCACGCCCTGACATGTCCAGACAGTTCACTTCCACACATGCACAGCCGCCTGACAGCCCTGCGCCAGTCTGAGCAGTCATAAGGCCTTATGGCGCACCGGTATCAGTGCAATGCCGAAGGCGGCGGCGGCGTCGCTCCTTCGGTGGGCCGGCATGTCGCTCTCGGCTTCCGCAGCCATCAGGGCGCAGGGCGGCTCGCCTAAACCCACCTTCTTGACCGGCTCTTGCTGCTGCTGCTGCTGCTGCTGCTGCTGCTGCTGCTGCTGCTGCTGCTGCTGCTGCTGCTGCTGCTCCTCCGGTGAGGCAGGTGCTGCGTCCTTCATGCCAACCTTGCGCCGGGCGGGAATTCCAGGTGAGTCCGCGGCCGCCGCAGCGCCGCCGTCGTCGCCGCCGCCTGCTTCTTTCTTTGACATCTCGATGTCACCATCTGCTTTCGCCGATGCCTTGTCGCTGCCGCCGTTGCCGGCGGTCTGCTCCTTGCCGCCGCTTATGCCCGGTGCCTCCTGCTCGTTGCTGCTGCCGCCACTGCCGCTGTCTTTGTTTTTGCTGCCGCCGCTTTGGCTGCCTTTCTTCTGGCTCCAGCCTCCATCGCCGTTCCCTTTCGCGGCAATCGCAGGCGCGCCGCCACCGCCACCTGCCGCCTCCTGTGCCACGAACGCGCGCCGCATGGCAGCCGCAGCGGCCTTGTCCCGAGGGGAGCCGCCAGGGCTGACAGGCACCGGTCCGGGCGTCACACCCTCCGCAACATCTTCCTCCTTGACCTCTGCCTGCAGTTGCTGCTGTCCGCCTGTATGCTGCTGTGCCGCCTGCTGCTCCGTTGGCTTGCCAGATGCATCTGCAGCCTTGCCGACAGCCTTGCCGGGACCTTCATCATCGCCAGATGTGTCGGACGCCTCACTGCTGGTGGACGGCTGCTGCGCCTTGGCTCCACTGACCGCAGTGGTAGCATCTGGCGCGGCCGCCTCACGCTCCTTCTCCTCTGTGGAGGACTCCTCTTCCGAGCTGCTGCTGTCAGCCACCGCCTGCTCGAGACGACGTCAAGGAAGACTCTAGTCAAAACATCCCTTTGTTGGGCAGTATAAGAACAGGCGTCGCCTCCCACAGCTGATGGACAATTGCACTTATGTTTGCATAGCCGGTCCACATTCTGCCGCACGTCCTCCCGCAGTGTGCCTGAACAGGAGTATCGCCTTGCAGACCCAACAAAAACCATCGGGCCGATGTAGTTGGTCATGTATGGAGGAGCAGTACCTCATCCTTGCCATGCTGCTCAGCCTCATCGTGACTTGTGCTGGCCATCGTGTCGTCAGAGCCGGCTGCTGTGCCAGAGGCCGACATGCTCTCGTGAGCACGAAGATGCATCAGGTCGTCACCTCGCAGGGCAAATGTCAGTGCCAGGCCGCCGTTTGCCGCTCAACTGCGCTCGTTGGTCTGTCTCAAGAGCAGTTGTTGACTCGATTACAGAGAGTTTTGTGCACTGCTTTGTCACCCTGATGGCCGTTACAGATGAACCTGACACGCGCAGCAGCTCTTGAAAGCAACCGCCAATTGTTCATGCAGCGGTCACTTCATCATGCCTCCACAGCATCGTTCTGGCCCCCAGAACAGCCGCATCCGTTGCTCCGCATGCGCGTCGTCTTGATTTGGTCCTCGCTGCCACGGCAGTGCGCTGCTGTCAGCTTGTGTCACCTTCCGAGCATTCGATATTTCCCAACAACGAACCGTATCATACATAAACTGCTTCGTCTTCCAAAAAAGCGTCTTGTTCGTTGCCTGCGCTCCGACATGGACGCAGACGAGGCACTTGCGCGCCAGCTGCAGGTGAGGGAGACTCGCGGGTGCCGATATAGTGACCTGTGGCTTGGAGCAGATGTGACATTTCGAGCTCGCAGCCATATCAACGAGTGCTTTGTGCAGGCGGAAGAGGATGCGCACGCCGCGAGGTGGCAGCAGCAGCAGCAGCAGCAGCAGCAGCAGCAGCAGCCGGCTGAGAGAGACTTCATGGGCCAGCTGCAGCGCGGCGTCCACACCATCCTCCAGGTTCAGAGACTCAGCAACGTTCCCGAGCTTTCTTCGAGAAGAGTAACCTTCTGCGTCTGCATGAATTTCAAACATGAAGGAGCATGGTCACTGTGATATGCTCGAACGTCTGCTCAAGAGCGCTGGGACGGTTGAATCGCATACTCGGCGCGGGTGACCAGGATGATACCTGTCTGCAGTACGAGGAGCCGGGGATGCAGGACAAGGCGCGGGCGGCAATGCCGCAGGCGGCGCTGCAGGCGGCCGCAGCGGACGCAGCACTTTTGAGCATGACGATGCGCGAGGTGCCGCAGCTGTCGGAGCAGGACGTGCTGGTCCAGGAGCTGCTGGCCTGGTTCAAGACCCGCTTCTTCACGTGGGTGCGCAGCCGCGCCTGTCATAGCACACATCACCGTGACACCGTGTCTCACCCAAATGCAGCGTGCTGCTGCTGCGTTCTGCAGCTGAGTACAGGCCGACCGCAGGGTCACGCGTCGGTTTGGTCGCCTTGCACGAGCAGACCTGCGGTGGTCTGAGGAGCAGTTTGCACTCTGCATGCGTGCCGCAGTCCTACATGCAGGTTTGGAGTGTACGGGACAGGAGAACCCCCTCACGTGTTGTGTCCATTGTTGCAGTCGGCAAGCAGCTCGATAGCCCTGTCAACGCAGTGCTCCCACGGTCGCAGGTGGACAAGCCGGTGTGCCACATGTGCGGCAGCCGCGAGACACTGGCCACTGGTGTGGAGGCGCCGACGGCGGCGGAGGCAGCAGACGGCGCAGGCCGCACTGAAGTGTACCGCTGCACTGCCTGCATCGCTTCAGTGAGGTGCTGCCGCCCACATGCGACCTGCCATGAATGAGTTTCCACCCTGATATTCCGCTGTCACTGCTTCGAATATGCGACTGAGTGGCCAAGTGCAGCCGTGTGCTCGGAATCAGCAGATGTCAAAGCACACACATGCCAACGCACAGGCCTAGCACTTCGCCTTGGCAGGGTTAATTGAAATGCCTTAGAGTGGAGTGCTGCTTCGCTGCCGCGTGGCACCAGCAGTGTCGCTGCTCTTGGCATCGATGCATTTCTACGTCTCAACCCTGCGGCGAAAATCTTCACTGCATCGCCGCCAGGTTTGCCCGCTACAATGACCCGGGCAAGCTGCTGGAGATGCGGCGGGGGCGCTGCGGCGAGTGGGCCAACTGCTTTTGTCTGTGCCTGCGCACCGCCGGCCTAGCCGCACGCTGGGTCAAGGACTGGGTGCGAGACACTGTCACGATGCCTTGGCAGCTGGCCATGCGCCAGCTGGGCCTGGCCACGAAAGCCCAGACACCGTCGCTTCCTCATGCGCGGCTGCCTTGCGTCGCCTGTCAACCGCGGCAGCGCGTGTGCTGTGTTGCTGAACGAGCATGGATGGTCCTGTCCTGTCTGCCTACGAGTACGCAAGCCTCCTGCGCCTGGGGCTGGCCAGAAGGACCCCACTGTGGTGCCAAACCCCTTGGTCTTCCCAACCCTGGCGCAGGCGGACCACGTGTGGTGCGAGTACTACAGCGAGGCGCTGGGGCGGTGGGTGCATGTGGACCCCTGCGAGGCGGCCTGGGACCGCCCGCTGCTGTATGAGGTGGACCCTTGTTTGTCCTGTCTCCTCCCGAGGAAGCTTCTCGTGAGCAGCAGAAAGCTGAAGGAAGTTTCTCTTCTACTCGCTCTGCTCACAAGGAACTTCCTTGTGAGAAGAGTGCAATTGAAGGGAACTATCCGTTTTGCTCTCGAGGACACTTCTGGTTGTTCGTTGCTCGTGCAGGAGTTGAGCGTCCAATGGTCGTGGTTGCAGGCCGGCTGGGGGAAGCAGCAGTCGTATGTGGTGGCCTTCGGGCTTGACGGCGTTGCCGACGTGACGCGCCGCTACACCGCAGACTTCGCCGCCACGCGGGCACGGCGGACCAGAGTGCCAGAGCAGTGGCTGGCCGCGACTATTGGCGCTCTGACGGCGCAGCTGCGGGCGGCGCTTCCCGCCTCCGAGCAGCGGAAGGCGGCAGCGCGGGATGCCGCAGAAGCGGCCCAGCTGCGGGCGGCCGGCGGCGTGGGCGCCATTGCTGACCAGGCCCTGCCAGGTGGGAGGAATGCCTTATGCAGCAGCCCTCAACTGCTTCAAGATGCGAGAAGAGCTCTGGCGCAAAGCTGTGGAGCAGCGGTGCGCCACTGATGCAGTGTCTTCTGGGGCAGCAGGTGGCTGGGGCAGTACGCTACATATGCCTTTGCACCCTGTTGAGCGTCATTTACAACTCTGACGACATCTCAGAAGCGGAGTTGTGATGCCGATGTGTTCTGGCTGCAGGCCGGCAGACGGGGTCGCTGGAGTGGCGGACTGCACGCGGCGAGCTCGGCACATCCGCCGCCGCCGCCGCCCCGGCTGCCAGCAAGCCGGCGCCCGGCACACGCTGGCAGCGCGCCGCCGACGTGCCTGCGGCGGGCAGCGCGGCGGACCGCGTCTGTGGCGCGGCCGTGCGGGCGTCCGGGCAGAACGCTCCCAGCGAGACCGCTGCGCAGGTGAGCCACACGCTCCATGCTTCCCTGCTGTGGCTTCGCATCACATACTTTCTTGCAATGTCCATTCCTCTCTTGAACCCAAGTCAGATCCTTGCTGCAGCCTCCTGGCTAAGTCAGAGGTGACTCGAGGCCTCTGCTGCCTGTCGCGGGCAGGCGTTCGATGGAGACCCTCAGACCAAATGGCTGGACTTTGCCGGCGGCGCTCCCGGGCAGGCGACCTGGCTGGAGGCGGCGGTGCTTCCGGCTTCCGTGCCGCCCAGCGCCGCCCGCCTGGCGTCATATTCGCTGGTGTCTGCGAACGACGCCCCGGAGCGCGACCCTGCAGACTTTGTGCTGGMGGGCCKGCCTGCCGCCGCTGAGGCGGCGGCGGCAGTGGCGGCGGCGCCCACCCCGGCGGCGGTGGCGGCGGCGCCGGCGACGCCAGCGGTAGGTGCCGCCGGGGAATGGCGGGTGCTGGATGCACAAGAGGGCGTGCGTTTCAGCGGCCGCGGCCAGCGGCTGACCTTCCAGGTGCTTCGATGCTGTCGTCAAGCGGGGCAGCTCCACTGCGGACACTTTCAATCTGCCCCTCGATGGTGCATGCATGCATGTCTGGAACCGAGACAAACCTTAAGAACTGAAAAGCGGCTGTCTCTCCCTGCATTCCCAGGTGCTTGCATGGGTGAATCTTCTGCATTGGGAAGGCCGCTGAACACAGCACTTGTCTCTCCTCGATCGTAAGAAGGCTGATCAGAGGCCAGGGTGCTCTCCTCCACAGGTGAAGGGTGCGCCGGAGTGTAGCCGCTTCCGCCTCACCATCAGCGCGGTGCGCGACCCGGTCGCCGCGGGCGCAGTGCAGCTGGCGTGCCTCGATTTGCACCTCGTCCAGCCAGGTACGGACGCCATAAGTCAACAATACATGACAGCTGCAGCCTATTTAGAACAACGCCTCTGACAAGACTTTCGGAAGTCTGCACACTGGCCTCCGCAGATGCTTGTGCTGACGGCAGCACGTTGAGTGATCGGCACGCCTGCCCGTGCAGGCTCAGAATCGAGGGTGCGGGAGCCATCGGCGGCCGCTGCAGCGGCGGCAGCGAACGAAGCATCGCTGCCAGCGCCCAGCAGCGCAGTATCACCCATGGAGCAGCTGGCCCGCTTGGCGGTGTCGCAGCCGCCGCCCAGCGCGGGCACCTCAGCGCAGCCGCCGCCCGGCACAGCCGGCTCAGAAGATGGGTTGGCGGCGGGCCGCCCGCCGGACGCTGGCAATGCCGCTGAGGCGGGGCGGGCGCCGGCTGCCGTGCCAGAGACGGCTGCGCAGGATGAAAAGGCAGCATTTGCCCAGCGCGTCAGTACGCACTTTGCCCGGCTGATGGCAGGCGGCAGCCTGGCACCGGCGGCCGCTGCGGCAGAGGCGCTGAAGCTGGCGGTGCAGCAGCTGGCGACAGGATGACGCAGGCTTTTTCATGGAAGTTCAATGCAGCTGATGTTGGGAGCCGGAGGGCGATTTCCAGCCGCAGCATGATGCAAGGAACCAAAACGGCAGCAGCGGTTGTGTTGTGACTCATTGGATTGCAATCCATATCACATACATGTTCTATGGCGCGCGCGTTGTGACACATTGTCTCATGCAATGCTGTAGTTTCTCTTTCGGATTTGAATGCTGCAGCTTGACCTGCACCTGTGTCGTCGAAAGTTGTGCACGTTGGTGCAGTATGATGGTTTGTAGACCGAATTGCGATAGGTACTTGGTGGTGATTGGAGGCCAAGGGGAGGCCAATGTACATATGGCGTCTCGTTGTACGACCTTTACAGCCGGTGAAGCGTGGGCTTCAGTGCCTAGCCAAGCACCCTGCATGCGCAGACGCTGCATGCAAAGCTGTCCCAGCGCCCGGCTCTTCCTGCTGGCAACGCCTGCTGACCCCGCCACACCGGCTGTTCAACCTCCTCCTTCCATTCTTGAAGATGCGCCTACGACTGGCCGCCGCGCTGCTGCAGCTTCAGCACCTTCTTGACGATCTTCTGCTCCTCGATGAGAAAGGCGCGCACGATCCTGCAGGAGTGCAGTTGGACGACTCAGATAACCAGCACCCATGCCGCAGCGAGTGGAAACCGGGGAGGGCGCATTTCCAACCCCCGGCCAGTCACCAGGCGCCAGCCTGTCATCAGTGCAGCTCCCTCCTGGTCCGCTTGCTAGCATTCGTTCCACTTCTGGCGCACTGCTGCCATCGCTGCTGCGGGCACCACCCCTGCTGCTGCTGCTGCTGCTGCTGCTGCTGCCGCCGAATGACGCTGGTTGCATCCCCACAGCTCCGGTTTCATGCCGCTGTTCCTGCTCGGCTGCCATCCTGCCGCCAAGGCGGTTGCGGGAGTGAGCTCGCAGACTCTCTGTCTCCCTCCGCTGTCTCGCTCCATTCCCTCCAGTTGATGCCCTGTCAGCTTGGTCATGTGATTGCGGCGGTCGTTTCAGTGTATCGTCACAGCACAAGTCGTGCTGCAGCAGCTGCTCACCTCTCCTTGACGATGGCGTGGCTGAGGTGTCCGCCGTAGATGCGGTTGACCGTCTTGTGGCGCTTGGCCAGCTTGGCCAGCTTGTTGGGGCGGTGCGCGGAAATCTGCACGTCGGCAGCATGCAGTGAGGCACTACGTGCGTGCGTCTTGACGAGCAGATGTGCGGCACTGCGCAGGCCAGTCCGCAGCGTGGAGGCGCAGGCAGGCTCGCTGCATGCGCAGCACAGATGTGAGCAGCGGCACGCTGGTCGCTCCGCCAACTCACCCCCTGCAGCCGCACGCCGGTGGCACCGCACTTGGGCGCGCTCGCGCGCTTGGTCTTGTACTGGAAGATCAGACGGCCACCTGCACCGCAGAAGCGCCGATTCGGCGAACGTTGAGACACGGAACTTGGTACTTGTGCTCGATAGCAGATGCCAGATGTTAGACGTCCAGGGCCGCGCGAGGCGCAGCGCAGCCTGCTGCAAACTGTTGTGCAGCTGCGCCTGCAGCCGTTGCAGGCCACCCAGCAGCCTTGCGTGCTTGGGCGTGGAGCCTGCCAGAGCCTACCTGGCGTCTTGACCTTCTTGACCACATTAGAGCGAGTGGCGTACGCGTGCCTGCGGCGGTAGGTCAGCCGCTGCACCATCTTGCCAAAATGTGTGGTGCACGAGCCCTGCGCCCACGAAAAGAGGGCGAACTGCACCCTGCTCGCCGCCTGAAGTGCGCATGTCACAAAACCCGCGCCGCTTGAGGTAATCTGCTTGAGCAAAACCCTGACGTAAAATTACGCCGGTACGAGTACGCCTTGTCAGACAGGCGAGGTGATGTAATCGGCAATCGCAGGTGCAGAGGTGGCAGCGGCACGCTCCTCCGCTTTGCGCCTCTCGTGCAGCTTTGTAAGCTGAACCTCAAGTGTCCGAGCCGACCTGCACGGCGTTGCAGGTCACACGTCGCTGGTCACACGTGGGCCTGCAGCTCGGTGACTACGCCCAGCGTCGCGCCTGGTCGGCACCCACAGTCATGGAGCTCGTCACCGCTGTGTGGGTCACAACTGCAGTGGGGTTTGCGAAGTGGGCGGTGGTGCTGGGCCTCATGCACAAGGCCAGGCAGAAGGCACTGCAGAGAGGAGTAGCGGAGCGGCCGTCAGATGACGGCGCAGGCAGCGACACTGAGCCTCTGATGGCTGACGATCGGGAGATGGAGGATCTTCGACAAAGGAAATCGGAGCTCAAGACCAAGGGCCTCTAGAGTTTGCGTATGCCGAGGTGAGGAAGCTGGACAGCTGCTGCGTGTGGCAGCGCATTGGCTCACTGCTCAGATGCTCTGCGACACCTTCAATATCAGAGCTTGTGCCTCAGTCCTGATTTTGCAGTGTGGTGAACTCAGGGGCATGTGACTGCAAGAAGCAGTTGAGGGATTGCCACGGAGCGCAGAGACCGACGAGCGGTTGTCCACAAATGCAGCAAGCAGAGTGGCCATCGAGGCCTGGTCGTTAGTGCATCACAGTTGGAGGCTTAGACATCAATTGAATTTTCTTTGTTCCGCTACTTTCATTCGAGACTGCTGGGGTGCATTACTCCGGCCGAACACAACCGCAGCGCACCACTACCGAAGGTATATAGTGACACCTCTGCGAACAAATGATTCACAATCACAATCGGAGTTGTCAGGGGTCCTGAGTCGCTGCGTGATTAAGGTCTGCCGTGTGCTTTGACATTCACTTTGCGAAGAGAGGCGAGCAACATAGACGGGCAGAGGGCGCATAGCAGACTGCTTCAGAACTTTGCTGAAAGGCGTGTTCAAAACATTGACATCATGTGGACCCTCGCCTCGCGCTGCTCACAGCCATCCTCGATTACTTCCAACTGCGCTGCTCTCGTGCCCTGTCGAGCTGGTTCGTGCCAGCATTCTGTCCGCCTTGTGCTTAAGAATTTTGCTCCTCACTAAGATCGCTTCTATCCTGCCATCATGTTTCCATCACATCGGCCGCGTCACCATCGCCCTCCCTCTTGGCGTCCATCTCGCTCCTGAACGTCTGCTTCATGTGGGCGCACACCGCCTTGAGGCTCTTGCACGCCTCCTCTAGCGCCTCCCTCGGCGTTATGAGCCCTGCATGCGATGCTGGACTGCTCAAACTCAGTCTGTGCTTGAAGTGCAATCCGGCATGCAGCATTGACGCATGAACGTCAGGTCTGATGCGAAAATCAGCATGAGGAGGCCTTGTTGATGACCAGTTGGTGGTCAGACAGCACACACGCACCTGTCGTCTGTATCCTGAGGTTGGTCACCGGCTCTGACGGGTGCGGGATGCTGTAGCCGCAGAAAGACACATGCGGGCTGCATGGTCACAGAACCCGCACAATACTGGCCCTTCAGATCGGTTGTGAGTTTAAGCAATTTGATCTGTGAAAGCTAGGCATCAATGCCGCCAGAAGCATTTTGTGCATAATGAGCAGCTCACTTTTTGTTCAGGAAGAAGCGCAGCGCATTGGCAAGCGTGTGGTCCTCCTTCTCGAGCGCAAAGGTGGCCCCCAGCTCCTCCACCTTGTCGTTTCCTTCCTGCAGGTTGGCCTGGACTCGTCGCCAGGCGGGTTGCTGGGCGGTTTCGTGCCCGATGCCACCATGCATGCGACGGCGCATGCACGGCACTCAGCCTGCCTACCTGTCCGGTTGTCATGCTCTGTGGCCGCTGCTTTCGGACAGCATATCAGGGGCTGTCAAAGAGCTTTGCGCAGGCTTCTGAGCCTGGGAACGTAGACTCGACAGTCGATGCTGGCAAGTGATATTCGAGCACTGCAGGTGCGCGATGAAAAGTCGGACGGCAACAAATGCTTGCAACACCAGCAAGTTATTGAATGAGCTCTGTTGCGTGACGAGCAAAAAAAATGGCAGGCGCCTGTTCGCTGTTCCGAGAGCGGGACCCAGAAGTTCGCAGGCAGTCCCGTCTCCCCTGGGACCCTTCCACCTGGGAGCCAGCCAGTACGCTGCATCGGCGCCAGTATCCGGTTCCAATTAACTGTCAGACCCCAAAAGTGGGGAGGCTTGTGGTGGTTCACCGCCGACGCCATTCCAGGCATACACGGCCTCGAACCTTCAACCCTTGCAAATGCCCCAGGATGCGTCCTTGGTGACCAAATGGATGGCCAGTGCGACTGCGATGAGTGCCGCGCCAGTCGCGAGCGGGACAGCCACGCGCGCGATCCGGCCAAGCTCAAAGACTCGTGGCTGGGCAGATCGCTGACAGGCGCCTGCTTGTCACTATGCCATGCCGGCCATGCCTGCGATGGCGCAGAGGCCAACAGCATGCAGCTGGTGCCCGTCGCCATGCCTGGCTCGGGGCGGCGCGTGTCGCTGTCGGCGCACATCTTGCAGGTGCGCCGCAGTGCGCCTATGGGGTCAGGAAATTGGGCTCATTGCCGCCGACAGCACGGGTGCCGCCATCATGACCAACAAGCATAGCACACACGCGGCGCAAGCTGGCTCGCAGTGTAGTTTGTTTTCCAAGCTGCCATGTGCATTAGCGGAGGTCCTATGGTATGCCATGTCCCTCACAGTGACGGAACAAGTTGACCTGCAGGCTCTGGGAATGCACAAGCGCGCCGCCCCAAACCAGCTGGCGCAGCACATGGACACCACGGACGGCAAGACTCTGCGGAAGCTGGCCTCGGACCTGCGCGGCCGTGCGACTCGCAAAAAGCTGACGTCCCTGGGTGCGCTTCGAACCGCCTCGAAATGTGCGGGTTGTCTTGGTGCCGGCTGCCGTTCACTGTGCTGCATTGCCCCACTTGCTGTGTGCGCTTCTGCAATCTCGCAGTGTTTCGACAGTTCCTCAGCAATGCTCGCAGGTGTGTGCAACGAATTAAGCCTTAGCCCTGACATGAGCGAGCGCGCCCGCCTTAGGTCCGCCATTTACGTGCAGCCTGAGCTGGCAGCGCACGTCCAGATCACTGCCCGGCATGTCAGTCACGATGAGGCCGCAGCCTCTGTCGACAGTGCTGTGCTGCTGCACGAGGTGGGCATCAACTCACCAACAATGCGACACGCCGGCACCGCAAGTTTCCGGTGTGTCGTGAGCAGGAAGGCTGGCGTCACCGGTGCGCTGCTCAACATCGTGGAGGCCGGCCCCGACTACGATGTGGACCCGGCTGCTGAGACGCCAGACGGCGACGGCAGCGATAACGAGGTGTACTCGCAGACGGACAAGCGTTTCAGGGATGAGCTGGCTTCCGTCATCTGGATCCTGAGCGTTGCCACAAGCGGAAACCTGCTGGGTATACCCTCTGAGGCCACGCCGGGTTTCGCTCGCGCCCTCATGCAGGTGCATTCTGATCTTAGGGTTTCAGTTCCAGCTTGGTGCTGCTGCCAAATGTGCTCGCTGTAGGGTCCGCCAGCTACCGCCGGAAATTATGAGAGTTTCCGCACGAGCTGCCTTCGAGGCGCTCATGCCGTGGCAGCATGTGTTGATGGGGCCCGGCCCGAGGTGCAGCATTCGATGTGCATCGCCAACAAGCTGGCAGGTCCTCATGCGCATTGCACAAGTCTCACGCTGGCAGCAACGCTGGTGATGCTGACTGAAGCGGCACCCGTGTGCGCCGCGCAGAAACTCTCGCTGCTGGCCCAGTACCCACGACTCGGAGCAGTTCACTCTGGCGCGTGTGTACGAAAAGGCCGGCGAGGCGTGCGGCTCGAAAGCCGACCTGGCCAAGCTGTTCCCAAGTGCGCTTTCCACCGTGCGATGGTCAGGTGCCGTGGCCTGCAGGCTTCTGGAACCATGGAACCCATGGAAATCGCTGCTACTGCTGCTGCTGCTCCAAGCGGCTGCTGCATTGGGTGTGGATGAGAGGCGTGGCGGGTGGGACTTTCAGGCGCATCATCCTCAGTGACATCTGGCAGCAAGGCATCATCCTGGACAGAGGTCCAGCATCGTTGCATCGATGTCCGTCATCATGACGATCATCACGTATGCTTGCAGATGCCGGGGCCGACGATGACGACGTGCCGCCGCTGTCGGACAACAGCGACTACCAGGACGACTTTTCGGACATGGAAGACGAAGAGGAGACGACAGAGCCCTCGTCCGAGAGGGGGGCCCGGGTTTCGACTTCAAACCTATGTGCGCCTCCAGGCCTCCAGGCTCCATCTCCAACTCCTGTCAGTGCATTGGCTGGCTCAGCCGCCTGTGCAGAGATGCGCCATCCTGCGACTCAAACACTGCGCAATGGATGAGATGGGCCAGGTCCGGCAGCATTGCTGCAAATGTGGACCAATCACCCCCGTGCACCCCTGCCGCAGTCTACGCGCCAGAGATCGCCAGAGAATTCGCTGCCATGACGGAGGCAGCTCGCGCGGCAGCCACGAGATATGCGGCGCCGGCGGCCAAGCCCGCGGCCAGGCCGACGCCGGCCGCCAAGAAACCCGCCAAGCCGGCGCCCAAGCCGACGCCGGCGGCAAAGCAGCCTGCAAAGCCGGCGCCAGCGGCGGCGGCCAAGCAGCAGCCGGCCAAGCCCACGAAGTCAGCAGCGGCGCAGGACGACACCTCCATGCCGGACGTGGTCACCAACAGCCTGTTCGCCATCGGCTGCACGCCGGGCGGGTCCCGCAAGGTAGGCCCTGCGGGCGACGGCCTGTGACCTGCAGGGGCACCAGCATCCCGGCATGCATGGGTGCCTCGTCTGCACCTGGCCCAGTCGAGCAGCTCAGCTCATGGGCCGTTGCCTCCTGCACTGCAGGGCACCGCACCGCACCGCGCCGCACTGCGCTGCGCTGCACTGCAACCCGCGGTCGACACTGTACCCTACATCTCACATTTGCAGGTGGAGGCGTTCCGCAACCTGATGTCGGAGTCCGCCATCGTGCGCGACGCGGTGGACACGGTGCCGGCCAGCTACGCGCCCGAATTTGTCGAGCTGCTCGTCGGCCTCGCCTCCGATGTGCGCGCCCCGCTTGCCCCTTTGGCCCATCCCTTCCACTCCTTGGCCCATCCCTTTTCACTCCTTCCCGGCATGGCCCTTCCCGTGTCGGACTCCGCAAATGGAAGGCTTCTGGTGTCTCTGGGACGGCTGGGTCGTAGCCGGCCTGCAACCTGCAAGCCCTCAGGAGCGTCCAGCCCCCAAGAGCGGGAGCCAGCTGGTGCCAAACCCTGGGGCGTCGCCCCCTGCATGCGCTGCGGCACACTTGGGGACTGCTGCGCCGGGTGTCGCTGCAGCAGACTGACGCCGCATGAGACTGACCCTTCGCACCGCTGTGCCGCAGCCGCAGCACATGACGCGCAAGATGATCGAGACGACGGCGTCGGAGCAGGCGCTGGTGGCCAAGTACTGCGAGGCGCACCCTGACGGCGGCGGCCCGCTCGCGGACGGCGACACGGACCGGCCCACCTCGGCAGCCGGCCTGGTGGCCGCGGTAGGCATGGTCGGGCCCCCCGCCGGCGCGCTGAAGGGGGGGGCTCACAGCAGCGGCGGSAGCGGCGGCGGMGGCGGCGGCGGCGGGTCTGCCTCTCCTGCAGCGGCAGCGGCGGCGGGTCTGCCTCTCCTGCAGCGGCAGCGGGCGTCGCCAAGAAGGCGGGCGGCGCCAAGGCCAAGGCCAAGGGCGGCAGCAGCGGCTTCTCTTTTGGCGCGGCGCTGGGCATGAAGCCCAAGCCGGTGCCGGCGGCTGCCCCGAAGGCGACGGCGGCCGCAGAGAAGGCCAAGGCCCCGTCGCCGCTGCCGCAGCAGCAGCCGCAGCGGCAGCAGCAGCAGGGGGCGGCAAAGGGGTCAGCAGGTAGCCGACCGTCTGGCACAGGCCCCGCGCCGCAGAAGGTCACCCGCACGGCGGCGCCGGGTGAAGAGCCGCCTGCGTTCCACAAGCAGATGGCAGGCAGCCTCGCAGCCGGCGGCAGCGCAGGCCCCTCGGCCCGGGCCTCGCCCGCTGCGCCGCCGGAGCAGCAGCCGGACAGCAAGGGCGCGAAGCGGAAGGCGGGGCGGCAGACGGTGGCAGACGGCGCAAGCTCGCAGGTGTTGGCCTCGTCGGCGGGCAGCCTGTCCTCAGGCGAGCACAGCAGCGCGTCGTTGTACACAACAAACGAGGCGCCGCATGACGCCGGGCGGCCGCAGGGCGCGGCTGCCACGGCGCAGGCTGCCGAAGAGCCGGCAACGGCCGCCGGCGCGGGGTATGCGGCAGACGCGGCGGCGGCGGAGGCGGCGGCGCAGCCAGGCGACGGCCACGAGTCGGACGAGGACCCCTTCGCGTGGCTGGGCAGGTCCGGTGGCGAGGCGGCCTCACTGCCGCAGCTGCCGCAGGCGGCCCCTGCCGCGGCGGCGGCGCCGGTGGAGCGCCGCAGCCGGCGCCGGCACCGCGGCCCCWGCCACGCTTGGGCTCCGCGCAGGCGGCGCGCAGGGCGTTCACCACCAAGCGGACGCGGTCGCCGCGGCGCGGCATGGGCGCCGCCAAGCCCAGGCCGGCAGGCCTGCGCAACCCCTTCGAGCTGCTGGAGGATGGCGCGTCGGAGCCGGAGCCGGAGCTGGACGAGTCATCAGGCCGCGAAGACTCCGAGGAGGACGTTGCGGACGTCACGTACGCGGCGCCCACGGCGGCAGTCGCCCCGGCGGCGGCGCCGGNCGSCGGCGCCAGTGCAGCAGAAGCASTCGATGCGGCTGGACGGCGGCAGGTGCGGCGCGAGCCGTCCGGGCTCCGCCTGCAGCAGCTGGGGCGGCGTGCCCAAAGAGTTTGCGCTGCCGCCCGCGATCGACCCGTGGGCGAAGCACCGGCCCGTCGGCGGCCAGCAGGTGCCCGTCCGCCCCCTTGCAGGGAATCTTGTGCGACGAGCGTACACCACTCAGCTCTCAGCACTGAGCGCTGCCTGCTGGGCTCCGACAGGGTGGCATCCTGGCTGCGTGGGTTCTGCAGGTGCAGGCCAGCTCGACAGGGAGTGATCGCTCTCGTCCTGCAGCAGCGTGGCTTCATGGCCGGCCTGCCCCAACAGCACGGGCATGCTGTCAAGTGGTCACCGCACTGGCGGGCCAAGTGAAGTCGAGATGCATGTGCCCCTTTCCTGCAGACCCCGGCGGGCATCATCATGTGCCGCGTCTGCGGCTGGTCAGGTCACCCTGCGCCAGCGCTGCACCACTTCCTGGTGCGCCTCTGTCGCTGCATTGTCTGTGCGGCTGTCCTGCGGCCGTCTCCTGCCCTATCTCGCTGCGTGCTGGGGCGGAAAGCGTTGCAAACGCACCAACAGCCGTTGCGGCATGCACCTGAACAAAGTCCAGGGTCACAGCCATTGATCTTGCATGTCATCACTCACGATGCTGCTTTGTCATCATCTGCTTTTGTTCCTCTCGTCGCAGCTCTGCTGCCTCCACTTCTGGGGCTTTGTGACGATCGCCGTGCACCGCGCAGGGCCAGGAGCATGCGTTCATGTGCGAGGCGATGGGCACTGGCGCCTGCGCCGCCTGCGGCGTCAAGTGCCCCTCCCCCGGGCACCTCCGGGTGGGTTCCACTGCCGGCCGCTGCACTCGCTGCGAGCTCAGAGTGCAACGACTCTTTTAGGGTTTACGACTCTGTGCATCAGTGTGTCGAAACACCCGTGAAGCTGACGAGTCCAGGCTGCAGCGTGGGATGCAGCGAGCGACAGCGGCCTGTGCACATGGGACCTCTCTGCTGTTGAGGGCCCTCACATGACAACACACTTGTCATTTGTGAGGACCAACTGTCTGACAGCGTTTGCGGGCTGCGAGCAGGTGCACATGACGAGCCGCAAGCACCAGGAACGCGTCGCATGGCTGGTCGCCAGCGCCGCCGATCCGGGTACACGGCAGCCGCCGCCGCCGCCACGGCAGCCGCAGCCGCCGCCGCCACGGCAGCCGCGGCCGCAGCCGCAGCAGCAAGGGCAGCCGCAGCCGTCGCCATCGCCGCCTCCGCCGCAGCAGCTGGCGGCCGCGGCAGCGCAGCGCCCGGCCTCGCCGCAGCCGGCGGCGCCAGCGGCGGAGCCCATTGGCGAGGAGATCGCCAACAACTTCGAGTGCCCCATCACCCAGGTGGGCGCTGAGGGTTGCAGGCTCCATTCTGCGTCTCTGCAATAGAAGTTCTGAGGCGAGCTGCTCATGAGCAACCTGCTGATGCAGCAGCAGCAGCTAGCTCTGAAGTCCTGCCTCAGAAAGCTGGTCCTGATGCTCGCACAACAGGAAGCGATGGACAGATTGTCATGGAAAGCAAAGTACTGCTGAGGCTGACTTCAGAGCTTGTCTCACTCGACTCGCAGGATTGGATGGTAGACCCGGTGATATGTGCTGACGGATATACCTATGAGCGCTCCGCCATCGAGTCGTGGATCGCCCGCAACAAAACGTCGCCCATGACAGGTGCCGCGCCTTGCTTCGAACGTCTTCCTGCAAGCTCTCCCAGCTGACTCCTCGAGCGGTCATCGTCGGGAAATTTGATGTCGCGGCAGCCACGAAGAGCATTCTACGAGCCTGCTGCAGCCATGCGATCAGGGCTTCATGTGACAGCTTCAGACCTCCCGGCACAATTTGCTGGCTCATGTGGTTCTGCGCGCTGGTGCCATGCCGTGCAGCAGTGCTGCTCGGCCTTCATCACATTTCGGCAGACGATGGCCATGATATGAGACTGATGTTCCTATCCGCTGCTGCTGCAGGGCTCGACCTGACCTCCACTACCCTCACGCCCAACCGGGCCCTGCAGGGCGCAATCCGGGCCATGATGGTGAAGCAGACTTGAACAAGGGATGCAAAAGGCAGGCCAGACGGCCATGCGGCTCCTGAACGCGCTGTGATCGCAGGCAGCCAGAGTCAGCGCTGCTGCCGAGGTACAGCAGCTTGGTGAAATTTGCATCCCAGTTGAACAACGACAATGCAGTCGGACCGCCCCGCGTGCGAGTGTTTCGGGCAGCCTAGGCAGTGTAGGATGCTCAGCTGTAGTGCGCAGTGTGTTTCTAGCACCCTGCTTGTGAGTGGAAGCTAGCTCCTCCGATGTGTGCCACAGGGTTTCAGTTTCGAATGTTGGGCTCCGGTTCGCATATGAATGGGAGGCCAATCTCGTGCAATCTGGCGAAGTTCACTTCCAAACTTACCTTTCGAGTTGCCCTTCCAAGGCTCATACAGTAGGCACCTGTCTGCGCCCAATCACTTGAGCTGCCGATGCCGATTGACCCGATCGCCGTGTTTGCAGTGCTGGGCACGCTCAGGCACGCTGCCCTTCCAACCGCTAATGCACCCAGCGCAGCAGGCTGTAAAGTGCAAGTCTATTGGGGGTCCGCAGCTTTTCGCCACTGGTGCAATCTGACAGTAACAGACGGCACTGCAAGTCTAAGTCGGGAATCCGCAACGCGGCACAGTCGGACGATAGACGCTTCAAAGACGAAAAGTGCTGCAGACAAGTGCTGCAGGTGATGGCGGAGTCTGCGCTGAAGGCCCTCACCAGGTGTGACTTCGTGTTTAGAAGATGAGGCTAATGTCAGGCACGCATCAGCGCGGCACTGTCCATACAGATCAAAACAGCAGGCTCGGGTAAACTCACTCCGCGAGGCCGACAAAGTACCGAGCAAAACCGGAGCCTTGTAGAGACGACATGATGTCTGCAGCAGGGCCGCAGCGTACCGAGTTGCATGCGTTGCATGCGCTGACTCAACACAAGAGGACATCGTGAACGACGGCAACGCTTGCGAAGACTGACTCACGCTTATGGATGGTGGGCGCCAGCAAGCTGGCAGCAACTCGGGTGCGTGAAAATGCCCGAAAAGCAGGTTCGAGGTGGTCCATTATGCCAAGCGATGTCATCTCTGCATTGCATCGTATCGCATTGCATCTCATTACCGGCCCTGCACAACATGGCAATCCTGCTGGGAAGGTGCCCGCTGAGAGTGGACCCTTGATTTCTTCGTGCTGCAGATGCAGGCGCCTGATGGCAGCACCAGTGGCGGCACCAGCGGCAGTAGAAGCAGCATCTCCGGCGTCGACAACGATATCAGCAAACGGATCAGGTCCAGCGGCGGCGGCAGCGACAGTGGCGATGCCTTGGATTTTTTCAAGCAGCCGCCACCGCCAGGCGAAGAACTCACTGGTTTTGTGGAGATTTTGCTGGCCCACGCTGCCTCAGCGGGTCAGGCATCAGACTCGCAGGCGCAGCAGGCGAGTTCTGCATTGCCGTTAGGCCAGTGAGGAGGCCGAGTTCGTGTTTCAGTCACTGCAACCCTGCTGCAGCACTGCCTTGTGACTGTTCACCAGACCGTAAGCCTCTGGACCACCTGACAGGACTGCGTCTGCACTCTGCACATCACGGCCATGGGCAGCACGAGTCGGCGCAAATCAGTTCTTGGTGCGGGCTGAGAGACCTGCTTCATGCCTGATGACATCAGCAGTTGTCTGCTGCGCAGATGGCTGAGCTTCTGCGGTCCGACAGCATCTTGCTGGCGGCTGCGGAATGCCCCGGGGAGATTCTCACGTGCCTTACAAACGGCATGTATGAAATCCAGGTGAGCAAAGCCAGCAACTGATGATGAAGAACATCATCATCAATCTGCCGTAGGAATGATGCACTACCATCCATGCCACACAAGGCCTGAGGAGGCCGGGAACCTTGCGGAACCTGCAAACCAGCGCAGAATGGGTCACGGGAGGTTTTGACAGCTTGATAGTATATTTGTAGGCACGCAGAATTCTTTTAGATGGGCTCGGCAAGCCAGGTATGGCGGTGCCGCCGCCTAATCCGCTTGCAGAAACGCCGTTGGGTGCACGCTGCCTGTGCTGCTGCCTCATCGTCAGGGTGTTTGTGCTGCTGCTTGCAGAACGACCGGGGCGTCTCGGAGGAGACGTGGCCAACGGTCCTGGAGGAATTCGTCCTCAGTATGTACGACGCTCACGCCATGCTGATGGAGTCCGACGGGCACCCACTGCTGGCGAGAAGGCAGCACGCACTTGAGCGCAGCCATGCCGTCTCGGCAGCCGACGAAGAGGAGACGGAGGCGATGGTCAGCAGGTGCACTGGTGCGCGGCAGGCGAGATGGGCGGCCATGCCCGAGGCAGGCGAGTGACGCACTCGCTGGCTGACCTGCTCCGTGGGCGTCTGGACGTGCTGCTGCGTGCATCTTGCTCGCACTGCAGGCTGCCGAGCATGCTCGCTGGGCAGTCTATGGCAGCACAGCGAGGATGTTACAACCATCGGCACCCTCAGTACGCCATGCTGCAGCTGGCACGCGCCTGGGGGGAGTGGCGCAACCTCCCTAACTCGCCGGTTCCCGTAGGCCCCTGGCGCAGCTGTTCTGCAGCTCCGCCCGCGGTCCCGGCTCCCAGGAACCGGGAGGGTGAGCCTCACATGGGGGACTGTGTCGCCCGCAGAGCGTGCGGCGGCACTGCAGCTCGGCAGGCAGCACCTCGTCACCCTGGCTCAGTGCTGGGACTTGGGACGGCAGACACCGCCTGGCCCGGAGCTGGGGAGCTCGCTGCTGGCCATGCTGTTCATTGAGGGCGCTCCGCTCGCAGAGTTGGTCAACCGCCTGGCAGTCCGCATGTCTGACGACTGCGTGGACATCCTGTCGTACATCTCTGCACTGATGATGCGGGTGAGTGGCGCTCCCCCAAACGCACTGGGAGCCTGCACGCTGGCGGCAAGGGCTGCGCGCGCCTGCGACCACCGCCACTGCAGCATGAGCCGCCCTAGAAGGCCCTGCTGGCATCCGAAGGCTGACCTACCTGTGTGTGTCGGAGCAATGCGTCGGGCTGCAAGCACGCATTCGTGGCTTGTCATACCCATGCATGGTGCACCTGCACGATGCGGTGCTCCCGCGCTGCTGACGACGAGGAAGCGATGTTCCATCTTCTGCCTGATGCCCTCGTCCCCACTGTCCTGGTGGTGCTCATTGCCCCGGGAAATCTGTGGCGCAGGGCATGTCTCTGCCCGTCATCACGCGTGCGGTCGAGCAGATGGTGGCCAAGCTGTTTCGCAGTGCGGACGCCGGGACCAGCGACAGTAACAGCACCGGCGGCACCGGTCAAGGCGACGCAGCTGCTGCTGCGACGCGGCTGGAGGAGCGCGCCCCTGCGCCGGCTGGACACCAGCCAGATTGCCAGGGCGCCGGCGAGGAGCAAGCGGCACAGCCGTCGGCGCCTGCGGGCTCCGCCGCCGCCACGACAGAGGCGCCGCAGCCGGAGGCAGGCGTCAGCGGCGCAGCCGCCGGCGCAGCGGACATCAGCTCTGCAGATCCGGCGCGGCAGCTGGGGCAGCCTGGCACGGCGGCAAGCGCCGGAGCGGCAGCGGCCGCGCAGAGGCGCATCGCTGCTCTGGTGGATCAGCTCAGGGCGCGGAGCGCCCAGCAGGAGGCAGTGGCCGAGCTGGTAGCATCTTTCCGGGAGTGCGCTACGGAGGTAGACAACGAGGAGGCCGCCAGGGCAGCAGACCTCATAGCTGAATCCGTGGGTTCCTTTGCTGCTGCCACGAATAGAGCACTGGATGCCTCCGAGGCGCTGGTGGACAGGGCAGCGGCGACCTTGTGGGCGGACATGTCCGCCCACAAGGTGGCGGAGCTCGAGGCGAGTCTGACTCAGCAGCTGGCGAATCAAGAGGCGACGGTTGCAGCCCACGCCACGGCGGTTGCTGCTGGCCTGGCGAACCTCGAGGCAGAGCTGTTTCCGAAGCTGGTCGAGCGTGCTGCCATGCCCGCCCTCCCCCCGCTGCCGGAAGCAGCGGCTGCACAGGCCGGCGGGGCTGCGATCGAGCGTGGCGCGTCTGCCGGGGCGCCACCGCGGCAGACGGCCAAGCAAATGTCTCAAGGGATGCTAGCGCGAATGAGGCGCATCGAGACCTCCCTGCGGCGGGCGAGGGGCGCTCCTGCCAGCAAACACCCGCCCGCCGCCGCAGCAGCATGCCTCCTGGCTGATGCTCCCTCGACGGGTCAGCCCTCAGGCGCAGAGGGCTCCAGCTGCTCGGCGGACGCACAGCCGGCGGCGGTGGCCGCGGCAGCTGGTGGCGGTGACATCCCCAGGCCTGGACGCGCAGCAGCAGCAGCAGCAGCGAAGGGCGCGGCAGGCTCAGCGTTAGAGCCCGCCGAGCCCGCGAAGCGGCGGCGCGACCCGGCACCCTCGGTAGGCGAGCCAGCTCAGGCCGGAGGCCGAGTTGTGGCGGGGCCGGCGCCGCATGGTGTGACTTATGACAAGAGCGGCGCGGTAATCGCAGATGCACAGGCACTGGCGGCGCCGCAGCCGCAGCCGCAGCTGCAGCCAGCAGGCGGTGCGGCAGGAGGCGATGCAGCCACTTCGCAGGCGGATGGCTCCGATTCCGAGGAGGACCCCTTCGCCTGGTTGCTGCCGGCAGAAGCGCCGGCGCCTGCCGTGCGAGTCCCCGCTGCCGCGCCGCCGGCTCCCGCCGCTGGCGCTGTGCCCGCTGCAGCAGGTGCGCCGCCCACCGCCGCGCCATCAGCGCCAGTGGCGCACCCGAGCCGCCTTGGGCCTGACGTGCCGCCTGAGCCATGGATGCTGCCAGAGCCCCCCTCCGCGGACCCGCAGCCCACGACAGCTGCCGCCGGCGGGCCTGCAGATGAGCAACCCCCGGCTACGCAGCCGTCGGCACACCCTCAGCCGCCCGCGCAGCTGCCGCCCACGTCCCGACCCTCCGCGGGGACCCCTGCAGCACGAGCGCCAGCCAGCGCAGCCGCCCTGCTGCAGGCGGCCGCTGCCAGGCAGCCGGCSKCAGCGCWKCCGCCGGCTCAGCACCAGCCGCCGGCAGTGCCGGCAGGCACGCTGCATGCCTCTGCGGCAGCACCCGCAGCGCCAGTGCAGGCGGCTGCGACAGCCCCGCAGCCTTCGGCCGCCGCCGCTACGCCAACCTACAGGGCGGTCGGCGGGGTGCAGGTGAGCGTGAATACCTGCAAACGCTCACCAACATCATCTTGGCAATGCAAGTTTGTGGCACCACATTGACATTGAATTCGACTTCATCAGTGCTGTGGCACCCGGCTGCTATCGCCCCGGCAAGAAGGCCGTCTTGCAGCAGCCGGACTTCCTCAAATTCAACAGTCTCAAAACCTGCAGGAGGCGGATGGCACCGTCATCTGCCGCGTGTGCGACTGGCGCGGCAAGCCGGAGCGCACGATCGAACACTTTAAGGCACGCTCACCGAGCCTCAGGCATTCCCTCAACGATGCACTTCTTCCTGTCTTTCCGCACACTACTCTGCCCCTGCTGTCACGAACACAGTGGCATACACTCCACATTCGTGCAGCAGGTATTCCTGCTAGCTTCTCGTCTGACGAAAGACCACCTCAAATGTGTTTTCCTGCCAGGGCTCGGCTCACCGCGACCGCGCGCGCGACCTGCCGCTAGTGTGTGGCCCCTGCGGCATCGTCTGCAATCACGAAGGCGTGCTGCGCGGCCACAAGGTCAACAGCACACCGCACGCCACGCGGCTCGCGTTCCTGCAGGGCGGCTCCGCCGCCGTGACGGAGCTGCTGGGGGAGGTGCTTGCGCCGCCGCCAGCGGTGGCAGCAGCAGACCGCCCGCGGCCGCGCCCGGAAGCGCAGCTGCAGCTGCCGCCGCGGCAGGCGCCTGAAGCCTGGCCGGCCGCCGCTGGCGCCCGCCGCCAGCCATCAGACGGCTGTGCGACCGAGGCACTGGTGCCCGCTGGCGCCCCATGGTCGTTCGTGGCGGCGGCGCCGGCAGCTGCAGCCGCGGCGCCTGGCCTGCCGCCTGGCGTGGAGGCTGTTGGCGGGCTTCAAGACTGCGATGGCCTGGTTACGTGCGAGCTGTGCGACTGGCTCGGTGCCCCGGAGGAGACATTTGCCCACTTCAAGGTACTGTGTGCACTGCTATGTGCCGGAAACACAGGGTTTGCCTGATGCCACCCATGTGGCAGCTGCTGCTGCTTGCCAGCCGGAGCCTTGGGGCTGGTGAGGCCATTGCGTGCACGGCAGGCTCAGCCGTCAGGCAGTAGTGGGCGGTGGTCGTGAGCACAGGTCGAGCTCTGCTCCCTGACAGCCTCATAGACTGTGCTGAGTACTCCAGCACCCGGTCGACATCTCCTCTGCCGGCACCGCTGTCATTGCCTCTGCGCATTGTCGTACAGGCGCCGGAGCACTATGCGAATACAGATGGCCTCAGTCGGGGGACCTGGTGCGGTTCCTGTGGGATGGGGTCTTTACCCGACGGGCTGGAAGCCCACCGGGCGACAGCGGCGCACATCTCCAGGATCGTCTGGCTGCAAGAGCGCTCCGATGCGAAGCAGCCGCGGCAGCCTACCACGGCCCCTACGGCGCCGTCGGCGGCAGCCAGCAGGGGCAGCGGCAGCGGCGGCGGAAACTTGGCGGCGGCGCCTGCGCAGCGAGACCACCCGGGATCCTGCAAGCTGTGCGCCTGGAAGGGTGACTCGGTGTTGCAGCACTTCAAGGTGCTTTATCGCTGCTGAATATCGATCTTGCTGCAGTGCGCAACTTGTCATGTGGTAAAGATTGTTCAATGCCGGCCTCCCAGTGATGAACAGGGCTCAAAGCTGCTTTGTCGGAGCTGAGATGGGGCCCTTTCCAGCGCTCTCTTGTCGAATGATAGGCAGAATCTTACACATGGCGCAGCATCGCGATCAGCTTCGCAAGGTTCTTGCGTGCTGCAGAACGACGCCGGGCACCAGCGGCGGTGCCGCGAGGCCGGCGCCTTCAGCTGCGCCGACTGCGGCGTCGTGTGCCCGGGGCCCCCACAGCTGGCGGACCACCGCGCCTGCGACAGGCATGTTGCCAGGGCCGCGCTGCTGCGGGGCGCCGGCCACGCGGTGAAAGAGCAGGCGGCGGCGCAGCGGGCGGTGGCGGGCATGCAGCAGGCAGCGGCAGCGCGGCGGGCGGCCCAGGCAGCGGGACAGCCCGCCTCTGACGGCAGCCAGGCGGCGCGGCCGGCGGCGGCGCCACGGCAGGCGCCTCGCTCGGCCGCGCAGCGCGCCGGCAGCGGTGGCGGCGGCAGCTCCATGGCGCCGCAAGAAGGCGGCGGCGGCGGCGGCGGCAGCGACGGCGGCACGGCTGCCACGGCCGCAGCGTGGCAGGCTCCGGCAGAGTTCGGGCTGCCGGCCGTCGCGGCGGGCGGCGCACAGGCAGCCAATGGCAACTTGATCTGCAAGATCTGCAGCTTCGAGGGTCCGCCAGACGAGGTGGCGGCCGCCCACTTCAAGGCGAGGGCCTTGCATGCGCCCTTGAAGCTGCAGTTGCTATCCTGTCATAAAGTAATTGCAGGGTGCTGGCGAGGCGTTGGTGCTGCACCCAGGTTTCTGTTCGCTCACTGTGGGATGACGGGCGCGCTGCAGGCGGCAAGACTGCATCAATGCCGGCATCTGGACCGAGAAACGCCACTGATGCCATCCAGCCTGTGCTTCTACAGGGTAACATGCACAAGCGGGCGTGCAAGGCGCGCGGGCGCCCGGGAGCTTTCCCCTGCTGGGCGTGCGGCATCGTGTTCCCCGCCCAGTCGCACCTGCAGCGGCACCGGGTCCATCAGAAGCACCTCGACCGCCTCGTTTGGCTCTACGGGGCAAGAGACCGCGCTGCGCACAAGCGGCCAGAGGCGCCGGCGTCCGGGGTAGCCGCCGCCACCGCAGCCGCCWCCGCGGCGCCTTCCCGGCCGCGCAGCGGCCCCACSGCSCCTCCGCCMCCGCTGGCACAGCGCCCCGCGCCGCTGGCGCAGCTGCCGTGGGCGCTGCTGGCGGACGACGAGGACGAGGGCAGCAGCGATGACCAGGAGGCGGTGGCGGCGGAGGTGGCTGTCGAGCAGCCTGCGCCTGAGGCGCAGCCGCCGGCGCCGCTGCCGGCATCGCCAGACGCCGGCGCTGGGGCTGCCGCTCAGGCGCTGGCAGGCGGCGACTACGAGTGCCCCATCACTCAGGTGTGTATTAGTCAGCCGGTGCCCTGTGCAACATGCTGCACGAGCTATGTGAAGCATGCTGCAACCAAGCTGCATCAACCTGACATGACCACACATGTCTCGATTGCAAATGCACATTTCAACACAGGATGTGATGCGTGACCCGGTCATGTGCGCCGACGGGCACACCTACGAGCGCGCCGCCATCGAGGCGTGGCTCGCTCGGAGCGACTGCTCGCCGATGACGAACGAGCTGCTGCCAAGCAAGGCACTTGTGCCAAACCTGGCACTGAGAGCAGCGATTGCGCCGGCGTTGGCGCATAGGGCCAAATAACATCCGGCAGCTATGCTTTGCTAGATCCAGTTCCCGAGAGTCTATAAACGTCCCCAAGCTTCAGACAACAAGCAAGTGGGCGTTGAGTCCCTTTGCAATCACGAACCCGCCGGTCTGTACACCATTTGCCTTCTCCGCCGTGTTCTGTTGTGATTGTGCATGAGCAGACCCCCAATCAGGGAGTCTGCGTGTCCCCCATGAAGCGAATTCAGTGTCGCATGATGCGCTACACATACCAGCAGCAAATTTCAGTACCTTCAACAGCTATATGCGCATGCATTTGCGCATGCCGGTTGGTGGCGCCGCCACTATCATCTGCGTGAGAGTGGGAGCCTCCACCACTCACGCACCAAAGAACGGCAGGCAGCAGCGGCGCTGGAGGCCCTGCATGCGGGCCCACGCCGCTGCAGGCTGCGCCAGCCCCAGAGCTTGGCAGAAGTCTGGTGTGCACTGCATTCGACGCCACCAGGGCCAAGCTGCGCTGATGCGACTGCCAAAGAAATCACATTTGCCGCGCATCTGCGGGCGTAGAAGCTGGCGCTGCTGCTGCGTCTGTAGCAGCTTGCGCCGTCAGCTGAGCGCCCGCTCAGCAGCAAGATGATGCACGGCTGCAAATGTAGAATGGCCAATTGTCTGGCAGGAGTACTAGTCTGCATCGAAGCAGCAGCGGGCTGTGGAGCCTGACAAGGAGGAGAAAGATGAGCTCTGCTCTCGCCTCGTCCGAGAAGCCTTGCAGTTTGTGTGTTTGCCGCTCAAATAGCAACCTCAATACACTGCTGCAGCTTCAACAGGGTGACCGCTGCCTCTCCCTTGAATCCTGGGGCGAAGCGTTAGAATGGCTGGTTGTCAAAGCAGCAACATGGCTACCTGAACTTCCTCATCACCGAAATATGTCGCCAACTATTGAAACAGCAGGCCGTGGGGGTGTTTGCAAGCTGTCTGTCAGTTGAACTGCCGTAGTCTCTCTCCCATCGCATAATGAGCGCATGCTGTAAATCTGTTCGAATGCGCGGGCGCACAGCACTGTGCTACTTGTGCCATTCAGAAGGCTTGAACCGATGGGGGCACACAGGGCTGCCAAGGCGGATGTCCTCCAGCGGCAACGAAGTAGCATACTGGTCAGGCAATCCCCATGGACACGGGGATGCGGCAGAGGCTTGCCATCTGCAGGAACGTCCAGCGCATGGCGGGATGCGCCGTCGGGTGAAATGCCTGCCGCACCACACAGAGACAGCTAGGTATAAGTTTCAAAAGGACTTCTGGATGACCGATTGTGTCAAGTGAGTTTTGGCCTCAGAGATCAGAAATAGCCATTTGGGATCGAAATGCTTGCATCTAGGTATTCAGGTCCGTCAAATCGGTGTACAGCCCTGTCACCTTTTGGGTGGCGCGGCCAATGCTTAAGAGGACGGGCTCCGCCAGGCGTCGGCTGTGCAGCACACGGAAAGCCCAAGGAGCAAGGCGGTAGGCCAGCCGGAAGACGCCCATAGCAGCGTGACTAGCAGCCTCAGAGCCCAGGTAGTTGCCAGCGTAGGATGATGCGGCAATGCTGTCGACTACCAGGTCGAATTCTGGCAGTTCGATTGCTGCCAGGTGCGTGCTGCAACGAAAATCAGCCGTACGGAAGTGATGTTTGGAACATGTCTGTAAGGAAATTCTGGCTGTGAGAAATGAGGGCATTTGCTCACCGCGCATGGTCATTGGGCTGACGATCCCAGCGCCGCTCACCAGGCCCACGCCCGTCACCAATTCCAAGACAACAGCGCCATTGTCAGCAGATGCGCGCCAGACGTAGCTGCCAATCGTAACAGAGCCAGCGGGGAGGGCAGTGCGATCCTGAAACGCGGTCGTGTTGGACGCTGCAGTGTAGGCCATGTGGTCCGCTGTCATAAGCACCTGCGGTTGCAGCAGCGCCAATCTGGGCAAGTATGAGCCGCATAGCGTCTCCACAGAGACGACAGCAGATGGGTGATCGCGCCAAGTTGTTGCATTTGGCAATTTAAATCGGGGGTGTGACAATGTGTGTACCTGTGCGCCGGAGGCCGTGGCAATGTGCACGAAGTTGTGGGTGCCTGTAGTCCGGAAGTGGGCAAAGACATACATAGGCGACCAGCTTAGGGAGCCATCGCTCTCGACCACCTGCAGATGCTCAACGCTGCCTGAAATCAGTACATCAGCAGCCTTCAGAATACCATTGATGCCTCTGGAGGGCCCGCTTCATCATTTGAGTGTTGAGTTGCCGTCAAGTAAAGTCTTCGGCAGTCAGCAGCAGGAAAACAGTAATATTGCTCGTGCATGTCCCACTTGCCTGAACCAGGTCGCCGATGTTTACGTCAGCCAAGGCCTTGTGGGACATGACGCCAGAGGGGTTCTTCACAAGCGCTTGTGCATCGGCTGGGAAGCATGCCGCCCCATCGGCAGCTGCACTTGTATGTGACAAGTGCTGTCAGATAACAACCCGAAGGTTGACATGCCGCAGTCGTCACCACCATTGCCTGGTGTGTGCAGCATCACAGGCAGCAGGGAAAGAGGCGTTGCGACCCACACACCACAGACGCTTGTGTCAGTTGGGCACTGGCCGACGCTGCAGGTTGTGCCATCTATAAAGGTGAAGCTCGGACATGAGCTGGTCGCGCCGGTTGGCGGGCACCTATTGCCACCGGTTGCGGGATTGCTGTCGCATGCAGGATTACAAGGGTCGCCCTGTCTAACTGAGCCTGGCGGCGGACAGCCTGCAGCGCGCACCGAGAACGAGTCAATTGATCCTGCACAACCGTTGCGAATTACAGTGCTTGTGGATGCCATGTCGATGAAATGCAGCCATGACTGTATGAAAGTGCGTGGCTGCTTGAACTGGCGGCTGGGACTGGCGGTCGCCTCCCCCTGCTCCTTCTTCCCATTTTCAGCAGGTCCGTCTTGGAGTTTGTGATGTGGTGAGGTGTGTCAATCTGCCGCAGAGCCGAGCTTAGTGTCGAGCAGGTTGTGAGTGTTTGGCGGGATGTCAGAACGGTTCAGTCCGATCAGCCAAGACGAGACTTGCCACTAGTAGGGGCAGTCGGCGTGGGGGCAGTCGGCGTGGGGGCACTCGGCGTTGGGGTGCTCGGWGTGGGGGTACTTGGCGCGGGGGTAGGTGCTGCAGGAGCCGCTGCGGGGGCTGGAGTCGAGCTGGTGGTCGGCATCACGGCGGGAACTGCCGTAGGAATGGCACTGGGCATTGCAGAAGGGGCGATGGTGCCTGCGGAACTGCAGCCGGCGCCGTTTGCAGTGGCGGCGCTGGAGGCGCCATTGCCAGCGGTCGAACACGCAGAGGCGCCACCGCCTGCGCAATATCCGTTTGTGTAAGTTTGATCTTTCGCAAGCGTATTGCTGGGGATGATGCCGAGATGTCGCTAGCTGCATGCAAGACTACTTATGCAGTCGGTAATAGAAACATGGTGATCAACACGGTCTGACTTGGTATACAGTGAAAGGGCTTCCACATTCAGCTTCCACATTTACAGCAGGACAGGTTGCAGTTTCACGAACAGACCTCCGGTGCTAGAAATGGCAGCAGAATTGCCAGCGCCACTGCCGGCGGCTGCGCCGCTGGTCCCTGCGGCAGCTGCGGCCGCAGCTGCCTCGTCAGTGGCGGCTGCTGAGGCGGCGGCGGATTGGGAGGCAGCAGCAGCGGCAGCAGTAGCAGCAGCAGGGTCCGGACCCGCAACCATTTGCTGGAACCCGGAGGAGGCTGCGCTGCCGCTAGACGAGATGGATTGTGTTAAGTGGCGGCGGTGAGTAGCTGCGAATGAAAGTTCGTGGGCAGGTTCAAGATGATTTCGCCTTTTCGCCTTATGTCTCGTAGGGTAGGGCAACGAAGCGTACTACAACAACAAGGCACGGCCGTGCACAAACGAGGGGCTGCTTATTAGCGATGTGCCGCGATGCAACGAGCCAAACCGCTGAAGATCCTTGAATGCCGTGCATCGTGGATGAACACGCACCTGACGAAGACGGACAAGCTGCGGCCTGGCATGTCAAAATGCACAGCGCACACAGTAGCAGGTGCCGCCGACGGCAAGCCATCGTTGCGGAAGTAAGCGCCCAGATGACGTTTGCGAGTATCAACTTGAACTCGAAGGAGAGTTGCGAGCTTGTGATATGCTCTTCGGCGCTGTCAACAAGCGAAGAAGAGAAAGCGTCCTGGGAAAACGAACCTGCAGTTGGCGATTCAATACCTCTGCTACCTGGGACCCTGCCAAGGAGGTCGTACACGCAACAAAGGGTTGATCTGGCTGTAGCGATGAAGAGAGTCGACGAGCATCGATGCCATCGGTGAAGACCAATAAAGAACTCTGGCAAGCAGCGAATCAATATTCGTGTTGCCAGCAAGCAGGATGGGGAATTTTTTCGCCGTCTCCTGTGAGCCACAACGTACAGTCCTACCACCAGATTTTCCGCCACAATTGGGGGCCTCGAGCTAGGCTCAAGTAGCACTCACAGGCTGCGGAAACGAAGGTGACCCTAACCCTAACCCTAAACCGAGGTGAAAGGCTGCTGGAATGAAGGAATGAAGGCTGCTGCAGATACATCGTGACAGCAAAATGATGGTTGGAAAGACGGAAACTGGAAGTTGAAACTCGATGCCTCTATCTTCCAAAACGTGCTGGGTTGCAACTTTGCAGGCTGCTGCAGCTATTGGCTCCAAACGTAGCGGTGCGGCTAGAGGCGGCTGCATTTGCTCAAGCGCTTGGTGCTGGGGAAAGATTCCCTCACAGCTTTGTGGAGGCGCTGACAAGTCTGCTGCTGGTGAAAGCAGCAGGCTTGTCTTGCCTGCTGCTGTCACTGCCTCTCACTCAGCGGCTCGGTAGCTGCAGTTGATACTGCTGAGCCTAGCAAGCCTGTGCGCAAAGGCATTTGCCGCCATAGCAAGTCGGGGAGACATGCGTTGCATGTACTGCCACTGGATGCGGCGGCGGCGGGCGCAGGCTTCTTGCCTGCTGGAATTCTACTCGCCTGGAGTCCTATATGGCGCTTGAATTTTGCTGCGGCGTAGTGAGTTCGTTCGTTGGCATAGCGCACCTTTGCCATGCACACAGGTGCATGATCCACATAACTTGACGCCGCGCAGCATGCACAATGCTGTTTTATCACTATGTTTCCAGAAACGATCCATCAACCACCTCTCTCGCCTGCCAAGCAGGTACTGCCAGTACTCAGCTGTGCACGAAGCCAACTGTTGAAGTACACGCCCTGCATCATTGACAATAGGTCCGGCATCATTGACAGGCTGTTCACCGTGCTAATTGCCCGCAGCTTCTGCTGCGGCAGCAGCCCTACCACACCTGCTTGTGCAGCTGCAGCAGAGCCTGATCGACGCCCTGCCACAGCTTCAGGCTCTGACATGTTGCGCCGCATCCACTGCCTGACGATGGTTTGCAGCTTCTGCCTTCTCTGCAGCTCCAGTGATCGACAGCCGCCCTGTAAAGGTGCCTTGCGACCCAGCATGGTGTGGGTTCGATCTAGGGTCGAGTGTCTGTGCAGTGGACACAGCAGCGATGTGGCTGCATCTTGCAGAAGAGCGCACCCAACACCGCCAGCTTGCAGCGCCTCAACAAGAGCAGGACGTCCAGCCCTGCCTGCTGTCGGCACCTCCAGGTCGATGTTGTGCAAGGGATCCCCTTGAAGCTCACTAATTCTCTCCGATGAAGTGTTGCTGCCTTTTGCAGGGAATCCCAGCCGAGGAGGCCATTGCGGCGGTCCGCAGCGCGGCCGACGGTGCGGCTGGGGATGGTAGGTAAGCGCCCAGCGTGAGCAACGACTTGCGGCGCCAGCTGCCAGAGGCAGCGACAGGTGACAGCACGAGGTCTCAATTGCAGCAGTCAGTTCGGCATCTGGCTGTGGATGCTGCATTGTCCACGTATGCTATTTGCATCAGTGCAGCATGCGTTGGTGCGGCGCAAGGCAGCAGGAGGCACTGCGTGGCACAGCGATGCACTGCAGAAGGGACAGCTAGGGCAGAGGAGAGTCAGCACAAAGCCACGCCCCTGCAACGACATCGTGTGCAGTTCTTCCCTTTAGGAGCCGCGGTGTCCTTTGCTCCATGCCTGCGGCCAGGGGTGCATGCCCGCAGTTCTGATACAACAATCCCTACCTCATGCAGGTGGTGCAGCCGCTGAGGCCGGCAATGAGCGCCTGGAGGACGATGCTGCAGCCGTCCCTGATCCGGTCTGGCTGGTGCTGGCGGTTCCCGGCAGCCGGCTGCCGCCGGACCTTATCCGTCAAGCAGCGCAATCCGCTGCGCTTCTGGCGGCGCTGCGGGCGCTGTGGACGGCGGCGGCGCGGCAGAAGCTGCTGCGTTGGGTTGAAGTAAAGCGGCTCAGGTGCGATGTGCAGGAACGAGCGGTAACTGCCTCACACAACGGCCACGCCGGTTTGCCTGTTGCTATCGCTGCCACCCCTGCCCGGAGGCTCCCACTCCTGCGGGCCTCCCTGCTGCCACTGCTGCGCCAATGCTGACGGCTCGCGCCAGCCGCCGCCCGAACAGAGTAGATGTGCAGCTGACTTCGCACCAGGCAGCGCCCATGCCTTGAGCCATGCTGCGCCCTGTGCAGGGCATGGACATGGCCGACATCGACAGGAAGGTGGAAGCAGATGATCCGTCAAAGGCTCGTGCCGGAGGCTGCAGCGGCCAACGGCACCAAAGGCAGCGCCAGCACTGCCAACAGCAGCTGGCCCGATGCACCCGGGTCATCCGCAGGCAGCGGTCGCGGCGTGGCCAGCGCCGCCGTTTGGGCCACGGCGCCGCAGCAGTCGGCGCGGCAGCGCCTGACAGACGTGCTGAGGCTGCCTTCTGTACGCACTGCCCACGCACTGCCCTGGACTCTGGCAGCGCCATCCAGGTGGTTGCAGTGGACTGGACTTGAGCCGCACTCGCTTTGTATCAGATCTCGAATCAGACACGCCTGTCGAACCATGGTCGCAAAAATTATGCCATTCCCCATAGGTGCTGGCATGTGTGGAGACCGTCAGCGCCATCCGCCGGAGCTGCCGGTATTGAGACAATCCTCGATCGCATGGAGGAGGCCATTGCACAGGTGCATCGCCTGTCTGCTCTGCCTGCTGCCACGAAGTTGGATAGGCTAGCTGGGACGGCAATGTTTGCCTGCAGCACTGACAGCAGGAGGACGCTGGAAGTGGGGCTCTAACTCACTGTGCATGTGCCCGGCGGTGAGAGGGTCTGCTCAACCTGGTCAAACGGTTCGTTAATCTCTACAGGGCGCCAGCGATGAGGTTGTCGTGCGCATCGCAACGTCCTGTGCGGAGGTCAGGCGGAGCGGTTTGGCGACAGAGAGCGGTTCACCTGCATCATTAACATGCAGTTTGCGGGAGAAGGCCTGGGATCGCCGGCAGTCTTCGAGGCCATGGGGGCTGTGCGCCACAGCCCTGCGCTGCTGGCGTTTTTTGAGCACCTCGCCAAATGGTGGAGCAGGTGAGGGACAGCAGCCACCCCCGCCGCTGGCCGGAAATGTCATGACGTCGCTGCAGGCCGCCCTTACGCCGTGTGGCTGCTGCTCTGAGGCCGTCTTTCTGCTTCTCGCATCTGGAGCCAACGCGGCCGCACAGTGCAATGCGTGTCAGGGCGCTTCGATTCTGCTGCAGGGCGCCAGCGGCACGACCATCGAGCAGCTGGCCCTGGAGTGGTGCGCGCGGCAACCGCAGCTGAGTGCCGCGGAGCAGGCGGCCGCCATCGCGGAGACGGACGCTCTGGTGGTGGAGCTGCTCGGGGGCCGCTGTTGCAGCGCCAGCGACCGCGCGCCTGCTGCGGGCGCGCAAGTGGAACTGCGTTGGCGTCATGCCATCAGCCTGCTACTGCTCATTGCATGCATGCCCACTGTCTGAAGGGCGTGGAGGTGGGTAGCATGCGCCACAATAGGCCTTGCTCTTCTCAGCAGGGCTTCACTCCACTGGCGTCAACTTGAGCACCATTGCTGCTGCCCGGCCGGCTTACGCAATGATGCACATGCATGCGCGCATCTGTGACCGGCTGTGGTTTTCGGTCTGGCCACGAATCGTCTGCAGGACTGATCCTCCGTCACCACCTGTGAAACAGGCGCTGCTGCCCAGCCACCTGCCGTGCACATCATGCCTGCGCCTGCCAGCCGCAGTGCTGCCGAATCCGGTGCACCGGCCGCCTTGTCACAGCAGGCTGTCAGGCAGCGTCTACTGGCAGTCCTCAAGATGCAACAAGTGTGCTGCAGTTCACGAACAGCTTCAAGTTCTCATGCTGTGGGCCCTTGATCGGGCACGCTGCTGGCTTCAGCATGGTGCAGCTGCACCATGCGAGCGACTTGCGCATGAGCACAAGTGTCTGGTCGGAGCATGCGGCCGTGTTCAGGATGGGGCAGCATGCTTGGAGAACAATTGAAGCATCAGATAAATTTTGACGGCTGTCTGGGGGAGACAGGCATCCACCCCGCATGGAAAGGGTTATCTGGAGAAACCTCAGGGAAAAACCATGTGTGCGCTGCTGCAGGTGCGGGCATGCCTGGAGGAGGTGGAACGCTCGAAGGGCATTGCTGCCAGGGACCAGGCGGTCGACAGCATCCAGGAGGCCATTGCCCAGGTACACTGCTGCGCTGTGCCTGAGCACAAATCCGAGTTGTGCTTGCCTGTCGATGAGATTCTACCCTTTGCCAACACAATGTGGAAAGCAGCCTTCTGCTGCAGACGCGCCTATGCGCTGTATATGTGGCTGCAACCAGGTCAATGTCTTGCAGGATTGCCTTTACGCCAAAAAGCCGGATCGTGGCTCGGCGGTGCCTGCTCACCTCGGAGAACGTTGAACGCTCATATCCAACACATCCAACGCAGCGCGCAAACGACAATGCTGTGGTGTGTCTCGCGATAGATGTTCAACGCAGTGAGACGACAGGGAACGCCGAGGAGGACTGTTGCAGCCACATGCGCGACATGGAGCTTGCGGGCGGCGGCATGGCTGCGCCCGGGGTGTCGGCCGCCATGCAGGACGTCCAACCGACCGCTGCCATGGCGGCCTTCTGCGACCACCTCGCCGACACGGTGGAGAGGGTGCGTCGTTGCATAGGCAGCCTCGCGCTTGCTCGTCACTCACCCGCTGGCTGTTTCTGCATCACCTGCCCTGTACGAGCTGCGACCTGAGTGCCGTTTTGTTTCCGCGGGGCGCCAGCGTTACCACCGTCAAGCGGACGGCCCTAGACTGGGCACGGCGGGACCCCCAGGGAAGTGCCGCAGAGCTGCGGGCCATCGCGGTGCAGACCGAGGTCTGGGCCGCCAACATGCTCCGTGGCTGCTCCGCCGGCGCCGGCCGGTCTCGCATCGCCGCATCTGCTTGTGGTGCGGCCACTGCTGGGCGCCTGGTCGCATCGTTGTGGCCGATATGGTAATTCAGGCCGATATGGTAATCCACATCCCAACGATGGGGAGGGTGCCGGGTCGGTCCCTCACAGCGAATGGCTGCCCTTCGATCTGCTGCACATCAGCGATCCGCTGCCTCGCCGCCAAAGGGGATACAACAGCCTCGGCTGTGGAGCTGCACAACGCACTCGCCCCCATTCGATGAGCGAGACTGCACCCTACGCCAACCTGCCAGCGCCAAACAAAACTTGGATCGTGAATGGCCTTCGCAGGCGCTGATCCATCAGCGCCGGCGGCGTGCTTGCGGCGCACGGCCGGGGATGTGCCGGAATTGCCAAGCGCCCCTCCCGCAAGCAGGAGCTTCGACTGGCGTATGCAGCAGCTGGAGGAGGTGAGCTGCTTTGTCCGATATGACAGACGGGCACGACGTGCACCTGTCGTTCTGCAGCACATACTTTGTATACGTGCTTTGTGGTACTACACAATCAAGTCAGCCCTGCTCAGACGCCCAGGATTGGCCTGGGCAGCAACTAGCTGCGGCGCTCAGCCTCGTGTGCACTCAGACACACTCGCCTGCCGGCTTTTGCACGAGTGCCTCGTGAGATCTCGTGTTCGTGCCGCAGGTCATGATGAGGCCGGAAGTCGAAAAAGTCGTCGTGAGCATGCCAGCGCCCCCGGTCTCCAGATGAGCCTTCTTCGAGGAGGTCTATGCAGGCAGTTACACGGGTGCGGTTGCATGCTTGACGGCAAGTCGCAACCCATTGGCGCCTGCATGCAGTGCCATCGTTCTGAGACTGCTATCCCACTGCTGCTGTGAAGCTCCATTGGCACGTGAACCTGTGCATGCACCGGGCGCCGGGAGAGGGGTCAGGGTCACAGCCAGGCAGCAATTCAGACACATTGGCGGCACATCATCCTGCATTGCCACCATGTCTGGCAGCTCGTCACCCAGTTGCTTGTGAATATGCACTTCAGGGCTAACCTGACTGAGTTTCACTGTGCTTTGGAACTGTGCAAATGCAGGGCGCAACCAATGATGATGTTGCGGCCATGGTGCAACGCTTTCTGTCACGGGGTGGCGAGGGTCCTAAACCGACAGGCAACACCGCAGGAGCGGGCCCAGAGCGCAATGGCCGCTCTCATCGCAATGCTGGCGCCAGCACGCGGCCCGGCAGCAGCGCAGCTGCGCCCACTGTAAGCCCAGCCGAGAGCAGCGCACAGCAGCCACTGCCGGCAGGCAGCAGGCAGCAGGCAGGCGCAGCCTCATCTGCATCGCCTTCCAGCCCGGCTGCAGGAGAGCAGTCCCCAGTGGCAGCGTCCGGCGGCAGACAGAAGATGCGCGGGAAGCGTAAGCAAGGGCGTAAGACACCTACAAGACACCCACAGCCGCCGCATCGGCAGCCGCAGCAGCAGGGCACCGGGCAGCGTTGGCGGCACCGCAGCTCGCGGCAGCGGCTGGATCCCTTGTTTCAGGGGCAACACTTGCGCCGGCAGCGCCGCACACTGAACCCGTTCAGGCACCAGGAGCAGCGCCGGCGGCGGCACCGATGCCGGCGGCCAGCTCGCTGGAAACTGACGTGCACGAGCAACCACACCTGCATGGTGAGCAGCAAGCGGACAGATGCACGAGCATTGCTGGCGCCGGCGCAGCCCAGCAGCCCAGCACACAGAGGTGGCGCGACAGCAGCACCGCAGTTGGCGGCGCAACAGATGGCGGCGCGGCGGCTGATGGCACGGCAGACGGCGACATAGCAGATGGCGGCGCCATCGATGGCAGCCCCGGTGCTTCAGATGCCGAGGACGTCGGGGACCTCGTCCCCTGGCTGCTGCCGGGCGAGGCGGCCGTGAGTCCTGCAGCGGCCGCCGCCGCTGTGCCCGCAGCCAACGGCGGCGCGGCCAGCGACATGGAACCTGCTGCGGCGCTGCCGGCGGCGCAGGACATGCCTCCGCGCCAGCCGTCAGGGTTTGGCATGCTTTCAGAGGAAGACGTCCCATCGGATTTCGTCTGCCCCATTTCGCACGAGCTCAAGTCGAAGCCTGTGATCCTCTGCCAGGACGGCTACTCCTAGAGCGCGCCACGTAGCCAGACGAGCCCCATGACCAATGCACCGCTGTCCAGCCAGGGCCTGGTCCTGATGCCCAACAAGGCGCTGCAGTGTGCCATCGCCGCCTTTGTGCGGCAGCAGCGACGCTGCTAGTGATGTGGAGTGGCAGCGCTTTTAAACAAAGCGCATTGATCTGCACCATCCGAACTGGCGTTCAGGACGCAAGGAGGTTATGCGGAAACCGTCCGGACTTACGTGAAAGAGACTTGGTGGATCTTGCCGAAGGTTAATGAAGTAGGCAATAATCCATTGGCGGGATCCTGCAAATATTCCCCTCGCCATTCTTCACCAGACAGTCTTCACCCATGCTGGCTCCAAAATGCGACTGCACACGCGCAATCTTCCTCTTTCACGCGCACTAGCCGATCGCCGTGCCAGTTCGACGGTGCGGAAACAGAGCCGCATCGAGTGGCACAATAGCGGAGCACATCGCTGCAGCTGCGGTTCGTCCTGCGTGCACCGGGTCGACACCTCGCCGTTGGGGCGTCAGGCTCCTCAAGGTGCCGCGCGTTCAAACTTGAGGTCGAGTTGACTCGCTCGATCTTCGCTCTTCTGCTGCAGCCTTCGCCAGCGCTGCAGCGCGCGAGCATATCCGCTTGACAATCCGCCGGACAAACGGTGCAGGTGCACGTCTGACATTGACCTTCAAACCTGCGCGGACGCCTGCAGACCTGCGATCGGCTTTGATGCATCAAGGGACCCTCTGCTCATGCTCGCAGCACCTGCCCTGCGAGCCATGGGCCATTGCAAAGGCTTTCAATTTGAATTCTGAGCTCGGCAGATGGCGGGCTGGTGCCTAAGAGGGCTACGCTCCTTCTGCCTCGATCGACCCTCATCAATGCCTGCTGCACTGGGAAAGCACGGCTGTCTTGCAGACCAGCTACAGCGCCGGCTACAGCAAGCATGTGACAACACCCCAGGCCGACCTCTATGGCCGCAGTTAGGTCACCTTTGGTGCAGCCGCGACTGATGGTCCTTGTGCTGTGTTGCAGATGCATCGAAATGGGCAGCCATTTCGGCCTGACTGCGCCGTGATCCTGCAGCGCTGCTCACTGATGCACAAGCATCGGCGCCAGTTCTTGTCTGCTGACAGCAGTCTCGGGGTCATTCTCATAAAGCTTTGACGTTTTCGTTGGACTGCAGGCATCATGGAAGGCATGGCCAGAGGCATGCCTACCCACTCGCCGACAGGTTCGCCTACTTCCAGCTCGCCAACGCGCAGTGACGAAGACGCTTCCCCAGTCAGGTGCGCACTGCAGGCTTCGAGTCCATGAAGGGCTTTTCAACTCTGACGATACGAGACCTTCACGGCTATGTGTGACGCTGGGCAAAGGCTGCCACCCTGAGTGTGCATCACATGTATTGCAGCAGCAGCAGGGCATCTGCACTGGGCAAAGGCTGCCACCCTGGGTGTGCATCACATGTATTGCAGCAGCAGCAGGGCATCTGCACAAACCTGTTGGCGAATGCCTTCGAAGTGAACATCGACTGCACCTCCCAACCATACTGCCCTGGTGCACTCTGCGTCTCCAGTCGGCAAAATGCTGCACACCCGGCGCAGCTATGCAGGCACCGCGCGTCAGCTCCTCTATAATTTCGATTTCAAATTCGAATTCGAGGCGTGCTGCCGTGGTGCGCAGGGGCCGACCGAGCTCGGTGCAGGACATGCTACAGTACATCAAGGGACGTCTCGCCGCCAGCCCCCCGCGGCAGGCGCTGGCGGCACCGCCGCCTGCGCCATCCGTCGCCAGAAACACCTGCCTCTTCGGCGAGGCTAGCGGCCGCCTTAAGTGGGTGCAGCCCAGCGGTGCGCCGACCTCCTCTCCTTCTGCTGAAATTCTCGTATGTGCTGCAAGCCGAGCCTGCATGATCAAACCATAGTTCCAGCCCGCCCGCACCTTGCGCTGTGTCTCTGCCGCCTGTAGTGTGGCGCTCCTTTGCTGCCCACATTCGAAAGAAAGATGCAGTCAGATGCGTGCGGTTGCTGTCATCAGCGACTGCTGCTGAATGAGGGTATCTGCTGCTTCACAAGTGCACCTGCTGCGGCCTCATGCGCCGTGTGTGCGCGGTCTGCAGGGCCGAGGCAGCCAGGCGAGGGCGTCGAAAACGAGGAGCAGGGCATCGTCTATGCCGATGCGAACGAGCACGGGCACGCCCTCCAATCCCAATACCCACCATCGAACTGCTCATGCCAGCGGCTGGCAGTGGTCCGTTGCATGTCTTGTGCGCAGGGAGCTGACAAGTTACCACCTGCAGAAGCTGTGTGCGGTATATATTGTTGCTGCTGCTGCTGCTGCTGCTGCTGCTGCTGCTGCTGCTGCTGCGGCTGCGGCTGCGGCTGCGGCTGCGGCTGCTGCTGCTGATGACCTTGGCGACGATGCTCACCCTGATGCGCTGCAGGGGCATCGTGATGAAGATCACTCTGCTGGCGGCCGGCTTCATCATCGGTGCGTCCCGGCCTGCCTGCCCCCCTGCACTGTGACTTCCTGCCGCACTGCACATCCCAATGCTTCAACCATTGCAGGTTGTCTCCGGTGTGCCTCCCAGTGGCTGGTCGTCCTGCTGCAAGAACAGGCGATCCAGCACAACTGTGTGTCTGCCAGCCCTGCCATGCCATCTAAGAATTTCCCAATGCTGATGCTGCCCGCCGCAACCCTCCTCACCATCGACCCACTGCGAAAGATGCTGGTGTTTCGTTCAGGACCGTCTGGCGTGTGCGTGCGCGAGATCAGCAAGCTGTCGGGCGCCGACGTCAAGTCCTGGACAGACCCGGCAGCCGGCCTCAGCCGCCCCACCCGCACCTTCAACATCGAGGTGCGCCATTTTGAGGCTGTTGCGCCGTGTTTGAGACTGTTGCGCAATCCTGCAGAGGCAGCACCTGCTGGCCACTGCCGATTTCGCGATTCTCCCCAGTGCTGTCACAACCACTTTCACAGATCCCAGCATCTGCGGAAAGTTTACAGACAGCGGCCGATCCCAGTCTCGATGAGCTCCAGGTCCAGAGCTGTGCTGCTGCCTTGTTGTTCTGCCGCAACATCGGCAGATGGGGTGTGCGCTGTCGTGATAGTCCTTTTTTCTGACCACCTTGCAGGGCAGCTCGAGTGCAATCACGCATGCGCTGTTCGTCATTTCCGAGGCTGTGGACCGCTACAAGCAGCTGTGCGAAGGCCGCTCCTGTGGTGCGTCCCTGATTGCTGATCACAGCCGCGAGCCTGCCAGCCTAGCGGTTTTGCTTGATACGCATGCAGCAGCGCCTTGTAGCACGTCCAGTTGGGTGTCACGCAAGCTGACTCCCCTGTCGTTGTTGCGACCCATTGAGCGGTTTTGTGGTTGATGGATGATGCTGCAGGCCAGGTGGTGTCACGGGTGCAGCGTGTGGCAGGTATCGACTTCCACTACCAGCCGCCGCCGCGCCACCTGGTGCCCTACGCCGCCGCTCTCAAGGGGCAGCACAGCACCCGGTGCGCTGCATGGCTCTTCCTGTGCGAAGTAGCTCATGCTGTGTGCAGCAGGGCGGCATCATGTCTGGGGCGTCTCTGTCTGCGCAGAGCGGCGGACCTTTGTGATGGACTGTCTATTGCCCGCGCTTTCTGTGCAGCACAGCGGCAATACACGGAGTGTATTTCGAACTTGGCGCGCCCTTCATTGCTCTCAAGTGAATGCACTACTGCCACAGCAGACCGGTGGAAACGCATGTGGTTTCACAAACAGGGATGTCGGCCGCCGCATCGATCTGGACCGGGAGGCGCGCAGCACGGCGTCTGTGTTCGACATCGCCGCCGCTATGCGCGCGCTGGCCACCACTGCCGCTGAGTTCCAGGCAAGCTGCAAGTGCTCTGACCAAGCTCGACTGATGCTCGCCTCGTTGCAACATTACCCACCCTCAGAGCTGCAACTCTCTGGCCTTATGGCGCCCAGCTGTTCTCCATGTGCGCTGAATGAGGTCAGCCGCTAGCGGATCCTCACACCCACCAATGCTGTGCTGAACCAAGACGAACACCCAATGCACAACTGTCGCAGGAGCGTCTGCAGCAGCGCCTGGCCCCGCAGCACTTAGACGCCAGCAACTTGATGCTGCAGCAGCTGGCGGGCTTGCTTGGCAGCATCTCCATGCCGCCGCAGCAGGCACCGCTGCCGTCACAGCACCTGCACCAGCACCAGTACCAGCCGCTACCGCACTATGGTGCGGCCGGCAGCGCCGCCGCCACCGTCGCCATGTCCTGCCAAGACCTCTGGACCGCGGCCGACGCCGGCTTATCGCAGCAGCGCCCGCCGCCGCGCTTCAGCCAGCCGCAGCCGCAGTTCGAGCTACCGTTCCCCAACGTGTCGCTGTTCAGCGGCCACAGCCCCCTGGCGGGCAGCGGCCAGCTGCGGCAGCTGCAGCAGGGCGCCTCCCAGCAGCAGGACACTTTCGGCAGCAGCGGCCCCTTTGTAGGGCACCATGACACCTTCGTTGGGCCGGACCTGCCGCTGAGCCTGGCTGGCCCCTCACTGCCTGCCGGGCTGGGCAGGGCCTCCGCCGCCGCCGCCGCCGCCGCCGCCGCCGCCGGCTTCCCGCCGCCGGCCCCGCCGCCTGCGGCCGGCAGCAGGTCCTTCCCCGAGGACCACTCGTCACACGCCCGCGGCTTTGGCCACGGCCGGCACACGTCGCTGTCGCACTTCCTGCACCAGGCGCAGCAGCAGGCCCCCACGAAGCCCGCCTACCAGCAGCAGCATTTCACGGACATGGGTTCAGGCTTCTTCCTTGGCGGCGATCGCTCTGGCACCGCCACGCCCCTGGGCCCGCTTTCCTGGCCGCCAAGCCGGACGGAGTCGCCAGTTCCCGGCGCTAGGGCCTACTTTGCTACCAGCGGCGGCAGCGACGGCGTGTCCCTGTTCTCTGCTGCGCACGTCGCCGCCACCGCTGATGCCGCCGCTGCTGACGCCGCCGCCACGGCCAGCGCTGCTGCGCCAGGCCCGCTACCTGCGGCCTGGCTCGCGCCCTTCCAGCGTATCGCCAGCGTTGCTGACAGCGTGGCAGGCGCCGGCGCAGGCTCCAGCCCTGCCGCCACAAAACCCGCCGCCGACAGCCCGAGCACCCCGGACCGCGCCGCGCCTGCTGCCGGCGGCCTGCCGCATGCGCGCCACCCGCACAGCCAGGGCAGCCCGCGCTTCAGCACCCCACCGAAGCGGGCGCTGTCTGGCGCAGGCATGGCGTCACTGCCTGCTGCCACCCGCTCCCCGGACTCGCCGGCCGGCGACTCCCTCGACCAGCTGCGGGTGACTTTTGCATCGTTGGGTTGTACGGCAGCTCCACATTGTTGTCGATACTCTTATTCTTGGGTACTGCCGTGATGGAGCCATCCTTTTGGCTTCCTTTCAGCCATCTGCCACGTATTGCTCTCGGCTTGGCCTGTTGGCCATCCGAAGGTGCATTCTTGGATGCACCTTCTGCTTCCAGTGCAGAAATAATCTTGATTTGACCCGCCGATCTGAACCTGCAGGCAGCCGCCTTCAGATTCTACGAGGAGGGTTCGGTGCATCCTTTTGATGCCTCCGAGCTGGGCAGTCTTGGCCACATTCCCGTGCCGCAGGACGAGCAGTTTCACTTCGAGGGTGAGGGTGAGGACGGCCATGCGCTGTGCCGCCTTCTTCCCAATTGATGTCTGTGCTGCCTCAAATGTCACATATTCTTGACTGAGGATGGTATGCTCGCCTTGCTTCCGAAGTGATGGCGTTGCAGGCAGCGCTGCACACAACTGCCAACACCTCAAGTGAATGGTGTCCGCAACGCATGGCAGAGAAACAGGCTGATGATGACATTGCTTCCGGCCTGCAGGCTCCAGCGCCGCCGCTCCCTGGATACACAACAGCGACCACCCGATTCTGGTGAGCTCACGAGTTGGCGCACGAAATTAGAAGCACATGACTTCAGCCTAACAACCTGTCACCTCAGTCTTATGGAAACGTGCTGTGATATATTGCGGTTTTTATTTAGTAAAATTATGACACGCCACCTTTGACCTGCGGGCCCGCAACATCTTCGGAATTTGTATCGTCGAAGTCTCTCAGCAGAGTGCAAGCAACCCCTTGAGTCGGACCGAAACTGTTATGTCCTATGGCACACAGGGCCACGGTGCCGGTCAGGACTCCGGGCAGGGGACAAACAACAAGTCCCCGTGATTATCCAGCGAACGACATCCGAGCGATCAATAAAGCCGAGATCCATGGAAACCAAGCTTCCCGATGAGCAAACCGTAGCCACGATATAGCTAACCTAAAGCCTTCTTCAGCGCGCCGATGTGTGGAATGAATAATACGACTGGCAGCCAAAGAGGCTGAGTGCCCATGTTCTGAAGCCAGGGCGGTGGGCTCTTAATGAAGGGCAGCAACATTGGGGTTGTGCCTGCACTGCTGAATTAAGGCACAGCAGCACTTTGCAACCGCATGAACATTGCAGTGGCAGCAGGGTCTCAGTTCATTGCTGCGAGCCATCGTCATTGATTATACCTGGCGGCACTTTTAGGCGACGCAGCGGCGGTTCAATTTGACTCGGCAATTAGCCACCTGCTGCGAACTGCCCGGCAAGACTGGATTGTGCATTTGAGGCTGCTTGGGTTTGCAGGATGTGTGCTGGAACATGCACACTGAAATCTGCGTCTACATGGCAACCCCATCTTGTCCTTAACACTGTTTCCCAATTGGATTTGTCATCGTTCTGCCAATTGCGATTGTTCGCACGCAATAATCGTGGCGGGGGAAGCAGGAAGTATTACGAACCAGGGGACCATGCTATCGGGGGACCATGCCATTGATTCGATGCATTCACATACCACATGAAACGTCAAAATAAATAACGTTCGATATTCATTGAGATGCCGCGCTGTGTCGAGCGCATGAATGTTCGCCATCTTGCTGCCCGGATGGTGCAACACAACTGACTTGCTGCACCTGCCTACTGCCGCGGCAGAGTTGCTGCAGGCACAAGGTGAGGATATCTGCTGAAGTGTCCAAAAACCAATAGGAAGACCAGGCAACAAATTTTGTTTTCGTTTCAAATTTACATCATTCCGAAACATGTTCGAGGTCCTGCACAGACTGTGGCAGCAGCAGTGTGAGAGGCTTCATGCACCACAGAAGACCTCTAATCTTGAACATCCTAGCATACAGGAAATGGCTCCGGAGGCCACCCCGCACCAGGCTCGGCAGGGTGATGCCACGGAAGCCGACGCCGCGGCCCAGACTGACACTGACAGCGGTGTCGGACCTGCTGCCAGCGACCGGGACGAGGGTACGGCCGTTACACAGGCACCACCGCACGCAGCGGCGCCGGCATGCCCAGCAGCGGAGGACGGGACTGGCGCGGCGCCGCAAGACGCGCAGCAGCAGCAGCAGGGCGCGGCCGCAGTCAGCGGCGCCAGGGCGGGGGACGCGCCGGACGCGCAGCAGAAGGCAACGGCCGAGCCTGATCCGCATGAGAACGGTTGTGTGGCCTCCCCGCACGCCGACAATGCCTGGAAGTGGAGAAGCGCCGAGCTGCTCATGCTGCTCGACCAGCTCGGCGACAGGCGTGCGGAGCTCGCTGAGGGCTTAGCGGCAACCGGCCTCGGCGCGGCGCCCGCCGACGGCTTCGAGGCGCTGCGCTTCCATGCATTTATGCCGCCGCATGCGTGGACGCCTGGCAGCGAGGGACCCCAGCCAGGTGCCTTTCACGGCAGGATCCCTGGATCTTAACATCCCAGCGCCCGTGCCTTGGTGTGTTGCCATGCATAGTTGTGCAGGGGGAAGTGCCTGGCCCCTGAAACCAATTGCTTGCCCAGCGACGTGGCAATCGACCACGTCGCCACAACGGATTTGCCCGGCTGTGCCGCCGCCGCAGCTATGTAGTCTGCACCGGTTCCACAGACAGCGTCTCGAAGGCTGCGACACCGCACACAGCCGCCTGAACGTGCCTCCAGGCTGACGCCGCCTTCTGTCCCCCGTTCGCAGGCTTGTGCTCGGTGTGTGAGGTGCCCAGGGGGGTGGAGCAGCTGTCGCCGGAGTGTTTCACTGCAATGCCCGCAGCCCATCAGGCGGCTGTGGATGGTGCAGCCGTTTTGTTGGGCGTGGCGCTGTCTCCGACTGCGCGCGCAGTGCTCGGCGCCCTGGTGGCTGACCAGCCGTCACAGGGGCGGCTGCTGGGGTGGATGCACAGCCAGGGCGCTGCGGTGAGGCCACATCAGTGCGCGGCATGAACTCTGCCGTATCGTCAGACCTTCCCCCAGATGATGCCCTATTGCGCCACTCCTGAACAGGAAGGGGGACCTGCGACAAGATTCTCATTGTCGCCTGGTTAGGTGCTGCCAGACAGGGTTTGGGGGCTGCCCAGGGTCAGCTGGGCCGGTGTTCGACTGTCTACGCACTGCACGCTGGGGCAGGGCATTGTGCAGGGGGACTCCCAGGCTCGGAGGTGTGAATAGTGGTCCAGACATGGCAGTCTTGCTGTTGCTGTGCACCTGCAGGGCAAGACGTGGGATGAGGTGGATGCCGCGCTGTCGAATGAGTGGGGCAAGCGTGAGATACCGCTGAGTTTCGACAAGGACAATGGGCATGAGCCTGGGCCGTTGGCCTTGGCCCGGCCGATGTCTTCCAGCCAGCCGCAGCTGCGGGCGTCGCAGCCCCCCGCCGGTGAGTAGTCGACGGCAGCTTCGCCTGGTCATTTGCGCGGTCGCAATGCGCTGCTGCCGCTGCGTAGCGCCTCACAGCTTCTGGTCGCCTTGCGGCCAAGATGCTGCCTTGAAGGGGGGCATGTGCGCGCCGCAAGGGGGGCATGTGCGCGCCGCATGGGCGCCTCGTCACGCGCGAGACATGAGCACCGCCTGTAGAAGCATGGTCGTCCACGAGAGCCAGGCCATGCCTCCACAGCACAGCCTTCCCGTCGCAGGCGGCACCAAGGCGGAGGCGCTTGCGTGGCTGCTCACGTGCCATCTGGCAGTGGCCTGGCGGGCGGCCGGCAGCCCCGGCTCGCCAGCGGAGCTGGGCGAACTGCTGTCGGCGCCCTGCGTGGCAGAGTCGCCGCACGCCGCCATGGCCGGCGAGGCTGACCTGCAGGAGCTGCTGTTCATCATCCCAGCGTCGCTGCAACAGGCGAGCCCCTCGTCCGCCGAAGACCCTGCCCACCTCGTGGATCGATCCACAGCGCTCCTGGCACCTGGGCCTGCCCGTCTCGACCTGCACAGCAGCAGCGTGTGTGCTCCAGGCCTGCAAGTGTGCCAACGCTGTCCCTCACAATTGTCCACCGCGGGTTGCATTCATTCGCGCGCTGCAGCGGGCTGCATCAAAACCATTGTGGAAAAAGAGAGCAGCGTTGCTCTTTGTGGCTCCTGAAACTGGACCATGGTGGAAGGCCATGAGCCATACGAGCGACAATTCGGCAAGACGCTAGTCAGGGTGCAACTACAGCTGTTTGAGCTTGCACAGACTCGAGCTCGGCTGGGATGCCCCCACACGTGGTGTGCAGCCCTACTCAGTGCTTCCAGCAGTGACCTCAGTGGTGCTGCAGGCGGTGCCGCTGAACGAGATGGAGGAGCTCCTTGCTAGACGGCTGGCAGGCAGGCGCGAATTGGAGACGCTGCCGGACTTTGAGCCGCCCAGGTGGCCGTCGCTGCTGTCCTGGCTCTCGCATGCAGAGGCAAGCGCCATACAGAAGGTGCGCACGAGCAGTGCAACGGATCCTGCAGCCTTAGCTCAGCACATCGTATATGCGGCCAGCGCCTGCTGCTGTGGTGTGCTCTATTGATATCAGGTACCTTGATGGTACTGACACTGGGTTGCATTGCATCAACACAGGGCAAGGATGCGGCAGCAAGCGGGGGCAGGGTTGCGTCCGGGCCAGCAGTGCTGCAGCAGGAGAGGGAGGGGATGGATTGGCACGAGACTCATGGCGCCGGAGCTGCCGGAGAGTTGCTGCTCCCTGCAGGTAGCCTGTCAGTCTCCTGCTTGCCCCGCTCTGCACCTGTGAGAGGATCAAAGCGGCACTGTCGAAGCAAGCATGCGAGCTCAAACGCAAGGAGCTGTGCCGGTTGCCGGCCTGCAACTCCGCCCGCAGACAGATTTTGCATGTAGCTGGTGTGGCCAGGCTTGGCTCGGCCCTGCGCGCAGGCATGCAGTGCCCACAGCCGCTTTACGCTCGCATGACACTCACATGGAGGTCGCGCGCGCCTCGCGATCCAGTGGACGATCTGCACAAAGCGCTCTTCGCTTTGCCTTCGGGAGACGGGCGTGATGCGGTGTTTGCGCACATCGACGAGCTGTGCCAGCAGGCTCGCTCCTCAAAGCGCACCCCCCCCTCCTCCCCTGCCTGCTTGGCAAGGCCGCAGTTTTCGGCTGCTGCTGGGTTCTGTTGCTGACTTGCTGATTCCGCATCTGGTGGGTCCTATCGACCATCTGGACCGACCTGCGATACAGAAGTTCCCATGAACGACTGAGCCATCCTGCGAGAGCATGCAGAAGACTGAGCCTGGCGTCTGCCCCTTGCCCTAACAGGGCAAGTCGGCTGCGGAAGTGGAGGCGGCCGCCTTCACGATGGCTCGGGCGCAGATGGCCAAAGTTGTAAATGCCATCGCGAAGACGCCGCTCCCCACAGGTTCGCTGCTGCTCTGCGGCAAGACCCCCGGGAGGAGGGGGGGGTCGCTGGGCACTGCTGCCCTCACAAGCAGACGTTCCTGACGATCCCGGCCATGCGTCACTCTTGTGGGTTCAAGATGCGGTTGGGCACTGCAGGGGTCCACCTGCCTTCCTGCGACCTGCTGTGCGCAGCTGCATCTGTGGGCTGTCGCCTCTCATCTTCAGCCTGCACATGTCTGCAGACAAGGCGACGGCCGCGCTGCGAAAGGAGTCAATGCGGTTCACTGCCTGGCTGCTCAAATTCGTGGGCACCTTTGACGAGGACGTCGCCGGCGCGGACATCCTGGAGCGCTCAGCAATGCGCTCGAGCGGCCGGCGGTGTGGACTGTCCTCGCATCGCAGCCCTGCCTCGGCGCACGCGACGCCTGTCTGCTCTGGCTGGTCGACGAGTTAAAGGAGGTGCGCTAATGAGAATATTCTCCTAATGATCCTGTGCCTTGTTTCATTCAGCCAGACGGCATGTCGCCTCCTCAGCAGGGGCCACACCAGTGGTGCAGTGGTCCCACAGCCGGCAGAGGGTGCCTCAGTGATGCGCTGGGACAGTGGGCAGAACAACATACGTCAGGTGATGCGCCTGCAGCGATCCAGCAGCACGAGCAGTCTGGACTCATAGGTGTGCCTGCCGTTGCTCAGTCGCGTCGCTCGCGCATCTGCAGGACAAGCGAGCAGTGTCTTGGCACAATTGGCGCAGATGAAGAGAAGCCCCGCCCGGCAAGATGGTCTGTGACGTCTGGCTGCCCTGCCTTTCGGCCGACTGCAAGCCTGAACTTCTATCGATTGGCTCGCACAGGTGCTGCAGCAGCTGTGGCAGTGCGAGCTGGTCAAGCATGTGCAGCAGCAGCGGCCGACCCACTGGCAGCCCGTCAAGCTGTTCCTCGCCCAGTTGGCGGTTGAGGTGCGGGGCAGCCCTCTGTCCCCTTGTGCTGTCCGTGTGCCGGCTGCAGGGGAGGCCGAATCTGCAGAGTGTCCGTTGTTCTCCTTTTGCCTCCGAGTCAGCCAGCTGAGATGCCGCATGCAGAATGTTCACTGTCACGCCCGCAGGTGGGCTGGGACGTCCGGCAGGCGCAGGCGGCGCTGCAGGCTGTGCTGGGGCAGGACGAGGATGCCGAGGTTTCGGAGGTGCTGGCGGCGTTCCGAAAGGCCCCGCTACCACGGCTGAAGGTGCACACTGAAACACAGATTTGCTGTGGGCCCCAGCAACAACTTGGGCCAGGGTCACTTCCTCTGCAATTCCGCTGCAGCATGCAGAGCTCTTCCAGTCCCATACATGCCTTCCTGGAGGCGGCTGCATCGCCTATTTCGGCCGTGTTCCAGCAGCAACAACCCTATTCCTGAAGCTTCTTTGAGCTGCCTGCCAATTAGACCCGCGTGGGCGAGCGGCAGCATGGGTTCTGCCGGCTACCCCGCTCCAGTAGGGTCGTTCTAGTGCAAAGGATGTGACTCGGGATGCCCAAGGGTTAGTGCGATGCGAAATGGTCCGGCACTCAGATGTTACACACGATGCCCGGTTGTGATGCAAAAGGCCATGGATACATGGCTGTCGGTGCTGGATCTGCCACTGGAGACGCTGCCGCGCCGCACCTGGGTTCTTGCCAGGACGGTGGCTCGGGTGAGCTCATTTCCGCGGCCCTCATTTTTTGGCCATGTCTCACTGCAATAGGCTTCGAGTCCTGCGGTTTCGTGCTATCGGACTGGCTGTCGTGAAACTCTGCAATCTTACAGTGAGCACATGCAAGAATACAGTTGTGGATACATGTCAGCTAGTGCTTCCAGCTGTGTTAAACCAGCCTGCACTGCCTGCACAAGTGCTCAGCTCCTGTCCCTCCTGTCCTTGTGGTGATGCAGAATATAGACAAAGCATGCAGCAGGCGGGAGCTTCACGAGCGGCTGGCAGGCTCCCCTGTCTCCCACAGCAGCGAGGCAGCATCTCCAGCGAGCGGCGCCGCCGTGGCATCAGCCGGCGCAGCAGACAGCGCAGCAGCAGACGACACCTCCAGTGTGGCAGCAGGCTCTCTATTGGCAGGCAGTGGCGGCGCTGGGAGCAGTGGCGAGGGTGTTGGCGGTGGCGGCTGCAGTGGCGACGAGGGCCTCAGGAAAAACAACCTGCGGACAGGCACAGGGGAGGCGGCCGCGGCGTCGGCGGCCTCGCGGCATCAGGTGCGGTACTCGGTACTGCGGCTGCTGCAGCTGCTGCCGGCATCGACGTCGCACGCGGCTACAGTGGTTGCCGCCGCGGACATCGGCGCCGACCGGCGGCGGCAGCCGCCGCTGGCAATGGAGGCGCGAGCGGTACTGTCCGACTTTGGCAGCGGCGTGCAGCCGCAGCCGGCGGCTTGGCATGCCGCTTTGCTTCCCCGGCCCCTGGCAGACGCATCAGCAGCCGGCAGCCACATGCCACTGCTGCCGCCGCAAGCGACCGGCGCCCCAGGCGCCGCTGTTGGGGCAGAGCCGGCAGCTGATGGCAAGGCAGCCGGCGCCAGCTGGCGACTGGCCGCATCGGTGAGCGAACCCGTCGACCCACCACCATGGGCGACCCACTGGCCGCAGCCGCAGCCGCAGCAGCAGCCGCAGCAGCAGCCCGGCGCCCAGCCGCAGCGTCCGGGACCGCAGCAGTTACAGCAGTCGGGGCTGCATGCGCGATGGCCGCAGGCCTCCCAGCAGGCGCAGCAGCAGCGGCTTACGCAACCGCAGGCCCAGGCAGGCGGCAGCTCCTCGGGGCACTGGACCGCCTCCTCGCTGTTTGCTGCCACCAAGGCGGCCAGGAAGCCTGCCCAGGCGCCTGGGGCGGACTCGGCGGCAGCGCAGCCTGTGGAGCAGCCACCAGAACAGCTCGGTGCGGGCCCGGCAGCTGCATCGGCAGCGCCTGCACAACAGCCGTCCAGCCAGCCGGGCGCAGAGCCCGCGGCTGCGCCGCCGCCAGCGGACGCACAGAGTGCCGCCGCCAGCGGACGCACAGAGTGCCGCCGCATCAGAGGCAAGCGATGCTAGTGCCCTGCGGCCGCCCAGCCCGCCGCTGCGTCTGGAGTCCACGGCGGTGCAGCTCGATAGCTCCGGCTCGCCTGCCGCTGCCGCGCCACCAGCGTCGCCAGCTCGTCGCTCAGGCACCAAGGCACCGCAGACTGCTGCTCGTGCAGCATACAACTCCCAGCGGGCTGCCACAGAAGCAGTGGCTCGGGCGCGAGCGGCGGCCGCAGCAGTCCTGGCGAAGCCGCCACCCGCGGCGGCTGTCCCGCTGGCAGCGAGCGGCCGGCCGCAGCCGCCTGCCAAGCAGACGCCTGTCCTGCAGCCTCCCGCGCAGCCAAGATCGCCTGCAAAGCGGCAGCAGGAACCGAAGCCAATGCCGGCCTCGCCCGCAAAGGTCTCACTGCCGGCTGGCATGTCAGCCGCCGGCGCCGGCAGGGAGACTGAGTCGCAGGCCGCAGCGCGACGGGCGGCCGCCTTTGCGATGCAGGTGAGCAGGACTATATCAGCAGCAGCACATGGCCTGCGAGCACTTGAGCTGAATGCTCACTTGGAGCTGACCGTGATGAGTTGGTGTCTGACATCATGTCCAGTCACCGCCATAAAAATTCCGATGTTGCAAGTGTCGAGAAACAAGCTTGTGGAACAACAGTGTCGTGCTGCAACGTCGCAGGTTATGCACACGATCAAGGGCAACTACTTGCAGCGCAGCCAGCCGGGCAGCTCTGAAGGCAAACAGCCGGCAGGAAGGCCACGGCAGGACCTCGTCACAGGGCAGCGATGCCAGCAGCGCTGCGGGCAGCGCCGGTGTGGCCAGGGCCACCGCCACAGCAGCAGCAGCTGGCATAACCAGGAGCCATGCCGTGCCTGCGGCGGAGATGGAGGCAAGCCTGGAGGCTGAGCTGTTCCCGGGTCTCGTCGGCGCTGCGCCGCAGGGCAACGGCGAGGGAGCAGCGCCTTATGTGCAGTCGCAGCAGCAGCAGGCACAGCAGCAGCCACAGCCACAGCCGCCGTTGCGACAGCCGCAGCAGCAGAACCGACCGCAGCAGCAGATGCAGAACCCATCAGAGCTGCAGGCGTGTCCGGGCCAGGCGGTGGCAGCACGGCCCCTTCGGAAGTACGTGCCATATGCGCTGCCGCCATCACCGCCTCCGGCAAATTCAGCAGCAGCGCTGGCGCTGGTCGCTGCAGCAACACAGCCGGCCGCCGGCTCCGCGCCCGCAGCAGCGCCAGCGCCGGCGCCGGCGCGGACTCAGGCTGAGGGAACAGCCTCGGATGCACCTGCAGCCAGCTTGCCGGCAAGAGGCTTTGCGATCCGCTTCGGCTCACTGGACCTTGCAGACATCGAAGGTCCGGCAGCGCCCGCGGTGAGGACGCCGCCGCCAGGTTTTGCGCCCCTAGGCCAAGCCGTGCAGCAGGCCTCCACTGCGGCCCTTCCAGCGCCACGGCAGGCAGCGATCAAGCAGCTGCAGGCGCCAGAGCCAGCAGCCGTGGGTGCAGCGCCAGCGCCCGTGGCCGATGAACCAGAGGACGCCGGTCTTAATGACGACCCCTTCGCCTGGCTGCTGCCGGCGGAGGCGCCAACTGCCCCAGCGCCGGCTGTAACACAGCCGATGGCAGCCGTAGCTCAGCCTGCACAGCCCATCACCGCCCAACCGGCCGCCGAGCAGTACCGCAGCAAGCAGACTGACGACACCGGTGCTACTCCTGCCGTGGCGCGGTCCGCGCCGGCAGATGAACTGATGCTGTCCGCAAGCCAGGCTGCCGCGGTAGCAAGAGAGCCCGCCCCATCCTCTGCGGCGGCCAGCGGCTATGTGCTGCCGGCCTCAACAAAGGCTCCCAAGGTGCGACCGGCGAAGGCGGCACAGCCACGGAATCCGACGCCCGTCCTCATCACGCCGCCACGGTCAAACTGGGCCAAGCTGGCGGTGAACAGCCCCACCGCGGCGGCCAGAGAGGCGGCCACGGCGGCAGCCTCGCGGCCGAGGGCGGCCGGCCCGGCGCCGCAGCCGGTCACGCCCGCGCGCGGTCTGCGAGCGAWCAGCAGCCGGCCCGCCGCAGGCGGCGCAGCAGCAGCCTGCATTCGTCCGCATGCAGCAGCTGGGTCCGCCGCACACCGCAAGCCTGCAACCATCGTCACTGGCCGGTCCGCTCAGCTCAGCGTTCAGCGCCGCCGGCAGCTTTGGCGCCGCGGTATTAGCGGCTCTGGCAGAGCAGGGCAGGGCATCAGAGCAGCCAGTAGGACTAGCATCAGCAGTGGCACGGTCCAGTGCGCCCGAGCGGCAGGCCAGTCCAGAGTCGGCGCAGCCGCTGCCGGAGCAGCAGCCGCCGCAGCATCGGCAGCAGCAGCAGCGGCTGGGGGTTCGGGGCGGCAGCAGCGCCTCGGGCCGTGCGGCCGCAGGCATTGCACGGCATGCGCAGCCGCAGGCGGGGCAGCCGGCTGCAGTTTCCGGCGCCAACAACTTCGCTCTGCTCCAGGCAGAGGCGGATGCGGATGCGGATGCGGAGGGCTGGCAGTCGCCACCGCCGTTGCCCGCCACTGGGCAGCTTTCCCCCGCCGCAGCCGTCGCCGCCGCGCCGGCGGCWGCCGTGCAGCCGGCGGCAGTGTCAGCCGCGGCGCCACCGGCGGCGCTGGTCCAGCAGGCAGAGGGCCCCATCCTGGGGGCCGATGGCGAGGAGCTGGCGTCTGACCTGGTGGAAATGTGCTGCTGTCCCCTCAGCTTCGAGGTCATGACGGACCCGGTGAGTGGAGCTTTGCTACAAAACCAGCCCGTTGACAGCCCCGTGGTTTCAATGCATGGACGATCATTCCATCATTAGTTCTGCATTTTGCTCGGATACAGGTTCCGATTTGACTCCTTGTTTTCCGGTCAAAATGACATTTGTTTATCGCTTTTCCATCTCGCATAAAATTTCCCAGGTGATCGCGGAGGACGGCTTCACATACGACCGCAAGTCCATCGAGAAGTGCGTTACCTCAGCTCGGTCTAAACCACAGCTTTGCCTGCCTGTTTTGCACCTCGCTCCGAAGGCACCCTTGGGTTTGTCGCCTCTGCAGCACTGAGGTCTTTGGTTTTGATGATTTGGCAGGTGGCTGGCTAAGAGCAACACCTCTCCACTCACCAATATGGCGCTGGCATCCAAGGTGGGCACCGCACGATCGCTTTCAGTTGTGATGAGCGCCCTGCTTCACCCGGATCAGTATATGACCACCTGGTAACGGGCTGTCTTTCTGACGCCTGTTTGCAGGTCCTGACTCCCAACTTGGCACTGCGCGCCGCCATCCCCCAGATGCTGGGCAGAAAGTAAGGCCGCCACTGTGTGTCAAAAGATTGTGGTCTACTGCAAACAATAGGGCAACCAGTGGAGGCATGTGTGTGCAAGCCGCGAATAAAGTTGTCTGAGAATCATCCTGGAACATGATGCCCTTTTTGCTCATGTGCTTCAGTTATTGTGGAATCATCCGCGAGCATAGTGCTCGTCTGTAATGGAACGATTCAGGATTTGCTGCAATACGATGTTGTAAAGCTAAAGTGGTGGCATGCAAGCTGCTCTGCTGAACGACGCACCGCCGCTTCGCGCCTAGCAGATTGCTGCCGTTGCACCTCCAGCATGCCGCCAGCGTATCAGTCTTGGCAGCCTACGACAGCCCAGGAAGTGTAAAGGGCTGCATCATCATAGTGCGCGCATCCAGCACCGTGGGTGACTTGCAGCCTCGAACGCACCGCCCAGAATGTTGCATGTTGGGAATAAAAGTCTCGTCAGGCCAGCAGGGGCAATGGTCAAGCCTGCGCGTATGCTGAACGCATCATTTGCACGCCTCCCTCGATTGGTTCATGGGTATTTCAGCAGCAACAGCCGCAGTGCGACGACGTCCTGCTTGCGCCGAAATAAACGGCGGCTTTCACACTGTGCGCGAGTTCTACCACAAGCGTGTCACACCAAGAGCAAGGTGGGGTGGCACGTTCCGCGAGCTGAAGCATGTTTTCTTGTCGTTAAACCATACTGCCCATAACGAGTGGGCGGAGCCTTCCATGCATGTTGTCTCGCCGTGCTATCTCGGAGCTTGCATACTTGGCCTGTAGAACGTGGACAAACTCGAGCTATACCGTAGTTGAGCTTCTGCCTTGACGTCACCTCATACGCTGCAGATAGCCCGGGAAGGCATTATGCAGCGCTCTTCACGATGCCCTTGCACTGAAAAACTGATTGCGGGCGGCATCGATGGTGGTATGCAGCGCTGAGAGCATCTGTCGTCTTGCACAGGTGACTCCATAGTGCTTGCCACGTGTGCACAGAGTAGTGATGAGAGGTCTACGCAGCCAGCATTGTTGAGCGCCACCATACGGCTGCATACTCTCGGCCCCGAGTGCGCGAGATGGAGACCATTCACAGGCATTGCCAAGTCTTGCGCGCCAGGACACGATTCTTAGCACCTCATGCAGTAATCGGAACCTCTTGCAAAGGAACGATTGTACATTTGCATGCAGGCTGGCGGCAGGGTGTGCTGCTGCACAGTGCAGATATATACACGTACAGCAGCGGCATCAGTTGTAGGCGTGAAGCAGCAGGTCAGCGCCTTCAGCCTGGGAGGCACCTGGCTGACCAGGTCGCGAGGCGGTCTGCCCCAAATACAGAGCTGCAGCGGGACGGCGGCCATGAGCGTGCCAGCACTGGCATCAGCGGCGACAGTAGCAAAGTCCCCGACCAGCGCTGCCCTGCCTGCCCCAGAGGCGGCTGCTGCGCCGTCGTCTGCAGTGACAGCGGCCACGCAACCCCCCTTCTGGCCATCTGATGCACCTGCAGAGGCCAGCGCCGGTTCTGCTGCCGCCTTGACGACGCCAGGCGCTAATCTGGCCGCCACTGAAGAAGCAGCGGCAATAGCAAAACATTTCGACCATTCCCCAGCGGCGGAGGCGGCAGATGAGCGGCATGTGGCCGCTGTTGCGGGGGCCACAGGTCATGTGCGGCATGCAACTTGGGGCTCAGAGGCGTCCGCAGATGCGTCTCGGGCGGCTGCCTTCGATGAAGAGGGCCGCCTTGGCCAAGGCAGGGCAGCAGCTACAGCCCTGCAGGATGCCGGTGACGCGCCCAGCAGGGGGCTTGCAGCTGCAGGGTGGTCCAGCTCGGATACAGCATGCAGCAGCTTTGGCGACGAGCCGGCCTGCACGCCGACAAGCGCGGAGGAGTCAGAGGCGGCAGAGTCGCTGGCAGGATGCTCGGAGCCGGGCGCGATCGGCAGCAGCAGGAAGCAGCTCATCTGGTTCAGGGCACTGCGCGAGGCGTGCACACAGCTTGTGCGCCCGGTGATGCTGTACGGTGTGGAGACTTGGGGGCCTGGGGCGCTGTGTGGCAAGGCAAGCGGCATGGAGGCTTGTGAGAAAGTGCAGAGGAGCTTTTTGCGGGCTCTTCTTGGCGTGCGTGCAGGCACGCCCAAGGCGGCGCTACTCGGCGAGGCGGGCCGCTTTGAGGCGACGCACACAGCAGTGACGCTGATCTGCCGCTTCTGGAACCGGCTGGTGGACATGCCCGACACGCGGCTGACCAAGCAGGCCTTCCTCGAGAACGTCAGCATGGCCGGCTGCGGCGGCGGCATCCACTCGGCCTGCTGGGCAGCCCAGGTGGCCTCGTTCCTGGACTTCATGTCCCCCATTGTTGACGGTGTGCCGCAGCACATCGACCCTGACGCAGCCACAGCAGTGCTGCAGCGCCGACACTTTGAGTCGGTGAATGGTAGCGACGCCCGCAAGGTGCGCGAGGTGCTGCAGATTCGGGGCCCTTTGGCTTTTGGTGCCTACGAACCAGCTATGTATCTGCAGGCGGTGGCCTCCAGGACCGGCCGTGTTCGGCTGGCGCAGTTTCGCACCGGCTCCCATTGGCCACGGGTGGAGACAGGGCGGTGGGCCGGTCTGCCGCGCGAGCAGCGCAGCTGTCAGCGCTGCGACAGCGGCGAGGTTGATGACGCAGAGCACATGCTCTGGGGGTGTTCTGCTCTGCTAGACCAGCGCCTCCAGCACGTGGAGCTGTTCAGCCGGGGCGACGCCACAGTCGAGGCGTTCATGCAGCAGGACCCTGCCAGCTTGGGGGTGTTTCTGCGGCATTGCGCCGATCGCTGCGCGGAGCTAGTGGGCTGGGGCTCGAGCTCTCAATGAGGCCTATCATCATCATGCTTTCGAGGCAGAGGGCACCTTGCTGTCGGGACTTTTGGGGCCGGCATGGGGGTAGATGGAGAGTTCATTCTCTGTGTTTGGTTTTCGGAGTGGTGTGCCATAGCGCTCGCGGAATCCTGCAATGGGAGCGGCTAGCTCAGATGCCGGGGGCACTTCAGGCATGTTGCGCAGTCAGACATCCCGTAGCCTTGGCAGGGGGAGGTTAGGCTTAGCAGGTGTTTTTCAGTCCTTGGCTGTTGTGTTTGGTCTGCTTCCACCAGCATGCAGGGCGCCTCACGGCGTTTCCAGTCCAAGCGAGCCAGAGAGCTCGGCGCTTTGCGCGCAACTGGCCCTGTATGTTTGCACGGGGATTACTGGGTTTACCCGCGGGTGCTGTGGCACATGAGTCTATGACTGGACATGGTTGCCGATGTCGTTTTGATCTGCTCGACGCCCTTTCCGTTTGTTCCCTCAGCATGTCGCTTGCTGTTGCGCATTCCGACCGCCTTCGGGCCTGTGCTATAGTCAGCCACTTGACTGCACAGTATGTAACCAAGTCCAAGTCCAAGTCCAAGCCGGAGCCTGAGCCCCCGAAGCGGCCGCCGCAGCCCGCGTCGCCGGCGCTGTATCCGGCCAAGGACGGCACACCTGCAACCCGCCCTTGCATCCCGACTGCGCCGCCGCCACCACGGCGGCGGCTGCCAAATTCCATGGAGCTCGCTGCAATGGCAGCACTGGCAGCTGACCCAGCAATGCCTGCCGACATGTTCTCATCTGCGCACCGAGGACCGCCGCGAGGACAGTACAGCAGCTGGAGGGCTGCTGAGGCCGAGCCACGCTACGACATGCTGCACCAGCTCAGCAGCCTGCAGGGGCCATACACAATGGCGGACTGGCAGTGCGCCGACGCCTTCCAGCCTGACAATTTTTCTGCGGCTTCTCGTTTCTCCTCAAATCTTGCACACGCATTCTGTACATATTCATAAGCACACCCACCGTGATTGTGCACTGATTGCTCTTGCATCGCCAGCGTCAGCGATTTTCGGAACGTTAACGGGCTGTCAGCAGGTTTTTCGAAAATTTCCGCGCTCTTGTCAGCTTGCGCTTACGCACAACGTCCTGATTGCTCCACGCTTGCTGCTGCACTTGCATCATGAGCACAGCCACGCGCTCACGCCGCCCTGACACGCTTTCTGTGCAGCTTGTGGCTGACTGTCGGTTGGCCACGTCAGCCAGCACCAGTCGCACAGATCTGCAGCGGTTAGCCAAGAAATACTCTGTCTCCGTGCGTCCAGGCGCATCGGAGGAGACGATTCGGGAGCAGCTTCGTCGCCACTTTGCATCGTCTGGCGTGGAGACGACAGCAGCCCCGGCAGCGGCAACCGCAGCAGACCTGCCTTCCTTCCCTGCCCCTCATGCCAGTGACGCATCGTCATCCCTGTCCTGCGCGCCTGCATCGCAGCCCCCCACGGAGCCACAGCAGCAGCCAGCCGCTCAGCAGCGGCTGCAGCAGGCTTCGGAGCGGCATGCCTCCGCATTGCAGAACCTGTCCGAGTCTAGCACGCACGTGTTCTCTAGTTCGCAGCCACCCTTCCACGCAGAGCTGGCTAGCTTGCTCGTGCGTGCCAGGAAGGCTGAGAATGAGGTGGCTCGCTTGCGCGCTCAGGTAGCGGCGAGTGACGCTGACAGGGTGCGCATTGTGGTGCAGGTGACGGAGGTCGTCAGCTTGACGGTGCATGTCGTGGAGGCGCCCGCGGCGAGCTACGGCGTTGCGCAGGCGGCTGGCCCCAAGCCCACAGCGGCGCTGGACGGGCCGCACGCCCAGGCCATCTGCCGGGCAGCGCCGCCGACGCCGGCCTCAGGGCCGGCAGCCGCGGCCGCGGCTCCACCGCACAGCTCGCAGCTGCAGCAGCCAGCGTCAGCGCCACAGAGCCCCGATTGGGTCATCTCTGGACTCGACTTTGCCGCCGGCAGCAGCCGCGATGCAACGCACGCGGCAGTGGCAGATTTTGCCGCCGAGAACCTCGGCATGGCTGACGCAGCACCGCTCATCACGGTGCTGCGCGTCAGCGGGCACCGCGATGGCCTGGCGGTCATCCGGCTCGCGGACCGGTCTGTCGAGCGTGCGATGCGCAGCGCCAAGGCGCTGCTGCCGCACGACTGCCCCGTCAGCATCTACCGCAGCCTGCCGCCGCAGCAGCGCGGCGCCGCCGCAGCAGCGCGGCGCCGCCGCGCAGCTGCGACTAGCACGTCGCCAAGAGCAGCTGCTCACGCCGCAGGAGGTGGCGACCGCGCGCCGCGCGGCCAAGGCCGCGCTGGACTTCGCCCGACAGCGCATCGCCGACCAGCGGCGCTCGCCGATTCACCGCGCTTTCCGCCCTCTTCCTGTTGCAGTCCCCCTGGGAGTGCCATCATTCTTCAGTGTCCTGCATGACGAGTCTGCACCCACTGCATCGCCGGACGTCCAGGCGCCGGCAGAGGGCTTTACCCCTCCGACGGCTGCGGCGGCCGCCGACCCCACCACCATGCCTGCTGCTGCACGCATCGATGTCTGCTAGGGGTGTTGGGGCCGGGCTGCGCCCGGCGCCGTCCGGTCCCCTCACAGCTCATTGTCCGTGTTGCACCTGAACGTCCATGGCTGGCTCTCAAGAAATGCGTTTGCTATCACGCAGGCCATCCAGGGAGCGGCCTACGACGTTCTGGTGTTCACGGAGACGTGGCTGCGGGAGGGCGCTGACGCGCCAGAGCTGGCAGGCTACACCGCCATCCTCAATCTGCCTCGGAGCCGAAAGCTTCAGCACGGCGGCACGCGAGGCGGCATCGCCGTCTACGTCGCTGACGCGCTGGCACTAAGCGAGCCAGAGAGCTCGGCGCTTTGCGCGCAACTGGTCCTGTATGTCTGCGCGGGGTTTACTGGGTTTACCCGCGGGTGCTGTGGCACATGAGTCTATGACTGGACATGGTTGCCGATGTCGTTTTGATCTGCTCGACGCCCTTTCCGTTTGTTCCCTCAGCACGTCGCTTGCTGTTGCGCATTCCGACCGCCTTCGGGCCTGTGCTATAGTCAGCCACTTGACTGCACAGTATGTAACCAAGTCCAAGTCCAAGGTGCTGTGGCACATGACTCTATGACTGGACATGGTTGCCGATGTCGTTTTGGTCTGCTCGACGCCCTTTCCGTTTGTTCCCTCAGCTTGTCGCTTGCTGTTGCGCATTCCGACCGCCTTCGGGCCTGTGCTATAGTCAGCCACTTGACTGCACAGTATGTAACCAAGTCCAAGTCCAAGTACGAAAGGTCACGGTGCTGTCGACAGGGCCACAGGGCTGCTATGCCTTACTGCGTCTTGATGGCTGCATCGGGCAGGAGGAGGATGCATACATGTTTGCATGCTACATTCCGCCAGAGGGCAGCTCAGCACTAGCTGGGAAGGGACCTGCGGTTTGGGAGGCATTGAGTGAGGAGGTCGGGGCCACCTCGCGCTTGGGTCATGTCTTTGTCATTGGGGACCTGAATGCACGCACAGCCACATTCCCGGATTTCCCGGGACCATCACTCACCCCATTCGGGAGCCTTTCCTGTCCACCGGCGCCGAGCCAGTGCGGTCGAAGCGACACAGTCGCGACCCGCTGGCGCGGCCAAACCTGTGGGGCACGGAGCTGCTCGATCTGTGCATCTCCACCAGCACGCGCATTGCTAACGGTCGTGTGTCGGGTGATGAGCAGGGACAGGTTACTTTTGTCAGCGAGAGTCAGGAGGGCAGCAGCCTCATCGACTATGTGCTGGCCAGCCCTGACGCCATGCCTCTCATTCAGTCTTTGCAGGTGATGCCGGCGCCAGAGTCGGACCACCTTGCTGTGGTCTTGCAGATAGAGCGTCGCTCCGCAGCCAGCCCGACCTCGCAACGGCGGCGCCCGCGCCGCCGGCCAGCAATGCCGCCGCCGCCGCCGGCTCCCGAGCCGCCGCGCCTTAAGACGGACGTGCAGCTGGCCGCATGGCAGGAGCTGCTGCGGCAGCCTGACTCAGTCATGGATCTGTATCTGATGGAGGTTGCAGCTTGTACTGCCCACCACCCCCAAGTGGTAGGAAAACGGAAAAATACCCATGAGGTCGCGAGTTCGATTCACGACTCATGCGGACAAAAAAAAAGGAGTGAATTGGATCATAGTCATACATATGACTGCCCTGCTTTCGCATTGCTTCGGCAATCACCCATCGCTGTCGATCACCTTCAGGTGACACTCCCCATCATCTCTTGGTTGTGTATATAAGTGGATTTAATTCCACTTTCACAACCAACCTTTCGGTCAAAGGTTCTTTCACTTTCACGCTCCACCACCCCCCAAGTGCCGCAACCCCGGCAGACATCCATGAGGCAGGACAGCAGTTCGACTCTTTCGTTGAGCGCACGCAGGCACAGGTGCTGGCGTCGCAGCCGGCCGCCGAGGGGCGGCGGCGCGGCGCCAAGGAGCAGCCAGACTGGTGGGACAAGGAGCTGGCCGACGGCCGGCGCGCAGCGCGGCAGGCCATGCGCAGCGATCCGCGTTCGCACGCGGCTCGCGCGGCGCGCGCTGAGTACCAGCGCGCGCTGCGGCGCAAGCTGAGCCGCTGGACGCGCAGCCAGGCCATCGCCCTCCTCACCCTGGCCCAGGCCAACCCGGCGCGCTGCTGGGGCAAATTCAAAGTTGCCAAGAAGCGTGTCTGCGCTGTGCCTGATGATGCCATGGCTGACTACTTTCGTGATCTGCTGGGGCAGCAGCCCGTCATCCCTTCTGATGTGCAAGAGGACCCGACAGCCGACGCCGGCGCCGCGCCACCAGCCGCAGATGGTTCCGAGTTGAATGTGCAGTTCACAGGTGCCTCTGTCACCAAGGGCATTGAGTCCCTGCATGGTGGCAAGTCAACTGTGGGTGTGCTTAAGCTTGATGCTCTCTCTGTTGCTGCTGCTGAGCTCGCGCCGTGTCTTGCTGCCGTCTTCAATGCTTGCCAGAGGGTGGGGGCGCTGCCGCGCGCTTGGGCGCTTTGCGGCATCACCCCCATCCACAAGGGTGGCGACGTTACTGACCCTGGCAACTACCGCGGCATCGCGGTGGGCTCTCTTTTAGCAAAGCTGTACGCTGCGATGCTCAACGAGAGGCTCATGGAGTGGACCGAGCGCCACGGGCTGCGTGCCCGCGGACAGGCTGGCTTCCGGAGGGACCACCGCACCACTGACCAGGTGTTTGTGCTCCGCACGCTCATTGAGCAAGCCCGTGCAGAAAAAAAGCCGTTGTATGTATGTTACGTTGACTTCAAAAAAGCATATGACAGCATTCCACGTGACCTGCTGTGGCACAAACTGCAGCGCATCGGGGTGCATGGGGACTTCTTGCGGGCGGTGCAGGCTTTGTATGCGGAGGTGCCCATGGGGGTGCAGTTTGCTGACGGCATGTCTGCCACGTTCGTTTCCCTGCTAGGTGTCAAACAGGGCTGCCCACTTTCTCCAACCCTGTTTGGCATCTTCATTGATGACTTCCAGGCTGAGCTCGAAGCCGGCTCCGCCGGCTTCGCTCTTCCCACACTGTCCGGCGTGCAGACGCCGGCGCTCTTCTACGCGGACGACCTGGCACTGGTGTCCACCACCGTCGCCGGCCTGCAGGCGCAGTTGGACCTCTTGCAGGCATACAGCAAACGCTGGCGGCTCACCGTCAACGTTAAGAAGACGAAGGTGGTGGTTTACACCACCGCACGCGGCGCGGTGGCGGCGCCACAGCTCACCTACATGTCCGCCCCCATCGAGGTGCTTGACACGTTCAGGTACCTGGGGGTTGACCTGCACAGCACGAAGCCATTTGCTTCGAGCGCAGCGGACCGGGCGGCGTCCGCCCGACGCGCCGCGCTCGCACTGCATAATCGCTGTCGTGATCTCGGGCTGCATGATCCTGCACTGCTCATGCATCTTTTTGACGCACTTGTGCGCCCGGTGATGCTGTACGGTGTGGAGACTTGGGGGCCTGGGGCGCTGTGTGGCAAGGCAAGCGGCATGGAGGCTTGTGAGAAAGTGCAGAGGAGCTTTTTGCGGGCTCTTCTTGGCGTGCGTGCAGGCACGCCCAAGGCGGCGCTACTCGGCGAGGCGGGCCGCTTTGAGGCGGCGCACACAGCAGTGACGCTGATCTGCCGCTTCTGGAACCGGCTGGTGGACATGCCTGACGCGCGGCTGACCAAGCAGGCGTTCCTCGAGAACGTCAGCATGGCCGGCCGCGGCGGCGGCATCCACTCGGCCTGTTGGGCTGTCCAGGTGGCCTCGTTCCTGGACTGCATGTCCCCCATTGTTGACGGTGTGCCGCAGCACATCGACCCTGACGCAGCCACGGCGGTGCTGCAGCGCCGACACTTTCAGTCGGTGAATGGCAGCGATGCCCGCAAGGTCTGGACTTGGTTACATACTGTGCAGTCAAGTGGCTGACTATAGCACAGGCCCGAAGGCGGTCGGAATGCGCAACAGCAAGCGACAAGCTGAGGGAACAAACGGAAAGGGCGTCGAGCAGACCAAAACGACATCGGCAACCATGTCCAGTCATAGAGTCATGTGCCATAGCACCTGCGGGTAAACCCAGTAAACCCCGCGCAGACATACAGGACCAGTTGCGCACAAGGCGCCGAGCTCTCTGGCTCGCTGGGACCGGAAACGCCGTGAGGCGCCCTGCATGCTGGTGGAAGCAGACCAAACACAAAAGCCAAGGACTGAAAAACACACGCTAAGCCTGACCTCCCGCTGCCAAGGCTGCGGGATGTCTGACTGCGCAACATGCCTAAACTGCCCCCGGCACCTGAGCTAGCCGCTCCCATCGCAGGATTCCGCGAGCGCTATGGCACACCACTCCGAATCCCAAACACAGAAAATGAAATCGCCATCTACCCCCATGCCGACTCCAAAAGTCCCGACAGCAAGGTGCCCTCTGCCTCGAAAGCATGATGATGGTAGGCCTCATTGAGAGCTCGAGCCCAGCCCACTAGCTCCGCGCAGCGATCGGCGCAATGCCGCAGAAACACCCCCAAGCTGGCAGGGTCCTGTTGCATGAACGCATCGACTGTGGCGTCGCCCCGGCTGAACAACTCCACGTGCTGGAGGCGCTGGTCTAGCAGAGCAGAACACCCCCAGAGCATGTGCTCTGCGTCATCAACCTCGCCGCTGTCGCAGCGCTGACAGCTGCGCTGCTCGCGCGGCAGACCGGCCCACCGCCCTGTCTCCACCCGCAGCCAATGGGAGCCGGTGCGAAACTGCGCCAGCCGAACACGGCCGGTCCTGGAGGCCACCGCCTGCAGATACATAGCTGGTTCGTAGGCACCAAAAGCCAGAGGGCCCCGAATCTGCAGCCACTCGCGTACCTTGCGGGCGTCGCTGCCATTCACCGACTGAAAGTGTCGGCGCTGCAGCACCGCCGTGGCTGCGTCAGGGTCGATGTGCTGCGGCACACCGTCAACAATGGGGGACATGAAGTCCAGGAACGAGGCCACCTGGACAGCCCAACAGGCCGAGTGGATGCCGCCGCCGCGGCCGGCCATGCTGACGTTCTCGAGGAACGCCTGCTTGGTCAGCCGCGCGTCAGGCATGTCCACCAGCCGGTTCCAGAAGCGGCAGATCAGCGTCACTGCTGTGTGCGCCGCCTCAAAGCGGCCCGCCTCGCCGAGTAGCGCCGCCTTGGGCGTGCCTGCACGCACGCCAAGAAGAGCCCGCAAAAAGCTCCTCTGCACTTTCTCACAAGCCTCCATGCCGCTGGCCTTGCCACACAGCGCCCCAGGCCCCCAAGTCTCCACACCGTACAGCATCACCGGGCGCACAAGTGCGTCAAAAAGATGCATGAGCAGTGCAGGATCATGCAGCCCGAGATCACGACAGCGATTATGCAGTGCGAGCGCGGCGCGTCGGGCGGACGCCGCCCGGTCCGCTGCGCTCGAAGCAAGTGGCTTCGTGCTGTGCAGGTCAACCCCCAGGTACCTGAACGTGTCAAGCACCTCGATGGGGGCGGACATGTAGGTGAGCTGTGGCGCCGCCACCGCGCCGCGTGCGGTGGTGTAAACCACCACCTTCGTCTTCTTAACGTTGACGGTGAGCCGCCAGCGTTTGCTGTATGCCTGCAAGAGGTCCAACTGCGCCTGCAGGCCGGCGACGGTGGTGGACACCAGTGCCAGGTCGTCCGCGTAGAAGAGCGCCGGCGTCTGCACGCCGGACAGTGTGGGAAGAGCGAAGCCGGCTCCGCCGGCTTCGAGCTCAGCCTGGAAGTCATCAATGAAGATGCCAAACAGGGTTGGAGAAATTGGGCAGCCCTGTTTGACACCTAGCAGGGAAACGAACGTGGCAGACATGCCGTCAGCAAACTGCACCCCCATGGGCACCTCCGCATACAAAGCCTGCACCGCCCGCAAAGGTACGCGAGTGGCTGCAGATTCGGGGCCCTTTGGCTTTTGGTGCCTACGAACCAGCTATGTATCTGCAGGCGGTGGCCTCCAGGACCGGCCGCTTTCGGCTGGCGCAGTTTTGCACCGGCTCCCATTGGCTGCGGGTGGAGACAGGGCGGTGGGCCGGCCTGCCGCGCGAGCAGCGCAGCTGTCAGCGCTGCGACAGCGGCGAGGTTGATGACGCAGAGCACATGCTCTGGGGGTGTTCTGCTCTGCTAGACCAGCGCCTCCAGCACGTGGAGCTGTTCAGCCGGGGCGACGCCACAGTCGAGGCGTTCATGCAGCAGGACCCTGCCAGCTTGGGGGTGTTTCTGCGGCATTGCGCCGATCGCTGCGCGGAGCTAGTGGGCTGGGGCTCGAGCTCTCAATGAGGCCTATCATCATCATGCTTTCGAGGCAGAGGGCACCTTGCTGTCGGGACTTTCGGGGCCGGCATGGGGGTAGATGGCAATTTCATTCTCTGGGTTTGGGTTTCGGAGTGGTGTGCCATAGCGCTCGCGGAATCCTGCAATGGGAGCGGCTAGCTCAGATGCCGGGGGCACTTTAGGCATGTTGCGCAGTCAGACATCCCGTAGCCTTGGCAGGGGGAGGTTAGGCTTAGCAGGTGTTTTTCAGTCCTTGGCTGTTGTGTTTGGTCTGCTTCCACCAGCATGCAGGGCGCCTCACGGCGTTTCCTGTCCAAGCGAGCCAGAGAGCTCGGCGCTTTGCGCGCAACTGGCCCTGTATGTTTGCACGGGGTTTACTGGGTTTACCCGCGGGTGCTGTGGCACATGACTCTATGACTGGACATGGTTGCCGATGTCGTTTTGGTCTGCTCGACGCCCTTTCCGTTTGTTCCCTCAGCTTGTCGCTTGCTGTTGCGCATTCCGACCGCCTTCGGGCCTGTGCTATAGTCAGCCACTTGACTGCACAGTATGTAACCAAGTCCAAGTCCAAGTCCAAGTCCACTTGCGGCCAGAGCCAGCACGATCCGCATGCACCCTACACAGGCGCCAGAAACTTCCAGGCGCCAACAGGCGGCGGCACGCAGCAGCACCAAGCCAGTGCGGCAGGCATGCCTTCCGGCGACTGGCCAGCAGGCGTCCTATGCTGTGCTCTGCAGCAGATGCACTCGCCTGCGCCGCCCATGCATGCGAGAGCCGCCGTGCAGCCGTCGCGCCCCACTCGCAGCTACCCCATTCGTCCGCCACCAGACATCTTCGAGGACATCCCGCGGCCCCCGCCGCGGTCAGTTCAGCGGCGGCCGCCAGCACGCCGCCCAGCGAAACTAGGCCACAGCTGCGGCCGGCGCCGTTCCCATCTTCCGGAGCAGCGCCATCCGCCCCGCCGCTGATGGCAGCCGAAGGCCACATCGACCACCCTGCCGCCGCTGCTGGCACAGCTGCCGCCGCCCCAACTCACACTGCGGAGGCCGGGACCAGGCCACCTGCCTCCATGTGGGGCAGTGCTGCTGCCGCTGCTCTTGCTGACGCCGCCGACCGCCGTCAGGCTGCGCAGCAAGGGTTTCTTGGCTGGCAGCCCTCTGCCACACTGCCGCCAGGCTTCCCATCTTGGGAGCTATACTATGCCACAAAGCCCAAGCAGGAGATGAGCCAGCCACCAGAAGGACTTGGACTTGGTTACATACTGTGCAGTCAAGTGGCTGACTATAGGACAGGCCCGAAGGCGGTCGGAATGCGCAACAGCAAGCGACAAGCTGAGGGAACAAACGGAAAGGGCGTCGAGCAGACCAAAACGACATCGGCAACCATGTCCAGTCATAGAGTCATGTGCCATAGCACCTGCGGGTAAACCCAGTAAACCCCGCGCAGACATACAGGACCAGCTGCGCACAAGGCACCGAGCTCTCTGGCTCGCTGGGACCGGAAACGCCGTGAGGCGCCCTGCATGCTGGTGGAAGCAGACCAAACACAAAAGCCAAGGACTGAAAAACACACGCTAAGCCTGACCTCCCGCTGCCAAGGCTGCGGGATGTCTGACTGCGCAACATGCCTAAACTGCCCCCGGCACCTGAGCTAGCCGCTCCCATCGCAGGATTCCGCGAGCGCTATGGCACACCACTCCGAATCCCAAACACAGCGAATGAAATCGCCATCTACCCCCATGTCAGGGCATGCCCCAACCACACAGAATCAAGGACACAGTAGAAATGATAAGTGTCGTGATGTTCGGTGCCAACAAACCAGTAGAAGCATACATTATGCACATGTCTGAACCTTTCTGCATAGATAGTGTAGATGATATAACGTTCGAAAGCGAGATGAAACTGATAGTTGGGTTTTTTAATTTAGTGAAAGAAAAAGACCCAACAGTTGTGACAGGGTTCAATATATACGGTTTTGATATGCACTACTTGGTGTCAAGGTTGAAGCTGAGGCTCGTAGAAATACCTCCAGCGCACAGAGGGACATCTGGCACTGTAGATGTTATAAAGGTAGACTGGAGCAGCGACGCATATGGCCACAACAGCTACGATAGATTGGTTATCGGAGGGAGAGTCATAGTGGACATGTACCTGTATTTCAAGAGAATAAAGTTAGACAAGTACAGCCTTGATTTTGTGTCTGATAAGTTCATAGGTGAAGGAAAAAACGACATGCCGTACAAAGAAATGGCTGCCGCCTTCGTGTCCGATGATCACGCTGCTCTCCGTAAGGTTGCGCAGTATTGTGTGCAAGATTCTGTACTGGTCATGAAGCTGTTCGAAAAAGTCCAGATGTGGATTGACATGTGTGAAATATCAAAAATAACCAGGTGTGGCATTGAAGACATATACACAAGAGGAGAACAAATGAAAATGGTATCACAGTGTGTTGCAGAGTGCGAAAGGAGAAACATTGTATTGCAACCACAGCGCCCCTCAAATTGGAAGCAGTATGAGGGAGCATACGTGCTAGAGCCTACAAAAGGAGTTTACGACGGGTGTTCAATAGTGGACTTTCAATCTCTATATCCCTCCATCATAATCGCGTATAACATATGTCCGTCCACTTACACAACGCATGCAAAAGTCCCGACAGCAAGGTGCCCTCTGCCTCGAAAGCATGATGATGGTAGGCCTCATTGAGAGTCCGAGCCCAAGCCCTCTAGCTCCGCGCAGCGATCGGCGCAATGCCGCAGAAACACCCCCAAGCTGGCAGGGTCCTGTTGCATGAACGCCTCGACCGTGGCGTCGCCCCGGCTGAACAACTCCACGTGCTGGAGGCGCTGGTCTAGCAGAGCAGAACACCCCCAGAGCATGTGCTCTGCGTCATCAACCTCGCCGCTGTCGCAGCGCTGACAGCTGCGCTGCTCGCGCGGCAAACCGGCCCACCGCCCTGTCTCCACCCGCAGAAGCTCACCTACATGTCCGCCCCCATCGAGGTGCTTGACACGTTCAGGTACCTGGGGGTTGACCTGCACAGCACGAAGCCATTTGCGTCGAGCGCAGCGGACCGGGCGGCGTCCGCCCGACGCGCCGCGCTCGCACTGCATAATCGCTGTCGTGATCTCAGGCTGCATGATCCTGCACTGCTCACGCATCTCTTTGATGCACTTGTGCGCCCGGTGATGCTGTACGGTGTGGAGACTTGGGGGCCTGGGGCGCTGTGTGGCAAGGCAAGCGGCATGGAGGCTTGTGAGAAAGTGCAGAGGAGCTTTTTGCGGGCTCTTCTTGGCGTGCGTGCAGGCACGCCCAAGGCGGCGCTACTCGGCGAGGCGGGCCGCTTTGAGGCGACGCACACAGCAGTGACGCTGATCTGCCGCTTCTGGAACCGGCTGGTGGACATGCCCGACACGCGGCTGACCAAGCAGGCCTTCCTCGAGAACGTCAGCATGGCCGGCCGCGGCGGCGGCATCCACTCGGCCTGCTGGGCAGCCCAGGTGGCCTCGTTCCTGGACTTCATGTCCCCCATTGTTGACGGTGTGCCGCAGCACATCGACCCTGACGCAGCCACAGCAGTGCTGCAGCGCCGACACTTTGAGTCGGTGAATGGTAGCGACGCCCGCAAGGTGCGCGAGTGGCTGCAGATTCGGGGCCCTCTGGCTTTTGGTGCCTACGAACCAGCTATGTATCTGCAGGCGGTGGCCTCCAGGACCGGCCGTGTTCGGCTGGCGCAGTTTCGCACCGGCTCCCATTGGCTGCGGGTGGAGACAGGGCGGTGGGCCGGTCTGCCGCGCGAGCAGCGCAGCTGTCAGCGCTGCGACAGCGGCGAGGTTGATGACGCAGAGCACATGCTCTGGGGGTGTTCTGCTCTGCTAGACCAGCGCCTCCAGCACGTGGAGCTGTTCAGCCGGGGCGACGCCACAGTCGAGGCGTTCATGCAGCAGGACCCTGCCAGCTTGGGGGTGTTTCTGCGGCATTGCGCCGATCGCTGCGCGGAGCTAGTGGGCTGGGGCTCGAGCTCTCAATGAGGCCTATCATCATCATGCTTTCGAGGCAGAGGGCACCTTGCTGTCGGGACTTTTGGGGCCGGCATGGGGGTAGATGGAGAGTTCATTCTCTGTGTTTGGTTTTCGGAGTGGTGTGCCATAGCGCTCGCGGAATCCTGCAATGGGAGCGGCTAGCTCAGATGCCGGGGGCACTTTAGGCATGTTGCGCAGTCAGACATCCCGTAGCCTTGGCAGGGGGAGGTTAGGCTTAGCAGGTGTTTTTCAGTCCTCGGCTGTTGTGTTTGGTCTGCTTCCACCAGCATGCAGGGCGCCTCACGGCGTTTCCAGTCCAAGCGAGCCAGAGAGCTCGGCGCTTTGCGCGCAACTGGCCTGTATGTTTGCACGGGGTTTACTGGGTTTACCCGCGGGTGCTGTGGCACATGACTCTATGACTGGACATGGTTGCCGATGTCGTTTTGGTCTGCTCGACGCCCTTTCCGTTTGTTCCCTCAGCATGTCGCTTGCTGTTGCGCATTCCGACCGCCTTCGGGCCTGTGATATAGTCAGCCACTTGACTGCACAGTATGTAACCAAGTCCAAGTCCAAGAAGGTGAGCGCCTTCGCAACCTACGATTGCTTTCTGCAACAGCAGTTTATTTTGCAGTGAATGTCACAGTTTGCTTATGTTATTAGATAAGCAAGATGTGTGTGAGCACTTCACGTAGCTGGCGGGCAATCTGGAACCTTCCCTGCCTCACAGGCGCCATTGCTGCGCCACCTGTTCCCGTGCCAGTAGTTCCTGCGGCCCAAGATCTGCTTCCTGTCGCCTTTGACCCGGCTGCTGAAACTGCCACATCTGTGATCGCGTTCGTTACGCCTACAGAGGTCACAGGGGCAAATCCGCCGCTCATGCGCTGCGAAACCTGCTCTGGGTCTACGACGTCCGAGGCCGCTGCATGGATACACCTGAAGGCGAGTAAGACAGGAAGGCTCAGGCGCTATTGAGGCCAGTGCCGTCTGAAGATCTGCTCTGCAGCTTGCGCGATTTGCCTCAGGCCAGTCCAAAGCCTGGTGTGTGCACAGTGTGTAGCGGCATTTGCTGGACTCTTGCTGTCGACACCACCTCTGCTTTTGATATGGTTGAATTGCTCTGACAGTGACCTGAGAGGGTTGGTGCAGTGCTTGCTGCACTACAGAGCCCACTGCTGTGACTTGTCTGTAGAGCGTGGAGCATGAGGAAGCATGCTGGCATGGCCACATTGTCTGCGGCGCCTGTGGCGTCGTGTCCGGCTTAGAGGAGGTGCTGCCGCACCGGCAGTCCTCGCAGCACAGCGCGCAGGTTGGTTCCATTTTGAAATTGCACACATGGGTGCTGCAGGCGGCCGACATCTTCGGTGGTCTCGGATGCCTGCTGGCAGTGTTTGGCGAGAAGGAGCTATATTGAGCTCCCTGTTGCATGGCAGAGCTGCTGGTGTGCAAAGCAAACCGTCCTGTGACGGATGGCCGGCCTAATTGCATGGCAGGTCGCCTGGCTGCGAGGCCGGCCATCCCAGAGCAGCACGAACCTTGCAGCTGCTCAGGTGCAGCAGGCAAGCGCACAAATACCACAGTCAGCACAGCCGCTCGTCGCCGCTGCCTCGGCTACCAGCGTGCGCGCCGGCCACCCAGTGGAGGCAAGACGCACAAACTCAAACGTAGTTGCCGCAGGCGGCCGCGGCATTCAGCCAGGGCCTGCAGCTTCAGCGCACAATCCCAGGCTGGCTGCCATGCCAGACTCATTTCGCCCGCCTCCACAGCCTGAGGTGTTCGACACAAGGCAGCAGACAGCGCAGGCCAAGGCAGCGGCGCAAGCAGCACTGCAGCACGCCCGCAGAGTGGTGAAGCTGCCCTCGCACCCAGCCGGGCGGCAGGGTCCGCCGCAAGCAGCAGGTGCCACCGCCAGTCCAGGCCAGCAGGACAGCGCACCTGGGCCGCACACACCACCGAATTCTGCCGCAGAAGCTGCGACTGCGCCAGCCTCGCGGGCCGCGGCAGAGAGCCCGGTCGGCGGCGCAGGTGCTCCCGACACTGCCGGGGCTGCCAAGACAGGGCGCAGCCGTGGCCGGGCGGGCGTCCGTGTACAGGCACGCAAGGCGGCAATGGCTCAGCAGCTAGCGAAAGAGCTGACGGAGTGCGGCATCTGCAGCTGGCACGGCACCACTGAGCATGAGGCCTCCAACCACTATCAGGTGGAGCAGCACTTTGATGGACGATTTAATTACTGATAAGCTTGCGAGCTGGCAGATCCCGCTTGCCGCATCAATGGAGCTGCCTTTCACGTACTCACAGCAGCTCTATGCCGTATGAAAGTGCGGCCAGCAACCCTACCCTAACCCTTGCAACAAATATGTTGAAGGTCCGACCGTCGCTGCACCGCTGAGCACGCAGCCTGAACTGAGCTACAGTCGCGCATGCATGATGCAGTAGCTTGTGCGTGGATGCACCAAATTGGGCGGGCAGCTCGTCTGTGGCGGCTGATGTAAATGCCGCTCTGTTGGTGCACGCAGAGAGCGAGGAGCACACAGCAGCATGCGCGGCAGCCGGACCGTCGGCCTGCACCGCCTGTGGGGTGCTGCCGGCGTCGCTGAGCGCCCTGGAGGCGCACCAGGTGGGGCGGCGGCATGCTGCCAGGGTCGCCTGGCTGCGGGAGCAGGCATGCCGGTCCAGGCCAGCTGCTGCAGCGCGGCCGCAGGCTGCAGGTGATATGCTGTCCGCACTCTCACTCACGATAATGCATAGATTCTTATTGATGCATCGAGATTACACCAATCCCACTCCTCGTGCCCTCTCTTTCGAGCCGTGTGAAAAATAGCGGTGCAGAGTAGTGGCAAGCGCCATGGTGCTGCTGGCGTCGGCAGCTTGAACGGTCTGATTCGTTCAATTAGCCCTGCAGGCGCAAAGGACACAGAGCAGCACTACTGCGAGCTGTGTGCAACAATCTTGAGACACGGCACGACATACTCGGTGCGATGCCCTGATAGACTCTGAGGTTTGTAGCCCTCGAAAAATATGCCCTCTGTATGTGTGTGGGGGCCTGGCGCCAGGTGCAGCTGCATTTCCAGCAGTTGCAATGTTTCAACAAACCGATTGGCGCCGGCACCAGGGCCTTTGTCAACTGGTGAATGTCTGAAACTGTGCGAAGACTGATGATTGAGTGATGCTGACGTGTAGCAACACGAGCAAAGTCGCAAACACCATGCGGAGGCAGGCAAGTTCAAGAAGCGCTACCCCAACACGCCGCTCCCGGGCTGGACCCTGGTGGGCGGTGCTGGCACAGCAGCGTCCGGGTCACGGCCGGCATCGAAGGCTGCTGCGAGCAGCGTCGGCAGGCACAGGCAGGCGCCTGCAGACCGCCAACGGGCGGCATCGCTATCACCTCCGCCAGGGCTGCTTGCCTCAGCCTGTCAGCGGCGCTGATGCTGCGGCACAGCTTAGACTTGGACTTGGACTTAATTACATACTGTGCAGTCAAGTGGCTGACTATAGCACAGGCCCGAAGGCGGTCGGAATGCGCAACAGCAAGCAACAAGCTGAGGGAACAAACGGAAAGGGCGTCGAGCAGATCAAAACGACATCGGCAACCATGTCCAGTCATAGAGTCATGTGCCACAGCACCCGCGGGTAAACCCAGTAAACCCCGTGCAGACATACAGGGCCAGTTGCGCGCAAAGCGCCGAGCTCTCTGGCTCGCTTGGACTGGAAACGCCGTGAGGCGCCCTGCATGCTGGTGGAAGCAGACCAAACACAACAGCCAAGGACTGAGAAACACCTGCTAAGCCTAACCTCCCCCTGCCAAGGCTACGGGATGTCTGACTGCGCAACATGCCTAAAGTGCCCCCGGCATCTGAGCTAGCCGCTCCCATCGCAGGAACGCCTCGACTGTGGCGTCGCCCCGGCTGAACAGCTCCACGTGCTGGAGGCGCTGGCGGCTCACCGTCAACGTTAAGAAGACGCAGGTGGTGGTTTACACCACCGCACGCGGCGCGGTGGCGGCGCCACAGCTCACCTACATGTCCGCCCCCATCGAGGTGCTTGACACGTTCAGGTACCTGGGGGTTGACCTGCACAGCACGAAGCCATTTGCTTCGAGCGCAGCGGACCGGGCGGCGTCCGCCCGACGCGCCGCGCTCGCACTGCATAATCGCTGTCGTGATCTCGGGCTGCATGATCCTGCACTGCTCATGCATCTTTTTGACGCACTTGTGCGCCCGGTGATGCTGTACGGTGTGGAGACTTGGGGGCCTGGGGCGCTGTGTGGCAAGGCCAGCGGCATGGAGGCTTGTGAGAAGAAAGTGCAGAGGAGCTTTTTGCGGGCTCTTCTTGGCGTGCGTGCAGGCACGCCCAAGGCGGCGCTACTCGGCGAGGCGGGCCGCTTTGAGGCGGCGCACACAGCAGTGACGCTGATCTGCCGCTTCTGGAACCGACTAGTGGACATGCCTGACGCGCGGCTGACCAAGCAGGCCTTCCTCGAGAACGTCAGCATGGCCGGCCGCGGCGGCGGCATCCACTCGGCCTGTTGGGCTGCCCAGGTGGCCTCGTTCCTGAACTTCATGTCCCCCATTGTCGACGGTGTGCCGCAGCACATCGACCCTGACGCAGCCACGGCGGTGCTGCAGCGCCGACACTTTCAGTCGGTGAATGGCAGCGACGCCCGCAAGGTACGCGAGTGGCTGCAGATTCGGGGCCCTCTGGCTTTTGGTGCCTACGAACAAGCTATGTATCTGCAGACGGTGGCCTCCAGGACCGGCCGCGTTCGGCTGGCGCAGTTTCGCACCGGCTCCCATTGGCTGCGGGTGGAGACAGGGCGGTGGGCCGGTCTGCCGCGCGAGCAGCGCAGCTGTCAGCGCTGCGACAGCGGCGAGGTTGATGACGCAGAGCATTTGCTCTGGGGGTGTTCTGCTCTGCTAGACCAGCGCCTCCAGCACGTGGAGCTGTTCAGCCGGGGCGACGCCACGGTCGAGGCGTTCATGCAACAGGACCCTGCCAGCTTGGAGGTGTTTCTGCGGCATTGCGCCGATCGCTGCGCGGAGCTAGAGGGCTTGGGCTCGGACTCTCAATGAGGCCTACCATCATCATGCTTTCGAGGCAGAGGGCACCTTGCTGTCGGGACTTTTGGAGTCGACATGGGGGTAGATGGCGATTTCATTTTCTGTGTTTGGGTTTCGGAGTGGTGTGCCATAGCGCTCGCGGAATCCTGCGATGGGAGCGGCTAGCTCAGGTGCCGGGGGCACTTTAGGCATGTTGCGCAGTCACACATCCCGCAGCCTTGGCAGCGGGAGGTCAGGCTTAGCGTGTGTTTTTCAGTCCTTGGCTTTTGTGTTTGGTCTGCTTCCACCAGCATGCAGGGCGCCTCACGGCGTTTCCGGTCCCAGCGAGCCAGAGAGCTCGGCGCCTTGTGCGCAACTGGTCCTGTATGTCTGCGCGGGGTTTACTGGGTTTACCCGCAGGTGCTATGGCACATGACTGTATGACTGGACATGGACTGGACATGGTTGCCGATGTCGTTTTGGTCTGCTCGACGCCCTTTCCGTTTGTTCCCTCAGCTTGTCGCTTGCTGTTGCGCATTCCGACCGCCTTCGGGCCTGTGCTATAGTCAGCCACTTGACTGCACAGTTTGTAACCAAGTCCAAGTCCAGCTGGTCTAGCAGAGCTGACTATAGCACAGGCCCGAAGGCGGTCGGAATGCGCAACAGCAAGCGACATGCTGAGGGAACAAACGGAAAGGGCGTCGAGCAGATCGAAACGACATCGGCAACCATGTCCAGTCATAGAGTCATGTGCCACAGCACCCGCGGGTAAACCCAGTAAACCCCGCGCAGACATACAGGGCCAGTTGCGCGCAAAGCGCCGAGCTCTCTGGCTCGCTTGGACAGGAAACGCCGTGAGGCGCCCTGCATGCTGGTGGAAGCAGACCAAACACAACAGCCAAGGACTGAAAAACACCTGCTAAGCCTAACCTCCCCCTGCCAAGGCTACGGGATGTCTGACTGCGCAACATGCCTAAAGTGCCCCCGGCATCTGAGCTAGCCGCTCCCATCGCAGGATTCCGCGAGCGCTATGGCACACCACTCCGAAACCCAAACCCAGAGAATGAAATTGCCATCTACCCCCATGCCGGCCCCGAAAGTCCCGACAGCAAGGTGCCCTCTGCCTCGAAAGCATGATGATGATAGGCCTCATTGAGAGCTCGCGCCCCAGCCCACTAGCTCCGCGCAGCGATCGGCGCAATGCCGCAGAAACACCCGCAAGCTGGCAGGGTCCTGCTGCATGAACGCCTCGACTGTGGCGTCGCCCCGGCTGTACAGCTCCACGTGCTGGAGGCGCTGGTCTAGCAGAGCAGAACACCCCCAGAGCATGTGCTCTGCGTCATCAAACTCGCCGCTGTCGCAGCGCTGACAGCTGCGCTGCTCGCGCGGCAGACCGGCCCACCGCCCTGTCTCCACCCGCAGCCAATGGGAGCCGGTGCGAAACTGCGCCAGCCGAACACGGCCGGTCCTGGAGGCCACCGCCTGCAGATACATAGCTGGTTCGTAGGCACCAAAAGCCAAGGGGCCCCGAATCTGCAGCCACTCACGTACCTTGCGGGCATCGCTGCCATTCACCCACTCAAAGTGTCGGCGCTGCAGCACCGCCGTGGCTGCGTCAGGCGCCATTCCACAAGACCTGCTGTGGCACAAACTGCAACGCATCGGGGTGCATGGGGACTTCTTGCGGGCGGTGCAGGCTTTGTATGCGGAGGTGCCCATGGGGGTGCAGTTTGCTGACGGCATGTCTGCCACGTTCGAGTCCCTGCTAGGTGTGAAACAGGGCTGCCCACTTTCTCCAACCCTGTTTGGCATCTTCATTGATGACTTCCAGGCTGAGCTCGAAGCCGGCTCCGCCGGCTTCGCCCTTCCCACACTGTCCGGCGTGCAGACGCCGGCACTCTTCTACGCGGACGACCTGGCACTGGTGTCCACCACCGTCGCCGGCCTGCAGGCGCAGCTGGACCTCTTGCAGGCCTTCAGCAAGCGTTGACGGCTCACCGTCAACGTCAAGAAGACGAAGGTGGTGGTGTACACCACCGCGCGCGGCGCGGTGGCGGCGCCACAGCTCACCTACATGTCCGCCCCCATCGAGGTGCTTGACACGTTCAGGTACCTGGGGGTTGACCTGCACAGCACGAAGCCATTTGCGTCGAGCGCAGCGGACCGGGCGGCGTCCGCCCGACGCGCCGCGCTCGCACTGCATAATCGCTGTCGTGATCTCGGGCTGCATGATCCTGCACTGCTCATGCATCTCTTTGAAGCACTTGTGCGCCCGGTGATGCTGTACGGTGTGGAGACTTGGGGGCCTGGGGCACTGTGTGGCAGGGCCAGCGGCATGGAGGCTTGTGAGAAAGTGCAGAGGAGCTTCTTGCGGGCTCTTCTTGGCGTGCGTGCAGGCACGCCCAAGGCGGCGCTGCTCGGCGAGGCGGGCTGCTTTGAGGCGACGCACACAGCAGTGACGCTGATCTGCCGCTTCTGGAACCGGCTGGTGGACATGCTCGACACGCGGCTCACCAAGCAGGCGTTCCTCGAGAACGTCAGCATGGCCGGCCGCGGCGGCGGCATCCACTCGGCCTGCTGGGCTGCCCAGGTGGCCTCGTTCCTGGACTTCATGGCCCCCATTGTTGACGGTGTGCCGCAGCACATCGACCCTGACGCAGCCACGGCGGTGCTGCAGCGCCGACACTTTCAGTCGGTGAATGGCAGCGACGCCCGCAAGGTACGCGAGTGGCTGCAGATTCGGGGCCCTCTGGCTTTTGGTGCCTACGAACCAGCTATGTATCTGCAGGCGGTGGCCTCCAGGACCGGCCGCGTTCGGCTGGCGCAGTTTCGCACCGGCTCCCATTGGCTGCGGGTGGAGACAGGGCGGTGGGCCGGTCTGCCGCGCGAGCAGCGCAGCTGTCAGCGCTGCGACAGCGGCGAGGTTGATGACGCAGAGCATATGCTCTGGGGGTGTTCTGCTCTGCTAGACCAGCGCCTCCAGCACGTGGAGCTGTTCAGCCGGGGCGACGCCACAGTCGAGGCGTTCATGCAGCAGGACCCTGCCAGCTTGCGGGTGTTTCTGCGGCATTGCGCCGATCGCTGCGCGGAGCTAGTGGGCTGGGGCTCGAGCTCTCAATGAGGCCTATCATCATCATGCTTTCGAGGCAGAGGGCACCTTGCTGTCGGGACTTTCGGGGTCGGCATGGGGTTAGATGGCGATTTCATTTTCTGTGTTTGGGTTTCGGAGTGGTGTGCCATAGCGCTCGCGGAATCCTGCGACGGGAGCGGCTAACTCAGATGCCGGGGGCACTTTAGGCATGTTGCGCAGTCAGACATCCCGCAGCCTTGGCAGCGGGAGGTTAGGCCTAGCAGGTGTTTTTCAGTCCTTGGCTTTTGTGTTTGGTCTGCTTCCACCAGCATGCAGGGCGCCTCACGGCGTTTCCGGTCCCAGCGAGCCAGAGAGCTCGGTGCCTTGTGCGCAACTGGTCCTGTACGTCTGCGCGGGGTTTACTGGGTTTACCCTGGGTGCTGTGGCACATGACTCTATGACTGGACATGGTTGCCGATGTCGTTTTGGTCTGCTCGACGCCCTTTCCGTTTGTTCCCTCAGCTTGTCGCTTGCTGTTGCGCATTCCGACCGCCTTTCGGGCCTGTGCTATAGTCAGCCACTTGACTGCACAGTTTGTAACCAAGTCCAAGTCCAAGCAGGTTACAAAAGGGGCGTTTCGGAGGGATCAACGACGGGGGAAAATTGAGGACTTTTGAATCCCCAACTATCCTCCCGGCTGTTCTACTGTCCCCGCAACTAAGGAAACGAGAACCAAAGTGCGAGCGGGTGGAATGCACTCAGGCGGGGTCGGCCAAGCAGCATGCACGCGACAGAAAAGGCACCTGGCTCGAGGGTCAGGCTGACAGGAAGTGTCCCAGTTTCGCTAGACAGTGGCTGTAGGGACCAGTGTCAATAGGCCAGGGCAAAATGTGTTGATCAATGCGGTGTGCTATGAACCTAACGGCCCCCTGAAAAGTATATCCTCCCGGCTGTGCTGGCCGGGGATGCTTGGCAGCCGACCTGCATGCGGCAAATCGCGCCTGCTTGTTTCAGCACATGTCACGAATGCTTCTGCAGTGATGTGCGAGTGCTTCCGGCGTTGAAACCAGGGTGGCACCGCACGGCGCACGCGTGCGCACGGCCGCACGGCTGTGAGCACTGCCGTGCGCACGTTGTCAGAGGCTGTCAGACAGTGATGTAATCCAGCTAGACAACAGTTGCCGACATGCTACTGCGGCTGCAGATGAGACGCAACTGCACATCACCGCCGTTTAACATGTTGCATACATCATCTCAACGCATAAGATATATGTACAGTGAGGTTGTATGCATTGTTCAGCCTATTATGGCCCAGCGCAGCCTGTTTCTTCATTCCCCTGGGGGATTAACACAAGCAGCCGTGCGAAAGTGCCGTTCCCTGCCGTGCGCGGTGCGCACGCGGTGCGCACGCGAGCGCACGGCCGCACGTCAGTGCAAAGTGACGTGCGGTGCAACCCTGAAGTTTCAACTTGAGACTTCACGTCGCGCCGACTCTCATGCACATCTTCATGATTTTCGCTTCACCCCGAGCCGTTAGTGTCCTGGAGCGTCCTGATTTGCTATCTGTACGAGTCCTGCGATCGTAATAGCACGAGCATGCCATGCCAGCTGCTGCATGCTGCGATGCGTCATCTGCTGTAGCCGTTTTCGCTAGAGGGTGCTGCCGTTTGCGCTACAGGGTTTCGGCATTCCTGGGCCGGCCTGATTAGCGACCTGGCTGGTCCCCTTTCGGCTGGCCCCTTTTAAGCACTCTGATCAACCTCGCGTCTCGCCCCTGGCGAACGCCCATTGTTAGTACTGGAAATAAAGGGACCAGATTTGCTCAGTCTAGGGTGAACTTTTCAGGCGAACACATCCGGTTGCATGACCTGTTCAAAGTGCTGACAACCTAAAAGTCGACCGAAGTCACACAGGCAGATGTCAATCCCGTGTCTGAAAGAGTGCCACTTGTGGTATGATCATCTAACGAACCGAGTCAACAAGAAAGCCCCTTGCTCTTGCATCAAATGAGGCTGAGCATGTTTGCGGTCAAAAATTGCCAAACCTCTCCAGGAATGGTTGGAAGATGGAAGCCGGATCCCAAGCATCTAAGGCAGATCGATGGACTGTTGGGCATCGCGTGGCGTGAGGCTTCGGGATCTGCGCAACACCGGACTCACAGAAGGCCCAGGACTGCGGTTGTACTGCAAGCTGCGGGAGCGGCGCGGCGCTGGGCTGAGGGATTGCCGCTGCGGAAGCGGGCTAGGGGAACGCTGCCGCGGGACGGGGCTGCGTGTCCGCCGCTGAGGCGGTGTTCGGCTGCTCCTGCGCCGCTCCCGAGGGCTGTGCGATCGCCGCGATGGCGGGCTGCGGCTGATGCGGCGGCGCGGCGGCGGGCTGCGTGGCCGCCGGGGTGGCGGGCTGCGGCTGTGCCGCCGTCGGGGGCTGCGCGAGCGCGACCGTCGCCGGGAGGTGTCCCTGTCCCGACTGTCTGTGCGGCCTATCGGCTCGTCCCGCCGCATCATGTCCCGCGGCGTCTTCCGGGACTGCTTGGAGTGCACTACCTGCAGGTGCAAAGACGGCCGGCACTAACGAGCCTGAGTTTTAAGTGGCCAACCTGATGCAATGAAATGCGGGGCTGAGGTCCTTGCAAGTTATGCATGCCGCCTCAGGGACCACAGGGCATGCCAGCAGATTTGTCACGACTCCCGATTGCTGACGACTTGCATCCCAACTCATGACTGACGAACGAGCAACGACAGTCTCAGGATAGCTAGTAAGATTGGCATCCTCACCGACACTTCCCGCCCATTGATAAGCTTGCCGTCCAGTCCGTGCACTGCATCATCGGCGTCTCTGGGATCTGCAAACTCGATGAAGCCGAAACCCCGGGCACGCCTGCAGGCAGCGTCATCTCCACGTTCTGGGCGGCGACATTCAATCTCACAATTGGCAGCTTGAGGCATCCAGATGTCACAAACCCCTACGTGGGAGAACATCTTCTTCTGCTGCCACCCGGCCGCTCCATTCACAATGGCCTTGTGGCCGTTTGGGCTGCTTGCTTGACGGCTAGTCACATCTCCGGAAGACAGGCTGGTCCATGTGGCAGGCCAGATGTGACCAAGCCATAGGCAAGAGCAGAGATGTGCGTCTAGGCAGGTGAGAATCTGCAAGTAGGCACTGCAGGTGCAAGAGTCCTACCCTGTGTAGTAGTCGCGAGGCAGGTATACGTCGCGAACATCGCCGTACTTTGCAAACTTGTCCCGAACCTCGTCAGGCCTGCACCCCGCGCATACAAGCAAGCTGACGGTGGCGGCAGCAGGGTGCGCAGCCGTTCTCATGATGATGCAGAACAACATGCACATCAGGGGGCTGGAGACGCTGGCAACGTCATAGCGTCTGCATGGCGTCTGCATGATGTCTGCCATGTGACTAATGCTCACTGCGCTACTGACGGAGGGCATGCAAAACTTTGACACTCACCCCATGTCCAGTGGCAGGTTCCGGCAGAGAAGTGACACGCCCGTACGCCCACCATCTCTGCCGTCACCGCTCATCGATGGAAGATCGGGGCAGCTCCTCCCGTCTCCAGTGGTTCCGGCACTAGATTGGGTGCAGCTCGCCGCCGATCCTCCAGATCACACAGCCGCGGGACGCGCTCCGACAGATGACTCGTCCCTTGCACTAGATCAGGTTGACTCACGCCTGCAACTTTACGGTCGATTGCCAGTCGGCAGTTGCCAAAATCAAATCAATGGATGTTCAATCAAAAAGGAAGCACGAAGTAGTTCATCTCCCGCTCCAAGACGTGCCAGGACGTGTTCGAGCAACTGAACCGCCTGGCGATGCGCACTTGCGACAAAAGCTCTGAAGCAAAACAAAACAGCCGCATCAAGAAGACCACAAAGACATCGTTGAGGTCCGGGGCGTCTGTCAATAAACTCTCGGCGTAGTGAACGATCTGCAGCCGTTTGGTTGTCAGACGATCACGAATTGAGGGGCTGTGCAGCGTTGCAGCGTTGAATCCCCAATACTGTCGATTAAGTTGCTTTTACTACGGACCTTTACCTTCCACACGTGCTGCCAGAGTGGCTGGCGGCACCTCGAACTTTGCTGCCACCTGTTCAGCAGGACGTGCCTGAACAGGGCGAGGATTCGCCGCTTGTATGCACTTGCTGCTGAAAGCGCCGAGCATTGACAGCTCTACCTGGTAAGTGTCATCGAGGTGCTTCGTCTGTCTGCCTGCATGCACACCCGGTTGTAGGTCAAGTTGCGCATTGATGCCAACGTGCGTTCTACCATCACCCAGCAGCACAAAGGCCTGGACATGTGAGGAGAGTCAGGTGGTCAATCTATACTGGTACACTGCAGAGCTCACCGCAGACGCTGCATACAAGGCGTCCATGCCGGCGCCGCCACCTTCACCAGTGTCAGCTGGCAGACTTGCCGATCTGCTGGCTGAAGAACACTTCAACATCCTGTATCTCCTGGCCATAATCATTCCAGTCTGCACAGCAATCATCGGTGAGGCGTCTGTTCTTTAGTGATCCAATAATGTGGACATTGTGGAGTACAACTCTGTGTTGCGTACTACCCATATTTCGTACTCTGCAACTGTCTAGCTTGACTCGTAGTTGCCCTTCCTGCAGGTTCTGGCTGTCTGTGGAGAGTACGGCAGCGCAGCATCAAGGATTTTCATAAGGCGATGGCTTTGAGGAATGCACAGGTACCTGCGCCTGAAGACGGACGGTCCACTGCATGCAGTACCAGGCTGCGCCTCAGATGCTGACGCTGAGATTCCTATCAGAGCAGATGCAGGAGATGGAGGAGCAGGAAGTCTCAACCATCATCACCAAGCCGTCAGGGGCATCGTCCTACCTGTTCACTACAAGGAGACCGTCAAGCAACACTCTGGGTGGTAGCGGTGCTGGCTTCTGGTCTCAGATCGGATCGGAGGCGCAGGCTGGGGATGTGGAGGATCCTGCAGCAGCGTCACTCCTCGCAAAGCCAGCCGGCCAGGCGCCGCTCAGCAGCACGGAAATCGAACTGCCGCGGCGCAAATCACGTGCTTCGGCTGGCGCCGCATCTCGCTAGGTGTTGCAAAGCAGCCCTGCGGGCCGCGGATACGTGGACACGTTGCGGAGTCATCGCCACAACAGGTCTGGAGCGATGTGTGCTCCAGCGCTGTGTATTATGCAGGCGACAGTAGCATTATGCCGCCCAAAAAAAGCCAAGAGTCTCTATCGGCGGCAAGCTGCAAAAGAAGGGTTTAGCGACCCGTGGATGAACTTCAGGTGCTTCGCCTGCTGCCGGCAAATTCTCAGCTGAGTAGCAAGTGAAATCGCTCGCATCCTCTGCTTGCGAAGTCTCTTTCAAGTGGTAGCGGCGATGTCTCTCGCGCGGCGAGACTGACTGCTGTTTGCTTCGCATCCACTTGTCGTCCTACTCAGCTCCGGCAGAATATGGCAGCGCCCCGATACTGACGTCGTCCAATTGATCGAAAGCTTCTGCAGCTATGCCGGGTGGCAGCGCCCCTGTGGGCGCGCCTGCGCCATGCGCCAGTCTGCACTCGAGGGCCAAAAATGCCGGAACAGGCAGCGCTAGAGCGCGGCGGCCCGCGCGCCGCACGGCACGGCAAACGCCCTCCAATAGCTTCAATGGGTCGGGATGTCAATCCGCACCAAGGAGCGTCGCCAGGCAGCAGGCCAACCAGTGGCAGCAAGAATGGCAGCTTGGCAGCCTTGCGCCCACACACAGCCGTCCGGCTTCCTGCGCGGCAGCGAAGGACGGCAGTGAGATCGAAGTCAGCAGCACGTGGCCCAGCAGCAGCGCCAGCACAGTCAGCAGGGAGCTCGCGAGCCGGCTAGCGGCGCCGTCCGCAGTGCAGCACAGCTCGGATGTGCAGCACACGCCTGCCGCGACGCCAGCTGTTGTGGAGACACCCGCAGCCACTGCCATGATGAGCGCCACTACTCGTGGTCGCAACGGCAGCGACAGCAACAGCGGCGGCGGCAACGGCGCCGCCACGCCGGCGCCGTCCGAGCGTCCGCCTCCAAACCAGCCCGTCGCTGGGCAGCGCGCCGGCCGCGAAGGCCGTGGCGAGCAGCAGCCGGACGAGCACGGAGTGGAACGCTGCGAGCACCCTCCAGAGAGCGGCATCGTGCCAGACGCACAGCTCAGTGAGGCGATGTCAGATGCGCGGGTAGCCAAGCCGCTGCACGCCATCACAACGGATGTGACGCTGTCCTCGCCACCGCGCATCAGGGGCGGCAGGAACCTGTTCCTGCCTTCCGAGAAGTCCCAGATCCGGGACTCGTGGCGCAAGATCATGCGATGGTCAAAGGTGCACCCCCGCTCGCCTGTAACATATGCAGAGCAGCCACAGACTCGCGCTCCCTTGCTCCTCCATGCCGGGCTGCCAATGCGCGCGTGCAGCCGCCAAGCCCTTTTCACGCCCAACAATGGCCTGTGCGCGCTCTTATACTGTGCCCTCCCATTCTTTCCACTCCAGGCCGAAGGCACGGCTGACCTGTCATCTGCAGGTGGTCAGCAAGGGCGACGGCTCAACGCTGGAGGCGACGCGTAAGGTGGTTGTCTTTGGCGGCGGCAGCTTTGGCACGGCGGTGGGCGCCGCACTGGCACGCCAGAAGGACGACTTGGACGTGACGCTGCTGCTGCGGGACCCGTACGTGTGCCAGGATATCAACACGCTGCACTGCAACCGCCGGTACCTGGAGGTGCATTCTTCGTAGCATCCTGTTGCAACAATTGGGTCTGGTCCTTGTCTGTGAGTGATGTTGCGGACACACACGCGCTGTCAATGGTGTCCATGCCGTCTGCAGTCTGTCTGCCCGCACAGCTGACCAGAGTGCTGCCCCACCGGCGAGGGCCCTGTGTGAGCAGACTTTACCTGCAACGTGCTTGCTGAGACGATTCTGACCATACGCATTTGGCCCCAGGACTTCACGTTGCCGGATAATGTGACTGCGACGACCAGCATGGCGGAGGCGATTGCAGACGCACAGTTTGCGGTGCATGCGGTGCCCGTGCAGCACAGCCGCCGCTTCTTGGATGGCATCAAGGTAGGGACATTTTCGGCCTGACATTCAGTGCCATGGAGCCCGGCACCCCTGCCATGCATGAGCGCCTGCACCAGCCGAGGTGGCAACTGGCCATGCGCCTCAGGCCTCCGGCGGCGGGCGCCCAGTGGTAATCGACACGCCATCCCGTGCTAATTCTCAAGCCTCCTCAAGGCCTTGCTCATGGACACGGCTCTGCGAATTCCCGTTGTGCACTTCCCTGTAGGACGTGCTGCCGCCGGACGTGACCATCATCAGCGTGAGCAAGGGACTGGAGGTGGCCACCGGGCAGATGATGTCGGAGATCATACCCTCCGCGCTGCAGCGCAAGCAGCCGGCGGTCTTCCTGTCGGGCCCCTCCTTCGCGCGCGAGGTCATGGAGCTCTGCCCCACCGTCGTGGTCGCCGCCAGCAAGGTGAGTGCCCCAATCAGCCCGGGTGAGGCCGCAAACGGGTGGACCCTCCTTCATCGCTGTGCATTGGAACATGCCGTGCCGAGGCTCGTGCGAGCGCTGTGCTGCCGTCCGCATCGTTGCCAGCAGGCCGGGAAGCACACTGCTGTGAGTAGACGGCATTGCTGCAAACCCATGAGGCTGTCGTGGGCGCACCCCGTACACCCGTCAGCGGCGGCATGCGTGCGCTGTTCCGTCAGGGTGGCGCCCTGCAGTTGGCAATGGCAGGCTTGCGCGCAGCTGCCGCAGCAAGGAGCCTGACTCCCTGCGACAGGGGGGTCGATGCGTCACAGCGCTGTCCCAGCTGCTCCATTAGATGAGATCCTGGAGGTGACACAACCCTGGACAGCCAGAGAGGCACTTTCCGGGAGATACCTCCACGCAAATCCTGCGCCCTCTCTGCATCTGCAGGACGTGAAGCTGGCGCGGAGCGTGCAGCAGCTGTTGGCGGGGCCGTACATGCGGGTCAACACCTCAACCGATGTGACCGGTGTGGAGATCTGCGGCGCGCTCAAAAACGTGCTGGCCATTGCCGCCGGCATCGTGCAGGGCCTGGAGCTGGGCAACAACGCGATGGCAGCCCTTCTGTCCCAGGTGGGACCTCAACAACTCGTGTACACCTGCCGAATCCTGCTGCCTGTTCCAGGTGTTTCATTCATCTCGAGCCCTGTGTGAAGTCCTGCAACACCTTCTGCGCAAGCCTCTGCGGCAGCCTTGCGCGCCGTCTGTGGCTGCGTGCAAGTGGCAAGCAGGCCGCAGGATGGCCGGGCAGACCCCGAGGCAGCGTCAGGCCGGGGGCCCGGTGGCGCTGCCGCGCTCATGCTTATCCTCAGCAGCGCACGAGGCAGGGCCTCTCTGAGTGGTGCCACGTCCACTGGCAGTGATGGCCCGCACTCGGAGGCGTGAACAGCACCTTGCCCGTGTTGGCCTGCACACCGTGCACCCTCACGCTGCTCCCTGCCTTCGGTGCTTGACCTTCTAACTTCACGACAACACCTTCTCGCCGCAGGGGTGCGCGGAGATCCGGTGGCTGGCGGAGAAGATGGGCGCCAAGCCCGAGACAGTCTCGGGGCTGTCCGGGCTGGGCGACATCATGCTGACCTGCTACGGCGCGCTGTCCCGCAACCGCGCCGTCGGCGTGCGCCTGGGCCAGGGCGAGGCACTGGAGGACATCCTCGCCAGCAGCTCCCAGGTGCGACTGTTTCTGTGGTGCCAGTTCACGAGTATCCAGCTCCACATTCATGTGGGGCTCGTGGGCGCCATCTTGCATGCTGCGCTGTCATCATCGGCGCTTTGGTCACCTGCCAATGTGCGGCCGGCGGCACATGCTGGCGCTGCGTGTGTTACCTCCGGTCCGCTGGTTGCACCGCATGCTGCAGCAGTGGCGCAATGTTGGATGCGGCATCTCTCGGGCAGGCCTGTGCGAGTCTGGGCAATGGGCTCCTACGTTCACTGCAAAGACAGCATCGCTGCTGGCTGGCTGGTCGAAATTTGCTTGGTCAAGGCCACAGCGCTGTTGCGAACGAGTGCCCTGGATGGTGGGCGTCACATCGAGCAGGACGGAGAAGGTTGTTTTGACAGCTGCTCTGCTGTCGTCTTCCATGTAGGTGGCTGAGGGCGTCAGCACAGCGGCTGCAGTTGTGGGTCTGGGCCGGAAGTACAGGGTGGCGCTGCCAGTTCTGACGGCGGTGGCCCAAGTTTTGGACGGCAACCTGAGCCCCAAGGAAGTGGTGTTCGAAATTATGAACTTGCCGCAGATAGACGAGAAATGAGGTGGGAGAGGAGTTACTCTGGCTGCCAGGCGTTCAATGGCCGATCTGTGTGAATTGCTTGCATGACTCCGCTCAGCACAATGCAGTTTTTTTGTTTGAATCAGGAAGAACAGCAGGGGCTGTTGAGAAGAGACGGCACACCATTGAAGCACATGTGGACGTGAGCATGTACTTCCGTTTATTTTGTGATATGACTGTGGCCAAGCTCGCGACATATCCTACAGCCAGAGATCTGTCGACCTACCTACTACGAATTCAGAGGGACTGCTGACTTTGTGAGGCCCAGACGCTGTCCAAGTTTGCAGCAGAGGCGCCGCAAACCTTGTGATTACAATACAGAAACGGCTGCGGGGGCTGCATGCAAGACGATCATCTGCCTGCTTGCGACCACCGCCGGCCATGTCGCTCTTGCTGTGGTCCAGACAGTCAGCCGTGCACCACGCCAACCGCTATGTGCTGCCGCCCGTCCTCGTCGACTGGATTCTCCACCAGCACTGTCGCAGTCGGCTTGCCGGGTTGCGCCTCTGACTGGGGCGCCGCATGTGGCGCTGTGGACTGGCTGACGGCTGTGATGCGATTGCAGACCGCGCACCTGCATGGCGGCACAAGGCACTGCTGCCTGAAGCACATCGATGTGCGAGCTGCACGAGTACCGAAAATCACCCTGGCGTGCAACTCGCAAACTGGACGGCCGTCAGCACAGACCAGCAAATGTAAGGCGGCCTGAGCAGCGAAACGTTCCGAGGCACCAGTCAAAGAATGTGGGCGGGGGCCTCACTTGACGGCATGAGCGCCATGTGCATACATGAGCGTGACCTGCACGCCAAGGAGCTGCTCAGGGACATACACCACGCGCACGCGTCTGTTGCTAAGTGCTGCAGTGTGACATGCAACAAGAACGTTGTACATGCCTTTGCATGGCCGCAAGCGCAGGGCGTCTCACCCGGCACCCGCTGCACACCATTTGGCCGACTTGGTTCGCCTGCAGGCGCAGTGACCAGGACTTTTAGGACAGGCCTGGCCTGGCCTGGCCGATTCAGCACGCCATGGCATCGCCGCTGGAGATGTGACTGCCGGGGGGCGTGAGCTCTGGACGCAATTCCTCAGCAACCCTCCAGAATGCGGCGCACCCAGAGGTGTCGCTCAAGGACGTCAGGGAGGGCAGGAACAGCGGATGCATGTTATATCACATGCACAGGTATGGGAGGCGGGGCACGCACCGCCGCCGCGGAGCTGATGGTGGAGCACACCGAGCACTGCACCTGGCGGGCGCCCCGCGGGTAGGTCAGCACCGTGCGGCACTGCATGTTGCTGCATGTTAGCTGCGCCTGTCCCTCTGCGGGGCGCAAAAGAGTCACGATCGGGTCGAGGCAGGGGGAACTTGGACACTGACGTTGGCATTCAAGAGTCATCAGGACGAACAACAGCGGTTGCGTTTTGCGGTTGCGTTTTGCGCAACAGCACGCGGATTTGGCCCCGTTTCATCAGCGGATGATGCAGTGATGCCCGTCCAAGGTGGAAGAACGCCATTCAGACAGCTTGGTACCTGAGTGCTGCGGCTGCGGTCGTACGGATGTGACATGGCCACAGCGTGCACACCGTACATTCTGAGCACCCTGTGCATTCGATGCAGGCCTTCCGTTACATCTTAATGAGCCAGATCTGATGCTGTCATTGCGGCTTAAAGGCGACCTGAAATCGAGCCAGCATGCAGGCCTGGCGCTTGCCTGGGCAAACATGAGTAGTGAAGAGCATCCGCCACAGACAAGCTGACCCTGCGGACCTGCAGGACGAAAGCAAACTAGGTTTAAGGATCGATGAGATCTGCGTCGGTCCTGTTTGTACTGCAAATGCTGATTGATGGCCTCATGCAGGTGCACGCAGCTACCCACAGGCCAAGGTCGAACCGAGTCGAGCACCTGGTGCATGATGGTAGTACGGGCCCTGCCACTGCATGCCCAGCTCGTTGCGGTGAGGCAGGAGTTGCGCAGGGCTGGTTCTCGTCGCCTCCGAAAGGGGCAAGTGTGTTGAGATTTGTCAGAAGGATATGGCTGCTGCCGCGGCCCAGGCACACGTCGCGAAAAAAGGGTGTCTAGTGGTTTCGCTTGCGGCATTAATTGCTGCAATGGAGCTGAGTGTGCCGCTGTGGCGCTGGCTGACTATGGTTACATAAACAGGGTGTCGGGCGATTCCCGCGCTGCGAGACCTGTCTGACAACAGCCGAGTACGGTTGTTCGAGCCACTCACGTTTGATTGGCAATGAGTGATCTGCGAACAACTGGCTGCTTACGGCGCAAACAGTTGACCGCGCAAATTTCCAGAACGGGTACGTAGCTCCCAGTCCTATGGTGTCCTATGGTGACCGACACACAGCAGCCAACATATAGATTCACGATGCGCAACAACCACGATCCACAAGTCAATGCCAAAATAGCGTCAGGCAAGCTCACAGCCTCATCGCCTGCGTTTCCAGAGGGACCAGGTACGCGAGGGGGTCACGAGTGACGCCGAGGTCAATGGCGCGCTGGAAAAAGGTAATGTAGTCGACTTCGTACTCTGCACAGTTCCATCAGCACCATGTATCAGTGCATTAGCGACATGTGAGCATGCGAACAGCAGGAGCGATGTCGACACTTGCACGGAGATGCCAGTAGAATGAGGCGGCTCTCATGAGCACAGTCACCAGCGCAGCGGCCCCCCTCGAGCAGCACACATGGCGGGGTATAGTCTGCGAACAGGGGCGGGGCGCTACGAACGCCTGAGGTGGCTGCAGCTGCAGGCTGCCCACAGGCAGCGACTGTCTTGCAGCCAGAGAGCCGACGCCAGGGGTATGCAACAAGCGACGCGCTTTACAAAACCATCTGAACCCACCTGTGCGTGTGACGGTCTTCTTGCTGCGGTCGTACTTTGTCTTCCAGCCGGTGAATGCCTGGTCCTCCGCCAGCCGGGCCTCCTCAGCCTCCTGGTCATCTGCTGCTCCCGTCCACAGCACATACGCCAGCCGCTCCCAGAACGGCGGCTTGCCGGTGCCGAAGCCGCCCTCCGGCTTGGTGTTGCCCAGCTTGAAGAACCAGTCCTGCGAAGTCGAAGGAGGGCTTCCCACAGTCAGGACGAGGGGCACTGCAACATTATGGACAGGACACATCCACTGGGTTCGACATCGACATCCAACATATCCCTCGCTGACGAACAGACCCTCGCGCCGCGCCGACCAGCAGGCCGCAGAGCGCTGACGCATGAAGAGGGCGAGGTCCTATGCCGTCACCGCACATGACACGCCCTCAAGGCAGACGAGCAGCTCCCGTCATGCACAAGCATGCACATGTGTGCCAGCCCAGACGGTGCCCAGAAGTCCACTGCCTGGTGGGGCTACGAGGCTTATTCAGGCAAGCCCAACTTTCTCACCTTGACCTCCTGCGGCGAGGCAGACGGTTGCAGCACGCGTCCCTCCGGGTCCGCGGACTCGGCGTCAGGCCGCCCGAGGGACACATCCCAGGCCGCGCCAAAGGCGTCAGAGATAGTCTCGCCGCCGCTTGCGACCGGCGCACGGCTGACCTTGATGTACGCCCACTTGAGCCGCGTGGCCACCCGCAGGCCCATCACCTCCAGGTCGGCGTAGCTGATTGGCGAGATGCCTGCCAGCGCAGGCGAAAAAGGCACCATCGGCGCATGGTTTCATTATCAACAGACCAAGCCGGAGATTGCGCATCAGACAGCGACATGCTCGCCATCACTGGGATGTAACAACCGATCCTGCAGTTTGCAACCCGGATAATTTATGATCTCTGCAACACGCAAAGCGGCACGGTCCGTACAATGCGCAGATTGGGACCACAATAGTTAGAGGCATAGCGTCCAGGTGTGTCATGGCGCTGGTCATGGCGGTGGAGCATACCAATCTTGGTGCTCTTGGCGTCGATGGCCTCTTTGGCCTTGCTCAGCTTGTCAAAGTACGCCTTGAGTCCTTTGTTCTCCGGGCGATCCAGCCTGCAGAGTTTGGGAAAACCTGTTCATGCACTCTCTGTGCATGCGGGCATGGATGTTGATGGTGGATGGCATGAGAGGGCAAGAGTGACGGACGCCATGCAAGGGCAGGGCAGCGTGATTAATCCACCAGCACGCAGAAGCCTTCAGCCGGCGCAGCGCCGAGGTCCACAGGCAGCGCTTACTCGAAGCGGATGGAGCCATTGAAGCCGCCGGTCTTGGTGGCAACATCGTACGTTCCGGCATCGTTCAACACGGCACGCGCCGCGGCGCCCGCATCGTCCTTCGTCAGCACCTTCTGCAGCTCCTCCACCACACGTGCCTGCAGCCGCAGCGACTCAGCTTCGAGGGCAGTGCAGAGTCAGGTCGTATGCGCTGAACCTGCGGCAACAATGGTCTGGCTGGTGCGCAAGCGCAGGCGGATGCAGCTGTGCAGTGTGTGCCCTGAGCCTCGGTGACCGCACCTGGAACGCCTTGCGCTGGTCGGCTTTTTGGAAGCCGCCGAGGTTCTCTACCTTGATCTGGCCGGCTGTCGCGGGCTGCGACACCCCAAAAGGTGCCGCCAACAGCAGTGCTCCTGCGCATCGTGTATGGCAGGGCTGAGCGTCTCTTCCGCTTTTGTGAAGATTGAAATGATACGTATGCTTCTGCAAGGACTGACGCCGGAACCAGGGTGTTGTACACCTGCAAGGAGGACGTTCCGCCGCTCCGTCGATGCGGGCTCCACCTCGCGGTTGGCTGTTGCTGTCGTCCTGGCCCGACTGCCCGCGTGTGACTGCTGAAACGGTCGGCGTTGCTGCAGCCTCACGTTCGGCCGGTCGCCCATGCGCACAGCCGATGAGGAATGCAGGGACGTCATGGCAAGCATGATTGAAATCAAGATATCAGACTAGAGGGTCGGATCCTGGAGTCGCAGCGCTGGCACTAGCAATTCACAATATCTGGGACAATCGTTCAACACTGCAACCTAGCTTTGCGACAGTCGCTGCTCTGCAAATCCACACGATAGGGTGTTCACAAAGGATGACAAAGGCGTGAGCAACCCGTGCCCAGATTCTCATGGCAGATGCACACTCCAGGCCTCGATGGTAAACCTGTCGGATCGATTGTCCAGTCGGTCTGCATTCGTGAGGCTGTCAAGCACACGCCGGACCAGACCTTGCAGGCAGAGCCTATCTCGAGTTGCGCTGCCAAAGTTCGGCCAAGAGCGTTGCTGCTAAGCCGCAGATCTGTACTGCATTCATTGCCAAGGCAGCAAAGCACCATCTGCTGGACAGCAGCGCAGGGGGAACTCACAGATTTGGGACCTTTCAGGCGCCGCGGCAGCGCCAGCGGCAGCATCAGCGGCAGCAGCGGCGCGCCGATGGTGCAGCTGGAGACCGACCCATTCTTGAACGAGCTGAACAAGCTCTTCGAGCGCAGCAAGGACGCAGGCAGCGTCAGCATCACCATGAAGCGCAGTGAGTAAATATCTGGACGCAGAGCCAAGTTGCCAAAACCGCAGTGCATGCAGAGCACTCACAGCGGTATCTTCTCTGAGTGCAGGCAACATGGTGTCGAAGAAACACAAGAAGTACAACGAGGTCAGACCACGAGGCAAACAGCCGAAGTGTTGATTTGGCAGCCTGCCCCTGCAGGCGTCCAAGCTATTGAGACTCCGCATGATGTGTGCGGCATGTGTGTCGCAGGCAGACGACTTCAAATGCCTCATACGTGCCACAGACGGCAAAAAGAAGCTGGCCACTACGGTAGGTCACAGAACTGCATTGCATCCCGACTGCTGCACTGTGAGCTTCTTCTCCTACACGGATTCCCTCAGTTGACCATTGCGAATTGCAGGTCGGGACAAAGGACCATATTAAGTTTCAGATGTCTTACGCCACCATCCTGAAGGTGAGCCTTTCGAATGCACGAGTCTGGTCTAGGCGTGTCATGGCATGCTCCATCAACTGACGCATGCCCGCAATGGCCGCAGGCGCACACAGGGGCATTGAAGCGGAGAGAAAAGGTCAAGGCTGCGAAGAAGCCCATCGCTTGAAATTGCTCAGGACGTGGGCAACCCTCTGCTACAGACAGGATTAACGTAAGGGCAGAGAGGAGAGGTTGGAGTGGAGCAGGGGTGGAAAGCAGATTATGCTGCATATCGTGCTGTGTGTGTCTGGCGGCACGATGTTTACCTAGGTAGTATCGCAAGTGATGATTGATCAACTGACGAACACGAGCAATCCAAGGTCAAGCGCTACGAAGCTTGGAAAGCATGCCGTCTGCTAAGTTGATTCACTGCTGTGCGTTGTCAGCCTGCCAGGCTGCTAGCCGCTCCTGCATCTGCCGCATCCTCTCTGCCTTGGCCGCTGCCTCTGCTACCTTCTCGTCGTCGCTGCAACTCACAACAGAGCCTGCGAATTAATATCGTCGGTCCGATAAGAGCAGATGTCGAGATACCCCATCGCTGATGAATTGGAGAATGAGGACTTTGGTGACACACCTGTTGTCTGCCTGCTGTTCGGCCTTCTTTGCAGCGGCCACGCTGGGCGCCTGCCCCGGCAGAAAGTCCCGCTGCAGGAAGGGTACCTCGACGACATCGCCTTCGACGCCATTCACCTGGACCCGCTTGCCCTCCAGCTGAATCTGAGCACCCCTGCTGCGGCAGCGCAGGTACGCCAGGGCGAAGGCCTCGCCGCCCGGCCCCGTCACCACGCTGCTGACCTTGCCAATGGTGCTGCCGTCTGGGCATGGGCGATAAACGGTCAGATAGCCAGCAACTTGACCAACCTTCGCCGCATCAAATGGGAGTGCACGGTGGGCATGGTTCATACTTCTGGAAACACACCTTCAGTGACGGTGTCGCCACGGGCTGCCGGTGCTGAGAGGCGCACACCGATCAGCTGCTTGGCAATGCCCTTCATGTGCACCTGGCACCAGAGCAGTCCAAATTATTGGCACCAGTGCCGCGATGCGCCAGCACCGACAGTCAGAGGGCACATCATAGCCTTGAGTAGAGATGTCCACCTTTGCGAGGGTCTCCTGCCCGATATAGCAGCCCTTGGCGAGGCTTATGGCGCCATGCAGGCCTGCCTCCAGCGGTGTCACCTCTTCTGTGAGTTCCACCCCGACCTGCTATGCAGCGGCACCTTTGGGACAGCCTGTCGGGAGGCATTCGTAGATAGAAACATGATCAGCGCAGTGCACGTTGTCAAACCCACCTGCGGCCGCCCGGCCCTTGTGCATGCCTGCTGCCAGGCACGGTCGCCCATCGCCACTGCGCCCTGCACAGACACCAAGGCAAGAAATGAGCACACACACAAACATGCAGCTGGGCGACTCACGCGCTACGAAGCCGGCTTCTGTCAGAGCCTTCCAAGGAAATCCAACAACCCGCGTCTTGTGTGCCAAACAGCCGGTTTACCTTGACAGACAGGCTCCTCCAGAGTTCGCCGGCGACTGCCTCGTCGGCGATGAAAGTGAAGTCTGGCCTGCCGAGCGTGCTGGTGGCGGCCACGATCACAGGGCTGCCGCCGCACTGCAGCAGCATGTGCCGCCCCGGCCGCATGGCGGCGGCGTCGGCGGCACCGAGCGCCTTGAGCACATCTGGCGCCGTCGGCCCGGCCAGCGTGAGCATCGCTGTACGGGGCGCAACGTCCATCAACTCCACCTGCCGGCCACGAAGCACGGCCGTGGTGAAAGTTCAGTTTTTGTGAGGCATGCCAGGCTCCTCAGAGAGTCGTGCACTAAGAAGCCACAGGCACCTGGTTGAGCGTCGCTGAACATGCTGTTTGCACAGGGGAGGCAGCAGCAATTGAGGCGACTTTGCTCTCAACAGGAGGCACCTTGTCGCCGTAGAGGATGAATTTGTCCAGCCGCGTCATCAGCGTCTGTGTCATTCCCGGGCTGCAGATCAGCAGGATGCCGCTGGGCTGCACGAGGCATGTGGCCAGGTCCACACAGCGTCCCTGTATGACACATGCGCACGATATTGAAGTTTTCCCAGAAAGGACTGCCAGTGATGCACAGTGCATCTTACGCAGCATCAGATGCACCAGCTCACCTGTGCTGTCACAAATACAGTGTCGCAGCCCTCGCCGGGCGAAAGTGATGTGATGTCCGCCGTGCTCTGGCCGTGCAGGAAGCTGGCCCTGTCATCCCCGCTGACGCGTATCCGGCCCCAGTGCGACCTGTCAGCAACAGATCATCAGCTAAAGGACGTACAGGAGTCACAGTGCACCGTTGAGCGGCCATTAAGCATATGTTTTAGGGTTATTTCGACAGTTATTTCGGCAGTGCGATCTATGATGACCACCTGTCCACGATGACCGCGCCCCTCTCCAGCGTCCAGGCGGCGTCTTCGTCGTTGTCAAACGTTTGAGGCACGCCCTCGTCCTGCATCATGCAAAGCAATTTGAGAGGGCCGACAGGCAGCTGAGCAATGTGCCGCCGCTGCCGGCATGCACTACAACTTTGTCGCTGATACATATATCTGGAGACGCTGCATCCGCTCACCGAGAACTCCGTGCACCCCGCGTCGACTTCATACGACCGCAGATCGGCGTCCACATCTGGGGCTTCCAAATCCAGCATGTCCAGTTCCGCAGCGCGCGCAGGTCGGCACGGTTCTCTGGTGTGGAGAAGCCGGACTGCTCGTCTGCAATCCGGAAAAATATTAAAGACCTTCAATCCCGAAAGGTTGTGGCACTGATCAGTGCTGTGAGAGGCATGACGAGCCGACCTTGCCGCGGGCATGCGCCTGGGGTGGTGCTGGCATGGCAGACATGCGCTGCATCTGCGTGCGGTGAAGCCAGCAGAACTGAGTGCGGGATGAGTGCAGATCTGAAGCATGTTGACGACGTTTTTCAACGGCAGAGTCCTGCGTCGAACGTGGGATTTCTGGCTTGCAATGGGATGAGCTACAAGTCAAACCCTGAAGAGGATCTGTACATCGACTGCTGGCGACGACTGCATGCAAACCTGAGAGGAGAAACTGCAACGCGTACTTGTGAGAAGAAAGGAGCACAACTGCTTGATTTCAATGCATGCAGAACTGCAGAGGCCCTGTGGCAAATGCGCAGCACAGCACAAGTGGCCTCAGTGCACGCTCAGGGGTAGATGTTGCGCCTTGTTGCGAGAAGGGGGAATGAGAAGGAGGTATTATATGACACCTCTGCAGATAAAAGTATTGTGGAGTTGTGCATTGTACCGCGGCGCGGTTACAAAGAGTCTGACGACAGTGTGCTCAACTGCGGTGTCGTATTTCAAAACAGACACAAGGATTTGTGGACAAACTAAAACCACGGCATGCAGACCTACAGACGCACCTACACCAAGTCCAGTTCGGGTTATGACGGAGCGGGCAATGCACCTGGACTATTGCCCTTCCTGGCGCCCACAGCCAGCACACTGCGGCTCGGGCTGGCGCTCATCACGGCCAGGGCAGTGATGCGCCGCCGCAGATGGCAAAAACCACACAGCGAAAGGCCCGCAACGCCTGGAGGCCGGCCGCGCTGCGCTCAAAGCCGCCGCCGATCGTGCCGCCGCTGCTCGAGCCTGCCTGATCGGGCACACAGGGTGGGGGCCGCCCAGCTGAGGTGGGCGACCGGGACATCATCAGCAGCTTTTGGGGGGCGGCACTGGCTGTGGGGGCGGACGCACGAGCCGCCAGGGCTCGGCGGGCAGTCTGCCATCAGCGGGCGTGCCGCAAGGCTGGCTCCCTCCGCACTCCACACACCACTGGCAGCTCGCCCCTCCGCGCACACACACACAGCTCCCACACAGAGGGACAGGATCAGGCATGCAGGGTTATCAAGAAGCACAGGGCAGCAGCTGGGTATGGCTGCGGGGCCCGGCGCCGGCAGAGCGTCACGCAGCTGCAGCGCCTGCAGTGCCGCCGTGCCGGCATCACGAAACCTCGGAGCTGACGCGGGTCAGGAAATCTGTCAGGTCGAGGTTTTCATCGCCGTGCGCGACAGCAGTGGCCTCCTGCACCGTGTGCAACTGCCCGGCGCTGGCCTTGCAGTCCAACATCGGGACGGCGCTCACCTCGCCTGTGCAGCAGTCACATCTCTCAGGCCACTTTTGTCAGTATAGGCGCGGGCACATAGGCCACGTGGATTGCGCATGGATGCATCATAGTTTCACTCTGCTTGCAAACGAGCAGAGCAGCCGAATCCATCGAGGCATCTGCAGGGGCCGCATGGCTTCGAAGGCCTTACCTGCTGTTGCGTCGTTGACGACGGCGCCATGCGCCTGCAGCCACTGAACACATACCTGCACGCCGGCTGCCTCGTCCTCCTGCGCATTGGTCAGCAGTGCGATCTACGCAGAACTCTTGAAAGTATGGAAGGCATGCAATTTGAGATAGCAGATGGTCAGGTTGAGTGATGGAGCTAGTACAATGGCGCCGCGGCAACAATACGTGACTTCTCAAGATGACAGGGGCCCGGAACATACAGGCAGCCACGAGGTGAAGGCAGCCAAACGGGCAGCTTTGCAGCGCCCACCTCTGGCCGGTGCCGGCCAGGGAAGACGGCCGCGGAGCAGCCCGGCAGCACCTTTAGCGCCGCGGCTTCCCCCTCCTCCGCCCGCCCGCCGGCGCCGCTGGTGCCGGCGCCGCCGGTGGCGGCTCCCTTTCGGGGCGAGAAGCCCAGCAGCCGCGCCACGAAGTCCACGGCGACGACCGGCTTAAAGGCTCGCACGAGGGTGTTGAGCGCGCGCCAGCGCACCACCGCCACGAACATGTCCAGCAGCGCCCGACCCATTCCCGACGCCGTGGCATACAGTCGGAAGAAAGCTGCATAGTCGTCGGTGTACACCGTCTGCCGCACCGCCAGCGCGTGCGCCACCGCCGGCTGCGCCGCCATCTGCAGGGTCGAACAAAGCGGACGGTTAAGTCCCTTTCTCACGAGGTCTCTGTCCTGCTGCACAGGTGGTCGGTCATTGCTTATGACGATGCACCATGCACCACAGGCGGCCAACCGGATATAGTTGACGAATGGGCAGTGGGCAACAGGCATGTATGCCACCGGAAATAACAGCTGCAAGGGTGCTCGGCATGACATCATTGTCCAGGGGCGAACTGCAGCATGGCCAGAACTGTATGGCAGCAAAACGCACCTCTGCAGTCACCAGGCGCAGCGCAGACAGCAGCGCTGAGGTCTCGCCGCCGCGCGCATGCACCGTCTGGTACAGCACCCGGTATGCCAAAAATTCCGCCGATGCCGCATGCGGCACTGCCTGCACACAGCAGCAGACGACAAAGTAAGCAGCTGACTTTCAGGTTGCGAGGGGCTGCCCGCTACTGAATGCATGCCGTCGTATGTGCCCTAAGCCACGTCCCAAAGTACAGTCGGCTGCTGAAAGGGGGTGTCTTCTTGATGGAGAAGACTTCCCACGTTGCCAGCGCCACATGCCTCACAGCTCAGATCGCGACCAGTTGACAGTCGGATTGTAAACGCACAAATGGCCACACCTCCAGGGCGAGAGCATTGAGCTGCGTCTGGCACTGGTTGTACTCGGAGACATCGCCGTACTCTAAGGCCGCCCGCGCATGCGCCTCATAGATGCGCACTGCCAGCTCGTTGCGCAGGTGCTGTACCGTGCAGTCCTGCCGCATCCCCTGCGCATTTGGCCCGACAGTTCATCAGCAACATTGCGGCGCTGAGGGTGCGGATCCGGGTATCTGTGGACGCACAGCGCAGACTTCATGGACACAGGCCATCCTCCTCGAGGGCAGGAGGCAGTAGACATTGCCCTGATGGGGACTCTGCTGAGCCGGCGCCGGTGCAGGGCCCGGCTTACAACGGTGCAGGGCCCGGCTTATAAGGTAGCCCTATGCTGCGGAGCAAGGAGATGCATCATTGGAGCAAACATATCGTAATACTAGATGTTGAAGGAGCCCATTACCTTGAACTGGTCCAGCACGTAGAGGTACTTCGTCTGCCCGCCGCGGATGAGGCGCAGCAGGCGGTCCAGGGCTGCCGCCAGCACCGGCTCCGGCCGCACAGTGGCGGGGTCCGGCGCGGACGTCAGCCGAAAGTAGCTCTTCTCCAGCTGCTGACTTGTGCCCTGTGCACAACAAACCCACGAACCACATCAAGTTTTGCTTTCGCAGCATGGCACGCAAGCTGCGCGAATGGATCAGTCTAGCGCAGCAGAACAGGTCATTTTTCTGGCATGCCGCTTCCTCCGTCGGGGCACATGTCAGTGGGAGGTCCTGCAGCACTGACTGCAAGGCTTGCTTGTGGTTCACGTGCCAGGGTCCAGCTATACAATCAATGTACGGCTTGCACTAGCACGGGCTCACGGCCTGTTGCCAGGCAATCACTCAAGATTCTCAGGGAAACTGGTTCTGTCAATGTCACAGACCTTGATGGTGAACTGCTCCAGGTCGATCTCCTCGTTGTAGTCGTCGGCGCCAGCAGCGGCCATCGCCATGATGAGGTCGCGGCGCGTGGGGCCATCGCGCCCGCCGCCGCCGCCCGCGGCGCCGCTCAGCAGGTTCTCTGCGTGGCCGCTGCCGAAGCGCCCAGCGCGCCTCGCCCGCCGCCGTTCCTCCGCGGTGCTCAGCGGTGGGTGGTTGCCGCCGTGCTGCTTCCTGCTGCCGTATTGCTTCCTGCTGCCGCCGCGGTCGTCAGAGTCGCTGGAGTCCGAGCTCGACGGCGACCGCACATATTTGTTGGTCCTGCCCTTACCCTTGCCCTGCGTGATCCCATGTGATCGTGGCATGGCATCTGACGAAGCACGGCGCGGACACCCTGATGACTGTCTGGATATGGAACACAGCTTCTTGGGGGCAGCCAGGTCTCATTGTGACGCTTCTCCGCTAAATGTGACAAATCGATCGAATGTAGACGGGACAAGCAGCGGTGACTTGAGAACCACAAAGGCGAGGTCGGCAGCACCTTGACAAGGGAGGAGATGGTGCACAGCAGCGGCGCACGCACCTGGAGCCTCTGCCGCTTCCGCTCCTGCTGGTCCTGGTGCCAGTCAGGCGGCTCCCGCGCATCCGGCACCGGCATCGGGATGCCCTTAGCTGCAGCGCCCGCCCACGGCTCCGGCCCCCGCCGCACCAGGTCCCACCGGCTGCGCTTCCCTGGCGAGCCTGCGCTGGGTGCACCAGTGTGAGGACCCCGAAGCCTGCAGATGTGCGCAGGGGCCGGCAAGGTGCGCGTCGACTGCAGGATGCCAGGGCGGGACCGACGCCGCGCGCAGAGCAGCATGGCACGGCTTGAAGGAGAGGAGGCAACAGGTGCGCACCGCTCTGCAGGCTGTTGACGGCGCCCGCCGGCCCGGCGCCAACGCCCCCAAGCGTGCCAAGGCTGGGCAGCGGCAGCGTATCCCAGTTGGTCATCCACAGCTCGCCCTTCGCGGAGGCAGCGTCTATGACCGCCTTGAGTGCCGGCGTCATGACGCGCTTTTGCTCCGGCAATTTCGCCGCCAGAAAAGCCCGCTCCACGTACGCCCGCATCGCGGGCGGGAATTGCGATGACTTCACCGCAGGCGGTGTGGTGGGCTTGTCGGCCACCTAGAAGCCAGTCGCAATGTCAGCACTTCGGACGTGGCCGCAGGCTGCATTTTGAAGAGTGCAAGCATCAGAAACTCGAGCAATGCAGCAGGTGCACGGCGGGCCGGGTTCATATGCAGTGTGAAGCGGTGGCTGCTACTCGTGACCAAAGGCACATGGCGTACATGCATGTGTGATGGGTGATGCCCAGATCGAGCTTTCACCTTGACATAGGCGGGCGAGCTGGCAGCCGCAAAGGCATTTCTGCCGCCCAGCTTGAGCCGGCTGGGCTGCGGCTGGATGCTGAAAGACTTTGCAATGCCCGGCTTGGCAGCGCCGGCGCTAGTGTTCTGTGCCTGCATCGCGCTGGCGACCTTGGCGGCCGCCTTCTGCCATGGCGCGGCATTGCTGCTCACGGGCGGCTGGGCTGCTGCCGCTGCTGCCGGAGCCTGCGCAGGCGGCAGAGCAGGCGCGGCAGGCGGCGCGGCGGGCAACGCGACTGTGCCATAAACCTGTGCCTGGTAGCTGCGGCGGCACGCAAGTCGTAGGAACTCAGTGCATGCAACATGTAGGGACTCAGCTCGTCCAAAATACGAAATTCTGTCTTGTGTCACATCAGCCAAGGGACCGCAAGCAATAGCTACAGGTGAACGAGGTCGACTTGGCTCCAGCTAGTCTTGCAAATCTCCGAATGGTAAGAATGGTCCCAACCTGGGGTATGCAGCGGACTGCTGAGGCGCCGCATATCCAGGCCAGTGCTGCTGCGGCGGCTGCGGCGGTTGTGGCTGTTGTGGCGGCGCCTGCGGCGGCGCCGTGCCGTATGCGCCGTAGTACGCATTGTACTGCTGGTAGTACGCTGCATATGCGGCCGGATCGTATTGTGCATACCCGTTGTGTGCCGTTGGCGCCTGCGGTGCGCATCGGGAGGTTGGAGGTTGTTTCAGCGCATCACTGGATGCAGCAGGACCGGGTCGGCATGAGCGAATCCAGCAGCTGAGAGCTGAGGAACCTAAAGGAAAGCGGCAGGTTCTGTCGATACTTTGTAGCAGGGTGGGACCCAGAGCACCTGAGGCGCGGCAGGGTCTCCTGGCGGAGGAGCTGGAGGGGCTGCGGCGCCATCGGGCTCGGGCGGCGGCCCTGGCGGGAGCGGCGGCGCCTCCGGCGCCTCAGTCGAGCTGATTGGCGGTGCAGCGTAGCCGGCTGTCTGTTGCTGGTGCTGGTGCTGCTGCGGATGTTGGTAGTACTGAGCAAAGTACGCCTGCTGCTGCTGCTGATACTGCTGCTGGTACCACTGCGAAGGTGCAGGAAATGCTTAGCATGGATACACAGACGAGTCAACAATAGAGGCTCTATGCGAATGCCGTTGCTCGGTCTGAGGCAGTTACCTGCTGGTGAGCGGCCGCGGCCGCCGCTGCGTCAGCCATCGCAGCAACGCCCGAGGTCGCTCGTTTCCAGAATGTGGAACAATGACGCCCAACAAAGCAAACTCTGGACTGGCGCACCACATCTGCACATGTCAGGCCTCAAGGGAGATGAAGTGGTTGCTGGCGGAATTTTCCGCAATCGAAACTGCAGTCCCCTGTCATGTGACACCTAAGCAGAGATCTTGCAGGTGCAGCGGATATGGAAGTGCGTGTTGTGCAACGCTGCGCACAAATTTGCAGACTTGAAGCCCAGGCATATCGCTGCTAGTGTGATGCGCACGGCTGCACGGCTTTCTGGGTCGACCGGTGGCACCCATCGCGACCTGGTCCCCGACAGGTTCGAGTGGATTCTGTGTTGCAGGATTCTGCCACGCCGGACCAGCAGCAGGCACGTCGTGCACGCGCAGCAGCGAGCTTCCAGCAAAAGGCAGCCGAAGGACCCCGGGCAATTCAAGGACTTTGACGAAATCAGGTCTCGGCTGCATGGAGAGACAGCGGCTTCGGGCTTTGTGTCGGGTATCATCAACACGCTGAGCAGCAGCGCATTCGGCAGGACATCCAGGTGTGCCGCCTCCAGCAGCGCTCTGGCTTTCGGAACCACCCTGCAAAGCAGCTTGGCCTAATGATTGTGAACAAGGTGGCGCGCCTTCGTCATGACTTGTACACTCATGCTCCACCTGCTGCATTGCAGCGGGGCGTCAGAGGGGCACCGTGACATCGCCGGCCGTGTCTATCGCTGGTTCCTGGACCGACAGCAGGCAGACACGCTGCAGAGCGGCGTCGAGCTGCGCCCGGGCTTCTCGGAGCATGCGCGCAGCTCAGACAGCTCGCACACGGAGCCCTGGCAAGCACACTCACCAGATGCGGCGGCCGGGCCAGCAGCAACCGGCCTGCGCGGCGTCCAAGTGTGCTCATTGACCAGTGAAACTATTGTCGCACTGAGGGATCGGTTGACCTATGATGATGCGGTCACAGGCCTGCATCTGCTGAGAGCCCGTTCGTGCGTTGTGTTTGAACAGGTGGTGTTTCAGTGCTCAGAGGATGCGGCAGCGGCAATGGCAAAACGATACCCGGCCTTGGCCGACATGTCGGCGATGCAGCTGCAGTCTGTACTCGTCGCCATGAAGGTGCGGCCCCATGCAGGCCACCTTCACCGTAAAGGCTTGAGCTGAATGGGTTGTTGCGCCTCAGCCCACAACTCGTGCCGAGCAACTCAGAATGAAGCCTGCGTGGCGTCACTTCTGAGATCCCACAAAACGTTAGCCAATGCTCCTTGTCGACAATGGCGGCAATGCAGGGCGTATTGCCGGGCGTGGATGTCTCAGAACTCGTGCAGCTGCACCCGCGGGCGTTCCTTGACCCGCCGCAGCCGGAAATGATTGCGCGGCTGGCAGAGGTGAACGACCTGCTGCGGGCGGAGCTGGACGGCGCTGACATCGATAGGATGCTGACGGAGGACCCGCTGCTGCTGACGCAAAACCCTGCATCCTTGTCGAAAGGTGACGAAACAAAAATCAGAGCACACACACCTGTTCACGGCTCATGCATGGCAGTGCTGAGCCTGCACCTGCACCCTGAGACACGGCCTTTGCATGCTGCAGGGCTCGAAGAGTTGCATAAGCTCTGGGAAGTGGACGCTGCGGCGCTGGCTGACAGCGATCCATGGAAGCTGGCGCTAGCTGTGCGTGCGCTGAGTCCCGTCGGGCCACCACGACGATTTTGAGCCATGGAAGGGCGGACGGACCCATGTATCATACGAAAGGAGGTAGACACGCGACAATATGAGGGTCGCAGCGTGAGGATGAGCAAACGAGCATACAGATGCCGTGTGTTTGGCAGGCGCAAACTATGCTGTTACTGTGCACCGTTGCCGTGGTTCCTGTTGGATTTGTTACTGGTCAAGTTCTGTTTTGGTCCACCTCTTGTTCAAGACTGTTAGACATTTAACATCGAAGTGCACGAATACATGTGATCTGTAACCCTGGCCCCGCTCTTGGACGAGGGCTCTGTCTGCTGTACCCACTTGGTCACCTCATCGCAGCTCACCAATTGCCTCCTAAAAGAAGCGGACCTGCGCAATGATCGTGGAGCGCGCATGAACTATGGCGAACGACCTTGCAGCGGGTGCGGTTGATGCTGCGCCCAACGCAACTTCAAGTCACGGCAAGGGCCATAGGTTGGCCCAGACTATAAACATATCGCCTCACCTTGAAGACGATGATCGACACCAGGTTCGCCACGATTATGAGGCCGACCTGCAGCAGCGACAGTGAACTCAGTGTTACATCTGGAGGCAGCAAGTATCACAGTTGCACCAACAACTAGAAAAGGCTAGCAGACACTGCAGACGTAGGCAAGCATTGTTGCGGTTGTGAACACTATTTAGCTTTGGTGATAGCGCACCGTGATGAAGGCGAAATCCGAGAGCTGCAGCCACCCACAAGCGACGTTAGCAAGGCTCTTGACGCAACAATGCTCTACAATTCAAACACTTTTCTGGCTAGCCATCGCACCTTGGCCCTTGGGTTGACCTTCGACCTGCGCGAGTAATAGTTGCAAGATGGTCAGGGTGAAAGTTGCAAGTTAAACGCCAAAAGCTTAAGCGCAACCACCCTCCTAAAGCGAGCTACATGGGCGCCAACACAATCCTCAAAGCATTGGCGCACCTGTACAGGCTGAAGATGCCGTAGAGGAGGAGCGGCGACAGGACGAGCAGGAATTCGACAGGCGACGGCGCTTTTGATGTGTTTTCTGTCACGATCTCTGTCGCTGTCTGCACCACCGCATCCGCCTGCTTGGCGCCCACGCTTCCGTTGAGCGGCTCTGCGAGTGCCTGAGCTGCCAGCGTCAGCGGCGCACCCGCCGCCAGTAGTGCACCCGCGAGCCAGGCCTGCAGCAATCAGTGTGTCGGCCTTGTCGCTGCTCTCATCGAACAGCCCTGGGGACACGAGGCGCTGGTCTTGCAAGCTGCAAGGTGTGTGCAGACATGGTGCTGCCGATGTGGGAAGGTGCCAGCCAGTTACGCACCGAGGTTGTTGGCACGCTGACATCTGTGGCAATCTCTTCTTGCGAAGAAAGCTTCGCGTGCACCACCTGCAGTCAGGCTCGCGTTTTGTCCGTATGCCTTTCAGCTTTTGCAACTGAGACATTGCTGTGGCTTTGTGAACCAAGTTGGGACGCTGCGCAGGCGCACTTCATGCCAATGATCAGCACCTTTGTGGCCGAGACACGAGGGGCGCGTTGTCGGAAGGCCTGCGAGAGCTGAGCCCGCTGCAAGCTGCGAGAGCTAACAAGTTGCGAGTGTTGTCTTGGCTTTCGGAACCAACAGCGTCCGTTAGTTGCGAATTGTGCTCTGCGCACCAGCATGCAGGTGCTGATTGTGAAGCGATTGCACATCCGATACAGATATACTCACCAAAGCCCGGGCCGCTGTACAGCCGCGGCAGGCGACACACGCCTGGCACAGCTCAGGCTCGGCGACAGCACAGTGCCCGTCATGCAGGTAGCCAACGCCATTCTCCGTTGACCCAGATCACTTGAGGTGTGAGGTAAGGTGATCAAGCTGGGTGCGGTGATTGTTGGATCGCAAAATGGCAACTGCACCTGCTGACCTGCATGCAGCGTCAAGATCGCGTTTCGATCTTTACATATGATTTCCCGCCAGATTGCAGACCAGCGTTTCAAGCGCGGGAATCGACATGCCAGAGTGCCCGTAGCGAATCCGCTGCAGCTGCACACAGGCACTTGCGAGCACGTCGGACATCTGTTCAAACGAGACTGTAGCCGGCGAGTTGCTGCCTGCATCCGTTGCGTTTTGTTCGGCAAACGACCAGGTCACCATGGTCTTGTGAGCTGCCTGGCTGCCCATGTCGATCCTCAAGCAGCAGAAACGACTCTGGTTTCTGGCCGGCATAGCTACCGCTGGCCTCGGCCTTCTCGCCCTCGAGGTGGGCGCCGTCTATCAATTTTGACATGCCCTCGAGATGCAGCGCCGCGCATCTGCACCCTCACGTCTCTGCCTGGCTGAATGCAACATCATCTCGAATGCCACATCGTGAATCCTCTCAGAAGTTGCTTGATATTGCTGGCTGGACCGGTTGTTGGCAATGTGCGGCGCAGCGAGACGCATGGGAGGGTGCTGCGAGGGTGGCCACAGCTCTGCCCAACCAGGTCGAGCGACCACGACCCCAGGCATGTGTCATGGCTGTAAATCTTCAGTGCGGCTCGATGCTTTACTCTCTACAAGTTGCTGGATGAACCAGGCTGGCCCATGTGAACATGCCGCGCGCAGGAACCTGCGCCCTTGTTTGGGCGTGAGTTCTTTGGCACGGCGGCACGCAAATGGAACACGGTGCGTCTCGTTTTAGATTGAGATCGCTGCTTGTACATTGCGTCACCTGTGCCCTCAGTTTCGCCATCTGCACACCAGCTTCTGCACGTCACCGCCCGGCCGATGGCAACAAGGTCCCACAATCCAAGAAGAGCCGGCAGTCCCTTGTGTTGCAGGCGGTGGACAGCGTCTTCCAGCCTGTGGTCAGAGAGCTTTCGAAACGAGGGCTGTGATGCGCGGGCACCTTGGCAGGGTACGGAGGCAGTGCAGGGATGCATGCCAACAGCTCCCTATGTGTGCGCCCCGAGATGATTTGTTGGCGCGGATGTCCCGGAGGGAGGGGAGCGGCCAGTGAGGATAATTAGTCAGGAACAGCTGTAGATGAGCGGTTGATAATCAACTCTCGAGGATGCGCTCCGGCACTGCAACCATGCACGACACTGTTGACAGAATGCCGCAGAAGCGAGTCCGCCTGTATTTGCTCATGTCCGCCGATACGTACTCAAAGTGTGCTTTGTTCTACAAACGATTCAGCTGATTTCCTTGACAGTCACCTCGATTGCAAAAGCGTCTGCACAATGCGTGAGGCGCAAGCACGGGACTCGTGCGAGTGAGCATGGCGGGCAGACACATCGGCATTGCAGCTTCGAATGGCACCTCCAGCAGCACAACCCCTCTAAAGGATACAACAAGCAAGTCGAAACCAAAGCAGGCGAAGCATGGATTGGCAGTCGTCCTTGACCACTGTCACAATGCAGCTTACTTGCTAGTCTTGGAAAGGTCGGTCAAGCAACAATCCCGACATTGTTGCTGCATGGTGTCCTAAGAACCAACTCAGCACGCAGGCCGCTGGAAGCCTGCTGCTGCCCGGCGCATGTCACTGTCCCTGGTCCACCAGCTGGTCGAAGACCTGGTCAAACTTGTCGGCCACCTCCCCATTGGCCGCCGGCTTCTGCGCTGCCGCTGCCGCCGAGCGCTGCGCCGCGGCCTGCGGCACGAGCGTCGGCTGCGGCACCGGCAGCTGTGCCGCGGGTGCCGGCGCCGGCGCCGCGGGAAATTTGCCCAGCCCGGCGTCCGCTAGTGCCGCGGCGGCGCTATCAGCCGAATAGATGTCGCTGCTTGCGGACACGACGTGCGGAATGGCGCCGCTGCTGCCGCTGCCACCGCCCACTGACTGACTGGAGCTCATGCGGCGGAAGGGGGCGGCCTCCAGGCTGGACGATGAGATGACCCGCGGCACGTCCTCCGCGTCCGACCTGTCAGTAGTCCCGCCATCATCGTTAGCTGCGGCGCCGGGGCCAGCAGGCAGCCCGTCGCCGACTGGACGGCCGTTGGCGGCGCCCACCGGCTGCTGCGCTGCAGAGTTGGCGGGCGAGCTGGCGCCACCGTTCGCGGCGGGCGCGAAGGGGTTGCTGCTCGTGCCCATTTGTAGCGGCGGCGGCGCGGATGCCGCCGCCGGGCTGCCGGCCCCGCCGCTGCCGGCAGGCTGCTGCTGCGCGCCAAGGCCGTTCTCAGTGAGCGCCGCCGAGGGTGCGTATGGTGGTTGGTACATCCCGGCGCTGGCAGGAAACTGGCCGCCAGGCGGGAAGGTGACGGGCGCAAAACCCTGCTCGCCATTGGGCATCGTGACCGGCATGTACAGGGTGGGCTGCTGGCCACCCATGGGCGCGTAGGGCATCTGCATGAAGCCGCCCGGTAGCTGCTGCTGCCCCGGACCATACTGCTGCTGCTGCTGGTGCGGCTGCGGCTGGCCGAGCTGCAGGAACGGCTGCCCAGGCGCCCCAAAATGCTGCTGCTGCTGTTGCTGCTGCTGCGACATATGTGGCGGGTAAAACATGGGCGCCTGCGGAGTAGCAGACACTTCATCGTCCCTATGTGCGTCAGCCTGGCAAGCTCGCGAGTGTCTGCCGGCTTTGCATCCAGGTCGACTGGTCGTTGACTGCAGCAGCACATGTCACATGCGCAACAAGCCTTCAGGCTCGAAGCAGTGGCTCTGCGTGACACTTGCAATCGAAGACCAAGCATCCAAGGCCCACCTGCATGTAGTACTGCGGCTGGCCATGCTGCGGGGCCGCCTGGCTGTGCATACCAGGGGCACCGCCGGGGTGCCCCGCAACCCCCGCCAGGGCAGCCGCCGGCGGGAAGGGGTCCCCCCGCGACGCGGAGTGTGCGCGCTGCATGCCTGATGCCCGGCCGCCGCCGCTCCTGCCGCCGCTCCTGCCGCTCCTGGAGCGCTCCGTCTTGTGGCTGCCCTCAGCGCCCTGAGCAGGCAACGCCAAGTCATCGTCGCAGCAGCGCAACAGGCAGTGCTCGCCTGCGGCCAACGCTCAGTCGGGAGTGGATCGCGTGGATCGCTTCTGACTCCGAGGCGGGCACCCCTTGGGGACCACAGCCACTCCAAATCAGCTCTCGGGATGCTGAGGCAGATCAAACTTGAATGAGCAAAGGGTGCTATGAAAGAGCTCTGGAGTCTGGCACCAGGACTTCGCAATCGACGCACCAGCCCCAGGTCGGCGATGCTCTCCAGCGCCTTTGACGAGCCGGAGTGTGCGCCCCCAGCGGCCACGCCGGTGCCCTTTGCCACCGGCGCATACTGCTGCAGCGGGCTGCGGCGGCCCGAGGCGGCGCCTGCCTCGCCCCTGCTGCTGCCGCTGCGAGAGGAAGCGCCGGCGCCGGCGCCGGCGCGGCCACCGACCCCGGCGGATGACCGAACCCGAGATGAGGAGGCGCTCCCCGCTGCAGCAGAGGCGCCCGCGGCAGAAGCGCTGCCAGCGTCCGCAGCCGACTTCGAGGCTGCGCCGGCCTCTGCTGACCCGGGCAGATTACCCACGACCTGGACGCGGAAGAGTTGTCAGTAAGCAGGTCAACACTCGCACGTAGCCAGGCGGGTTCACAGCCTCCTGAAGCACATCACTTTGGGTTGCGCATGTGCAGCGGTGTTGGCAGGACGTACACGCACTGGCGTCCAGGATCCAATGCTGCCTCAGGGAGCTTAGCGCGAGACGTGCAACTTTGATCAGCGTATGAGATAGGGTGGAGCGCGCACGTCCTGGTACAGCGCCAGCGCGTTGTTCATCTCGTCGATCGCCTCCAGCGACTGCTTGATCAGCGGCTTGGCCTCGTCCTGCTTGAAACATCGACAGCAGCATCGACAAGCGATTGTGCTGTTCCCCAAATCATCTACGCAACCTATTAACCCATAAATTATCATGGATGAGCTTGGTACCGACCTCTGAGAGACTCATCCTGATGCACTTAAAAGTTTTGATGGAAACCGCCGCACTGTCTGGTAGAGACTCGCCTGCTTGAAGCCGGACAGCACACCCAGCAACTGCTCGAATGCGCCGCGGAAGGTGACCAGCTCCTCAGCCAGCTCCCCGAGGAATTGGCGCTCGAACTCCGGCGCCGCGCTCTTGCCGCCCGCAATGTTCATCACCAGGTCCTGCGCAGCGTGGGATGATGCCTGTCACCGAGGCTGTTCAAGCGATACCCTTCCCCGAGAACCCGATCCAAACCAGCAAGATGTTATCAACTGTGCGACACGGCGCATGAAGGGGTTTCGACGATGCCATTCATGCATAGCAAATGAGTGAGGTCGGGGCCGGGCTGCAAGGTGCGGTGAGGCGGGCCGAACGTCAGGCAGCCACACAGATGCATCGAATGTATCACCTGGATCATGCTGGTGTGGCTGCCGGCGACACCGAGGCTGTTGGTGACCGCCTCCTTCACCTCCGGCCACGTCATCTTGTGCCGCTTGCCCTTGCCGCTGCCGTCGCCCGCCGCCCTGGTGCCGCTGCCCTCGCTGCCGGCGGCAGCCATGACGCTGCGGCTGCCGCGGCCGCTGCCCGATCCGCCTGCCACCTCCTGCGACGATTTGGCGCTGTCCGCCACCGCCGCCGCGTCCGACTTTTTCTCGGTCGCACTGTTCGAGCGGCTATCGGGCGCAGTGGCGTCGCCGTTCAGTGGCCGTATTCGCTGCTGACTGTGCCCCGGCGGCGATGGCCCCGGCGTGAGGCTTACCATCCTGCGGCAGCAGCCAAACGGATCAACCGCACGCATGATGTAGAACCCGGTCAGGTGCGGACAGTGGGCGGCCTGCAGCATGCCAGTTATGTGCACACTTTCTGTGCACAGACAGTTTTCTGGGGGCACTGCAAGGCCCACCTGCCCAGCTTGAGGGTGTGGCGCAGCACGCTCTGGCCTTGCCTGCCGCTGTTGCGCAGCACCTGGAACGCGTGCATCTTGGCCCGCTGCTCGTCCTTGAAGTTCGCCTGGTATCGATCCAGCGGCTTCCCGGCGACTGCGGCCAAATCCTACCGCACCAATGTTGCAGGACTATCAGTCGGGGTCTGTCGTCCTCGCAGCTTGCAGGTTTATGTACTGCGGACCAACTTGTGCATCAACCATGTGCGCTGCCTGCCTCCCAGTGGGGTCCGCGTCAATGCTTGGCGCATGGCAGGAAGAGGGCCGCGCCCTCAACAGCGCTCGCAGATACAGGTATTGCAGATGGCGCGCACCTGATAGATGTCGCTGCGGATGGGGCCGACGACGTCGGAGCACTTCTCCAGTATGGACTCCGCCAGGTGGGTGGCCAGCCACACCTTGTGCGGGTTTTTCATGTTCAGCCGCTTGTGCAGCACCTCCCGCAGTTGCTGCACAGGAGGCGGAGAGACGGTTCAGAGCTACGCCCATGCCGCGGCTGGAGCAGTGGCTGTCATCATGAAGATGCTGAAGGGCAAGTTGACACAAGTCTCGATGCTGAACTTCGGTGGAATGCTGCTTAGTCGGCTCACCGAGGAGGCAGACGACTCGCTGTTGGAGTTGATGGCATCCACGACCTGCATTGTTCAGGATGCACGCATCGAACATGCATGGAGGGGATCGTCTGGTGACAATTGCCTGGTGACCGTGCAGAATGGACGCTGATCCACAGGAAAAGCCTCAACAACTCTAAGGCTGCAACATGCCAGAGATGCCTTGCCAGCTGCGCTCTCGGGACTCCACGCACCATCTGATTCAGCTCCTCATTGGGCGCCGGAACATCCTTTGCGGTCGCGGCCTTGGCCAATTCCGTCAGCTCAGCACCCAACAGCCCGCCGGAAGCCTTGCGGGACTGCAGCTTGGCCTTGATGGACTTCATGGCTACCGATGATTATCACCTGCGAGTCACGGCTGAGTGTTGAGGATCTGTAGGGCAAATTTGCAAGGTACACTCGCATGCAATCATGATGGCATTGCGATCTGCTGACCATATTGTTTAAGCCATGCATGAGAAACGGTCTCGTTGCTGCATATCGACACTGACGCCATGCCATCGGGCAGTGACCCGCTTGCTGCAGCCATGGGCAAGCCACGGTGAACCGGCGCACCGAAGTGCACCGACCACGATCCGCTTCGTGCGCTGCATCGCCTCGCGCCCATATGATATCAGCAGGTGTCTAAGTTGCAGCACGTCGTTTACGTTGCTCCCAATCTCGCAGCCGAGTTCGAGGCGGTCGGCCAGCACCGACTCTGTTGACTCGATATGTGAGTCACAGTGCATGGCGCCATGCATCAGCGAGTGAAGCCCCGTTACGCATGAACGCCTTGAGACTCGCCGTGCAGCTCTGCGCGGAGAAGACCCCGTAAATTTCAAAGTGCCAGCCTTCAAGCACCACCCGCGCACCTGTTGCCAAGCCGCAGCTTCCTGGGCGCCGAGCCGCCGCGTCCGGCTTCCCAGATCCACCGATGGACTGTACTGCTCCCCGAGGCCGCCGCAGGGTGCCTCGCATTCGGCTCTGCGGCTACAATCAGGCCAGCTGCGCGCTACCTTGCACGACTAAACCCTGATCCTGGAAAAGGCAAAAGGGCCACCCGCGCAGCAGCGTTAGTTGTAGATCGACAGCCTGTTTGGATCTCCAGCAAGCCTGTGATTGCTATCTTGGAAGTTTCCGCTGGTCGCAAGCTGCCGAGGGGTGCTCCTGCGGGTGAACGAGCGCACCTACCGCGGCGCGGCACGGCGCAGTCGTCGCAATCATGGGGTGCCAAGCCTGCAGCGCTTTGGTGGCGTGCAGCGAGGTCTCACTGCTGCATCAGAGGGTGCGGCAGCCGCTGGTGTCGCTGCGCCATTTCTCAGCAGCGCCCGCCGTCAGGCCGCGGCGCCCGCGTCGCCACCACATCCACGCGTCAGGTGGTGACAGTGAGCCACAAGGGGAGCATGGCGACCGAATCTCCTCCCTGCTGAACGTTGCCAAGGTGGCTCGCATGGGCGAAGATGGAATGCGGGCGGAGTTGCACAGCGGCGTGACCACTGGTGCAGGTGGGAATGACGTTGACTTTGCGGTCTTCCGCTTCACGCTGGGCATTCCCGGTTTCAACGACGACAACATACCCCGGGTCATCGGCTTCCTTGGCGCAGCGCTGCTGCTCGTCAACCATGTCGTGGCTGGCGCCTCAGTCACCCCCGCACAGGTGGGCGCCTGCTGTCCGCAGGTTGCTGCTGACTCCCGCTGGACGTGCAGGACCTGCCTTGGGCGGCGTGAGTCAGACCTGTACGGTCTGGTTTCCTGCAAGGCGCAATGTGAGAAAACGTCTTTTATCTCAAGTCCACTGTGAGGGCGCAGGGAAGGACCGAGACGCTGGGGGTTGTCATTGCCGCGCTGTGCATAGCGACGCCCAGCGTGCAGGCGCGGCTGGAGGAGATGCAGGGGCGTGCCAAATCCAGTGGCGGCGGCGCCGCCGGCGCGTTCATGCTCGCCACCGACCTGCTGGAGGGTCAGCGCAAGGTGTGTGCCTGCCGGGCTGGCACAACAGAGGCCGCTACACGGATCTGGACACCTGAATGCGATGCCCAAGCTGTTGCACTACCTCAGATACTGCATCAGCCTCAGACGACACTCAACTCACTGACATCGCCTTGTTGCAGGAACTGGCTTGGGCATCGTACGCGCTGCTTCGAAACACGAACGTCAGCGGGCTGCTGGTGTGGCGCGATGGAGCAGTCCTCATGGCGCGCGGCTCGCTGGGGCCAGCCGCCAAAGCGGCAGACTCTGCAAGCGCCCTGGCAGCCCTGGCAGAGGCGCGTGGAGGCTGTGGGCCTGCGTTCCTGACTCCAAGTAGTTTGCGAGCATTGAAAGTTGCTGTGCTGACTGCAGCCATACCGAAGTGACCCGGGCCGCCTCTGCTGTCCCAGGCGACGGACGCTGCAGTGGCCTCCTCCGCAGAGCTTGCAGCAGCAGCAGCGGCCGGCGGCCAGCCGCTGTACCTGCCGAATGCTGCTGCGCTGCAGCGTGCGGGCATCAGCAGCTGTGCAGTGGCGCCCGCTTCCGCCCAGTCAATGCTGGCGGTTGGTCTTGCGGCAGATCAGCATGCCGCAGGTGACCGGCCGGGGTGCCTCATTCTCACAGCACAGCCGCTTGTGTCATGTTTGTGTTCGACTGTACTGCGACTGCTGTTCATTTTTCAATTCGGTTCTCGTTCTCGATGTCAAATCTTCCATTATCCGTCTGAATTAGGACAGCCTTTGTGTTTTGCTGCAGGTGACGGTGGTCGTACCATGCTGCTGCTGTTCTGCGACCAGCCGCGGGGGCTATCGCAGCGCCAGCGGTCATGGGCGGCCGCCGTCGCATCCAAGCTAGGGAGTGCGTGGCTGTGATGAGGGTCGGTCAATAGGAAGATGCCGCAGCGTACTGCGCTGATGTCTTGTGTGAGCTGCGTCATGGTTGACACATCAGCAACTTATTGGGCAGCTGAAATCGGGAAGGGAGTGGTCGCACAACCACGGACAACTGCTGCAGCTCTGCAATGCATACTCGTAGGTGATTTTGGCTCCTTATACCTTTTCCGATCCCAGCATGTTGCCAGCAGTCCAAAAGAAACAATATCTAGCACGGTGCTCCGGAGACATCCTCTTGTCCTCCCGACTTCCCAAGGCCACGACAACGGTTGCCATCTCGGGTGCTGGCACATTGGCATGCCCATCAGACCATCAAATGAGTTTGCACTGCCCCGGTAGTCTCTCCGGGGCACTGCAACATATCCATGGCGCTTTAGTTGGCTGCTCCAGCGGCGGCAGATGCAGTGGCAAGACCCTGATTCACGGCTGTCTGCACCCGCTGCATCAGTGGCTCGTATTTGAAGAACTGTGTGACCTCTGCGCCGAAGGAGAACACCAGCATCTGCCGTGCGGTCTCGTTGTCGATGCCCCTGGACCTGCAGCCAGCACATGGTTGGCGGTGGGGGCATGGCATGGAGTGAAGCATGGGGAGTGCTTCACGCAGTGAGGGCACCGACGAAGTTGGGCAGTCCACAGTCCTCGACACAAGCAGCCGCCAGAACGAGTGGTGAATGGGGTTCGAGATGGGTAAGGCGCAGGTTGGGAGGCGCTCTCTTACTGCATGTCAGCCAGGGGGTTTTAACTAGCGGCCGCACCTGAAGTAAAACAGCTGGTTTTCCTCCAGGTCAGACACCGTGCAGCCGTGGGTGCACTTCACGTCGTCAGCGATGATCTGCAGGTTGGGCTTCACATTGACGGTGGCGCGCGGCACCAGCAGCAGGTTGCGGCTCAGCTGCGCCGCGTCCGTCTGCTGCGCCAGTCGCTCCACCTTCACATTGCCGTCGAAAACGCCGCGGCCTGCGCGCAGGCACGGGGCAGGGTCCTGTCTGCTGTCCAAGGAAGCGTCTGTGTTTGGTCGTGCAGAGTGGGGCTCGGAGGCTGCAGGAGCTGCTCTGCAGATGCCAGTAAAATACCCAGCAATCCCCAGCAGCTTCGCTTTGTGTTGGTCGTTTTGGGGACACTGGACCCCACACGTGCAGCGGAGGGGCAGGACGCGATGAACATGTGCACAGAGGCTCCTGGGGACAGCGCACCGCTGGCCGCAGAGACGATGCACTTGTGCAGCTGCTTGGCCTCGCCGCGGGGGTGCTCCAGGCGCAGCTTGGTGTGCACGTCGTGCAGCTGCTGCGGCCCCGCCAGCACGAAGTGCCGCATGGTCGTCGCTGTCTCGTCCCCCGCCTGCAACCCAGCGCTACACGTGCTTATTCCGGAAACCCTGGCTGATGTGCGACATCCTTCACCTGTTCACTAACGAACATCGCATGCAAGAGTGCTGCTCCGGCCGCCGTGCAAGGGTGGGCGGCTGCAGCGCACAAAGGAGTCGGTGTAAAAGTGCCGATCCACATGAGAAAGTATGCATGAAGGGCAGGTCGCATCGAGTACGAACCTGCTTCACATTGACATCGTGGCGCGCCAGCTGGGCGCCGAGGCAGGCCTCCGTGAGAGTGTAGCTGCTCCGCGCTGCCTGCCGCACAAAGGTGCTTTTGGTGTGCGCCGCGCCCGCCGCCGCCTCCAGCTGCAAATAGCCGTGCCTCAGCGCCGCGCCCTCCCCCAGGTCCGCCTGACAGGTGGATGTGGTGTACTGTTTCAGGCATTTGGTGTGGCGTCATGGTGATCTCGGCTTTGGCTGCTCGAACAGCCACCTCTTTGCCGAGGCCTGCCCTGGCGCTCAACCTCCAGCATGCAAAGCAAATCCTGCTCTGCGAGCAGCTGTGCCTCCACATGTCTCCGTGTGGGGCTGGCCTTATCCGCGACACTGCACCCTTGAGGCAGCGCCTCACTGACGTTCAGTGCGACTCCCAGAGGAGGGACACACGAGGTGATGACCACGCACCTCGAAAACGGCGTTGGTGAAGGTGGGGGCGCCGGCGCCGCCCAGCGCCGGGCCAAAGTCCTCGACGACCTCCGCCGCCGCGTCGGCGCCCAGCAACACCAGAGTGCGCGGCGCGCTGGCGCTCATCTGCCCCTCCCGGTCGCCTGCAGCAGCAGGCCAGCTGACACTTCGAGAAGGAACCTTGTATGGCGAGCTCGACCCCAGCCACGCCCCCCCCTGGCCAGCAGTGGCAGCGGCACTGTCAGGCTCGCGGGCGCCAATGCTGCCAGCCCCCCATCTGGCCCACCCGCAGCAACTGCTACTGCTGCTGTTGCTCACCAGAGGCAATGTGAATGATGTGCACAGGCGCATCCAGCTGCGTGCCGGCAGGCACGGAAACCAGCAGCACGTCCGGCGCCATGGCGCCATTCATGAGGGCGAGCGGCCCGCCGAGGCCTTCCGACAGTTTGCCCTGCAGCGCATTGCAATGGCTTGTTTCGCCTTCGTCCTTGCATTCAGCTTCACATAAGAGCATGGCAAAGCCTCCACTGTGCACACTGGCTGCAGGCTCTGGGGCTGCATTGCAGCTGGCTCGAGCCACAGAGCGACCCAGGAAGGCTGTCTAAGGGATCCTGGAACAAGTGTTTAAGCTGCACCAGTTGTGACGCCGCCTCTGCCGGCGCCCCGGCGATGGCGCCAATGTACACGCCGGGTGGCAGGCCGGCGACGCCGCTTGCGTCTGTGTCCACGATGCCGTCCCGCACCACCACCTGGATGCTGCCGGTCTCTTCTGAGAGTGCCCGCTCCTGCACTACCGCATGCACCTTGTCCTCCGACACGTCGCCAGTGGCGACCTGCAGCAGAGAGGTGATCGAGCAGCTGGTAAATATGCAGCTTTAGAGGTATGCATCTCGAGTTCAGTAGGAGGCAGACCAATCCACAACTCAGACCGGTCGTATCTATAAGTGGACCGCAGGTCGGTGAGGAGGAGGCGGCAGCGTTTCGTGACTGTTGATCTGCCTTGCGCAACTGCAAGGAAGGAGGAGGGGGAGGCACCTGGAGCTGGCTCTGGGTGATGAGCGCGAGGTCCGTGAAGCGAAACTCCTCAGTCTGCCGCGAAGGCATGCGCACCGCGCGCAGCGCCTTGCCGCTGGCCTGATGCAGCGCTTCCAGCCTGCAGTCGAGCTGCCAGTGTGTCAGCTCTGCATGACGGCAATAGCTTGCAAGGTGCTCGTGTTTCGTCGACTCCACGGCTCTGCACGGTTCGGCTGACCCGGTGGCATTGCCAGGTGTCCGGCGCTTCGTCCGTTGATCGCACGCACTTGAGCTTTCAGGAGCACTCACGCTGCGGATTCTGCTGCAGGCGCTGCCGCCCGCGCCAGCGAGAGCGCATTGGCAATGAATTTGTCCTCGACCACAGCAGGTGCATTTCCAGGCGGTGCTGCAGGCTCTGCTTCCGCCACTGCTCCCCTGACCAGCCGCTGTGCCCGTTGCTGCGGCTGCTGCTGCCTGCTTGCCAGCTGACACGGCGGTGCATGCGTTTTGACGAGTGCATGCCTCCGGGAAGCGCCTGCGTGCAGGACGAGCAGTTCCTTTGCATCCTGTGCACCTGTGAGAAGCCTGTCGATGCACATGCCTCTAGATGTAGGGGCAAGCGTCCTTAGCTTAGCTCACCGATGTGTGCACACGGCAGGACCCAGGCTTGAGCTGCTGCACGGTGCGCGAACGCTGTGCAAGGCTTCTGCATCATTGCCGCTGCCCGTGCCTCTGCGTGGCTTGACGGTTTGACAGTCACATCTGCTGCGAAAAAGTGCTGGCGGCCTGCTGGATGTATGCAGCGTTCAAGCTCGTTACGCGGGGCAGTGCCGTGTCCCGGGAACACAATAGGCTGATGTCAGGCTTCGATATTCGATGCAATATGTCTGACTGCAATGCAATGGCGCGGCTGACAACCAGCTTCATCACGTGCCGATGGGGTGATCTTGATTTGCTGCAAGAAGGTCGCTCGGAAGTGAACGCACAGACCGCAATGCGAGCAAAACACTATCATGCAATTGCACACTCAGACTGGTGGATCCTCGGTGCATATACGTTCTCACACCTTGCGCCGTGTCCTGCCGCTACCGCGCCGCAGCAGCGGACACAGACGTGCGCTCTGCCTTCAGGTCGTCGCAGCAGCACAGAGCGCCCAGGGTTTCGGAAAGGCAAAGTCGAAAGGCAAATCAGCCGACAGAAAGTGCGGTGATGGCAACATGCTTCACTCAGCCTTCATGATACACGGCAGCGGCGGCGCACGGTTGCTGAAGCTGCGGTCTTTGTTGGCACCGCGAGCTGCATGTTGACGCATACAGAGCTTTCACCAGTCGCATGATTCTGCGTCTAGGGCAGCATGGAGCTTCGAGCAGTTGATGCTGGCATGGGATGACGCATTTCAGGCAACGTCTGAGGTCTGCACCTCCGAACTGTTGCTTCAAAGCGCTTATTCTGTTGCATGATGCGCATACACATGAATAGCATCTGACATGCGCAGGCAGTTTCACTCGCTTAGCTGCAGAATCTGATGCCTCGTCGATCTGCAGGAGCCTGAACGAGCCGCTGAGGTGTTCGAGGTTGCACGGCATGGGCACTCAGCGCACGGGCGCGGCTGCGTGTATGTGAGGGCGAAGCTTACGAGCCGCTTCAGCAGCGGCGGACGCGGTGTCAAGGCTGCACGGCAGCGATCCACGGCGCAGTCGAATTCAGGTGGGACGAACTGCTGAGGCTGCGCTCTTCCGAAGCAGCAGCAGCTCGATCAGCATCAGGATGCGTCCCCAGCCGCGCTCGCACAGCTGCTCACGTGCACGCCGGTTCCTCTGCAGGCGAGGTGCTGTCGTCCAACCCGGACCTGCTGCTCGAGGAGTGGTCGGCGGTCTTCGTGCCTGGCCAGCTGCTGCAGACGCTCGGCGGGCTGTTCACCGCTGAGGATGGTGTGGACCTGCCAGAGGGCAACGGATTGACGGCCTCGCCAACTGCCGCCACACCCAAGCAGGCAGGCTCTCTCCCCACGAGTGCGCACCGTCCTGCTCACGTGATGGCTGCACCGTGATGTATTGCGCCAATGGTGCTCAGCAGTGCAGTCACATCGTGAAGACGCTGGGTGTCGCCCTGGCTCGTCAGCCTTGATGGTGCATCAGCTAAAATTGGCCATAAAGCAGCGAGCCGAGCTACTCCAGGATCAGGCAGCCACCATGCCGTTCGTCCCAAGCAGGACCACAGGCTGGACTCCTCGACAGTTGGGGAGCTGCAGCGGGCGATGCGGGGCATGGACAATGCGCGGCTGCTGACGCTGGCGGGGCTGCTGCCGGACGGCGCAGACGGCAGCGGCGAGGAGGCATATAAACCCGGCGACGACCAGCTGGTGCTGCTGCTGGCGGTAAAAGTGGATGGCAGGCCCAGCATCGGCGCGGACGTCGTGGACTGTCAGCTGCGGGACGATGGCACTGTGCGGCTCAGCATGCCGGGGCTGGAAGGGCTGCTGTGAGGGCGGTTCAGGCTCGTTCGGCGGCCAGCCAGCGTGGAAGCCTGGTCAGCTAGGTCAGGTTGGGACGCCAAAGGCGCCGCAGTAGAAGAGACACTGACAAGTCACGATACAGCCCATCAGCTGAGCATGCGCGATGTCTGTCTGGACCCCCTGACAGGTCAGAAACGGGCAACATCCTGACGTGTCAGTCGCTGGGTAAGTGGTGTTCCTGACCTGAGTTTACTACCTCCGAGAATTTCACAAAGGACTTACTAAACGGTATGGGTACGAGGGTGCCAGCTGACCGCGACGTCCACTGACCGTGCGGTTCGCTGAGGTTACAGGAGATCAGCCCGCGCTTCGTGTGTGGTCCTGGGGCTCCGCCACCCCGCATCCCAGACTGAAGGTGCCACATACCCTCGCCGTGTGCAGGCGGGCTACGCCAAACGCTGGCCCGGCCCGCCGCTCGCCTCGCGGTAGCGGCGGCGCTAGCTGTCATGGATGCCCCGCCGCCCCGCCGAGCGCCGCTGTCCTTGACGCCAAATATGGCTATTGCTCATGGTCAGTGGTCCGAGAGATTCCTTGCGCACACAGCGACCCAGCTTGGACCCTGGGCCTAGTGGGAGGGGTCGGCTTAGCGGCTTGACCATGTAGATTAGCAAAATACCCGCATCATGCCCGGACAAGTTGTAGCATGTACGGAGGGTTTAGGGCACGTGATCCAGCGCATTGGAGTGCGCACAAAGCTCAGTGCTCGGGCTCGGACGTTCAAAGCATGCAGAAATAAGTTTCTTGTAGTTTTCTGCAGGTTTTGTACTTGACGCCCTGCGCTTGACGCCCAAGTCCGTTTTCGCAGCTGTCGCGTCTCACTTAGGCAAGCCTTGCACGCTTATGCACGCAGCATGTCCGTTAGACCAGTGCTGGCGCACCGTGTACACGCCATTACTGGGGCCACAACCGACGGCAATGGTGGCGAGGTGCCTCTCCTGGGTCCAAATAGGGGGGACGATCACAACGGAGCTGTCCCAGACAGCCTGCCCGACACTCAGAAGCGACACATGCTGCCCACCAGTGTTGCACGAATAGTATCCAGCAACGGCATGAAGCAGGTGTGCACCCTCTTGGAGGTTCACGAGAACTCTGCAGTGCTCCTGCCAGCGCTGCCTTGAGGCTTGACGGAGGCGCATGCAGTTGTTGCCTGAACGCGTTGGTGATATGACAAGTGCCTCAGGACATCCTATTGATGGTCTCAGCGTGATAACAACTGCCCCAACGACTGTAGGCCACAGAGCAGGACAGCGTCGAGTGTTGGATTGTGGCAACCGCTGCCTTCCTGTTACTGCTGTGCGCATACTCGTACTGGTGCGGGTTCAGCACCGCCAACCCATTAATCCAGGACGATGTTGTGGTGCTGGGCGTGCTGATGCTGGCACTACGACTGGTAAGCCTGCGGCAGCTGCCTACCGTAGCACATCGGCTTGTCGACGCCTTGTGTGCCGCTCCTCCGTGTGACACATGCTGAGATGGTTTTTGGACGCGTGCAGATATTCGGCCTCACCAGCAGCACGCATCCGCTGCTGAGGAGCTGCATGCGCTTCACGCCATCGCTGCTGCTGGCTTACTTTCTGCCGGCGCTGCTGAGCGCCGCCGGCGTCTTTTCCGCCAAGCACAGCAAGCTGCCGGGCGCGGCGGCCAGGTTCCTGCTGCCAGCGAGCCTGACGCTGCTGACTCTCAGCACGGACCTGTCCTCGCTCTCGACGTTGGGGCCGCGTGTGCTGTGGTGCTTTTTTGCCGCCACAGCGAGCATCATCGTCAGCGGGCCTTTTGCGATGCTGCTGGTGGGAACGGCATGGGACAGGTATGAGGCTGTTCTGCTGTTGTGCCTGCAGTCCGTGCTGTTCCGCTTGGAGTCATGCCTGACGACAAGTAATTCATCGCTGCAACAGGTCGTTGGTTAGTGGCGAGACATGGCAGGCAAGTAATTTATCGCTGCAACAGGTCGTTTTTTGTTTGGTTAGACATTTTTTAAATTAACAAAAAAAATGGCAGGGCCTGGCATCAATGGCGGGGTCGTGGATCGGCGGCTCTGCAAATCAGCTGGCAATGAAGGAGGTGTTTGAGGTGAACTGTGACTCTTCAGCTCGGTATGCTGAGCGGTGTCTGTGAACCCGGCGGCATGCCGTCACTGCAACAGGAACGCCTCAGGCCTCCGGAAGTCAGAGTCATGAAAATCTTCCGTGATGCACGGCAGGTGTCAGACGACGAGTTTTCGAAAGTCATCTGCGTAGACGTGGCCATCTCCAATATCTGGATGGCTTTTCTACTTTTTTGCGTGCCGTATGCGGCAGGTGCAGTGCCTCCGCCTCCTGCTCAGCCTCTGGAACGACCTGTCGCTCGATGCGGCGGCTCTGCTGCTGCTGGGCTCTGATGTCAGGTTGTGTGTGCCTCAGAAATCGACAAGTTTTGCCGGGCGGACAGCCGCAGCATCCAGCAGCTCGCAGCCAAGCTGGAGAACTACAATTTGGAGACCTCCAGGTGCATCTTGGCAAACTTGAGACCAATTGATGATGTGGCAGCCTTACCGTCACGCCTGCCGAAGTTAAAGAGACTGCGGATTGACACATGCGCTTGTGTCAGCAGGATCACGACATTCACCGACCTGTCCACCCTGGGGCTCATGTGAGTGCTGTTTTTGACCCACCGCGAAATTCTTCCTCTAATATATGTAATGTGTTGAAGGCTGTTTCAGTCAGCTGCATTGCGCCACCTGATCAGAGTACTGAAACTGATGTGCGGCGCCGTCCTGATGTGCGGCAGATCGTTTGGCACTGCCGGCGCGGCCACTTGGGTGGGTCGGGTCATTGGCAATTGGCTGTCGCTGAACGCACCAGCGCTGCACAAGGTGCGTGCCCTGCTTGTGGTGCCCTCCGGTGCAATGTTGAAACCCTGGCGAATGTCCCCGCCACGTCGTACGAGTCCAGAGACTTCAGTTTACTGAAATTGAAGCTGGACGTGCCACAAATGGTTGCCACGACCATCCCCGCAGGTCAGCCTAGATTCGCCGGCCTTCTGGACAATCACCCTGGTGACAGCCATTGCGGTGGGGCTGTCCTGCACGCGTTTCCGCGACCTGGAGGGCAGCGGCGCCTCAAAGCTGGGTGAGAACCCGATGTGTGAGGTTCAAGTTGTGATTTCTCCTGGCTGCTCCAAGCATGATCGGAGTCTGGTCCAGGTCCGAGTCTGATTTAGGTTGATGAGTCAGTCTTGACAGAATGCAATGTGAGACACTCAAGCTCGGAGGACCCTGTCGGCTGTGTCTGCAGGCTCTTACATAACCTTCGTGCTGATTGCCACATTGGGAATGCGGCTTGATCTTTTGGCCCTGCGGGACGTTCCGGGCCTCCTGGCAGTGGCGACCGTCTGGATACTGAGGTGAGGGCTCTACATTGCAAGACCTGGCGTCTGCTGGTGCTGCAAAGTCAAGCTCTACGTGACTGACAATGCTCGTGTTGCCGCAGCCATGGCACAATCATGTTCTGGGTGGCGTTTGCCACCAAGTCGCCATTCTTTTATATCGCTCTAGCCAGCCAGGCCAACATCGGCGGCGCGGCATCGGCGCCTCTTGTCGCCGCAGCGTTCAACCAGTCGCTTGCCCCCGTGGGTGAGCAAGGAAATCTTATACACCTTGAATATTTGTGATGCCAGCGCATTCAAATCGTGACCGCATTGAGGGCCCCACGCTGCTGCGCAGGCGTGTTGCTGGCGGTCATAGGATACAGCGTGGGCACTCTTGGCGCGTACTGCACCGGACTGGGCCTCAGAGCAGTGGCTCGGTCTCTGGGCGTCGATGAGACCATGATGCAGATCGTGCAGCCAGCGCAGTGATGAGCGACGTGAGGCGACTGCCATGCGCTGTTGATCTAGGTAGCATTCGGTCAGTCAGGCTGGTGCGGCCGCAGGCTAGCGTGTCTTGAAGTCTTCAGCATGTGCATTTGAACAATGAGAGTGAGAGAACCGCATGGTCAGGAGCGGAACTGCAGCTTTTTGCTTTCTAATAGCTCTTGCTTGCTCCGGACCGTTCAGAATCAGTTCCTGTGAGCTGCGAAAGCTATCGGACATCAGGCGCGCGCTTTCGGCACGTGAGGCCGGATAATGGAGGATACTCCCTATCGGCAGCCTCGTTTTGTGCGAGCTGTCTTTCGAAAGCATGGTGGAGTCTTCTGGCACAGACAGTGATGTCGAGATCGCTGCAGTCGAGGAAGGGCGGCATCTGTCCTGCGTGGCGATGGGCGTTGTGTCGATCGCTTCGGTGCCGGGCCTTGCAGACGCCAAAGACCTGCGCAATCTGTACCTGCATGGCAACCAACTGTCTTCGCTTCAAGATCTCAACCACCTAACGGCGCTGCGGGAGCTGGTACTCTCCTCCAATGCGCTGCCGACTGTGGGGTGCAGGTTGTCAGGCCTCAGCAGCCTGCGGACGCTTGATTTGACCAGCATCGAACTCAAGGATCTGGAGAACTTGAGTGGCCTAACGGCTTTGCGCCATCTGGTGCGCATGAGGAGCAGAGCATGACCGCGATATACACTGGTATGTGGCTCGGCAAGCGCACCTCCACCTATGAACCTGGCCACAAACTCAACTTGCCATTGCCTCCCTGATGTCTTGCAAATGTTTATACTACTCAGCGGCTGGCGCAAACAACATATCGAGGCTGGACGGACTGGCGGCGCTGCATGGCGCGGACTGCAGCCTGGCGACGGTGGACCTGCACAGCAACGCGCTGACGGCGCTGTCGCAGCTGGCCGCTGTGGCCGGGTGTCGACGCCTGGTGCAGCTCCAGCTGGCAGGTGGGACCGTCATGGCGTGAGCAACCTACCCAAGCATTGCAATAGCCTGCCGGAACCGGTGGCGTGTCATGTGCACTTTGCCCGTCTCCTGCAACCACGCTCAGCAAATTTCAGGCCAGTCCAGCCGCGGCTGCAGGAAACGAGATCTGCTCGCTGGCGGTTGCAGCCGCGCTGCCGGCCCTGCAGCAGCTGGACGGTGCACCGTTTGAGGCGGACAGGCTGCGGGCTAGCCACAGCTCGCGGCCACTGAGCTCAGTGCATTCCAGCCATTGGTGCGACATGCTGCTGTGTTTCAGACCTGCATCGGCAGTCTCCCATGACGACACGTTCTCTAAGAGCTGCCCGATGCGCGTGCAGGAGCAGCGACCAGAATCTTTGCCGGAGTTTTGGGCGTGTCAGCCCAGGTACAATTTGACAATGCCCACAGCAGAGCTGCAGCCGACAGAGTATGGTGGGCGCCCTTCTGCCGAAGGGTGCAGCTGGCCGGCGGCGCCGCTGCAGAAGCTGCTTCCCAGTAGCTACCCTGCCGCCTGGGGTCCAGGACCCGCAACGGGTGAATGGCAGCAGCCGCAGCGGCCAAGGACGCATGCAGAGGTGCAGACAGAGCCGTGGGCACCGCGTGATGCCCGCGCCAACGCCAAGGTGGCAGAGCTCCGGGACGCACTGGAGCAGCGCGCCCGCAATGCGGACGAGATGCGGCGCGTCGTCGCGGCTGCTCTGCAGCGAGCCCGGGGGAGCGCACGGTCGCAGGTGCGTCGTCTGTTCCTGCCTGCGACAGAAGAGGCAAATAATGGTCCCGTCGGGTTGCCATGGCTGAATCTGAGGCCCGCTCACTCCCAGTTGTCCTGTTTCTGCTCACTTAGCTTGGAGGCGACTGCCACATTGCTGAAAGCTGCACTGCTTCTTCGAATAGCCCTAGGCCTGACTTCTGGCAAAGACAAGGGCGTGATGTGTAAAGGCTTCATGTGCAGATGGCTGAGCTGAGGGCGCAGGCAAATGCGGCACTGCGGCAGGCGAAGGCGGAGGTGTAGCAGGCGCGAGAAGCCGCTGCGCTCGCGGTCGCTGCGGCCGAAGCGGCTGAGGACCGAGCGCAGTGTGCACGCGATGAGCAGCAGGCACGGCTTATTTAGCTTTTGCGTGCGCACGTCAGCCTGCCTTGGGGGTCACAAAGTGCAAGCGGACATCACCGAAGACCAGAGCCGCTGTTTCGAGCAAGTGCCTTGAGGTAACATTGACACAGATGCAAGTCTTGGTTTTATTCACAGGAAATGGCAGTGGAGCTCGCGGCAGAAAAGCAGCGAAGGCAGCGGCCAGAGGCGGCAATGGCACAGCGGTGCGGGGTAGCAGACGCCGCTGTGCACGAGGCTCGCGAGGCGGCCACCAGTGCTACTGCGCATGCGAGGGCAGCGGTCAAGGACGCCGAGCGGCGCGCCGCCGCCAGCGCAAAGAGTGTGCATGAGGCAGGCACAGCGGCTGCGGTGGCGGCACAGCAGCAGCAGCAGGCAAGCCAACTCCGGAGTATCGTCCTGTTCCCTTCTGGTTGTGGTCGATGCCATGCCTGCGCTGTCATCATGGGCATTGTTCTGACAATCCAGCTGCTTGCCACATCTGCATCGGCTGGAATTTTCCCTCCAGAACGCAGGCAGAGCAGGCAGCGGGCAGCCTGCAGCACCGACTGCGCGAGGCGCAGCGGCAGACGCAGACGCAGGCGGCAGAGCAGCGACTCGAGTCGCTGAAGCAGGAGATGCTGCAGGTGTGGCCCGCGCAATCCGATGCAGTGCATATGACTCTTCGCTTCAAAGGTCGACACATCTAACATTGACCGGGTCACAGACGGTCTGGCGGCAGACGTATCGCTGAGATGATCTCACTCAAGCAGCATTTGAGCCGTGCATCAAGGAGAAAGGCGCAAATGCAGTGGCATGCGCTAGGATGCAGCGGCGGCTGCGGCGGGCGCTCTGGCGGAGGTGAACTCCAAACTGGACCAATCCGAGGCCCAGGCTGCACAAGCCCTGCAGGACAGCAGGGGCTGACGCAGGCAAGCAGGCGAAGGCAGCCGAGGCGAAGCTGGAGGCGGCATTTGCGGGGCAGGCAGAGGCCGGCGCAGAGGCAGCCGCTCTGCGTGCCGAGCTGCAGCGCACCGATGAGGCTGCCGCCGCGTCTGAGGCCGAGCACCAAGTGAGCCTGCAGCAGGCTGCCGCCGTGCCTTTTGCTGCGCCAGCTGGGCCGGACTCATGATGCAGCAACCTGGCATCGATCTTGTGAGCCGAGGTCCGACGGCCGCTGTATTGCTGCAATGCTGCAGTGCCGGGCAGAGGAACAGGCCGCCAGACACAAGGTCATGGCAGAGGAGGCAGCAGCCTCGGCGGCCGCCGAGGCCGCCTCGGCTGCGGCGCGGCAGGATGCGCTGCGGAAGCGGCTGGCCGCTGCAGAGGCGGGCCTGGAGTGCACTGGTGCAGTGAGGACGTCTGACGTGACCCTCACGAGATCCTACAACGTCTACCTGAGCTGTGCAGATATTGGAACTGCACAGCTCATTGCGAATGAGTGCGGCACTAACACCAATCCCCGCCCCTCCCTTCCCCACAGCTCAACCCCCAAACTCTTGCAATACCCACTCATCTGACAAAACATGTCGTCTTTTGATAGTGCAGCGGCAATCGGCACACATCGGCAACCGTTGTGACTACATGCCATTCTTCATACTGTGATTCGCAGACGACTACGACCGCCCAGAATTCATCGGCTGGGTCTTCCGTTGTCACTCATGCCGTATTGCCGGCTGCAGGAAAGATGTGGCGTCGCTGGAGGCGGTATTGGAGGAGCTGGATGCGGAGGCGCGCGATGCCGAGCGCCGCGCAGCAGCCGCTGAGCAGCGGTCGGCCACCGCCGCAAAGTCAATTCGGGCGTGCGAAATCTGATCTGATGGTAATGATATCATCCAGAAGCTGCATGCAAAAGATGCTTATGCCACAACACCTGCCATCGTTGCCGTCGTGCGCATGGCAGCGCCGCAATCGCAAGTGACAAATGGCCTCCGTTCACTTTGCGTTGCGGTCACACAGGAACGCGAAAACGTTGTCAAGCACGTGATGGAGGAGGTGGAGCATGTCAAGCAGCTCTTCGAGGGCAAAACGCGCTGCGAGGCGAGATCAGCTTCTGAGCAGGCTGCCACTGCAGCCGCAAAGCTGATCGAGACGGAGGCCCGCCTGGCTGCGGCACTGGCGGAGGCTGAGGTGCACTGCTGATTTGCAGGCTGACATGGGCATGGGTTTCGTCCCATGCATCTGCCGCAGACATGCATCGCAGCTTGGTTATTCTTCACCACAATATCCACTGCGAGGTTCTTCCAGCGTAACTCGAGCAATTGGAGGTTTCGTTTGCCCCCTGAAATGGTATGCAGACGATGTTTAATGTAACGAGGACACCCGAGTGGCACATGCAGAGGGAGCGTGCTGCGGCAGCAGAGGCTGGTGAGGCGGCGCAGCGGCATGAGGCCGAAGCAACAGCGGCGACGCTGCGCGCGGGTCAGCTGGAATGCGAGAAGAGGGCGATGCTGGCAGGAGTGGCGTGCCACCGGGCACAGCAGGCCGGACAGCTGGCGAACTTGCTGCAGCAGATACAGCACCATTCTGATGCGAACATGCTGTTGCATCCTGCCGCAATGATGGTGTTACTTGCCTGTTACTTGCCAGGTCCTACTTTACAGTTCACAGGTTTGCAAGTCTGCATGAAGCTGCTCGAATTGAGCTTCATCGCCAGACCACAGATGGAACCCGCCGATGATGCATGCGTCACACACGAAAGCATGCAAACAAACACGATGTGCCCACCTAATGCTGGCTGAAGCACCATCACAAAACTTCCAATCATCTGACGATGACGTGGTCCCTACAATCTGACTCATACAAACATGCAACACATCCTACAAGCCTCGCACAATCCTGTCGCCGATGTTGGTACACAGAAAGTATGGAGAACGTCCGATCGAAAGGAATGTCAAGACTGTGGGGGCGGCATTGCCGCCCATGCAGGCCACAGCTGGCTGCCTGCCATCGCCCAATGACTATTGCCGGCCTGCACGGCGCCCGCTGGAGTCAGTGAGCTCGAAACTGTTTGCACAGGCGCCTGGTTCGGCGCTCCTCCGCCATAACGTGTCGTATTCCCGAGGTTCAAGCTGGCAGTGTGAGGGGCAACTCGCCACCCGTCACCGGCGGGCGGCTTTGGCTGCGGCTGCGCCGGTTGCAGCACCATCTGCATTGTTGGCTGCGCCACGCATATCGCGGTGCTGCGGGGCGCCGCCGGCATCTGGGTCCAGCCATCTGCCGACTGAGGTGCGGCGTGGCCGGTGTTCTGCTGGCTGTCGCCAGGGAATACACAGCCGGACTGCGACCCTGATCCAAAACTGCCCGGCGCACCCGGGGCTGCATACTGCTGGCATCCGTACCACAATGCGGCCTGCTCCCGCCAGCGCTGCAGGCTGTCATGCCCCGACTGCGCCTGAAGACGTAGTTCTTGTTCGCCATTGGGCATGGCCAGCGGCTGCGGGGGCGCAGCAGCGTGCGCGCCCCCAGTTGCCGCCTCCAGCCAGGCCTGCATCTCTTGCCGCGCCTGAGCTTGTTGCTGCTGCTGCTGCTGCGTCGTGGGCGCTGCATGCTGCGGCACCACGTGCTGCGGCGGCAGCGGCGCGACCGCCGCCGTCTTTGGCAGCTGCAGCCCACCGAAATGTAGGCCGGTGACCATCTGCCAGAGCGATGGCATTCCTGTGTCTGCCGGCGTCTTCGTGGTTGGGGCTGCCGTGTGATGCTGCCAGGCGGCGCAAGCCTGTACAGCTGGCTGTGCGGCACCATGCCACGCCGGGCCCGCGCAGCCTGCCGCGTCATTGCCGGCGACAGAGCACCGGGCCAGCAGCTCGTGCGGCGGCGGCAGGCTGCATGGCGGCGTCGGCAGCTGCCGCTTGTGCAAGCGTCTGGCCGCGAGGCCGCCCCTGGACCCCGTTCGTTTCAGCGACCGCTGCCGAGGCATCGCCAGCGTGCGCGGCAGCGGCGCCGAGCGCCGGCGCTGGGGCCCGGGCCGGGCGGCCCGTATTTCCTGGGGGGGCGCCACGGCTGCTGCCGCCAGGTGTGCGACCAGGACCTCCGCCGCTGCAGGCGTCCTGAAGCACGGCGACGGCGGAGGGCCGGCCGCAGTGCCCGGGCTGCCGGGGCCTGGCCGCGTCAGAGCGCCAGTGCAATCCTCTGCCTTGGCTAGCGCCTCCGCAGCGGCCTGCTGCGATGCCAGCGCAAAAGGCGAGACGAAAGGGGCGGTGGCGGCGGCGGCCGGCGGCTGCTGCAGCTGCAGGGCACCCGCCTCTGGGCTCGTTGGCTCAGCTGCTGCGATGGGCTCTGCATCCTGAGGCCCCTCGGGCACGGCGCCGTCGCAGCCCGGCTCCGCGGCTCGGCTGCAGCGCACAAGCAGCGAGGCCCGCTGGCAGTTTGTCAGGCGCCTACCGGCGAGCGGCGCCTCGGCGGATGACGCCCGCCGTAAGCCGCAGGCTGCCGAGGCCCCTCGTAGCGGCAGCGCTGCGGCATTGCTTGCTGCCCGCTGCAGGCCATCGAGCACAAAGACGAGTTGGGGCCTTGAGCGCATGGGGAGCAAAGTCGCAGAACCTGCGAAGCCTGGTGCGCGTCGCATTCAGCATCCTAGCGCATGCGATACCGTGCTGTCTGGGCAATGGCGTAAGTCAGGTTAGCGGCTGATGCATCTGACGCACGCGCACGCTGTAACGGGGCGCTGTGCTGCTGAGAGGGATGCTGGGCTGCTGTGCAAGACCTCCAGAGGCTGGAAGCTAAGAGGGCGGACCTGCTGCAGCCAGCTGTCAGAAGAACAGGGGCGTCTGCAGCAGCTGCTGCCGCGGCGCCATGAATTTCGACAGCGGCTGCGGCATCGCCGTAGCGCAGGCGGTTGGTGGCGACACCGTCGTGAAGCGGTCTGGCCACCCTGTGGTGATGCACTGCGTAGTGGGCGCCCAGCTGCGGATGTGGAGCCGCGGCGGCGGCGGCGGCGGTGACACCTGCAACATCGCGCCTGCTGCTTGGCTGACGGTGAGAGGCCTTCGCCGGATGCTGTGCCTCTTTGATGACCAGTGCTGAATGCATCCGCTCATTCAGCTGTGCTGCGCTGTGCTGCGCTGTGCTCTGCTGTTTGTGCCGCATGGCTGAGTGGGGTCTGACCGGGTACCGCACATGTGGACTCTGCGGCAAGACAGCCGAGTGCCAGTAGGAGTAGTCGTGCAGCATGCTCGCACTTTGGGGTTCATCACCAGACACACCTGCCAGGCGGGCGTGATGAGCAGGGGCTGCTCCGCGGGCGGTCCTTGCTTGGGGGCCGCCGCATCAGCCTCCAGTGGCTGATCCTGCGCTTGCCGCGCCTGCAGCAGCTGCGGTGCGGGCGGCGAGCTGACGGCGGCCTGGCTGTCGTCAGAGCCGTTGCCGCCGCTGTCGGAGCAGCCCAGCAGCGACATCAGCACCTCCGCCGCAAGCGAGTCCGCCTGCGCCTCCTGCCGCGCCAGTACCTCTGCAGCAGAAAGTGCTCGCAGGTTGACGAAATCGATCTGTGGTCCCCAACAACTCGACCCTTGACCTGTATCAGGCAATCACGGTGTGGCTCTTTCGAACAAGCAGCGCGAGGCATCGAGCCATGACGACCAGGGGAGCCGGGATGCCCTGCTGCAAGGGCCATCTGACCACACACATCTGCCAAGCCATCGAAAGATCTAGGGGCGGGGGCGCACTGAGGGTGGGCTTTGTTGGGCGCTCGCTGCGGGGCCGGCGGGGCGGGTCCATCGGCGGACACCTCGTCGTAGCAGACTGCCATGTCGGCGCCAGCTCACGGCCGCTGGCCGACGCCGCTGCAGGTGCAAGCCCGCGGGTGTCAGCAGGGCTGTCACCATGGCGCCGCCAGTCAGGCATCGAGTGCAGAGACTTCAGACACTGTGTCAGTGCAGGAGGCATGACGTCGGTCACCAGTGGCCAACAGATTGGGCGGGCTATTGCGTGCGATCAGTGCCCGGACACACTGTCATGGCCTGCATTGTAGATCCGCACCTGGCACCAGGTCCAGGCCCAGGTCACGCGCGTGCCGCGCATCCGCCGCCGCTGCCTTGGACCGCGAGCAGAACCCTGCAGCGTTGGCGGGCGAGGTCCTGGGCACTGTCATTGTGCACACCAAGTGCAGAATGTCCGCATGCTCGCTGTCATGCCACGTGCGGAAGGTAGTGCGACTCTCAACCACGAGACACCTCGGCACACACTCCGGTCTTCAGGATCGGCTTTAACGAGAGAGCAGGGCCCGCACCCGGGTGGTTGTCCTGCTTGGTGCAGTGGGCAGTGCGGGAGCACGTGGCCAAGGGTGTGCCGCTCAGCAGTGGCTGCACCTTGCCTGCCGCCGGCACAGCCAGCGCGCGCAGAGCCGCCACGCCGCCCAGCGTCGGCCGCACCGTGGCCGCGCGGACCTGCACCGGGACAGCTCTGGCCTTCAACTCGATATCTGCAGCGGCCACGTGGCCCAGTGACAATGATTGAGGTGCTGCCAGCGTCTCCGTCAGCCGCCTTGGCGGCCGTCTGTCTGCCTTCCCTCCTGAAACGGAATCAAGGATGATATGTGAAGCTCTCGAGGGATAACCACCCGACCAAAGCGGCAGCGTGGATGCCATACCCAGTCTAAGGCGCACCTCCGGCGTGTTGGCGAGGGCGGTGAGGTCACCGGCTGCGTCGGAGCACAGGCCGAATTCAAGCCGCAGTCGGACCACCGTGTGCTCTCATCGGGCGCACCTGGGGCGTGTTGGCGAGGATGGTGAGGTCGCCGGCGGCGTCAGAGCACAGGCCGACGGCGTCCCCGGGCGCCAGGCGGTGGGCTTTGATGAAGGGCGCCGCCTGCTCCAGCACGTACACCCGCCGGTGCTCCGTGCCGTTCGCCCAGGACTTGATGACGAACTCGAAGGCGCGGCCGTTGGCGTCCGTCGCCGCCAGCGCGTAAGCCCTGCACGACGCGGCGGGGATCATTTTGGACGCCGATTCAGGTTGACAGGCGTCCCGCACGACGTCCACTCTCCCCGTGTCAGAGCCGTCAGGACAGGAGGACCTGTGACTGTGTGTGCGCTGCGACACTCTCTCCGTGAACATCTCGCACATCTGAATGGCACAACCGAGAGGCACAATCGAGAGTCGTGGCAGCAAGTCGCCGGACAGCATCTCATGCGCGGCGTGGCGGCCCGCACCTGTAGCCAATGACGAAGGACAGGTTGGCCTCGATGGCGATGCGCGGCAGGATGATGCGCCCCGAGTTGGCATCGCTATTGGTCAGCACTTTGGCGCACAGCACTGTGAGGCGCTGCGAGTCGCCATCCTCCGCCACTGGCTCCGCAATGGGCGCGACAGCACCCTTGCGCACTGCAGGGCGACATACCAGCAGGTTCCAGGCATGCGGCGGAGCATCCTGCAAGGTCGCCCAAGCTGGCAGGAACGAACTGCAGGGGAATTACGTTCAGAGCAGAAGGTTTGAGCGCTCTGCAGCGAGCCTGTGGGAAGGGACTGCAAGGAGGCCTGCAGTAGTGACAGTAGGGCGCAGTCAGGGCGGGAATAGCCGCACCGCGGCGGTTGCGGCTGGCGGGCGTCTTGGTCTTGGACTGGCAAGGCGTGGATTCTGCCCGCGGCAAGTCCACGAGGCTGAACGCCGGCGGCAGCATCTGTGGACTGCTGATGCTGGCGCGCCGCTCCAGAGGCGCGGACTCGGCCGCCGACGCTGCAGCGATGCCGTAATGACTCAGTACAACTGCACATCATTGAGGAGGTCCTGCATTGCATCCTCGTGGTGTGGCTGCGCCCCTCGCACCAAATCGAATGTTGCACCATGGCTCTATGAGGATTGGCATGTCAAGTCTACGCACCCAGGGAACCGTGGGTGTCGCAGCTGAGCTCGACATCCAGACCGCGGCCGCCGCCGCCGCCGCCCAGCATTTGCGCGAAGTCCACGTCGCCGCCCTTCTTGAAGCGCTTCGTCCTGCGCATCGATTTGCAGGGTTTGAAGCTGGCAACAGGTGCACCTGCAGAAGTTTGCAGAAGCCTCGCAGAGGTGTGCCGGCTCCATGCGAACATTCCATAAGAACATTCTCGACTGCCTTGAACCTTGAGCAGCATGTCGCTTCGCTAGATCCCTCGAACAGCTCGTTCAGCGCATGAACACCTGCAGACGGCTTGGCTTGTCCATAGCTGATAATTGACGCACCTTGCGGAGCGGCGGGAGCCGTCAGCCACATCATCCTCCTCCAGCATAGCCTCGCCGGTCAGAGAGGCGCTGCCGGAGCAATCTTCGCGGCACACCGCCTGCATGGTCGGCGACCAATGGTCGCCATCTCGCCATGTATTGCCGCAGAAGGTACAGGCAGTTGCCCTCCAGTTGAGTCAGCAGGTCGCCAGCAATGCATGCGGCGCTGCACAGCTGCGGCGTCGCACGAAAGCAGAACTGTGTTGCCCACCTGAGGCGGATCCATGCTGGCAGATCTGCGCTTGGAGTGCATACCCTGTGCCGCTGCTGGACCATGTTCAGCCTCGCTGCTGGGCGCGGCCGCATCCGAGTCATGAGCACGAACTGCGACCATGTCCACCTGTGCGAAGTTGTTGCGAGAATGATTGGGACACTCGCACAGACACGAAATCGAGACAAATCACCGTGCATCTGTGAGACGCATACCGACAACATTGAGGAATATCAGCCATGGGCATGCACGAAGTTGGGATCATGCGTGAGTGTCAAACCTGCCGTTGGTCTGTGTATATTGTGTATGTGGTAGGTTCACGTCAAGCACGCGTGCACGGTGGTCAGGCTGGAGACTGCTTGCATGCATGCACGCAAACACACCTTGACCCGCTGTGCCCTGATGAGGACCTGCGCTGCACCTGAGGCCGGATCGGATTTCCTGGCCGGGTTTCCGGGCCGGGTCTCCCGTGACACGCGAGGCTTCGGCTTCCTGCACGCGGTGATCGAAGGGCGGGCTTTTGACATTCCCTCCCGGTTCGGACGTATTGCGACGTCACCAGCGTCTGCGATGCGCTAGGATCGCAGGCAGTAGGTCAAACAGGCGAAATGGCATGCTGTCCTCCCGGGGAGCGCCCCCAACGGTGCCCGGAACCTCGCTGTCAGACAGGTGACACTCCGACACCGGCGCTGACCATGCGCCGCTCTGCATGCATGACATGCGCATGCACCATGTACGTGACACACAAGGAGCCAGTTCAGCACCTGCTGCGGCCTGTTGGTCTCGCAGACACGGCAGCCGCGCCGGTGCGTGCCTCGGAGTCGCGGTCAACGCTGCCTGCCATGGCAGCCGGGGCACCTGCGTACACCCCAATCATCGTCAGAAGGTTTCAGTACTGACATTGTTTCGCGAACCGAGAACGTAGGTTGTGCATGCGGCGGAAATGGGGACTCGTCTCTCCAGCGATGCAACACGGTAATCACAGGCCGAATCACGACGATCCAGGCAGGGGCACAGGCCGCAGCACTGAGCCTTGGTTCCTTTCATACACGATAGCTGGCTGCTCCACTGCTGCATGGCATGATCCGCGAGGGCGCGAAAGGGTCGGAGACGATTTTTCGACGCGTTCGGACCTTGTATGCAGGGGCCTGCCGTTGCGGGTCCGCCTGATAGGCTATGCATGCTGGTATCAGCTGCTGCGACTTGCTCCTGCCCGGCTCCGGGCCACCGCGTGGTGGCAGACCGTGGCGCGGAAAGTGATCTGCAGAGCCAACCGGGGCTAACGCTGCTAGGATCTGCCTGCCAGGGGCTGTGTTCCACAAGCTACCCGATCTGTATCATGTGCCAGAGGATTCGGTAGCGGCCGAGTAATGACTGCAGTCGGACAAGTGGTACCAGGCAAGCCATGCAAACAGAGTCAACGCAGCGAGACTAGCAGACAATTCGCCAACGCAGGCTCGGCAACCCGAATGTGCAGTGCTGCAAAGAGATGATCGACTCTAATTTGCCGCAGGTTTGCAGAGTCAACAAGAGGAGCCTAGTGCATGCTGCAGCTTTGAAGAGAAGAACCCACGATACGCGCCCCATCTGAGAGTCCCATTGTTCAATTCGTAGTATCGTACCCCTTTTCCCTAGTCAACTGCACATGCACAAAGTGATAACACCCCGACATAAACACCCGAGCGATGATCACGCGGCCAATCACTGTGGTGAACATAAAATTTCAGCTGCAAAACTCATGATACAGATAGAGACATGAAGTCATGCACCACATATTTGCTGCACTCTACTGCAAAGCGCTAGCGTTCGTTGCCGTTGGCGCATGATGATGCTGTCGATTGAGGCATGTTGTTGCCGAGCGACAGCAGGCACGGCCTTACTTGATAGCTAATTCTCATCCTGATGTCGTCTTTCTTACGGTGCAGAGCCGCCGTATGAACTCCGGCCAAAATAAACGCTCCTCTCCACACACATTCTGAACGCAATTCCATTTGAAGCAACCGCATGTCTGCAGTGCACAATCTGGCACTGCCGGGGGAGGGGGTAGCTGCGCGCAGCCCATAAACGGGCTGAAGTAACGTGTTGAACAGCAGTGCTCAAGTCTGAGAGTTCATCAATCAGAACGATTGTCAAACGAATACAGTCTCTCGCCTACGAGTTCAAATCCCCGAGCACCCCTGCTCGTGGCCGCCAGAACCAGGGCGGCAGCAAGCCTTGCGTGTGGTCCACACCAACAATTCCGCCGAAGATGCGCTGCTGGATACTGTCGTCTCGCCGCCACCCTCAGCAGCGCGGCAGGCAGCTGAGCGGTTTATGCACCTGCGATCGATGCGGCAGATGGTGTTCCAGCAGAGGCTGCAAGTTGACAGAGTTGCACAGTGATTGCGGGTGCATAATGGGCAGCAAGGATGCCACATACAGGAGCAGCATGATGATTGCTACTGCAGCAGCACGTGTATGCTTGGCACTCTCAATCGACAGCTGGGATAGGAGCAGACAACATGCAGCTACTCGCCGGCGGACAGGCCCGGAGGAATGTGGCACGTAGCACCCCAGGCGATTGTGCTGCATGCACTGCAGATCAAACGGGTGCCCGATGCTGATGTTGCGCAGCGTGGAGGCGTGCGCTGAGATGATGTTTGCCCAGGTGGAATGCTCCGGCCTGCGAGCAGCTGGGGCCGGAAGATGAACAGAAAACAAAATGATTCGTTGGTGCAGCATGGCATCGCATGGCTTCCCGTGCCGCTCATGCCTGACTCAGGGAAAGTTCACTCGGCCAAGTACTGCTTTCGTAGTCGGCATGCCACCAACAGCATTCCTCAGACTTGGCTTGCAAGCTTGCCCGCGGGTGTCGTCTTATCGTCTTACGATGACATACACCCGCTACTGGAGCTGTGGGGGCGTGCACCGGGCACGCACCGGACAGGGTAGGGCCCTGGCCACAGCTCCTTCCTGTAGACCGGCACATCCATGCGCCAGAACAGCGACCCCTGCAGCGCCTGGCCCCTGCACGGCAGCGCCCAGCACAGCAATCATGTGGACGACAGTGAAAACAGATACGACATCAACATCTGTATGCTTTGTGACATGCAGCTGAAGTCACGAGGCAGGACGACGGACGCACAATATCTCCATTGCCGGTGCCGCGCGTGGCCTGCGTGCTCTGCGGCGTTGCTGCAGAGGTGCCAGCTGGAATGGGCTGAGAATGCTAACAGCGATGAAGCACAATGCGCACCCTGCAATGCTCTTTTCAACTCTGTTGAACATCGCTTCAAAGACGGCGTTGCGACCAGAGGCGAGGCCCGCCTCCAGCGCCGCGCGCGAGGAGGAGGGCGCTACTTTCTTACCAAACTCCTCCAGCAGCAGCGGCTTGGCCAGCTTCTGCGCGTCTGCCGAGTGTGTCGCCACCCAACGGTCCATGAACTCGGGCGAGGACCTGGACCGCAGTGGATACATTTTCAGCTTCATGTACATACCAGTAGGCCGTAGAGAGCGAGACGAACAGCAGATGGGGATGTGGAAGGAATTGCTGTGATATTATGTTGTCCCCAATTGGTGCAAGCTGGTGCAAGCGTTCGCTGCGGATGGTGTTGTGTGCAGTCATGTCCTGTGCAGAGACAAATGAAAGGAACCTCACTTCTCCCAGTTGTCAGGCCACACGTGAATCTGCGCTGAACAAAACCCGCTGGCAAGACAGTGGTGTGAGACTTAATCCGGAAAAAGTAAGCGGCAGCCATTGTGTGAATGCACTGAACATCTGCGAAAGTGCATGCGTATAGTGCTTGGCAAAAGAACAGCAGCAGCCATTGTGTGAATGCACTGAACATCTGCGAGAGTGCAAGTGCATTGTGCCACACCGTGGCAAAGTCGATGCCGGGCACATCGTGGTTCCCGAGGAAGGACTGGCCGCTCTGCGCAGCCCAGTCTCCAGGTTTGGCGTCCGAATGTGGCGAGTCGGCGGCAAAGTCGGCGACAAAGAATCCCTGTGGGGCATGCAATTTGCGCGTGAGAGCCCTTCGCCCTGTATCAGGTCATCGCCTGCGAGATCACGCGCTGGGCCATGGATGTTGCTGATGGCAGCGCAGCCCTTGTTCAACTTCGAGGGTAAGGAGGAAAAGGTGCCCATCTCAACCTCTGTGCCAATCGTCACAAGCTGCTTGGGCGCGAGCTCCTTGACGTAGGCCGCCATCTCTGCCACCCATTGCTGGAAGCGATTTGCGCAGTCGGGCACCTGCAGACAGTTTGCAGAATGTGTGTCCAGTTTCGAGGCGAAAATTTGCGAGCAGCAAACACAGGCACTTGTAGGAGCTGAGTTGATCTGGCAGGTCGATCTTGCCTGGCACCGCCTCTGAGGAGGGAGCTGTGGGGCCTCCAGTTGCTGTTCAGCGGCAAGTACACCACCACCGACAACCCCGCTCAACTGACAGGACGACAGGATGCCAACGGCAGCCGTGCCGCACCTTCCACGTCTCGCAGCGCGGCTCGTTCAGCAGGCCCCATGCCATGATGGTGGGGTCGTCCCTGTACAGCCGCCCCGTGATCCTGTTGCGTCGCTGCACCAGGGTCTTGGCATAGTCCTGTGTTGCGGCACACAGAGGTGTCAGCAGCATCATGACTCAACTGCTCACACGATTATGTGTCGCACAACACTCGTGCAGATGCATGGCATAGCGTTGCTTTGTCTCAGGAGGTCGTGCTCTTACGCTCAGTGTCACTGCCATAAGTGCAGACGGCCGCGATGTTAACTATATTGTATGCATATATCTTGCGGGTGAACTCTTGCTTTGTAGCCTTCCTTCGCTCCCGACAATCATGCCTTATAGTAGGCGCGCGCGTTGTCATCGGTGAAGAAGAGGGCATGGCGCTCCGCCTCGTAATCCCTCCGGGCCGGGGCCTCATTCTACACTTGACAAAAGCGAACGCATGGCATTGACTAGAAACTGCTGCGCATCGCCCCAGGTCTCTAATGATGCCCGGCGTTCTCGAGGCTGGAACATCACAGTCACTTGAAAATCAGGTAATGCGCAGCCTTTCCTTCTCTTCCTGCGGTTGCTCGGATGGCCAGCTCAACGCTCAGTGCGTCGCCTTTCAAAACAGCAATGCCAAGCTGATGATCAGCTGCACACCGTGTTGTCAGTGTCTCCCTCCTCGTCAGGCGGGCGGGGATGCGCCGCCCCCCGCTCCGGCGTGGTGGGACTCCAGTCCACATATTGATCCGCGCCGCCTGCTTTCCAGTGCGACAGTGCTGACCACAAGAGGGGCAGTCACGAAACGGAACACGGATCCTCAATGGTCTGAGAGATGGTTACGCAGAATGCTGGTGGGCAAGCACACGTGTGCCCCGTACCGACAAAGATCCACCCTGGGTGAGACCAGTCCAGCCTTTCACGCGCGGCAGGTCATTTGTGAGCGAAAGACGTACATGAGTTGATGACAATTGCCAAGCATGAAGCAGATTGTCAAGTCCAGGCTGCCTTGGCTGGCACTCACCTAGATACTTCCAGTTATCGGCGATGCTCAGCATGACATAAATCTCTGCGCATCATGACACTCAATCCTGAGGTCACATCTTTCAACACTTGGCTGCGAGTCCCCTGCTGCAATGCTTGACAGCGCCCCTGCAGCCGGCAGACAGTGGGCTAGCAGCTGGCAGACAGTGGGCAGCGCAGTAGCGGGACGGTTGGGACGGCGGGCACTTGCGACGTCCATCACCCTGCGTCCTAAGCGCTCCTCGGGAAATGCACAGAGGTACGACTTCGAGTCACTTCACGAAAAATTGAGTCGCTGCAGCGCACCGGCCGCCTTCGCCTCTGCCACCATGAAGTCTAGACCCAAAAGCGCCTGGTAGCGCACCTGGCCTGCCTCCGTCTGCACCACAGAAATACCTTCACAACTGCAGACAGGTGATGCAAACTGCACAGGACACTGGTGCAACTTGTGCAAAACGCACTCCGAAATGCACTGAATGCAATACGCATTTTGCGCCTGCCCATTTGCATCCTTGCTGCAGGATCTGAGGCGCCAGAGCGCACTACGATGAAGGCATGCTACATGGGGACTGGCACACACAGGTGGGGCTGCCCACTCCGCTGACTTGTGGCTGCTTGCCTGTATGGGAAACTTGGCTGAGGTGGCGTGCGCGAAAACCCGCACTGCACGCAGAAATCGCTGCGCCGTGCTGGAGGTGCGGTGCGTTACGAATAAGGTACTCGTGCATGATATCCGAATCACTCCAATGCATCAGCACGATGCAGTTGGTAAAGGTTCTTCCAGACCTCTGCATGTCACCTGTGTTCAGGCCGGCACGCGAGGCGTTGCGGAACACCTCCCTGACGATGTCCTGGCCCTGGCGGCCCTCTGCGTGGCCACCGAGCCAGCTCAGGAACAGGGAGTGAGACGGATGGTCGACTTGTAGAATGAGCAGCGGCGACTAAGATCGAAGCAGGTGTGTAAAGCTCAGGGAAGGATGACATACCGACGGTCACATACTTCGTTGTGTCCACTGATGCCATTTCGATAAGGTCATGAGCATTGAACCCCGCCACCTGCGTAGTAGCGGATCGTCAAGCTGCTGCCCAGGACAGGAGGCGGGTCTTCACATCGGTGAGGGGCACCATTGGGATACGCCATCATCACACAACAGCGCACCCGGTGCGGCCGGCAGTCCACGACGAACTGCATGTGCATTCCAGTCTTCCAACTTGCTATCTTGGACTTGACACATGCATTCAAAACGGTATAGATGGAAGCACATGATAGAAGGAGCAAAATCCTTGCAGGTGATGACCAAGCAGGGGCTAATCGAAACGAAACTGTCAGGAAGCCTGCCTGGGTGCCGGAGACGCCAACAAAGTGGTGTTGAGCAGGGCGCAGCAAAGCGGCGCTCGGCCTCAGCCACAGGTACAGCAGACCCAGCGCGAGCGCCGCCGCCAGGAGCTTGGCTTTTCGGCTGCGCAAGAGGCGGCAGGTGCCAGTCGTAGCTGGCGGCAGCGGCCGCGGGTCATCCCAGCCGCCAGACATTGCTGCGGCAGCAAAGGCAGGATGGATGCCGTGGCTAGGAACCCTGCAGATCGTGTGTCTACTACTCGTATCCAGGATGAGGTATCCAGGTATCCAGGGTATCCAGCAGTCCACTGCGCCTTGTTCCTGAGCTCAACCTGGCACTTAGCCGGTTTGCACCATTGTGGCTGACAAAAACGGCTTGGAAATACAAGCACTGTCTCCACAGAATGCTCTGCTATCCACTCTTTGGCCCGCCAAAGACTACCTTGCGGATTTGTCGGCGGAAGCTGCTGCCGCACGGCAACCCTTCACCTTGTTACCTGCGGATTGGCCCATGTATTCAGTAACTAGGAATAGCTTGATCAGGGGAGCGCTGCCTGCCATGATCCTACGATCGTCGGCCAAAGAGGCTGAAGCTTTCTTCCGCTGCAAGCAGTGGCCCAGGACTGGAGAGCGACGCGCAGGCGTGGCAGCTCACCCAGGTTTTCGCTGCTGTGGATTTGATCGTCTGGTCACACCTTTCCCGGCCTCGGATGGGCCAGGGAAACTTTTCCACGGAGTGAGGACGCACTAACGTGGGAAGCTGTCGAGTCGGCCAGGGGCCATCCTGTTGTGAATGTGTTGTGCTGACAAATTTTTTGATAAAGCACAGCAGGCCTTCTAGGTAGAGGGCGAGACGCAGCATCAACTTACAACCAGCAGCAGATGAATGCCGGTGGATTGCAAAGGGACCCAACAAAATAGAACGATTCAAATTCATTTAGTCGAAAGCACCCATGATGAGCATTTTGAAGCCAGCTTATGTACGTATACAGCTGCCAGCGCGCGCTGGCAGCGTATTGCCATGGCTGTCTTCTCCCCGACTTTGCAACGGCAAAGAGACCAGCTGGTGCCAGGTGCCAAACCCAAGCTACTGGCACCCCAAATGGTCACGGCGGCACCCCTGTACACGGGGCTGCTGACTTCGAGGCTAGTCAATGCCTAGTCAATGCCTTCTACAGCAGACGTGCCTCAGCACCCTCACCAAGCTGCGGGCCCATATCATCGTCATGATGCCCCATGGATGCGCAACACGCCAAATGTGTTGCTGCGCCAGACTTCAACTAGACCAACAACTCTGCTGACCGACTGGACTGAACGTTTCTCGTGGGCTCAAGTATCAAACGGATCACGGCAGCTGCGCCACACTGCTCACTGCAGAGGAGACACCCGTGCAGTCGGTAGCTGAAGTGTGCCGATGCACTGGTGCGCCCTACCCTTGCTGGAACCCACCTGCTGCTGTCGTGTCATTGCTCATGTCGTACCCCAATCGCAGGGGCCCGGCCTCCTCACCGCAAAGCAGCATCCTCGATGCCCTTTGAAACATGAGGCACGCTTTGCCATGGGGCCATCACAGCAACGGCCGCTGCAGCAGCCAAGAGCACCGCTCCTAGACAGCACGGGAAGACTTTATCACACGGCCAGCAGCGCGGCAGGCGACGCCATAGCTGCTGCAGTCGGGGGCGCTGCCTCCTGGGATCGCGAGAACTTGGTGGCGGTGCGGCTGCCCGTGGCTGTCTCGCGCGCAACCGTCAGCCGCCGGTATGCTGCCTGTGCGGCCTCGTTCCCCTCCAGGGCTTCCACATAAGTCACCGCCTGCATTTCAGGCGGATCAGTTGCTGTGGCGCCAGACGATCCACTTGCAGCGCCGCCAGAGTATGTTGCGGGCAGCAGGAGCAGACCTCTGCTGCAAGACGAGATGTTCAGGCAGCCAGGCCACTTTGCATGACGTTAATCAGAGTCTATGAGGCGTCACACCGACCTGTGGGCAGGCATGCAAGAGCACGAATTGCGGCGACCGGCACGGCGCCGCTGCCAGCAAACCAGCGGCAGCACTGTGTCCGGGAACAGCAGCAGCGCAAGCCAGGCGTCGGGTCAGGAAAGCTCTCTTGGCGCAACACAGGCTGCTAGCGGCTGCTCGGGGCGCTCACCTTGTCGAGCGCGCCCTGGTGGCTGGTGTCGCAGGCCATGTCTGACCGCGCCACACATGTGGACCCCGTGTCACCGCTGTCATCCCGGCTCTCCTCCTCAGGGCCCTCCGCCAGCAGAAGGCCCCTGCACAGACCAGAACGAACGGTTTGCGTCGAGATGCAGATGCGCCCCGGGAAGGTTGTGGTTAAGGCTTCCGTCTCTGCCGCAGGGAGATCTGCTGTGCACGGCAGCCTTGACACACAGCCCTCCTCCCTGGGCCCCTCCTGCAGCCAGCTCCTGCGCAGAACGTCAACGGAGCGGATGCCAAGAGCATGGCAGTGTATATAAGTGTAAAAGAGAGGGGCTCTCGTCCAGAAGCCCCTCCCTGGAAGCACGCCCCAAAGGCTCCAGTCTTCAGTGCGTTGGGCACTTGCCTGAGGCACACTGCGCACCTGAGGCTGGACCCCAGGTGGGACACCCTTGCGACGAGGCCGCCAAACTGCTCCACACACGCGGCCGTCGCGCCGACTGTGCGCCCCTCCGCCATGCGCCACACGTCGTGCCACTGCTCGATGCGCTGCACCGCCGCCTGGTCCCTGCGGCCAGGGGTGCCAGGAGCATCGTCACCTGGCAGGCCGAGGTCGAAGCGCGTCCGCCAGGACAGGCGCGGGTCGCAGTGTGCGCCGCAACTTTGGCGTGCGCCATGTGCACCGGGTGGCTGGCAGGCTGCTGCAACGAGCTGCAGGCACGTCCTGCGCAGTGCTGCAGCTGGTGCCACAGGAAAGAGCACCACCAGGAGACAGCAGGCGCACCGCTGCCACTGCTGGCTGCGGCGCTCGCGGCGGGCCGCACGTCGATGTGCCACCTTGCTGTACGCCGTCTGCAGCGTCGACGCGGCGTGCTGAGCGCGCTGCACCGGCTCCAGACCCATCGGTGAGGGGCCCTCATCGGCCTGGCCCGTCGCGATGTCGCCTGGGTACAGGCTGCGGGAAGCAGAGGAGGGTTGCGCTCGTGGGCATGCTCTGCACGTCCCAGCAGCCTCTTGGCTGGGCATGACATGTGGTATCAATGGCCAAGGGTACAACCCAACTCTGGCCCGTACGCCATGAGGACCATTTGCAGAGAGGCGCCGGCTGGTGACAGGACAGCCCCTACGGGCTGACGACAGGACTGCCAAGGGTCAGTCACCTGCGCTGTGCACGCGTGCGCTTGCGGTGGCCGGGGCCGTCGGAGTCGCCCTCGCATGCCGCCGCCGCGGCCGCCGCCAGGGCTGCGGCAGCAAAAATCAGAACGACTGAGACACACACAGCCGCTGCAGGCGCCAGGCATGGCGGCGGCCTCTGCCACGCGATGAGGCTAGCTGCCCCTTGTGACAACAACGGAGAAACGGACTCCAAACCGGCCGTCAGGACGGCGAGAGAAGCGATCTGCCACTCTCAGCTCCACAAAAGGTTTGCCCATGCAGAGCCGGCAGGCACCCACCATCGCAGCGGCTGTCCGGCTTGAGCCGCAGCAGCAGCTCGCTGAGCATCGCCTCGCCAACGAACGCGGCCATGCCTGCATGGCCATTGGCGGCAGCCAGGTCTGCCGCCGTGACCGCGGCGCGGCCCTCCGCCGCCCACGTCAGCGTCGACGGCCCGGCCTTCCTCGCCAGCAGCGCTGTGACCGCTTCCTGTGGCGGAGCAGCACCGACAGGTTGCCAGGGGTGTCAGGGGCACCAGGAGACCGGGCAGGCTGCCACGTCGCCATACAGAAATCGCAGCCAGACGAGCCAGCGGCAGCGTGAAGGCCGCCGGTGCAGCCTGGGGCAGCGCGTCACAGCGGTGTGCCATGCAGGCTGTCCCACACACCGCAGGCACGAGCTGCAGCCCACCTCGTGGCCGCGAGCTGCTGCCCAGTGCAAGGGCGTGCGGCCCCAGGCGTCCCGGATCTCGCAGTCTGCGCCCGCAAGCAGCAGCGCTGTGACGCCCCAGCTCCAGCCCAGAGCGGCAAACAGGTGCAGCAGCGCCAAGCCGCTGCCTGACACCCGGTCCAGGCTGCTCGTCGCAGCGCCCCTCGCAACGGTGTCCTGCGCCTGTAGAGGGTACAGAATGGAGGAGCTCTGGCACAGGACCATGTCACCACAGGGAGCGCTTTTTCAGATACTTGCAAGCTTCATGTCTCGAGGTGTTTCTCGAGATCAAACACGACGCGCCAGCCTCAGCTCTGCTCACTGCGTGTCACGCACCGCGGTTGATGCAAGTGCAGCTGCAAACCAAACCCGATGTGAGTAAAACGATGCAGGGGCAGTACCTGAGCCGAAAGGCGCTGAACCTCCCGCTGCAGCAACAGCGTGAGGTACCGAGTCCGCTGCTCGTCCGACAGGCTCGCCGGCGAAGCCTCCGCCGACACCCCCGGCGCCGGCGACATGCCCGCCTGCCGCAGCGGGGACTGTCGCCCGCCGGCCGCCTGCTGCTGCTGCTGCTGCCGCTGCTGCCCGCCGTCAGTGGACGTCACGGAGGGGCACTCGGGGGAGTCGCCGGTGGCGCTGCCCGGCGTTCGCCCATCCAGCAGCATGCGGATCAGCCGCAGCTGCAGCTCCCTGTCCGACAGCTGCAGCTCCAGCCTGCGGGCAGGAGGACACGCGCCTGAGCCCGACGAGCGGTTGACAGGCCTGCTCGGCCCTGCACCTTTCCAGTCCATCCAGTGTCCGTGTGTTCGCCTGCGAAACGACAGCACATGTGTGTGCACCCCTCGAGCACACCAATGTGCAAGTCCACCGGGTGCGACGTGCAGCACCTGTCGTCGTCAGAGGCCTGCGGCGGCGGCGGGACGCGGTACTCAAACTGCACCGGGCGCGAGCGGGGCACGCCGTCGCCTAGCGAAACTGCCAGCCGCACAGTGCCGGGCGCGTGCGGCGGCACCGTCGCCCGCAGCACGCCCGCCTGCAGCACCGTCGCCGGCACCTGCGACAGACGTCGCAGGGAAGCTGCTGAACATCTTGTCCACACGATCCGGCCACAGATTTGACAGTTGCAGGCCCGCCTGCAGCCCTGTTGCCGGCACCTGCAGCATTGCTGGCGACATCTGAGCATCTGAATGATGCACCTCAGCTTCTCAGCATCCGGGCAACATGCTTCAGCCCCACATCTGTCAGCTGAAACACCGACGCTCGCCCCGCGTGCTCGCGATGCACGCCATCCTCATGTGGAAGCGACCCCGTGAAGAATGGGTGCAGACCTGTGAGACACATGCCCAGTTCAAAGGCAGTGGCTGGGCAGGCAAGCGGGGCAACTCAGCAAGCGGTCCAAGAGAGCGCTTCTGAGCGCACGGCGCACCTCAATCCGATCGAACAGCAGGAAGAGGGGACCGCGCTGCGCCTGCAGTGGCGCGCCCGGCAGCAGGCTGCCCGTCAGCAGCAGCTTGGCGCCGCCTGCCGTAGCGTCCCACTCCGGGGAGAAGTCAGTGACGCGGAACGCCGCCGGCAGCCCGCGCTCGCCCGGCGWGCCCTGGCCCTGCGCAGCCGCCTCGTCCTCGGCGCCTGACATCCCGCCACCGGCGCCGCCGCCAGAGGAGGCGACGCCTGCGGAGCGCTGCCGCTGCAGGCCCGGCGCCTGAACGAGAGATGAATCAAGTACCCGTCACAGAGGCGGAAAGCCATGACGAGGTCTGGCCACGGCACCTGACCAGCAGGCTGGCAGTTTTCGTAGAGAGTAGCCGGTCTCCAACGTCTTGGCGGCTGTGCTTGAACAACCACAAAGCGTCTTCGAGGTGCCCTCAAACGGACAAGCGCTTCAGCAGCACGGCGCAAAACGCAATACACGCCCGAGGCTGAAGATGCGCACCGCTGCGCGTGCCTCCAGGCTGTTCAGCTGCGCCTGCCAGCCGGGCAGCTGCTGCCCCAGTAGCGGCGGCGGCGGCTGCACCCGCCCCGGCGGCGGCGCCTGCCACGAGTCCAGCATGCTGCGCTGCAATGAGCTGAGTTCTGCCTCCAGGGCCAGCGCGCTGCCGCCGGCGCGGCGGGCCGCCTTGCTGCCCCCGACGTCCTCCGCGCCGCTGTCTGGCACCCACGCTGGCGCCTGCCCGGACAGCAGCTGCCAGGTGAGTCCCCAGAGCGGCGCGCAGTAATGGTTCACACCCGGCGGGGAATGGCAACACGACCAGCATCCACAGCTGCGGGTACTCAACCTGAAAGCTCGTGCTGGAAAGTGCTGGAAACTGGTTCGCCTGGGGCCTTTTGAGAAAAAAAATGCATTAAGTGCAAGCACGCTTGAAGCTAGCGACCCAGAGCTAGCTGGACAATGCTGGCTGGACGATGATTTTTATCATGCCGCTGCGCACCTGCGACATACTCATGCCCACGGTGTCGGAGGCCTGCCCCCGCAGCGCGCCACTTGCATGCCTCGCCATGCCTGTGGCCCCCGATATGTCTGACGCCTGCAGACACAAGCCCCGGGCACCTTTTGGTCACACCCTTGTCACAGATTCGCAAGGTCACTGCAGCACCATGCATTTGACGAGCTGCACAGCGACCCGAGTCATTGGTGGAGTCATTGGTGTGTCCTCCGTGCCCCATGCATGCACTCGAAGCTGGAGTGAGGACGCACCTGGCCATGGCTGGTCTGGGGTCCCCTGCTGTGCACCCGCGCGAGGCCCAACTGGAAGTGGGCCGCCGCTTCGTGCGCCTCCTGTGACGGCTGCGGCGTGCCCCTCGACGCCTGCATCGCCTGCGTGAGGGAGCCAGTCTTCGGTTGTACCATCGGAATGAGACGCCTCACACTCTAGTCTACTCTAGGCATTCTATGAGAAGACGACCCAAAACCACGAGCCCGCAGAGGGACGATCTGGGTCCCGCCACTTCCCGGAATAGAGCGCGCCACAGCGACACGCACGTCCTCCTCGCACTGCACGCAGCGGATGCAAATCTCGCACCTGCAGCTGCGCAGAGTGCTGCCGCGCCAGAGCTTCAGACTGCTGCGCCGCCAGCGCGTCGGAGTGCTGCCGCGCCAAGGCCTCCTGCTGCGCCTGCTGCTGCATCGCGGCCGGGCCTAGGTGCGGCGACGGCACCGACTGCTGCCGCTGCATGCCGCCCTGGGCGAAGGGCGAGAAGAAGGGCGGCAGCGCGGAGTGTGACACCTGTGGCGGCCGTGGCCCGCCTTGGTGGAGCAGCAGCGCCTGCGCCCGCTGCGGCGGCGGTGGCTGCAAACACCACAGCAGCGTCGGGTCGGCAAGGAGGACGCTCACATCTCGCAGCACGCTGCCTCTGCACAGTGCAGCGCCTCACGCCTGCACAGGTCAATCCGGCCCAGGGCTCCCTCACGAGCCACCGGCTCCAACAGTCCGACGGGCACCGCCTGCCACTGGAGGCTCCCTTCCCCAGCTGCTGGGCTTGGCCGTCGGCGGCAGGCAGGGTATGCGGGGACCGCCACTCACCGGCACGGGCACTTGCGCAGGCGCGTGCGTCATGCTGTCCCATGACGGCAGCCCGTGCGTGGTGATGGGGTCCCAGCCGCCCTGCAGGTGCTCCACCCCTGCCAGGCCTGACAGCGAAGCCGGGCTGTCCTCCCCACCAAACACCGGCGTCGGCGGCCTGCAACAGCACCGACGCAGGGGCATTGCTGATAAGTGTTGTGCAACACCAGGTGCATGGCTCGCTTGTGCAAGTTTCGTGCAGCATCAGTGCGACAAGGCCGTGCGACCACATGTCTTTGACGCTGGTGCTGTATCATGCAATGCCTGCAGGAGTCCCCTACCCGGATGGATTGCACAGCTCGGGCTGCAGGCGTGCGGACACACCTGACGGTGAAGCTGCGGTGCTGCTCGAAGTCCATGCTGCTGCGGTCGGAGCTGGCGACCACGTGCATGCGCGGCAGCACGCCCGACAGCGTCTTCAATGCCGCCGGCGCCCGCATCTGCGTCGCCACTGCGCTGCCGCGCAGGAACTGGGCGTAACCCTCCGGCACGCCCGACGGCAGCCGCAGGCTGGAGCCCGCCAGACCCACAGGTGCCGCGCCCCCGAGCCCCTCCATCTCCTTACCGTCCAGCATGGCAATGGAGTTGGCCTGCGCGCAACAACTCGGAAAACGTGTCTCGGATGTCCTGTCCCTGGCTGACGGCGCAACTCCCTGCGCCACCGCGCATCGGCACGCTGACTGCCGCGCCATGGTTAGCCCCCTCGCTTGCTGTGCGGCTTGCTGTGCGGGGCGTCCAGGCCGACTTGCCTGCTCAGCTGCAAGGGCACAGAACGCCCTCGCCCGTGCAGGCCCGCTTCATGACATGCTCGTGTGACTTATAGCACCTTTGTGCGCCTCCGGCAGCGCGCTACGTACCTGGAACGAGGGGTTGTACAGGCTGGGCAGGTGGCCGTGCAGCATGGGAATGGCGCCGTCCTCGTCCCACTGGTTGACTAGGCTATCCAGCCGCAGCGGGTCGCTGCCCTGCCGCTGCATCTTCGGCGCCTGCGCCGCCGTAGCAGGGCCGTCATCACGTGTGACATGTGCTGGCCGTAGGCAACAGCTCACCCATCGCAGCAATCAGGTAATCTGGGGAATAAGAAAATTTCGTGCAAGGCAGCTCATGTGAGGCGCCGCGGGTCTTGCGCTGACGCAAATTCTGCTGAAGCTCGAAGAGAATGTGGAAGGAACCAAACCGCAGCAGCGCACCTGCAGTGCGGCCGCTGGGGCGCCGGACCCAGAGCCGGTGGGTGGCAGGTGATCCACCAGGTTGAAGAAACTGTCCATGCTCATGGACGGCAGCAGTGGCATGTGCCCCTCTATAAGCGTGGAGTTCTGCGCACACAAGGCCGCCGGGTGTCAGGCAGGCACACGCGGCCAATGCGCGGCCGCAATGCAGCAGAGGCTGTGGGCTCTGCCCAGCTGATGTGGTCTGCCCGGCCGAGGCACTGCAGCAACCCTGTGCACCAGAGAGCTACTGGGTCTGGCAGGCCTCTCCTGACCTCCAGCCTCCAGCCGCTGCAGTCCCGCCCACCTTGCTGAGGCTGCTGCTGTAGGCCGGGTGGCGCGCAGCAGCGGCCGCGATGGCGGCCGGCCGGGCAGCCAGCGGCACSSSCTGCGGCGGCGGCATCTGCTGCTGCGGCGGCGCCAGCTGGCTGGCGGKGCGCGGCCGCAGGTTGGGGCCGATGGACGGCCGCGTCGGCTGGCTGCGGCCGCCCCCGTCAAACGCCTGTGCCGCGGCGCCGCGGCTGGCTATCGCAGACGCGATGGCCGCCTGGCTCTGCGCGTTGGCAATGCGCGCCTTCGCCAGAAAGGGCGACTCCAGCGAGGCGCGCTGGCCCGCTAGGCCGCTGCCGTCAGAGGACGTCGTTTGCGTGCCGTCTGAGGGTTCCGGCTCGTCAACGGACGCGGCGGCGCGGGAGCCGGGCCCCTTGGAGCGCGGGCCGCCCGTCATCTGGTGCGCCGACAGGTAGTGCACCAGCACGATGTCCTCGTCCGCCTCCAGCAGCCAGTAGCACCGCCGCTGCAGCGCCCGGCAGGCAGAGAGTCACGCTCCAGAGCAGCAGGATCCGTCCCCACCGCCCCCCCCGTCCCGCAGTCTGTGGGAGGTCAGGCCGCAGTGTAGCATGCCGTGCTGGGGACACCTCAATGCTCTGACGGCCCCCCAGGCGCCTGCCGCCGTGGCAGGTATGGAGCCAATTGCCTGCAGCAGGGTGCTCCCGCTGCAGGTGCTGCACGGTGAGGACCAGAGGTGCAAACCTGGAGCCTGACGTCCTCTGACTCGTCGCCGTGCGCGTAGTAGCAGTTCAGCATGTCCACATTGCCGACCTGCAGTGACGCAGGATTGGTTGATGTGACGCAAAATTCCCGCCAGATTTGATGGTATGACACCACTCGCCCGTGAAGGCAGCCCAGACGGTGAGAACGAGACTGAGCTCACCTTCAGCTTCTCATGTGTCTCCCGCACAGTCTTGCCATCCGCCTTTTTCCGCCAGCTGTGGCCGTCCTTGCGGAAGAACCGCACCGCACGGCGGTCAAACAGAAAGACGGATCCGCCTGCGTCACAAGGTATGCCATGTTCTTGAGGCAGCCACACGACGACAGCGGCAGGCCTGAGGCACACCGCTGCTGGTGCGATCAACACCCTGCGGCCGACCCGCTGGGGCTCGTCCTCAAATGTCGCTGCACGTTGGCAGGCGGACGCCGAACAGCCAGGCTGCAGAGGCTTTATACGGCAGCGCGCGTCGTGTACGAAGCGGTCGGACACTTCTAATTACTGATCGCTGACCACATCCAGCGACGAGGTCATCGTCATCGTTGTCGCAGATGAGCGCGGAGAAGAGAAGCCGGCCCGGGCGACACGCAGTCGCAACCGGCTGAGCGCGATCGGCCCAGCACGGTCCGACGCCGGGTCAATCTCGCGACAGCTTGCAACCGGCCATGTAGTGCCAGTTCTTTCTGCATCCGCTCACGTGCTTGGCGTAAAGGGCCGGAAAGCCTGGCCCCGAGGGCGGATTTCTCAGCCAAAGCCGTCCCTGATTGCAAATCCAGATGATGAGCGGCCTGAGCCGCGCGATCGAGCTGCCACTCCGTCTACGATGGGCGAAGCACTTGCATTGCACAACGAGCGACGCACCTGCGGGCTGGGACGGCGGGTGCCGGCAAATAGGCAGGCCGTAGGTGCGGAAGTGCACCAACAGGTCGCAGACCTCCGTGTTTTTGAGCCAGCCCTCACTCGCCCGCGACAGCACATCCCGAACCCTGCACACACCCAGCGTCGGCAAGGTCGGTACCTCCGATGAGGCACGCAAGCTATCCGCAGTGCCACTGAGGTGCGGGCTGGGGCCGGTCAGATGCCTTTTCCGGGTCTGCAAGCAGACGCCGACTCGAGCCGGTGCAGACGACAAGCGACAACCAGCTAGGTGCACGGCCTCGTGCGTCAGAGCGGGCACGCGAGCGACGGCTCACCCGAGAGGCAGACGCTCATCTCGGCTGTCCAGCGGCTGCGCCACCGTGCCCGACATGTTGGGTCGGGCCCAACTCCAGCCCCCAGCTTACAGGTGGCAACTCCTCCCTCTTCTTGTTCTGACGGACTGGGACCCGGCTGATGGGTACTCCAGGTACGTTTCAGGCCCTGACTGCTCACATGGCTGGGTTAACATGTCCGTCTTTCCGGCTTCAACTCTGCACTTCAAACCCTTCCTCTTGCCACCAACACCTGGCGGAAGTGCAGGCCTTCCAGCGCTGGCATTCTGCGCCGCTAAACGACGTGAAGTAAAAGTCTACTTTATCAAGAGACGACCTGAGGCTGGCCCTGCAGGCCGAGAAACCCAGAATGATCTGCACAAGACATGCGCAGCGTCACGCTCTTTTAGGGTATAAGAAGTGAACTTTGCTGATTGCGGTTGTGCCCATCCACCCTTTGCCGTGCAAGCACAGCTTTTGAGCTTTGAAAGATGATTCTCCAATCTTTGGCAGGGCTCCACGTACGTAAACTGTTGGCGGGACCTTGCCATCGTAAAAATGCTGCCATCACCATTCGCCAAGGTGCATGCTCAAGACTTCTGATCACCGCGTAGCTTCTCTAGCGACATTACAACTTCTCGACGCCTATTCTGAGGAACATTGACCTGATTTTGGTTCAGCAGCTGCGACAGTCTCCCTGATTCCTGGCCGTAGCGTCCCTGCACGTCCAGCAATCGGGCGGACGCAGGTATGCCAGTTGCCTGCCGAAATCTCAGCGCTGCCGGTCGTACCAGTCGTGCATGAAATGCAGGCGCCATGATTGCGCATAGCGCATCCATCAAATTCCAACCGCCTGCACACCCCTCGCGCAGGATCCAGTGACATGGCTGACCAGCCGCAGGCGGAGCTGCTCCGGCGGCACGAGGCACACAAGTGAGGGTCATGTGGTGTTGGCCACGTTTGCCGCAACCACTATCACAAATTTGTCTGTGAATAAATTCAGGTGAGTACAACCAATCACATGCCGCCACCTCTACAGGTACCTGCACGTGCCGCATCACTGGCTTTCTGGGAGAACCGTGCGGCCTTGGGGCCTGAACCCGACCCAAATGGAGATGCACGACCCGCACGCGAACGCTGGCATCGTGTGGTCCTCGCGCCCGCATCGCAAGCACCGCTATGCATACGTGCACAACCACGGCGCCGCGCAGCCGAAGCGCCCGTTTTATCGCCTCTGGGCCTTCGACATCCAAAACATCAGCTGGTGCGTATGTGACATGCCAATGGTGTCATGGCAGGCAGTAGCTGCGACAGTGCGACTGCGAGACAGCACTCGGGATTGGAAGACATCATCCATGACATGTCCAATATTGGCTCATCTCATCTGACATGCAGGTGGATCGCACAGCTCTTCCTGTGGGGGTGAGCCATGCACTGATTGCTGCTTGTGGCGGCCCGTCATCGTGGTGTTCGAAAAGTCTGATGAGCACAGTGTCAAAGGCTTATGTTTTGGCGATGGCAAGCTTCATGACACTGAATTCAGCTGCTCACTGGCACTGCAGCTCGGTTGCCTGGGTCATCAATGGCTGGTTCCTGTTCCTGGTGCGCCACTCCTTCTGACAGAAGAGCTAAGAGCCTGTGCCTTGCCCAGATGGTGCTTCATCTGTGTAGGGCAACAATAGCGTGCATCAGGGGCTTCCAGCGAGGACACCTGCGCGTGCGGTGCAGCAGGGGGACGCCCACGAGGGCACCCACATGCAACACTTCCGCTAAACCTTGCTTCTCAACCCACTTCCTGTCCTTCTTGTCTGCAGCCCACCAGCCACGAAAAACTCAATTTTTACATGGCGGGCATTTCAGCGGTGGTGGGTGGCACGCTGTTCTGGATAGGCGCCTACCTCAGTGTCGTGGAGGCTGTCAACGCAGATCCCAAGGCGAGTAAAGTCGCAGCAGAGACACACTGACATGATGTGCACTGCAGATTACCTCCGTGTGTGTGGATCACTGCAACCCCTTGCAGCAGGGAAAGTGTCCCTGATTGGGGTTCAGGGGGGTAACACGACAATGACGCTTGCAGGTCCGCACGCCATACCAGCTACTGCATATGGGCGACAAGGATCTTGAGGCCGCTCGTCACAATGGACAGCCTGCCATTGGCAAGCCCGCCAATGGTGGCGCCGGGCAGATACCGCAGGATGCAGCACTGCATATGCCGCAGCAGAGCAGCAACGGCAAGGGCGGCAGCGCCAGCAGCAGCAACAGCGGCAACCTGCAGCTGAAGAGCGGGACAGCTTTTGAGGTGGAGCAGCCCGCGAGCGGTGCAGCGCCAAAGCAGCGCTACAAGTGGTGGGGGTGGAGGTGAGCCCTCTGCCTGGACTTGGGTGCACGCTGTGCTCTTGTGGTGCTTACCCCGGCATGTCAGTGGCTGTGCATGCCTCAAAGTGATGGGAAGAAGGCGTGCAGACGCATCAATGCACCCCCACGGCCCAAGGTGCTGCCTTGCTGCTGCAGGTGGCACGACATCGGGTACATTGCTGTTTTTGTCCAGGTATGCTGCATGCGTCATTGCACCGAGTGTCCCCCTTGAACGTGTTTCCTGCCCTCTGCAGCGAGTGACCACCTCCTGTGCGGCTGCAGTTCATTGGCGCAACGCTGTTCGAGGTGTCTGTCATCACTGGCTGCCCCAGGGTCCTCCCAGGTACACCGGCGACTTTCCTGCTGCCCCTTCCCGACTGCGACCACCGCCAATCACGGCAATGTTGCTGCACCCTTGCATGAGATGCGCTGCCCACGCGGAGTCTATGCCTGAAGTCCCTTCTTCAGCGTCTGCCAAGTCGTGCTGCAGAGGAGTCGATGACGAACTGGTGGACGTGGGACGCCTGCTTCTGGGCAATGCAGGTATATCACTCAATGCTGCTCAGCTGCATTGTTGCCAGCCTCGACTGCCTCCAACAGAAGGACGGGCCAGCTGCGTGTGCGCCTGCCGCAGCTGCGTGCAGACGTGTGTCCCCTCCCATCGTGTCGTATTCATCTGTACTCATGTTGCCGCAGATCGTGGGCGCATGGGGGTTCATCATCTCCGCAATAGTGTTCATGCTGGAGTGCCAGGACACCTGGTGGAAGCCTGCGCCGCTGCGCATCGGATGGCAAGTCGGCTTTTGGAACTTGATCGGAGGCCTAGGGTTTGAGGTGCGTCATCATTGGCGACGGTGTTTCTTCACACTGTACGCGCAGAGGCAATCGACTCTCCTTCTGAATGATGGATTGACAACATTTCGTACCGCGTAGGCCTCGCCAATTGGCGGTGTGCTCGCCTTCCCGGGGATGGTGCCCCAACGCTGGATTACCGACTTCTCGACGTTTTGGGTATGCCCTGCATAGGGCTCAACTGTCCATGTGCAACTTCCATGTGCTGCCCGTGCCAGCCGGCGAGACCGTGGCGCTTACAACATGCATGCATGGCGTGCAGGGCGGCTGGGCCTTCCTGATAGGATCATACCTGCAGCTGCTGGAGTGCATCAACAAGCACCCAACGAGCTTGGGCATGAGCAAGCCCAAACCGATTCCTGGCTGACGAGGAGAATTCTTGCCACTGTGCCAAATTGCATTCGCATGCGGTCCCAATGAGACTTGTTCCGGTGCTGCCAGGGACTGCAGTGGTTCTGGGAAGGTGCAATTCTTTCAGTATCCTTGCCTGACGCGGACACGAGACCCAACGATAAAACGGTTGCACCATTGGGTCGCTCCGCAGCGTCTCTGTGCATGCCAAAGGACGGCGTCAGGATTGCGGCCTTCGTCCTTGGTGCATCATGTCACAATGTGCCAGAAGTTCATTCAGACGTCCCCACCACATGCACCTTTATGTTATGTGTCTCAACGTATGTTGTTAAGTCAGTCATCATGGCAATCAGCCAGCGCCGCCCTGAGGTGCCGTCCATCGTAGAACCCGGCTGGCGGACTGGTGGGAGCCCACCACCGCCTCCCACTCTTGCAGCTGCACCGCCATCACCTCCACCAGGTGCCGCCCTGCGTCCAGGCCACCCCATGCGCCCTTCTGGACCGCCAGAACGTCGCTGTTCGATGCTGCTGCGATGGCAGCGGCGGCGACGGCTTCTGGCGCCGTTGCGCCATCCGCGGCTGCCGGCCCCTGCGCCGCCGACGCGTCGTGTGCCGGCACTTTTGCTGCACCGCTGGACGCGGCGTCAGTCGCACCGGGCTGCAGCGCCCGCAAGACTGCGGCAAGCGCCGCAGCGGGGTCCAGGGATGCGTCGCTAACAGCAGCGACGGCGGCGCGCGCGGCCACCTGCGTGGCGGCCAGCTCGGCGTGCAGCTCCCGCAGGCAGGCTACCGCCTCGTCAAACTGCCGCTGCACGCTGCGCCCAGCCTTGGAGCCCAGTCCTGCGCCACCGACACGTCAACTAAAGGTGCTGCCGAGCCTGGTGCCAGCCGGGACATGCATCGGCTGCATGCGACTCTGACGGACGCTGCTGCACTGGCGGCTGGGCCTGACAAACACAGTGCGTGACTGCGCGATGCATGACGCGGCTTCCAGCCCATCGTGCTTCTCATGCGCTTCTCCAATTTTGGAGAAGCAAAAGCTTGCCTTTGGTGGCAGAGGGCTGCAGCACGCTCCGCAGCAGGGACGCCGACAGCGGCTGCCGGCCAGACAGCTCTGCTGGCAGACCCACCAGGTCGCCCATCTTGGCCGCAGGCAGCCCTGCAGCCACATGCTCATACCAAATTTCAGAAATATGGACAGCCGCATCTGCAAAGCCATTCAAGTGGCCACATCAGTCATGATTTGATGGTTTGCAGGTTTCATGACAAGTGAGCCACTGACCGTGGCTTCGTGCCAGACTGAGTTGCGCATTGTCCCCAGACAGCAGCACGACAGACATCGCCACATCTTCTCTGCCACTGGCGCCAGCGGCGGCTGGCGCAGAGCCGCCCGCGGCAGCCGCGGCCAGCTCGCTCTGCAAGATTTAGTCACAGGGTGTCACATCATGTCTTTGCAGGACGCGCCGGTCAGCAGTGAAACGTTCACATACTCATTTAGCATGCATTTGCCTATGGCACGTGTGCAAACTCGATCGCGCAATGGGCTTTGCGTGTCAAGAACACCCAGTCTCACATCTCGCCTCAAACACAGAAGTTAACCCTACACCTGGAAGAACAGCGCGACCTCCACGATCTTGGCGTCGACCTGCAGCGTGCAGGCAATCGGCTGAATCAGCCTTTTTCACAAATGCCTTGGAAGCCTGCTGAAGTGCAGCTGCAGACCGGGCCGCGGGCTGCAGACCACGCCTCTGGCGATGCAATGTGCCCAGCGAAGGAATGCACAGGGTCCCAGATAAGGGTTTCGGGGTCTACAGATGCTGCAAAGCCTGCAGCGGTGGCGCACCCGCTGGCCGTTGTCTGCCAGCCATCGGCTGCGCGAGCCGGCCACCTCTGCATCTTCTGCCACCACGAGGCCCTCCCCCTCGTGTGCACCCAGCACCGTGAGGAAGTCCATCCCTGCATGACCGGGCCGGAGAGGGCTGAGCCAACTAGGCTGAGCCGAACTGTCTGTGCAGATGGGGCTGAGCTGCCGAGCCTGATGGGGTTTAGAAAGGCTGTTCGACTGGTGGCAATCTGCTGAGAAGCATGTGCTACACAAGGTTCGATATGCGCTCTGAGCGGCTATTCTATGAAGTGAGCCGCTTGCGTACCAGCAGGGCCGCAGGTGTCCAGGCCCTTGCCCAGGAAGCGGCGGATGGCGGCGGAAACGGCGCCATCGTTCTTGAGCCCGTCCAGCTGCTTGGCGACGCTGTCTGTTAGCACCACGAAGGCCTGCTCTGCCGGTGGCAGCGCCCGCCCAAATCGCCCCGCGGCCGCCAGCTCCTGCGGGGAAGGTCCCGCAAATCATGGGGGCACCGGAAGTGGACACGCAGAGCGGCGGACGCCGGAGGTTATTCAGGGTCGAGGTACAGGACCTGCGCAGGGGCTATTGTGTTCTCGCTGCCAAACCTGCCGCAGGAAACAATAGCGGCTGCGTGTGATGTTCTTTTGCACACCTCCAGGTCGTGCATAGTGAGGGGGCAGCGGAAAGTGGCTGCCCCCGCGCGGCAGCCCAGCATCGCCAGCAGGGCGCTGGTGTCGGGAAACAGCAGCAGCGGCCCGGCTCCCTGCGCAGCCTGCGGCGGCGCCGCCGCGCAAGCCTGCTGCTGCGGGGTCGGCAGGCTCGCCGGTGGGCCGCCCGCATGTCTTGATGCCACTGCCGCCGGGCTTGGTGACCGAGGCGGTGGCGGTGGCGGCAAGCTGGCGGCGGTGGCGGCGGCGGGCTTGGCAGCCCMAGGCGGCCCGAGCCTCGCGCAGCAGCGGCGCCGCAGCCGGCGCAAGCCGCTGGCACCACGCCCAAGGCAGGCACACATGCGCCGGGCCGCCTGCAGATGCAGTTGCGCTCGCATTATCCTAGTTTGGGGGGAACTGCAGGACAGCTGGGAGGGGTTGACAACGTTGGTAGGTGACGCTGGGTCGTGACTGCAGCAGCGTTGCTGTCTGCGGATGCAGCCTGGCTGAGATGGCTCGAATACAAACATGCTGCAGGTGCTGCTGCCAGCAGTGCTGCAGCGGCCTTGCAGGCCCCCCTGGGAGCACTGATAAGGTTGTGAAGGGCCATACACCTCTCTGCGATCGGGTCAAGGCAACAGCGCGCCTGCAAATTTGAGCGTCTGTTCGTGGCCGCGCGACGCCACCGATCGCTTGACGGGGATGTCCGACAGCAGCCCCCGGCGCTGCCGCTGCTCGCCCAGCATTGCGGTCAGGCCATCGACCGGGATCTGGTTCCATTCGATGCGCAGCCACAGACCACGGCCCGGGCCCCCAGGGCCGAAGGGGCCCTTGCGGGGCTGCGCCGACGCCGCCGGCGCCGGCACCCGTCCCAGCAGCGCAGCGGCACCCGTGCCGCCAATCAAATTGTGCGACAGGTGCACCTGTCCAGGCACGCATGCAGTCGTTGCACGAGGGGCTTGAACGGGGTTATGGTTAAGGATGCGTCACAAACATTTCTCTGTTCGGCCCACCAAATGCCCGAGCTGAGGCATGTTGAGCCGCACTTGTCGGCATTGCGCCAGAGGAGTACCAACTAGCGTCCACCGCAGCCGCGCCGCTGGCCACCACGTGCAAGTCGCGATTGCGGTACTGTCTGAGATGCGCTCTATATCCCGGGGAGTAACCTGCAAACTCAAAACTCGGCGGCACCTCGAGCAGGCGGCCGGAGGCCAGCAGCGGCGCCAGCGCAGCGGCTCCCTCGTCGCCCAGCCGGTTGTCGTACAGCCACAGCTTGCGGATGGACACCAGGCTGTCGTTCCGTGCTGCCCAGGCCGCCAGGCGCCCTGCCTCTGCATCCGTGAGCTGCATGCACTCCAGCCGCAGCGACACCTGAATTGGCTCAGGCAGCGGCGGACCTGCAGCGGCGGTCGACTCCAATATGGGCTCTTGAGAATAATTTCCCTGCTCTTTGGAGTGTGGTTGCTGTGATCAGGCAGACTGGTAGCGAGGCCACAGCACCAGGCACGGGCAAAGTGTCGCTGACAGTACAGAGCGCTTATCCCTGCTAGAAGAGAATGCGCTGCAACATGGTGCACCTGGTACTGGAGACGAGGTGGCATCGTCCTGGAGTTCCTCAGGCAGCGCCGTGATCGAGCCCCCCCCGCTGCCTTGCGTGCTGACGAGCACCGCGACGTCTGACGGCGCAGCTTCCTCTGACCGCAGGCGCTGGTCGCTACTTGCACCGCCTGCTGCTTCGTCACTCGAAGTGACTGGCTCCTGCTGCTGCTGCTGCTGCTGCTGCTGCTGCTGCTGCGGCGGCGACGGCGGCGGCGGCAAAGGCGGCGCGCCTGACTCAGGCTGCTGCATGGTCACGGCGGCAAAGGCGTCCGACAGGCTGGCCATGCCAGAGCTGGACGCGGCCTCGGCGGGGGCCTCGGCTGCCGCGGGTGGTGCGGCCGCCGACTGCTGCGGCTGCTGCTCAGCCTGCTTGGCGGCGGCCCATGCCGCCAGACCGTCCAGAAAGCTGGTGGAGAAGCGCGCACCTGGCGGCGGGCCGACCTGTATTTAGGGAGTGCTCTAAAGGTAGCTCGTCCAGAGGCAGTGCGGAGCCAAAGTGCAGCTTGAGCGTCGTCCGCGCACGCCCAAATCTTTATGCCGCGCCACAGTGCAGGAGTCTAGCAAGCACAGGTGTCCCCACCTTCCAGATGCCGGGCTCCCGGTCCTGCGAGAAGCACACGCGTCGGGCGCCCTCACCAGCGGTGCCCTGCGCGCCTGCCGCCCAGGCGCCAGGGCTGCGCGTCATCTGCTTCCCGCTAGCGAGCCGGCCGGCGCTGCCAAGCCGCTCGTCCAGCCGCAGGGGGCCTGCAGGTGGTGTTTGAAAGTGACGCCAACATGGAATGCTGTCACAAGCCAAGGCGAGCAATTTCTGGCTCGTCAAGCCGTCTCGTAGCGAGCGACTGACTGCTTCGTCAAGTCATCTCGTGTCGATATGAAGTCCTTCGGACCTGATGTCAAGCCAGGCGGTGTGCCGGGGCCAGGTTGCTGCCAGGAGCGGCGACGCTCCCCTGAGCCTAGACCAGGCCTGCTGGGCGTCCTATCAAAGCCATTGGGGGGTCTGCCTCCGGAGCTGCTGGGCGCTGTGTCAGGTCGTCCCGGGGGGCGAGGCAGCCTGTCGGGCTGCTGGCTGCCATTCAAGCTGTGTGGCGGCGAATTGAGACTTGCTGGCGGCGGCACGGCATTGTAAGATGGCGCGCTGCAGCCTCTGCCCTGATTGGATGGAAGTCTGCCCCTGCCGCGTCCTCTGGAAGAAATTGAAGAGCCTCTGCCGAGTTCCCTCGGCATGCTTTGATCGTTCTGCCGCTGTTGCGGTGCTGGGACGCTGACTGCGCAACCAACCACGGGCTTGTTGCCGCACCAAGCTTGCTGTGCGTCTGTAACGACACCACACGTGGATCTTCACAAAACAGCAAATGACAACTGGAAGTCTGCATGTTGAGTGGTGCATGTGGACGAGTCGCATGACGAGTCACATATACCTGAAGTCCAGGGCCTTATACACACCATTTGCAGATTTGCAAGGGAGAGCACAGAATTGGTTGGTCTTGTGAGAACCGCGTTGGCTGGGAAGGTTGCATCCGAACTGCCGAGGCAAGAATAGTATCGGCGATGCATACCGGGTAGCTCGCAACGGTGTGCAAGACAGCCCTTCAGGCACTCAGCTCAGGCATTTGAAGATCAGCTTGCCATTCACAGGTCTGGGTGTCGCGTTTGAGCCGGTGCCAGCCTGCATAGTTTCGACATCAGCTCAAGTGATCTCACGCACCTGCTACCAGTGCCTTGACACCGTCTCCAGTGTGGCACACCAGAACGTTCAGCATCGCGAGGCCGTGAGGTGACCTCTCAGCGTTTATCTCTGCACTAACGTGGCGGCGGTTGGCAGCCGCTGCCGACTTCCTGTGCGCAACCATTCCCACCGGCTGAGGCTGCTGCGGCGGCAGCACCACTACCGGGACCGCCAGCACAACTGGTAGATCAGCTGGATCGGCGAACGGCACCATGGACCGCTTCCGCGCCATGTTCGGCGGCCAGAACACTCTGGCGGACGCGCCCGAATCAGTGCTCGGTGAGTGGCAAAAGTACAGCTCCGAGGGCGCGCCGCCGACGCAGAGCGACCGGCTGATGGGCCAGATGGAGGCGGGCGGCGCATCGCTGACCAATGCGTTCTCGAGCTCCCTCAGTGCGGCGCGCACCGGCATCAGCAGCGCCGGCGCCACGATCAGCGGGGGGGCAACCTCCGCCACCTCCTTGTGCGCCCCCCCTATGCGCCTTCTCAAAGTGCAGGAGCCTTTGGCAGACAGCATGTTGTCAGGGCAACCCTTAGAATTGCTCAGCCTCGTTGCATCCAAGTAGGGGACGAGCGAGCACACGCTGCTGACCTGCTTATGTTGAGGCCGGATGCGCATGTTGTGTTCCGCAGCCTAGCTCGTGCAGACCCTCTGCTCATAGCTCGACTGGCGGGCACCCAGCAATGAGCTCCCCAGCAAGAGCGCTGGCAGTGCAGTCGCTAACGTCTTCGTTGTGACGTGCTTGCCGCACAGTATGCCGTCCGCGACACAGTTCACCTACTTCGCGGCTTTCATGGGTGCCGGCGTCTTCTTTGTGTTCATTGCGATTACGATGTTTCTGCCAGTCATCATCCTGGTGAGCGGCGACTGATCCAACAATGCTGGCTTATTGCTGCTGGCGTCTGCTTGGCCACAGCATACTTTCATCTGTGCCCTTCGTGGCTTGCAGCACTCTTGGGCTTGACACTCCAGCTCCGCGTGCAGGCACCAGCCAAGTTTGCGTCAGCTTTCACGCTCGGCTCGGCCCTGATGATGGCCAGCTTCTTTGCACTCAAGGGCTTCCATGCCCAGCTGGCGTACATGATGGAGAAGGAACGCCTGCTGTTCAGCATCGGTGCGCATGCTATCCCGTGTCTGAACCATCGTTTGTCATGGTCCTGCGGCATCCAGCCCATACACACGAGTTTCGCTATGTCTGGCGTCTGCGGATTGTCATCTGTGGGTGGACGTGCATTGCCACGCTAGCACTGCAACGCGGTGCCTACCCTGTCTTGCCTGCTGGGTGGGGCCCTGCAGCGGTTGATGTGGTCACTCGCAGGCTACCTGGGCAGCATGGGCGCGACGCTCTACGCGGCGCTCGTGATGCACAGCTACATCATGTCGCTCATCTGCTGCGGCGTCCAGGTGTGCCTGTGCCGGCGCTTGCTGGTATCGCATATATCTTCCTGTGCACCTCTGCCAAGCACACGGTTCGTTTTGCATCGCCAAATTGCACGCTCCCTGTGTAAAGTAGCTTCTTAAAGCTGCTGGTCATTTGGTGCACCTGAACCCGGTCCCGACTGTACAATGTGTGCAGATCGTGGCGCTGCTGTACTATGCGCTCAGCTACTTCCCAGGAGGCACCGCCGGCGTGCGGTACATCTCCTACATGCTGTGGTCTGCAGTATCGTCCTGTTTCTCCGGCGCCTCGCGGTCCGCTTTCGGCTGACGCATAATACCTGCAAGCCATGGCTTGGGGAGGGGAGGAACAAGACTCGACAGGTGCTCTAAGTGGGTGTCACTAAGACACCGCCGCCCGAAGGGGGCGCAAGTGCACTTAGGCGAGGCTCTGTCAGGGAGCCACAGATCAAATGCTAGAGTGGTCAACACAGCGTCGATGTGTTGATGTGGAAGACCATCAGGCACGCAGCGTCTGAAACGTGAAGATCATAAAACTTATATGTTTTGCCCCAGTTTGGCTGAATAAATGATGATATGACATGTGACACTGCTACCTCTGCAATTTTCGACACACAGTATCCAGCTGCGAAAACACAGAATGTGGCAGCTGCTGATGCCGTCTGAATGTAATGCACAGCAGGCCGTAGCCCACATTGTAGACGCATGAGCCCAGCTGCTGCCGCTTTGCCGCTGCCCACACAGCGCTTTCATCACGTTGGAAGATCTGTCAAGCAGACACATGGCGGGTCGGCACATTCCCACAATGTCACGCTGAAACGAGAGTCAACAGTGCTGTGCGCTGTCAATGCACTTGCCCATCAAGCTGCCGCCGTGTGCTCAACCGCCGCACCTGCATCCGCTGCCCGCAGAGCGTCAGCGTAGCGCTCTGCTGCGTCTTGGCATCCTCCCGTGGATCAAACAACGCCAGCACCTGCCGCGCAGCCGGCGCCACGGCATTTGATGCATCTGGCGGCGCAAACTCTGCCTGGAGTGCGCCTCGCGCGGCTATGGGCTCGCCGAGATGTGACAGCAGCGCAAAGCTTGAGACTGTGCCGTTCTGGATCAGAATCTGCAGCTGCTCGTCCCAACAAGCCATGTGCAGTAGAGTGGATGGGGATCCCGGGACTGGCGCATGCCGCTGACAGTTGGTCAGGACACCGGAGTCCGTCAAGATAGCGCCAACGGATCTGGTAAGCAGTGTGCCCAAAGATGCGAATCAGCAAGATGGAGGAATGAGGATTGGCGTATACCGCACAGTCAAAGCTCATATAAATTCGACCTCCCAGTACTTGATCGCGAGCGAGACGCCCGCCAAAGCCGTGCTGAAAGTAAGCTGCTCTGCACTTGCGTGACGCCCGGCCTGCGACGGCAGCATCTTTCGTCAATGCCAGGCAAATTGTGCCTTGTGTTGTGCAGGCGCAGTCCACCGACAGCTAACACCTGCCCATTCTCCGCTTATTGTGACCGCTCCCTCGTTTCTGATTCAAACATCCGTCACCCGTTCGTTTCTGAAAGTCATGTCAGCGGCGGAGGGAGACAACGTCCTCATCCACACAGTCAACAGCTTTGGGCGCCAGCACCATCTGAACAGGCAGCGCAGCCGCCCCATCCCCTTCGCCTCTGAAGATGCCAGTGGCGCAGCCGCTAAACGCGCATTTTCTGCGCCGCTGTCCGAGAAGCGAAACCAGGACGGCGGCGACCGAGCGGCCGTTATCACGCAGTCAGGTGGCGTCAGCCGCGCGTTCTGGTTCGACGCGGAGACGTGTCAGGACTGCGACCAGTATGCCGCGTCGCCTTCGGGCCGCTCTTCCGGCGCCTGGCATGACGCGCTCAGCGAAGGTGCGACTTATGTTCATGAACGCCCTTGTGATGCTGTGCCGAGCGTGCGCACGAAATCTCTGTTCATGGCAGAGTAGGGAAACGTTCGAATGGGAGAACTAATGCATCTTAACCCTTCACATATTGATCTTCCATGTGTGTCTCCTGCAGCCGGGTCTTCCGTGTCAAGCGCCGGCCTTTCTGAGTGCTGCTGTGGCGCTCAACTAGAGGGTGCGTTGCTCTGTGCATCGTCTCAGCCGTGGGCTTGATGTGAAGCAGCATGCTCGGGGGGCAGAGCACCTGGCACACCCATTTGAAGGTTAGTTCCTGATGCAGCCCTCCTGGTGCAGGGCGAAAGCGCAGCCGCTTCAGCTCCGGCACCTGCGCCGGACCCTGCAGCCTGGACGACGCGATGTCCAATGCCGACTGGTGGGCGCCTGACATTCCAAGTACGGACGTTGTTGTTATTCGGTGCAAGTATTGCGTGCGCTGGCCCTTGCAGACAGCATTGGCGGCCGCTCCAATGCAACGGCCGACGCCATGCTGCGTCCTCCTGTAGCTTTCTACAGCTCTTCAGCCCTGAGTCTGGCGGCGCCGACCGGTTATGCAGGCAGCAGCGCCTCGTGGACGAGGGGCGGCGGCGGCGGGTGGCGGAGGAGGCTGCGGCAGAGCTGCGGCAGCAGCGGCAGCAGCTGACCGCCCAGCTGGCCAGGTTAGAACAGGCGCACTGCGAAGAGGCATCGGTGGCGGCACGACGGGCGGTCGACTCGGACAAGGCTGCCGTAGCGGCGCTGGAGGGTGCCCTGGCAGACACCGAGGCCCAGGTGGGTAGGACGGTCTGTGAGGCAACAGCATCGGCGCCTGCTGCACTTGGCTGAAGACAAGCTGCGGTGCTGCACGACGCATTCAGGTGGCGTCTGGCGCAATCATGAATGTCACGCCCAAGGCTTGGCTGGTTTGTGAAGGGCGACCACTGGAGGAGTGTGGCCCGCAGATCATCGTCGCGCGCCTCGTGGCGCATATCATGGGCCGCGCTGCCGCCCGCGCCGAGACCGAGGCGGCGGCGGCGGACGCAGCACAGCACGTGGCGCTGCTGCAGCAGCGGGTGGAGCGGCTCGGGCGCATGACGGGGCGATGCGCGCTCGGGCGCTGGCCGGCGGCGGCAGCGCAGAAGAAGCCCTGCAGCGGCGGCTCGTCAGCGCGGGCGTGGCGGTGGGCTGCATGGCCGCCGGCGTGGCGGGTGCCTACTTCATCACCAGGAGGACGAAGTAGTGTGGCATTCGCATCAGGCATTGTCCAGATGCACTGGCCAGCCCTGCGCCTGCCGCCCTCGTCGCAGCCGGGCGCGGCGGGGGCCTTGGTGACGCATCCATAGGCCTCGATAGGCATATAGCAGGACGGCAGGAGCTGGGGTGGCAGATGCCAGGTGGCAGTGAGTAGCTCGTAGCGTGCAGGTGATGCAGCTTGTAGGTAGACCGGTCGCGGCAGGTGACTGTGCTTCATTAGGCCTTGGAACTCATGAGAAAGGGCAGGAGATGCTCTGCATGCCTCCCCATCCTCGTGCGGACCCCGTATAGTTGGTGGTTTCAGTTCATTATTGTAAGATTGTTCGAGGCCCAGATTCAAAATATACAATGTGCAAAGCTACGGCAGATAATGTTGCTTGGCCACTTCAATAATTGATACAGTCAATTTGTGTCTTTACGGATCCAATTGGTTTGAACACAGGTCAAGCACGGACAGATGTGCCCTGACAGCTCGAGCTGTCCAGGCTCTTTCTCAGGTACGTATTTGACGTCATCCCTCTCGCAGGTAAGTACACGTTGTGTCAGCAAATCCAGATGGATCTGTGGAGAAAAGTGCTGCTGCCATCTCCTTTATGTACACGGGCGCTTACGCTGCGGTCACTTTGGCAGCCAGCCGCGCTCGTTTACGTCCTCTTCTGGCTCGCCACCTAGCTGTTGCTGCCCGGCTGTTGTTTCTGCCTGCTGCTCAGCCATGATGGCCTCTGCCAGCGCCGCCCGCCAGTCCGTGCCGCCGCCGGCGCCGCTGCAGCTGGCTGCCTGCGCGGTCTGCGCGTCGGGTCGTGACTGCACCAGCCGCAGCCGCTGCTGCACCGCCTCATGCACGTTGGCGTCTGTCGGCTGGATGGAGTCCAGGTCTCTGTAAAGTATAGAAAGTGGTGCTAGTTTCTGTACCGAGAAAAAGTCAGCTGCGAAATTCTCCACAATTCTCGCGGTGCCAAACACAGCGGGCAGCATGCCGAGAGTCGAGTAGCATCGGCAGAGTTGACACGAAAGATTCTGGCCAGGACGCACCGTGATCTGTCTGCAAGCCTCAGCTGCCCGCCGCGGAAGCTGCCGCCAGAGGCCTGTTTCGGGGGGCCCTGCCCTGCTGGTCCGCCGCCGGACCCGTGCGACAAACGATGCCGCTGCGGATCTGGCGTCGCTGCTGCCGCTGGCTGTCCCGCCGCCACGGTGCTGGATGTGACGGTGCTGGTCGCCGCCGCAGGGTGCCGCGCCGCCGCGTCTGCCGCGGCCACGGAGCCAGCTGCTGTGCCGGTCTCGCGTGCCGCAGCAGCGGCAGGCGCCGCTGCCAATGCGGGCGCGGGTGTTGCATCCAGGGCCGCCCCGGCGAGCGGCGCCAGCGCCGGCGCCGCAGCCTGGGGCTCCGCTAGCGCAGCAGCGGCGTCGGGCGCCACGCTGAGACCAGACAGTCCCCCACCGCGGTCGCCGCACGACGCCGTGCCCAGGCCGTTCAGGCTGCCGTCGCCGCCGCCGCTGCCGCCGCAGCCGCTGCCGCTGCCGCCGCCAGGGCGGAAGGGCGAGCCTTGGAGCGCCACCAGCCCAATGTTGTCGCGATGCGCAATCTCTGGGCTGCCGAACCAGCCCAGGTGGCGCTCGAAGTCCCGCGACGACACCCCCTGCAGCAGTGGTGAAAAGCCCTAGATCCCCAGCATCGTGTCCTTGGATCAGTTGCGTACGCCATCAGTTCATCCGAAACACACGGCATTATCTGCAGTGTCGTGCACCCTTCAAACTTGTATATGCGCCACCAGCCGCTTTTTCAGAGCAGCGTGCGCACCTTGACCTTGCGGACGTCCGAGTGGCAGTAGTTGACGAGCGCCCGCCCCACCTCCCGCCCATCGGCGTCGCAGATGCGGACCGCGTCCTGCGCATCAAAGTCGCCCTCCACCTGCCGCGGAACGCAGATCGTTTCTGGAAGCGACAAAATTTGCACCGGCAGGTGCAGCGCCTGCTATGCCGGCTTGGCAGGCGTTGTCGGTTGGAGCAACAGCAAGGTAAGAAAAAACATTCTGTGCAGTTGCCCAGATTTCGAAATTTCTGCTGACCACGGTTGTAGAGATACAGAAAAATTGAGCACCTTCACGATGCCTGCAGCAAAGAGCGACTTCCGGCGGTCCAGCACTGCCACGAGCGCCCCGTTGTCGATCCACAGCGTGCCCTTGACCGCGACCGACAGAATCCACCGCAGTTTCCCCCTGCAGCGGCCGTATGCCGCTGTCATGGTGCTGCCAGAGTGGTGGCAGGGAGAGCACAACCTCTTGCAGTGAAGGTGCAGGAAACTGCTTTATGCTCCTCTGGGCCGACCACTCCCAGGCAGCTGAACAGGAGGTGATCTTGCCAGATATTGGACCTCGCTGTTGGCACAACACCAGCTGCAGGCTGCGCAATGCACGATGACGTCCACCTGAGTCGGTAGAGTTCGACGCCGGGGTCCACCCGCCACTGTCAAAGCGGTGGCATTCGTTCCCTCTCGAATCCCACTGCAGAGAGCTCACCTGAGCTGGTTGGGGTGCGGGTGGAAGACAGTGCTGGTGCTGCGGTCGCCGGCCAACAGCGCCGCCATGCGCTCAGGCTCGCTGGCAAGGCAGATGGCCATACGGCAGCCGGCTGCCGTGGCCAGACGTGCCGCGGTGAGCTTGGTCGCCATTCCGCCGGTGCCCCATTGCGTGCCCTTCTGACTTGTGTCCACCTGCACGCCAGTCTTCATGTCAGACGTGATGACTCATCGGGCGCGGCTGAAGGCACGGTTGCTGCCGCACTTGGCACTGCATACAGCCACGCATCGGCAGGGCCCGCGGCATTTGCTAACCTATGCACTGCCACCTGACCACACTGCTTATGCAGAGACGGGGGTTGCAGTCGTCCAGGTTTCTGGTCGAACGAGGGCAGAGGTGGAAAATACACACATGTGGGACTGGGTGCTTCAGTTCTGGTTTTGTGCACTTAGACTTTTTGAAACCCACCTCCAGGCCGGCAATGTCGTGGACCTCGTGGATGGGCACAGCGTTGGGGTCGGTGTTGGGGTTGGCGGTGTACAGCGCCGGCACATCCGTCAGCAGGTACAGCCAGTCCGCCTGCACTAGCGTTGCCACCTGCTGGGGGAGGAGACAGGCTCAATGGGTCCGGAGGAGGCCTTGCCTTCCAGCAGATATCTGTTTGCACCAGCGTCACCACCTGCTAAGCATGAGTCGCAGGAAGGTGTTCAGGGAAGGGCCGCAGGACGGAGGGGATACGAATTTTTCGAAACCGAGCAGAACACGGAATGGATCACTGAATGCGAGCCTGCAATATTTCGTTGTGCATGCTCCGCAGCTTTCAGGGACGCCGTCCACCTGCACGCTACTTCAAGCATCCAATCCCCATACCCTCGCAAGGTCTCGATGCTCATGCTTGCAGGTCCTGCACATGACGTCTCTGTGCAGCTGCCGTCAGAGAACTGGCAAATAGCACAGTGCAAACACCTGGGCGGCCAGGGTGTCGTTGTCGCCAAAGCGCACTTGCTCCACCGCCACGGTGTCATTCTCGTTGACGATCGGCACAGTGCCGTACTCAAACAACTCTGTGAAGGTGTTGCGCGCGTTTAGGTACTGCGACCTGATGCCCAGATTGTCCTGCGTCAGCAGCACCTGCGCGCACGGCTGCGAGGCCGCCGCCGCGGGGCACATGCCTCAGCCTGCAGATTGACAGAGCTGTCCAATGGCGATGCATGTTGGGGATGCAAACATTTATTTCTGTTCTTGCGTCCCGTGATGGCTGCCAGATGCCAGGGTTGCCAGTTTTCGATTCCTATCATGCAGATGTCACTCACTACGCCAAGGGCGGAGAAGAAGTCGTCGTAGAAGCGCATGAGGTGAGGCTGCCCCACCGCCGCCAGCGCCTGCCGCTGTGCCACACCCGTGGGCCGCGCGGCCAGCCCCAGCCGCTTGCAGCCCACCGCTATCGCTCCGCTGCTCACCACCACCACGCGATGGCCTGCACCGCCAAGGCCTCTGTTAAGAGATGGGTTGCAGCTTCCAATGCCAGCTTCCATACTGGCAGTAGCTCACACGCCGCAGCTGGCCAACACACGAGCTCATGGTGATGTGCCACTGTGGACGCTCTCGACCAGGAGGCTGCTAGTCGCTTCACCTGCTTGGTGGAAGTCGCGGACCGTTTCGCAGATCCGCGCGAGGTTGCTGAGGTTTAGGCTGTTCTGCTCGGCGCGCAGCAGGCTGGAGGTGCCCACTTTCACCACCTGGAGGCGACGCGCGACACAGATGCAGTCAAAATGATATTCATGACTCAGAAGCAGCGTGCTCACCGTGACTTTATCAATCACAGATGATGCCAGGCTGCATGCACGTGCAAGTGGATGGCCGGAATGATGCTCACGATCGTGTGGCCGCTCGAAGAGGGAAGCCGGCCATCGCTCGTGGCGCGACGGAGCTCCATGATGGTGGCTACCAGCCCGTCAGCGCAGACTGCAAATGAGCACTGCCGGCGCGGCGTTGCTGCTCTCGACCGAGCCGGCCTTCCCTTTCGATGTGCCCAATGGCCTTGGCCCCCTTTCGATGTGCCCAACGGCCTTGGCCCAATCGATCGACCCAGTGACTCAGCGAATTAGCTCGTGCACGAGGTGCAGCTTGCACGATCTGACCCTTGGAGGTCCTTGATCGCAAGCTTTGCACTCGCAGAAGGCCCTATCACTTGGCAGCAGTGCACCAATCTGTGGTTGTCAGATCAACTCAGATCGCTTCCGGGCACTTGCGCTGGCTGCATAACCTGGCTCTCGTAGGGCACATATCGATATAGACGGTACAATCGACCATCGTTTCAGATTTCCAGGCTTGTAACTTCCTTGAGTTGCACGAACGTGCTTCCGGAAGTTGGCCCGTCACCTTGTGATACGAGACACGCCCGGATTCCGCAGAGATGGCCCAGCCATGCAGCAGTAATGAAGCGAAGCACTAGAGCCAGTCCAATTGTAGGCTGTTGGTGACGATCGGCAGGTCAGCATGCCTGGCACAGTGGAAGTGGCCGCTGCCGGTGGCGCGCCACCGCAGCAGCAGGCGATAGGCAATGGGGCGCTGGATCTCACAGGCGCCAGGATCATCAAGCCCGCGCCCAATGAAGGTTCGTGCGTGTCTGCGTGAGCGCACGATGATCAATGCAATCGAGGGCCTCTGCGGGGCATTCAGCCGGAGGACGCAGCAATTGCGGCAGGACAGGACATGACAACGCCTGAATTTCCTAACGCTTTCTTTCAACAAATGCAGCTCAGAAGCGGCGGGATGCACCGAGCATCTCGCTGCCACAGCAGGACGCGGACTGCATCTCGCACATTGCTCTGGACATTGGCGGCAGCCTCATCAAGCTGGTCTACTTCTCGCCAGACGCTCAGGCCGAGTCCTCGTCGCCTACCGCCAACGGCCGCTCGGGCGGTGCGCTCATTAGCATACATACGGCATGTAGGGTAAGAATAAAGGAGTCGACATGCCGCTTGCACCTTCCGCATCCTGCACGGGCGCCTGCATGCCAGACCCATTGCCGCATCTGCACTGGCGTCTGCCCGCCAGCTTCACTTCTGCAATTTCCGGCGGTGTACATTTCACTGCGCAGGCAACCTGCACTTTGTCAACTTCGGCATCGCTCCGCGCAGGCAAGCTGCATTTTGTCAAATTCGAGACGGCCAAGATAGACCAAATGCTAGACTTCATCAAGGCCAAGGGGCTGCACAAGGCGGGCGCCGGCGGCGGCAGAAGCGCCGCCCGCATCAAGGCCACCGGTGGCGGCGCCTACAAGTACCAGCAGCTTTTCGAGGTGCTACGTCTGTACATATGCAAAAAAGGAACCAATGTATGTAATTTCTATAGCACAGACGACCAAACTCGCCGCTGAGTCACTGCTGCACTGCGCTGGGCTGATAAGCTTTTGCCCAATCATCATGAAACTTCCTGCCAGCTGCACTGGAGACGCACTGAGCGTGCGCAGTGCATCACGCCTGGCTTCTCGAGGGCACCTGGCGGAGACGTTTTCGCTTCTCAGATACCATGATGCGGCAACAGTTCGAGCTTGTACAGGCATGTCCAGCGTTGCTGCGTGCCCGCACAGGAGCGGATGGGCGTCATTCTTGAGCGGGAGGACGAGATGGACTGCCTGGTGGCAGGCTGCAACTTCCTGCTCAAGGCGATCTACCACGAGGCCTTTACCTTCCAGGAGGACACACCCACCTACTGCACCATCCACTGTGCGCGTCCCATAATCGTCCTCAGCAGTCCGCATTTGTTAGCTCGTTTCTGCACCCACAGCAGCCCCTTCTTGGGGTCACCTGCCGACTGTAGGCCATGGGTGGACATTTTCATGTTCATCTCGACATTCACACCAGTGACACGTTGATATTTTCGTGCATTGCGCGCAGCGGAGACCGATGTGTTCCCCTACCTACTGGTCAATATTGGGTCCGGCGTCAGCATGCTGAAGGCAAGCCTCCTTGCTGCCACTTCAATCGCAGCAGTCCTGCGCCAGTCGTCCTCGGCAGCTGCTGATTGTCTGCCTTCTGAGCAGGTGCCAGTAGGCGCATCTGTCACCCAGTGATGCCACAGCGTTCAACAATGAAAGCTCGTTGTCAGGTGAAATCCGACACGTGCCACGAGCGGGTGTCGGGGTCTAGTCTCGGCGGCGGCACGTTCTGGGGCCTGTGCCGCCTGCTGACGCGTGTCAAGGCCTTTGACGAGATGCTGGAGCTGTCAGCTCGCGGCGACAACGCCAAGGTGCATCAGTTTGCTCTACCCTTGCCATTAGAAAGATGAGGTACTCCAGCTGGAGTCCTCTTAGCGTCTACCCGCTGCTAAAGTGCCGAGGGGCCGGCCACCAAATTTCAAAATTGGGGCAATGCCTGACCATCACAGCATGGCCCAAATTGCACTTTCCTGATTGTTGCTTCATAATCTCTGGCAGGTGGACATGTTGGTCGGGGACATCTACGGCGATCGAGACTACACCAGGTGACATGCCTTCAGCTCTGCATGTGTGTGTTGGCCCGAGGCAATCAGCCGCATTGCACATCCACATTGTGGTAGATGGTATTTGCGATTCGACAGCGACACCGACATATGTTGTGCTGCAGCATCGGACTGTCTGCCACGACCATCGCAAGCAGCTTTGGCAAGGTCATCTCAGGTGCTGCTCTTTTCTGGTGCTGCTGTTGAGGCGCGGCAGCAACAAAACCTAAATTTTGCTGCTTTGATGCCTTGAATATATTCTCAACTTTCCATCAAGTCACACACGTGCTAAAGACAGCAGGCTTTACATACTTCATACATCTTTCTCGACAATTTCGCAGAGGACAAGGACCTGGATGCTTACAGCCCCGCAGACATTGCCATGGCGCTGTGCCGCATGGTCAGCTACAACATTGCGCAGCTTGCGTATCTCAACGCAAAGCGCTTCGGCCTCAAGAGGATATTCTTTGGTGCGAACTGCTGAAGCCTGCAGACGCTGCGCACTGCAGCGTGTTTGTGCTGTACATCGCATGAGGTCAATGGTAGCCCTGTTGCTCAATCCGCTGGAAGGCATCCTTGCAGGCGGCTTCTTCATTCGGGGTCATCCGTACACGATGGATACCATTTCGTTCGCAATCAACTTCTGGTCGAAGGTCGAAGTAGTGCATGTCAGCATCCAAATGTGTGCTTGCATGTCCACTGCAGTGCACGAGGAGACTGGACCATGAACGCTCAATAGTCTCTGCAATCCGTGCATGTGCGCAGGGGGAGATGCAGGCGCTGTTCCTGCGGCACGAGGGCTTCCTGGGCGCCGTCGGAGCATTCCTGAGCGTGCACCCGATGGCCGGCGCTGCAGTGTCTGCCGCTGTGTCCTCCTCCGCTGAGCCCCGCAAGGTACCGAATTAATGTCACCTTCTCAGGATCCATTCCATCAACGATAATTGTCAGGGCAAGAGCGCACTAGCCACATGCACCCCTTACCACAGCAGGCTGGGCGCAGCCTCGAAAGCCAGTAGTGTATGCAGACGGAGGTGCTTGACCATCTACATCCTGACATTCCAACAACTTCAGAAATCTTATATTCAAATTTCCGAAGCCAGGCCGCCTGTGTCCCCCTTCCCAGGTGCGGGCGCGCTTTGTGGAGCGCTTCCCCATGGGCGCGCCCTTCTCAGGCGGCGCCGTGCAAGGCCCCGCCATCCAGGACATGGAGGAGAAAGTGTCGTGGGTAGAGAAGTTCGTGCGAGTGGGCGCCGGCCCCATTGACGCAGCGAGAAGTGAGCACGACAGGTGGGCGCTGGCCGGCTGAGCCGCCTGTTGGCAGCCTGCAACGAAGCATACCAGATGGTCATGTGTCACCAAATTCGAGTGTTTGCTCCTCAGCTCAAAGCCCTGCTGCAGCATGGTCCCTAGGCGAGCGTGAACAACCCAGCGCGTCTCTGTGTATGCACACGGCCTTGGCGCTGCTATGAGCCTGCGGGCTGTGTTCTCTGCAGGGCAATCGAGGCAATGGCGGCCAGCAGCGGCGGCCGCGGGCCGCTGTCGCGGCAGACGTCCACTGGGGACCTGGCAGTGGCCAGCTCGCCTGGGTCCGCCTCGCGGATGCACCTCCACGTTGGCGTGCTCCAGGTGCAGTTGACGAGCCCTATAAAACCGCACAAGCCCCCGGCGCCTGCACTGCCCCTCTGAACTCCTCCTCCGATATTGATCCTCCGATCCTGTTACTACTGAGACACAACTTGCAGCACGCTCGAGACGCCTCGACGTTTGTTGTCTGTGATACACCTTGTGCATGCCACTGCAACCTGCGGAGGCGACACAAAAATCCATTTAGATTCCCCTGCACGCTGCTGCTTGCCCCAGCCCCCGCCCCCTGGCACGCCGCCATGGCCGGCAATTGCTTGCTGCAGCAGCACCCGCTGCAGCGTCTTGCTGCGACGCTTGAGAGCCATCACACGTTGCAGTTTCCAATCTGCGAAAACTGCCATGGCCCATGCAGTACACGCCGGCAGCGGAGCCATTCCCGCTGCTGGCGGACCCGCTGGGCTACGAGCCCAACACCCTGGACATGTACGCAAGCGTCGCCTGTCCCGTCAACATGTACGGCGAGGAGAAGGAGCTCGACTATTGGCTGGCGGTGCGTCCTGCCAGGACAGCTGAGGGCTCAATTGGTCGTAGTGAAATAGCTGCGTGGCCGCTCGGTCCTGTCCGGGCATGCTGTGTTCGACCCCGGCGGCGGCAGCGGCCGTGTCTGCCGAGCCAAGAGGCTGGCCACGGGGCTGGATCACGTCGCTCGCGCCGCACCGTGGCGTCGCGCGCGACCCATGCTCCTACCAGCCGCACAGCGCTGCGAGGCCAGCGCACCAGACCTCGCAGGGTGCCGAGGCGCAGCCGTAGCACTGGGAATGCAGCCGCACTGGTTACAGCGCCCGGCAGGCGCTTTTCCCTGACTTTTCCAGGCTGGCTGATATCGTACCGAATCTTCGAGCCCCTTACTTTCACCGACTTGAGGTTGAATCACACAGGTGCTGAAGGACCAGATCCCAACTGTCGTGGAAAAGGCTGTCGCCAGCGAGACGCACAGCGAGGGTGCGCCAACCCTTCGGCCGCCAGGCTTCCATGCTTGTGGTTCGCATGGGCACGGCTGCTGGCCGTAGCAGGTTGTGCAGCCTGCACTCAGGTTGCACAGGCGCAGTTCAACTTCCGGCGCTGCACCAATCGGCTGCCACAGCTGGCAGACACTCGACCAGCCTCATGAGCAGCCACCCTGGACTGCGGTCTCGAACACGTGTCACCGGATTCGTTTGTGACTTTGTTTATGACTTCACCTTGTGTCCTGCAGACTCGAAGCGGAGGGCCGCGGCGTTCGGACGGGCATTCGGGGCGCACGTGACGCGGCTGCAGGCGGAGCCGCAGGCGTATGGGGAGCTCGGCCTTGCCGACCTGCTGGAGATGCGGGAGGAGTGCCTCCGGGAATTCGGCTTCCGGGACGTCTACAGGTCCGTCGGCAACAGCATTGAGCGGAACCATAGCGAGCATCATATACAGCAATCTGTGCCTCTCTCGCAGCCTCGTGATACATTCATGAGGGTTGCCAGCGCTCGCCGAAAAGCAATGCCAATCATGATTTCATAGCGACGCATCAGCTGACGAACCAGCTGCAATCGCAAGTGACCCCCCCCAGCGGGCTGGAAAAGTAAACTGCGGCGGGGCTGGAACGCCGAATCCGGCTCGGCCGGACCGTGACGCAGCTCCAGCGTCAGCTCGCCGATGGGCTCGATTACGACGTCCCAAACTCTGTGCCGCCTGCAGGCTGGACAAGGAGCGGGAGAACGCTGCAGCACTGGAGGTCTGGCCCGACCTGCTGCGGGAGATGGATGCCCTTGCGCCGGAGGAGCGCCTCGCCGCCCTCGTGCAGGGGGTGCCGCCTTTCTAGTTTGATTCCTTATCCTACCCTCTGCTTGCAGCCTCCATCTGATGCACCCGGCCACCGGCCCCTTGAAACCACCTGCACCTGGGTCGGGGGTCATAACTAACGTGTCTTGGCTGCTTCCTCGCCGCCCTGGAATGCCGTGGCCACTGACCTTCGGTGGCAGGACGCTGGCCGCCATCCTTGCTTGTGCCATGTGTGCATGCTGCTGCACAGGCGCTGGCGGCAAACATCTTTGACTGGGGGGCGAAGGCCACGGTGCAGCTGTACCACAATGGGACTATCCTAGAGATCTACAGGTGCGGCAGCTCAAAGCGCTACGAAGTTCACAAGCTGTGCATGGCCGGCACCAGCTTTGTTATTGCAACTGGCAGGTTGCTGTTCTGTTCCTGCTGCTGCTGCTCCCCGACTGCTGCTTGTCGCAAAACCTGGCCTGCAGCGGCTTGCCGCCCGAACCTGGACACGCCAATTCGGCATGCCAGCCCAGCTTCCCTCTGTTGCAACCCGGGCTGGCTCCTTGGCGAAACTCCTGACCCAGCCTGACCTGACAATCTGAGCCTGTGCGGCCGCGTCACGCAGGGAAGCGCGCGCACGGCTGTCCAAGCGCCCCTGGCGGGTCGACCAGCTGGACTCGCTGTCCGCGCGCTGGCTGGCGGCCGCCAGCGCGCAGGACCTGGGCTTGGGCGGCGTCCCGCGCAGCCCCTTCCGCCGCGCCGTCCTGTTCGTGGACAACGCGGGCGCGGACGTGGTGCTCGGCATGCTGCCGCTCGCCCGTGAGCTGCTGCGCGGCGGCTGCGAGGTGCTGCTCTCCGCTTGCACTTGAACTGGCGTCCTCGACACACCCTCTGCACCTCAACATTGCTGCGCCCTTGACGCGGCCAAAAGCTGATTTGGCCGCCACTCTGGGCGTCATGCCCCTCTACGATCGCTCCGAGTGCTGCACTGATGTGTGTCACAAGCAGCGCAAGGCAGCTTGGGTGGTCCTGCGGCATTGTACAGGCTGTCCAGCAGCACAGCTGACGACCGAACCTCCTTGTGACGAGCAATCGCCTGTGGTGGGTGCATCCCAGGTGGTGCTGGCAGCCAACTCGCTGCCGGCCATTAACGACATCACTGCCGACGAGCTGCGCACGCTCATTGGCTCTGCCGCAGCACTGGACCCCGTCATCAAGGTGTGGACAGTGTTTTAACACAGCGTGGTAGCACGGCTGCACAGAGGGCCTTCGACAGACGACAGCTGATGCGTGTCCACCCAGACCTGCATTGCAATTTCGTTTCCTGCTACCAGACCTGCAAGAGACAGAAAGGCACAACCAGCAACACACCTGCTGCGACCATGGCAGATGTGCTGGCTCAATTCTGTCAACTGGGTGCCCACACGCAGGCGGCGTGGGAGGCCGGCGGCGGCGCCGCCGGCGCCGCCAACGCGTCGCCGCCGCCGCTGCCGGGGCTGCCCCGTCGAGTCCCGTCCTCCGGCCGTCTGGCGGAGCTGGGCGCTGCCGCAGCTGCTTCCTCCTTCCAGGGCCTCGGGTCCAGCCCGCCGCGCAGCAGGCCCTCCCGCCTGGCCGCGACCGCGACAGCCGGCGGCCCTCCGAAGGCCGCCTCGCAGATTGCGACTGGCGCCGCAGCTGCGGATGAGCGGGCTTCGACGGGGGGCGGCTGCACGGTGGAAGTGGAGGTTTTTTCGGCGGGCGGCGCAGAGCCGGAGCCAGTTAAGCCACAGCAAGAGACACAGGCCGCCACCGCTGCGCTGGCAGACACGGCGCTGCGAGATGCGCCGACAGAGGCCGCCGGGGTGGCGCACCCGCCAGCGGGCCTGGCGGCGCGCACGCCGAGCCGCGATGGGCAGCGGCTGGACGTGGGCTCGGTGCTCGCGGACATGWGCCCCGCTCGGCCGGCTGGCGGCGGCGGATGCAGCGGCGGCGCCCTGCCGACGCCGCAGCAGCCGTCACAGGGGCCCAGGTGCGGACTGCCACCCACGCGACATGTCTTGGGCACAGCGTGCAAGGCAGAGAGGCCGCTGCAGGGGGCAGGCAACCCATCATCGGAGACAGTGTCGAGTTTATGGCGCACCCACCCGCAGGGAGGCGCTGCTGTATGTGGTGCCGACTGGGCAGGGCAGCCCCTGCCTGGACCTGCGGCGCGTGTCTGGCGCTCTGGCCGACGCCACAGTGGGCACAGGTGCGTGTAGTCTTCACATCGGCAACAAGCCCACCCTGCAGGCCCTCTGTCTCCGCTGCAGACTGCCAGTATGTGCAATGACTGCAGCCAAGTCGGCCCCAGAACGCGTCGCGTGCATGCACAGTCCGAATCTGAGCTGTGCAGCTCAATGTGCTTCGCTGCAGACCTGGTGATCATCGAGGGCATGGGCCGAGCGGTGGGTCATAATGTCCTCCTTTCCAGCGCCCCTTGGCCCTGTTTGCAGTGCTCTGACATCGCTTCATTCGTGGTTTGAGGGTGAGCATGCAGCTTCGCTGTGTTCCATCAGTGATATCCATCAGCGGCACCCTGGAAAGTGGCATGATTTATCATGCCGTGCAGGTGCACACGAACCTACGCACGGCCTTCAAGTGCGACACGCTCAAGCTGGCCATGATCAAGAACGCACATTTGGCGCAGCGACTGTTTGAGGTGCGGCAGCTACAGCTGAGTGGTGCAACAAACGCCTGAAGCGCCCTCTTGCAGCAGCATTGATGATGGTTGAGACTGGGGGGGCGTAATCATGACTGCGTCCCAGCGCACATCCAGTCTCCATTGCTCTGATGACGGAGTGCCCGCTGGTGTCAGATTCGCATGTGGCTCAATGTGACCTGTGGCGAATGTAGGGGCAGGTGTACGACTGCATCTGCGTGTTTGAGCCGAGTCCGGGCACAGCGGCACAGCAGCCGCCTTGAAATTCGACTGGCGGCATTGATTCGAAACGAAGACAGTACCAATGCATCAGGCAGGGACGTGGGATCTGCGTCAAGGTAACGTCATGAGATTTGAAGCCGAACTTGAATTGGCAGCCGCTAAATATTTGGTCTGGTGGCGACATTTCGCAAAGACTATTGAAATTGGCACATCGCTAAACCAGACCAGAGTGCGTCCTACACCGTGCTACACCCTTCGCAAGCGGACTTTCCCAGAAGCACACCGAGCAGAGCCTACCTAACCACACCTCCTCTGGTTCACGACGGCACAAACTCATGCTTCATCATGATTCCAAAAATGACCTGCCACAGGTTCCGGTTCCTGCGCATGGCCACGCACGACTTGGAATTATCGCCATTCAGAGACAGCGCCTCATGTGCTCCTGGACAAACAAACAATCTTCTGACACCAAGATGCAGAACCGCGTTGCACACCTGCAGGTTGCGGGCCGGGCAAACGGCACTAGTGCTTTTACAGCACACCAGCACCAAGGTGTATCTTGCTCAGGGACACAGTGCCAGGCAAGCACGCGGCACAGTGTCTGCAGATGCGGCCAGAATCATTCACGCACATTTCGTCGTGACACTGGCCGTCGACTGTCGTGTACACACTGCTGATTGGCACGCCAAACCTCTCCTCCCGAAGCACGTTCTCGTCCTTCCCTGGCACGGGCTGCTTTGCTTTCTGCGCAAGCCAAAAGCGGTCTGTCACTTCAGCCGCTGCATCGCGCAGGAGTCAGGCTGTCTTGCATGGCCTCACCGCATTGACAGCACTGCAACAGCCCTTTCTAGCTGCCGAGCTGGACGCAGGAAACCCATAGGCACTGCCACGAACAGACAGCAGGCATGGCATGCGCAGGCCCCAGGCAGGTCTGCCGGAGCCGCACGTTTGCCTTTCCAACTCGCAGAGATGTTTTAGGCAAGTCAGCTCACCCCGGCCGACCTTCCTGCCCAGTCGACCCAGCACATGAAGTGGATATTGTGGGAGCAGGATGGCGGCCGGTGTGCGTCTCGCGACATTGCGTCAAAGTCGACGTAGCTGACGCCAGCCGTGGCGGCGGCCCACTTGCGCATTCCCCGATTCCGCTGCCGCAGCCTCTGCGAGCGACAGCGCTCAGCGTGATGCATGCTCACCACACGCGTCAGCAGCAATTCAACGGTTTGCATTCACAGGCATGGAAGGAGGCAGCGAAGCAGGTAAAGGAGGCTCGCAGGCCAGCGACACATGCTGCACAGGAGAGGCAGCGACAGGGCAACGGTCGCAAACTTTATGCCTGGCCGGGGCTGTGCGCTCAAACTCGGAAAATGCTGACCCACCCAGAAAGCGGGGCCTGCCATCCACAATCATGGCCACACGTGATCATCGTCAACAATCGTTTGTTGTTGCACACCTTGACCTGCTCTTCAGATTGCACTAGGCCAGTGGGCGTCGACATGACAATGACCTTCACCCGCCGCCGGATGCTTGTCAGGTAGGCCAGCCACTCTGGTGGCACCTGCACAGGCAGGATGCAAACGATTCGAAGAGCGTCACTTGAAGAGGCTCCCCCTGCAGTGCGTGCCAAACTACCGGACCAGCGGAGCTGCCCCGGCATCCGGCCGCGCATGCAGCTGATGCAGCGTCAGCTCGTGCAGCGCCAGGGCTTTGCATGAGCCAAACTTGTCATGCTGTCACGCACAGTTGCAACGCGAGCAGCACCGCTGGGGTATTCTGGTAGCCCTTCGTTTGCACAAAAAACCTACCTGTAATTCTAAACACAAAACTATCCAAAGAAGGGAATTGAACAGACCGCCAGGATATTGATACCTTCTCTGCCTTGTCCATGTAGTTCACGCCGACCACCAGGACGACCCGCTCGTCGGAGTCCACAGTTTTCAGGTACGCTGGCAGGTGCTTCAGCTGCCATTGGTACCTGTGCGCAAGGGCATTTGCGATGTGGAAGGGCATTTGCGATGTGGATGCTGCAGCAATATTGAAAATTGACGAAGGGCTCTTTTCAGCTGGTGGTGGTTGTTGTTGTGTCCCGGAGCGCTGCCAGGTGCCACTGGTACCTGCAAGGCACGGCTGTTGCAAGGAATCTCACGCTCCCGAAGGGCGCAGTTCGGCTAAGGATTCACTGTTGTGTCCAGGTATGCCGGCAGGTGCCGTCAGGTGCCGCTTGCTGCTGCCTTGTGCACGTTTCAGCAGCCAGCAGGCGCAGCTTTTGGTTGGCAGCGTGCATGACTGCGTGAATCTTTGGTTCGAAATGCATGCCAGCACTCCCAGGGTATGAAGCACATTCCCGCTGCAATGCACCTTTATCTGGGCCACTTCTCAGGCAGTCGTGCCCTCGTGAGCTGTGACAAACCCTGCAGAAGCAGCTCCTCGGTGATGAGGGAGAGCAAGGTCCGCACGAGGCCGAGAACATGGAGTCGGTGATGGCGATCGGGTTGTCCCGGGCGGCGCAGCCCGGCACCCGCGGCGGCGCCCCAAAGAACTCCGGTAGGATCTTCAGGGTGGAGCCCGGCATCACGCCCTTGACGATTTTGTCGTACCTGCGCATTGCGCTGGCGCGCCGTCATACCGAGACGAAGCCCTCAGACAGACGCTCGTCCTTGCTCGACTTGGAAGCAGGAGTTCTGCAAAGTCTCATCCGGGGCTTGCCCACTCCAAGCTCTGACAGTACCAGCTGCAGATGGGCAAATCTCGAGGATGAGGCGTGTCGAAACTTGCCCAGGTGCGACGATGTAGCTGTCGGCGGCACGGCACAGGGCATAGCGCGCCATCTGCAGCATTTCGGCAGATGAAGTCTTGACGTTGCCGGGTGCAACTTCAGCTCGTGTCTGCACCCCTTCTTGAATGTCTCGAAAGCTCGAAGCTAACTACAGTCGAAGGGCTGCGCATGTAGCAGGCAGCAGTGACATGGCACGGCGCCAAGCTGCGCATGCTGGACAGCCGCTTGCGGTCCAGAAACAACCTGACTCACAGTGTAGATCCTGTTGTCGACGGGATGCTTAACGCCTCTAAACATTCCCACCAGGCGCGCGTGCAGCTGCTTCTGCATCGAGTCTCCCGCAACCAGGATGCGCAGCCGCTTACTTTGCAGATGGTGCAACACCTGCAAAGCGCGACGCACAGCCGGTGGTGCTGATGCCTGTGTCGTGCCCAAATTCATAAGGCGAAGCGCCAGGCTGCCGGCAGCACCCTGAGCTGGTTGCACCAGCAATCACGCGCCCAGCCATTTATTGTGGAACCCACGAAGCGTGGCAAGGCTTCGACTCAGGGCGGGTCTCGCCATGCTGCAGCAATGGCATGGTGCACGGCCACAAGCCGGGCAGGGCTTCAGCGGACAGGTGTATGATGACTGATCACCTCGGCGCCGCTGTAGTGGAAGTAGGTGCAGCCGGTGCCGTTGGCCGCCGCCGGCCTGCCGCCGGCCGATCCTCCGCGGCGCCGCGGCTGCCACTGCTGCGCACCCGGCAGGCGGGATGCCCTGTCAGGGGTGAAGCCGCCTGGCAGGTCGCCTTCACAGCACGCTGCTGCACACCTATATCATACGCAGGGCCCCATATCGCCTGAAAATTAGGCGAGTCGAAGTTCACCTTCAGTTATTCGGCAAGCTGGTGAGGTCTGCTGGCATTCAGGTGAGCAAGGCACTCGCATGCTGGCAGCCGCGTCAGGCGACAGATGTTAAATTCTCCCTGCCGCTACCCCTACTGGTGTGAAGCCTGGAGCGCAGCAGCAACAGTAGCGTCCAGCAGAACAGCAGAAGCGCAAGAAAAGGGGGGGCGGGGGTTGCACAACTCACGGCGGCAGCAGCGGCCGGCGGACGCCCTCCATGAAGGGGTCCTCGCACTCATCAGCTGCATTCTGCTTCCGCTCGTGCACGAAAGAGCCGCTGCCGGCAAAAGGACACGCCAGGTGCTCGCCATCAAAGGCGCAGGCCACCGGCGCACAGGGCGGCCGCTTCAGCGGCCGGTTGGGGTCGGACCTGAACAAGCACTGCGCACAGGCACAACACTTGCATCGGTGTGGGCGCTGTGAAAGGGCTGATTGTCACAGCATCACAAGATCAATGCTGTCTATGATCACTCCTGATGCAGCTGCTTTGCTCGAAAAGAAGGCCTGGAAGGCGTCTCAAGACTCTTCACCAGAGCTAGTGTAGTTCTTCCCCATGCTGTCTCATCGTTGAGCATCAGCATGGAACGCGAATAGCCGGCCGAACGACCGTTCGGCACTGTCCTCACCGTGTTTGGCATGTAGCGGGTGCAGGACGGCGGCTGCGGCGCCGCCATGAACCCGCCCACCACAAACCACGCGGCGGCTGCCAGAAGCCCTGCCAGCGCCAGCGCCGCGGTGCCCCGCAGGGAGGGGTCCCATCTGCATGCAGCAAAGATCGCTGCTCAGCGCCCGATGCGTGACAAACCTCACCATCTGCTAGTCTTATAGCCGGCCTGTGTGAGTCGGTTTGCTCACCCTCGGGCTGTCGGACCGCCGGCGGCGGTTGCGCCCCTCCCTCCGCCGCTGCTGCGCGTGCTATGCAGAAGGCTGTCCGACATTGTGCCACTGGGCGTCTGCAGTGTGTCAGCGTTTCACCTGCGAAGGATCGGGGCTGTCTTAGAGTGTCAATTGTTCTGAGCTGGCGGCCGCCGCACGGTTGCTGCCAGTATGCTTGAGACACGGCTCCACCATGCGTCTGCAAGGAAGTGGATCGTATCCTGTCGCAAATCAACCGCATTCACAGCAGCAGCAAGCCGTTCAAGTTCTGGAGAAGTACGGTTTCGAAATGCCAGCTGCCACCGACATTGTGAGACAGCATACCTCGCAGAAGCTACCGCTCTGGCGGATCTCCTCAGCAGACATAGCGTCCAGTACACACTTGCTGATCGTGGTTTCTTTCTGGATCCAGAGGCAACGCTTGCGATCCGAGATCCGGAACTGTTTCGGGTTGTCATTGCTCGGAACAGTGCATCATAGCAGCTGCTCTTACTTAGAAGTAAGAGTAGCTGCTTGATTGATGTCAACAAGAACTTCTGAACAGGGTGCAAGGCGATGATTATGCGCAGTGTGGGCAGGTTACTTCTCCGGCATGTTTACAAGTTGTAACAACACGATGTTAATAATCCGTGTAAAACCCCTTCCCGACCTCTATCCGAAGCGAAAGACCCGGCAAAACGCCGCATTAATCGAAAGGAGTCAGCCCTTCAAATTTTATTTTTGACCAGAGATCCCATTTCAGCCCGGGGTAGGCAAGCTTGCTGGGTGGCTGCGACAATTTCGGCAAGTGACTAAACCCTGAGTCCGGCTTGGGTCACGCCGAGCCGCCTGGGGGGCACCTAGATGCTGTCAGTAAGCTGCGCGGGCATCGTGCTGCAGCCCAATCACTCCTCAGTGCAAGTTCGTGCCAGCGCCATATTTTTTGGTGTGTGAGGGAGCGTGTTCAAAACCTCTGTGAGGATGTTATTAACACCCTGGTGATAATAACAGCCACTTTCCAACACGGCCGATGTTTGAAATCCGCTAATAACGCGTTGATTACACCGTTTGTTCAAAACCCATTAATTACACTGCCCACACTGATAATTTGTGCGTGACACTGATCAGATGGCCAAACTGCGGCGGTGGTTTAGACGGCTGGCAATTCAACCACAAATCCATAGCGCAGGCGGTTAGAATGCACTGATGCGACTTTGGCCAGGCATCAATGCACTAAGAAAACGCCTTCTTTGAAAAGGTACTGAGAAGTGTTTTTACGGGGCAGGGTCCGGCTGACTGGAGCGGTGTGGTGCATGAAAGGTGCTCCACTGCTGCGTACCTACACAGGAAGATGATCAGCAGCAGCAGGACATGACATCGTGTCATGTGTCAGAACTGGTGACCGTTTTCTGACAAAAGCTACGGCCATGCTCTAAGATCTTGGCGTACGAGCCTCCGTTGACCATCTGCACAATAGTGCGGTGCTTCGCTAAGCAAGCCACGAGGCACACGGATGCTCATCGTGCTGCAATTTGCCACGCATGCCACCAACACTACCTTTCCAGTACTGTTCACCGCTCAGGCGCCAGCACCATAAGGCTGCAGCGCAAGGTCTAGCCAGTGCGCCACCAGCCATCCAAGGCTTATATGCTCTGACCCGACCTGCGGGGCAGCCAGTTTTTGATGGCTTTGTCGCGGAAGTGCACCGCAACAAACTCGGCAAACAAGCTGAATATGTAATTAGTAGTGGGGCAGCTCGCATTGCGCCCCTTGCCGCGCATGCACACAGGACGAGCCTCTCCAACAACCTTGAGCCCTGCAGGAAGGTGTCGATGCGAAAGCCCTGTACAGCGATGCTGTCAAGGACATGACACAAGAGGATGATGTTGGGAGGGCGCACCTGTTGCAGTCTGCGGTCAAGTGAGCCGAGGCCCTGCAGGCATTGGATGGTTACGCCAAGAGCGGTGCGCCAAACCCACTTCAGCGTTCTTTCATGATCATTCCAAATAGAACCTGCCAAAGGTTTCGGTTCCTGCGCGCGTGAAGGCAGCATGCGGTTTACAAGCGAGCCATCAGGACAGTAGCCGCCGCAGCATCCACGGCGGTCAACTCAACTCAAGGTCAACTCAACTCACCAATTGCCTGAAAGCTCAGCTCGGCACAACTTGCATATTAGCAACGTGCTTGCAGCTGGAGCTCACATTTCGTCGTGGCACTGGCCGTCCTCGGTTGTGTATACGCTGCTGATGGGCGTGCCGTGCTGCGCGTCCCGCAGGACATTGTCATCGGCGCCCAGCGCCCCCTGCTGTGCAGCCTGCGCACAGGTATTCTGAACAGCGTCAAGACCTCGCAAACGACTGGTGTCGATTGGCACACGACAAAACGTGGGCAAGAGCTGCCATCTCTTCCAGGCAGCTGGCTGCACAATCCTCGATTGCTGGACCTGGCGGGAGCTGCAAGATCGGAGATCGCTCTAATGGGTGCCCGCACCTGCTTTTCTCCCCAGTCCAACCAGCACATCCAATGCAGGTTGTGAGCGCAGGGCGGCGGCCGATGCATATCGCGTGTCATTGCGTCGAAATCCAACAGCCCAACGCCATCGGCAGCTGCCGCAAACCGCCGCAACTGGTCGTTTCGGTCTTGCAGAATCTGCACGTAGACACAAAGCTTCTGGATTTAGGCTGCATCGCCAGGACAGCGGCCAGTGCTGTCTGGCCTGCGCTGGTGGGGCCATTGACGGTACGCTCTGACTGTGGTTCCGAGTCGTTTGCAGCACTACATCCAAGCAATTTGCACAAACGATGTCGAACATCACTCTGCAGAGGTGAGGATGGTCCTCACGCATAACGCGCAGCGGCGTAGCCGAGCTTGGACCGACATTGCGCAGCTCGGGCAATTGGATATTAGGGATTCGCAAGCCGAAAGGGATTTGCCGCACCTTGGCCCTGTCCTCGGCCTTTGTCAGTCCGGTTGGCGATGACATGATGATGACTTTCACTCGCTCCCGTATGCCGTCCAAGAAGCTCAGCCACTCATCCGGCGCCTGCAGCGGCCACATTCACTTGTGGTTGATCTGTGCTCAAGTGCCATATACATGGATTGAGGAGGCCCGTTTGTCTCGAATGTGCGGGAATGGCAGATCAGCATGCGAGCAGCAGGCACGTGGTGGGCGGCGGACATGGCGGCTGCCATGCAAACAATTGAATTATTGCTGCCGATCAATGTGCTGGAAGCCAGGAGGGTGCAGGGACGGCACACTCACCTGCTTGCTCTGGTCGATGAAGTTGACGCCAACCACCACGACGAGCCGCTCGCCTGCTTCCAGCGTGTCCAGATATGCCGTCAGATGCTTGACTTGCCAGGCGAACCTGCGCTGCCACCTACCCTGGTCAGCACATTCATGCAGCATGCAGGCGCACAAGCAGAAGTGAAAGGCCTTGCTGCACATTGGTGACCTGATGCAACCACGGCATCATCATTTCCAGATTGTGTCTGATCTGGAGACTGCATCGTCCAACAGCCCGAGCCGACAGCGCACCACGCCGAGTACAGGGAGTCAATGATGACCGGAGGGTCGCTGCTGCCGTCGGCGCATCCTGCCACACGCGCTGGCGCCATGAAGAAACGCGGCAGTGTCTGCAGTATCCGCGCCGGCTTCAGGCCCTTGATCTTCCTGTCGTACCTGCAGAGCAGTGTGACGGACTCCATTTGGAGAGTCTGCCTGTGCAGTGGTGGACCTGGCTGCATGGACTTCCAGACAGGTTGATCTTGCTCTGCATCTGGCATCGTGTCTGAGAAGTGGGCAGGGGCCTTCCACCCTTTCCACACAGCGATGGTAGGTGCTCTTTTCCTTAGCTCAACACACAACATCGGGGGTGAGCACGCAGAGACTCACTCTGGCGCAACGATGTAGCTGTCGGCGGCGCGGCACAGGGCATAGCGCGCCATCTGCAGCGTTCCGGCAGATGAAGTCTTGACATTGCCAGGTGCAACTTCAGCTCGTGTCTGCACCCCTGCTTGAGATTCTCGAAAGCTCGAAGCTGACTGCAGTCGAAAGGGCTGCGCATGTAGCAGGCAGCAGTGACATGGCACGGCAGCAAGCTGCACATGCTGGACAGCCGCTTGCGGTCCCGGAACAACTTGACTCACAGTGTAGATCCTGTTGTCGACGGGATGCTCAACGCCTCGGAACATGTGTACCAGGCGCGCGTGCAGCTGCTTCTGCATCGAGTCCCCCGCAACCAGGATGCGCAGCCGCTTACTTTGCAGATGGTGCAACACCTGCAAAGCGCGACGCACAGCCGGTGGTGCTGACGCCTGTGTCGTGCCCAAATTCATAAGGCGAAGCGCCAGGCTGCCGGCAGCACCCTGAGCTGGTTGCACCAGCAATCACGCGCCCAGCCATTTATTGTGGAACCCACGAAGCGTGGCAAGGCTTCGACTCAGGGCGGGTCTCGCCATGCTGCAGCAATGGCATGGTGCACGGCCACAAGCCGGGCAGGGCTTCAGCGGACAGGTGTATGATGACTGATCACCTCGGCGCCGCTGTAGTGGAAGTAGGTGCAGCCGGTGCCGTTGGCCGCCGCCGGCCTGCCGCCGGCCGATCCTCCGCGGCGCCGCAGCTGCCACTGCTGCGCACCCGGCAGGCGGGATGCCCTGTCAGGGGTGAAGCCGCCTGGCAGGTCGCCTTCACAGCACGCTGCTGCACACCTACATCATACGCAGGGCCCCATATCGCCTGAAAATTAGGCGAGTCGAAGTTCACCTTCATTTATTCGGCAAGCTGGTGAGGTCTGCTGGCATTCAGGTGAGCAAGGCACTCGCATGCTGGCAGCCGCGTCAGGCGACAGATGTTAAATTCTCCCTGCCGCTACCCCTACTGGTGTGAAGCCTGGAGCGCAGCAGCAACAGTAGCGTCCAGCAGAACAGCAGAAGCGCAAGAAAAGGGGGGGGTTGCACAACTCACGGCGGCAGCAGCGGCCGGCGGACGCCCTCCATGAAGGGGTCCTCGCACTCATCAGCTGCATTCTGCTTCCGCTCGTGCACGAAAGAGCCGCTGCCGGCAAAAGGACATGCCAGGTGCTCGCCATCAAAGGCGCAGGCCACCGGCGCACAGGGCGGCCGCTTCAGCGGCCGGTTGGGGTCGGACCTGAACAAGCACTGCGCACAGGCACAACACTTGCATCAGTGTGGGCGCTGTGAAAAGGCTGATCATCACAGCATCACAAGATCAATGCTGTCTGTGATCACTCGTGATGCAGCTGCTTTGCTCGAACAGAAAGGCCTGAAGTTTGCCGGAAGACTGTTCACTAGAGCCAGTCAAGTCCTTCCCCGTGCTGTCTCATCGCTGAGCATCAGCATGGATCGCGAATAGCCGGCCGAACGACCTCGGCACCGTCCTCACCGTGTTTGGCACGTAGCGGGTGCAGGACGGCGGCTGCGGCGCCGCCATGAACCCGCCCACCACAAACCACGCGGCGGCTGCCAGAAGCCCTGCCAGCGCCAGCGCCGCGGTGCCCCGCAGGGAGGGGTCCCATCTGCATGCAGCAAAGATCGCTGCTCAGCGCCCGATGCGTGACAAACCTCACCATCTGCTAGTCTTATAGCCGGCCTGTGTGAGTCGGTTTGCTCACCCTCGGGCTGTCGGACCGCCGGCGGCGGTTGCGCCCCTCCCTCCGCCGCTGCTGCGCGTGCTATGCAGAAGGCTGTCCGACATTGTGCCACTGGGCGTCTGCAGTGTGTCAGCGTTTCACCTGCGAAGGATCGGGGCTGTCTTAGAGTGTCAAATGTTCTGAGCTGGCGGCCGCCGCACGGTTGCTGCCAGTATGCTTGAGACACGGCTCCACCATGCGTCTGCAAGGAAGTGGATCGTATCCTGTCGCAAATCAACCGCATTCACAGCAGCAGCAAGCCGTTCAAGTTCTGGAGAAGTACGGTTTCGAAATGCCAGCTGCCACCGACATTGTGAGACAGCATACCTCGCAGAAGCTACCGCTCTGGCGGATCTCCTCAGCAGACATAGCGTCCAGTACACACTTGCTGATCGTGGTTTCTTTCTGGATCCAGAGGCAACGCTTGCGATCCGAGATCCGGAACTGTTTCGGGTTGTCATTGCTCGGAACAGTGCATCATAGCAGCTGCTCTTACTTAGAAGTAAGAGTAGCTGCTTGATTGATGTCAACAAGAACTTCTGAACAGGGTGCAAGGCGATGATTATGCGCAGTGTGGGCAGGTTACTTCTCCGGCATGTTTACAAGTTGTAACAACACGATGTTAATAATCCGTGTAAAACCCCTTCCCGACCTCTATCCGAAGCGAAAGACCCGGCAAAACGCCGCATTAATCGAAAGGAGTCAGCCCTTCAAATTTTATTTTTGACCAGAAATCCCATTTCAGCCCGGGGTAGGCAAGCTTGCTGGGTGGCTGCGACAATTTCGGCAAGTGACTAAACCCTGAGTCCGGCTTGGGTCACGCCGAGCCGCCTGGGGGGCACCTAGATGCTGTCAGTAAGCTGCGCGGGCATCGTGCTGCAGCCCAATCACTCCAGTGCAAGTTCGTGCCAGCGCCATATTTTTTGGTGTGTGAGGGAGCGTGTTCAAAACCTCTGTGAGGATGTTATTAACACCCTGGTGATAATAACAGCCACTTTCCAACACGGCCGATGTTTGAAATCCGCTAATAACGCGTTGATTACACCGTTTGTTCAAAACCCATTAATTACACTGCCCACACTGATCATTTGTGCGTGACACTGATCAGATGGCCAAACTGCGGCGGTGGTTTAGACGGCTGGCAATTCAACCACAAATCCATAGCGCAGGCGGTTAGAATGCACTGATGCGACTTTGGCCAGGCATCAATGCACTAAGAAAACGCCTTCTTTGACAAGGTACTGAGAAGTGTTTTTACGGGGCAGGGTCCGGCTGACTGGAGCGGTGTGGTGCATGAAAGGTGCTCCACTGCTGCGTACCTACACAGGAAGATGATCAGCAGCAGCAGGACATGACATCGTGTCATGTGTCAGAACTGGTGACCGTTTTCTGACAAAAGCTACGGCCATGCTCTAAGATCTTGGCGTACGAGCCTCCGTTGACCATCTGCACAATAGTGCGGTGCTTCGCTAAGCAAGCCACGAGGCACACGGATGCTCATCGTGCTGTAATTTGCCACACATGCCACCAACACTACCTTTCCAGTACTGTTCACCGCTCAGGCGCCAGCACCATAAGGCTGCAGCGCAAGGTCTAGCCAGTGCGCCACCAGCCATCCAAGGCTTATATGCTCTGACCCGACCTGCGGGGCAGCCAGGTTTTGATGGCTTTGTAGTGGAGCATCGAAGCAACGCTCCAGGTCAGAGAGCACCTGGCGTCATCAATGGACTCTGCAAGCGTTGCAGCGCCTACAGACAAAACGCTGTATGTGTATATTGCGTTGCATGGCAGACACGGCAGGTACTTCGGTACTTCGGTTCTGCAAGTGCTTCGATTCAACCCGAAAAGGGCTTCTGTGTGCGACCTGAGTTCTTTGCCTATATCTCGGCGATCAACAGGTGATGCATGACCGTACTGTACCATACTGGTGACTCGGCGGCATTGGGGGCGGGCAGAATTTGCAATTTCTGAATCGAGTTCAGATCATCTGGGCGACTCACAGCCGGAGGCGAGCAGGCGAGATGGAGACAACCACCAGGGTGAACACGGACCAGGGGTTGCCGCCCTCGACATGTGAGTTGGTGCTGGTGCAAAGTGGCGCGCTTTCAAGTTGAATGAAAATGGATGATTCACACAGCTTACATTTCTGCTAGGTCAGAATATCGGTGAGCTCCCAAGAAGGATAGTCTGTAGTCATAAAAATGAACGATCACGGGGGGCAGCATCCACCATGCAAATTGAGGAATGGCGCCTGCATGCGCATACGGGCCAAGAAGGGCCTGCTGACTGGTTCAATACAAGAGCTTCAATCTCCTTGCACTGATCATCTTCGTCACGTCAAATTCCAGTTCCGCACTTCAACTCATTCGCGAGTGAACCGTCCCCTCGCTCGATCCGCAATTGGTATGTGGTTGGTGCGCAGTGTCACGGACTGCTGGTCGATGGGGTGTGCAGGATGAGCAGCGGCCTGGAGGAACCGCTGCGGGGCCGCGCTGCCTTCGCCAGCTTTGCCGGCCTTGCCAGCAGCCTCCGAACCACCAGGAGCAGCAGCGCGCACAGCAGCGCAATGCTCAGGCGGCCGGTGTGGAAGTGTGGCCGCTGCGGTGCGCTCCCGCCGTCTGCGGGCGTGCCCGATGTGGCCAGCCCCATCGAGCCCGCCGCGGCCAGCGCTGCCGAGTAGTATGTCTCGAGGATGCGCGCCTCTGTGGGATCGGGCACAGCGGCCGGGCAGACGAAGTGCAGCTTGAGCGCAGGCGCAAACGACTGCAGAGCAGAAATGGCATGCATGTTACCACACGTGTGGACAGGGATATCACCACAGGTGTTGCGTGCCCATTGAAGTCTAGTGAACGGAGTTTGGACCCGCACACTGACGGGTACCACGGCTCCCAATGGCAGTGCTGCGCCAAACCTCGCCGGCAGGTGCTGCTCCGGCACGGATGGGCACAGCACCTGCCGCGGCGCAAGGCGCGCTGCCCAGGGGGGCGACTCGCCTTCAGGTGCGCCGCGGCCGAATCGAACTGCACGGCGCCGTCCGCCGTGGAGTCTGCAGGCCTCAGAGGCGCCCCGTTCCGCCGCACCACCCGCGCAACCGCCAGCGTCACGCTCCCGGCGGCGGCGGCACTCCCCGCGCCGTCCTGCGGGCCGCTGCGCGCGAGCGCCTCCCGCGCCAGCGCCGTGACGTCCACTGAGGCCCACCAGCCGTCCCGCACATGCGGCGGCACCACTAGGTGGCCCACCAGCTCTGGCGCCAGGTGAGCCGGCTCCGTCCACCTGTGCGGCCAGAGCGTCACCAGGGTCGCAGGGTCCCGGCACCCGCATGAGCCGTGCCAAAAGTTGCTGATGCCATCGCTGCAATGCACGCAGGCGAGCATGCAATGCTGCTTGCAACCCGCCGCAGCACATCGCTCGCTTCGTCACAGCGGGACACAGCGTCGGTATCCTTCCATAGCTGCGCAGAACGGTGAACGACGGGAGGCAGGGGCATGCAGGGCTGGGAAGCACGAGAGCGGGGCTGCACACCTGATGAAGTTGTCAGCGACGCGCGTCACGGCAGTGCCCCGAGGGAGAGACAGGAGGCTAGGCACGTCCTCCCAGGTCGTGCCATTCGCCGGCCAGTCTGCAGGCATTGAGCGCAGAGCGAACACCTGCCACGAGGCACAAAGCCTTGCGTTGAAGGCCACCCAGGTACCTCGCACGTTTGCCGAATGTGCCTGGCACAATGCAGGCAGCATGCATGGCGAGCAACTGCGAGAACCATGTTCCAGATTGCGGCGCATGAACAGGACACGAGGGGTGCAGTTCCAGAGTGCGGGTTCCAACATCAGATGCACCAGCATTTGAGCTTGCCTGCAGCACGTTGTCGGGGTTGCTGCCAGACTTGCGCACGCGCAGCTGCAGCACGGCGGACGTCAGCCACTCTGACGCACAGCTCTGTGCGTCCGCAGCCGCCAGGTCAAACCTACACACACGCATGGAACGTGTGCGCAAAAGCCTCCAGGTGGCTAACTGCCAACTCTGTGCAGAGGGGCCCAGTTGATTGCACGGTGAATATGCCGCCGCCGAGGCATCGACGGAAGTTGACTAGCTCGTGCTGCGGCCGAGCTACCCAGCATCGCCTGGCGACTCTCCAGCACAGCCACATCTGCATGTGAGCCCGGCGCACCTCATCAGCGCCACGGCAGTATCCTGCCCCGGCGCAGCGGCAGTCTCCACTGTCAGCACGCGCTCGTCGCCATTAGTGTCGCCAACAGCTGGCCGCACGGTGGTGTCCGCCGCCGGCCGCAGCACGACATCCACAGCTGAGCCGTTGGCGCCTGCCTTTGGAATGTCCAGCCTACACCGCCGCCGCCAAGACACGTTAATCAAATCATCTGTCTACCATAGATAGCTGTCTGCTGCGCTCCCAGTGTCTGTCGAAGCTTTTGAGAACCTCCATGGCACCGCATGCCTTGGACACGCTCACTGTCATGCAAGTCTGCAGTGCTGTGAGCTGCCCCGAAGCGGCCAGCACGATTGCAGGTCGCATGTGCACCGGCAGATGCTGGTCTCTGGCTGCGAGTAGCGGATGACCGGCGGCCCAGTGGCAGGGACCTGCAACCGCTCGACGACATCTCCCATCCACCTGCGGGCAGCGAGCGGACTCTGAAGGACTCTGGCAATGCGCAAGGCTGCTGCATCAACAAGTGCTGAAGCCACAAGTGCATGGTGCATAGTGCTGAAACGGTATTCCTCTGCCTGTCTGTGGGACACCATGGGTGATGTGGTGCGCACCCCGCGGCGATCTGCAGCCGCGGCACCATGCCGCCGGGCGCTGCCCCCAGCGCCTCCAGATTGAGCGTCATGTTCAACGCCTCCAGCCGCTGCTCGTTCACCACGAACAGGTGCACTACCTGTGCGACAGCTGCAGGGAGGTGGAATGCCGGTCGTTCCTCACAAAATGATGCACCCATGCTGCGCAGCAGGGCACAGCAGAAGTCCGCTTCATGGGTTCATATCCAGATACCAGGGACGTTTCCCAGCGCGAGCGGTGCTGCCACAGGAGCGAGATCTGGCTGCCTGCAGGGGGATTGTGCTGACCAAATCCTGGCAGCTCGGCGCGGGTGGGCACAGTGCCAGGTTTTACGCAGCAGAGCATGTCTTGTGCAACAGCATGGCACACCCGCTTGGAGGGTGAACGAGAGAGAAGCAAAGCAAGAAGACGAAACCTGGCCGCCGTCGACCGCGAACGTTGAGACTAGCGGGTGCGGCGGCTCCTGCCGCACTCGCAGCAGCGGCCTGCCGCCCGCCGACACGGAGGCGATCAGCCGGTAGGCCTCCCCCAGGCGGTTGGAGTCGGACACCTGGTACGGCGCCACATCGTTCTCGCCGTAGTGCATGCCGTTGGGCTGGATGCCGTGCTTGTACTGCAGAACAGAAAGAAGTAGTGGGATGTCAACTTGATCTGCTCGTGAATGCGGGACCGCCATTCCCGCCTGAGGGCATGCTGTTGGGCTGGATGCCGTCAAGCATGGAGGTTTTTGTGATTTCCCTGTGCGAACAGCAGAGGCATGGCCTTATTTGTAATGGTAAGGGGCCCGGCCTCCTCCAGGCACGTTGGTACCGTGTGTCAGCGAGAGGGGAGAGCATGTGTGCTTCGGGCCTGCGACCGCCTGGTAGCGCGCCGACCAGCAGGCGGCATGGCGACATGCAGCATGTCGCAGGTCTTGCAGGCCTTTGCCTTGAACACCCACAACCAAGAGGTCCAAGTGGAAAGGCTGCACGCAGGCGTGCCTGCAGAACAGGCAGCGCAGATTGGCGGAGCAGCAAGGGCACTGCACCTTAAAGGGGGGCATCGGGTATGTCTGGCTAAACTTGAACAGGTAGATGCCGTCCAGCTCCGGCAGCAGGTACGCCAAATGACCGCCCAGCCTGACCACCTGAAAGCGGGACAGCATCGGCTTCGGCTCAAGGCAGATCTGTCTTGAGGTAGCTCCTGCCAGACGGCCGTCCTCTCTGCTAATGGAAATGCCAGGTCTAGGCACTTACCAAGTTGGCCCGGAGTGAAAGATCCTGCTGCCACAGTTGAGGCGGAGCTGAACTGGGTACTGACATGCATCATCGGACGTGATGAGCTCGGCCCGCAATTCTCTACCCTTCAAGTGCATTGCGTTGGCAGGGGCACAAGCTGCAGGCGCCAGGGTCAGCGGACCTCGTGGGGCGAGTCCGCATCGCTCCGCCGCTTGTCCCACTCGTGGTTTGTCCACACCGAGGTCTCCGTCAGCAAAATCGGCATGGTGTCGTTGCCCAGGTCCTCCTGCCATGCCGAATTGCCGGAGACGCAAGCGTCAGGTCTGACTGTGAAGGCGCCTGAGAGCCGTGCTTGCAAGGGTTGCCACCATGCCGCAGGGGGCTCAACTGATCGGCAGGCTCCCCAGCGGAGGCGGCGGTCATCGTCTGACTCGTCAATGTCGCAACTCCGCAGTAGCAGAGGCACAAGCGCAGGTGGCTGATTGACCAGCAGTCGTTGGTGGACGTTTTGCGCAAGGCCGGGTGAATCATTCCGCACCGACATGTGGTCTCTGAGCCGATTGAGGTCCGCCAGCATGCGCGGCCCCTGCTTGTTGTAGGCATGGTAGCTGTATGCCTGCGCGGCATCAAAGCGGGCGTCGGGCAACCAGATGTGACATCGATGTGTGGCGAGCGCATCCCCATTTCGGTGCACGAAAGCTGCCCTGCTGACGCGTCTGCAAGCCGTTGCGCTGCAACCAGGTGTGACGGAGACGGTCCAAGACGATGTCATTGCACCATGTCCGAGGTCCCACGAGGGTCGATTCGAAGTTGCCATTCAGACCCTCTGGCATGTCCGTCGGTCCAGACGGACACCTGGTGCTTTTTGTTTTGAATGATGGTTTGCACCTTTTCCTGTGTGAACCACACCTGCACGTTGCTCCAGTCGCTGCCGTACTTGCCACGCGGGAAGGCACGGTGACGGGCGAGCACCGTTGCGCGGCCAAAGTCGCCCTTCTGCTTCGACTTTGCGTCCTGCGGCCCATAGTAAGTTCCCACGACACCGGGGCCCACCACCCACAGCTGCGCAGGAGGGTATTCGTGATCAGGCACTGGTTTCGGTTTTGCTGCAAACCAGGGGTGGAGACCTCCTCCGCCGAGTCTGCTCGCATTGCCGTCCTCCTGCCCCAGAACTGCCGCAACACACGCAGGCAGATGAGACCGAGCAGACCAGACCAGAGTGTGCTGAACAATGCCTGGCGGCCAGCACAAAGACAGAACGCACGTTGCGCGGCTGGGCTGTCGAGTTGCCAGCTGTCAGCTCCTCGTCCATATCGGCGTATGCGGCATGCACTGCGGCTGACCTGCGGCCACATATTCAGGGAATTTTACCAGTCTCGATTCTGGAACAAGGCTGCAAGCACACGGCTGCATGAGGTTCTACCAGGGCGGCTCCTGATAAGCCAGCCCCACAAGGTCCGAGTCTGACGGCAACCCTGTCAGCGGTTGCGCGCTCCGCGCATCTGCTCATTGCAGCCCTTGGTGCGGATCTCCTGGTTGCTGCGTGCCCGGCCAGATGAATCAACCGCACAGGCCTCCTGCCATGGCCCACTTGTTGCCGAGCATATCCTCACAGCGGCGAGCATCAGGCTCGAGTATTTGTATCAGAGCCCCTGGTGCGCACCGTATAAGGGTCTGCTCCACAAATCGCGACCGGCTCCAGCACTGCTCCAGCTCGGGTTCGTTGGCCACCTCCAACTTGGCAATGCGCTTGCGCCAAGCCCACTGCCCGATGGCGTACATCACCTGCAGGAGAGGAAGACTGGGACATCATCCACATCTCTCCTCACCTCGTTTTCACTGGCAGCACCCAAGCAATCAGGCAAGCCAGCCCTGGTCCCGACGCTGCAGAAAAGTTCTGGTGGTCGCTGCGCAGCCAGGCAGGATCATGAAGCACTGCAGCAGGCTTGACCGTCTGCTCGCAGGCGCTCAAGGTGCCTGAGGAGCCAAGCTTTTTAGCTTCTTGCTCACACCATATGATAGAAGCGCACCTTGTACAGCTCATAGCGCTCCGCCCAAAATGCTGGTTGCTTCCTGTCGTGCACGACAAGCTCAAAGATGCCGCCAAATCGCGGTCCGGCATTTGGGTCGAAAATTCCCTGCGGAAGCGCAGACTCCAATGAAGCGAGGAGCATGAAGGGATGGGACTGATGACTTCATGCAGCAGGATCGCGCGGTTGTACACGTCCGGGATGGCATCAAGACCCGAGCTGCCGTAACGCATGGTCACCTGATCTACCACCGCCCTTTCGCTGCAGGAGTGGCAGAACATCGCCAGGACACCTGCACATACAGCGAAAGCTTGCTCAGCACAGGATGCAGCCATCAACACAGCTGGCTACATTAAGCACACTGCCAGGAGCGCTCAGACCCTTTCATTACCAAGGAGAAGGCTGGGTGGCCCAGCCTGGCTTGCCGCTCTGAGGGGCGGCCGTGAGGTCACAGCGCCAGTCAAAGCTTCCATCGGCCATTACAGCACACAGACGCACTTTTCTAAGTCCGACCGAACACACAGATCCTTTCAAGCAGTGAGCACCCAGTGGCTCGAGGCCGATGGCATTTAGCTGGTCCAGCGTGTCGTTGGTGGTGCCGGCCCAGGCGGGGAGGAGCGTTGAGTTCAGGACGCCAAAGCTGTTGTCCAGGTCCGCATACCGCACCGGGATTGGCCACTTGTCGACGGCTGCTGGGTCATGGCCCTGTGCGCCCCAAGAGCCGGAAAGGCTTACAGCGGAGCTCGAGCATGGTGTGGTTGGCGGTGGCAGTGAGAGATTGCCCAGTAGCGTGCTGTGGCTGCGTCCCACAAGAATCGGGCTGCGGGGGACCGCCATGCTTGCGCTCCACTGATCTCAATGTCACAGGATGGCCGTGCTTGCCTCTGGCGTGCGCAGGAGGCCGATCGCCGTCTGGTAGTCGGCTTCGCTGGCCACCGGCTGCCCCTGCAGGTTGCGGCCAAAGGCCGCGTCGCCCAGAAATTCGCGCAGCTCCCTGTGCGCAACAGACCACCCATGAACAAGTCGGGACGCGTTTGCATTTCACGCTCCAACAAGCTCTGTGCACATGCAAGGTCCACAGGCACAGCTGCATGGAGACAGAAACACGCAGTCGAATGGCCATGACACAGCCGCACACTCTGACAGGTCCTGCGCATCGGCAAGGCCATTGCCCACTGGGTTGTGGCAACTCACGGTATGGAGCAGTACAGGAAGACGCGTGCGCCATTGACGCCGAGCCGCTTCATGAACCGCCAGGCATTGGAGCCGTGCGCGCGATGGCCCATGTTGATGCCGAGCACATTTGACGTGCGGCCGGACACCTGCATGTCGCAGTGAACCTCGCAGCATCAGCGAACCTGCTGTTTCAGTTAATCTATCCGCTGATTGCGCTGCTGACGCGTCTTTTCAGTGCAAGTGTCCTGTACATTTGACACGCGATGATGGTGATTCACAAGCAGTTGGCAGATGAACTGCTCAAGAAGAGCCTGCGGCACGACGCGTCTCGGCACCTTGTCAGTGGGGATGACCGTGATGGCAAGCGGCGGTCCAGGCTGCGCCTGCGCCGTGCGCCGCAGGCTCTGCTGGGCGCCGTGCACCGCGACAGCATGTTTGTATCGAGCCTCCAGCAAGTCACGACCATTCTGAGCTGCACCGCCAACACGCCGCGTGGGGCTGCTGTTGCCAGCCGCAGCGGCATCGCCGCGGCGGTGAGCCGCCAGACCATCGGCAGCATCTGAGATGTCAGCCCTCGCCCTCGATGCCGTCACAGTTGCTGCTGCATGCCACACGATCATGCGTGCGCGTCGATGGTCGGCAGGATTGGTCTGAAGCATCTGTGGCAGGCGCACCACCCAGTACAAAACAGGGTGCAGACAATACCTGGCACATGCTCAGCCTGATCAGCGCACCGGTTATGAGCTGTGTAGCTGCCAGAACGATGAGCATCAGTCTTGTGCTACCCATCGTCCATGCTTTCATAGTTTCTATCAATCAGGGATGGCCTGTCACAATGTGTGCGTCACGGCCCTCGGCAACGGTATGCCAGGTTCAGCGGCACGCATCTAGCCTCATCTCATCTGACGCTAGTCATAGCACGTCAAAAGATGCGCATCCTGCGCAACATGCAGGACGACAACATCGTTGCCCACCGCCGATCAGTTTGAACTGTCGTATCGCCTGAGTCACCAGTACATGTGAGACGATTGATCATTGATCCAGATTGATCCAGGCGTTTTGTTCCTAGGCGTTGTTGGTCGTTGCTTGTGCTGAAACTTGTTGCCTCAATCTGCTGCGTTACTGCGACGGGCAGTCGAGGCCGCACGCTGCGCCGTTGCCTCTTGATCAGTCGACGCATCGACAGCTCAGCTGCCCGGCGGGGGTCAGCCCGCTTCATGTCGGAATCCCGGCTGCAATCGGGCTGTCAGTAATCAACGCCAAGAGGTGCTTCCGATGTCGATGTCGTGCGGGCCCTGTTGATACCAGCTGCGCGGACAGGTTCAAGCATAAGACATGGCTCCGTCATGGAGCATTCGGCAGGTGCGCCTGCATGCTTCTGTGTGGGCCGAGATCTTCGAGACGTGAGTCACTGGTTCGGCGTTGCCAAGTGTGCGTTTGGCGATCCTGATGCTGATGATGCATCAGACGTCACGCAAGCTTTGTGTGCGCCGCTACTGGCCCTGCAGCTAAGTCAAACTTTGGTGCCTTGTCGCACCCCGCAGTTTCATATGCAGGTTCATGGGCACGGGTGCAAGGTGGTGGCGCGCATGGCCAGCCTGGCGGTGCTGCTGCTACTGATTACGGCGCTAGCAGCACGAGACCACGCGGGGTCAGGGGCCAGCACGGTGCCTTCTGCAATGCCAGCAGAGCAGCTACGGCACCAGCAGCGGCGCACTCTGCTGGTGCCTCCACAGGTCAGCCGGCGGCCGCCGCGGCCGGAGTCGCAGCGAGGCGCGACGCTCGCGACAAACCTGCTAAAAGTCTACGTTGCGCCTCTGAAGGTGTTGCTGCCAGCTCCTCTTCGAAGCCGCTTGCACAAAGCTCCTTCCTTTCGCTTTCTTCATTAATCCTAAAAGCGCATCTGGTGATGCACATCGTCAATCATTATCCCACGTTGCCGCTGCAGGCGGCACTCAACACAGACCTGCTGACGGACAAATTTGACACAAACCGGTGGTGGACCAACTTCGGCACCCACGCAGCAGACATGCTGGACAACCCTCTTGGCGAGGTCACTGGGTCATACCGAGACATGGAGCTTCGGCAGAGTCACATATTTGGCGGCGGCGTGTACTTCTACAGCCAGTTTCTGCACTCGCCCATGCGAGTGCGTCTCGGGCACTCGCACAACCTGGATATGAGTGGATCTCTGCTGCCGCCTGAACCAGGATGTCTGCCACAACCGCTGACGGTACTAAAACCAGCGCCCGTCCCATGCGCAGGTGGACAGCGCTGAGGAGGCTGACGTGGTGTTCATCCCCGTATGGGCAGACCTGCTGTGCCGCATGTCGCAGTCCATCGTCGAGGACAAGAAGAGCGTCGAGCTGTTTAAGGCATGCAACAAGGTGCGTCAGGGAGTTGATGATTGCTTCTGGTCCTTGTGGGGAGTGGCGGCAAAGACAAGGCGGAACATGCAGAACTTATGCCTGTCGAGTCGACACAGACACAGCGTTTCCCTTCTTCTGCCTTGCTCCTTCAGTATGAGGCTGGGAGGAGAAGGGTGTTTCAACGCCTCGTTCCCAATTCATACATTTTTGCCTTCAAAAATGGAACGAGCCCCTTTCAGTCTTTCCTTTTGAGAGGGGGATGGGCGTTCACACCTTTACAAAAAAACATATAGAAGGGGGCCGCGGCCACCTTTCAACCTGTTCTTTTTCAACGGAATGCCCGCTGACCTCCCTTTTGAAAAGCAAACAACTTTCAGCCCGTTCTTTTTTGAAGGGGTTGCCGCCCAGCCCTCCCTTTGAAACAGAACAAGATAGAAGAGGGCCCTCTTTCAGCCCATTCTTCTGTGAAGGGGTTGCCGCCCAGCCCTCCTTTTGGAAAAAAACAAAGATAGAAGAGGGCCGTCTTTCAGTCCCTTCCTTTTTGAAGGGGTTGCCGCCCAGCCCTCCATTTTGAAAAGAACAAGATAGAAGAGGGCCGTCGTTCAACTCGTTCTTTGTAAAGGATTCAGCGGCCCAGCATCTTTATTAGCGGCCCAGCATCCTTCACGAAAGTAAAAGATGAAGGGGGGGTCGTTTCTTCTTTGAAAGCAAAAATGTGTGCAACACGCATGCTCGCAGGAGATGGCGGACTTCTGGGAGCGATTCGACACAGAGTTTCCTCTCGCAGCAACAAAGCCTCACCTCATGGTTTTTGGTCGGAGCGAAGGAGAACTCATGGCTGGCTGCGGTGGAGATGCCACGGCCATGAGCGGCTTCACTCGTCCGGTGCGCCAAATGTGCTTCACATGGCGGGATCCATATGCACAGTTGCTCGCCTGCCAGCAGTGTGCTTTGACCCTTGTTCACGCATGCCTGTGCAGTCCGGGGAGGAGATAACCCGAACACGCAGGCTGTGCAACTTCCTGTGCCACCCATCAGCAGACCTCATGAATGTGATGAGCCCCGAGCTCTTTACGGGGCCACAAAACTTCAATAATGGCACTGTTGGCTCGCCGCAACCAGTCCGTCGCCATTCGTGGACCAGCCTGCCCTGGCTCAGCCATTGGCACCAGAACTCCTCGTGCGGCTTCACATGTGTCATTGCTCGTTGCCTGTGTACCTGATGCGCCGAGTAGACTTGCATAGCTGCTTACCTGAGCTGGATGAAAATGTCGCACCTGCATCTCGCGACCCAAAACAATGTTATCCTGGTCGCAGGGTGCTGTCACAGCCTTGGCCATATGATCGCGAATGCCTTGAGAAGGCAAAGCGGCGGCTGGCTATGCAAAGCTTTCAGGTAGCGGCAGTCAACTTCCGGCACATGTTCGTTCCCCATCTTGATCAGGGCTGCAGTGTCGAGTACGCCGTCGGTATGGCCGTGATTGAGGCCAAAGCTGTCAGTTTGCCGGCTATTGTGTTCTAGAGTTGCAGTAGGATTTGGTCGTGGCCTCAGGTGCGGGGGGCGGTGCGCAAATACCTGAATCAGAACTGCGAGGACCGGCCGCTGGAGCTCTGTCGCAACCTGGCAGTGCGTCTTTGAACATCGCACCAGCGCAGCGTTGCCGAATGCTGCTTCGCACCTTGATGAACATCATGGAGCAGCATGGCCTGGCTAGACAGCTCAAGAGGGTTACAGCTGCTGTCCATGTGTCCAGCGGCGATGTTGGCCTGCTACGCAGATCAACTTTCTTTATTGCTAGCCCATCAGGATAACACTTCCTGTTCAACGCCCACAGCTGGGTGATCGGCCCATGAACTACGATCATGCGACAATACTGGACGAGGTGCGAAAGGCGTGGTATTGCCTCCAGCCCGCTGGCGACGGCCCCACCCGGCAGAACGTGTATGAGTGCATGGCCATAGGTGCGCCACCCCCCTCCCTCCCCTTTCCCCTGCTGTCTTGCTACATCGGCTGCTTCGCAACGTTCCTGCAGGGGTGTTGGTCACAAGCCCTGCAGGACATCATGCAGCTGCATGCCGTCATATGCCTAATATGCAATGCACCTCCGGATCGCCAATTTTCAGCTTGCTGCATCAGTCAACATTGATTCAGAAGCATTCAGGGCGTAGACCAGCCCTGTCACACCTGCCGCAGGAACCATCCCCGTGCTATTTGACCGGTACACCAAGGACATCATGCCATTCGCTGACATCCTCGACTGGGATGACATGAGCGTGACGGTGGAGTATGCCGGCTTTGCGGAGCACGGCGAGAACGTCATCGACGCGCTTGATGCCCAGTTTACTCTGGACCGAGCGCTTCGCATGTCAGAGCAGGTGAGGGATCCTGGCCCGTTGCTTGCTGGGTCTGCCCAAGCAGGCCTGCCTGCGGCCACGGCAAGTGCTGCTCGATCTTGCCCACGTATGGCGCAAAAGCGCCGTGACCCTGTCAGGCCCCTGCGCTGCAGCTGCTGGCGCACACAGGCTGCCTGTTTGACGTCTTTGGGTGTTGCAGGTGCACGAGCTGCGGCACCTGTTCCTGTACAGCTCGGATCCCGACCACAGCCTCGTGCGCTTTGATGAGATGGATCTCGTGCACCCGCGCGATGACGCCTTCACCGCGGCAATGAAGTCGTTCATGCGGCACGCCTGCCGCACCGGGCAGCTGCCCGCCGAGAAGTGCATGACCGGAAACGCAGCCGTGGACCGCTGAGACGCGCAACAACTGCCGAGGCGCTTGAACAATGAGGTGCGGCACCAGCCACCAATTAAGTTGCACCATGCCCGCGTCCGTGCGCCCCTGGGGGTCAGATGGAGGCAGGGAAGGTCAATGCTGAGGCTGCAGCGAACGTCCTGCAAGTGAAGAGAGGTCGCCATATGTTTGGACAAGGGCTTTTGAAGGAGATGGAATAATGCTTTGAAGAATGATTGCTGTGTCGCTGCTGCGGCGTTGAAGTAGGTACCTTTTGAACCCTCATCAGCTGGCTGTGGGCCTTGTCAAGTAGCTCAATGCAGATAAAGTGGCTGCACATTGATTGAAGGGGTGTGTCGAAGATAGTTGGCCCTCTGCAGTGCGACTGTTCGCCTGACTGCATTGGATTTGAAACCTGTTGAAAGGTACCTGTAAGAAAACCTGAGCGGCGGCGCAGCTTTAAGAGTCGCATGCCCGGCACTGCACCGCTGCTCCCTTGATCATGCTGAGAATTTGTGCAGCGTTCTCACAGCCTTCGAAAGCTCATGTCCGAAAGCATGCTGCCTGCTGATTGGATTCGCCTCGCTGTACCCCTGCGGCCACCGCCGCCTGTCCGCGTACACCACCGTGCCACTCAGCCCGACCCTACCCCACCACTCAGTCGCCCTCGCTGACTGTGCTAAATGCCAGGAAGATTGTTGCGGGGCAACTACTCGCCCAGAAATTCGCCGTTATTGAGAGACAGCTTGTCATGTTAAACCCTATCCACAGCACAGCACGCATAACTTGTCGGGTTGATATGCTTCGAGCCAGTTGTCCGCAGAATCTGGCGTGAGCAGCAGCGTTGCAAACCGTTCGCTGGTGGCTATCAGCAACAGCATCGCGATCGTGTCCACGAGGCACTATACCTGGCATTTTCCCGGACAGCAAGTTTCTGGCCGCTGCTCCCTCGACGCGAGCCTGGACAGTTTATCTTGAGTCTGCACGTAGCACCAAACTGATTGTGACGAGGCTGTGCTGATGGCCTGCAGCACGCGCGACGCACTTGCACTATAACCTGATGCGGGTATCGTGCCGCTCCGAAACGTGTCTCACATTTGAGTGGGCTCGACTGTCTGCGCCCGGTTTGTAGAAGGTGGTAGCTGACGGTTCATGCTACCCCACAGGTCAAATCTGACACCAGCATGTTCGGGACTGTGGGCATGAAGCTTGTCGCGCGGCCGGCACCACGCCCAGTTTGCGTCACGCGCCAAAGCTTCAGGTGAGCTCGTGGCTGCTGGCGTCAAACTCGATAACCTTGCCAACGCCAGCAAAGTCGCGGGTGCTTCGAGGTGATAACCTTGCCAACGTCAGCGGAGTCGCGGCTGCATCACCGTGGACACACGCTGCCGCCAGTCGCTGCATTTGCGTTGACGCGACAGCAGACCTGACAGCAGATCGGGAGGCCGGACGCCGTTCTCACACAGCACCCTTTGTTTGCGGCCCCAGTGCCCTCTCGCAGTTTATGTTCGTGCCACGGGCTGCACAGAGGGCAGCCACTGCTGCAGCCGATGCGGCCAGGCCCAGCGCGAATGCTGCAGCCGCATCGCACGCGCCGGACGTCACGCGGCCGGATGCGAGCGCTGCAGGCCCTGCGTCAGTCCCCGGCGGCGGCGAAGCGTCGAACGCCTCTGCACCCCTGCACCAGCAGCTGCACCAGCAGCGGCACCAGCAGCGGCAGCAGTGGCAGCAGCGGCATGGCGCCGCCACCTTCATCCGGCAACTGGACATCCAGGACTTTGCGCTGATCAGCCGGCAGCGCGTGGACCTGATGCCGGGCCTCAACGTGGTGCGTCTTGCCAAGGGGCCAGCACTTGATGGTCTTGTCCCTGTTGTCCCCGACATGGATCTATGAGCTGGCTGCACGGTGTTTGGTTCTCATGCGGCTGCCGCCGTGCGCGCAATGCGTGCATGCGTGAGTGTGATCGACGAGCTGTGAGCCGAGCGGCGCCGGCCTGAGCGGACGACTGGCCAGTGCGGCTGCCTGTTGATGGCGACCAGCAAGTGCCGCTGCCTGCGCAGGTGACTGGCGAGTCGGGCGCGGGCAAGTCGGTGCTGGTGCAGGCGCTGGGTGCGGTGCTGGGGGCACCAGCGGTCGACGGCTCAGTGCGGCCGCCCGCCGACTTTGCCGCCGTGGAGGGCGTTCTACAGCTGTCCCCCTCGGCGCAGGTGCCCCCACCCCCCTCGCACACCTGCCGGCTGACACGCTGCGGCCGGCCCTTGGCGCACCCATGTGTTTGAGCACGAGATCAGCTTGGATATGTCCCAAAGTGCCAGCTTGAAGTTGCACATCAACGGCCCCAGATCTGCCCCAGAACGAATCGATCAAGCGTCTGTGGCCGGCCCTGGTCAAGCGCCATGAGCTGGCTGAGGACGCTGGTGGCCGCACCAGAGCGACAGCGGCTCGGATGCATGCGGCCTGTGCGCTTGCCCATTGCTGACTGTCCCCCAGCGCTCTGGCAGGTGGCGGCCGCGGCGCTGCTGCAGGGGCTGGGCGTGCCACACAAGGCAGTGCCGGCAGCAGCAGCCGACGGCGATCCGCCGTGTGAGCTGCGCATCCGGCGGGAGATCCGACAGGATGGCGGCATGCTGCGCAGCCGCTGCTCCGTCAACGGCGCTGCCACCTCGCTGCGCGTGCTGCGGGAGTTGGCCGCCGCGCTCGTGGATATCAACGGTCAAAATTCTGCCATGTCGCTCAGGTGCAACCCATCACAGCGTGCATTGCCGGGTCTGTGATTCTGGAGCTAGCATGTCGCATTGCTGCAGGGACTCGGACATGCTAGCTCCAGGCACTGCTGGACCGCATTGCGGGCACAGCGGCGGCAGCGGCGGCGATCTGGTGCCCAGCCACGGCGGCTGCACGATCCCTCCAACATCAGCTTTATGCATTCGCCTCGACTTCTCGACCATCATGCTGTCCACCGCTGCAGGGACACGGACACGCAGCTGGCACTGCTGACTTGAGCGACTCCCAAGACTTCAAGACTTTAATTGTGACTGCCATGCCGCTGTGTGTGCGTGCAGGGACTCTGACACGCAGCTGGCGCTGCTGGACCGCATCGCAAACACGGGTGCCGCTGCGGCGGCGTTTGGCGGGCAGCTGCGGCGGCTGCGGGAGCTGGAGGGCCAGCTGTGCGCCATCGATGCGCTGGGCGACGAGGACGAGCGCGATGCCCTGCAGGCGCTTGTGGACGAGGTGGGCGGTGGACTTGAATGGGGATCGTGACCTTATGCTTGTGCCCGAGAGTGCAGGCGCCTGCGAGGCTGCTTGCCAGCTCCGCAGAAGCTGCCGCCAACAGACGGGAAGAAGCTTGCCGCAAGCATGCGCCGTGCTAATGAGCGGCAATGGCATGCCCGCCCGGTCATGGGCGTGCATACCGCACACCAGTGGAACCTTGTGCGTCACAGTGTCTGCACCGGCATCGGCAATCTGGCCTTAACACGTGAGAGCTTTGGCGCAGCATGTGCCAGGATGCCTGTGGTCTTTTACTGGTGTTAAAAGCAACACAAGAGTTTCTGCCTGCACAGGTGCGGGGCGCGGGCGTCGAGGAGGGCGAGGAGCGGCGGCTGCGGCGGGAGCTGCGCCGCATGGAGGCCCGCCGCTCCGCCGTGGAGCGCTGCAGCCTGGTGCGCACCGCCCTGGGCGCCGACGGCGGCGTCGCCGATGGCCTGGCGGCGGTGGAGGCGCACGTGCAGGGCGTGCTGGTGCAGGAGGAGGCGGCCGCCGCGCAGGGCCGAGGTGAGAGTCTCGAAGCCAGAGAGCCTGTTTGTTTCTCTTTTGTTCCAGTTTCGTTTGAAGGTGTCGTCCGGGCCAGTAAGACTTGTGGCATGCTGGCCAGGGCCCCCCCCAGCAGCGGTGCCGCATCCTCTGTGGTGATAGAAAACGAAACACAGAACCTGCTTGTGCAAAAACGTGCAATGCATTTAGCGCATTGCACCTGGGTGCGTCATCCCGGAGCCGTGGGCGTGTCGCAGGCGAGCCGGAGGACGGCGGCAGCGACGGCGAGGAGGAGGGGGAGGAAGCCGAGGGCGAGGACGGGGCAGCGCTGATGGAGGACGCTTTGGACATTCTGGAGCAGGCGCGGGCCATGCTGTCCGAGGCCGAGTCCAAGGTGCGGCGGCTTGCAGTTGCTGATCAGCGGCGCTGCTGCTCGGTGTCATGCTGCATGCATCCCTGGCGGCCAGGTGTGGAGGAGGGGTGAGAGGGACACAGCATGGCGCTCATCCCCTGCCCCCTGCATCGACCTGAGGCCACCGCCCGAAGCAGTGTGCTCAGGCCAGGCACGTGTTTTGGACTATCCATTCTCAAAGCTTCATGCGGCGCACAGGTGGCCAGCTACGCGCGGCGGTATCGCTACTCGCCAGCGGACCAGGCAGACATCAGTGAGCGGCTGCAGGTGGTCACGCGCCTGTGCAAGCAGTACGAATGCGCCGACAGCGGCGCGCTCATTGCCGCTGCAACCAAGGCAGCAGCCTCCCTCGACACCTGGTTCCGCATGGAAGGTCCGCTGCCGGCATGCTTGGGAGCGGCGGTTCCATCGCAGCCGTCCAGCAGGCAGTCTCGGCTTGCTCGTTGGGGTCTGCTGCTGGAGTGCATGAGGAGGCGGTGCCGCAGCAACATCAGCTGCTGCCTGGACCTCGGCAGCTGCCACTCTTCCCCTGGTGGGGCACAGCTGCTCCACCCTTGCTGTTGCGACGCCTGTCTTTGCAGGGCAGAGGGGCGCCATCGAGGCGGCGGCAGAGCAGCTGCGGCGCGAGGCGGTGGCGGCGGCGGTGGCGCTGAGCAGGCAGCGGCGGGCGGCGGCGGGGCACCTGCGCGTGGCGGTGGAGTCGTGCCTCGCGGAGCTGGCGATGTCGGGCAGCCGCTTTGACGTGCGCATCGGCTGGGAGCCCTGGCCACAGGTGCGCGGCGGCAAGTCTGGGATGATGTTGCTCTCACTCAAGTGCACCTCGCAGCACGGCCTGCATCTCCGAGGACGACTGCTTGAGATTTCCGAGCTAGGTCCGTGTTGATGCTCTTACTATACGTGTGGCCTCACATCGAGCGTGGCAGCCCTGCTGTCACGCAGGGCGGCAGCAGCCTGCACGTCGACGTGGCGGCGGCGGAGGCGGTGTGGGAGGCCGGCGGCCGGTCCTTTCGCGCCCGCGACTCGGGCCTGGACGCCTGCGAGTTCCTGCTGGCGGCGGGCCCTGCGGAGCCGCTGCGGCCGCTGGCGGCGGTCGCGAGCGGCGGCGAGTCTGCACGCATCATGATGGCCCTCAAAGCGGCGCCCGCCGCCGCCGCGGCCGCCACCGCTGCAGGTGCCTGCCAGAGACACTCCCTCGACACGTTGACTGACGAGCCGTGTCTCCGCTCCCATCCACCAGCCCGAGGGCCTGCATTGCCGGGTCGCGATTGCCAAAATGTAGTCCAGTTCAAGCTGTCACGCTGAGGTCCTGTGGCGAGATTGATGCAGGCAACGGCGCGGCCGAGGCAGTCGGCGGCGCCCCCATCCTGGTGCTGGACGAACTCGACTCCGGGGTGGGCGGCCGCCTGGGGCAGCCGGTGGCGCGGATGCTGCGCCGCATGGCCGGACCAGCCGCCAGCGCCGCCTCGCAGATCCTGTGCGTGTCGCACCTGCCGCAGGTGAGCAGGCTCGCAGTCCTTCATCTGCGGAGTCCTCCCCCCTTCCCACACGCTGTTGGGAGCGACTGGACGGCTGTCCAGCCGCCTCCTGGTGGCAACAACCGCGGCCCGGTCATGTTCAGCTGTTGCGGCACCGGCTGGTCATGGGGTTTCGGCTGAAGTCGTTGGCACACCACTTGAGTGTGCACGACAGGTTTCCCGCGCCGCCCTGTCAGGGCCCGCACGCGACACAGTACTTGCACTGCGATCGTGTCGCCCCCAATGATCAGGTCGCGGCGCATGCGGAGCACCACCTGTGCGTGCGCAAGGGCGCAGCGCCGGACGGCCGCACGCTGACGGCGGTGGTGCAGCTGACCAGCGAGGCGGAGCGGGCCGCCGAGGTGGCCGCGATGCTGGGCCTGGACCTGGCGGCCGCGCACGCCATGCTGCGGGACGCCGCTGAGGGCCCTGCAGAGGGAGACGGCAACGCAAGCGAGCGCGCTGCTGCCACTGTAGGCGGCGAGGCGGCGGTGCGAACTGATTGAAGGCTTCTTCGTTGACTTTGAAAGCATCTGGGGTTGTGCGTATGTATTGGGTGTTGCAGACTGAAATGCAGGGTGGGTTCGTTCCGGGTTATTGGCATGTTGTGCAGCCAACGTACAGCGTCCTGACGTGTTGCAATATTCGATCTGCGTATTTGCAACCTTCTTTTCAGCTGCGTGTCCGTGCTCCTTCCTTGTTGCCGGCATGTGCATGCTAACCTGGCAGCGTGCTGCAGATTGTCCGTGAGTCCTGGGCTCCCGGCAGTTGCACCGAACGCGTGTGGGCACTCAGTACCTGCCTGTGACGAAGAAGCGACCGATGAGCAGCCCTTTCACACCAGCATCCCGCATGACAGCTATCTTCTAGGTAAGGTTTCGCCGTTGTACAAGTGGGACGCCTGTGCACCATTCCCTGTCCTACTGCACAGCAGCATCTGTACTGGCAAAGCAGATCCGGCAGATCCTTGCAGCGGGACACTCGCTTATACCGAGGGAAGTGGATTCTCAAATTTGCATCAGCGTTTCAGCACATCCGCGTGTCCGGCAGTCGTCGACGCCTGTTGTCGCTGCGCACTGCCCGCCGAGTCCCGTTCCCAGCACCATCCTGACCGTCCTGCTGTGGTCCGCTCTGTGCAAGCGTCTTCCTTTTTCATATACAAATATCTGTGGACAAGGAGTCAGTCGAAGGCGCGGCTGCACTCGCCACGAGCGGCAGCTTTCCACCCAGCAGGTGCGCCTGGACCAGCTGAGAAGTCCAGTGATGCGTTTGCTCGGCCTGTCAGACGGAGGGCAAGGCTTCAATGACTTGGCTTCGCATCAACACCCATGAAGGTTACCATCGCGTTCTGGCTTCCAGCATGCGGCTCATGCGCCTGCAGAGGCTTCAAGCTACTCACAAACCCCGCGGAGCTTCGCCGTGCGAGACTGCGTCGTGTCTGTGGGCAGTTGCACGTGTGCCTCAGTTGTGTCGACAAGGGTTTCGGCTCTGACTCCGTTGTGGGGCTGAGGAGTGTCCGTTGCGGTGTCGCAGGCTAGCGTTTACAGCAAGCACCACGCTGCAGTCGTGCTGCGTGGTGTGACAGCTGCCACACGCGCTCGAAGCAGCAAAGGCGCCTAGCTTGGCGCGTCAACACCCTCCTGCAGCCAGAGTTTCAGGCAGCCCACAGTCTGGACCGTCGCTGACGCGCGCAAAGGGGCCTTTGTTGAGAAACACTAGCGGCCAAACCATGTCGCTGCTGACAGCGGCGCTGGCGAACGTCGCGCCCGCGGGCTGCTCGCAGCGGCTGCAGGTTGCAGCGTCCAGCGCAATCGCCGCCTCCCTCGCAAGTGCGTTTCCACAGCTGACGATCGCAGCAGTCGCAACGGGGCCGCACAGACACTGTCATGGCTGCTATTGGTTGCCCTAATTCTTGACATCTTGCGCATTCATGATGCCAAAGGGAAGCACAGTCCTCAAGGTGCTGACTGCTGACTTGCCAGCCATTTGACGCGCAGGCAGCATGCAAGCAGCAGGCAGCGTGGGTATGCAGGCCAGCCTGGGACTGCAAGCCAGCCTGAGCAGCCCGCCGCGGCCGGCAACGGCCGCCGGGTACCTACGCGGCACCAGCGTCGCACCCAGCTACTGCCTCGCAGGCGGCAAGACCAGGCGACGACGGCGGCGCCAGCCAGGTGAGGGGTTTTGTCGCAACTGCTCCTCCGTCCGCATCGCTGGGTCTCGAGCTGTTGTTATCAGCAATCCTGACATTGGTTGCTGGGGTGTCAGGGCATCTGCAGTATTGCGCACCAGCAACAGCCTTGCCAGCGCACGGCGGACTGGAGGTTCCAATGCCACCCATGCCGCTCCCGCGCAGATGGCGAGCCGGGCGGCGGCGGTGGGGACGACGGCGCCGGAGCAGGCGGCGGCGGCTGGTATGGGCCCTGGGGCGACGACAATGAATCGGAAGAGGATCCGGAGCTTGACGCTGACGCGCTGGCAGACGCCAGCCTCTTGTGGCGGGCGTCTTGCCTGCTGACGTTACTGCAGACGCTGCACTTCCTGCTGCTGCAAGGCCGTGCTGCGCAGCGGCAGCTTGGCTGGGCGGCGGCGGCGCCGTCGGACGGCGCTGCTGGCTTTGCCACGCTCAGCCAGGCGTTCTTCTCGCGCCGTGGCGGCCTGGGCGCGCTGCCGCCGCTGCCGCAGCCGCGCGTGCAGTCTGCCCCGCGGTAGTTGGGGAGCTCCTTGGGGTTGAAATATCAGCGCTCAGAGGGCGTAGTGTACCATGGCCAGATGCTGGTGCTTCAACGAGGCAGCTTGAGAGCAATGCACGCTCGCTGCGCATGCTTGTAAGACGCATGCGTGGGCGGGCCTGCCACCGGACGCATCTGGGACATTTTTGAAGCCTTGACAGGTCCAAGCTTTGGAGGTCAAGGCTCTGTTGCAGTCATGCCTCCTGAGAGTTGGTTGTAGTGTTCCAAGGATGGCAGGCGCGCGGCCAGGGGTTGATTTCCACCGTAAAGTATGGGTAGATATATAGGTACGACGTCATAGGAGTGGCCTACGACCGTGGCTGGGTCGGTCGCACAGCAAGAGTACTATAGTGTTGTAACTTGATCAGAGGCAAGCAACGTCCTCGCAACGATGAGGCACTCTCTCAACGAAGCAAGCTCGCAGAAGCTCAGAGGCAAGGGTGGCCGCTAGTCGAGTCCACCTCCCCTTTGACAGGTTGCAAAACACTGACGAGCAAGCAGGGTCTACCTACAACCGCTGGTGAACCCTAAACCCTGGTGAACCATTCGTTCCTGGATCCTAGAGCCAGAGTACCTGGACCTGGACACTTCAACCGGTTTTGAAGGCCACAAATGGGCCATGCGATGATCGTGGGTGTGGACGACGCCTTCAGGTTGCTTCAGACCAAACGAGTATGCCACGACAACATTGTTCAGGTCACATGCCACTTGTTCGCTGCCAGACATTGCATGTCACCGCGCAGCACTCATGCCGGCCAGTGCCGAGCTTCAATACGGCTGCCTTGCGTGATGCGCGGAGAGCGTGTGCAGCAGCTTCCCAGTTGCGGCGGTGGTCTTGTGGCGAGACATTGCGGCCGCCGCCGGCCGCGGCGTCATGCCTGCGACCGGCGCAGCTGCCGCCGCCGCCGGCCTTGCTCGTCTAGGCTTCTTTGCGGGGCTGCTCACCTCGTCATCGCTGCTGAGAACAATGGATTCCTGCGGCAGCGATGCTGCAGCAGGCGCGCCTGGCTTCCTGCGGCAGGCACAAGCACGGTGACATCGGTTTTCACTCTGCTGTCCAGTCAAGGAGACAGCAGCTGCACAACAGTGGTGCACAGCAAAGATGCCTGTCTGAAGACCAGGCGGCAATCGCAATTGCGCTGCTGAAGGTTGCATTGTGACGAGCCCTGTGGATGCCAGGTGGGATGCGCGGTCCAGGCGACTTCAGATGGTGCAACTGCATCTGCAATACCCTTCAGGCCGTCCTCGCCCCGCGGGCCGGGGGGTGGGGGTTTATGACGAGACGCCTTACCCTTGGATGCTGACGAGCGCCTTCTGCTTTGCAGCGCGCGGCCGCAGCTCGCGCTTCAGCTGCTTCCCGCGCGTCGCCAGCCGGCCGGGGCTGCTGCTGCCGGGGCTGCCGGCGACGCGCGCCAGCGGCTGCAGCGGACGCCGTGGCTTCATCCTGCTGGCGGTCTGCCGCCGCTCCGCCGCCTGCGCCACAGCAAAACGGTCATCAGCTGGGAGGCTATCGAATACTATATTCTGGCCAGCCTGAGCTTGCATTCACAAGGACGAGTGTGCATGCATGCGCCTTCAGATGCCAGTTGGACGGATACTGGCGGCATATACACACGTCACAGGCACAGACCCACATCCCGGCTGAACCGTCCGTCACCTGCTCGGACGTCGCGGGCGACACCTCGATCGCGATGTCGGGCGTGCCCTGCGACGGCGTGGCCGCTGCTGCCGGCATGGCGAGCGGCACCGGGCTGGGCTGCTCGCCCTGCGCAGCATGCCTCGCCCTCAGCACCGACCTGGCCAGCGCCTGCAGGCAGGGAGCACACCCGAATCTGATACAGCTGCCGGCAGCGCTGCTTTCAGCCCAGCTGTCCGTGTTCGACCCCTCAAGGCAGGCTGCGCCCCAAGGCCCGCAGGCTCATGCGGAGCTCGAACACCCGCATGCCAGCGAGCCAGTCAGCTGGGCAGGCGCTTGCCGGGGAGGTGGCGCGGCGCGCCTGCTGCGACTGCTCGACGGCGGCGCGCAGGTGCCCCGATTCTGCCGCCTTTTGCGCCCGCTGCTGTTCCAGGGCCGCCGTCGCCTCCGCCGCCTGGGCGCGTGCCTCCGCCGCTTCGGCCGCCGCGGCCCTGGCAGCCGCCGCCTGCGCCGCCGCCGCCTGCGCCGCCGCCGCTGCGGCCTGCCTGGCCTCGCCCAGCTGCGCCTGCAGACCTGACACCCGCTGTCCAGTCGCAGCGTCGGCCGCAGCTCGCTGCTGCTGCAGCTGCTCCACAGCCACCTGCGAGATGGCGGCGTCCCGCGCCGCAGCTGCCTTCTGCCTCTCCAGTCGCGCGGTCGCCTTGTCGGTCGCACGCTGGGCCGCTTGCAGGTGCTTCTGCAGAGAGTCCCGCTGTGCTAAGAAGCCGTCAGCCTCCAGGTTTGCCGCCTCGGCAACTGCCGCAGACCCCCATTGCGCGGTGCGGGCCGCCTCCAGCTCAGCCTGCAGCGTCGCCAGCTGCGACTTGGCGTCCGCCGCCGCTGCCGCCGCTGCCTGCGCCTCCTCAGCAGCGGCGGACCAGGAGGCTCTGGCTGCTGCCAGCTCCTGCGCTTGCCACGATGCTGGTCAGCACCCGCATCAGTCCATTGCATGCCAGCACGGTGCACGTCACGGCGCAGCTGCAAACTTTTGCCACTGTCACAGCCCGACAACAGCAGAAGTAGGTTCGATGCGGCTCTGCATTCTGGCGAATTCTGTAGCTGCCAGATAATGGACCATGCTCGCCCACATGAACCATGCTTGCCCACAAGTCCAGAGGTCAATTGCGCTCGCAGCTCTCACCTCCTGCAACTGCGACTCCCTCTGAAGCACCGTGGCGTGCGCCGCCTGCACCTTCGAGACCCGCCCTTGTGTGTCAGCCAGCAGCGCCTCCACCAGCGCCGCCCGGGCGCCTGCCTCGGCAGCCCCCGCGGTTGCCGCCTCCATCCCAGCCGCATGCTCCGCTGAGGCCGCCTCCGCCTGGCGGGSGGSCCTGGCCSCCGCCGCGGCCGCGGCGGCCAACTCGGCGTCGAGGCCCCGCTGCAGGCGGGCCGCATCCTGCTCCGCCCGCTTCTGCTTGCGAGCCGCCACCTGCAGCGCCGTGGCGTGTGCCTCCAGCGCCGCCTGCAGCTCGCTTCCGGCCGCCTGCAGCGCCTCTTCCGCGGCGCGCAGCTGCCGGCGCTGCACGTCAGCGTCGCGCAGCGCGGCCTCCAGCTCGCGCGCCGCGTAGATGGAGGCGTCGACGGCGGCCGCGTGAGTGTCCTCCAACTCCAGCGCCAGCTGCTTGGCCCGCTCGTCGGACTCCGCCGCAGCGGCCTCGGCGGCGCCGCATGCCGCCTCTGCTTCCCTTGCCTCGCCCTGGCAGAAGGCCACGAGTGCATTGGGTAGCAAGCAAATTAGGAATGCTGCGAGTCGCATCGAGTGGATGCCAAACAGCCAAAGCAACAGGCATGATCAGAGCGTCTGACATCTCGCGGTGCTCATCCTGGGTGCATCACGAGCCCACACATTCACCTGCACAGCCCTGCCGGACAGCACTTGCTGGTCAGGCAGACGTGATTTGCCGGATCAAAGTCCATGACTGGTCGGACATGTCCGCGCACCGCACGCACCTCGGCAGCCGCACATGCCTGCGTCGACTCCTGCACCTCTTGTTGCAGCACCTCACACCGCTCCGTCGCGCCAGCCAGCTCAGCGGCCTGCAGCCAGCCCTCTGCTTCGGCCGCGGCAAGCCGTGCCTCCAGCTCTGCTGCGGCGGCAGCGTGTGCTGCTGCCGCCCCGCGACCAGCCGACTGTTCGGCCTCCAACTGCTCCTGCAAGGTCGTGTTTTCAGGGTTAGCAACCGACAGCCCTGACAGCCTGCCGTATGTTCGCACACGCCCGTGCCATCTGCGAGCCGCAGCTGGGGTTGCATGCAGGGTGCCAGTGACGGTCGCAGGCTGCCTCTTGTGGCATTGCTGCGCCACTGCACGCTGCCGGCATGGAACTGCAGTGCAATGCCACGGGATACACCGGGCTGCAGGCGCAAGTCCAGGTGGCGATGCAGCAGGAGGCGCCCTGCCTGCAACTGGAGAGCCCGGCTGCCTTGGTCCTCCGCCACCTTTTGAAGCCCTGCCACCTGGCGCCGCAGCTCCGCCGCCGCCGTCTGAGCGGCGACGAGTTCCCCGGCGTGCGCGACAGCAGCCTCCTCGGCCTTCGCCGCTGCCGCAGCCAGCTGCTCAGAGTGCGCGTCCGCCAAGGCCGAGCGCCGATCGTCGTCATCGCGAAGCTGCTGCGCGTGAGCGGCCGCTGCCTCCTCTGCCGCCAGCTCAGCGGCGGCCAGCCTGGCCCCGACCTCCCGCAGCTGCGCCGCACCGGCCGTCGCCGCCTCCTCTGCCGCCCGCTCAGCAGCTGCGAGCCGTGCCTCGGCATCCTGCAGCTGTGCCGCATGCTTTGCCGCCGCAGCTTCCGCTGCCCGCTCTGCAGAGGCGAGCTGGGCTTCGGCCTCCTGCGCCTGTGCCGCGTGGCTCGCCGCCGCCTCCTCTGCTGCCTGCCGTGTTGCTGCCAGCTCGGCTCGGAGGCCCTGCGCCTGCGCCGCATGGCTCGCCGCCGCCTCCTGTGCCGCCTGCTGGGCTGCTGCCAGCTCGGCCTCAGCGCCCTGCAGCTGCGTGGCGTGTTCCGCGGCTGCCTCGTCCGCCGCCAGCGCTGCAGCCTCCCGTGCGACCGCGAGCCGCGCGTCAGCGTCCTGCAGCTGCTGCTGGTGGCTGGAAGCCGCCTGCTCGGCTGCCGCCGTGGCGGACGCGAGCCGCGCCTCCAGCGTCTGCAGCGCAGCAGTCGTCCCCGCTGCAATGGCAGCGGCGCCGTCAACGGCCGCATCCAGCCTCGCCTGCAGCTCTGCCGCCTGTTGCGACGCTTGCATCTCCGATTCCACGACCTGCAATCGGAGTGGGGCTTGTATCAGATGCGGTCACAGCAGCAAGCGGGGATCCGCAGCCCGGCACCGATGTGCGTCAGAAGATGGCGTCCGCCCTCAGCAAGCACATCTCTCGCGAGCTCCCTCGGCCCAGTGGCGCCACACGCTCAATGGCAGTAGGTTAGCAGGGGCGCAATTCAAGCGCAACACCCGCCGAGTTGGATCGGGAGAAGACCAGGCTTTGTACGGCCTCACCGCCTCGCGCTGCTTCTCGGCCTCGCGTCGCGCTGCGTCCAGCTTGGCCTGCAGCTCCCATGCGCCCGCCTCGGCTCTCTGCAGCTCCTCTGCGAGGCGCGCGCCTGCCTGCATCACGGCACAGGTCCCAGCATTGGTCGCCATCGACCGCCTCCCTGGCATCACAGGCATCCAGGTAAGAGTACAGGCTTCTCTGCTAGCCACGTGCCCGTGTGGGTCATGTCGCCCACCACTCCGCCCCGGCGCAGCGTTCATTGCCGCATGCAAAACGAGGCTCCGCTCGCGTCGGGTGACGACGCAGCCTCCCGTGTCCTTTGCAGTCATTTCAGCCTGTGAGGACTGCTGGAAGCCCATGCATGGTGCTGGCTGCCATCACGACGCAGCCACAGTTTCCGCCAGCGCGGTTGCCCCTCGTTCGCAGCGCCGGCGCCAGCAGACCCGGGAGGACACCAACGAGTACCCTGAGCAAGCTGACACGCACGCCAAATAGCGAGAGACCCTTGTGGCAGCGTTTCGAGCGCACCTCATTGGCGGCGTCGCGCTCCTCCGAGACGAGTGCCAGCGCGGCTGCGTTGCGGCTGCCGCGCAGCGCGTCCACCTCCGCCGTCAGCCGTGCAACCTCCCGCCGCAGCGCCACCGGGTCGCCGTCCAGCGTCAGATTCCGCAGTGCCTGGCAATTGGACAGGTGCGATCCTCGTGACATAGGTGTTTCAATGTCAAGAGGAACAGGAGACACTCCTGCCGCTGCATCCCTGCCCGCCTGGCGCTTCCTATTTAATGGCATGAGGGTAAGACTAAGACTAGGTTCACGAGTGCAGTAGGACATTGCACGAACGAGCTGGGACATGTTTGGCATCCTGCGGCCTTCCTGTTGTACCTTGTTTTTCATGCGCTTGGCACCTCGCGCAAACTCCAGCGTCATCTGCGTCTCCTCGGCGAACGCCACCGCCGGGCTCACGTTGCAAATGAGCATCGTCTTGGCGTTGCCGCCCAGCGACTCCTGCATCATTCGCAGGTCGCGCCTTGACCGTGCCACGTCTGCATGCTCTGCACCCGCAGCATGCTCGCAGCCAACGCAATGCTGTACTATACGGCACAGTCCCAGAGACACAAGCATTGCATGGCCGGAGTCCATTCCATTCGACTGATCGCCCTGGGTGTCAAGGACTTACAGGGGCGGCGCGTCAGGGCACTTGCCTGCAGCAGCCAGGTGAGGCGGCTCTCGCGGTAGGGCACCGAGGCATCACCGGAGGTGATGCCCCGGATGACCTTGCCCAGTGTCATGAGCGACGTGTTGATGTTGCTCGCCTCCCGCAGCCGGTCGCCAGTCGCGCCGCTCATCTTGACGCGCTCGCTGCCTGCCAACCGCAAACAGAGCTGCTTTTCAGCCTCGTGCGCCAGCAACCCCCCAGCGCGTCTCGTTGTCGCACAGTCGAAGTCTGTCATTGATCAACTGTTGCCTGGAGTACAAGAAATTCTCAGTCTGCTGTTCTTGTCGGGCTGGCGCCGATGTGATGTTGCGAGTCAGCAGCGGCTCCACCTGCCAGGTCGACGAGGGTGAGGCGGGAGTGGCGCGTCTCCGTGACGCCGCGCCCGTCGTCCGCTGACACCCGCACAGCGCAGGTGAACACCGAGTGGGAGCGGCTGGAACCCTTGTTGAGCTGCGTCGCCGCCACGGTGCGGTTGTCGGTGCCCCGCTGCATGAGGCCCAGCACCTCCGCCGCTGCGGCGCAGGGTGCGAGGCCCCCCCGCATCAGTGTCCTTGGCTCGGCGAGGGTCCGACAGTGGCTGCAGCGGCTACGCGCAACGGCTGGTTCTCGTCAGACTTTCCATCAGACGCTGCCAACTGGCATGTCAGTCACGGCCGGAGGTGCCTCACCTGAGCTGACCGGCTTTGCGGACAGGCCCTCGACGAATGTGCCGTGCTTCGGGTGGACCCTGACGTTCAGGCCTCTGCCCGCATCCGGCTCCAGCAGGTCCGTGATGTGCTGCGACGGCAGGTGAGCAAAGTGTGGCGTCGGTTGAGTCTGCAGTCTTGTCCTCAGGTGCAATCCAAGAAGGACATGGACTCCTCACTCAGCCCGAAGCGTGCCAGCTCGTTGCTTCCGGACGTGCCTATGCTTCGGAGCTGACGTGCTGCACTCTTGGAGCAACCACTCACCTCATTGTAGATCTCGAGGTATGAGCACTGCATCGAGAATGCCGTGCCGGGATCCTGCGGGCCACACGCATCATTAGCCGGAGGTGCACGCAACGTTTAGTCTTCGCGAAGCCGAGCCAGTTCTGCCCATTGCACACGCGACGTAGGTGCACCTGCTCAGTGAGCTGCACCAGCTTGGTGATCAGGTGCTCTGCCATGCGCGGCACCAAACCCCTCTGCACAGCGCAAACGGCGCCTGTCACTTGCGGCCTCCGCCAGACAGTAAGGCATCGCTTTGGCGTTCATCGTGAAGCAGATCAACATGGTCAATGCAAAGCAAGATGGAATGTAAGCGCCGAGACGTCAGACGCGCATGCAGCTCACCTGCTGGTCGCCCGGCAGCAGGCAACCCTGCATCGTATGCGTCTTGCCGCTGCCGGTGTGGCCATATGCCATGACCGTCGAATGGTAGCCATCGAGAATGTGCTGCACCATGGGAGCGCCGACGACTGCGCGGCAAGCAGCGGATGTCAGCGGCGGGTCGGGCCGCCGCCTGAGCAAAGGCTGCTTTGTGCCCAGCGTTGCTGCTTGCGCAAATGCCAGCTCACCTTCGAAGAGGTCAGCCTGGCTGCCGGTCTGCCCGATGACCGAGTCGAAGTTGTACACCTGCGCCACACAAAGCTCTGACCATTCACAAGCAGGCGGAGAGCTCCCTCGGCACCTGCACGGGCTGTGCGGAGCGCGAGTCAGATTGGCGACATCATGCCGTCACCTGGTTCTCCTTGCGCAGCTTGATGGTCTGTTCGTCGAGCTTCATAACGTTGCCCACATCCCGCTCATTCTGCTGTGCCGGGCGGAGCCGCACAAGCACCTGTGCGCGCACATGGAGCGAGCTTCATGGCACCTTGCAGCATGATCAGATTGACGTGCTTGCCATGAGCGTGCGCAGTCTACACATCGATTTGTAGCTGCCTGCCTGCACGTTCTGGTCGCGATGTGCGTCCTCGTCTGTAGGCTCCAAAGAGGTCTGCGGGACGGTGCCAGCTGACGCAAATCGCGGTATCAGAGACGTGGCTGCCATGCTTGCTCCTGATGAGCCGATCTGCGCCTGAGGCGCTTCAGAACGGCCGAAGGTGCGTCTTCGCAGATGGGTACATGCTCCGGCAACAGTGTGGGACCGTCAGCGTCGTGGTGCCAGACTGGTGGCGGGCTTTCTTCAATGCGCGGGTAACCAGTCCAGAGCGACTGAGCCCCGCACAACTCCCGAAAGCAAAGGGGACAGTTAGGCAGAGCTAGCTGTCGGTGTGCGTTTGCAAAGTCTTTCAGGGTCGGTGAGGAAAACTTTGAACACGTGTATATGACTAAATTTTAATCCTGAACACTTTGCACGACAGCACAACGGAATATGCCGTTCTGGCTGTTATCCTTCCGCGATGGATAGCCGCCAAGGTTCAAACGGCTGCTGGCGGCTGCACCCGTCCCGTGCCATCGTAGTGCCGGAGGTTCCCACGAACCGCGGCAGCGACTGCAGCTTTAAACAAGGACATAGTAACGGCTTCGTCGCGCGACGCACGAATCAAAGGCGCGCACGCCTTTGTAACCTAATGCAGCGCCTGCCCTGCGTCAAGCGTCCGACCAGGGCCAATGCTCAGTCAGTCGTGGCCGATTCCACCTGATAATTTGTCTGAGTTGGGATCGCACCATAGGCACTGCGTAGCCTGGAGCTGCCTTGTAAGCCTGCGATGCTGCTCCATATTAGGTTTGTTGGCTGCGTCGCGCGGCATGAAAACATTGTCCGTTTATGCGTGACGGGGCACATAAACGGCGAATCAGACCAGCTTGGGCGCGGATCCGGCACATCCATTCCTTATGTTCTCAGAACGCAACTTTTATGGCCATCAAAGGCCATCGCTGCACAGATCGCGGGCCGTTTGGCCATTGCACCTGTCTTTTGGGTCAGGCACGTGCCTGTGTTGTGTGGCCGTCCGTTCCGTCTCGTCGCTGGTGCTTTGAGCTGCACGAAAGATAGAGCGTCAGTCAGATGGCAAACACATCGCCCGGCTGGCATCTGCTGCGCCGCTTGTCGATCGTGCCTGTCGACACAGCTGACCCTCCAGCTATCGAGCTACTCCGACACTTTAACCGATGCACTTTTCGGCTTTTCCCATACGTCTTGTATTGTCGGACCATGATTTGCGAGATAAATTGCTATCTCCATGACGTTGACGTGTCTGAAGCCACGGGCCCAATTTCCATCTGTTGGTGCACCCACCAGTATCATGCCTGCATCAGTCAGACTGCCATGCGGCAACGTTGAGCGTCTGAACTTGACTGCGCAGGCGTCACCATGCGTCCGGCACGCATCTCCTGCCTGACGGTGCTATGCGCCGTGCTGCTGCTGGGCGCCGCCGTCGGCGACACTGCTGCACGGCCTGACCCTGAGGCAGATGAGAAGAAGGGCAAGCCCACAAAGCGCAAGCCCACGAAGAGACCCACTCGCCGCCCAACACGTCGCCCCACCCGTCGTCCCACCCGTCGTCCCACGAAGAAGCCCACGAAGGCGCCAACGGCAGCGCCCACCGCCGTACCGGTCACTGGCTTCCTTGTGCAGGGCCAGAGCGCTTTCGAGGCGGCTCGCCCCCGGGACCCCACGCCGCTCGCCCCCACGTCTGCTGGGCCGTACGCCATCGCCCACCGCGGCTCCAGTGGTGCGCGCCAGATGCCAGCGAGGTGTCACAGCTCGGATGCGCCCTGGGTTTGGTGTCCGCTGATGAAAGGATTCTGAACATGCTGCTGCTGGTGCAAGCACACTGCTCCGAGTCCTGCAGGTGAGCTGCCGGAGGAAACCGCCGAGGACTACCGCCAGGCCATCTCCCTGGTGAGGCTGCGCCTTCGCCTGCTGCATGTCTGTGTGACACACAGATGCCACATGTCCACATCCTGCACACGCAGGAGGCAGGACCTGCTGCGTTGCATGTTCTAAGTGAAAACCGTTGTCCTGCCGCAGGGAGCTGACTTCATCGAGACGGACACGGTCCTCACCCGGGTGTGTTGCTGTCGTGTGCATCATGCAGCAGCAAGTTTTCAAGTTCTGCTTCAACAGCCGCCTCCAATGTGCCCGTTTTGCATCGTACACTATTTGCAATGCGCAGGACGGTGTCCTGATCTGCCGCCATGAGCCAAACCTGAGCAACACAACCAACGCCAACGACCTCTACCCCGACCGAGTCAGTGAGCAGTGTGCAGCGACACTGTCCGCAGCGCGCGATTTAGTGACAGGCGTATCAGTGTATGATGGGACTCACCTTCTCCACTGATTGTGTCGTCGTCTGCAGAGACCTACACGATCGACTTTGTTCCCTCGACGGGCGTGCACGCAATCGTGCGCAGCTCCACTCAGTCCCCCTGCCTCGCTCAATGGCTCCCGCTGGAAATGTGGCGCATTGCCACTTGCATACGGCGTTGGCACGGAGCTGATGGAGTGACCTCCAATGCATCGTGCTGACGAGTCGCTCACGCTGCGTGTTCTCCATCACCATAGGACCTGACGCTAGCTGAGGTCCGCACTCTGCGCGCCCGGCAGCGCCTCTTTGCTCGCGACCAGTCCTACAACGACGTGCGCCCTCCCTCCACCTGCACACCTTGTGCACTGACGCTGCTACGCGCACACGCGCATGCGCTGGCTGTGCGTCGGCATCTTGCGATTCGTCGTGTGTGTCGCCACACGACCAGCGGGCTGACGTTGTTACGGGTTGCTAATCTCGCAGCTGTTTTCCATCCTCACACTGGCAGAGTACCTGGATGTGGCCCTCACCGCCAAGCGCGTCGTGGGTGAGTCATCAGCAGCATCTGCAATCGTGCATGGCGTCCCGGATAAGGGCTGGAAAAGGGTGTTGTCACACTGTTATCTGTCACGTCGCCGATGGTCTGTGTGCACGCCTTTGCAGGCGTCTACGTTGAGACCAAGCACCCTTTGTGGTAGGTCGTCAGCTTGTGGCGCACATTACGAATGCAGTGCTCCTTGTCATTCCATCAGAATGTTTGGTTCAGGTTGTTCACAGTAGTTTGGGCTTCCGTCCAGCTCGTATTTCACAACACCCCGAAGCGCACAACTCTGATGCGGCGCCGCAGGCACGACAGCTTCAAATTGCCAGCGCTGAATGGCCAGACCATGACGCAGAAGTTTCTCGAGGTACGATGAGACTCCTTGCATGGATGCTGTCTGCTGGCTGCATGCCTGAGCCTTCCCAAGCTTGTGCATCACGCTGCTCATGCTCTGTATCTGTTACATGGACAGGTCATCAAGAGCAAGGGCTACGCCGGCAAGCTGGACAGCCCGCAGTGGCTCGCCCAGGTGAGCTGGCATGGTGCACGAGTAATGTCATGCCATCGACGCAACTTCAAACGGCCTGTGCATCTGACAACGCCATTATCGTCTGCTGCAGCCCATCTTCCTGCAGTCCTTCGAGACAAGGAACCTCGCATCGATCCGCAACCTTACCGACCTGCCACTTGTGCAGCTTTACTCCGACGTCAATGTGCGTCGTGATGAAGCAAATTTGATTTCGCTCGTGCTTCTTGGTGCCTCACTTGAGACAGGAATGGTGCCTCACTCGAGACAGGAAGCGTCCTGATCGTCCTGAGTGTAGTATGACAAAACCAAAGCTGTGGTACATCAGGTGCCCATCCCCGACCAGGGCAACGGCGTTTTGGTGAGCTGGGTTTCATCTGCTGTGCAGTCGGTGCAGCAAATCCTAAAATTGGCAGTTTTAAAAACCCTGCTGTGCTTGTCGAGACATATTATGATGTGAATATGCCTGACTGCAGACGCCCACAGGCGGAGCGACTCCTGGCAGGACCTATGGGGTGCGCGCCACTGCAGCGTCAGACTTGCCGCAATCTCGCACGGCCATACTCTTGCGCGCACGCATCAAAGGTGCATCTGACTCGAAAATCAGGTCCGGGCTGTGATGCACTCTGCAATGTTGCAGGAGATCATTACTGATGCCGGCATGCGTGAGATCGCTCAGTGGGCCAACGGCCTCGGCCCAGACAAGAACATCCTGGCACCCGTGAAGGGCGGAAATATCTCATACACCACGAACTTCGTGTCGAGGTGCGCATGTGCTGTTCTCACAAATAAGCATTAAACCTGTCAATGTGACTGTGGGCTGCTGACGCTCCGAGTCATCTGACTCCATCTCCTGAACTCGCCACACACAATGCAAGCGCTCACGCTGCCGCACTTGTCACTGCAGGGCGCACGCTCTGGGGCTGCAGGTGGGCGCCTGATCGCACCAGGGCTGCCGGATGATGCTGACGATGCCTGGCGCTATCGCAGTGCACGATTCTCTCTTGAGGAACTCCTAGCAGCTCCTGACTGAATGCTTGTGTTGCGCCCTGTGCAGGTCCACCCTTACACCTTCCGCAAGTGAGTCAATCTTGCAAGTTTGCCTGCTATCTCCGTGCGCATGTCCACCTGGTTCATGCAAGCCACCCTCGTTCACTCAAATGCAGCACTCACGCTGTCCTGCGGTGCTTCACAGCGAGCCCGTGTTCTTCGCCCGGAACCTGATGCCTAATACCATCATGTCGGAGCTTGAGCTCTACGTCCAGGAGGTGACGACTGTGATGATGAAGGGGTACTATCTATCTGCGGCATGCATGATGCCTGCGGCATCGTCGCAGGCCTGGCTGTGCCAAGCCTGCCAATCATTGGAGAGTAAACTGAGACGCATGTGGTGCCCCCAACAGCTTGGTGTCGATGGGATATTTGCCGACTTTATCGAGGTCGTTGTGTCCTACTACAAGTTCCGCCGCAACAACTCTGCTTTCCCGCGCCGCCAGGCATGTCAATCTTCCTCCCGTTATATATCTGCGCAAATCGCTCATATGACGATGGCAGCGGTCACCGGCAACCGTCTCGGGCTGATGAGATCGCCATGTTGATGCCCAATCAGCCCAACGTGCTGAAGTTGCTCTGGTGCTTGTCGAATGCAGGTCTTCCCACAGGCGGACACCAGCGTCAATGCCAGCGCCACTGCTTGAAGCGACTGCAGCTGCCCCGTCTGCGGAGTCCGTTAAAGCAGGCAGAACCCATTCAGCAGCAATGGGCCTGAGAGCAAGGCGGGAAGCAAGAAGTCTGTGGCCGCCCTGAAGATGGGCCATTCCATGAACAACTGCTATTTAGACCTCGAGAAGCATGACGACGTGATCTGAAGTCATAAGCATGCATTTGCGTCAACCGATGCCATTGCCAATGATATTTGCTTGCGTATTGTAACAGACTGTCCGTGACTTATTACCTATTAGCGTCGGGCACCTTGAGGGGTTCCTGGGAGTCTCGGACCCCTGTTCCCCACCTCCCTACCCTGCCCCATCGGGTACTTGCGGGTGTCGCCCAGCAGACAGGCCCCTCCCCCCGTAGCCCACTTCCATGCCTGATGCCTCTCACCCCCACGACCCCAAAGCCGCCGCTGCCGCCGCAGCGCTGTCACGGGGATGAGCCAAGCTGACATGTCCCTTTGGGTGGGAGCCCTCTTTCTGTGGAAGATAAGGGCTTCCAGTGGGAAAGTGTACAGATGGACCAAGTGCCACCTAAGCATTCCGCCGCATGTTTCCCGAGCGGTTTGATCCCGGATTTCCGGATTACCGGAGATCTGTACTTGAGCGACGCAAGTGCCAGGCGGCTTCCCCAAGTTGGACTTCAGGCGGCGGCGGCAGTTGGAAGCGCTAGCCGCTGTGGTCGTTTTTCTGTCTGGCTAACGCTCTTGAAACGCCCTTCGATCCTCAGCCGAGAAGCACAGTCCTTTTGCTGACGCTTAGTCAACGCCGGAAACGCCAGCTTGCAGATGACCTTGTGCTGATCGGCTCCAGCGATCGGACGTCGTGCGTCGCCCACCAGCGCTCCGTGCCAACCTTTTCTGCCGGCGCCACGAGCTGAGACGTCCTGCTTGTGACCAGGTGCCGTCCTCATCCACCTGGCCTTTTGGGCGAGGCCACTGATCGGCGCCACGCTTGCTTGAGGAAACTGATCGTCGTGCTGGCAACATCTGGTCACTGCTCGCCATTGGTCTGGCAGCTGTGGATCTAGACCAGCTGCACCAAATATAAGCATGCCTGCTGTGCCACTCTGCGACTGTGCACGCTCCGGCTTGCGGCCTCCACACGCAAACTGGAACGTACAGGGAGGCTGCGAGCCTGCACACGACAATCGCAGAGCCATCCTGCATCCTTGCCACACAAGGTGCCAGCCGACTGCTGCGGTGTGCCCACTTGCAAGGTCCGCAGCCGGCGTCATTGTGCAGTTCAGTGGCAGCGTCACGCACGGGTAGCACCCAGCCATGGAGGTGAACGAGGAGCTGACGCTGGAGGTCTCGCCCGCCAGCGTCAGCGCGCGGCGCGCATCGCTGAAGGTCGCACGCAACGGCAGCGGCCTCGGCTTGAGCGGCTTGAGCCTCGCCGGCAGCAGCAGCGGCCTCGGCCTGAGCCTCGCCGGCAGCGGCAGCGCCCCCGACATCTCGCTCCTCACTCAGCAGCTGCGTCAGGTGCGGCAAGCCCGCGGGCATACAACAAGCCGCTTGTGCAATCACTTCCGCAGATGCAATTCTCACTGCCCCGGCCTCGTGCGCTGACAGGCCTCATGGGGCAATATACGCAACACACGCAACACCACATCTGCAGGGCGTAAAGCTCGGCGCCGCGGAGTACGCTGACCTGCTGCGCGCAAAGTGGTACAGAAAGGAAAACGGGGAGGTGCCCGGGTACCACGGTGAGCGGCTGCAGCCTTTATGAGCCATCGCTGTCCAGGACACTTGGACAGTAAGCAGCCAGAGCACCGTTTAAACACCGGCTCCGAGCGCAGGCAAGTGGCGCTTCTACAAGCCGGCCTCGGCAGATGATGCGGATGAGGAGAAGGCCTTTATGTGCATCCGCACATACGCGGCGACACCACTTTCAGGTGGGGGCAGCTCCCACCCTTCTGAATCTCGATGAGCACCTTGCCACACGAAATTGCTTGGAGACCTGGCCCGTCCACGAGGATTGGCGGTCTCATGCTTCCAGCTGCCTCTGCTCTGCATCTGCACCGCATTGACAGCGCCATGTGGCTCGTGCTGCAGAGGACGCGGTGCCGGAAATCAACATCTGCAACGTCCACAACGGCAGCGCCGCCTTCGGGCAGCCGGAGCAGCGGCCACAGGATAGGCTGTGGCAGAACCAATGTGCGTGTCTTGAGCAGCGTGGCATCCTGCTGCGCGCGTCGTGGCAGTGCTGCTGCCTGCTTTCGAAGTTGAAGCTGCGTCATCGAATTTACAAGTCCTGATCACTCCTGCGCAGTCCACCGCCTGCTGTCCGACCCTTACTTCTCGGTGAGCTTCCGTTCCAGTTCACATCTGCATCCAGCTTCTCATTGACTCACAGACTGCTTTCTGCTGCTGTCTGACTGGTGCTGAGTGTTGCCCCTGCGCGTCCCAAAAGAGCCGAGCCGAACGCTGCAGTGGCTGCCCTGCTCAGTGCTCGCTGATGACGCTGGATGAGCTGGAGGAGGCGGAGGGGCTTCCTGCTGCCTGCTTCCGCCGCAGCGTCCCCATTGCCGGGGAGACTCTGGACGTTGCGGCGCGCGTGCCGCCAGCGCTGCCGCCCGCCCCCCAGCAGCCGGGGGTGCGAAAGTTTCCTGGCGCGCCTGCCTACGATGTTGGCTTGTCTGCCGCCATTGGGCCTGTTGCTGCCGCAGCAGCTGCTACTGCTGTGGTCGGTGGCGTCAGACGCCGCAGTGTTGGCGGTAGCAGCAGGCAGCGGCAGCAATGCTGCGGGACTATTGTGAAGGGGGTGGGGCTGCTCCGCCGGCGTTGTCAGAGGACAGGGTTTCATTGGTCGTCCAGCCAGTGGTAGCACGCCACAGTGTGATGCGCTCGACCCGTCATACTGGGACCGAGCGGCGCGTGGGCAGCTTGGGTCTGTCGGACCCACGTTGGGAGGCCGGCTGATTGGTGTCTGTGCTGCCTTTCAAACAGGCGGTTGAGACGGGCATGTGGGGCGCTCACGCAGCCAGCGGCACGAAGTCACCTTCCGCCTGGGGCTTTGAGGTGCTTATAGAGGTGAGTAGCGGATACATCTCCCTTGTCCTGTTTTCAATGCCCCTTTCGTCAGCTGTCCAGCCACCTGCCATGGTCCGTCCAGCCATGCCCAGCCAGGGCGCCCGTCACCTCCATGTCAGTAGCCTCATCGTCGCAAGGCCACGGATCTGCCCTGGCTCTGAGATGCCTCAGGCCGTGTGTGTGGTGGCAATTGCAGGATGGCGACAACCGGTGGAGCATGGGGCCGCTGTACAGCATGGAGAGCCTGGACGCCGTCAGCCACTTCTTCGTGCAGGAGTACGGCTGCGATGTGCTGCTGGACAGCGCCATCGACATGGCCGCGCTGCCCTATAAGGAGCCTCGCCCCCGGTGTGATCTACCCCCTTCTTGTCCAATCCCCCCCGCTGTGTGTGTCCCTATCTGAGCCGAGGGAGGCCGGCAGGCATGGCGCCAGCAGGTGATGCGCCGCTGGGCTGCATGCAATGCTGTTCGGGTGTCGCAGTGCCACTGATTGCTCATGTGCTGCCTGAAGTCGTGTGCCGTCTCCAGAGCCAACAGTGCTGCGGTGCTGCAGTGCTGCAATCCGGGGTGCTGCGACCCGACATGGCTGGACAGGCCAGCCGCAGGCAGGGAGGCGTCACGCTGACGTGCCTTGCGATGCCCCGCCGTGTCGCAGGCTGAGCGCCGACGCGCATGCGTGGATGCCCGGCCGGTGGGCGGGCCAGCTGGTGGACATCGTGTGGGACGAGGACGGGGAGATGGTGCGGCTGCCGGCACGCCCCGCAGCCTGGGCGCCGCCGCCGAGGCGCAAGGGACACAAGTGCGCTTGTCACGCCGCGCGGTCTTGGGATCAACATACTTGCTTGCCTCAACCAAGCAGCCAGCTCGCAGCTGCCCCACCACCTGTGCGGGAAGCCCCGCCATGAAAAGGGGGGGCACTGGCGTCTCGCCGTCGTCGGTAGCCTCCTGTATGATCGCTGCTGAAAGGCCTAATATGTGTGGCTGAAGCTCCGCTGTACTGCGGTGTCGGTGCAGCCTGTTGCTGCTGCCGGACAGCATGTACGCATACTATCCTGCGCGGCTGCCGCCAGTGGAGGCGACGACTGTCGCCAACTTCAGGAACTTCGTCCGCTTCGAGGCGAGTTGGGACCAAAAGAGTTCCAGCCTCGCTTGGTGCTCTGACAGCGGGCTTCGTCTGCTAATGACGCAGATGCAACTTGCCGGGTCGCAGCTGGCAGTACCTGCGAACTTTGCATGCAACCTGGAAGCGGGGCCAAATCGCCTTTCCGTCTTTGTGCAGGTGGGCGGCATGATGCGGTCGGAGGATTTGTTCCGGCGCATCATCTTGCGGTACAGCATCAACGGGCAGGTGCGAGCCAGACGCGATCTTGCTGTGCTGTTGCGAGCCAGCACAGCCTGCTGCGTCACAGCGGCACCAAACCTGCATCTTGAGAGCGTCAAGAAGAGCAGCGTCAGGCTCGGCGCTCACCTCCACCTGCTCATGTGGCGGCGCAGATCGAGAGCATCAGCGACGAGGCTTACCGCCCAATCGAGTGAGGCGACCACCTACCTATGGATTGTTCTGTTGCACCTGAACTGACGCAATACTGTCTGCACTGCTGCCCACACATCAGATGCCGCGGCACCATCGTGCTGGGGTTGAGCCTGCCGGCGCCAGAGAGATAGGGGGTCAGGACATGACGATGTACTCTACGGAATCGTCTGTGGAGTAGGTAGCATGGGATTTGCTTGTTTATTGGTACTGGGTGTCTTTTCGTGAATCTGAGCATCTGGGTCCCGCATGTGACCCCCATCTGTTGACTTTCATCCTGCACGTGCTATTCTGGTACCGGTAGTCGCTGTTGATTGCTTCATCTGTTACAACTATGCGATGTCGAGGCCCTTAGAGCTTGGCCTCTGCCTGGTTGACGTGCCGAACGTTAACTCGACAATGCGCCGACGGACGTACGCTTCACCTACTGATCGATCCCTGGCTACATGATCAAAGGTACAAGAGGGTCCCGCATGTCAACGCTGCCGCAACACAGGCAGCAATTGTCAACCTTGAGCTGTGGATCCCGTTGAGTGGCAAGAGGTTTCAAGCTGAAGAGCCAGTCCTCACAGCCGCTGTTGGCAGGATGCCCTCACGAGGCGGCAGCGGCCGCCGTGTTCCGACGCTTGGCAGCTGAGCCGCCGCCGCTGCCGCTGCCTGCCGGCTTGCGCTTGCGCGGCGCCGAGCCACCTGGACACAGAGCACATGCAGAGCACGTTGGCGTGTAATGCCCTGAAGACTGCGAAAGCGAAGCCAAAGCGTTCAGGCAGTGGCAGAGAGGTACTTGCAGTGCGCACAGCTGGCCATGCACGAGGAGAGAAGATGACGAAGCAGTGTCATCCAGTCGATAGCCAACTGTACTGAGAGGCAGCGAGGCACTCTACGCGATGCACAAGCTGGACATGCTGAAGCACCGGCTGCTCTGATCTGACCTGCAGAAGCCGAGCGCCAGTCAACGTGCATGAGGCGCACAGGCGTCAGCATGGAGTGCGCACCGTCGCCGGTGGCGCGCGAGCCGGCCTTGGAGGCGCCGGGCGTCTTGCCGCCGCCGCCGCCGCCGCCCTTCTTGCGGTCTGTCGCCTCTTTGACCTGGTACTCCTCGTTCTCCTTCTCCACCAGCCGGATGAGCGTGTCGCACCGCCGCGACAGCTCCTGCACGCGCAGGGTAGGACCAAGATGTGTGAGCCCCTCACACAGGGGCGCCGCCCGGCGGGGGCGGCGCCGCGCGCGGGATGGACATCCCGGCGGCCGCCGGGGTGCAGGTGCAGCGCATGGCGGCCGCACCCTGAAAGGCACAGGACGCCTTGCCTGCCGGGAGGCCCGCACCCAGAGTCGTGCAATGACATGCCAGGTTCTGTGGGGACGCGACAAGACACCCTACCCCAGCGGAGCCAAGGCCCGCCCGCACCTGGGGCGTGCGCGACTTGAAGAACCAGTCGAAGCGGAAGCGCCAGGACTGCCGGATCTGCGCCTTGAGCTCGTCCCAGGCGCCGTAGCCCAGCTGGTGCACCATGCACACCAGGAAGCGGTCCTCCTCCTCCGTGTACGCCTTGCCCTTGTTGGCGCCGTATGCCAGTTTGAGCTCCTGTGGAGAGGCAGCAAGGAGTAGGACTTCAGACAGGCACACACGGAGCTAAGAGCGGGGTCAGGTCGGCTTCCTCCAAGGAACGAAAAGCTCTGCACTCTGCAACAGACGTCTGCAGAGGGTCCAGGCTGTGATGCAGCACAAGGAGATGAGCAGAGCCAGCCGGGCGCGCTGACGAGCGCCGCAAGCGCGATGGCCCCTTGTGGAGGGGCAGGAATGTGATGCACCCTCCACGATACCCCACACCTGCCAGGGGTTGCGGTAGCGGTCGAGCTTGGCGGCGATGGCGGCCATGATGTCTGCCTGACGCTGGATGCGCTGCTCGCCACGCTCGATGTTCTTGATGATGCGCTCGAAGTCGTTCAGCTCCGTGTACCGCTCCCAGAACACGCGGCTGTAGGTGCGCACCTGCAGGTGGCCATATGGTCGGGTTCAGAGCCAGGGGGACGGTGGGTCAACATCAACAACTGCATGTCGCTGCTGCCGCTCAATGCAGCTGTGATTCTCGTTCAGCAGAAGCACAGCTGCCGTCCAAGAGGTGGGCATGCGCTGCACTATTCACTAGGCAGCCAGCCAGGGGGCAGCACATCCTGATCTGTACGCTGATGAAAGCTGCTGCCCTGCGTTAGGATTAATGTGGACCGCGGCTAAGACAGGCACGGAAGCTGGAAAACAAGAGGCAGTGGCAGTAGTAAAGGGGCGCACGTCCTCCTCAGACTTGCCGTCGACCTCGGCTGCGATCTCGGGCAGCGCGGTGCGGCCCCACTTCTCCGCCGCCTTGACGAAGGAATTGAAGTCGCGCCGGTTCCAGTTGCTGAAGCCCGCCTGCGGCGCATGTCAGATGCAGCAGCTGCAGTCGGGTCGCCTCGATTGATTCGCCCGGCCGGCGGCACAGTAGCAGGCACGCAGACGCAGTCACATGCTGCCCAGGCAGCACGGCACCATGACCCGCGGCACGCTCACGGCGGCCGCAGACAGGGCTGCCGCCGCCACTCGAGCCGCACAGTCGAGGCGGAAGCAGGAAGCACCTCGAGCAGGCGGTCGCGCTCGGCGACCTCCTCATCGCTCAGCGGCTGCGGGTCGTCGGCCCCCGGCGCCATCTCCGCCGCCACCGCCTCGTCCGACGCGCCCTGTTGCGTCCAACCGAGGACGCGAGCCCATGAGTGACATGTCGCAGGCTGTGCGCTGTGCACTGCAGGAGACGAGCTGCGGGAGGCGCTCGGCATGCGGGGTACATCCACACGTCAGCTGGCGGCACGCCGACGGCTTGCGAGACCTGCTGCCGGACTCGGATCAGGCTTCAGCACCCGCGCGGTCGTCAAAGTGCGGCAGCAAGGGGCAGGAGGAGCAGATAGGGTAAACCCTAAGCCCTAGAGCAGCAGCGTGCCTGGGCGCGGAGGGCGGCCTCCCGCTGGCCGGCCTGGTGCTTGTGCACCTCGTGCGCATTCTCCTTGTTGTAGATCTCCGTGAGGCGCGCCGTGTCGAAGAACTGGAAGTCCTGCATCTGGGGCATCTTGGGCAGGCGGGGCCCGGACTGGCGGCCGCCGCCGCCGCCGCTCGCCTTGAGCGCGTTGCGGAAGTACTCGTTCTCGGCGTAGTTGACAATGCGCTTGCGCTCGCGCTTCGGCGGGTCAATCCAGTTGTTGCCTGCAGGCAGCATGCGCGCTGTCGGTACATGGCCCGTGCTGGACACTCTTCCTCCAACATGTCCTGAGCGCACTCATCCGCTTGATCGACAAGTGTTGGCACGCAATAGTGTGGAACGGCACCTGCTCTTCAGACCACCAAAAACAGCATGTGCGGCCGTGAAGCAGCGTCAAGAAGCCTGGTGCTGAGATTGAACTGGACACTGGGCGCTGCAGTCTCCGAAGCGCGCACAGGCCCGCACCGATGAGGGTCTTGTAGTCGACCTCCGGCGCGGGCGCCTCCTCCTGGGCGCCCTTGTACTCATACGCCGACAAGCCTGCGTCCAGAGGCATTAGGAGTTAAGACAGCAACAAACAGAGACGTCCAGCGCCACACGTATGCCACCAGGAGGCCGGCGGTCTCACAACACTGCACATCAGGGGACAGCAAGTATTTGATCCGGCGTGCTGCGGAGACGCTGTTTGCCTCATCGGCTGCATCGTGATCGCAGCGCCAGCAGGCAGAGCGCCCCCCCTTGGCCCGGCGCTCCCCAAAAGGGGCCGTCCCGTGTTTCTGACTCTCAGAATCCGACTTTGTGCAGGTCCAGGCGCATGCAATCCTGGCGAGCCGGTCAGACAAGACGCACCGCCGTCCATGGTGAACTTCATGGCGTTTTCAGTGTACTCCTGCAGCTTGTTATTGAGGTCTGCCGTCTCCTGCTCCCCCTTGGCGATGATGGCGTCTATGTCCTCGTCCGTCAACAGCCCCGACTGCACAGGCAGCCCACACGAACATGAGTGTCAGTTGCTGAAACGGCAGGTGCGCGCCAGCAGCGGGCAGTTCAGGCGCCGAACGACAGGGCTGATTCAACTCTGCCTGGAAGGAGAGCTGGTGGTGCAGCTTACTGTTATCACAACACAGCCAGCCAGCCAGAGCAGCCCCATCATGCCTGTGTGAAGCCGTTTCACTCGTCCGACCCAGGAGGCATGGCTGGAGTGCGGAGCCCATCAACAATGAAGGAACACCACCGGGGCAACAAAGGATCGTGTCAAAGGGAAAGGGAACGGGAAGGGAAATGAGAAAGGGAAAGGCGAAGGGCGTACGGTGCCGCCGGAGAAGACCATCTCCGCGCCGTAGCGGACCATGGCCAGCAGGTCGTCCTTGTTGACGCCCTTGGTGTTTTCCGTCAGCCGCCCCTGCTGGATGACCAGCGCGTCGAGCCGCAGCTTCTTGTACGCCTTCTCGATGACCTGTGCGTTGATATTGGGTCCGTAGGTCAAGGGGCCTACTAGGGTGGAGATAAATTGGAGGTCAGGCCGTGTCGTGTCTGAGAGGCTTTCTCGGCTAGAGGACGGCTGGTGATGATTGGATGAAATACTCTATTCCTGGATGGCGCGGGCACACAGGCGGCACCGGGTAGTCAAAGCCAGACCGATGCCTGATGCAGTTTGAGGGGTGCGGCGCAGTGGTGGCACGATGTGTCTCGAGGGGAGTTTGGCAAAGGGTGCACTGCAGGGTGGGCACCGCACCTTTTCCTCGATGGAGTTGTCGATGCAGAAGCGGAAGACCTGCACCTCCTTCTTCTGCCCGATGCGGTGCGCCCTGTCCATGGCCTGCCGGCAGTAGCAATCAGCAAGTAAGCAGTGGTTGGCCGGGCCTGTTGCAGTCCAGGCCTGTCACAATCCGACTTGAACAAAGCTCTGGCCGGTCACAACGACAGCAGCTGCAACATGCAGCCGGCAGGCGCACACAGGCGGACGGACACCCATGCAGTCTGGAGCGATGTGCACACAAGTGGGCTGCCACGCTGGTCGTGCAACGCAGACACGCTGGGCAGTTGCCCTCCACTGCGGCGGGAATCTGGAGGTATCAACCTTGGGCTTGCTTCTCACCTGCAGGTCCATCTGGGGGTTCCAGTCGGAGTCGAACAGCACCACGATGTCAGCAGTGTACAGGTTGATGCCCAGCCCCCCGGCGCGCGTGGACAGCAGGAAGATGAACTTTTCGGAGCCCTCCGCATTGTAGGCGTCGATCTGGCTCTCCCGGTCCTCGCCGCTGGTGTTGCCGTCAATGCGGCAGTACTTGTAGCCTGTGCAAGCACATGCAGGTCAGAAGGCAGGCTGGCAGGCGCATCGTGTATTGTGGTGACTGCTGGACGGGTGCAGTGCAGGGTGAGGCAGCCAGGTCACGCCAGGTGGCAGCCCTGCAGCGACAGCATGAACGGCACCAGCTGGCGCCGCAATGCCCGCAGGCAGGTTCAAATGACACCCAAGATGCAGCAAATCCTGCCGGGACCGCACCCCGGTAGATGCAGTAGTCCTCCAGAATGTCCAGTAACCGCGTCATCTGGCTGAAGATGAGCACCCGCGAGCTGCGCTGCTGCAGCTTGGGCAGCAGCTTGTCGAGTAGCACCATCTTGCCTGCGAAATTTTAGGAATTAGGGCATTTAGGGTTTGCAGCGGGTGTAGCCAGGTGTGAGGCTTTGTGCTACTGCTTGCCAGATTTGCGGCCTCATGGGGCATGACAGATGTTTGCACCAAGCACCGGCTGGGGTATTGGCGGCGGGAGCGGCATTGGAACAGGAGGCGGCACCCGCCAGCGACAGCCGGCAGCAAGTCTGGCAGGGGAGGGGAAACGCGGACGCGAACAATGCAGCCGAAGGCGGCACACTGCAGGTGTGTCGGCGCGCACCGGAGTTCTCAACGAGGTGGTCGCCGGTGGTGAAGGGCGGCCCCGGCTCCGCGCCCTGGAACAGGTACGGGTGGTTGCAGCACTTGCGCAGCTGCATCACGATGTTGAGCAGCCGCGAGCGGTCCGCGCCTGCGTCGCGAAGCGGCAGAGCTCGAGAGACACCCCGGAACAGGGGGGAGCATGACGTTTGCACACGAGCACACGTGCTGTCCCGCTGCGTGCGCCTGAAAAGCTGCCGACAAGCAGACTTTGGCGCACCGCCGTTGACGGCCTCTATGTCCTTCTGCAGCAGCGCAGCGTAGTATTTCTTCTGCATCTCCGTCATGCCCATCTTCAGGATGGTCTCCTTCTTTGGCGGCAGCCCCTTCTCCACGTCGCTCTTCAGCCGCCGCAGCAGGAACGGCCGCAGCACCTGCGGGGCGGCTCACGAGTCTGAGGCCCACCGTCAGGCCGGTGCACCTTCGTGGCACTACCGACACGCCGACAGTGCTGCATCGTGCGAGGCAGCCGGCACTGCTGTCCAGCATGCAAGTGTGTGGCGCCGCTCTCCGCTCGTCAGCAGTGGCGGTATCAATGGCTGCCTTCTACGGGGTGGCAGCGAGGATCGGATGACAGAACCTCACAAAACGAAAGCCTACCTTGTGCAGCTGCTGCACGACCTCTGCCTCGGCCTCCTTGGACGCCGAGCCGAGTGTGAACCACTCGTCGAATTTCTCCGCGGAAGCAAACACCTCTGGCAGCAGGAAGTTGAGCAGCGCCCACAGCTCGTGCAGGTTGTTCTGCAGCGGCGTGCCCGTGATGAGCATCCGGTAGTTCGTCTTGAACATTCGCACCGTCTGCATGGGGACATAGCCAGACGCATTCGGTTGAGAGGCTGGCAAATGTTGGGTCAGGTGCGCTGCATTGATGGACAGCCAGATGCCGCAGTGAGTATTTGCGGCAGACTTTGAAATCAGAAAGGAACATGATTTTGCTGCTGTCGACTGCTGACAAAGCCTGCAGAGCAGCATCCAGGCTGCGAACTGATGTAAGGTGCCCGAGCCGCGACAGTCGCAAGGCTGGTCGAAGCCGCGGCGTGGGCTCACCCGAGACAGCAGCGAGTTCTCATTCTTGATGCGGTGCGCCTCATCGATGATGATGTAGCGCCAGTGGAAGCGCTTGAAGTGGTTCTTTTCCTTGTTCACCATCTCGTACGAGGTGACCACCACGTCAAACTTGCCGGGCTGCAGACTCTGGTCCTTTTGTCGTTGCTGCAGAGAAGGATGACAGGCAGCTCTTCAGACTGTGGCTTCTGCTTTTGGGGGTGCTTGATCGGCCTGTGCCACTGAGCGACTGGCTGCGAGATGCAGGGTGGATGCGACAGCCTGCGACGACCCTAGGGCTATGAGGTGCCCCTGCACACAGCAGAGGACGCGGTCCACAGCGGCCGAACTGGTCTTGTGCCAAGGTCGTGCATGTGGATGTGTCTGTCGCAGGAACGCACCCGCTCCTCGGCGTTGCCGATGAACTTGGTCGCGCGCAGGGAGGGGCACCAGCGCTTGAACTCATTCATCCAGTTGGACAGCGTGGACTTGGGCACGATGACCATGTGCGGGCCGGAAATGCCACGGTACTCCTGCAGGTACCCCAGCAGCGATATTGTCTGCAGCGTTTTGCCCAGCCCCTGCGAATTGGAGGCACGATGGAAGGTTCAGTTCCAGCAGCGAGCTCGTTACACAAACACCTTGCCCAGGCCCTGAGCGCACATGCGATGAAATGCTCAGGCTCAGCAGCTCAGAGTTTGCAACAACATCAAGCGTAGTCTTTAGCGAATTGCAGCAGCCAGACATGGCGTGTGCAAGGACAGTCGAATTCACTGCCGAGCGCCACCAGCGCTGACTTGAAACTGAGCGCTGCAAGCGTACTGCACCAAACTGAATGTCTGCACCGGCCTTTGTCTGGCTGCAGGGGTGCCTCAGCTGGGGACTTGACCATCGGTGCAAGTCTCGTCTAGAAACTGACGGCATCTTCTGTCCTGTGCGGCTGCAGCCTGCTGAAATGTTGAACACCCGGCACCAGGACACATCCATGTTCACAAGTCGCCACCATGGGAAATCCTATGTGAAACGACACAGCACGGAAGACAAACCCACCATCTCGTCGGCGAGGATGCCGTTGATGCCGTTGTCGTACAGGTGGATGAGCCAGTTGAGGCCCTGCAGCTGGTAATCGCGCATCTTGCCGAACTTGATGCACGACGGCTGCACCGTGAGCCGGTGCTGCGCGTCCGCCGCCGTCTCGTCCAGCAGCGCCTTGTCCTCCTGCTCCTCTGCCTGCTTGCTGTGCGACCGCCCCTTTGCCCTGCGTTCCACGGCGCAGCGGTCAGCCCTGCCCGGTGGTGCAGTGCCCGCAGTGTGGCCAGCCCTGCGCAGTGGTGCCGTGCTGGCTGTGTGGCCTGCTTGCTCCTCCGCCTGCTTGCTGTGCGACCGCCCCTTGGCCCTGTGTCTCAGCACGCAGCGGTCAGCCCTGCGCAGTGGTGCAATGCTCGCTGTGTGGCCTGCTTGCTCCACCGCCTGCTTGCTGTGCGACCGCCCCTTGGCCCTGTCGCAACCGAGCTCATCCTCTAGGGCTTCCCCACAGCACTCTGAATCACCCTCATGGTCGCAGCGCAATGGAAGGTACAAGGCGTGAATGTCGTTGTTCAAGCACAAAGTCCCTAAACATCTGTGCTGACGATGACATGACGATCGCAGCAGGTGTATGTGCACTCACTTTTTGCTCTCCGACGCTGCCGTTGCGGGCGCAAAGTGCTGGAACACCTCGGCCTGCTTGAGCAAAAACGCCATGCGCTTGCGGCCCCGGTCCGCCTGCGTGCACACCACGCAAGACCTCTCGCCTCCAACCCAGGCCGCACAACTGCCTTATTTCTTTTACACCACAGAAGACGACGAGCAGTGGCCGTTTGCGCCATCACAGTTCGGTCGTGCCACCACAGTCCGGCCGACAGCTTTCTGGCAATGCGTGCGCCTGCTGCACGTTCCGCACCTCGCCAGACTCGCTGGTGACATTCTGCTGCGCCCGCAGCTGTTCCAGCTGCTCCTTCTTGAGACGGGCCTGCTCCTTCAGCCGCTGCCGCTCCCGCTTGGCCACCTCCGACGCCACGACGGCCGCCTGCGCATCAGACTGCTCGTGAGCAGAGCGGCGGCAGGCGCTGGGAGTCAGGGGTGTTGAGGCGCCACCGTTGCGGTGCGTCAGCAGGCCCGAGCCGCTGCGATATTGCAGGCAACGAATGCAGGGCTGCGCAGGCTGTTGTCAGTCAAACGCAAATGCAATAATGCGACGAGCCCAATGCTGCATGTTGCCAGTGGTTGGACGCTCCTGAGTGGGGCGTCGCGGCCTCTGGGGGAAGTGAACCAGTTCGCTCCGCCAGTGGGCTTTACAGACTGTCCAGCACTGCCCACGACATCCGTGAACATGCACATGCATACACACGTCAAGTTCCACTGTGGGACAGGTGCCTCCGGAGTGCCGGCTCAAAGAGGCGCACGTCGTCCTCATCTTCCGTGCTGTACTCGACTGAGGCGGCAGGCGAGGCCTCGTCTGCTGTGTCATCCTCGAGCGTGTCGGCGTTCACAGCATCGAAATCCTCATCCGGGATCTCCGCCGACATGCTGGGCGTCCGCTGCGGCCCGGGGGCCTCCTGACTGTGCGAGCGATCAGCAATCCGAGTCCGAAACTTAAATTAGGGGGTGGCGGTGCCTCGCGCGATCGCCCAACCAACTGCACTCTGTGCTGGCTTTCGAAACACGGTGCGTCGCAGTCGACTACGCCAGGCGGTGAATACTGACACCAACGTCGCACAAACGTCGCACTTCAAAAAGCAAGACTCGCCAGAGCAAACCTATTTCGATGGATTCCCCATCCGCCAGAGACTCCCCTGGCGGCGGCAGGTGCATTTAACGGCACCGACCGGTAACGAGGTGGCACTTGCACAGGTGTAAGGCATGTTTGTTGAAGGGCTGTCGTGGGTCCAGCACCTTTCAGACGCTATGGCAGCAAGGTCACCGCCGGGGGTGAGCGGCACAAACCATCATGGCGGTGGCTTTGCTATTTGCTTTGCAGGCTGTAGCTCATTCCATTTTGTCCACTTGCATTGTTTCAGGTACGACGTATTGCAGCTCAATTCCAGTGGGCTGCATTTGTACACATGGCCGACTCCTATCGCTCATTCGATGCACCCTCCTGCGACCGGCGCGTGTGCATAATGGTTGCTGAGGCAGTGGACCCTCGCAATTTTCAAGTGCACGCAGTCTTGAGAGCCTTCCAAAACCCACAGGGAAAATGTATTACATTGTCACTGCAAAAATTCGGTTGCACAGGTTCACACACTTGCCGGCGCTGTCACCAGTAGCTAGGTAGGTCGTGTGCCTGATGCCATATGATTGCCCTCAGTGCAATTGAAGGGTAGGCGACTTGATCTGCTAGAATTGAGCGTCGGACATGCAAGACTCGAGCGTCTTTGCGAAGTTTCGAGCATATGGATGGTGGGGAGCTCAAGCTGAAGCTTGCATCCTGCTAGCTGCGGCAATCGAATCTCGCTGGTGCCCAAGGCTTGAACGTTTGGAACGATGCTGTGCATCACAAAACCCATTCGTTGTAAGCAGACTTCAACAGAAAAGCGCAGCCTGATATACCTTGCACAAGCGCTGTCTCAGAAACTGAGACTAGAGGTGAGTACAGATGCTGTCTCCCATCGTGGAAAGTGACATCCTGCTCCCCTCAACCTGGCGTCCCATCAGCCATCTGAGACCATCTCCTCGGTGTGACCTCCCTGCCTGATGCTGCCTGCAACTGCTGGCAAACTTACTACCGATACACAAGCCGCATGGCATGTGGCATGGCGCCGCCGCGCAATGCCCCACCGGTTTTCGCTGTGCAGAACCGACCAAGGCCGTCTGCCAGCGCTGTCATTCTGCCGCGCGCCATCCCGGATGCTCATCCGGACCCCAAGTCAGAAGGAGCCCAGCTGGACCTCCTCGTCGAGGCTGGCGGCACGCTCGGCGGGCGGCTCCGCCCCCGGCGCCGACGTGGGCGCCAGGCTGGCGCCGGGCTCCACGCCCAGCTCCTCGCGCATAAACCGTGGCCCCAGCTGCTCCGCCTTGACATCGCCGCCCGTCACCGCGTCGATGTCCAGCAGGCTGTCCACCTGTTTAGGCAGCCGTGGTCGAGGAGACATGAGCGTGATTCACAGGTGTAGGGAAAGTAGTAGTCCAGCGGCTCGAGCTGTTCCTTGCAGGTGGCGCAGGCGGCAGACGGCTGGCTGCTCTGTTGACATACACAGGCGATGATCAAGACGTTTCTGAGCCACTGCTGATGTTGCAGGCCGCAGCTGCTGTGCGAGCTCATCGTTCTGTGGTGCGTTGCGATATTTGAAGCAAGATTGTTGAAGCAGGCCGCGGTCCTGGTTCCAACGAGCTCCCCTCGACATTGTCGCACCAAACGTTGATATAGAGAGCAGGTCCACCTTGTGCAGCTTGCGCGCGGCCTTGAGGCTGAGGAAGGGGCGCAGCACCACCATCATGGTGGACAGCATGGCGCTCGGCCGCACAAGCACAATGTATTTGACGTTCTTCTTGTACGGCCGGCTGAGGGAGCGGTAGGCGCGGATCAGCCACATCGCCGGCAGCTTGCTGGAGGTGTCGCCCTGGTGGCCACTGGCCACCATGATCAGTACGTAGGGTCCCTGTGCCATTGGGAGGGTTGAGTGTCGAGAGTCAAATGCATGTGACAAGTTCAAAACACGCCCTTATAGGATGGGCAGTTGTTGTGATATCGGGAGCAATCAGTGCAGCACCAGTGTTCCCGCCGAACCACAATCCTCCAGCTGGCACACCAGGGGCTTGTGTCTGGTAAGGGGTTCATGGCATCTGAAGGGTTTTCATCAAAGCTGACCTGGTAGACGATGGGTTCCAGGCGCCGCTTCATGTAGTCCATGGCCTGGTTGCGCAGTTTGGGCTGCAGCATCGCATCAGCCCGCGCATTGACCACCACCACCGGCCGCCCGAGGGAGTCTTTTCCATCATAGTACAACAGGCCCTGGAGCGGCAGCCAGCAATCAGCTGTCATATGGAAGCAACCTCTCAGCAAGAAGGTGCCACCGACTCACATCGGCTGTAGCTCGAAACCGGCCTATGGAGCCTGCTGCACCAGACGGCCACGCCTCAGCCTCTGGGGCATCCAGTCAGGGGCGCCCGCCACCATCAACCACAACCGTCAGGCGGCCGATGCACGCACTCTGAATTCCGCGGGCTCGACGCCGGGCGGCGGCAGCAGCGAACGCGGCGCGCTGCCAGGCGGCGGCGACATGGGCCGGTTGTGCACCGGCGGCGAGACCGAGCGGCTGGCATCTGCACCCGCAGCCGCCTCACGCGTCGCCTGCAGCCGCCGCTGGATCTCCTCATCCTCCCGGTCCTGCGCCGCCCGCTGTGCCGCTTCCTGCAAGACCGACTGCAGGCAGTCCCAGTCAGGACGAAGAGCTCCTGCAGCGCAATACTTGCTGAAGACCAGCAGTGCCGGCGTTGGGATGAGCACTCGTTGCCAGCTGGCCGACATCGATTCAGGTGTGCATCTGCACGGTTCCGAGCTGGCATGGCAGGTAGAGAGGTAGCTGAGAGCCGCGTCACACCTGGACAGAAACGGCTGCATCGGCTGGCGAGATTTTGGGCGGCGGCGCCTCCGCTTCGTCCAATGTGAACTTTGACTCGTCATCGTCGTCCTGCAAAGCGGTGAAAATGCGATCAGTGGGCACCGCTGAGTGCTGCGCGGCGCCGTTGCGCTGCCATGCAGTGCTCAGCGCGGTTAACAGAAGCCGGTGCGCCAATCGCACGAAGGCGTACAAGCAAACTCACCTGGAAAAAATCATCCGAGTTGATACGCGCTGTCGACGCCGGCAGCGGCTCGCCCAGTGAGGGCGACAGCTCGATCGCGGCTAGCGTTTGCGGCGGCTCAGGGTGGGTCCTGCTACGGCACCATATGAAGCTTTGGTGCAGCTGCGATGCATGACATGGTTCAGTCCAGTTGTGCAGAGGACGAGGTCAGGACACCTGAGCGGGTCAATGACAAGGGTGCCTGGCCCTACCCTTCAAAGGCGCTGGCAGCTGGATCCGCCGGCAGTGCATCCTCTGCAGCTGCCGGTGAGTTTGCAGTGCTGGGGCCGTCGAGGTCCTGGCTAAGGCTGACATCCGTCATCTGCTGGCCGATGTCCGTTGCAGCATCATCTGCCGCCGCTGCAGGCTGAATGTCCGCCTGCTCTGCCGCTGCATCGGGTGCAGCTGCCGCCTCGTCCTTTGTCGGCGAATCGCTGGTTGCCATGAGATTGGCGATGATCGCCTCGGGCGCTAGTGCGGGCGACTTCGTTGGCGAGGCTTCTGCCGAGCTGCCGTGCTCTGACGGGTGCGTGCCATTGGCCAGCGGTGTACCTGCCTGCACCTCCGGCGAGGTGCCCGGCGTCTGATCCAGCTGCTGCGCGTCACTCGCCATGTCCGAGAAGCGCTGTTACATGCTCGGGCGCCAGAGGTCAGCTGACCACTGAGGCTGCGCTAACCTCCCTGCGCCAGAGGTTGGGCACCCAGTTTTCTTGTGATCGAAGCAACATGGTCTTGTGATCATGGCTGGCAGATCCGGAGGCCTTGCTCGCGCATTCAATCGCGTGGCTGGTTGCGGGCGAGGCACAGGAGCGAGATAGGCACAGCGTTCAAAGGTGACAAGCTGGCCCCAGAGGTTACAACGTTGATGCCTTCTTCCCTCTAATTTTAAGCGCCTGGACATAATATGCAGCATACAGCATTGGCCAGTACCTGCGGAGCCCTCACCGCCAGAGTCTAGATCAGCTCAAGGAGTCTGAGTGTCAGGGATCACGCCGTGCGATCTGCGCTGCCGCCTCCTGCACGTTGCCCGTGCTGTGAAATTGCTTTGCAATGCAGGCTTTGCTTTCTGAAGTGAGCAAGGAGTGCGCACGCCGTTTGCAGAGGATTCCGTAACCTTTCCCGCCAAGTGTTGGCCAAACACAGCTGCGCAGAGCAATCGCAAGTGCATTCGCGTACTTCAACACTATTTCAGTTGAACCAACGACACAGGAAATGGCTCCGAAGAAGCGCAAGGCGCCGTCGGTGTCGGAAGCCAGGTGGGTGCCGAGTGTTTTCACCTCTGCATGCTTCAATGCTGCACTCGGAGCGCCGACCGCAAACCCTGTTGTTGCGGATATGCTGTTACGATCTGGTCAGTGACGCGTGATGGCGATGGCTCCACAGCGAAAGTTTTGGCGAGACCGAGAATCTCGGCGGCTGCTCGAAAGCTATTTTTGCGTAACGACCATGGGCAAAGCCAAACGCACCATTCATGTTGTGCAGGACGCGCAGCCGAGGCGACCCCTCAGAGAAGGCGCAGCTGGCCAGGCTCCAGGACAATGGCAAGCCGCCCAAGGCGCGCCCCCGCAGACGGCTGCTGTGATGTCCTCCTTGCCAGCAGCATGCACGGCACCTTTGCACGGGAATATCGAAGGGTTTATGATGGACTTCAGGTAAACGCCAAGGAGAAGAAGAAGCCGAAGAAGGCGGCGGCGGCCAGGGCCGGCAAGCCGGCGGGCTTCACGGACGCCAATGCCTCATGGCTGACACCAAAGCTGCCGTCAAAGGCGGCCGTCAAGGCGGCCGCGGCGGCGGCGGAGGCGGCCATGCGCGCGGCAGAGGCTGAGGGCGATGGCGGCTACAGCAGCGACAGCGAGGACAAGCCACTGCCGGGGGAGCTGTCCGGCGATGACAGCGAGCTGCTGGACCTCAGCGGCTCTGAGGACGAGGAAGGTGGGAGAAACGTCGAAGTACAGCTACCCCCCTGCGAGGGAGTCCCTGTGTCGCGGTTGAGCAAGCGTCTCATCGGCATTATCGGACAGCAGATCAGCTACCGTGAGATGGAGGGGGGATTCGTATTGGTGCTGGATGCCGCAACCAGCGTGCGCATTTTGCACGGACTTCGAGATCTGCCGCATTGGGTGTCAAGGCCCACATAACTTCCTTTTGAGACGCGACCGCCGCCTGGCATCGCTCGCGCAGGGGGCGACCTGGCTGTGGGCGACCTCAGCATGTCGTCAGAGAGCGGCGGCGACGATGGTGAGCCTCATCACAATGCGTAGTGGCACCAGAGGAACCTCCTGTCATGTGCTCCTCTAAAGGCACCTCCCTCGGGATCTGAGCGTTGTCCATGATATACGACTCGTTGCACGCACATGCTCACAGGATTTGCCACGCCACACGCAGGCGGAGAGAGTGAGGAGGAGGCCGGCGTCCGTCCAGCTGTCAATGGGCTGCTGGACAGCGACTCGGACGATGACGCCGACCTGGGCGACCTGCGGGACGACTACGGCAGTGGGTCAGAGGACGATTCAGGGCATGGCGCCGCCAATGGCGCGTCAGATGACGGCAGCGGTGACATGTCGGATGGCAGCGAGGGCAGCGGCGATGGCAGCGACTTGCTGGCGGGTGCCGACTTTTCCGGCTCAGACATGGAGGGCGGCAGCGACGAGGAGGAGGATGAGGATGATCTGCTGCCGTCTGAGCGGAAGGCCCGTAAGGCTGACCTCAAGAGGTGAGAGGGGGCCGCTGTGCTTGACGAGTCATGATTGGCAGGTGCAGGCTGCTGCACCGGCTTCTCGTCGTCCAAATGCCTGAATGGCAGTTCTTCTCTGGACTCCAAGCTGGGTGTGCAGTTGCCAGGAGCCCCAGGGCACCCTCGCCATTGCGGGCGCACGGCTGAAAGGATGGCATCCTGGCTGGCCAGGACTGACACCCCTGCCCGCTGTAATGCGGGGCCACTTGCACAATTACAGGAAACAGGTGGAGGAGGACGCAGCCGCTGAAGCGGCGGAGCTGACAACAAACATTGCAGACGCCAACTTTTCGGTGCTGCCGGAGGAAGGGGAGCAGGGTGACCTGGCCACCGTGGGGCGTCGCATCCAGGCACGGGGTTTCACTTGATCGTGCAGCTGTCGCGCGTACTGCCGGCGGAACCTTGAACTTTGGACCAGCGCCAAGGCGCAGGGCAGAACATGCGCCGAAGCAGTGGGACGACAACGATCTTTCGTCAGCACTCAGACTGTCCAGGCTGCCCCATGTATGTGTCAGGCGATGAGGCCGCTGCACGGCCGTCAACGCCTTGCAGCCACGAATAATGGTCGACTCAGTCATCCTGGTTCCTCCATGCAGGAGCTGGTGCGGCTGCTGAAGAATTTCAAGTCGCTGCGGGACCCGGAGCGCCCGCGCTCGAGCTACATTGATCAGGTGACTGCTTTTTCCGTGGCTGCTAGTGCGACAGCGTCGTTGTGCTGACTGCATTGGGGACACGCCAATGCAATGCAGGCTGCTCACACGCTCATGTGCACTTGGATCTGCCTGCAGCTGAAGCGGGACATCATTAAGTACTACGAGTACAACGAGTTCATGGCAGACGCCATCCTCAACCTGTTCCCCTTTGACGAGGCCGTTGAGTTCATCCAGGTGCCTTTCAGTGATTCCATCCTTTCCATCCAGCTGCCTTTCATTCTGCTGTCCCGCTGTTTTGTGCTGCACCCCTGCTGCGCTACAGCACTATGACACGTGTCATCAGGGCGCTGGCTTATGAAGGAGGTGAGGGAAGCTGTCCGGCTGGGAAGGCAGACCAACCACAGCTTCAGGCATGCAGAGTTGGGACAGCTTGGCACCCTCGCTGCGTGCAGGAGAACGAGAAGAAGCGCCCAATCACGCTGCGCACCAACACGCTGCGGGCGCGGCGGCGGGATGTGGCGGGCGCCCTCATCAACCGCGGCGTCAACCTGGACCCCATCGGCGACTGGTCCAAGGTGCGGCTCTCCTGGGTACATGCTTGCTCTGCAAAGTACAGCATGCAGTGGAGGACCTTGCACTCCGTCTGCGCCTCCCATGCGCCAACCGAAAACTGCATCTTATCCGATTTTCCGCATGACACGCCGCAGACTGCATCCGCCGCAACTCCTGCACACCCCCATCTGCCTGCACATGGACCACACAAAACTCCGGACTGGCCGCCATGCCGACCTGGCTGCCGCCGCCGTGCAGGTGGGGCTGGTGGTGTTCGAGTCGCAGGTGCCCATCGGCGCGACGCCCGAGTACATGGCGGGGCACTACATGCTGCAGGGGGCCTCCTCCTTCATGCCATGCATCGCGCTCGCGCCGCAGGAGGGGGAACAGGTCGTGGACATGGCCGCCGCGCCCGGTGCGGACTTTGGGCGCCGCTGCATCCGCCTGAACCGGCCCTGTCAGTGCTTAGGCAGGCAGCTGACGTTCCTCTGGGACTCTTGGAGTGCTCGACATGCTGGTGCGGCATCTGGAGCCGGCGTGCAAGCAGGGATGCGTCCTGCGTCCGGCCGCGGTGGCCGTGCAGCCTGCTCGTGCTTCGGCTGACATTGCAGCAGCGCTCGGCGCCCAGCTGAGCTGTACCTCGCAACACAGTGTTGTGGACCAGCAGCAAACGCAGACGTACTCAACGGGGCGTCTTGTGGCAACTGCTCCCAGGCGGCAAGACGACATACGTAGCGGCGCTGATGCGCAACACGGGCACGGTGTTTGCCAACGAGGTCAACCCGCAGCGCCTCAAGTCGGTGCAGGGCAACATCAGCCGCCTGGGCGTCACCAACACCATCGTCTGCAACTACGATGGCCGCGACCTGCCCAAGGTGCGCCTGCACCCGTGCCTGCCATTCTCCCTGCCAAACGCCTATCACTTGATGGAGGACAGACCGCACGCCCTGCAGCAGCAGTCACCCCTCAGTGCCACGTTTCAAGTCAACTCTGCAGTGCACCTGGGCAGTGCTGCTGCCGACTGCCGCACGTTCTCGTCTCTGCACATCGCCCCGGGAGCAGCCGCGGGGCCTCCGGTCCGGTCGCACGGCTGTGCCCCTCAGACATCCTGCAGCGTCCTCCGGTTCCTGGATGTCTGCACAGCCGGGAATGCCGACATGCCGGCAATGTCAAAAGGGCCCGTCGCGCACACATTTGCTGGGCGAGCGCCCTGCGGACCGGGTGCTGCTGGGCTCCTCCCGGGTCTTTCCTTGATTATGGACCCCCGCACGCCGAGCGATGCCAGACTGCCCCTTGAGCTTGCCACGCAAGTGCAGGGCGTGCAGTCGCGGGTTGCGTGCTCCTGGACGCGCTCTCTGACGTGCTTGCAGCCCTCGCAGATTTTGTGAGGCACTCCAGCCGACTCGCGACTCTGAAGCGCCTCCCCCCGCCGCGCAGGTGCTGGGCGAACGGTCAGTGGACCGCGTGCTGCTGGACGCGCCGTGCTCGGGGACCGGAGTCATTTCCAAGGACGCGAGCGTCAAGTCGAGCAAGTCCGCGGACGAGATCTGGAAGTGCGCCTTCCTGCAGAAGCAGCTGCTGCTGGCGGCCATCGACCTGGTGGACGCGCGCAGCAAGACCGGCGGCTACGTCGTCTACTCCACCTGCTCCATCATGGTGCGCGGGGACCAACAATATGAAACCCTGTCATCGGAAGTGAAACATGAGCAACTCGCAGATCGCATTCCAAGACTGGAGACTGTGTTGCCTACTCCACCCGCCCCATATGATGCGAAGTTCAGTGACCTGTCTGCTTTTGAAACTGCATGAATTACATGTTAGGAGCAGAACAACGGAGAACCAGCGCCACACAGCAGTAATAAAGGAGGTTCATGCCCTTGCATTCAGCAGTGCTGCTTGGCTTGCCCTCGAGCCGTGTGTGTGACCAGCTGGCGGGCGCTGCCGGCAGGCCAGCGCCCCTTGCTCCGGCAGCGGCCGCATCCCTGCCCGCACTTGCGCAGCGTCTCTCAGTCCTGGCGCACCAGGCGAGCACCCTGCCTTACGGTGCTTACTGAAACACGCCCAGGGGACGCGGCCCCCTTTAGGTTTGGCAATGCCTGAGGGGCACTGCGGGTGTTTTGAATTCTGGATAATACCACACACTACTCGCAATGCCGCAGGTGGAGGAGAACGAGAACGTGATCGCGTACGCGCTGCGCAAGCGTGACGTGAAGGTGGTGCCTGCGGGCCTGGACTTTGGGCAGGGGGAGGACGCGGCGGACTTTGGGCGCCCGGGCTTCACACGCTTCCGGGAGCACCGCTTCCACCCCTCCCTGGCGCACGCCCGCCGCTTCTACCCGCATGTCAACAACCTGGACGGTGCGTGTCCTCGGACCCTTGGGCAGCGCGGCGGGTCCTGCTGCGTGACGCGCTTGATGCGCGCGTGCTTCCCAGAAGTCGTCCCGGAAATCGTCTGCCCTGCTGGCGACACGCAGTCCTGACCGCAGCCAATTTAGAATGCTGCTGGCGGATTCCCCCCTGGCACAATTTTGACGCCCCGCCGGTGTTTCCACACAGGCTTCTTCGTGTGCAAGCTGAAGAAGGTGTCCAACGCCAAACTGGAGAAGGACCCCAAGGAGGATGCCGAGGGGGATGCTGAGGAGGCGGCGGCGGCGCGTGCTGCGGATAGCGACAGGGGCGCGGCGGCAGGGCCGCCGGCGAAGAAGCAGCGCAAGGCGGCGGCGGCGGAGGACACGGGTGCGTGCAGCCTCGTCTGCGCCCTGGGGTTCTCTCGCTTGCTTCCTACTGTCCAGGACATCAGGACGGTGCCGAGGCAGTGGCCAAGCTCGGCGGCATGGTGGGGGTGCAGGATGCGTGCAGCAGAGCAGCAATGACTTGCTGAGGTTGGGCAGAAGGGGAGGTGCGGGGGACCGCTGCGTGCTGTCCGCCATTCGTGAAATATAGACAGATTGACTACACGAAACTGCTTACTCTTCTTTCTGCGCCGCCTTTGCAGACTCGGATGAGGAGGCCCAGGTGTCGGCAGCCAAGCCGCAGGCAAAGAAGAAGCGGCGGGAGTCGGGCATGCTGAAGCAGGTCAAGGCGGAGCTGGCTGCAGAGGCGGCGGCGGCCGCAGGGGCGTCGCCTGCTGCCGCAGCCAAGCCGGCCGCAGCGAACGGCAAGCCGCAAAAGGCGAAGCAGAGCAAGGCAGACGCGGCGGCGGGCGCGAGCAAGCCGGCGAAGCAGGCGGCGGCGGCGGCAGAGAAGCAGGGCAAGAAGCCGAAGGCAGCAGCGGCGGTCGCGGCGGAGAAGCCGGGCAAGCAGAAAAAGGCCAAGGTCGAGGCGGCAGCCCCAGTGATTGTGCCAGCCCAGCTGCCTGCTAAGCCCAAGGCGGGCAAGGCGAAGCTGGCCAAGGAGGCAGCGGCTGTGGCGGACGGTGACAGGCCAGCAAAGAACACCTCGACGGAGCAGCAGAAGCAGGCAGCGCTCAAGCGCAAGATGCAGAAGATGAAACGGACCTCGACATAGGTAGCGCGGCGCCCCCGAGCGGCCTGCTTGTGCCGGCGTCGCATCGCTGTGTCAGTGGGACAGTCTCAGTTTCCCAGGACAGGTAGCGTTCACGGCTAGAAAGTCAGAGTCGTGGCTCGTAGTTTACAGAGGTCATCTGAAGTCAGTGCTTGGAGTCAAAACAGAGAGTTGAGCAGAGACGCAGTGCAGCTAGCTGAAGTTCCAAACTCCATCTATCCACACGCACGCGCTGTTGACGACAGTGACCTGCACGATCCTCGTCGCAAAGCAGGGACAGGGCTAGAAACAACGGCGAGTATGCACCCTCGACCGCACACCACAAACTCTCAACCTGCGACTTTGTGTCATGCCAACCGCAGTGGGCTGCAGTGTAGGACTCTGAACCGGCGCGTCACATGGCCCTGAGTGCCCCCATCTTTTTGTAGATGCCAGTTGCCACTGCCAGCATCTTTTCGGGCTGCTCCTCGTTGCCCGGCTGCGGCAGCGATAGCGACAGGTCCACCTGCACCTGTGGTCCATGCAAGTGCAGCATTCTGAAGGTCGGATGCCTGCACGTCGGCAAGGTGTTACAGGTTTGCAGGCTGCCCATGGCGCTGCAACATGAGCGCTCTTCCTCCACGGTTGCCCTTGCTTGACGGAGGAGCCGTCTGCGAAGACCAGTGTGCCTCTCTGGACTTGGCAGTCTTGGAGCCCCTCACCTGACTCTTGGCACCGCGCGGCTGCCGGTCGCGGATGTCGACCACCTGGCTGCGTACGATGAGCTCCTCGCCCTCTGGCGTTGGCTCCTTGAAGTTGACCTGTGCCGCACAAGGGGATAAGGGGTCGACGCCGTGTCCGCCAGTGACGCGGGTGCCGCGGGACAAGCCAGACCGATCATGTGCTGAGCTGCCAGTCGCACGGCCCGCCCCGTGGATGCAGGCCTGCCAACGAGGGTTTGCTTGGTCGGAGGAGGCAGGCAGCCGGCGGCGCAGCGCACCAGGATCTCTGATGTCAGCGTCAGCGGCGGTCGCGAGAGGCACGCCCGGTCCATGAGGGCGATGGCTGCTGTCCAGTTTCCTGCAGCGTTCAAGTGGTGGTTTGAACTTCTCAACGAGAGCCAAGAATACTCCGAACTCGTGGTGGCAAAGGGCGGCAGTGTAGGCAGATGTAGGCGCGAACAAGTGCAACGCCGCATGGTTGCCATGCATTCCGCAGGCTGCGCCTCACCGTGGCAGTCGAAGAGCGTCGTGATGATGCCGCCTGAAACGATGCCCGGAAAGCACAGGTGCTTCTTGGCGAGCGTGATGTGCGCCACCAGGCCGTTTTTGATGCGGTAGCTCCTCAGCTGCAGCCCATCGGCATTCCCCATTCCGCAGCCAAAGCAGTTGGATTCGCCGCCGTACGCCTCTTGGACGGGCCGCTCCGAGCCCTCCGGCCGCATCTTTGCCTCGCGCACGGATGGGTGGAAGGCGCTGTTGCACGGATTAACGGCCTGCACGGCAAGTCGAGCATTACGGCACGGAAGCCGAGGGAGGACTGCCCCTATCAGTGCTGATGCATTGCGTCGAGTTGACGGCTCACCTCTCCCTGCAGCTTCAGCAGCTTCCACCCGTGCCCCTTGGGCAACGAACTGGTGGAACTGGCCGCCCGCTGCCCCAGGCTGCCGCAATGTCTTGATGCCGCTCCATGGCGAAAGAGACACCCCAGCGATGATGCTAGCATTTGATGACGCTTCAATGCTTCGTCGCTCGCTGTTCGACCTTCAACATCTGTCTATGCATCCTGTCATCTGCCGCCAGCGCTACAAAATCCGCGTGTAGGATCGGTGACCGGCAACTGAGATGTTCTGCTGTGCTACTCGTACGCCGAGGTGGCGACCGCTGACGTGAGTTAGTGAGTGTCGTGTAACGTTCTGTGCTGCTCTGTGCTGCTTTCTCTCTGCTATTGTCAAATTGCTGCAGCAAAAAATCTGGCAAATGGCTGCCAGCGCAGAACACGCTGGCAAGTTGGATGTGCAAATGATATGCAGAATTGCAGGCGCACGTTCTGCACACTCGTGAGCTTGGCTTGGTGCATCACTACCGATTGATAGTTCATATCAGCTCGACAACTAGACGACCGGCAAAGGCGCTGCTCATTTTCGAGTCTGTTGTGGCACTATTCAACGACCAGGTGAGATGAGTAAGCCGCTGTACCCAGCTTGCTGCAGCCGTGCTCTGAAGTCTACTCCTGATCCCGAATGGGGAGGCAAGCTGTACGGAGGGGAGGGGTTAATGCGCATGTGCATGCTGCGCTGTGCATGAACGCGGCTGCAATGCACTCTGGCTCTCTCACATGTCGACCGCGCATTGTAAGGTATTGATGCCACACGCTGCAGATGCCTCAGCATGGCAAGCTGCTCAGCTGTCGAGCGTCAGACCCTGAAGCGTGCAGGCCGCTGTGCAGGCACTGGGGCTGGTGTGTAAGCTCACGGCGTCATGCAGACTGCCGGCCAGCGCTGCCTGTACCATGTGCCGTTCACAGCACAAACTCTAAGGCCCTGCAGGGCACAACGCGCCAGGTTGACCATCCAGGCATCAGCGAGGGCCGCGAGCCCATCACAGCCAGAGACCCGGCCTCCATGGGCAGGTGCCGGTTGCTATTTCACTCCAGTGCATCATCACCAGGCCGCACCTTCCTCAAGCGCACCCAACTTTTGACAGAGGCACATTTCGCCCTGCCAGGCGGTGGTCCGGTGACCGAGCTGGTGAACATGGCCATTAATTCACCGCTGTACGGGCTCATGAAGATCATGGCCAAGCGGCAAATCAAGCAGACAGCAGAGGCGCGCGGTGTCGGCTGGGATGCAAATATCACCGAGCTGCAGGGCCAGATGCAGGTGGGGTCTAGCCATGCATGGCATCGCGGTGTTCAGTACCGAGCTCCCAGTGTCTGATGGACAGTGCTGTGCCTCTGCATATGTCCGGCGCTTGCCTCGCGAACTGGGCTATGTGCTGGAGCGGGTCAGCATCGACTCGAACGTTGCTGCTCCAACCACTTACGAACCTGACGCCCCGGCTGCGCAGCTTCTAGAGGCTATCAAGGACGAACTAGAAGATAGGAGCATCGAGTACCCCGACTACTACCTCAAACCCTTCCACGCCTATGAAAAGGCAAGGCGGTGTCTCAATTCCTGGCGTCAGGGAGAAGCTGGAGGTCGAAACGGATGGCTGGAAACCACAGATGTTGGGGGGTCGCCCCGCAGTGACGCTGCCGCTTCCAAATTCTGATCCAAGGGGTTTGAAACCTCAGAGCGCAGACGAGGGAACTTGCCGAGACGGCGCTGCGACCGCGTGTGCAGGGCAACCTGGACTGGCTGGCGGCCTTCGAGGTGGAGCCCGCCACGCAGTCCATCTATGTGAACTGCTGGAAAGAGGAAAAGACGCTCACGCCAGAGGTGGCAGGGCGGCGGCTGCGGGGCGCCGTCACAGACGCCATTCAGGCAGGAGCTTCGATCATTCTCTTCGCTGGACTGTCGGGTGTGCTTCGGAGAAATGCACCACCATGCTGGCGCCGTCCTGCTTGGCTGCGGTCATGCTGTGGTTCTTCGGTGAGGAATGATTCTGTTTCTGATGGTGCTTCGGGAGAGCTCACAGCGACGGGGCCGTCGCCCAGCATTGCTGCACGAAGTTCGCCGCTTGGCTGGTGTGGCATCAGTGACCGCCCTGCTGGCTGTGCCGCACACGGGGCTCCATCGCCGCGCAGGAGTTCCAGCAGCAGCATATGGCGCGGCCGGCGCAGGACATTCTGGATCTGGGGTGCTCAGTGGGCGTCAGCACGCGGTGGCTGGCCGGCGAGTTTCCGGACGCCGACATTGTTGGCGCCGACCTGTCGCCGTACTTCTTGGCAGTGGCAGAGCTTCGGGAGAGGTGAGCGCATCGGCAGCATCCTTGTCGCGTCCTGAGCGCTTCTGTGGAGCGCTTCTTCTGCATCCTGCCCGTGTTACGTCAGTTTTGGAGCTCAGGGCACACCATGAGCAGCAGGTCAAGGAGCCCATCCGTGCGCTTAATGCAGTGAAGGCGCCACCTGATGGCGCAGCTACCCAACCCTGATGCGACCAGTATGCTGACACGCAGGCAGCGGCAGCAGCAGTCACCTGCAGGACGACGGAGGATAAGCTACGTGCATGCACTGGGGGAGGCCACGGGGCTGCCGGACGCGTGCCAGGTAAGCAACACCTCTCTACATGTTTCTTCCAGCATGTTGTTTCTACAGATCACACAAAGCTGCAGATTGATGGCACGCAGCCCAGTGACACACAGTCATGCGGCGAGCAGTGCCACTACTCCCAGCAGCATGCAGGGTAGCCATGGCATGTCATGTGTCCGCCGCAGGATCTCGTGGCGCTGCAGTTCGTCATCCACGAGTGCCCGCCGGCCGCCATCGCGGCGCTTGTGACGGAGGCGCGCCGCCTGCTGCGCCCTGGCGGCGTGCTGCTGCTGTCAGACAACGACCCCAGGTACCGCACAGCCCCTTCCCCTTCCGCTTTCGCTAGTAACAGAAATCGCACTGCTCCACTGCTGCAGCCGCAATGTTGAGGCACTGTGCTGCAGCGCCGGCCGCCGCAGCGATGTGCACTGGACGGTGCCGCATCGCAGGCCGCCAGCAGCGCGCCTCAGACCTGATGATCTGGCTGGCAAGTGCCGCCAGGATGGGCGCCCAGACATCACTCGGCTTTCACCTCCCGGATTGCCCCCTGCCCGCAGGTCCAAAGTCATCCAGAACCTGCCGCCCGCAATCTTCACGCTGATGAAGAGCACCGAGCCGCACAGCGACGTCTACTACACCTTTGACGTGGAGGTAAGGTAACTCCGGCTGTCTCTTTCTCAAAAGTGTCGGTATGCACAATCATTGGTATCGGATGGACGCCAATTGCAGCGTGAGCTCCGGCCTCCTGCAGGAAGCATGCAGTGGCCGAATTTGGCCGGATTTGTTGCTGCTGGAGATACTCCCTGCTGGGAGGATGCAGAGAGTCAGAGGAGGACTTGTGTGCTCGCAGGCCTGCGTGCGCAACGCGGGCTTTGCACACGTTACCACGCGGCAGACGGATCCACGGCACAGGGCGGTCCTGGGTCTCAAGACCTGAGACGGCCGCCTGCACCCGCTCTACCGTGTTCGGGGTATCAAATCTTGTGCAGGATGCGCCATCTGCGATTTGAAGCGATCGTGTAATCACACCACTGCTCTTGCGCAAAGCCCTCATTGACACTCTCCTCTCCCAAACCCAGCTGAACAGATGAACGCTCGACCCTGCCGACCTTCCTGTTCGGGCACAACGAAATCACACAAAATTCTGAAAATTCTGCAGCCACAATTTCAACATCTCGACCTCGTTCAGATATCCCGCCTGACGGCTGGCGGGCGGCACACCACTCTGAGACGTACTTGCACAACAACATCTTTGTTGTTTAGTAAGTACGATCTCAGCTGCTGCGCGGCACTCACCAGCTAAATGGATGCACATACGCCATCTGCCTAAAGTCATCAGTGCTAGCGGGGCTATCACGAAACTGTGATCTCCGCGCGCCAAAGAATGGTGGCGGCCACTTTTGTAAGCGGTGGTCCGCCTCATCTAGCTACAATCAGCATGCTCCTCCTCAAGGGTTGAGTCATGAGTCAAATCGGGCCTGGATAAACCAGCCGTCATGGATGTGACGCCGCCGTCCCTGCCGTCAAGAGGCAATCGACGCACTAGCCTTTTGAAGACTGGTTTGCTGCTGCAAGTGCCGCCGCTACCGCCGACACCGGCTTCGCGCGCGTTGGCATGCGCCACACGTACCGCGTTGGCCGCGGCGTCGGCGCGCGCCACACATACCGCGTCGGCCGCGGCGTCGGCGCGTGCCACACATACCGCGTCGGCCGCGGCGTGGGGCGTCTGGTCAGCCTGAGCGTGGCTGCTTTCTGCGCAGATCTCGTGGGTTTTTTGGTCGGCTTGCGGGTTGCGCTACTCCCGAGGGCACGCACGACCTTCGGTGTGGGCCTGGGGGTCGGCCGCAATGTAGGCTTCGGCATCGGCTGTGTAATTGGCATTGGCGTGGGCTTCCGCGTTGGCTGTTTCTTGGATGTTGGCTTTGGTGTTGCAGGAGCCTGCAGAAACCATGCCTCGCACGGTTGGTCAGCGTTCTGGGTCGCTCCAGCAGACCAATCGACAGCCAGTGCCGCTGACAAGGTGTCACGGGGAGCAAAACCTGGAATGGACGAGGGGCAGAGGCTGGGCACCTTAAGTGGGCGGAGTCCGCCGGTCGCTTGATCCTGGGGTGCGCCGATTGCGCGATAGGCAGCGTAGCTCGACTTCATTCTGATGATCTGACCCTGGAGGTGCAAACCACATGGCTTAGCATCGGTGTGTGCAGTTGTGCACTACATGCCATCATGGCGCCGGGTGTCAAGCAGCGTCTCACCTGTGAGAAGTTGTTCATGCAGCTGTCGGGAGCTGCGGCAGAGCGCACTGGAGGTGTTAGTGACAACATCAACACAACACTGATGTCTAATGAGGACCAACGGGCATGCAGCAGGCTTGAAGGCTCTGCACTCTGCGTATCAGTATGAATTGTTGAGGAAGCTTTATGGCATAACATGTCAATGAGCTTGACACACGCACCGTAGCCCAGGAAGTTCCATGAGGGGTCATATGACTTTGCGCCGGTGCTCGGGTTGCTGCATGTGCTGACCTTTTGCGTATATGGGACACAGTCGTAGTTTGGACCTGCAGCGGCAGATCATAAGGTAAGCCAGCTTTTGGCTCAGATGAGATGCCAGCAAGAAAATTGCTGGCGTTTGATACAGGCCGCCACATTAAATATCAGGCTGCGCTAGCAGTCTGCTGACGGCAGCCGCTAGCAGTCATGCGCATCACCTGACATTGGTGCCGTGTCGGACACGTAGTCACCGGGATTGGAGCAGCCCCCTTGGAATACATGGTAGAGGCCCAGCCAGTGGCCTGTAGTACACAGGGCATCAAGGTTGTAGTGCTGGCACTTTCTGTGCCGGCGAATGCATGCCTTCATCGGCAATATGACGCCCGGCCGCATCGTGAGCCAGCAGGCCAGCCGTTGCGCACCTGTTTCATGAACGGCGGTCATGCCCAGATTGTAGCTTCTGAACCCCTGGCCAGGAAGCGACGAGTAGTGGACGAGCACGCCATCCTGGGACACATCTGAGATTGCCCAGGGGTATCCCGCCAGCCTGCACAGCCATAACGGGAGGGTTTGGTGGGTCCTGCATCATGTCTGCTGCCTTGCATGTGCCGAGGTCCGGGGTGCGTTGGAGCGCTCGTGCCAGATCCAGCCTCATGGTCAGAAATGATGGAATGGACGTCGCATAAAGCAGCATGAAGAGCTGCCCTTGCAATTGAGGGACACAATAGTGCGCACCCAAGCAGGTCGTTCGACATGGACAGGCTGTAGATGTTCAGTGCGTCCACAGAGCCCTGATGCAGTGCACTCCTCATCTTCGCCAGGGTGTTCGTGCCGTCGCTGCGCAGGACACAAAACATTTTGTCAGGGGCATCGTATTGGCGGTCTGCGGCACATTTCAGCAATGCTTGCAAACATCAAGACTGATGTGAAAAATGGCGTCTCACCTGTTGGACAGGTCACTGTTGAAGTAGGCGCTGCTGGTCGTGCGGCTGATGCTGACCAGCCGGAACTGGAAACCGGCGGTGCTATATGCTTTGTTCATCACTGCGATCTGTTGTTGCACCGACGATGATGGCACATCGCCCTGGTTTGGATCTCCGACCGCTGCACAGGGCAGAGACAGAGAGTGCGTCGACACGCACTGAAGGTTTCAGGCATGCAACCGCTGGGCGACCCGCCGGTGCATTGAAACAAGATGCGGGGCGGCGGCGACCAGAATGCAAGTGGATTTGAGAACAAGCGTTTGTTCAGCATGTGAGCTGCGGGCTTCGCGTGCGCTTTGCCCTGGTAGCAGGCGTGCACCCGCACCTGCTCTCAGGACGTGAAAGTACACGTCGATGGTGATTGGGGCCGCCGCTGCGCGTTCATTGGCGCTGATCGCCGCGAGCCGCGCGGCGTGCGGATACAGCCACCGCTCCACGCGGCGCTGCGTGTCATCGTCCGGCAGCTCCTGAGCGCACTGCCGTCGCGTGATGATTTTCTCCTGAACTGACTTTGCTGATCGCTTACTAGCTGCCGCCGCCGCCCCGCCGCTGCTGCCACGCAGCGGCGCCGCTGAGGCTGGATCTCCCTGGCGGAGCTGGCGACGCTGATACCGCTGGTGGCTCCGCAGCAGCCCGTCGTCTGAGCTAGATTCTGCCGAGGCTGCTGAACCTGCGTGCGCATGCCTGTCGCTGCAGCTGGCGGCGGTCCGTAAGCACTGCACACACAGGACGACGGCGAGTACGAATGCGACCCGCATGTCGGTGCGCCGAGCTGTGCGCTGCCTTCGCCGGAGCTGGAGTGGTTCTTTGCGCTCTGCTCTTGGGCTGCGAGCGTTGTGAATAGTTTCGACTCGCCCTAGGCGGCAATACGCTGGCCGTCCACGCGGGATGGTGACCTTAGCATCGTCACCTCGTCGTTGTCGCACCCTCCAGGGATCCTGTGCGGTTCAGCAGAGAAGTGTCAGAACCTTTCAGCGAGGTCTGTCGCAGTGTGGCTGTGCTTCCTGCACGTTGCAGGCAAGGGCTAACCTCATGGTAGTATAGGTAATACCGGGTGCACAACTTTCGTGCAGGAGTCCTTCTCACGGAAACAGACGCATGAAAAGCGGCGCGAGAGGAATTGTCAATCGGAGATGCGTGCTTACACCCCTCCACACGGCCCAACCCACAGTAAATCCGGCACTCCCGCAGGCCTCTCGCTCGCTCGGGGCGTCATGGCCAGCCGTCACGGTTGATGTAATCGTCGTATGACGCTCCGGTCTTGTATTCCTCTCGCTGACCGTCTCCCTCTTCCCCCTCGCCCCAAAACAACAGCTGGGAAGACATACATGATGCTCCCTCGAAGCGCCCTGAGCGCTGTGGCGTCGTCGTGCGTCGAAACCGCGACCGGCTGTCCGACCACGACACGGGATCTCCGTCTCAAAACAGGAACGCACCCAGTAGAAGCACGTTAGTAGGGGTGTTGTAGCAGATCGCGGGACGTAGCGGCTTTCCGAGCCTAGGCGTCCGGGTCGTGTTGTGACGACTGTGCCAAAGCGTTGACTGCCAAAGCGTACGAGTGCGGTCAACAGTCCTACGGGCCGTGCGATTGTCGCAGTAGAGGTCAAATAATTTCAAGCAGCAAGAGCAACGGAGTGGATCTGCTTTATCCGACGAAGAACACAATTTCACGTGCATGTGAGAGATTGTAGCCTAGCTCAGTGACTAGTCAATACTACTACAACCGGTCGTCGACGTCGACGACATTCAATCATAGGCAGCGGATTGATTGGCGGCTGGTCGACTGCCATCCCTCGGATACGCTCTTAGAACGTTGCTCGAATACGCGTTGCAAGGATTCCGGCCTGGCTTCTTCAACATGCTTTGCAACTTTAAGCAGCGGTCATGCTCTGGGTGACGCTCATGGCATCAAACTGCTTGAACTGCCGTGCAACCGGGTGTCGTTGCTGGCACTACGTTTCAGAACAGAAGTTGCATGCTGAAGAAAGGGAGAAAGGGAGTGTTCACTTTGCAGATGGTGGCACTGCGGCAGGAACAGCTGAGCCGGGCAGTCACTAACCTGGCGCTTGCAAAGAGCACGACATGACACATATGGGGCCAAGCGTTTCTGACAGCATCACACGAAACCTGCCTCTCAACATCATGTGCACGTGCTAAAGTAACTCGGCCGTCGCCATTGCTGCTGAACAACAGGAAAATCCCACAGAGAGTCGTCTGATCGGTATTGTTTTGCAGAATAAACGGTCAGGGATCTGCATTGGAATGCAAGTTAGGTATGCATACACAGACCGAACCTCGCATTAGTGCACCCCATCGCCCCATTCAGGCGGTGGGTCCTCCGTGGCGAGGGGCACCACCCGTCCCCCTCGTAGAGCACTTGATATGCGGAAGAAGCGCCGGTTTGGGAAGTCCCCTCAAAGCCTTCCTTCCAGCCTCCCTTACCTACTCCATCTCCTCCTCATCCTTCTCCAGTTGCACCATGTCGTCAATGCGTAGCACCGTGATGGCGGCCTCCGTCGCAAACTGCGCTCGAAAACGGCGAGAGTGACTGACAGCGAGGTCCCCGCTGGCACAGTAGTCGCAGACACGGTTTCAGGCCTCCACAGTCTTGGAGGCGCAGCAACGATGCCACTGCTGGTCGACTACTGCTAACCGCAAACGGCTGACATGCTATGGGGATGGCCCCATGTCGACCAGCCGCGGCAATTCTGAATTGTCTTTCCCAGAGTCAGCTCCCCCTCCAAGCAGCGAGAGATTGCGGGCTGCTCCACGGCTGCAGCGCCAGTGCAGCCGTAGGCAGCCGCTGCCACACTGCAGTCGAGTAGCAAAGCAGCCGAAGGTGCACAACCGCCGTTGTCTCCGGCTCGAAGCAGTGTGCTGCCGTGGCGGCGCACCTGCACGATCTTGACCTTTGACAGCACGGGCTCCAGGACGCCGGCGTCCACGTTGTTGCGCACGGCGCCATTGACAAGGTCCAGGCCGTACTGCGCAAAGTGCTTTTTCTCCGGCCGCGTCTGCGCCGTGTAATGGAATGACGCAAGCCGCGACACCAGCTCCGTCGCATCCTGCGCACAAGGTTCGAGCTGTGAATGAGGCCATGGGTGGAGACAATGCACGTCTGGTAGCGTGCCTGCAAGAGCCTGCTTCCAGTCGATGCCTAAAAGGGGTTGTGATCTGCATACTACTGTGCTTCTCTGCGCTGAGAGATCACCTGTCGTCCCCCTCTGGAGACGGCTGGCCACATTCAGTGCAGTTTCTGCATGACCGACCGGCGCTGTGAGGGTCAGCTCACGCCAGCGCCACCGCGGATGATGCAGGGCTCTGGCAGTGAGCCAGGCCACGGCGGCGGCTGGTGCCGCCCTTCGAAAACCTCACCTTGCCGGCGTTGACAGCGAGCGTCTTTGGGATGACCAGCAGGGCGTCCGCAAACTCGGCGATGGCCAGCTGCTCACGGCTGCCCAGCGTCTTGGCAAAGGACTCCAGGTAGATGGACAGCGCCGCCTCCACCGCGCCGCCACCTGCGCACATGGCCTTGCAGGCTCAGGCGTACACATAGCCTTGTGGCGTTGATAACTCTCAACGCAGCATCCATAACGAGCGTCCATGGCAAGTCTCTTGACCTTGCGTCTATGAGCATTGCCTTCACCGCAGGCCAGGAGGGCCGCAAGCTCCTGAGGCATTGGATTCCCGGAGGTGCGCGGCTGCAAGTGCCTCCATAATTCATTGGAGCACCTGCTTTCATGAGCGCCAGCGCCTGCGACACCTCATGATCCCAGACTCGCCCCGGGCAGGGGCAGGAGGCAGCGGGGGACAGCGCACCAGGGACGACGGCGCCCGACTCCAGGACGCGCTTGACGATGCAGAATGCGTCATGCAGGGAGCGGTCCATCTCGTCCAGCAGGTAGTCGTTGGCCCCCCGCAGCAGCACCGTCACTGCCCTGCTGTTTTTGCAGCCCTTGATCATCAGCACGTCGTCGTCTGCGACCGTCTCCTCCACCACCTGCACAGGGTTCAGGCAACGGCAGCTTCAGTGGAGTGGCACCGTGACTGCCCGGCCGTCCTTGCAGCCCTTTGATCATCAGCACGTCGTCGTCTGCGACCATCTCCTCCACCACCTGCACAGGTTTGAGGTGGCAATGGGGTCAGGCTGCAAGAATGTCAAGGTCTGCACAAGGTCGGTTCGAAATGATTGCTTGCATGAAAGGGTGCTGCATGAAAGGGTGCACGTGTGATGAGTGTGAGATGATCGCACACGGCCAGAGAGTCAGGAGGCAGCAGAGGGCTGCCAGGAATCCCGCCGTGCCAGTCGGGCGCAGTCGCACGTCTGGTGATGTGTGCTGGCAGGCAATAGCCACCGCTGCATCACAGGGAGCCCGCAGCAGAGCCTGCTGCTCTGCGGGCACGCTGCAGCCCACACGGCGGCTCAAGGCGGCTCCAAGATGCACCAGGGATTTGCACTCGGTGCCCCAGGGTGGCCCGTAGCCGGCGCACCTCCTCGGCAGTGCCCAGGCTGGAGGCCTCGAAGCTCTCGTTGCCATCCATGTCCGCAAGCGCCATGACCAGCTGCCCGCCCGTGGCCTTGGCTATCCGCCTGCGGCGGCGCCGTGGAGCACGCCTCAGCGCGCGCGCCAGTTGCACCGTGGCGATGCAGCTGCTGACTTCCTGCTGACGGATGTGCTGCCCACCCATAGAGCGCTGCCCCCCCCCTCTTCAGGCCACTTCCTTACCAGGCACACAAACCTACACACTCATGAGGCCGGAGAATGCTGGTGACGACGGGAGGCACTCGACTGCCAGTGGCGGCGGAGGGCAGCAAGCAGGGAGCGGCGGCGGGGCAGCCCCCACCTGAGGTCGTCCTTGGGGACGCGGCGCACGGCGATGGCCCCCGCCTCCACAAAGTACTTGAGCGACATGTCGTCGATGCCCTTCGTCGTCAGTATGACGTTGGCGCCGGCAGCCAGCACCTTCTGGATGCGCTCCTTTGTGATGTCCGTCTCCCGCTCCCGGATCTGCTCCAGCTTCTTGGGGTCCGACACCAGCACCTGGGCGGCGCAGGGGTGCGGCAGGCAAGTCGTTGGAGACTGCTCGTCAGCTTGACTGATGCCAGTTCGCCTACCAGCACCAGACCCCCGCCGTCCTCCCCGGACGATGCTTGGCATGCCCGCCTACAGATGCCAATGGCTGCTGCCGCATGGCACAGAAGTTCCGCTCCCGTCGAGCTTGCCGGTCGAGCTTCCCTCACCAATGCCAATAGCAGACAAAACCCTGTTGCACGTGCAGGAAGGAACTCCTCACCTGGATACCCATGTGCATGCGCTGCTTCTGCAGGTTGAAGTCCAGGCACGCGATCTTGGCGTTCTTGACGCTCTTGACCATGCCCTGCGAGGCGCGCCCCATGTTGAGCGCATAGCCGTTCAGCAGCCGACTCTCCCGCGCGCTCTTGCCGTGCGCCTTGAGCACGCTGACCGCCTTGACCGGGTACCTGTAGCCACACTCACAAAGTAAGAGTCTGCTGACTGCACGGGTCAGGTGCAAGCGGCAGCCGGGAATGTGAGCATGCGAGCCCCGAATTTGCGGCGGTGTCATGCAAACAAATGCCAGGACGATGTCAGGTGAGTTTGCTCTCCGTAGCGATGAAGCATGGGCTTCTCACCGGGCCTTGCCCTCCGGGGTGGTGGTTTTGACGGCCAGCATCGCATCGACGGCCATTTTTGAGAAGAAGTCCTCGTCGGCGCCTATGATCTTGGACGACATGGCCGTCTTGGCGCAGTTGATCAGCGCGTCCTTGCCCAGCGTGTCCACCCGGATGGCCAGGTTCTCCTCGATGAACTTGCATGCCTGCGGACGCGGCTCATGACCCATCAACCGATGTGGCATGCCTTCCCAAGATGCTTTGCAGCAGTTGGTGCGCTCTTAGGCCCACAGGAAAGCCGCAGTGGAGCCCCTGAAGACAGAGACTGTCCGCCGATGCAGCCATGCCATCCGGGCTGCGGCAGGGCTGCAGCAGCAGCAGCAGCAGCATCAGCAGCAGCAGCATGCCCTTACCTCGCGCATGGCTAGCCGGTAGCCGCTGATGATGGACGTTGGGTGGATTTTGTTGCGAACCAGGTCGTTGGCGCGCTTCAGCAGCTCCGCGGCGCAGATGACCACCGACGTGGTGCCGTCGCCCACCTCCTTGTCCTGCAGCCCCGCCAGCTCCACCAGAATCTGCGACCATGCACCGGCCGCGCTGTGACTGCTGCAGTCGTCGCCGGATGCTTCGCAGCAGAGTATCAGTCGGTGTCACGACACACATACGGAAGCATCGAAGAGCAGGGAAATTCAGGCAATTTCTGGTTCACCTTGGCGGCTGGCTGCTCCACCTCTAGTAGCTTCAGGATTGTGGCGCCGTCGTTCGTGATGGTCACATCGCCAATGTCGTCAACGAGCATCTGTGGGTGCAGCACAAGGTGCAATGGTGGTTCATGTTCCTCGGCCTTACAAGATGCACATGAGACTGCCATCTTGAGGCAGTAGGAGAGTGTGCACACGGGTACCTTGTCCAAGCCGACAGGCCCAAGCGACGTCTTGACGATGTTGGCAATCGCTGCAACGGCTGTGACATTCTGCGTTCGCACGTCCTGCCCTGAGGTACGATCGCCATTCAGCTGAAAGGCGGGTGGGGCAACCATGCTTCCGAGGTGTTTCGATTCTTCGGATCAGGTGCAGTTGCATTCAACGCGCATGTTTGCTGTGCGGCAGCCACTGATGGTTACACGAGTAGAGCGTTGACGATACGATGCCAGCACAACAGTCTGTGTGCCGCTGGGATTTGCAGTTGCAGGCGCGCCCTTCCTCAGTTGCCGGGGAAGCACAAGACGCTGAGGAAGCCGGAAGGGTGCTGCATGTGGCTCGTGCAAGGTTTGATCAGGCACTCCATGGAAAGTATTCATAGTTGTTGGTGAACCACCGCCCAAAGCGGTTCCTCCTTCCTTCCTTCCTTGAGCAATCGTCTCATTACACTTGCAATCAGTAGGTGCAAACTTGCATGCCCTCTGCGCAACAGTATGTTGACCGCGTCATTGAGCACAGCGACAATCACTGCATGGCACTGCCGGACGCCAGCAGTACGACCAAACACAATAGGAACACGCTACGAAGTCAGAAACCAAGGTGGGCAGGTTCCAAACGTGAGGAGCAGCGTCGGTGAGCAGCGACAGTGGCCAGCTATGCGGCACAGCAAGTGCGGCATGAACCCGCCTGTCCGCCACACACCAACAGCCGGGCATTTCGCTAAAAACTAGGTGACAGTGCGCAGTATCTGGACAAGACAGCCAGGCGATTGATTGTCAACTTTGGAGTGTGAAGCGACTACCTACATACTAGGATATCAGCAGCAGCTGCGAGAACACAGCGCCAGGAGCAGCACAGGATGTCACGCCGCCGCCGCCGCCGCCCATCAGATGTGAGCTCGCGTCTCGCCCTCATTCGGCACAAACATTGACTCGTGGCCAGTCTGCGTGACGGGCTTCCCGTACGCCTCCTCCGATGACTCGTCAACGCTTTTGACGGCGCCCAGCGGCAGCTGCTCGTCCTGCCGCAGGTCGTTCCACTCGTCAGGTCTCAACATTGCCTGCTTTCCTCCAGTCGTGCGTCTGCCATGGTGGGTGCCAAAGCGCAGCAGGGCAGCACCAAACGGCGAAGTGCACGTCGAGATGCTCGCAGAGGCCGCTTACAGTACTGAAGAAGACAGTGCATGCTTCTATGACTTGACCAAACAGACCCTTGCCTGCAGCGGGTCCACAGGGTCCAGCGGGCGGCGCAAGATGGCGCGGGCGATGTGCTCCACGGCGGCGCCGACCAGGATGCCCACAATCGACATGCCCTGCACAGCAGGACGACAACGAGCTTGGGGTTGAAAGGACTAAGGACAGGTTCAGCGCAGGCACCCTAGCCCCAGCGTTCAGCGCTTGCACACGCCAGATGCCGTGTTGCACACGTGCTCCTCCGCTGTTGGCAGGCCCGTGCATGCATGGCAGGCCATTGACGGGGAAGGCGCACCAGGGCGATCACGAAGGGCGGCCAGTCGTACTCGATCGTGAACACGCGCTTGAGCACCTGCAGATTGTACACCGCAGGCTGTCAGGACCGCAGCCCATCACAGCCCATCACGATGCCTCTAGTCACCCTGCGCTGAGCAATCCGTGCACAACATCGAGGGACGGGGCCCTGTCGCCCAAACAGGGCTGCTCTCACAGACGAAAGGGGATTCTTCTGCCAATGCCTGCCATGGCCTCACCTGGCTGTACGTCTCCTCAGGCTTCTGCGCGATGGCGGACCACCAGAACACGGAGACGAGGCCCTGCAGGCAGCCCGACAGCATCGAGAAGGGTGTGACCAGCCTGCGAGCACCAGGCGAGGACGTCAGAAGGAGCGGTGCAGGTGTCATGCGCGACCCGGCGATAGACTCCAGACGGCCAGAAATGCCACACATGCATGCCAGCGTGAAGCGTGGCCCAAGCGAAGCCTCATGGGGCCAGACTGGTGAGCCTGTAGCCACCACAGCGAGACTCTGGCAATCTTTTCAGAAGAGGCACCTGTATGCCAGCCGGTGGCGGATGAGGCCTGCCAGCACCGGCAGCGTGCTGGTGGTGGTCACCAGGTTGGCCACCAGGAACAGCTGGATGATGTTGTAGCTCTGTGCAGGCAGCAGTATTCTTGAGCAGCTCAAGCTCGTGATGACCAACAGGGTGATGAAACCTCCGTCGCACTGTCGACAGTGGATGTGCGCCACGGGCAGCGCGGGGGAGCTGCACTGCAGGACGCCCGACACAGGGCTGCCGAGCACGTTTTCGATTGGTGGAGGTGCGTTGCACTTTTCACAGGTACACTTGAACGCACAGGTGCTCCAGCCAGCCCACACCTTCAGGCTGACGATCATCGGCGGCACAGTCAGCAGCAGCACCAGCAGGCGCACGACCAGCAGCGGCGAGTGCTTCAGGTACACGCCGCTGATGTTGTCGACAATGGCATTCTGCAGGCTGTCGATGGCAGATGTGCTCATGGTGACCGACAGGATGGAGACCACCAGGGTGATGCCGATGTGCCTGCGCAAACGGAAAGCACGCACAGGGTTCAGCGTCGCAGGGTGCAGCATTGCCGAGCTTGGCACTTGTCATTCCAGATTCAGCCTTCCCAGTCCCAGACCCATGCTGTTTGCCCAATTGAGATACACCTTCGATTGTAGGAACACTGAAGGACAAAGATGCGTGGGCAGTGGAACAGCGTCACAATGCAGAAGAATCACAGAGCCAAGTGCACAGAAGTAACCCAGCGACCCAACAGGAACGTACCGACCGCCATTCACATTGTCCAATAGACTGAAGAGGATGGTGTTGCCGTAGTCGTCAGGGCCAGAGGGCACAAACAGTCCAGACCAGGCGGCCAGGATGCCGCCGAAGCCGAACAGGAACACACAGATGGTGATGGCCGCAAAGCCGAGGCCGCCGCCAATGTGCAGGTTCCTGCAGCGGGCATCAGGAAGAGTTGTCTGCCAAGATGCGTGATCGTGTTGCAGACACTTGCGGCCCACTTGCCGACACTGACAGACGCTTCGAAGACGCCTCAATGACACGAAGCAGAGGGGCAAGCTCGCTGAAGCGGACCTTGAAGTGACACGAAACGGACAGTGGCAGAACTGCTGTGCCAGCTGCGCTCAGACCAAAGTGCCATCCAGCGCATCGAAACTACCCACCACCCCCGACAAAGTGTGCTCCACGGACCACTCACCGCTTAGTGGAGGTTGCCCAGCAGCGCTGCCACATGGCCTCCGAGAAGACCGTGGACGATGCAAGCGAGATGGGCAGGACAGCAATGGAGGCGTAGCCGGTGTATGTGGCTCGCAGGTAGTCCGGCATTGGCTTCGGCAGCGGCGCCTTGAACGTCACCGCCACGAAGATGACCAGCACAATCAGCATGCAGATGGCGGCGGCTGCCTGGATCTACGGGTCGCAAGACAGCGCGTGCTGGTCAGCAGAGCCGAGGCCGCATTCGGCTTCGTTTGCATGCACCCTCTACATACTTGCTTGCACATTCAGCACATGCAGGCTTGACGCTTGCGTGTTGGCCGGGTTCTGTCGAGCCCAGACTCCTCAGAGTCATCGAAGGAGGAACTAATGCATGACAAGCGTGCCTGGTCCGTCACGATCGACACGTACAGGCCGCCGTACGCGGTGTAAATAGCGCTGATAATGCCAATGATGACCACGATGGGCCACCGGACCGTGCCAATCACAATCTCAAACAGGTCGCCGACTGCCGTGAACTCTGCCGTCAGAGCGACGCCCACTGCGGGTTTGCGGTTGCACGAGTCAGTAGTGTCCGAATGATCCTTCAGTACCATGGGCATCTGGAGTGACAGGCAGCGCGGCAGCGATGATGCTAAACAGATGCATTCGCATGCAATCATGCAGCGAGCTGCCGATGGGCGACGTACTGTTGAAGAGCTGCAGCAAGCAAACGGCACCGAGTCAGTTGATTGATATGCCCTCCAGACGGCATGGGCCGCGATGTACAGCCGCAGCTTGCGTGTAATAGGGGAGAGGACCGAAAGATCATGAAGGATGACAGTGATATCGCACAACACCTGCAGCGATAGACGGCTGCAATGATAGACTTTGCAACAACGCACCATGAGCAGCGAGATGTAAACCTGCACCACCGGCCCAAATCGCCGCTTCACAAAGTCTGTGAACGACAGGACGTTGGGCACCAGCTTGTGCACAAAACCGCCGAGGAAGGCGATCATGAGCACCGGGAACCCTGCGAGTAAACACTCTCGTTTTGATCACCCACCCTCATGCATCCCAGCTGATGCAGTTCCTGCCGCTGCATATGCACAGCGCAACAGATGGTAACTGCCCAAATTAGACAAAACAAGGCATCGTTACAAATAAGATCAAAATCCTCACCTGACGACACGGCGTACACGGCCAGGCCGAGGGTGCCAGCATAGTAGCCATAGCTAGGCGGGCTGAACAGCGTCCATGAGCCCATGGCTGCCGCAAAGAACGACCAGCCGATGCGGAACCAGCCCTGCCATGCGAATGCACGAATGTGGGTGGACCATTGGGATGTTGGGACATCAGGAGACCCACGAAGGTCTGCATCAGGTTTGATGGGCACGGGCTCATTCCAGATGAAGCCATGCGCACCACTGAGCGGCGCGCCGTCAGGAAAAACTCTGTTGTGTCCTTCTTCTGGTTGCGCCGCTGGCGGACGAACATGAAGACGCAGGCGAACACGCCAAACAACAGCACCACCGCCGAGCATACTGGGTACGTCACCGCTACGACCTTGGCCACCATTTTTCAGGCGGCGGCGGCGGCAATGGCCACGCTGGCTGTCAGGAGGCAGCAACGGCCGGGCAGCTGTCCGCCTCCGCCACAGTGAACAACCGCCTCAGCAATCCTGCGCCAGCAGACATGGCACCTTGACAGAGGATAAGGACAGCAGGCAGGGGGCCAGGGCTAGGATCAAAGCGGGTGCCCCAAGGGGGCAAGTTGGACAGGGCCCCTCTTGTTTCATTTCTTTGATGCATGCACAGATGACGATGACCGCATGTGCAAACCCTGAGGTGCCAGCCGTCACCCCTCAGCATGCACAGTACACTTCAAGGCCCACAGCACGTTGCTCTGCTGGGCAAACCCCGGTCCGGCATGTTGGAGGCGCAGCACACCGTGTAACAGGGCTAGTCAGATGCAAAGGCGCGCCACGACAGGGTGAACGTCCCACCTGCACCTCTGCTGTCTATAGCGGGCTGGCGGGACGCAGCACGGGCGGTGCAACCACGGTAGTCAGGCGCTTCGGGCAGCTTTTGACAGAGAATATTCAATTATGGCTTGATGGGTTCGAGCCCAATTTCCATTTTGCCAGTTACTGAGGAGAGGAGCTCGTGCTGTACGGCGCTGAGATTTCGACAAAATTCAAGGGGACGAAGGGGGGCCGGAGGGGGGGGGAGAAGGCAGGAGAACTCAGATTTACCTACAGCACTAAGCCACTAACGTCCCTCATCATGCTTGCTGGGGCCTTGAGGACGGCGCCTCATTCGTTCGCTCAATCATTTAAGAGCCAGCCGTCTGCCAGCTTCTGAAGGGTGGACTGCGGCCAGGGAAGACCCCGAGCATGCACTGCTGGGATCGCCATATGCGCCGCTGAACGCCGAACCGCAGATGATTCAGCAGGGTGCTGACTGCCAACTCAGCGCCTGTGAATGCAGTCAGGGCAGCTGTTGGACCGAACAGAATGCTGAAACAGCGTCAGCATGATGTGCACGGTATGTCGCATGCAGTCAGTGATGCTCTGGATGCACGCCGCACCTGGACGCATATGAGCCTTTGTATGGAGCGCTGCAACGACACCGGCAGCTCCTGCAACGACCGGCTGCAGCACGGAACGAAAAAATCGTGTGGCACATCTCGAAGAGGGCTGCTGCAGCAACGATCATCCATGCATGCAAGGAGTGACGCTTGAGTCGGAAATGCATCAGCATTCATGCAAGTTGTACAGACAGTACACCAGGGAGGCGGCATGAGGCACACCCGGTGAGGTGCAGCTGGGACGAGTCCACGTCGCCGTGGCCCTTGGCAAAGGCAGAACCTCAGTTGCACTTCTCATGCGCTGCTTCCTCCGTGCCCACAGCGGCGGGAGGCAGGTCGCCCTCTGCCGTCGCCACCGCTGAGCACTGTGCAGAGCGCCTTGCTCTGAAGAGCGGCTCGATCGGGGTCCATTGGTCCTGCAGCAGGCATTTACAGTCGGGTTGAGCTGTTACCATTGGCGTTCGCACACGTTGTGCAGTCACACATGCAAGGCATGACATGACCCCTGACGAGCCTCAGCGCCGCATCGTGCAGCAAGATTTGGCAAGTTGACCTTCAGGTGGCTAAAGAATTCCCGAGCCACTGCCAGCCAGCCCCAGATGCGCAGTCGCACGGCCGCAATAAAGGCGTGCCACCGCCGCTTCGTCCGCCTCGTGAGCGTCAGCCTGTGCCGCGCCAGGCTTGAGCACACCTGCAGCGGACAGGGATGTCAACTTCTCGATCCCTGCAAACCGTGCAGTGCATTTGATCACGGAGCATGGGGGTTGCGACGCCGCCTTCGTCGAGGGAGCGTCTCGAGGGCATCATTCGCATGCAACTTCTTCACTTGGCAGCAGCGATTCAATCGCTGTGTGGCACACCTGTGCGATGAACCTGAAGGTGGTCTGGCAGCCCTTAGCGCACTTGACGCCGGACACACGGAGCACGTCCATGGGCAGCACCACATACCACCACGACACCTTCAAATAGACACGGAGGTCGCTGAACATGCTGCATCGGAGTAATATAATGTGTGGCTGGAGCTCCTCGCAAAAGCGCGGCAAAAATGGAAGAGGCGATGGCTACTGGCCGTCAGCAGTGGCATCCGCTCGCCGAAGAAACTTCTGCCTGATACGACGTCATGGCCGGCCATTGTCCTTGCCTGGGAGGTTGCTTGCTGGCCGGCTGACGCCAGCTGCTGCGACGCGCGGGCTGCCCCGAAGACCGCGCCGCCGACAGACTTGAGCGAACCCGCCGCCAGCAAGGCAGCCTGTGAGAACCACAGCAACTCTGGATGGTCTCTGGAGCTGCGTGATAAGCCTTCCAGATATCGGGACCATGGAGCTCCTGTCAGGCAGCACGATCAATCATGTCTAGTCACGAACACGACAATAGACGTCATAGATTAGCGGCTCTGCTGCCACAGCATGCCCGGTGATGCATCACGTGCCTGCGCGGCAGAGCCCCATGCTAGCTTGAGCGGCAGCAGGAAGCCACTGAGCATGCCGCCAAGGAGCTGCGCCAGCGCCACCAGCGGCGACAGCAGCAGCGCAAAGGAGCCTAGCAGCTGGGAGCCCAGGAAGGCGGCCACCTCCCTGACGGCATCAAGCGGCGGTCCTGCATGCACAGCTGAGCCTCTCGGGAGGCAGTGGTGGTCCAGGAGCACGCTCAGCGTTCATCTGATTCTACAGCGATGCCATTGTGGACTAAGAGCGATGAGGGACACCATACGTGTAGCAGGGACAGGCAGTGGAGAAGGCGCACCCAGGATGTCGATTGCTGGCTGCGCAAGGCCCCGCATGTACCGGGCCATGCCGAGGCCCCACTGCAGCAGCTGCATCGCATACATGGAGTTGCCTGCGAGGTGGCAGGATGTACGGTCAGTGCACAGGGCACACTGGATCAGGAGGCCGCAGATGATGCCGAATCATGCACTTGAGAATGGCTGAAAAATTTCAGGCACAAACCCACCAAAAATGTAGGTCAGCAGGATGGAGAGCCGCAGTTTCACGTGCTCATCCAGCCAGCCCTGGATAGCCGACAAATGCAGCCCGGCGAATGCCCGTCGCAGCACCTGCGGCACGACCGGGCTCAGCCTGGACAGCAGAGACTGAAGCAGCACAGCAGACTCCTGTGCAGTGATCCTGCGGAATGACAGTGCTCACTCAAAACGTGGTGATTTTACAAGCAGCTTTGGACGTTGGTATCAGTGGGCATCTATGTCACCTCGTCCAAGTACGGCGTGTGTTTGTACAGGTCGTAGAAGCCAGTGGAGAGCGAGAACACGCTGATCAGCACGAACAGGACCCAGGTGAGGGTGCGCAGCCAGGGCCGGTAGAACAAGCCAAACTGCGGCAGGAAGATCGCCCATACCTGCACCGCAACGGCCCATGCTTGGCATGCAGGAGCGGACTCAGGGCTACAGACGAGCCCGCACCAAAAGCTTCAACTACATCGAGACCTTGAACGAATGCTGGTGCTATGACGACCGCTCTCATGGCTCCCAAGGTATCTCAAAATCTTTCTGCAGATCGGCACCTGCAGTCCCGTCTCGTACAATCGCAGCAGGCGCTCATCGCCCTCGATCACCGGCCGCAGCAGGCTGTGCACGCGCTGGTCTGCAAAACTGAAGCTGATGGTACGGTAGGGGTACGACTGAGACTGAATCTGCACAGCAAGGATTTGAACACACTTTGCCACCGCGCCTGTGGAAGCATGGAGCTCTGATGGTGAGGCGGCGCAAGCGGCGTGCAGGAGCCTGTGATCCATCAACCAACGAGCTGTGTGGCTCTGCCAAACGCAAATTGATGGCTCGATTGCATGGGTGCGAAAGCGCACCGTCCAGTGCGCCGGCATGGGCCAGGAGCCACTGCTGAGCTTGCGACCCGCGAGGCCGGCGCCTGGCGGCGGCTGACAGACCTTGCTGGGCGAGGCTGCCAGGTCGCTCGCTGTGTAGCTGAGCCGCCTCAGCACGCTCCCTGTACGTCCATTACAACATTTAAATGTATGGGTATCCGCTAGCAGCCTGCAGGTCGCAGGGTTGATGGGCGCCAACTGGGGAAGTATCAGGACACTCATGGTGAGTTTCGTCCCTCTGCGGAACACATGCCCGACATACCTGTGGGAGGCTGCCACTCAACAGGAGGGACAGGTATGGGCGCGCTGCCTGAGGACAGCCACTCCTGCTGCGAGCTGCTGGCCGCCGGCTCATGCGGCGCTGATGCTACTGCGGCTGCTGCTGCTGGCTCCGGCTGTGAGCTGTTGTCTTTTTTGGGGTGTAGCTGCGGCAGCGGGTTTGGTGCGGAACCCGCGTGTAACCCCAGGTTATCGTTTCCCAGGGCCGCCGATATGCCACCGCTGCCGCGACCCTCCGTGCTGTCATCTGGCGCCAGCACCGAATCTTGCCTTGTCGTGGCCGGCGAAGCCATGATGAACGACGCCAGCTCGTAGAAGTCGCGAGCATCGCCCACCTGATACAGAAAGCAGCGGCGTCACACCCACGTAGTGTTGTTGAACCCATGCAAGCCGGTTTTGTGCTGCGGTCATGCTGCAGTATGCTATAGTTCGCTGCAGGCGGGGGTAATCGCGATGAGCTGCTGTTCCTTGCATGCACCATCGACGGCGACGCACCGAGCGGAAGATGCGTTTGATGACGGATCGCGCCTCCAGCACGACCCGGCCGTCATGCACCAGCGGCCGGCTCCAGTCGATGCCGACCACCGAGTCCAGGTGCGCCTCAAAGGCTACGATGAGCTTTTGCCCGTTCCACTGCAGAATTTTTTTGGAAAAATGATGGATAAATTATTATTCCTCACTTCATGCGTTCCACTGCAGTGAATGATGGATGAATGGATCATCTTTCCTCACCTCACGCGGCTGCTGCGGGTTGAATGGGCTGCTGGTGCGCACGCGCCGCTGCAGGTCGCGCCCTACCCCCCGCAGCATGCCCCTGCTCTGCAAGGTGCACAACACGGCAAGACCCGAACGGATCAGACGTCGCGCGAGCAATCAATGCCTGATGTCAGCACGCAAATGCGATTCACTGGGCAGCTCCATTCCATCTGATGCGGCCTTGTGCGTGCTGCGCACCTCGGTCGTGGGCGAGGTGGACCGATCCACCAGGAACACCAGCTTCTGCGACTCCGGTAGCGACAAGAGCGTGATGGGTCTTGTGGGCTTCTTCCGGACGCGCCACATGCTGCGTTTGCGACGAATACATATTCAGTAGGCAGGCAGAGGGTCGGTCGGCTCACAACGGTGACTTGTTCCTGGCGATGGCAACACATCCGTACCCAATGGTGAACGACGTAAGGTCCGCCTCTTGAGGCACCTCGTCCTTGTGAAGAGCTGCCTCCGTCATAGTAGTCGGGCGTTCAGCATTATAGGAAGACGGAGTTTCGGAACATGCGTTACGTCACTTTGCTTCAGGTCGAGACAGGCAATCCATCATACGACCGCCGAGCTTTGACATCGGGAAAGCAGTGCACAGATGGATCAAACACAGAGAGGTGTCAGGAAGACAGGCACTCTTGCAGTACAGGGACCTCGTTGGTGCAGATTCTAAGCCTGTTTCGGCCCCTCTTCAAGATCCCGGCAACAGCCCCGGCTGAAGTCGTCGGCCCGCCCGCTCGTCGCAGCGTCCATTGCATTTAAAATTGTCTTTGGAGGCGATTCATCGCCAGCAGGGGCCCCAAGAAACCGGCGGAATGCAGCCGCAGCAAGGAGCGCTGACTCGCGCACAGCCTGCCGGCTCGCTGCAGCTCGCTCACAGGGCGCCGAGTCGGTGCCTTAGCCACAGGCTACCCGCATTGGCGCCGTGCTGTGGGGAAACGCGTGAGCAGCCGGAACGCATTCAGAGGTGAGTCAGCTTCCGGAGCAACCCTGCACATAATCAGACCGGGTCCGCACTTTCGAACACGATCGTGCCTTTAATGCCCGCTGATCGACGTGGCTTGATCCTTTGGTAACGTGTGAGCGGGTTCCCGCGATCACAACACAGCAAACGACTAGGGATAAGGCATGCGGATGGTTACTTCAGATCACTGAGGGCCTGCGCCCTTGGGCGGGGTCGTGTCGAAGACCTCTTTTGAATCTGCTCAACGTGGCATCTGACAGGGGCCAAGGGGTGGCGCTACCCGATCGGCGGCTGTTTGCCGGCAGCATGCAGCAGCCGCGGCGGCGAGAGCCACTGGCATTGCCGCCAAAGGCAGCCACAACCAGCCTGGACGGTTACGGCTTCCAGGACGCGCCCGTATCGCTGCAGCCGGTGTTCACGGCCGCCCTGGTCGCCAGCTTGGGCGCCTTTTGCTTTGGTTTCCACCTGGCGGTGCTAAATGGGCCGCTGGCAGCCATCGCGGCGGAGTTGGGCTTCGCGGGCCAACCCGTCCTCGAGGGCCTGGTAAGTCCTGCATGAGGGGTTCACGCCCTGCCCTTTTTACAATGGTGCGTAGGGCGGCTTACAGGAGTTTCATGGCAAACTTTTCCATTCTAGTGATGAAGCTGGCACGCATCCAGCAGCAGACAAGGATGCAGCAGGTTGGGTAATCTGTCGTGCACCGTGATCACTGTGCAAGCTTGGTGCATGATCCTGCCGCAGGTGATCAGCACATGCTTGGCGGGCGCCGCGCTTGGCAGCCTAACGGGCGCAGGCCTCGCGCAGAAGTTTGGGCGCAAGGGCACGCTGCTTTTGGTAGGGTTCCTGCTGTGATTGACAGCAACTCGAGTCGTCATCCACCTCCTCAATGCATGCCTGTCTTGCAGTTTAAGGAGAGATGGGTGTTGCTGCAGTTTCTTTCGGCCTCGCAGTCGCAACTCGTCACGATGCGCAGGATGTGATCCCGCTGTTCATGGGTGCCTTCCTGTGCGCGACCGCCAACTCTCTGAAGTGGATCATCGCGGGCCGCGTCACTATCGGCATCGGCATCGGCCTCGCCTCCGGCCTCGTGCCGCTGTTCATCTCAGAGGCAAGGTTTCTGCACAGCAGTGCTCGTGGTGTCCTGCCGCATGTGGTGCTCCAAGTCCCGTTTGATCGGGTCAATGCACAGACATTGCACAGACAGGACCGCTGCCACGGCCACAGCGCCCAAACTTGCATGCGTCGCCGCCACTGCAGATTTCGCCGCCGGAGGTGCGGGGCATGCTGGGCAGCCTGAACCAGCTTACCATCTGCATCGGCATCCTGGGGGCGCTGCTGGTCAATGTGGTGCTGCCGCCAACCGCGTGGCGCACCATGTTCTGGCTGGCCACCCTCCCCGCTGCCATGCTCGCCTTCGGTGAGTGCTGCACGACCGCCCCTGCTGGAAGCCCACCAAGGGGTTTGCTCTCGCACGCTTGCCGACGCCGCTCTGGCGTCGTGCGTTTGCATGGCAGACCCACCCGCCACTGGGAATGTCCGATGCATGCACAGTCCAGCGGCGGTGCCTTTGACAGCACCCTGGCGCGCATGCAGGGCTGCTGTTCGTGCCGGAGAGCCCGCGGTGGCTGTTCGCGAACGATAAGAACGCTGAGGCGCAGAATGCGGCGGTGCGCCTTTGGGGACCGGCCGGCCCAGCGCTGCTCAGCGAGGGTGCGCCCGCGTGGCCGCCAGGAGCACGACTGGCCCAGATGCACCACTGCAGTGCCTTCGAGTGAAGCAATCAAAACACATGGCAGCACCGTGCTGGGCAGTGTGATACATGCAGAACGCGGCTGCTGAGACTGCAGGTGCACTCTCAGGCTCGGATCGCAGACGCCTCGTCAGGAGGTCCTCTTACGCAGCCAACACTGATGCACAGGCCGGGCGAGCGCGCCAGGCGGGTCGGCGGCGGCGAAGAAGCCGGGCCTCTTCAAGATGCTGACCACCAAGTCGGTGGTCATCAGCATGCTCATCTTCGTGTTCCAGCAGTTTGCCGGCATCAACGCCATCATCTACTTCTCCTCCTCCGTGTTTGCCCAGGTCTGCACTCATCAGTGCTGCGAATCTTGACCGGCATTGCTGTGCTGCTCTGCATCCTCTGCATCTTGGCGCTGTCCACAGAGCTACAGAAGCTGCTGTGTCTTGAGCCGAAACCTCAAGACAGGCCATCGAAGGCATCTGGACACCCTGTTCGAGTGCGCCTCGTTTGTGTCACCCATCCACCCGCCAGCAATGCGCTGGAATCTGACAGCGGCCAGTGACATGCTCGCAAACCTCTCGCGCCCGTAGGCGGGCATCGAGTCGCAGGCGCTGGCGAGCGCAGGCGTGGGCGCCGTCAACGTGCTGGGCACGCTGGTAGCGGGCGCCCTCGTCGACCGCGCCGGCCGCAAGCAGCTGCTCATCGTCAGCTTTCTGGGCCAGGCCGCCGCCATGCTGTGCATGTCTGCCGGACTTGCGCTGCCGCAGCTCGCGGTGCGCACCCGCCTGTCATTGTTCGAAAACGTGCCGGCGTTGATGGGGCACCTCCGTCGTGATGGCCTGCATGAAACTGCTCTCACGAGCTGCCGTTTGGGCGGACATCACATTGGCGTGTCAGCCTCCAGCACAGCAGTGCACACTGATGCTGGCATGCTGAGAGAAATCTCAGGGGAAGTTCCCTCTCCTGTGGTGCAGTCCATCAGTGGCACCATCGCGCTCGTGGGCACGCTTGCATACGTGCTGAGCTTTGCGGTGGGTGTGGGCCCGGTGCCGGGCATCCTGGTCAGCGAGATCAATGCCGCCGCCATCCGAGGTGAGGCACAGCCACAGCCTGTGGCATGAGCATGCGCTCCAGCAGCAAAGGCCGCCTGTGGCTCGAGCTCTGCGGCACACAAAACAGGAGCTCTGAAGCTGCGGGGTAACACTCGTGACACTCGGTGCCTGCGTGTACACCTGCCCTGCTGCCTTCCGAGCACGACTGACTCTACGGCGCAGGCTCGGCAATGGCCTTTGCCATGGTGACACACTGGGTGTGCAACTTTGCCATCGGGCAGCTGTTCCTGCCAGCGGTCGCTAAGTTCGGCGTGTCCACAGTATACCTGGGCTTTGCCACCGTCTGCGTGGTGGCCTCTATCTTCGTGCAGGTGCCCTTTTGCCCCCCCCTCCCCACCCGCGTCTCCTGACCAATTGCTGTGGTGCAGATCATTGCCAGCTTGCCTTGGCATGGTGCATGCAAAACACTGCAGTCCTGCATCCCAGGATGCAAGGCGCATACCCAGTCCAAAGAATCTGTGGCACAGCAAGATGACGCTTGTGCTCACGCAGGCCGCTGTGCTGGAGACGAAGGGCCGAACTCTGGAGGAGATTGAGCGCGCAATGGCATGATGGCGGTCATGAATTAGGGAATCAGCAGGGCTTTGGGCGTGATCCCGGCCATGCTCGCCACAGTGGAGGCTTCACTTGAGTGCGCTCTCTGGGAGGCTGTTGCCAAACGGTAGACAGGCCCTGCGACTGTTTGCTGTCCCTGCCACCTGGGATCAGGCTTCTGCGCGCGAGCTGCGTCGCTGGACGACGATTGTGGCGTGAGCGCTCATAGCAGTGGCTGCAATGTGAGGCCAGCAGCTGCTTGCAGGAGGCTGCTTGAATCGACCTCGCTGCAAGGCCTCACAAAACTGAAAGCGCCGCCAGGGCAAGTGTTGTTCTGGCAAAAGTGGTGATTCCGGGACTTGCACGGTGTGATTTTTGTACCTAGGTAGGAAATGCCGCAGCGGCCGCCTTGACAGCACAGCGTGAAAGCACAATGAGGGAGCTGCAGATCGCTGGTCGCATGTGCCAGGGGCCATGCTGTGGCCCATAAGGAGACCTGATGCTCGGATGCAATTGCACAGACCGCTGGTTCGGCCCACCTAGAGACTGAAACCCAAGAAGGTACGTGTGAGGAGGGTGACTTAAACTTGCCATCCCCATCCTGTCTGGGTGGTGAACATAGCAGGACAACCGGCAAACGAAACACTATACATCTGCTGGCTGTGCGGGCAACGTCGGCGTCTCCTTGCAGCAGTTCTTTCTCAGCACTTCTCCTCCTGGAGAGCGTACCTGCATATGAGAAGCAACACTATGAACGACACTTTGAAACGCCTGAAACCCAGGTGGACGATGGTGCATTTGAGAACACTCTTCAACGACGGCGAACACTATGCACAGTCGGAACCGGCTGAGAAGAGACCAGCAGTCTCGTTCAGCGAGAGTTCTCAAAGAGGCAACTGCAAGATATGATGCGTACTGGTCTGTGTTTGGCCAGCCAGTTCTAGCATTTTTCCTCGATCATCCCGTATCTGGGAAGCAGAGGTGTAAAAGCCCATTTTGTGGGCGGCAAACAGCATTGTTTGATGCAGAGGGCATACACGTCACTTCAGGTCGCGATGACGACGACAGTTGGACGAACCACTTACTTGGGGTACAGGAAGGTTGGCGAGCTGGAGCCCTCCTTGTAGTAGGCGTACACCATTGTCGACTCTGGGTCCATGGACTCGCTGGTGAAGCTGTGGCAATGGCACACAGAACACATGACATTCGAGGGCGCGACGGGCAGCAGAGCCACACAATCCTCAGCACGCACAACTGCACGTGAGAAGACAGTCACACAAGCTCACTGCTGCTGCGGGCAGAGGACAGTCAGTCCTGGAGACACAAGGGAGCGCACAATTGAAGTTCCTTGATGATGCCGATCAGGAACTTGAGCGCAGGCTGCGATTTGGTCTTGAACTCTGCCTGCTGGTCCTCCGGCAGCTTCTCCAGCACCTTGCCCAGCCATGGCTGCATAAATGTGGACTTCGTTGGACGCATGAACCTTGGCGGGGCGGCTGAAGCACATGGGCGCGGCCAGCACGAACAACCTTTCAAGCTTCAAGAGAGCTGCCCAGGTGGAATGCGCACCTTCACGTAGCCCATGAAGTCCTTCTTGCTGTAAGAAGGGCCCTCCTGCAATCGTGCAATACGAGGCGGTCGAGTGCGAGTCGTGAGGGCGGCTCAGTACGGCAACGTCTGCAAAGGGGATCCTGGCGGCAGAGCGAGCATGCGCCCCGCCTCTTGATGTTTCCGGCAGTTCACGGCAACGTGCCTGCAGCCTGAAGGCGTCGATGATGTCGACAACCTTCTGGCTGGTGGACTCCACACCCTCGTCATCTCCACCCTCTGCCGACGGATTCGCGCCGATGTCCACATCCACATCTCCCTTCTCTACCCACTGTGTGCAGTTCACCAGACGATCGATCATGCAGCAGCAGCAGCGGCAGCAGCAGCGGCGGCAGCAGCAGCAAGGCGTCGCGGGTCCGCTGGTGCAACATGCTCGCAGCAACGCGGCACAATTTGCAGAGCAGCTGCACCCACCTTGCCCTCGACCTGCAGGCATTGAACCCGAATCGTCAGCCTGCGAAAGGCTCACTCAGGCGAAACACCTGCCCACTAGGCTGCTTCAGCGGGAACGTGGGGACGGGCATCGATGGGCAGCGGCACCTCATAGAAGAAGCCGTCCTGGACCTCGCTGATGTCGTACGAGTCTGACAGCAGCTCGTCGCCTGCAGCCAAGAACACTCGACGGGTCTTTGCGTGCGCAAACAGTAGCCTGACCAACTCCTGAGGGCTTGGTGAATGGGTCTGCCAAGCTTCACGGCGGTAGCCGAGCACCGCCGCCGCACAATGTGAGCATAGTGCTCAGCAATGCATGGCCCTCAGGCTGCTCCTGCAGCAGCGTCACTGATGTGCTGCCTCCCAGCACCGACGTAATGCAGCAATGCTTCGACAAGGCGATGATGCGGAAGAGTGCAATCCAGACAGCAGATTGCCACTGCAACATGAATAACAGCATCACGTAGCTGTCAGGCGGTCCTTGAATATGAGCATGTTGGCCTCTTCTGTGGTGGCTTCAGCACGGGCTCCTCTTGCAGGCAATTGCGTTTGATGCGACGCGCAGTGCCGGCGCACAGAACAAATGCGTCGTGCGAACTTGATGGCTGCGAGCCAAAACCCTGACAGAGCAGTATGTATGCGGGCAGGCTCAACGGACGCAGGCGAAGATGATAGTGGCGCATCTATTCCCTCGTGCTATAGCATTGTCGGGAGGACCTAGCTGTCGACCAGGTTGCCAGCCGGGACACTGGCGCAGGGCAACGCGCTTGACCAGACTGGGATTTGGCAGCTCTTGAAGGTCATTTTGGCCTGACACAGGACGCTTACCAAGCCTTGGACAGCAATACCACACTTTCAGTGGATTAGGACTCTCTTGTATGACAAAGGGATACGGCCTTCTAGTGAAATGATGATGCTGCAGCAGTAGCGCAGGCCGGCCGAGGCCCTAAAGCCCTGCGTAGGTTGCGACGGCCATGGCAGGCGCAGGCAAGCCTGGCTTCTGGGGAGCCATGTTTGGCCAGGTTAGCGCCGGTGCAGAGGGCGACAGGTTCACGCTCGATGAGCTGCGGCGCCTGCACTCCGTCCTAGCGGAGGAAAAGACCGTCACAGGTGCAATTTACTGTCATCCCTGACGGCTGACCGCTCTGGCGTGCCACCGCTGAAAATGCAGTCGCAGAGTTTGCGAATGTGGCGCTGCACATGCAACCCTCCCCACTTCCAGCTGGGCAGATGCATTCGGCACTCCGCCGGGTCTGACAAGTGATGCGCCATCCGCAGACGGCAATAGGCAGCTGGTGGTGGAGACGATGCGGTCGCTGGCGGAGCTCATGATCTGGGGCGACCAACATGACGCCCGCTTCTTCGACTTCTTCGCGGAGAAGCACCTGCTGAGCTACTTCAATCGCATCTTGCGTCAGCCCGCCAATCGGCGCGGCGAGGTTCCCCAGCAGGCGAGCAGACCTGTCGAAGCAGCACACACAGCCATGCGCCGGGGCTTCTGGTCCGCTTTGGCCTGGTCCGGGCTGGTCTGGGCTCAGCTGCCTTGGGTGCACGACCATGGTCGCTCATCGCAGGACATGCTGCTGTCGAGCAGGTGCTGCAGACGCTGTCGATCCTCATCCAAAACATCAGGAGCGAGACGGCCATCTTTTACCTGTTTTCCAACAACTACATCAACGAGCTCATCACCACGAAGCTGGTGCGCTTGCAAGTCGACCGTGCACCTGAGATCGTGGTCGAGGCGATTCTCCAGCCGTTCCAATCCTCCTGTTCGCCCAATTGTGCAACAAGGATCTCGGCGTGCCGTTCGATTCCATAGCGTAACCTTGCTGCAGGACTTTGACGACGACGAGGTCATCGGCTACTACATCAACCTGTTGAAGGCCATCAGCCTGAAGTTTACGAGCACAACGGTTCAGTTCTTCTTCGACACGAACGACACGGACCAGGCGGACACCTTCCCACTGTACTCGGAGAGCGTCAAGTTTATCCGCCACCGCGACGGCATGGTCCGCTCCTGCCTTGCACGCTGCCCAGTCCCACCTGCGCCATCCCTCTTGCAGCGCCTGCCGCCACCCTCCAGGCGCCTCTGTTGTCGGCGGTCGCAATGCGCGGCACGCGGTTGAGCCAGCTGGGGGCTGCCAGGCGAGGTTTCAGTGCGTCATGTCCTGTGGGAAACGCAGGTGCGGTCGGCGGTGCGGGCGCTGACGCTGAACGTGTACAGCATCGAGGACCCGAAGGTGCAGTCGTTCGTGTGCTCGCGGCCGGCAGCGAACTACTTCCAGGAGCTGGCTGTCTCGCTGGTGGACCAATGCCAGGTACGCTGCCAGGCCACATCATGTTGATGTACGAGAATAATTTCATGTACGAGAACAATAAACTCCGAAGGACTAAATCTCTGTGCCGCCGTTCATGTGCCTCCCTGCTGTGTCCCTGCTGCAATCGCTCAGTGTTCGTGGTTGTTTGATTTGCTGTCGCTGCCGCTGCCGCTGCCGCTGCCGATGACCTGCCATACCTCGATGCTTTGAAGCGAAAAGACAGTTCATGGCTCACCAGAGGTTGAAGGGGTCTTCAAGGTCAAAGAGGACGGAAGGGAAAGCACGTGTATCAGCGAAAGCAAGGACAGTCTCGCTGCCGCGCACCTGCAGCGGCTGGACCGGGCGCTGGCGGATGTGCAGGAGGGGCGCACCGTGGCGGAGCACCCCGTGGAGGCAGCGCTAGCTGAGGTGGAGGACCTTCTGTCCTACTGCAACGACATCCTGGCCACAGGCGCGCACTCGGCGGTGGTGGTGTGCGCGTCCCTGTCGAAGCTGGGTGCAGAGGGCAGGGGTCGGGGCAGCGTGACAGGCCAGCAGGGGTGCTGGTGTGCAGGGCTCCGAAAGGTTGCCAGGGAGGATCTTTTGCTGCGGGTTGTCGACACTCATTCAGACGCAGGCCTGGAGTGCCTGCTCGCGAGAGGGGCAATCTCGCAGCGTGGGCTGCCCTGAGCCAAGTGCTGTGCTGTCCGCCGCAGGCGTGCAGCGGCTGGTGCGCATTGTGCTGGAGGCGCTGTGGTCGAAGTTCGTGGGCCCGGTGCTGCTGTGGCCGCTGCTCAACCACCGGGGCTGGATGCCCGTGTGGGCGGCCTCCGGCAAGGGCAGCCTCCGCCGCCCCTCGGCGGCAGCCGTCCCCGCAGCCGCCTCGGCGGCGCCCGCCGCCCCGCGGCCGCCGACGCCCAAGGGCGCACAGTCCGCCAGCACGCCGCTGCCCTCAGGTCGGTCCGCGACGCCTCGCAGTCGCACGGTCCTGCACCTGACGCTGTGGAGATGACGCCCTCCTGCGGCCGGGATCGGTCACGGTTTGGTGTGCGGCAAAGCGGCACCGGTGAGCTTGCGGGGAACTCCGCCGCACAGGGGACACAGGGGCGGTGGGCGCGACCGCGGCGCTGCTGGTCCTGGAGCGCCTGGTGCTGGTCGTCTCGGAGCGCAGCTTCCTGCGGCCGGTGCTGGCCGCACTCGTGGCGGGCGCCAAGGCGGACGCGCCGGAAGCTGTGGCGGCGGCGCTGCCCACCTGGGCGTCCGCGGGCGCGCTGCTGCGGGCGCGGGACTCGGCCAGCCAGGAGCTCGGGCGGCAGCTCGCCGGCGGCGCCGCAGACGGCGACACCGAGGTCAGTGGCGATGTGCTTGAGATGTTTTGCGTCGGCCACGCCGCCCTGGCACTGCGCGCGTGCTGCCTCTGGCTCTGGAGCTGCCACCGCGAGGGGTCTGTCACTGCTCACTTCCCAGCAGGTCGTCACCAGCCATGTGCTATCTGGTGGCTGATGCATCAATGGCTGTGCTCACAGCCACCCAGCCCCTTTTTGGTGGTGCCAACTGAGCTGGGCACACATCGGATGCAGCCTGCATCCGCACTGCAGCTGCGTGTCTTGCAGATCTGCATACATGTCACCTCATGCCCGCCAACGTAGGACGAGGCGGAGGAGGATGCAGACGGCGGCGAGGCCGGCGGCGTGTTCTCGCTCACGCGGCATGCGCGGCGGGTGCTGCAGCTGCCGCCCAGCTCCTACAGGGCGGCCTTCCTGGCCATCCTGCGCGGTGGCGACGCGCTGGCGGCCACCGCGGCAGTGCGCGTCCTGCTGGCGCTGCTGCTGTGCCGCCACGTGGACTCTGCGCTGCTCGACGCCGCAGGTGGAATGCACACTGTTTGTTGCATGTTGTCCCATTCCAGGGTTGTCGCAGCCGCGTCACTACCTACAGCCGGGGTTGACCCTGTGGCGGTGTCGGCAGGTTTGGTTCTGGACCCTGAGCGATCCCGAGCCGTGGTCTCAGTCTCAGTCTCAGGATGGCAATGTCCACGCTTTGATGGCCCCTTTCGTGCAATGTGCGAGGATCCTCGCCCTGCGTTTGCAGTCACCTGTCACATGCACGGTGGCAGTGCTCCAAGCCGAGCCCTGCGTGCACCCCGCAGGGCTGCTGCCGTTCAAGCGGCGGAAGCAGCGCGACCTGCTGGATGCGCTGACGGCGCCGCTGCCGCCCGCGCGGCAGCACGCGCGGGGCAACGACCTGTTCGACGGCAGCAATGGCCACGCGCGGCAGTTGAGGCACGCGTCCGCCAACGACGCGGCGATCAGCGGCCTCGTGCCTGAGCAGGTGCGTCTCCAGGCACAACTTTGCCGTGCATGCTCTGCCGGCTGACCACATGAGCCTTGGCATGCATCATGTAATGACACGACATGCAGATGCTAGAGGCAATCAATTGCTTCCTGCCTCAACCGACGACTCCCGTCCATTGTGGCTGTTGCCGCGTGCGCAGCGTGCGCCTGTCTCTACGCGGTCAGCCAGCGCAGCGACGGTCCAGCGCTCGGTGACGCAGCCGTCGCCGGCGCAGTCGCCGCATGCGAGGGCCGCGTCGTCTGGACCTGCAGCAGATCCCACCCTGCAGCATCGACCCGACAGCAGCCAGACCAGCGGCGCTAGCACGCCGCGCGATGGCGACCAGTGGTCGCAGCCCTTTGCCTCCGGCGAGGTCATGCAGCGCAGGTGTGCGTCTGTGCGTCTGCCTGTGGGTCACCACTGCTTTGCAAGAGCAGCAGGATGTTCTGCAAACAACCGCTGCATGCTCACCGTCAAGACCAGGGCAGGGGCTGTGCCAAGGCCCACTTGTGAAGGTGCTCGTTCGCGGCGCGGGTCGTGGCGCAGGTCCTCCAGCGTGCTTCCAGAACTTCATTATTACGTGTTGATGTGTTGATCTGTTTCGCTTCCTTCTGCGCAGCCCGGCGTACGCAACGCAAAACGTGGAGGTGATCAATGCGCTGTGCGGCCTGCTGGCACTCAACACCATGCCGGTGTCGGGGCTGTGGACCATCGGCTGGCTGCTGCTGCAGCTGGTCGCGCCCGGCGGCAGTGCTGCAACCAATGGGCCCGGCGGCGGCGGCGGCGGTGCTGGTGCCGGCGAGCCAGCGGCCGGGAGCAGTGTGCGCAGCGGTAGCGGCGCGGCCGGCTGGAGCGCGCAGCTCAGCAGCCACCAGCGGGAGGTGCTCAGCGGGGCGTGGGCCGCCGCGCGTGACGCCGTCATGGACCAGATGGGCGGTGAACCCTGTTTGCAGATTGGCACCCTCTGACAGTTGTGGCCTGCCTCGCTGCGCTGGTCAGCCAGATCGCTGAGGCTGAGAGCGGTTTGAGCGGGTCGAGCGCATGAGCTGTTCCTCGTGTGCCCCCGGTGTGGCCCCTCGGTCGAGGGTGGTGTTCGGCGGCGGTGACCCGAATGAACCCCCGGGTGACGGGCGGCCGTGCCGCGCAGGCATGTGGTGCGACGCGCTGCCGCTGCTGGTCCAGATGGAGTGGCTCAAGGCACGCGCCGGCCTGCGCGCCGTGGGCAGCCAGTCCACCACCTCCGCCGTGTCCGCCTGGGCGCAGGTCGGTGCCCCCTCCCGGCTGTGCCCCCTCGCCTGCTCGCCGTCAGCTGTTCGCCAGAGCCTGTGCAAACCTTTGTGTGTTGGCGTGCCCCTCGCGCACCCCGCTGGTGTCGGAGTGGTGCTGTCGCAGCCTGAAAGAGCCAGCTTGAGCACCCAGGGTCCGTGTCTGCTCCATGCAGGCGCACCAAGCGGCGGTGGTGGCGGCAGGCGGCGCGGCGCCGGCGGCCAAGGGGCAGCAGCCGGTCAGCGTGTCGGCAGCGTCCGCACGCATGCTGTGGCAGACAGCGTTGCGCTTCATCACGCTCACGCAGCTGCAGAAGGTGCGGCCGGAGCTCTTGCCGAGGCTGCAATGCCTGGAACGTCCCGTGGCCGCACCCACAAATTAGAGAATCATGGCGGTCATCTCTGGTGCAACGGTTGCAATGCCACAGCTTTCCTTTCAGACCTGTGGCCTTCGGCCTTGCAGGCGATGGCCAGCTCCAGCGGCGAGATACCCGCGGCGCCTGGGCTGCTGCACATCGAGGAGGCGCTGCAGCGGGCTACCGAGATCAAGGAGGGGATGGAGGTGGAGCTCACCTCGCGCGTCTCCTGCGCGGGTGCGCTTAGGGTTTAGGGTTTGGGCCATGCCCAGAAAACAGGCATGCTGCCATGATGTCTCAACTGCTCGCCAAAGGCTACCTCGCAGGGCAAGGGCGGGGACGCACTTCCTCTTGTCGCTGTCAGTGACTAACATGGCTGGCAGCACTGGCGGTTTCAGCGATGCCTGCGGGCGCGTCCGTCAGAGCCCCTGCCCCAGACCCGTCAGAAACTATGGACCACTGCGAGCAGAAACGGAAAACATGGACCACACACGTGGTGCTGCGCTGGCGCAGTTGCCTTTGCGCGCGGCGTGGAGCGCAATGTGTACTTCGCCATGGAGGGGCGGCCGGCGGCGGAGGGCGGCGCGGAGGCGCCTTCCGCGGCGGCGGTCGTGCGCGCCGTGCCGGTGGTGCTGCTCGCGGACCAGGGCACGCGCCTCAACTCCGGTGGGTCGCGAATGTGCGAATGTCCCCGCGGTCTCGGTCCTGTCATGTTTATTTGCATTCTCGTCTGGGCGCTTGGTCGCACAGCATGGCCCCCGCAGGTGCACTGGGCGGCAGTGCCTGGCAAAACTGATGGTCCACGTGCTCCATGCTGCAGGCATCGTGCTGTCGGTGGCGCCGCTGATGGGCGCGGACCCCCTCATCGATGCCGCCCACAAGCGCTGGCTGCACATCCACGTGCGGCCGCCCGTGCGCGGCTTGCTCAAGGTGTGTTTCGTCTCTTCTCTGGAAGTCCTCTGTGCTCCTGGACCGCAGGCACCTGTGAGCCTGGCACGCGCGACCCCCTCACTTGTGTCCGCCACAACCAGAACTCTGGCGCCATTCCTGACTAAGCCGCCCCGGCCTGCGCCCTGCCGCGCAGATGCCCTGAAAAGACTCCCCCCGCCGCCGCGCAGGTGCTGCGGGCGAGCAGCGTGGCGAGCACGCACCGCAACCTGGGGCGCCAGCTGGTGGACGGGCACTGGGTGCTGTCCTTCCCTGACGCAGAGGCGGCGCACGCGGCGCGGGACCTCGTCGACCAGCACCAGGCCAAGCTGCGTGCCAGCTACTGCGACGCGCTCGCGCCGCTGCTGCTGCCCGAGGAGGAATCCTGACGGGCTGCTGAGGCAGCGTCCGCCGCAAGGGCGCCCACGGCGGGGCCCTGGTCGCCGTGGCGGGCCTGCATTGCCGGCTGTTCGTCTGGCGCGACCCGGTCATCCCCGATGAAGCCCTGGGCGGATGATGGGGACCGACGATGTGGGAGTTTGCCAGCGCTGTAGGGCTCATGCAGGAAGTTTTTGCCGGCACTGTTTCGCGTCGGGCGAGCTGGGTGCACTCTTGGCGACGTGTGCTTTGTGCGATAGCCTGTGAAGTCTGCTCGAGATGAGAGTGAAGGGGTTGGTTTTCGAGCGGGCGCTTGATCTAGGCAACTGAATAGGTAGTGAGTTCGAAAGGGTTTCCTAATACTTTGGCAGACAACCTTAGTCAGGAAATTCCTATTCGCTGGAAATGCATTATTCAACTCTCGTCCTGACCAACTCTCCTGCAGATTGCGAAATCGCCCCCGGCAGCTTCCGTACATTCAAGCGCAAATCATTCTCTGACTCAGCTACCTGCCCAATAGCAACTCGGCAGAGTCGAACTTCAGCTAAGTTTGCACCTCGTCCGGGTGGAAGGACGGTTGCTTCTCATCTGTGCGCTGACGAGAAAGCCTTCAGGGCTGTTCCGAATTTTAATTGCCATTGCCATTGCCATTGCCGCGCATACCTCTCCACGCTGTCATCCGATGCTGTTGTCCGATGCATACAGTCACTACATCACATACACTCCTTCGGGTCGTTGACGGCCGTTTTGCGAGCTTTGGAGCCGCTTGATGCACCCTGACCACAAGAACAGCTCAGCTGCTGCTCGAAATCACCATCGCGAGGGCAGAGCAGCCACCGACGGCGTGCGCCGCCTTGCCGGGCTGCTGGCAGCGCTGCTGCTGACCATCCAGCCCTCGGATGCGCTGAAGCTTCGGTTCAGCGGCCTGGGCGGCAAGGAGTGCGTCGGGCAGGAGATAGCACGCAAATCTAGCTACGTCACAGGCAGTTTTGTGTCGCTGGTGGGACCCGGGCTGCCTGGGCTGCTCGGTGGTCGCGCCAGCTACGATCTGCAGGTGCGGCGGCGCTGTGCAGCGTTTGCAGCAGAGTTGAGGCGCTTCGCTGCTTCTCAAGAAGCTCAAGATCCTGTCCTGATTGCGCATCCAAACCTCAGCCCCACCGCACATCGGGCGGGCCACAGCATGTTGCATTCTGACGCGCCAAGCTGCAGCAGTCTCTCACGCTGTGGTGCGGCCTGCAGGTGCTCAACCCGCAAGGTCGGGTCATCCACTCGGTCAAGGACCAGACTGAGGCGAAGTTCAGCTTCAAGGCCCGCTATGTTGGCCACTACCAATTTTGTCTGTCACTGTCGGAGCACTTGGGAGCAGCGCTGCTCACACACGGGCACAGGTGAGAGATTCTTTGCGAGGACAGACATGTTTGACATTGAGAGGGCGTTCGTCTGCCTAGAGTCAGAGCATCATGGTACTGCGGAGTGAGTCTTGGTATGCCGCTGTGCAGAGACGTGCTGTGGGAGATGCACGTTGGACACAGCATCACGCACGTCAAGGGCGCAAATGCGCACACTGAGCCGCTCTGGAACGTGCTGGACGCGGTCGAGAGCGACCTGGCAGACATGAAGTCGCTCCAGCAGTACTTCCACAACCGGGAGATCCGGAATCGCGCGAGTGAGTCCCATGCATTTGGTGGAAGCGCCACTGCCTCCTGCACTGGCTTCTGGTTCGTGTGTCTTGACAGTCATCAGCCGCGTGCCATTCGCTCGACTGCCACGACTGCATGCGCTCTGCATGCCAGGGAGCGAATCTTGAGGTTCAGGGGCAGTGACGTGCTGTGCTTCCCTACTCCGCAGCCATGCTGAGCACCAGCGGCAGAATCATGAGCTGGGCGGTGCTGCGATGTAGTATGCTGCTGGCGGTGGCGTTGTTTCAAATCAATTTTATTCGGCGGCTCTTCGACCGGCCCAAGCGTTCGGTGCATGTATGAGCCGGAGGCGCACAGGCGCAACGTGCACAGGCGCAACGTGCAAAGATTTTGGATGCATTTTTGGTCAAACAGAGCTTCGAGCATGGGGTTTTCACTAGGTCTTTGCCCGCCTGTCGGGTTTGAGGAACACAATCCGCACGAGCAGCCTGGGTCTCAGGTTTGTGCTCGCTGAGCAAGCCTCGTCTGAAAGCACTTATGCTCGCTCCGTCCGGGCGGTGGTCTTCGTGATCGCTTGGAGCACCAGGTAGTGTCACAGGGGGCTTAGGAAACCATGCATCTGCTGTATGTGCGCCACTTCGCCAATGTCACTTGGGGCCAAGGTTGCTGCCCAGCCTGACTGTCTCCCTCATCACCGTCACCACCTCGCGTCACAGCTTTGAGTCTTTAGACAAGCCGAACGCTTGGGGCGCTTGGTGTAATTGGAATCTGCTTCGAATCTGCCGCGCCGGCGCTGCCTGCTGCGCTGTTGCCTCACGAGAAACGTCCCAGTCAAAGCCGTTGTCAGCTGCGGAAACCCTGGCGGGCATTTCGTGATTTGTACCTGTAGGGTCTTGGCACGTTCTCGATGTTGGCGTGCTCCGCGTGCTGGTTCCAGGATCGCAACCTACAAGCAACCGTTCGTGTGCTGTAAGGGTGCTTATCTACGATCACTTCTTATTCCGTCGACGCACTTACCTTCGATTTTAATTTCCGAGTGCAGGCTCGAATTGCGATCGAGCATATCAGTTGAACCACGTCGCTGTCGCTGAATTATGGCATCCAGCGGGTCGGCCCTCGAGCGGGCAAATGCTGCCTACGTCGATGAAGAATTCGAGGAAGCGCTGTCGCACTACACCTTGGTGAGCTGTCTTGTCATTATCAACGAAGCCGTCTCGCCAGACAACGCAGCATGTGTATGCCGTCGATCGATGTTCGGTAACAGCGCAAAACATTGTACGTCGACCCACAAGAAGTGATACACACGTCTGTTGATCCGCACATCTGACTGCTCTCGGCAGGCGATCGCAGCTCAGCCTGACTCAGCTGGCCTATACTCAGCTCGCGCCCAGACGCACATAAAGCTGGAGGACTGGCTGTCGGCCGCAGAGGACGCCGGCAGAGCCGTGCAGATGGAGCCGGGCAACGCCAAGGCCCAATTCCGCAAGGGGTGCGTGGGATGCCGCGGGCTTTGGGTGCTGTCATCCTGCCATTTCACCAACCACCACGTTTCTGCAGCTTCATTGGTATCATTGCTGAAATGGGCCGTCTGCGTTCCGCAGTGTCGCTAGCTTCAACCTCGATGAGTATGAGACAGCGAAGGAGGCTTTCGATGCGGCAGCAGCGCTGGAGCCTGGCAACAAGACTTACAAGGGCTGGATATCCAAGTGCAGCGCCGAGCTGGACAGTGCGTCGACCTGCTGTCCTGCAACGGGGCAGAGCCCTCGATCATTGCTGCTTTTTTGCGGCAGCCTTACATGCTGCAACCTTTCGAATTCCTATCACTGCACACAGACTGCCGAGGCTTCGTCCGACTCATGTGCTTGACTTGCCATTGACAGGCGAGGCGGCAGACACGCAGACCGACGACGCATCGCCTGCGGCCGACAACCCATTGCCTGCGGCCGCCTCGCCCGCTGCCGCTGCACCCCCCACGCAGACCAGCAGCGCGGCAGCGTCGCCCGCCAAGGCGGCCGCGCCGCCGGAAGAGCCACCGCGCCCCAGCAAGTACCGCCACGAGTGGCTGCAGATGCAGAAGGCCGTGGAGGTGGCCATTTTTGCGAAAAAGCTGACCAAGGAGCGCGTGGCCATAGATATCAGCGAGCAGCAGCTGGACGTCGTCATCCGCGATGCCGAGGTGGGTCTTGCCATCTGCAGGAAAAGGAAAAGGTTTGCAGACAGCACTACCGCCGTATGAAGCAGTGGCCTGACCAGCGCCAGCAGACTGCACGCTTGTGCGCGGTGCTTGGCTTGACCGGAGGGAAGCGAATGTCGTTCAATCGCACCGGCTCATCCCAAGTGGCTCTGCAAACCAAGAGACACAGATTGTCACAGATCGTCAAATACGAGGTGGCTGTGTCCTGAGCGCCAGGGCGAGGTCGAGTACGAGATGAGCGTGAAGCTGTACAGCCGCGTGGACCCGCAGCAGAGCCGGTGGGAGCTCCTCAGCACCAAGGTACGCCGCGCTGCCTGCTGTTGTCCAGTGCCCTGCTTGCACATGTCTACCCTTGAGCCTGATACATCGCTGTGGTGGCCGGAAGCACCCTGAAGCCTGCACCCGACAGCCTGCGCCGCTTTGAACCATAAAGCGTTGCTGCCCTGCGAGCCGCCCAACCCGGGCACAGGCCATGCTACAGCCCGGCATTCCAAGGTCTTTGATGCGCTGAGTGTGGCCGGGCGGCCGGCACCGCAGATCGAGATCCGCCTGAGAAAGGCGGACGAGTCGGTGTCGTGGCCCACGCTGGAGGCCAGCCACACGCGCCCCGCCGCCAACTGGTCGCTGCCCACCGAGCCACCCCGGGTGCGCGTCTGCAGTCTCAGTTAGGCAGCGTGCAGAGGCAGGGCGGCGCACGAATCTTCGCGGCGTGACAGGCAGCCCAAATCCCCATGAGCAGCGGCACTCCTCCAATTTACAGTATGTGTGCATGTCCCCCTCCCCTCACCAGCAGCGCTGCTGGAGGGCAGAGTGCTGGGCGCATCGCGTTTTCGACATCTGTGCTGCAAAACTGTGCGTATTGGCTCCTCCGCGCCTCCGCCTTGCCGACGGGTCCAGCAGCAACAGGATTGTGAAGAGCTCATCGCCCGTCCTGCTCCCGCTCTGCGGACATCCTCCAGCAGCGACAGGAACATGAAAGCGCGATCGACTGTCCTGCACCTCTCCTGCAGACGTACCCCAGCAGCAGCAGGAACGTGAAGGACTGGGACAAGCTGGAGGCATCGCTCAAGGAGGAGGAGAAGAAGGAGGTGCTGGACGGCGACGCGGGCGTCAACAAGCTGTTCAAGGACATCTACGCCGGTGCGCTCCGCCCCGACGCTGCCGGGAGTGCATTCGGGAGCGCCCTGCAGCATTCGAGAGCGACCTGCAGCAGCCGCCATTCTGCTGCCGCCCTGTGCCGCATCCCCGCTGCGACTGCCTGGCAGTACTCTCTCGACTCTGGGACCTGCAGTGGCTCTCTTTTTGGAACCTTCTGCAAAGTATGCCGCTTATGTTCAGCGCTGTTCCTCCCTCATGCGCAGGCGCCGATGAGGACACGCGCCGCGCGATGAACAAGTCGTTCCAGGAGTCCAATGGCACCGCGCTGTCCACCAGCTGGAAGGACGTGTCCGTGAAGAACCGTGAGTCCCTGTCGCGTGCTGCCCATGTGCTGCCGTGTTGCAGAAGGGCGCCGCTCCCGGGCTGCAGACATGCTGCCCAGCTAGTCAGTGCAGTTGACTTCCCTCTGCCGAACACATGCTGCTGGGTCCGCTTTGCTGCATCGATTGCCGTCGTTTGTCGGAACCTAGGGCCTGACTCTTGTTCCCCTACCCTGACGCTGCAGAGTTCAAAGCACCAGAGGACGCGGACGTCAAGAAGTGGTGAGGACTGACTGGCCGCTGGCTTGCATTGGCACCCTCGACATGCTGTGTCGCATGCAGGAACAACACGCACCATGCGCATAGCGTTCCCGCCTCGAGTAAGATGTGTGCGATACGTGTGACAGGGAGTACTAGAGCAACGGCGAGCGGCAGGCGGGCTGGTGATGTCAGAAGGCAGCGGAATGAGGCAAATCTGCAAGCTGTGCTCTTGCAACGGATGGGATGATAGTCAGACACGGGATGATAGTCAGACACGGTCGGTCGTTCAGGGGTCAGTGTGCTAACACCGACACGTACAACTCCAGTGTCTCAGGCTTTAGCAAGCTTATCTTCGGGAGGATGTGCATGAACGGCTCAGTTGGCTTTGCGAGGCAGCGTCTGACCAGCAGGACGATTTCGTCTTCAAATCCGGGGACAAATACTGACAAATACCAACAGTGAAGCACGTGCAGATCTCGCCATCTCTGCACAATCTTTGCACTATGCTTCATCTTCTACTGTGACGTGTTCCATCCACATATCAGTCTTTCCGCGTACTGAATCATGCATCTGATGCAGAATAACAGCCATACTGCTGAAGCATCGCTTTCGCTGCGGTCGGGTTGCAGCCTCTGCAAACGCAAGCTCCTCCCTCAGCCTGCCTGTGTGGAAAGGTCCTAGTAGCCGATTATCTGACAGAGCCGTCATGAAATGACGAACCGACGAATCATCTGCAAGCGCCATCCCAGCTGAATTGGTGATGTCCCAATGATTCAGTTATTATGTGAATGGCGTTACAGCAGCCACATTCAGCAAGACGCGAACGAATCAAACCACTGTGTATCTGGAAGTACCGCCGCACTCTTCTTGGCCGAGCACTTGTCATCTCACCTGAAACTCCGCGTCGCACTGCCGCGTTGCCAGCTTTCCATATCGTGGCATCAGACGTGTTGCACGAATTCCGATCAGCAGCAAGCGACGCTGGCATCTGGCTGCGTGACATCACTGTTGGTGTCCTGGCAAGCAGGCCGGCCTGGTGCATGACAAGAATAGCTGACCGCCATGGCTGCCAGCGCGCTCAACGTCAAGCGGGCCAGCGCCAGCGAGAGGGCCGCCGAGTACGAACGAGGCCACCAGGAACACCTCTTCAACACGGCGCCAGAACTGCTGTGCCCGCTCACGCGCGAGCTGTTCGTCGACCCCGTCCTGAACTCCGCCGGCCAGGTGCGTCAGTCAATCTTCGTGCAGCATGGTGCGGCAGCTCCCCACAACTGGCTGACCGTCGCTTGTCTGCTGAGCGCACGCTGGTGCTTCACTGAGCGTTTCAGCAGCTGGCTCCCCCTCACAGCCCCGACCTCGGCTGTCTCCTATCTCCGGTCCCCACAGGTCTACGAGCGGCATGCGATCGAGCGCGCCCTCGAGTACAGCGATCTGGACCCGGTGTCTCGGGAGCCGCTCAGCAGCAAGGCCCTCACGCCGGTGTACCTCCTGCGCAGCCGCGCGTCAGAGTACCGGGAAAGCAGGTCGGGCTCCGCTCCGAGCATGCTGCTGTCCGCGATGCCGCCTGCAGCCTCACAGAGGAGCTGTCGCCCGCCGGCCAGGAAGGGACGAGTATCCATCTGTTCTACGTACGCTGAGTGAATACTCTCTGCCTGCAGCGCGCGGGCGTGCGTCGAGGCGGCGTGCTCGCCGGCGTGCGAGGAGCCGATCCGGTACCTGCGCCGCGCCGCGGAACTGTGCAGCCTGCTGCCCGCGCCGGTGCAGGGCCTCAGCCCGCAGTGCATGGCCTATGTGCTGGTGCGCGATCATTGCACCGCCATGTGCTTGATGCCTGTCGATCTGTGTTCAGGGCAGGTCACAGGGGCATTCGGGCCGCATGTCCTGACTCTCGCAATGAAGGCTGATGAATCAATGACTACAGCCAGCAGCATAAGAGGGCTCGTAGGGAAGCCGACGAGCTCTCGCTGCTCATCCACTCCACAACCGGCATGCCACACAATGTCGTCTGTGAGCTAGGTCACCACTGGATTGCTGTCTGACGCGCTTCCTGCTGCCATCACAGGCGCATCCCAGCAATGCATACGACGAGCGCAGCCTGCGGCTATTTGCGCAGGGCCTGCGAGATGCGGGCTACCGAGACCGTGCCGCCAGCGTCTACTACTCCCTCCTGCAGGTGCAGTGTTGAATTGAATAGCGCGGTGTGTCTGCGTCAGCGTTGCCTGTTCTTCTGGTGCCGGCGTGCAGCTCGAATGCCAGTCACCCGGGCCACATCGCGTACATCCGATGGTGCTGAGCGGCTCGTTTCCTGTCGGAAACGTGCAGACGGGTGCCGACAAGGTGCAGCAGAGCGAGCTGCTGCTGCAGTGCCTGGAGTGCTGGCAGTGCGAGCCGGGACCGGCCGGCAAGGACAGCGCGGCCGACGCGCGCACCTTTGCAAAGCTGGCGGAGTTCGTTGCGACGCACCGCACCTTCACCTGGAGCCAGATCATCGACATCGTGCAGATGGCCGGTGAGGCGACCAGCTCCCCTGTCCGGGTGGTGGTGTCCCGTGCTGCAGCAGACACTCGGCAGCGGCGGGCGCGTGGAAATGCTGATGGAACCAGTAGGACCATCTGCTGCTGAGGTTCTGGCGCAACCAGGACCTCCATGCCCCGCCCCAAACAATGCATCACGGCTATTTGTGTAGGAAACTGCAGAAATTGGCAGACCCTCAGCCGCTGCTCTGTAGTACATAGCCCCTGCTGTCGTGTGCATATGGCGGCACCAGACCTGGGAGGCGCTCACACTGCGCTTTTGCCGCTGCTGTTCGCTGTTGCCGCAGCTCAACCCGCCGTGCTGACTGCCCGCCGTGCCGACTGCCGTGCCAGACATAGCCTTCACGCTGCACCTGTGCCAGTGACGCGAACTCCTGTGGCTGAGCGCTGACTACCGACTGCTCGGCAGATCTGGGCGAGGCCTTCACGCTGCACCTCTGTGAGCAACTGCTGGCGGCAGACCTCGGCGACTCGGAGCCAGACGCCGAAAAGTCCGGCATCCTGCTGCAGTATGTGAAGGTGCGGCGCCCCAGCCGGCCGCCTGTTGCTGTGATGTTGTGTGTGACTTTTCCCCGTCTTGTTGCCTGTCGTGTCGTGTTTTCGTAGGTAATGAGTGTAGAGCTGCCAGCACCCCGCCCTTCCGTTCAGCAGTGTCGTGTGCATGGGAGCAACGAATGCTCCCGAGGGCACTGGACCTGATGCACCTCGCCCCTGGAAAACGTAGATCACGTGCAAGCGGCTGCAAGACCGGGTGGAGGCGCTGGAACAGACGACCGGGGTCGCCGCCGGCGATGGCAGCGGCCAGTTTTCAAAGCCAGCCGGCCTGCGGACCGGCAAGCAGCGGTGGCTGAACAACCGGGCGGTCGCATCCGCGGCGCTGCTGGCGACCACCATCGCGAATGGGCAGGGGCTGCTGTCGCAAGTCGCAAGGATAGCCTCTTTGCTGTGCCTGTTGCAGTGATGCACCACCCATCTTGCTGTAGGCACGTTGCTTGCGCAGCGTCTTCAGGAGTCTGTCGATGGGGCTGCAGCGGCTGTTGGCCCCCTTATCGTGAGAGTTGCGCTGTGGTTTTGTGGTTTTGCACCAATTCTGTCCTCTTGCAGAACAATGACGTCTTGCAAAACAACGAGCTCTGCTAATGCGGCTTGCGGGCGATCGGTAGGTGTAATAAGAACGGAACCTATAAGGTAAACCTTCACAATTGGTTATGTTTACACCCAAGGATCGCAACGGCAGCGCAGCACAGGAGATATGGAAGAAGTGGAAGACAGCTCCAATAGCAATTGGTCACCTCACGAGCTTGCTTTCGTACACTTGTGAGTTTGCCTTCAACCTTGTTACATTTGAACTGCCAAACGCTAACTATTGGCTATTGCACCACGTATACTCGGGCTCTAGCTGACTCCAGCCAGCGGCCGCAATTCAGAACACAGGTTCGTGCCTATGATACATGCCCCGGCTTGAGACTGACACAGGAGAGGCGCAAGACTGGCATTCCAGATCACCGAGACAATGCCCCACCAGCGGGAATTTGAGAAATCACTTGCTCGCGCCGATCATGACGTTACCAGCTCCCTGCAGTGAGACGAGAACTGAGACGACATAATCGGTGCTCACTTCGTCAATCGGAAGCTCGCAAGAGCTGCAGTTGCATGCAGATGACCAGGGCTCAGCAGCAGCCACCATGCGGCCGCAACCATGATGTTGCGGCACTTTAAGAGAGTCTAGTCAGGAGGTCTGCCCACCCTTGCATGCCTGGTGTCGTCTTGACCTTTCCTCAATGCTGCACGATAGACAAATGCTGCTTTCAGATAGGACTGGCTGCCATTCAACCTTGAAGCGTCGGAAGTCAAAACCTCAATCTCACATGGTGTAACATCCGCACACTGCCTCGGCAGACATTTTCAGACACACCCACAAACAAGCAGACACAGTCGCGAATCAGAACCTCACCTGCGACCACTGAATTTTCGAGATGTCGACTCCGTCCTGCAGCGCGCATGCAATGACAACAATGATGTTGGCATGTCACACACCAGAAGTGTCGAAGCACAGCCGTTTCAACGCTGCACGAGACGCGCATCTGGATGCAGAAGCAGCCCTGGCAGGCAGCGCACCTGCACCATCTCCCACAGCGGGCTCATGTCCCGCAGCTTCTGGACATGCTTCACCGTCAGCTCCACCGCACGGTCCACCTGTAGTCGAGGACGGCGCACTGTGAGGGGCGGACCGGCGAGCAAACATCGCACATCAGTCTGACAGAAAGCCGCCAAGAGTCAGGGCCCTGCCATCGTGCTTTTTCCTTGCCTGCTGCAACGGTCGGAATCTTGATGGTGCTGCAATTTATCTTTGTTGAGGTTTCACATTTTGGTTTGATGTTGTTGAAATTGGAGTGATTTTCTGAAACCAGACTGGATGGAAAGGATGGTGAATGCCATACGAGCCACGCTGCGCGTGCCCGCAGTTGCTGTGCACGTCGGTGGGGCAGACTCACAACATAGGACAGTGCCAACAGCGCCGGGAAGAGATCCGCAGAAGGCGGCCCACCTCGTCGGCGGTGGTGAAGCGGCCGAGGCCAAAGCGGATGGAGGTGTGCGCCATGTCCTCGTCAACGCCCAGCGCCCGCAGCACATAGCTCGGCTCCAGGCTGGCGCTGGTGCATGCGCTGCCGCTTGACACCGCGATGTCCTGTGCAAGTGCGGTTTTGATGGTTGAGTCATAGGGTGTGGGACCAGGTAGTCAGGATGTGTGCCCCTGCTGCACCACCAAGACAGACTGGTCACGTCACGAGGCAGCCTGCCATGCTCAGTGTGCTCCTGCTGCTTGGGGCTGGCCAACGCGGCAGCGGCAGCACTGCACACACATGCAGGACAGCCGCCACACAGCGGAGCGACCAGCATCCCGAAGCGAAGTGACCGGCACCTCTCGGCGCAGCGACCGGACGTCAAGCCACACCTTCAGGCCCATGATGAGGGACTCGCCCTCGACGTAGGAGAAGGACATGTTGAGGTTGCCGACGTAGCGCTGCTTCTGGTCGGCAGGGCCATTGATGACCACCATGTCCAGCTTGCTCGTGATGCCCTTTTCTAGCCGCTCCGCCAGCGCCGCGATGTGCCTGAGGCGCGCAAGGCAAGGGGGGGTTCAGTCACGAGAGGGAGCCCCCCGTGCGTCTGTGCTGCCCTTTCCGAGCCGCACCGCCAGTGCCCGTGCTGTGCATGGCGGGCAAGGCAAAGGAGTTGACGAAACCAGGGTTGCGCTGCTGCTGATGCCCTTGTCTAGTCGCCCGCCAGCGCCACGATGTGCCTGTGTCATGCGCGGCACCCTCGTTCGCAGAGCAGGGGGTCGTGTGAACCTTCGTGGAAGGAGCAGTTGCACCTAAACCGAATTCCCACAAATGCGTTGTCGTGCACGCAGCGTCAAGCATTGCCGCGTCAACCATGCTGATATGGCGAGTGGTTTATACTGCCTCGGCAGGCGATGGCTGCCCAAGTCGCCGACCGCGATCAACTGGACGGAAAGAGGGGTGCGCCAAGGCCGTAAGCATTTACTGCCAAGGCGGAGGCTGCGTCAATCTAGCACTTTCGGGGGGTTCGGAAGGGTCCTGTGCGACACACTTGTGGTCGTTGTCCATCTCCTCCGAAGCGATCTTGCAGGCTGCGCCAAAGCCCACGACCAGGGGGTGGGGAATGGTGCCGCTGCGGATGCCGCGCTCCTGCCCGCCGCCGCTGATCTGCGGCTCCAGCCGCACTCGCGGCCGCCGCCGGATGTAGATTGCGCCTGTCGGCACAAGTGTAGCCGTGTGCAAGGGTTCTCAGGCACCGCATGACCGGCGAGTTTTCATTGTAAGGGACTGCGCAGAGACATGCTAGCCCGCGCGCATTGAAACCCCGCTCATGCCGCGTTACATCACAGCAGTGAGACGTCAATTTGCTGCAATCAAGGTGGAGTGATGAGCTGTCGTTGTCAGGAGAACGCGCTCCCTGCACAGCAGCCGCCCCCTCATAGGCCGGGTCAACTACAGAGGTTCGCTGCTGCAGCAAAGGTGCAAGGGGACAGAGAGGTTGCACTGGTGCCCTCGGGGCCATAGATGTCGTGGCTGCTGGTGTATATGCCACCATCAAGGGCACCGCGACAAAGGGCGACATAGCAGGGACGCACCGACGCCCTTGGGGCCATAGATCTTGTGGCCGCTGATGGACATGAGGTCCACCTTCATGTCGTTGACGTTCACGGGCACCTTGCCAACCGCCTGCGCCGCGTCCGTGTGGAAGAACACCTTGTTTGCGCGGCACAGCTCCCCGATCTCCTCCATCGGCTGCAGCACGCCTGCACGTCGGGGAGGCGGGTGCAGACCTATTGACCATGACATCTAACTTCCTTGCTGTGCGCCCGGTGCGCTCGTGTGCCTCGTTGAAAACTTGAGACCAGACGAGCGCCACGTGCGGCAAAGGCTGACCTTGAAATAGTATGAAGTGTCCCTTAAGAAGTGTCCATAATGGAAGCTACTCACCGATCTCGTTGTTGACCATCATGATGGACACGAGCACGGTCTCTGGACGGATGGCATCCCGCAGCTGCTGCATGTCGATCAGGCCGTCCGACTTGACCGGCAGGTACGTGACCTGTTACGTGCCACCCACGTCAAGCGTCAGCGCCCTGGATTGCAGAGCACCAGTGCGAAGCATGCACCGCAGCAGGCATTGCTATGGTCAACAGCACAAGCACCAGCTGTTCAAAGCCTGCGCGTGAGCCCATTGCGTTTCGATTACAGATACAAGGATTTCTGCTTTGGCTGCCTACCCGGCATATTGACTGCCAACATGGAACAAGGGCCCACCTCGAAGCCGCGCTGCTGCAGGTAGCGGGCGCTGTCCAGCACGCACTTGTGGTCTGTCTGCGTGGTGATGATGTGGTTCTTGCGCTCCTTGTAAAAGTTGGCCACGCCCTTGAGCGCCAGGTTGTTGGACTCAGTCGCACCGCTCGTGAAAATGATCTCCTTCGGGTCCGCGCCTATGAGATCCGCCACCTGCGGCAGCGCAAGACGGGGTCCTTTCGCGATTCGAGGCTCGAGTTCCGGTCTGCATGTGGCGAGCAGGTGAAACCGTGGGCCTATGGCTACACGCCACAGTCGCGGCCAGCACAATCCTGGACGCTTGGCAATGAGCTCAGATCGCTGGCCCTGCCAGAGTGGCAACCTTCCAAAGAAAAACTGCTGGCCTTGCAGAGTTACAACCCCCCTCAGGGCAATCAAAAAAAGCAAGCGACCTGCTTGCGGGCGACCTCCACAGCGTCTTCGGACTCCCAGCCGAAGAAGTGCGTGCGCGAGTGCGGGTTGCCATACTGGTCCGTCCAGAAGGGCAGCATCGCGTCCAGCACCCGCGGGTCCAGCGGCGTCGTCGCCTGCATGTCCAGGTACAGCGGCGCGCCCGCCAGCCGGATGCCCTTCATGTTGATGGTGTCTGCAGCGCATGACAAGTGGGCTTCATGCTCGGACATCAAGCTCCGGGGGGTACGTCACCTCCATGACTTTGCATACCCTCCTTGACTTGAAAAGAATGCTCAGGGCCTGGGTGGTGTTGCACTCCTGAAGCGAGAGGTGTGGAAATGTGAATGCATGCAACAGGATGTCGTCACTGGTTGGGTTTGCAGGGCTGCTGCGAGCCACGACCCCCATAAATTGTGCCTAGATGAAACTGCTTGCAAAGCTGTTTCAAGGCAGCTCAGCAGCTGCTTGCCGTCGGTGGGCTCGTTGACGATGGGCTCCATAGCGACCGGTTCCGGTACGGCTGCGAAGGCCCGCACGCCGCCGGAGCATGTCACAGCCGCATCAGTGGTGCGCAGAGGCTCTGCAGCACGGCCGACCAGGGGCCCTGCAGCCCGCCTGCCCTCCGTGAGCGCCCTGCTCAATACACGCAGCATGACGCCTGGCGCCTGAAGCTCACAACTTGCCCGCAGCTGCTGTGTTCGATATGGGTGTGCTGTCTGTAGCCTGCACAGATCGTGTAAAGCGCACTCTGCGCCCAGCAGCGTGGCTGCACCTGCTTAGTTACAGTGGCCTCGCCTCGGCCGTGCTTGCTCCCCTTGTTCGCTCGATGAAAACTGCGTGTTGCGCAGCGCCACCTGCCAAATGCACGGCAAACCACCACCAGGCTTCAGCTTGTCACACTGCAGATCGAAACGGCACCGATGCCTCCGCGACAGACACTTCCGTCGCGTCTTTGCGCAACTTCTGTAGTGCGTCAGCTGCGGCCGGCTACGCAGCTCTAGTGCAAAGACCATATGTAGAATCTACTCAAATTCATATCTAAGTTGGACACGGTCGCACGGCCACCCTGCGAATAGCTGATTTGTCACGCCTACTTGATGGACGGATCCAGGGGTCGGCACTCACGGAGCGTCAGCGCCAGCAGCGTCGATGACGCCTGGACGGGTACGTAAGCCTCCTACATCGCTCTCGTACGATCGGCGCATCGAAGCGTTTCTGACGTGCAGGCAACGGTTGCTCACAATATGATGCCTGCCGCCGCAGGCTTTGCTGGTGCAGCGGCAGTCAACAGCGGCCCGGAGGAGGCGCCCGAGGAGCGCATGTCCGTGTCCGCGGCACTGCAGCGCTTCCGACGCATGGAGCGGCTGTCCAAGGAGCAGCGGGACCTGGCGGAGCAGCAGCTTGCCATTCTGGAGTCGCAGCGCCTCGCGGCGCTCAGCAACCGCGCCAGCCACAGCGGCAGCGGCTCCCCCATGGTGCGGCGAGCAAACGGTATAGAGAATGAATTGCAAACTCATGGCATGCCGTGGTATCGACCACGCATGGCAGGGAGTGGCCGCCATGGCAGCCTTTACAGCCAGGTTCGACATGGAATGAAAGGGCCGGCCGCTGTGCGATCGGTTGTGCACGAGCTGGCTGGCGGCCGGATTTAAATCAGCGGGCAAGCAGTGGTGTTTCCATCGCAGGCACGAGTGCCGCAGCCGCTGAACATGGCCGCCTGGCTGGACCGCGTGTCCATCGAGAAGGAGAGCGTCCCCTTCCCTTCAGCGCAGGCAAGATTCCTCTCGGCCTCGTGCGTTGATGTTCAATGAGCTAGGAATGGCACGTCGATGAGACAGCATTCTTCGTGCCAATGTTGCGCAGGTCGAAGCGAAGAGAGGCTTTGCCACTGACTAGAATGTGGGTGGGACAGTCCCGCCAGAGTGCGCAAGGTCGCACCACACATCTTCGTGACTTCATGCGTTCCTGCCCTGCAGCGCAAAGCGGCAGAGCTGCAGCAGCCAGCGTCGCCCGGGGCGGCGTCGCCACGCATTGGGCACACCTGGCGTCGCACCAGCATTGACAGCCAGGGCAGCGGTGATTCGAAGGACCACTTTCGCCACGCCGTCACCCGCACGCCTCCTGGTGAGCTGACAGCAACTCAACAGTGATTGGGTTTAAGAGGGACCGGATGCCGCTGTGTGTCAGTGGGGTTTATGCCGATTGCTGCCATGTCAGTGGCGATGACAGCAAGCGTTTCGTGAGCGCTTGGGAGGGATCACAGGCAAAAGGCGGAGTTAGCAATGTTATGCCGACAGGCATGAGTGTGCAATCCACAGGGTCGCGGTCAGCGTCGATCGGCCCGTCGTCCTCAGACAGCCCCAGTGTGGCGGCTGCCGTCTTGGTGGTTCCCGGACTGGAAAGCCCGCCGGAGGTGATCAGCGCGCCCCTAGGCCTCGGCAGCGTGCAGGGTGGCACAAACTTTGCGCCCTTTGCCGCCTTCAGCGACCCGGGCGGGGTGGCAGCCGGCGGCAGCGCCCTGGCAGAGGCGCCTGTGCAGCCCGCCGCAGGCCAGCCGCCTATGGAAAATGCGCCCCTGGCAGGGGCAGCCGCTGATGATGCAGACGCCGCAGCGGCGCCGGCTGCCGCCATGAGTGCGGTCGCGGTGCCGGTTGCGGCCCCCGATGCGGCGCAGCTGGTGCCGGCTGCCAGGGGCCACAGCAACGACTCTAGCAGTCTCGATGAGGTGGCAGGCGATGAGGCAACAGCCGCTCAGGCGGACACGCAGGCGGACGTGTTGGCGCCCAGTGACACGATAGCAGCACAGAACGATGCGCCTGAAGTGCAGCCGGCGCCGGAAGAAGCAGCGACAGCCGAAGAGTCGGACGACGAGTTCGGCGACTTTGGCGAGGCGGCGCCGGCGTCTGCCACGCCGGCGCCTGCGCCGGCCGAGGTTCCACAGGCAGAGCAGCCAGGGGCGCAGACGGCAGCGGCAGCGGCGGCAGCGCAGCCCGCCATCGCTCAGCGGCAGCAGCAGCAGCAGCCTGCAGCAGAAGAGGCGGCTGCAGTCGAAGCCCCTGGTGGTGCCGCCGCCGCCGCCGGCGGCTCAAGCATCAACCTCTTGGACCTGCATGGTGCCGACTTCGAGTCGGCGGTTGCCGGCCTCCTGGCCAAGGGCTTTGCAGGGCTGCAGCATGGCGGCGTGCCGCTGTCTGCGAAATCTGCTGCCAACGGCGTCCCGCTGGTGACGCTGGCGGATCTGGCAGGACAGCCACCAGAGCCGCCGCACACGCCGCCGCAGCAGGTTACGCCCATTGCCTGGCGGGACTCGCAGGTGCCTCAGGAACTTCCTCACATTCTGTGCTTGATTTGGTCACGCTTGTGCCCCACAATGCAGGGTGCGTAACTCGGACGGCCTGACTGCTGAGCTACTTCCTGTCCGCATTGCCAGCAGATCCGCAAGCGCCCTCGACATGTAGCATCATGTACGCGTGTCAGGCAACTTTTCAACTCTTTGAGTGTATGTCGTCAGGCGGAGGAGAGGCTGCTGCAGCAGCTGGGGCTGCAGGCGGCGGCAGAGGCAGCTGCCAAGCAGCGGGTGGGCGGGGCCAATCGCCTGCGCCGCCGCTCCAGCAGCATGTCTTCACGTGAGCAGCCTCGAGGCCTCATCACTGCATGTTTGCCAACAGGCGTAGGACAGTCAGGCGCAGGCGCAGTCAGGCGTAGGACACAGCATGCAGGCGCCCACCCTTGGCGGCCCAGTGTCCCACCGCCCAGTGTTGCGATTGCAAACCGGCCATCCAAGGGCAGCAGCGTCAAGCCAGGGAAGTGCTGGTCTAAGCACGTCGTTCGATCAAGGCATGTTCTGCTGCTGCCAGGGCGGGCCTCGGCAGCGCAGGAGGTCGCGGCCTCCCTGCAGCGGCCCGGATCGGCGGGGCCTACCGGCATGGAGGCTTCTGGCGGCTCGGGCGACTTTGGCGGCCTGCCGCGCGTGCCTGGTGGCAGCGGCGACCCCTTTGCCGGTTCTGGCGAGTTTGGCTTCGAGCTCGTGGAGCCTCCGGCAGGTGGGGATGTGCCGCCTGCAGGCCCCGCTGCGACTGCAACGGCAGTGCCCCAGCACCCATTGCCTCAATGCTGCGCAGTACATGCCTGCAGCAGCTGCATGCTGGCTTGCGGGGCAAGCATGAACGGATGCCGGGCCTGCAAGCCCTTGCGCCGTCAGGAAGCAGCAGCCCAGCGTTTCCACCCAGCGAGGAAGCCGGCCTCACAGAGCGCTGATGCGCATTGCAGCAGGCTTCGACGGCAGCGGCGGCGCCGACTTCGTCAAGGTCCCGACGCGGCCGCCGTCGCGGGCGCCGAACAAGCCGCCGCCGGTGTTCCGCAGCCTGGCGTCGGACGGCAGGGCGGCACCAAAGCGGCGCCTGTCCAAGTTCGGCACGCCCGATGTGGAGCGCCCCGTGACGGCGCAGGTTTGCACGCATCCTTCGCAAGGGCTGACTTGAAGCCATGGGCTGACTTGAAGCCATTATGCGCATGACTTTCTACAACCAATTCATTGCAAGCGAACCCGTGTCAGCATCCTGGAAGGCTGGCCATGCAAGCAAGGAGCGCATCATCATGCGCGCGCTCTGACGGCTGTGGCATCTTGTGACGCCTGCTGCACTGCTCTTGGTTTTGAAAGGGGTTGGCGCCAGGCCTCTGAGTATCGGTCTTCGCCACACCCACACCTGATGCAGTCCCGCAAGCCTCAGGGCTCAATGGCCTCCCGATGCTGCAGGCGGTGCTGGCGCCGCCGCCGCCGCCGCCGCCGTCTAGGCTGCAGGACCCGCTGCGCCAGCTGCGCGGTCCCGCGCCACAGCCCGCAGCCTCCGTCGACCCTTTCGCTACGATGGACCATCACGGTGCGCGTCATCGAAAGTTCAGCTCCGTCTCCGCAGTATGCTGCCTGCATTTGCTGCTGCTCACGGTCTGTTTTGCCTCAGCCGCCCTTCGCTGCCGGAACAGGGCAGCTGGTGGCCCGCTGAGCAGTGCGATGAAAGATTACATGAACGGAATTGCAACCTTGCAAGAGTTCTGCTAATGCTCAGTCGTGTGTTTCCCGCAGATCTGGCGCTGCAGCCCGACACAGCAGCGGATTCATTCGCAGCTGCAGTTGCCACTGCGCCGAATCCCGCCGTGGCCGCGCCCATGTCGACCGCTCCTGCCGGCGATGCCTCCGACGACGACTTCCAGGACTTCCAGACAGCAGAGGAGGTGCAGGCGGCTGCGGACGCCGCTACGGCTGCCGGAGCAGCAGCAACAGCAGCGGCAGCGGCAGACACGGGCAGTGCTGCCGTGCAAGCACCAGGCGCTGTTGCCAGCGTCACTGCCCTGCCTCAGCCAGGTTCCAGCGCGGCCGCAGCACCGCCGCAGAATTCAGCCCCCGAAGCAGACCCGGCGGCTGCCTTCGGCAGCGTGCAGCTGACAGAGGACGAGCAACGAGCAATCACCAGCAGTGACAATGTGCCCGCCGGCATGCCCTGGGGGTTGGAGGAGCTTACGCCGCAGGAGGCAGACGACTCGTGGCTGTCAGCGGCACCAGCCGGCGAACCGGTAGGGGCAGCAGTGGCGGGTGAACAGCCGCAGGAGCAGCCAGTGGTGGCCGTGGCTGGTGCTGACGGCGCTGCAGACGCCGCGCAGGCAGACGGGCTGGTCGCAGGCCTGGCAGCGCCCGCCATGGCGGCCGGCGCCGGCGGCAGCGGTGAACCTGCGGACGCCGCAGCAGCGCTGGAAGTTGCCGCGGTCGAAGCGGCGCCTGCTGCCGCCGACGGCAACCCTGCAGCGGCAGCCGACGACGACGACGACGACGACGACGATGGCTTTGGCGGGTTCGAGGGCGCGTCTGGGCAGGAGCCCGCCGAGCCGGCCGCCGCATTGGGTGAAGCGCTGCCACGGCCGCACCGACCGCCGCCACCGCAGCTTGAAGCGCTGGCCGTGCCGCCTGCGGCCAGTTCGCTCCAGCAGCCGCAGCAGCAGTTGCAACCGCACCCGTTGGCAGCTCCCGCGGCGCCCGCCGTGACCCCTGGCTTTGCATTGTCGCTGCCCAAGCCGCCGCCAGGACGGCGCACACATGAAGCCTATGGCGAGGCGGCCCCCTGGGGCGTGTCGGCGCCGGCGGCCACTGCCGCGGCGCCGGCCGTGGACATCTTTGCGTCGCAGCCGCCGATCGTGCCCCTGTATACGGAGGCGGCACAGGAGGTGTCCAGTGTGCCGCTGGACGCGTTTGCAGCGCAGCCGCAGCCTAACGACGCGCCAGAGCAGGCAGCGCTGACATCTGCGGCTGCACCAGCCGAGCTGAGCATGGTGGCGATCTCGGATGACGACAGCGACGACGGCTTCGGCGAGTTTGCGGCGGCCGTGCAGCAGCCCGCGGCCAATGGTGTGGCTGGGCCCACGGGGCAGCCTCAGCCCATCGCGGAGGCAACAGAGCTTGCAAAGGCTGCGCAGCCTGGCGGCGAGTTGCAGCAGCAGGAGGGCGGCAGTGTGGACGAGGACGAGGATGACCAGTTTGGAGGGTTTGAGGCTGCGGTGTCCGCGGCCCCCAGCAAAGCTCAGGCGGATCTGCCAGCTGCAGGTGATCACTCAGTTCCCACTTGCAACTGGCATTACCAGTCGTCAAGTTTGTTCGCCGTGCTTTGCGCCAGTGTGCACACAAGCTGGGAAACTCGATGTGCATCCTCCCGGGCCGGTAAGATTGCAGTCGCTGCCTGAAGCACGGCTGCCCGATTGAGCATCCAATAGCTGCACTGCAGGCTCTGTGGCCACCGGCGAGGCAGAGGCAGTAGAGGCGCCACTGGAGAAGGATCCTTTTGCTGATTTGTTCTGATGCGCAGCTGCTCTGCCCGCCGCACACATTACGAGTCTAGTGAACACCCACACGCTCCGGCGCAAGGATTATCGCATTGCTGTCGCAGTTGTTGTCGTGCTTGTTGTCGTTGCAGATGCTTCGTGGACAAACTGCTGGTGGCATGTGATCTGGGGATTCCAAATATCATTGCACAAACACAGCCTTCACACAGCATTCATTCGCTTGCGGCCTGCTAGAGAATGTTTGCTCTTAGAGACTGACATACCTAGTGCACGTGAGGCATTTTCAACACGGCATTTTCAACACGACAAACATCCTGTAACGAACCTTTCAGATGAAAATTCCAACAGAGACCCCGAAAACCCTGCCAAGACGAACTGCAGAGGATGCTCCATGTGGCCACTGTGCGACCAACTCCTTCGTCAGGTGGCACATCACTACCTCGTACCGCAAGGCTGCTGTAAGGGGGCGACTGCGGTTCACGACAACCTGCTCCCAGCACGATCGGACGTCTGCTCAGCCGCTGTCCATGCACGCCAGACAGCTGTGGCTGCGCACGGACACACAGTGGGCAGCTGTGTGTGCCACCACTACAAGCATCATCCGCCGTCAACGAAGGCCTGCTCCGCGAGGTCCACTGCGCGGCCCAGCGCCGCCGCCTTGTTCACTGTCTCCTCGTACTCGCTTTCCGGCACCGAGTCCGCCACCAGCCCCGCGCCCGCCTGCGGGAATGAGCGCGTGAAGAGTGAGCCTGCTGCAGGCCATGCTGGATATAAGTCCTGGCAGGTCCTGCAAATGTCAGCATGCAGGGGGCGGGTTTGGCCAGGCTGCACTGGGTGCAGCGTGCAGTGACAGTCTTGCGTTCATGAAGGCAGCGCAGTCAACAGCCTGTCGGCCCTCCAGCAACGCCCCAGCGCGCGCCTGCACATCCGGCGCAGCTCACCTGCAGGTGGACAGTCCAGGTGGCGCGTGCCTCCGCGCCATTGCCGCCTTCGCTGCTAGCTCCGCCATCTGCCCCGGGGCCGCCGGGCGGGTTCGGGATGACCATGGTGCGCAGCGCGAGCGCCATGTCCATGCCGCCAGTGAAGGCCACGTGCCCAATGCCGCCGCCGTAGGGGCCTCGCCGCGACACCTCCAGCTCGTCGATGATTTGCATCGCCCGCACCTGGCGCCAGCGGTGGGCGGGGCCAGCTCAGGGCGTGCCGGATGAGCACCGCATATCGCGGAGGCTGCTGGGGCATCACTCGCGGCTGGCGCCCCACGGCACGGCAATGGCTGCCGGCCACGGTCCAGTGGTGATGGCATTGGGAGCAGCCAGACATTGGTTTCGCTGTCCTTTGCAGACACACACAGTTGACACACTTTGGGCGCGCCGCTGACGGTGCCGGCAGGCAGCGCGGCGCGGAGCACGTCCCACACGCCCAGCTCCGGCAGCAGCTTGCCAAGCACCGTGCTGCTGATGTGCATCACGTGCGAGTACCGCTCGATCTCCATCATCGCGGCCACCTGCGCCGCAGGGGTCGCCCCGGCTCGTGTCGGCCTGCAGGTTCCAGGGCCGCTTTCCAAGCCAGGCGAAGCACACCATGTCTGACTTGCAGTGATGGCCACAGGAGGGGAAGGGGAAAGGGGAAGGGGAAGGGGAAGGGGGCAGCACGAGCGCGCCTCGACGGAGCCGGCCTGCGAGACGCGGCCGACGTCGTTGCGGCCCAGGTCCAGCAGCATCACGTGCTCCGCGCGCTCCTTCTCGTCCGCCAGCAGCTCCGCCTCGAGCGCGGCGTCCTCCTCCGGCGTGCGCCCCCGCCGCCGCGTGCCTGCCAGCGGCCTGCAGCGACAGCACAGACCAGGGTGTCCAGCAGGGGTTCCGGTCGACAGCGCAGCGCCACCCTCCCCTCCGGCGTGCGCCCCTGCTGCCAGTCGCCCGCCAGCACGATGCATGCGAGTGAGATTCCGATAGCACCACAGCGGCTGCCGCCAGCACCTCCGCCTCTAGCGCAGCAACCCTCCTCCGTGTGCGCCGCAGCAGCCTTGTCTGAACAGCTGGGGCAGCAGCAGGATGTTTGGACTCTGGATTCAAGAGCATGGCTACAGAGTCCAGGAGCATCTGTCCCCGCCGCCGCCGCGCTGCTGCCATCGGTCTGCAGTTCCGGCACGCATCAGCAGCTTTGCGGCAGTAAACGAGCTCATGAGTGTGCAGTTGCGCTGGTCAATTAATCCGGTGCACATCAGGGTTGCTCCATGGCGCAGGCGGCGCATCCCACCTGTTGGTCACAGTGCGGCTGCTGTCCAAGCGGCACAGGATCTCTGGGGAGGAGGCCACCAGGATGGAGCCTGCCGCTTGCAGGTAGATCATGTACGGCGACGGGTTCACCACCCGCAGCGACCTGCGCGGAAAGCAGCGGCGTATCCTCATGCAAGGCCGCTGCTTTCGCAAGTCACTTTGTGATGCCCCGACCAAACCACTGCAGGCGTGTTTGCGAGCCAGGTTGCTGCCGCAGCGCTCCTGGAACGACATATCAGGCCTTCAGGGTCGTCTCTGCTGCGAAGTCGAGTGCCTGGGTCTGGCAGGAGCGGCACCTGTAGATCTCGAAGGGGTCTGCGCTGGTTTGCCGCTCAAACCGCTGGCTGAGCACCAGCTGGAAGATGTCGCCGGCCTGGATGTACTCCTGCACAGGAAATGGCGTGAACGAGATGAGTCTCTCCGTTGCAGCCTCCAGTAGCCCTACCCATCACTGCTCGTCGCATCCACACATGATCGGCCCCTGACGACGGCCGCCGATCTGCGCCAGGGTGTGGCCAGCCGGCCGGCCGGCCGGCCACAAAGAGGCGCGAGCCACGCTACAGGCACCAGCCCGCGCCGCCGCCCTGGCGCCAGGCAGGCAGCCGCCCACTGCTGGACTTCGATCTTCATATGTCGAATGGTTTGCAGCCATCAGCGCTGAGGCGGGAGGTTCGCAGACCCTAAACCCTCAAACCTGTGCAGCGGCGACGCCGGCAAGGTACTCCTCCCGCGTCATGTTGGAGGCGCCCGGCGGCTGCGGCCGGTGCGACAGGCTGAGCGACACGCGGCCGCTGGGCAGCACCGCGGCGGCGCGGCCCTCTGTGATGCGTGACACCAGCCGCTCCAGCCGCCGCCGGCCCGCCTGGAGGGGAGGCAAAGCGCAAGCCGGTCAGGGGAAGGCGAGGTGCTGCACAGCCGCCTTGGGGCCCCTTGGGTGCATAAGCAGGCGTCAAACCAGCTGGCGGTCGGCGGGCGACTGCTCAAGGCTCAATCGATAATACAGCTGATGGGGCTGATGGGTGCACTGGTTTTGACGGACCCCGACGACAGGCGAGGCGTTCAACTGCATTTCGACCGGATGAGACATCCAGCAAAACAGCGCACGGCCGCAAAACATAAAGTGACATGCCATCTCGGCACATATCGTGCCGAGATGGCACATATCGCACTGCACCTGGTAGGCTGAGTCCACGTCTACGTGTTCGTCCGTGTGCACCCAGGCGATGACGTACGCCAGCTTGGTGGCATGGTCAAACACCACGACATCGTTGTACAGTGCCAGGTGCATGTCCGGCAGACCCCGGTCGTCCGTCGGCGCCCCCTCAAATGGCAGCTTACCTGCGGAGGACGGACGCATACAGGTGAAGTCAATTGCATGGCATGCCGCATCGCAGAGGCAGGAGAGCGGCTGAAAGTCCCTTCGATACTCTCCGGCAGCTTAAACACTTGCACCCCCTGTGGAGCTGCGGCGATGCTCATGCGGTCAAAAGACTGCATGCTGCCAAACCACAGCTCGTGCTGCGTGACAGTCGTCATCCTATTCCACCTAGAGCGCACCAAGGTAGCCGTATCGCACGGTGTCATAGCCGCAGTAGCCAACCCAGCCGCCTGTAAACACGGCGGGCAGCTGCGGGTCCGCAAACGGCCGCCAGCCCGCGCTCAGCTCCTGCGGCGCCTGCATTTCAGGCAACATTCAGGACCATCAGCACAGCTGACAGGACTGATTGAGCGTGCCAACTCTGGGCTGACGACGATCGTATTGGCAGTACGGGAGGAGGCTGGCACTGGCACTTTTGTAGGGTACTGCCACGCCCCAGCCCAGAAACTCACCTGCAGCGGGTCGGACGTCTCCCGGCGGGTGACCTCAGCGGGCTCGTTGCCGGGCGGGTGGCGGGTTACCTCCACATTGGAGCCCTTGGCCACGACCTCCAGGCTGGGCTGCGCTCCCACGAAGCTATACCGCCCCTGTAGCGCAAGGATGCAACTCTGGATCATCCCGATCACGAAAAGCAGTCGGGGCCGCAGCTCTGGAGCGCAGAGAGGACCACCAGAAGCCCGCAAGCTTGCTGCCGCACCAGTGCCGCTGCGCCCCTGAACCGCTGATCCACCGTTTCTCTGACAGATCCCGGAACGCCGCTGGCCTGCAGCAGCAATTTTTGATAGACAGAAACACAGTAACGGCCGCGCCCACCTGCTGGTCACCATTGGTGACGGACTCGAACAAAAAGCTGGGTGCCGAGCGCTGGTCCTCCGCCACCAGGCATCGGTACGCCAGTACCGGCGTCAGGTGGTCGCTCAGAATGCGCTGGAAGAGCGGCACCAGGTTGGCGCCCGATGCCGCCTCCTTGAACGCCGCTGCCGCGTCCGCCTCCGTCCTCGCGCCATCCAGTGCCGCCTCAACCTCTGCGTGTCGTGCGTGGGGCGGTGCATTGATCTTGTCACAGTGCTTGTCATGGGAAGAGGAAGCTTGAAAGAGGCTTCGTAACCTGTGCTGGTCTTGGAATGCAACGGTGTTGCGCTGAGCGCCGCGCAATTGTGCCAGGCAGGAGGCACACCTTCCGCGCGCATTGGCGTCGTCTTCGAAGCGGGCACATGGACCGGTGCAACGAGTCTGTGCTGCTGGCGCAACCTGCTGCCGCTGAGGGGAGCCTTCCCTGTGCTACTGCCAGGGGGCTGTGGAGGTCTGGAGAACGAGCAGCATGCTGGTGAGCTGAGCAGACGCGATTGCTTCAGACAGTCCTGGCTGCCGCCAAAGAGGTCGGACAGCATTTTGCAGCCTGGGAGCGACTTCCGGCAGCTGCACTCAGCGAAGAAGATGACTGCGCATGGTGGCGTACGCAATGGCCTGGGAGCGATGGCGCCGGGATCGGAGTGTGCAAATGACTCGACTCTCTTTGCACAGTCTGCGATCGCTCTGCAAGTCTGCTCAGCGAAAAGGATCACTCGATCTGGCACGCAGTCCCGGTTTTTTCCCGCGCTCAGGAGGGAGATCTGCAGATGTCCCTCGAAAACCCAACGCTGTGTTGTGCTGACCGGTAGGGTCAAGCTCTGACAGAGAAACTTGCTGTGATCGTAGGTTTGCTATTCTGCTGATCCTGTACAAATAGACGCTGCTCGTTGAAACTTGGCGTTGACCAAACCTCGTCCGTCCTTTAGTTGCATGCAGCGCTTGCCGTAAAACATTGATCAGGAGGCTTTGGTTGGTCCATTCCATTTATATCTGTCTTCATGACCTATGTTGGGGCATTTATTGGTATCAGTGTCCTATCAATCATCACTCTGGTGAGCGTCGCTGGCATGCAGCGCATTTCGGAACAACAAAGGGTCATCCTATAGTATTAGACAGCCCACTCAGGCCGTCGGCCTCGCCCTTGTGCCCCGCAGATGGCGGCAGCAGCGGCACGCGACATGCCGCAGGGGCGTCAGCTGTACGACCAACCTGATCTGCTGCACGGCGTGTGCACAAACACCACGGAGCTACTAAAAGGTGACGCACAACGCGGGCCTTGGTGTCAATTGCGGGCGTGTCGTGCATTTTCGAGGGCATGAAACGCAGCGGATCGCCTGCTTCTGAGCGCTGCCACCTCTGGCCCCAGGCCACAGGGCGCCTCTGGCGGAGTCCAAGCCTCGCGTGCTGACTGCAAAATTCGCGAATAACTATGCTGACCGGCGCACTGACAATTACTATTGGCTGCGGGATGACAAAAGGTGCCGTTTACGCCACCGTGTCTATGCAGTTGCTCCTTGCGAGGACATGCCTGTTGGTTTCGCTCAGACATGCATGCCAGTCAGCGTTGACCACAAGTATGCAAGCTACGGGACCATGCCCTCTCCCAAAGGAGCAAGCTCAAGTGCGGATGGTCGCAACTACACTGCTCACCGCAGGACAAACCCGGCGGTGTTGGCGCACCTGGACGCGGAAAACAACTACACAGCCGCGGTGATGGCGCCGACGGAGGGGCTGCAGGACGCACTGTACGAAGAGATGAAGGCGCGCATTCCGCCGGCAGAAGTGTACCCGCCTCAGGTAATAAATGGGCTCTTGCTGTGCAGTGCGACAGCACTATCAGTGGCGGCAGCATGATCAGCGGGCTGTTGATGCTCCAATATATGCCGTACTGATGTGACGAGTCGCAATCGGGTGTTCATGCAGCGGCGCGACGGCTTCTGGTACTACTGGTACCGCGTGCCTGGCGGCCAATACTTCGTCTTTGCCAGGTGCCCGCGCCGCCTACCACTTGCTGGACGACAGGCTGCTGCCATGCTCCCAGCCGTCTGCTTTTGGCACAGCAGAGAGTCGCTGGCGCTGTACTGCCACATCCCTGTTGGCAGCTCTGCTCAGCCTCGCTGGCGAAGCCATACGAGATGTCCGCTCTCAACAGCTGCGGTGTACTCCGCTGCAGGCGGCAGCAGCCTGCGGGCCTGGGCCCGCCCACCATAAACGACGATATGGACACCCGGCAGCCGGAGCAGGTGTTGCTGGACCAGAACGCCATCGCCAAGGCGTCCGGGTCCAGCTACCTGTCGGTCGGCGCCACCTCGGTGCGCGCTTCAGCAAGAACTTTGATGTTACTTAAGAATTGGTAACACGCGAATGGACTCATCTGGATGGAAGGAGGTCCTTGTCTTGAGAATCTTCGACCAAGGAGTCTGAATCTGACCAGCACGTCTTGTCTGCTGTCTGTTGTTTTTGGGCGCCAGGCACTGGATTGCCGCATGCTTTTCAAGTGTTAATTGCCTGCAAGCATGGATCCGCAGCAACGGACAGACTCCTGAACTGCACACAGGTTTCCCGGAATGGGGCCTGGCTGGCATACAGCCTGGACCTGAGGGGAGATGAGGTCTTCCAGGTGTATGTGCGCAATGTGACCTACACGGGCAGCAAGACAGCGAAGTCGCAGACGTTCGGCCCCATTACAGGTGTTGCCGGAGGCAACATTGAGTGGGCCAACGACAACTTTACGTTCTTCTGCGTCACATCGGTGAGCTGCAAGTCCATTTGCACTGCCTGGCCATGGACGTGATCCATGTCGTTCTCGAGGAAGGTCTGAGTCTCCCGCCGTAGGCCTGCTCCACACACGCGTCAGCTACGCGCATCCAGGCACTCAACGCATACCCCTGCCAGGCGTGCGACCTTGCCTCTGCCACTGCTCAGGACCCCGTGACGCAGCGCGCCAGCGTTTTATGGCGCTACGGCATCAGCGCGCGCGGCCTGAGCAAACCCGTCATGATCCACAACGAGACGGACGCGGCGTTCAGCCTGTACCTGCAAAAGTCGCGCGCCGGCGGGCTGCTATTTCTGTTTTCAGCATCCGGCACCACCAGCAGTGTCATCACACTGGACGCCGACCGGCCGACAGGTGAGATGCCAGGCACGCAGAGGGTTCCGCAGATCATGCATCTGCGTAAAGGCGTGTCACCCTGCCAACATGCCAAGCTGCAAGCCCATGTCACTGCCTCATGCCCCTGGTGCGGCTAAGGCTCAGCGGCAACCTGGGCCAGTGAGGAGGCAGGCTGTAGTACTGCACGGTCAGGTCAGATGAGTAATGGCGCGTAGTACTGAGGCCGTCATGAGTCACGAGTCGTGTGCTACTGACTCATGGCGACGTCAATCCGATGACTGAGGCGAAGTTACATTGCAAATGTATTCCAGTACCGCCAGCAGACACCCTAAGGTGATGCGCGGCACATGCCGCATCGGAGGCAGGGCTCGCCCATTCCCACCCGCTTGCCACAGAGGCGGCGCGTTGCGCATGCCTCGACGCGCACTTAGGCTGCTTGCAACTGACGCCTAGCTGACGCCCCGGTCAGCTGTGCTGTCGCAGGCACGTGGAAAACGGTGCGGGAGGCGGTACATGCAATGCACGCCCAGGACTGCCCGCCAGTGGCTGATGCCAAACATTTGCAGCTGCAGGCACCTGGAACACGCTCAGGCCGCGCGTGCCCGAGCGGCAGATACAGCAGGTGGAGGAGCGCGGCGGCGAGCTGTTCATGCTGGTCACCGACCCAGCGCGCCGCAACGGCGAGCTGCTGACCGCGCCCGTCGCCAAGCCGGGCCTTACGATGGTGGGTCAGCTGCACCACGGCATTCGTCAGCCTGACGGCGCCGTCAGGCATCGTGTGTTTCGTTTATGACACTAGAAAGAGCAGCCAGGATGACAGCAATCATGATGTGTCATCCCCATGCAGGTGCTCATCGAGCACGATGTGGAAAGGCAGCTCCAAGGCTTTACGCTTTTCCAAAGTGTTCTCTCCTTCCACCGCTGTTGCACGAGATGGTGCAGGACTGTCTCGTATTGGGTTGCTGCTGTCCACTCCCTGCAAACATTCTCTGGAAGAGGGACGCTGGCTGGTGTCATGCTGCCTCGAACGGCACCTGACTGCTCGATCGCAGGTTTCTTGACGCTGCTCGTCAGGGAGAAAGGCGTTGTCACGCCCGTTGTGCACCCGCTGCCTGCCGACCTCGGCGAGGTGGAGTAGTGTACAGTTTCTTGATCATCTGTGGCGCAACTTTCTGGTAGACCACCAGTCGCTGGCTGTCATGCTGATCATGCATCGAAAACCATCTGGCATCCCTTGCACAACACAAGGCATGCGCATCCTGCCATCTGCGCATTTTCCAGGACGTCAAGTCTTTGGGCGAGGGGCGCGTGCTTGAGCTGCCAGAGGAGGGCGCCATGGTCGACTTCGGGGAGCAGGGCCCCTTTGACAGTGCTGTGGGACGGTTTCACTACAGCTCGCTCGTCACGCCGCCATCCACCTTCGATTTTGACCTGGCGACAGGTGACCTCCCTCAGTCCTGCCTGATTCACCGCTGGGTGACTGAACTCCGATGTGCATGGGGCACAGGCATTGCACTGCCACCAGAGCCTATATATAAAATCCAGACAGAGATCATCTGGCGGAGCCTGTTTCGCGTCAACTGATCCTCTCCAGGATATCCTCAACGCACCTGCCGATGCTGGATGCAACAGGCGAGCGGGCCACAAAACAGGAGCAGGAGGTGGTTAGCGGCTACAACAGCGAGGCATACCAGTGCGCACTTGCAACCCACTCCTGCCCGACCTCCCCTGGCTGCGACTGCTCTGCTGCACGCTGGTTGGGTTCTGCCTTACATCGCTGGATCTGTCAGGCCATGCAATGATGCCGAACCATGCTCCAGCCCCGGCGATGGAGTCTAGCGCTCTGCTTTCCTGCACATGCCCCCAGCAGCCTGCCTCTCGAGCCTCGGCAGCACACCAGTTACGGGCCAGCAGCACCAAGACTGCACTGCCATGGTGATGTCACAGGGCTCAAGAGGTTCACACAGGGTTCTGCGACCTGCAGGTCGGAACGGGTGTGGGCAAGGGCCCCGGACGGCGTGGAGGTTCCCATCTCCCTGGTGTACCGCAGGGACCTGGTGCGCGTCGGCGGCGCAGGCAGCCCGCTGCTGCTGGAGGGCTATGGCGCCTACGGCATTGCGGTGGACCCCTTCTTCGACACAGGCCGCCTGTCGCTGCTGGACAGGTGCGCCTTCCTAGCTGCCTGTGCCGGCGGCGCCGCATGCGCCGCCGCCCCGCTCGCCGGGAGGTCCGGTGCATGCTTGCGGCACATCACATGTGCCGGGTCCTGCTGTCTTCCATCTGGACAAGCACAAGCTCGTCAGGTTGCATGGCTGACTGACACGGCAGTGATGACGGCCTGTGTGCCACAGCAGACTCACATGCAGGTCCATCCACAATCCGTCCAAGCCTTGCTGCGTCACCGCACTGCATCCGAAAGTTCGCCTGCAACACAGCCCGAGAGTCGTGAGCGGGTCCTCTACAAAGGCAATCCCTTTCACGCCTCGTGTGCAGGGGCTTTGTGTGGGCATTTGCACACGTGCGGGGCGGCGGCGAGCTGGGCGCCTACTGGTACCAGGCGGGCAAGCTGCTGCACAAACGCAACACAATGACAGACTTCATCGCCGCCGCGGAGCACCTCATCAAGGTGCGGTCTGATGCCAGCTGTGGAGCGGTCAGGGTTTAGCATATGCAGCCCTGTCGAGCCACTCAGATTTCAGGCCCTCGATAGCCTCCGCGGGGTGGCCACCTTGCGGAGGCTGTCTGGAACTCATCCGGTGGACCGTGGGCCAGCCGGGTCATGGCTCTGGTGCTGGCGCGTGAACTTTGGCAGCAGTGCCGCTGGTCCGGCAGCACCTGGCGCTGCTGCTCCTTGAGAAAGACATGCGGTGAAGGTCGAACGCGGGCGCAGCGAGTCTACTGCCCCTTGCAAGGTATGCAGCCGCACAGCATGAATCAGAGGGTCTGTTCAACCGCGCTCTGCGCCCAAGCTGTGGCGCTGTGCTTAGTCACGGACCCCACACCCGCCAGGGAGATTGAAAGCACGCCTGGGAAACTGAGGGAAACTGAGGAGGGAAGCACGCCGTATGCCCCTGCGCTGCAGATGCCAAGAGGATCAGACCCACTGGCCAATGTTCCTGCTGTTTCAGGAGGGGTACACAAGCGAGGGGCGGCTGGCAATCGAAGGTCGCTCCGCAGGCGGCCTGACGATCGGCGCGCCCCTCAACATGAAGCCTGGCCTGTTCAAGGTATGATATATTGGTGGCTGAGAGCATGGCCGTCGGCTTGTGCCGCAAGGCAGGCAGGAGCCTGTGGCTCGGGTCACCCAGCACATGGAAACGCAGATGGGGGCTGCATGCAGCAGGGCGGCACTGGAAGCAGACCGCTGTGGGGTGCTACGCGCGTGTTAGCTGTTGACTCATGCAGCGCCTGCTGCAAATCACTGCGTTGCATGCGTGCTGGTCACAGGCAGCAGTGCTGGGCGTGCCGTTCGTGGACGCGCTCACCACCGAGCGGGATCCGACGCTGCCGCTGACTGTCGGCGAGTGGGAGGAATGGGGTGCGTCCCTCCCGGCCTCGAAATGCCTCCTGCCTCGTGAGCAGAGCCATCATTCTGGACGATAGCCAAACCTCAGAGGGCGGCAGCACCGTGCGTCAGCACCGTGCGTCTGCATGACACTCATCTCGGGGACCTGGTTCACGACTGCACGAGTGTGCGGAGCACGGTGAAGTGCTGTCTCTCGAGGCACTTTGTGAACGTTTTCTGCAGGCGACCCGCTGCACAACAAGAGTGTCTACGAGTACATGAAGAGCTATTCGCCCTACGACAATGTCGTGGCGCAGGCGTACCCGCATCTGCTTGTTACCACCAGCCTGAACGACCCAAGAGTCTCTTACTGGGAGGTGACTGGTTTGCCGCGCCTGTCTCCGGGCTGCTGCTGATGTGGAGTGGTGCATGTTGCACGACCGGCAGGCTCGCAGGTTGGCACTGTGTGAGCATCCCTGGATACAGCAAGACTGGTCTTGGGAAAGGAGAAGCTCACAAATGATGTGTCATCTGTGCAGCCCGCCAAGTTGGTGGCCAAGATCCGGGCGTTGGCGACCACCAGCGACCGGATGCTGCTACTCAAGGTGCGCAACTCCAATCTTGAAGTCCTGCAATTCGCAGCTCCTGCACCTCCGTGCACCTGACCGACTCCTTGCTGCAAGCTTGCCCAGCACAGCAGAGGCGATCGTCTACTCAGTCTCAGACCGGCCGCCTCCTTAGCAGATCCTTCGGACGTTGCATCATGCCTCGGTGACCAACTCCCAAAAACCTCGCTGCCGCTGCGCAGTGCAACATGGAGGCGGGCCACTTCTCCTCCAGCGGCATCTACGACCACCTGCGCGAGGTGGCGCTGAAGTATGCGTTCCTGATGCATGCGCTGTCGGCATGCGCCGACCTTGGCGGCGGCGGCAGCAGCAAGGCGCTGCATGACTACGCCCTCATCGCGACTGCCTGCCTGGCTGGCCTGGTCCTCTTCGCGGGTACATTGCTGCCCTTCGTCGCTTTGTTCTCTTAAATGCCACGTGTCTGCCTTCACAGACGAGCGTGCATGATGTGCCCAGTGGACCCGCACGCGGATGTGGCAAGCCGCAGAAGAATGCTCTTCCTGGTTCGGCAAGGGACCCAGAACGCGACGGTTGATCTGCTGGGTCGCAGGCCTTGCCATGAGCGCATGCCACTGGGGCCGCTCCCGGAAGGGGGCGGAGAGCCTCAAGGAGGTCACGCTGCGAACCTTTCCACAGCGTGCGGGCTTTGCCAGGATGGCGTTCGAGTCGCCGGTCCCAGACCAAGCCGAGGCGCCGCCTGCGACGGATCAGCCCGAGCCCCGCCAGCAGTCACAGACATTGCAGCAGCAACAGCAGCCGCAGCAGCAGCAGCAGCGGCAGCAGCCGGCGCGGCAGCAGCAACAGCAAGCGTGGCCGCCAACAATGCAGCCATCTCTGCTACCGCAGCAGCAGCGGCAGCAGCAAAGGCCGCAATCTGGCTGGGCTAGCGCAGATTGACCATTGCTGGGGCTGCTAGTCAGTTTAAGCGACGGCGCATCAGCGAATCACGATGAGTGACTCATTCCCTTGGCAGTGCCGACTCAAGAAGTCTGCCAACGCGAAACATCGAGGTGCATTGCTCCCCCAAGATTGCATGTGAGACGTACACCTGTTGGTTTGTCTGGCATTCGGATGTATGCGATGCCCTCCCAGGGTGGCCTGAATGTTGGGGCATCCTGGTGCAGGTGCGGCACGGTGACCCCTACATCAGTCCTACGTTTGACATCCAGCTCTGAAGCTCTCACCCATCGCTGGACCGTTGCTGGACGTGCGTGGCGGGCCCTGATACTTTTGCCGTGCTGCTTTTATGCACAGCATACACATGTCGCGCTCTACAGTGTGCCATTGTTGATGCATGACGCGCAATGCAATCGGATTTTTAGATCACCATTCAAGCCTGCACAAACAACTGTTCCTGACTACCTTCCCAGATACTGCGACGGCTCCTGTCATTGAGGCGTCAGGACGGAGGGAGGACGCGGCCTGCTTGGGGAAACCCTGGCAAAGGCGGAACTGACTTGATTCAGACACCCACATGTAATGATGCCCTCGAGGTCTCCTTGTGGAGTGGTGCTCCCGCTGGCAAACACACACCTGGACTGGACCCGCATGCGGCGTGCGTCATGTTGACGCCGGTTTTATCGCGACAGGTCACATTCGACACCCTGTAGTGTAACGATAACGCGAAGCCCGTACGGAAGCCATATCTAGGGCGGCCATGTGGCAGAAATTTAACTGAGAGTCCGCCGGTCCTTCCGGACTCTCAAACGCCATCCCCCCCTGACGGCTAGCACCCAGAGTTGATGGCTGCTGCGTTCCAGTTGCTCGTATCCAAACAACCGGACTTGTTTCCGGGGACGCAGCACTCGACCCTGCACGACGGCACACAGCCGCCGGGCGTGACCGTACTCGGGTGTTTTGGGATGCAGCTGGAAGTTCGCGGCGCTGGGGAGTCTGCCTCGAAGAGCGGCGACTATCTAGAGCCTGCCGGATCGCTGGGCTCCGACTGCAGCTGTGGCACCGCAGCAGACATGCAAGGGCAGTCGCTCACTCCAAGGTGATAATTCGCTGACCTTACGGCACAGGCGGTTTTGGTTACCGCGCTTGGCCGGGTGTGATATTGCCAAATGGCGGTTGTCGACCGGACGTGTCAGCTGTGAGACGAAGAAGGTGTCTGTCCTGCCGCCGGTCGTCAGCGGTACCGGCCTGGTCCGGTGGCATTCCCGGAGGGATATCTGAGCTGCATCGGTTCAAGACATGAACCGACTGGATCGTGACTGATCAGGGCTCTCTTTGGTGAGTGGCAGCATTGCATCGCGCTTCCTGCAGCGCCTGCGCACGTAGACAGGGCGCAGCTTAGCACTGTACTACATGCTGACCGCGTTCGGCTTGAGGGGAACCTTCGTGTGTGTTAAGGTCTGTGCGAGCATGACGCCTCCTAATTTGGGCGTCCTACGTTGCATCAACCCACGCTCCTCTAGGTGCTCGCAGCTGCGCCCTGCAGCCGCTGCCCAGCCGTTGCCCGAGTGTCGCGCGGCCTGGTGTTGTCGCGCGGATCCCAGTCGTGTTGCTCGCCACTTTACCGCATTAGCGCCTGGGGTTCTCTGCTCGCCCTAGCAGCCTTCTGGCCGGACATGGTTCATGAGTACGTGCGTCAAACCAGTCATTCTCATCCCTCGCGCCGGACGTGACCTCGACGGCCATTGAACCTTCCCCAGTCACACCCGTACAATTGTTTCAACAGGTTGTGTACCGTGTGCATTTCCTTTTTCGCTGTCCGACCGACAGCAACGTCGCGTGTACTCATAGGACGGTGTTGCAGTCCGGCCAGCGGCCCAGTCGCGACCCTCCGTCGCACCAATCCGTAACGGCGTACTGCACACTGCACCGCAGTGGCAGATCTCTGGGTGCATGCAACAGCTCCCTGATGGCGAATCGTTTCGAGATGATCCTCCATCGATCCGAACAGCCCGCGCCGCTGTGTGGGACGAGCGCGCGCCCCGAATCGCAGGGATGCTGCACAGCCCCGTGCTTTGCTCACATCTGCCTTGTGCTGCCTGTGCAGGGAGGAGGACCCGCCCAGCACCACGATGGAGGAACTATCGCGGCTCAGCAGCGGGCCCATGCAGATGGACTTGATGATCCGCAGCGCCGGCTCGGCGCAGCTGCTGGCGCCAGAGTCTGCCATGCTGGACCCGCTCGGCTCGCTGAGCAGCAGCGGCGGCGGCAGCGGCGCCGCCGCTGGCAGGCACTCTGGCGGCGCCTGCGACACTGCCTTCGCCGCTGACCAGTCCCAGCACCTGCTGAACCCTCTCCACGGGCACGAGCGCTACACCTTGGTGCAGGACCTGCACAGGTGCTGGCTCTTCCTCCGGCCAATCTTGCACTTTTTCTTAATCACCAAACGCGCTGCGCGAAGCATGCTACAACCTTGTGCCGACTCGTCTGCTGACACAACCCAGCCCCTACATCGGCATGGCGTGCTGACACTCCCGCCGTGCGGTCGCGCAGGGGCGGCAGCGGCTTTGTGCAGATGGCACTGGATCGGCGGACCAACAAGCATGTGGCAATTAAGTTTCTGGCCCACAACGGCGTTGAATTCGAGGCCCGGACCATCGCCCGGGAACTGGTGAACCACAAGATGTGCGCGCTGCACCCACACATCGTCCAGCTGCAGGTGAGCTGGGCGCTGCCGCTGTGCCAGCCGAGGCAGGGACCAGCGCTGACAGTGCACCCGCTGCCTGCTGACGCCATTCGAAGTGACAGCTGGGTCGGGAGATGTGCTTCACTCCCAGAGCTTGCTGAGCCTGAAGTGTGGGAACTGCCATGCCGCAGGAGGTGTTCTTGACAGAACAGTATCTTGCCATCGCCATGGAGTACGTCAGCGGTGAGTTCTGTTACGAAAGTGCAGTGCTGCGCATGCTTTGGCGTCTACATCGTCCGTGAGGTCCCATCATCTCAGTGCGACAAATTTTAAGGGCAGGATGCGTGTGCTGCAGGCGGGGATTTGTCCCAGCTCATCGACTCTCGATGGCAGGAAGGGGTGAGCGCTGCCGCCTGATGCTTTGCCTTCAGTCGGAGACAGCCCTTTTCCGCCTTGCTTGCCGGCATTACGTCCTTACGATGTACCCTCCGATAACTACTCCCTGGACGCATCCTCAGCTTGCTGTCCGTGCACCGCAGATCGGTGGCGTCCCCGAGGCGACAGCGCGGCATCTGTTCCAGGAGATGATGGTGGCAGTGGACTACTGCCACCGCCTGGGCATCGTCAACCGCGACATCAAGGTGCGCTCACCGGCCTGTAAGGCTGCCGCCGGACACCTTCGCTGCTGCCGTCCATCACCATCCTGTGCGCGCGGGCGTTGCCACCGCAGCTATGGATCGTTGAGCCTTGTGCAGTGGCGCTCGGCAGCATGCAGCACCAGAGCTTCCAGCATCTGTAACAAAGTGGCCCATGCAACGCAAGCTTTCCGTGGGGCGCGCCTGCTGACGCCGTGCCTTTCGCCCGTGCAGCTGGACAACCTGATGCTGCAGGGCACCTGGCCGCACCCAGTGCTTAAGATCTGCGACTTCGGCTACTCCAAGGACGAGGCGGGCCAGTCCATCTCCAAGTCCACCTGCGGCACGCCCGAGTACATGGCGCCGGAGGTCCTGTTCGAGGACAAGTACGACGGCAAGGCCGCCGACGTGTGGTGAGCGTGCTGCAGCAGCCCGGCACCTCTTCCCTCCCTCCCTCCCATGATTGCAGCTGCCATTGGGGACCATCAAAGTATTGCTGGTAGTGAGTGCCGCAATCACCACAGAACAACTGCTGGGGACAACAAAGTTTGTAAGACATCCATTCCTGCAGTTGTCCATTATGTCATACTGACCCCGGCAATTATGTCATGCTTAATGTCTGTATTGCTCAGAAGGAAGGGGAAGTGGATGGTTGTGTACCACACCTGCCATTGTACCTGCCATTGTACCCAAGATAGTACTGATTGCCCTCGCAGGTGTACACTTTCTTTGCTTTGACCTTCTTGCATGATGGCTTGCAGGTCGTGCGGCGTGACGCTTTACGTCCTTTTGACAGGTGATCTCTCGACCTTACATACGCGTCTGCCCCATGCGCGCGCCAGCTTCCCGCCCTCCGCCTCCTGCTGTGCCACCTGCGATGTTCCTTGACTGGACATCGTTGGCTGGACATTGCCTCTTATCAAGGGTGTGCAGCGAGCTGCTGGAGATCTTCTAGGTGGAGTGGAGCCATGATGGAGGCTCTGCTCCAATCCTGCCGCAGGCAACTTTCCGTTCGTGCGGCCGGAGGACGGGCGGGACAAGAGCATCGCGCAGATGCAGCAGATGTTTACCCGCATCTCCCGCGGCGAGTACATGCCGCTCCCGCACGTGAGTCTTCTGCGCCGCTGTGCACTCTCTGTGGGTTCTCGTGTCACCCACGACAAGTCCCGTCCTCCTGTGAACTCTCACGCACTGGCCAGCCTGCCTGCCTGCAAACTGCCTGCTGTGCGTTGTCATCTGACGGAGGCCGCGTCAAGGCTGCATGGCGGCGCCCAATGGGGCGGCAGCGCGAAGGGGGCATGCAGACCGGCAACACCCGGGGAAGGGAGGGGGGGAGGTGCGCGGGGAAGGGGGAGGAGGGGGGCAGCGTCGGGACTCCAGGCCAGATGCGTCATGCTTCTGCCTGCTGTGGGGAGGGGCGTCGCCTTGCCAGCTCGTGGACAGGCCCGTCACGTTGTATGAACTCTCAGGATTTGTTGCCCATGCGCGTAGCTGTCGCTGGAGTGCCGGGACCTCATCCACCAGCTGCTGCGGCCGACGGTGGAGGAGCGCATCAGTGTGCCCGCCATCCTGCGCCACCCCTGGTGAGGCCCGGCCCAAACACGGCACTGCCGCCTCCAGACGGTCGCGAGGTGGAGCCTGTGCTGAGCCTGCGGAGGCATAGCTTGCACAGCCGGCAGTCGTTCGCCGGTGGGCACACATGCAGTCTGACGGCACGAGCTGCCCACGGGCCGACGTTCCCTCCACAACTGGGCCGGCAGCCACTTGACTTGACATTGTCAGTGCCGGAGTCAGACAGCATGTCAACTGGTGAATCTCTTGAGCTCTAGCGTCTACTTTTGCTGCTGCAGGTTCATGCAGGACCTGCCCACGGGCCTGGCCGGCATCAATGCTCAGCTGCTGCACCTGGCAGGGCGCGGCCTGGTCACCGGCGGCTGCGCACAGGTGTCGCGGCTGGACTTTGCCGCATGCATGCGGCCATGGTTCGCCATGCGCATCCTCATTGCAAACACCCGTTGTCCACCACAGCACACGCTGTCGCTGCGAGACGGGCCTGCATGGCCGGCCTGCCACAGCTTGGCATCGCTGGCATCGCTTGGCCATTGCTGGTCCACTCCCACATGCCGATTCGTGCTCTGTGACGGGGCACAGACGAGCGGGGAGCTGGTGGGCTTGGTGGAGGCGTGCACCCGCGCCCGGGCCTCTCGCTATGTGTTCAACCGCGCCAGCGCCCACCAGGTGCGGCGGCCGCAGCCTCGCTCCTGGCTTACTGGAAAGGGGGGTTGGGGGGGGGGTGTCAAACCCCGAAACCTGCACACGGTCTCCAGTCCGAACCATGCCCCACGTCAGCCGCAGGGGAGCTTTCTCACTACGTGTGCAGCCTGCAAGAAGCCAAGAAGAACGCCTGCCTCATTGGGCTCGGACGCTCATGCTGCCTTGTGCCCACGCCCGCAGGGGCCGGTCAACACTTTCGTGACGCAAAGCCACAGGGAGGCGCCCCTGCTGCCGGCGGCGGCGAGACAGCAGCGTCCCGCGGTGGCAGCGGGGCTGGCTGCGGCGGCGGCACCACACCTGCATACAAACACTGCCGCGGACGCGCCGCGTCCCCCGCTGCAGCCGCGCAAGGGCGGTCGCAGCGTCAATCGCATGTCCATTTGAGGGCAGGAGGCAAGCCAAGCTTCGAGGGCGGGAGGCAGGCCAAGTATGGCGGGCTGGAATGCAACCAACCTGCAACCTGCCGCATCATACGTGCCGCCTCAGCCCGCGCCGTGCGGGGATGGCCGCACAGAATGGCGGCGGCCACGAGTAGTGCCGCCCCGCAGCCGCCGCGAATGGCTGCGGGGGCGCTTGGCAGCGTGAAGGTCCCATGCACAGGCGCATGAAATGTCTATGCAGGAGAGCTGTGCAAATGTGCATAGGCCGGCCTGCAGATTGCAGTGCAGGACGGTTGTTGGGAGCAGGAGCGGCAGCACCCCACCGCTTGCATGCTTATTGGTCGTTGCCTTGGTTGTAAAGGCAACGACCAAGCCTCAACTCTGTCAGCTCTGGTGTGGTTCGTAGAGGAAAGGAGTGTGGGGGCTGTTGTGTGCGCAAAGCACCACAGGATGGATCCGTCATTTTTGCTACCTAGCTTGTGGAAACTGGTGGCAAATTGCGTCTTTTGGTTTGGGGAACTTGTGGCCATTTGCTTCTTTCATTTCGAAGGATGCTCTCGACTGTGCAAGTTGTAGGTTCACCTGGTGAAGTAAGAGGATTGCGCAATGTTTATCGTTGGAAAGCATCACATGATGGACCTGCATGCTCTGACGAAAGTCAGATTGGGCAGCAGTTTGATCGTTAAATGACGTGCACGCGGTTTAGACGTACACGGACACACAGCAATCCGATGCAACACGAAACGGGAAAGTGCACCTCATCAGCCTCCTGAACACTCCTCGTCGGAAAACGAAGGACGAAAACTCTGCCGCAGCTGCCTGCCAAAGAGGATTTGAGCAGGCGGCTTTCCTAAATCACTACACCCTTTGGAGCGGACGCGCTTTTAGTCGCAGACTTTGTGTGGTATCAAATTTGGTCAGCTCACCCTGCAGACAGTGCTCAATCACGTCAGCGGCAACTCAATCCCAATATTGAGATGCTGCAGTGCTGGCGGTGGAGCGCGAGGTTTGTACAGAGGCAGCCCTTAGTGGCAGGCTTCGGTCGGAGAGGCCTGCACTCGCTGCCGGCGCTGCTTCTCAGCCGATGCCAGGCACCGGGAGGGGCAGAGTAAGGTCCGCCAACCCCGACGCAGCTGACACGGTTTGTGCTGACGGCGGGAGCCGCCGACGCCGGCACGAGGCGCCAAGTGGGGYTGGCGCCTCGTGCCAACCCCACTTGGCGCCTCGTGCGCCAAAGGCTGAAGAGCTGCATGAGCTATAGCTCCTGGAGCCCCAGCGTCAGTCCCGGGCGCCGCAGGAGGGGCGGCGCCCAGCGGCGGCGACGAGGGCCAGCAGCTGCTCCGGCGTCTGAATGCAGCCGCCAGCGCCGCCGCCTGGCCTGGCCGGCGGCGGCGCCTGCGCCAGTGAGGCATTGAGGCCCGCCAGATCCGGCGAAAGTCCCGTCTGTCAAGAGACGCATGTACCTTGGTCAGGCCCAGTGAAGCCAGTGTCGGTGTGTCCCCTTGAATGGAAGCAGCGACAGCAGATGCAGATCCGCTGACCCCAGCACAAACTGCACAAGCGAGGGTCGCCGCTTCGGTGGCGCCAGTGCCTTCTCGCAGGTGTTACCAGGTGTGCTGACCTGAAACCAGGAGCAGGCCATGACCTCCGACAGCTGCGCGCGGAAATCCACGTCCGGCTGCAGCATCCAATTCAGCAGCTCCCGGGCGTCCTCAGACACCTGCAAGTGGCAGCGCAATTGCGTCAGGTCTCTCGCACAACATCTGGCTGCAGTTCTGCCTTTGTCCCTAAAAGCTCTCGGCGGTGCAGTCGTCACTGCTGAGAGTTGAGAGCCGAGAGCCCATGACTTTGCGAACGGGGTAGGGCTGCTCGGTGGGCCACCAGTCCCCAGGCACTGTGCAATCAGGTAGGGTCTGAAGCCTGCAGCTCACCTGCGTCACGGGCGGATACTCCGCCCGGATGATGCGCTGGAACATGCGCTGCATGGCGACCACCTGCGAAGCCGACCGTGGCTTTCAGCAAAAGACCCAAAAGCGCGCCGGCAGGCAAAGGGAGGCAAACACACAGGAGGCGCCACAACATGTGGTGGGCCAGCCGTCGGCTCCCCCGCACGAGCACGAGAGCCGCCCACCTTGGGCACGGCCTTGTCGCAGGGCCGCTTGAAGGGGAAGGTGCCGGTCAGCATGACGTACAGCGCCACACCGGCAGACCACACGTCGGCGGCCTTGCCGTCGTAGCAGTCCTCGAACAGCACCTCCGGCGCCATGTACTCGGGGGTGCCTGCGGGTAATGTACTTGTTGATAGGCATAAAACTGCGCTGGTGCCGCATCCGTGAGCTGTGTCGGACCGGCCGGCCCTGGGGCCCATTGTACAGGTGGCGGCAGCAGCGGTCCGGCTGGCCCGGCGGCACGGCAGGCGAAGGCACAGGACGGTTTCACGGCTGGGTGTGGGCATAAGAGCAGCGCACCGCAGGTGGACTTGCTGAAGGACTGGCCGCCCTCGTCCTTTGAGTACCCGAAGTCGCAGATTTTGACGATGGGCGCCGGCCAGTCGCCATGCAGCAGGATGTTGTCCAGCTGTGTGTGACAGGCGGAGAGGCTTTGGAGACACGACCACCCTCAGAAGCCTGCCCCCCGCGGCGGCACCGCAACGATTCCGTGTCAAGCTGGCTGCCTTCGGTGGTGCAGCCGGTCAACCCCCCGCGGGCCTCGCCCGGAGCAGTCCGGGAGGCGCGCCCCTGCGGCATGCAACTGTGAGCTCAGCAGCCCGGCGGGGCCCACCTTGATGTCGCGGTTGGCGACGCCGCGGGTGTGGCATGCATCCAGTGCCACCAGCAGCTGCTGGAACAGCTTCCGGGCGTCGTCCTCCGCCATGCCCTGCACCTGGTGCAGCGCAGCACACAGGTCCAATCGGTCCACTTGATGAAGTGAGTAGCGCGCCTGATTGCAGGAGCTGGATTTTGATTTGCGGTCAGCCCCATGCTGGCACTCGCAGCCTTTCTGAAAGCGTCAAAACTGCGCTCGGTGCAGCTGCGGCGTGCCATGACCTCAGCCGTGCGCGCCTCGGTTGACATCGTAGGCTGCTGCACACGGGAGCATGGACGACATTCAGGCCTTCGCAGACTCACCCCCTGGCGCTTGAGGTCGTCGATGCACTGCGACAGGTTGCCGCCGTCTGCATACTCCATGACGATGGCTAGGTGGTGCTCCGTCAGGAACACTTCCTGCAGGGCGATTGAGATCAGCAAGTTGTCAGGAGTCAGCCAGGCCCCGCAAGGAAGCCGTGCAGGGGTACAGCTACCACCAGCCCGCACGCTCATTGACACGTGCAGAGGCACGGGCGCCCCGCCCAGGGAGCGCATGGCAAGCCCATGTCGCCGCCAGCATTCCTTCGAATCTGGATCAGCCACGGCGCAGCTGGCAACCAGATTGACTGCATGTAGACGAGTCAGTCACTGACCTGCAGCTGGATGACGTTGGGATGCCAGGCGCAGGCACGCTGGTTGAGCAGCTCCCGCGCGACGGTGAGCTCGTCAAAGCCACATCGCGAAATGAACTTTATGGCCACCCGCTCGCTGGTAGCAACATCCTCTGCAAGTTGTACGAAGCCTGACGAGCCCCTGAGAAGAAGAAGACGAAGAAGGAATTTGTCGACAGTGAGAGCGTCGGGTCATACCCATGTATAGGTGTGCATGCATCCATTGTGAAGCCTCGCCAGGGGTTCCTACCAACCTCTTGCCGCAAGATCTGGTTGCACCCCGCACCCTGCAGAATGCCGTTCATGGCATGCTGCCCTGCCCACCTGTTGATGTCGACGAGCCGGGTGTAGCGGGGGTGCCCGCGCAGGGGGTCTGCGTCGCAGCCCGACCCGTCGCCGCTGCGCCGCATGACGCTGTCTGCGCTGTCATGGCACCTGCAGCCAAGGCACCACCAGCGGATCAGCTGTCGTCCCCTCAGCACATGCATCGGACCGGTGAGGAAGCACGACCGCGGTGCTAACACTGGCAGGCCGTACGTCGTCTAACAGAAGGATTCCGAAGCAGCGCTGTCGACAGCGGAACAAGCCTTTGACGCGAATTGGAATGGATCATCGAACTTTCGCAGCGTCGGTGTAAGCCTGTCGTCGGCACAAGCCTCGACACGGTCCGCGTCAGCCCAAAGGACCACAGAGCCCACCCTCACCTCGCGGACCGGCTCCGGTCCCAGGGGCCCTGCTGGCCGTACGACGGCGGTTGCGGCTCATCAGAAGGCGATCGTGCGTCAGTGCTGGGCGGGGTGGCCGCCTCTGGCGCAGACTGAGCCGCTGCAGATGGGGATGCGGCCTGCTCATTGCTGTTCCGCATGGACCCGGAGCCGAGACGGCCGAACAGCGGCAGCGGCCACCTCATCTGGTCACGGCTGAGGGCAGCGATGCAACCCCCGCCCCGTGCGGGCGGCCTTCCGCTCGAGCGTCGAGGGCGACGACGCTGCAAAGTTCCAGGTTCGCTAACGCGAGACGCAGTGACTCCAACCAGTCGTCCCCCCCGCCTCCCTGACGACCGGTCAAGCAGTGAAGCGGTGACAGCTGAAGTGGTGCAAGATGCGGTGCGAGATACGGAGGAAGGATGCCCCGGAATGACCGCGATTTACACAATCTCCGCTTTCTCTTCTCTTTCTACAGTCATTCCCCGCTCCCGCGAAACTCCACTCCCGCGAAACTCCAATCGAACTTGCAGTTCAAGTGTTGCACCATGCAGTTGAACCATGCGATCACTCTATCTGCCAGTCGATCGGCGCCATGCCGGACTTCGCCAGCAGCTTGTTGGCGGCCGAGAACGGCTTCGAGCCGAAGAAGCCCTTGTGTGCGCTGAGGCCGCTGGGATGCGCGCTCATCAGGACGTGGTGCTTGCCGGTGTTGATGAGCTTGGCCTGCAGTTCGATTTCCGGCGTCTCAGTTCAGCCGGCTGTGCAAGCATCTGCCCAACTTTGGGTGCCGCATCGATGCGAGCACCAACACCCACGGGACGCCGCTCACCTTGCTCTGCGCGGCGGCCCCCCACAGGATGAACACGACGCCCTTGCGCTGCTTGGAGATGCTGGAGATGGCCTGGTCCGTGAAGGTCTGCCAGCCCTGCGCCGCAGCAACTTTTGAGGACACACTGGCATCGCCATGCCGGCGCGCTTAGGATTCATGCCGCAATGCTGTGGTGCTGCCACGGCGGCACCATGCACCATCAGCGCAACACACGAAGACAACTGGTTGCAGGGCGCGGCGCCTGGACGACGAGCATGCAGCTTGAGAGGCACTCACCTTCTTGGCATGCGAGTTGGCGGTGTGCGCTCGCACCGTCAGGCTGGCGTTGAGCAGCAGCACGCCCTGCTCCGCCCACTGCAGGCCGGCCGCACCGCATTGTCGGGTCACTCGCAGCGCTGCGAGTCTGTGCTGACAGTCCTTCTGTTGAACCCATGCTGATGGCACCCCACGGATGGCAACGCGCTCAAACCGGGTTCGCTACCTCCTCCGCCGCGGCACGTGCCGCAGCCAAGCAGCCGCAGGCGCGCGTGGTAGGGCGACAAGGAGCAGACAGACGCGCCTTCAGTAGGCAGCCGTGAGAGGGCCGGGTGCAACCCAGGTCTGCGTTCAGCTCCTTGTAGATGTTTTGCAGGCTGGACGGCACTGGCGTCCCACTTGGCACCGAAAACGACAGGCCCATCGCCTGGCCAGTGTTGTGGTATGGATCTCCACATGACAGCATCACAGAGGAGTCAGCACTGGACTGTGGCAACATGACAGCGCCAGAGTGTGCCGGGAGCGCTGATGCTCTCTCTCATGGGTACAGACACCTGCCTCACGAGTTAGAGGAGTCGGTGTGTGCACGGAGGGAGGTCACCCTACCCTGGCCGAGGATGACGACCTTGACCTTCTCGAATGGCGTGCTGTTCATGGCCCTGCAAAACACAAGGAGCTCGCTCGCATCAGCAGAAGGCACAGCACATGCACGAGCAGCAGAAGCTTGGCAGGGGCCATGCGCGTCTCCAACAGAATGCATTGTTTCATCTGTTTGCACACTGCAGATGCTGGCACGAGCCCACGCAAAGCAGCAACACGAGCAGAGCGCGGAAAGCGAGCCTCCTGGCGCGGCGTGCTGACCTGAAAATCATGTGCGGCGGCGGGTAGACGCTCTGCGCGGCCCACTCGGTCTGCAGAAAGCCCTGCAGCTGCTTGAAGTACTGCTTCTGGAACTCGCCGCCCATGCGCGCCTGCCAGCTGGGCTCCACTAGGAGCTCCGCCAGACGGGGCGGCTTGCCGCCGGCATGCGCCGCCGCCACCGCCCGCTGCGCGGTCTCTAGATTCCTGGGTGGGAGCCGATGGTGATGAGATCGCACAGGACAAGGACTCCTGGAACAAGGCTGAGGGGCTTACACCTTGCAGTGCTGACTGGGGAAGGCCTGTCGGCGGCATGCCCTGCAGCGTCTGGCCCGGCTGCCTCTGGTCTGGTGTTCAGTCCTGCCCTGCACAGCGCGGGTGCTCAAGGGTCCTTACTAGACCACCGCAGCGCAGAGACGCACCTGTCTGCCTCCTCGTGCCACTTGGCCAGCATCTCGGCCGTCGGCTCCGCCTCTGCTTCCAAGCTCGCCGGTTCAGCAAGCTGAGCGGTTGGCGACTCCACGGCAACACCAGTGGCTGGCGGCGGCACAGCAGCCCCTGCAGCGGCGTCGGCCGTCGTTGCGACGGGTGATGTCGCCGTTGCGACGGGATTTGCGGACCCCCACATGGCCTGCTGCGATGCCGCAACTGCTGATTCTCGGGCGCTGCTGCCATCCGCTGTTGTGTGGTCACTTGCACCCTGCGTCGCTGGGTCCCGCTCCTGCGTCGGCCATTTTGGAGGATGTCAACCATACCTCGCCGAGGTGGTGCACCCTCGCGAGGTGCGACTCGCAAGGGTGGCTATTTGCGTCATGACGTTCAGTCGATGGACACGGCGCAGGGATGAGTTGCACAAATTTTCACTGAACACGCACCTGCGACGTGGGACTATTTTTGACCCGCTTTTTCACTGTGAAGAACGCCTCTATAGTGCGCTTTGGGGCCATTGTGGCTCTGGTTTTGAAGACACGCAAATGCGATGCGATCAGCGGCGCGCAGCACAGGATCATGCAGTCTGGAGCTTGTGCTTGCCCGATGCGTTAGGTGCGATCGATTCGGAGCTGTGCCGCTGTCAACCTGCGATCGTTACACGCATTGCAATGCATGTGATCCTCGTCAGGGCATGGTTCGAAACGGAAGCAGCAGAAACCTCGAGCACTTCAAATTCCGAACCGCCACGATCGAAATGAAAGTGCCTTGCATCGACACTTGGCTTGCAGTTGCGATGCAGAGCAATGCGGCTTGTCGGCAGCAGTTACTCGCAGGGCAGATGTCAACGGCTATCACGGCCCACTATCACGACCTCTCGGCCGTGCATGCGGCACGGCGGTTGCGCTCAGCATGCTCTAGAGGCATGCCGCTGCGCAGGAAGATAATACTGAATACAGAACATGGAAAGGCTCCGCTGACTTCGAGGCCCAAAAGGGAAAATTGGTGAACAAAGCCCGGTGGCATGCGGCGCGGCATGCGGGCAGCTCACGGACCAGCCAGCAGGCGCTGCTCAGCCCTTCCTCGCCACGGAGGACGGCGACCCTGCAGCAGATGCGCATCAATCTGTGTTCAAGGTTCGAAACAGCGTGCGGATCATGGCATGCTGTGTTGCAATTGTGCAGGGAAAATTCGTGCCACCTGCTGCAGGGTGCTGCATGTCTCCTCTCAGCGCTGACCCGCGCTGCGAGGGGCTGCCTCCTGTGGACTGACTGGTGGAAGGGCTTCGACCTGCGAGCGACCATACCACCTGCCTGTCAGGTACCCGCGCATCTGGCGACTGCTCAGGCCATACGCACAGAAACTTGTTGTTTGGAGCGCTGCCAGGGTATGCCACCAGAGGGTCCTTACGCAAGCCTGCAGCTGCTGCCATGGCTGACCTGCGGTCGTGGCGCTGTCCCGCCACGCCTGCGCCAACGGCACCTCCGCGACAGCGCTGGCATCCAGCACCGGTGGCACGCGGCGCCGGCGCTGGCGCTGCTGCTGCTGCTGCTGCTGCTGCTGGCGCTGCTGCTGCTGCGCAGCTGCATCAACATCCTGGTCCAGGGACACTGGCAGCACGCAGGATACTATGTCTTGCGCCGCTCGCGTTGCGCTGCCAGGCAGCTCTGCCGCCAGGGCGCGCACCAAGTTCGCGGCCTTCGAGATGAGCCTGCGGCGCATGGGGCTTGCCGTTTTCGAGTAGAGAGACTGGCTGCAGTTTCCATCGCACAGGGAACGAGGCTGGATTTAGCCGACCACCGCTGCAGTGCTGTGCTCAAGATACTGTTGCTTGCTACACCAGTGACGGCAGCAGCACCAAGCAGCACTGGCATGCACAGCAGGCGCAGGTGCAGGCGCACCCGGGGTCCTCGGGACGCTCCTGTGCCAGGCCCAGCACCAAGCAGCCGATGAAGCCGCCTGGCATCTCAACAAGCCCGCTGATCTCCTCGTCAGCCGTGAGCGGCGAGTCTGGCAACGTTGGGATGGGTATGCACAGGAATCGGCTGGCCAGCAGGCGGCCGTGCCAAGGAATGAACCCGATTGCCCTGCAGTTCAAGGAGCCGGCAGGACCTGGTCACGCTGCAGCGCCTGGAACTCCCGACGAGGACCGACATGTCATTGCCTCTCGCCTCTCCAAGCAACAAAAAACTGTGTGCTTGCCTGCTCGCTGGCACAAGCTGCGGGTAGCCCGCCGCGAGGCAGGGGCACCGCTCCGTGCCCAGTAGCGACTGCGTCATGAAGTCCTGCGCCGCCAGGTTGCTGGTCGCCACCGCAATGGTGGCACTGCCGCAGAGGCACAGACTGCGCAGCAGGCGGGGCCAGCTTTCAGGTGTGGCTTGGGGGAGGACAGAACAGCCCGTCTCAATACAGGCATATGACAGCCCGCACACGCACCTCACGTAGCTTGCAGAGGGCAGCAGAGCCTCCACCGCAGCGGCGAGTGCGGGACTCGACTCGCCACTGGCGAATGCCAGCGCCAGCCTGCGTGCGAGAGCGGTCAGGTCCATACCACCTGCAGCTGCCGCCTCAAGGCTCTTGCTCACCGTTGCTGAGCCTGCAGGCCACACCCACATCAGCGGCAGCTTAGGCAGCAGGCTTCGTCCAGGAGCGGGGCCCCGGTCACAGACAGAGGCGCAAACAGGCAGCGCTAAGGACAGTGCGCAGCGGGTCAGACTCCTCGCCATCGCCCGGCAGGGCAGGGAAGAAATCGCCCGAGGTTACAGCTGGCTGCTGCGCACCTCATGCTGGTTGCGTCGTTGCGACCACACACTCGCACGCGAGAGGCCTGCGCAGTCGCTTGGCGGAAGGGTGCGTCGAATTCACCGCGGCCGTGTGGCGCAGCAGAGTTTCAGGCGTGAATGAAGGCGTGACTGACGAGCCGTTTCCGGCCGCGAGCAAGGCCGAGCGATCAAACACGGCACACGCCCAGATGTCAATTCAAGACTCGATGGCGAACCGCGCAACTTTCCTGACGAGCCTCGTTGACTCGGCGCAGACCCCCTGGCTCTGGCTGAGACACGGCCGCTGCGTCCTTGCTGAGATGTTGGATGCAATCCCGTCCAATCTCCCGAGGTGAGACGGCGCGGCTGCCAAATCCTACGAAACAACGCGTGTGCGGGGATAGAGGGTGTCTGCGCGAGGTTATGACCGATGATCACTTGTACCAGCATCAACGGGGGCGGGGGCATGCCCCTTGCAGATTGTGACGTGCAGGGCTGCTGACTCAGTCATTGTCGGCGGGTTTGTGCTGCTGCTGCGGCTTCTCCGGACGTGCAAATGGCCGTTGTGAGCCTATCACAGGGTGCGCACAACCAGAGGGATGCAGGTCGGAGCATCGCTGCGCTGGCGAAAGTCTCTTTCAGTCATTCTTTAGTCATCGTCCGACACGGGGTATCTACTGGGTATCTAATAAATTACACATGCAGTACAGAACATGCTTGCATGAAGCGCATGGACGTGCGCTGCGGCCATGGATAGTTTGCAATGCTGCAGCTGAAGGAGTGCCAATTCATGGGCCTACTTGTCCCGACGTCGGCGCGGCACCAGTAAGCCAGCATGTGATATATACGGAGCAGATACGATATATTACTAAGGGTAACAAAGCGAATGTTTCACACGGCCTGGATCACGCTCCAAATAGGGCGGTTGAAGACACATTGCTCACCTGCTCAGCAACAGGTGGCATATGATTGAAGCGGCATAACCGACCGCTATGGCAGGCGTGCCATGTCGCAGGTGCTTCCTGAAGGTGTAGTGTCCTCGGGCCTGCCCCATGAGACCCACCCCCGCCGCTGACCCAATGGACAGCAGGCTCCCTCCCACGCCAGCGGTAAGTGTCACCAAGAGCCACTGCGGTATGGCGGATTCGAAGGTCTCGTCAACTCAGCATCCTCCACAGAAGGCGCAGGCACAACTAGAGCTGTAAAAATGCACTGAATTGGTACTCGAGCTTCCTCACCTGATCTGCCGACATGTCTGGATCGATCTGCAGCACCGCGTACATCACCGGTCTGCGCCACCACTTATTGCCTCAGCGATCAGCATTGAGACCAGGACGTAGTACAGATTGCCAGGAGACATCGAGTGTTGCACGGCTTGATTCGGACACAAGACGGCGAGCAGTGTGACCAAATGCAACATTGCACAACGCGCACATGTTGTCAATGACGGCGCTGACAAGGCCAATCAGAGTGTTAGCAATTGCAGGTCCTGCGCCAGCGTACACGGCACGCGACAGCGCATCCAGCATGTTCATCGCGGCCAGGCTGCCAACACACATGACGGCGCCGTAAAAGAATAGCAGCGTGTCCTGCAACGACCGAAAGCATGCATTCAGGGTGAGTCGCGGCCTTTGCCGCGCACGCAGCGGTCATTCAATGACTCATTGAGATGAGCGAGATGCAGACATGGTCTCACCCAGTCTGTCTGCTTCAGCAACCTGCCGCCACGAGCCAGGAGTGTGTCAGTTGTCTTCTGGCTCATTGCACTTCAGATAGGATGCCATGTCGATTGCCGCGCGCATCCAAACAGCTGCAAGTCCTGGCAGAGAGGCACCTGAAGAAATTCAGGCGGCCATGCTGTGCATTTGTCCGTCCAGTGGGGCCTGAGAGCAGGGCGCTTGCCGCCTCAGCGGAGTCAGCATCCATGGCCGCGCCTCCCTCGTTGCTACTGTCGTGCCGTCGCACCGGCAAGCGCGCTGCAGGCTGGGCGCTGTGCTCGATGTACCAGCAGAAGAATTGCAGTGCTCCGAGCCCTGCAGAGCACCAAAGCTGCCTGTCTGCATACTTTCCAGATCGATTTAACGCGCGCGCCAGCATCCAGGCCAACACGCATGGTGCTGGGCGTCACGTTTGCCCTTCCAGTCACCTGTCATCATGCCGACCACTGGCGGCAGGTCAAACGTGCCGTGACAGGTCGCTGCAACGGGCACAGTGATTAGAAACAGGACGGTCGCCCCCACCGCGCCCGGCTGCAGTTCTGCGTGCTTTTCGACAGCCCTCTCCAACCCTCCCTGCAGTGACAGTGATGCGAAGCGACTGCGCACTGCGAATTGCCACGAATAACCTCTGTCAGCTGCCGGCATCAAACCGTCTGGCGCCACCATACGCTAGCGCCGCGCGCAGTGCAGCGCTGGTCACGAAGAGAAAACAACAACACAACAAAATGCTCACCTCGGGAACTTTTCGTGACAAATACAATGCTGGCACCAGCCAATTGACCAGGGAAGGCAGCAGCAGCTTCAGAAACTGCTGTCCCTCCACCTGCAAGCCAATGGCAGGCTGCTTGGTGGGGCAAGCCTCCACGACTTCTGAAATTCACAGACTGGCAGCGGCAGCACAGGTGGGCATTTGGTGGTTGAGGCATCGACTTTACCTTCTTCGCCGTCCACAACATCAGCGTCGTGATGTCGCCAAAGAGGGAGAAAGCTCCCCCAGCATTTGAGGCGACCACGATGTTGATGCAGCCCATAACCGCAAACATTTCGTCCTCTCCCGCGACGGCCAACACCGTTGCACCCATGATGAGGGCGGTGGTCAGGTTGTCGGCCAATGGGCTGATGCAAAATGCCAGTGCACCTGCACATGACGCATGACGATCATCGATCTACTCAGCGATTGTGGAGGGTTTTAACGTTTCAGAAAACAAGCAGTGCCCTTGTCTCAGCTTCACGATGCCAGCATCCTCACCCGTGATCCAGAAGGTGTGCCTGAAAGAATACTGCCGCTCCAGCAGCCAGCCGCGCAGGGCGGCAAACACGTGCAGCTCCCTGAGGGCCGCAATGAATGTCATCGTGCACAGCAGAAACAGGAAAACTTCCGCCAGCTCCAGAAGGCAGCTCCTCGCAGCCGCTGCAACCTGCCCCTTCTGCGGCCTGCGGACAGCGCACGGTGGATCTTTGTTGTGCCCGCGGCTCGCACCGCAGAGGGCATTTCACACGGGTGCTGGCAGGTTCCTGCACTCTTCGATGTCAAGCTGCTCGTGTCTCTGGGCACTCCTCACCCGGCCGACAGGGACGCCAGCATCCAGATGAGGCCAGCGGCTATCACCACCGGCATGCTCTTCCTGAAGCAGCCGAGGCGGTCCTCCAGCGCAACGCACAGATATGCTGCCGAAAAGATTATCAACGCAAGCACACCATATGCGTCCAGCGCGTGGTCCCGCCCAAGCACCAGCGGCTTGACGGCGGTGTTCCTGCGCAGCAGACATCGCACCGACTGTTGATCAGGCTTCTCGATGCCCACTTTCGGTGCCCTTGTGAATGCTTGGGCGTGTGGGATGCGGCGGCGATGCCATGATGCAAGTGCGGTGCAGGGATCGTGAAGCCGCAATCCTGTGATTTGCCAACCACTCACTGGAACAGGTCGGCATCAGCAGCAGGGAGGCTGCCACTGTTGCCATCACTCTCGTTGAAGACTGCCTGGAGGGCCGCCAGTCGAGGGTCAGATTCTAGGTTGTCCGTTGCGACGTGGGTGCATGCAAAGCGCAGCATGCCATTTGCGCAAGTCACATTCTGTGCAAGCAGGCTCCGCATGTCCTGCATCAGCGAACCAACCAAGGTTCAACATGAATTGAAACAGCATTGCCAAACACAGAAACCTGCCGCCTATATACCCAAGCTGTGTTCGCACCTCTGTGGGTGCCGGGTGCGCATGCCGCAACATGACGACCAGTAATGCTATCGTGAGCACGCCGAAGGACGTCAGCACAAGCCGTGCTGCTGCCTCAGATCTGAGCCACTGCCGCATCGCAAGCGGAAGCGCTGGAGTGCGAGCCCAAGCGTACATGAGGGCCCGCTTGCTCTGATCCAGTACATGCCAGGCGGCGTTTTGGATCGAGGACAGCTGGCTGTGCAGCCTTTGCCTTGGCGAGGCTGGCATTCCTGGAGACACACTGGCGCTGTCAAAAGGGTAGCGGACTTGAATCGCGAAAGCGGCTGCAGCTTGCACATGTCAAGGTGCTGCAACCAGCGTCATTTATCTTGCCGTTCCTACAGAATGAGTGCCATTCAGCGACCGTTTCAGATTGCTCGATGGTAACACAAAGCTCCGACATATCGACAAAGATAAAAAACGCTGTGATTCGCGATCGCGGCAGCGCAACGATTCAGTACAGGTTTTGCACTAGAAAATTGCCCAACCGTGCTGTATATGAGTTTGTGCCACTCCGCCGGGCATGCTGCAAGTCAGCTGCCCGTACTGGTACCGCTGCTTCCTGCTGTCGGCGCAGCATGCATGCGCAATTAAGCGCGCGCGTTCGTGCATTTTTACACACGGTCATCGTTTCCCATCAGCTATACAAAACCACCTAAGGCGCTGTGCATGTCGAGTTTCGTAGACGCAAGCCTACACTGACTGCCACCTCGTGTCGGCAGCCTTGCAAGCCGGCAGTCTCACACCTTTCAAGTCTTCGGGAACACGTTCTTGCTAATCTCAAGCAGCTGCGGTCATGAGCGCCGTCCGCTCGAAGCTGACGTATAGGCCTCGCACCAAGCTCGAGGTGTTTTACACCGGCGGCGCCGCCCGACTGTCGCCAGACGGCCTGCAGCTGGCGTGCACATGCGGCGATGAGGCAAAGGTAGCTGCTGATTTGTGAGAGCAAAAATCCAAACAGAGACCCATGTCCATTCGCAATGTTGCCACAGCCGCCGGCCGCCTGAGGAATTTGCCTGTTCGCACAGGTGATTTCCGTTGCCACCGGCGAGGTGCTGCACACGCTGCCAGGGGTGAGCAATCTGAGCCAATCATGCCAAACGAATGCGCAGCTGCGCCATCGACTATGCCACAGTGCACCATATGCTGTGTTTCGATTTATATTTATAGAATTAAAAAATGTCAGCAATGGAAAGCCTGACGGTTCACACTGTGAACAGGACTCGGAGCCGTTGACGGCTTTGGCCTACAGTCCCGACGGCAGCCGCATATACACGGCGTCACGCAGCCTGCAGCAGCGATGCTGGGAAGTGGCGTCCGCACGCACCCTGCGTGCCTTCAAGGTGTGTCTGGGCGGCTGGGCACATCCATGTTGCGACAATGATGGGCCATCGATATAATTCGCATTTCTGCAGCCGCCAAATCCATCACGTTGCCAGTCAGTATCGTGTCCGACATCAGTTGAGTCGTACCTGTGAGATTGCCCACTTCACAGCTGCAATGCCGACGGGGGCAAGTGTTCGAGCCCTTCAAATCGTTGGTCTGTCTCCTGACCGGCTCGCCGCCGCGCCGCAGGGGCACAAGGCGCCGGTGGCAGATATGGCAGTGGATGCCTCGGGCGGGCTGCTGGCCAGCGCCAGTGCCGACCGCAGCGTGCGGGTGTGGGACACCGATGGCGGCTACTGTACCCACGTGTTCACCGGACACACGTGAGCGGTTTGCGGCGCGCGTGTGGCCTGTTTTGCCTGGCTCGCTCGCATGGCACCCGAATGCAAGACGTTGCTTTGCAACTGGCAATGCATGCCGTGTGCAGGCGCTGTTGACCATCGACGGCTTTTGACATGCTCGAGGCGATGGTGTCATGCTGAAGCGCCGCCTGTGCTGAGAAGCTCGGGCGCCTCGGTTTGCAGGGGTGTGGTGTGCAGCGTGCTGTTCCACCCGAAGCAGTTGACCCTCGTCTCGGGCGGCGACGACGCGGAAGTGCGGGTGTGGGACCTGGTCGACAAGTCCTGCATCGCCGTGCTGAAGGTGCGTTTCTTTCTCACCTGCGTCCGCAGCGACGGGTCGGGGTTGGCGCAAGACACTGATGCTGAGGTCGTGTGTTCACGCCTTCTCCTGTGCAACAATGTGTCATAGATGATGGTACCCTGATGTGCGACTGTCATCACTCTTGGCTCAGCTCTTGTGCCACCCCACCCGGATCGACAGGGGCACTTCAGCGCGGTGACGTCCTTAGCGCTCGGTCCGGACAACTGGACGCTCCTGTCGGGTAGCCGCGACAAGACGGTGCACCTGTGGGACCTGCGCAGCCACGCCAAGACCGCCACCATCCCCATCCACGAGGCGGTGGAAGGTGTGCAGGCCGGTCTTTCCCTTCCGTGGCTCCTGTCGAGAGGCCCTGCAGGTCAAATGCTGGTCGACAAGTTGGGATTCCAAACAATGGGCAGGCAGGCTTCGAGGTTGCATGCACCTACCTGCCGCTCACATCTGGTGTGCACATCTGCGCGCAGGCGTGGTCGCGCTGCCAGCTGGTTCGACATTTCCGGGCGTCAAAGCCGTCGGCGCGGCCGGCAAGCGCACAGTGTTCTTTGTGACGGCCGGCGAGCGCGGCAGGCTACGCATCTGGCGGTGAGCGTGGCGGCTCCGTCTCAAAGACAATGACACAGCCTGACACGGCCTGATCTACAAAGGTTTCGGGAGAGCGTCATGTGATCCTATCGGAACTGCCATCGCGACGGATGGACAGCATTTTTGCATGTGCTTGTGTTGGGCAGCGTGCAGGTTGCGCCTAAAAAGGCCCGGGATGCAGCGAAGAGAGGGCACAAACTCCGGCCGGGACGATGGTGCACCTCCCGACCCTGACTGCATGAGCACATGCAGGTCGGACACACAGAAGTGCGTGTACGAGCAGCCGGCGGTGCCGGGCGGCACCGGCATTGCCGGCAGTGAGGTGACATGGCTGGCGCCGCTGCCGGGCGGGCGCGGCCTCGTGGCCGCCACCGGCGACTGCCGCTTCCTGCTGTTCGAGCCGCAGGTGCGGCAGCTGCCGTGCCTGAGCACCCCTTCGTCTCTGGGTCCTGGCCCGTGAAGCGCTGCGCCAGCTCAGAGTCGACGCAGGCTGCTGCGTGATGCTCCCTCGCCTCGGCGGGTGGAGGTGGCCGTGAGCGGCGCCCTGCTGGTGCCACCGGCAGCTGCAGCCGGCTGTCGCACTGCACATGTGACATGTGGCAGGGTCAGCAGAGTCGTCCGGCGCAGCGCAGCCATCGCAGTGCCCTCATCCGCTCCTGCCGCCGTGCTCAGGGCGGAGACGCCAGCGGGCTGGCCATCGCACGGCAGCTGGTGGGCAACAACGACGAGGTGACGGACCTGCGTTTCGTGGGGCCAGCGGCGGCACCGACCCACCTCGCGGTCGCCACCAACAGCCCCGCCATCCGCTTGTTCGACACGGTGGGCGTGCCTCGTTGCCATTCGGCATTGTGCATCAGGCGCCGCACCTCAACCACCACAAACGCAAAACCTGGTTGAGGTCCCCTGGTGCGGCACTGCTCGTTTTGCAGACGTGTGTCTTGGCTCGAACCGGTGTGCCTTCCACTGCACCCCCAGGTGTGACAGCATGTGCAGGAGGGCCCCCTGGAATGGGAAGAGCATGCCTTGCAGATGGGATGCAGACGGGGTGCGGCGGTCGTGACAAGTCAGTTTGTGGTTGGAAATGATCGCCGCTTGTCACGTCGTGTGCCAGGAGCACCTGGGCTGCGTGGCGTCGCTGGAGGGGCACACCGACATCGTGCTGGCTCTGGACGTGCTGGAAGTTGCGGCGGCAGGGGACGGCAGCGCCGCCGCCCGCACGCTGCTGCTGTCGGGCGCGAAGGACAATAGCATGCGCCTGTGGGAGGCGCCCGGCGGCCGCTGCCTGGGTGAGTGGCGTCCCTCCAGGCCGCTGCTGCAGCTGGCCTCCAATGTGCAGCGCTGCGTGTGGGGCAGCGCTGCCGAGCCCTCGACACCTGGGGTCGTTGCCCTCCTGGTGCTGCGCATTCCGTTGCCACGCAGCTGACAGCTCAGGCTTGGTGCGCAGGTGTGGGCGAGGGCCACATCGCGGCGGTCAGCGCGGTGGCCTTCTCGCGGCGCGGCGCCAAATTTGCCGTCTCGGGCGGCGCCGACAAGCTGCTGAAGGTGGGTCCGGAATTGCGAGTCCAGAATCGCCCGCGGGCCAGAAGTCTGCCAAGGTTGTGCGCTGGCCTCCGGAGCCCCTGGCCGCGCTTCGAAGTCGGAGGGCAGGAGAGGCCGCCGCAGGGGGGCAGATGCCGCAAACGCAGAGTGGTTTCCCGCCTCGGCTGGATGTGCTCGCGATTGCGCCCCGAGTGAAGCGCTGTGGCGCGCAGTGCAGGCGCCGCACACGGGACGCGGCGCGCCGCTGCAAACCCACTGCACTCGACAGCATCTCCGACCGTTGAAGAGTCTACAATGCCCGTCCGCAAACCCTAAACCCTGCCGGCTGCGCAGGTGTGGGACCTGCCGGCGGCGCTGGTAGAGGGGGGCGACGCTGGCGCCGGCGCCAGCCCGGTCGACATGCGTGTGACGGCGGCGGTAGCAGCGCACGACAAGGACATAAACGCGCTGGCGGTGTCGCCCAACGACGCGCTGGTCGTCACCGCCTCCCAGGACCGCACTGCCAAGGTGGGGCTCCACTCAGCACTCAGACGGCCCAATCCTTGACAGTGTGAACACATCCGAGTTGAGGGGGACATGTTGCGTGAGTTGGTGCCCGTTCTCGTGCGGCTTTTGGGCTGCGCCAGACGGCGTCACGAGAGCCAAGCCTGGATGCGGGTTCGCGGTCGGGAGGTTGAAGCCACAGGCAGATAGGTGTAGGCGCTCAGTGGCAGCACCATTGCGCACCAGCGTTGCACAGCATCATCACAGTTGCCTCACCAGAGGCGCTGCCCGCGGCTGGTCTGTGGAATACAAAAGATATCAAGACTCCCTCCCTGCGCGTGTCCCGCAGGTGTGGAAGCTGCCGTCGCTGGTGGCGGTGCTGACGTTGCGCGGCCACAAGCGTGGCGTATGGCATGCCGCATTCTCCCCTGTCGACCAGGTGTCTCACTGGATCAAGCCTCCAGACTTCCTGTGCGCTTGCGTGCGGTATCAGGAGCAGTGCCGTCCTGCACAGCAGCCTGGGATCCTGGAGGTCGGCACACAGCAGATGACTCGAGCAGCCGACCTGGCGGCGCCGCACTGGCCTGCATGGTGCATCGACTGCTGTCCACGAATGAACGTATTGCGCCCGCCGGCACAGCCTGCAACTCCGGCTGCAGGGCGATCTTTAGGTGAGTCCTGAACCCGGGCTGTGTTTCCAGGCGGTGGCGACGGCCAGCGGCGACAAGACGGTGCGGCTGTGGGGGCTGGCGGACGGCGCCTGCCTGCGCACCTTCGAGGGGCACACCTCCTCCGCCCTGCGCTGCTGCTTCCTGTCCGCCGGCACACAGGCGCGCACCTGTCGCGAGTCGTGGCTTCCCGACACGGTCCAGGGGCACAGTCCAGCCAGGCACGCGCCCTGCAGGCCGGCAAGGAGAGGCTTGCGGGGCGTCCGCTTCGGCAGCCTGTGGCGCAGGCCCTTCCGCCCTCGGTGTCGGGACCATGCTGTGGGCCTCGCGCACATCCTGTGCATGTGCCTTCCGGCAGGAGCTCGCGACTGCAGTCGACAGCGGTATGTCCACCGCCGACGTTCACAGCCAGGACAGGCAGTGCCGACGCTGAAGCAGCTGCTGACGGGCTGTTCACTGGCGGTGCTGATGCGTGGCCAGCAATCTGCCTCGCAGCTGATGAGCTCGGGCGCGGATGGCCTGGTCAAGCTGTGGAGCGTGCGCAATGCCGAGTGCCAGGCCACCTTCGACGAACACGAGGGCAAGGTAAGGCATGTACCGGACGTAGTCATTCACGCGCACAAAGCTCCCTGGGCCAGCTGAGCCACCGGCGCACCATAGCGTTATCTGTGTAGGCAGACTCCGGAGGGGCAACGAAACCATGCTGCACACTCGAGGGCACTGAGCGCTGGCATAAATTTACTTGCCAATCTTTTCCAACACAATGCTCACTGGGTGGCTGGGTATTATGGCAGGTGTGGGCGATGGCGGTGGGCGGCGCTGGCGAGGGCCTGCTGGCGACCGGCGCTGCAGATGCGACCGTGGCCATCTGGGAGGATGTGACCGCCGCTGACGAGGAGGCGGCGGCGGCGGAGTCCGCGGCCGTCGTGCTGAAGCAGCAGGACCTGTCCAATGCGCTGCAGGTGCATCTCTGTAAGGCTGTGACTTGTTGGGTTTCTTGTGGAAGCGTGGTGCAGGCCTAAGGGCACAGCTACGAGGCCGCACTGTGCGGCATGATGGCACATGTTGCCTTCTGTCGACGAAGCAGATGTGCTTCACATAACCCGGGCACCGTGGCATTTCGGGTTGTCCCCAAGCGCACTGATGGAGGCGCCTGGTTGTCGGGTCTCTGAGCGCGCAAACGCCAGCGCTGTTTCCCTGAGCGCAGCGGAAGGACTACGCCTCGGCGGCAGCGCTGGCGTTCGAGATGCAGCAGCCGCGGCGCCTGCTGTCAGTTGTGGATGCGGTGCTCAGCGGCGGCAGCAGCAGAAGCGGCAGTGGCGGAGGCAGCAGAGGGGCCGCCATACTCGAGTCCCTGGCAGCCGGCTGGGACAAGTGAGCGCCGTCTCTGCAGCAGTACAGCCTTGCCTGCCGAATTTGCTTACAGAGACAATCTCATGATGCTGTCCCGATCATGTCCACCATATATTTAGAGTTAGCAAGGGCTCTTGCCTGCAGCGAAGTTCGACAGGCAGGGCCGGCAGCGCTCACTTATGCGTGAGACTGCGCGGCTTTTGCCTGTCTGCTGTGCTTTTGCGAACGAGATGCAACCCACAGCGCGGAGCTGCTGTTTACAAGAATGCCGCACGCACGCAGCGACCACACGCGGCTCCCGTGTTCACGAGGACCAATGCGGTTGTGTCTTTCATGTGCAGGGAGCAGCTGAAGACGGCGCTGGAGTACATTCGGGAGTGGAATACCAACTCGCGGCTGTGCCACGCGGCGCAAGCGCTGCTGGCCGCCATCCTGCGGCGCCACTCCCCCCAGGTGCAGCGAGAGTCCTGCACGCTCAGCACCTTGCAGCAGCCCTCTGTACCATTCGGGTGAAGAATGGACGCCTGCATTCCTGATAGGTCATTGCAGTTCTGGCATTTCAATGCAAAACGCCCATCCAAGAAGTCGTCCGCAAGCGTGATGACTCGAAGACGGGCGCCGGCCCCAGAGGCGGGAGTCCCAGAGGCAAGGGCGCTCGCGCAGAATTGAGATCCTATCACGCCGCGCCGCAGGCGCTGCTGGCTGTGCCCGGCATTGCGGAGCTGCTGGAGGGGCTGACGGCATACACGCAGAACCACTTTGTGCGGCTGGGCCGCCTCCAGCGCTCTGCCTACCTGCTGGACTACACGCTCGCCTCCATGAACGTGCTGCTGCCACCCAGCGGCGGCGACGCCGGCGCCGCCGATATTGATGGCAACGCTGACGGCGACTTCATGGGCATCGAAGAAGTGAAGGCGGCTGAAAATGGCACAGTTGAACATGATGCGCCGCCGTCGCCGGCGACGCCGCCGCAGCAGGGGTCAGAGGCCGACGGCGCCGGCGGTGCAGCAGGCGCGCAGCAGGAAGAGCCGTCAGGCGAGGGGCCAGCGGATGCGGCAGCGGAAGCCGCGGCCCCAGCTGCGGACACCGCCGCTCCTGCTGCAGATGCTGAAGCAGCAGACCTCGGAGTGGCCGCTGAGCAGGCGGCAGACGGTGCTGAGGCGCCAGCAAAGAGCAGAAGGAAGCAGCCGTCGGCGAAGAAGCGGCGAAAGTCGGAGGCGGCAGCAGCGTCAGTCGACATGCCTTCATTGGTTGTTGATGCGCCTAGAACAGTGCCCAGGGCCAAGAAGGCCAAAAGGGAAAAGGCAAAGGTGTAGTGGATTGCGAGCGGCGGTCCTGTTACGTTTCGTGCGATGGTCACAGGCTGGGTGTTGTTGAGTAGACAGTTCGAGTGTTGCATCAGAGACATCAGAGATCAGTGCTGAAGAAGGCCGGAACCACACCGCTGACTGCAGCTTGTCCTTTATTTAGGCGGATCAGAAACAAACAAAACAGGCAAAGACGAACAAGTGAAGTGGACAGCACATGGCCTGCGCAGTCTGCGCACATGATTGTTTACAGGTCGCTTTTGTGGAAGCATGATAACCTGCTTGAACCTGACGCATCCTGAGTCTTCAACTGCTGCATCATACAAGCAACGCAACCGCACGTGGTCGCCCGTTCGCAAGTCGACTGCAAGCCGCCATTCCGAATGGCGCGGCAGGGCGAGCACCATCAAAGGTCACGCTCCCTGCGCCGGCTGCTGCTGCGCTCCCCATCCCTGTGGCGTTTGCTCGACCTGCAGGAGGAACGCCCAACATTCAAGGGCCCTGCTGACAGCAGTCCTCTGGAAAGAGGGGTACACCTGCACTGCTGTGACCCGCACCAGGCAAGGATGCGCGGCAAGGGTGCACATCAAAGCCAGCACAGCTGGCGTTGATGTACATCAAGTGCCACCATGGATAGCTGTGTCGGATGAAAGACCGTTGTCACCTGTCGTCGACCTCGCCGGCCTCGCGTTCGTGGCGGTCGCGCTTGCGCTCACTCCTGGGCTCCCGCTCCCGCTCCCTGTCCCGGTCCTTCTCCCTGTCGCCCCTGCAGACGCACGGCAGGCCCGGCCATCAGCAGTAGATCACGTGCACCAACAGGCAGCGCGTAGGCAGCAGCGCGCAACGACTATTACCAGGTAGAGCCAGGACTCGCCGGTTGATGCGCCATGGGAGTGCAGGCGACGTTCATGCCATTGATCGTGATCGGGCTCAGCACTTCTTAGAGATGAATGGTCTACAACAGGGGCATCCCCCTTTCGGTGGATTGACAGATAGTATTGTTCATCAGCGCCCATGATCGATACAAGCAAAAGCAAGCTGCTGTCAGAAGTTCATGAAACACCATCTCCCCAACCCTGCAGTGCGGGGAAGCAGAAGTCGCCAAGTGTATGCAGCAGAGGAGGGTGCACACCCGCGGTCGCGGTCGCGGTCGCGAGACCTCTCGCGCTTGCTGCCGTCCGCCGAGCGGCCGCCCCGATCGCGCTCGCGCTCGCGGTCCCTACGGCGCCAAAACAGCTGCTCGATCCAGCACGTCAACTCCGGAGCGCTTCCACGCTCAGCCACGCTGGTATGCTGGCAGGGGTCGGACCTCGCAATTCGCCAGCGGCTACCAAGTCCGAGCATCTCGAGTGGCCACATGGTAGCAGGGTGAACAGAGCTGGAATGAAGTCCCTCTGGGCTGGCAGGCACTCGCAAATGTCGTTGCTGGAAGCGCAGAAAGCGGGCACCTGTCAGAGCGGGCGCGCTCGACGTAGTCACGGTCGGTGCGGTCCCGCTCGGCGCGGGCGGGCCTGTCGCGTTCCCTGTCCCGCTCCCGCGCCTTCTCCCTCTCCCTGTCCCTGCACACGCGCATGACAAGGTGCAGTTGAGGCTAGTGCACGATGAAACCTGTGTGCATCAGTGCCGAAGCCCGCTGCGCAGATCGCTACACAAGTAGAGCGGCTAGCGAAACCTGCGAACGCAGCCGCTCGGAGATGGTGCCAGCAGGGCACATGTCACCGCAGCTCGCTGTCGGCTGAGGGCAGCAGAGCTGGTGACCGCACTGAGATCGCAGCCTGCATGCTTTGTGCGGCAAGGGCTCAGACTGCCGCGCAACACTGCGATGCCAGACGCCTCCCGGACGCGCCGCGCCCGTCGCTGCGTGCAACGCCGTGGGATCAGGGGCTCCCCCCTCCGCCAGGTCAGCGAAATTACCGGTCCTCGGCGCCAGAGGACACGGGCCACTGCTGCGCGGCGGGCGGTGGCGGCATGGGCTCCCGCGCCCGCGGCTCCGGGCGCCGCTCCTCCTCCCGCGCCCGTGGCTCCGGTCGCCTCTCGTCCCTGGGTGCCACCACCGCATCCACCGCCCTAGAACAGATGAGTCGGTAAAGCAGGCTGCTCCAGGCGGACTGGGGCAACATGCCCCTGGGCGGCAGCATGTCTGGTCGCGAGCAGCAACTCTCGGCATCGGCCTGCAGCTCGACGAGCAGCTGCGGCCGGAGGCGGCAGCAGTGGCACTCTGGCCGGCGCGCGGCAGGAGCACAAGCAGGTCTATGCACTGCTTCTGAAGGTGGCCAGTGATGCTGCAGGCAAGCAGGGAAGGCGGCAGGCAAACCGGGGCGGCGGCGCGCGGCCGGAGAGGCCCATGCCGGCGGCGGCAGCGCGGTCCAGCGGCGGCAGGCCCCGCTTTGCACGCACATTGGGGTTTTTGGGCTCCTTTGGGTCGCGTGACTCGCCGCCCTTGCCGCCGCCCAGACGCCGCGGCCGCCTGTTGGCGTGCGGGGCAGCTCAGGACTGCTAACAAGCATGCACTCCAGCACCAGGGCGCAAGGCATGCGGAGTTGCAGCGCACCGGGGGACACCGGCAGCTTGGACTTGCTGCACTTCAGGACTGCACAGACAGGCAAGAGGAAGCGCACAGCAACAAGAACGAGCAGAGCATGAATTGCAGAGTGCGTCAAGGGGGTGCAGCACAGGTTTAGGAGTAGAGGTTTGGGACCGCAACCAAGATCAGCCGGTTGACAAGATCACGTGGCTCTGTGGCCTGAGAGCAGGGCGCCCGGGTCAACAGCGGAGTAGTGCAAGCTGGCTTCGAGGCCATCCAGAGCTGAAGGGATACCACATATAGGAGACTCACCAGTTGGGCACGGTGCGGCCGCGCTCCACGTCGACGGTGACGCGCTTACCCTCGACCTTGCGCCCGTCCGCCAGCTTGTAGGCGTTCTTCATGTCGTTCTTGTGCTCGAACTCGATGAAAGCGTACCCGCGGGGCTTACCTGTTGCGTGAGGAAACTTGCGTGAGGAGAGTTTGGGGCCCGGGGTCAGTGCCGAAAGGCTTTACCTGAATGTTTACCTGGCGTTTACCTGAGTGCATGGCTTAGGGTGGGTTTGCGTGTGAGGGGCTTCCGTGCGGCGCCCCTGCTTGCACGTTACCTGATCAGCGTGCAAGCAGGGGGATGGGAGCAGCAGTAGCAGCAGCAGCAGCGGCGCAGCGCCAGGAGAGGCGGCATGTGCCGCAGTGTGCACAGCCTGCCAAAGCGCCGCAAAGTGCAGAGTGAGCAGAAAAGTCTGACAACAGACGGTCGTAGCAAGCGAGGTGCTGCCCCTGACATTCTGCAAGACAACTGCAGCGCAGATGCCTTGCCAACACCTGCTGCTGCACCCTTTCCTGGTGGGCTTTGGCGCATCGCATGCGCACAGGGCTGTTTGCGACGTGCACCTGACTTGGTGTTGTGCACGATGGAGACGCTTTTGATGGCGCCATACTCCTCGAATTCCCGCTGCAGCCGCTTCTCCGTCACATCGAAGCTGAGGCGCCCCACGAACAGGGTTTTGAAGGGGTCTCCCTGCCAGCAGAGGAGGCATGCACAAAGTCTCAGCACAGCTTGCCAGAGATGCCATCATCGCTTGTAAGGCCAGCCACGCCAGCAGCTTACTCACTGAATAATGAGACATGCTGTGAACGTGGCACAGGCAACCAGAAGCGCTTAGTGACGGCTGGCATCAAGATGAAGCGTGTGCCTGGGAGCAACGAGCCTGCAGGGATCATGCAGAACGCAGCTCCAACCACGAGCACTGGCTACCGCGCACCTCGATGTGAGGGTCCTTTGCAGGGTCCCACTTCTTGATGCTGCGCTCCATGGCCTCCGCTGCCTGCATCCCGGAGTCTGTCTGGGTGAGTTGCTGGTCGACAGTCATGACCCTGTTAGATGGACCGATCTCGTTCGGCAGCAGGCGATCCTCGGACCACGATATGCATGCCACGAGGAGATGAAGGCTGGGGCGCACCTCCTTCAGCTTGTTCTTCCGGAGCTTCACATCCCTGCAGGCACATATACATTAGAGCAGATCAGGGCGGCATTCACATTTGCGGACCCCATAGGCAGGTCTCATCCCTGGCACGACAGCGCGGGCTCTTCTTTGGATAAAGCTCAAGAATCTGTAAGGCCGAGACGTGTAGGGGACGCCAACAGGGTGTAAAAGAAGGAAAGACTCACTTCTCCAGCTTGAGCGGCTTCTCGATGCGCGCCTGCGCCACCATCTCAGGGTTGCGGAACACCCGGCCCTCGGGGACCGCCTCCTCGGGTTGCGGCTCATACTCCGCGTCGCCCGGGGCCGCAAACTTGTCCAGGTACTGCGCTATGCCAGAGTAGGCGGGCGCCGGCTTGCGGTGGTGCGGCGGCAGCTTGTGCGGCAGCGGCGGCAGCGGCTCGAACAGCTCCAGCAGCTTCTTCGGCAGCCCCGTCTTGTGGCCCGAGATGCCCGCCTTGAGCTGCCGCTCCTGCTCCAGCTTGGCGGCTATCGCCGGGTTGCTGCGGGGGCGGGGCAGCTCGGACTCAATGATGGGTAACTCTGTGCTGGATCACCTCACCGGCGGCAGACCGGCGAGAAAGCAGCATCTGGACGCTATCACCGTCGTGAGCTCGAGGACGTGACGACACAGCGCGCCGTGCAGGCGATAGGCAAAGATGCAACACTGCACTTGGAGGTGAACTGACTAGAGGTGGTCTTGCAGCGCGGGCACCTCATAGCGCCTCTCTATGTACGTCAAAGGTAGGCACGAGGCTCACGCGCCACCGCCGCACTGCATCCTGTACTCCTGCCCTGCTGCTACGATCAGTGCTATTGATGCCGCCCTGCCATCCTTGTGTGCTCCAAGGACAGCGCGGCCGCTGGCGTCCCCACACAGGCAGCGACGTGCAGTCACCGATATAGTCTTCGGGGCGTCCGTGCACTGGCAGTTTGCTGGACTGCGCCTGCGTGCTTGCTGAAAGCTCACCAGAATCTGAGAGTCCCTTGCCAACTTTTGCATCGGTCGGCTCGCTACTTCGTCATGCAACAGTGCCACATTGCGATCGTTGATGACACTTCTAGCATTACAAGGAGAATAGTTCAAGCCAGTGCCACCTGCAGCTAGAACTCTGCGCATTCGTAGGCCCAGCACTCTTGCAGCATGAGCGGCCTCCGACAAGCTCAGCGCCTCCTTTGGACAAGCGGCTTATCAACAGCGCAGCATTCCGGCTGCTGTGCGCCACTTGCATGCAGTGGCACGGCAGAGGCGCTGCTGGCACGCCTGGCGTCCAGCACTGGCTGCACCAGCAGCGGCCAGCAGCCGTACCCACCAGGGTTTCACAGCTCGCCCAGCGCGTGGCAGCCCGATCCTGCTGCACGGTCCTTCGCTTCCAGCACCGTTGCTGCAAGTGCCGATGGTGACGGTGCGGCTACAGCCGGCATGACCGACAGCGCCGCCGCGGACGACAGAGCGGCTGAGCAGTATACGCAGATCGGAAAGATCACCAGCGGATATCAGGTGCTCGCATCTTGTCAGAAGTTCTCATACTAGGCTGCTGTGGTCGTTCCCCATGTCAAGCGGGTGGCCAGAGGGTGCAAGCAAGGTCGCTCGATTGTACGATGCAGGTGCCCAGGAAGCTTGCGTTTGCGGTCGTGGAGGTGGGACCCACGCAATTCAAGGTCTCCCAGGGCGACCTGATCGTGGCGGAGAAGCTCAGAGGCGTCGACGTGAACGACAAGATCTCACTGAACCGCGTGCTGATGCTCGGCTCGCCGCACGAAACCATCATCGGGCGGCCGTTCATTTTGGAAGCGTCTGTCACAGCTGCAGTCGAGGTGAGAGCTGGCGAAGGTGGACTGCATGGTGCAACAGCGTGCATACAATGCTTTGGTGCCGTATGGCGTGACATTTGACAGCTGGCGATGACATGTTTCCCTGGCGGTGCTCGCAGGAGCAATTCCAGGATGGCAAGGTGCTGATCTTCAAAAAACGGCGACGCAAGCACTCCAGGCGGCTCAACGGCCACCGCCAGGTAAGTCTTGGTACTTCATCGCTCTGCGCTTTTTTGACCAGTTGTGGCAACACTGTAGTTGAGATTGATGCAGATTGCTTGTGCCTGCAGGAGCTGACCACGCTGCGAATCCTGGACATTGGCGGCATCGAGGCAGAGGCGCCGCAGGTGGACAGGCAGAAGCCCGCGTGGTGGCAGTCTCGCAAGGCTGGGGCGAACGCAGAGGCGGCCGCTGCCGTCGCTGTGTGATGCTGTGAACGACTAGTGGAGCTCATGAGCGGACCAAGTCACATCAAATTGGCTGGATGAAGCCTTCAATTGAGAGCGGAGGTGGATGTGTGGGACTGGCACAGCTCTGCGGCGCATGACCTTGCCGTGCTATCCCGGGACCCTCTGCGGCAAACTCCGCCGAAAGAGAGGGAAATAGGTTTCCCTGTCCCGACCGGGTTCCCAACTCCCAATCTGTCAAATGTAGTATAGCCAAATAGAGCACCGATTCCATCAGCCATCAGCCATCAGCCATCAGCCACTTCAGCCTTTATATCGTATGTCCCTTTCGAGCGCCCGCCCTGTGGCGCACATACCAAGCATAGCGTCAGGATAGTGTCGTAAGCGGCGATGCAGGCACTTTACCTGCAACACAATCCGACCTAGACGCTTCACTGCAGACTTCACTGGTCCGCAGCACCATGGCGGCGCTCACGGGATCGCCGGTGAGCCGTCACTCTGTACGGTGGCCTCGCTGCCTTCTGCGCTGTCCTCAACCGTGAAGGCTGGAGACGTACATCCTGCAGTCTCAGGTGCAATCATGATTCTAGACGTCTCCTGTCATTTCCTGCAGGTGTTGCTGTCTGCAGGAGCGCTGCACCAGCGGAAGGCACTGCAGCCACCAGCAGCCAGCAGGCTTTTGCAGCGACTGGCGCAGCCATGCGCGCTGGCGAGGCAGCCGCACTCTCGGTCGCCTGTGTCCTGCTCGGCGTCGGGACCGCAGGTGCGGTCGTGCTGTCGACTGGCTTGGTGCGCCCAGTGCGGATGCCGTTTGCAGCAGCGCCTGCTGCCTTGGTGACCTGCGGAGTCTGACACCTATCGTGCCACCCTAGGTGAACGTTGCAGCCGTTCAGGAGCAGCAGGCACAAGCCATCGACTGGGAGACCACAGCGAAGGAGCTGGATGCTAAGTCGCCGCTGGAGATCATGGATCATGTGAGTCGAGAGGGGCTTGCGCGTTGGCCTCATGCATGATCAACACCATGCATGCATGACTGAACTGCCTTGTTCGTTTCAGTGCGATTTCATGCTCTCACATGATCTGATGGTCACGAAGCATGCTTGACGGCGGTGGCGCAGGCACTGAAAACCTTCGGTGACGAGGTCGGCATCGCCTGGTCTGGCGCAGAGGATGTTGCGCTCGTCGAGTACGCGCACCTCACGGGCCGCCCCTACCGGGTTTTCAGGTGAGGTGTCACTGTTTGGTGTGGGTCCCAGCCAGGCATGCAACATGCACCAATTAGGGCTGGTCTGTGCGCCTCGTGGCCTTGACTTGTGTCACAAGCTGCGAGCGCAATCCGCTGGGTCCCACATTTTCTGGAGCAGCCTACACACTGGGTGTCATGCCACTGGTCGCGGCGCTACTGTGCTCTCACCAGGCTTGGGCACAGAGCTCGGGCGGTTCAGGTTGGTCGATCTCCCTCATGCAGCCTGGACACCGGGCGGCTCAACCCGGAGACGTACCGCGTGTTTGACGCGGTTGAGAAGCACTACGGCATCCGTATCGAGTACACATTCCCGGATGCGGACGAGACCAAGGAGCTGGTCCGCGAGAAGGGCATGTTCTCCTTCTATGAGGACGGCCACCAGGAGTGCTGCCGCGTCCGCAAGGTGCCACCACTTGCCTGCCGGGTCACCTTGGCCAGCCGGAGCGCAATGGGGCTGCAGCTGTTAGGATGCCACTGTGTAAAGGCGCATGCACATGCGCAGACATTGGGTGATACAAGCAACAGGCCTGAACGCGATGGTGGCTGCAGGTGCGGCCGCTGAGGAGGCAGCTGAAGGGCCTCAAGGCCTGGATCACCGGGCAGCGCAAGGACCAGAGCCCCGGGACGCGGGCGGCTGTCCCTGTGGTGCAGGTGAGCTGACTGCCTGACGATTGGCTGCTTTGCCGCAAGTCTGGGACGACCCAGGCCTATTTACATTTGTTGTCAGTGTCATGAGCCTCAGCGATGCATCCCCGCATCGAATTCACAAAATAAAGTTGCAGACGCGACCGGCAGAACGGCTTTGTGGCAGCCTGTGCGGCCATGACAAAGTCGATGCTGGTCGACCAACCGAACACTGACATCGCAGGTCGACCCAGTGTTTGAGGGCCTGGACGGCGGCGAGGGCAGCCTGATCAAGTACAACCCGCTGTCCAACATGTCGTCGGCGGAGACCTGGAACTTCCTGCGCGTCATGGTGAGCAACTGCAGCAGACGCTGAATGATCGCCCAAGCTTCGCCTGCTGTTGCTTTTTCAATACGTGATTTTCGCAATGTTGCTCGCATGAGACCTGCTTGTCGACCAGCGAATGTGTTGCGCGTGCGTGAAGCCTGAGGAATACCGCGTCTGGCTGTGGCAGGGCGTGCCGACCAACGAGCTGCACCAGAACGGCTATGTGTCCATTGGCTGCGAGCCGTGCACGCGGCCGGTGCTGCCAAACCAGCACGAGCGCGAGGGCCGCTGGTGGTGGGAGGTGCGTGCTTTGGATTCGCATCCCCTCAACCTGCCGCTCTGCGAAAGCCGCCTCCCAGCCGCAACACCTGCCGAGTGTGTCACTGCTCAAACACCAGCCTGTATCGACAAAGCATCGCCTGTCGATACGCCGCAGCATCTCCCGCCTCCCGCCTCCCGCCCATTTTGCGCCCTTGTAATTTAACGTCCTCCCCTCCTCTGTCCCACAGGACCAGACCGCCAAGGAGTGCGGTTTGCACTCGGGCAACATCGTGTCATCGGCGGAGGCGCAGGCCGCTGGCGAGCAGGCCGACCTGTGGGCCTCCGGCGCAGTGGAGGCCCTTGACCACGACGCTCTGGCGCAGCTGGCGGACGGCGCCCGCGACAAGGACACTCTCGTCGTCCTGTATGCGCCCTGGTGCCAGTTCTCGCAGGTGGGCAGGGTCGCATCGACCCGGGCTGCAGGTGGCTCGCCGTTTTGGCGGAAGAAGCCGCAGCTAGCGCCTTGCTGTCAGCGCTGCTTGCCCGGCAGGCGGCGTGCTGGCGGCTGTGCGTGCATGCAGGCTGCACCGCCCGCATGCAACAGGGCAGCACCGCACAGCCGATGGTCTCCTGCCCCCCAGTCATCTGATCCCAACCGACGCCTCCTGGCATTCGATTTGAACGTGCTATACTGCTGCAGGCTATGGAAGGCTCGTACGACGAGCTGGCGCAGCAGCTGCAGGGCTCGCATGTGCGCGTGGCCAAGTTCCAGGCGGACACAGACCGCGAGTTTGCGCAGGAGCGCTTTGGCCTCAAGACCTTCCCCACCATCGTCATGCTGCCCAAGACCACCAACCAGGTCAGATGAATGCAGGCATCACAACCCTGTTCTGAACCGTGCAGACCTGCCCCTGACCGGCGTGCCTGCCCCAGCTGGCGTAAACCCGCCTATGCGCCGCCTGTGCCTCCCTTCGCCCTGGCGCCGCTCCAGCCGCGGGGCTGCTGTTGCCGGACTGGAACGCTGTACTGGAGTGCCTGGAGGCTGATGGGAGATGGATCAACTTCCTTGACCCACAGGTGGTGCGATACCCCAGCGAGCGGCGCGATGTTGACTCGCTGAAGATGTGGGTCAAGTCGGTTGCGGGCGCCTGATCTTCGCCTTCACCAAGGAACAGAGTCAGGCGTTTCGACCGCCGTGGGTGGGGCTGGAGTGCTGGCACACAGCGGGCGTCCTTGGTCACGCTTGGTCCAGGAGGGATGTGGACAGGACCCTGAGGGTCTGCGGCATGGTGCACATGACCACGCAAAGACTGCAGTTTGGAAGGAAGGGTGTCGTTCGGTGTTTCAGGTCGAGTCTGACGGTCTGCAGTGAGCACATGTTGGGCACAGCAGAGTGGTGCCTGAAGCAGAGACTCAGGCCCGCTGTGTCCACCTCGCTGTTCTGAAGTCCTTGTTTGCAACTTGGTTGGTCCTGGTCCTGTGCGTGCCGCCACTTACAGCACCTTCACCCTGGCCTCATCTAAATTGCCGTGCGGCTTCTCTCTAAGACAGAGGGGGGCAATATTCGGAACATTGCCGTTATCATAAGACAAGCCTCGCCTTGGTCTCATACTAATTGTTGCCGTGCCGGGTAGGGCTTCCTGCTGAGGCCATGCCAGCTGTACTAACACGAGTAATACCCGTACCTGGGCGAACAAATATCCTGACAGCGTGGTCAGACCGCTGTCAGACAGGTAATATCGTCGTGTGTGAGTCGCGTGCCGGCACACTAACATGCACGAGGCCGGGGACAAGGCAAGAGATAGGTTTTCAAGAGCCGTCAGGAAGGCCCCAAGGCGCTGTACCTGGACTTGACAGACTTTACCTGCAGCTGCACCTCTGCTTTTGGGGCCGACACAAACCTAAGCAGCCACACGGCCTGACGCAGCGCCAGCTAGATTGGCGGCTCGGCCCGGTGGCCCCTGCCGTGCCGGATAAGAAGCTTTAAAGCCGCTGTCGGCCGTGAGTTGCTCGGACTTCGCCGAGCGTGCCTGCCAACAGCCACCATCATGTTTCATCGGGTGGCGCTCGTGGCGGCGCTTCTTGCATGCGTCTCGTGCGTGCACGCATCGCGTGGCCTGCTGCAAGGTGGGTCCGACGCGCCTCTGGAGCTTCGGCGAGTGTCTGCTGTTCAATTTGTGGCATTCGCTTACCAGTTTTAGCTCGCTACGACGGCCTGGGTCAGATTCTCGCACCATTGCGTCAGGGGGCGCCCGCAGCAGATACAAGGCAGCTCAGGGACCCGCATGCAATCCAGCTCCACTTTGCGTGTTCGTCCCGCTGGGCGCGGTGCCGCCACCCAATCCGCACCTGACCCACGGTTGCCACAGTCTTGGACGGCTAGTCGACGCTCGCAGAAGTCTAGATGATGCTCGCGATCGGCAATGCAGATTACCACATCTCAGCGTGTGATGTCCCTGCATTCAAGGCCACATCTAGTCAGGGGCAGCGCTGTATGTTTGGGTGTTGCAGCTGTGTTGTAGACTTGCAACACCCACAGCGAGACCGATCACGAGCTGCACGTCGCCCATGTGACGTGGCGCATCCTTTGAAACCTCTGGGTCCTCTTTCTATTGTCTATTCTGCTAAACATTGTGGGCTGCGATCACAGTCAAGGCACATGCCAAAGCTTAGTCATTGCCCCTGCAGTTTGCCTCGAAGCGCCTGAGTGATAAGCAGCCTGCTGGACAGCCCATTAGGACAACTGAACAGGGGACCATGAGCATGCCGGTGCATCGATGCAGGGACCAAGGCTGGCACCGTCCGCAAGTACTACATGGCCGCGAACCAGATCATCTGGGTCAGCCTTTATTTTGTACTGCGATCCAGAACTGCTTCGTCGCTGTGTGCACTTGTGTTGCAAGGACGTTGCAAGTACATGTGCTCCAAGGATCTTAATACTTACCAACACCACCTGTCGGTTTGAATCTGCAGGACTATGCGCCAAGCGGCGTGAATGTCTGCCAAGGCCGGAACTTCTCGAATGCGGAGAGCCTGTACTCGACCCAGACAAAGTACATCAAGGCTCAGTTCCAGCAGTACAGCGATGCGCAGTTCACCACCCTAGTGGTGCGTTTGCATTGCAAAGTCTATGCATGCCACGCAGATGCTGCCCTCCTTGCAAGCGGTGCTGGCACCCCCTCATGGGCTTGACCACAGGTGTCTCGACTGAACCCTCATCTTGACTGAGCCGGCCCCTGCTGCGGCAGGCGCGACCGGCGGTCGAGGAGCACCACGGCATCATGGGGCCGCTGCTGCGCGCTGAGGTGGGCGACACCCTGGAGGTGCACGTGCTCAACAACTTGAGCTTCCCCATCAGCGTCGTCCCCGCCGGCCTCGCCTACAGCGCGAGCGTCGCCAACCTGGAGGCGGCGGCCGGGAAGACTGCTGTGTACACTTGGACCGTCCCCGAGGAGGTGGGCCCCCAACGCACCCGTGCGTGCTTGCGTGACTTCCCGCAAGCACAGGTAGCACACGAAACTCGTCACACCCGACTGACGCGTGTCCGACGGCGCACGGCGCACACATGCAGACCCATCTGCGGATGAGGCAGCGGACACTGCACCGGCGACGCAGCTGACCTGCAGAATGCCCACTGGTCATGGCCCAGATGCTCTCCTGGTGACCGCAGGCGGGCCCCTCAGCAGAGTCCAACAGCAGCTCCACAGTGTACCTGTACCGCTCGCTGGTGGACCAGCAGGCGCACGCCAACGCAGGCCTGTTCGGCCCCATCATTGTGACACGCGCCGGCGAGGCTCGCACCAACGGCAGCCCCAAGGGCGTTGACACCGAGCTGATCACCCTCTTTGAGGTGCGGCGGTGGCGTCGCGTGGTCACAGCGCTGAAAGCACACGTGTTGCAGCAGCAGTATGTCGATGCCTGGGTAACAGTCTGAAAGACCAGTATTGCAGCAGGCAGGCAGGCGGAGGCTGGCCAGCGCCAACTGAGATGTAAGAGTGCCAAGCAAGGAGAAAGTGTGGCAAGCTGCAGGTCATGGACGAGAGTAACACGCCCTTCAGCGCAGCAAGTGCCACTCGTTTCGGCGGCGCCGACGGCCAGAACGGCATCAGTGATGACGACTTTGGCGAGTCGCAGTTGAAGCACGCCATTAACGGTGAGCCACTGCTCTACAATCTGTTCGCCGGTGGTGTGCAGCTCTGCCACCATGAAACTGCTCTTCGTAACTGTTGAGGCTTCGTGTGTCCGGCTGGTCCTCGTCAGGATGCCTCGTGCAATGTGATCTCCTTCTCCTGCAGGCCGCATCTACTGTAACTTGGAGGGGCTCAATGCCACCACCGGCACCAGCACACGGTGGCACACAATCGTGCAGGTCAGCCGACGTTGCTCTCACCACTGCTAAGCTGTCCCTGGTGTCCAGCTCAGTCCACACCTTTGCAAATAGGATAGGAGCGCCGCGCAATCATGGAGGTAGTGCATCGGCTTCTGCCCTCAACGGCACAACTTGCCACTCTACAGGGTAATGAGGTGGACGTGCACAACGTGCACTGGCACGGCCTGGTGCTCAACTACGACGGCTCGCACGTGGACCAGTTCAACATGCTGCCTGCCAAGGCCTACTCGGCAGAGCTCATCACCGACAACCCCGGCACCTGGCTGCTGCACTGTCACGTCAACAAGCACTTTAGTGCCGGCATGCAGGCGCGCCTGGCCTGCCGGCTGCCCGCTGCCACGCATGTCAGCCACGAGATTCTTGACTGCTGCATGACCACCTATTGCGCTGCGGCTCTGCCATCTCCGACATGCAGCACTGCGTGTACAGCCCAGTGTCACTTCCTCAAGCCTACTTACGACGTGCAGGCTTTCTACACAATTTACGGCCCGCTGGAGAGCAATTTCACAATGACGGGGGTCACCCGCACCTACTACATTCAGGTGCGGTTTCAGGATGCACCTGCAAAGCCATATTTCTCGTCATGAGTTTCAACGCTGCTGCAGCACCCTGTGCGCCTTGAGTCCATGTGGCTCAGCAAGCAATGCCATCTCCAGGCGCCTGCCACACCAGTGTTTTGTCACTGCTGATTTTATGGCTGCCGCGGCGATCTGACTGCCGGCCGCACAATCATCGTATCTGCTGGATCAGACATCTTTTTGTACGCTGTGCTCACAGGCCGAGGAGCAGAGTTGGAACTACGTGCCGGTGGGCGGCAACATGTGCTCCGGCCGCAACACAACCTTCATTCCCGACGCCGAAGTTTTCCTCACCCCGTCGCCCGACCGCATCGGCCGCGTCAACATCAAGGCCCGCTACGTCGAGTACACCGACGATACCTTCACGACGCCCAAGGTGCAATGTCCGCGCCCGATTCTCTGAGATCCGAGCTGCGGCGGGCAGTGCCTGCTGCGCAGCAGCCTGTTGCAGACAGGCGAGCGCTGCGGTGTGTCCGTGCCAAGCTAAGGCTGCTGCTGAAGCTGGTCCCTTCTTGGGTCACCCTGGCCTTCAGGTAACGCCCTGACCTTCGCATTGCTCAGCCTGCGCTTTGCCTCTGATCGCAGGAGCGCACGGCAGCTGAGCGGCACCTGGGCCTGCTGGGCCCAGTCATCCGTGGCGAGGTCGGCGACACCATCCGGTGAGACACGACCTAAATTTAAAGCATATGTTTCAGTTTTGATCGTTCAGTCTTGCTTCCTTGTGCAGGGAGCACACAGGTCGAGGGCCTCCGATGTGCCCCTTCATGTTGTGATGCATGACAATGTAAGAGTATGAGATGTATGTGTATGCGGTGGCAGGGTGGTGTTCAAGAACCAGATCCGCTTCCCAACGACCATTCACGTCCACGGGCTGCTGTACAACAAGAGCTCGGAAGGCTCGCCCTACAACGATGGCACCTCTGGTGCGCCTGGTGCCCATCTCCTGGACAGCCGCACCCGCCATGCCTCGGGTCTGAGCCAACAACGACCTGAGCAGCCCTGACTTGCATATCATCCTGTAGATTGTGAGTCAATGAGAGCCATTGGCTCCCAAGCCTCGACATGGCCTTGCGCCGAGCGTCTGAGTGTGCGGTGATCACGCAGGTGCCAACAAGGCGGACGATAATGTGCCGACAAATGAAACTCACACATACGTCTACCAAGTGCCTGAGCGCGCGGGTCCCGGCCCCGAGGAGCCCAGCAGCAAGATGTGGATGTGCGTTGGCTTCCCTATGACTTTGATGCACTGCTGCTGTGGCGCACTTGTTGGGCTCTGTGCAGCTCATCTGCACATATGTTGGGCAGGAGCATCTAAGACGAAGCAGAGACGCTGCACCAGGATTGCTCAGGCCAATATCAGAACTGCCTTAGTCTGCCAGGATTTCAGAAGCTTGCAAATGCGGCTGCAGGTACCACTCGCACGCAGACGAGGCGGCAGATACATATGCCGGGTTGATGGGCGCCATCGTCATCTCCCGCCGCGGCTCCTCCCGCCCCGACGGCACCCCGACGGACATCGACCGGTGCGCCCGCTGGCGTCCGCTCTGCCATCAGAGCGCTCCTTTGGTCCGCCATGTCCAACGGCTGCTTGGCAGCCTTGATCACGCTGGAGCAAGCGCCTGGTGCTCTGTCGATGTGACACACACTGCGGCCTGAGCCGCTGTCTATCCCTGCACCCCCGAGTCGCAGCCCATCTACCTCATTCCTCCAACCTGTCGTTGCAGGGAGTTTGTGCTGTTCTTCTCGGTGATGGACGAGGCAGGCTCCTCGCTGTTTGTCGCCAACCTGAACAAGGCGCTGGGAGCCAACTATGTCGGCGCTGAGGGCCTCCCAGAGGTGCGCAACCTCGGCAAGCACCGGGCGGCGTCCCCTGCCTGCAGCCGTCCCATGCTCCCCTGCCTCCGCGTGCCTGCCCTGTGTTCACAAGACCAGCTCGTCCGGACAAACCTCTGACTGCGCGTTGACCACTGGGCCGCGCACAGCCTGCGGCACCCGTCTTCCTTGGTGGCAATGTGCTCAAGGCTCAATGACTCGTCACAAGCTTGTGCCCAGTTCAATGACTGCTGGCCTGCTGCCGTGCGTGCAGATCCACAGCAGCAACCCGGGCAACTCCGGCAACAACAGCTATGGCGGCGATCTGCTGGGTGCAGACGGCATTCCGGAGAGCCTCACGGAGCTGGTGGCGGCGCAGAACCTGACGGACTTGGAAGAACTGCTGGCAGATGCCGAGTTTGAGGTGCGTGTCGACTCAGATTGACCGGCAGATCCCCTGAGCGCCATGCAGCCTGCGATTGACAGGTGCATTCCGTTGCACTCATCTACCCTTTTCTCTCGGCATTAAACTGATATGGTTCTCAGCACAAGTTCCTCGGCTTGCGTGTGGCAGGAGTCCAACTTGAAGCACTCCATCAACGGCTACATGTACTGCAACCTGCCGGGCCTGGAGGCGCGCCTCGGCCAGCGCGTCCGCTTCTACGTCATGTCCCTAGGCAGCGAGGTGTGCACCCTGCAGCGGCAACCCTCGCTCATGGGCAGGTCTCGTCAACTTGAGGGATTGATTCCCAAAAGTGCTGCGCAGCTGGCGGGCTTTCCTGGCAGCGGCGCAACTGGCCTACGGTCACGCATAGGTTGCTGATTGGACCATGGCGCCGCCAGCACAGCAGCGCAGCAGCATGATTTCTCTTGAGGGGCGCCACTTTTCCTCGAGGGAGGTCGGCTGACCAGCAGAACGATGTCGGTGTCAACTGGTTTGCTTGTGCCTGTGGAAATGCAGGTGGACCTGCACACGCCCAATTTGGAGGCGGCCACCCTGGACTGGCAGGGCCAGGGCGAGAGCTCCCTTTTCTTCCTGCCGGGAAACATGGAGACAGCCGACACGCAGCTCACCGCCGAGGGGCGCTGGCTGTTCCGCTGCCGTGTCGCCGACCACGTGGGCGCTGGCATGGAGGTGAGAAACGACACGGTCCCTCGGTTGAAAGTCGGTCGTGGTGCTCAGCGACTGTCTACTATTGAAGGACTGTCGGTGTACCACCAGCCTCCCCTGCCCTGTCCCAGCGCGAGTATCGAGAGTGCGACCTCCAGGTCAGCTTCAACCTCATACTCAACATCGCCCAATGCGCAGGCGATGTTCCTGACACACCCTGCGGACGGCTCGGCGCTGGCGCCCGCGCTGGCCACCACGCGCGCAGAGCCCGCCGTGTTTGACAACGGCGCCACGCCGTCGGACCCCAACGCCGACTTCGACGACGGCCCCGGCAACACGCCCCAGGCCGAGGCGAGCCGCTGTCCTCAGTGCTTGTCGTGCAGCGGGGCTGCTGCGCTGATCACCCGGGAGCTGAGGTCCTGCCCCGTCCGACGCTTGATGCGTCACCAATCTTCCGAGATTTATGCACTTGAAATGCTCATGCCGTGATGTTGCAGGCGTACCTCCACCCCCTTTCCTAGAATCACGATTTGAGAACTCCTTCGGGTTCAACGCATCTGATGACATCTTGCGCAGGTGTCCCTGTCTGCCAACCTCAAGTCCGCCGACACGACGGCACTCAAGCCGCTGCTGTTTGCTGACGCTGACGGCGACGATGCGCCTGCAACGCCCATCCAGCTGCCGGGCGAGGGAGCGAACGACTCCGCCGCCATCGGCGGCGACGGCCTCGCCGCTAATTCCAACGCTCGCGCCTTCTCAGCGGCGCTCGGCGGCAGCTCCGGCAGCACCCTGTCCAGCCTGGCGTTTGCTTTCGGCCAGTCCATCCGCAACGCGCTGTTTGGCGCCGGCTCAGAGGTACTTCTCCCTCCCTGGCTCAGCCGATGCCTGAGCCTCATTGTTGGTTGTGGACCATGGAGCAGACTTGCGACTGCTCAGCGGGCAGCAATGTAGGTCCTGCTGGGCCACGTAGCAGAGCGGTGGTACAGAGGGCTGATGCACTGTGCCGTGCCGACTCTCCTGCAGCCGCAGTCGCTGGCGTCTGCCGCAGCTGAGTCGGACGATGATGCTGCAATCGTGACGCCCGTCACCCGGACCTACTACATCCAGGCGGAGCAGCTGCTGTGGAACTACTTCCCCTCGGGCGAAGACAGGTGCAAGCCCTTCGCTGCCATTGAGTTGCATCGAACTGCCACTAAACCTGTCTCGTACAGGCTCAGGGTCCGCCCGCTGACTGCGAGGCACTCCTCAGTGCTTGCACCATCCTAGGGCATTCCTGGCTAGCAGCTGCATGGAAACTGGTGCAAAACACAGGTGAAAGCACCCCCAACGGATGCACTGCGCCTGTGTGCCAGCCACTCCCTTTGCTGCGGCGGTGCCAGGCAGCCACTTCCAATCGTTACTACAATTGCACCGCGGTCCCATGCAGGTGCAACGGGTCGCCGCCAGAGGGCGACCAGCGGCTGTACACCGTGGTGATGAACAACACGCTGGGGCCCAAGATGTACAAGTCGCTGTACCGCGCATACACGGATGAGAGCTTCTCCACGCCGCTGCCGCACGACCCCAGCATCGGCATCATGGGCCCCCTCATCCAGGCGCAGGTGCGGCGCCAGGCTGCTCGAACACTACGCTGCAGCTGGTGCAGAGGCTGCCGCCGCGACTGCTGCCACTGCCGTCGTCGCCCCTGCCGCTGCTGCCGGACCATCAAATGTGGCATAGACTTCCTTGCGCTCATGGATGCGATCTGGTGCGCCTGGACACTGCAGGTGGGAGACCACCTGAGGGTGTACTTCCGCAACACACTGTCATTCGGCGTCAACCTCTTCCTCGGCGGCGGCGCCATTCCCCTGGACTCCAACAAGGCGACGACCACCGTGCCGCAGGGCGTGACCTTCGAGTACGAGTGGCAGGTGTGCACCTTTGACAACACCTTGTCTGTCTGTGCAGCCGTTACCCATCAATCGGCTCTTAGCACGCCTGACTGCCGCCTGCTGCCACACTTGAGAGAGCGCATCCCAGGTTACTGAAGCTGCAGCAGCATTCGCCATGCCCTGCTGACGCTCACCTGTCTTCCACATCCCCGCTCCCGTCTACCAGCGGTGCCACCTCTGCGCTTCTTATGTGGAAATTGAGACATGTGTAATCAAGTCTTGCCCCGGTGGTCTCCTGCAGATTCCACAGGAGTCGGGCCCGCAAGACGACGACCCCTCTACAATCCACTACCCCTACTACTCGACAGTCGACCTGGTGCCGCACCAGTACTCGGGGCTCGTCGGCGTCTTCATGGTGGCCAAGCCCGGCACGCTCGCAGCTGACGGTGCGCTGTCTGCGCTGTGGCTGACTTTCCCAGCATGCATCGTATCGTTCTGCCTCATGTCACCGAATGTTCCAAAGCGAAAAGTTTGCTATAAGTAGGCAGCAGGCAGCAGTGCGTTCATCAAATTGCGTGCCAAATGAGCTTGTTTTTCGCCTGACCTCTCTCTATGTGCGCGCAGGCAGCATCCCAGGCATCGATGTAGTGCAGCCGCTGCTGTTCAACATCTGGGACGAATCCAAGTCGGTGTACTTCCAGGCCAACATCAAGGCCTTCAATGAGAAGGTTGACCAGACGGACGAGGGTTTTGCGGAGGGCAACCTGAAGCACGGCATCAACGGCTACGTCTTCTGCAACATGCCCGACGTGAGCTCGCTGAATTGACCTGACGCATGTGCTGGGCGCAGCCAGCCGAGTCGTCGAGCTGCTAGGAGGATGAGGGCTTGCTGCCCATGCTGCACAGCCATTGCGGTGATGGAACTTCATCACATTGCAGCCATCAGGAGGCGCTAAGCGCCTCATGTTGTGCATCTGGCGCAGGTGCGGGTCAAGCAGGGCGGCACGGTGCGGTGGATGCTGATCGGCATGGGCACGGAGAACGACATGCACAGCCCCATCTTCCAGGGCCAGGTGCATTCTCTTATCACACACTCTTGATCTTTGCTCTGCACTGCATCGAACTTCACGTTACGCGCCGCTACACCAGGGAATTGCAAAGTGGCTGCATGTCGTTCATGTTCTGGCCGTGGGAACTCCGAAGGTCTTCGACTATGTTGCTTCACACGATTGTGGCTCTTCTGATCAGGAGCACGCGCCTGACACTGTGTGTGTGTGTGCCGCGCAGACGCTGCAGTACGACCACACACACACTGCCAGCTCCATGTTGTTCCCCGCCATCACGCGCACCACAGACATGACAGCTGTCAGCCCGGGCATCTGGCAGTACAGCTGCGACGTGCAGGATCACTTAGTGGCTGGCATGCGGGCGCGGCTCGTGGTGACGAAGTAGGCTGGGGCGTGAATCACTTGGACGGCGGGGCTACATTGCGGGGTTGGGAGTACGCCACTATAGCTAGATCGCCCCAGTGCAGAGTCCGTGTGGTGTTGAAGTGCGCGAAGGGTGCGGTTGTGTCTTGGGGTTTTATTTGAACTGGAGCACGTGGAATTTTTGGGCACAGGCTGACTGCATCCATGTGCGGGCGCATGCTCCCAACAAAAATTACGCAAGGGATGTTGCGAAACGGCTCAATCTGTTGCATTTTGGATCGCTGGAATACATTCGCCGTGCCTCATCAGGCACAGACTCCGCATGTCCTTATCAGTTAGCAGCGAAGCTCACAAACTTGAGATCCAGGTGAAATCCAGCTTGCTGTATCCCTCGCCTGCTGACGATACCCTACCTCCTGCAGCTGCGCGCCGCCTTTTACGCGCTTGGTGAGCCCTTGCAGTTGGCCCAACCCCTCAGGTCGGTTGACTCTTGTAATTATGTGAAAGCTGTTTGGCCCAATCCCGCTTGAGTGCAGCCCACCCGCTTGCGCTTTGGGACGCTCGTCACTGGTGCAAGGACAATCTTTGATACACTTTCCATTGCTACGGGGAACTTGGAGACAGGTGTTGAGTTCCGGATTGAGTTCCGAGGAAGCTGCGACTCTCATATGAATCCCGCTTTCCTGAAACATGATTCACCACTTCAGATGCTAGTCAGCGCCTTCGCAAAGCTGTCGTCTATGTTCCGTTGTTTGCTTATTGCAAGCGCTCATTCCTGCTAACGCCTGCCCGCCCATAAACGCTGGGGTCGGTGTCGCATCCCGGAAGCATGGCTATCACTCTCTGTCCGAGCCTGATGCTGAATCACAAGGTGCTGTCTTGCAGCTGATTACTACTGTCTCATGCAATACATCACGCCAGACACATGCTGATGCGAAGAGGGAAGTGCATGCTGACGTGTGTCGTGACATGCTGACTGGTGTCCATTCATGCGTGCAGACCTGTTTTAGGGCAGGAATGCAGCCGTCTCGCAGCCTCGCTGCCTCCAGGAGACATGCAGCAATGGTGCCATGCGCCGCAGCACAGCCGCGGGAAGCAGCAGGCCAGGGGCTGGCCATGCGCTTTGCGGCCGCTGCCGCATCCGCTGCCATCCTGTTGGCATCGCCCAGCGCATTTGCGGTATCAGGCGGCGGTGGACTGGGCAATGACTTTGATTTTTCGGGTGAGAAGCGTCTCAACACTGCTGTTTGACCGCCATGCGCTCCTGCTGCTGCTCTATGTGCGTCCTTCCATGCCGCTTACATCTGGAGTCCTTCTGCACGCCGGCAACGCATTTGCCTTTGGTGCTGCAGACCAGACGGGGAAGGACTTTAGTGGCGGTCAGTTCTACAAGGTAGGTTTCTGTCTCCATGCTCGGTTGCTGGGGCTGGCATGTTGCAAGACCCACACATGAGATCACGACACCAACATCGCTCCTGTTTGCACCAGGTCAACATGAGGGGCACCATCTGGAAAGGTGCTTATATTCCCGCTCCTGCAGTTGTGCCTTGAGTGTCTGCAAGCTGACCGTCACAGCCTCTCGATGTCCTCGTTCCTCAATCCTGTCCATGCAGATGCCAATCTGAGCCGCGCAAACCTCTTCGGCTCGTTCGCCAAGAACGCTGATTTCACAGGGGCTGACCTGACCAACGCGGACATCGAGGTGTGCGACTGGATGCGAGCATTGCACAACGTGCAGCTGCGGCAAACCCGGAGTCCATTTTCCACGCCAAGCGGTTTACTGTGGAGCTTATCGCATCCTTTTCTGTCTTGCAGAGTGTCGACTTTGAGGGTGCGGACTTGTCAAATGCCATCATCGTCGAGGCAGAGGTGAAATCAAAACATCTTTTGGAATTTTCCTCCTGTGAAAAAAGAACTGCAAATGAAACTAGAATGAATCAGAATAGCAGTCTCAGAACTCTTGAGGTCCCAAAAACAGCCCACCCTTTGCCGCCTGTGTCATGCAGACATCCGCAGCGCAGTTCAGGAGGCTCAAGAGCATCGAAGGTGGGGGTGCACACCCGCTTGTCGGCCCGGCCTGAGTTCCTCCTTGGGCTTTTGTCCTCGATGCCCCTGCGCCCTATGTGCTGGCTGCTGACTCTGTGTGCTTGCTCGCACAGGCAGCGACTGGTCAGACACGCTACTGAGGAGGGTGCGGCCTCTGACATTATCTGCAGCCCGATGCCCTAGCACATTCGCGACAAGCGCTTTCACCGCTCTGACAAGTTCGTGTTTATTAGGGTTTATTAGGGTTTAAGTTCAAAATCAACCCTGCAGGACCAGAAGGCGTACCTCTGCTCCATCGCAAAGGGCCGGAATATGAAGACAGGCGTGGACACGCGCGAGTCGCTGGGCTGCCCGCCGCTCTGAGTCTCTGGCCATTACGGTCAGCGAGTGTCACTGTGCTGAATGCTGCAGCGGTTTGGCCGCGATCATTGGGGCCTGCCTCTGGGCAACAACTTGGGCTTCTCACGACCCACAATGATAGACGACACGAGATCAAGGCACCTGAGGAGATGAGTGCTGCCATGGACATGAGTGAGACGACAGGAGGCCCGCACACCCACGGTACTGCTGGAATAACCATGCGCTGAGATGCAACAATGCTGTACAGTGACTGCGAATGTGAGAAGCGCCAGTCCGTACGTATAGGAGCCAGGCTACCTCCGAGCCATCATACAATTTACTATACAATCAGTGATGTTCTGATTGCGACAGGCGTGCAAGCAACGCCGCCATGACATTGCTTACGAGCCCCGGCTCTCGGTTCTTCTGGTCACGCGTCATTGCTACAATGGCAGTCACTTCGTTTGCGTCTGCCTGGTTTGCCGACATTCTTACCCATACTTACTCACGTGCCAGCAGACCCTCTTGAGAGTTCATTTTCAGTGCTGTGACGTCGGCTGTCAAACTCACACGCGCCGCCGGTCAACCTAGTCTAGTTAATCGAGCAGTGCTGCAAGTGCATTACGCCTCAAGAAGCTCGTCCTGCTCCTCGTCCGCCCCCGTCTGCAGCCTTGTGGCGTGCACACGCACCGCTGCCTTTGCCGCCTCTGCGGCCCAGTCGAAGCGAAACACCAGGACTGCCAGCCCGGTGGCCTGCACGGTCGTAGCCACCAACAGGCCGCCCCACAGGCCATGGATGCCCAGTTCGAAGTGGAACGCCAGTAGCGCCGCCAGCGGTAGGCCCAACAGCCAGTAGCTGCAAAAGTTTGTGACAGCACCAACGAGCTGCCTGCCACAGCCACGCACCACGCCTGCGTGGATTTCACGTGCGGGTGATTTTAAAGTCCGACACGAAGAAGTGGCGACGGATCGTTGTGTACGAGCGGTCAGGCACCACACACTGCGCACAGTAGGCCATGACCAGTTGGAGTTGCTGTCTGCCGGCGCCCATCTGCCTGGCGTGGTCAGCTGCGCGCGCAGTACAAACATGACAAACATGCACAGTTGGGGAGTTTCTAGCTTCGGCCCGGGCAACGGGTGACTTGACATGCGCACCACTCAGGGCGCCATTGACGCCGTCGCCGATCAGCGCAAACGCGAGCACTTGCAGTGCACTGGCACCTAATGCGATGACCTGCAAAAGGTGAGCTCAGGTTGTAGCTGCAGCTCATCGTGGTTGTAGGATGGCAATCAAGCCCCAGCCATACAGCAGGACAAAAACAACACTTCACCAATGGCAGATGGATTACTGCACACCACCACCCCCACCCTTCATTCCTCCGTTCCCGCGCCTGCCTGTGGCAAGGCACAGCTCACAAAACTGCAGCCGACAAGCGAAGGTGGATGGGGCCACCTGTGGGTCGTTGGAAAAGATGCGACCCAGCCTGTGGCGCATGGCCAGCACGAAAATGGCGATGGTAGTGCTCACGCACAGCGTGAGCACGGTGACCGCGATTGCGGCAATGCGGGCGGCGTCCGGCCGCGCTGCCCCAAGCGCATTGCTGACCCTGGTGCTGGCTGCACCTGTGTCACAAGATTCCAACGCTCGTGCGAGCCCTATCGGCTGCCGCGGCCAAAGCTAAACGGATTCGGGCCGGAGTGTCGAGCGCGGTTTCGAGCTGCTGCGACTCAGAAAGCAACACTGGGAAAGGAAATGCGCGGGATACTGGCGTGGGGGAACCTGGCGGCTCACCGCTCAGTCCCAGAGGCGCCAAATATGCCATCGTCGAGACTGTGAACATCCAGCCTGCAAGCATGGCATTCAAGGAGCTCACAGGCATTCAAGGAGCTCACAGACCTCTCGAAAACAATGACAACCTGCTAGGAAGACGAGAATCGATAATAGATAAGTAAATTAATAAGTAAATTAATAAATCACGTCATGATTCAAGATGCGCACCCGTGGTAGCTGTGGTGATTTTTGGGTTTGGCAGAAGTCCCGACAGCAAAATCATCATCTGAATTGGCGCAGATAAACAAGAGGTCAGCCCTGGTCTCGTGGGCAAGAGTCCTGTGCTTCGATACGACAGCAAAATATGCGTTGGGCATCCACAGCCATGCTGCACCTCGAAAAAGCTCCATTCAGCAATAATCATGGACGCAGATGGAGCCGCCAGGCAAAGGTAGCCCCACCATCCGTTAAAGGCTTGCAGTGTCCTGAAGCAGTGCATCGAAATCGGATGGCGCAGCAGGTCGGCCACCCGACAAACTTGTGCATGAGGCGGTCTGCAGGCTTGCGTTGGCAGCGTGCGCCATCCCCAGGCAGCAGCGACCCACCAGCCATGCCATGTCTGCTCTGGCGTGCCGGCCAGCCGCTGGTCACGCACGACGACGAACACCAGCAGGGCCAGAGCCTCCAAGAGCATTATCACACCGTTGGCGATTGCAGCGCCGTCCAGCCCCAGCCTGGTGGCGGACGCAACGCACGCTCTGAGTCTCTGTCGTCACTGTGCAGGCGCCCCGGTGGGTCGTGTGCTGCTGAAAGATTGCTCGTCGTGCTGCTCAAGAAGCGTCCTGAAACAGCTGATGGCAGCCTGCACTGACGTACTCAGACCGGTCGCGCTCACCGAAAATAGTGTATCAGCAGCCAATTAGCTAGTGGCGCACACAGTATTGAGCCCGCCGTTGCGTAGGTCTGCGGGTTCACGATGCTCTGCGCCGATAGATACCTATTCAGGCACTGAAAGGCACCTGCAAGCATGCACAGCGCGCTGCCCTTAGTGGCATGACCGAGCCCAGGCAACAGTGTCAAGTGAATGTTACAGTAGGGCTGCGGGTGACAGCAAGCTGCGGAAATGACACTGCCAGACACAGGCACACCTCCAAAGAAGAGGCTGGGAATCAGCAACCGCATGTACCGCGCGGCGCCTGCTGCGAGGTCTGCCTGCTGCCCTGCGGTGGCAACGCTTGTGCCTTCAGAACGTTGTCCTGGTGCGAGGTTCCAGGAGATGTCCACAGTGAGAGACCAACGTCTTGGAGGACGTCTTGAAATGGCGGCGGCGGCGTCAAACAAGCGTGAGCCCAGCGCACCCATAGCTATCATGATTGGCTCGAAGTTCAGCCACGCCGGCAGCATCATGCAGAAGAACAGCCCGCAAATGAGGCTGCCGCGCTGCAGGCTGACCCCCACCAGCTCGTACTGCCGTGCGCCATACGCCTGCGCATACCATGTGCCTGGAGGCGTCAGACCCTTGCCTCCGCGCTCTGTCATGCCCGACAACACAGGCTCCCATTCCAAAGTACACAAGGGCGTGGGCTTGCGATCGCAATGCCTGAGCGCTTGAACAGGGAGCAGCTTTGCGGCATCAGCCTGCCAACTCGATTGCCGCCAAAGCCAGGCCCGTCTGCAGCGCGGAAACAGGCAATGCGTGTGCAGCACCAGCATGTCGCCTCAATTGCTTACCTGACCGCACAGCGTCTCCAGCGCCGAAGCGAGGCCCGTCAGCAGCGCAAAGCCGCTCACGTTGCTGAAGCTCGTCCCCAGCACTGCCGACGACATCTCGAACGTGCCTGGTGCGACACCACCAAAGGATTCTGGCGGTGATGTCTAGTATCCGGATATGGTGAGCAACACATATCAGGCGGACTGCCGACTGTATTGAGCTTGTGGTGAGCAACCCATATCAGGCGGACTGCCGACTGCATTGAGCTTGTGGTGAGCAACACATATCAGGCGGACTGCCGACTGTATTGAGCTTGTGGTAAGGGCACTAGGGTGTCACAAAGACCGCCGCCCAAGGAGAAGGAAAGATGTTGGTGTGTTCAGGCATCATTCAAAAGCAGTGAATCCGCATAGCGGTCCCTGCGGGCGGCCTGGGAAAGGACGGCTGAAACGAGACTTCACCTAGATGGCCGACGAAGATGAGCGATATGATTGAGCTGCCGTACGAAAACACATACTGCAGCGCCATGGGGCCTCCCAGCGCGAGGCACCTAGGGTAAGGGCGACGGATGTGATTCTTGCCGTGTGTTTGTGCCGGCTGCAAGGCCATGTGTCAGGCGGGCTGGCAATCTGGTCATGCCGCATGCTTGGTGTGAACGCCTGGTAATTTGCGCGTGCGCCGGCTGCAAAGCAGCGGCGGTGCTTTGTGCGTCGCCCACGGTCTGAAGCCACGTCTGAGCTGTCGCAGAAGCTGGAAATTGAATTCTTCTCATCAGCGGCCTACCTGACGCATTCGTGTCGCAGCTTCTGAAGGGCGGTCGCCTCCGCTGCCGGCACTTCACCCGGCTCTAACATGCCCATCTTGATGTCCAGGTCAAGGTCAGACTTCTGGCTGCTGTATGCCCCACCTCCATTCCTGATCGATGTCTTGCCCTCCAGCTGAGGCCCTGGCGCTGTCTGGAGCGGAGCCAGCTCACAATCGTGTTCAGCGCCGGCGGCATAGCCAACTGCCATCAAGGCGATTGATTGGGACTCGTAAGTGCCACCAGTCTCACTTGTATGCGGGATGTTGAGAGGTCAAGGAGGATTCCTAGCTTTGCGCCAGTGCCTCACGACAAACAATTTGGAGCTTGACGTTCGGATGATGCGAGGTTACGCTGTGTAGCGGCGCAGAGTGGCGGCGCGCAGCACGATCAGCTCCGAGAAGGTTCCCAGGCGGAGATGCGATGTTTGCAGGGACCGATCCGGGTCATTCGCGAGCCAACTCCATGACGTCGACTTCATTCCGGAAGGAAGCTGTGACAGACACGGTTGGAAGCTCATGTGCCACTACTCATTACTCTAGGCAGCTGTGAAGCTGCACTCTCTGCATGCCAATTAAAGAAATTCGAAGGTCGCTGGCTGACTGAGGCTATCAGCTGGGTCGCCAGATCAGCCTACGCGCAGCGGCACAGCGGGTACCTGGGAACGCCCAGCGGAGGGTGCAAGGTTCAGGCGCAGACATGCGGACCCATGGCTCCGCACTCACAAACTCAGCACATCAGTCGTCCTGGCCCTCAGAAGCCGATTCCTCGCTGTCGCTGTTGCCGCCCTCTCTCTCGGCCCCAGAGCCCGGCAGCGCATCCAGGTCCAGTCCACCATCCTCCTCCGAGCCTGCCTCGAAGCCCTCGCTGTCGTCCGCCGCCGCGCCCGCGTCGCCCTCCCTGCTGACGTAAAACAGCAGGTCGCCGTCCGCCGCAGCAGCGTCCTCTGCCGGGTCGTCAGCCGCGCCGCCGCCTTCACCGGCGCCCCCGGCCGCGGCGGCATTCCCGCCGCCGCCCTGCTGCTGCCAGGCTGCCCAGGAGCGGTGCAGCGCCTGCAGCGTGTGCAGCGCCACGCCGTCCAGCAGGAAGGCGGTCACGTCCTGCAGGTGGCCGCTCCCCGCCGCCGCTAGCGCCCCTGCGCAGGATTTGAGCCACTTTCATGAGCCGCAACAGCTCGAGACTAATTCAAAGGTCTGGCTGCTTTGTGCAAGCAGAGAAGGATTCGCATAGCACCTGCGGACCGGAATTGCAACTGCAGAGCGATGCAGAATTGCTGAGCATATTGCTACTGGCACTGACACGGCTCAGTATCAGACCGCTGGTGCTGAAATACTAATGGCCACAGTCTCCCCTGCTTGCGCTGCCTTCGTTGCCGCTGCATCTGAAGTGATGAAGACCCTGGCGCAGGCGGACCGAACCCCTGCCAGACCTCAGCTACCTCGCACTACGCCGTTCATCAGCAGCCAACACCGGTGCTGCGATGACGCCGCTGTGCATCTTGGGGCATGGGGGTATTGTGAACGCTGAAAGGTTACATGAGGCTGCGCCACCCACTTTGCACCACAGAGTTCGGTGGCTGCAGCCTCAGCCACGCCAGCAGCGGCGCCGGCGGTGCCAACCGCCGCACGCGCGCCAGCGCTGTCACTGCCTCCCGCTCGGCGTTGGCCATGCCAAGCTCCGTCTGTGCCCGCCGCACCAGGCACAGCCGTCCCAGATAATCACCGTGCGCACCATCTGCATCAGCAGATACAGCACCCGTCCCACAACACCCCGGAAGACATACTGGATTCCAGGTGTCGAACACGCGAGCCCAGTACAGCATTGGAAAGCAACTCAGCAAAGCGTGATGCTCACCCTGCCGCAGCGCGGCGGCAAAGAGAATCCGCCACAGCGTCGCCGCGGCTGCCGGGTCGTGCTGCCCAGCCAGTGGCAGCTGCTGTGCCAGCAGCAGCTGCAGGGCGTCCTGCGCCGAGTTACCGCCCAACAGCAGCCGCATGTCCGCCGCGGCGACCTCGGCAGCCGAGCCGCCCGGCCGACCATACTGCAGCAGCTGGCTTTGTGAGAGTGTCGCCAGCGCAGGGCCATCGTCCAACGCTGGAGGGCCAGCCTGCGCGGCGTGCTGCAGCAGCCGGATCTCCGCCTGCAGCAGGACGACTGCAGCAGCGGTCGAGGCAGCACCTGCTGCGGCGTCGTCACCAGCGGCCGGCGGCACCTGCAGCCAAGCGGCAGCGCTCGCTGGGCAGGCGGTCGCAGCGCTGCCGCGCAGGCGGAGCGCCAGCACCGCCGCGGCTCGGGCGGCCAGGTCCGACACCCGCTGCAGGGCGGCTGCCGCGCCCTGCTGCTGCGCCAGGCGGGTCGCCGCCGCGAGCGGCGCCAGCGCCGGCCGCAGGCCGCCCTCCGCGTCGCCGCTGGAGCTGCACTGCCGCGACAGTGCGGCGCCGAGGGCCAGCCGCCGCTGCGCCGCCCCCAGTGCAGCGTCGAGGGACGCAAGCTCCCTGAGCCAGCACCAAGAGCGAGTCCGTGAAGGGTTGACACAAGCAGGCTCTGAGCGTGCAAGTTTCAGGCGGCTGCGCGGGCGCCAGAGGTGGTGGGGAGGCAGTCAACCCGAGCCAAAACCCGACAGAGCCGATGTCCTGCTAGCAGTCCCACCTGTCCTCTAGCAGCTGGTCGTGCTGGGCGCCGAATAGTCGCAGCAGCGCCTCCGGCGGGGGCGCCCGCGCCTGCAGCAGTGCAGCCGCCTCGGCGCCGTGGATGGCATCGTCCACCGCGTGCCGCGTCAGGTGCTGTCCCTGCTCCCGGATCGTCGAGTGCCGCACATGCTGCTGGTACACCTCATCGTCCACAAAAGCGAACTCCCCCACGGGGAGCGGGGCCTCCGCTGCGATGCCTGGCGAGTGCTGGACAATGAGAGGCATTGCGGCAGCCGCTTTTGCTGCCTTGCGCCGCTTCGTGATGCGCTGGGCGGAAGGCTCCGCTGGCCGCGCGGCGGCCGCCAGGGCCTCGTGCAGGGCCTTTGAGTACTGCTTCGCATTGTCCTGCGGGCATGCAGGGCTGCAGTCTCACTTTCTGCGAGAGGAGCTAATGCGCCAGAAAAGAATGAGCAGGGCGAGATGAAGTCGGCGACCCCCACCTGCAGCGCCTGCTTCTGTGGTCCCTCTGGAAGGCTGGCGACGGCTGAGTTGAAGGCCTTGGCCACGCTGGGATCCTGTGTGACAAGCAAGACCCAGCCGTCAGCGTCTGCGCGCAGCAGAGGTCACGCTTGCGGTCGTATCTGCTGCACTTTGCCTCACCTCTGCATCGATGTGAGGATTGCTGTCGATCAGCGCCTGCGCCAGCCTCTGCACGAAGCTCTGCTCCGTCGCTTTCGGCACTGCAGGTCGCTTTCGAGCCTGCTCTCCTTCCTTCCTTCCTTCCTTACCGAAGGCTCTCTTGGGATTCATCAGTAGTAATGTAACTAGCTGATGGTGGACGCTGATATTGCGACACAGCTGACGCGCCACCACTGTGCAGAACATTTATAGTGGGTACAGCTCCTGACACCTGAATGTCCAGTGGAGTGTAGTGGGAACGCAGTGCTGGGTTTGATCCTCATGGTCCCTCCCCAGGACACAGAGCTCCAGAGGACCAGAGCACGGGTGCACGGCAGCTGGACACCGCCTGGACACCGCCACAGAACAGCATCGCGCATCTGAAACATCTTACACACCTTTGCTTCTGCACTTGCGGTGATCCCGCACGAACCAATCGTCTTGGGGGGCCCCGTTCGAGCTTGCATATTCCGGAGCATCTCACCAATAGCATTCGCATTGTAGGGCCGCGTGCCTGACCGCTCTGCACATCTTGGCCGTAGTTCTATTCCCAGGGCTTCAATGGCTCTACACTTTACTGCATCGATGTTGTCGCCAGGTGAATTTCGTCGTGTCTGCAACGAGTGCGTGTCCACGGCATGAAACGCATCATGCTGAGTGCTGATGTCAACATACCTGCCGCTTGGTTGAGTAAGACCCTTGAGGTGATGATGTGCAGGACTTGGCCGACCAGCAAGCGCTCAGGTCATGCGTGCGTGGCGCTCGCCACTGGTGTCAGCATGCGGACATGGGCCCAGGGCTTTCACCAGCTGCCAGCACGGCCCTGGCCGCCGCACGATGGACAGATCTTCGGCCGGTGTAACTGTGGCGCAGCAGAAGCACCAGGCGCCACAGCAGCTGCATACGGCCGCGAGGCTGCCCGCATTGCAGGCACCTCTGCGGCCGGCAGCCGTCTCTGCTGCAGCGCTTTCATCCGAGGTGAATCCTTCGCCTCTGCTGGATGTCGAAGATGAATTTTCAAGCACCGCTTCGTCACTTGTCACAGGGCGACAGTGCAATGTGTGCTTGGCTCAGCACTCTGTGTGCGGTGGCAACGTAGTGGTGCCACTCCATCTGACGAGACACAAAACATGCTGCAGGGGAGCCCTTCGCAATGGCAGACGGGCCTGGCTTCGATGCTGGCGAGCGTGGCGCTGTTTATGGCGACGTTTTTTGGGGCGCCAGACCCGGTTCTGGCTGAGCCGCTCTGGGGAGGCTTTGGCGGCGCACAGCAGGCCACGCTTGAGATGAAGGTGAGGACATAGAAGTCTTGGAACATGGTCGTGTGGTATTTTGCCCGTGAGTCGCAGTGCACATCGAAAGCGGACTAGCATCTGCCATCAGTGCTGGCATGCCACGGCCGCATGTGCAACGAACCTGGTCCGAATGCCTTTTTGCATGCAGACCCCGGACGGCAATGCTGCAGAACTGGATTCGGCAGAGCTGCAGTCCGTCAGGCTTTTCCAGGAGAACACGCCCTCAGTGGTCAACATCTCGAACATTAGTGCGCTCTCGTTCCTCGGGACATTCGCTAAAGTCGGGATGCTTCTGTCGGTGCATACCCACCAGCATGTCCTCCATGCGGCGACCTGCTGTCCAAACACTGCTGCGGTGCATTCACCTCAACAACAATGCGCTACAGGGGTGGTGCGCAGCCAACGAGGCTCCTTCATGTCTATGGACAGCCAGAAGATGCCCGTTGGGCAGGGCTCCGGCTTCGTGTGGGATCGCAGTGGCCACATCGTCACAAACTGGTGAGTTTCCTGCGCCTTCTGCATGACTTCGGTCCGGGCGGCATCGACACACTGAAGTGAATTTGTACTGATAGTATATGAGATAGTATGCTGCACTTTTTCATCAATCTTGTGACCCTGGCGTCTTTACGTGTCCTCAGGCACGTCATCAATAATGCTGACGACGTCACCGTGACGATGCTCGACCAGAGCGTCTACAATGCCAAGGTGCGTCGCTGCTGACATCCCACGGTGGCCAGCCTCACCTCTGCCCATAGTGCTGCATCTGCACCCGACCATGCACCCTTGATGCGCAAGTGTTGAATCGCTGAGGCTTTGGTGCCCGCCATGTTGCTTTGAGTCCCCCCATTGTCTTCTGTTTCGTGCCCGCACATGCAGCGACCTGCAGAGAAGGACATGGCACCGCTGCAGCCCCCTGACGCATTGCAGCACACGCCGCAGCACAAGGTGCACTGTCTCTGACGCAAGACGCCGCTGATTGGCACGACAGGTGGTGGGCGGGGACCAGGATAAGGATGTGGCGGTGCTGCAGCTGCTGGACATGCCGCCAGAGAAAATGCGGGAGCTGAAGCCCGTGCGCCTGGGAACCTCATCTACTTTGATGGTCGGCCAGCGCGTTTATGCCATCGGTGCGTGCTCTCGCCTTCGATCGATGAATGTAAAGCGATTGAACTCCTCTGCGACGCCCAGGTGCTTACGATGTTAGACAGCTTGAACCTTGGCATTCACCTTCGCTGTGCTTCGATATGTGACCGGCCAGCGGACGCACGTTGGCTTTCTGCCCGGCGCAGGCCGCAGGGCTCCTGCGCTGTCGGCGACATGTGGCACACACACCAGCACTGTGGAGTCCTGCAGCTTGCTGCCACCAGCAGATGCGTTTTCGACGCGACTCGTGTGTTCTTGCTGCAGGCAACCCCTTCGGCCTGGACCACACCCTCACACAGGGCATCGTGTCCGGCGTGGGGCGGGAGCTGCAGACGCCAGGTGCGGCCGTCATCATTTGCATGAATACGACAGCAAGACTTCGAGTCTTTCCTCGTACATTATGCTGAATGCTGATAGCCCGAGTCGAGCTGCTGCTGCTGTTGGCTGCAGGGCCGCGCGGTATCCCCATCCGGAATGTCATTCAGGCAAGCCGCCAGTCATGCTGGCAATGCGTCGCTGGAGGCGGGGTGCTTGGTCTGAGGTTACTCGCTGCTGTCTGCTGAGCTTCGGCGAGACTGAACGACACCTTCTTTTCCTGCTCCGACAGACAGATGCAGCTATCAACCCGGGGAATTCTGGAGGCGTGCTCCTGGTGCGTGCACACCCGCACTGAGTTGACAATTGCGGTGCTGTGCGTCACAACCTTCATGCCAAGCACCTCCGCAGCTGGAGAGTACATGATACCTGTGACATCTGTGTCTTCCTACCTGCAGGACAGCAAAGGCCGGCTCATCGGCATCAACACCGCCATCGCCGATCCCTCAGGTATGTGGCAGCGCCTGCTCAGCTTGTGCCATATGCTGGATGAGAGTCAACCTGTTTCTCGTGCATTGCACCGAGGCAGGCACCAAATGCACGCTTGTGCGGCTTTGGCAGGGCGGGGCGCGAGCTCGGGCGTCGGGTTTGCGATACCGATCGATCAAGTGAAGGGCCTGGTCGAGCAGATCCTCACTTACGGGCGGATTGTGCGCCCGGTCCTCGGCATCTCGATCGCCCCGCCTCAGGTGCGCACCTCTAGAACTGGGTCTGCAAACACACCGAATTTTTGTGGCGTGCACAGTCGGTGAGTGAAGTCTTGTGTGGTTGCATCAACTGGTGTGCACTCGCTGAATATATGGCACCCATCCTGGGGGCCTGCTCAACCTGGGAGCTGCACTCTGGCACGAGCGTCGTGTTTTGCGCACGTAGGCGGTGCGGCAGCTGGGGCTGGAGGGTGTCCTGGTCCTGGAGGCGCTGCCGGGGACGCCAGCTTACGATGCCGGCATCCGCTCCACATACAGGTGACTACTGACTTTCTAGAGCCGCTGCTGACTTTGATGGCGGCCCCCTGACTGAATGCCCTCACTCAGTCGGTAGTTGTGATGCCCACTACCTGAAACTGCCGAGAGCGTGACCTAAAAAGCTGTGCTCACAGCTGGAGGTGATGTCATCCCTTGCCTTTGGTCACGCTCTTGACTGAGCCCGCTTGCACCTGCCGCAGGGACGACTCCGGGCGGCTCGTGCTGGGCGACATCATCACGGGCTTCAACGGCAAACCCGTCAAGCTGCAGAAGGACCTGTTTGCGCTGCTGGACGACTGCAAGGTGGGGCAGGAGGTGGAGGTGACCGTGAAGCGGGGGCAGCAGACGGAGACGATCCGGCTGCGCCTTGCTGACCAGGACAACAAGCTGTCTTCGAATTGACGGTGGCGGGCTTACAGATCGGATTCTGTGCTAGCTGAACCCACGCGAGAAGCGAACATCGAGGAGCACCACTGTTTGGTTCCTTCAGGACAACATTAGGTATGCCAGATGCACACCAGATGCACACCCCAATGCGTCAGTATGCAGAATACACCCTGAACAACCGTCACTGATCATAGAGCCAATTGGCCCCTCCTTCCACTGCTTGTTGGTTGCAAGGATCACAACATAGATGCGTGGCTCGCCGCAAACGCTGCTGTGCCTGCCGCTGCTCAGTGCATCGAATTGAGCCCCGTCTCGGTCCACTTCTCCGGCTTTGTGGGGCCCGCCTCCACCTCGTCCCGCAGCTCATCGTTCTCCTCTGTTGGCGCAATCACGCCCTCCGGCAGCGGAATGTCTGCGCGGAGCAAACACACCATCAGGCCAGAATGCCCAGCAATCGCACTGGACAAAAATACTGCGCCGCCATTGCCATACAGACCCACCGTCATCCGGCAGCTTGTCTTGCATCCAATCGTCGTCCACAACGTCCAGCAACTCTGGTTTCGAGATTTGCGTATAGTGTACAAATGCCGACATTGCTGCCGCTACCGCTGCCGACGCAGAGTCAGTGGGCGGTGGGAGTCCAGCCTCAAAGGCCCTCACACTCACGCACGAGCGGGCAACCGAATGTGCACGGCGTCGAGTCGTTGGCCCAACAGATTTCGCTGTGACAACGTGCTTCTCGCAGTTGCTGTCCAGCCACACACAGGTCTGAAAGTGCAGAGTACACCTTGAATGGCGTTCGTTTCAGAGAGCTTGTGGGCGCGCAGCCGGTGCCAGATGTAGCACACGTAAGAACTCGAACAGTCAAGAGGAGAGTGGAGAACTTGGAAGCGCAATGCAGTGCAAGGATTTGTGTTGACACAAACCCTAGCTGACGTCAGATCTCATCTCTCTCAAGCTAGAACAGCCAGTGCGTACAACGCTCTCGCTTTGTGACACTGCAATGAGGGCTGCAGTCGTCTCTGTGAGAGCCTTCGCCAGTATCAGAAGCTGCACACGCCTGTCAACCTCGCTCGCAGCAGTTCCGAGATCCTTACGTGCAGAGCAGTGCAGGCTGTTGTTCTGCGCCACAACCCCTGTACACATGTCGCAAACAAGTGCCGCTGCTGCACACCAGGCGCCCATGGGCGACATCACATATTTGTGAGTGCTCCATAATGAGTGCCAAATGCTGAACCCCTGCGTCTGGTCAGGGTCCGTATGCAGGCATCAAGCTTGACCGTGCAGGACCCAGGAGCAAGCGCAGAGCCTGGATGCGGACCTCATGGGCGAGCTGCACTTCAGCATTGACCAGGCGAGTTCTTCAACCTCGAACAGCATGGGTGGTGGCGCAAAGTGGCGGCCGTTCCTCAACGATAACATCAGATGCTGACACTTGGCAGCATGCAATCGAGCGAGCGTGGCTGATATATTACAGGCGCGCAATTCTGGTGCTGCATGGGCATCATTAATGCGCTCAATTATTGCAGTTGATGGAGCTGGCCGGACTGTCTGTGGCGGGTGCGCTGCACCTGGAGTACGACAGCAAGCAGTTCCTGCGGGTCCTGGTCCTTGTGGGCCCCGGCAACAATGGCGGCGGTGCGTCACAGGGTGTCCCCCAGGCAGCCCATGAATCAGTCGTTGAGCCTGTGTGTCCGGCTGCGCAGCGACACATCCCACTTGGAACTGACAGTGTGCCGCTGCCCTGCAGACGGACTGGTGGCCGCGCGCCACCTCTGGCAGTTCGGCCACAAAGTCGAGGTGCAGTCCGCCCTTCAGCCCCAAAGAGAGGGAGTCGACCTCATGAAGCACGAAGCAGAGCTGCTGCAGCACATGATTGCTGCGTGCAACCTGGCGGATGCGTCGATTGACCAGCCAACAAGGACGCATCCATAAACTCCCGAGCCACACGCGCTGAAAAGCTTTCGTGATTGAGCAGGTGTGCTACCCCAAGCGTACGGACAAGCCGCTCTTCCACAACCTGGTGGCGCAGGTGTGCCTTCTGCACAGTTCTCCTCTGCACCATGTTCATGTGTATTCTGGTGGATATATTCACAGTGCACACGGATAAGCCGAACTGGTGCGCAGTGCGAGGCACACGACATCCCCTTCGTGGAGCCGGACCAGCTGCAGGCGGGCAGCCTGTCAGAGCGCGCCGATGTGGTCCTGGACGCCATCTTCGGCTTCAGCTTCAAGGCGGGTGATGCATCCCAGCACAGGCAGCCATTGTCCGCAGGACTTCTCTACGAATGTGTGCATGGACCGCAGCTCTGCCTCCTTGCAATGTAATGTGTCGATGCCAATGTCCTAGAACCATGAACTCCAAGACAACCGGCGAGCGCAGCTTTCAATCCCTGCAGGGGCAGCCCCGCGCGCCGCTGGACAAGCTACTGGACGTCATCAAGCCGGCGGCGTCGCCACCGCCCGTCGTCAGTGTGGACATCCCCTCAGGTATACTGTCACACAAAGCTCTGCACCGGCGCCGTTGGCTGTTGGTGCCGCGTCCTGAGCTGCGCCTCTGCTGCCGCAAGCTGTAGTATTTGGCATGCGAAGCGCCAGGACAGAGACACCGAAAGTCATGCTGTGTGCCTGACGGCAGGCTGGGATGTGGAGCAGGGGGACACGAACGGCGACGGTATCAAGCCCGCGATGCTCATCAGCCTGACGGCGCCCAAGCTGGTCGCCAAGCACTTCAGTGGCGTCCACTACCTGGGCGGCCGCTTTGTGCCGCCCAGCATCAGGGTGCACAACCATGCTGCTGAGGGACTACTCATGCCGCCGTCCGCAGTTTCACTGCTCCTGGATTTGCTGCGTTCATCGCATCCAGCACTTGAACTGACTAAAGACTGTTGCTGACCCATCCAGCACTTCAACTAACTAAAGACTGTTGCTGACCCTTGAAAATGTGCTGCAGGAGAAGTACCACCTGAACCTGCCAGAGTATCCCAGCGTCATGCAGTGTGTGCGAATCGACTGAACTTTGCAGGGGATGCTCACATAGAGAGGTGTATATGCTCTTGCCGTGCCAGCTTGAGCACAGCTGAAGCAGCACGTGCAAGTCTTGGGGCCGCCTTGGATTGTACTCCAGGTAGCATTCAATTTGTGTGTTGTGTATTAACAACGTCTGCTCTGCCGGACTCGTCAAGTGCATGCTCTAAATCGTCGGCCATGCACGGGTAAAAACCGTTCTGTCCTAGCAGTGCTGAAAACACGCGCGAAACTGCGCAGAAGCAACATTAACATTGATTCGCGATCGCCCGCGGTAGCACGCAGGCCACGCGGGCGCTCAGTCATGGATGGTGATCTCGTTGATGCCATCGGTTCCGAGCCCTACAAATACACAAGAGCGTTTCAGAGTCTGCACCCCTGGCCACCACAGCCTACGATGCACATGCCAACAGACGCCAGGACCGCTGGCATCAGAGTGTGCACTAACCCCTGCAGGTTGGAGCCTCACCGTACAGCACATCCCTGTGGCCGTCCATCGACTCGACGCCCTTGAAGAACGTCTTCGCGAGTTTCAGGAAGGTGGCTGAGGTCAACAGACTGTCAGAGCCCGCCTGCATTCAGCACGCCGGCCCCTGAGCTGCCACCGCCAAACGAACAGGCTGGCAAAACTATATGGGCAGCTGCTGCTGCTGGATGCGCATGGAGAAAGAGACTGCCAATTCAGGGCGCATCTTTCCACAGCGCGTGCCAACCTGTACTTTTGCGAGGCAGACATGGCGGAAATTACCTGGTGCTGAGGGCCGATGCGATCAACTTCCAGACTCTCGGCCAGTTTGTTCAGGCCGCCGTGCAGGTTGTCGCAGAACTTCATGAGGTACTTGATGTCGTACACGGTCGGGAAGTAGATCTGCGGGGATGGCGTTGACGGCCTCAGCACGGCGCCAGGGGGATCCGCAGGGTTTTATAGCAGGTTGACATGGTGCACATACGCACACGCAAGACACTCACCCACAAGCGCTGCTTGCAAATGCACACAGGACTGCCTGATTATGCCGCCTCGTTACCTTGAGGAGCTCGAAGAAGTCTGCTTCCGACTGCGGCAGCGGCTGGCAGGTGAGCACCTTCAGCAGGTACCCGAAATCGTAGCCGCTGTGGAAGGTGATCCACCGCACCTGTAGGTTGGAGATGGGCAGGGGTGATCCATTGATGTAAGCAAATCAACATGCCTGACGCAGCAGGCAAATACTTTGTCTGACGCACAAGCGTTGCAAGGCCCATGCAACGGGAGCATGTATCAGCTGTTTCGAACGCCCAGTGAGCCACCCGCTGTGGCTCAGTGTCGCATATGCAGCAGACAAAGTGCAAGCGCCGGCCGACTCACGTCTTCATTGAGCACGATGCCGGAGGACATCAGCAGCTCGCCGAACTTGTGCACATCAATGCCCCGCGCCTCGTTCTGGGCAAAGTCAATGCCTGACTGCTTCAGCAGCTCGATGCTGTCCTGGGCATACATGTCGTCCTGCAGCTTGAACTCCCTGCACCGGTCGCATGATGCGGGCGTCAATGCCCTCGAGAGGATTGATGTGAAGGGCGGGGCGTGGCGCTGCTGCACCTTGAGCAGAACAGGCACGCGACCGCATGCATGCGGCACTAGGAAGCTCACTTGAAGTTGAACTGCCAGACGCACAGCTCGCCGTTGCACGTCGGCAGATTGCCGTGCGCGTCTGTGAACGTGAGCCCCAGCTGGATGAGCTTCAGCATGTCCACATTGCACCTGTGTCCACCCGGCACCGATGTCAGCCAGGCACTGCCACATGGCACTGCAGCGAATTGATCGGAGCATGATGCCAGGCACCGCCATGCGGAGCACCGCCGTGCGCCCCCCACCTGAGCATCTGATAGTGGTATTCGCCGCTGTTTTTGAAGTTGCCCACTGGCCGCGCGACCACGCCCGGAAACTCTGTGTCCATGGCCAGGCACGGGTACTCGTCTACGACGCCCCGGATGATGGCCATCTCCTCCTCCAGATTGTTCTGCCATACCTACATGGCAGATGACTCAGGACGCTTCATCGCACGCCGCCAGCGGCAGATGACACTTCGCCTCAGCCGACTGCTGCAGGCCTGTCAATTGCTGCCTCCAGCTGGAGTCGAATTGGCAGATGCGTGCGGCAGGAGCCAGGGTCCAGCTGCAGCAGAGGGGATGAGCAAGCACGACACCGCAGGGTGCCCTCTCGCGCCGCAGGCAGACAGCGCAGCTGTCCGCTTTTGAATAAACTCGCAAGCAGATTCCGAAGCACTTCAAGAGCAAACGGCACTGCCTGAGCGCGAGCACAAGTACGATGCCAGATTTTGCAACCCAGACCACGGACAAGTCCAGCGAGAGTCGCTGCCGAGAGTAACCTTGGCGCAGCATGAAGCACCAGCTCACCTCTCGGACCCGCAGCTGCTCCCCACCGGGTGTCTCACACACGATGCCTTCCACTGTCATGTCGCATGAACCGCAACGTGCGTCTCATGCGCCCTGGCGAGAGTGCCACCCGGACCCGATACGGTTGCTAGCGCAGCAGCTTCACATGCCACCGTTCCCTTGCCTGGTGCGTCATGTTGTAAACAGGCGCTGCCTGCTGGCGATGCTTTCGCAGCTCAGCTAAAACCTTTTTGGACTTCACCGATTTGGCGCATCGGTACGAGGTTCAGGTCTCACACCTCTGGCTATTGTTGTGTGCACGCGGGCAGCTGCTCCCACTCCCATCGATCAAACGCTTGCAGCCACTTGACTTCTGCGCGATCTGGCGGTTCTGGACTGCGGCGTACAGCAGGCACCATCACGCATCCACTGTTACCCAGGACCCGACCAGCAGCGCAGCGGGGGCTGCAGCATGCGCAACTGCCCCCTTTTGCGCGCTCCACCACGGCATTGAGGGGCAAAACCGCCGTGTCTATGGCCCTTAGATTCGCAAAGGCCGCCCGGAACAAAGACATGAGTGGGGGCAGCCAATCCCGGGTCTACCGCGATGTCAACGTGCACCAGAAGCCGCAGGAGTACTGGGACTATGAAAACATGACGCTGCAGTGGGGGTGAGCTCTTGTCCGGCAGGCCGCCGTTTAAGGTCGTACCTGCCTGTATGTTGCGCCCGCGCGCGTCGGCCGTGCGCCTGCACCGCTTCTCGGCTAACCTGCCAGCGACGCCGGGCTGCTCGCGCTCGTCCTGCATGATCCGTACGTACAGGTACTTCAGAGCGTCACGTTCCAGATCGTGGCTCAGGCGCCAGTGCATGCCGGGCCGGGTGGCGCGCCCTACTTGTCGAGGCATGATGAGCACAGCGCTTAGCTTTGCTGCAGGAACCAAGACGACTACGAGGTGGTGCGGAAGGTGGGGCGCGGCAAGTACAGCGAGGTGTTTGAGGGAATCAACGTCACCAACAACCAGAAGTGTATTATCAAGATCCTCAAACCCGTGAAGAAGAAGAAGGTGCGCAGCTGCTCCAAGTGCCAGTCTTCGCCAGCCTGTGCTGTGCAGGCAGAGCTGCTGCGCTTTGCGTTCGGCAATCTTAACTCACGACAAATGCGCCCGCCGCCAAAGATGCGGCGCGCTTGCGTGCCACCCAGCCTGGTATGCAAGCGCGCACAGCCGCAGACGGCCCCGCCGCCCGCTGACGGCCCTGGCGCGGCGCACCTTGTGCAGATCAAGCGGGAGATCAAGATCCTGCAAAACCTGTGCGGCGGGCCGAATGTCATCCAGCTGCTGGACATTGTGCGGGACTCTCAGTCCAAGACGCCCAGCCTCATCTTTGAGTACGTCAACAATACCGACTTCAAGGTCCTGTACCAGACCTTCGTCGACTACGACATCCGCTTCTACATTTTCGAGCTGCTGAAGGTGCGCCGCTTGCGCCCGCCCTGCTTGCACCGCGTCCCCCGCTGTGGTCAGCACGCTCGAGTGCCTGGTGGCTTGCACGGCGCGCTGTGCCACGAACCCACACAAGCCTTGCCAATCGCCGACGTGATTGCCTGCAAGGCGCTTCCGGTGCATCCGATCCTGTGACATCGGCCTGTCCCTCCCTCGTTGCAGGCGCTGGACTTCTGCCACTCTCAGGGCATCATGCACCGGGATGTGAAGCCCCATAATGTGGGTTCCGCCTTCCCCTGCTGTTCAGCATACGTGCTTGTGCCCCAGTCCTTCGAAGCTGCAGCAGGAGCGGCGCCTGTCGAGGCTGCCACTGAGTGCCTGGTGATCCTCCCGCAGGTGATGATCGATCACGAGCAGAAGAAGCTGCGGCTCATAGACTGGGGGCTCGCGGAGTTTTACCACCCCGGCAAAGAGTGTGCCCTTGCCCCCCGGCCCTGTGTGCTTGGGCATGTGTCTGCTGGTCAGCAGCGTGATAGGCAGGCCGACATTGAGCTTTGGCAGCGCACCCAGGGAACCTGTGGGAGCTGCGCAGTGGGCGCATCACTGTTTGACGCTGCACACTGGCACATCGTGACGTGCATCAACACCACGCCGGGACACGCCAGCCATCACGCACGGTCACTTCCTCATGTCCTCTTGGCGTTGACAACGGTCACCGTCTGATCCTGTCATGTGTGCCCTGCCATCGAAGGTACAATGTGCGGGTGGCGTCGCGCTACTTCAAGGGCCCGGAGCTGCTGGTGGACCTCCAGGACTACGACTACGGACTGGACATGTGGTCCCTGGGCTGCATGTTTGCCGGCATGATCTTCCGCAAGGAGCCGTTCTTCTATGGCCACGACAACTACGACCAGCTGGTCAAGATCGCCAAGGTGGGCCTGATGACAGCCTCTTGAGGTGTAGCGCGGCGGCGCGGCTGCGCCGCTGCTCAAACGCTTGCTGCCGTTGGCACATGTCGTCCTGCAGACAGACTGGCAATTGCGGGCGACAATGCGAACGGTGCTTCAAAGCGCGTGACGCTGTGAGTCGGCCCCATGTGTTCGTGGCTGTTCTGGCTGTCCATCAATTGCACATGGAAGTATGCAGGTAAAGTATGGGGAATGGGACTGGGCGCCAGTCCCTGTAGGCCGCCACTGCCACAACTCGGACTGCATCTGCATGTGCACCATTGGCATTATGTGCACGCCACCCAGCTGTCTCGATCTCTTCGCCATCGAAGACGCCGGTCCGGCTGGATCAAATTCAGGGCTGGATCAAAGCCAGCCGGCTGGGGCTCAATCCCAAACTGCAGTCGACCCGCGCAGGTGCTGGGCATGGACCTCCTTGGCGTGCTGCCCGGGCTGGCTCAAGCCTCCGCGCTCCTCCGCACCCCAAGCCCTGCAATCTGCCACATCGCAGGTGCCTGGCATATCAGCTGGCCGTCCCAGAGCCATTCAATGCCCTATCCTCATCCGCGCAGGTGCTGGGCACGGAGGTCCTGTACCAGTACCTGGCCAAGTACGGCATCGAGCTGGACCCGCAGCTGGAGGGCCTGGTGGGCCGGCACTCCCGCAAGCCCTGGTCCAAGTTCGTGACGCCAGAGAACCAGCACCTAGTCACCCCGGAGTCGCTGGACTTCCTGGACAAGCTGCTGCGATACGACCACCAGGTGAGAACTCAGCTCCTGGCAGGCTGTGCTGTCCTGCGACCGCCAGGCGGGCAGCCATTGGTTGCGGTTTGTTGCTGCCGCCTCGAGACCCGCTTGCTGCCAACCCCGAGTCAGCCAGCGCACCAAGAGCAGCAGCATTAAGTGCTGAACCTGCCTTTTGCTTGCGTTGCACCAGACGTAGAGGCAGAACCGACATGCAGCGCCGCCCACAAGGCCTGTGGCTGCCTTCAGTTATTCACGCTGCTGCGACCCTGACGTGTCTGGGCCAACAACGGCGAGCAGAGCTGTGAGTGCACGTCATAGTATTGTTGAAGCAAATTCTGTTGCCTCGCAGGAGCGGCTGACGGCGAAAGAGGCAATGGCGCACCCCTACTTTGCGCCAGTGCGGCAGCGCGCGGGCGCAGTCTGAGGGGGCCGCAGTGCCGGGGCTGTTCCGTTGGCGCCGCCTGGCGCACGACAGAGCCGATGGAGGCGGCAGCCCAGGCCGGCCTGCAAGCAGGGCGTGGGAGGCAGCGCGCCAGGGGCATTGCCGTGCCAGTCGTGGCCAGGGGAGGGCAACCAGCGGCAGGCATGTCGCCCTGTTCGGCGCAGCGCCTAGTCAGCCGCAGATGCCGCTGGGTGGTGGCTCTGTCCGTGGATGGCCCGAGCTCAGATGGTGTGCTGTGTAGCAAGGAGAGACCTGGCATCATGCCGACCCACACCTGAAGTGGTCCGGTAGTGGAACAGCAGCATTCAGCAGGGTGCACGGGCTCGTTGACACTGCCCGTTGACACTGCCTGCTGATGCCTGGGAGAGTGCTTCAGGTGCAGCGATCTCAGTTGATTTGTTCCGAGGATATCTGCAATGCTGAATGAGCGATCTCTGGCACGAAGATTTGCTGTGAAACCAGACAGCAGCCATCTCTAAGTAGGTACACCAGTTCCAAACCAATTGATCGTACAGCATGACAGGTACAGACCTGTCATGAAGAATGTGGCCTCTTGCCAAGTCAGCCATATGTGTTCGATGGCCGATTGGCTTCCAAAGTGGAATTATGCAGACCGAAACAATCTGCGGCGCGCGACTGACAGAATTACCGGCATGTCCTCTCCTCCCTCTTCGCCAGAATGGTCTGCAAGTCCTCGCGCCCCGTGATGGGCAGCCTGAAGCGCGCCCACACCGCATACAAGGCATCTGCGGCCTTCCTGAGGGTCTCGTACTTTGTGAAGCCATACACCCAGCCCAGCCCCACCTGCTGGTACAACCTGGCAAGGCAGCAACAAGTACGTCAGCTCAGATTTCTGAGGTAGCCGCTAATCGCCACCGACAGACCGCGAACACATTACGAGTGCATGCCAACCCCAATTGCCATCGTCGTTTTGGTCCTAGGGAGTCTCCGAACCAGGCTCGTGATCGCTCGGAACACTCGAGCCAATATGATAGGTTCTCACCTGGCGAACACATCGATATTCTTCACCACCGTGCCATCCGCTTCGATGGCATGGATCTCGCCCATAGCCTGCACATCCACGGCGCGCAGCGTCATGCCATGAGCTTGTTGCGCATGCATAATAGATGCCAGCAGCTGCTGGGTGTTTCATGTCCACACCTGCTCGAATGAGATGCCGGCGTTGTCGGCAGGACTGTAGTCTGGAGCCGCGATGTCGACAAAGGCGATGCGTCCCTCGTCAGCATCGCGCCGCTTCAGCATGTTGACCTGCCGGAAGCAACCCAGCATCAGCAGCTCCTCCTCAGGTAGTAGCTGTGGGTACAATGCTGTTTGCCACTGTGACGTGCATGGCCGCATGTGCAAGGTACTCTCACCTCGCGCATGCAGAGGGGGCACTCACCTGCACAGTCGGGAGGGAGGCACTGAGCACATCCCCTCGACGGCCGCACAGCAACTGAGCTCACGCTTTGCTGCAGAAGCGCAGGGCACGTGTATCCCAGCATAAAAAGCCCACCATCGTAGAGCATCTTAATGTTCCAGGTCGGTTGGCCGCCAGGCCCCGACTGCAGTTCCTGCCGCCCTCCAGTTGCCGCGCCGTCGCTGGCGCTGACGCTGACGCAACGCGTGGACACACGGCGCAAACTGTTCCGGCAAGATGCAGCCTCTCGGACGGCACTCACACGAGCTGGCCTACCGACGGCAATTGTGTTGCCAGAGGCGGTGCATTGCGCCCTGGACGGCAATGCTCTGCATTGGGGGGCCTTGCCGTCAGCGCCCATGCCAGCGGGTGGACGGACAGCAGCCCTGTGCACCGTTGCTGATGTAGCGAGGCTGCAGCATGTTTGGCGAGACAGGAGTGCATTCAGCTGCCGCACGGACGCAGGGCGCATGTCGGCCCGGTCGACGTGCCACGTTGCTCCGCCAGAGGTTGCAGAGGCTGTCTCAAATGGGAACTCGTCGGGCCGAAGGGCGGCGTCACTGAAACTACCTTGCGCAGAAGTTGAGAGTGTAGGACAGGAAATTCCGAAATTGAGAGTTGAGGAATCGGACAGGGCCAGCGATGGGGTAGCTTGCGCCTTGTGGGGCTGAGGGGGCAGGAGAGGCGGACTTCCCTCGCGGTCTGAGCATGACGCGAGCCATCAAACAACAGACAGCAGGCCGCCCATCACCTCGATTCAGCATGCTCCTGGAGGCTGCTGGAGGCGGCTGTTTTGGCTGTTCGCCGCCCTTCTGCTGCGCCGAGAATCAGGGTTTTAGTACAAGCGCGCGAAAGCAGGGTTTGGTACGAAAGCCCCCGCGAAGCCTACCTTTCGCTTTGAACCAGATTTTAATTTAAGTATCACACGCACAAATCTCACGCCGCGGCCGATACATCCGCACGGCGGTACGGCGGCTCAGGCACGTTCATGAGCGCGCCGGTGGCTTGATCACAGCCCGCTGGCCGCCATGGGTGCCGTTCATAACGCGTTCCTGTCGTCTGACGGCAAGCCTGACCAGTGGGCGGCTCCAGCCTTCCCAGAGTCGTGCAGCCAGCAGAGCGATGAGACTGGCTTCTGTCTGGCCGATGCTGCCCACCTGCAGCGCTGCGGATCGGCGTCAAGCGTCTCCAGTCACCGACCCGACAGAAAGGTGATCAGCCTGCAAGTTTTGCCGAGCAAACGCAAAGCCGCGCATGCGCCATGCGCCGCACCTCTGAGAGCCTCCGTTGCGATGCAAGGAGCCGTATTCGATGCTGTTCCGTATTGCCGGGGCGTCGTGGGCGCCGTTGCGCATTGTGAAAGGCAGCCTGACTCAGGCTCAACTCCTGAGTCGGGCGCTTTCTGGCCTTCGCCGACTGTTGCCGATGCGTCTGCGCTCGAGCATCTGCATGTAGCGCCTTCTGGTGCCTCAGCCGCCATCGCCCGGGCCCATATCGGGCGCCGCCCCCGAGTCACCCTCCAAATCACGACTTGAAACTTTGCAGCGGTCCCTGGACGCGGCGGCGGAGGGCCTGGCGAGCCCGGCGTCCAGCACGAAGAAGGCAAAGGTGGGGTTTACGCATCCACCAGCTGAAGCACTGCAGCTTGCTGGCTAGCTGAGTCCCGCGTGCATGTTGGAGGTTTTGCATGGTCGACCTGCACGACGCGCACTTGGCACGGCCCCGCGTTTCTCGACTCAAATGATCGCTGCGTTGAGCTGCGACCGTGTGCCCGTTGGTTCACGCGGCGGCGCCCCTGCTGGAAGCTGCCGAAAATATCACGATATGAGTGTATCTTGCAGGGAGATGCCCACGACGCCGCCTGGCTGCCGGCACCCGGGTTCGCAGCCATCCAGAAGCAGCAGCAAGCAGAGGCGCTCAGCGATGCGCCGCAGCCCGGGACGGGCACGCAGCCGTCGGCGCTGCCGGGACGGGGTCTGCTGGCAGCCGAGCGACTGCCGCAGCCGGTGTCGGAGGACGAGGATGGCAGCCCGTGCGGGACGCCGCTCGCGCCTCGCTTCGCAGCGGCCCTCGACAGCGACAGCACCCCCTGCGACGAGCTGACGGAGATGCTGAGGTGAGGCGGACGCATGGTAGAACCTACCGGCACTACCGCTGACACCCTCTCTCGTTTGCCCGCTGCCCGGCCTCCTTGTTGCGAACGGTGCAGGTCGCGGTCTTCATCGCTATTCCGGAACCTTGTGACCCGTCCGATGCACGCCTGCCAGGCTCGCAGCTTCGTTTCGCGACTCGCCACGTTTTCGGAAGTTGCCGGTCTAACAATGCTGACGCTGCGCCTCCGCCGTCCCGTTTGCGCAGTCACCTCTACGAAGCGGAGAGCCGCAGCCGGCCGTCCACGAAGTACCTGGAGGAGCAGCACGGCCCGGAGTTTCAGCCGCAGCACTATCTGGACGCCTCCATGCGTACGACGGCCGTCAGCTGGCTGGTGGAGGTGGGACAGGAGTACGGCCTGCACCAGGAGTCGCTGTTCCTGGCAGTTGCGCTGCTGGATCGCTACCTGACGGCCACGGAGGTGAGCCGTATCGACTGAAACCGGGTCGCCTCTGGTAGTGGCTAATTTAACCATGCATGTGGTGCGCAGCCTAAAGCTGGCAACTGAGCTCATTCCCCTTCCTTTGGCATTCTGACAGGGTGTGGCCCGCAACGACCTCCAGCTCCTCAGCGTCGCCTGCATGCTCGTGGCAGCCAAGCACGAAGAGGTGTGGCGCTGGAACAGCATGCATGTACGCGAGTGTCATTGCCCGCGCGCCGCTGTGCCAGACGTGTGGTGTGCCGCCATGCACCCCTGCGTGCCGCCACGAGTGGCATCGCACAATGGTTCCAGGCTGTCTGCTTGTTGGACCAGCACCGCTTAGGTGATGATCTGCATGTTTGCAGGAGCGGCACCCCAGCGTCGCAGAGTTCGCCAGCATCGCAGACAACAGCTTCCAGGTGCGCGACCTTCCTTGCGCCGCCGGCTAACCCTATCAGAATGCACAGCCTGGGCCGCAGTGTGTCGCAATACTGCCCATCACCTCGCAACCCCGGACCTGCTGGCCCCGCCCAACCCGGTCATGAAGATGCATTCTGCCAGCATTGTCAGCGTTGTGCCGGCATTGCAGGTTGTTGCTGCCCTGTCACAGATGGCAATGCAGCCAAGTGCAGTCGCACGGCCACCACGATCTTGCCATCCGTCAACGCCTGCCCGGCGCCCGCTGTCATGAACAGCCTGCGGCGCTCATCGCGCATGCCTCCAGTTCAGCATTGGCGGCGCGCAGGCTGACTGCAACGTTCTGCGGCCAGTTTGAATGCGAACAGAATGCTTGCTTTCTGTCCGCAGGCGGCCAGCCTGCTGCAGATGGAGCGCCAGGTTCTGGATGTGCTGGCCTTTCGCATCAACTCGCCAACGCCATACACCTTCTGGCGCTTTTTCCGGCACATCAACCCCATGCAGCCTGCCACCGCCGCGCTGGCGTCTTACCTCATCGTGAGCTCCCCTGCCCCTCCGGGATCTACGACTCTGACTCAACCTATCTGCACAGCGAGCTGCCGCCAGCTGGCGGCCTGCATGATGTTAGGCAGCTTCCTCGACTTTTAACTGACGACTTTGATGTCCGACTCACAGCAGCTTCCTCGACAACTGAGAGTTGGCCGAAAGCATCTCGTTGCTGGATGCCAGCTGTCACGATGCGCTGCATGCCAGGCGCTGATCCTGTCTCATATGTGCCAGCGGTTACTGCCGCCCGGCTCCGCCTCCTCGCCGTGCCAAGCTCGCCCGCCTCTGCCCTCAATCCCAAACCCCCCGCTTTCATGCAGGAGCTGTCGCTGCTGGACTACGAGTTCCTGCACTATGCGCCGTCGGAGGTGGCCGCGGCAGCGGTGCTGCTGGCGCTCGGGCACCAGGAGCTGGCCTCGGCGGCTGGCGGGCTGCACCTTCCAGCCTCTGCCGCGTTCACGCCGCTCGCAGCCCGCTCCGGCTACCGCGCCGACGAGCTGCACGAGTGCGCCCGGGAGCTGTGCATCTTGCACGCGCGCGCCGCCGCCGCAACGGACGTCGAGTCGCCATTCATGGCGGTCAAGGACAAGTACCACAGGGTGGGCTCTCGGCATGCCGCATCGAGCGTCGCGCCCGTGGCCTGGCTCCCAGACGCGCTGTGCGGCACGCCGGCCGGCGGCCGCCCGTGAGCGCTCGCTGCGCTTCAGTGGCCCTCTGCGGCGTCCGCCGCCAGCCGCACATCAGTCAGCAGCCATGCATCAGAACCCTCGGCACGTAGCCAGAGCATCATCGGATCAGACGGCGGCCGCTGCAGCGCCGGTCGATGTGGCAGCGGCGGCGCTGCCACAGCTGAGGACAGCCAGCCAGGCGGCAGGCGGTAGGGCCTGGTGGGGCCTGAAAAACACCACCGCCGGCTGCGGCGCCTCGACAACACCATGGTCTTGGCCCACAACAGCCCCAGACGCGCCCATCGAGCGGCACCACAATCGCTTTTTCCGGGGCGTTTAGATGAGGCGGCTCAATGTGACATGTAGGATGCAGCCCGAGCAGCTCTGGCCGAGGCGCTGGCAACACCATGCCTGCCGCCGCGAGGCGTAGCCTGCAGCAGGCCTGGCATCACCCCTGTGCCAACGTGTGATACTTTCAAGGCCGGCACGCAACTGTTTGTGCCATCCACCACCGAATTGGGAGGGTGTCCTGCCCTAAGGGCCTCGTGCATTGCGAGGGAGGGAGTGTTTTGCTGTCAATGGGCAGTGGCGCGGCAAGCGAGCCGCTGCACCGCGCGGGCTCCCTGTGCACCGGAGCATTGCGAACGATGCAGTGTGTACCTATACTCATACGTTGCTCGAGAATGTGGACCGCAGCAGCAGCTCTTTTCGCTTCTTGCCCTCGCGCAATCTGTGCTTTCTAGCTGCCATAGATGCCAAGCTGCGAATTGGCCCTCGGGATTTCAGTTTTTGCTGTCTGGGGAGTGTGGTTTCCGCACATAAATAACTCCCAGGCGTCGTTACATCGTTATCCAAGCTACCTATGTAATGGGTGTGACGCAGCACACAGACGCCTGCAACCTGTCTTCCACCACCCCCCCATCCCTTACCACCAACAATGCGGGGCGGCATTCCCGACCAACGCACTCCTCAGACACAGCCATAAACCAGCGCCTGCACAACATCAGGACACAGAGGATATTGTGCAGGTGCTGGTGCAGGCTCGTGTCTGAGGCGTGCATCACCTTTCCCGAAGATGCACTGTCATGCCTGCTGCGGCGCAGCAGTCTCACAGTCCCCGCCCACGCCGTTGGCCTCCACTGCGTCAGCCGCGGCGGTGACGTGCTGCGTCTGCTCCCGCAGCTCCGCGGACCGGTCGAAAGCAATTGCGTGCTGCTGCAGAATGGTGGGGCCGTCTGCCAGCGCCTGACGCCGATCCAGGATGATTCTTTTGCCGCCATCCAGCTCGAAAATCATGTACTTGCCATCGCAAGTGTCCACCTGCGATCGGGTTGCACGAGTGCCTGAGGCGGGAGGCAGCTGCACATCCAGCGGTCACATGGCCCTGCACTGGATGGTCAGCGGCCATCTGGAACCCAGACCGCATCAGGGGCCGATGCCAAACGCCAGCAGCTGTCTGGCCTTGGCGAGGTTCGAAGCATGAGACGCCGCGCCTGCACACACCAGCGCCGAACGGTGGCTCCAGCGCTGCGCGACAGGCGGCCGAAGCACGCGGCCCCTACATCGCCCCCAAACCGCAGCCACAGGCGGGCGAGGCACCAGGCCCTGCAGCGGGTGCCGTCGATGCAAGGCAGCGCACGGGAGCGGCAGCAAGGTTCAGGGTTGAGGGTCTGGGGTTTACAGTCACAGGGCGCGCACCAGTCGGGCAAGGTGCGCGAGGTTGCGCAGTGGGGTGCCGTTAAAGGCGAGGCAGCGCACGCTCTGAAACTTGTAGCCGAAGTTGATCTCCGCCGCCAGGATCTGGAACAGCACCACGATCTGCTGCTCCTGCTCCTCCCGGTAGTCTGCCAGCAGCGCCAGGATGGGCACCGGCGTCAAGCTGCGCCACTGCTTGGCTGCGGGTTCAACCAGCAAAGCGACATTGGAGATCTGTATAAGATGGTGGTGTTGCTGAAGTGCAGATGGGCATCGAGCTGCGCAACTGCTTGGCGGCGGGTGCGCCAGCGTCGAAGCCTGAAAGTCTGACTCGAACCCGGTGGTGCCACGACCCCTAGGGGAGCCAGTGACACCGAGCCGCGCCAACATGTCAGCTGCGGGCGGAGGCGCAGCCATACGAGCTCGCATGTGGTGTGGCGGCGGAACATCGGGCAGCTGCCGCCTGCAAGCATCTGCCTGTGCAGCTGGCCAGGGGAACAAAGCCTCTACCAGACTGTGCTGCAGTGCGCCTTCCACATGCACACTGCACCACACACACCGCCGTAGCCGTGCTCCAGGTAGGGGATGGTGAGCGGCAGCATGACGAGGCCGCCGCAGATGAAGTAGCTGGGCACGCAGTCCACTCCCGGCACCACCGGCACTAGCGGCTTGCGGTGCACCACCTGCAGCGCACACCAGACATACGGTGTCATCGATCTGACTCACAGGTTTAAAGAAACCAGATGTCTCGACAGTCATGGCATCCGAGCTGGGCATTGCGGCAGTGCCGGCGGCGGCTGACTACAGGTTTGACCAGCAGAGTCTGTACCAAGCAAGTGGTTCGGCTGTTTTGATGCATTGGACCGAAAAGCCGGCGACGGGCGCCGATGTAGACTCTGGAGCAGCCCCAACTGTCGAATGACTCCTGGCACGGGAAGCCTGCTAATGCATACTGCAGCTGGGACAACAGCCATCGCTGTTCCGCAGATGACTGCCGCAACCACACTGAAACTGAGTCACTGACAACACTGATTCACGCACAGCCTTTCTGGTAAGACCTGCAATCAGGTGCTGTGTGCTTGCGAATCATTGCGCACATGAGCCTGTGACTGCAAGGCCATCGCCAGCAGCATGTGCTGGCAGGTTCAGCAGCGTGTGCGCAGAAAGGAGGCGGCTTCGCTGCAGGAGGCCAGTACCACAGCCAGTTCTGCCAGTATGTCTCTGGTAACAAGAGTCTGGTCTCTGATTTGAAAAGCTGGATCTCGCCGCGGGGGGGGGTGATGTGACATGAGAGGCAGATGATGATGCAGGGAGCCGGCTGCGGACCTCGTAGGACACTGTCATCTCCGCGCCACCCCGCAGTATCAGGAGCCGCAGCTGCTCGCCTGCACCAGAGTTGCGCAAACCCTGAGGCACGGAACACGCAGGCTGGCTGCCTGAAGGCTGCTTGCAGACAGGCACACGGGCTGACGACGTGAACACCGTGCATGCCACTCAGGCGCCTGAAGGCGCGCCCCGCCCACAGCCTGCCGACACTGGGTGCAGGGTTCGACAGGCGGAATTTAGGTGTGAACCACGAGCAGGGCGTGTGCGGCCGCACCAATGTGCTTGGTCCGCACGATGTGCGTGAACTCGACGCGCTCCTCGTTGCGGAACTCGATGGTGCCGTCGTCGGCGATCGGCACCCCCTCCACCTCCAGCACCACATCATTCACCTGCACCGTAGGACGCTTTGCTTTTGCTTGCCGAACCTGAGGATGAAAACACTACACCGATAGTGCCACCACCAGCGATGGCACGCCCACCACCGCCAGCTCCACCACATTCACCTTGCGCTCGCGGTGGATGTCGGTCCACTTGGCAAATCAACAGTCGCCGAATCGGTTCGATGTGCAAGACGCCAGACTGCTGCTGCGTGGAGGGGGCCGTGGGCTCCATCGGCAGGATCCCCCCCCCCCCCCCTCGTCGCTGCAGTCTGACGCAAGACGCGGGGCACCCTGTGGGCGAAACATGCGGACAGGTGTGGGAGGAAGGGGGGAACACCTTTAAGACCGATGCCGCTGGCGCGAGGGGGTCGAGCATGTACACAAGGCTGCCGCTTCGGTGGACCGGCACCTACAGTGTAACGAAAGCAATGCTGGCAGGGTGCCTCAAAGTTGACATGGAGCGGTAATTCCGGGATCGCCACCTGTGCAGTCTCCTGCACAGCTCCTGCACAGCTCCCCGTCACGAGTGCCGTGGCTCTCACGTGCTTTGGCCGGCGCTAGCAGCCGCTGCTGCTGCCGCCGCCGCCGCTCGCGTACACACAGGGCCCTCATTTAGAGCCTGCCAGTAGCTTTTCCGAGGTGCTGCTTGCAATTTTGCTGACCTGGTGTCAGTGACAGTAGGCTGCCAGAGAGGCACATGCCGCTGCTTTTATGCTGGCGAGATGGTGTGCGTTTTGTAACATCACGACAGTCACTGCCAAAAGAGGCGAGGATCGCCTGCTGGATCGTCCTGCACTTGGACGACGTGCATGCAGCCAGCCAGCTATTTGCTGTCTGCCAGAGGCGTAAGATTGGTAATACTAGTACGATCATAGTAGGATCTGCAGAGTGAGCTGGCATCTGTTACTAAGCGCTGAGCTAGGTGCAGAGCAAGTGCTGATGCCGGAGTCAGCCGGGATCTCCTGGTCACGACGTGTACATACGCTGTGCCGGTATAACTTCTCAGTTGGACTGCCGTGACTGCAGCCCGAGAATTGAGCAGGGTCCCATTGGCAGAGGACAGTACCAGCGACGGCACCAGCAAAGAAAATCTTCCGCAGCATGACAAGGTCAAGATGCCCGTGAAGCCAGGAGCACGGGTAATGCCAGCTTGCCGTGTTGAGGTTGCTCCTGATTGGCCACCATAAACGGTTGGCTTGGTATCCACCTTGCCGCTGTCCCATGCTATGCACCACAGCTGAAGAATAGCGCGGCAGCATCAGCCGTGCCGAACCATTCGAGCATCTGATCCCATGCACGACACTCAAGGACCATTGAGAGCGAGACGCACCTGTTAATTCTCACATGTGGCGCCGCCAGCCCCATGCCATACGACTGCTGGCGGCGCCGTTGGGGCAGCAGGCACGACACCATGGCAGGCTGCTGGCGCGGCGAGCAAGCACGAGCATCGGCTTTGCGACACGGATGGATATGGGGCGCACCCCGAGCGACTCGCGCATGTGGGCATTCTCGATGTCCTGCCACCGGAAGCCGACGGAGCAGCAGCCGCGGAAGGTGCCATGCCGCTCGTACTCGTCCAGGAAGTGGCGCACTATGACGTCCGGGATGACATACCTGCACACGTTCAAGTTCTCCAAATCAATGTGGATACAAGTTCCCTATATGGAAACACTCAAGAGCGGGCACTGCCTCTGCCCTGGTTTAGGGTCTCAGGGGATCTGCCGTCCAACCACTGAAGCCTCGGCGAATGTCTGGGGACTGGCGGCCGAACAAGTGAGGCAGGGGCACTGCTGGAGTCTGGGCAGTGCCGTCCAGCCGGAGGCGCTTGTGCATCGGATGTCAGGTGGGCTCGCAGGGGTTTGCAGTGCTCACCCCACGTTGTCAGCCATGGCGAGCTTCGAGAAGGCAACGCCTGCTACGAGCCCCTTCTGCAGGCTGGAGAAGGCCGGGCCGCCCGAGTTCCCTGGGTTGATTGCCGCGTCGATCTGCAGCAGCAAGCAGACGAGGCGCCCAGTGAGCCGTTCACCGATGGTCACAGACACCAGTCATCCCCTGTGCGTCAGCACAGGGCTGCATGGCGGGCCCGCCGTCTGACGCCCCGCTGCGGCCTACAGGAAACACTCGAATCCAGCGACTGAACACCTGAGGAGCACCCGCACACATCCCGCGCGGTGCCGCAGGGTTGTGCGCCTGCCCGGCTGGCGCTGGGGCACCTCACCTGTATACCCAGGAGCTTGTTGCCGGCATGCGCGTAGCGCGTCATGACCACCCGCGACACGATGCCCTTCGTGATGCTCAGGCTGTCGCCGCCGAGCGGGTAGCTGCAGGCGGAACACAACAGCAGCAACGTCAGCGCTGTGCTCCAAGATGCTGGTGCAAGTGCTTGCTGCCTGGCGCCTGCCGCGCAGCTGAACCACCTGCCGCGCTTGCTGAGGATATTGCCTGGCGGCATGGAGGCCTCATTGGCACGCGCAAGCCAAGGAAGGACACGGGCCATTGGCTGTTGCCAGGAAGGTCCGGGCGGGTTCGGCGTCAGATCCGACAACCAAGAGCCGCAAGCAGGGCGCCGCACCCGGTGACCAGGATCTCGTCCTGCAGCTCCGGCACGGACACAAAGGTGAGCGCCTGCATGTCGTCGGCCCAGAAGCCAGAGTCCTCCACCTGCACGTGCAGGAAGAGAAAGTCCGAGTCAGTTTGCAAGCTCAATTGCCAGCTAGTAGGCGGCCGCAGGTGAGGCATACGCCTGGACACGCCAGATTCTTGTGTCTTGTGTCTTGTGTCTTGGACGCATGAGAGTGACTGCTGTGGATCACTCGCTCGAAGCTTCAGGCCATGCGGCTGTGTCTGGTTCGAGTCTGCCATGCTGCTCAGGTGACGCCTCACCGTCAGCAGCGCCAGGTCGCAGATCTTGCCCTGGCACAGCACCCGCGCACGCCACTTTTTTGGGTTGCCTGGCCGCCGCACGTGCACCGTATTTGCGCTGGAGATCTGCAAGGAGACAGCGACTGAGTGAGCTTGACTCCTGGGGCGACCCAGAGAATCTGTATTTTGCGCATGCGCCTTTCCATCTGCACGTATTCATGCCAGCTGTCTGTTCACCACTGTGCGCATCATCCGTCAAGAGCTGAGACTTCATCACACATGCACCTTGCAGTCCTTCTTGAACCTTAAGCTGCAGCCTTTCCGCACCACATGAGCATTGGTGACGATGTGGCGCTTGACGGTGTCCACCACAAATGCCGAGCCGGTTTGGCTGCGCTGCGGCCGCATCTGCCATGGCTGCGCGTAGTTGGGGTCGCTCCGCATCACGAAAACTGCAGGCACGTCACCATTGCTGTCAACACGTGGGCGTCGTGCCAGCAGGCTGGTGCGCTTGTAAAAACCTGCGCTGTGGGGCTGCCGCTGCAACATCGGGATCTTGCGATGCAAACAGCTGCTGATTGACCTCCCTGACAGGCTGAATCCGCATAGCTCAGACGGTGACACCCATATCTGACAAGCACAGACGAAACGCCTACCTTTCAGCACCGAGCGCAGCGCCGTCGACCGCGCCGCAGGAACCAGCTTGCTGACATCGCTCTCGGTGGCGGTGGTCCTTGCGCGCTTTGCGAGTGGCTCATCCTGCCTGTCGTCTTTGGCAAGCTGGCGTTCTGGTGTTGCATCCATGAAGCTAGAGCACGCTGCGCGCTCACGATCTGGGCGAATGCCTCTGCCAATCCATGCGGACCGCCTTGCAGCGACCCTATTCGGGCTCTGACCAGATCCTCGTTTCACATTCGAGAAACATACACGAGATGGGCTGCCAGTGACGCGCAGGGTCGGGCTTCTCCGACGATTCAAGCTCAAGGGCCGTCCTGCTGTTCCGACACCGATCGATGCAGCCGATGCGAGCAAATCACGACTGATAGCTGTGGTTGACAAGAAAACGACAGGCATACGGGGCGGTGCAAACTGCCCGTGTGGAGCACCATACAGAACAGCTCAGCATGCATGCATGCTGCGTGATCCACAGCTATCGCTGATACGCGCGGATGAGACAGCGACATTATCTGCTTTCGCACCTGTTCGGAATGCTCCTGAGCTCGTTCTATCGGCGACGCTGTGGCTCTGCTCACCTTGAGGCGGCCTCAATTCCTGTAAGCAACCTCACCAGAATTCCTACGTCCGATGCCTGTGGTGCTGGGCTCGATATACGAGCTGCCTGAGAGCTTTTTCCAGTCACTGAAGCCGATTGGTGCCGCCTCGAGCACACCAGCGCCAGCAGAACAGCCAGCGGAAGAGAGGCGCGCCCCTGCCTGGCATGCACATGCATGAACAACACTGCAGTCTGGTGCTGAGCTGGGCTGGACCTGACGCTGAGCACAATCACGTGCTTTCGCAGGGCTCCACCGCCAGCAGGTGGGGCACAGAGTGTTGGACAGGGCGCAGGCGCGACAGCGGCTGCGGGGGCTGCAGCCCCTGTCAGCACCTGCTTCGCATGCGGCCTCGACGGCGATGAGGCCGGCAGCTTTGCCAACCAGGCGGAGTGGCGCGAGCACTTCAAGTCCGACTGGCACCGTGTCAATGTCAAGCGGCGCCTTGGCGGCAGGCCGCCTCTGACAGAGCCGCAGTTCGAGCAGCTCGTCAGCAGAGAAGACGATGTGAGATCTTTCGCAGCTGCCTGCCGAGCGTCACGACTTGCAAGCGCACATACGGCTGCCCGCAGCAACGTTTTCTCCTTCTGTCTGACTTCACCAACACACGCTGTCGCGGTGGCGCAAGGGCCCATCTTGCGCATGCAGGTGTCCAGCATCTCCGGGTCGTCGTCAGACGAGGACGAAGACGCGGCAGGTCAGCAGGGCGGCGTGCGCGAGCGTGGCGGCGTTCCTCAGGACCAATTTGTTGCTTCAGGTATGTGCCTGTTCTCGCACGCCGATGCAAGACTGTTTGGCAAATTTGGGTTCCCATGACTGGACAAGTGTGGCAGGAACAAACATTCCCAGCGGACGGCACACACTCGTGGGCATCGCAGTTGCAGTGCAGCTGCACACCACAGGCGCTGAGGAGGCCTTGCGGCTGCTCAAGGCTGCCTGTCTCGGGCCGCAGATGGGCGGAGGGTCGCCGTCTGGCGGTGCCTCATGGCCCCCGCCGCGGCGGACATATCGACGCCATCCGAGGCACAGCAGGCGTTGTTGAAGCTGCGAAAACAGCCGCCGCGGTGGGCTGTCGTCGTTTCGTCAGGCGGGCACTTTGCCGCCGCGATTTTCGCCATGGCGCCGGCGCCCAGCGCCAAGCAGCAGCCCAAGGTTGAAACGCAACTTTTCGAGGTGGTCGCGCACAAGACCTTCCACCGCTACGTCGTCAGGTGGGGTGCTGGGGACACGACCGATCATGCAAGGCACAACCTGTTCTCCACAGCTGCAGACCATCTGCGCACCGAGCCCGGGGTTTACTTCTGAAACTTGTTGGCGTGTCGCATTCCATCGCGATCGCACTGTAACGCGCGGCATCTGGCTATCTACCATGCTGAGCCAGCCTCATGCTGCTGCAGGGCCAAGGCAGGCGGGCGGCAGGCGACGCAGGACGCCACAGGGAAGTTTGCAAAGTCGGCGGGTTCGCAGATCCGCCGCCACAACGAGGTGTGACGACGCCTGGATGATGCGCCCGGCTGCTGTGCCCATCTGACATCGCGCCGTGCAGCAGCATAGGGCTATGACTCTGCGGCCGGAAATTGCCAGACGCTTGTAAGGCTGCACTGCCTGCACGTCTGTTCACCCAAACCAAGCTGCTGCCGGCTTCACTGCTGGTCCTCATGCGCGCAGCAAATGCTGACTACGGAGATTCGGGCGACGCTCAAGGAGCATGCGACGCAGCTTGGGCCGGACGACCTGATCTTTGTGCAGGCGTCGGGTGCTAACGCCGCCGCCATCTTTGGCGGGGAGTCGCCGCCGCTCAGCCGCGGCGACACCCGCGTGCGGCGCATACCCTTCCCCACCAGGCGGGTGCCGTGCGCCGCCGATGGCCCGCATCTCTGCATTGCTGGCGCACACGCTTCGCGCCTGAACCCTGCGGCTGGGTGCTGCCTGCGACGCTGTGCAGTAGGGCGAACATTAGTCAAACGCGGCTGAGGGTGTCTGCCTCGCTGCCACAGGCGGCCGACGTTCGCAGAGGCAAAGCGCGTGGCCCATATCCTGGCCTGCGTCTACCTGGTAGAGCAGCCGGCCGAGCAGCCCAGTGGCGTGGCAAAGGCAGCAGCAGCGCAGCCCGCCAGCGCCCGGGCGGACGGAGAGTCAGCGGGCGGCGTGGGGCCCGACGGGCAGCAGGCGGCGGCGGCGCGGGAGCAGGAGCAGGAGGCGCTGCCGCCGCCGCGGCTGCACCGGGCCGTCCTGTCCGGGGACGCCGACAAGGTTGGACTCTTTCCTCAGTCGGCTGTCAGCGGCTCGTCTTTCGAGATCCACACGATGCAACGCAAGGCCAGGAGGCCAGCGGCTGGGGTGTGGTCACACCGTGTTGTTGCGAGGCAAGCCGGACTGCTGCACTGCTGAGCGCGTCGTTCTGGCAGGGCGGTCCTGACGAGTGGCTCCACCTGGTGCCAGGTGCTGTACCTGCTGGAGAGCGGGCATGACCCGGCAGGGCGGGACGCCCGCGGGCGGCTGCCCTACCTGCTGGCCTCGCACAAGGCCGTGCGCGATGTGTTCCGGCGGTGCGCGCTCTTTGTCTTTTGCATGCTTGAGCTCGCCGCCGCAGTTTCAGCCAGCTGCGAAGCTGAACCATCATCCGTGTGCCGCTGCATCCTCGCGGCTGGGTCGTGTGCATTCCAGCTGCTCTCCTCTGGGTGCAGCAGACGGGTGCAACGGGAGTGTGATGCAGACGCTGCAGACGAGGAGCCTGGCCAAGGATGTGGCCGCGGCCCCCTTGATGCTGCGCCGCACCTGCCGCAGGTACATGGCGGGCCACCCGGGAACGTGGGACTACACGGCGGCAGGCATCCCCAGCGCGCTTACAGATGAGATGGAGGCGCACCAGGAGGCTCGCGCGGTGAGCCCAGGGTTTAGGGCTCAATCACACCCGCCCTCCCTGCCCGGCCCTGTGCTCCTGCCTTTGCATGCCGGAGGGCGGCAGGCGGAAACCAGGACCAAGCAGCGGACGAGGGAGAAGAAGCGCAAACAGGCTGTGGACTGTGGCGTGCGAGTGTCACCTCGGATTCGACTTCTGCGCCCGTGCCTTCTCAGCAGGCGGAGGAGCAGACGAAACAGCGGGCGCCAGAGGGAACACAAACGGGCCACCGCAGGTCTGAACCAAGGCGGCGCCCAGCTTGCCAGCTGAGCTGAATGGAGCGAATGCGAACCCTGCACCAATGCAGGCGGAGAAGAAGGCGAGGCAGCGGGCTCGGGACAAGGAGCGCAAGAAGGCGGCCGTGGCGCGGCGCGCGAAACAGGCCGAGGAGGCCAAGGCCGCCGCGGAGCAGGAGGTGGAGGTCGCGGCGGCTGCCGCCGCCAGCGCTGCCGCGCGGTGCGCGACGCACCCATGCCTGCCGGTCTTCCTGATGCTTCCTCCCAGCCCTCCTCGAATCGGGGACCCTGTCGCAGTCGCGGTGTGGGCCGCTTCTTGAACCTGTGACGGCTGGTTGGCGATGCAGCGCGCTGCGCCTGCTTCTGCGCTCTTCGGGCAGACCGCCGGTGGAGTCACGGCCGCTCCACCGAATGCTGCAGAGTGGCCGGCGTGCGGACCGGTGCCAAGGCGGCGACGCCTGCGGAGCGGGCCGCGGCAGCGGCGGCGGCAAAGGAGCAACGAAGCGCGGCGGAGGTGGCGGCGCGGCGGGAGGCCGCTGCGGCGGCTGCCGAGGCACGCATGAAAGCCATGCAGCTGCAGGCCGCGGCGCAGCAGTTGCACCACGGGCGAGCCGCCTCTCTTTCAGCCGCTGCTGTGCACGGGCTCTGGCCTGGGGGGCATTAAGGGCCGTGCTCCCATACATGTCTTGGTCTGCAGAGCGCAAGCCTACAACAGTTCTTCAGCAATGCCATGCTCAAGCTTTTGACTACTCTGGAACTCTTGCATCACTTTGGCTGTTTGCAGAGGTTTCAAGTCGACATATGAACGTGTGATTGTCTGCAGGTGAAGCCGGCTCAGACACGCCGCAGGCAACCGATGGGAGCGAGGAGCAGGTCAGGCTCGTCCGGTTTCAGGGTTGCCGCAGCAATTGCAACGGCAGTGGTCCTGCTGACCGCGGTCAGGCGGCAGTAACTCCGGGCTCTGTCCTCAGGTTTTTGGATCTCTGGGTGCACACTTGACTCAAGGCTTCAACCTGTTATCTTGTGATTGAAAGCGGGAGTGGTGTTGAAACCACAGAGCAACAGTTCTCAATCCTTACTTCTGTGGGTCCAGCAACGTCGGCGCCAATGAAAGGGCAAGGTGAGATGTGTCTACCGTCTGTCAATACATTGTTCTCAGCTAGAGAGTGTACAGACCGACACCTCCGAACCCAATGCCAGGCTAGGAGTGTTAGTCATGCACGACGTCTGAGCCGGGCAGCCGCATCCAGCCATACCGACCCGTGCCGCGCAAGAACTGCCGCATGCCCGCCCAGCTGAATTTTTGCGGCGGCGACTGCCCATGCAGCAGATCCTGCACGCCATATAAGCACTTTTGACAGCCTGTGCAATATCGGCGATGTCAATTGCTGTCGTCTGAAGCAAGCACACACCTCATTGCTTTGACTTGCTACGCTCGGGCAGATCCCAGGCACGGCGGAACAGCGCCCTCTCAATGATGCGACATCAGCAAGCTGTTCTTGGGATTGGGGTCGTGCATTGGAAGTAAAGGCTTCGTACCATCCTGATCTCTGACGCCGTTGGCTTGGCAGGCACAAGCGACAGCGTTTCCAGTGTGGCAGCACCTGCAGCACGGTTCAGGAACGCTGGCACGTGCCGAGGGGCAGAAGCCATGCATTTAGGAACACGCCTCATCAATGTCAACCATCTGCAGGTGGTAATCGCATGACCACAAAGCAAAGGTTGCTGGCCAGTCGTGCACGAACTGACCTAGCGTCTCCGGGAGCATTGCTGCCGCCATGCCCGCGAGCAGCGTGGCGGACCCGAAGACCAGGAATGGCAGCATGGTCGTGTCTGCCAGGGTGCCTGCAACGATTGCGCCATGTTTTTCGGATCTGACGGCAGCTCAGAAATGCCTAGTGTCGGCCGCAGATGCAGCATGTGCAGTCTCACCGAGGAAGAGGATGCCAGGTGCCACGAGCGCCCCAACATGACCGAGCTGGCTGCAAAAGCCCTGCAAAGTGTGACCATACGTTGCGCCCAGGCAAACCGTCATTGCTCCACAGCCAGCCAGGGTGCAGCATATGACCATACATCAACAATACAGCACAGATAGGTGCAACTCACCAGAGCAGTGTTCCTGACGGTCGTTGGGAACATCTGCAAGGGTAGCACGGCGCCGTCAGATGTTGCGACTGAGCGCATGCGCCCTTCTGGGGTCAAGCATATGTGCGGCCAGCCAACTTACAGCACCCCCCGAGCAGCGGCAGCCAGGTGACCTGTCCCCGCACCTCCTCCGTGTAGATGTATGCCAAATTGTAAGCCATTGCGACGCCAAACTTGCCGCAGATTGCCAGCAGGCGCTGCAGCCAGCCGCGCGTAAAGGCGCACGCCAGGATAGCGCCAGCGCCTGCACAACAGGAGAAAGGGGTTTGAGATGTGTGCCTGCGAGGTCCCAAGAGCACACCGTATTGCAACATGTGTGGGTGCTGCATGGGTCTGGAAGATCAGCTCTGTGGGTCAACTGCTCTGTCGGGGCATCAGAAGGTGAGACGAGTTACAGCCTAGCGCACAAAGCGGCCGCGTCAGGCGGCGGCGGCCGCGCGGGGGGGCAGGGGCATGGGAACGCGAGCAGGGCGCCTCACACTCCATGAGGGCGTAGACGAAGATGGGCCGACGGCCGATGCGGTCGATGAGGAAGCCGCTGACGACGTAGGCCGGGATCTCGATCATGTAGATGGCGCAGTGGTTGAGGTAGATGCTGCCGGCCAGCTGGCCCATGCCGAATGCGCTGCCATAGTATGCTGCACAGAGGACACAAAAAGTCAGTGAGTGTGGTACGGCGATACGCGTGATCCGCAACTCCAGCAAAGCTCCGCCTCTGCGCCTCAAGGTGCAATCCGCCAAGCCCCGCAGCGCAACTGCCGCACGCCACACGACCACAGCCACGAGCAGGTGCAAGGGGAGGCCGGCACAAGAGCAGAATCACTTCTGGCTTGGCGGTTGTGAAACAAAGCCTGAGACTCGGGGTGTGTGCGCACCCATGGACACGACGAACCAGACGTAGACCATGATGACGAGGCGCAGGCGCAGGCGCGGGTGCTTGACGACGTCCCACAAGCCAACGCGCACTGCGGTGGATGAACCCATGTCCGCCAGCGCCTGCTCCGGCAGCTTGGTGCGGTTGCCCACCGCTATCGCCGCCAGCGCCGCCGTCGCCTCGCCCTGCGTGTATTGCAGGTATGGTCGCTCGCACTCTGCAGCTGCAGGGGGGCTTCTCCGCGCAGCGTTCACAGCACAGCGACTCAGATCCGCAACATTGCGTGCGGCATGCCTGTCCCAGGGCAGTGCACTCCCGCCGCCGCTGACGATGCCTGGGCCTGGCAGTAAGCACAGTCTCGGACCTGCCTGGTGGCCCTGGTCCTGGCACATTCGGTGGGCAGTCGCGCTTGCAGTGGCAGATCCGGACCATAGCAGGCTGGCAGGGGGCACGGGGCACGACAAACACCTGGATCATCGGGCAATGCTGCAGCACCAAGACAAAGCACCTTGCGGCCGGCGACAAGCAGCCAGCGGGGTGACTCCGCGACGGCGGGCCACAGCAGGAGGTACGCCGCCATGGGCAGCGCGGCCAGCGCCATCAGCGGCCGCCAGGGACGCACGCCCCAGGCAATGAGCGCCGTCAAGCAGGCGCCCACCGTGAAGAAGCAGCCCTGCAGTTGAGTGGCGACAGGAAAGGCTCTGCGAATGGGACGAGCCAGACGCCAGGGAGCCATGCTTGTTCTTGTTTGCGTTCCCAGGACGGCTGTGGCGGGTGCACGAGGGCGGCACTATGTGGGGCGGGCATGTGGGGCATTTTAAAATCATGAAAAGGGTTCTGTATTATCGAAAACCGGCAGCTGAGGAGTACCTGGATGATGCCACAGGTGCCGCGCCAGGAGGGCCCCACCGGCTCGACCGCCAGCACAAAGCCCACGATGCCTATGCCGCTGTTGCCGAGGCCTGCCGGGCGGCACACACCGCACTCGCGTTTGGCAGCGGACCGCGTGCAGGGCACGCCCAGCAGGGCAGCCGGCACCGTCGGCAGCACCATGTCGGTGGCGGCAGCACACGAGGGGGGGCGTGCACCCCCGCCGTGCAGCACTGTGAGCCCGGCCTGCACGGCGGCGCGGGCGACCAGCAGGGTGGCGGCGCATGTGAAGGGGGCGCACCTGTGAAGCCGCGCAGCACAACATACCACCAGTAGTCCGGGGCCAGCGCCGACGCCAGGCCAAACACTGTCGAGGTGGCCACCGTCGCAAACAGCGCCCGCCGCCGTCCTGCCAGCATTCAACATGTGCGCTTTTTTCATCGTCTCGTCCTAGTAGGCGCTTGTCCTGCTGCGGGTGCGTGAGTATGCACACCTGAAGTGTACATCTGCTCGGGAGGCAATGCGCATCACGATGCTGTTCCACAACAGGCGCGGCGTCTTGCCACGTTGGCACAAGCCGCGACGAAGCAGAGGCGGAGGAGCCAGCAGCCAGGGGCCTGCAGTGCCGAGAGAGCCAGGAGTAGGCGCGGCAAAGCAACAAATACAAAGGCGAAAAGGAAACACAAAGGCAGAAGAAAAGGCGCACCTATGCGGTCGGACAGCATGCCCCAGAGGCCCGCCCCGACGAGGAAACCCACAAAGTAGCCCGTATTGACGAGCTGAGCGCCCCAGTCGTCGTGGCACACCAGGTCGAAGTCCGAGATGACGGACTTCCGCCTGTGGGGAATTGGAACGGGATGGACCCGTGAGCACCTGCACCCCTGAAGGCGCGCTTGCCTGCGATGCATAGCAGCGCCTGCACGTACCGCGAGGACAGCAGGAAGTGCGCTGAGAAAGCTGTGTGTCGCACGCCTGCACTCCTGTGGGGTACCGGCCGCTGATGTGCGTGCCTACCTTCGGGTCCACTGCCAGGCCTTGCGGGGCAGCCCGCACACGTCTGGCGCCGCGGCCTTCAACGCCGCCTGGCACACCAGGTCCGCTGGGTCCACGCACCGCCACCAGCGCCGTGCCACCGGGTCCTCCGCCAGGAAGACCGTGACGAGCGTCTGGATGGCGGCTGGCGGCGCACCGGGGAGACGGAACGCGTCAAATGCGCAGTCGGATTGGACCGGGGCTGCCACCGAGGCGACGTGCTGGTCTCCCATTCAGGCATGCGGTGCAGCTGCAACATCTCGTCAGACTGGTCGGGCTTGCAGCGAAGTCGGAACGGAAACTTGAAACTGAAACTCACCGGGCACCCACACCAGGCTGACGAGGCAGAACTGGCGCAGCTGGCCGCGGCCAAACTCGCCCACCGAGATGAGCGCCTCATCGATGGTCACCTGCTGCGCTTCCATCAGCCACGCATGCCCAGCAGACGCCTTGCTAGCGAAGCCGAGGCTTACTGGTGCTGTTCTCAGATATCCTCGGGACGATGTGCGTCTCACGGCGCGGCGAGAGTGGCCCTTCGCCGCGCTGCGCCGGCTGTTACCAGTGACAAAGCAGCAAGCGCTTGCACCGCTTTCTGTGACCCGTCCCTGCTTCTATCTGCTTCTCTGTTCCCTTGTCTGCTTGACGACTCAACGCACTGGCGTTTGTCCTGCCAAGTGCTCCCTGGAAGCTGGGTCCGCTGCTTTAAGGGGCAACGCAGTAGAGGTGCCTGGCGCACAGGTCAGTCGAGGTATGGCGTCGCGAACTGGACACGCGCTGCTGATTTGCACTTGAAAGTGGCTGCAAACTGGATCGGGAAGACTGATGACTGTGTGACTGTACTTGGCTGGCGTCACGGTGAGCTGGCCACTTCCCTCCTGATTTGTCCTCAGCATTCCGCAATTTCTGTTTCATTCAAAGTGCAGTTGCGATTGCAACAGTAATAAGCACCGCCAGCACCAAGCACCTGCCACTTGCAAACCCCACTGCACAGGTCACAGAAGGCAACATGCAGGACGCAGAAGAGCTCACGGACGATCTGCGGCATGTTGCCCTCGAAGAAGGTGCGCGAACGCCAGCATGCCTCGCTACCAATCCAGCATGTGCTGCACATGCGGGTGCCGCATCCTGTGCCAATCCCACATGCTGCCATGCAACCGCTCACCGCAGGCGACAGGGGGCAAGATGATGAGGAGATGCAGAACGGCGACGAGCAGGAGGCAGGGGAGGAGGAGGAGGAGGAGGAGGAGGAGGAGGAGGAGGACGAGTCTGACTTCACTGAGGAGGAGGAGGATAGAGAGGTGGCACCCCTGCCGACCCGCTGCCGTGCTGCGGAACGCAGAAACGGCCCTGTTGGAACGCTGGACAGCCGTCGAGTATTTGGCATCACCAGCGCATGCCGCAGTCAGCATGCTGCGTGCGCCCATGTCGACCTGCACACAGGCTTCCGGCAGAAAAATCTTCCTTGATGTTTCCGTCGGGGTCCCAGGTGCGGCGGGACCTGCAGCAGTTTGGCATCTACCGCGCGCTGCCGGTGCACGGCGAGCCGAACTACTCCTCAGGGCCGCCCGACAGCGCGGAGGAGTACCTCCGCCGCGTTAGGCAAGCTCTCTGGAAAACCTGATTCGGCCTCCCACTGCAACGCATGATGCGCAGCGCAACCTCTGAAGCCTGTGCGGGCGGCATCGCCTGCATCGTCAGATCGCATTGTGGCGTCGGCTTGACCATACGGCAATTGAAAACTGGCTTCTCGATGTCGATTTGGTACGAAGACACATTGTAGCACAGCCGCTTGACAAGTACTGGTATCTGAGCCAGAGCCAGAAGTACTGGCATATGAGCCCTGAGCGAAGCGAGTGCAGCGTCCCAGGTGCGCTGCCTCGCAGCGGGTCCCTGGGTTCGGATTGACTGGCAAGGCTGCTACGTCAGTCTCAAAGACGACACCCGACCTATCTGCAGGCATGAGGCGGCGCAGCTGCCGGACATCGTGGTTTCGGCCATCGACCCGCGGGCGTACGATGCGCAGCGCACCGCGTGGGCGCCCTCAGCGGCGGGCGACATCCCCCCGGCGCCCGACTTTGCGCGCCCCAGCCAGCAGTGGGTGGTGCAGTTCCTGCGCGACTTCGTCGCCGTGCGTGCCGACCTGCAGCGGTGCGGGCTCGGCTCTGCTCCTCCTCATGCTCTAGTCCTTCTCGTTTCCCTGGTCAAGCTGTGTTCATGCATGCTCATGCATGCTCATGCGTGTACTTGAAGGCAGCAGCAGACGCAGGGTCGGCACTGGCAACGCGCAGGCCACGCAGCGCCTGCGGTTGCTGACCACGACGAGCCTGTCTCGCGAACCCACAGCTTGGGTGCGCGCTCTGCAGCTGGCGCGGTCAGGCTGGCCCTCTGCAGGTGGCGCCTCGCACGCTGACAGCCCCACTCCGGGAGCGCGCTCCTGCACGAGCTGCTCGCAGCTGACCGGCGATTCGAGGCGTGCACATCGGTGTTGACACCCGCGGCATGCCTGCTGGCTGCAGGACTGAAGCAGAGGGCAGCTTCGAGCGAGTGTGGGTGCCCAACGAGGGCGACCACGGCAGCTGGCGCGCTTTCTGCTTTGGCGACGAGGCTGCCGGCAGCCCGCCGCAGCAGCCAGTGATGCCCGTGCTCATGGCCATTGACCAGGTGCCGTATGCGTATACGGCGTGCAGCTGGCTACGCGTGCCCTGACTCACAGTGAGGGTGCTGGGTGCCTGCCTGCGGCTTCAGGCCGCAAACTCGTCTCAGTCACGCCTCTCTGAGGAAGTCAGATGGCTGCCTCAGCTCAGGTTATCATGCTGCCTGCCAACCCTGCAGGTGAAGTGCGCACTGCTGCTGAAGTGGCACTCGGACTGGGCGGCGGCGTCGTGCACGCTCTCGCAGCAGAGCGCCACGTGGCTGTATGCGCTGACGGCGAGGCTAGAGCGGCCGCTGCCGCAGGTGTGGCCCCCAGTCGATGTCGCACCTTCACTGGAGCGCTGCATCAATCTAGAGGCCCAGTCCTGGCGGGCATGCAGCCGAATGCGGCTGATCCCCGTGCGCATTCCTGCTTCAAGATCGTCTGCGGCCCCAACCTGTTGCATCATTGAGGCAGAGTGCGCTCCGTGACGACCGTCGAGGTTCTTTCTCTTCTGGAACACAGGGGGCGATGGCCAGCCTGCGGTCACTGCTGCGGCACTGCGCGCAGTTGCGGTCAAAGCTGACGGACCCCAACGACCCGCTGCTGGCCAACCTCAACATCCTGATCGCCATCACTGGTGCCTTCTTCGGGCAGGTGGGCTGAGCGAGCGGTCGCCGTGGTGCTGCCTTGCTGCCTCCTGGTGGAGAGCTGCGTGCTTGTGACGGCGCTCCACCCTGTTCCAACTCAACTGTATGTAGTCAGCGAATAGGAGGGCCCCAGAATCAACCTCAGTTTTCTCATTTCTGTGCGGCAGGATGAGATGCTGGCTGGCATATGGGAGGAGGAAACGTGAGGTGCTAATGTGGCAGCCACAGATTTGAGGCAACACATCAGCTTGAACGTCTCTTGCGGTTGAAATGCCATTGTGCAGTGACCACCTACCTGTAACTATGGGGCCGTTCACCAGGCGGCGAGACTCTGGTTCGGTCTTTGTTTGATAGGGACCAGGCTGAACGAGGCTGCCAGACCGCTGTTACACTCGTCCGTCCAGGATGCATACCCATATATCTGAACCCATTCAAGGAAAAGGGTGCCTTCTACGTACGAGTAGTGTAATATACAGCAGAGGGCGATCACGAGACCTGCCTCTAGACTTCTCTGGCACAGTCCGCTGCATCACATCACAACATTTTCCGCAGGCCGCGGCAGCGGCAGTGGTCACGCCTGCTGACCTAGAACTACCTATGCATGCTCGAGTAACGATCACGCTCGACCTGATTCTGCAGCGCTAGTAAGGCGATTGACAGATGCTCTGTGCACCAGACTGCCCAGTGGCAATGCAAGCTGCTGGCAATTCTCAAAACTGCATCTCCGCAGGTGGGCAAATGTATACGTTTGCCGACCGCCAACAACACACGAAACAACTGCGAGTTACGGCCTCCGCGCGTCCCTGCCCCTCCGAGTTTTGTAGCGCACACACGGCTGCTCCCAGCCCCCAGGAGTGGGTGAGGCTCAGCCGCTGAGCTCAGTGATCCTTTGCCTCCGGGACCTTGGGAGCCGGTGCGGCTTCCAGGTTTTGCGGCGGCGGCAGCTCCTCGTCCAGGTTCCGCGGCTGCAGCTCAGGCTCTGCATCGAGGTCCCTGAGCCGCAGCGCGTCCAGTGCAGCAACCGCCTGACCGCCCTCTGCTGCCTTTGCCGGGCTGGTCCCCGGGCCCGGGGGCGGCGCCGCCCCTTTGGCAGGGCTGCTGCCTGCGGAGCCTGGCACCGCCTCGGCGCCATCAGCTGCGTCGCTGCGCCCCTTGAGGCTCCAGCTGTTCTTGCGGCCCAAGGGCGTCGGCAGCGGGCTGCTCTCCCCGCTGCCGCTCTGCGTCAACAGGCCATGAACACCATAGAGTGTGCTGCACAGACATGCATCATACGAGTAATAAGCGATTGCCTGCACATCGTGCCATGTGCACCAGAAGGCTGCAGCCTGCCCATACATGCACCCTCATGCCACATCTGCAATGCCAGACTTGTTGCTTCAACGCCTCGGGTGTGCAACATAAAAAGTGCGCCGACGCTGTGGGAAGGCGCAGGTGAGCAGTGCAGAGTAGCGGCGCACCGGGCCACGTGCGACGCTGGTGCGCAGCTTCGAGAAGAAGGCGCCCGCGGCGGCGGCGGCGCCCCTGCCCCCGTCCGCGGCGCCGTTGGCGTGCGGCGCCGCCCTGCCCGCCTGCTGCAGCAGCTGCGCGATGAGGGCATCCTTGTGCGCTATCTGCTGGTCCCGCTCCGCGATCTGCGACCGCACCCCAGCCAGCGCCTGCTCCTTCTCCTGCGGCAGCGGGTGTGGCAGCATTCCCAGCCAGCATTGACGGGTGTCCGGGCAGTCAGGCCGCGTCCCGGGCTTCGGGTGATGTCTCCGATGGACGCCAAGGACTGCGGCCGTGTCGAGGACCGCCAGCCTCCGCCGGGGCCACCGGCAGCGCCGCCGAGCACACGACCATGCGCGGAGCGGGGGCCGGCGGCGGGAGGTGAGGAGGGCACCCTGCGCCCGCCCGGGGGTTTAGGGTTTAGGGTTTTTTGGGGGTGGGGGGGGACCTGCAGCTGGGAGTCGAAGAAGGCGAGGGTGTTGTTGACGCCCAGCAGCTTGTCGTGCAGCAGGTCCACCAGGCTGGCCTTGGCCTGCAGCTCCTCCACAGCCCCACCGAGCTCCTTGCGCGCATCCTGCAGGCACATCCGGGAGCGCACCCCTTTCCGCTGTGCGGCACCAGCCAAGACGCACCCTGGACATTCTGCTCGCACGGGCCAGCTGGCCCGCGGCTGCGCGCGCCCATGCATGGCGCCGCCTCGGCAGCAGGGGCGAAGGGCTGGTTGTGAAGGGGGAGGTGCCTCTTGGACGCGCACCCGCAGCCGCCGCCTCCTGCCGCCGTCGATTGTTGGACAGACGCTGGGCCGCACAGCGCTCGAGGCATGCGCTCTGACGCAGACAAGGCACGTGTGCCGCACGGCGACCAGTTGAATAGAAACACCCACCGCCACGTGGCTGGTGGCGGACTGCGCCTCAACCTCCGCCTCGTGGCAGGCGGCCTCTGCTGCAAACAGCTCCTCCTCCAGGCCCTCCACGACCGCGAGCAGCTGCGACATGGCCGCCGCGTGGCGGGAGCCCTCGCCGGGCGCCGCCTCCGCCGCCGCGCCCCGATTCCGGCCTGCGGCGCGCATGGTACGACTGGGTGCTCAGTGGGTCTCGGCCGGGCCACTGGCAGCGGCACAGTGCCCGCGGCATCAGAGGCGCCCGAGCCGGGGGTCGACAGCCCCACTACCAAAGCCGCATGCTGCGACGCCGGCCTGGAGGCCACGTCACCGGCACGCCACAGGGGGGCGATGGCTGCTGCTCCTGACCGCCTGCCCTGGTACACCACGATGCAGGTGTTGTTGAGCAGGTTTCGTGATGATGGTGCAGACGAGACCTTCTGGCTCACCGAAAGCCTCGCCGATGGTGCGTGCGACGACGTTGGAGGCGGCCTCAATGTGGCGGCGCGCGCGCTCCGCGGCAGACTCGCCGCTGGGCGCCCTCGGCAAGCCTCCAGCTTGCTGCTGGGCGGCTGCGGCCGCGTCACCACGGAATTGTCCTCAGACGGGGGAGGGCTGCAACTCCAGAGCCTTCTGCAGGGTCGTTCATGCAGCTGTGCAGCAGTTTGCCCAGTCAGAGTGTGCTGGCAGGCAGCCCAGACCAGCGTTCCGACATGCAGCAGCAGCGGCGCCGTGCCTGTCGTGACCGCAGCCGTGACGCTCGGCGAGCCAGGCGCGCCAGGCTGCGCTGCAGCGCTCCTCGCACCGCCAGCCTCCTCGACCACCTCCAGCCCCGTGCCATCCGGGCACAGGGGAGTGGAGCCCGGCTCCAGGCGCGCCCGCGGCAGCGTCTGCCATCAGAAAGCGGACATCAGCAGGGCTTTCGTGTAACTGCCAGCAGGGCTTCTGCGTGAGACGCTCGCAACAGCGAGAGCAGTGACGTCAGCAGCAGCGGCTTGACGAGGGATGCACGGCCAAGCATCCTTGCAAGCCGGGGCAGACCTGAGGCTGTTTCATGCAGCTTGGCAACGAGCATGATAGCTTGCAAAGCCTGCTGCCGTGGCATGAGCCTTCTGGGCTGTTGCATGACCTCCTGGCAGCCTCCGGTGAGACCGCTCTCCTACCTTGAATGGCGTGGCAGCAATGTGGTACGCTGCCTCGGCCGCCGCGGAGCTGTTACGCGCGACACCGGCCTTTGCCGCCACGTCTTCCGCCTCTCCAGACAGCACCGCAGCTGCACAGCAAAGAGTGCGCCGCATCAATTAGGAATCAGGAATCAGAGGCCGCTGACTCAGCATTAAGTCCATCATCTGCGCATCTCCTGCAGATTGGCAAGCGCCTGGAGGAAGCATTTCGACAGGCAACGCTGCCAGCACACCGCCAGTGGCGGCGGGGCCCTTGCTGCGGCCGCTGCGCTTGCGGCCAAACAGGCGGCGGCTGGCTGGCGCGTGTGACGAGGAGATGCGGTCTAGCCGCCTGCTGACAGCGCTCGCCGCTGCACTGGCCGCGCCCAGCCCGCCATCGCTGCACATGTGCAAACGCCGCTCAGGTAGGTGCCTGCTGCGGCTGGGCTTTGCAAACTTGAGCTTTGGTCCACAGCGAGCTTTGCGGCATGTGTGCTGATGCGCACTGAGGTCTACACAGCCAAATCGCAGCATGAGCCTGAATGAAGGGCTGCCAACCTGCGGTTGGTCACTGGCTGCGCAGGCTGAGCGTCTGCTGGCGACGGCTGCTCCTGCGGTGAGCACGATCCGAAGCAGCATCAGTCACTCACCGGAAAGCCGGAAAAATCAAGCTCCGGGTTGCGATCCGAGCCGTACTGCGCATCACAAAGCCAACAGCATGTAGGATCGACTCATTGCAATAAGTTCAGCAGGCTCACCGCCCGCGTGGACGCCTCGCTGACAGGCGACAGCTCGGCGGCGCCGTTGAGGCCGCTGCGGCCGGCCAGGAGCTCGTTGCTGGGGATCTGACTGACGTAGTCCCGAACGTCCTATGGGTGCAGACCGGCAACTGTTTCTGAACCCAGTCTATGTTTGTTCGATTTCCAGTTGATTGCAATTGTGCAATCAGACAAACGACAAAGCAGCGGGTGGACGTAATGCTATTGGCATTGGTGGCAGCCAGGAACCCATACCGAGAGTTCACTTTCCATTCTGCTGGCCGGCTTGTCGGGCAGCTGCGCTAGGCGGGAGGGTGTGATCGCCTCCTCCTCGGAATCCTCCGAGTCGTCGCTGCAATGTCAAATGTCTTGAGGGTTCAGCAGCAGCACCGGCCCGGAGCTCTGCGGCGGAGTCACGTTCAGCACCGACGGCTTCCAGCAGCAGCAGCGCAGGCAGGGCATTGTTGTCCCGAAGTAGAAGCACAGCCCTGCAGCACTGACCGCAGCCCCAGCAGGCATCGAAGGTGGCGCGCCGCACGCTGTCAAAGCGCGATGCACACCGGCACAGCAAGTCACACCTGCCAGAGTAGTAGTCGCCGCTGCCCATGGGGCCGCTGGGGCTGTCGGCGGCCGCCTCATCATCCGCTGACGCCTCGCCGTCGGAGCTGGCCCAGGCCGCATCATCGTCCTCGGACGTGTCCTGCAGCAGAGCGCACACAGCAGAGCCGTCAGGGTTTGCAAGCGGCAGTGCGCACCGTGCACAGAGGTGTGGTCAGAGTTTTACCCAGCAGTACTGAAAGCGCGCGGTGCCTTCGTGGGAAACTGCAGAAAGGTGAGCGAACAACGAGCGCAGGTTTGCTCCAAAATGCCGCCAGCAGGCCTGCTATGTGAACATCTCCAAACGGCATGCGGACAGGAGGCGTGATGCAGGGGAGAGGAGGGGCACTCACATTGTGCTTGGAGGCGACGACGGTGGTGCGGTACGCCTGGCGCAACGCCTGGATCTGGTCCATGGTGAGGCTCGCAAAGGCGATGCAGGCCATGTCGATGAGGCGGGAGGCGTCAAAGGACATGGGCGCCATTGCGTGCAGCAGCGTGAAGGCGTCGATGCTGTCCACCGTCGCAACCAGCGCCTGCGGCAGGCAGGCAACTCGACAGTGGGCGTCGGTTCGCTTCCTGCAGGCTTCCTTAACCCTCGACCAGAGGACTGCCACTCGCAGTGGTGCGGTAAGGGTCATGCCGTCAGCAGGGGACGTGCGAGCAATTCACAGCAAAAGCCCCCGGCAGCAAGCTCTCTGCATCTTCCTCCCTGCGCACGGCTCATGCCGCCCCCAGGCAGACCAACGGCTCCCTCACGGCCCACCTGGGCGTAGATGTCGACGAGCGCAAGTGCGCAGCGGAACAGCACAGAGGCGCAGCGGTCGAAGAACAGCACGTCCCACACCCGCAGCGTGCTCTCCAGCGGCAGGCTGGTCACGAACATGGTCAGGAACCAATTAAGCGCCATCGACGCCACGTTGACGCCATGCCGCGTCAGGTGCGCGCACAGCGTGGGAAAGCGCTGGTCCACCTGTCGGGACGGAGCAGCAGGCTTCAGCACACAGTGCCTATTCAGTGCATAGTTGCAGGCCAGTCGCCGAAGACTGGGAACGTCAGTGAGCTCGGCCGTCAGCAGAGCGTTGTGTGTGGCGGGGGCGGGCCCGGCGGTGCGCCCGCGCAGACCGGCCGCCATAGCAGATCACGAGCACAGACACGCAGGCGCCGGAGGCACTGCCCAGCGGGGCAGGCATCAGGGCAAGCGCAGCAGGTGCTCCGTGACGGCCGAGTCACAGGCGCGGGGTGCTTGGGGACGGCCGCAGCAGACGCACCAGGTGCTTGAAGACGGCCTGGTCGACCTGCGGCGCTATGAGGTCAAGCGCGAAGTAGCCCGGCAGCAGGTCCTCCACCACGTGCGTCAGCGCCCAGAAGGCGTCCTCCTCGTCCATGAACAGCAGCATCGCGCCCGCCACGAAGTTCATGCCCTGCGCGTTGCGGATGTTGTGGGTTTGGGGGTAGTTCAAAGTGACTTCGTTTTCAAAAGCCGCCCCTCGTGACCTTTCATCAAGGGTGGCTGCGCGTCAGCTGGGTGCTGCGTGCTTTGCGCCCGGCAACACAAGGCAGGTGCGGCCTTGATCTGGAGCGGCCCCTTCCTCCCGCCGGCAGGCGCAGGACGTCTGGCCAGGCTGTTGCGCTGCTTCAATACAAGGGGTGTACTCGCCTTGGCGCATGCAAGCTGGACTTCTTGGTGTCCTTCAGGGCAGAACAGTGGGCACCCACTGTGAATGCAGGTGCATTGGCAGCACCTGGCAGTAGCCGACGGACTCGTTGCGGCGGGAGTAGGCCGCCAGGATGCGGCGCAGGGCGCCACGGCCGCGCCGGTTCATGAGCGGGTGCCCAGGGAACGTGCGATGCAGGTCCTTCTCGATCTGCACGTTCCAGTCGTTCGTGGAGGGGTGCCACGGCTCCGAGGTGCGGCTGCGCCTGCGGGCACATGGCGGCAGCGTCTTGCATGTCAGTAAAACTCCCTAGTTTTGCCATGTTCGCTGACAACACACGACACTGCTGCAAGTTGTCGTGAACGAGACATGGACCTTGGGGCATCTGCAGCCAGGTCTCCCTGGATGTGCATGAGCAAAGAAAATAAACCCACCTGCCGGTTTCCGACCCTGACACGGACAGGCGTCCGGATGAGACCGTCCGCCGAGCTGTGACGACCGGCTCCAGCACCGGCGCTTCTGCCATTGCACTGTCGCCATGAGCAGCAGTTTCTGGTGCGGGCGCCGCGGCGGCGGCGGCAGCCGCAGCATCTGGCACCGCCGGCTCCGCTGCAGTGGCTGCAGCTGCTGCCTGCTGAGCTGCGGCTGCCGCTGTGGCCGGCAGCGTCGCTGCTGCCGGCATGTATGCCGCTGCTGCCGCCTGCGACTCGCCATCGCTGCTGGAGTGCTGAGACCTGTAGCTGCTGGGCGCCTCTGTGCTGGGCGCCGTGGCAATGCTACCGACTTCAGCCTCCCCGGAAGTCTGGCTCCGCTGCATCAGATCGAGCAGCAAAGAGCACTAACTCTTCACTTGAGGGGAGCAGCGGTCTTTGTTGACTGGTGTTGCCGTGGCACAACACAAACCCCGTTTCAATTCTTTCAGCACTGCCGATCAAGGCAGACTAGGAAGCGCATCTTCACGATGAGCTGCAACTTTCCTCGAACACAGTAGAGAATAGGGCAGTGAATCAGAAGTTTCACCTTGCGGCCGTACTTGGTGTTGCCCAGCGCCTTCTGCACCAGCTGGTCATACAGCCCAGCCTCCCGCTTGCCATCCAGGCACAGGAAGATCTGCCACAGCCGGCCCCTCAGCGCCTGCGCAGAGATCAGCAACCTGAGCGAGCTTGCGAGAGACGAGCACAGGAGCAACCTTGCTCCTGTACTCGAGCACAGTGTGCCACCACCGGAGAATGACACATGCCCTCAGAGCCGCACCATGAGCAAACGTCAGCAGGAGCCTCCTCCCAGCTTCACACACAGCCGCTCGCCGGGCACAGCACGTGTCACCGCGAAAGCATCCTACCCGAGGCATGCCGGCCTGCACGAGGCAGCGCAGCTGCGGCAGCCAGTCGGGCATCTCCGCAGCACCGCCGGCGGCGCTGTCCCGCTGCACCCGCCACTCACTGAGCGCCGCCTTGAAGGGCTCCAGTCCGGCCTTGCATGCCGCGTCGAGCTGCTCGGCTGGGCTGCCGCCGTCCCTGGCAGTTTTGCAGACCACGACATCAAACCCTGCTGCGGATCCGGCGGCGGCAGCCGCTGCCATGATAGCCATCGTCATGCACACCTCATGCGCTCTCTATCACATCCAACGCCTGTGTCAGCTTCGTCAAGGGCCTCTGCACAGCACCTCTGTGCCTCCGGAGCAAACGACAGGAGGAAGGACGTCCACAGACTGGCGCGCTCGACCTCCTCCTTCGCCCAGATGGGCGCATACTGCTTGAAGAGGTCGTGATGGTCCCGCTTGACCTGAGAAGGTGACGGGCGCAAATAAGAACACACTGGACTTCAATGCAAATGCGTGTTGCTACCCAAACAGGCAAGCGAGAGCTGCTGCACAGTACGCTCTTGTAAGCAGGCTGCACATGTGCGCCCTTGCATGGCTGTGGCAAGCACGATATGAGAAAGCTGCAATTTGCTGCAATCAGCATTGGGCAATGTGCCTGACCAAGGTGCATTACTGCTGCGAATTCCAAAGAAAGGCGATCCACTGCAAGGTGTCTGGGCGAAACGCTGCCCACCACGAAGCCATACGAATCCTTCAGCACTGGCGATGAGTGCCGCCGGGACATTGCATCTGCTGCTTGGCCAGGCACAGGGACCTGCTGCACCGCGGGAGGACTGGGCGCACGATCCTATCGAACGTCGAAACGATCAGCAGGCCTCCGTTCGAGCGAAGCACTTGCGGCAGCAGGACGGAGGAGCAATTTATCGAGAGAGAGCAGCTCGTTTTGTCTGCCGGCCGCGGTCGTCGAGCTCGTCTGAGCAACCACGAGACAAACTGCAGCTGTCGTACTCGTGTTGAATGGGCCGCTGCCAAACGAAGCGAGGACAATGCAATCGATCGACACGTGTAGCCTTCGGAGGCTGTCTGAAGGCTGTCGAAACTGACAAGACTTTGTCCAAAGTCTGCAACTTGCTATCATCCATGTATTCCCGCGTCACTTGCAGATCTCTGATCATCAGATGCGCGGGAGGAGCCTGCCGACGTCACGTTGCACCTTGCAAGAGTTACAAAAATTTGCAACGTTTGACAGCCTCCCTTTGATTTGATGCGGGGCATTTGCACTGTCTTTTGCCTTAACGCGGCGCCGTTTGGCCGTTAACAGATCAAAGCTCGAGGGCAGCAGAGTGACAAACATCACCTGAGCCTGCATCTTGCGAGCAGCAGACTCGCTGCACGCATCACTCCACATTGCATCATGAGCTCCGCAGCAAAGGCTGCACTAGCGGCCGCCAGGCGAGCGGCACAGCAGGCTCGTGGCCAGCGTGCGCAGTGCGTAAATGTTTCACATGCTGCGCCACGCTCATACAGCTCAGTCCCCAGCGCGCTTGCTGCGCTGGCAACCAGCTCCAGGCTGCCGGCGCTGTTCCAGCAGGACGAAAATCCCGTGCAGCTGCTCGTCAGCCTGCGGCGGCACTTCAGTCCGACTTCGCTGCCCGGCGGCGTGCCGGGCACAGCCGGCGGCGGTTCGGCAGAGACGCAGACTGGCGCCAGGGGGCCCTCCGCTGGCTCTGCCGAGTCGTCCACCGGCGCAGCGACCGGCCCGACGGGCGGAGGTGCGGAGGTCAGCACGGGGCTGGGCGCCCCCGCCCAGACTGCCGCCGCGGAGCGTGGCACCGGCCTGCGGGAACCCACAGACGCTCCGCCAGTGGAGCAACACGGAAACGCCAGCAGCGCAGATGACGGCGGTGCTGCCGAGCGCACAGCCAGTCCACAGCAGCCGCCAACGGATGCTGGCGGTGGAGCGGAGCAGCCAGGGCCTTCAGGTGCTGCTGGCGATGGCGAGCAGGCGGAGCCGCGCTCGACAGCTGCAGCAGGGGTGGGCGCAGGAGGCGAGGAGCTCGGCGGTCCTCAGCCTCACGGCAATTTCCCAGGTGATTGACGTTTTCGTGGTCTGCATCCAGAGTCACCTGTGCTTCGACCGTCCAAAACCTGAAATTCTCCATGCATGGTTCGCAGAGCCGGACGAGCCCATCAGGGTGGAGTCAAGGGATGATGAGGGTTTGAATGGCCTGCTGTCAGCTGCCATGTTAGCCATCCAAGAATTCAGGGTGAGTGTCCAGCGCTGAGAAATCAGCACATCCTCCAGTAGTTTTGATAGCATGCGAGCATTCCTGCTATTCATTGGAACAAGTGGTCAGTGTGCCATGTCAGGTTGGGCCAGACGGAACGTTTTCCAATGCACTCAGACATGAGCTGTGCGCCACTTGACAAACAATTACAGGGTCGGCTGGCTTTAGAAATAGTGAAGCGGAGAGTCGAGACGAGCTTCAGCGAGTCTGACTTCCTGGTGAGCCAAATGCGGCTTTGCAGCGTGGCCGCTTGCCGTTGGATGTGTTCGATCAACTATGCGAAAATGATAAATATCTCCACGTTGCAGGAGTCTGCAAAGGACGCCTACTGGATCGTCAACGATCTTTTTTCCAGACGCGAGTTTGACGCTCTAGAGCCCATGGTGTCAGAAAAGCTGCTGGCCGCACTCAGGTGTGTGACATGCTTCAGCGAAACTCTGCATGCACATCCTGCAGGCCATGCACACCTATTCATCGCGTGCAGCCACAGCCTGCCGCTGGCGCACATTCACTCATGCTCTCTGCCAGAAGCTACTTGGCGTGTTGGGGGCCAGGGACGCAGACACTGTCCTATTGCAGACTGCAAACGGTATTACACAGTCATGCCGAAGCCTCTCACATTCATGTTGCAGGGGCACCCACGATGAGTACGACCAAAAAGGGTGCGTGTTCCAGTTCTGAAAACGGTTCATACGAAGCCTTGCTGCTGGATCCTGTCCCTGGGCATGCCACATTGGCCATCGTCAATGCAGGGGACACGATGTCGAAAGTCTTCTGGCCGGCATGTGCAGGTGGACCTTCCACCTGACAAAGCAGACTGTGGACGGCGCCAGCATCGTGGAAGTGTCCACCTTCGGGGTAGGCGACGGCACCTCACGCTGCGTCACTGCATGCTGTGCGTAGCTGATGTTGTGTGACACAAAGCTCACATAGACTACTGTTTGCCGCCGCCGCTCCGCCCTGAAGTGTTCGGTTACTTTATGAGACTGCAGATGTCATGCATACCATAGGAGACTGCACCTCGTCCGTTCTGCTGCATTCGATCGGATGCTTCTCTCGATCTGCGTCACGACATAATCTGCACAGCTGCCCTACACAATGTGTGGTACAAGTTTTCGTGTTGGGGCTGTGTGCTTGCCCCCAAGAGCTGTCAGCGAAAGGCTATCTAATTAGGCTGGTGCTTGCGCGTTCCTACAGAAGAAGAGCATCGAGCAGCTGGACCCCGGCCTGGCGGCTCTGGTGCCGGAGTCTGCAGAGCCGCCATCTGTGGCCGGCAGCGGTGCGGTGGCAGCAGCAGCGATTGGCGCGGACCAGACCGCGCAGGCGTCTGTGCGGTCGTCGGACTGGCGGACGCATCTGCAGTCAATGAACCCGTTCAAACACTTGTTCCTCGTCATCGGCGTCAGGTTCCAGGGCGTCCAGGAGATCGAGGTGAGGCAATGACATGAGCGCTTGAACCGTCACCCACTGTGCTGGGGTCATGTCAGCGTCTCACCAGGCCTGTCCCCGTAAGCAGGGGCCGGGCGGAACTTAGAACGGGCACTGGCGTTGGTCGTCCAGTCTGCATGTGTGAGCTGACAAACCAATCATAAGGCGTCATGGTGCAGTGTTGATTTGACCTTGACGACCGCGCTGCACAAGCCAGGCAATCTTGTGTCCATTGAAATGCAGACGCGGCAGAAGGAGGGCGGGAAGGTGTTGTCCGTGCTGACGGACAGGCGCCATCACGTCTGGCGGTTTGTGAGAGGACCCCTGCCTGCCGACAGCCTGCCCGTGCGGGAACTGGATCTCCCTTGGAAGGTTCTGGATATTGTGTGCTGAGGATGTCGGCCTTGCGCTGAGGGGTCTGTCATTAAACATTCAAGGAGGAAGGGGTAGGTGTCGGTTACTGTAGTGACCTCAGTCTTTCTCCTGCCATTCCTCGAATGATTGGTCAAGCTACGAGCAGACTTTGTGGTCTCTGTTGACGGCACTTGGCAAATTGCCGCACAGCACAAGATTGCCAAGGTATAGGTATCTAACGCCGAGAGCAGAATTGCATCGTCAGCATAACAGGAGGCCGCCCCGTCTTCTAGGTAGTCGCCCTCTTCAAGAGGCGGCAGACTGATGGCAATGCTGCAGCGACAAAGAGCCGCCTGACGCTGCATGCTGTACACCACCTGCGCTGGCCTGATGACACGTTCTTGCCACTTGCTTTGAGCTCCGGTTCAGGACTCTAGTTTTATTTCACGACCATCATGGTCTCTGGGAGAACGAGCTTGTGGGTGACATTCTATTCGAGGCGGGGTGGCTGACGGCCGTCTTCACGCGGCCCTGCGACTCCCCGAGCAGTCACGTCGTTCACCCGGCAGACCCTCTCGAGCCGGTGGGCAGCTGTCACATTGCGCCCCAAGCACCCTTGGTGCACGCTCCGAGACGCAGGCGCACTATTCAGCCCGTGCGATCGGGCGGCTGCAGCCTCTAGCCTTCCCCGCCATCAGATTTCGCAGTACACACCATCCATGCGGTAGCCGCGCCGCTTGGCCTTGTCTGCCCACTCCTTGCCGGCCGCCGGGTCGCGATCGCAGCCATACCCCTCCATCAGCATCTGACCCAGCAGCGCCTGCTGCTTCTGCATGGGGCATTTGGCATGGGCGTTTCACGGAGACCTTGTCGGAAGAAGATGGTGTTGGGTCGGCTGCAAGGTGACTCACGAACGCTGTGCTCGGCTGCGCACCGGCTGCAAACTCTTGGAGCGCAATTGCATCACAGGCAAGATTGAATCTGGCGCGGCACACAAGGCGCATCCACTACCCTCCATACAAACCCACCACGTCGCCCTTGAGCGCCTCCCGGTGCGCATCGGTGTACCAGCGGCGCACGGCATCTGTGACGACCAGGCTGAGCGGCGCGGACTGCGGCGGCCGCCCGTTGGCTGGCTGCGTCTGAGCTGGCTGCTGCTCCGGCGCGCGGCTCGAGGCGGCAGGCACGTGACCGTTGCCTGCGGACAGGGCACAGCAGTGCTGCCACCGTCAACAGGCGTCAGAGGATTCTCTTTGCTGGAAAGGCGCCAGCCAGGAACTGAGCGACTCGTTACGACAGGGCTCTCTAAGGTGCTCAGCGTCTACATGTGCGATCTCAAGCACAGTGACACGTTGGGCACACAGACGTCTGCAATGCTTGTCTGCGCAGCATGGCAAGTGGCTGGGGTAGGCACCACCTGTGGCCATGCTATTGAAAGCGCTGCGGAACGACGGGTCGGACAAGCTGCGCTGCAGCATCCACAGCGGCTTTGCAGCGCGGTTTGCCGGCCTCAGTGCCGCGCTGCTCGCCAACGTGGATGCGGTGCAGCTGGCGTGCATGCAAACTGCGTCAGAGGGCAAACCCTCGCTGCAGCCCGCCAGCCGTCAGACCATGGGGAACTTCACATGCAAGACGTTCGGTCAATGCAAATACTTAGAGGAGACTCGTTTCCAAGGCCTGGGTTCCGTCTGGATCAACCCAGGCGCACCATCCTTTGGCGATTAGCTCAGAATTAGATTCACAACTGGGACAATGAGCAGGAAAGTCAGCCAGGTCATTGACAGCCACGCCAGCATACCCGTACCGTTGAGGCTTGAGGTCCGCAGCCGTGTAAGCGGATCTTGCGCCGGCCCGATGCCTCCGACATCGACAGCATCTCGTAGTCTCGGAGTTGATGGCACAGCGGAAGTATCTGTGTTTCCTTCGCTTTACTCACAAAACCCGCACTTCAAGAAGGTGGCAGCGTTTCATCCGACCGAGGAGGCGGTGCTGAGTTGTACTGCACCGTGAAACTCGGACGACAGCGAGGTGCTGCCGTGTCCAGCATGCTACCACATTATTTTCAGCGCTGCCATGCGTTTGGACGACGTCTTGAAGGCAGCTGGCACTGCCCCTGAAGCGAAGCCACTTACGAAAGCATAACACGCAAGGGGTTGGGGCCAGTTGGCGTTGCGGCTGCCGTCCGGCCGCTGCGGCTTCGTCGCGCCAGCAGAATGCAGTGGCTGCGGAGGACGTCGCTGGCCGGCAACCTTAAAGCGCGGGCGTCACTGGATGAAGGAGACGGCGGCAGGGGCCGGGGCCAGCAACTTTCGTCGGCGCGCAGCGCCGACGCACAGCTGCCGGATCCGTCGCGCCGGGACTGTGGCAGCAACGGCGCTTGCAAAGCGACCAGCGCCTCCAGGCGAGCGCTTCCGCCTCGCTATAACTGTATAAAGGTCAGACACACCGGTTGGGTGCCCGGTGCCCCGGTCGCCGTCTCGTCGTGTACTACTGCCCGTGTGCTCGTGTGGTAACCTGCTCCGGGCCGCAAGCGTCGCAGCATTTCTTGCCGCCTGTCGTTTGGCACTCCCACGCTTCCCCTTGTCGTGTTGTCCGCGTGGACAACGACCAGTCGACAACCTCCGACTGCCACCACGACGGCCAACCCTGGCGCCTGTCCCCTGCGCCTTTCCAACTTCCCACACCATTCAGAGGCCCACTGCAGCCGTACGCCAGCCTGCGTAGATTCAAGTCAGTGCCGCCGACGCAATATCTCGTCGCGCCAGTCCATGATGCATGACGCAGCCGCGGCAGTCTGGTGCAGCGGCGCCACTTGCGGGGTGGATGCTCCGGCTCACACCCCTCGAAACCCACGCAGGAACGGGAAGAGGACGCCGCCGACCCTGAAGGAAGTCCGAGCCTCCGCCGCGTCGCTGTGGTCGTCAGCGGCAGAGGAGCAGGGCAGCGCGCCCACCGCGGCGGGCCCCACCTCGGCACTGGAGCCGCTGGCCATGCATCCCTACTACGTGCCGATCTCCACGCTGAACAGGTGGGCAGAGGTGCATCTGCGCAGATGCTGCAAGAGCGGCGAGCACGCCGCGCAGGAGTTGACAAGAGGCCCTTCCGGCTGCCGCAGGGGCGCCTCCGGCTTTGTGCAGCTCGCCGTGGACAGCCGCACCAGGCAGCAGTACGCCATCAAGTTCATCCAGCGAGGAGAGTCTTTTGATGTGAAGACCATCTCCCGGGAGCTGATGAACCAGGTGAGGCATGGGAAACGAGGAGGACCTGCAGAACGGCTTGCGCACTACTCCTGAACCCCCGTTCTCTATGATGCCGCTGCATGACCAGTTGTGTGCTGCGCCTCTGCAGCGGATGTGCTATGGGCACCCCAACATCATCCAGCTGAAGGCGAGTTGCGGTTTGCTGGGCACAGTCTGGCTGTGCTTGTCAATGCATTTCAGCCATAACGCGCACTGGACGCAGCCAGCATGCCCGCACCCTTGGGGTTGACCTTCCACCACACAACCCTGCAGGAGGTGTTCCTGACGTCACAGCACCTGGGCATCGCAATGGAGTACGCAGACGGTGGTGACCTCTCGCAATATATAGACGACGAATTGCAACGAGGGGTGCGCGATCCCTGACAGCCATCTGCACGCAGTACCTGTCGATGTCCAGCACCGCGCCCTCTGTGAAGCCCTCTGCAAGCCAGTGATCAGAGCCAGCGCGGGTTTGCACCCAGGCACCTGGTGACGTTGCGGTTCCTGTCCGCAGATCGAGGGTCTGCCAGAGGACGACGCCAGGTGGCTGTTCCAACAGCTCATTGTGGCGCTGGACTACTGCCACCGCCTCGGCATCGCCAACCGAGATGTGAAGGTGTGCCTCCTCCCGCAGTGCCCGCTCCGACTGTCGCCAGTCATGAAATGACGTCTCCTGACGGCAGGCGGGCGATGCTGCTCCCGACACCATGGCACAGCCCCGCCAGGACATCGCCTGGCTTCATGAACGTCTCTCCTCCGTGTTTCCGACATGCAGCTGGACAACATGATGCTGCATGGCACGTGGCCGCGGACCGTGCTGAAGATCTGCGACTTTGGCTTCTCCAAAGACGAGGCGGGGCAGTCGGTGTCCAAATCCACCTGCGGCACCCCCGAGTACATGGCGCCAGAGGCGAGCCTTCTTGAATCACAAGAAAAACCGAAAAACAACGTCTGGCACCCATATCACACAGAACACTATGAGCGCGAGCGCAACGGCGCCCGTGTTTGACGCCGCATTGCATGTCGCTCAGGGCATTGACAAGCCTGCCTCCTGGCCGGCGCTCACACAAGATGGCACCGATTGCTCTGCAGGTGCTCTTCGAGCGCATCTACGATGGGAAGGCAGCCGACGTGTGGTGAGCCTGCTCATTTGTGTTGCGACCGAACATCCGCCGCGTATAGGCGCTGCATCTTGCGGTACCACTCTGCGTCGGCGATGCCTGTGGTGCTCCTGGCGCTGCACGACTAGTGGTGATGTGCATCGTAGTGTCTCCGTAATGTTCCACCTGGAGCGTATCTCCGACCGACAGGTCCTGCGGGGTCAGCTTGTACGTTATGCTGACGGGCGTGTTCCCCTTCGCCCGGGAAGCCGACGACGAGTGCACCAACGTGGTCCGCATGCAGCGCATGTTCACGCGCATCATCCAGGGCGAGTACTCCCCGCTGCACAAGGTGCGCAGAAGAGTCTATGCTCCTTGCTCGAACCTCGCTTATGCTACCACCCCTGCTCATGTTTCCTCTTGCCGCCATTTTCGCTACTGATCCCGCGCCGCCGCCGCTGCTGCCCCTACTAATACTAATGCCGCCGTTGCCGCCCTTGCTGGTTCTGCTGCTCATATGTGAACATCTGATCGTTCAGGTGCTCGGTTTCTGCTCTTTCAGCTGGACTCAGCAGATGCAAGTTTTCGAGCCCGCCCGCAGGTGTCGCCAGAATGCCAGGATCTCATGCACTGGCTGCTGCAACCGGACCCGGTGAAGCGGGCGAGCATGGGTGCCATTATAGAGCACCCCTGGTTCCAGCGCGACCTGCCGCCGCTGCTGATGGACCTCAATGCCAGGTGCATGCCGGCAGTCGCCCTGCACACATCGTGACCGGCGCTGTGGCTGGAGCCCCCTTCTCCCGGCAGCTTGAAGCACGGAGTATCGCAAACTCTCTGCGGGCAGCCGTTCAGCACGCGCCATGCTCCCTGAGTCCTGTCTCCGTCAGGTCGTCACATTGGGTGCGCCCTCCCCGATGCAGGATCATGGCGACCTCGGCGCACAATGCGGGCATTGCGGGCGCGATGCAGAGCGCGACGGAGGTGCTGTCCCTGGTGGCGGGCGGCCGCTCGCAGCGATGCCTGCGATCTTCGTCCGAGTCACCCGCGAATTTCCAGCACCAGATTGCGGCGCTGCAGCCGACGTCGCCGCCGCCGCGCGGCCGACCTGCCCCCTTCAGGTAGGGCGCGCCCGGATTTCAGCCTTTCCCGTTTTGCGCCCTCCTCTCGCCACTCCATCCCTGTTGCCGCCAGCTGCAGGGGTCCCCTCCCTGCCTGTCTTTCACTGCGCGGACATACATGCCTTTCCTTGCCGAAGACCACATGAGGAGGCTGGCGCAGCTGTCTTGCAGCAACTCCCGCTGCAAGACATCTCCAATGCGGTCATGCCGCGTACACACAGAGGCATTTGACTTTCTCCTCCCATGCGCCCAGGTCCAACAGCCAGCCCATGAACGGTGTTAGCCAGCCGAGGGCGGCGCCGGCGGCGCCGCGGCACCCCTCGCGGCTCGCGCCGCCCGTATACTTACCGCGGCCGTCGCTGTTAGCGGCGCAGACAGCCCGCAGCGGCCACGCCGCCATGCAACGCCTGCCGCCGCCGCCGCCGACCCCGCCGGAGCGGCAGCCGGCATTGCCGGGCTATGACGCGCGCGGCCGCCAGCAGCCGCAGCGGCGACAGGATCCCTGGCCAGGGGCCAGACGCGGCCCAGCGGAGCTGCCGTATGATGACGCTGACATGGAGGAGGCGCCGGATGGCGGCCCCGGGGCGGTGCCCCGCGAGCCGTCCACCCGCTTCCTGCGCTTGTCGCTGTGAGCGGTCGGCAGTGGCGGGCTCACGAGTTGCGGCGGGCTGAGCTGGTGCGGCCAAAGGCGCCGAGGTGTGGCAGGTGTGAACCGCCGTCAAGGGCCTGCTCCATGGCTTCGGCGTCGCCAGGGTCGGATGTCAATGGAGTGGAAGGACGGGAACTTCGGTGCTGAGAGCGCGCGGTAGTTTTGCGGCTGGCACATGATGCTGAGCGCTGCCACGCGGGCCGCTCGTTACAGGCGAGCAGCTGCAGGTCGTACACTGGGTGTGCGCTGACAGTTTCATTCATTCAGTATCTGCTTGGTGTTGTGGCTGCTGCTGCCCACGAGTGTGATCTTCTCTGCGGAACATTTTTTTCAATGCGATTTGTGATTTGTTGTTGAGATTAGCGTACTTTTTTGCCCAAGCGTGAATGCTGGTGGCAGCCTGCCGCTGGAATTGTCAGGGTTTTGAAACGGGTTGGAGCTCTCGTCGTGCTTCAGAGGGTGAGGTGCTTGTGTTCACATTCTAACGGAATGAGATCAATACAGTAGGCCGCCCTGCTTTGATGAAACGCGGCAGCAGTAGCATCAGAGCTGACCGAGCATTTGACACAGCAACAGGCGTGCCGGCAGAGGGCAGGCTGGATGGCAGTGTTCCTCAAGCGAGTCTGACATCATGCACGTCACTTATGAAAGCGGATTGCAAGCCTGCAAGTATATGAAGCGGTGGCAACGGGGAACAGCAGCTGAGTACTGTGGGCTGGAGAGGCGGGACAGTAGCAAGTAGGTCACAGGTAGGTGCTCAATTTCTGTGCTCAGTTTCTACGTTTGTATGGTGCGTATGATGTAATGGTGGTCGATGTTACATAGCACACGAAGATGCCACCGCAAGGACCAGCCAATATTGCGGCAAGCACGCGCCGCCACCGATGGCTGCCTCGCCACCTCTTCAAGCGGTGCCAGTACGCTTGGCAGCCTCCTGCAGAACACCAGACATGACCGATTAGCGACTTTGACTGTGTGCAGCAACTGAAAGGGATGCAAGGACGAGCTGTATACACATTGCAATGATTCATGGACAAATCGATGCCACTGTATAACTGAAGGAAATGCGAAACCCACAGACAGCGGGGACAGCGCTGCCGTAAGAGTTAGTGGCAACAGCCTGGGGCGTCAAGGCACTCACTTGCGTGATGTTCAATGCAATTCCCTTGCCCTTGGGCAGCGAGATGAGCGGCTTATCGCCGCGGCCAATGATGAAGACGTTGTTGATGCGCGTCGCAAAGGCCTGGCCTGTTGCGGTAGAGGCGGGGTAACACAGTCAGTGCCAGTATTCGTCACACAGTCATCAGCAGGGTCGACCTGCAAGGTCAGCACACGTCAGAGGGAAGACAGGACAGGCGGCAGGAGGTCATAGGCGGGTGAGAGGTGGATGCCACTGCCACAACCGCGGCAACCATAAACAACGCGCACCGGCAGCATCCCGGATGTGCACGATCTCGAAGGAGCCCTTGTGCTTCTCCTCGTGCACGATGGTGCCAACGCGGCCATTGTTGCGGCCGCCGGTGATCATGCACAGGTTGCCAGCGCCGAACTTGATGAAGTCCTTGACCTTGCCCGTCTCGATGTCCAGCATCACCGTGTCGTTGTGCTGCACATAAGGATGCGAGCAACCGTCAGCAGCTGCCGCTCCCGTGCTGCATCAGATGCAGCGGTACAAGCGCCCAGCAGCGTGGATGTGGCCACCGGCGTGTGCAGCAACAGCATCGATGCACGCCATTACAGGCAGACAAGAGCGTGCGGCACAGCAGGCGCACCCGGATCTCGGGGTCGGGGTACCGGATGGTGCGGCCGTCGTGCGTCGCGATGTATGGCACGCCGCCCTTGCCCACCTGCTGCCGCGTCACCTGTGGGCGGCAACAGAGCAAATCCCAGAGGCAAGTGGGCCTAGAGCGGGGCTGGCGACGTTCAATGACACCGGCCTGCGCCACCAAGAGCATTTCCTTGGCTGCAGGCAGGGAACCTCCGAGGCCTGTCAGAGTCGTTCCAGAAGGCAGGATGTCGGCAAACACGATTTTCAGAGCTGATGTAAGCTGGCAGCAGGAAGCAGCAGCCTCGGCCCACCTTGGCCAGCTTGTACGATGCCTCCTCGGGGCTGATGCGGTGCACCACGAAGCGGCCCTTCGTGTCGTACACCAGCCGGAACTGCTCTCCCGTCTTCGCGATCTCGATGACATCCATGAAGCCCGCCGGGAAGGTGGCATCGGTACGCACCTGCAGTGAGGCCACAGTTGCATTTGAGAGACGGTGCTCCACGCAGACGTGCTTCCACCTGACTATGACGCCGACTGACAGCAGCTGTGCACAAGCCGTAGCCTTTGCAGGGGATGGGGCACCGCTGCGCTGCCGCAGCCGCCGGCACGTCATCCCAGTGCTTCAAGCATTGCCGGAGGCCACCATGCTGCCGCACGGCGGGTGTTGATGCCCCCCCTTTTCCCCAGCCTCTTCCGCGCTGCTCCCTCCCCACAGGCGACTCAGGCGCACGATGCAGCTGGTGGATGCAAGCCCGACGATGGAGGCTCAGTCGTGGATGGCGCGCTGCAGCTGAAACGGGGCTCAGAGGCGCATGTGATGATGGGAAAGCGAGGCTCATGTACTGAAATATAAACACCTTGCCGTCGACCTTCACGTGCCGCTGCATGAGGATGGCCACCACCTCGCGCCCCGTGAGCGCGTACCTGCGCATAAGCCACTGCCCCTTGAGCAAGCGCCCCAGACAGCTCAGTGAAGCAGCAGAGCCTAGGCCAAGGCTCCAGGCAGAGGGCCTGTGGCCCCGGTTGCCACAATGACCATCTGCACAGCGGGACCCGCTTCTGCCCCTTCCATTGACCCCTTCACTTGAACTTGTGCAGGACAGCGGAAACAGCTTCAGACCCATGCGCAGCAAGGCTGCGAAGCCACCGCAGGCTGGCGCGCCGCGTGGGTGAAAAGGGGGAGGGGGGCGCACTTCAGGCGGTTGCGCAGCAGCACCGTCAGCGGCAGGCACTCGCGCTGCTTGTGCGGGCCGGGCGACGGCTTGGGCGCAAACACGCCGCCCAGCTTGTCGAGCATCCAGTGGCTCGGCGCATTGAGCCGCTTCAAGTGCTTCTTGGGGCCGCGCGGCATGGTGGCAACCTGCGAGACAGCAACGTACGATGCGTCAGCGACAGCGGAGCTGTCCTGCGGGTCTACGTGATGTCTAATCGCATGGGCACCCGCTCCGCTGCTGACCGCCCGCCAGCGGCCGTCACTGCTCCTCGCTCAGGGAAAGACGTATTCCCCATTGGTGACTCTTCCTGGCCCGCTCGTGTTGCGTGATGTGCCAGTGCGGAGGAGCGAGACCTGTGCCGTCAGAGGCAGAGGTCCTGCCACACACTATAGCAGTCACGATCCCCCAAAAATTCAGGACTCGCTGCCACAGGGCAGGCAACGGCACCACGACTGCATCCTGCAGATAGCCGGCCCGTCTGCTGACACGCTGGCAGCCACCCCGGGAGGCCTGGGCAGCAGCAGGCTAGCGCCTTGCACTGCTCATCCTGAGCACCCTGCTCCCGCAACCCCTTGCTCCCATTGCCCGAGCAACTGCAGTGACCAGACCAGCTAGTGCTACGCGCTGTCGACGGCTCCAACCACTGTGCCGGCAGATGGCAGCCTCCTTGGATGTCAGTCGCAAAGGCAGTGTCGACTGCATCCACCAGCATCCGGCAACTAGCAACTCGCCGAGCGCGTGTCAGCGGCGACCCACCTGTTCCTTCGCCGGTGCAGCTGCCACAGGCACCGCTTTGCCTGGCCTGCAAAAGAGACCGAGTACCGGCGCTGGAGCGCACTTCAGGAGGCGGCGAATTAGGTGTTGGGCTCGGATTAACGAGCTGTGGGCCAAAACCCTGAACCCGTGTTGAAATGTGGCCTCGGCGGATGAGCTGGCTTTCGCTACTGACACACACAGTGAGACGCACTCATGCGGGGTCGGCCAGACCTCATCAGCGAGGCACAAATCAGGTGGGCAGGGTCGGCTGACTGGAGGGGTATGGTGTGCGCAAGCAACAGGCGGGGGCTGGTGTTTGCGGAGGCAAGGGTACTCGTATCGCGCACAGACGGCGGCCCGGGCGGTTCAGAGATCCGCCGATCCTCGCCTTCGTTGGATCGATCATGCAGAGCTCGGTGGTTATGCCACAGCGACCACACCACTGTAAAACCAGCAAGCAGCTGCCCCGGCAAATGAAAGAGCACGGTGGTGTGTCTGCTGGTGTGCTGTTGCGCCGCAGAATTTGAGGTCCCCGGTGTTGCACATCTCCCACTCAAAGCATGTCAACACTTGAGCCAGCATTTGAGCAGCAGAAATAACGCAATTCTCGTGCGATGACACACCAGTGCTGCTTCACCGCTTGCCATATTTCTTCTTGAACATCTGCCCGGCGTCATCGGCGTCATCGTGCGCGCCCTTCCGCTTGCCCTTTTTGTTCTTATCCGTCTCCCGCATTAGCACCGTGGCCAGGCGCTGTGCCTCGCCCACCCGCTCCTGCAGCAGCAGCACCGCCTCCTGGCGGGGGGCGGCGCACGCACACTGCAGTCAGTACGGATTGCAGACACATGATGACTCTTGCCGGGAACCCGCTGGAAAAGACCACCCAAGCTGCTGCGCCACCGGCGCCCACCGGCTGCGCCTGACCGGTGAGTTTGCGCTGTGCATCGCAGAGGATGGGACGCCATGCGAGGACGTATGAGATGGCTGTCCGCAAATACATGTCTGCAGACAGGTGTCCGCAGTTAGATGAACCGGACAACTGTCCACGCTCAGCTGAACCCGGACACTACGCCGCAGACACTTCAGCAGCTGCAGCAGCGCCAGCATGACACAGGGTGGCGCATTCCGCCTGCCTGCTGGCTGGCGGGGCACACGCGAATCATCGCACACCGCTTGTCCTATCAAGCGACATGTGCATAACCCCATTAAGAAGAGGTGCGCAGTAACAGCTCGCCTAGCCAGCAGTGTGCCGGCTGGCGAGGCGGCGACTCATCGCACCGCTTCTTCAAATGACAAGCGGTGCGCTGTCAAGCCACTCTGGCAAGCCAGCGGGTGTGCAGGAAGCTGATTCGTGGCCTGGAGCTACAGCAGCGCCATCAATGCGGGTGGCGAAGCCAGATCGATGGTCGGCATTCAGTCGGTTGAGGGCTCACCCGATCAGGAACGGGTGGCCGAAATAATCTGCCGCAACACATGACGGTGCAGGTGCAACCAGTGGTTGCCAGAGAGCATCAAGAGAATCACCTGCTCTGTAGGGTACAGCTCCATTTTCTGCCCGGTAAGCTGCTCGATCTTCTGAAACAGCTCCACGTCGTACCTATATGCCAGCACAGCAGCGCTCATCAACCTTTTCCCGTGACACAGTCCACGAGCAGACGTACGTTGACATTGGTTGTGAGCAGAGCGGCCAGCCTCACAAAGTGTAAAAGGTCCCACGGACTCTGCACATGGCGCTCTACGCACCGTGCGTGGCGCCGCAGCAGTCGACGCTCATGCATGGGGCAACAGTTGCTTTGGGGGAGCGGACACGCGGAAAAAGCCCGCACTGCGTGACGAAGGTGAGGGAGCGGCCGGAGCGCCCCGCGCGGGCGGTGCGGCCCACGCGGTGCACGTAGTCCTTGGAGTTGGTGGGCACGTCGTAGTTCATGACCACATCCACCTCCGGGATGTCCAGCCCGCGCGACGCCACGTCCGTCGCCACCAGGATGTTGCGCTCGCCTGCCTGCGCATGGGGATGTTTACGTTTGCTCTCGGTGCATGATTTGTCGCGGCTGGGGGGTTCCGAGGTGTTGGCCACGATGTTGCAGCGCTGGACTTGCAGCTGTGTGAGACAGGACCCTGGACGGAGTTTGTGAGTCCCGCTTTGATGACTGGCCCAGGATGTGTGAGGCCGACAGGCAGGCCGTGCAATGCGGTTGCCAGTCGCATCGAGCACAGTCACGCCCAGCATGGAGCTACCGGCGTGTGACACCCGTGGCGAAAGCAATCTCTCTGCAGCCACAGCGATCGGGCCTCACCTTGAACTTGTTGAGGGCGCCCAGCCGCTTGGGCTGGCTCATCTGGCCATGGATGGGGATGGCGCCGAAGCCAAGGTTGCGCAGCGCCAGTGCGATCTTGCGGGAGTTATCACAGGTGCGCGTGAAGATCATGACCGTGCTGCTGGCCAGCTCCGTCAGCACGTACGCCAGGTAGCAGTCCTGCAGACAGGATGGTGGGGACATTCTTGACGTGTTTGATTGACAGACTGTCGCACCGCAGCCAGTCTGAAGCAGCCTGTGAGGAACGGTGCAGCCTGTCTGCGTCTGCAACAGCGCCAGGTAGGATGCACAGGCGCAAGGGGTTTGTGTCTGTGGGACCCAGGCAGGCTTTGCTCCGCAGCCTCTGACACAGCTGCCTGGAAACTGCCGCCTGGATGCGCCCGCGCCTTGTGCTTGGCTGGGACGAAGAGGTATTGCTGCCGCAGGGTGTCCACCGTCGTGTACTTTGCAGACACCTCCACCTTGACCGGGTTCTGCAGGCACGCCCGCTGCAGCTTTTGCACCTGCAGTTGCGGCACGCACGAGGATCGGGCAGGGGCCTGTCTTGCGGGCCGCGCAAGACGAGGGGCAGCAGGTCGCGGGGTGCTGAGGGTCAGCATGTGCCCGCCTCTGCCGACCAATGCGGCAGACGTCACCAACACGCAGCAGCAGCTGGTGGCGAAGCCCTGGGCGTCGAACAACATCTGACTGCTGCTGCGCAGGGTCAGTGCTATGCGCAGGAGCAGCAGCCAGAGGAGTCGCCGCAGCAGGACGGGCACCTTGGACGTCATGGTGGCAGAGAACAGCTGCGTTCGGCGCTCGCGCGGCACCGACTTGAGAATCTGGTCGATCTCCTGCTCGAAGTCCATGTTGAGCAGTCGGTCCGCCTCGTCGAGCACCAGGTGCCGCAACGTCCTCAGGCTGAAGCCCTGCGGCCGTGGAGGAGGGTGCCTGATGAAGTGCGTGTCCTCCTTCAGGTAGTCGTGGCCGGGGTTCACTCAAGTCCAAAATGGGTGCCGCCTGACCTTCCGTCCTTGGTATCACCTGACCGCATCGGTCGTCAGCGCCCGAGGCGGCTCAGTGCGAAGGAGCAGTTGCCCACCTTGGTGTTTGACAGGTGGTCCACGACGCGGCCGGGCGTGCCGACGATGATGTGCGGCCGCTTGCCGAGTGCAATGGCCTGTGTTGCACGGCTACAGATCAGGCGCTAGGGCATTGTAGTCCATTGCTATGCGCGCCACGAACCAACGAGTCGCTCGAATGAAAGTTCAGACGAGTGAGTATGGTTGATGCTGAGTATTTAGTGACAATCAGTAGGCCGCAGCCGCCGTCGCCTCCATTCCCAGCGACGGTGCTCGGCGGCTGCCACAGGCAGCGGTCTGCCCGGTGACACGTGAGGAACTGGCGCAAAGGCCTCTAACATCAGAGCTTGCCTGCGCCATCATGTCGATGCCGCCAACTAGCACAGCGCACTTGACGCCGATGGAGGCGCCAAGCGCCTCAAACTGCTCCGCAATCTGAATGGCCAGCTCGCGGGTGGGCGACAGCGCCAGCGCAAAAAGCGCCTGCGGCTTGTCTAGCAGCTCCTGCAGGATGGGCAACGCGAAGGCGCCCGTCTTGCCGGAGCCCGTCTGCGCCAGGCCGATGACATCCCGCCCTGCGGCGGCACAGTGCGAGTGGAAAATGCAGCATCGTCCTTCACAGGGACCAAGTGACAGTCCATCATGCATGATGCTTCTAGGTGTTTCAGAAGCTGCTCGGTGACGGACCTTGCAGGAGGTGCGGCACTGCCTGCTCCTGGATGCCGGTGGGTGTCTTCCAGCCAAGCGCGACGGCGGCCTCCGCCAGCTGCTCGCAGACGCCCAGCGCCTGAAACTTCTGGACGCTGGTCTTTTCGACCTGCTCCTCCACCATGCCCAGTGTGCTGCTCTCTGCCTTCGTTCAAAGCCTGAGTTATCGAGGCAGTTGAGTTCTGACAACTGACGGCAAGGTGCAGGAGGGCTGCCTGATACGGTGCGACGTGCGAGCTGTAGTGTTTCCCGGACACTATGCGTGTTCCAGAAGTCACCACAGATGTGTGCGCGAGTGAGAGGTGTGGATGCAGATGGAGTCTGCTGGCAAGTGACTGCGTTAATCACGGAAGCTCGCAGCACATGATGCAGGGCGGCCCCAAATGCACTTGCATCATGCGCAATGCGAGCAGCGAGCACTCTAACAAGGCGTTGCCTCTGTGCACGTTAATTTCGGCTACCCACCGTTCTGCGTTGCTTCTCTTGCTCGAAAGCTTGAACTTCGCAACGTTGTTGGCCGTGGTTCTGAACTTCTCCCACTTTCGGCTCAGAGAGAGGCGACACGGCTGGCGGGTGGACGCCTGAGGACAGCAAGAGGTCTGCAGAGCACGCCGTAGCAGCAGACTCCGTTGCCGCGCCGCCCACGCCGCTCCTGCCGCGCATGACCAGCGGGAAGCCATGGTGGAGGCTGCCACTCTGCTAGTGTACGCAGGAGGCTATCTCTCAGTAGTGTTCCTCTCGGTCTGCCTCGCTGCCGGGCTCTATTACGTGGCCGAGCTCATAGAGGAGTACACACAGGTGAGCGTCCCGCCGCAGGAAATCGCCAATGCCTGCACATCTTCCACAGAATATCGGCCAGGAACCATACTTGAACCGCGTGGCGCTGTGTCGAGCTCGATTGTCTTCGGGTCCGTTCAGCACAGTGAAGAGCTGACTGTGGAGGGCGGCGCACGAATCAGATGAGACATGCTGGGGCAGCGTGTTGAATGACATGTGGTCGCTGTGCGCTGCAGCTGACCAAGAAGATCATCACCTGGATCTCCGAGGTAGGGCCTGCTTTTGCACAGCAGACTGACAAGCCTGGCCATCGGGCTGCCGCTTGATGCCTTCAGTAACCGGCACGCACCGTTTCAGGCCGGCCTGGCGGCAGCTCCGGCACCGCAATGCAGGCCTGTGACACCGTCGACTCGAATCTGGTCCTGTCACCACGCAGGCAACGCTGCTGGTGCATGCGGTGCTGCTGTTCTGGGACCGGCTGCCGCTGGTTGCCGTCGGCATCAGCGCAGGGGCACACGTCGCCTACCTGCAGCTGCTCAAGCGCTTCCCCTTCTTCCGGCTGCTGTCCTGGGAGGGCCTCGCCAGCATCGGGCTGCTGGCGGGCGCCAACCTTGCCTGGGGCCGCTACTTCTGGTGGGACAGCTGCACGAGGCGTGCGCGGCTGTGTCACCGGTTTCACACGCCCTGGAGGCTGTCTGAGCTGCCTGTGGATTATGCAGTTGGTTGGTCAGCGTCCCCGCGGAGCTCTTGTCCAGGGTCTCAGCACCAACTTTTTCATCTCGCAGGCACACATGGCACTCGCTCGAATATATCTTCGGCTTCCTGCTCATGACGACGTGGCTGAACCCCATCCTGCTGATCCTGTCGCTGGCGGCAAATGAGCAGACGCTGCCTGGCGGCAGCGGCGCTCCATACGGCAGCGGCGGCGGGTCAGGTGCGCGCTGTGAAACGGCATCGGGAGGCTCCATCGGAGACACCTTGCGCAGACACGTGTGTGCGCTCCTGCCGATGTGACGACGGACGAGTGTCTTTCGAATCCTTGAGGCAAGCTGGTGATGTGCGCAGGCCAACCAAAGAAGAGGGCCAGCAGGGGCCTGCTGCTCAGTATGTTCTCGTGGCTCAGGAACAAGCGGGATGATGTTCTGCCGGGCCGGTCGGCGATGAACGGCCGGGCCACACTGAAGCCGCACACCGTCTGACGGATGTTGGTCCAGGATTCTGCAGCCAGGAGTGCAGCAATTCCGGATACAGCCGAATACAGTTGGGCGTTTCAGAATGACCAGAAACATGCAGTCGATGAAGTGGTGATCGCATAGTGACGAGCAGTGTCCTGCCGTCGGCATGTAGGTACATGCATGTGCGCGCGCGTCTTTTATCGCGTCTTCTGGCTCGGAAGCGCCAGAATGTGGAGCAGCAGAAGAGACCGCAAAAGCCTTTCAAACCCTCTGTCACTCCTCAGCGCTATAAGTCAAAGCTTCGACAACATTCCGATTTCAAGGCATACCTGCATTCGAAAAGTAGCTACTTGACCACGTCTTGTGCGTCAGTCTGACACCCTCAGGACCAGGTCCAAAAAGCCAAACAGCTAGACTACATGCACCCACCACCCAAACAGTGTTTGCGTGCTGCAACGAAAGACGAGTCAACTTCCCAGTACTGATATGTGCATAACCCTCGACAGCCGCGGCGATAGAGTTTCTGGGGACAGGGCGCCACACCTCTTGAATAATCTCCGAAGAACCGCCGGCAGCATTGTTCCCGCGGCCTGAAAAGATGTAGTTGCCGACCGCTGAAGGATTCGCTAACACCTGCTTGCAGGGTTGGGGACCCCAGCAGCCCCCAAATCAGGCTCAAACAGCTGCCAGCACAAGCGCCTCACTTGACGCAACACGGCAGGCCGTCCGGGTTGGTCAGCACCAGCGGTCGCAGCATCCGCATGCCAGCCGGCCCACTGGTGTCTGTGGACGGCTGCGGCACCAGTGGCGCTCTTCAGGACAGCTGCTCAGGCTGTCGTGGCCTGCGAGGGCGCAGAAGAGCCATTGCCGCCCACCGCCTCCGCCGCGGTGGCAGGTGCCGCAGCATCGGCGGCAGCTGGCGGTGTGTCGCCGTCGAGCGACGTGCGGGCCGAGGCGAAGGCCTTAGACAACGACCCGGTGCGCGCTGGCGACTCCTGTGCCGCCGGTGCAGGCGCCACCGCGGCATCAGGCGCCGCCTCCTTGCCGGCATCCTGCTGCTTGACGGCGGCTGCGTCCTCCACAACTGGCGCCAGCGGCGGCCTGTCAGCGCTGCCCCCTGCCAGCTTGTCTGCAGCAGCAGCGCCACCGCCGGCGGCTGGCCGCTCGACGCTCGTGCCGGGCGAGGGCGGCAGGCCGCGCGGCGCTGCGGGCGGGCTCGCGCCTGCCAGCTTGTGGGACGCCAGCTTGTCGGCAGCGGCCGCCATGAAGCCGCGGTCCGGCGAGTGGGAGGAGGCAGCTGGGCGCCGAGCTCCGTGGCCGCTGTGGCCAAAGCTGCCGCCGCCGCCCTTGCGCTTGTCGGCGACGCCGTTGACGTGGCCGTACTTGCCGCCGAAGCCATGGCCACGCTCGTAGCTGCCTGTTGGCGTGTTGCCGCGACTACGATTCCGATCCTGAGGCGCAGCCCAGGCACTGGGCGTCAGCACTTCCAATGACCCCAAGGAGCACTGTCAATGGCACCACACAGGAGCACAGCCGCGTAGAGAACCGAACTGTGTTTGTACAGGCGGACGGAGCCTCAGAACAGATCTTGGTTGAGAAAGTTGTCATCCGCAGAGGCATACAAGCCCTCGGAATTAGCATGGATGTGATCATCACTGGCTATGTCCGTCAAATGCATCTATTCAGGTGCAAGCAACTTTGTGTATGTCATAGAGGGTGCCAGGCTGAAGTGCATTTGTCGCTATGACTCAGGCGACAGGCGACGCATGAGGCAAGTGAAGGTGAGCAAGTCAGAGTTGTCAGCCTCAGAACAGATCTTGGTTGAGAAAAGTTGTCATCCGCAGAGGGCACAAAGGCCCTCGGAATTAGCATGGATGTGATCATCACTGGCTGCACATCTATCAGGGTTGTGTGCTGTGACAAGGCAAACATGCCGTGGCTTCCTGCATGTGGGTTGACCGTGTTGCCGGTCAAAGCAATCCACAGAACAGACAGGAGGAAATCGAGACACGAGGAAAGAGAGACACACAAGCGCATGCAGCGCATCAAGCCTCAGAACAGATCTTGGTTGAGAAAGTTGTCATCCGCAGCGGGCGCGACAGGCTCCTCGGAATTAGCATGGATGTGATCATCACTGGCTTGACAAGATATGGGCTGCGGACGTGACAGCGCACTGCCGCAGACCTGGGGTAGACTTTGCAGATCACAGCGTCTGGATGAAGCCGAAAGTGCAGCTGTCTAAAATGCGCCATTTGCGGTTGCGACGCGCTTGCAGCGCTGCTGAGGCACTCCCCCGGAAAGGACGCGTTTGCAGCATCTCAGGGCCCGGCTTGATGGACGGCGCAGGGGTCCGTCGCGATGTGCTTCGCAAGTTGTCCGTCATGGCTTTGGGCGCGTGGGAGAGGGGGGAGCAAGGAGCGGGACAGGACTGGACCTGTTGGTGGCGGATGCGGTCGGCCTCAGGCTGCGCAGCCCGGAAGTCCTCCAGCGTCCGGAACTTGGTGTCCAGCAGCTCCTTCAGCTGCAGGCGGGGGTTTATTATTTGTCAATGGTGGAGATGCGTGTGAGCGCCACTTCACCGTGGCATGGGGGACAGCAGGCGCTGGCACGTCTCCGCGAGGGAGGTTCGCATGCAGCAGCTCTTTCAGCTGCAGACGGGGCCCCAATGCGACAGAGTATGCGCAGATGTATGAGCACAGACTGCCCACGTCTGCGTGAGGGGCGCAGAATGCCAGCATCTCTGTGCGAGGCCTGCCTCATGCTCTGGGTTCATGGGGCTGATATAAAGTCGGAAGTGCAGGGTGGGCGGCCGGCATGCAGCTGCATGCAAGTTGACATTACAGTCGTAGGTAGGAAGCTTGGGGCCGGCACCTCCGCGTTCATCTGCACGCCAGCATCCTTGGGGATGCCGTTGTAGTGGTGGAACGCCCTGCGCACGGACACGCACAGACTTGGCACAAAGTTGCATCGGCAGTGGCTTTGGGTGGTGAGCGTGGACAGGGCGCTGCACATGCGAAAGAGCGGTCGTCTACTCGGTATCGCGTGTGCACGTGCAGCACGACAGCTGCATGTTGACAGGGGGTTGTGCACCACCAGCCAGGAGACTGACCAGTACTTCTCGAGCCCATACAGCCGCGGCGGCGTCGACGCCTTAAAGTCCTGCATGTCATGGGCGGTCAATCAGGAAACAATAAAACTTGAACCAATACTTCTGCTATACCAGCAAGGGGACATCGTCGGACCAAGAGCGTGTCGCCAAAATCCCCCAATCAATCATGAGGAACGCTCGGACCGCGCCTTGCTCGCAAGCTTGCTGGGTGACTCTCACATGCCACCAGATCGAGAACCGAAGATGGGGAGTCCCACCTGCAGCGTGATCTTCTCGAAGTCGGCGTACAGCTCAGGCTCGAAGGCGCGTTCGAGGCCGTAGGAGAAGAAGCGAAAGAGGCACTCCATGCCATACTGGTAGCCGTCGCAGGCGTCCTCCCAGGCGAGCGCGCGGAATTCGTCGTACATTGCCGTGTTGAAGGTGTCGCGCAGGAAGTAGGACCAGAAGCGGAACAGCGTGTTCATCTCGTCGCTATGCCCGATGCCTGCGGGAAAGGAGGTGCGCAAAGATGTAGGGGCTGAAAGGCCTTCAGACGAGGACATTGTACACCCAAGGGACATGCGCCAAATGGAATGGGGCCAAATGCCAGCGAACGGCAGCTGCAGCTGTGAAGGTGGGTCGTGCTTGTCGCCCTGACCAAGTTTGTCAGGGCAGGCACATGTGCGTCCATCGACAGCCTGATGTGTTCGAGCACTAGTGCAGACACATGATTTAGAGGAGCAGCAGGCAGTGCGTCCCGGCGAGCTGGTGGGACAAGCAGCAACGAGCATCAAGCTCAGCGCGTCCGGCGTGACGGCTGAAGGCGCAGGACGGCCGCACTGCAGCTGCAGAGGTGCGCGGGATCCAGAGGCGCACGCATCCACTCACAGTCACAAGTGCGGGGCGGAGAGCGCAGGCGCAGGAGCAGGGAGCGCACCCAGCTCGGTGCGTTCGGCGAGGCAGCGGTCGCGGAAGGTGCTGTACAGGATCTTGTTGAAGCCCGCCTCCTCCAGCAGCGCGTGGCTGGGGTGCTGGAACTCTGGCAGCGGCGCGGAGCCCGCAACCAGGGGGCTGGGCGGCTTGCGGCCCGCAGCGCCCGCGCCGACGCGCTTGCCGGGGTAGGCGAAGCCGGCGCCGTTGGCGTCGGGCGAGCTGCCCATGAGCCAGCCGATGCCGTTGGACGGCGGCGAGGCGGCGCCGATGCCGCGCGGCCCCCGGTGCCTGATCCAGGCGGGGCGGACCAGGGTCAGGCAGGTCGGAACAGGTTCCACTGAAGGAGGAGCAGGTCGCAGTGCCGCTCAAGCCAGGGCACAGATGACGGCATTTGCCTGAGGTTCGGAGCGCACACAGTTCAAGGATGCAGAAGTGGCGGTGCCTGTCGGAACGCCACAAGCTCCGCCCCCGAGAGCATGTCACGAGCTCGAACCCCAGTGACCGCCGTCACACACGCGCACCCGCTGCGGGCGTTGGCGATGGACTTTGGCATGCTGGCAGGGTAAAACTGCGCCACGTTGGCGCCGCCAGCGTGGCCGCCGCGCGGCGCCGGCGGCGGCCGCCCCTTGGCCGGCGCCTTTGCACGCCCCTGTGACAATCCCACCACAGCCAGGTGAGGTTCGCGAAACAGCCAGGTGCTGAGGCCTGCAGGAGCCCAGCAGCTGAAGAGGGCGACTCCAGTGTCATGGAGCTCTTCATTCCACCGCCATGCTGGACATGAGCTCGCCGTCCAACTGCAGGAAGCGGGAAACAACAACAACTCACGTCCTTGCCGCCGATCTCGCGCGCCAGGAAGCTGAGGCCGTCGTTGATGACGGCCGCCTCCTCGTCGCCGTGCGGCGTGCGGCCGCGGCCCTCCTTCGAGCGCGACGGCGTCACCAGGATGAGCTTCTGCACGTCGCGGTCGCTCAGCTGGCGGCCGGGCGAGGCGGCGTCGCTGTCGCCCGCCGCATCCTCACCTTTCTCGTGCTCCTGCAGCAAGGGGCGTCGGGGGCCGGATTGGTCGCCAAACAGCACCAGCAGGGCAGGGCCGCAGGCCGCCGGGCAGCAGACACAACAGCCGCGATGCAGTGGACCAGGTCCGTTGCCACTCTGACGTTGCGCTTCGTGTGGCGCCCCCGCTCAAGAACGGTGCGCTGGAGCATCCGCGGACGCTGCTTCCGTGCAGCAGTGCCGCTGACGCCAGGGGAGCCGGCCAGGAAGTGCGGTCGGCCCTTCGAGCAGGCCCCATCACGACAACCCTGCAGGAGCCCTCACCTCATCGAGCTGGAACATGTCATCCTCATGCAGCTCGTCGTCGGCCTTGCGCGCGGCCGGCGGCGGCGTCGACAGCCCGGCGGCGCTCGCCGCCGGAGTCGGCACGTCGCCGTTGCCCTCCTGCCGGCTGCCGCCTTGCGGCATGTTCGCTGAGGCGCCCGCCCCGCTGGCGCTGCCCTGCCGCTGGCCACGCTCTGCCGCCGGGGGGTCGCCCGCCGACTGAGCGCCCGATGCGCCGACGGCTGCGGCTGCGATGCCTGCCGAGACCGCCGCTGCAGCGGAAGGGGTGTCCGGCGCCGCCTCAGCGCCGCTTGCGCCGCTGGCCTGCGGCATGCTGACAGCAGCGGGGGCGGCGGCGGCGGCCGTGGCAGCAACCTGGTGGTAGGAAGCGGGGGCGTCGCGCTGCTCTGCGGGAAGGACCCACTGTGCGGCGCCCTCCCGCGGCCGCAGCGCCACACCGTTTGCAGACAGCTCTGTGGACGCTGAGCCGCGCATCGCCTCCATGATGATTGCCAGGTCCGGCGTCAGCATGCGCACGCGATTGAAGTTGGCGATCACCTGGGGGAGCACAGGTCGGGCATGTTGTTGCAATCGGCAGCTGGATGCAGCGCAAGTGCATGTGCACTGCTGTTCACTGCCCGACTGTTATGAGTTACTGCCCATGCTGCGGGGGCAGATGCTACTCGCGGTGCCCCGAGAGCACCTCTCCGAATCGAGCCTGGCAAAGCATGTCGGATGTAGTACACAACTTATGATGTAAATGAGTTGGGTGCACAGGCTGCGGGGCACCCGCAGGAGATCCTGCAATGAAGTGCGCCCGCGGGCGCTTGTGTGTGGGGTCCGTGATCCAGGAGAGGACAGGTAGGGAGAGGGCAACGCACCGCGAGTGGGATCCAGCCGCCGTCGTCCATCTTGCGCCGCAGGAACAGGTCCTTGACCAGGTTGTCGACGCTGAAGTAGTAGTCGATCTGGTGGCGCACTGCCTCCAGCAGCTGCACGTGCGGCACCACGGGGCCGGGCGCGCCGCCCGCTGGCAGGCTGTAAGCCGACGGCGGGTAGTACATCGGGGACACCATGGGATAGAACTGCATCTGCTGCGGCATTTTGGCTTGCGCCTGCGCCGCCGCCGCCGCAGCCTGCGCCGCCTGCCGCTGCTGCTGCTGCTGCTGCTGCAGACCGCCGCCGCCACCGCCGCCCGGGACGCCCGACTGGGCCTGCCCGAAGTGGCCGCTGCCGCCGCCGCCGCCGCGAGGCGTGCGGTCGCCGCCGCCGCGGCCGCCCCGGCTGCTGCGGCCGCCACGGCCCCCTCCGCCGCCGCCAGCGGTCCAGAAGCCGCCGGCGTCAGCSCCACCGCCRCCSCCACCKCGCTTGMCGMCACTGCGGCTGCGGCCGCCACCGTCGCGGGCGCTGCCGGGCTGCCGCGGGGCGCCGGCTCGGTCGCCAGATGACGAGCGCAGCGACTCCTGCAACTGCGCCTGCATGGTGCCAGGATCCGACAGCGGCCGGTTCAGCGCAGAGGCGCGTGCCTGGCCGGCGGCAGCGGCGCCGCTGCCAGCAGCCGCGCCGCCCGCGCTGTTGCTGCGGGTGCTGCTGCCGCCGTCGTCCTGCCGCCGCTCTGCGCGCTTGTCACCCGACCGCTTGTTGGCGGCGCCGGCGGCAGCCCCCTGGGTGTGAGTGCACAGATCCACAAGTCAACTTCGGCGCCAGTAGGGTGTAGAACGCAGCACTCGATTCTGGGTAGCATTCATCACATGAGTGGGAGTTTCGAGCTTTCCCGGAGCGATCACAGGCTGCTTCACGTGTCCAACAGGCCGATTCGGCATAAATTGCACCTCGTCGCTGGTGGAGGGCGCGGGGCCGGGCGGCGCTGCCCCCTTCTTCCGGTGCGGCACTGCGGCGTCGCCCAGCGACGGCCAGGCTTGCACAGTCGTCGGCGTCTCGCTCAGCGGCGCTGCAGTCGCCCGCACCACCGGGGTGGACGGCTGCGCGTTTGGGACCAGCCTTCAGCCATACCAGATGGTGGACCGCGTTTGCGAACCGTGTTTGCGAAAGTGGGCGCCAGCAGCTGACCTTCCGAGCCATTTGGGGAGTAGATACATTCCGGTTGTCAGCCCCTATATGGTTGCACAGAGTGCTCACCTTTACCCACGCTGGCTTCTTGGGGGCTGCCTGCTGCTGCTGGGCTTCTGAGCGCCGCGCTTCGGCCTGCATGTGCACGTTGCACCGTTCAGCAGCTGTGCAGCTGTTGGAACATCGAATGGATGCATTTGATGCTCTACAGGGGTATGCTCAGGCCAGCAGCTGTCCGCATGGCTCACCTTTGGCTGCCCCTCAGATGTTTCTGCCGACGGTGTGGCCGCTTCAGACTGGGCTCCAGCGGACGCTGACTCCTGTGCAGCTGGCGGCGCCTCTGTCGGCGCATCAGCCGCCGGCTTGACCGCATCCGCCGGCGCCGGCTGCTGCGGGGGTGCAGCCGCAGCCTCAGCAGGCGTTTGTGCGAGATCTGCCTGTTGTGACGAGGCCTGCTGCTGCTGGGGCTGTTTGGCAGAGCCGGCCCCCTGGCCGGCGGTGCCCGGCCGGCTGCCGCCGCTGAAACTGGTGTTGCTGGCTGTGGAGAGGGGGCTGCCGCCCTGCACCCCTCTTGGCGAGTCGCCCTTGACCGACCCGGACTTCACGATGCTCGCCCACGGGGAGCTCAGAGGCTTCGCGGATGCTGCTGGGGCTTCAGCCTGAAGTTTCACAGTCGACAGGGTGTGTCAGCCGGTGTCGGAACACCTTTAGACGCGCTTGTGCACCGCCCGCGCTGCGTGCAGGCCGCATAGTTGAGCCAGTACAGCAGTCGAGATTGATGTACTGAGTAGGTGACAGCAGGTGCATAGGCTAGAAAACAGGCTTGGGGACGCAGGATGCAGTGTGCGTCAGCCAAGTCAAGGCAGGCAGCGAGGAGCGAGCTCCGTGATCAAAGCGAGACGCACCTTGCTGACGTTCTCGCCACCCTTTGCGGTTTCGGGAGCCGCCTCCGCATGTGTCGAAACGCCGACGTCCCTTGGCGCCTCCTGCGGCTGCGCTTCTGGCGACGCTGCTGTCTCCTTGACTGGCTCCGTCATGACTGCTTGAATTAGATACTGTATATGCGCGCGGCACACCGCGCTGCCGTCACGAACGCATGCGCCGTGCCGCCGGGTGATCCACGCCAAGCTGAGATGGCTGTCGACAGTCAAGCGCCGCGCGCTGCACCTGCAGATCGTCTGCGACACTCCACCTGCTGCTCGTCAGGGCTGCAACCCGATCAAAGAGGTCCTTCGCCTGCGCACACCTGGACCCTTACCACGATCTCCTTTCACGACGGCTGAGGCTTTCAGGTTTTATGCGGAGGGCCGCTTCTCGTGTATTAGAGGGGATTGCCTATTGCATTCGACCAACCCCCACCTAAATGATGCAAGCTCACTGCCGACACTGCATTGGAGGAGATGCACGGGGTGCTGGCCCCTAAACCAAGAGTCAACACGAGCAATTGCACTGCGGTATACCAGCAGCAAGCGAGGCACCGGATAATCGTAGCCAGGTCTGTTTAACTAGTCACCGTCGAGACATGTTGTCAAGCAGTGCCCGCAGCAAAGATTGTAACACCTCTTAATCATGGCTGCAAAGCGCTTCTAAGACAATATACCCATAGCAAAACACGCAGCACCAGTTCAAATTGCGCGGCCGGGTGCTTGAGACTCCCGATTTGTGAGAGCAGATGGTGCACATGCGTTATCATGCCACGAGCCCTATGCGCCCTGCCGCCCGCTGCGGCTGCTGCTGCCCGCTGAGCTTCTCGATGGCCTGTGTCCGCTCTGTGAGCCTGCGGACCTGCGAATCATGCAGGATCTCCAGCACCTGCAAGAGGGCCATTTGGTTGACCATGAGTGCCACCGGTGGGAGGCACTGAAACAGGACAATCTCACGAAAACCATGTGGCAGATGATACTTCTTGCATGCGAAGCCAGATGCGATATCAAGGGCCAGAAATGAGGCCCACACCTGTGGTGGCCCGTCGCCGCAGCCGACTGACATGCCAACGTCGATGCGGTGCACCCTGGCCTCGCATGCGCTGTTGATGCCGCTTCGCTGGATGGTGTGGCCCACGACCTGCGGTCAGGTTCCCAGGCTTACAACATTTATGCTGTGTCGGGAGCCTGAAGTCGCACGGTGCAGCAGTGTGCAGCATTGGACATGATGATATCCTCCTGGCAAGGGGTTGGTAAACCACAGAGCAAGAGGCGCCCGAGGTGCGAACCCGCACCATTCTGCGGGCGCCGTCGATCATGCCGAGCGCCTCCTGCAGCGCGTCACAGTCGCAGCGGCCTGGGTCCTCTGCGGAGTAGTCCCTCGCCCAGACCTGAGATGCATTGAAAGCCAAGCTGTGGCTTGGTAATGTTCGGTGCTGCAGCGGGGTGCCCTGTTCGAGGCCTCGGTCAGTCACAGGCACCGTGCAAAACGCTCTTAGCAGAGGCAATGAAAAAGCGCGGTCCCAGGTGCTCAGCGCAGCGCAGCTCGACATGCCCTCACCACTGCTTGGCGGCCGTTCAGGAACTTCGGCATGTCGCTGTCGCTTTCGCCCATCATCCACTCCCTGGTGTCACTGCACACAGAGGGCGCATTCTCCACGTCGGGCCACAGCCTTTTAATGCACTTCAATCTTGCCTCCTCAAATTCCTGCTGCGCAGGGTGCAACGGGCACAGGCCATGCCCAGTGGGATGCTTTCGCTGCACCAGGCAATGCGTTCCCTCGGGAGGGCACGCACCGGTTCATGCGCTCCAGGCCATAGCGCGCATGCTCCGGCAGGACGCCAGCGTGCACGAAGACGGTGCTGCCGATCTGCAGCACCACCTGGGACACGTGTACTGCCACCAATCAGCACAGGATGGCCATGAATCCCCACGCCTCTGCCAGAGGCTTTGCTTGTGCAGCCAAGTTGTGGGTCTGCACGTCGCTGCAGCAGAGCCGCCCCCTCGATGCGGCCGCGGACAAAGAAGCTGGGAGTCAGCCGAGGTGCCAAATCAGGGCGTCCTGCCCTACCGGGTGCGGCGCCAGGAAGCGCTGCGCGATCGGGCCGCCCGGGCTGAGGGCTGCATAACGCGCCGCGATGGACTTGTTCTTCAGCGCTGGCATGTTGTGCCGGTGCTCAGTCGGCAGCGGCGGCGGGCTGAACTCTGGCGCAGGGTACCCGCATTTGGCCTGCGCAGCAGCCAGGGGGTTGCAACGGCAGAAGTGACCGACAAAACCCGCCTTGTCACTGGCAGAAAGTGGCAGAGCAACTCCGTCAGCGGCAACAGTGCAATAGGACGCTGGCGTAGCAGCGCGCACACCCAATCCTTGTAATGCCCTCGTGGAAGTGGGAAACAAGTTCGTTGTGTTACCCATTACATACCCGCAGGTTGGCATCCAGCCGCTGGAGGGCGTGCCACTCGAGGAACTCGGCCATGCCGAGCGGCGTGGCGTATGTGAAGCGCCCGCTCACGTTCATGGTCTCGTGATTGCCTGCACCCGAACGAAGCTGGCAGACCTGAGAACTCATCTGCTGGTGGCGATAGCCCCCTGGAGGTTTTAGACGTCTGAGGAGCTGATCTGCATCGATCCTTGATTGTTCACTGAGACATGAGAGTGCATTGTCCGTCTTTGGATCCATTAACCATTGAAATGTGCAACTGCAGTGCTTGCTCGCCGTTCAGCACATGCAGCGCGCCGCCTGCCGCTCGCGCCTCCCGCTCCAGGCGCTCCAGAAAGTACAGGATCTCTATTTCGTCGTTGCCGCGGTCCAGTTGATCGCCCACCTGCGGCGGGAAAAGCGCGTCGTCGCCAAATCCAGTCTCAAGCAATATCTTGACGTAGAAATGGCGGTAACCTGAGCACCCAAAGCGCGTGTCGCGCACCTACAGCCCATGATGCATGACCAGTGCCGCAGTAGTGCCAGACGTGCTGGGCAGCATCACACTCGCCTGCACGGCCGTCGTGGTGCCGCCGATCCAGCGGTCGTTCTCATCGATGAGGCCGCCCAGGCTGAAGGCTCGCCTCGCCTTGCCCAGGTCACCGTGCAAGTCTCCGATGGCGACAATGCGCGGCACTGCCGGCAGGAACGTGCGCTGCGGTGCCTGCAGGCACCCGGGCACTGCCTGAGCACGCACTGGTTTTATTGCAGCAAGGCGCCGGTGGACTGTCAGCATCCTCATAGCGCGCGCGTCCGTGCGCGGATGCACTTGGAGCAACACTGCACATTGGTCACGTAAGCACACCTGCTTTTCGGCGTCAGCGAGAGCAGTGCTCTTCAGCCGGCCAATGATGCTCGCCCACATCTGCAGGGCCACCCTGAATCTTAATCAAAGCTGAATGTCCACACGGTCACAGCATGGCACGCGGAAGGGATTGCGAGCAGTTGCAGAGGGCAGAGATCACGAACTTGAATTTCAAAAGCCTGGCAGCTCGCGCACCGTGCTGCTCTCGGTGGCCATCGTGCCTTTCAGTTCAGCCACAGTCGAAGTTTTGCAGACCGCGTTAATTTGTATGGGGTTTGGCCTGAATCCTTTCTCCAACAGTCGTCAGCGGCATCCTGCAGCCGCAGCACTGCTGTTAGTGCTTCCACCGGAGCTGCGCCTGCGAACTGCAATCGCGCCACAACATTTCCGCCTGACCCTCTTCGTCGATTGTTTTGCGCTTGTGCAACCCTTCCCCTACCTCAGTCCTGCCCAGCTATCTGGCTGAAGATCATGTCGAGCCTCAGCGGCGCCACCGCCATCTCTCCTGTTCGTGTGGCGAAGCTGGCGGGCTTTGGCTTTCTGTGCTATCTCACAGGCTACCACGGCATCGATGCAGCAGAGTCCACGCTGCTGCTGAGGGCCGGCAACAGGTAATGATACATCCACATCGCCGCAGGAGTTGCTGCCGACACCATCTGGATCATCACCCAACCAGGTCCGTGGTTGAGCAGAGCGCCACAACCCTCGCAGGATCCTGCTGGAGCACGTCGAGAAGGACGCGGAGCTGCAAGAGCAGCTGGGGCCGCCACTACGGCTGGGCCACTGGTACAATGCTGCCGTCGGCATCAGACCGGGCGGCCTGGCAGCGGACTGCAGCATGCAGCTGAGCGGCATCAAGCAGGATGCCAACGCCACGCTGCAGGTGCGTGCTGCATATTGAGTTCAGTTGACACGAGGCGCCTGCGTGTGCTGACCCCCTGGCGCCTGCCACTCGCTGCTTGGGCTGTAGACACATATGGATAGAGGGGTTGCAGGCGTACACGGCAACGACGCCCAGGGCAGATGGACGCGAGCAAACATCTGCAGATCAGCGCTCTGCTCTGGCGGCCTGACAATTACGGACTGTGTGTGTGCCTTGCTAGATGAGCCGTAAGCCATCGGCGTACAACAGCATCTTGCTCTACCATCTGCTGGGCCCCGGGGAGTGGGGCGTCAACGCGGTGAACGTGATGGTCGCCAAAGGTGCGCTACTCTTCACTTCTGATTGTGTGCCAGGTCATGTGGCTGAGGCGAGCACCCAGCAAGACTCGTGGCGAGCGCTGAAGATCACATGATGCCCCTGCTCCAGGCGCGCCCAAGGACCGCCCGGCAAATGCCGTATGAGCAGCGGCTGGTTGTGGCAGCCTTCGGCGCGCTGTGCGATGGCCGCTTTGGCATCTGAAGCGTCGGGGACGTCAGTGATGCTGCAGTGGGTGGGCATGTGAGCGCGGTTCGGCGGGTTGCGGGAGCAAGCCACATTCACGCGGGCTGCAGGTGAAGACATTTATCATATTGGCGGCATAGCTTTCTCCTCATGCAGCTTCCGAAATTGCTAGACTTGATGCGCCTCCGCCGCGACCTGTTGCCAGATGACAGTGCGCGTGGTTTTGAACCACTCACCGGATGGCTGATGCCATGTGGCGTGCTGTGCTGCAGGGGTCTAAACATCCATGGGCAGCTGCCATACGCGCGAGACCTGCTCAGCCGCCCAAGGCCGCCTGCTGCTGCAAAGTGGGTCTCAATGTCTGCTTGCAACACTCAACTTTAAACTTTGGTCCTCCGACTGTGATTCCCAGCCTCTGGCACCCATTGTGACGAAGGCAGAGACCCGCGCCCCGTACTCCAGTCGGACAAGCCCGTGCTGTGCTCCGGGTGCGTGCTGCGCTGCGACTTGACTGTCTCCTGCGCATTGCTTCCTCTACACACTTTGCGCCATTCCTTGCAGCTATCTGAATGAATAGCATTCACCCTTGCGATCCCGCGGCCCTGGATCAAGTGGCTTTGCCTTTTGTTGTGCAACCTGAGATCAACTCGACAAGTGCAAGTCCTTCTGCGAGGCCGCCGCGGCCCTCTTCTGCGTTCCTGCAGAGTCTACAACATCGCGGCAATGCGTTATAGATTCGACTGCATTGCCCGGCGCGAGGATCGTTTCTGATTCGGTGCAGGTGCTTCGTCGAAGGAGCTGCCCTCGGCCAGGCCGCGCCAGGCCAGGCCGAGCGACTCCGACGCCTGCTGACCGCTTCCGGGTGCGCAATCACCCCTCTCTAGACATATGCATCATCTGCAAGTGACACCATCGGTTGTGACCATCAGGCCAGTGGTCCATCTCGGAAGGTTGCACACCAGTAGTGCAGCCGCGGGCAACCAGCCATGCAACCATGACCGATGAAATTTGAAGCAAAATCATTATGCCATGACCACCCTCCCAACAGTGCTTGAGCCACTGTCAGCTGGCAAAGTTGATGCATGAAACGGTGTGCAGGAGTCACTGACATGGACGACCCTACGCAGCTCCTGACACAGCTCGGCATCATGAACAAGGTGACGGGGGCCATCCATTGCGGCGCTGTGCATGTCGCAGTGCATTCTTCGATGAACTCCTCGATGCATCCCTCGCTGCGTCCTCGTGCTCGTATGACTGTCCAGTAACACAGTGGTGTCACGTTCTCACGCATCACCTGCAACTCCATGCGCCACAGATCTCGACCGGCAACACCGTCCTCGACCTCATGCTGTGCGCAATGCTGCCGATGCTGCTAGCGCGCCTGATGCCGCTGCTGGCCAGCCTCAAGGACTGGTGGCAGGTGCGCTGGCCACGGGCCGCTGGCGGCTCCGCGCGCTGCGTGTATGCGTGCTGCACACACACCATAAGCCATATGTCATAAGCCGTTACACCATCAGCAACCTGGGGAAAGTGCAACCTCAGGCCAGGCTCACGAGTAGACCTGATACCCGCTGATTCTGCGCAGAATCGCTCCGCCGGCTCCAAGAGGTGGCAGCGCGAGATCTCGTATACTCGCAAGGAGTACTGGTGCTACGGCAACGACGACGAGGCGCCGAACAACCTCCTGCAGCAGGTGGACCCAGCTCTGCCGGGTTGTCTGGCGATGTTCACACTGTTAAGCCTGCACTGATCTGCGTCAGAAACACAATTCATCTTGGTCGGACCGGACTGTGAGGTGCTTCGTAGACATTTCATCACACGGTGCTTAACAGGCGATTTTGATGTATCTGGGCACCAAGCACGAGTTGTGCAGCCAGTACGCTACGGCGCAGCTGTCCCTTGCCAAGGTGCGCTGCGCTGGTCTGGTGTTTGACTGAACCGAGCAGAGCTGCTCTTTGCTGCCCTGTGATTCTCATAAGGTGCCCTCCGCTGTTTTGCGGTGTCGACTAATCTCAAGGGCTGCCAGGTGGACATTGCTGCCCCTGCATCGAAGCAGAATAATCATGTGCGTTCCCATGCCGCAGAAGCCGAACTCCAAGAGCGACAAGGCCTCCGACGAGGGCGGCGGCCATACCGACGATGACTCGTCGTCGGAGGACAGCTGCTATGCGTACGACACCGCGCGGCAGCTGAAGAGCTACCAGGTCAGTGCTCATCCCAATGGGCATGGGAGATACCACTCGTTGGTCACGAGACGCGGCTGGCAGGTGCATCTCGCACTGCTCGCAGGACACTGTGTGTTTGCGCCGCCAAGGACTGTCTGAGTTTTAGCTGGCAAGCGTCGCCAGCTCAGTGCCATTCGCACAGACCTCTTGAGGCGTGCGCATCTCCCTCCTTGCAGGTCAACACCGTGCCTCCAAATGGGCACTGGATCGAGGTGGACCCCGGCGTCGAGTTCATGCGGGTGGAGAATTACGTTGACAAGGCCGGCGACGGCAAGCGCGGGGAGGCCGTGATAACCTTCCACCTTCAGTCCAGCGCCGCTGACGGTCCCGCACGCATCGACGCCTTTGTGGACGCCGCCTACTCTTACTACAAGGTGCTTCGATGAAACTAAAGTTTTTGGGTGTTTATCATGGTCGTTTCCTGGCTGCGACCTGGTCGTCGCTCAGCTACTCGTGGTGCATTCCTGGAGTCGCCTACTTTTACAGTAAGGTGGGCTGAGGGACTTCTGGGTTGATATTGACCGCTTGTCTGGCAGCTGCATTCAGCCGGCAGCTCCTGACGGGTCTGTTGCGCAGCCATCCTGGGTTCCTCTCTCGGGCTACTCTCATCACGGCTCCTGCATCAGGACCCTGTTCTGTGGAAGCAGCATGTGCTGCCACGGTATGTTTGGCAAATTCGCCTGCTTTTGAGCGCCTCCTGAGGTGTGGTGTTTCACCTGCAGGCGGCCCTGGAGGAGAAGAGTGAGAAGGCGCGGTACCTGTATACGCCCACCAATGGCGACGGCAGCAGCGGGGAGGACGGCGGCGGCAAGGGCGGCATGTGCTACAAGCGGTGCGCCTCCCTCACCTGCACTGCAGCCCGCTGCGCTCCAGCCATCTGCTGATCCGGCTCCCAGGGCGCCTGCACACATGCTTGATACCGCAGCTGGAACAGCCGTGCAACTAGGTCTTCAAGGTTTCGGGTGTTGCAGTACCCCCTGTGCAGAAGCCTGTCATCTTTGCGGAGCCCATGTGCAGAACTCACTTGCTTTGCTGTGCGTGCGCAGGTACCAGCTCAGCGATGAGAAGACGTTTGACTCGTTCTGGCACCCCGAGAAGACTGCGCTCCTGCGGCTGGTGAGCAGCCATGCCTGCTTGTCACAAGCAAATAGAAGCAGAGTTGCCTCCTGGGCAGCCGGGCTGTCATATCTGCCGCCCCATCCACATGTGCATCACACCAGGACGCAGTCCCACAGCTGTTGCGCCTGTGCAGGTGGACCACTTCCTGCACAAGACCGGGAAGTACGCCATTGCGGGTAAGAGGCCGACGCTGCTCTTGGCTATCATTGGTCGTGGCCTTGGCTGTGGCCCTTGGTTGCCCTTGTCTTGCCTTGCGATTCCGGGTGCTCTTTGAGTGCATCACCTCGCTCTCTGCCACTGCGAGCTTGAAAAGGGCACAACACGGCCCAAGGTTCCGCGGCACCACTTCAAGCTCGGGGGTCAGTTTGTGCGCTGGCACCTCGCAGGCTACAGCCATAAGCTGGGCCTGCTGCTCCACGGGCCCCCCGGGACAGGCAAGACGTCTCTCGTGAAGGTGCGCCGGACAAATTCGCTGGGTGCAGCACCCTGTCTGCAGATCGCAGCCCTGAGCTGTGACCATGCTGATCCATCCATCGTCTGAACCATTGTAGCGTGCGTCGTCCGGTGTAAGGGTAGCTGAAGGGTGTGCTACACTACTATGAAGATGGCAGGCTTTCGTGACGTTGACCACAAATCTGCAGGCACTGGCGCATTTTACCGACAGGAACATCATCAGCGTGCCGCTTGCTCAGGTGGGGTCTCCGGTGTCTGCAAGCTACAGAAGCCCATGGTTGTTGAAGCCTTCCTTCTTGTAGCCTGCAGTCGCCAATCGTGTTTGATGCCTTCACTCTTGCTGTGACCAGCTTGGTCTCTCCCTGTGCTGCAGATACAGACTAATCAGCAGCTGGCGGACATTGTTTTCGACCAAACGTACAAGGTGAGCATCCGATCCCTGACCTGCTTCACATCACAACACACGCGGCATTGGTGAAGCTGCCTAAGCTGCACGGGGCCACCGAGCGGCGCCTGCCGCTCGCCACCTGGCGATGCGTGCCGCCGTGCGCATACAGTACTGCACGTGACAGGGCTGCCGGTGACTCTCAAAACCTGCACACCGCGCTGAACCTCCTGGATTGCTGCCCCCTGCCACTAACCTTATGCCCCTCGCTCATGCAGGTCGTCGGTGAGGACCTGCCCTACTCGCTGCCCTTCAGCAAGACCATCTTCCTTCTTGAAGATGTGGACGCCGCCTGCGAGGTGGTGCAGCGGCGCGCCCCCGCCGCCGGGGCCGGCCCAGCGGCGTGCAACCAGACGCCCGAAAGGCGGCGGGCGCCCGCGTCTCCAGCAGACGACGAGGCGCCGCGCTCCAGCAGCCCCCGGCCTGACAGCGACAGCGACGCCGACATGGTACACCCTCGCCCATGTTCGGTCATGCTGGCTTCTGCTGCACCTGCCCCTGGGGTCCGTCCGGCAATGCCATTCACGTGCATCTGTCCTCAGGTCCTCAGGTGCCAGAATAGGTGCTGAGTTTCGAGCATGCTGAGGGACCTCCCGATTGTCGCTGCCTGGACGCTCAAGGTGGAACAATCGTCCCGGATAGGCATCTCAACCGGGGTCTCACTGTCTGTGGCAGTGGCAGGTGGTGGCCGGCCCGGTGCAAGGCCCGGAGCTGCCTAAGAAGGGCCTTGGCGGCCTCGCGGGCTTCGGCGACCCCCCAGACAAGCTGAACCTGGCCGGCCTGCTGAATGTGCTCGACGGAGTCGTCTGCTGCCCCAATCGGATCGTGGTGCGCTCGGAACTGCACCTGCAATGCACATCTGCCTGAGCGTCAAGTCTCTTTGCTGCGCCCGCTTCCCGTCTTCCTGACACTCGCGGCCCGTCCGCCCTCGCTGCTGCCGTTGCTGTTGCCAATGCCGCCGCTGCTGCCGCCGCTGCTGCCGCCGATGCCGCTGCCGCTGTCACTGACTGTCGCAACATGTGCTGTCACCGCAGATTATGACCACTAATCATTTGGAGAAGCTGGACCCGGCACTGATCCGCCCCGGCCGCGTCTCCAAGCAGATCTACATGGGCCACCTGTCGCTGGCCTCCGCGCTGCTCATGGTGCAGCACTATTTTTGCAGCACCACCGGCGGTAGCAGCCTGACCACGGAGGAGGTCGAGGCCTTCACCGCCGCCTTCCCAGTGCGGCCACCCCCTGCTCTATTGGCTTTTCACTTCCCTGTCTCTCACCGGGTGGACTGCTTGCTCCCTTGTCTTCAATGCACCTATGGAGTGCCTTCCGGAGCAGGTCTGGGCTGCCTGTCGTAGGCGCACATGCCGCCAGGCTAACGCTTGACTCCCGGGCAACGGGCCTCAGCCAATTGAGTCGAGATGCAACTTCTGTTGTGTCCCTGACGTGTGTCGATTCTGACGGAAGTCTGTGAGTTGCACCTGAACAGGACGGCGTCGTCTCCCCGGCGGAGATGGAGATGCTGTGCTGCGATGTCGACACGGTGCGTGCTCAGGGCATTCTGACGCCGAGCTCCTGATGCTGAGCTTAGTTTTTGCAAAGGTCGAGAGACGCTGAGCTTTTCGCTACCGGGACGCAGGTCTGCGAGCTCGTGGCTGCACTGGGGAAGCGCAGGTCAGCATGAACGCTTACTGCCGGAGTGAAGCGGCCTGGTGCAAAAGGGCAGATGTCAAGGGGAGAAGTGAAGTCAGGCAGCAGATGCAAGCTACTTCTTCAAAGTTGCAAAGGCGAAGGTGAACTCGGTGTGGTTTCGTCTTCATTTCTTAGGTACCTGTCATCGTGATGAGTGTGCTTCAAAGCGCCCAACCTCGCACAGACGAGTGATAGTGTTCTTGAAGTCGTGGTTTCAGCCGTCGCTGTGATTTGGGGAGAGAGAACAATGAGATGTGTCTTGAAGAACTAAAGAGGGTGCGTCATCTTAGGTGTTTTCATTCCAAGTTGTCCATGTAGTCGAGCCAACGACGACGCTGCAGCTTCACACGAGGGTGACAGCACGTCTGGAGCTCATCAGGCTTCTGCCGCCGCCAGCATTGATGCTGACCCCAGCACGACGCGTCAGCAAACAGCTGCAGTATTGAGCATCACAGCACAATCCCGCCAACCTCCAGCTCTTTCTGGGTCAGAGAAGCATGCATTGATCTTTTTCTCATATTGCCCGCCAACAGCGGCAGCATTCAGATTGCAATATGATTTGTTGTGGGAGATCATTGGCGCAGCGTGAAGTAGTGCGCATCAAGTTGTCCTCAGCCTTTGCTTGTGCTGGCTAGATATTCAAAGGTAGAAGGGGATGGACTGTGTGAACAGCACGGACCACACTCTCTCTCTTTACATGATGACGTGAGACTACTTAAAAATGCGAATGCACAAGACTAGGTATGTCGAAATGGCTACAAACCTGCGCATGCGGCGGTCCAATGACCGGACGGGCGACCCCACTGCCTGAACCTTGGCGTGTGATGCTGCTGTGTTGTTTATTCCAACCAAATTCCATCCTGCTGTTCCGGGCGCTACCACGCTGCGCTGCGCTGAGCAGCGGCCGCGCCAGCACCGGACACCATGATGCAGGACGCATAGCTCCCCCGACATGGCCTCAAAATTGGGCCCGCCGCTTCGTGCGGCAGGGCCATGAAACCACGCACCAAGCGAACAACGCGAAAATCAAGGCTGACATAAATAATTCTTGTTCCATATTAGAAAGCACAAGCGTCTGCCGCGTATACAAGCTGCACGTGGGGTTCCCGGAGAGAAAGAGGTGAAGTCGTGATGGTGCATGCATGCAAACCAAGGGAAGAGAGTAGATCTGCAGGAAATCGAGGAAACCACGTGAGGCGGAAACCAGCGAATCGATAGCTGTCGGCCGCGCGGCCCTCGGTGGCATGTGGCCCAAAATCTTGGCCAGCACTGTCTCGCTGCGGCGGCGCAGTTGCGCCGCCGTCAGCCGAGATGGCTGCTGGCCTGAACGGATAGGCTGCGGCTGAAGCCGCAACCGCGCGGCAGCCCAGAATAGTGATGATTGCAAGGCCGCAGCGGCAGGCGTTGCGGGCGGATGCTGCCGTGCTGCACCGAGGTGGCTGCCGCAGCACGTCTTCCAAATGAGCTGCGCCACCAGATCGGGGAGCCCAACTACATTGCCAGGGCCCAGCCGTTGCAGGCCACAAGCTTTATTGGCGCAGCATCCTGCGCGACGTAGAGGCAAGGCGCCGCCCTGCAGTGCAGAGTCATGGGTCATCAGGTTGGTGTTGACTGTGTGCTGGAAACACGCACAACATATGGTTTACCTAACGACCATTGCCGAGCGTGGGCCTGCCAAGTCATGCTGCCAGTCACTACCTGGCTGCTTCAACTTGCACGACCGTGTGTTAACAAACTCAGCGGTGTGAACGCTGGTTGCACAGCTCACCTTGCACACTGGCGCCGCCATTGTCGTTGCGGCACTGCCAATAGAACTCGTTGATGTAGACGCAGTCGAAACCCTCGTTGCCACAGATGATGTCCGGGTACTGCACGGAGCATTGACTGATTTGATCAGCGGCAGCAAGAAATCAGGTGATGCCTTGCTCATCTAGAAGAGCAGCCGGGGAGACATGCAGCAGTGGCCGCTTTGCCACTGCCGGCAACAGAGATACGTTACCGGGTGCGTGTCAGACGTTGACACAAATTTGGGGCCAGAGTGGGCGCTGCAGCGCACCTTGCCGGTGGTGTCGCCGCACTGGTACCAGGCCGGCAGCGTTGCCAGCCCGGAGTCGGGGTTGATGAAGCCACCGAAAGACTCCCGGTCCAGGTCAACCAGCGTCATGTCGGTGGTGGGCGCCTCTGTCGGCTCTGGCGTGGGCGCCTCTGTGGGCGGCTCGGGGGCGCGCGTCGGTGCCTCGGTGGGGGGCTCCGGTGCTTGGGTGGGCGCCTCTGTCGGCGGCTGCGGTGCAAGGGCGGGCGCCTCCGTCGGCGGCTCCGGGGCAGGCGTGGGCGCCTCTGTGGGCGGCTCGGGTCCCGGCGTCGGTGCCTCGGTGGGGGGCTCCGGCGCTTGAGTGGGCACCTCTGTTCGCGGCTCGGGTGCGGGCAGCGGTGCCTCCGTCGGCGGCTCAGGGGCAGGCGTCGGCGCCTCCGTCGTCGACTCAGGGGCGGGCGTCGGCTCGGTGGACGGCTCGGCAGTGTTGATAACGGCGCGCCGCTGGCTGAGCTGGCTCTGGGTGTCCATGTGGCGTGGTGATGTGACGGAGGCGACGGAGACGGCCTCCGTGCTCAAGGTCCCGCTGCCGCTGCTGCTGTCGCTGCTGCTGCCGCTGCCAGAGGTGGGGTTGCCTAAGCTAGAGCAGCCCGCCTCGCTGAACTGGACAGTGCCGTAGCCAGCTTCCATGGACGTTATGGTATCTGTCACCTGAGCCAGATGTATGGCATGATTTTAGACACACATCCTGAACGGCAAAGTAGGCGTGCAGTCCTGCAAATTGCCCTGCTAGCGGCCGACACCCAGCTCTCTGGCAGCAAGGCGGTCTTGGCACAATGGCAAAAGTCTCGCTCGTGGCAGCTTGCTGAAGCTTGCTGAGGGAGGTAACGTAGATCCAGCAGCGTGGGACTGAGCACGCACCGCAGCGCCGCAGACTGGGGTGACGGTGATATCCATGGGGAAGGAGTAGGTGCCATGGCTGTTGTGGTACGCCCAGTTGTTGTTGGAGGACCGTTTGAGTGGTATGGAGTTGCCGCCGATGGTGGCGGTCACGGCGGCCACTGGCACCCGGGTGTTGGAGATGACCAGGTTGAAGTAGTAGACGGAGGATGTGGGGAAACTGTAGTACAGCTTGGTGTCGCCCACCTGGTGGAAGGGAGGTGATGCGTCAACACTGCGGGGATGCAGCAATGATGCGACCACACGTTGACAGGCAAAACCCTCTGGCAGCGGCTGCCAGAGACGGTCCGCACCTGCCGCAGTGCTGTGGCCGGCATCATGCATCGTAGGCCTTGGCTGGCACACCACTGCCTTCTCAGGTTGAAGCACCAACTGTAGCATGTCCTGAGTGCGGCGCACCTGGCAGGGGACGGCGTGCCACTCGACAGTCCAAATGCCATCACCGACACTGAAACTGCGGGCGAGGTCCAGGGCGCCGGATTTGCACTCCGGGCACACGTTGTCTACGAGGCCGTACTGCCATTCGGTGGAGATCCTTTTGCTCTCAACACCGATGCCGGAGCCTGCGCACAAGGTTGTCGACGCTTCAGGACTGATGTGTCTATGACAAATAAATTGTACGCCGCCAGGCACACGCCGTCTGCAGGCTACCCTGATGCTGATCATGCCCTCACTGCAGCATTCCTCATGCCAAGTAGATCAGGGAGCAATTGTCACATATTATACGAGCAAGGAGAGTAGGAGAGGAGAAGAGTGCACCGGTGCCGCGGAACCACACACAGGTGCCGCATGAGGCGGAGCCGTCGAACTGGGCGTTGTTAAGAGCGATGAAGGTGGAGGGCAGTCCGGTGCCGCCGTCGCTGGCGCCTGCGGGCGCGTTCGACCATGGCAGACCGGTGGTGTCTGCGAAGTTCTTGCCGAACGCGCATGCGCCCCTGCTGTTTTGGCCGTAGCCGTAGATGGTGCCCTACAGAGCGACAGCAACAATCAGCATATAGCATGCGCTGCCGAAAGGATGTCAACCAAACGACGTCTGACCCCCACATCATTGATCAGCACTCGACATGTTCACCAAGTCTTGCGGGGCACACTAAGGTGAAGGGCAGCTACAATGAAGTCAAGAGACGCTGATGCTCGAGTGATGCAGTGAAGAGCCTGCCACCATTCTGGCTTGATCTCTTTGGAGGTTGAGCTGGCTGTGTGAGGCGCCAGCGCACATTGCACAAGGCAATGAGACACCAGGTCCGAAATCCATCTGCTTCGGTCAACATCTGGGCGCAAACTCACGTGTGGGGTTTGACGAGATGCGATGCAGTCATGTTAGAGCGTCTCACCGCGCCGGACTGTGTCGATGATGCCACGGACGACCAGTCGCCCTTGACGGTCGAGAGGGACCCCGCCACCGCCAGCGACGCCACCAGCGCCGCCAGGAACCGGAAAAATGCCATGATACCGACGCAGATAAGGATGTGGACTCCGTCCACCAGCCAGATACACCGGAGGTGGCTCCTTGCACCGACCTCTGGAGCTCGAGGATCCTCTTGACGACGTTGAAACGGAGGTGCAGCGGGCCAAGTGGGCGACCTGCGAAGCGGCAGGCACATGCATCAGCGTGTCCGCATGCATACGGCCGCTGGTCGCTAGGTTGCCTGCTGTCAAGACGCCCCGTCCGCCGCCACCGGTGCGCCCCCGACCGACATGACATAATTGTAATGTTCGCAAGCTGCGGTGCACTAACACATTGGGCCTACACATAGGCGGCGGCCGCATGCTATCACCTCTACTTGAGGATTGACAGCAGGTGCATCAGGCGTCGCGCGCCAACTGCGCGGCAACGGGGTCAGGGTCGGTGACCTCCTGGGGAGACCACTGGAGCTCTGGACTGATCGAGGAGGTGAGCCAACGCGCGGCCCGGAGTTAAGCCGAAACAATGGCATGCATCGTACTGATCTTCACCGCGGTGCACGGTGTAACGCTGTCCATCCAAGGAGTCGCGGCATGAGAGGTTCCGGGAAACCGGGGCGTCATGGCGGTGACCCTTTCTGGACCGTTCACTAAGCTCCTCAGGGCAGGCCCGGCTAGCGTCGGAGCAAGACGCGCATGATACGTTGCCGAAGCACCAGCAGCTGCGTCACGCAGCAGCATCAGGGCCGCTACATTTGCGTTTTCCCGAGTTCGTTGGGGGCCACAGTCATTTCGCCGCCGGCCTAGTCGGCAGAGCGTGGGCCTACAGCAGCCGGGCGAAACGCGGCGCTAGGGCCTTGAATATTGTGATTAGTCCCGCTTTTGCTGCTCTGCGCCAGCAGTGCCCCTGCGGAGGGCGCTCGCGCCGGGCCTGTCGTGCCCTAAGCTAGTACAAAGCGCTGGCGGTGAAGATAGTCGTAAGCGGCGTCTCACCTGGTCAGTCTAAGCCTCTCCGCTGACTTGGCGACCTTGGTTCGAGCCTACCGCCGTGTGCTTGCTGTGCAGTCTTGCGAAGTGGCGGGTCGTGGACGTCTGCGCAGGCCTGTCCTCGTGAGAAGGCTCGCTCACGTGCCTTCTTCTCCCAGACAGACCAGACCTCCAGCGTTGGTCCCCCGTGTGATGACGACGGCCATGTGTTCCGACCCTTGTAGTAACATGTAGCCAATCTCAAGGTACTAATGCGGAGGTTATCGCTGAAGGTGCTCGACAGCTGGCCCTCGCTCCTATGACAGACTGGGTTACGTGATCAAGAGACCATGCTGTCCAACAAGCAGCGGTAGCTTCGCATCGCGTGCCTGTACTCTGAAAGCGTCAAGATTTATGTTCTGATCACAAATACACATGTGATGCACAGGATCGGGTCATGCAGGAATGAGCTGCTGCGGGAGGAGCCGCGGGAGAATTGGCTAGAATCTCCTGTTAACCAGTCCATACGGCTGGTCAACGCGAACACACATACGCATGGGGCAAGCGAGGGACATTAAAGCAAAGCTGGGTCGACAATGCAACAAATCCAACTGCTTGTCCCCGCAGAAGCTCGTGTCGTCATCATGCTTTGCATGCTGTGCCTGTGGTTAGGTTACGAAACAACGAATTAGCAGGCTGATTGACACCGCAACAACACCTTCACTCCTTCAGCGTCCAGCTCATTCAAACCACAGTGCCAACGCCAGACATTTGCTAGGTTGGAACGCGTGGACATCCACTGGCACTTCCCGTCACGTGCGTCAGCCGTCTTGATCGGTTTCAGAAAAACTGATGCATCTCGTTGAGGCTGATCTCCAGTCTCGAAACCACCATGCTGCGACAAGGGCCGACACGTCGAGGGCCAGTCACTTTTGCGCCAGCACCAGCGTCAGCTATGCTACTGCTGGCCGTGCTGACCGCGCAATCGACAGCGAATGCCTCCGAACTCCGAAAGCCGTGAGCTTCTCTGATCTGCATTTGTGCAAAGAGAATTTCTTGTCTAGCTGGAATGATATTGAGTGGATGCAGCATGCAAGGCACTTGTCGTGCGGCAGTACTTGATGTATGGTGCTGGAGCCGCATGCGGATGTAGATGCAGCTGTGCCGCACATCGGCATGCCCACCCTGTTCACAGGTTTGCAGTCGTGCGGCCGGTGTCGGATCACACACAGCTGAAACTGGACCAAGAGGGCCTGAACGTGATCCGCGCCATCAAGGTCAGAGCTGGATCGTCTCTCTGTTGAGCTGGGCGTGCTCACCGCCCATTCGTTCACGCAGCAGTACAGAAGCAAGACCTCGCCCCCGATCAAGCGACCTCCACTGCTCTGTTCGCAGGGTCCGGTGATGCCCGTGGTCGTCATAGTGAGTTCCCATTTGCATGCGTCTTGTATGCTTTCTGTGATGGGAGACCGTCACCGAAATGCACTTCAGAGCGACATAACTTCTCGTATCCGCAGGGACCGTACCGTTCCGGAAAGAGCTTTTTGCTCAATCAGCTTCTGGGCGTCGGGTGCAGTAAGTGTTATTTCATCTATGGCTCATCTCAAAGCATTGGGACACACCAGTGATGCACCAACTCTCTTCTGGCCTGACAAGCAGCCTGTGTGAGGCATGCCCAGTCTGAGCCGCGCCACCTGTCCTGTTGCAGATGATGGCTTCGAAGTTGGGCACACGCGCAGCACGCAAACGAAGGGCGTGTGGTTCTGGGGGGAACCACGCCGAGTGGAGCTTGAGGACGGTCAGACGGCCTCTGTGCGCCCCCCTTCTGGAGCTGGCACCAGCTTGCATGAGCAGGTCTCGTGACGCGTGGGCGCTCCAGCGCACAGCCTTCGGCGAACAATGCAGCCCTGCTTATGTCCTGCAATCGCACAGGCGTCAGCCGCCTTCGCCAATTTCGGGACAGAGGCGCACTGTTGGATGGGCATCCCTGACAGCGTTCAGCGGCTGCTGCCGCCTGTTGACAGCTTGCGCTTGACGGCTGTCACCCGCATCGACGGCCGCCGCAACCGCTCGCAGATACTGTACATGGACACAGAGGGCTTCGAGGCGAGCGGCAAGGCGGACGCATACGACGACCGCATTTTCGCGCTGTCCACCGTCGTCGCCAGCCTGCTGGTGTACAACCTGCCGGAGACGGTGCGGGAGTCCGACGTGGAGAAACTCAGCTTTGCCGTGGAGCTCGCCGACGCCTTTTTTACCGACGCCCAGGTGTGTCGAAAGATGAGTGGGCTTTTCAGAGATGTCATTAGGGTGTGCGGGCCCTCTGGCGTGAGAGGCTTGCCAACGCCTTTTTCCCCGAGGTTCAAAGGTGCGTTCAGGTGCCTTGGGTCAGATCGGGGTGGGGTACTTGCACTCTTGGGCGGGGCGCACCGCCTGCAAAGACAGGGCGGCAGCCTGGTCTCCAGGCGCGCACTCTCGTGGTGGCGTGTCACCGTCATTGGCTGCGGCGCGGCCGGCGCGCCAGCCGCCAGCGGCCGCATTGGCGGCCTTGACGGAGTCTGGCACGCAGGGCCCAGTTGTCCCAGCGGGTCCCAGCTCCAGATGCCTGTCTTCGACCACCACGCGGCACCTTTGCAGGACGGCGGCGGCAGCGGCAACGGCCTGGAGGCGGGCAACATGCTGTGGCTCATACAGCGGGACTTCCTGCAAGGCAAGAGTGTGGGCGCCATGGTGGCGGAGGCGCTGGCGCCGCAGCCCAACCCGCACAGCGACAAGGACATTGACCAGGCGCGTCCGGGCGGCAGGCTTGTGGGGGCCGAGTGCCAGTCACAGGCCTGCTGCGCCGACCGAGCGTGTGTGCGCCGGAATACGCCTGAATCAGACCTGCTGCCAAGGGCATGCCAAGCCGCTTGGGCCAGGGACTGCGCCAGCAAACCGAGCCCACCCACGTGCACAAGGCTGGCCTGGCCTGGCCACCGCCCGACCAGCAGAGTTTTTCAGCTCATGCCCCTTGGTGGGCCCGCCCGCCCCACCGCCACGCCGCCTCGCCTGCCGGCGCGCAGGTGAACCGCATCCGGCAGTCGCTGTCGCTTATCGCGCGCAACAGCTCAGCCTTCGGGCTGGTGCAGCCACACCTGGAGCGCACCAAGCTGTGCCAGCTGGCGGACTCGGCGCTGGACCAGCATTATGTGGCGCAGCGGGCGCAGCTGCAGAGCCTGGTCACTGGCCTGGCACGCCCCAAGGTGAGCCCTGTGGCTTGCACGCTTGTGTGTCTTCCCCCAGTTCCAACTTGGCGAGTGCTGGGCCAGCTGCCGCCCAATGTCATGCACCGGGTCCATCCATAAGGCGCCCAGCTGCTCGCTCTCCCACACCCGATTCCCTCAGAAAGACTCGTCCAGCTGCCCGACTCTGTCCGGCGCGTTGGGCGCAGGCGGTGCGGGGGAGTACGATGACGGGGCCGGACCTGGCAACGCTCATAGAGCGCATGGTGTCGGCGCTGAACTCGCGGGACATACCCTCCGCCGGATCCATGCTGGAGTTCTTCAACAAGGAGGTGGGCGTTTTCACGTATAAACAGAAAGGCCTGCCTGCCATGGGGCCTCACCGCCTGTGTGGCCCCACGCCAGCTCACCGGCACCATGCACCCACCAGCACACACGCGTTGCCTTCCCACGTCAGCAGGCCGCTCCGTCGTGTTCCTGTGCCCAACATCAATTGTGTCCCGGTCGCGGGCCTCTTGTCGCAGCCGGGGGCGGTCAACCTCGAGGCGGCCTGCGCGTTCATTCAGTTGTCGCCACCGCAGCCCTGCCGCGCCACGGGCGGGCGCGCCTGTGCCCTGTGCAGCTGCTGTTGGGCCGCCGGGAACAGCTTGCAGTCTGTCCTGTGCACCCGCAGCTGCTATCTGTGCGACGGGACCAGGGAACAGGGCACAGCTCTCGCAGCTGGCGATACCTCAGCCAACCTTTTCTTAACAAATTTGGGAGTCCTCAGCTACTTTGTCAACTGGTTTGAACTTTGTGCACCTGTGTGCGCAGCTGCTGTTCGCGTGCCGGGACCAGTACGCGGCGCAGCTGGCGCGGCTGGCGCTGCCGGTGGACACCCCGAAGCTGGAGGAGGCGGCGCGGGCGGCGGGGGACGCCGCCTTTGCGCGCTTCGACAGAGAGAAGTTTGGCAGCGGGCGCACCAGCGGAGCGGGCGCGCTGCGCGATGCGCTGGCCGGCGCCATCGACAAGGAGCACGAGTGCGGGGCGGAGCGGACCTTCCTGTCAGACGACTTCAATGATCAAACTCGCATCATCTGGCCGCCGCTGCAGGGCCGCCCGGCCTGGCGCTGCACTGACTATCCTGTGGGAGTCAGGCATCTGGGCAGCCCTATTTGAGTGCAGGGGCAGGGGAACATGATCAATTGCGGAGTTGAACAAAAGCACATGGGCACTGGACATGAAAGTAAGATGTGGCAGCGGCCGTCCAGGTTTGGGGCGGCCACCCTCTCCTGTGCATGCCGCAGTGCGCGCAAGACTGCGAACGTGTACCGCAGCAACCTGGTGTGCGAGGCGGCGGAGCAGGCCTGCGAGGACGGCCTCGAGGCCGAGCAGCGCATGCGGCTGCCCTCCACCGGCCGCTTCCGGTGCGCCTGATAGCTCGTCAGATTGTCCACATTCCTGCACCAAAGGCGATGATGGCGGAGCGGCGCATGCGGCTGCACTCCACCGGCCGCTTGCAGTGCGCACCTCTGGCTCTCAACCGCCAGTCGTGTTTGAGATGCATCCGAAACACGTGCCTGTTCGCACCGGCTGCTTCCGGTGGGTCCCGTTACAGTGTCAGCTTGTGCACCAGCAGGCGGCCCCCGCCAGCCGCTTCTGGTGGGCATTCGTTTGCTGTGTTCCGGGCTTGGGCCTGAGAGGTTCTGCAGGGACGTTTGCAGTGCGTGTCTGCATCAGTCGAAGCTGCTGAAAGTGAGGCATGCGGCGCAGGGCGCGGTACCAGCGGTGTCATGCGACATTCAACCGCACATGCGTTGGGCCCAGCCTCGAGCCACAGGCGGAGCGCCTTGCCAAGGTGGGACCCCCCCCCGGGGGCCCCCTTTGTGCGACTGTTGGCACTCTGTACAGGCGCCAGCATGCGAGGCAGCAGGTGGTTGGCTCGAAGTCCGCGAGGGTCATCGCATGCGCCGGGTGCTGCAGCCGCGCCCCGGGTGTGCCGTGCACGCTGCCGGGCACCACCGGGACTCCACACCGCGCGGCACGTGCGCCTGGGGGCGCGGCGCATGCAAATCCGACCGGGGGCCTGCCAGACGAATGCCATGCCAGCAGTTTACCAGGGCTACATGTTTGCAGGCCTGGCGGCGGGAGGAAGGTCGCTTCCGGCGCGACTACAACGACAAGTTGTTCAATGGGCTGGTGGTGTTTGCGCTGGCAGACATCCTGCTGTTCCGCTTCGTCGTGCGCATCAGCCTGGCGGAGACGGTCGGCTGGGTCGGCTTCGTCTTCCTGCAGGCGCGCTTCAGAAGCCCCTGGGCAGGAAGACCCTGGGACCACCCTGAGCCCTGCCCGCCACGCACCGTGGGCACTCACATTTCAGCACATAAGAGCAAGGAGTCTGCTCGCCAGCGGTGCCAGAGGCCTCAAGCGACTTGTCAGTCAATGCGTCGAAGGAGTCAGGAGCTGTGGACCTTCAGAGGGGCGGCGTTGTAACAAGGTCGTGCGAGGTTGGATGCGCCGATGTTCTGCAAAACAGGTGTACCCAAAGCTGTACCTGAGTGGCGGCAGCATGTACGACGCCAAGTGGTGGCTGTGGCTGGTGCGGGGATGGGAGTTGACGGTGTGGAACCCGGTGCTGGACTTGGACCGGTGGGGTCCCATCTTGCTGCCGGGCGGCATCGCCGCATGGCTGGCCTGGAAGGCCTGGCGGCGCTTTGGCGGCAGCTGGCGGCAGGTGAGACTTGCTTTCATGTTGCGCGCTGCTGCGCCGCGCCGTGCCTGCGTGCCTTGCATGGGCGATTGCCGATCGATCGCATCATTGAAGGCGCCCTTGGGCGGGGTTCGTAAATCATGTGCATTGTTTTCCAAATGGGTTGCACCGTCAGACACAACTGCATCGAAGCGCATTGTGACCTGGGCGCTGACGTCGACTATGATGGGCTGCAGCGGTGGGCGGCGCGGCGGCGGCGCAGCAAGCGGGTGGTGCCCGCTGGCAGTCATGGCGATGTCCGCGATTTGGACGTGTAGCATAGGCGCTCTGGCCATCAAAGGCACGGGATAAATTCTGCTGACTGAAGGGTCCGCCACAGCGAAGCGGTTGCTGATTGGACAAATTTGGATTAGGCTCTGCCTTGATCAAGGCGCCACAATAGGATATATGCGTGTTGACGCTCGGTTGCACAAACAAAACTTCTGTTGTTGAAAAAATTGTGTTCTGGTGGACAAATTCAATGCACATACAATGCGCAGCGGCAGTGCAACTATAATTACTGCAGTCCCGGTGTCATGGGAAGCATCGCACCACAATAGCACACTTGTCAACAATAGGAAGTTCATGCCAACAAAATGTCAACCTTCTCTCTTGCTCAAATTTTTCAACGCCAGGTACCGCAGCTCTAGATCTGCAGCTTGACAAGGCAGCAGCAGCACCAACAACACTGCATCACTGTGCCATCAAGCGCTCGAGCCGCCGGACACATGCAGAGAGCGCCAATGCGGCAAGCTTGCTGTTTGCCATCACTCCGCCTCGGCGCGGTAGTATGAGTTAGGCATCCCTGATAAGCAGACGAATGTCGAGTTCACAGGGGATCACGGTGCAGCGTATGTGAATGCACAGCAATCCGTGCACCTTTGTGCTGCATCAGCCGTTGCAGAGAGTGTCCCCTGCTCTGGGTCAACCAGCGGGTTGGGGTTGGGTGCATGACAGCCGAGACGGCCAAGGCACGTACGGTGAAAGAGCACAGGCCTGATTCGGACCGGCTGCTGCACGGCGGCGCGCGCCACGTGTCAGACACGATGCCAAAGACGGCGCACCCAGCCAGAACTTGAAGCGCTCGACGTTCTCGTTGGGCGGCGCGCCGTGGGCGGCGCCGTTTCCCGGCCGCTGCCCGCTGCCGGCGCGGCGGCCGGCCTCCTCCTGTCGGCAGACTTCCGCAAACAGCGCCTTGTACCGATCCTTGTCCAGCTCGAAGCCGCGCGCCTCCATGGCACGCACCACCTGCGGCGGAATGATCGCAGGGCGGCGTCTGACGTCCAGACAGTGGGCTTGCAGTTGCCTAGCTGAACGCATGCTTGCCGGCTGCTGGGCAGAGCTGCGCCCTCCTGGCGTGGCCTGGGCATGCCGGGATGGACCCTCCCTGCGACGCGGGCGGTTTCGGCATAGCGAGCGAGCGCGCCTGCAGGGCGCGCTGAAAGTCGCGGGCGCGCATGGCGCAGTCCACCAGGCGGTCGTAGATGCGGGCGTCGGCCGCCCCGCCCGCGTCGACCAGGGTCTGCACCGCGCCCAGCGCCGCCCGCAGCCGCCCCCGCCGGCAGTGCGCATCCACCAGCGCGCCATGCGCCGCCACCGGCGGCGGCCGGCCTGCAGGCAGCGGACAGGAGAGGGCGGCATGACGGGTTGGCCGCGGGAAATGTCCCAGGTAGTGCCCTGGCGTGGTGCCGTGTGAGACGCGAAATCCGTCAGTCTCCGCAGCTGGCAGTGGACTGGACTGGTGCAAGCACAGCTACCTGTCGGGCACTGCAGAAGCTGGTGTGCCAGTCTCCTCCAAACTAGTACAGCTGCGGACAGACTGGGAGCGTCAAGGACCCCTCACCCTGCGCGGCCGCCATGGCATTGGCGCGGGGCAGCAGCGCGGTGGCCCGCGAGGTGCGGCCGCCATGCGCCAGGGCCGCAATGACGGCACACAGTGCAGCCTCGTCGACCGGCGCCCGGCGGTCTGCTTCCAGCTGCCGGAAGACGCGCGCCGCCTCGTCGTGCTGCCCCAGTCTCGAGTGCGCCTGCGGCGGGATCAGGGACGTAAAGGTGACAAATCTGTGTGTGTTTGAGGTGCGAGGGGCGCCTCCAGTGCCTCCACATGGCCAAATCCCAGCTGTCGCAAGGGACTTTGAATCTGCAGGTCGCACAGGTGGGCCTGACGGATGAGGTTGTGTCGGCGTGCTGAGCGGCGCAGCGCGAGAGGCTGTCGCAAGTCAACAGCCTGCGCTGCTCGTGCCGCATCAGACTCCCATGGCTTTGGCTTATCTAGGCACGCAGCTGTGCAGGCCGGGCACAGCACCTTGCACACCCACTTTCAAAACGTTCAGGAAAAAGTCGACAGTGCAGCCCCTCGCCTTGATGAGGCTGGTGTACGTCAGCGTGTCAGGCCGCAGCCCGTCGAGTTGCATGCACTGCCACAGCTGCACCGCGGCGCCGGGATCGCCGTCCGCGATCGCGGCGCCCATAAGTGTGTTGTAGGAGACTGTATCAGGGCCGGCGTCCGCCACCCGCATGCGGTGCATCACCCACGCCACGCCCTGCGGCAGCAACGACAGCAGTTGCAGAAGCCCAGCGGCAGCCGTCCCAAAGCCACTTCAATTTGAGGCAGCAGGAATCAGCCAGCGGTCCGCAGACCTGCAGTGTTTGGCGCTCACTGCTGCGCAAATTACACCCACTTGGGCATTGAAACTGACTTGGGAAGGAGCAAACCTCGGACACACGAGCTGCAGGCCCAGCAGCTGCTAGCGCGAGCAGTGAGCGGGGCGGCAGCGTGGCGCGACGGCCACTCCATTGGCAGCCGATTTTCGCACGACGGACTTGGAAGCAGCTGGCCATAGCGGCCACGGTATCCCATGCGAGGTCGTAGTACATTTCAGGTGGCGGGTGCGGAGGCACGAGGGCTGAGAAGCGAACATGACAGCGCCCCGCATCGAACCAGCAGACGCACCGTGCGCCCGGCGGAGCCCCTGGCAGCGTAGCCGCGCAGCAACACATTCCACGTCACTGCATTGGGCGACTCTCCATCCGCCTCCATCTGCTGCATCAGCTCCCGGGCCGCCTGCACAAGACACGCGCTGCCCAGCTGACAACCCTCCGCGCAAGCGACCTTATCGTCTTGCAAGACAGCCCAGCTAAGGGTTTGCGCTGGCTGCTGCCGCTGCTGACCTTGCTCTTGTTGCGATTCTCACCAGTGCAGCTTAGACGAGCTGCAGCTGCACGATCTGCATCGGGTCATCTCGTGAGCCAGGAGCCAGGGTGACACCAAGCCGACACTAAGCACCTTTAGATTGCCGGCACTGACTTCAACATCCACCAGGATGGTGTAGGTCACGATGTTGGGCGGCGCGCCGGCGGCACGCATTTCCTCCAGCACCGCTCGAGCGCCCTGCCGGTCGCCAGTCTGCAGGCAACCAGCATCGCGTGCTGGAATGCGACGGCCAGCAGCAAGACTCCATGCCGCAGCAGTCTTCGAGGCAGCGTTCAGGAGTGACAGTCTTGCACTGAGAGCGCTGGGGCGAGCGAGGAGGACGCTGGCGACCCAACTTCTGCCTCATTGTGCTCCCTACCCTCCCAGCCAGACAGCAGTGCTTGCCGGTACGTGGCTGTCGCATGGGTGCGAGTGCCACCTTGAGGCGGCCCTTGAGCAGGGCGGTGTAGGCCCAGGCGTTGAGCTGCACGCCGGCAATGCGCGCCGCGGCGGCCCACTGCGACGCCTCACTCAGCTGCCCAGCCGTCACGTGCGCCTCCACCAACGTGGCATAGCTCACAGCGTTCAGTTTCAGGCCCTGCAGCCAGGAATTCATCTTGGAACCCGGAGCAGCCAGCAGCTGAGCATTTGGCGGCTGGGGGCCCGCACGCTCGTGAGGATGTCTCCGACGGCAAAACACCGTTGGGGTGAGCAGACAGGCATGCGAAAAAAGTTGCAGCCGGCGTCGATGCAACCCTCATGAGGAGGCAGTGCACGGAGACTTCAAGGCCGAGCGACAGCAGTGCACACCTCCAGCTGCATGTCGGCGACCAGGTCGGGCAGCAGGCTCAGCAGCCCGGCCCTGACGTAGCCTTTAATCAGACAATTGTATGCGCGGGCATCTGGTGGTATGCCCGCCGCCTGCGGAGCGTGGTCAGACACACACAGTTGGCTGCAGCACACTTGACCGCATACTTCCAGTCAGGACACTCACAGGGCCATTGTGGTGCTGCAGCAGGGTAGCGCCGGGTGTGGTCCCAGATGGAGTGGAGCGACGGTCGGCCATCATCGACCGCCGGAAAGTGCCACCATCACAAAGCCTGGATTGCTGATGACTCGAGGCAGAACTACCCTGCTGCCAGGAGAGAGGGCGCACACGCATTGCTGCCGCGACGCGGTGCGCTTCGTCTAAGGATCCTGCCTCCACGCATATGTTTATTCCTGCACGCATCAACGGCGAAGTTGTCATTCAACTGATCGCTGACCAGTATGCACATGTGCCCACCCCCCCTTCTCCGGGGCCCCCCACCAGGGGCCCCCCACCGGGGGCACAGCTGCTGCTGCTAGGCGGCAGGCGGCCACAAGGTTGCAGGAGATGGTGGTGTGTGCAAGTCTGCTGCCCAAGCGAGATGCCTGTGCAGTCCATCCCACAGCGGGCGGCGCCCATGCGGCCAGCACCTGTCCTGAAGGCGGCGGCGTCCAGGTGCTGGCCGGACCTTCGCAGCTGGCCCCACAGGCGGCGCCCCATCTTGACGAAGCCTGGCTGGCGGCTGCGCGCCAGACCGGAGATGATACCTGCAGACAGGCAGGCGATGGGGATCAGCAGGACACCAGAGGGCGCCAGAGGCCTCTGCAGTCGATCGGGAAAACCCTTGAGCAACCTGCACTGTCGCCTGCGTGCCAAGCCAGCAGCGATGCGCCTGTTCACGTGAAGCTCAGGGACTGTCAGGCTCGAGCAGGCGCCTCACCGCAATAGGTCACCACGTTGGGCTGCATGCCGGCTGCCTGGATGTCCTGGAACGCCCGCAGGCCGCTGCCATACTTGCCGGCCTGCGCATCGCCAAGTCAGTGTTGGCGATGAACCCTTCTGTGCAGTGCAATGGCCGAAGACTTGACAGGCTGATCGTCTCAGCAGAGTTGCATTGTGAGGAGACCTGTGGGCCGTAATGACCGCCAGTGACCGGGGAAGGGCTGTAAAGTCAGCAACAAGGTTTCACCTACCTTGAGGGCCACGCTCATGACGGCCAGGTAGGCTTTGTAACGAAGCTGCATGCCCTGCCGCTGTGCGACAACATACACGTCCCAGCACGCCTGAAACGAGCCAGCGCGGCCCAGTGCTGCGTGACAAACAAGAGCAATGCGATTTAATGTCAGCAGACCAATCCGCATATGCCTTGCAGTTTGCAAAGGACGGCCTAGCCATGGCTTCACGGCATGGCCATGTCATGTTTCACAAAGCCTGCGGCACCACGTACTCTGTCCCACCTTTCAGCAGCTGCTCGCAGGTGTCGTCCGAGGGAGCCGCGCCGAGATCATCCAGCTGACGGAACGCCCGATGCGCCGCTGTAAGGTCGCCGCCTTTGAGCGCTGCACTGATGTCCGTCTCCAGCTGCCGCAGCTCCTTGAGTGTATCATTGACTGATGCTGAGCTGCCGGCACCATTATCGGATCCGCTGCCTGAGCTGCTGTCCCAAGAGCTGTCGTGGTCCAATGACGTTACAGCTACGCTGCTGCCGCTGCTGCCGCCAGGGTCGCTGCCATTGCCACCGGTCGCATCTGCGGCGACCGTGCTGACACGTGCGGGTCGCCTTTGCTGGGACGCTGCGGCTCGCCTACGACCTCGGTGCCTCGAACGGCCGCCGCCAGCAGACGCATGCTCCACCGCTGCCGCACGCTGAAAGTTGTCCAGGGACCGCGGTGCAGCAGTGTCCGTCAATATATCGCGCCAGTCGCCCAAACGGTGCACCGAACCACGAGCAACGCAGCGCAGAGCCCTTGAGGTGCAGCAGAGGTAGGGCAGTGCTGGTGTGTGGTGCAGGCGTGCCGAGGGTGGATTGCCGAGGCAAATCGTCAGTGCCGCGACAGCGGCTGTGGCCTGCATCTGCTGTCACGATTCGCGTCAATAACTACCTAGTGGGTGCGCTCTCCTGGACACTGTCTGCAGTTCAAGCTTCGCAGTACATCTGACGCGAAGCAATTCGGTGCAATTTTTGCGGAGTGACGCGTCGCCGGATTGATGTACCAGGTTTCAGACGCAGATGCAATCAATTTAGGCGCTGCAATCGCGGTTCTGCAGACTGCACCGTGGCTTCTTACGACAGCAAGATCTCTGCGCGCTTCCCGGCAGCGCTCCACCGCCCGAATGAGGCAGAGCAGGTCAACCGGGTCGTGTTCACTCTGCGCTCACATCGCCACAAGCAATCGAATGCGGATCCGGGAATTTGACAACGCTGGTTCCTCACGCACCTGATCGCACTCGCTGCTTGGGTCCGAGTTTCGAATGTGATCTCGGCATGATACTGGCAAGCTAAATGTGCTTTCGAGATCGACTTGTGGCTCTCATCTTGTTATGTCTTGATCCATGCGTGCCACATACATGCGTTGTCGCGTCGGGTGCCGGACCCGGAGGCGATGGTGTGCACTTCCGGAAGCAATTTTGCCCGTATAGCACCGAGCTAACGGCACTGCAGCAGCGCTTCCAGCCCAGATAGAGGTGTGGAACGCCTCAGCCTGGCATGGCGGCCCAGACCAAGCTCGCAGATGCCATTAGCAGCCATGCTGCGCCGCCGCAGCTCAGGGACACAAGGGAAGCGGCAACGCCGCACCTGCGAGACACCTTTGGTTCGCTCTACTTCTTGTGCTGCTGCATCGCCTTCGTCCTAGTGTTCCTCAGCTTCCAGAAGACAAAGCTGCATTTCAGGTACGCAAGGACGGCCTCTTCCTAACTGCGCTCGCCTAATTGCCTCACATTCGCAGCCTGCTGTGGGACGAGCTACCCGCAGTGACATATTTTATCCGGTCCTCAGCTTGGAAGCTGCTGTGCAGTCGCACGCTGCGGCGCGGCATCTGGGCGGCAGTGTCAACCGGCCTGCTCTTCTGGGTCATCAGCTTCCTACAGGCGCTAGACTTCGGGTCCTCGCTGTGGGACTTCGGTCTTGTTGTGTGTGCCGGGGTGAGCCTGCACGTCTAAGCTTACTTTCATCCTCAGCGTGGCCACTCCTACTGCATAACCTGCTGGACCGCCATTGTGCAGGTGCAGTACCCCACGCTGCAAAGGCAGCCTGAGGGCCATATGATTTATCCCTTGGTCGGCTAACGTCTTCGCACTCCCCATCGTGTGCAGATCATCATAGCGTCGGTTATCGAGGACCGCATCCAGCGGCGCTACTACCTGGTACCCTTTTCGGCGCGGGTGAAGCGGCCGCCAGGTCAGATGGCGGCATTCACCTCAGCAATAATAGGACCGTGCATGAGCTGCACGTGCCACCTCAAGATCATGCCTGCAATACTTCGCCTTGCTCACTTGGCAGTAGCTCACTCGGCCGTCGCTCTGGCACCGCAGGCACACCGGAGGCCATTGGCAAGGCAGACTACCTGAGCACGCTCATCACGCAGATCACCAGCGGCCTGGGCGCGACGGTGGGCCTGGCGCAGGTTATTGCCCGCGCCATGAACGTCCGTGCCCGCCGCCTGGAGGCGCTCCATGACGTAAGTGACCTTGCAAAACATCCGTCGGGTTTACAACTGCCCATCTGTAGGCCCCCATGACGAGTGGAGCCACAGGATCTGAATCGAGTGGACTAATACCTGAGACACTCGATGCGCGCCGGCCTGCGCTGAGAAAGCTCAAGAGTGGAGAATCTGGCATGCCCCGAGCTGGCCCGCATATTGAACGGGGGCAAATTCACTAACGCTAGCACCAAACAGATGCGGGGAGCAGCAGGAGAGAGAGTACGGTGACAGCCGGTGTGAGACCTGGCCCGCGATACCTGCTGCGGCTTGCTGGGTGCTGCTGATCAGCGCGCATTCTGCTACTGCCCAGACGCTGGACAGCCCTTTAGAAAGTGTCCACCTTCATCTCGCCAGGTGCTGAACAGCGCGGACGAGGAGGAGCTGAACTACATCGTGTGCAGCATCAACTGCGCGGCGCTGGTGGAGGTGGCAAAGGCCGAGACCATGGAGATGCTGACCGCGCCCGAGCACCGCCTGCACGAGCTGGCCATCGCCACACGGTGCGCTCGCAACCGCTTCTTCGAGCTCACGACCGCCGTCTGCTGCGGGACTTCCCACCGAGGCCTGGGTGCATGCTCTGCTGCTGTGTTTGGCGGCATGGACGGGGGCGCTCGCTCGCGCAAGGAGCCACCGCCTGCAGGGCTGTGCATGGCATGCCGTTGTGCAGCGGCGCGTGCTGCGGCCAGAATCAAAAGCGTCGATGTTGAGCAGCTGTAGAGGTGCGTGCGGCCGACTGCGCGTAGGGCGCACATTATGGACGGGCTGATGAAGGTGGGCATGCGCAACCGGCTGGAGCGGCAGCATTTTGCGATGAACATCCTGCTCAACACCTACGGCTCTGACCTCACAACGCTGAAGGTGAGTCCAGCACTGTCGTACCGCACCGTGGGCTTGGAGTGCGGTGCGGCCACGTGCTTCAGCGCGTGCGTCAGCATGCCTCCTTGTCGAGCATGCGGCGCTGCCTTTTGCAGCTGAAGCGGCGTGTGCATAGTGGCACGGTGACCGGCAGTGTTGTTCATCACGCAGGGCATGATTGACGATGGGGGCGACTACCACATCACCTACAAATTGTTCTACAATGACCTGCAGGGCAGGAATCAGGTGATTGTTTGCGCCCGTCGTGCTATGGACCATGCAAAGGCAGACACCTGCGTTGCGTCAACAGCCAACGACAGCACTATGCTCAGCAACGCGCAGCTTTGTTGCGGCTACACTCGCGAAAGGCTCGTAGCACCCATCCGAGTTTTCTATCGCGTCTGCGAATCGCAGGTGGACGCGCTGCAGCATGTGGCGGCAGAGGGCGCGCGCGCACGGGACGAATTCCAGGCCAAGGCGCCTAATGGGCAGTCGCCGCACCCAGGTCTGTCTCCTGCGTCCTGTGTGCTGCTGTGGATGGCGCGCCGCCTTACATCTGGCCTCGTGCAGCTCGATACTGTGCAGTCGTTGCTCAGCAGTCGACCGCAACCTGCCTTCCTGTTTGTGAGCAGGCCTGATGCTCAAGATCGTGTCGGACATTGACGACACGCTGATGAGCAGCGGCGGTGCCTTTCCCGCGGGCTGCGACCGCACCTACCCGCGCCACTGCATCTACCCTGGGGTGCTGGCCTTCTACAGCGAGATGGACATCTGTCAGGCGCTGCGCGTGCAGGTCGGTGCCTGAGTTCCTGCTGCAGTAGTGGGGGCTGGTCTCTGGCTGCTGCCCTGGCAGCCTGCTCTCACCCTAGGCGACGTTGCGCCCACGGCACTTCTGCATCGTTGCCAGATGCGTTGGCGGACCAGCTGGCATGGGTGCAGCGCTGCGTTCCTGAGGACTGAGTGTGCAGCAGCAGCCGGACCGCTCCTTGCCGCTCACTTCGCATGCTGCTGCGGCCGTGCAGGCGGCGGAGGCGGAGGCGGCAGAAAACGAGACGGCGGACGGCGACAGCCTCGCTGGCGGCTCCGACGACGGCGGCGTGTCCGGTTCGGAGTCGGCCATTGGCAGCAGCTACAGCGGCGGCCTCAGCGGTGGCAGCGCCTTCTTTGGCGGCGGTGAGACCTCAAGCGCGGTGCAGAGGCTGTGTTGGCATTGCTCAGCGGCCTTGCAAAGGGGTCCAGATGCACCCTTCCGGTGCATGTGCACCCCCGCAAGCGCGTGCTCAGCCGTGACTGGTACAAAGTCGTCACGTGGGCTGCTCGGACACGGTCAATTCAGTACGCTGGACATGACCGCGGCACGACCCTGAAAGCATCATGCGCTTCGGACCCTGCGCAGGCGGTGGCGGCGGCTGGGGCCGCCCGGGCGGCCTGCGCATGAGCCTGCGCGGCGGCAGCTTTAGCCTGGGCCGCCGGCGCAGCGGTGGCGCAGGGCGCTCCGGGCTGTTGGGCACTGCGGCCGGGGAAGACCTGGGGCTCAAGGACCTGCCGGACCGCAACGATGTGGCGGAGGTGCTGTCAGGCGGCGCCAACTTCGGCGTCGACGAGGGTGAGCTGGCTCCGGCAAGTCACACCGGTTCCATGAAGGTGGTCGAAATTCACAGACGCCACAAAATTACCAGAGAGGATGCTGTTGTGGCATCGTGCATCTGGCGGGCTAGAACACTTGCTGTGCAACTCCTGGTGAAGCTGCTGGCATCGGCCCACAACCGCCTCCCCCTGTCTGCCTGCTTCCAACCAAAAGCCCCGCGTGTGTAGCAACGTCTCCACGACCTCGCACCTCCTGCCCGCCTCAGACGACGGCGGGCGGTCGGGGCTGCGGGAGACGCTGCGGGAGGCGGCGGCGGGCCTGCGCGCGGCGGCGAGCCTGGCGCGGCGGCTGGCGGGCAAGACGCTGGGGGCGCCGCTGGCGCACCTCTCGGTCATGCGCCCCCGCGCCGAGCACCTGCAGCCCGCCGTGCGGGGCGGCGACTCCGCGCTGCCCGTCGAGGTGAGCGCAGTTTTGTCCCTGAGGTCCACGGACGTTGATGATGCAGGGAGGTGAGATCCTCGTGCGCCAGCGGGAGCAGGGCGCCCTGCGGATTGGAGGGAAGTGCGCCGTGTCCAGCTGTGACGTTGGCGATTTTTTCGAACGATGCAGAAAGACGAGGAGAAGCGGCCGCACCAGCCGGGATCCAACCTGGTCTTCCTTTCAGCCCGCCCCGAGTCCTACGAGGTAGGGCTACTGTGAGAGCTGCCGATCTGCAATGCGAACAGGCCGTGCTCAAGAAGCGCAGCCAGGCGGCAGCGACCACACGAGCAAGCTGCTGACGAATCGCACCAGCCGCCATCGGAGCGGGCTGAGTTGACAGCCTGCATTGGACGGCGGCGTCCTCCCGTGCCCGAAATGAGCAGACGCTGCTAGAAGCCCCTGATCAAATCGACACTGCTGCCATGCGTGCAGGGCACAACGGAGGCGATGAGCTACAGCGCCATTTTCAGCCCGCTCATCCGGCGCAGCGAGCTGTACTGCAGCCCGGTGCTGCTGCTGGGCTCCATTGCCAGCGGCCCCCGCTCCGTGCTGCACTACGCCCTGGGCCTCAAGCCCAAGCACGGGTGCGCCACTCAAGTACTGCCTCCTCTGCATTTGCAGTTTGCTGTTGCCGCTGCGGCCCCGGCCACAAAGGCCCAGCGGATCCGCACACGCAGCATTGCAGCCCGTGGTCAGTGGTCTGGGGGAAACCATGCATCAGAGGGGACATCGAACCGGGTTGCGGCCCTGCTTGCCAACTGGCATCGAGCGCGCACCAGCGAGCGCATGGCGGACCAGATCCTTCAGTCGGTTAGTGCTTGCGGCCGTAGGATTGAGCTGGAGCAGACCAGCGCGGTGAGCAGCTTCTACACTGCGCTGGCGGGCAAGAAGCTGGTCCGCTTCCAGCAGTTTGCCGCGCTGTACCCGGAAGCCGTCTTCGTCTTCTGCGGCGACGATGGCCAGGCAAGGCGTCAAGCACACAGCCGCTCGGTCCTCTGGCCTGATCCTCTAGGTGCTTGCAAAGACAGCGTCCCAGCCCGGGATGGCATTACAAGCACCAGGCTCGTCCCGGGGGCTGCTGCACGTGCCGTCGCTTCGTTGTGGCGCCTCAGGGCTCCGCCCAGCAGTGCGTGTGCGTGTTCTGACAGCGCGTCACGCTCCTGACCGCCCGCAGGGGGACGTGCTGGTGTCTGAGGCGCTGGCCACCATCTTTGCGCGGCAGGCAGACCGCGATGGCGGCCCCAACCGCCTCGCGGCCTGCTTCATCCACCAGGTGCCGCTCGCCCACGTGCGGGCTGTCAGGGACGCAGTGTGTTGAAGCAGGTGTCGTGTGCCGCGTCCATGCCTGGGGGAACACCAGCCTGTACCTACCTCTCGCGCCCTCATCTGTCCGAGTGGCTGAAGATCTGACCTGTGGCTGAAGGGCCGGGTGAACCCTGCTACCACCTGTGGTGCTATCGAGGAAGCGCACTGGCTCCCTGGCTTCCGCAGGTCGCTCCGCCGCCGCGGCCGGTCTCGAGCCTGCGCGCGTCCGCGGGCGGCGGGGACGGCCTCAGGACAGCATGGGCGTCGCAGCGGATCTTCTCGCACGGCACCTTTGTCGGCATGGCAGTGCAGGTGCACCCCAATCCGATCCTCCTTTTAGACACTGCATCTGGCAGCTCCTGTCAAACGCGGCCATGCGCGGCCGGTGTACGTCGTTGTGTGAGCCGCTTGCTCCGACCACGGTCGACCGGTCGCGCAGGCGTACACAATGGGGCTGCTGGACCGTGTGGGGCTGCAGCACGTGGGCGTGGCTGCGTGCAAGGACCTGCGGTGGGCGCGCTGCCGGTGCGGCCCCCTCGCTCGAACGCCGCTTGTTGTGCCTTTGAATCGCTCTAGGCGCACGCAAGCCGACCGCCAGCCTGCCGACATGGAGACGCAGCGGCACGGGCGTGCATCGCCACAGGATGTCATGACGCCCGAATCGTGAGAACAGGCTCTGTGTGAGCGCTACCCCGATGCCTGCCTGTTGCACAGCCCAGCTCCTGCTGATTGTACGAGCGTTTTCCTGGCCCCGGCAGGTACGCCATGGACATGGTGGACTGGGCGGCGAATGCAGCGCAGATCAATGCCGACATCCGGCTCGCCAACGAGCACCTGCCGCCCGAGATGCAGGTCCGCTGTCTGGTGTCCGATGCCCCTGCCTCGTCTCTGCCTTGCGTTCCGGTGCGTGCGGGCGCCCGAGGCGAAACGTGCCTGCGGTCAACCTGCGACTGCCAACGCCATTGGCGGAGGGTGCAAGTGCTGCTGGTGCGTGTGCCTGCAGGTCAGCGCCATCGAGCTGCCGGCCTGCGAGCGCCCCTTTGCCTTCTCGCCGGCGGAATCGCCCAGCAGCCCGACAGCCAGCGAGGGGGTGCCCGCCAACGGCCCCTTTACCGCCATGTCCGGCACCCGGTGCGCAGTTTGTGTCGAGTTGCAACGATCATGTGCTCCGCACACCCCGCCCTGTCGGCCAGTGACTTTGCAGGGCGGCTCCGGCCACGGACCTGCATGGTCGGCAGCAGCAGCTCGAGTCGCAGCTGGAAGAGCTGTACTCGACATGGCGCCGTCTCTGAATCATGGAGTAGGCTGTCAGGCTTCACATCTTCCCTGTCCTGCGCCGCCACAACAGCTGAACAGGCTTCGTAATGCCGCAACTTCAAACCGAGGCCTGCTGGGGCACCGAGGCCTCTCTAGCTTCCTCACGCAGCGCTGCAATCAACAGACGAAGCCGCTCCCTCTTCCCGCAGGTCGCCGGTGCCGGGCGGCTCGCCGACAGCGGGGCGGCCGCTCAAGTCCAGCAGCTTCAGCGCGCTGCGGCAGCGCATGACCGCGGCGCCGCTGCGCACGCCGCCCGCAAGCCCGGCGCGCCAGGTGCCGCCACAATGCACATGTAAAATTGACATGAACCCCATGCTAGTCAAGTCTCGGGCTGCGGTTGTGGAGCGTCCTGCTTGCTCTGCTGCGTGTGCTGCCCTGCTGCGCGGGCCTGCCGGTCGAATGTGCATGGTGGATGTGCATCTGGGCTTGCAGAGTGGCAGACAAACAGGCGACAGCTGGGCATCGAGGACGCTGGCCTCAAGAACAACGTCAAATTCAACTCAAGGTCTGACTGTCGGCCTCGCCGACCCCGCATCGAACGCTGCCGCGAGGTCCGCTGCCTGCGCTGCGCAGGCCGCGCTGTCGACGGACATCGGGGACACCATGCGCGCCGGCTCGACGCCGGCCATCGGTAGCGCCGGCAGCAGCGTGTTCGGGTCGTCGCCGCCGCAGCGCAGCAGCTTCTTCCCACCTGCAGTGAGTCCAGTTCTGCAGCGCCACATGCAGCTGCATGCATACCTATCCGCCCGTTCGAAGCCACATGAGTAGCCTAGAAAATTCGAGGAGGAGGAGGCAGCAGGATTGACGGAGCGCCACTGCTGGTGTGCAGGGCTCCCTCGGCAACGGCGGCCTGCCGCCACTGTCCACGGCAGTGCTCGAGCGGCACGGGCGGGGCGCTGTGGGGCTACCCCCGATAGCGCCCCTGCTGCCCCAGGTGGCGCTTCGACTGATGCGAAACTCCTATCTGTCGCCTCCTGTGTCTCTGCTGTCTGCAGTCCTTGCCATCTCTCGTCGGAAGCGAGATGTCTGCTGCCGCCCTTTTGCTAGTGCTCGACTCTGTCTCTGCCGCATTTCCAAATAGGACACCGAGTCAAATTGAAGCAACATGCTGCCGCTGCCCTTCTGCGGGGGGCTGTGGCTCTGCCCGACACGACTGGGGACCCGCTGACATCATGAGCCTGCATCGCCGCTCGGCAGTGGGCTGTGGCTGAGTCTTGACATCATCGCCGTCCGTGCAGGCGAGAGGCGCGCCGCCGCTGCGGGGCTCCATGAATGGCGATGGCGACCAGGGCGGCCTCAACACCGCCAGCAGCGCGCCGCCCGTCATGTCCTGTACGCCGTCGCCATTGCCGCCGGCCGCGCAGATCCCGCGCCCTCCGTCGCCGCCGGCCGCGCCGTCGACATCGCCGCCAGCCGTACAGGCAGCGGCCCCGCAGCCCTCGCCCCGTCCCTCGGCCGCGGCGCCGGCCGCCAGCAACGTGGTGCCGCTGCCGAAGCTGCCATTGTGACGCTGTGACCGCGCACGAAGGCCCTTGGGGCAATGCCATGTGGCCCGGTGGGCAGCGTGGCTGATGGGCGCACCGAGCGGGCGCCTGGGCTGGCACCAGGCGGCGATCGATGGCCCGCCCGCCGCCATGCGCTGGCTCTGAGGTTCTGCTGCTTCATCATGTTCGGGACTGCAGGCATGCTAGCAGAGTGTGCGCCACATATTTCGTGTTGCCCCCTCGTCCTAGAGCCCTGTACTGGATTGCATCGGCTAGGGAGTCTGGGATCGCCTTTAGGATGCGTCCCATGTCGTAGCGGCAGAGCAAAGGTGTACATTGTAGCAGGTCCAGCCTTCTGGTTTGCAGTTCACAACTGACTGGGCATTCCAACCTTGAAAAGCGTCGGTGATTCCAGAAGTCAGTGTCTGCAATAAGGGATGTCACACCCTCTCTCTCTCTCTCCCGCATGGCGCTCTGCTGGACAGCCTAGCGGGCACCAGAAAGCACTCAATCATCTGCTGCATGCTTGCGCGCACAGGGTGGTTGGGTTGTAGGTCAAGATACCTAGGTCAGTGTTTCCCAGTCAAGCCGGAAAAAAATGACGCTTGGTCAGAAGCCAAGCCATCCTGCCACGCCCGCGCCGGCGCTGTGCAGTCACCGACACCACAACATGCGTCCACGCTCACAGCGGCGATGAGGCACAAGGGAGGGGGCTAACAGCCTGTTTCCCCTGCTCTCCTCTCAGGCGATGATCTTGAGCTCCTCGCGCCGATTGGGGTGGTACTCGTTCTTGTGCTTCTGGTACAGCTCCAGCAGCGCCTCCTTGAAAGTCTTGTGGTACTTCTTGGTCAGTGCCTGGCCCTCCTCCCCAAAGACATCGCCCTCGAACTTGGGCACCTGCGCATTTGAGGAGATGTCAGGAAGGCAGCCTTGTCCGTCTGAGTCTGACCTGCGCTGGATGCAGCAGGAGCAGGCAGTCGGGCCATGTGTGACCGCCGCAGGACCGTGGCATGCACGATGACTGTCAATGCAATATCCAGTCCATGCATTGTGACGGACGGCAGACGGCGCTGACCTTGATCGGCGCGCCGATGACGACATTGACGGGCACCCGGTGCGGGCCGGCCCAAGAAAAGTCGGGGCTCGTAATGCCGATATTTTTGAGGCCCCAGCTGCGGCAGGCGGATGGCAGGGTCATGCCCAAAACAAATTCGCCACTTGCAGAATGCTCATGCTGTCGACCACGCATGAGTGCTGAGGGCAAATCAATGGAGAGCACGAGCTGCACAGCGCGGCTTCGACAGACACGCGCCATCATGCCAGAGCGCAGATGCACTGCTGGGGGTGGCAAACCGCTCACAGCTGGAATTTGCCGAATGCTGTGTTGCCGCCCACGACCTTGGCGTCGAACAGGTCGTTCTCGCCGAACGAGATGGTCGGCACCAATGATGCGCCTGCATTGCCAGGCACAGCACTTGCAGCTTGAGCTGCCATGGAGCTGTAATCAGGCAATGAGCTGCTGGCAGTGGCTGATTGCGTGGCCTTGACCCCGTCCCAAGTGCCTCCCATCCCAGATGCCTCCCTCGCACTTACAAGTTCGGCTGCACACCCTTCGGCACGCGCGGCCGCGCCTCTGGACATCACTGCAGATCTCAGCAGCTCAGGCGGCAGAAGTAGGAGCCGACATGTCGCCGCTGCTGAGCAATCGCACCAGTTTCGAGCGCGATCCGCACGAACCCCAGGCGCCTCTCCAGGATGATGTTCAGAAGGCCCGGCTCCACGAAGAGGCACTCGCGCGCGCCGCCGATGGCCATGGCTATCGACCTGCCCGTGCCCCTGCCGACGCAGTCGGGTGCGAAATGACAAACACCGTGGACACCTCGATGCACTTGGGACCTGCTCCGAGGCAGAGACCTCAACCAGCAGCAGGGTCGCTCGCAGCAGGCGACAGCAGATGCACCTTGCTTCGCGAGGTGCCACAGGGGTTTGCGTTCGCCGGGCAGCAGGCCACTGTGACCGCACAGCCACCGGGCAGCTGATGGGAGGGGTGTGCACACGCGACTGGAGGGCGGAAGCCCCGCGAAGGCGCACCCGGACAGGATGCGCTTGCACGTCGCGCGGCTGGTGTCCAGCATGCCATGCAGCAGGATCCAGTCCCGTACAAAGGGGTTCTTGAAGTGCCCCGGCAGCGTCAGGAAGTGCACATCGATGCCTGCAGCAGCATGTCGATCGTGGTCCATTGGGCGCGGGCACGAGAAAACACCCACGAACCTGCCTGGCTGGACTATGCTCAACAGCGCGGCGCACCAGCGGCGTTGTGCTGCTTCAGCAAGCCCTGAAGCGGAGGGTATCATGTCTGCATTGACTGGTGCACCATTCAACCTGGCACTCTGCATGGTAGTTACCATATGGATGCGCTCACCTGGGAAGATCTTCGAGAAGTTGAGGCCCTCAGTCGCGAACGCCAAGAACAGCGACGAGCAGAAAATGCCGTGCGGGTGTGCGCAAAAGATGTAGTTGCCATCGGGATCGAGTTCTGCCGTCTTGACGATCTTTGCAGGGTAGAAGGAGGCTGCGTACTTCCAAACCGGCAGCCTGTCCAGCAAGAGGCAACATAAAGCAAGAGGCAAAACCAAAGACCTGTGCCTTGCTCATCACGGCAAGGGTCCCACCCTAAGGCAAATGCAGCCATCCACATGTGTGCGGACGGCCGCAGAGGCAGTGAATGGACGTGGTGCAATATGCAGAGGATGCAGAGGACCCTCTGCAGGTCTCATCAGTCAGCCTGGCACCTTTTGAAGGGGTTGGGCCACTTGACGTCCTGGTTGGCTGTGCTCAACGGTCCAAACCATGTAACTGCCAGGTATCTGCGTGCGCATTGACAAGGGCGTCAGACACAACCTTGTGCACATGCGGCTGCACACTATGCTTGCGTGGCTGTCTTCGACTTACATGACGTACGGTACCACCGTCAGCCAGTTAAACAGAAACAAGGGGATCAGGAACCAGCCCCTGCGGTCATGAACCATGCCGCCGTCATCAGGCAATCTGCTCCACACAGATATAGGGGCTCCGAACACAGATATAGGGGCGACAACATGTCGCAATGCACAGCATGACAGTGTCTGGGCGGCGTCTCTGCCTTCTCTGACTTGCAGGGACGAGGGTCCGCACCAGATGCCCGACATGAACGTGACCATGTAGAAGGTCACGGCCAGCCTTTCGAGCACAGCACGCACGCCCATGGCGCCTTGGATTTGTGCTATGCTAAGGACCGTTTTTGGTGCGAAATAATGCGAGTGTGCAAGGACTGCTGGAGCTGGGATCTCCGTTGTCGGTTCCGACAGCGGCACGTGCGCCTTCTTGCGCAGCGCCTCGCAGATGTATACAGTCCGTACCTGATGCCTAGACAAGCTCCTATAATCCAAAGGAACTCGCAATTGAAGACGTTGCGCTAGCTGTGCTTCGACCGATGTCTGAGTGTCAGTACTGAGTTCGTGAAAGCTGACTGTCGTCTGTGTTGCTGTTGCTGATTCACTGATGTCAGCATCATAGACAGCTACCTGATACAGGCAGGGAACTGAACCTAGTGATAGCGGTGGCAGCCAAGCCGCTTGTCCATTTCAATCATCAACCAGCGCTGACGGGCAGCCACAGCTTGCTGCGGCGTTCCTGTGCTGCAGGACATGCCATCGACAGTGCAATGGTCTAGCTCTCGAACAGCAGTGGATTGAGCATCCCCGAGACGCTGAGCTGGGCTGGCGCGCTGTCCATGGCCATGATGACGGTGCGTCTGACATACTTGATAGCTGCTGCTGAATGCTGGAGACGGGCAGAGCAGTTCTGCGGAATGTATCTCTCTCAAAGTGCACGATGTCGTACACAGGCTCCGCACGCACGAAAGTGGCGTGACCGGCAGCGCCGCGCCAGCCGGCAGCGGTGGCTGCTCACCGGCGGCATTCTGACGCTGCTGGTCCTGTTCCTGGCCAGGTCAGGCTCAGGACTTCAACCTTTTGTGATCATCCGTGCATAAGCCGGTCTGTATCGCCTGCAAGTGATCTGTTGAGCAGTTGCTGATGTGCTCCGGTCCACTGGCACAGGCACAAGCTGTACCTGCGACACCCAGAAGGCAGCAGCGGCTCTGCGTCAAAGCCGAGGTCGCTGTCAGCGCTCGACATCGTCCGCAGGAGGCGAGCCTCTTGCAACGGGTCCTGCCGCACCCTTGACGCAGTGCCCCCTCATGTGCGGTCGCAGGGTCGACTGGAATGCACCGCATGGCCACAGCCTCGTCATGAGCAGCCACAGCCTGAGGTTCAGCCCCGAACGTCGCAGGTCGCTGCAGGAGGCTGCGCCGCCGGGCGCTGCACTGCACGCCTGGCGCCTGGCGGTGCTGGTGCCCTCGGGCGCAGGCGCGGGGTGGCAGCGGCCGGCGCTGACGGCGGCACTCAGAAAGGTGGTGCGGCCGCTGGCTCTGGACTGGCACACGGGGGCGCGCGCGGCGTCCCTGGCGCAGTACTTTGGCGTCGAGGCGCTGCCGGGAGCTGTGCTCGTGCCGCCGTACTGCAGCGTCGCCGAGTGCAAGGTGAGCTCGCTGCTCCTGAAGTGAACAATGTGGGGGTAGCGGTGGTGATAAGCGCGTCTGAGGGTTGCCCGGTAGGGCTATGGCGCCGAGGAGGTAGTGACCACAGCAATGCCACAGTACTGAATGCGCTGCAGCGGCAGGAGCATCACACAGGAAGCATGGCCCGAGTGCAACCACTTCATGTTTGCAATGGTAGGCACCGGCCGTGTGGCAGCGGCGCACAGAGACGGCGGCCTCACCGGCTGAGGAGCTGTCGGAATGGATCGTGAATGTCTCGCTGGCGTGGCTGCTACTGGCCAATGACGCCAGCAACCCAGTGCGCTTCACGCGGCGGCTGCAAGGCAGTGCGCCGGACGGCAGCCCAGACAGCGGCGCCGAAAGCGACAGCGACAGCGGCAGCGGCGACAACGACAGCGGCAACGGCGACAGCGCCAGCGGCAGCGATGCAGAGGATGCGCCGACAACATCGGCAAACCTCACTGAGCACATGCTGGAGGCTGGTGGGCGACTGTGGGTCAGAACGCCCTTCCAGGTACTTCTTTCTCAGTGCAGGCGACACCGACTGCACCGCTAGCTCGTTCAGGTTGCCGCTCCAGAAGCTCCGCCACGCTGTACAGACAACATTCGAGCCCGCAGCGCCACGCAGCCTGGGGTAGGTGGCTGATGTGTTGAGAGCAGAGCAGAGCAGAGCAGAGCAGAGCAGAGCASAGCAGAGCAGAGCAGCGCAGAGCAGAGCAGAGCAGAGCAGAGCCGAGCCGAGCAGAGCAGAGCAGATTGCAGACCTTGCGCTGCAGCCGGGGCCACAGAGTCACCTTGCCGAGGTCACATGCCGCAGGCCACCTGGACGGCCGTGCTGCAAAAGGGCGGCGACAACGCGGACCAGCCGCTGGCGCGGCACGTCGTTGTGGGGGACGCCATCATCACGGCGCGGCAGCCAGGGCAGTGCAACTTCTTTACGGAGCCTGGTTGCGAGCTGGCGCGCCCCAACAAACAGTTTCCGGAGAAGACGCTGCAGGTGTTGTCCCGCCAGCACTACCCCGTGTTGTGATGATTGATTTTCTGGGCCGAGGGCTCTCGGCTGTCTGCTTGACAAGCCACACAGCCCCTTTCTCGCCGTTCGATGCAGCCACGCCTGCAGTGTCCGTGTGACCAGTGAAAAGTCCTGTGGTGCAGGCGAGGGAGGAGGCGGAGGCAGCGCGACTGGCGGACATCCGCAACCAGAGCACCACCATACGACAGTACACGCCCCGCGGCTTCGAGAAGCGGCGGGCGCCGCCAGCGCTGTTCCACAGCCTGCACTCCTATTTCGAGGTGTGGCGGCGCTATTGTCTGCTGTCCCGACCTATGTTGTTGCTCCAGAGATGCTGCTCAATGCCGCGGCTTCCGGCCGATCAGCTCAAACCCTGCATCCGGCTCGCCAGCTCGAGGCATGAGACTTCTGTGCAACTTGTCGGCACGATGCAATCCCTCCACCGCCCTCCATTGCTTCCTCGAGATGCTGACATGCCTGAGCCGCGCGGACAGCGACGTGTCCTCTGATGGCTCGCAGGCGCATGCCGCAAACTACTCCAGGGAAGACTGGGAGGACGAGGACATCTTCGTCAACCACGACAAGGCCCAGTTCCTGCTGGTGAGCCTGCCTCACTGAGCAGTCAGGTGCCGGCCTGGACTTCTGCACCTGCCCTTGATTGCCGGCCAGTGGCAATGCGGCGCGAATGTTGACTGTCTGAACATGCCTTGCTGCAAGATCTCCCCAAGCTCTCTCCTGCATGAATGCTTGGTGTTCTAAGGAATGAAACCCTGCAGATCGACATCCCGGAGCTGGGGCCCATGCGGCCGGCGATATTCGCAGCGGTGCAGCCGATCTTCGAGGCGTGGGCGGGCGGAATATCGTTGCAGGCGACCGCCATATACGGCGTGCGCGTGTACACCCGCGGCTGCGAGCTGCGGGACCACGTGGATGTGGCGGAGACACACCATGTGTCCGCCATCGTCAACATCGACCAGGTGGGGTTTCGACTGCCACTTTGTGCCAATTTCAGTTGGGGCCTTTCGATTTTCAAAGACGGACCAGCTGCCAGATTTAGACGCTCAAAGAGGTCTGAGCCTGCACGGACACCAGCACCATGTCACATCTCGAAAGTCTTGCCACCCACCAGACTGTGCATGGGAACTCGATGACACAGTCTGCATTCAGCAGGTACCGCCATGACGATTCGCGAGACAAAGCCGTGTGCAAATCCTTTCAAGCCAGGTGCTGTAAAGTTTTGAACACGGATTGCCGTGCAGGATGTTGACGAGCCATGGCCGCTGGAGATCATCGACCATGAGGGCAAGACGCACCAGGCAGAGCTGCAGCCCGGCGACATGCTGCTGTGAGTTTCGCCTCCGTCAAGTTGAAGCGGACAGCACACTACATGCTTTAATGCGTTGCGGAATTCGCATCTATGGCAGTTGATTCTTTGCCACCGTTGTTGCAGGTACGAAGGAGCCACATGTGCGCATGGCCGTCCAAGGCCACTGAATGGAAGGTGGATGGCGAACATATTCATACACTTTGCGCCGGCGCCCTCCGGCTAAACATCGCGATCAACGCCATTGATCAGCATGCAATTAAAGTACGGCGGACATCCAGTTGCGGTTGGGACGCAGCAAAGGCTCCGGTACACCATGACGTTTGCATACGACTGGCGCTTAAATTGCATTTCAAGCCAATCTTCTATATATATGTTAGATATATCGAGTTCAAATGCCGATATCCCCCACCCTCCCCATCCCACCAAACCCAATAATCACCCCGCCGTGGCCAATCAATGTTACATCTAGAACACTGCGGCGTCTCCCAGCTCCTGCCCGGCCAGGCCCTCCTTGACAGCCTTCGTAAAGAAGGCCTCCAGGGTGTCCTTGCCATATGATGGCGTCGCGTCAGCATCGTATGCCTGCCGGCCCTCGTCCCACACCAGCATGCTCTCTGTCGCATAGTACTTGCCAATGCGGCCGAATTCCGCCGAGTCCTGCACGGCAAACATAGGGAGCTTCGGATCGTGCCGCCTGCGTTCAGTGTTGGCTGGCGTCCCCTTCCTGTTGCAATCAAGGTACTACCTTGCACCTGAGGAGCGGGGTGAGATGCTTGGTGCCATATCAGATCAAACCTGACTGTGCAGGGCAGGTCACGCACCCCAACGGGCGGGATGACCTTGCCGACCAGCTCCAGCAGGCCGATGATGGCGTCCATGAGCGCCACTGGCACACTGAAAAACTTGGGCTCCCGGCCCGTGATGCGGAACAGCATCTCCGCCTGCTCCTTCGCTGTGTATGCCTTGCCTGGCCCTACGGGAGCACAGGACGTGTCGCTCTGTACGGTCCAGTGTTTTCATGTGCCCGCCCTACATGTGCACAAGGCAGGAGTCCCGCAGAAGTCACATCAACCGTAGCACCAGAGCTGGGGCGCCGGCAGCTGCCAGTGCAGGTGCAATGCGTGAGCCCTGCCGCCGCCGCGCCCACTCTGGAGTCCGTGTGTGCTTGCAGTCGTGCCTCCACTCCACAGCCACCGCTGCGACCATGGCACGCACATGCAGGATCCTGCTTCCCGAACAACTAACGGCGCTCAAAGTTTTTGTCAAGCCGTCAAGCGCAGCATAAAGAACAGGCAGCATAAAGCATCGAAAGCGCACCGCCGATGGGCAGGACCTGGTTGATAAGGTCCTGCCCCTGCACGCAGTCCGCGATGAAGGCCGCCAGGTCCGCCTCGCTGATGGGCTTGCACGCTGCCAGGCCGCCGTCGCCAAACATGACGTACGGCTTGCCGCCCTTCACGATCTCCACCTGCGGCGCGGCGCGGGGCGATGCGAGTGTCTTGCTGGTGCCTTGCTGGTGCCAGTCTGGCAGAGCGCTTGACGTCTGAAGCAGGCTGGTGCCCCCTTGGCCGGCGCCTTGCCAATTGGTGCAAGCTGGCACTCGTCGATGTGTTCGAGCGGCGTTTTCGTCAAAGGCATGCCAGGCAATTCAGCGATTTGTAGCAAGGGCGCTCGCACCTGGCCAGCAATGGACTTGAAGAATGCTGTCGGCCGCACAATGCTGTAGCTGATATCGCCGGCATTCTGCAGCCAGAACGGCGCAGCCTCCGGTTGCAAGGTCGCCTGCCCCTTCTACAGATACTACTGCCCACTACTGCTGCAGCAGCAAGCTCGTGCTTGTGCCTGGCTTGTTCGCGAGGTGATGCTCACGCAGCACAGCACTGCGATACAGCAGCGAACAGGCGAGAATCGAAAAGCCTCGCTGGCCAACTGCAAGAAGCCATGCCAATGCACCTGCAGCGCCGCCTCGAATTTGAGCTTGGCCTTCTGGAATTCCAGCAGCGGCTTCTGCACGCAGATGGCAGACAGCAGCACGAAGTGCTTGGCACTCGCGCCCCGCGCCGCCTCCAGCGTGTTGAGTGTCGCCTGGTAGTCTATGTCCCACGAGTCTTTCTGCGCGCGCGGTGCAGTGCGCCGGGTCAGTGCGTCGCCCGCTGCTGGTTCGTGATGCGCATGGAACGCACCGCGCCCTTCCAGCACGCCGTCTGCTGCTGAGTACGGGGTGAGGCGCTCCGCCTGGTGGCTGCTGCCTGTCCGACGCCTCAGCTGGCACTGCCGGCAGCCCTTTTGACATTCCAGGTGCTCGCGACGTAACATATTGCAGCCAGCAGGTCGTCTTCAGCTTGGTGTTTCATGCAGGATTTGGTCAAGCAGCAGATCGCCACTGATCAGATCAGGAGGACCGTTGCAGATGGCAGTCGGCACATCAGCAGCGTACCTTGCCGCCGGTGCGGCTCGCCAGGCAGGACACCACAACGTCCACCGGCTCGTTGAAGGCGACCTCCGCGAGGTTCTGAGCATCCGACACGTCGCCGAAGCGGACCTCTGCGCCCTCGAACTCCTGCCGCAAAGAGACTCGTCCCTCACTTCTGCCGCCATGATGCCATCAGTTTGGCAGTGCCGGTTCACAGCAACTGGATGACTCGATGCCCGCTCATCCGACAGACTCCTCGTGTTTCCTCTTCGGGTGGCTCAGCAGGCTGGGCTGAAGCCACTGGCTTAGCTTGCAATCGAGGAGCTCGGGTTTTGCATCTTCAAAAAGCTCCGCACCCGCCGCACATCATCCGGCGAGCTCTTGCCCTTGATGCCGCTGCGCTCCCGCGCAAGCGCAACCGTCTGGTAGCCGCGCTTGATCAGCTCCCGCGTCACAAACTTGCCGATGTACCCCGTGGCGCCCACCACTAGCACCCGCACGTCCTTTGGGTCCTTCTGCCGCCAGTCTGCGGCCCCCGCGTCCGCCGCCGCGGCTGCCGCTGCGCGCGGCCTGCAGCTTCGCCGCCTCGCGGGTAGCTGCCTCGTGCTAGGTACCTGCGTGAATGTGTATCGCGTTCGGATGCATGCGGAAGCCGATGCCTGAATCTGGGTGGCGCTGCCGCATGGAAACACAGTAGTTTACAAGGGTGGAAGTCACCTGTGCGGAGTGCCTCAGCTGCCGTCCGAAGGCGCATTCGGAGCTACATCCGGCGCCAAGCTGGCTGAACTGCCTCAGGTTGACGGGCTGCTGTGCACAAGATTGCTTGATGTCCGGCTTGCACTGCGTGAATCCAGCGGCGCCCAGCAGCATCGACATCTTGGCTGTTCAGTTTGAGATGTACATCTAGTCTGATGATTGAAGAGAGTGAAACTGCACCAATAATGTGAGCCTTCTTATCGTATCGAACCCTTTTGGCGGGAATGATATCGCGCGGGAACCCCTATTGCGTAACCCAAGTGCTTCAGAGCCAGCTCTGCTTCTTGTTGGCACCAGCTCTTGCTTTACTGCAGCGCACGACGTTGTATTGCAGCACGCTGCTTTTGTGATGGTACCGAGTACGGAAGGCCTGTGCTATACTCCGAATTTCTCGATCATGAGCTCGTGCATCACACCCACTCGGCCTGCACACATGATCAACGAGCTACATAGCAGCTACGTATGCTGCCAGGCTGCGCAGGGCCAGCGCCGCAGGAGTCTTCCCACCTCCCCAGCATGCTTTGGCTCCAGGCCGCGCACATCACCGCTGCAGCGGAGCAGAAACGGCGTGCAATTCTGGGCAGCTGCAGGTAGTCCTGCAGAGGACCCCCGCACTAGGTGAACGATGTCTTGATTCCCTGGAGTCTCCTTCTGCTACCGTGCTGGATACGTCAGACAAGGCCTCACATATGCTTGCGGAACGTCAGAGTGACCTCCCCGCAGCCGGACCTGGCCGATCCCGCGCGACGCGGAGGAGACGGCACAACAGGCGCGTGCAGCAGTGCAGCGTGCATTTGAGGCCGGCGTCAAGCGCCAGCGCGTAGAGCTCCTGCTGCCTTTGATCGGCGCCACCGACCTTGATGATTGGTGAGCGGCAGCCCCACACTACATGAACCTCAGGCCACACGGCATGCTGTAAGGAAGCTTGCTGCGCCACATTGCCATAATAGATGGATGCGAGCCTGGTCTGTGGTCCTGGTCTGGGCCGGCACTCATGCCACGAACACGCGGCTGGCACGAAGTTTTTAACTGCCAGATGCTCGACATGTTGAGCATGGTCAAGCTGCAGAGCATGGTCAAGGTCAGAGTGATGATGCCCTTGCGCCAGGCCTGGTGGCGTGCGGCAGCAGTTCAAGGCGGTCCTGCCGATGGTGGAGAGCATGCTGTCTGAGCTGAAGCGCACCGCGGGTCTGGAGGGCCGGCTGAACGGCGAGATTTGGGATCAGGGTGACGCAGTGGGCGCATGGCTCGGCAAGGCGCTGAACGTGATCGTCTTCCCAACGGCTGAGACGCTGAAACGGGTGCGCCTCGCCATCTGCCACTGATGAAGCAGATCATTCAATCTGTGCTCTGCCCTTTTGCCCAAGATGAATGCCCCAAAGCAGCAATAGCCTTGTCAAACCCTGCAAATGTCTGATTTTTCAAGGTTTGGAAGCCCCAGAGATCATGCGCAGTGTTGATTGTGCACAGGTGCGGCAGGTGGCCAGCCAGCAGCCAGACAGCCTGCTGCTGATGGTAAATCCCCAGTGGCAGGCAGGCCAGGTCGTCAGCGACTTTGGAATCTTTGGCAGGAAGTCGGCAGAGGAGTTTCTGGAAGGTAGCACTTTACGCTTGCACCATGTTTGTGCTGTGCTGTACATCTATGCGACTGTTTCCCTGCGTGCGCTGCTGATGTGCTGCAATTGGGCCATTGTGAGGGTGGACGGGGCGGGGGGAACATGACAAGTCCAACCGGACTCTCATCCTCTATTCGTTGCCTGCAGGATTCGAGGACACATACTTCCTCAAAGTGTACACTATTTGTGGCGACAGTATCAGGTCTACATGGCCCATGGGATAATTGCATGCTTGTATGGAATGGTGGGAAAGCGGGCGTCTGTCGTCATGTGTGACACGAGTTGACTGAGCGACCTTGGATGCGCAGAATTCTTCGATCATACCCTGGCGATTGGCAGATCCACCTGGTGAAAGAGGTGACTGGCGAGGCAGACCTCATCACGACGGTCCCTGACCGGCCCAGCTACAAGGCGCGCTCACTGCAACAGCTCAGCACCAAATATTTCCCGCCTGAAACCTGAAATGAGGCGGCACTCCATATAGAATCAGAGTTTTATCTGCGACGCGGATGCGGCGCCTGAATGCCCATACCTGTAAAGCCGAAGTGACCCTCAAATGAGCCTATCTGAGACTAGTGGGAACATGGCGTGACTGGCACACACTTCTGTGTTCACAAATTTATTGCATTCTAATCCAAGATCCTGCAGTCCCTGCTCTTGCCCACACTTGCAAAGCATGTGCAGAGCAGGAGGAACTTTCTGACTGCCCTTGGTCCACCTCTGCAGGTCTTGGAGGAGCTCATCAGGAAGACAGAGGGCAGCAATTCCAGCAAGCCGTTCGCCGAGCGGCTGCGGCGTGAATTGCAATTCAATCAGGACAGTTTGACAAAAAAGCGGTGACGCCTTCAACTGTCAAACAGGATCTATCACAGGCGAGCGCCCCTCCCGGGCAGATTTGAGCAGGAAGTGATTTGTGAGTGCACGTTGTAATTCGTCAGGATGTTGTGTTGCCATGAGAGGGTTGCTGAGGCTTCCAAAACTTTTTTGGATCAGCTATCTGATGTACGAATTGAATCATCTTAACGAGAGGTCACCGAAAACTTACTACTACTCAAGTATCCAAACCCCAACAGATTCCCTCAGGCGGCAGACTTCTTTTTCTTCTTCTGCGGGTTACAAATCGACAGTCGTCAGCCGCTGTTGTCAGAAAAACTTCGCAGGTCCGAGGGCACTGAACAGACCCACCACAACCATCTATTTTCTGTTGAAAGAAATGTCTTACGCACCTTGACCGGCTGCTCGCCGTCTGCCTCCTCCGCTGCCGCGCCCGCCTCGAAATACCGGTCTGCCTTCTTCTTCTTCTTTTTCTTCGGCGCCTCCTCCTCTGCCTCGTCTGCTGCAGCCTCCTCCTGCGATGACCAAGGCCCGCAGATTGAGCGCCGCAGCTCAAGTTGGTATGCTGCCCTCCATGCAGGAGGCTTGCCGACCAGCAGGGGCAGGCAAGCACCCTGGGCAGGCACACGGTTTGCCTGCAAAAACGAAACACTGCGAACAGCAGGGCTGCCCACCTCCGCGGCGCGCTTCTTCTTCTTCTTCGGCTTCTCGGCCGTGCCATTGGCGGCCTCGGCAGCGTCCGGCACACCGTGCACCACCGCCTCCTCCACCTCTGTCAGCTTTGCCTTCTTCTGCAGGGCCGAGCACACTGAATGCCTCAGGCACATTGGTGGCGCCAGGGCGAACGTGATGCCAGACGGACAGCGCAGCGAACGCCACACCGAACGCCAGCCGAACGCGAGCCCTGCCGCAGGTGCCTGGTGCCCATGCCCGCCGTGAGGTGCAGGACAGGAGTGCTGTGGAGGGGCCAGCCGTGAGACCCGTGCCCGACTATGCAGACAGGCCCCACCTTCTTCTTCTCCTCCTTGCTGGCGGTGGCGGTCACGTCGGCGTCAGCGTTGTAGGCCTTGGCCTCCGAGGCGAGGCCCGCGGCAGCGCCCTGCTGCGCCCTTTCGTACTTTTGCGGCTCCGCCTTGCCGGCGGGCGTCGCCGCTTGCTGCCCCAGGTCCCGCCCCTCCATCTGCCGTGCCCGCGCCTCGATCTGTAGCACAGGCCGGAGCGCAGGCGCGTCACCTGGAGGGTCTACGTGATGCTCCAGTGCCGAGCTTCACTGTTTGTGAGAATGTCACTTTCGTTCCCCCCCCTCTCCCCCACTGGGGCCTTTGCCGGAGACACACCCGTCCAGATCCTTGCTTCGCCGCAGGGAAGTGTGCTGCCAGGTAGACCACGAGCTTGTGGCTGCAGTTCCAGAGCGGCTGGCGAACGTGGGGCCGCGCAGCTGCCAACAGGAGTCGCAGTCTGGGGATTCATGTCGCCCCCCTTCAAAACTGCTTCAGCCATCACCACCTGGGCAGTCGCTGGGCAGCTCTGTAAGAAGGCTCGAGTTTTGTGTCTCGCTTGCAATTAGAATTCTCCACACAAGGTTGCAGTGTCGGCAATGAGAAGGTCCTGCTGCACGTTCTGGTGCCGTGAGTTCGGAGCCTGTCAAAGTCGTGAGGACGGCGTAGTGCGATTATGTCACTGCAGGCCTTCAATCTCGAGCGCCCTTGTGCTGCCTTGCGCGGCTGATCGGTTTCGTGAGAATTCGATGCAGGCTCAGATCGGACGCTTCCAGCCGAGGTTTCGTTGAATCTTGGGAAAATCTGAGCAAAGATGCCCACCTTGGCGCGCGAGGTGATGCCGATGGTGGCATCGTCCGAGGTGCCCATCGCGTCGACGCGCGTCGCGAGCGACGCCTTGGCGGCCAGGATGCGAGACATTTTGCCCTTGTTCTTGGGCGCTGCCTGCCCGATCAGGCTGGCGTGGTAGATCAGCCCATACTTGGGCGTTTCGTGCTTCGTCTTCAGCGCCCGGAACAGCGCCTGCACATTTTGGCAGCAGCACGTCATGTCTGCAGCTGCAGCGCCCTGGAGCTGCGCACTGGCTGTTGCCGTGGCAACCAGCCATCAAACTTGCTCCGGTCACCTCCAGTAAAAACAACTGGACATCATGCTTTATGTCAAGCTCTGCTGACACGGGTTCCAGGCTTCGAACAGCTGCCACGGCGGTCTGTGGGTCGGGCAGGTCATTCGCCAGGCGTCCTGCATGCCTCGAGCAGTTTTGGGGCGCAAGAACCCAGATGGTTCCCACGAAAAAGGGCACCTTTTCGGCGCCCAGGATCTGCACGGTGGAGGCCGGGTACTTGGCGAGCGTCATGAGCGACCCTGCATGCGCGATGAGGCGCGCGCCCACCAGCTCGCCGACCAGCACCGTCAGGTTGGGCGCGATCGCCGCCATGCGGCTCTTCAGGTACTCGTACAGCTGTGCCCGGTACTCCGCCAGCTGCACCACCTGCACGAGTGGAAGTTCCAGATATAGATTTCCTGTAGCGAGGATGCTGGATTTTCCACCACCGCCAGGTGCACCACCTACACGCAACTAGAAATCAGTGCGAGCAAGAGCCAGCACATGCCTGTGGGGCTGCTTTGAATGCAGTCGCAATCCTGCTGCTTCGGACACGCCTTCCGGCCAACGCCCTCCACATTTCGTCGTTTACCCCGGGGGGATGGCAATAGCGATGCAATGCTGGGAGCTGTAGGAGGTGCATGTTCTGACTGCACCCTTGGCCGCCGCTGCGAGGATGTGCCCCCAGCTGCAGCCTCGCCGCCGCATGACATCCGCAGCCCCTGGAACCGCACCAGTGAGATCAGAAGGGGTGGCTCGGCATGGCAGCGTGGCGCGGCTCGGGCCCCACCTGGTCGCACAGCGCGGTGATGTTGGACATGTCGTCGGCGCTGATCTCTGTGCCCATGGAGATGGTGGCGATCTCCTTGAGGTCCGCTGCCACCTCCTCCTCCAGGATGCCCTCGAAGTCTGTGTCCGCCGCGTTCTCCCGCGTCTGCATGTGCTTCACCTGCAGGGTTGCGTGGTATTATCTCAGTGAACAGGCTGGCTGGTTCCTTACCAGATCCGAATTCTCGAAGGACATTTGAACATCCCAATCATGCACTGTGATGGGCGGCGCCCAGTCTCCTAGAACGCTGCAGCAAGCCAGGCTGACGGCGCAGTTATGACCGGCGGCAAACTGCGGCAACTGCCCGCTTCTGCATCTGGCGGCACCTGCGCCGACACGCCTCACCAAAAGCTTCAGAGTTCCACACCGTTGCCCCACGACCAGCGCTCCTGCTGCCTATCAGGGTCGTTTCGCCCTCCCCACACACGCTCGTTGGCCGCTGCCGCAAGTCACCCTCCATCCTGAAACTCACCGCCAGCGCGTACTGGATGTTGTCGGCCACCACGCGCGTCATCTCTGGGAAATGCCAGCCGTACCACTCGCGCACCCGCATCGCATACGTGTTGAGCTCCTTGTCCAGGTCGTCCAGCAGCCCGATGGCCTGCACGATCATGGTGTCCACCTGCACGCAGCAGGCGGCGGCTCGAGGGCAGGGTCAAGGTCAGGCCTGCAGGGGCGGCCGCATGTGCAGTCAGAGCATGCTGTGGCTCCTCGGCTCGCGGACATGGCCCGCCTGGGCGGTCCCATGCCGCTTGTGCCGGTCAAGCCTCTGTGTCGTGACTGCAATGTGTGCGCAGGCATAGACGGATGTTGCCATGCGGTGCGTGTCAGCGTCCAAGAGGCCAGTCGCCGCAACGCCGCACCGGCCCCGACCTCGACCAGGCAGAGGTGCAGTCATGCGCACAAGGCCCACCTTGTCCGGGCTGAACTTGAGCTTGTAGCGCGACAGGCTGTGGCTGAGGCCCAGCGACATGGGCGTCAGGTCCGTGCCCGCCAAGCCCGCAATCAGGCCCTCCAGCTGCGACCGCACGCCACGCGCCAGCTCCATGACCGCATTGCTGCAGGGTTTTGCCAGGTGACACGCCTCAGTATCGCGTCGCCACAAGCCCGGCGATGTAGGTGTCAGCTCCCTCAGTCTGTAGCCTCATCTGCCCCTGCACAAGCTTCGGCGTGCAGATGCACTGCTGTGGGAACGTGGATTGCATGCATGTGATGCCCCTCAGAAGCCACGAGCTGATTACGGTAAGGGCGCACTTGTTGATGCACTGGATGCCGATCTTCTCCTTCACAATGCTGCCCAGCTTGGAGTCGAGCACCGCCAGCGTGTCGGTCTCCGCATCGACATTCTTCTTGATGAACTTCTTCAGGCCTGTGGTGGACGGTTGCCGGCATGTGAGCGTGGAGCAGCACAGCTGCAAGGACAAACCAAATCACGCAAAATAACATTTGCTCCAGCAACAGGGTGACATTGCACTGTAGAACGAGAGGCCAAGCCCACCTTTGCTGAGCTTGCCGTCACCAATGGAGGTGGCGGCGGCCAGCGCCTCTGTGGTGTTCTCGAATTTGCTGAATGCCCTGAGCTTAACGACCTGCACCCGGGAAAAACGTCGTTGGCCTTCCGCCAGCCTACGCCATCGGGTTGCTCCCGCGTCGTGGGGCATGTACAGTGGTACAGTCATGCGCGGCGCTCATGCAACCCCGCACCTTCTGTGCTGTGTCCAAGGTCTCAAAGTCCTTGCTCAGGTCCTGCGCCGTGATGAAACACAGCTCTTTGGTCATGCTCACGCACGGCTGATGTATGAACAGGTGGGAACGGCCGTGCAGTGTGCCGTTTTTGCTTCCGGATGTGCACCTGCGGGTCGCTGGCCCGGACTTTGCCCTCGTCGAGGACCTTGAACAGGGCAAAGCCAGCAGCAGTCTCGAACAGCAGCAGCAGGCCGCTGGCCATGCTGGCTCCTGTGGCTCTTTGTCCTGAACGCTACGCAAGCATGCGCCGTCTGTGAGTCTGAAGGCAATAGGTCCCGAGCACCAGGGCAGCGAGTAGGCAGTCCGCCAGCAGAGGTCAAAGTTAAGGGTTCTCAGGCAGCCGGTAGTGACGCTGTGCGATCGACCCGTTTTCGCTGGGCGCTGCCGGCCTGGAGGCGGGGGTGCCGCCTAAGGGCCTAATGTAGTGCCTGCTAATTTTGGGCGCCCTGCAGTCATTTTTGGAGCAGAGGGGCCGGCAATTTAGCAATGAACTTCAGCTTCGGAGTGGAGCGCGCAATGTGCAGTCTGGAGGCTCGTGGTGATGTGTGTGCATCAATCAGATTATCATCCCCGGTCATTAGCTGCAGACCGTATGTGAGATCACATCGCGTTGGCTCTATCAGGTGAAGCTGTCTCGGTTTTGCAACTTTCACCCATACGGCAACGAGCCGATATCGGTGCAGAATTGGACAAGGCCGCTCCTGCGCAGACTATAAGCTGCCATGTCGGAGGAGAGAGTGAAGCCGCTGCAGGTGGTCGACGCTGATGGCGACTTCAACACAGATGGCGTGCAGGCTTTCGCACGGTCGTCAGGCCTCGAATCAGCCGCACAAGATTATCAAGTTGTCGCCATTATGGGGCCACAGAGCAGCGGCAAGAGTACCCTCATGAATGCCGTGGTAAGCTTCACATTCCTGATGATTGGCCGGCGTCGCTGACTCGTCATGATGCATATTCTGATATGGCTGCCTGTGTGCGCAGTTTGGCACATCGTTCACGGAGATGGACGCATTGAGCGGACGGCAGCAGACAACTCGCGGCATCTGGATGGCGAAGAGCCCCAAGCTGCAGTCGCAGGTGTGCGACGGGAATGGTGCACTGGCATCATGCGTGCCTGCCATGAGCAGTAGTGGTGGTGACAGGCTTGGTCGCCGGCCGCTCATAAAGAGTAGCTGGCAAGTGACTGCTGCTGCAGACAGCAGGTCGCTCTTCAGGCTGGACTGGATATCTGCTAATTGTATCGACACATACGCACCGATGCGCAGGTGCTCATCATGGACCTCGAGGGCAGCGACGGCCGCGAGCGTGGCGAAGACGACACCTCTTTCGAGCGGCAGTCCGCCCTGTTTGCGCTGTCTGCCGCCGACGTCCTGCTCATCAACATGTGGGCCAAGGACATCGGGCGGGAGACGGGTGCCGGGAAGCCGCTGCTGAAGACCATCTTTCAGGCAAGCTCGTGTCAGATGCAAGTTGATGACTCGGAAGCAGCTGCTTAGAAGCGCAAACACCTTGACCAGTAGACTGACCGACAAGCGAGGCCAGGCTGACGAGTGTGATCAGACATGCTAGCTGCAAACCCGCAGCAGACCGTGAGGAGCTGTCATCCACAAGTCGCTGTATCATTTGCAGGTGAACCTGAAGCTGTTCACGCCGGCGCCTGGCAGCCGCCGCACGGTGCTGCTGTTCGTCTTCCGCGATCGCACTCGCACGCCGCTCGCGCGGCTGATCGAGACATGGGAGGAGGACCTGCACCGCATGTGGGAGGCGATTCCAAAGCCCTCGCAGTACGAAAGCACCACCGTCACCGACTTCTTCGAGGCGCGCTCCATTACACTTCAGCCATTGATTAGCACTTGACAGCCACGATTGGTGACTGCAGCCCGGGCTCAGCTGTCTTGATCCCGCAGCTCAGCAATGTGGTGTCAGGTTGTAAACTTTCTGATGTATTGGCTGCAGGTGCGTTATGCCTCGCTGCCGAACTTCGAGGAGCGGGAGGAGGACTTCAGGGCGGAAAGCGTGCTGCTGCGCCGCCGCTTCACCGACGAAGGTCAGCAGCTTGCTGCCGCCATTGCAGGCGACGCTGTGCCTGTACTCTTGTCACTGCCATCTTGCTGGCAACTCCCTGAAAATGATCTTAATGTGAGCACCCTGCCATCACCAGACTGGTATCTGATGCATGTCTGCCAAGGGCGCTGCATAACCTCTGTTGTAGATAGTTGGTTGTGCTGCTGCCCTGCAGCCACGGAGGAAGACAGCCTGGTGCACACGAGCGAAGACAAGCTGCCGGGGCAGGCGCTGCCGCTGAGCATGCAGCGCCTGTGGCAGGTCATCCGTGAGCAGAAGGACCTCAATCTGCCCGCGCACAAGGTCTGCACCCTGCCTACTGCCATGCTGTCATGCCTGGAACATCCTAACAGCATTCATCAAGCAGCAGAACTCTCGTCCTCAGCAAGATCCTCGTCCGGCATGCTCGCTCGCCTGCAAGCCACGCAACAACGGGCGCAGCATGCAAGTGTCACGGTAGCGGTGCTGCCGCCCACCTGCGGCGCCGCGCAGTGTGCTGCAAGCCCCAAATGGGTGGAGCGGCTTGCTCAAAGCCCGAGTCCGTTGCTGCTGATAGGTGATGGTGGCCAACATTCGGTGCGAGGAGATTGCGGCTGATCAGCTGGAGGCGCTGCTGGGAGACCAGGCGTGGGGCGCGCTGCAGGCCGAGGCCGGCGCAGGCCTCGTGTCCGACTTCGGCACCCGCGCCAGCGCCCTGCTGCACAGCTGCTTAGCCGGTGCGCACGGCTGCCGCATTGCAGACTCCCGGCAACGAACTCTCCCCGCTTTGTCAGATAGCAGATGTATGGTTGCTAGACCATGTTCCTGGGCTGGACTGCCGTGACCAGTGACCACCGGCAGCACATCGCAGGTGCCTGTACAGCCAGATGTGAGTAACATCCAGTATTACAGAGCCAGCATCATTCCCCACCTTCGGCCTGGACAGGCTACGACGAGGAGGCGCGCTACTTCGAGGCGTCCGTCCGCGCCGACAAGCGCAGGGACCTCGTCGAGAAGGCGTACGCTGCGGTCGCGGGGGTCCGCGACGGCCAGCTGGGCGCGCTGCGGCAGAAGGTACTGGCGCAGTTCCAGGCGGACCTGCGGGCGTCCATCGACGGCGGGCAGCAGGGCTTCACCGCGGCGGCCGCAGGGTGGGCCTTCTCGTTTGTTGCTGTTCGTTGTGCTACCGCTCCGGTGCTGCCTCTGCAGGGATTGTTCCTTGCTGCTGATGCGTGCTGGCGCTTGGCCCGTGGGCAAATGTGGGACAGGTTGCTCGTGCGCCGCATAGGTTGCACAAACGCTCACGCTTGCTCAATTATTTGCATCCTGTGAGTGCCGGCGTTCCGGTCACATGCCTGCCTGCAGGCTGGGCATCGAGGCGGTGGAGACATTTGAGGAGGCGGCCCGCGACCTGGACGTGGAGGGCTCCGGCTGGACGGCGGCGGAGGCGCACATGCAGCTGGAGGACGACATCGCCGCTCATGTGCGCGCCCTCGAGCAGCAGAAGGTGCGCGCTGCATGAACGCACATGCCACTGAGACCATCGCCCCAGATGTTCCATCGTCCCACCTGTGCAGGACTGGGGAGCATCCGAGGTCCTCGAAAGCAGTGAACATCTCGGGCCTGCACACACTGTTCTCATCCTGCAGAAACGTTCAGCAGCTGCTGCATCTAGTGCGCGGGGCCGCGGGGAAATGTGTTCTGGCAAGGCTGTCGACAGCATGCAAAGAAGATGCAACACGGTGAGCAGACCCTCTGCGCAGGTGGCAGAGGTTACCAAGCAGGTGGAGGCGCGCCTGTCAGAGGGTGTGACCGGGGCCGCCATTGCGCTGCTGGACTCGGCGCCGCCCGACCTGTGGCCGCGCGCCCAGAGCCTGCACGCCGCAGCCGTCGCCTCCGCGAACGAGGTCAGTCCAGTCCTGCATGGGGCTCGCTCGTCCATGGCAGCTGCAAGTTGATACCAGCAGAAGTTGTCCCTCGGCTGTTGAAGACGCGAGAACCGAGACTACCCTGTTGCTGGCAAGTGCGCATCCTTTTGGAACTCCGACTAACGACTGGCGCTGCGCGCCGCATGGCATGGGACAGGAGCAACGTTCAAATCTCTCATCTGTCAGCTCACCGCTTGCCCTGCTCTCTCGGCTTGCCCTGCAGGCGGCCGCAGCGGGGCTGGCGGGTTACGAGCTGAACGCCGAGGAGTGGGCCGCCATTCGGCAGCGGCTGGATGCCTTTGGCCGCAAGCGCCTGGAGTCGGTTCTCCGCGAGGGCTCGCACACGGCCCTTAGCCGTATGAAGGACCGGTGCGATGTCGCTTTGTGCTGAAGAATGCTTGTCAGCTTGAAGCCAGCTCGACCGGCTCGTTTCGTGTCCTTGTTGGGTCGTGTGCATTGGACTGCCTCGACAACAGGACTACAGTCGAGCTGTACTCTGCCGGTAGCGCTCTGCAAGCCCTGATGGGTGCCCCCGGAACCGATGTGCAGCTTCAGCGAGGCGTTCTCGCGGGACGAGGCGGGGCTGCCGCGCAGCTGGGGCCCTCGCGCTGACATCCCAGGGGCGGCCGCGGAGGCGCGCGCTGCTGCCGCCGGCGTGCTGGCGCTGCTGGCGGTCCTGCGCCTGGACCTGCCGCACCCGGCTGCCGCCGCTGTAGACGCTGCCATCACAGGCCTCACAGACCAGCCGGTGAGCAGGACCTTCCCCTGGGGTGCTTTTGCCATCTGCTCGTGCTTGTGACTCTGGCAGTGGATGCCGTCATGACCAGCCTGGACCAACATGTGAGCGGAAATGCTAATGCACTGAGAGCAGGGTTGCCATGGTCTCCCTCTGCCGAATGTCGGCAGGCAACAACCTGTGGTTTTGTGCCTGTGATCCCTACGAAGGAATCCACAAACAGATTCACGGACCTGATTGCGAGCCGGGTTCACACGCGCCCCTGGCGGCACCGCAAGGACTGCGGCAGCGGCAGAAGCAGGCCTGCGACGATGCCACGCTCGACTGCGGGCAATGCTAGGTTGTTCGGGAACAGCTTCTCTGGGCACGGGGCTATTGAGCCGAGCTGTTGACATGGCTTCGGCGTCTTTGCTCCGCAGGACCGCGTGTCACGCAGCTCGGGCATCACCTCAGCCGGCAGCAGCCGTGACGGCGGCAGCGACAGCGGCGGCTTCGACATGCTGTCGGCCGCAGAGTGGCCCGGCGTGCCGCCGGCCGCGGTGCTGCTGTCGCCAGGACAGTGCCGCGGGCTGTGGCGTCAATTCCTGTCCGACTCCAACTTCGTCGTGCACCAGGCGTGTGGCACCGAGGTCACAACTGCTGTCGTTGACATGTACCTCGTTTTGGATTTGTTGCACTCAAGCACACCTGGCCCCGGACTTCACCCCCGTAGCCTCGCAAAACAGAGCAAGTGAGGCTGCTGACGAGCGGCGCAGTTCCCTTGCAGGCGATGGCCACGCAGGAGGCGAACAGGGCAGCCAGCAACAGGATGCCGCCCATCTGGGCGATTGTGGCCATCGTCCTTTTGGGCTGGAACGAGTTCTTCGCCGCGCTGCGCAACCCGCTGTGGCTGGTCCTCGGCCTCGTCCTCTTCCTGTTCGGCAAGGTGAGATCCTCGCCGTGCCCTGCCCTGTGGTGCCCGCCCCTGGTGCGCTCCTACAGCCCCGCCTGGACACGATCTCGCCCTGAGCTCGACTTTCCAGGCCCCTCATGCTTCTGCTGGTTACACTTGCCGAGCGCTGAGTGGGCCAGTGGATGTGTAGAGGATGAGGCCCATTATGTGTCAACGCTGTTGTGCAAATCTTGCTGAGACCTGGATCGAAACCAGTCGAGCAAACATGTGCCTCTGGTGCCGGCTGCAGACGGTGTGGCAGGATCTGGAGGTGGAGGCGGAGATGCAGCGGGGGCTGCTGCCGGGAATGGTTGTGCTGTCCTCCAAGTTCGTGCCGACGCTGCGCTCCGCCACTGCACGCACCGTCCACAGCGTCGCGCAGGCACGGCCGCCATGGAGTGTCTATGTATCTTGATGAGGACGTTGGGATCGTGGACCCTGCGATGGGGCGTTTGGTGGTGTTCTATGCGGCGTCTCATGTGGCTTTCAGCCACACACAAGCCCTCGTCGCACAAAGGCCCTGCCTGACAATTTCATTTCCTGTCCGCAGTTTGCGGCGGATGCGCCGCGGCGCACGCAGGACACTATCGCCTCTGTGCGCAGCCCGGCGCACAAGGCGCAGCCGTCCTCGGCCTCGACCGCGGCCGGCGGTGAGGCATCATGCCACTGACCGCTGCACAGCATCGCACGTGCCTACCTGAACCGCTGCTGTTCAAAGGGCGTCATTGCATGGTGTCTTCTGATGTCTTGCGGATTGCATGTGCCACATGAACCCAAGTTCACATCATCCGTCAAAAAAGTGTTGTGCCGCCTGATGCAGGGGGTACGCTCAGGCGGCGAGGGGAGGCGGGCATTGAGATGTCGGGCGGCTCCTTCACATCGAGCCACACGACGGCGTACAAGAAGCAGCTCTTCAGCGAGGATGGCGATCCGCACGAGCACTACAAGGACAAGTAGATACTTGTTTGACACTCAGCTGGCGCTGGGAATCCTGTCCACCCCCAGAAAATTGCAGCCTTGAATGCAGAGGCTGAGGTAGCTACCGTCTGTAAGGCCCGAATTCGCCGGTTTGACCACGCTGCTCATACACGTCAACTCGCAGCTTGCAGGCCAGCCACCACGATGCCGATGACCAGACTGAGGTACGAAAAGCCCTCTGCGAAGCACATCAGCTCACTTCAGCAAGGTGCTTGAGCGGAACTGCACAGACGAGCAGGGACAAGGCAGACATGAGCAAAGACAGGGGATTACCTGCCGCGCCCAGCAAGCCGGCTGGCCCAGCAGGCAGGCCACTGCCGGTCTGCTTCTTCGTGTACAGGCTCCACGCGACGAGCCCGACAATCACCAGGTACGACACGCCCTCTGCACAGGCTTACAGCGTCAAGGTGCGAAACGAAAAGGACGCGACGAGACATGTATACACAATCAGGTGGAAGGCACGCATTGACAGATGGAGAACCTACCTGCCGCGCCGTAAGCGCCGCCAGGACCAGGCGGCAGTCCAGACCCTGCGCAACGATGGGGCTCGCCAGATGAGACATGCAGCCACCATCAAGAAATAAAGGCCTGTCATGCACTACTCCATGATGTCACAGTGCGCACCTGTAGTGGCTAAGGTGTACTCGCTGATCAAAACAATCGGATTGGCCACCAGACCCGCAGCGGCTGCTGCCAGCCCGACGGCACCGATGTCACTGCTCTGCTGCGCCCGAGGAGCTGCGGCCGCAGTACGCGGCCGCACCGCCCTCAGGCATGGACGCACTGCACCAGAGAATTGCGTATTGAGACAAATGGCAACAGCAATGCGTCGGAAGCATTGTCCACACATGCATGTTTCCTGCAGGGACCTGTGGTGAAAGCTGCGCGCTGCGAGAGCGGCCCCAAGTTGCAGGCAGGCAGCACGCGCAGCTGGAATGTGCAGCTGGCGCTCATCTTGGCGACTGATGGGCCAGCTAGCAAAAGCTGATGATCAAATTGGGGTACAAGTGCGAATGGCTTGTCAAGGTGTGGCTCGCTGCGCTCGCAAGATCACGCTGCATGCACGTGCCTCAAGTTCAAGGATGACATAAACTAGTGCTGTGCTGCGCTTGGCCAAGCCTCGCGAGCACAACAGCAACTGCCGGAATCATTTCGAGCAGATGCACACTGTGATTCAAGCACATCAACAGCACCAGATTGCGCGTGGCACTGGATGTTTGAACGTGCACATCGAAACGGGAAAAGGCCGCCCTGTGACTTCTTGGGCCCGCTTGCCGTGCTCGTGTTTGTGCACCAGACCCTGGCCCAGCCCTGAGATTTTAGCCGTGCTTACAGCAGGTCGATCTCATTATTGTCGAAGCAGTCATAGCCTCCAAGTGATCTGGCAAGCGCCAATCCCTGGAACTTCCCACTGACCGGCAACAGTGGCCAGGCTGTAGCATTCGAACTCGACCATGGCGGCAGCGCGGCTGGCGCCGCGCCGGATCGTGCCGCAGCTGGTGGCGCCGAGCCAGGCCGTGCGACCGGCGGCATTTGGCGACGCCAACGACGCCTCGCAGTCTGCCTCGCAGCCGGCGCAGCAGCTGGACCTGCGGGAGCAGGCGGCCATCGCGTCGCAGAAGCTGGGGCCCGGGCGGCGCATTTTCGTGGACCTGGAGAAGGACGGCAATGTCGTGGACTGGCACAAGGTGTCGCTCCTGCCTTGGAGCTCAGAGCACTACATTTGCCACGCATTGAGGGTGCACTTGCAACGCAATGCGTTGAGCCTGTGGCACCCTGCATGCGGGCGCTGGCGCTCACCTGGCCAATGGCCCCGGTTGACCTTCGAAGCACTGTCAGGCTTTGGACATTAGAGAGCTGTGCTGCTGATTCAAGCTCATAGCTCTTGTTCCTGCAAGTTCATTGACCTGACCTGACACTCGGCCTGGACGCCGCAGCTGCTCAAGGCCGCGGGCGCGCTGCCCGGCCAGCAGGCGCCCGCAGAGCCCGCGGACGGGCCGGCCGCTCCCGACACCCTGTTGAAGGCAAGCCCCGGACGCTCTGCATGTTCGGCTTGTGATTTGGAAATTTCCAACACATGGATTCCGAGGCAAGCAAGCCAACTCAAGATACATTTGTATCGTGCAAATTTCTCTTACACCCGGCGCAGGAGCCTTCACGCCCCAGGAACGTCTTCAGCAGTGTCATCCAGCGCCTGGAGCAGGCCTATGTGGTGCGTTGCATGCACCTTCCCACCTCTTGTGTCTTGCAAATCAGCTTCAAGCCCTGCAGCAATGATACTGGCTGGTGCGTGTGCCGGTGCTGCAAGCTGCATCGTTGATTGTGACAGGCCGTGCTGTCCGCATGCAGCTGAACGATGGCGAGGAGAGCAGCAGTGATGAGGAGCCTGCAGGGGAGAGGGGCGACTCCGGCCAGTCTGCGGTGTGTTGCCTTGCTGCCGACCAGGGCCCACAGGGATCTCAGGCCTGCCTCGGCTAGCCACCTCTGAATGGCAGCATGTACAACCTGTCCCTGCAGATGACCTTATTCAGGCAGTGCAAAACCATGTGAACTGTGGGGTACCGACAAATTTATAGCACGTTGATGATGGGCAACGATATTCTGATCCATTGGTACAGGAGGAGGACGGTGCTCCCGAGCACCCCGCCGGTGAGTCTGGCAAGGAGTCTGGCAAGGAGGGCAAGGCCAAGCGCGGCGGCGGCGATGGCCCGCAGCGTGACGACCAGGTGGGCCTTAGCTTCTGTGCGAAGGCCTTTACTATTCTGCGAAAGATGCACATGCCGGTCCTGACATGGGTCCATGTCACCTGGAGGGAGCCGTTCCAGCGTGCAATGCGCGGAGTGCGTTCGAGTGCCTGCCGCCGCCCGCACCAGGACGGTATTGCCTGTCTTGCTGCAACTTGCCTTGCTGCAAGCGATGGTGTGGAACCAGTGCGTCCTGCTGCACGCAGTCGCTTGCATCCAGCGGATACCCATCAAGCGGACGTGTGTGCCCGGTGCAGTATGACTACGAAGACAACTTCATAGACGACTCGGAGTTCATAGAATACTACGGCGGCGACCGGCGCAAGGCCAAGCACTCTGGCTTCTTTGTCAACAGCGGCGAGATCGAGAAGGTGGGCGTCAGGAACTGTGGCCCGCTGTCCCTGTTGTGCGGTTTGACAGTCGAACAGTGCTAGCAGCAGCCGTGCTGCTTGGGGAGTATACCTCGCAGCAAGCACATCAGGCGTATCGGTCAACAGCCGCACTGCCTCTGCTGCGGCTGAATGTGCTGTCGAGCGTCTTACAGACACCGACTGCAGCGGCGCACACCTGTGCGCAGACGGTCGAGCTCATCGACAAGCGGGAGGCGAGCCCCAAGAAGCGGCGCAAGAAGCATTTGGGGGCGGAGGCCGGCGCCGTCGGGGCCGGCGCCGGCGGAGCCGGCCCTGACGACGCGCCGGCAGCAAAGCGGCCCAAGGTCGCCAAGCGCAAGCCGCAGTCAGGCGGGGCGCTACCGCAGGTGAGCTTCCAGGCATGTCGCCTCCAGGAGCAGCGGGCCGACCATGTCGCGCTCCGGGCAGATTCCGAGTCCCAAGCGCCCCATCCGATGCAATCTCCAGCAGGCCCTCGAACGCTGCGCAACAGCTCGTGGTGGATGTCAGACACACAGTGCATGCCAGCACTTGACTTGGCATCTGTCACGCTCCCTAAGGTGTGTGACATGCAGTGGCTCCATGGCACAGGCCCCTGGGGCAGCGCAACCAGCGAATGCGACGGCGGCGGGCGCCGATGACCTGGACATTGTTCCCGAGACGCGTGATGGCTTCGAGGCCGTGCCCGCCACCCCTGCGCCAGCCTTTGGCTCGGCGACCAACCCCACTGGTGCGATTTGCTTCTCCCAGGATCCTGCAGTGCCAGCGCGCAGCGCAGGTTCCTCATTGCTGTGAACAAGCCGAATGCTGGTCCGTTTGGAGGTTTGGTTGCAATCAGCTGGTGTGCAACAAGCAACCGATCGTTCCATTGAGCCGCTCAAGCCTTCAAGTCTGTTTCTGTTGAGGCGGTGGCATGAGCACGCCCCTCGAACCTGTGATGCAGCAGGCGCGCCCGAGGCCAGCGGCACCGGCATCAGCGGCTTCGCGGGGCCAGTGGCCGAGGGCCGCACACCGGCATCTGGCGGCAAGAGGAAGAACGGCGGCGCGCCTGGAGGTGACCCTCGTCGCAACTCAGCTCACAGCCGCGAGGAAATCGCCGAGCCAGACCGGGCTTTACTTCCAAAAAGCACTGGGTGTAGGCATACGTTCCGAAGTCCAGGAGGGGTGTCCGACCTCGTGACCTTGTCAATGGACCCCGCGGCACCCATGCTGTGATACAGGGCCTGCGCATGCGCATGCGCATGCGCAACCGCATGCAGTCTGGTAGCCACCTTCGCAAGCATTACATGCATGTAATCATCACGTTTTCCAATCTGCAGTCGACAAGCCGTACGTGCCAACGAGGGAGACGCAGGCCGCGCTGGATGGACTGCGCGCCATGGCAGCGGCGGAGCCGCCGAGCGCCATCCCGCCGGAGGGCGCCAACAAGAAGATTCCAGACGGACTCCGTATGGCGCTGGGCGACGTGTTCGCGGGCATCTACGACAGGTACGCCTTCTGCTCTGTGAGGCCTTTCCCGAGTCTGTCATCCGTGCCCAACAGAGTGTGACTGACCAGCTGCGCGGAAGCACTCGCGGCGTGCGCCCAAGTCGCCAAATGCTGCCAGCGCTGAGCGCCCTGCAGTGGTTCGGCTTTGCCGCGCTGGATTAATGTTTGGCACATGGCGCGATGCTGAGAGACTCATGCCGCGCTGTTCCGCTGACCTCTGCCGCTGTCGCCCCAATGCAGGGAGTCACAGCGGCACCCGGGTGCCCGCCCAGTGCTCGTCAACCGCCTCATGGAGTTCATGGACCCCTTCACCACCCGGCCAAACCTGCAGGCGCGCTTTGCTTCAGCAAATTCAAAACTTGTCACTGGCGTAGATCAATTCCCCGCCCCTGTCTGCCGCACTGCCTACTTGTCAAGGTATGCTGCATCCGTGAGCACGGTCTGCAGGCCTCGCCTCAGCACATGCGGGCTGGTTGCTGCGGAGCTGCCATCCAGAACGCCATCCTGGCTGGGGTGCAGCGGCGCCTTCTGCATCTTCCGGCAGCAAGCATCTGCGGCGGGGCAATACCCCTCCCCAGTGGCGGGCTGCAGGGGCTGACGGAGCCTCGCATAGCAGAATGAGAGAGTGCTGAAACCCCTGCTTGGTGGAACGCAAATGCTGAGTCTCTGAAACCCTGATTGGCGGGGCGCAGCGGCTGCTGAAGCAGCTGACGGAGAAGCTGGACAAGGACTACCAGGCTGCGAAAACTGAGCTGCGCCGTCTTGTGGGCGTAGCGGCCGGCGCAGGTTCGTTCCCTCTCCCCCTGCACGATCCAGTCATCCTGCTTCCCCGAGGCTCTGCCAGCCGTTGCATGCACAATGCGCAGCCGCTGGAGCTCGCTGCCGTCAACCCCTGCCCTGGACTCAGTCGAGGACGACACGTGGACGTGATTGCTTGAAGCCTGGACGGTTCCAGCAGCATGTGCGAGCGTTTCGCATTCTGCGCAGCGGCGGATGCGGCGGGGGTGCACGGCCCTGCCGCGCGGCAGCACTTCGTGTGGTCGCCCGAGCTGCTGCAGACGCTCGTCGACTTCGTGCACCTCCGCTGCCAGGTGGCCGTGTGGCGCCGGTTCTCATGTCGCTGCGTGCGCACCCTGCTTCGTGCGCACTCTTTGGGTCGCCGCCTCACTGTTCAACCAGCGGCCTGGACGGCACCTGGCCGGCCTGCACCACACTTGGACGACCCGAGATGCTCTGTTGTCTCTGTACTGGACAGTGCATGTTGTGCGGCGCTCTCTGCAGGTGAAGGGCCGGATCCAGGTGGACAAGGGCAAGATCTGGGGGCCCCTGTGCGACTTCTGGCCCAACGGCATGATGGATTCCGCCTCCGTGCAGCAGGCGCGCCCGCACACTCAACATTTTTTGACTCCCCCAAGTCAGTCATGTCACGTGCCGCATATGCCCATTGACGGCTGTTCTGTGAAGATTGCATTGCAGCGCGATCTGCGCAACAATCATGCGGGCCCCACACGACGTGCGCTGAGCGCAGAGGTCTGACCCACCCTGCCGCTGGAAACACGCGCAGGCGCACGACTCTGCAGTGGACAGCCAGCCGCCGCGGTCGCTCGTCGCGCCCGCGCGCAAGGCCGTGGCGCCGGCGGTCGTCAGCCTGCTCCCCGTCGCCGCGCCGCCCGCCGCCGTCGCGCAGCTGCCGGCGGCGGCGCCCGGCGCCGCGCCCGGCGTGGTGTCCGACATCATGCAGCGCACCGGCAGCCTTGCGAGCCGCCCGGCGCCGGCGATCAGCCCGGTGCCGCAGACGGTGGGGGACGCGGCGGCGGCGGCGCCAGCAGGCTTTGCGCCGCCGGCGTCCCTCGCGCCTGTGCACACAGGTGGGGAGGGTACAGCCTGGCGAGGGTATAGCAGGCTGGGACAAGCATGTCCTTCCTGCTTTTCCGAAGTCGTACGCCATGGGCAGCATCTGTCGAAGCGTTGCAGCATGGCACATCAGGAACAACCTCGGTCCTGGGGAGGCTGCGATGTGCGATGCGGATCGCCATCCAGGCAGGGTGCACAAAGTGCAGGAGACTCTTTTCGTCTCGGCCACTGGCCCGCTCCCTGAGCAAGCAGCGCTGTCTCGCAGGTGCAGCGCGCCAGCCGCTGCAGCCGCAGCTGCCGGCGCACTCGCCTGCCTGGCAGGCGGGCGCCAGCGCCGCCGCCCCGCTCGCCCTCAGCAGTGCCGCCTCGCTCGCCGGCGCAGAGCCCTCCAATGGTGTGCGGCACGTCCTGGCAGAATGGGGTATTGCCTGGACACCTCGTGCTGAATTGCAACATGTGCTGCAGGGCCGAGCCCTGCGCCCCCAAGCTGGTGGAGCTTGCACCACGCGCTGCACCTGCGCAGCGCGGCGGCAGTCACGAATATCCTCTGCGCCTGCACGCCTGCAGCCGGGCAGTTCCCTGGCGTTTCCTTGCCCCAGCCTTTGTGTCAATCAAGTCTACTTCCTCTGCTTCCGACTGCAGCGGCGACGCCGCTAGCGGCGGTGGACCCGGCGCAGCACGTGGAGGCAGGCGTGGCGCTGGGCGGCGCCCGCATGGAGCTGGCCGCCGCCGCCGCCTCCTTCCAGCCCGGCAGCATGAAGTTCCTGCTCAACCTGGTGCGGCGCCGCCGCCAGCTCCGGGCCTGTTGAGCGGTCGTGCTGCAGTGGGTGCGGCGGCTGCTGGCTTGCGCCGGGCCGGAAGCCGAACTGAGCTTGTGGGCTGCCTGGCACCTGCCAGGGCTTGAACGTATCGACGCGGACACTGTCCCTGCGAGCGCCAGCCTCGCTTGACATCACATCCCGACAGCAGATGGAGCTGCGCCGCCAGCCCTGCTGCCCCCATGCCGGACCGCAGGTGCTGATGCACGCGGGGCGGACCGGCGCCAAGGTGGCGGAGATCGTGGAGAAGGCCGCGGAGGCCGGCATTGCGGACTGGCGCGGCGAGAAGAACAAGCGCAACTACATCAGCAGCGTTGTCTCCAAGGAGCCGGCGTTTGTGAACGTGGGCGGCTACCGCTACGCGCTGCGCGCCTTCCCTGGCGTCGCCGAGGCCGGCGCCGCCGTCGGTGAGCGCTCGGGCGGGGGTTGGGGGCAGCCGTCGGCGCTGGAGCTGTTGTGGAGGCGGCAGCTATCACTTCTGCTGTTGGGTCTCCCGTGCGAGCGCTCTGCTGTGGCGGGGGCCCTGCAAATACGGCGTTGTGTGATGTGACACAGCGAGCCCTTGGTCGCTCTGTACACCCTCCCCTGGCCTGCAAGCGTGTGTGGGGCTGCTTCTGTCTGCACCTTTCGACGCACCCGGACTGCGAGTGTGCCTGTGCCATCAGCTTGCCCAGGTCTCGAGTGCTCGACTGGGAATTCCGCTGTGGGTGTGCAGAGGAGGCAAAGCGCAGTGCAGCAGCCGCGGCAGCGGCCGCTGCGACGGCGGCCGAGGCGGCGGCGGCATCAGCGGCAGTGGCCGGAGGCGCCGGCACAGGTAGTGGCGGCGGTGCCCCGGCGCCTGCGGCAGCTGCCGTGCTGGGCCACCCTCAGGCGGCGGGGCTGAATGCTCTGCAGCCTGGCGGCGCCTCTGCAGCCGCTGCTGCGCCACCAAACCATGACACGAACCCTGGCGCGTATTGATGCATCGGCAAGGGCGGCTGAAGTGGCTAGGATAGCGGCCGGAGCGCCCTTGGCAGTGGAACGGCTGCCAGCAAGGCAGCTGGGCAAGGCAGGCGGGAGCGCTCGCGCGGTTTCATGCTCCTCATGGCAATGTTGAATGGCGAGCACCAGACCAATGTACATTCTGCATGGCACCAATGATTAACAGGCAGCGACTTCAGCCATGGGCTGATGTGAGATCACCTGTACGCCTCGTGCTGGACCGAAATTCAATGCTTGCAACAAATGCACAAACTGAGCTCGCAAAGACGGGCTGCGGCTTGTAGACAGCTCTGCTCAGGAAGCACGTCCGAGGAGCACGTGAGTTCGCAGGCACGTTGCCGGCTTGTGCCTCACACTCTGTAGCGAGGGCTACACGCAGGTTCCAGCTGCTGCCTATATTGTGTGCCTGATAATTGTGAGGTTGCAGGAAGGGCACGCGATCAGGGATGGCACTCCGCGTCAGCGGCAGGGGCAGCAATCGACTCAGTCAGCCGCAGTTCCGCCGCAGCCATAGCTTGAGGCTGCCATGCACTCAGCTAGCGGCACACCACTGCAGCTGCGTTCTCGTCACATGCCGTCCTCCTATCAAGAGTCCCACTCCGAGTCATGTTCGTCGTCATGGTCGGAGTCGCCTTGGTGGTTGTCGTCATCAGATCCGTCGTCATCAGATGACGTACCTCTCCTACTCGTACTCCTCGTCCTCGAAGGAACCGTCATCCGAGGAGCTTTCCAGGGGGTGAACAGTCAGAGGCACAGCGCCTGCCGGGTTCGGGCGCGGGCACTGGTTTGTCGTCGGCCGCCCGCAATGCCGCTGTTCGAACGCCTGCGTGGGCCGCAGAGTTGGGCATTCAGACCCGAGGCCGCCAGCAGGGGCGATGTCAGATGAGCAGTGCAAACCGCTGTGCCGGTGGAGATGCGCCGCACAGCCATGACACGCGTGCGCAGCGCCTCAGAGCGCAGCAGTGCACTCTGAAGCGCTGACGGCGCACGGCTTTCATTCGGGAGCACCGGGGGGTTTGGCGCGGGGACCGGGAGGCGGGACATGCACGGGTTTGCAGTCGACTGTCGTTCACACAGAAAAGAGTTGTTGAGCTGACCTGCTGCAGCGTGGCTACTGCATCACGTCCTGGTGCCGCCACATGGCCTGCTCCACGCACAGCACCCGCAGCGCCGGCAGGGCCAGCAGCAGCGCCCGGCCGCGGCCGCCGTGGACGTCGAGTGCCGCGCTGAGACCGTTGATGCACGTGATGGTGAGGTGGCTGCAGCTGGTCGCGTGCCACTCCGCGCCCAGAAAGCTCTTGCTGCCGCGCAGGTCCTCCGGGATGTCGGGGAACAGGTTACCGCCCAGATTGATGGCAGCCAGCCGGCTGGCGCTTGGGCCCAGCCAGCCATGTATCGCATCCGAAATGTCATTGCTGTCGAGGCTCAGCTCCTGGGTGGCACCAAGGCACATTCCAGTGGCGGTCAGTAGGGCGCAGCGCTGGCCACTGGCGGCCCACTTACTGGCGAGCCACAGAATGAAACGACGTCGCTGCAGCTGCCCCCATGCTGAGCTAGGCACGCTGTGAGCTCGTGTGCCCGCGTCACCGCCGCTCGGCTCTTCAGATAGGGATCGGCTTGTCACAACCGTGCCGCATGCAGGGAGCGGATCAGGCTGACACGGTGGGCAAGGCATCCTGAGGGCAAGGCTTTACTGTACCTTGAGTTGCGGCAGAGAGCCCAGCAGCGGCGCAAGGCTCCACATAGTTTGCTCGCACACGCAGCCATGCAGGCGCAGCCTCGTGAGCGCCATCCCCTAGAGGCACGACTGCAGGTCCTGCGAATGCGTGAAGCTCGGTCCTGCAGGTTGTTACTGGGTGTCAGCCGCGCATGTTCAGGGAGGTCGCCAAAAGGCTGGTGTGCGCGGCACGTGTGAGCTCCTTCCAAAACCCAGTTTGCTGGACAGCAAGTCTGCAGCGACGCAGGCCTGGCAGCTCGAAGGGACAGGCCGCAGCATGACAGTGCTGCTGCATGAAGTGCGGAAGTCGTTGGCACCCCCCCTACCTCCAGTCCGCCCACGCTGAGGTCGAGAAGCCCAGAGAATGCCGCCAAGCCGGTGGGAACGTCGTGGCTGCACAGAGCCAGCCGGCTCAACGCGGTGAGCGCCGACAGCTCTGGCTGCAGCACCAGGGTTGCCGGGGCGCCGTCTACCGTGCTGACCCGCCGTCCGATGTTGATCAGGGACCGCAGGCGCACCAGCTGCGAGCAGCTGGCCGGCAGCTGCCGCAGAGGCATGCCAGTCAGCGTTAACGCCTCCAGCTGCGCCTGCAGATGCAGTTCCGGCAGACAAGCATGAGCTAATTGAAATGCTGCATCGGTCACACAGAGGCAGCTTGACATGCACGCGTGTGCCACTCGCCATTCTCCCTCGCAAACAAGGTTGCACCGTCTGCATGCAGCATAGACCCACTGCAGGCCTGCGACTTAGAGAGGCACCGCCGCTTACCAGGCTTCCAAAGTCAGCGGGCAGGCCCGCATGAAAGTCCTGCACAGCCAGCCGACGTAGCCGCGTGCAGCGCGTCACGGCGGGGCGGGCCACGGCAATGAGAGATCGGTGTGCCCTTCCTGGTCGAACCGCAAGTCAAGCTCCTCAAGCTGCGACATGCAGGCCAGCGCGCAGTCCAGCTTTCTGTGGACGCCGCTGCCCCTCACCGAGTGGAGCCGCAACGTGCGCAGGCCCGTGACCAATCGAAGCGCTGAAACTACCTGCAGGGTGATGAGGAGCGCGTCAGCAGATGAAGGGTTCATGTGGACGTGCAGGGCTGGAAGGGCTGCAAGCATCACATATGCAGAGTCGGGGGTTGCTGATGTGCCAAATCCGGCAGGCAGTGGCGGAATTGCGGTGGCGGCAGGACGGTCGCGATGGTGGGGCTATTCAACACAGACCAGTGCTCCTACCTGGCTCTCGAGCACGCATTGGCTGAACGACAGCGCCTCCAACGGGGCAAATGACAGCAGCCCGAGCGCGGCACTGTAGAATGGCGAATGCCAGGCCTGCAAGGAAGCATGCGGACATATGTATTAATGTGAGGTTGGTGATCACCGTGATCAGAGCAAGCTCCCTTTGGCAGCAGTCCGTGCGCACGTGCACACCTGGAAGCGATGGAAAGTGAGGTCCCGGATCCCGCCAGCCGCGCCCGCAGCCACACCGTCAGCTTGTCACCATCCGGCGGAGCAGTACGCGCAGAGGCCTTGCTGCTGTACAGCGTGGCAGTGTCCCAGACGCTGGTCGGCGACTTGAGGAGCCGGTCCCATGCCTTGCAGACGGCCGCCAGCCGTGCAGGCCTGTGCAAGTTTGGGCATTAGAGGAAGCGTCGGCGACGTGCAATTGCTTGCAAGGCTGCTGACGCATGCATGGCGTCTTGTCGGTGCCCTGCGCGGCCCAATTTGAAGCTGTGCTGTTGAGTAAGAGGCGCACCCGTCCACAGAGCTCAGGATCTTGAGCAGCACATCACCCGGGAGGGACTTGGTATGGTTTGGCCGCTTTGGCAGTCGAGCTGTGCTTTTGCGGGCGGATTGGGAAATTCTCGGCATGTCCGGCTTGTCAGCTCGCTGGATGACTGGCAGCAGCACTGAAAGCTTGCGAAGTCAGGCCTATCTCCGTCAGAGCCTGGCCATGCCAAATCTGCTGACGCTTGTTACGTATTGCGGTCTGCGTCGCAGGAGGGCATGAGGCGTGAAGAGCAAATGTACATATATATGCGATTTGCTGCACAGTGCCGATTGGTGAGCGCCCCTGCTTGTCCCTCGGAATGGTATGCCGCTTTGCTTGTTCTTTCACGACCACTGCACAAGCCAACAGCCGGAGCATCATTGCTGCTGCGAGAGGATTTGCAAGCACAGAGCAATGCCCCAGTGACTGTTTCGTTTATATTGTGACGGCACCGACATTGGAACCCACCTTTCCCCATTGACGTATTTCATGTTCACAAATGCACTGCCACATGAATATCAGACTGCGGCGCAACACCACAGCACCGTTCCGTCAGTACATGTCCTCGTCCTCGCCAGACTCGTCGGAGGGGTAGTCGTCTGAAATCATGCCAGCATTCCAGTAGCCATAGCCGCCGACCATCCCACCGGCGTAGAAATGCGGGTCATCCTCGTCTTCGAAGTCGTCACTGTACGCCTCGTCCTCCGAGTGCAAGCCCTCCGGATAGTGGACGTGGGGCACCGCCACCACGGGAACGTCTGGGCGCGGGCACCGGATCTGCGGCCGTGCCACCTTGCCGCGCCGCCTGTCAAATGCCTGCAGCCGGGGTGGACTGCTCTCAAGCCGGGCGGCAACGAGCATGAGACTGTGAATTCTCGGCAGCACAATGGAATGACCATGGATGAATGGTCGAGACAGGCTGCGCAGCTTCGAGGCGCTGGCAGTTCCTGATCGACTAGCTGGCGGAGCGCACGGGCGCGCTGGGGGGCGACAGAAAGCAGGCCGCGGGACAGCAGCGCTCGAGGAGGGCTCCACCTGCTGCAGCGCTGCGACCGCCTCCACGTCGTCGTGCGCCCAGGAGCTCTGCTCCAGCGACAGCACCCGCAGCGCCGGCATGGCGAGCAGCGGGCTGCGGGCGGCGCCGCCGGCCAGCGCTGCGGCGACGCCCGGCATGCACCCGATGGTCAGCTGCCGGCAGCCGGTTGCGCGCCGCAAGTCGTCCGGGATGGTTCTGAGGTTATTCCTCGACAGGTTGATACTGCGGAGCCGGTGCGCCTGCGGCCCGAGGCAGCCCGCGTCCGCCAGGTCCGCACAGTTGCCGTCCAAGCTCAGCTCCTGGGGGCAGCACAGCTGGAGGCGCTCAGCCGGCGCTCAGTGAGGCGCTCATCTGGCGCTCAGCAAGGCAGGGCCGGCAGCTGGCCGCGGCGGGGCCGAGCGAGCTGGCTTGCAGATGGAAGCAACTCGGCACTGCTGACCCGCGCTGCACCATGGGGCTCACGGCTGTGAGGCTGTCGGCTTGCACGCCCGCCCACACAGCTAAGGTCTGCAACTGGCAGGCTTTGTGTACACGCAGGAGGTCGTGTCCAGGAGCAGGCGGCCGTGACACCCGTGCCGCAGCCCCGGGGCATGACGTGCACCTGCAGCTGTGGCAGTGCCCCTAGCAGCAGCGCCAGGCCTCGCATCTTGCCGCCGCCGCATGTGCAGTCGTGCAGGCGCAGCCGCGTGATCGCCAGCTCGCTGATGCACGACTGCAGCCTTGACGAGAGCGCTTCGTCCCAGACCTGCGATGCGAGCACGGTCGAGAGTCAGGTTGCGAAGAGTTGGACGCGTGGTGACGCGGTCGTGTTCAAGCCGCCCTTGGGCGCGTCACGGGGCCGGAGCCCGAGCCTGAAGAAGCCTGAGCAAATGTGGAAGCTTGCGAAGCTGTCCCGAGAGGACGAGGTCTGGAGAGCCATCTCATAGCAGCGACGCACATGATCTGCTTTGGTCACTAGCTCATGGACCCTACCTGCAGCCTGCCGAGGTCGAGGTCACGCAGCCCGGAGAGTGCCGCCAGGCCGGCTGGAGGCTCGAGGGCATTGATGGCCAAGCTTGACAGCGCGGTGAGCGCGCATGACTCCTGCGGCAGCTCCAGGTGGCCTGCGGCATTGATGCCCATGGAGAGGCTCCCACCCTCAGAGTTGCGCAACGACTGCAGGCGCGTCAGCCGCCAGAAGCTGCTCGGCAGCTCCCGCAACGTCGTCCCCGTCAGCGTCAATGACTCCAGCTGCTCCTGCAGCCATCACACGGGAGGAAGGGTGCTCGCATCAGAGACGGACAACCGCGGGCGCGTTGCATGGCGTCAGCAGGGATGCAACACGACAGCGTGCTGATAGCTGCTCCACGGCATGCTGGTGTGTACCCGCCGAACATGGCACCCCCCCATCTTGCCACAATGATTGCAGGGCCGCCACCCCGTAGCGGAGTTCCAACGGCTACTTCACGTGCACTCACCAGATTGCCAATGTCTGCCGGCAGCTGCGGGCCAAACGCCTCCATCGCCAGCCGGCGCAGCCGTGTGCAGCGTGTCACGCTGGCGGGCCACGCGCAGACGCCGTGGGTGTGGACGGGCACCTCGTACCGGATGTCCAGGTCTTGCAGCATCGGCAGCCGAGCCAGCGCAGATTCCAGGAAGACATGGGCGCTCACGCCGCTCACGGAGTGCAGCTGCAGGGATGTCAGACCCGACACGACGCGCAGCGCCGGCAGTACCTGCTGCACACAGGGGGGTTGCGAGGCATCGACCGGGGTGCGCCCTGAAGACGCCCGAGCGGGGCGCCACATCCGGGTACGATCGGCGTGCCACGGAGCGCTGGGCGTGCAGCAGGTGTGCGCAGTGGGGTTGCGAAGGCAACGGTCAGTTGAAAGGCAGTGGGATGCACTCCTACCTGGGCGTCGAGGAGGCACTGGCTGAACGACAGCGCCTCCAAAGGAGCAAAGGACAGCAGCCCGAGGGCGGTGCTGAGGAACTGCAAGTTGGCCTGCGCGGATGACAAGGGACTTTGGCACAAGGTGTTGCGACATGGGCGGGCTGCGAGTTATCGCGGCAATGGCGGCAATCGCAGAGCATAGCAACACTCCAGAGTGGACCCACCCGGAAGCGGTTGAATGTGAGCTCCACGATGGCCGCCAGCCGCGCTCGCAGCCACAAGGTGAGGTTGCCGCCATCCGGCGGCACTGGCGGCGCCGAGCTTTTGGCGCCATAGAGTGTGACGACTTCCCAAACGCTGCTCGGCGACTTGAGGAGCCGGTCCCAGGATCTGCACACGCTTGCCAGCTGTGCAGGCCTGCAGTCGAAGGGTGACGCTTCAACAAGGGATGCGCTCAAATGAAGCAGTTGACAAAAAAGCACTTGACGCCAATAGCTGCCCGCATAGGGTGTGCGCTGCTAAGGGGAGCGGCGCACCCTTGAACGTAGCCCAAAATTTTGAGGAGCACGTCCTCCGGAAGGGACGTTATGTCGGCGACAGTCATGTCTGCAGCGCTGGTGAGAGACCTGCTGGACTTTGCGCGCTTGCCGTTCTTGGATCTGGCCATGTTGCGTTTTGGGCGGATTGGCGGGCAGCTGACGCAAACGCAGCTCAAAATTGCTGCACTCTGCACCCTGCTTCAGCCACAGCGCTACGTCCTTTATGTCGCGGCTGGCTAAACTTTGCAGCTGACCGCCAGGAGGCAGCTGGTGCTCCGCTACGTTCCAAAGGTCTCGTCTTCTCAGTTGTCTCTGCAAGTGTAGGGTTTATCCACAGCTAGAAACGAGACCAGACCGAGACGAAGCTCATCTGGAAGAGCCAACTTTCCTGTTTGGTTCCAGGTTCCCTACTTGGTCTTCCTCAGCGCCTTTCGTGGGGCTTCCTGAGTGCTTACTGTGGTTGCTTGACGGCGTGAGCTCGATCTGATGGCAGTTTGACCCATCGAGCATCGGACTGCAAGAATGCCTCCAAGGAGGAAGGTGACGCGAAGGACGTCCACCATTGCGACAGCCCCGAGCACCGCGGACATCACGACGTTGAGCCAGGACCAACTGCGTCTCATCCTCAAACTCGCAGGGTGCGCATGCGAGAACGGCACGCCGAATCAGGAAGTGCATCTGCGGGCCCAGTGGCCGGTGCATCAGCTGCCGTTTCCTGCTGGATTTCATCTAGCGACCATGTCGTGCATGTACCGCTGGCAGACTGGCGCAAGTCGCTCGTTTGCAGGAACCCTGGGCGCTTCGCATGCGTGTGCAAGGCATGGCGGGACGCCCTGGCCGGCCCATCAGAGGCATGGCGAGACGTCGTGCTGTCGGCGCCAACACCGCCTGCCACCAGCACGTATCCCCCTGGGGCGAGGCCGCCCGCTGATTCCACGCCGATCCTCAACTGGCTTCTGGTGCGCACCTCTGCCAGCCGTGCGGGCCTGCATGGTGCGCTGCTGCTCGCCCGCCCCCGGGGTGCCTGTCGGCACAGGCAGCGCTGTTGCCATGGGAGCGCTCATCGTTGTGAAGCATCTATCCTGTAAAGTGGGCACGATCAGCTTGAGGATGAGGACTTATGAAAGCGCAGGTCCGGCGGGCGTGTGTGGAGAGTTTGACGTTCCGGCGTTTCAAGGTGTGACCCTCTTGCCCTTGAAGATGCACCCAGTCGTATTGCGAGGCACACAACGTACACGTCTGCGCTGGACAGAGCGCCCTCTTGAGGCGTGCATCACAGCACACCACCTGCCGTGCGTCACCAGCCATGAGGCGGTACCGGGGCAGGCTCGTCACCGTGGCTACCTGCCTGCGCCCTGCAGACGCACAGCGAGCACTACCTGCCGCTGTTCAGCACCGTTGTGGGTCTCATGGCGGGGGGCCCCCAGCTGCGGTCCCTGCGCTTTGAGGACTGCGACCTCAGCAACGACCTGCTCCCTCAGCTGCGGCTGCTGAGCGGGCTGACGGCGCTGGACCTGAACAGGATCGAGAGCGTGGCCAACCTCAGGGCCGACCAGCTGGACTCGCTGTTGAAGGTACCCAGTCCTGCTTGGGCCAGCACACCAAGCCTGTCTGACGCGCAGCGGCGCATGCACTGGTTCATCGCTTCACCTGTCACAACTCGCGCGCCCCACGGCAGGCAGGCACAGCACCGGACACCTGCTGCCAGCATTGCCCCACCTCAATGCACACCGCAGGCGCTGCGACATTTGGAGCAGCTGGGCCTGCACTATAACGTGCGGCGGGGCTTGGAGGCCGCATTCCCGGCAGGCCTCTGCGGCTGCACCCGGCTGCGGCGGCTGCGCATCTCCGACGCCACGCCCCGCGCATCGTGGCCGCTGCCGCCCGCGTTCAGCGCCCTGGTCGCGCTCGAGAGTTTGGCCATCACCGGCATGACAGTAACGCTGCCGGAGATCGGCATGGACCAGCTCACGGTACTGCGGGTGCTGCGGCTGCAGGCGCGGCCTCTGCTTCTCCTTCCCCCGCAGGCTGCCTGCTCGCGCTCGGTCAACATCCGCCACCCTTCTGCGAGTGGTCGAACAGTGGGTCAACTCCCATTGCGGCTGCCAAGCAGTGATCCATCACCCGGGCCGAGTTGACGAGGACTGCAATGCCAGCTGTGCGCATGCTGCCAATGTGCTGGACGGGCGCCAACGAGCCCTGCTTGTGGCCGACGAGCTGACCTGGAGGCGTGGTGGCGACAGGGCGACACCTCGCGCGTGCTGCAGCTGCCGTCACCAATGGAAGCCCTGACGCAGCTGCGGCGGCTCAGCATCACCAGCAGGACGGTACCTCCGCCCGTGGGCGGCTTGACCGGCCTCACTCGCTTGTCAATCGGCAGCCTCCAGTGGAACACCGAAGTGGGCGTGCAGGTGGGTGCTCCGGCCATGAGTCAGCCTAGTTTGCCGTCCCAGGTTGAGTCAGCCTGGCGTGCCGTTCATGTAGCCATGACAGATGCTTCGCTGCATTGATGCTGTAGGGACCATCTGGCCGCCGCCGCCACCGATGCGACTTTTACAAAGGTTTCCTGTCGTGCAGGTCAGCGGTCTGTCCAGCCTGACACAACTGGAAGCCCTGCGGCTACACCATTGCAAGGGTCTGACGAAGTCGTGGAGCGGACTTTTTCACTTGGTCAACGCCCTGCCAAAACTCAAGGTCAATTCACGGCTGCTCCTTCCGGGCGGCTCCAGGCCCCGATGCACGCCCGGGGGGGAGCCGGCTACCGCCGCACTGGCTCTCGTGTGTGTGCAAGCGCTGCTTCCGTTGGAGCTTCCATCCTTACCCTGGACTCTGAACCCTGAACCCTGAACCCATCCTGCAGGATCTGGCGCTGGACGGCAACGCCATGACGCACTGCTCGCTCGGGCACGTCGCCCGGCAGCTGACGGCAATCGATCTCGCCGGCGCAGCCTTCCAGGCCCAGGTGCCACTCGCCCTTCCCCGCCCGCTTGGCCTGCCGGTACCTCACCCGTTCGACTGCTGGGTCTGGCCTGCGAAGCCGCCGCACTGCACGCCCACAACACTGTCTGTTTCACGAAGCTTTCAGCACCACCACCATGGACTGTCTTCCTGCATTCACATTTGCTGCTGGCTCTCTGGCCCGCCTGCTTCGCATCTGCAACTGGGGCATGCAAATTTGCACTCCGTGGAGCAGAGTGCAGGCCTGGCGCCCTGCTCTGACCTCTGATGAAGCAGCGGTGCTGCCGGCAGGAGGGGCTGCCGGGGGCGCTGCGCCGGGCGGTCAACTGCCAGCGCCTGCGCCTCACAGTGGCGACCCTTGCAGCGCTCACGCCGGCCGCCCAGCCGATGTCCGCCTGCCCCCTGCTGGCCATGATGCAGCTGCGGGAGCTGTCCTTCGAGCAGCCGTCTTGGAGCCACAAGGACGTGACCGCCATGCTGCAGTTGCAGAAGTGCTTCCAGGCAAGGCACAACTCGTACTTGCAGGCCTAGTTGTTCAGGAAGCTTGCAGGGCGCTGCCATTTTAATGCCTGCACGTGGCGCCTGCGCCACCCGAATGGTAGCCTTAATGCAGAGCACAACTGGCTTGGCGTGCAACCCATACATGCGATACTTCCTATTGTGAAGTTGATGTTGTACCAATTCAGGAGCAGCCGCCGGCATGGCGCAACCTCGACATCAAGTGCCCGGAGGTGGCCAGCGGGTCCTACCACCAGTATACTACACCAATGGGAGGATACAGCAGCGACGATGAGGCAGCATGATGGCTGTACATTTGTGAAAATGCTCATTGCGGAATATAGACCTGTCCTAGATGCTGAGGCAGCGATAGCTGCAGGGTTTGGGTGTTGGCGAGGCAGTGTCTGGGAGACTTCCCGAGTGTGAGTGTGTCCAGCAAACGAGAGTATAAGGGGGGACAATTTGGCCAGGAGGAAAGCCTGGCTGTTGGTGCCGAAAGCAATGCCACAGGCTGAGCAGACGCCGGTCGTCTCTATCTAGAGGAGAGACGTGGGACTGTGGACAAGTACAGTCGGGCACAGCAACTGCAGGTTTACAAGGTTTCCAACCCCAATGACGGCACAAATCACAAAGAAATCGAGACATCACAAAAATGTGCGCAGTGCTAGGAGCCCTTTCTATGCCGCTCTTTGCGTTGTCATTGCGGCGGTGCGCAAACGAGGACCATGATTGAAACTGCTGCACCAACACCAGGAACCGAATATTGCTGAGGACTGCACGCTGGCGGCTAGGCTGCGGCTCTGTGCTGCAAAGAGCGCGAAGAGCACATTCATGAAACTGATGTGCGGCCTCTGCCCTGTCCACCTTGGCAGGGGGCCATCAAAGCTAGACCTGGTGCCAGGCCGGGGCGCGGGCCGGTCTCCGTGTCCTGCCGTTGACCTCGGGGTCGCGGCAGCCGTCGACGCCAGAGGCCAGTAGCGGCCGGCGGCGCGGCCGAAGGGGAGGCGCCCCGGCAGGCGGGCAGCGGCCCGCCCGACGCGCCCCGCCCGACGCGAGGTGCGCCCCGCCGGAGGCTGCTGGCCAGCGCTACCGCTCCACGCCGCTGCCGTGGCGCAGCCGGCTGGGCTGCTGGCTGCCGGCGGAGCCGTCCGAGCGCACGCTCGCGCGCCGCGCCGTGGGCAGCAGCTCCCACGACACGCTGTTGGGGGCGCTCGACCCTGCAGTGCCCGGCGGCGCGTAGCTGGCCACTGTGCCGTAGGTGTCCGCGGTGCCGCCCTCGCTGGACGGCCGCCGGCTGAGGGCGCTGCGGGCGGCAGGCAGGGGCBTCAGCACCAAGTGGCTTCGCGTGCAGTGCTGTCGCTCGAGGGCACCAGTGCACGACACATCTGGCGACGCCGGGCAAGGCCCGCCGGGTGCAGTGCACCGAGCTCGCGACCCGCCCGTCAGCGGCCTACACCTTGGCTGTCGTCCCGTCCGGCGCATGTCCGTGAGAGCAGACTCCATTGCGCACACATGATCGCCTCAGGGACAGACCAGTGCCGGGGCAGGGCAGGTGCTGAAATGATGGCTGATTCCACCTCATGCCCTGCTGGCATGAGGTCTGCCATAGCCGCCTGCCGCACAGCGATGCCTGAAACACACCACAGCCCAACACTAGGTGGGTTCTCGTCCCCGCACCGGCTGCTGCTGTCGGTGCCGCCGGCGATGGGTTCCGACAAACTCGCCCGCGACGCCACAGAGCCGGCCACCGAGATGTGCGACGTGGACATTGTCGCAGGCGGGTCGGATGTGACGTCCTCTCCGGCAATCGCCGACCGAATGATCTGGAAGCAGCGCTTTGCCGAGGGCCGAAGCTCTGGGTCAACCGACAGGCACGCCTGCGTGTGGCGGCAGGCATCGACACGTCAGCCCGCCAGGCACAAAGCCCCCGCCGCGCCTTCTCGAGGCAGCTTCTCGAGGCAGCCACATCTTCCTGCGGCGTCAGCCTGCGGCTACGGGCTGCAGGCAGGGCTCTCATGCACACAGCAGGCACACAGCAGGGGACAGCGCAAGTTGAGGCAGCGGCGGAAGTAACGGTCTTTCAGCCCGGATCTGCCATAGCAGCTTTTGCTGTGCGCTTGGCTGTCCTTTCCAGTCTCGCTGAGCGTGCAGCACCTTGATCAGGTCGGAGATGGCCGCGGGGCAGTCGTCCGGCACGCTGACGTCCGACAAGCCGCCGCGCACCGGCGCGATGCCAGTCACAATCTCCCACAGCATCACGCCGAAGCTGTACACGTCGGCCTGCGCAGCAGGAGCCGCGACCTCGAGAGATACATACCGCAGTCTCTGCTTCATGTCGAGGAACCAGGCGTCACGTGGAACATACAGGGACGGTCAGACAGCGCTGACCCTCCCCTGCTCTCACGCGCTGGCTGATTGCCCCGGAGGAGCCAGACCACCGCGGCGCACCAGCTGCATTGCGGGCGCCTAGCAGTACTGCAGCTCACACAGGACACGGGCGGGGACAATGGGGGGCGAAACGGGCAGACACCCCCAATGGGGTGCGCCGCACCTCGGCGCCGGTGCGCTGGTTGAGCAGGATCTCCGGCGCGGCATCTGCAGGACGACAGCCACATGCGCTGAGGTCGAGTGGCAGCAGCCCCACCGGATCCGTGTGTCACAGCAGCCTCGGGTTCGATGTGCGAGCACATAACTGTTGGTTCTGACAGTCCCGATCGCAACAAATTTTTAAGGACTTTCAGGATCTCACAGGCAAAGGTCCAGGCGACGTAGTTGTTCTGTGTCTGGGTGCCGCACTCGTTGAGGTAGCGGGCCACGCCCACGTCGCTGATCTTGGCGGTGTCGCGCCCCTTGCTCAGCAGCACATTGCGTGCCTTCATATCCGAGTGCATCACCTGTCGTTGCATGGATGGTTCATTCAAGACTCGTGCTTGCAGCGAGGCCAGGCGGTAGGCGCCGAGAGAGTTGGGGACTGAGTGATGCTGGCAGTTGGTCCTGCACGACAATGCTCCAAGCTGCCAGGGAAGGGACGCAGCTGTGGACCACAAGACCGACTTGCACGCAGGCCACGCCGCAGCCAGCCCGTCGTGCTGGACTCGCCAGCACGTGCGGGAGGAGGTGAGACACTGGGAGTGGGCAGGCAGGTGCAGGCGGCGCACGTCGTGTGAGTGCAGGAAGTGGAGGCCGCGCGCAATGTCCAGCGCGATGCTCTGCCCGCGGTGGTACCAGCGCAGCTCCCCGTTCGGGTCGTCGTTCAGCGCCCCCCGCAGGTCGCCCCCCTGCGGAGCAGGACACACGCGGTGAGCCGCGCGGCAGGAGCGTTGCTTGGGCGCCACGCATCCATGGGAGAGGATGGCGTCTCCCCACGCCGGCGGGGGTTGACCACGGGGCCCACCCAACCTGAGCGGCTCTTGTTCCAGATGGTCTGAGACCCGCCCCAGGCCGTCAATCACGCATGCCCCCATCGCTCATGCACTCGAGCACCGGCCTGGCCACCGGGGGGACTCTCATGTTCCAAACCCTAAACCCTGGAGCCCACCCGGCCTCCGGGACTCACCTCCATGTACTCCAGCACCAGCATGGGGCGGTCCGTCAGCACCGCGCCGTAAAACTGCACGATGTTGCGGTCGTAGCTGATGGACTTCAGGATGCTGATCTCCTGCGGCACAGGGGGGAATCGACAGCGCATCAGAGCCCTGCCGGGGGAGCTCTGCTGCGTCGCGTCGCGCCGCGCGCGGTCAGACGCTGCACGCCAGCCTGGCGGAGCCTGCGGCCTGCTGCAGGGTGGGTGCCTCAGATCTGATCCGTGCGCCTTGCGAGCGCCAGCGCACAGACGGCGGGCTGGCGGTCAGGCTCTACAGGTTCGACCAGGCAGGGCTTGGGGTCTTCGGCTGCTCCAGCGATGTGGGACAGCGCCGCGGCACCTTCCGGAAGGCCCGCGTCTGCGCCTCGTCAGTCGCGTGCAACACCTTGACAGCCACATCCTGCACCCCGCCACGCAGCCCGCGGTACACCTGCGCCAGTGCAGCGGAGGCGCGTGACGGAACAGTTCACTGCCCAGTCCCGCTGCCAACATGTCTGTGTTGTCTGGGTGCCGATGTGCAGCCTCCTGGAGGCAGCACTCAGCGAGCCGGCGGCGGGTGGGGCGGCAGCAGAATGGTTGCTGCATGCGCTTTGGGCGGCTAGAGGCGCACCCGTCCGTAGCTGCCCTCGCCGAGCAGCCATGGCTCGCCGTTGGCGTCGCGGCAGATCTCGATGTTGTCCGCATTGATGTCCCAGCCCTGCACCGCCGCGTCCAGGTTGCCTGGAGAGACAGGTGCACGAGGTGCTGTCATCATGCCAGAGGCCGAAGGAGGAGCATGCTGCCGTGCTGTCGCTACCATCCCTTCACTTGCCGTACGGGCAGGCCACGGCGCAGCCGTTCATGACGCTGACACGGGACCTTTGACGGCCTGGCGGCAGAGGTGGCAGGAGTGTTTCGACCAGGGAAGGAGGCGCACCGATGGAGTGCTTGCTCATGGAGGAGCGCGGCAGCGTGAAGGTGCCGTGCGGGCTGTTATTGCGACTGGCATCCGGGAACACCATTGAGCCGCCGCCGCTGCTGCCGTTCGTGCCGCCTCGGTGCAGCTGCATCACATGCAGACGCGCTCAGGACCCGCACCGTCTCTGCGTCGTTTTCGGAGACGTCAAAGCCAGCTGTGCAGCAGGCGGATGCAAGCAACTGACAGACACGCTAGGCGCAGAGTCACACCAGGGCTCTGTGCAACAGGAGGGAATGTTGACGGTCATTTCAGGTTTTGGTCTTGACACGCCGCACCTGCTCGGCGGAGTCGTCCGGGCGGCGCACCGCACTTTTGCTGTCAAGACTGGTGGCGCTGGACGACCGGCCCAGCACCGCCGCCTCCGCGTCCCTCCGCCGCCGCCGCACCACCAGGTATGCTGCGCAGGCCGGGCGGGACAGCGGGTCAGTACCTCGATGCGTAGCGGAGGAGACCAGAAATCCAGATCTGAACTTCCACGCCGGCCGCAGACACTCGCCCCTGCACTCGGGGCACTCCCCACACGTGCTAGCCGCTGATTCGGATGAGGCAGTTTGGGTGTGCACGCCATTGTGTCCTGCATCGTCCTTCTGAGACCCAGTGCAGCATCTGCTCTGGCTCGACTCTGTGAACAGCTCAGCACACCACACCTGCAAGCGCGGCAAAGGCCGCCACCGCCGCCAGCACACCGACCACCAGCCCGGCAATCGCGGCGCCCGACAGGCCGCTGCTGCCGCCGCTGACGCCAGCGTCCGGCACCGGGTACAGCACCGGCGGCAGGCCCAGCGACGACCGCAGCTGCGCCTCCAGGGTGAAGCCGGTGACGGGGCGCATGTATGTGATCTCCAGGCTGACCGGCAGGCCGCTCAGGTCCAGCAGCGCGGGCAACTCGTTGAGCGCGCCCTCCAGTAGCTGCAGAGGCAGGTTTGACAGTCAGTATTCCGTACAGTCGGTAGAATACGTCCAGCAGCACCGGCAGCTCAACCTCAGTATTCGGTGCAGTCAGTAGAAACGTCCAGCAGCATTGGCAGCGCAATCGGCACCCGCTCCAGCAGCTGCATGGGGCAGGAATCAAGCTTCCCTGGATTGTGGCGGCCACATCTCCCAGGGTTTGCGGACCCTAGCATGGGCGTCTAAAGCAGCAGGTGACAGGGAAGGCAGCGCCGCAGCCTGGCGCGGCGCCCATGCGCTGCTGGTAGCCCCAACAGCTTCCGCCGCCTCGAACCGCCTCTGATGCGCAGCCGCCCCTGTGCGCTGCCACCCCCGGGCGCTGCTCCGCAGGCTGGGCTGCCAGAAACAGGGGCATTGCCCACGGAGGTTCTCAAACCTTGCAGACACGCCCACAAGACCAGGGCGGCGCGCACCGTGAGGAACTCCCCCAGCGGCGTGCGTGAGTTGTACATCAGCATCGTTACGTTGACGCCGTCGGCGGCGGTCGCGCCGGGCGTGTACCCGATGATGCGCACCCAGCGGGGGCCCAGGCCGTTGCTCAGCGGCGGCAGCACCGAGCGGAACACCGACAGGATGCCTGTCTGGATGGCCACCGTGAAGGGCAGGATGGGCGTGCCCTGCGCCGTGCCCTGGCCCCCGTCCGGCACCAGCTGCGGGCAGCAGCGCAGGCACGAAGAGTTGAAGTCTGCTGTGCTGTGTCTGTTGTGCTGTGCCATTTTGCCGTCCGGTATTGCGGAGCTGTGTGGAGCTGCTCCCGAGATGCCTGCAAGGTGAGACCCCCCCCCCTCCTTCMCCCTGCCAAGCTGGAACTTCGGCACCCCTGCCCGCCTGGTGCGCCCGACAGCAAAGCAATGCGCCGGCCATGCTTGGAGGGAGTAGATGGCATCTTGTCACGGCAATCGACGACAGCGCACGTGCACGCGGGTGGCCGCAGCATAACATTGGACAAAGCCGCCATGTGTGCAATGCCGCTGTATGCGCAGCCGTGTCAGCAGCCGCTTGCACTCCAAGCAGGTTATAGCAGATACACACACGCATGCGTCAGATGCGGAGACTCCTCATCTTTGCAAATCGCTGCCACGGGAGCCGCACCTGAAACGATGCCTGCACCGCGCTGCTGTTGCCCGGCGGGATCTGCGCCAGTAATGGCGTCGCTGCTGAGTCAAGCGTCCCGTCCAGCGTCAGGATCGTCGCCTGCGGGGTTGAAGGGTGTGCGATGACATGCAGCGTTTCATGTTGCTGTTGGCGCAATGAGCGGACCAATGTGTACCACACCACAACCCGCTGCGGTCACATCAACCCTGCGTGTTCCAGCGGGAAGCAGCTCCTGCACCGAGTGCAGCAGTGTTGACGCAAGCAGGCTGCACACGCATGTGCCAATGCAGGAGGCAGCATGGACCAAGTGTCGATGCTGGAATTGCAGAGGAGTCGCACCAGGATGCCACGGGCACGTAGGACACCCTGTACCAGAGCCAGCGGCAGCGCCAGCGGCAGCAGCGACTGCGGCAGTGCCGTGTTCCGGGTCGCCTGCCCAACGACAGCCAGGCGGCTTATGGAGGTGCCCTCAACGGATGGGAAAGCGTTCCTTTCCAAGCTGGCGGCACAACAGTAGCACTATGACCGTCCAGCAGTAGAGCTTGGACCAGGAGGCTTCTCGATTGCTGCAGCGTCTGCCTGAAGATTCATGCCTGGAAAGGCAGCAGGCAGCCGCCTGCAGTCTCCCTGGCACGGCCAGCTAACAAGCATGCTGGAAGTGGCTGGAGGTTGCAGGCAGGCGCACATTGAACGTGACGCGGAAGTCCAGAGATGTAAAGTCGTTGTAAGCGTTGAACTGGTACTGTGTCTCGATGCTGGCGATGCTGACTTGCAGCAGCCGCCGGTTGCCTGCGGAAATGGGCAGCATTGCGACTACCCACGGTGCAACCGACATTGCGGTGCTACACTCGAGCTGCTCGGAGGCGAAGCCAGTCTATACATGCGAAACTGCCACATTGCAGGTGGCTAAAATGGACGAGGCTGTGCCCAGCGGCGTGAGCCGCAAGTGCACCCGACCTTGGAGCGCACAGATGACGATCACCCAAACCAGTTGCACGACAACTACATCCCCTGGCCGAGTAGGACGTTGCTGCGTGCAGGCAGGCACAGGCACTCTTGCAACAGTTGCAAACATGCACAGGCGAATGCCCTAGCGGCGCTCACCCAGTAGGCCCGAGGTGGAGGCCGATGCATTGACGACCGGCGCCTGGACGCTGGGCCGGAACTCGCCGACAGACAGCGAGAAGTTCCACGGCCGGGCCAGATTCATGATGCGGTAGGCATTGGCCATTTCCGCGGTCAGGTTGCTGTCAGGCGCCACTGTCACCTGGCCGACCACCCGCTGCCAAGCCGTGCCTCTGCGGCGGCAGTGTGAGCAGGAAGACTCAGGCTGCATAGACGCCATGTAACCCAACAGCTCAAAACCTCTGCCCATGTGCCTGGGCTGCACTGCGCGACCCTGACAGCTGCATCGTTGTGTGAAGAGCGCATGTGGGCGGGATGTGCGTGAGAACGGCAAGAGGCCGGGGAGGGGTGGGTGGGAAGCGCTCACATGGTGACCTGCTCCCCCTCCGGCAGCGTGCCATTCTGCCACTCCAAGCGGGACACATTGTATGGCAGCCTCGGGACCGGCTTGAACACCGTGGTGTCTGGCATGGGCACTACGAGCTGCCTGCCGTTTATCGCGTCCACCTGCACACACACAAGCTTGCACTGTTGTCGTCCCTATGTCCATGGTGGGCGACAGCGGCAGTGTCGGCAAATCCTGCCAAGCGCCTGCACCCATCAGGCAGCAGCAGTCTGGCTGCATGCGAGCTGCGGTGCCTGCACCGAGCGGCTGCAAATCTGCTCTCAATGGCCCTTTCCGTTCCCCCTTCTGCGCCAATGTCTCAGCCGGCAGCAGGCAGCAGCGCCGGCCTGGCCAACAGTGTACGGCCGGAGCAGCAGCAGTAGTAATGGCGCTACAGGGTGTGCACAGGCGGGCGCAGGGCACCTCACCTGAGCCTGCAGGGTGTAGCCCGCCACTGGGGTGACGCGCAGCACGGTGGAATTGCATGGAATGCCGGCGATGGCCAGCGACGCCGGCAAGTCCAGCAGCGCCGTCACCAGCGCCTGTGGTTGACATTACATTACAGCGCTCAAAGCCCTGTGGTCGTGTGCAATGCAGACAGCATGCCCAGTGACGCCATGGCCAGTGCCTGCGTGTGGCGCCACAGCGATTGCGAACATACGGTGTCGAATATGATGCGACGCGGGCCAGGAGCGGCGGCTGCCCAAACACACGTCGTTGCTCTCCTGAGGTCGGCCATTGGCCACTGATTGCAGGGAGCAATTGGCCATGGGATGCAGAAGAGAATCACTGTCCTATGTGCATCAGCTGAGCTGCCGGCAAGAGGCTCTGCGCGGCCGGGCAGCGACAGTGGCGACACCGCTCCCGCCGCCGCTCCCGCCGCTGCCCCACTGCCGGATGTGCCCCAGCGTCCATACCCGACCAAAGCTGCAGAGCCACACCTGCTCAAAGTAGTCAGCGATGGAGCTGGTGCTCATGACGATGGTGAGGTTGGCGGTCTTGGCCGGCAGGCTCTGGTGCACCGTCTGGATGTGCGCCCAGCGCGCCCCGATGCCATTAAACAGCCGCGGCAGCAGCTGCTGCATCGTGTACAGCACCAGCGTCTGCTTCTGCTCCGTCATTGGCACAATGTCCTCGCCCACCAGCTGCAGCATCAGAGACAGGCGTCGTCGTCATGGGCTCTGTCACGGGTGCAGCCATGGGGCATTAGCAGCCGGCCGCAGGTGCTTGCGGGCACATCGTGGCGCAGCGTGCGCATGGCATCCAGCTGCAGGTGCGATGGCAGGCACATGACGGCACCGCCTGTGCACTGGAGAGCTCAGAGGCGATGACAATGACAGCCGGGCAGCGGCAGGTCTAGACAGCAGCAGGGAGCGGGAACGGGGGGGAGCCGACCTGCAGGTCCATCTGTACGGCGGTGTTGTTCGCCCGCGGCAACCGCGGGAACACGGTCCGGGCTGCATACTCAGACACGTTGGCGTCCAGCGTGAGCGCCGTCACCTAGATTGGGCACGATTGCCAACAGGTCAGCGCAGGAGCACAGAAGATCACTGTTGCAACAGGCGAGTGCCAAACGCAACACTGCTGATGCGGCTGGCTGGCCATTGCCAGAGCGTCTCGCCTGGTGCCGGCATGCCTTTCTGCTGTGCAGCAGGGTGCACAGGCCCTCCATGCGAAGCTGATGCATCAGGCAGCATCAGGCAGCTTGCACGCGTCGCAGTCTGCTGGGTGCGGGCTGTCGACGAGCAGGAGAGGCAGGCGGCCAGGCATCTCACCAGGTAGCCCCGCTGCCGCATGGCGTTCTCGAACAGCGGCGTGTTCTTTGCCAGCGGCAGCCACGAGGCCGGCAGGCGCGCCGCGAGGTCGCTGCCCGCTATCGCCGTCACCTCAATGTCCACTGCCTCATACTGCTGGTACGCATTGAAAGAATCTGTTCTCAAACGTCCCAAAGCCGCCTCAGCCGCGGCCGCGGCGCGTAGCCCTGCACCATGATACAGTGGAGGCTTCGTGCCAGAAAGAGAGACCATGCGTGGGTGTGAGTTGCGAAGCAAGGCAGAGCGCGCTGCTGATCAACCTCACTCTGGGTTCACGTTGCACCATGCAGGTCGGTGTGTGATGGATCAGCGCACCTGCTGCTTCTGAAGTGACATTGGCGGTGACCACCGGCGCCATGACCGGCTTGGTCACGTTGCCAAACCTGACCAGCAGGTTGAACATCTGGTACTCCTGGTTGAAGCTCTCTTTCACCTTTGTCACAAAATCCTCATCGGGCACGCTGTCGATGGCATTCCTCTGCGTGTCCATGCCTACGACCCTGTGTGTCGCAAATATCTCCGTTGGTATGCCTCCGATGCCAGGTGTGACATCATTGCGTGCTGGTGCAGCACGTCAGCGTCCTCTGGCCACCTTGCAGAGCCAAGTGTGTGGTCAACGAATTCTAAAGAGAGATGTTGTTGCAGTGGAAGGATGCAGAACCCGCCTATATCTGGTGACGCCGAGGGCGAAGCCGGCGCCGCCATCGCCCAGCAGTGTGCCGGGCTGAAAGAATGTGGAGAGCCGCCTTATGAGCTCGTCTCCGTCTGAGGTCTCGTAGGCGAGACGGCTGGCGTCTGGCGGCGGCGGCGGCGCTGATGGCGCCAGCATCTGCCCCGCCGCTTTTGGCGCGATGCAACATAGCACCAGTGCTGGTACTGCGCACAGTAGCCAGCTGCCCGGTCCAAGTTTTCGCCGATGCCGCGAGGGGGGCGGGCCCCCTCTGTGCGCCGGTGCTGCAGTGCTGCCGCCGGGCGGCTCGCCCACGCTGCGCTGCCGTCTCCTGCCGCCGTGCTGGCTGACTCCGCTGCCGCGGCCCCCCACATCTGGTGCGTTGCAGCCTCCCACGTCTGCAGCCGCTCCGCCGCAGCCAGAGTAGCCTGCTGTCCGGTCGCCGCCGCCGCCGTCGCAAGTGTATGCGTCAGCGCCACCAGGGCCGGCGGCGCTGCTGCCGCGAGCTCGTGCCCCGGCCTCCCCCATGGGCTGGCCTACGCGTTCTGCTGGCCGCCGCTGCAGCCCGGCATTGCGTGCGGCCGCGGCTCCGCGCACCGCTCGCGTTTGCACCTCACGTGGCTAGTCGAGGCCTGATACAGCAGAGACAGCATCTTTGCGAGGGCAGCCTGCCGCACGGCGCTGTCAGTGACATAGCCGAGAGACTCAGGAAGCTCTCAACAAGGCCGGCCCGGAAGTGGGCAGCGAGCCCCTCAAGTGTGTCCGCAGGGGCGCGTGAGTACCAGCACACGGTGGTGACCGCCTGGCGGCCCTCGGCCGGCCCCACCGGCGCTGAAACCGGGCCAGAATGCACCAGCAGAGTTATTTTGCCATCATCAGATTGACAGCCGCCGCGCAGGACCTGGCGGGCCCTGCCCGTGCATGGGTTGGGCCACGACGCGTGACGCCAACCCGGCCGGCCAATCCGTGCAGGCATTAAGACTGCGGGGTTACAACAAGCACTGGACTTCCATATCGCAGGCACTCCAGTGTCGACCCACGCGCAGGGGCTTGGCGTCATCCGTTGCGTAGGCGGACAGGGCACGACGCATACGAAGGAGCCTGGGGACCGCGTGCTGCTGTACTAACTAGACACAGCCTTGGTTGGTGTCCTGAGCCGCCGCTGGCAGTTCGCTGCACCCAACGTGCAGCAAACCTCACCTGCTCTGTCGGGCAATCCCGGGGAGCGCCTGCACGGCGCGGTGCTCCCTCGGCCCAGGACTAGGATGCGCCGGAAGGCTGGACGTCAAGAAACGCACGAATTGCAAGGATGGCGCTGCAGGTATACGCCGCGTTGCTCCTGGCCAACTTCCTGGGAGTGAAGTACCAGCTGGCACCCCTTTTCGAGCGCTTTCTATTCGTCAGCTGAGCCGAGCTTACATTTGCCGATCAGGCTCGTTCTAATACGCTGAACGGATTGTTGTGCAGCCCACTTGTGGATGTGTTGTCGCCCTGGTGCAGGCCCGTACTAGTTGACTGCGCTTTCAGCTTCATGATGCCGTAATCCGGGGCTGCTTCGGAAGGCCTGTCGCTCAGCCAGACCCTCCAACGATACCAGCAGCAAATTCATACCAGAAAGCCCTTTGACGACCAGTCGGACTGTGAGGAGGCTTGCCCTTCCAGAGTGCTGTGGAATTGCTACCGGGCCGTCTGCGCCGCCTGCACCAGCAACTGCGTGGACACGCCAAAGCCAGGCCCCATGGTGGACGCGACATTGGCCCGCAGTATATAGCCCGACGCCGCACTGCCCTTGACGCCCTTGGGCCGCAGCGTCAGCACCGCGCGGACCAGCGCCAGGGTGTTGGCCTCCAGCGCTGCCGCCTCGAAACTAGCTTTGCCTACGCCGCAGCGCACCACCGCGGCGCGGTCCGCCCTGCAGAGGCGGGGGAGTACACGCTGTCAAGCACTTGATTTGCAAACCGCATGCTGCGATTGCTGGTGCTGAAGTCGTGATGCCGAGGGCCACCAGGCCGCAGTACGACCTGCCGCCTGAAGCGCCTGGCGCAGAAGGTGTGCCGGTCAGCAGGAATCAGACCCACCTGAAGTCAATGCGGCCCTGCTTGAGCGTGCGCACCGCGGCTGCCACATCGTCCGTCAGCGTGCCCAGCTTGGGGTTGGGCATCAGCCCCCGCGGCCCCAGAACGCGCGCGATCCTGGTCGCGGCAATATGACCAGGGTCAGCGTTTCGGGGCACTCCCAGGAGCGGGCACTGTGCAGGGTTTCGAGACGAGGCCACACGTTGAAGCAGACATGATGCGGTGTACACAGTGTCTTCAACATGATGCATTTACCTGCCCAAGGACCCCTTCATGCCGGGGGTCGCCACCGCCTTGTCAAAGTCGATGGCGGAGCTGCCGGCCTCCTGGATGCGGGCGATCAGATCGTCGCTGCCAACCACCTCCGCCCCTGTGCAGCAACCGATGTCAGAAATGACAAATCTGGTTTGCTTTACCACAGCCGCCCATGGCGAGCAACACTGGAGGAGCCCAGCAGAGGTGCAGGGAAGCTTTTGTTGCAGCCCATGTGCTCCCTCATGCCGGCAGCACTGCTCGACGTCTGCTATCACTCAGCACTTCATCCAATTCCGCGAAGCTTGTCCAATGAGGCCACACGAAGCCTTCTGGCTGCCAACGACATCGGAGCCCTTTTCGTCCTCGTCGCACAGTCGCACCTGCTGCTCGGGCGGCATCCGCATCGGCGCCCTCCGCAAAGACGGCCACACGCACCGCCTTGCCCGTGCCGTGCGGTAGCGTGGCCGTGCCTCGCACTGCGTGATCGCCCCGCCTCGGGTCTGTGCCCAGCACCAGCGAGACCTCTACGGTCTCGTCGAATTTGGCCTTTGCTGTCGCCTGCGTGTGCACAGCTGCGGGGTTGGGCACTTGCATGCACCTGATCCATGCTGGCCGGCTCCGCACCGCTGCAGTCATGGTGCTGATGAGCACGATTGATGCATATGTCAACCAGAACATCTCTATCCTGTGCTGCAAGGCTTGGCTTGCGATCGGCCAGGCCTTTGAACCCAGCAGCGCACCTTCACAGATGCCAGCGCATTCAGGAGCGGCGACGCCGGCGGCCTGTGCTTCTCTCCACGTGCCACGAAGCGCGGCAGCGGCAGCGTGGGGTCCTCCGGTCTAAGGGCAGCTGCTGGGCTGGCGGCAGACTGCTGCGGTGAGGTGTGGAGGCTGGCGACCGCCGGCTGCGCACGCAAAAGTGACACCGTCACCAGCTGAGTTCAACGGGCCTGATGTTTCTACTACTGACATAGAAAGCTTCCAGTTCGACCCGTGTATGCTCCAGGTTGGCCTTGTGCAGGGGCGTGCAAGTGGCTGGCTTTCGGCCGATTTACCTGGCTGCAGCATCGGTCCAAGGCGGCGCTCACAGCCCCGCTGTGGGCCAGCCACCGAGCCTGTACTGAGGCAAACGCACTGCACCTCCCTGCCAGCATCTCGCTGTAGTGCTGCCACACCAGAAAATTGGAAAGCAATCAACAGATTGGTCTCGACAACGAATGCGTCTCACGCAAACCCTCGCCTTGCGAACCCAATGAGCCGTGTTGATCACCGATGTACAGCAACTCTCAGGTTGCCTCACAATGATGCGCGTCCGGTCGTGCGACAGCACAAGGGAAATGCAGTGGCCGGCGCAGAGGCAGCAGCAGGCGTTTTCTTTTATTTTCTCTTCTTTATCCGCTTCAAGACATGGCTCAACGGAAAAGCCGGACGTGGCGTGCAGTGCTGGCGGCGCTCATCGAGAGGCTTGGTCCACGAAAGTTATGCGAGCATGCAACGGAAGAAAGTGCGCCCTATTCTTTCATCACTCTTTCCTGCTTTGTATGCGGTTTTTCATTTCTTTTCGGAGAGCAACAGAAGAAAACAAACACACAACGGAAGAAAGTCCCGATCCTGGCTTTCTTCCGTTGTATGCATTTCTTCTTCTGTTGCAACAGAACAAAACAAACGTACAACGGACGAAAGTCCCAATAATCCTGGCTTTCTTCCCTTGTATGCATTTCTTCTTCTGTTGCAACAGAACAAAACAAACGTACAACGGACGAAAGTCCCAATAATCCTGGCTCTCTTCCGTTGCAGCGCCAACAGAAGAAAGCAAGCATACAACGGAAGAAAGTCCCAATCCTGGCTTTCTTCCGTTGTATGCATTTCTTCTTCTGTTGCAACAGAACAAAACAAACGTACAACGGACGAAAGTCCCAATAATCCTGGCTTTCTTCCGTTGCAGCGCCAGCAGAAGAAAACAAACATACAACGGAAGAAAGTCCCAATCCTGGCTTTTTTCCGTTGTATGCATCTTTTTCCTCCGTTGCAGCGCCAACATGCCTTTCTTCCGTTGTATACATATTTTCTTTCGTTGCCTTTCTTCCGTTGTGTGTTTGTTTTCTTCTGTTGGCGCTGCAACCGAGGAAAACATGCATACAACGGAAAAAAGGCAGCAGAGTCGCATCCCTGGGAGTATCTTCTCTTCAGTTGGCGCTGCAACGGAAGAAAGCATACATACAACGGCAGAAACAAGACTTTTTTCCGTTGTATATATCTCTTCTTCTGTTCACCGCGCAACATTCCTTTCTTCCGTTGTATGCATCTTTTCTTTCGTTGCCTTTCTTCCGTTGTGTGTTTGTGTTCTTCTGTTGGCGCTGCAACGGAAGAAAACATGCACACAACGGAAGAAAGCCAGGATTGGGACTTTCTTCCGTTGTGTGTTAGTTTGATCACCTTCGGTGATTCAAACTTATGCACTCAAGTTTTCCGCTTGTCCGTAGTAAACCCTAAGAGTCGTCGACGGGAAACCTCTCACGCCTGCTGCCGGTTGCAGTCTGCGTCTTCGGGTCTTCCGTGGTCCGTCAGCTGCTCCTTGAGTCAGTCTGCAGACCTTGCGAGAGGCAGGGGCCTCGCGCTGAAGCTGGCCGTGCGAACGGCGCCCCGGCAGCCGGCGTTGTAAGATTTGGCGAGTTGATGTAAGAATCGTTTCCGCGCCCTTAGTAAAATTTTCCATAGAACGGGGGATGGTTCTGGGTACTTATTGCTAGGTATGAAAACGAGGGTGATGTTCGCGATTGCCAGACGCAGACTGTGATTCGGAAGCCTCCCGGCTGCAGAGCGGTCCGCTGGCAGGTTGCAAGGCTGCTGCTGCTGGCAGCCGCTGCGCGCTGCGGCAGGTTGCAAAAGTGGCGTTTCGGAGGGATCAACGACGGGGGGAAATTAAGGACTTTTATCCCCAACGGGCTGTGCCTGGCTAGGGATGCTTGGCAGCCGAGCTGCATGCGGCAAATTGCGCCTGCTTGTTTCAGCACATGTCACAAATGCTTCTGCAGTGATGTGCGAGTGCTTTCGGCTTGGAAACTCCACGTCGCGCCGACTCTCATGCACATCTTATGATTTTTTCCCACCCCCAGAGCCGTGAGTGTTCTGGAGCGTGCTGATGTGCTATCTGTATGAGTCCTGCGATCGTGATAGCACGAGCATGCCATGCCAGCTGCTGCATGCTGCGATGTGTCATTGGCCGTTTTCGCTACAGGGTGCTGCTCGGTGCTGGCATTCCTCGGCCGGCCTGATTAACGACCTGGCTGCTCCCTTTCGGCTGGCCCCTTTCGATCAAACTCGCGTCTCGCCCCCGGCGGGCGCCCATTGTTTGTTTTCTTCTGCTGGCGCTGCAACGGAAGAAAGCCAGGATTATTGGGACTTTCGTCCGTTGTACGTTTGTTTTGTTCTGTTCTGTTGCAACAGAAGAAGAAATGCATACAACGGAAGAAAGCCAGGATTGGGACTTGCTTCCGTTGTATGCTTGATTTTCTTCTGTTGGCGCTGCAACGGAAGAAACATGTATACAACGAAAGAAAGCCACGATTGGGACTTTCTTCCGTTGCATGCTCGCGTAGCTTTCATGGACTGAGCCTCTCGAATAAGCGCCGCCCGCACTGCACGCCACGTCCGACTTTTCCGTTCGTTGAACCATGGCTCGAAGCGGATAAAGAAGAGAAAAGAAGCATACAACTGTTTGCCAGCAGCCATGGCCAGCGCAGATGCAGCAGCGGCAGGGCTGAGGTGCAGCGTAGACAGAGGGCAGCCAGAGGAAGGCCCGAACCACGCACCAGGCAGAGTATCACCCAGAACCTAGCGTTTATGACGCCGTCCGGACATCGTCCGCCGACAGCACGCAGGAAGCATCCTCAACTATTTTCGTGGCCACACAGCTGTTGATTACCGTCTCCACACAGCAAAACCATATACGTCCCGCAGCAGCAGTCTACTGCTGCTTTGAGCCCAGCCCGTACAGGACTTGGGCCGTCTCCGCCAGCAGGGAGTTCACGAAGAACAGCAGGACCGAAAAGCCGGCCACAATGGCAATGACCAGCACCGTATTCAGCAGCGCCTGCACTCACACAAGGATCCGTTCACCAGGTGGTCACCGTCAGCTGCTGATCGTCACAAAGCGCCTCACTGCAGTGCCCATGTGATGCGCCACAGGCAGAAATGGCAGACGCCGCTTGCGTGCAGGCCGTGGCGACTCACGCTGGAGATGGTCGGCCACTCAATCAGCTGCACCTCCCGCAAGACACCCTGCAGACAAGGGACAATCGCATGTTGAATTCGAGACGGTCTTGAGGATGGGAGAAGATGCCGTGGCGCTGAATGCCAAGTGACAAGGCAGCGTGTGCGCATCAGCCGCATGTTGCAAAGACGAAAATGGCCTCACCTCCACCAGGTTGGGCTTTCCCTCCCGCTGCTGCTGCTGCAGCTGACGCCGCAGCTCTGCGGCCTTCAGCTCTGGCTCTCCGCTGGATAGCGCCTGCTCCTGCAGCCGCGCAAGTCACGATTGATTTGTGCTAGGCGCATAGCACCGAGGACCGAGCAGCACATCGGCCGACTTGAACGCAAGGGAGACCTTCAAACTGAGGCAGCATCAGCAGCGCCACACATGGAATCTCGCATACAGAACGGTAGAGCCCGACCTGCAGCTGCCGCCGTTGGTCGCCGCTGTCTGCCGGAGCGCCGGGCTCGGCAACCTGCTGAGTGGCGATTGGCGCGACCTCCGCCTCTGCCTGTGGCTCCGCCTGCGTTGTGTGGTGCACTGGTCCATTCAGCAATGTGCGCTGTGAGCAAGATGAAGTTGCCCTATGCAGGTGATGCCGCCGTTGTATGCAGCGCTTCGCCACGTGCCCACCTGCTGCGCCTCATCGGGCTGCTCCTGCTGCTCTTGGTGCTCCTGCTCCTGTCGCTGCTCGCTGCGCTCTTTTGTGGTGGTGCCAGTCTGCGGCGGGGCTGCTGCTGGCGCCTTCTGCTGCTCTCGCTCCTGCACATCCGACTTCGCCTTCGGCGGCGACTTCTTCTTCGAGCCCGGACGCTTGGCAGCCTTGCAGATGAGCCCGCTGCGCCGCGCCGGCAATATCTGCATCCTGTGCTGGAACGGCTGTGTGCAGTGCGCGCGCCGCAGTATCGACGTTGGGAAGCTGCTGCAAGCGATGGTACGAGAGCACGCAGCTCCCGCACCATGGTTCGTCAGGGTCAAAAGCATGCTGGCTGCAAGAAGTGTACCGATTGTTCAGCAGGACCCTGCGACGCCTGCCGAACTTGGTTCAGTTTAACTGATCGATTTAGCTGATCCAGTTCCGCGTGAGCGTTTGCATGTGAGTTGGGGTGAGTGCCACTTCTCGTGCGGAATAGCGGAGTTTAGCGGAGTTGCGATCTGCAATCTTGCACGGTCAAGATGGCGGGAGGCCCCGAACATGTTCGGAGCCTTCGGATGCCCCTCCCAGCCTCATATTGCACGCCCGCATCCTCCCTGTTTGCGAGCTGCTGACACGCCCGCTGGAACGCGGCCCAAGCTGAGGCACTACATGTGGTGCAACGTTCTGTTTCTCAATTTGCAGCCTGCAACATCTGCAGCCTCAGCTCCTCGCTGCAAAATTCGAGCAGTGGCTCCGCAAGACACGTGAAGTGGTACTGGCTCCATCCGACGCCTACACTCGCAACTGCGCGGGCGGTGCAGAGGGCGACATCTGAGCTCGGTGCCTGCGCCACCCATGAGCTACGGCGGAGGCTACGGTGGCTACGGGGCTGGCGGAGCCTATCCTCCAGGCGCACCGCCTGGCGGAGGCTACGGAGGCGCAGACCGCTATGGTGACTCGTCGTCATATGGCAGCAGAGCAGGCTTCGGCAGCGGGCCACCGGGCGGCTATGGCGCGTATGGCGGTGGCGGCGGAGGTGAGAGCGGCTGCTTGCATGCGCCAGTAGTAGCGCTGCTGCCGGCACATGCCCTGCTGTCAGCCCAGCAAGCTGTGCTGAACGTGACCAGACCAGTCAACTGCCACATGACATGCACCCGTCGGCGTCGATGCACACTGGCAGTGTATGCCTTGTGGCAGCGCAGACATCCAAGCTCTTCTGCTGCATGCCGCCGCAGGCTACGGCAGCGGCGGGCGGGGCCGCGACGACATCAATGCCATCCAGCTGGCGACGCAGGACTTCACCAACCTGCCGGCCTTCGAGAAGAACTTCTACGTGGAGCACCCTGCGGTCACCGCGCGGTCGGCAGAAGATGTGGAAACGTACCGCAAGCTGCGGGACATCCACGTGCAGGGCGAGGGCGTGCCCAAGCCGTGCACCACCTTCGACGAGGCCTCCTTCCCAGGTGGGCATGCAGCCTGAGCTGGGTTGGACAGACAATCGGTTGTGGTCTGGTGGCTGTCGCTCCTCGAGTGTCTGCGGACCTTGGTGGATTGTGTCGCTGTGCCAGTGATACAGTTGCCACTCACAGGCTGCCAAGAACACCGACGCTGTCATCCAGCTCATAGCAGGTGTTGCTCGTCACCCTGCACGCTGCGTCTCGGAGTGCATGCGCCAGCACATGTCTGCACAGCAGGCCTGAAGGAGCGCCCGTCCTCAGCGCTCCAGGTGCACATAAGCACCATCTGGACGATGCACAACATCTTGCCGGTGTCTTTCTGCGCAGAGTATGTGCTGGCGGAGGTGCTGAAGGCGGGCTTCAAGGAGCCGACGCCCATCCAGGCGCAGGGCTGGCCCATGGCGCTGCTGGGACGTGACCTGGTGGGCCTCGCAGAGACAGGGTCCGGCAAGACGCTTGCGTACCTGCTGCCCGCCGTCGTGCACATCAACGCGCAGCCGTACCTAGGTGAGGACCCTCTCTGGCGTCAGCATGGCCAGGGCTCGGGGCTGGGTGGGCCACCGGCTACTTTCAGGCTGACAAGCAAGTACAGAAGCGCATTCCAAGCGATGCGTTTTTCCACAAATCCACAGCGATTCGAGTGCCCAAGCAGTTTCAGCGTCACAGACAAACCCAGAGCAGCTGATTGCACGATGCGGTGCGTGACATCGCAGAGCCGGGCGACGGGCCGATCGTGCTGATCCTGGCTCCAACGCGGGAGCTGGCGGTGCAGATACAGCAGGAGACGCACAAGTTCGGGTCCACCAGCCGCATCAAGCACACCTGCGTGTACGGCGGCGCCCCTAAGGGGCCCCAGACCCGCGACCTGCGCGCTGGTGAGGCTGTAGATCGAAACATGAGGGGGTGGCCTGTGCATTGCGTGACCTGCGTGTGTGTGGCATACGGCCCCAGGGGCGGCAAGGGGCACAAGGGGGTCTAGGAGGTTTGGCCCTGCATGCAGCTGCACCTGCAGCCGCCGACAGTTCGGTCGCGGCTCAGTGGCCGCACCGTCTCACAGACGCCCGCGCGCCGCAGGCGTGGAGATCGTGATTGCGACGCCGGGGCGGCTGATCGACATGCTGGAGAGCCGGGTGACAAACTTGCGGCGGGTGACGTACCTGGTGCTGGACGAGGCGGACCGCATGCTGGACATGGGCTTCGAGCCCCAGATCCGCAAGATCGTCAACCAGGTGCGCTGTGCTCCTTGTGATCTTTGCCGCCGCTGCACTTGTGCGATAGGACTCGGCTACGGGGCCCCCTGCAGATGCGTGATGCAGCCTCTGGAGGCTGTGCTGATCCGCTCCGGGGGGGTTCGCCGTGTGCTGCTGTGATGGTGGCATTGCAGCTGGACGTGAGCTTGGGCGTCGCTGCTTCTATCACCCCGTACTGGTTTGCGGGCCTGCGGCAGCGGCTGACTCAGTGCTGGCTGCGGTGGCCAGATCCGACCAGACAGGCAGACGCTGCTGTGGAGCGCCACCTGGCCAAAGGAGGTGCAGACCATCTCGCGCGAGTTCCTGCAGAACCCCTACCAGGTACAGTTTTGATGTGTTGAACCGACCCCCCCCCCACCCCCCCGGGGTTGAAAGGTAGCTGCAGGCTTGCTGCTGGCTTCAACCACGCCTGTGTGTGCGCAGACACACACTGCGCTCCACGCACAAGGCAGGGAGCCCGGCTGCGATGCCGCCCACCGAGCTTGTTTGTTGCCCGGCAATGTGACCGCCGTGACAGGGGAGGGGAACAGCAAAGGGGACCGCAAAACCCTGTTCAGGATGCGGCAGGCGGGTCACTGCGAAAACACACTTGTGAGCGAGTCTCCGACCTGCTGAATACCGGCGGCCGCAGGTGACCATCGGGTCCGAGGACCTGAAGGCCAACCACATGATCCAGCAGATCTTCCAGTTCCCTGCGGAGCCAGACAAGTACCGCTCCCTCGTCAAGCTGCTGGAGCAGGAGATGGACGGCTCCCGCCTCCTGGTGCGCCTGCCGCCCATCACCTGCCCGAGGCACTTTTGAAAGGGAGTTCCAGGCTGGTTCCGGCCTTTGTACTAGTGTTCTGCTGGGGCCTAGGTCAGTCGATGGACGGCTTTCGCCTCCTGGGGTGCCTGCCGCAGCAGAGCTTGTGGCCGCTCCGAGTGAAACGAGTGCAAACTCTCGGGCTCGTGTCCTGACTCGGGAAATCTGTTGCTGAGAGCCTTACCAGGCGACAGAGCACTGAGCTCGGCAACCTTCAAGTCGCCAAGCCGCTGCACGCTGTTGCTGTTGCTGCATCTTGCTCATGGATATCATGAAGCCCTGCGGTGCTGACTTGGGTGCTGGTCAGCGCGCAGGTGTTCTGCGAGACGAAGCGGGGGTGCGACCAGCTGACCCGCAACCTGCGGCAGGACGGCTGGCCGGCGCTGTCCATCCACGGCGACAAGAGCCAGCAGGAGCGCGATTGGGTGCTCGCGGTGCGGCGCTGCCTCCACTCCTTTCCATTTCACCACTGCTCCTGCCGCTCGCACCTGCAGGCCTTCGTAGGGCCTGCCTTCCTTGTCGCTCTTTGTTGCTCTTTGTTGCTCGAATTAGAGAGTCGAAAGCACGCAAGGAGGTGCAGGCTCTGCGCCTTGCCAGATAGAGGCGCGCAGACCATGCAGGCATCAGGCATCGCCAGGTCATCGACCGTGATGCTGTCGGGCCGTCCACCCGAGCCGTCTGTGTGCGCCGCTGCGTGCCTTTGTTTGACACCGGAGCACGCTTGTGTGAGTTGCTGCGACCTGCAGTCAACGTGAGCGTCGCCAATGCTGCAGGAATTCAAGAAGGGGACCAGCCCCATCATGACCGCGACAGACGTCGCCGCCCGAGGCCTAGGTAAGCTTGTCACCCCTTGCAGACGGGCACACCAACCAGCTGATATCAGATCTGCCTCAGTATATCATGAAGTTGCACATGGCATGCCTTCCACCGTTGCACCATGCGAGGAGGAAATCCTCATTCGGGAACACCTGTGGCAGTGAGCGCCAGCACAGTCATGAAGGCCAGTACTTCAGTTTGTAGCCAGCGTATCGAAAAAGACAGACGCAGCCAACGGGCAGCGGGGGAGCTCAGGACATCCGCTGGCAGGCAGTCCAATGGTCTGGAGAAGCGTCAGTCATCGTCATTTGATAGCGCGTCAGGCAGCCAGGAAGCTTCCTTGCGCAGCCAGCGGTTTCCCTGCCTGTGAGCTCCTGCCCCCTCCTGGGGCATGTCGTGAGCTGCACCAGGCAGCAGATAGCACGGCGTTCATTACTCGAAATCACACCCAAAACTTCACAAGCTACACCATGTCGACGGCGCACCAGCACCAACCAGCCGCCGCCGCAGCGCCGCTGCCGCAGGGTGGCGCGGGGCTCGCCTTCCGGCCAGGTCAAGGTGATTCTGGCGCACTGCCGCCGCCAGCCCAAAGCACATTCTCAACCCTTGCCTTTCATGCCCGGCAGCTGCCTGTTGTGGTGTGGAGCCGTCACCCTTTCCCGCTCTGCGCGCTGCCGCCAAAGCTAGGCGTTTGCGCAGGCAGCGCGCCGCTTCCGAAGCGAGCGGACGGTCCCCCATGCTGCAGCATGGACGTTTGCCCGGGCACAAACCAACATATTTGTGCGCCTCTGCACGTCTGACCGAGGCTCGCTGTGCCCCCGCTCCTGTTGTCCGCAGATGTGAAGGACATCAAGTGCGTATTCAACTACGACATGCCGGGCACCGCCGAGGATTACGTGCACCGCATCGGGCGCACCGCCCGTGCCGGCAAGAGCGGCAAGGCGTACAGCTTCTTCACTGCCGCCAACGCGCGCATGGCCAAGCAGATTGTCAGCGTGCTCACAGAAGCGCAGCAGACGGTACGCCTCTTGATATGTGCTTTCATAGACTAGAATGAACTGGCGCCAGTGGACGCTGTGCTTCAGCCGCATTGCTGGGCAGCTGCATTGAGTTTGCACACGTGCACATGACAACCTCCTTGATTGACGTGCGCATGAATGACAGCCCGTTTTCTGGCTGCTCAGGTGCCACCGGAGCTAGTGCAGTTTGCTGCCGTCAGCGGGGGTGGCGGCGGCGGCGGGGGCTTCCGGTCGCGCGGGCGCGGCGGCGGTGGCTTTGGTGGTGGCCGGTATTAAAGGCTGTGCTGCACACCGGTCATAGCTCGTACAGCCAGTCGGTGTATAGAGACTTTCCGTCATTCGTTCCAGGCGCCAACCGCTCTTTGATCAATGAGCTCGTATGATCGAGACCTTGCAGGTGTAGCAGGAGACCGCATTCTCAGATTTGCAGCACCCCAATTGGCAGACTTCGTCACCTCAGCTTTAAAACAGTGGCGTCTGCTCGACACCCTGCGGGTTGGACCTGCTCGCTGCTTATGGCAGCGTTTCCCATGTCGGCGGCAAACGCTGCAACCCCCATTTTATAGTACGCCACCCACCTCTCGAACAAAATTGACTCACGATTTGTGCCTCGCTGAAATCATCCCTTGCAGGATCTGTTCTGAAGTTGCTGATACCTAGGCTCAGTCTGCTCGGATTACGGGTTGGGGCGGGTGGTAGCGTTCATGGTGATGCGGCTGTTGAGCATGCGGCGCGCCTGCAATGGACATACATTGAATAAACTGTCAGCACCATTCTGAGCAGCACCTCCCAACAAACCCATCTCATTGATCAAACTGTCAGCAACAATCTGAGCACCACCTCCCAATCTGAGCAACACCTCCCAACAAACCCACCTCCGCACATGTCGGCACATCTAAGATCAACACTCATTCTATGCCAAGACGCAGTTGGGTGTGCCCACCTTTGGCGCCTGCCTGGCCTTGCCGACGGTGCGGCGGGTGCGGCGCAGCTGCTGCGGCTCCAGTGTGTCCGCCAGGTGCTGTGACAAAGCCACCATCGTGAGGGTGGGGTTCCAAGATCCTGCGGGTGCAAACATCTGCAAACTTCAAACACTTTTACAGTATTAAAAACATACAGAAAGCACTTCGATGTTCTGCCACAAGGCAGCTGTGCAGGAAACCTGACGGGCAGCGCACCTGACGTCGGGAACAGGCTGCCGCCCGTAACGTACACATTGTTGACGCCCCAGGGCCGGAAGTTGGGCGCCACCACAGAGTCGTCCGGCGACTCGCCCTGTTGCAGTAGCAGGTCACATCTGTTGACGTTCATCGTACGCAGATCCATGTCTGACGCGCTCATGACGACGCAATCAGGACTGCTGTCGCGGCGCAGGTGATGCGAAGGCGGCAGCAGGCACACAGATCTGCCAAGAGAAGTACGCTCACCATCCACAGGCAGGAGGCCTCGTGCACAGCGCCCGGCTCGCGGCGCAGCTCTTTCGTCGGCGGGTCGCTGCGCCAGCCGCCTGCTGGCGCGTTGCCCTGTGCGCCGACAAGCATTTCATGCTTGTGGCCGAACAGCTCCGTCCTCAAGCACCCCCACAGTCGTGCAGCAGACGTGAAGACTTCTCCCACAGCGCAGTAGCGCAGACGGCAGTGAGCGGAGTCATTGCTGGGACTGCAGGCTGCACACCTTGATGCGCCACTTCTTGTGCGCGAGCGTCAGCGCCGCGTCGGCGTCATCGTGCCAATACTGGATGGGCGCCACCTTCCCGACGCAGTCCGTCGCCATCGCCTGCGGCGGCGGCGGCAAAGGTTTCGATGCGGGTGTCGCTATGGGAAATGACGGCGGCGCATGCGGAGCCGCTGCAATCGTGCCGACCGGAATGATCAGCGCAGAGCACAGCGAGTGCTGCGGGCCGAGAGCGCACCACGATGGTCTCCTCCACGGCTGCGTCCATGGTGTCCTACAGCGCACGGTCCTCATCCGACAGCACGATCTGCAGTGCGCAATTCGGTCACAAGTCACCAGGTCTGACCCGGCGATGCAAAAGCGATGGTCACTTGCTTTTGCTGGTGCGGCAGCTCTGCATCTCAGACCAGGCGGCAGGTAGAGAGAACATGCGCATTGCTCGACAAAGCCGGCCTCCCGGGCAGCGGAACTCGCCTGCAGCTTGACATTGCAGGTGGGGTCCGACCCCGGCGCCGCCTGTTCATCGAGCCGCACCCAGGTGTTCGCGTTTGGCGCAAACTCGCCCAGCGCAGCGCACACGAACAGGACGTAGCTCTCCGAGCCCTGGACGCAGGTGGGCATGCTAATTAGCAGCGCACTTGAGAACTTCTGTCAGAATTGTTTTAAATTATGGGCGTGATGACACACAGCCCTCAATCCTGCGGGCGGGTAAGGCGCATCCGCGGAAGCGGTCAGTCCGCTCCAGCACACCAAGCAGGAGAGACGAGTCGTGAAGGGGACAGCTCTCCAGCTGTTCGTGAGACGATGGAAACTCGCATGCCTTGAGCTGTGCGGCGGTGGCGGACGCAGCGTAATCGGGGCACTCGCGCGAGGCGTCCTCGGCATAGCGGTCTGGGTCAGGGTTTGCAATTGCTGTCACCTGCGGCGGCCAAGCAAATGCTGTCAAGCACGCTTCAGCGTCATCCCTGCATCCCACAACCTACTTGATGCTGTCTGTGGGTCATTGTGCGCCAAGCGCGGCGGCTCATATCCGTCATGTTTGCCGCGGTGGAACAGCGCCAATCTGTTGCTGGCTCGATGTCCCCATACGGACTCGACGCTCGGTGCGCGCACCTGCACGTGGTACTGGCCCTGCGTCGCCGGGTCACGGCCGGCGACGTAGACGGCGCCCAGCTCCAGCGCCGGTGACAGCGCCTTGAACGAGGAGCGCGGGATCCTGCAGTGAGGCAGGGAAGCGCCCTTTGCGAAATGCACCGCAGGGCGACACAGTCCCGCATCCTACAGTGCTGACCGCGGCAGTCCCCTGGCTGGGCGGCGAAGCATGAGCTTTGGGAGTCGTGAACGGGCCATGGGGAGGGCAGTCAGAGCATCGGTGCACACCTGGCGGTGTAGTGGCTGATGAAGTGGCCGGTCAGGCGCTGGCCAGCGCGCGCCTGGATGGGCACGTTGTTGGGGAAGCTGTCGAGGAGCAGCGTCGCGGGCGGCACGCAGCCCATCGCCAGCACCACTTTGGCGCCACCCACGGTCACCTGCGGCATTTGAGGACGCTCTGGAACATGACCTGACATGCATCAGGTGGGATGGAGGACAGCCGGAGGCGCGTGCGCATGCATGGTAGCAAAACGGTCAGTCTGCGTATGGTGTTGGCGCAGTCAGGAACAGCGCTCGAATGTGCAGAGGTCGCGACTGTTGCAGCAGGTGCCAGCAGGAGACACACACCTGGCCACGGCTGGTGTTGATGGCCGTGACGGTCGCGCCGTCATTGACCAGGTACTGCGTCGTGCAGTCCACCACGATGCGCAGCGGGGCGCCAGCGCCGGCCGCCGCCAGCTCGTTCTGCTGCTCGTACAGCGCCAGGAGCGGCGCTGCAATGCGCAACGACAACAAGGTCGTGGCAGCCGCATTGGTGTCGACCAGCTGAGTCGATTCAGTCGCAATCTCGCACGGAGCGGCAAATGCGCGGCTGGGCAGCAGCTGCAGCACTGGAATGTGTAGCCTCACCAGGGGTGGAGAACTTGTCAAATGGTCGCTGATGGTGGCGGCATTGCCAACGGACATCGGCGCGGAGATGGCCGAGTCCGCGGTCGGCACCAGCTGCCTCAGGTTGCCCTGCAGGCCAACGCACATTCCAACAACCGTACAGCACCGTACAGTACAGCACTTGATGCGCCCGGCCTTTGTGCTGGCGCAACCGGCCCAAACGCATGCAGGGTGCGCCAGCGGTTTCCGCTATGTTGGATGCGCAATTCGACTTCAACAATCTTTTTGGCTTTAAACTCGAATCCATCCTCAAAGAGCATGTGTGTGGTTGACCGCGGTCACCTGCAGGCGCGCCTCCAGCTGCTGCTGCATTGCGGCGTAGATGGCGTCGTTCACCTGGCTGGCAGGCGTCACGCGCAGCAGGTCCGGGGCGCGCTCCCACAGCGCGTTGCTGGTGCCGCCGATGATCAGCTGCATCAAACCTGAACAAGGGCTTCAGCCTTGTGATGTTCGTGCAGCTAGTCACGTTTGCTCCAGCTGCGGGTCCTGCCGCCACAGCCAGCGCCACTCTGTGAAAAGGCCGTCTGGCTCAGCAGGTGCAGCGACACAATTGAACAATGTAACTTTGGTGCGCATCGTGGCAAAGGAGTCAGAAAGGAGCACTTGCGCACGTTCTTCAGGTATTGCGGCCATGCGGGCACCAGCTCCGGGCTGTTGGGCGTCGGCGACCAGGCGGACCAGAAGTTTGAGCGGCCGCCGAAAAAGGGGCAGCTGCCGTGCATGTACCTGCGGCAGGTGAATGCCAAAGCGTCGGGCGTTGTCTGAGCATGTCATGCCAAAGTTGAGGTTGCAAAGCTGCGGGTTTTGAGCTGTCACTTCAGTTCGACCTCATGCTGCAGCTGCGGCATGCTCGTGGATGACAGACCTCATGCAGAGCAGAACCAGTAGTAGATCGGAATGCTCACTTGATGTAGTCGTTGGCGCTTGCCGTCTCGTCTGTCAGTCGCCATGGAAACGTCTCGCTCAAACCGCCTGCCGCACATGCATGAGGGTTTTCAACATTCTGACTGTGGTTGCAGGGCGCTGTGACCCAGAGCAATCGCAACGAGCGCTGTCTCGCATTGACTTGGCTTGCATCAGCGCATGCATCTGAGTAGTGCGAGCCTCATTCATGACTGCATTCAGCTCGCCTGACAGCTGGTGGATTGTAAGGCAATGATCATGTGAATGTCCGACAAAATGTAAGCAACCGCCTGAATCCCACCAAGCGTGTACTTGAACGGCAGCGGCAGCATCTGAAAGTGCTCCGGCAGCCAGAAGCCACCGCGCTCAAGGATCAGCACCTTGGCGCCCGGGTTGTTGGTCAGAACCTGCGAAAGCCAGTTCACAGGCCTGTTTATCGAAAGCCGGTTGAGTTTCACCGCACATACAGGCAGATGCCCCCACAACTGCGGACATGACCGCCACCCTGCAGCAAGAAAAGCGGAGACCAGAGCACACAAACCTCCCCCAGCGCCGCCGGTTCATCGCCTTCGCTAGGCACCTGCCTCCAGTGAGGCGAAGAGGACTGGGCAGTCTTGTTTCAGCTTGCATTGAAGCAATGAACTCAGTCGTCTGCTGCATGCCGTGCCTGGTCCACAAAGCCGAGCGCAGTGAAACCGCTACCGAGGACGATGTAGTCGAACCCGCCGGAGGCCGCGACAGCCGGCCAGTCGTCATCCCTGACGAAGTAGTCCGCCGCCATCACCTGCAACGACCGGCCATGGGTGGTATCATGGATAACTAATGGGCTGCTGCGGCGGACCTGGTTATGCGCACCAGATGCTGCGGACTTTGTGACGCTGCAGCGGCGGGACCGCCGCTGCGCGCGGCGTGACATGCACTAGGCAGATGCGAGCACATGCTGAGGGCACGATGCTGACCACCTGCGCCGGCGTAGGGCTCTGTGGTCCGGGGCTGCCGAGCCCGAACTGGCACGCCTGTGTACACAAAAGCGGCGCGGCCGTGCCCAGGATCTCAACCAAGCAAAGCGGCCACTGGAATGGCAAAGCGGCCAGCTATAAACGTGATTCAAGGCTTCAGCAGGGTCAGCGGGTGCTGCCCAGTGCTTTGAGGGACAGCGCTCTTGGTCGCACGCGCAGTATGTGCACGCGCCCCGACAGGCTGTAAGACTCGGCGCTACGAGTCGTTTACAAGCGCTGCAAGACTCTCGATCAAGGACAAAGGATGTTAATCGAGTGTGATCAGCCATCAGGCAGGCACGGTTCTGCCACGGTGCTGCCGCAGTCTGCGATGCGTGGTGCCGGATTGTGAATCTGCAAATGTATGATGCCGGAGTGCGGAGCCGAAACGCACCGGTACACCAGTGGAGCTGCCATTTTGGCTGTTTGCACCGTGCGGCCGCTTCTTTGGCGACTGGGGGCTTGTCCGTGTGCTCGCTTCTGTGGCACTGGCATGATCGCAACTGATGGGACGTACTGCAGCTCGTGACAACCTCGCCTTCGCCGCCAAGTGCTGGTCGAAGGATGCTATAGGTTCTACAAGGGTTCTACAAGGGTCGACCGGCACAGACGAGCTGTGAATTGGGACCGCTTTGGCACCAGATCAAACGATGTCGAGAGCTGACTCGTGTGATGCTCATGTACGACGGTACCAGACGAGAGCTCATCAGCTGACCGGCTGACTCGTGTAATGCTCCACAAGTCTTCAATCAACAGGATCTGTGGCAGGAAACGCCAGCAGTCGTCATTAAGCCCCTGAGTAGTTCAGATTGTAGCCAGCGTGTCTGGAAAGCCAGTTGCATCGAACGGGCCATGGGGGCCGTTCAGGAACTCCGTCTGCGCAACCGGGGCAGTTCAGGCAATTCGCCAGCAGACGCTCTGGAGAAGCGTCAGTCAGGTCACTCGGTTGCGGGTCAGGCAGCAGGAAGCGCCCTTGCGCAGCTAGTGGTTCCCCTGCTTGTGAAGTCCTGCACCCCTCCAGGACATCACATGGCCGGAGGAAACGGCGGCGCCTCCCGCTGAAAGCCACCCGCTTGCGCAGCAAAGGCAGCCGCCTCTTCGTCCTTCACTCGCTCCGACAGCAGACTGCGAGCCTCCCTGCGCCCAAAGGAGATGCTTGTCTCACGTTCACAACCACAAGAGTACATGTGCCTAAGGTACACCAACAGTGAACCTGTTTGGCCGGCAGCAACACTTTCTCGTCTCCCTGCAGCCCTTTGTGCAGCGGCATGCCTGGCGTTGCTTGCACGTCATTAGAGATTGGTGCCGGACCTGAGCCGTGCTTGGCGGATCATGGGGTCCATCTTGGCCTCCTCTGAGTCGGGCTGGGGGCTGAGCACGGCGGTCTGCCGCCGCACAACCTCAGCCTTCAGCGCCTGCGATGGAGCGATGCTGCGTCCCTGAGTTGGAGCACGATTTGCAAGCAGCGTCCAAACACTCCTCGACAGACGACTCTGCGCCGCCCGTAAGGCTAACTCAAGCAGCCGCCGCCCTCAGGGAGAGGCAGGTGCAGTCTGCTGCACGTCGCGCTTTGTGGCAGCAAGCTTCGTCGTTCAGGCTGCCATTCCTGCTGGACCCTCCGACAGCCTCACCTGGGTGCCGAGGTCGTTGAGCAGCTGCGCATCGGAGTCGGGTGTCGGCTGCCAGGGCTTGGGCCGCTTTGTCGCACCGCGCTGCCGCCGCGCCTCAGTGGCGCTCGGGTCCCATTCCTCCCACCAAGGCGTGCCGCCGCCGCCAGTGGTGTAGCTGCCCGTGTCTGTGTGCGCACCTGCTGATTTGCTGCCGCCACCGCTGCATGAAAAACAATGGAAGGGTTTGCGGATAGGTTCTTTGGGCCTGCATTGTCCCGTCCCTGTCCGTGGCTGTTTCCCAGTCATCAGCAATCAAAGATCATGAGGGCAAGCAGCTGGCTGCTGCATCCTGCGGTTGTCAACATGCATTGCGTGCGGATCAGATCCCAAAGCGCGTTGGCCCAGTAGGCCAGACTGCGCAGCGACCGCAGCTAACTGCTGTGTGTCTGACCTGCCGACGGCCATAGCCTGCTCAGCAGCGACCGCCAGCAGCTTGAAGGCAGCCTCCGCACGCGGAAGGCGGCATTTGTCGGGGTGCACCCTCGCTGCGCCCCGCCGGAATGCCCGCCGCACATCTTCCGCAGCAGCACCCTCCGTCAGTCCAAGCACCTGCACTTCGGTTAGGTTGCGCTCGGCACCATGTGCAAGGTATGGTTGCATGCCTGCTCCGACGCATGCTTGTGCACGTTCTAAACCGCCGTTGCAAGCCCAGACGGTGCCATGCCACGATGATGAATGTCGTTGCGCAGCAGGCCGTCCGCACGTGGCAGAGGCTGTACACGGCGGCATGCAAGTTGAAGCAGGCAGGAGCACATACATACAAGCACATGCGCGCCTGCCAGCAGCTGGTGGCAGGCGCCGCCAGGTGCAGCCTGCATATGAGGCGCAGTGTCGCCAGGCCAGCCTCCAGCGCATCGCCGCCCGGCAGCTTGGCTGCGGCCGCCGCCGCAGCCAGCGCCCGCCCATAGGTACCCTCTCCCAAGAGATCGATTGCAGCTGATTGTGCCGCCTCAGCCGGCGAGCGCGGCAGCAGTACCCTGGCCGAGGCATGGATCTGCTCAGGGATCGCACAGCGTTTGGAGGTCGTAAAATTGCAGAGCTGCGACACAGCAGCTGGGAATCATTGCATGCCCTGACACTGTGCAAGCTGAAGGGTGAGACTCGTGTGCTGTTCCATGAACAGTCTGCTCACCTATCGGCACCATCCGCGCCAGCTGCCACTTCATCTGGGTGCGGCGGTGGAGTTGGTCTGGGTTCCCGTGCCGCAGGCGCTGCAGAAACATTTGCTGCATGCACAGCAGTCGCGCTGACAAGGCTGTTTCTGCTGCTGTTGTCGGCATCATTGGTTGCCTGCATGCCACTATCTGTGGGGCTGGGGCCGCCTTCCGGGCAGGCTGCGGCGTGTGACCTTCGCCGCTTCCTCCTGTGCTGTGCATCATCGCTAGCCGTGCCACGTGGTGCTCCGCCCAGATCCGACGATTGTCTCGGCATGCTTCAGCTACATTTTCAGGTTCAGCACATGAACCTCGGGATCAATGTACCAGATGATGTGGCGCATATCATGCGCTGCGCGACACGGTGGTTCAGACAACCTCAGATTCGCTGCACGCGCGAGCTGACGCAACTCGGGCCGCCAAATTCAGCTTGTGGGTGCCGTTTACAATGCTGCAATGACGGCACAGCTCTCGCACCACCGTCAGCCAAATAATCTCAGCAAATCTGCAACACTGACTGATACAACTTCCGTGGTGTCACCGTGCGCATGCGGCCTGAAAAGCATCCAGCAACAGCGACTGGCATCAAAGCAACATCGAGCTTGGCAGGCTGCGGGATGCCATTTGCAGGTCCAGGAAGTCGGGACGTGATGACGTGACGTGCTGTGCTGCGTTCCGGAAGCCGGAGTGTTCGGGGGCTTGCGCTGGGAGGTTGTTTAGTCGACCACTTGAGGAAGAATCAATGATGCAAGGCTCGCTGCACGACTTCGACGACTTCTGATAACTATCCGCTCCGCCACGCCATCTCTTGGGTCCATGTTCGTCGGTCGACCGATCATACCAGCTTTAGACCGTGCAGCGAGCTCCTGATCTCGCCGCTTGATTCATGTTTAATTGTTAGCACCACCTGTAGCAGGCATACATGCCTGATTCGAGGGCTTCAGCGCCACCCAGTGCTTCAAAATGCTCCATAGCTTTCCACTGCGCAGCCACCCCTGCCGGCCATGGCCAGTCAGAGCACAGCTGGCAGTCGTCGGCGGGCTGCATGGCTGTTCCATAAGATCGTTTCGTTCAAAGCCGGGCGGCGCTGGGCGTCGAAACTCACCATGGATTTGCAGAGCCATCCCTGCGCCAGGTGCGGAGGTGAAGTACCGAGCACTGCCGGCATGCATCGTCCACTGCGCACCAGCAAGACATGAAATATTTTATTTCAGAATTTAAGATGAGCTCGTCTCCGCGGTGATGATCGATGATGCTCTATTATCCAAGCATCAAGCGTACGCATGACCGCTTGCAGGCTGCCGCCGGCAGCTATGACCAGCTTCTGCGTGGGCGGCTGCTCGGGCAGTCGCCGGTGAGACACTGCACAAGGTGTGGAATAGACTCTTGTCGAGCTTTGAGCCAATAGCCGTGCTCTTGCCTACAAACCAAGATGCATGCAAGCCAATACCACTGGGATGTGTAGCAAAGCCAATGGCATATCGACCTGATTTTTGACCTTGGCGGGCAGGGACGCCTCGATACTGCGCTACAGCAGCACGCCAGCAGAAAAGCCGCCGTGGGCAGGCGGAAACGCGGCAGAGCACAAGCTGCTGCAGGCATGCCTGATGCCGCCGCTGCGGAGCCGCGCGCAAGGCGCCCCGCAGCTTTGCGCAGGCGCCCTACAGGGCAAGGTCTGTTCTAGTTGGCTTGTTCCTTCCAAAGAAGTTGATGTCGCATGCTGCAGCTTTGGCGCTACGGCATGTCAAGCTGATTGGGCATTGCACTCGCATGCGCCTGTGGCACCTGATCTGATGGAGTTTGCCTTCGTTTCGACTCGTAGCAATGGATGCAGTGACAGCATGTGCGTTGCAAATACCCCAAATAATGCTAGATGTCCCGGGGCTGCGGGGTGATTTCTACGCCAGCCTGCTGGACTGGCCGGCGCAGAATGTCGTCGCCGTCGCGCTGCACGACTCCATCTGGCTATAGCACGGAGCCACATCGAGAGTTTGCACGCATTGGGATTGGGCACAGCGTTTCATTTTCCTTGCCTACTGAGCTCAAAGGTGACAGCACATCTTATTTGTTTCATTGCCGCCCTGAGTGGCTGCTGTGCCATCCGTGCAGGGGCAATGCAGCGCGAGAAAATTCGTGGGGCATTCCGCAGCAGCGATTAACGTTTGCAATGCAGGTGACACGGCTCATCCGAACAGAGGGCACGCTGCCAACATGCGTGTCTGTGCGCGGCACCTACCTGGCTGTTGGTGCCCCGTTGGGCGACATCCAGGTGCTTGAAGGCCGAGTTTGCCTGGCACCATCAGCAACCCTGTCTTCCTGCCTGACAGCCTGCCGGGGCAAGAGCCACGCGCGGCACCATGGCCCCTGCATGACCGCAGGGGAGCGCAGCGCCCCTGTCTGTGGGGAGTCTGTCGTCTCCCCCCTCGTGCATGTGGCTCATGTTCTGGGCATCTGCACACTTCCCTAGGTGAAGACGTGTTAATGGACATCGGCCAGTTCTTCATCCTGGTGCATAGATGAGTTCATATCGCAGTCCAGATCGACGCCAGCACCCGCGGCTGCACAGTGCACCTGTCGGCAGTGCAGGTGTGGGACGCGGCCTCACAGAAGCCGCTGCGCTCGCTAGCGGGGCCTGCGGCGGGTGCCGGCGCTGGCGTGAGCGCGCGCCTGCCTGGCATCAGGCACCCGGGACCGGGCTGTCGCTCTGCACGACGTGCGGCTGCCCGCCAGCGCCACGCAGCGGCTGCGGTGGCACCGCTCCGAGGTCTGCGGCCTGCGGGTGAGCTTTGCGGACTGGGCCCCCGCACATGGCCCCCAATGCAAGAGGCCCTGTGGCTGCACTCCGGGCAACACCCACGCCCTGCCGCGGGGACAGGGTGGGGGGGGGGGGTCATCTACGGCATCCGCTCCAAACGGCGTAGTTCGACGCACATGCGCATTTGACATGCCCGGCATGGCTCCTCTGTGACGCTGCTCCGCAGCGCTGTACAGCACATGTGGGCAGCGATGTCCGAGGCTCCTGCTTGAGTCTCGGAAACTTGCCATCCGTGCTTTCCTCTTGATGCAGTGGTCGCCAGACTGCAACCAGTTGGCCAGTGGCGGCAATGACAACAGGGTCGCCGTCTGGGACCGCCGTTTGCTGGCGCAGCCCTTCACCACCCTGGAGCACGGCGTCCATCAAGGCACTGGCCTGGTCGCCGCACCGGCGCGGGCTGCTGGCCACCGGCGCGGGGTCCGCTGATCGCCACATCAGGTGTTCCTCGCTTTCTGCACAGCATCTTCCCGGCATTGCTGCTTCCTTGTCCGCCAGGCGCACCTGACGTTTCCGGGTCGTGCTGTGAGCTGTTTTCGGCAGTCGTGCTCGTTGATTGCATGTCTCGGGGTCCCAGTGCATGCCTGCGTGTTGACAGGCCCCAGACTAGATGACAGCTGACGCACGAACTTGCCTCGATGCCACAACTACCTGCCTAATAGGTTATACGGCTTGCTGGTGCGCAGGCTGTGGAACACGGTCAGCGGCAAGTGCAGTGCGGCGTTCGACACAGGGTCTCAGGTGCGCCACTCCGCAGTGACCTCTGCAATGCTACTGTCTGCATGTCCGTACAAAAGCGTGCATGTTGCTGTAGTGCCCATCAGCCCGTCAGGCCTGCACATTCGTGCATCACAGCAAATACTAAATACTGAATTCAAGCGAGCTTGAGTGCACTTTGTACTGCTTATGCATCCACTGTGCATCGGCCTGCAGTACTTCTGCAAGAGCACCTAGCAGCAGTCTGTTGCCGTGGCAAGTGTGCAACCTGGCGTGGAGCCCAACAGCAGACGAGATCGCCAGCAGCCATGGATACATCCTGAACCATGTCGGCGTGTGGGCGGCGCCATCGCTGGCCGAGCTCGCCGCCCTACGTGGCCACACCGCGCGTATGCGCCCTATATTCATTGCCGCTCCCAGTGGCAACTTGCTGCGAAACTGCTGTGATGCAGCAATGAACCGTCTTTTGCTCTGCCCAGATGAGTGAATGCAGGCTGCCCGAACATTCGGAACAGCTTGTGCCGCCGCTTCACGAAGCACGCTGTTGGCTTGCTCTAGGTGTGCTTGTGTGCTACATGGCGGTGTCGCCGGATGGAGAGACTGCCGTCACTGCCGCTGGTGGGTATTGTCGTAGCTGAGCATATATGCTATGCAGTGTCCGAGATGTTGAAATGCCAGTCAACTACAATGCGTCAGAGAGCCGTAAGAGAAACGGTCTCTCTGGGGGCCGCAGGGTCGCAGGATGAGACCGGTTCTGGAGCCTGTTTCCCAGACCTAGGGTTCTCCACTGCCCAATGGGGCTACAGTTCTGCGCGGGCGCACATACGCTGAAGGCACTACGAACAACACATTGCAGTGGGTTTGAGGCGTGGTCATGAGGAACTCTGCAACCTGACTGGCATTGGATAGTGGCACAGGGTCCCAGCAAACAACGGCAGGATATTTTTCTTATCAGCGACTTGCACACAGCGTTCCACAACGCTGAGGAACCCTCTGCTGTAATGCCCGCCGCCGTCTACATATCCTCATGATTTGAATAACAGCGTCAGATGAATACAAATCGCCTCCAGTTCCAAATACAGCTCATGCCACCGTTGCTCCCTTCTCTGCAGGGCGCCCGGTGAGCTTGTCCTTCAGCCCGGAGCCGGCCTTGAGCGCCGTGCGGGCAGCATTGAGCTGCGGAGAATAGACCGAGAAGGGATGAGGTCAGAATTGTTCGATAACAGCAGCAGATGCGCCAGTGGCTGTGTGTGGGCGGGGCAATGCCACTGAGAATGGGAAGCACAGCAATGCTCAGGTGCCTTCTTCCTCGTCCACACGGTGGCGGGCAGGAGCACACGTGCATATTCTAACCCTTCATGCGCACACTCGCTCGAGTGGACGTGAATGATGCTCACCTCCGTGCCCAAGCCGCCGTCGCAGCGGCCAAAGATTTCAACCCAGCGGTCCGCGACAGATGCAGGCGTCTTGGGGTCCGCCAGCCACTCCGCAAGGTTCTTGACGAAGAGGCCCTTCCTGCAGAAGAGCAGAAGAAGGTTCTGAAAGCTTCCCTAGAAGGGTTCAAGAGTGCCGATCCAAGCTGGCCATCTCACACAACCACATAGTATCGACAAGGAGCGAACATAGAACTGGGCGCACCTGACCACACCCATGTCCCGCCAGCGGTCGCCGGCCTGCTTGAAGTCGTCCCACTTGCCTGTAGCGCATACATTCTGCATCAGCATTAAAAGTCCAAACACTATGAAACACATCACACCAGTGATCAGGGTAGATTTAGAATCGTAATTGAAAAAATGCTACGCCAGGCGCAGGTCGGACAAGCGCATGGGTTCATGGCAGCGCCATCAGCCACTGACCGCCATTGTCGCCGATGTCCTCCTTGACACGCACGCCCTGCACCTGCTCCCCGCTGGCATATGGGAACGCCGGCGCCTCCTTTGCCGTGGCGCCCACGTCGTTTGCAGAGGAGCCAAAATAGTTTACCTGGTGCAAACGTACAATATCAAGGTCTTGTTTATGCTTCTGCTCACCAGACTACCACGGCGGGCCCGTCATCAGCTCTGCCTGCAGCTGAGAGCGCAACTCAAAGCGCACCTCGCCAGTGTCGTGGCTGAAGTTCATGCTGCCACCTGTGGATGAGCAATTGCGTTCCTGTTCGGTTCGTCTGAAAGTGCTTCATCTGGAATTTAAGGTGCAGGCATTGCTCAACGCAAAGCATGACCAGCAGCTTGAATCTATCAGCGCATTTGAATTGTATGATCACTTCAGTGGTGCTTCTGCTGCAAGGCTGGAGTAGCGAGGCCCAAGCACCAGCAGCTGGGCTGCAGCGCACCCTCGCTGTTGAGGTGGAAGGGGCACCGCGGCGCATTGATCGGCAACTGATCGTAGCTGCACAGAGCAAGCAGCTGTTGTTGCTGATTTGCCAGCGCTGCCGTGTACTGCATGCTTGGTGGCAGACCTGGTGCACTGGCTGGATGCCAGGCCACGGCAGCAGGCGGAGTTGTTGCGACAGCCCGATCTTGTCAAATCAAACGCATCTGAAGTGCAAGTGCAACGGCAGCAGGGACGCACTTGACGCCGATGCGGTAGCGCTGTGCATCCTGGTAGGCGTTGATGCGCGACTGCAGCACCTTGTCATCGCTCCAGGTGATGCCTGTGGCCAGGGTCAGCCACTCTCAGCAGGAATAGCATTAGTGAGAGGTGCATCTGGTGACCCAAGAAAGCTGCAGAACGGCGTCCCCCGCAGGTTCTCATGACAGCATCATGGTGGTGGAGACAAAGTGGCCAGGGAAGCGCACCTGGCACAGCGCGGCCCGGGGCAAAAGCGATCTGCTCGTTCTCGTTGTGGAAGTTGTCGATGTTCTGGTTCAGCACCAGGCGGCCGACATGCTGCAGCGGGAAGTGCTCTTCCGGCCAGATCTGGCCGTTGCAAGCAGGCTCCCATCAGGCCAGCAGGGAACCATACTGCCACACACGTGAGCTGCACAGCATGAATGGCAGCGCTGAGCGGCATCGAAGAGCGGCGGGCGTGCCACGCCGTATGCCTTGAGTCGCATGCACCTTCGTGGCGTCCAGCGGGTCGAAGTCGTAGTTGAGTTGGTCCGCTGGATCCATCGTCTGGATCTTGAAGTCCCACTCCGGGTAGTCCTCCGCCGCAATGGAGTTGAACAGGTCGTGCGTGGCGTGGCTGTACGGTGGGCAGTCATGCATGGCCGTCAGAAGCAGCAATGGATCGAGAGCCTCGAGGGTCTTGGGTCAGCGATGCATGTGAGCTGACCATCCGGTCGCATGCCTGACCTCTCCCCCTGCCAGTCAGGCGCATGCCAGGTCCGGAGGGTTTAGGTGTCGTACGAGAAGCACGCCGAAGGTACACGAAACGATGCTGACGCTCAAGAAACGACAGCATAGGTACATGGAAAATACTTATGCTGAATTCCACACCTGTGCCGCATGTTCTTCATGCCCACCGTCTGCGCCTGCTCGTCGGTCATGAAGTCCGCTCCCAGCTTGGGGTAGTAGTGGAACTGCGCCACAAATGCGAGGTGCGTCTCAGCAAAAGTGGCCATCTACTGCCTGGTGCTGCAGATCGGTTATACAGGTCCACTGTGCACCTTCGTAGTTTTACGCTGCCTTCACCAAGTATTGCTTACCTTCACAAGTGTCTCCTTGCCCTCGCTGGTCACCAGCTTGAACGTGTTGACGCCGTATCCCTGTCAGGCACAGACGAGAGCGCTTCAGCCTGTGATGAAGTGCTCGCTGGTGCACCTATCGGCGGGAAGCATGTTGTCAGAAAGCTTGATCTAGTGCCAATCAGCTCAGCTCCAAGCCATTCCACTTTTGAGTGAACGTTGTTCGCACCTCCATGTGCCGGTAGTCTGTGGGCAGGCCTGGCTCATCGAGCATCCTGTGTATCCGTCAGAAACAATAATTACTCCTATCACATCCACTGTCAAAAATCAAATCGTCCATGTTGCTTTCAGATTCAATTGTTGAGTTCACATATTCTCAAGTTTACCAGGTCAGCATGTGGCACGACTCGGGATGGTTGACCAGAAAGTCGAGGATGCGCCAGCCCTGCAGGCGAGAACAGCAAGAGACTTGCACGATGCACATGCACGATGTGCTCGCTAGCAGAGCTCCGGATGGACCACTTCAGGCCAGTTGGTGGGGGGAGACCTGATACATCTTGCAAGGTCGGACATCAACACGAGCAAAGCCTTCTTGTCTTACACCTCCTGGATGTGGTTCACGGGGTTAGGCCGCAGCGCATGCACTAGGTCCGGAAACTGCATGCCGTCCCGAATGAAGAACCTGCACCACCGCACTCAACATTGGCTTTCCCTTTATGAAGCAGCTTTGTGGTTCTCAGCATATGAGTACGCTTGTTGATGACTGTTGATCGGCTGGACAGAATGGGAGGCACAGCATGTGATCAGACATCATGCGGGCAACGTTCGTTGGCTCAGCGGCGGCGCAATCCTGTTTGGGAATGAGTTGAAGACTCACACAGGTATATTGTTTCCGACCAGGTCCTGTTGAAAGATAACAAAGGAGAAAAGGTGAGCAGTGAAGGCCAGGAATTGTTGAAATTGCAATTGAAAGATGTGCAAGTGGATCTTGTAAGGTTCTGGTTTGTCCGGTTGTTCAATGCAGAACACGACAAACGCCACCTCACCCAGTTGCCCTGCTGAGTGTAGAATTTGATCTGCGAAGACCAGCAGCATCGCCGTTAGCATGGCGTAGAACTAATGTGGCACCGACAGCACATAGACAGAAAAGCACCACAAACGACAGTATCAACAGTGTGCTTATCGTATAGCAGGCAACCTCGTCAGACCAATTGCGACGATTGCTCACCGCAAAGCCACGGGTGTCTCGCAGGCTCTCTGGGGAGCCCTTTTCATGAGTAACCATGCTGAACCGTACAGCGATCGGTGTCTGCATGAAGGTGTCAGCAACATAATGATGGAAGACCTCAAATGCCAGCACTGATGCACTGCAGCGCTGCCTTGCGGGCTGCTGCACAAGAGCCTGCAGCTGATGACGAATCTCGTCACATCTGTAAAGCTGTGAAGCATGTAAACAATCAACGTAAACACCTCACCTGCTTGCCAACCTCCGAGAACAGGTCTGCGCATGACAGATGCGAGATGTCCTCCTCGACCTGTGTGACCACAACATAATCCTCAATGAGTGCCATTTGTATCTGGACATGTCGTAGCTTGCAATAACAGCAGCGCAGTTGCTGCACCGGTGGCTCAGCAAGAGCGCAGCAGCAATCGTGACGAGTGGAGAAGGGATGCAACAGAAGGCTGCATTGAGATATCCAATCTCATTGCCAGAATGCTGTCTCATTGGCGGGTATGCAATGAGGGACGAGCCATGCACAAGCTGGCCACTGCAGATCCGCCTCAGCATTGCGCATTATCTGGCTGCCCACGCCATGCGCACCTCGAAATACCCCTTCGCGGTCATGCCGCGGGCGTGCACAACCCGCTCCGGCACCTTCTCGCGGTTGAATTGCGCATTCTTGTTCACCATATGCGAGTCCTCCAGCAGTATCGGGCCTACAAACACGTTTAGGACACATTCGTAAGCAACGACCTGCCTCGTTCCATCTACACAGGTTGGTGCACGCAAGGTTGAACACCTCGAGTGCATGGCGCACGATGCGTCAGCTGGTCTCCCACCTCGGTTGCCGATGGTCATCGAGTTGCGATTGTTGACAATCGGCTCGCCTGCACACAGCAGGTTCTGTATTGAGCTGCAGTTTCACCAGCTGACGCGCCGCCGTTGTCATGAACCCTGCCATAGCGCATTAGGCATGCGCCTTACGCATGCACGGAGTACAGCAGCCAATGCGTCATCAGCAACAGCTGTACATGTCATGACGAGATCGCCGAAATTTCAAAAAGCGACCACGCTGTGGCAATGCGACACACATGGTCGCCCAGGGGTGGACAAGCGCACCATTGTTCTGTGTGAGGTAGTCGGGGTTGTTCGACTTGGATGGCATCCTCATCTGCAGTTGCAGCAGGCACGCACGATCAAGTGCACGGCTTAGCGGTCAGGGCGCTCGTCTCCTGTCCAGCGCGCCGAGTTGAAACAACGGGGATCTCCAATAAAGATCTCCAGCCAAAGTCAAGATCTTCGTTCCGACATGTTGTAGACGGTCATTCTGCTCGTCACCGTCATATAAACAGCGTGAGCAGAACGCGATGTATGGCTGCCACACATGCTCGCATTCCCAGCAACGCGCGGGGATTAAACTAAATGTTCTGTGTGTAAATGTTCTGATGCTCTGGTTGATGTGCATCAGCTGCGACTAGAAACCGGTGCTGTGCACGACCTCGATTGCACCTTGTCAGGATGATTCCCGTTCTGGCTGACAGCGCTTGCGTGCAGCATTCTGGCATGCTGAGGTCGGGCTGCACGCCGGCCGACGAAAGCACCGAGTGCGCCGGCCCCGAGGAGCCGCCCGCTGTTCAAGACCTGCCTCTGCATGACTGCGAGTGGGGCAGTTTTCGATGTTTGACAGGAACTCACAGGAATAACGAGTGCACGAAGCGCCGGTCACTTGGGTCTCTACCAAAAGGCGTGGCCGGCGCTGCATCTGCTCTGAACCTAGTGGGTGGACAGATCTGCCTCCTACTTCCAGCCTCCTTGTTTGCCTCAAAGACCCCTCTTCGAAGGAATGTTGCACATGAATAGTTACTGTTGGATTTTTGCAGCATTTGCGGTGCCTTGCACAGCTGTGCTCCAGCATTGCAGCGGCGTGGTGGCTTTTGGTGCGGACATCGGTGCCACAGGATGCCAGCGGTACCCATGCGCTGCCGCGCCACGAGGAGGTTGACGGGTAGCTGAGGTATCTATGCCACCAACAAAAGCAGGCAGCGAAAAGGTCGACGGAGCTACAAACTGCTGCTGTGGCGATACTGCCGCAGCATCATGGACGAATTTTGCCATAACGACTAACTGATAAGTAATCTAGTGAAGCAATTTGCTGCTGACGCCAATCCTATCAAACCGAATTGAAAGTCCGGAACACCGGTATGACGATGCGAGAGGATGGCAGCATTCGTCGAGTGTACTTCTGATGAACTAAGCTACCAAGTGCAGACCAAAACCCAAGACATCGCGAGTAGGTGCTGTTGCCGGGCGCACACGGCATGGCAGCCCTCCCGCACGCTCAGCACTCATCGGTACCAGGCATTGGCAGCTTGCACCGCAGCGTTCCCTGGTGCAGCCACGGACGAACAGCTGCTTAACTTCGCCAGGACACTTTTGCGCACACTTTGTCGCTGCGAGGATTCATCGTCCGAGGGTGCGCGGCTGGTCCTGCCTGCAACATGCGAGCCTGTGGCAGCTTCTACTGCTTGCCCTTGGCGGCCTTCTTGGCAGCGACCGCGGCGTCCGACGCCGCCTCCTTGGCGCCTTCCTTGGCGCCTGAGGCGGCCTCGGAGGCGCCGCCCTCCTCCGGTTTGCGGAAAACGAGCAGGTGCATGGGGGAGAAGACGCCCGTCTCGCCGCCCGCCACCAGGCTGTTGGCCACCTTGACCAGCATGTCGTGCACCTGCAATTTGGCGCGGGCACTGCGTCAGCGCTTTCCAACCGGAGACCCAATGGCCCGACGCCATTGCCCTCCAAGGACAACTCCAGTAAGGCTGCTCAGGTTGCCAATGCGCTGTAAAACTGCCGAAGCCACAGTCGCCCTGTGCGGTGGTGACCAGTCACAGCGGTCTCCTCTCAGAGCCACTTGACCGCGCGCTGCACTGTCCTTTGCTTGCCAACGTGAAGCAGCTGCTCCGTCAGCGCACAATGCAGCGCGTGTGTGATCAGGCTCAAACATGCTATAGCAGCGCACCTCCTTCACGCCGCGGGGCGCTACGTGCAGGAAGCTGACAATGGACACCAGCATGTGGTTGAACCGCTGCATCTTGCGGCCCGCCAGCCCGTATTTGAGACGGTCATACCTAAAATAACGCCGAGCAGGTCGGCAGGCAGAACGTTGTGTTCAGGGCAGTGGCAGGCAGGGCACGACAAGTGCCCAATCCAAGCACCATCGCAAGGGGCCGAAACGTCCCGACTCTGAAGGCGGCACTTCTTGTAAGGCCTGAATGCCCTGTTCCCTGCCCCGCTGGTGCATGGCTGACAAGGCAAGAGGCAAAGCATGGCACGCATCGCTGCCGGTGCGGCCTGCAACGGGCGCGCCGTCTGCAGAGCACCACAGCCAATTGCACCGCAGGCAAGGCAGCATACGGAGCCATGGCTGTGGAAGGGTGCTGGGTCGATGACGTCAGGCCGAGAGCAGCGCTGGAGGCGCATTGGACCCATGGCAGGGTCGGACGCAAGCAGCCCCACATTCGCCCCAGGCAGCCAGCATCCACAGGCTGTCTCGCAGGGCGGGCGCCAGCGCCAGGCTCGGCGGACCTGTCCCAACAGCAGCGCCCTGAAAGAGGTCACCAGGGGTTTACGCACCAGGGACCGCAGGAAGCGCAGGCGGTGGCCAGGTCCCGGCTGTCCACCAGCTCGAAGCCGACAGTCCTGCCGGCCTGCTCGCACTCTGTGTACGTGCGCATCTCCTGCGTATTGTCAATGCAGGGGAGCCTGTAAGACTTGTCATCAATGGCTTTTCATCAGGAAGGAAGCTGCAGACACAGCAGTCGTCCCACCAAGAGATCAGATGCCCGTAGACCCTCAGCAATTGCATGTCATGACAGCAACCAGCAGCAGCATCAGGCACGTGCCACCAAGTCCAGTGCAGAGGGACAGTGTGCGTGGAGGAGTGTGCGAGCCTGTCAGGAGGCGCGCTCACCGGCAGGCCATTGCCGTAGTTGATCTCGTCCATGATGCGCACGTGCTCCGCGTTCTGCGGGTCAAAGTCCTTGGTGGCCACCCACTCGTAGCTCACAAAGTAGCTGCCCGGCTTCAGCACGCGGAAGACCTCGCCGTACACCTCCTCCAGCTGCAGGGGGCAGGGCGGCAAAGGCGTGCGTCAGTGTGTCAAGTGACCTGTTGAGGGAATGTTCCAGGGAGAGGCAGGCGGAACACGCGAATATCCTTCGGCCCAAACGACCAGTTGCGTCCGCCTCCAAACGAGCTGAGCCTTTTGCGGGTGCCGGCACCGAGCGGGTCCCCGCACGTGCGGGTCCCCGCACGCAGTGCAAATGCTGCTGCCGTGATGCAGGTGCATGCGCACCTTGGCCGCGTGGCAGGTGGCCTCGATGGCGTAGGCGCCGTCGTAGGTGTCAGCCGCAAAGGGCATCTCCAAGAAGTTGCCCTCCACCGGGTCGCACAGCGATGCCAGACCCAGCTGTAGGAACAGAGGAGGCACCAGGCTCAGGGCTCGTGTGATGGGAGGCGGCGCGAGGTCGTTGATTAGCCCCATTGGGAGGGAGGAGCTGCTGTGTGGACTCATCCCCGCTTGACACTTGAACTGCACAGGCAGCTTGCGGGTCTGCAACGTCTGCCATCGCATTTAGAGGGATGCCCGCAGACTCGATACCAGCCGTTCTGTTTGGTGACACGAGCAACGGTGGAATGAGTGGTCAGTAGGGTCAAAGGGGCGCCGTCGCTCACCGTCTGGTTGTGGTGCTTCGCGCGCGACACCTGGTAATCGTTGATGGTCAGCCCCGTCACGTGCGCGCCGCTGGTCGACGCGATCGTGCGCATAGGGCCGCCGACGCCGCAGCCAACATCTAATGCCTTTAGTCCCGGCTTGAGACCCAGCAGCGCCGCGATTCGTGCCTCGTGCGCGGCCTCGCTGGCGGAGATGCTCTTGCCCGGCAATAGCGGGCTGAAGTGGAAAGAGGCGCCCCAGCCCCACTCGTAGATGTCTGCAGGCGGGGCGGCCAGTGGGCGCAGTCAGACGGCTGCTGAGCGGCGGAGCATGCCGTAAGACAGTATCGAGCACATGCTGCGCTGTGTCAGGGCTTCCAAAGGCACAGTAAATAACGAGGGCCTTGCGGTGACGTGACATGGTGCACTCTCACCTGTGACCAGGTTGTAGAAAGTGTTCACCTGAGCGGCAGCGCAGGAAGGTCAGTGACGGCATCATCAGACGCGTCGATGATTCTGAATAGACAATGCTGACAGGTGTGTCATGCTGGAGCTTGGTTGCAGCATCCAGCAGACAATCGGGCTGTAGCACGAACAGGCCGTGGGAATGTGATCGGGTCAATCTGGCACTTGTGTTCGAGTGGTGGTCTCGTGCGGCTCACCAGCTCGGTCGTGCGGGCGCGATCAGTGATGCCGGAGCCTGCCTCCTTGCCATAAGAGGCCGAGTAGTCGTTGAAGGTGTGGTCGATCTTCTTCCTGTCAATGCTGCCGCCAGCAAGCTCAAAAGTGCTGGGCTTGCGCTTGTACTTGCTGCTGCCGCTGAGCAACCGCCATGCTCCAAGCACGGCGACGCTGGCGCCCACGCCGATCGCGATTTCCCGGTTGTCACGGATGGCGTCTGATGCTTTGTTCGACAGGTCCCGCAACTGGTTCGAAAGGTTGTCCAAAGCCGCCATAGCTGCAGCACTGACAAACCCTGTGCTGTAGCGCTACCTCAGCATTGCATGCGGCCGGGCGGTTGTGCGCGATGCACACAGGCACGCGCTGAACCACCCAATGAATCGCTGACTAAGGTTCAGCGGGCTCAGCTAGGGCTTAGATAAGCCCTGCCGTAGGGTCGTCGAATATTGACGACTCCAGGGAACTCTATGTGTCCTACAACCCCCGGATTCCACCAGCCCTTTGTTGCCTCGTCAGCCAGGCCTGGCCAGGCACCCATCGCCAGTTCAGGGGCACATGTAATCTGCGCACCCTTTACGAGCCTGGCTGGCTGCTGCTGCGGAGGGTCGCGAGCACCTTTGTGCCCAGCAGTGGCCACCAAGAGTGGCCACGATGAGCCGCGAGCAAAACGGCCTGGGAGACTCAAAGACCTTCTCCTTTGAGGACATTGTGGGCGGCCTCACAAAGATGAACAGCCTGAACTCACTGGGCAATTTTCCTCGGACAGACTCGGAGTCCGCCTTCCAGGTCAGTCCTGGCACAGGGCCAACACTTTGTTATCCGGTCCTGGCTGCGCATCTAGGCAGTACGTGCGTCGGGGGAGCAGTCGAGCTCTCTCGCTGGCATGTCAGACGATCAACCGGTCGTGCGCTGGCTCGCCAGGAGCTGCAGTCGCAGCCTCACGTGAACATCGCCAAGTCAGCCCATCCCTGCCTTGTCTCCTGCCATACAGCGCGGGAGGTTTGCACTGCGCCTTCTGGGACGCCCAGCAGCAGTCGTTGTTCATGCTCTGACCGGGATCTTAGCCTCCGAGGCAGTCAACCCTCAGGCCTGAGGAATGTCGGAGGCGTTTCTGCGCAGGAGTTCCTGAAGCGTATTCCCTCCAGCAACAGCCTCGCTGCCTTCGGCGGCCATGGCGGCAGCCAAGCGGATTTGGCAGCGCAGGCCGCGCAGCTGCACTCGCTGCAGGCCAGCCTGGCCAGCCAAGCGGCCACTCTGCACTCGGCGTCCGCACCGCCAGATGCCAGCGGCGCCAGTCCCAGCGGTGCTGGAGGCGTGCCGCGCGTCGCCAGCCTCGACTTCTTCCGGCAGCTATTGCCAGTAAATCAGCTCAACGTCTCGGGCGCTCGCCCGGCCGCCGGCGGCATAGGTAGGGTGGCTGAGAATGCGAGTTGATGGTTGTCATGTTGTGCGCCCTTGCACACAACCCCCGACCCAAGGACTGGGGGAAGAGGGGCGATTCCAATAAAGCGTCTGCACTGAGACATCCTGGAGCCTTATTGGTTACAGAGAGGAGCCAGACCATGTTGTTGTGCGCTGATGACCAGAATTCTCCCTGTCAGGCGACGACGAGGATGGCGGCGGCGGCCTGCGGCGCAACGGTGGCAAGGTGGAACCGTCAGCAGGCAGCGCGTTTTCGCCTCCGCCGCCGTCATTCCCCTCGGAGCTGCCGCCCATCCCCGGCGTCGGTGGCAGCGCCAACCTGCTGTCGTCCACTTCGACAGCTGAGCCCGTGCGGGTGCTGCCGCTGCGGGCGCCGTCACCAATCACGGGCACCAGCGGCAGCGGGGGTGCCAGCGGCGGTGCGGCGGGCGGCGGTGGCGGCGGCGGGGGCGCCAAAAACTCCTCCTTCCTTCCGCCGGTGCCGACGTCGGCGCCGATGACAGAGCGTGAGAAGGAGCTGGCAGCAAAGGCCGAGCTGCGACGCGCACGCAGGTGCGTCAGCACACAGATACATTTGGCTGCTTCATGCCTGCGTGGTCGGGGTCCGCCTCAGCTGGTGATCCTCGGAGCCACGACATGCAGAGTGCACCATTCATCTCAGAACATGCCTGGCGGTCGTTCCGCAGTGCGTGTTCCGTCACTCGCGCAAGCTGCAGACACACTCAGAGGCTGACGACCAGCGCTTGGTGCCATGGCTGCAGGATGCTGTCGAATCGGGAGTCAGCCAGGCGCTCCCGCAAGCGGAAGCAGGAGCACCTGGGCGAGCTCCAAGGCCAGGTGTGCCTGTCGTTTGCCACCATCTGTGTTGGAGCGCAGGTCCCGCAGCCCATGCCAGTCAGCCCTGCAGCACATGCAGGCGAAGAACAACAGCCTCTGGGCCCGCAGTGTGTGTGAATCAGCGCTTCCCTTGGCGGAGGTGGACTTCATCGTTGACGCTGCGCCCTACCAAACCGAGTCCCTGGTGGGTATCTGATGGCTACGATTATGGAGCGGTGGTCTTGGCAAGCGCACAGAATGCAGCGCCGCAGGAGGCGAAGGAGGGGACAGGGCCGAGGCCGCCAATCCGAGGCCGCCGATCCGATTCGCACACGAGGCTGCAAGGCTGCAACCCTCGAACAGACCTGACAACACGCTTGCTTCCCCCACACTGTAGATAGCGGCGCTGCAGGAGGCGAAGGAGGAGCTGGAGGACGAGCTGGAGAGCGCGCGGGCGCAGCTCAAGCGCAAGGACCAGGAGATCGGGCAGCTGCGGGCCCAGAACGACCAGCTGCGCGCCCAGTTCGACGGGGAGGTGCTGCTGCGCCCTCATCCTTCCTTCCCTCCACCAGCTCTTCCCGCCCTGAGCTTGCCCCGCACGGCGCTGCCGTGGCACAACACCTGATTCTTGCGGAGGGCAGGGAGACCACCATGAATGCTGCTGCCGACTCCCCTCGCATGCACTTGAGCGCAGCACAGCTGCAGTGCATGACTTGAGCGGCTAATCTGCACGGAACATCACGAAAGAATATGCTGACCGCGTCGCGCGGTGCCACATGACAGGGGGCACCCAGGGCGGGGGGCAAGGTGCATGCCGGTGCCAGCCCGCGCGCCAACGAGAGCAAGCCGCCGCTGCCGTCCGCCAAGGGCAAGGGCGCAAAGCGCAGGGCCACTGACGCTGCCGCCGTGGACGGCGACGCCTGATTCTGAGGGGCTGCCTGTGCGGCGGCGGGGTCACAACGCCGCGTGCCGCTGCCGACGTCAGCGCCTGCTGGCAGGTGCGCGTGGCGGCCGCCGCCGCGGCGACGTCAGACACAGGCGAGCGGGCGTCCACCAGAGCCGCAGTGCAGTGATCCTCCCCTTGATTGGCACGTATGCCATGGGCGGCCCGAGGGGCCAGCCCGGCATGCAATTTTGACAGGCCCGCAGCGGCCTTCTGTGAGCGGGCTTTTGGGGCCTGCGCCAGCTGTTCGTTTTGACACGACCTCACACGACCTCAGCTGTCGACGAGAGCGAGCGACTTTTGTGGTGGCAGAATCTACCTAGTACATACCTTGTGTGCCGGAGAGCGGGGGCCAGTACTGTCGTGGGCTGACGAAGCAACTGAACGTCAGCAGACCTGTTGTTGGTTTTTGATCGACTTGCGCGCGTGAATGCGACAGGGGCTGCGGACAATTGCCGGCATGTATGTGTCGAGCAGCACTGTGATGGTTGATGCCTGAGGGGGATGTTTCTACCCACGAAGCTGCTTTCAATATCGTTATTGTTCAGACGAGAAGCAAGACGACAAGAAGCAGGGCACAGCCGTAAGGTACACATTCGCAAAAACCCACAACGTTATGTCCATTGACAGGATGTCGCCGGCCCTCCTCATTGGTTTTGTTGTACAGATTTTTGCTCAAAGCCCATGTATGACACGAGCTTCCCTCAGCACCGCTCGGACCTGCATACAAAGCTGTACTCGTCATGTGTGTCAAAACCCTGCCAAGCTCTGCAGGATGCGACCCGCCCAGACGAGCTGCCAGAAGGGGTTGCCGTCCATCGCATCCAGCTGCACCTTAGCAGTCTCTCTTGACTGACCTTGTCGGTGGGCTCGTCTCGCAGCAGGTCCGGGTCGAAGGCGTCCTTCGAGGCCTTGCCCAGCAGCGCACGGAAGCTGTCTGCCACCGAATCCCCTAGCGCCTGCTCGGCACAGCGACATGCTCACGCCGAGGGTCATGATGCGGCTGCAACTACCTATCTTCGAATGTGTGGAGCCAGCCAATCAACGATGCAGCAGACACACTGGACAGCAGCCACTGCATGTGCTGGAAAGGGTCTGCCACCCTCGCTGGCCCGTTGAGCCGAGCTCAGGCGGTGTACAGACATCTGCTCCAAAAGCCACACCTGCCGCATCAGTTCAGAATCATCATCGCTTCGCCCACCTTCAGGTCGTAGCCGCCCTCCAGCAGGCAAACTAGGCGGCCGGCGGCGAGGCAGTCCGCCAGCTGCCTCAGCTCACCCATGAGGAAGTGGAATGTCCTGGTCTGCAGCTGCAGGCCCGCGAGCGGGTCGCGCCAGTGCGCGTCATACCCCGCGCTCACCTGGGAGCTGAGAGTGAGCACATTTCGGGGTTTTGCGGCAGAACAGTCCGAGAGAAACTGCAAACTACCGTTGCACTGCTGGAAGTGCAGAGTCGGCTTCCTTTGCCCTTGCGCTGGCAGTTTTCCCCCCGCAATCTGCAGTGTTGGGCGGAGAACTGCCAGGCGCCGTCCACCAGCAACGAACCTGGTGGAAACAGATAGTTCGATCAAATTCGATTTCTCACCAGGATGATGTCGGGCCGGAAGCGCTCTGCAGCGGGGGCGACCACCTCCTCGAAGGCCGCCCGCATGGCGGCGTCGCCGGAGTCGCCTGCAATTATCGTGCAATGTTTTCCTGGTCACCCTGCCCCTGTTGCCCACAAACATTCAGACAGGAGCTGCATGCCACCCTCCACTTGGGACAAGACCCGACCAGGAGTTCATCGTCAATTCGTCGGTTCAAAGTGACGCAATATCTGACAGACAGTAGCAGCACCTGGCAGCGGCAGGTTGATGGAGGCGCCCTCGCCGTCACCGCTGCCGGCCTCCTTCAAGGCGCCGGTGTTGGGGAAGCTGCCCGCCTGGTGCGTGCTGACGAACAGCACGCTGGGGTCGTTGTAGAAGACGTCGTGTGTGCCATTGCCGTGGTGCACATCGAAGTCAAAGATCATGACGCGTTCCAGGCCGTGCCGCTGCTGCGCATACCGCGCTGCGATGGCGACCGTTGAAAACAGGCAGAAGCCCATGGGGCCCTTGGCAATGGCGTGGTGGCCAGGCGGCCTGCAGACGCCGAACCCTGCTGTGCCGCCGCTGCCTGGCAGAGCAGACGCCTCTACCACCGCGTCCACGAGGCACACGGCTGCGCCTGCCGCCTGGCGCCAGGAGGACTGGGACGATGAGTGACCATCGGACTGCCGACCAGAGCTGCATGAGTCAGCAGCCACCGAAGCGAGATTCCTGCAGACGAGCGCTGGGCTGCATGCAAAGCAGAACGCATCCGTGATCATGCTGGATCACCTTGAGGGCGTCCTGAAACGAGCTCGGCGTGATGTAGGTGTCCGCGTCGACGCGGGTGGGCGCCTGCTGCCGTACCACCTGCAGGTAAAGAAGGATCTTGAGGGTCTGACTAACTAATGAAAACTTCGCAGAGCTGCCAGAGTTGTACTTGTTGGCTATGGCCACTATATCCAGCTGTGTGACAAGGTGTCCGCATCAGTAGCCTGCACATCGCCGACAGCGAATACCTCCTCCAGCTTAGTAACGTACTGCTCGCTATGGATGGCTGTAATCTCGGCGAAGCTGGCCGGCCGGAAGTCTTGCAAATTGGTCAACTGCGGGCACCAATCAATCAATTCGTCATATGCAATCGGGCGCAGGTTGATTGACCCAATCATGCAGAAGGCCCCAGGACCGCAACCAGGGCGAGGCACAGGCAATATTGCTCAGCAGCGACAACGTTTGTTGGGTTGGCAGCTGGGAGTCAGCAACACCTGCAGCGGACGGGCTTGGGCGGTGAGCCCTCCTGCCTCCAGGGCGCTTAGAATTGCAGGTACTCGGGCTGCGCACTCGGGGTGGCCTGTGCAGTCATTGCAATCGCATGCTTTCACGAGTTTCAAGGGCAGTGTAGCAGATGAAATGCGACTCCGGGGCCATGCCCACAAGGTGCACGGCCGCAAGCGAGCGGCGCATCGGGTCGAGCACCTGGGCTGTCATGCTCTGCGCCTGCTGCGATGGCGTATACGATTTTTCTGCTCACATCGCTTGCTGTCTGATCCCTGCCGGCATCCTGTGCTGGCACACTCTGACATGTGACACGCAGGCGCGCCACCTGCGCGTCATTCATGATGCTTGTAATCATAAATTTCACAGCCGACTTGGGATACGACATACCTCTCAAGCGATACTCAAGCATTCATGCTTTTGGACATGGATCACACCCGGTTTCATCAGTGGTGAATGTGGGTTGCACCTGGCTATTGTGTCGTGCATGGTGCCTGGTATGTTTCGTGGCAACGGCACGCTGACATGCGCGTCCGGACAGCAGAGCACCTCGCAAGGATGTCATGCTCGTCTATCGTGTGCGACTGGCAGACGATCGAAGCAGCGCAGGCGTTGCTCAGCGTTAGCGAGGTCGGGCTTTCCTTCAGCCTTTCCTTACCCCCCTCGAAACATCACAAGAGTCGGGCGGGAGCCAGCTGTGAGACATGACTACTGTTCACGAAGCCATTTGCGGACTCTTTGCAGATCTGGGATCGTCGGGACAACCTGTCGGGAACCTTTCAAGCGTTGTCTGCATTTGCGAAAATTAGCCCAGTTTCGATGCTCGCAGCTGCACAGCAACATGTGCCTTGACGTGCTGTGCTGCCCCTGCCGAGCAGTCTGCGCCGTGCTAGACACCATTGTTGACGCCTGCATCGCCGTGTTCTGTTGCCCTTGTCGCTGCTGCTGTGGTTGCCCCTCGACCAGTTCGGAGGTGCGTCGGTGACGGCATTTCTGATGGCCATGGCGGGGCGTGCTGGGCGCCTGGCGCAGCAGGCAGGCAGATGGCTGCCCAGCCTCTTCTCGACCAGTGGTGCGCTGTGTCAGAGCCTCATGTCGGCCCCTGCGACTGCATTGCGCTGAAAACCAGTGCTGCATGGAGAAACTACACGGCCCAGTGCATTCCCGTGCAATACCGAAGGAACGATTATGGCACAGCTGACGTTCTTAATCGTCATAGCAGAGCTTGCAGGCCCTCTGCACTCGTCATCTGTGGCACCTGCCGTGCCGCTGACTGTCATCCAGTACAGATGGTGCGGACCACTACCCTGCTTGCTGGAAGCGGCCTCCTCTCATGTACATCCCTGTTTCGTTCATCTTCGTGTCGTTGATGCAGCAGAGTTTCTTGATGAAAATCTGGCTCTGACTCGCCTTGAGCCTCTCAAGCAATGGCTTCCGCGTGCAGCGCGTCGAAGAAGGCGGGCGGCAGCACGCAGAACGGCAAGGACTCCAACCCCAAAATGCTGGGCGTGAAGAAGAGTGGCGGCTCGCAGTGCCTGGCCGGCAACATCATTGTGCGCCAGCGCGGCACTGAGTACCACCCCGGGTCCAATGTTGGCCTGGTGAGCTGCAACCCCTCCTGGTGTCACGCAGGCACTGCAGCTGCATGACTGCTGCTGGAATCCACACTGCCACTCGACAGGCCATTCATGCTGGCGGCTGCTGCGGCTGCTGCTGCTGCTGCGGCGGCTGCTGCTGCCGCTGCCGCCGCTCTGAAAACCATGTCATGGTCTAGGCCGCTCAATGTCCAGCATTTTGCGAATTTTCAGTTGTCGTGTCTGCAGGGTAGGGACCACACCCTGTTCGCGCTGGCGCCCGGCAAAGTCATCTTCTCCCGCAGCCGCTTGACTGGCCGCCGCACTGTCAGTGTGGAGCCATTGCCACCGCCGTCCCTAGAGCCGCCACAGCCGCGACTTCCCACCCACCTGCTGCGTGCGCAGCGGCAGGCGGCCCGTGCAATAGAAGCAGCCAGCTTCTGAGGATGGCTGCATTCCGTGTTATTTATCATGGTTCAGTGCCGAAGCAAGCATGCGAACGGCGCAGCATGGCAGCTGGTGGCCGCCGGCCACATTGGCGGCGGATGGCGTGCATTCTGCCTCATGCCAGGCTTGCAATATTGAATATCCCACAAACTCTAGGAGTGCCCTCCGTGTGGGTAATCACTTGGTGTGCAGTGACTGTGCATGTTCCAATACCTTGCATGCTACTCGTGCGTAGGCTAATCGAGATAACTAACAGCGATGAGGCCGCCCTCGCCTTATCCGCACTCAAAAGGCGCAAGTGAACATCAAGCTTTCGCCAAAGAGCCGATCGAGCGCATCAGGCAGGCTACATGGCTTTGACAGGTGGCCCCAGAGGTGTCCAATACGGTTTCCTTCCACCAGAAAGGCAGCACGCTTTTTCCTGATTTTGGATCATCCTGTGTGCACAACATCGATCCGGGAGGCACCCCGCGACAGTTGCGGCTACGGCCTGCTGTACGTTCTGCAAGCAAACTGCATACCCAGCCGCGGCCGGGCGCGCTGTGCTTGGACATTTCCTCGCCAGCGTCGACTGGAGGGGAAGCGCCCTTGGTACAGGTGGGGCTGAAGCTCAATGACACAGAGAATATGTAGGGGCGCAACGGAGCCAGACTGGGCCATGGCGTGCTGCTGCCTTGTCTGACTCCAGCTTGACTTGGGTCAGTAAAGAGGCTCCCAGCGGTGGCGCGTGATAGGAGCACCTGGCCTGCAGTGACGACACTTGCACGGGGTTCGGTCTGTTTGAAGGAAAACGATTTTCCGGCCTCGGGCTTCCCCCGGAAGCGCATGCAGGTCTGTGCACCGTCTGCGGTGCGCATTGAGGGCGACGGCAAGCACCATCCGCATCAGCTCCGCGAGCCCATCGATGTGTGCATGCAGGCTTGGCCTGTCGCTGGCCGCATGTGGTGAGGGCCGGGCGCCATGAGCGGCGTTCCTCCAGCAGCGGCGCATGCGGTGCGAGCGACGGCAGTGACGGGCGCGCAGCGGCCAGCGGAGGTCTCTGGCCCCTCCGATGGCGGCGCCACCGCCGCCCCGGACGGGCCTGTGCCTACCGCACAACTGCAGGTATGAACCTCCTCCCTGATAGCTGGACGACATGCATCATATGTGCCAGCTCCTCAGATTCAACCAGGGTGGAAGGAGGCAGCACAGCGGTGCCACAGGGCATCTGGAGGGGTGGATTGCACTGGGATCCCAGCACGGACGCGGGCCAATGGCAACTATGCACCTCGTGGCAGCTCTGGTGCCACAATGTTTTGCTGCACTTCCCAGTGTTCCCAATGCCCACAATCGGCAAGTGCCAGAGCAGCAGCCGCAGCTCTGGGTGGCCCTGAAACCCTTGCTCCCTGAATGCACCACGCAACTGGAGACAGAAGCCACTGGTGATCCCGCTCTGAAAGAAAGAATCAACAGAAGAATCTTTGTATGTCCTGCAGGGCCAGGCGGACCGGTGCTACGCCCAGGAGTGGTCGGGGGAGGAGCAGCGAGCGCTGGAGGCGGGGCTACTGAAGTGGCCTGCGGACCGCACGCCCGCCCTGGAGCGATACCTGCGCATCGCGGGCACGCTGCCTGCTAAGGGTGTCCGCGATGTCGCGCTGCGCGTGCGGTGGATGGGGCGCTTTGCACAACAAAAGCGGAGGGTGGGTTCGCCGAGCGGGCCTGCGGCATTTGTTATCTGGAATCCCCTGACAACCAATGGGCATTCGCGTGCTGGTGCTCTTAAAACTGCTGAAAGTTTCCTGCAAGCAAAACAGGTTTTGGAAAGGTTAACTTGAATGAAGGAGCCCTGCTTTACTGCCGCAGGTGTCGGCCGTGTACAACGATCCAGACACCAACCGGGCGCCGCAGCGGCAGCGGCAGGGGCACACGGGCTCCATCTTCGCGCAGACGCCAGTGCAGCCGCAGCAGCCCGCCGCGGTGGCGACCGGCGTGCCGCAGCCGCCGGCGTCGCTGCCCGTGGCCAACCCCTACCAGATACCCGCCAACATGTTGGTCATGCCGTCTATGATGCCCGATGGTGCGGCAGCAGGGCACCATCCGGACCGTGACGTCTTTGCAAGGCAGCTCCTGCTGCTGTGAATCGCATGCTGCAGCATCTGCCGTGTTGTTTGATTATTATCCATGGCGATGCATCCCCATGGCAATGCATCTAGCCCCTCTGGACAGGGTGCCCCGCCCTGGGAGCAAGGGAGTTGCACTAGCGTGACTGTCTTTAGTGTACTGGGCAGGCACCATGATCGGTTCCATGCCGCCGGGCGTCATCCCGGGCGCAATGGGCAGCCTGCCGATGCAGACGCTGCAGCCATATGGCGGGCTTATGGCGAGCGCCATGCCGCCGATGCCGGCGCCGGCGCCGCCCACCATGACATTGGATGACCACGGCAGCGGGTACGGATCTCGGAAAGCCGTAAATCTCAGAACCTTACGCCTGGCTGATATGATCGCAATCAGAGGCTGTGCATGCTTGGGGAGATAGGTTCTGCGCCAATTGCAAGGCCTGTGCATGAAAGGCTGCAACATGCGAGTCCTGAAGGCCTCGTCCAGCCTCCTGCGCTGCGATGCTGCAATGCAAGCATGGTTTACAAGTCGATGGTTGAACCCTGGCGGTGCTGCAGTGGCGTCGGCGGTGTTGGCGGCCCCATCGCGACGCTGCTGTCGCACAACTACGGCATCCTGGACCAGTTCAAGCAGAACATGCAGACCTGGCGGGTGAGCGTGCGCACTCGCCTCCTGTGTGTGCTCCTGTGAGGCATAAAGCGTTGCAGTGCTGCAGATCTGCCGTTGCCCTTGACGGTGAAGCGCTTTGGCATCACATCATCCCCTCGGGGTGCATGGCAGCCGGCGGCAGCGGCCGCATGCATCAGCTCGGATCATTGCGAAAGTATGTACGAACTTCGCAGGTGAGCGAGAACACGGAGCTGCTGATGACATTCCGGGACAACATCCTGAGCATCCTGAACCACATGCAAAACATGGGCGGGGTCATGAGCGACATGCCCGCGCTGCCGGTGCGCATGAACGTGGAGCTGGCCAACAACTTCCTGCCGCGCGGGCCGCCGGGCCTTGGCTTGCCGCCCTTCACCCTCAGCATGCAGGTGACACTCGTCATGTGGCGCTGTGTGGCTCATCATGCATTGGCCGGACCCAATGCTGGGGAGAGGAATTGAATGCTTTAATTGCGCAGTAACAGTATGGGGCTCAGACTTGGTCCGTAACACTGTCGTCGTTAGCACATTGTGGTTCAGGATGTTAACCCACTCTCGTGCCTGTCCAGATGCCCATGATGGGGATGTTCCCCAGTGGCATCCCGGGCGTGGCGGCGCCGCTGCCGGCAACAACCGCGACGCCCGGCGCAGCTGCCGTCACGGGTGCACCCGCTGCCTCGCAGCTGCAGCAGCAAGCTAGCGGCGTCCTTCCGGTGCCGCTGCCCATCATAGCAGACACGGCAGCCAGCGGCGCCAACGCCGCCTCGGGCCAGCTCGCAGCGGCGGTGTCAGCGGTCACCGCTGCGCTGCCTGCGACGGCGGCGCTGGTGTCAACAGCGCAGGGTCCTGTGGCAGCGCAGCAGCTGCAGCAGCAGCAGCTGCAGCAGCAACTGCCGCCGCAGGCACAGCAGCCGGCTGGCCACACCCTGGACAGCCCGCCGACAGCAGTGGCTTCCAGCTCGCCTGCGAACATATCGAAAGCATCGCCCGCTGGGGGCCTCGCCGCCTCTCCGCCGGCCACTACCAGCGCGCCGCAGCCCGGGCTCACGGCAGGAGCGGTGCGGACTTCGGCCGTGGGCGGCGGGTCGGCAGCGACTGCGGCCATGCCTGTCACGCCTGCAGCGCCACCGGTGTCGGCGATGCCCACCGCCACGAGCGCTGCCCCAGTGCAGACGCCGGCGGCGAGGCTGGCGGCGGCGGCACCTGCGGCGGCAGCTATTGCAGCGCCTGCACAGCAGCCGCTCAACCACCAGCGACAGGGGGCGACGCCCAGTGGCGTGCAGGCCAAACCGGAGCCGGCAGCGCCCGCCGGCGGGCAGATCAAACAGGAGCCGGCGGCGGCCAGCGCCGCCGGTCCTACTCCCCTGCAGCCGGCGCAGGTAGCTGTCAAACAGCAACTCACATGATATACCAGTCATCACTTGCTCGCTCTGGAAGGCTCGTGTGTAGCTGTGCAGCAGCCCTGCAGTTCACTTTGCGCACGCTGCGCGCTACCCAGCGGCAACGATATCGAAGTGTGACGCTTCCTTCATTCGCCTCTGTTGTTTTATAATTTGAGAAGAATATAGCCGCTCAAAGAGCGTGCATCAGGCAGTGTGTCTGTGCGATAAGACCCCATTCAATGCAAGGTGCAACCGACTCAGTGCCGGGCTTTCACCTCGCCATGACGCCATCCTACCCACTCCCAGCCGTGCTACCTCCAACTCTTCCTGCTGCCCGTTCAACGACCCATCACAACACGTGACGGCATCACTGAACTTACCCTGTTAGCAATCACTTCTTACATTTTCTTCGTTTCGATTGATCCAAATACCAAGATGGAGCCGATGGCGGCCATGGTGTCTGCAAGTTGCGTGCTGGCACTGCTTCTCCTGGCGGTGACGACCGGCGCAGCTGGCCTACGAACTGGCCCAGAGCATCACTTCCAGCAGGTGCACCCCGCGACGCGAGGTCATCGTGTTCCCGGATTGTAGTCGTCTCGATGTGTGGTGTTTTTGCAACACAACTTGCGTCGATAAGGTCGTTGCAGCCTGATCTGAACTGTACAGCCTGTTTTCAGAGATGGGTGCAGCGATACTTGGAGCAGGTACTTAAGCATGTGGCTCAATGCAGCTCGGTACAACCTGATCGCAGGCGCAAGATGATCGCACGCTGCTCGACACTGCCGCCCCCGATCCGGTGCATCACCTGATCAAATCAAGTGTACAGCTGGCATTTTGGCAGCGAGTTTGCCTTTAGATACTCGACGCGCGTGACGCTCCTTCCTGTGCCAACTCGCGCAGGAAGGGACCGAGACTGGCTCGCGGAAAAATATCACCTACTTCAGCAAGTTCGGCGATGTCGAATGGACCACCCAGGCTGGCGGCAGGTACAAAGAAAGTTCCACGAAGGATCTGCCGGGTGCCAACACCGCGGGCATTCTGGTGGAGCTGGCGCCTGGAGGCATGCGCGAGCCTCACTGGCATGACCCCAACGAGTGGGCCTACGTTATCAAGGGAACATGCAGGTTGGCAGCGCATGCGGGACACTATCATGAGTTCAACGAGCAGGGCCTGCCTCCTGCTGACCTCCTGCGCACATTGCAGTTTGTTTTTTTGGCTTCTTGTCGTTGCAGTGGGCGCTCATTCTGCCAGGTGGCAGCGGGCCGAGCCTGTGGAAGCAATGCCGTGGCTTGCTGCCGTCCGAAACATCCTGATATCAGCAAAGCATGGTCTGTGCAGGGCCACACTCGTGGACCAGGGCAAGGCACGGCCCGTCGAGTCGTGGGACTTCCGCCAGGGTGATGTCTGGTGCGCCGCCGCCGTCACCGCCGCTGTTGCCGCCGCCGCTGCTGCTGCTACCGCCGCCGCCGCCGCTGCTGCTGCTGCTGCTGCTGCTGCTGCTGCTGCTGCTGCTGCTGCAGACGAGCACCTAGTGAGCGCATGGGTTGACATAGTGTGAACTGATTTCGAAGACTGTCCGTCAAAGGTACTTCCCATCCAACCTGGGCCACACGGTGGTGGGCCTCGCGGGCGACAACGACGACGACAGCAACTGCACCTACATCGCTGGCTACGACCAGGGCGACTTCACCGAGACGGCCGATGGGCGCGGCCTGTCCAACTGGCTGTCCACAGCGCCCGCCGACATCCTCGCACAGGTGCCTGGCGAAGTCCTGTTCTGCTGTCCAGACGTGTGTCCAGCAGGGCAGCTCGCTTCTTACCGAAATCTGGGCCGTGGGGTTGCAGGAGTGCATTCGATTGAGATCTTTTGAGCCAATGCACGGCGGCAGCGCATGGGACCCCCGTCCGCCCATGATGCAGCGGGATCTTCTGCAGGGCTGTGTGAGAGGATACACAGGCTTGCCTGCATACATTCGAAGGCACCGTCAGCGTGCCTGTGGCCGACTGCAGGCGCTGGGCGTATCGGAGGACGACATCACCGCCAACATCCAGGCGGGCACCGACAACTTCCTGGTGCAGGGCGACCTCGAGGCGCTGACGGCGGGGCAGGACAATCCTCCAGTGCTCGCTGCCCAGGCTGCGTCGCTGCAGCCGCCGCAGATGACGACGCTCAGCCACCGGCTGCCGCTGTACGACGCCACAACACCTGAGGCACGCCCAATGCCGCCCCCTTGCTTGGAAAGTGCTTGCGGGATTTCATGAGGCATGTTGCTCTGCTTGTGAGTTTACCCCAGGGAGGCTGTTCTTGAGTCCCCCGCGGAGGGGAGGGGCCTGTGAGTGGCAATCTGTAGAAACCGCCTTGCAGGTATAGCATCTGCGCAGTATGCGCCTCGTCCACTTCCACCAGCTGCAGCAGATTCATGTGACATAGTCGTCGCTGAGTCGCTTAGTGAATGTGCAGATCAAGACCGCAGGCGGCACCATCCAAATCGCCAGCGGAGCAAACCTGCCATCATCGAAGGGCATGTCCGGTGCAATTGTGCGCATGCTGCCAGGGTCGCTGCGGCAGCTGCACTGGCACCCCAAGCAGAGTGAATGGTGCGAGTGTATTTGCGCTTCCAGTGTGCATTGAGATCGGAGGGTGTCTCCGACTCTGGAATGCCGTAGCTTGGATACCCCAAGCTTCAGCTCCCTGGCAGACGCACTTGTGCGTGCGCAAGGCATCAGACATCACTGTCGTTGCTGCAGGCAATTTGTGATCAACGGAACCGCTCAAGTGGGAATCTATGACGGCCCTGGCAAGCAGTGGAATTTCCAGCTGGGCGTGAACGACATCGGCTTTGCGCCAAGGGGCTCAGGACACTGGTTGCGCAACCCAGGTGCCCCTGCCTGACAATGCTGATAGGATTCCATGTCTTGCCAACGTTTGGACTCTTGCTAACCCACTGTGGTTTTCTGTTTGCGAGCGAAGCACAGCTGTGCAACACAACTCAGCGCTGAGCCAACCTTGGTGGCCGCAAACCAATCTTGATCACCGCAGCCACCAAACGATGCTGCTGATAGCAGCTGCGCGTGTGTCGCAGATCCAACATTCGACCTGTGGATGGTCCTGATCTTCGACTCGGGGGATTTTACTGATATTGAACTGAGCAATTGGGCGGGCGCTCAGCCTCCGCAGGCATGCCTGTTCAGAACCTTCACCGCTGTTATGCGAACGGAAGACATTATGTACCCCAAACCTGTAGGAACGACTTCTCTGCAGCTGTCATTCACGCTGTTGACCAGCACGATGACACCTCCGCTGGCATAACATATTGGTGGGCAGGGGCTGAAGCTCAGCCCACCTTCTGACATTGCGCAGCCGCACGACATGCTGGCGCTCTGACCAATGATTGCTTCTGCTGCACAGTATGCCGCGACAAGCCTGAACACCAGCCTGAGCTTCACACAGAGCTGGAACTACACGCTTGCCGGCCTCGCGGCGGACGCCACTTCCAATTCTGCTGTGGAGCGCGGGGCCGCCGTCGTCGAATGATGCCCCATGGTCCCGCTTTTGGGAGGTGTGTCAGCGAAATATGCGAAGAGGTCGAGCTGGAAAACAACAACATCGGCAGGGCGACGACAATTGCCACTTCATCATTGGGGCCACCGGAAGATGATGGGAAGGCTTCAAAGAATTGAGGCCGTCACTTCTTTATGCACTTTGGATGGTATGACACCGACATGCTTCTGCTGCAGTTTCGAATATTGACGGCATCATTTACAGTTTAAAATTGCATCCCGAGCAGGTCAGATCGGATGAACAAGGGCCCAGGTTGCCGTTTGCTCTGATGCCGCTGTGAAGAAGTTTGCAGAGAACGCGGACGTGAAGTTGCACGCGGAATGTCTGATCGAGTGTTGGCTTGCTCATCGCTCTCGAGAAGTGAATTCAAGTCCACTGAAGGCGGCAGTCGAGCTGTCGCTGCTCCTTGCTAAATAACGTCAAGCACAAATCACGCACTCTTTCTCGCTGCAGCACGTTCCGCCCACCATTAGCGCTCTTGGCGGCGCCATGCCACACACTGAGCGCTGCTCCGGGAAGCTCTGGCTGCTGCATGTCTGCGTGTCTGCAAACTAATTGAGGGTGGCAATGACCCTGCGGCACAGCTGCGGGGCAGATGCGGCCCTACTGGCGGCCCCTCCCTCCCCTTGGCGCCCCACTTTCTAGTGGCGCCGAGAGTACAGGCGCTGGCCGACAATCCTCGGGCTGCAAACTGCCACGCGAGCCATCTGCTCGCGCCAAGGATGAGGCTCTCCCGGGTCTGCGGCCATCATCAATGCTGCAGCTGTGGGTGGTCATGCTGCTGGAGGTGATGCCGGCGCGGCTGAGTATTGCGCGGGTGTCTCGAGCCGTGATCATGGCTGCGGCCGTGTTTAAGGCTGCGGCGGTGGCGGCTGAGTGCCCATCAACTCCGTTAGGCTCAACAGCTCCAAACTAGCCTGCAGACGACAACATACATGGGTGAGCAAAACAAATGTACTAATGGAGTTGCAAGCTTTGGCTGGTGGCTCGCTGGCCGCTGCAATGTTAAAGGGTCCGGACCGCATCCGCAAGGGTAATAGGAACATGACCAGCTGGCCGGAGTCGACTGCAGACATGCTGGTGCTGCTGGATGCGCAGCTGAAACTTCATGGCGCTGAGGCGCCAAGCGCCTGGTTGCAGCGATGGCACAGCCCTGACCGCGCGACGATCGGCCTGAACCTTGCCTCCCGCCCCGATGAAGGCAGCGAGTTTCTCAATGCGAAGAAGCAGCACCTGGGTCATGGTGAAGTCGAGCGGCATCTGGCCGCTGCCCAGTGAGCCCAGCAAGTCGTGGTGCATCTCGCTCATGGCAGCCAGGCTGGCGGCGCTGGCGAACCCCGCACTGCCGGGCGCGCCAAGGCCGCCAGAGGCGAGCCACGACGGCGTCTGCTGCGGCGGCGGCGGCGGCATGAGCGCCGCAGCGTCCTGCTCCCTGACGTTGCCGTCACCACCGCCGGGGAAGGGCGCCGACAGGGCGTAAAAGTGGCTGCCGCCGCCGCCGCCAGAGCCGCCGCCGCCGTCCATCGACTGGCCCTGCATCAATTGCTGCTGCAGCACGGACTGGTGCGCGTGCGAGTAGTAGCTCGACGGCACGGGCTGCGGCATCGGCAGCTGCCGGCGCGCGTTGCTCGGCGGATGCATGCCGGCGGCGCTGGCGCCACTGCCCGCCGGCTGCGCAAATGTCGGCGTGAAGTCGCCGGCCGGGGCGTAGCTGGAGGCGCCGGAGCTCCACGGGACCTGCCCGCCACCGCCGCCGTCGCCGCTGCCGCTGCCGCCAAGCGGTGGGTGCTGCTGCTGCAGCTGCTGCTGCTGGGCCATTTCCCGCTGTCGCGCCGCCTGCACGGTTGCAGCAAGACTCTTCGGTCGCTGAGAAGCAGCCACCATTCCCCGGTTCAGCCGGACAGCGGCCGCTGCCATGGCAGCAGGAGTGGCAGCAGCAGCGGCGCAAGACGTTTGCCTTCATTCAGGTTGTTCGTGGGTGTTTGAGCTCAGTGCAGCATACCTGCGCCTGCAGAGCCGCGCGCCTCGTCAGCATCGACTGCTGGTGCTGCTGGTGCTGCTGGTGCTGATGCGCCGCCTGCTTCTGTGATTCCGACTGCTGCACTATCTGCTGCTGCGTCTGCTGCTGCTGCGCCGCCGACAGCGGCACGCCTGTAGGAAACAGGTGGTGAAGTGTGTCGGGGATTACTGCTGAAAGCCCAGCATCGTATTATGGCAGGATGCAGATGCACGAGGGACTGCGACCTTGCGACCCATTGCATGCTGCTGGTGTTGCAGACCTGCATCCCTGAACCCCGAGAACCCTGACAACAGCAATGCAGGGGCACTGAAATCCCGCAGAAGGGTCACAGAACACACTCAGCATCCATCCCCCAACGCGACCCGCGGCATCGAAACCCACCTGGAACATACTGCTCTGCTGCTGCGGCGGAGACGTCCGGCGTGAGCGGCCCCGCCTGCCCCCGTTGCTGCGGCGGCGGCGGCAGCGGCGGCGGCGGCTGCAGCTGCTGGTGAGGCCAGGGCGCTGCGGATGTGACAGTGACGCCGCGCCGCACGATGTTGATGGTCGGCGGCGGCCCCCGCAGCGGCGGGTGGCCGGACGTAACCGGCACGCCGAAGTTGGCCAGCCCGCCGGCGGGCGTCGATGGCGTGCCCGGCCGTGATTGCGCCTGCGCCAGCAGATTACCTCAGCCGAGCGCTCCTTGAAAGTGCGGACGCTTCCGCCTGGTGCTTCCGTGCACTTGCGACAGCACGGAGGCAGAGGGAGGGTCCCCCGACATGTCGTGCAGCGACATGTGCGCACATGCGAAAGTGCATGCCAGCTGCAGAGAAGGTGTTCGAGGGGAGCGCCCAACCAAGTGAGGCACGCGCCTGAGCAGCAGCGTGCTGAGCGTGCTGCTGTTGCTGCTGCTGCAGCAGCGCCTGCTGGGATGCCGTCTTCTCCGCTCGCAGCCGGTCTGTCTCTGCTACTGCTGTCGCCAGCTGCTGCCCCATTGTCGCGACCTGCAGCACGTTGCAGCTGCGTCACAGCGTGGCGTGCGCCGAGCCCACAAATACGGGCTGCGGCTGCGCCAACCGGGCGCCGCTGGGCGCAGCATACTGGCCTGCAATGCGCCAGCCCCGGCTTGCGCAAGGGCTACCTGCCGTCAATCGCGCCGGCCGGCACAGCGGCCCTCCACCAGCCGCGCTCAGCCTGCCGCATGCAGCAGCAGGGGCGCGGCAGGCCCACTTAGAGGGAGCAGCGTCCTGGCTCTGTGAGCGGAAACTTGAGGACTTTTGCGTTGCCTGACAGGCAGGCAAAGGAGCCGATGCCGGGAGTGCCGCGCCTGGTGCTGCAGCGCGGCGCGGTCCGCCTCCACTGACGCGACCTGCGCCGCAAGCGCCGCGTTGTGCGACTCGAGCTGCGCCATGCGGGAGGCCAGCTCACCCAGCGTGGCAGACGCCTTGGCCCGCACCCGCCGCGCGCTCGCCCTGTTCAGCTCCCGCCTGCGTGCGTATGTGCCGGAATGTGTGTGCGGGAATGCGCTCGTCGCTCCAGCTGGCCAGCGTCGGCTGCAGTGTGCGCGCCACAATGCAACAAGACCAATGCCCGCCGCGCCTCGGGCCGTCCAGGAGCACCGCATCGCACACTCGGCCGCTCTGTGCCCCAGGAGCGGCTTGCTGCGAGCAGGTGAGGACGCTGCTCGGACGCTGCCTGCCGCCGCACCGAGGCAAAGCAGAGTCGGGCGGCGCCGCCCTCCTGCGCATCCGGGCCGGCACCCAAAGATGCCCGCGAAACCGTCGGAGAGTGCGCACCGGCGGATGTGGCGGCGCTCGGCCTCGGTCAGCTCTGGGGAGTTGACGTCGCCCTGGAAGGCAATGGGCCGTCCCAGCTTCTTCCGCCTTCCCTGCTGCGAGCCGGACGCCGAGCCGCTGGCGCCGCCCGAGTGCGAATGCGCCAGCGCGGCCGCGGCAGCGGCCGCCGCCGCGCGGCAGCGGCGGCGGCGGCACCAGCGCGGCGGCGAGGCAGTCGCCCGCCTCCGCGGCGGAGTCCGCAGCCGGCCGCCGGCCCGAGCCCGCTCGCGTGATGGACATTGCCCGCGTCAGGCTGGCCGCCTTACCGAGCGGAATCGCCGGCCTGCACGCATTGCGGACATGTGGGCGCAGCACCAGGGCGCAGGTGTGACACCACCAGCTGGAACCGCGGCTGCAGGAGGACACGAGCATCCATTGAGGCTGCACTGGACCGTGAGGACACTCCGAGCGAGACTTTTGGGCACTCGCCGTTCGAAGGCAGCGTATCATGGAGTTCACCTCCACATGTGGCGGTGTTGGTCGCTGGGGCCGAAGGGGCTGCCGGCCTGCTCGCGGTGGCGGCGCGGCGGCAGCATCAGGCTGGCCGCGTCCGCCCGCGGCGCCTGCATGCACTCCTTGCTCATCGTCATGCTGCTGGAGGAGCTGGTACCCGTGAGCGCCGCTGGCGCGGTGCTGCAGCCCCCCGACGCGACCGCAAAGGGCGACGGCAGCACCGGGATGGGGCCGACCCGCCCCAGGATGGCAGTCGTGCCGGTGCTGCCGGCGTCGTCCTCCTCCTGCATGCAAGCGCGACCCGCAGCACCGTCAGCACAGCGACCCGGGTGTGACACGGGAACGCATGGCGCGGGCGGCACCGCTGCGGGGCCAAGCTCGCGCACTGCAGAGACAGCACGCGTGCGCCTGCATGCACGGCGGCGGTCATGCACAAACAGCATCCGAACCTTCTTCGTCATGACCCAAGGCTCGGTCGGGCTCCTGTGAGCCGCCGCGCCAGCTGTGGCAGCCATACGGTGGTAACAAGCTGTGCCCTTGATCCGGCACCTGTGCAGTCACACACGGGCGTCAAAACAACGCGGCAGGCTGATGACAATAGTGCAATGCGGCTGTTGGGCTTCAGGCTGGCGTGCAGCTCCTTTGGGGCCGGCAGTACAGTAGGCAGGGATCGCGGGTCCAGCTGCTCGCCCTGAGCCTGCCGGCGGTCTGGCGCGTGCGGACGCGGTTCTCAAAGGCTGCAGGATAACGCAAGGCAGCAGAGCGTGGCGGAGCGGCGCTCGAATTCACGCGGAGGTTTGGCAGCCCTTGCCGAACGCGGTGAGGGCACCCTTGCCGGGGATCCGTCGAGCTGCAGGGGCATGCCGCGCCACCTGCCTGAGATTGATGGCTGTCGCCGGCTCAGGGCAAGTGTCAGCGCCACGGGAGCGGGAGCCGCCGCACGGGAGCGGAGCGCCCGGGTTCACACCGTCGGTGGAGCCAGATGTCCGCCGGACCGCCTTCACGACCACACGGCCACAGAGTTTGTTCCGCTAGCTCCGCTGGCTCGCCGTCCCGAGAGTTGAGCTCGCCTCCCTCGCCGCGCTCTGTACAGCTCAGCTCGTCAGACGTCACGCAGATACTTTTGGCCTGTGCTAGCTGGACTCAACAACAGATGAAATACACAAGCAAAATCAACGACAGGGTTTAGTCAGCGTATAACTACTTTCAAAGGGCTACCCGCGTCGAGCTTCGATGCTGATGTGTCAGAGATTTCAGAGATTCGCGCACTTCGCGCGTTGCGTAAATACCCTACCGTGACAACGCCATTGTATGGCCTGAGCACTGAGCAACCCGATTGGCAGTTGGCAGTCATCCGCGGCTTGCATGACGACAGGCGGCCATCTGCGTTCCAACTTCGATCCTTGAGGCTGACGCCCGCGTCTTTGCATTAGGCACAAGGCAGGGAGGGGCGTAGTTTTCCGCCAGTATTTGGCTTTTTCATCCAGCGCGACTGGCCGCCCGGGCGGGCCCGTCGTATGGCACTGGAGCTAAACGGTGCCATGGCGGACTCGATCGGTGCCGGAGCTGACCTGCAGTTGCCATCGGCATCGTCGCCAGTAGTCCTGTTGCAACAGGGCAACAGCGGCGAGGGGGTCCTGGATGTTGGCTTCCTGGACAACCTTGCGGTAAGCAGCGGCTTTCGCCGATCGTTAGCATTTGTACTGGCGCCGCGCAACCCTTCCTCCGGCGGGGCAGTGCAAGGGCACAGCAACATAATTTTCTTCCTGGCCCTGTGCCGTACTGTTGCGCGCACCACAGCGGCGCCCCGACAGGGAGCTGAAGAATCTTGCCACTGGTTGCAGGACGAGATGGACACCTGGCAGCTAGACGGGCTGGACGGCCTGGAGTCCTTCGGCACCGGACCGGATGCGTCACTGCCTCTACCGGACGTGCCCAGCGTCGCGCCCCCGCGGGCCACCGTGCCCCTGTCAGCCTTCAGTGACATGTCCGACGCCGGTATGGCTGGCGGGGGGCAGCAGCACGGCCAGCAGCCGGCGCCTCAGCCGCAGCAGAGCGTCTCGCCACCGGGCCAGCCAGGCTCCGCGCCGGCCTCGGAGGAGCTGTCGCCGCTGCACACGATGCGCTCGACGTCGATGGGGCAATCGTACGCGCGCTTCGTTCCCGAGACAGGTGAGACAGGCGGAAACCTGCACGGGACACATCTGCCATCGCAACCCAAACGTACGGGCCAGTCAGCTTCCGATTGGGGCCGAGCGTTGGGACGCCCTTTCCATCCACATTTCTTTGATGCCTTCGCTGCAGGCGAGCTGGCGGTGCTGCGGCGGGATGAGTACAGACCCAAAATAGAGAGCTGGGAGCGACGCAGCAGCGAGCCGGCGTATCTGACGCCTGGGTCGCCGCCGGAGCTCGATCGCAGCAGCCCTCCTGCCTCGCGGCCGCTCAGCAGCCTGCAGCGGTGCTCCGTGGAGAACGGCCACGGCCTGCGCTCGCTGGCGGTCGACAAGTCGGGCGGCGTTCAGCGCCGACGCAGCCTGCGACGGGGCGGCAGCGTGCGGGTGTGGAATGTTGATTGCTGCTCAGCCTTTTTCCTGCAAGCTCTTTTGCCCGGCCTCCGCGTCATGGAGCAAGTCGTCTGCAGTCGTGTGTTGCACGGTCCACGTCAGGCGTCGACTACGCTAACCACCTGCCTCAACGGCCGGCACGTCGTGTCTGTACTGTCCGCCGAGTAGGCTATGGTGCTGGGAAAGCCATCATGATCGTGCACAGGTGGTCAGGCCTGCTGCCGTTGCCGATTGCGCGCCTGACCGGGCAGCTGTCATTCTGGTCAGACGGCCGTTCTCGGAGGGCGCAGCTGGTGATCGGCTCACGCGCGACCTCCGATCGCGGGCGATGCTCCTCTCTCGGCGCCCTTTGGCTGCTGCACGCCAGGCTTTCCGCTGCTGGTGACCCGTGCTGGGTTGTCTCTGGCATCGTACACCTGCAGGGCCGAGATGCGCAGACCCGCTGGGCAATTGACATCCTACGCGTTGCTGCCATGCCCAAAACACGGTGCCGACACCGCGGTCACGTCCGACAACTTGGTGGGCCTGCTGAGCAGAGCTGCTCTCGTGAATTTCCACGGCGGTAATTTTGATGGGACTTGGACCTGCTGCAGACCCAGCACCACGACACGGAATGCCGGCTAGCGGATCTGTCGGTGCAGCTGGAACGGGCGCTGTCGGCCAACGCCATGCTGGAGGGCCGCAACCAGCTGTTGGAGCAGTTTGTGGGCCTGCAGGTGACAAGCCCCTTTACACGCCCCTATGCAGTAACATGTGCCTGACTGAACTCCGCACCTTCGAATCGATGTGCTCATCTAATGCAAACCAGCCAGCAACCAGCACAACGCCAGCCCAGTCTCCCACCGTCAGGCTCATGCAACAACGGCGCGTGCGACCGGCTGCTTACGTCTGCAGGCAAAGTACACGGCGCCCGGCGGGCCGCCGCCGCCTGTGCACGCGGACACCTGGTGGCTGGACGCAGTGACGCGGCAGATGGTGGAGCAACGGCTGAATCTCAGCGGCATGCTCACCTTCACGCTGCGAGGCGGCCGCCCCATCAACCTCACCCGCGAGCAGGCAAGGGGCAGGAGCAGTGTGGTTGTGCTCCATTGCAGCTGACTCCAGTACTGCTTGCATGAGCAGCTGGCAGCGCTGGCGCTCCACAGCAGCAGGTACAGTGCCCAAAGGCTCCTGACTGCACGGCTCTCTTGAGCAACGGGACTTTCGAGCATGAGCTCGGCAGCGGCACTGCGGGCGCACACGCACCTCCATGGAGTCTGATGCTGCTCGTTCCTGACGACCTGCAGGTGGCGGCGCTTTCGTGGCTGGAGTTCTGCAAGCTGTGGAAGGACTACATGTCGGCGCTGCGGGAGGGGCTTGGCGAGGTGTCGGCATTCACCGCGGCGCACCCCGGAGCCGAGTGCCCCGCCGCCAAGCGCCTGGCGCGCCTCGTGTACGAGACCGGTAAACTCCCCCTTCTTTCCCCAGCCCCCCTACCTGGCGCCACAATTTCTTGGCCGCCGAGTGCTGTGCCTGCTCCCTGCACTGCTGATGTGACCGCCATAGCTGCTGCTGCACCCGTGATGCGCTTGCTTATTGACTCCGGAAATGAGGTGCTGCAATGCACCAGAAGCTGCTCTGATTGCACGTATTCAAAGTCGAATTCAAGGTCAACGTCTCAAACTCGCTGCCTCCGCTTGTGCAGGCATCCTGCGCGGCTGTCTGCAGACGGCGAGCCCCAACCGGCACGCTGCGCTGCTGTGCTTCTTGCCGGACGGCGAGCCGCGGCCGCCGTTGCCGGACGCCAGCGCCTGGCGCGCCGTCGCCGCCGCGCTGGCCGCGACGTCGCACCAGCGGGCGCAGCTGGCGCAGCTGCGCATCATGTACCTGCGCGTCCTCGGCCGCATGTCCCGCCAGCGCCGCGACATGGTCGCCACCCTGCAGGTGTGGAGCCTGGATCTTGCAAGCCCGTGTGCCGGCCACCATCTTACAGGCAAAGCGTGAGCACTCTGCCAGGAGCGTCCGCGGCGTCCCTGGGTGTGCAGTGAAGCGGGTCACCACCCTCAGAGCGGAAGGTTGCCGCGTGGCGCCGAGTGGGCCTGAGCGCAGCTGACCGGCGGCAGGTGGCGGGAGCAGCACCGCGGCCGACTGCGGGCAGTCGGCACACACAGCCCTTTGGGGCACGCCGACGCCTCCGGGACAGGAGCGGCACAGGGGTCATTACATCATTGTCCTACTGAACTTTTCTCCGTGCTGGCCCCACAGGCGGCGGTCCCCATGGCGGACGGCGGCGACGTGGGCGCGGCGGGCTACGAGGCGGCTCTGGACGGGCTGGAGGCGCTGCGGTCGGTCCTGCGCGACGAGCACTCGCTGCTCACGCAGTACAAGATGATCGTTTGGGGCCGCGTCTTCACGCCCGTGCAGGCGAGCTCCCGCTGCCGTGCCTCCTTTCATCCTGGGGGCGCCTCCCGCTCGGCGTGCAGTCGTGCACCGTTGTGGGCGGCGCTGCGTGCCCATTTTGAGGACGTGCCTGCAGCCTTGTCCGCTGCTGCCCCTGCCGCCATGCACACACCGCCCCTGCCCCTGCAGCCACGATCCAGGTTGCGTGCAGCAGCAGGACTACCACAGGGATGGCTTGTCCAGAGCAAAGCAATGATCATTCGTACCATGGAGCATTCGCAGCTGCTGCCTGCTGTCTTTTGTCTGCTGGATCATCGTGCAAGGAAGTCGTGAGTGTGCTGCCAATGTGGTGCCGCAGGCAGCCATTGCGACGGTGCAGGCGTACCCGTGGGCCGCGGACCTTCCCGCCATTGTCAACTGCATTGCAGACGACATGGGGGAGCCGACATGTTCGGCACTGCTCAACGGCCAGGCCTGAGCCGCGGCAGCAGCATGCCCACAGCTGCCCGCCGGGCCTCCCGACCGCCCGACGAACCACCATGACCACTCTGGCACAGCCGCCTGCCGAGGAGTCCTGCATCGCATCCATAGCGGCGGAGGGCTTCAGGTTTCGGTGGCCAAGGGGGGTCCAGCCGCCCAGATGCACTCGGAAGCTCTGTGTGGCGGCGTGAGATGGGGGCGGGGGGAGGGGGCTTTAGTGCGCTGTGCCTCAAGGCGTGCTGTAGGCAGCGACGACGCCCCGCCGGCATGCAAAGCCACGTAAGGCTCTCCTGCGGGTATTGATCAGTTCCAGAGCGGCCGCAGTCAGCCATGGCCGCCGCGGTGGGCTATCACCTGGCGGGTACTTAGCGGAATGCCTTGCTGGCAACCCGTGCTGCTGCACAGCGGCTCTGTCAGACGTGCGTCACACCACATAGTGGTCGGCCGTTTGCCTTGTGCGTCCCGCGGTGGCGCCGCTGAAGAAAGGGTGTTTAGCAGGACAAGGATCTCACCAAGGCACGTGAACAAGTCCCATAGACGCTGGTATGTAGTGCAATAGGTAGCTCTGACAGCACAGGCTCGTCGTGCAGCGGTGGCAGCACCACAAATCTTCAGGTAGATTAGCAGTGCAGTACATGTGTGCCGCTAGGGCAAATTACGGCGCACCAGCTTGCGGCTGGCGCAGCACTTGCCACAGACCCGACGCTCTGGCATAGGCGGTTTTCCATCAGCCTGGGACTGCGGCCTCAGGCCGGGGGCTCCGCGTTTCTAACACTTGATTGTACCTATTCGTCACCGAACCCCTGTCGACCATTGTCGCCTTTCGTTTTCACTTTTGTTATATGCTCGTCCGCTGCGCTGTTTGGCTTCCAGCAATCTTGCCTGAGACCATCAGCCTCAGAGGTCTACCACGTGCAGTTTTTCAGTTTGTAATGGCCGCTTCCTTTTTGTACATTGCGCTGGCGCAGGCTACAGGAACTCTTATGTCCATCCCTGGCACTTTCCCCCTTATTTCCGCTCGCTCTGTCAGAATGCAGGGTGGATGATCGGGACTTCTGGACGGTATTCCCCAAAGGCTAACCTGGCATTGAAGGTAAGTATGCACCAACAAAGTTGCGCCAGCACTGGTTGGCCCGGCAGGAACATGGCAGGCGGCAGACGCCTGCACCTGAACACTATGCAATACAATGGCAGCCCACTCCTTTCACAGCCAAGGCCGGCGGCCGACCGCTGGGCAGCTGTTCGAGATATCATTCCTAAGCTGTCTCAGCGGCGATCTGCTCCAGCTTCTCCTTGGCAGCCGACGACGACGGTGTCAGGTTCCTGAACATGCAGCGACAGGTGGCGTCAACAGTTTATCCGGCAAAGGGGCCAAACGGCGTCGAAGAGACCGCGTCAAAGAGACCGGCCACAGCAAGTTTGGCGAGTCCGACGCAAAATGTCGATCCAAGTTGCTCTGCAGCCCGTGCTCTGCCAGGCGTACTGGAGCATATGGGCTGAGCTCTGCAGGGGTTCACCTCTGGTACTTGTAGTTGACGCCCACGATCTGCAGGGAAGCGGGTGCAAACAGTGAGGAACAAGCCAGGTGGTCTGCAGCACCAAATCTTGACGCCAGCATGAAGAGGCGACAGGGGCTACAGCTGTGTAAGGTCAGTTCGAGTCTTGTGCCTGCTTGAACCTGCAGCAAGCAGGTTCTGGATCACGATTCTGGTGCCATGCACTCAACAGCCCTCCTGAGCATCCATGCAGCAAAGCACACCTTGGCGGGCGTGATCTCGAGCACATTGCCGGGCTTGCCAGGCACGCTGCCATGCACCACGATGGCACCCCGCTCCTGGTCCACCTTGATGACCTGCACGGACACAGGAGGATTAGAGGGTGCTGGATGATGCAATCAGTGACTGAGCCGCCAGCGGCACGGGGAGCATGCAAGCCCCCCAACCGTGACAACGTCATCGAAGGCTTCTGAGAATGCTGCGCCTCGAGCTCCTCCTGCAGCCGGTGTCCGTCAATACATCCCCCGTGTTCCCGGCAGCAGGGGGGGTTGAACTGCCATGAGGTGACGAAAGGTACGAGGCCGAGTCAGCTGCTTGACGGTCTGCCCCTCCTTTGCGCACCTCCCCCTCTCTGTCTGGTGCGCAGCGCCGTGCTGCATAGTTCATGCAAAATCCAAGGCGGCTATGCAATATAGCGTGCCTTGAGCTTGCGGGACTTGATGCGCGTGTTGCCCATCTGGCCTGCCATCTTGAGGCCAGGGAAGACGCGCGCCGGCGTGGCGCACATTCCGATGGAGCCGTGCTGCCGCTTGGACTTGGAGCCGTGGGTCATGTTTCCTCGTGCCATGCCCCACCGCTTGATGCTGCCTGCGCAGGCATGGGGCACGGGCCTCGGAAGCTGCTGAGGGACATTTGGAACTATATAACTAGCCTCCTAGTTCACCGCTGCTGCTGCTGCTGCTGCTGCTGCTGATCTCGAATGTTGCATGACAAGCAGCATGTATGCTGTGTGAGAACACGTGTCAGATTCGCACACCTTGGGACATAGACACGAGATCGCAGGTCAGCATGACGCACCCTGGAAGCCCTTTCCGATGCTGTGGCCTGCCACATCGATGAGGTCGCCCTCCTTGAACATGTCGCTGACCTGCAGCTGCTGCCCCGACTCGTAGGCCGACACATCCTGGACCTGCGAGAGGAAGGCACAGCAATTTGGCGAGGGGCGTCAGGACGCCTCCAAAGGCCGTGTGCCTTATGTTTGTTGCAATGGCAGCCCAGATCTTGGCTTCCATGCAGATGCAGCCATGCCCGATGGCAGCACACAAGCGTCTGTGTGCGGTGCATGTGTCTTTGCCTGATTCCCAGAGCCCGCGATGGCTCCAGACCACCCCCCCCACCCACAGCACCGCCCCCTTGCGCCGGTGAACAGTGGGGTCAGGGCAGAGATGTGCGGTCGATGGCACTCCTCTGTCGCCGCCGCCGCCGCTGCTACAGTCTCAGCTGCGACTGCTGGCGCTGCTGCTGTGGCACAAATGTCTCCAAATATCGACATGCAGTATAGCGGGCGGTACCTTGAACTCCCGAAGATGCCGCATGGGAGGGGCGCCGTGCTTCTTCAGGTGGCCCATCTCCGGCTTGGTGAGCTTATCCTCCCGCTTCACCCGGTAGCCGACCTGGGATATTGCCATGCGCCACAGATGAGCAGCTTGTCCTCTCAGAGCAGACTACAGAGTGTGAGGCTTTGTTAAGCTGCCGGCCTCTCAAAGGCTCCAAACTCCCAGAAGTCCCGCCGAGGCAGTCCTTTGACACATCCGGGCGCCAGTGCGGATTCGCGAGTCGCTGTTGCAGGACGCCGAGCAACCGCGCTGCGGCACAGCCGCAAGTGCACAACGAGTCACCTGGACAGCGTTGTAGCCGTCCGTCTCCATGGTCTTAATCTGCGCAACAACGTTGCCCTGCTCCAGCGCGATGACGGTGGCCGGCAGCGCCAGGCCGTCCGGCGTGAATATTTGTGTCATGCCGGCCTTCGTGCCGAACATGCCCACACCAACCTCCCCCTGGCGGGCTGTCACCGTCATGCGGCTGTGCTGGCACCGCTGCTGCGCTGGCAGCGCGGCTCTGCACTGCCTAAGGCTGCCTGCTGGGCTGGAGATGCGCATGCCCTCAAACTGGGCAAACACCTGCCGCGAGCTCAAGGCGCCACCCAGAGCCGCCATCGTTGCAAGATGAAGCAGTAGTGTCCTCCTGACCCAAGTGTTATTCAGAGACCCGACGGCTCACTGCTTCAGGCCTGTGATCAGCACGTTTGCTGCCGTGACTGGCTGCCGCGGCGCCTCATCACTGCGGGACCTGGTTCTATCGAAAGGGCGAGAGCACTGGGATGCATGCAGCATTGTCGCCGTATTGGCTATTGGGGTACAATGGTGTGTTGAAGACATTTCTCTGACATAGTCTGAATGTAGCAGGAGCACCGACGTACAGTGCTCAATATTCCAAGGGGCAGTCTAGGGGGCTGGGTGGTATGGTGGGATACATGTAAAAATTTGAGCCTGTACCAGGCGTCCCAGCGGCTCTCTTGCCGCGAGCAGCGCAGCAAACGATGGTGAGCGATTGATCGCGCCGGTGCCTCAGTGCTGCTGCACGTACTTATTGCTGTGTTTTGCTGCCGTGCCCGACGGCTGTGCCTGTGAAAGGGCCGTGTTTGGGACACCGCAATGAGAAGTTCGAAGCCTTGCATGCACAAGTCGTCATCAGTATAGTCTTGTGCTTCAGTCTCTAGTTGTTCCAGTCGAGCTCTTGCCGCCCATGTCATGCCGCGCGGTCTTCAAGGCGCCGGCGGTAAGACACTGTGCTTCGTCAAGTAGAGTGAGCATGTCTTAAGCTGCAACGTGCAGGACTTTGCGGTGCTGGAGAGCTTGTCCGGCGATGCGCAGCCTGACGCCTCCGCCACGGCTGGCGCCACAGAGCACCAGAGCAAAGCCGAGAAGCGGAGCCAGCGCCAGGTGCGCGCATTGCACGCTGGCGATAATCCAAGGCTATCATATGTTGCCAGCCTGCAGGGCCGGACGCCTCAGCCGGTAGCAGCCTGCGGGCAGCAGGATTTGTGGCATCCAGATCCGCTTTGTGAACAACAAAGCACAGTGCTTGCCTGCTTCATCTGCATTCCGGCTGGTGTCCCTGTTTGGCGTCAATGCACAGCCTGCGACGATGCGCAGGCACAACGTGCAGCAGAGCGGCAGCAGGCAGAGCATGAGCAGGCGAGGGCCGCCGCCAAGGTAGCCGCGACTGAAGCGGCGCAGGCGTCGCTTGTTCGTTTGGTGAAGGCGGGTATGTCATGGAGTCACCCAGACTGCGATTTTTGCGATCCAGCCAAGCAGAGAAGAGAGACTGCCAATTATCAGTCATGTCGCACCAGATGTGCGGCTCAGGTCTTGAGGTCCTCCGACCTGTGTGTCGCTCCACCCCCCCGGAGACCAGGGACCCGGTGTGGCCGAGGCCGACACAATGACCGTGCCTCAATGCAGGCTCGGACTCGGCTGTCAGCTTCCTGCTGCCGCCGAGCGAGGTGCCGGCGCACGCCGCCACCAATTACGTTGAGCAGATGGTCCTGGAGCGGCACGCCCGGGAGCAGGTGCGCGCCGCCGCCCGGTCTGGGTACAGTCCCGGATTGGGGGCTGCCGCCCACGCGCCGCCGCCCCCGCGGACGCACGCGCATGCGCAGCCGTGCTTCCACTACCAGCGCGGCACCTGCGTGTACGGTGACGCCTGCCGCTACAGCCACGACGTGCCGCAGTTCGCCCGGGCCCCCGCGGGCGGCCAGGCCGGCGGCAGCGGCGGCGGCAGGCCGGGGCAGGAGCGGCTGACGTCAGAGCCGCTGCCGGGCGCTCGCAAACCCGCCGCGGCGCCCGCCAGCAACAGTGGCGCCACGGCGGTCCAGCGCGCCGACGGGCTGACGCCCCAGCAGTTGGCAGGTATCCGCGCCACCGCTGGGGGTGTTGCGGGCGGTGTGCGCGGCAGCACGCAGGACCCGGAGCTGAGCGCTGCCTACTGGAAGTCGCTTGGCAGACGGCCGGAGGAGCTGCCATTTTACAAGACGGTGAGCCACTTGGATGCCTCATGATGTCGCTGTCTGCTGTTGTTCGCGCTGCCACCTGCGCATGCTCGCTGTGTGACGAACAGGACCTGACTGCTGACTGCTGACTGGGCACGGCGTCATGTTGCCGCAGGTCATGTGCAATTTCTGGAAGGCAACGGTGTGCACATGCAAACCTCTGTCTTTTGCCTCCTTTGCCATCGCATAATATCCGTCCCTTCGCCTCAGGGTGTCTGCATGGAACGCTACAAGCCCTGTTTGCACACACCCCAAGGAGCCGAATGGTGCGAGTCCTGGGAGACAGGTCTGAACATCAGTGCACTGACATCGACTGCGCAGGGCCGCTGCCCGCGCGGCGGCGAGTGCACCTTTGCCCACGGCGAGGCAGACAAGCGGTGAGCTGTCCAGACCAAGCCACGATGCTGTGGCCCAGCTCGTGTGACCTGTCCAGGTTGTTGCTTAGCTCCATCCTGGATGGAAGGAGCTGCGCTGTGCATGGTTGCTTGTGCATGGTTGCTGGGCCATGTCCGATGTGTGTGCGAGTCGATTGACGGGGCGCTGGCCCATCGACGGTCAGGCCGCAGTATAAAGGCGATGACGTGCGGCGCAAGAACCCCCGGCCGCCGCACGCGCAGAAGCCCGCCCAGCCGGCGTCCCGGCCGGCGTCTGCCCCCGTCGGCCGGCCTGCGCCGCCGCCCAGCCCGATGCAACAGCCCGCAGCCGTCACTGACCCGGCAGAACTCATGCGACAGGTGCGGAAGGGAGCAGATGCCTTTTCGAGGCTTTGCACTGATCCCTCCATGCAGGCTGGCAGCAATCCCTTTGCGAGTGGGGCTTCCTCAAGCCGAACCGAGCTGGCAAGCGATTGTGTCGCAGGTGGCTGCTGCTTCGGGGCGCGCCGCGGCCGTCGGCCCAACGCAGCGGCCGCGCCCGTACTTACCACCCATGCAGCCGCTGCAGCAGCGACCTCCGCAGCCGCAGCCGCCGCAGCAGCAGCATCGGCGGCCGCAGCAGTCGCCGCCGGGCGTGCCGGCGGAGTTCCAGCTGCCGCCGCAGTCACAACAGCAGCATCGGTCGCAGGCCCCGGCGCCGCCGCAGCGGACGCAGCCGGCGGAGCAGCTGCAGGGCAACACGCGGGCGCAGGCGCTGGGCAAGAAGGTGGCCGCAGCAGCCGCCGCCAGGGATGCCAGCGTCGCCACGCAGTCGCGCTTCGACCTGCTGGCCGGCTCAGATGAGGAGCGCTCAAACAGCGGCAGCGACTCGGAAACGGAGGGAGGCTCTTCGGGTGGTGCGGCTGGTGCGGCGCCGAATGGCAGCGGCGGTGGCGGTGATGGCCTCGCTGGCGGTCTGGGGGCGGTGCAGCTGGACGATGATGTACATGCATCGTTTTTCTGCCCGATCACCCAGGTGGGCAGCCGCTTGCATGCCCCTCTTCCTCTGTACTCTTGTCCAGCCACACATAGATGCATATCTGGGTTGCTCTGGAGATGGAAGATCAATTGCTGTGCATGAATGAAGCGGCTCCCTGACCTGCAGGAGATAATGAGTGATCCAGTCGTGGCTGCTGATGGGCACAGGTAACTCATGGTCCCTATTGCAACAATGAAGTGTGTGAATCTAAACCATACTCACACCCTTCAATAAAAAACTTTACCAATGCAGCTACGAGCGCCGGGTGATTGAGTCTTGGCTGGCGACGCACAACACCTCGCCGCTGACGGGGCTACCGCTGCCGCACAGGTGATACTCCAATTGCTGTTGTGTCCGAGCCGACTATCTGCTCTCAAACTTATGCACTGAGCGAACTGACGTATTGTGTGGGTTGTGCAATGCAGGTCACTGGTGTCAAACACTGCAGTGAGTCCCAATCCTATCAAATAAAATTCTCCCATTGAAATGCCGCGTGTCCTCTCACGCTTGCCTTGCCTCGCCAGATTTTATTGCTTGATATTGAGACCTTTCTTTACGCAACATCCTTCGGTACTCACACCTGATGCATGGGTCTAACCGGCTGCAGGTCCGCGCGGCTATCAATGCGACAACGAAGGCTGCTCGTGCCGCCGCTGCCAGTAGTCAGTAGTAGACCTGAGCTTTGTTGTAGCTGAACAATGACCGTGGCGTAGATCAGATAACAGCAGAGCACAGGCTTTCATAACCTTGTTGCGGTCCTCGGAAGTTTGTGGAAGCAGGCTTTGGACGGCAATCTACATCTGCAAATGCATCCCTGTGAGGATTCTTGGCGAGTAGAACATTTGGTTTCATTTTCTACTGTTCGCCGCCAGTGCCGCCAAGCACCTGCGGCAGAAGCGACGCGCGCAGCACCCTCAGACTAGCTGGCACTCTCCTTGCTATGAAATTAAGGATGATATTGAGACGAGATGACTTGACTGCCCCCCGTGTGACCATGCCGCAAAGACGGGATGCACCTAATTCTTCCCACGCGTTGTGTGGCACATTGGGTGCTGCGCCCAGCGCAGGGCAATGTTTGGCATGCAAAAACTCCTTGAAAGTCATCGGAGGCGTCCACGGTCCGTGTGCCGTCGGTGCACCTCGTCGAGATCTCCCGCGCCTCGCTCCAGCTGGAAGATTCATACTAAAAACGTGCCGCAGGTGCTTCTTCTTACGATGTGGCTTGCCGAGAGGGCTTCAAAAGCAGCGAGCATGCACTTACAAACCAATCTGCTCGTTTACAGCCTCCCATCAACCGCCTTCCGTGAAGAAGAAAAAACCAAACCGCGACGAGCGGCCAGGCAGCGAACATGGCGCAAACGGCAGTTGTGACCGGCGCAACTGGCTATGTGGCAACTGAAATCGTGAAGCAGCTGCTCCAAAAGGAAATGCACCGGTTCATTCTGCATTCTGCATGTTCTCGGCCATGCGGTATTACTAATGTGCGATGTATTCACGCATGCGGCCTAGACGCGCGACCCTAACGCGTTGACTGGAACGTTCAGGCTTTGACTGTTCGTGTTTCGCAGGGTTACAACGTGCGTGGCACGGTGAGGTCCAAGAGCAATCCTGCCAAGTATGCCACCCTCACCGCGCTGGCAGAGGCCCTGCCAGGTGCGACAACACATTGACGCAAACAAAATCTTCTAGTGTCTGTTTGAGCACTCAACGGAGTGCAACTATGAGCCATGCGACACGCATGTAGGCCCTCCGATGTGCTTGCCGCAGCAACGTCACCCTGCCTGCTGCCCGTCACCGATGATCAGTGTACTCGCCACTGACTTTTTCACCGGTGACCTTCCTCTGCCGTAGGCAACCTCGAGCTGTTTGAGGCGGACCTGACGACGCCGGGCAGCTATGACGCCGCAGTCAAAGGTGCCGACTACGTCTTCCACGTCGCCTCCCCAGTGGTCTTCGGGGTGAGCGCTGCACTCCCTCGACTGTCTTGCCACCTGACTCTGAACTGTCTGGCAGTGCGCTGCAGCCATCTGTGTGGCCCGGCTCCTTCATGCATGGCAGCTGTGCTGCGGCGCACTGGAGGACGATGGATGCTCTGCCGCAGGGAGACCCGGTGCGCGACATCATAGACCCGGCCGTCAGTGGCACCAAGAGCCTGCTGAGCAGCGTCGTCAAGTATAAGGACACCGTAAAGCGCGTCGTGCTGACCGGCTCCGTCGTAGGTGAGGCCACATGCGCAGACAGCAGTGTATGATGTGTTTGGCGCTGCTGCAGAGAAGGCTGCCTGGTGTCTCCTGCGCAATGTACTCAAACCACAAAAACAACGCATTTGTGAATGAACGCACGCAACAATGGGTATCAACGATCATGAAGGATTCGTTGTTCGTGTTGAGGCCGAGCAGTATTGACCAGACGTCGCTCCTGCCTGCTCTGCAGCGGTTAGGGGGTGGCGTAATGCGGCACCCCCATTGAATGGTTTTTCCTACACGGAAGCCGATTGGAACCGGACGAGCGAATTGCCAACGGAAGCGTATCATGTGTCCAAGGTGATCTGAGCAGAGAGGCACCCGGCTTGCCACACGCCAAAATTCGTCATGTGCAGATCCTCCTGGCCCCTCCTGCGCTGCTGCCGGTCTAGACCAAGCTTGAAAACTTGCGCACTGAGGCATCATTGACTTGTGCAAGCACAGGTGAAGGCGGAGCAGGCCGCCTGGGAGATTGCGAAGGCAGAGGGCCTCGACCTGGTTGTGGTCCTGCCGTCTCATGTGCTGGGCCCCGTGCTGTCCCCCAGCGATGCCCCCTTCAGTGTCCAGTGGTTCAAGGTGGGCATAGTAAGGATTTTTGTAGAGACTTAACGTGCGCAGCGGTGCCGAGTCAGCGCCGCTGCTACCTGCTGGCAGCGCCTCCCAATGCTGCATGGCCTGCCATGCTGCAGCTATACTGACAACGCCTGTTCCATTCAAGATTTAGGAGGAACTGCCAGTACACGCGCTGGTCGCTTCGAACCAGCGCGGCAGCCACACTGGCGTGGTCATGTTGACTGAGGCAGTCGTGACATCGTGCCCCTCTGTATCCCGTGCACAGAGCCTGCTGGAGACCGGCACAGTGCCGGCCCAGACTGGCCTCCAGATCGACGTGCGGGACACCGCCAAGGCACACATCCTGGCGGCGGAGGTGCCCACTGCATCCGGCCGCTACATCATTTCGCTGGACAGAGCTCCGAAGCTGTCTACAGCTGTCAAGTGGCTGCAGGTGCGGTCCGCGCATGTTGAGGTTCCTGCCTTGGGCATCATTGCCCATGCCGCCGGCATTATTCGGCGGCGCCTTGCTCCGGGGTGGACCAGCTGCTGGACAGTGTGCAGTGCTTGCTGCCGCCAACCTGAACGGTTGTGCTACAGGAGCGCTTCCCGGAGTACGACCTCGCGGTGGTGTCCGAGGACAACCCCCCGGACTTCCCCGCCGACAACAGTAAGGCGGCCAAGGAGCTAGGGCTCAACCTGACGCCGGCTTCAGAAACATACATCGACATGGCCGTCACACTTGTCACGTCAGGCATTGCCCACCCGAAAGCGAAGGGGTCGGCTGCTTAGAGACTGGCCACCGCCTGGCTTGTGCTGCCAGAGGAGTCTTGGGAGACTGGGCAGCACAGCTCCCAGCCTGTATGTACTATATCTACTTGGAACCTTTTTTTGCTCGCTGTGATTGTGACGTGGTACTGGTCAGCAGCGGCAGACTCTGCGTGTCTGTATATTCACGCAGTACATGACTGCTTCCTCCTTGAAAGTTTTCTCAGGTGTTCGAAGAATGGTTTGATCAATTTCCTTGAACAGTCTCGGATTCTTCAGATGATACATCTGGCTGTCACCAAACTGTCTGCGACATCATGGTGAAAACATCTTGGCTTGCAGCGCAAGATCCGCAATATGGCAGCGCACATTCCCGTGACCCATCGCGCTTGCCTGCGGCGCTGTTGCTGGGGGCATCGAGCCGTTGCCGCCGCTGCCGTCTGCCTAAACCCTGCAGCTGATCAGCTATGCCGGGCTGCGCGGCCCGCACATAGGATGGCGGCCGCCATGATTGGCAGATCGACTCATTGTTGAGATTAGTGCATTAAGGTCGGTATTGTTAGCACCTAATGGCACAGCTCATTATGTTCAGCACGTGTTGATTGAGCTGCACCTGACGTGAAGCGAGTGCAGCAGCTCTAGCAGCTTCGATGAGCTAAACGCGAGAACCTTCCGTATTGATAGTATAAGAGCACTCGACGTGCTCATAACTGTAAGCCTTCCGTCTCCTCACACCGAACTCTGTGCGACTATCTCCGTCTAGTTCACAGAACATTCAACAGGTTATGGGCCCTCACACGCTAACGCGCAACTAACGTGTGAAAGCAAACGTCGTCAGTACGTTTGAGAAGTTTCTTGGTGAAGGCCAAGCTCGCACAGCTTGCAAGAAACACGGACATCGACTCGAGCAGTCATGACGACAAAAGCGAACGACAAGTTCGAGCGGCTAGGCAAGAACAACTACGCCGCATGGAGCCTGCGCGCGAAGGCGCAGCTGACCATCAAGGGTCACTGGACTGCCATCAGCACCCCTGGAGCAGCCACGACCGAATCATCGGATACGGCGCTCAGCTACCTAACCATGTGGGTCGGGGACAACCACCTGCCTATCATCGAAAGATGCGAGACAGCAGCTGAGGCGTGGCGGCAGCTGAAGTCCATCTATCAGGCAAGCAGCAAGGCGCAAGCCCTCCTGCTCAAGCAGCAAATGGCCGCGCTGCACATGCAGCCGGACGAAAACGTGGAAACGTACGTGGCGCGCGCGCGCGCCATCGCCAACCAGCTGCAATCCGCCGGCAGCTCAGTCACTGACCAGGACGTGCTGCTCAGCATCCTGAACGGCCTGCCGCCGGACTACGCAGTTATCAGGACTACCCTCACGACGTCCGACGATGACGTCACGCTGGAAGCGGCCCTTTCCAAGCTGCTGACCGTCGAGGCGCAGCACAAGCAGACATCCCTGTACGAGGCTAGCAAGGCTTTCAGCGCCTTCAGCAACGGCCGCGGGCGCTCAGCTGCAGCCCAGAAGGCGCCGTCCGGCACGAGGACCTCCACACGTGAGACACGCGAGTGCCACTACTGCCACAAGAAGGGCCATCTCAAGCGCGACTGCCGCAGCCGCCAGCGAGACGAGCGCAACGGCAACGCGCCGACTACCAGCACAGTGGCCCTGCCTGCTGTCGCAGCGCCCACCGCCGACCACTGGGCTTTCTCCGCTATCTCCACTACCAAGCGCAACCAGTGGATACTCGACTCCGGCGCCTCCGACCACATCACGAACGACTACGGGTGCCTACAGAACCCACGGCCGCCGCCGCAGCCGATGACAATCACCTTCGGCAGCGGCAGCGCTCCCGTCACCGCCATCGGTGAAGTGTATCTGCCCACAAGCTACCATCGCTTCAAGGCGATCACCCTCCAGAACGTCCTCTACGTCGAGAGCGCAGCGGCAAATCTTCTATCTGTTAAGCGAGCAACCGCTGCAGGCGTCAACGTGAACTTCAGCCCCCAAGGTGCTGTCATCGAAAGTGGCGACAACACCATTGCAATCGCGACGTGCAAGGGCAGCAGTGTGTACGAGCTGGGCTGCATCGGCGACCCAGTGAACCAGCCACAAAGCTTCCTCGGCATGAGACCCAAGGAGCTTGAAGCGGCACCCACAGCGGCACCCACAGCGGCATCCACAGCGGCAACCACTGCGGCATCCACGGCGGCGCCCAGGACAGCGCGCAAGGGGCGCAGGGCACCCACTGCCCAAGTCGCCATCACGGAAACGCCCGAATTGTGGCACCGTCGCTACGGTCACCTCGGCTACCAAAACCTCAGGCGGCTGGCAGCCAAGGACATGGTCATCGGCATGAAGACCACCGCCGCGGAGTTCACGGATGCCGCACCACCGACGTGCGAGCCATGCATTGAGGCGAAGCAGCAGCGCTCCCCACACTCGTCGTCATCGAGTGTGAGCAACACTCCTCTACAGCTGCTGCACCTGGACTTGCAAGGGCCGATGCAAGTTCCATCTCTGGGCGGAGCGGTGTACGTCGCCACCTATCTGGACGACCACTCCAAGCTGTCAGTCGTCAAGCCCATCAAGGCGAAGAGCGAAACCACGGTCACCACGATCGCTGTGATCAACGAGCTGGAGACACAGACCGGTCTCCGGCTGCGCGCCATCCGCACCGACAATGGGACCGAGTACATCAACAAGGACCTCGGCGCCTTCCTCAAAAGCAAGGGCATCGTGCATCAAACCACGATGACCTACACCCCTGAGCAAAATGGCGCAGCTGAGCGGCTCAATCGGACCATCATGGATCGAGCCCGGGCGATGCTGTCCGACACTGGCATGCCAGCCAACACATGGGCTGAGGCTGTCCTGACTGCCAACTACATCCGCAACCGCTCCCCCACGGTCAGTGGGCAGCGGACTCCGTGGGAGTTGTTCTACGGCAAGAAGCCCAACGTGGGCCACATGCGGGTGTTTGGCGCCACTGCGTACGCTCTGGTGCCATTGCCACTGAGGCGAAAGCTGGACAGTCACACACGCCGCGGACGCTTCGTCGGCTACCAACCCAACAGCAAGGGTTACCGCATCCTCCTCAGTTCGGGCGAGATTGTCATCTCGAATGATGTCATCTTCGATGAGACTGGCGGCAAGCTAGGCGGAGCAAAGCCTGCCACCTACCCAGCAGATGAGCTGCCACCCGCTGATGCCGACGAGACTGATGCCGAGACCACCGACACAGACGACCCTGCCGGCATGGAGGCCCCTGCCGCTGACGACGCCAACAGCATCGACGCCGACAATGACACTATGGAACCCATGGACACCAACGTCGCGCATACTCGCCGCACAAGGCGTGCATGGCAGCCCACGCGTCGGGCACTCGAGGCTCAAGGCTACACCGCAGCCGCGGAGCCCATTGAGCCACTCACCTACGAAGAAGCCGTCGCATCCCCACAAGCTGACGCATGGCGTGCGGCAATGCAAGATGAGCTGGCCTCCCTCTCGTCACACGATACGTGGGATTACACCCAGCTGCCACCTGGCACGCGGCCGATCCCAGTAAAATGGGTCTACAAAATCAAGCGCAACGCCGATGGCTCCATCGTGCGCTACAAGGCACGGCTCGTGGCGAAGGGTTTCCGCCAGCGCGAGGGCATCGACTTCGAAGAAGTTTTCGCCCCAGTGAGCAAGCACACCACCCTGCGCGCCCTTCTGGCTCTGACTGCCGTCAAGGACCTGGAGCTCCACCAACTTGACATCAAGACCGCCTTCCTCAATGGCGAGATTGAGGAGGAAGTGTACATCAACCAACCCCCGGGATACGGCAACGGCGAAGCCAACACGGTGTGCCGCCTCAACAAGGCACTGTATGGCCTGCGCCAAGCCCCACGTGCCTGGCATCTCTGCCTGCGGGAGTCGCTCGTAGCGGCTGGCTTCGTGGCTGCATCCGCGGACCCGAGCCTCTACACCTCCACCAACAAAGATGGCGACACAACATACATCCTAGTCTACGTGGATGACATGCTGGTGGCGGCGCCTACCATGGAATGCATCACACGCGCCAAAGCTGTCATCACCGACGCCTTTGAGGCGCACGACTTGGGCGAGGCGAGGATCTTCCTCAACATGAAGATTGAGCGCAACCGCGGCAACCGCACCATCAAGCTAAGCCAAGAAAGGCTGGCTGACACATTGGTGCAACACTACGGCCTGGCTGACGGCAAGACACGCACCGCGCCCATCACTCCCGGCGCGCTGCTGAGTGCCGACGGCGGCGAGCCCCTCACCACCGACATGGCAGGGCACTACACCCACTTGGTGGGTAGTATCCTCTACCTCAGCACGTGCACGCGGCCAGACCTGGCGCACGCTGCTGGCGCCTTGTCAAGGTACATGGCCAAGCCCACCTCAGCGCACTGGCACGTAGCCAAGGGCGTTCTGCGCTACATCGCGAACACTAAGACCAAGGGCCTCACCTTCAACGACTACAAAGGGAGCGAGCGCCCTCCTCCCATCATTGGCTATACTGATGCTGACTACGCTGGAGACCTGGACAGCCGCCGCTCGACGTCCGGCTTCGTCTTCATGCTCTATGGCGGGGCTGTTAGCTGGCTCAGCAAGCGGCAGAGCACAGTCGCTACATCCACCGCTGAAGCCGAGTACATGGCAGCCGGCATGAGCGTCAAGGAAGCGATCAACCTACGACAACTGCTCGTCGACTTCGGAATGGGCCAACAGACGATCACCATCCTCGCTGACAACCAGAGTGCAATCAAGATGCTCAAGAACCCAGTGGCGTCCTCACGCACAAAGCATATCGACGTCATCTACCACTTCGCAAGGGAGCGTGTAGCCCGCCAAGACGTCAAATTCAAGTATGTGAAAACCGAGAAGATGCTGGCCGACATGCTGACGAAGCCCGTGCCCAAGGGCAAGCTGGATGTATGCTGCAATGGCATCGGCATGGGCTGATGAATCAAAACCACAAAACGGGAGCGCCAGCATCCATGTCTGGGTTAAAATGATCTCGTTACTTTAGCCAGGAAAGCCTGAGCACCTCGCATGATATGGAGCATTGGTACTGAACAATTCCGCGTGGGAGTGTTGAGATTAGTGCATTAAGGTCGGTATTGTTAGCACCTAATGGCACAGCTCATTATGTTCAGCACGTGTTGATTGAGCTGCACCTGACGTGAAGCGAGTGCAGCAGCTCTAGCAGCTTCGATGAGCTAAACGCGAGAACCTTCCGTATTGATAGTATAAGAGCACTCGACGTGCTCATAACTGTAAGCCTTCCGTCTCCTCACACCGAACTCTGTGCGACTATCTCCGTCTAGTTCACAGAACATTCAACACTCATCGACCCTCTGTGAAGACTCGTCAGCCAAGCTCACAATTGCAGGCATGCCGCTGCTGAACATGTGCAGACCTGGGGTGAGCAATGGCGGTGCCTCCCAGGACTTGACGCCCGGCTGCGCCTGCCTGTGGCTGCCGGGCCGCGAAGGCTGCTTCGGTGAACACCTGCTGCAGCGCATGCATGACGTGAGCACTAGAAACAGGCGCCGTGCGGCGGGCGGGAGCTAGTCACTGGGATTTTGCAACGTACAGTTCGCCTGCTGTACCAAGCAGCGAAGAGGTTGATCGCGTCGATTGACCGCTTTCTTCACAGATTTATGTTGTGATCAATTCATGTGCCAAAGCAAGTTTCTCCGATGTAAAATCTGCCACATACAGCACATGGCTGTCCGAGGAAGCAACCGCCGGATTTGCTGTCTGACAAGGCTGTGCTGAGCACGACCAAGAGGGCCTGCATTCCGAAACTGTCAAATTCCCGACGCCTTTGTGTGCAACACGGCTCAACGCATCCGCTGCCTGACCCTGGGGCGCGCAGGAGCGCCCAGTGCCGTGTCACAGTGTTCTGCGAAGCACGGCACGTCCGCGCGGGCGCGCCCCACCGTCCTGACCTCGGCGGTCCAAGGGCAGGCAAACCGCGGGCCAAAATTCTGCCGAGGCGGAGCCGCTCACCTCCGGTGTCGATCGGCGCGCGGTCCTCTGTCACGATGACCCGGCAGCAGCCGTAAAGCTGCTCAGCCTCGGGCAGCTCGCGGCCGGTCGCCAGACAAAAGTCCAGCGTGTGATTGAACAGCACGATCGTGCGTTTGTGCACAGCGTTAACGGTGTCCACGACCGTCCTCGATGCTGCAAGCAGCCGCTTGCTTTTGACGCCTGCATTCAGCGTGCGCAGGACCGTGGAATAGTCCGCCCCGCTGCTGGGGCCACCCAATTCCGAAGCTCTGCGGCGGAGGTGCTGCGGCAGGGGCAACGGCGGGATTTACGGCGGCCAAAACTCAGCTGGCTACCCCGACCTACCTAAATGTCGCATCTGCCAGCCGCTGCGAGGTTTTGTGGTGCAGCCTGGCTTCGCTCCGGCTGCACCGCCTCGAGTGCTGCCACATGTCGCGCGGTCCCAGGGTGCCCTTGTCGGTTTTTGCCCTCGGCAGTCGCCTCGAGGCGCAATAACCTCGAAGGCCCTTCTTCCTGGGAGAAGTTGGCAATGCGCTTGCAGTGCCTGTCGAGGTTGCGTCTCGCGTCCGTTTGTTGCTGCTGCTGCTTTTGAGATTTCGCACCAGTGTCGGGCTACGCCCGAAGCTGGAGGTCGGCATGGCGGCGGGAGCCGACCCTTTCACAGACTCCGACTCGGCGGACATGCTTGTGGACGAGTCCAGCGACGGCGAGGCTGGTGATGAGCCGCCGAGTCGGGCGGATTCCTGCGACGTCAGCACCGCCACGTTCCTCAGGGTAGCTCGTGCAGACACTCTCCTCCTCAATTCTGCATCATCGTATTCCGGTGCAGGTTGCAGTGGTACAGCCGAAATGTCGATTGCGTCTGTGTCTGCGTCCTCTGCTCACCATAGGCTACGTACCTCCCCGCCTCATCCACAACCAGCTGCCATGCAGACGCGAACGTGGCGGCGTCGCCGCTGCATCATGGGCACGGCATGTGTCTCCGTTTTCTACCTGCAACATGCGTTGCGGTGCTGGCCCAAATGGTCTGTTGTTGTTGGGCGCAGGCGCTAGGTTTCGGGGACGACAGCCTGCTGTTTCGGAGGTGCACAGCCGCCAAGTACGCATCTGCCTTCGACAACTTCCAGGAGGCGCTGCGCAGCTGGCAGGTCGTTCTGGCGGCCGGCGACAGGGACCTGTTGGTCGTGCCGCTCGTGTACGGATCTTACGCCTCGCGCTGCTGCGTCGAAGGTGGGGCGGAACGAGCGCACTCTGCGTTGCATGAGTGTCAGCTGCAAGCTGCTCCACAGCTCTTGCGCTGGCGGCGCATGAGGTCGCAGACTGTTTCCTGCGATCATCCGCATACTCTGTTGGTGCTTGAGTGCTGTATGTCATGCACGATCTCAGTCGACTGGCCGTCCTCGAGCCTGTCTCCTGCAACCCACCGAGTTGCCTGATCGAGTAGCACCGCCTCGACGCCGTTCACGGCAGGTTGCGACATCGACCTCATCATCTTCGTCGTGCCCGAATCGGACGACAACGACTTGCTGCGTGGTTTCTTCGGCACCATCGACCGCGGCGCAGCCCTCCCGGCAGTCGGTCCCAGCTGCTTCCGCAGCCACCTGCAGGCCGCGCGGTTGTGAGTCTCGGCGAGAAGTGCGGGCACAGGCCAGTCTGAGGTGAGAGTGAACGTCGCTAGACCACCAGCACCAGTTGCGTGCAGCGGCAGTCAGCTGACGTTTGCAGACATTCTGGCAAGTCGTGCCTCAGTCGTGGCCCGCCAGCTGGCTCCGCACCAGGTGAACATGACAGAACAGATCGTCATTGCGTGCTGACGTCATTGCGTGCTGACTTGCGATGCTGATGGACTTGCGATGACATGGCCCATTCAGTGACATGCCGGCATTGACCACTACGCCACCAGCACAACCTCTCATTGATGACATCGACGGTGGTGATTGCAGGTGCCTGCTGCGGCATGGCTGAGCTCTTCAGCAACGAGCGCCGGGAGTGCCACTGCACTTTTGGAAGCATTGCTCTTTGGGACAGGCGGCCTGGAAGAAATGCTATGCTGCTGTGTCCAATTTCCCAGGTATGTTGTGTGTCATTTCTGGACATCTCTCAGTTGGCTAGGGGAACGACCTGACGTGCCCATTTGGACGCACTCATGCACCGCCCTCTGCAGGACATCATGTCAGACCCGGTGCTATGCATGGACGGCCACACCTACGAACGCGCCGACATCGAACGATGGTTTGAGGAGCACGACACCTCGCCGATCACCGGCGCGGCCGTCAGCGACCGGCGCACGCATGTCCCGAATAATGCGCTGCGCTCGGTGATTGGGCTGTTCCACCGCTACCACCTCGGCTGAACAGATCCTATCTTCTTGCTAGGAACTGCAGAGGATTCCTTTGCCCTTCCAGAGAGAAACCCAGGAGATCATCGGCATGACATGCCAAGCAGTGGTGGTGACACCGAGACGGTCAGCCCTGAAACCCGTGTGATTTTGCATGCATGCGTACTTGCTTTCTTGCTTCCCTTTCCACTGTGCGGCTGACAAGATGGGCATAAACTTCCTGTCATCTTGCAAGCCCGAAGACGTTTTACGATTGCTAAGAACTGAAGCTAGCTCATGACCGAGACGCTGCATTTGGGGGCAGTCTGGTCCCCTGGCACAGGAGACTGTGCGCCACATTCAATTCACATGGACCGTCCGCGAAGATGATTGAGATCAGCCAAGTAGTAGACGCCGTAAGCGGTGCCATGGGCATCACGCGCAGCGCCTCGGTTTCACACGGGTCGGCGGTGCCATGCGGCTGTCGCTGCACAGTACCTCGCTGCATCGAAATGGTGCCCTGCTGATTGCACTCTCGCTGTGCCAGCGACTGCCTCCTAGAGCACCAGCCGCCTCCTGCGCCCCAGCCACCGACGCCGGACGCTGGGTGACGGTCATTGCTTCATCTGGTTCAGTCCTCGTCCATGGGGCCAGGCGCGCGGGGCTTGGGGCCGCCCGCCTGCTTGGCCATGATGATCTGGTCCACCTTGAGCACCGTCACCGCCGCGTCCGCCGCTAGCCGGAGCGCCCACCTTCACATCGACATGCGCTGGGGTGAACCTCGGTTGCAAGAGCTTTGCCGATGAGATGTGCCAACCGGGACATCCGGGACTGCCCTTGTTCTTGGTTGCTGCCTGCTCTTGGCTGTTGGGCCCCGACCCAACCAGGCAGAACAACCGTGAAGCAACTGAAGAACGGATCGGCCTGCAGCCCTGCACGCCAACCCCACAATCCAGGTACCTGACAGCGCACGAGGCGCCAGCCCGGGCAGAGCTTGGATGCGATCCACAGGTATTTGAACAGGCCGGCGCACGTCCCAGCACCATCCAGCGAGGAGGGGGGGGGGGGGGGCACGCACCACTTGACGGAGTGCGGATCGGTGATGTCGTCTGCCGAGAGGTCCTTTGGCTCACCGCTCTCCACGTCCAGGCCCGCATTGGTCTGCCCCGCCGCATGCGCCGCATTGAGCGCCGACACCACGTCCGTCGCGTTCAGTCCTGCGACATGAGGAGGGAGGACCTCAGGCGCCAGTGGCGGGGGATGAGCTTGGGCAGTGGCCGCGCTCTGACGGAGCGCCGACGCCACATGCGTCGCGTTCAGGACTGCGCACGCGGCGAGCAAGCGCCTCAGGGTTGGCAACACGCACAGGACATGGGAAGTTTGGTTTGTGCTCGAGGTTTCGAAAATGCCCATCTATGCGAGTCAGCTCACATTCGATAGGGCATCTGCGTGACAACGAGCACTTCACCTGGTCTGCCTGACACCACGTGCTGCACACGTGACCGACTGAACATCGGTCCAGTGCCGGAGGGTGAAGGAGGTGTCAAGGCCATGGCGGCGCCTGACACAGGGTCCAGCGCACCTGAGTTCTCGGCGATGGTGCGCGGCACCACCTCCAGCGCGTCGGCAAACTGCGCGATCGCATACTGCTCCAGGCCCGTCTCCTTGGCGCCGTACGCCCGCAGCTGCCGCGCCACCTCCACCTCCAGCGCGCCGCCCGCCGGCACCGCCCGCGGGTCCCGGCACAGCGCCTGCGTGTGCGGGGCGCAGGGCAGGGTATGCCACAAGCTGGTGTGCATCTCCTTCCGGCAGTTTCGGACCTGGCTGGCGGCTTCCGTGGCCTGGGCCGCTGGGAGGCCGCCGGCGGCAGGCTGGCCTCCGCGCCCAGCCACCGCACCCGGCCACCATATGCGGGGAGCGAGGAGGAGTATCATGCCAAGTGCGCGGCGTGCGTCGCTGTGCCACTGCGGAACCAGCGGAACTCAGGCGCAGCAAGCTAAACACCTTGTAGGCGTTGACGCCGTCGTCGACGGCTCGCTCCAGGTCGTCCAGCAGGTTGTCGGTGGAGGCGCGCAGCACCACCGTGGCCACCTGGCCGCCGCCTGCGCCGGCCTCCGACGCCGCCTCGCCGCCCACCTGCCCCTCCGCCGCGCTGCTGGCGCCGCCCTGTGCGGTGCAGCGCGCTGGCTGGGCTCAGAGGGCCGCGGCGCACTGTGCCGAGGAGCTGCTCCGGGAGGCAGCGAGACTGGGCCTCGGCGGCTGACACAGCCTCGGGCAATGCACAGGTCTTCTGTCGTAGGACGGATGCACGCCGGGTCCCGCCCAGTCAGGCATCGAGCTGCGAGCCCGCCGAACTGGCAGAGGGAAGGAGCTGGTGAGAAAGGGTGGCGGGACTCGCCTGAGCGAGGACGGTGACGTTGGCGCCGCCCACCTCGCGCACCTCCAGCAGGCCCGCGTAGCCCAGCTCGTCGGCGCGGGGCTGCCCGAGGCTGACCAGGGCCGCGGCCCCCACCGCGCGGCAGAAGCGCCGCAGGTCGAACTTACTCGGTATCCTGCGAGTTCGAGCCGGCGGCGTGCGGTGTGAGCAAAGGGCACGGGCAGTGAACCCTTGCAAGACGTGCAAGACGTTGTCTGGTGCCACATCTTTCAGAGCACCGGGAGCGGCGCCGCCCAAGGGTCCTCCCTCGGAAATCACGCTCGTGCGTCAAGCTGGTGCTGTGCACAAGCCAATAGCATTCTTGGACGAGCAAGCCGGCCGCTGGTGCACTCCACCGGGTTCCCCACCTGAGGACCATGATGCCGTGCTTCTCCAGGAAGTGCATGGCCATCTCGCCGACGGCGGCGCCGGCGGCGACGACGGTCGCGCCGCTGTCCGCGACGCTCTGAATCAGCTGAGCCAGCTTGTCCTCCTCTGACCGGCTGTAGTCCGTCAGCTCCTGGGCGTTGTGGATCAGCACCGTGCCCTGCGCGGAGGGCGATGAGGGTGACGCATGAGGAAGCAGTCGGCCGCCTCTTTCCAGCTGCAAGTTCCAGGTCGGCGGCACCCTATGCTGGCTCCCGTGCAGGGCTTGTGCCTCAAGAGCCAGCGCTCAGCTGAGCAGGACAAACTGCTGGCTCCGACCACAGCGCTCTCGTTGGCAGGACGCGGACCCCAGCCGCTGACATGGGCAGCTGTGCAGCCTCGCAAGCCCTCACCTTCGTTTCCGTGCTGGTCGTGTCGATGCCCTGCGCGAAGACCGCCACCTTGGCGTTCTCAGCGCGCTTGACGGTGCCCTCGGCGTCGCGCTTCAGCACCATGCCTCGCACGACCGCGGAGTCTGTGACGCCGCCGCCGGGGACCTTGACCACCCGCACGTTGTCCACGTTGAAGCTGGCAGGATTCTTTGGGCACACCGCGATGCACGCCTGCATATCATTGGTTATGCAAAATGTTCTACGGGCGCCCCTTGGATGTCATACTGAGTAACTTGCTCTCATGTCCAGGCCATTTGCAGTGAACAGTTCATGCTGAAGCTGCTTGGCAGAATCTAGAAGGCACCTGCCGAGCACACTTGCCCGATGAAGAGCCAACTATTGGCGCAGCATGCACAAACTGGCAGCAACAGCGTTGTGCAACACCCTCCCATGGCACACACGGCACTCTCAAGCAGCGTCCGTGCAGACGCGCAGCATGGCATCGTGCTCACGCAGCCGCCCCACCTCTGCAATGAGCGGGCAGAGCACATCCTCCAGGCCGAACTGCTTGGCGGAGACGGCGCCCCGAATGCGGCGCGCCACGGCTGCCTTGTCCCGCACATCCAGCTTATCAGTGCCAGGCAGCACCAGGCTGTCGATGATGTCCAGCGCCTGCAGCGAACATGATTTGATCCGATGTGTTCAGCTGACGCTGTTCGGGTTTTGTGCGTTTGACCGCCCTGGCAATACGCGTTCCTTGATAGAGCTTGGCCGTGTATGTCCCTGCGCCACATGCGGCGGCTATGCGGGCTTTGATTGCCTGATTGCTTGCATACATGTCCAGTCGTATACTCCTTTTCGTGAGCCCTCTCTGTTGCCCTCCACTACCGCAGCACTGCCGAGCGCCCAGCCCGCTTGCTCATTGGGCAAGTGCAAGGGCTGCTTGCCTGCCTCGCCCGCCATCACCGGCGCAATCATCAGCCCGCAGATGCTGCCACAAGACCCTCACCTTCTCAGCGGCCTTTATGTACCCGTCCGCGACCTCTGATGTGTGCAGGCCGTCCCGCAGCAGGCCCTCTGCATTCGACAGCAGCTCCCCCGCAAAGCTGATCACCTGGGAGGATCAGGAGGCTGATGTCAGAATCGAGTGTGACTTTGAAAGTGGAAACACCAACAACATGGCAGACCTGCAACTCGGTGCTGATATGGTGGCTTTTACGTGAATGGACCACCGCAGGCGGCGGAGACTACTCACGAAGTTTGAGCCATCGCCGATCTCCTGCTCCTGTGCTTGGCTGGCAAACACCACCAGCTTGGCCGCCGGGTGCTGAACCTCCATCTCATTGATTATGGTGCTGGCATCGCTGGTCACGAACAGCTTGTCCAGATGGTTCACCACCATCTTGTTCATGCCTGCGGAGTGGTGGCGCCAGCATATATAGGCCGTGGCGGTCTTGCATGTGCATGCGCCACGGCCGCGGAGTACATGGGTCGGAGCACGCAAGGCTGCAGCGCTACGATGAAACGTACACGAGTGGGTCATGTATATCATGTAGACTGGCAAGGTTGGAGCTCGGCACGGAGGCGGTTGGACAGCCGGCGGCGGTTCAGGGTCCTGCGTGACGCATGTCTTGACGCTCTGACTTTAAATTCACTTACCGTTCGGCCCCATGGAGCTTTTTGTCAAGAGCGAGAGCTCCTTGCAGGCGTTGATGTTCTTGAGCACAGCCTCATCGAGACCCGAGAACATCTGATGCCCCTCCTTCAGCATCGCCTGCATGCCGTACGGCGCCCCCATCGCCATGGTGGCGAACTACAATGAGGCGCACTACCGCAGGAGCTTGTTCTGTTCGAGATCGATGGCGATTAGTGGCGGCCTTCGTGCGTGTGTCGTTTGAGAGCACTCGTTCCAGCCTCGATTCGTAGGTATCAACCTCTGAAACTCTACTGCATCGACATGAAGCACGGAATTTCGATATGCAGCACCTTCGAAAGGGACGTTTTGCTTTGCAGCTTCTGACACTGTGACTTTACCAGTACTGAACCACCAAGCTTTCGCGCGCTTTTCAGTGACCCGCCCTGAAGTGTTTATGAACTGCTCCTCTGACTCTACGTATACACTACATTGTCACAGCAGCCGCAGGTGGCCTGTGAGCTTGTCGATCTGCGGTTTAAGCAAGAACTGTGTCAGTCACGGTACGGTGTCCACGCGATCACTGTTTAGGCGGCTCACGAGCAGCGGCGCATGCGACGCCAGGCAGTGCAGTACCTGAGACTTGGGAGCTGGGCCGACGGCGAGCACCGTGCGTGATCCGGGCGCGATTTGCGTCCGCCCGGCATCGACGACCAGGTAGGTGAAGATTCCCGCATTCTCTGCGTCCCGCGCTATGGACAGCTGCGCAAGAAGGCAGGTGCAGGACGTGATAGCAGTCGACCAGTGAGTCCGCCCTGCATCTCCAGGAAACCGCCCAGGAGATCAGGCAATCTCGCTGCCACGCCAAGCTCTTGCTGTGCGGGGCTCTGTGTGCGATCCGCATGCAATTCAGCCATACTTTGAATGGCGCTGCTCACCATCTCGCTTTCCGTGGGCGCGCGGAGCGCCACCTTCGCATGCCCCTTCAGCTCCCATTGCTGAAACACCTCCGCCGCATGCGAGCGGTGTTGCTCAACCACGCCCACTGCCGCATGCGAGCACTGCGCCGCAATCTTGCCCTTGCCCATCTGCACACACAACGCCGTCTCCACTTGCTGGATGTCTGCATTGACCCCACGCCGTTCGCTGTTCAGGCTGGCGGCCAGCGGGCATTACGGGTGAAAGCAGTGCACTCGTGAGCATATGCATCGATGTGAACACCCCAGTCGCACCTTCAGCGTGTCGTTCACGAGCAGTACCTACAGGAGCGCACCAAGTGGTATGATTGGGTGTCCAATCTTTCATCATGGACGATGCCCTCAGCTCACCACAAGCATGATCGCCAATGTGACACGCCGTGCGCACCATCTTATATTCCTCATCGATCGTCACTGCCGATTTCGACGCAAGCAGCTTGTCTGACTTTTGAGCCTTTCGTGGTGTGCCGCCGTTCTGTGGCATGATGCACAGACGATGCGATTGGTCTGGAAATATGACCTTGTGGCTACAAGTTTACAGTTTGCTGCGTTCTCTCATAGAACGATTGTTCGCAGCCGTACATTCAATCACCAATAAATTCCTGCATGCTGCCAAAGCGCCACATGCGAGCCATCACTCACCTTGTTGCCATGGTCGCTCCACCACTTCAGGGCGAACCCCAGCAGTACGCCTGGCAGGAACCTGTACACACAATCAGGAGTGTTCTTTTGCACGGCAAGCCGCGATGAAGCGTGGGTCCGAACCGCGCGGCAGGGACTTGCCGCGCCGGCAGGGCCAAAAGTTACATTAGGAGCAGCCGTGCTGCAGGACGCACTTCCATGTCCAGGCGTTTGTGGGCGCCAGGATTGGGTGATGCCGCCGCCGGAAGGTGGATTCGTAAGCCATGATTAGCGCTGTGGGCTGCACTCGATTGGGTCTGCAGATGCGAAGGATGCAATGTCGTGCCGCGTGCGCAGTAAGCCTCTGGTGTGGGGAAATCAACCACTGTAAATGACAGTTGGTCAGGCACGTTGCAGCGGCGAGTGATCGCGCCATCCACAAGAGCTGGCCTGGTGGAGCTGCCTTCGAAGGGCAAAATATCAAAAGGGGCGCAGGCATCGGAAGAGATGAGTTGCGAAAGGCAATCAGCATCAGGTAAATGGTGTGCACACATGGCAGCAGAGAAACAGCCTGTGGCAGGTGAAGTCTCAGCGAGGCTGTGGCACCGACGACTCTGGAACGTGCAGCGCGGCAAAGCCGACGAAACTGTTACAGCAAAAGTGCAAAACACGCTCAATGACCAGACGGAAGCGTAAATTATCCTGGAAGCACTCACTTCGTCTCAACTGCAACCCGAGGACACCCCACAAAATATCGCTGCCGCACCAATGCGTGGTTGCTGACGTCATTGTCTCCCGCGATGATGTACACCATGTCCTTGTCCGGTGCGCGCCACAGCGGGGCCATGTGGCCGCAAAACATTCATGATACCCTAAAAAGGAGGAGTGAGCCGGCCGAAGGCGGCTCATCAGGCGGATGCAGGCCCCAGACGCCCGATCCCAGCCCGCAGGGTGTTGATTGTTGGCAGTATGCCGCGCGGGTAGGGTCGGGCGCCCAGACTGCCGCCGTCTGTAGCCGCCACCAGCTCAATGCTTCACTTGCAATCGTTTCCGTCCCCGCTCCTTTGACCCCCGTCCCAGCAGCGGCCTGGCCTGCCACGCCGCCGCCTCATAATGTTGAAGCTGCATCTCGGAGCGCGGGCAGGCGAGGCCGCATCGCACGTCATCGGCCGGCCAGACCCCAGGATCGACCAGCCTCCAGCGATCCACCGCAGGTTCAGGCCGCGGTGGCGACGGGCTGCGCGGACTGCGCGGGGCCGACGCCGTTGCCAGCGGCGTTCTTCTCAGCCTCGGGCGACGCCTCGGGCGTGCCGGCCTCGCTGGGCGGCACCAGCTGCTTGAACTTCTTCAGCATCGCCGCCCAGTCGCCCAGGATCTCCTGCCCCTTCTCGGAGCCTGCGGTTGCAAGGGCACCAGCAGAGTGAGCACCTCGATGCAGCGGGTGCGCCAGCCACTTCGGCAGCATACCCATTCCGGATGGCCTGCACATGGCTGCAAGCACCCACATGCTTCAACTACGCAACAGATGCGCCACGCCGAGCGCAAAAGCTCCCGGCGCTGCAAGGCCCACGCGCCTTTCTGACATGCTCGGTGACACTGACCGGAGCAGGCGCAGGTGTAAACTGTCTTTGTTTGGTGAAAATTCGGGGCGCACCCGTGCGGTCCACATGGTCCTGGATGAGGGCGCGCAGCTGGGCCTCGCCGGCGGACGTTCGGACGGGCTGCACTGTCACGATCTCCGCGTTGACGCGGTCCTCGAAGTCGCCCTCCTCGTCCAGGAAGTAGCCCAGCCCGCCCGTCATGCCCGCCGCCACGTTGCGGCCTGTTCGGGGAAGGGGTGGGGGGAAACATCCGTGAGTCGTCTCTGCCGACGTCGCAGGGCGGCTGGCACAGGCTCGCCTTGCACAGCCGCCTCTGGTGGCCCCTGGCGCAACAGCACGAGGCCATACTGTCCCGCATGCTGACAGTCTCGCCTGGGCAGCGCCTCCCACCAGTGCCACTGCTGCTATAAAGAGGACGCTGCCTAAACACGGTACACTGTGGCGACGCTGTGGCGTCGCATCCACCAGGCCAGCCAGGCACGCACCTGCGGTGCCGAGGCAGACGACGGTGCCGCCGGTCATGTACTCGCAGCAGTGGTCGCCGACGCCCTCCACCACGGCGTCCGCCAGGCTGTTGCGCACCGCAAAGCGCTCGCCGCCGCGGCCGTTCACAAACAGGCGGCCGCCCGTCGCGCCGTACAGGCAGGTGTTGCCCACCAGGCTGGTCTGCGTCGCCTGCAGGGTTTTGTGCAGGGGAGGGTGGCGTCAGCGGCGGCCTGCATGACAGCCAGCTCTTCGAGGCTTCCAAGAGAGCTTTCCGACATGCACAACAGAATGCGTGGCGGCTGCCCTGACTGCAGCTTTTCCACCAAAAAATCAACACTGCTCGGAAGCAGCTTGTGCCAAGTGGTGGACATGGCATGGGAGCCGGGCGAAGCCAAGGTGCGCACGTCCAGGCGCTGGTCCGGCGGCGGCACAATGGTGATGTCGCCACCAGCCATGCCCTTGCCCACGTAGTCGTTGGCCTCGCCGATCAGCTTCACGTTCATGCCCGCCACCTGCGCCGCAGCGGCAGTGAAGGCAGGATCAGCAATGAGACATGGGGTTCGTGGAGGCTGATCAGCTTCACGTCCATGCCAGCCACCTGTGCCACAGCAGTGGCAGATGACACCAAAGAGCTGGACAGAGGGGCACAGGCGGGCAGCTTCTCGAGCTCGACAGGCAAAGACAGGTGCAAGTGGAACTAACCTCTGGTGTTCAGGATTGGAAACAGGACAGGTCGGGCGCACCATGAAGCAGCCGAAGGACTGGCCGCCGGAGCCGCGCAGCACGAAGTTGAGGCTGCCAGCAAAGCCGCGGTCGCCGTGCAGGCGCGCGACTGCGCCGCCGATGCGGCCCATGGCGGACCGCTGGACGTTGGTGATGTCGTACTCGCGGTCCACCGTGCCGCTGTTGTCGATGGCGTCCCGAATCTCGGCGTCCGACAGCACATCGTCGTCCCAAACCGGGCCATTGCTGTGCACCTCCCTGCGGCGTGCGAGGAGACGTCCGTCAGGACGCTGCTGACGGCCCTTGGAGCCTTTGCGACTCGCCATCTGCTGCCACTTTGCTGAGACGCGAGCATGAGTCGTTGAGCACTACTGCGAGCGAGCCAGGACGATCCGACAGCCGCGCAGCCAGGCAAGGCGCCCGGGCGCCGGCACCGGGCGCAGCTGCTGTTCGCAGGACGCTGCCAGGGCTCGTGCGCGTGCGCGAGGGACGCACTGCGCGCGGCGGTCGGACGATTTGCCCGTCACGCCGGCATAAGTGGTAATGAAGGACAGGTCCAGGCCGTCCGTCTTGGCCAGCGCCATGTCTCGCTGCTTCAGCATGTCCGCGCGCCCCACTAGCTCGTCCAGCGACCGCAGCCCCATCGACGCGAGCCCCGCCCGCACCTGCAGGTGCAGCGTCGCAGGTGGAGGCGAGGGCAACGAACCGGAGCCAAAGAGGTAATGCGGCAGCGGCGCGGTCTCGGTCCCGCTGCGCAGAGGGGATGCAGCCGAACAGGGGACAATGCAGCAGCAGGTGTCGAATTGTCGCTGTGCACAGACAGGCACCGAGGGGCTGGGCGCAGGGGGGAGGCGGCTCCGTGCACCTCCTCGGCAACGAAGTGGAAGTAGTTGACCAGGTCGCCGGGGGCGCCGGGGAAGCGCGCCCGCAGCTCCTCCCGCTGGCTGGCCACGCCCACCGGGCAGTTGTTCGTGTGACACACCCGCGCCATGATGCAGCCTGCGCAGTCGGACTCCATGGCATTCAGTGTCTGTCTAATGAGCGAGCTTGCGAGCACACGGCTGTAGTTGGAGGAGCCAACTGGCTGGAGCGGCCACACACATGTAGGCAGAGATGCCGAGCAAAGTCTGCCATCGTCAAAGAGGCCAGGCAGTCCTCCTCGAGACCAATCAGGGGTCTGCAGGAAATGTTGGCACACATGCAGGAGCAGTGCAGCGAGCCGCCCCGCACCAGTGGCGATCATGGCGACGGTGCCAAAGCCGTACTCGTCGCCGCCGAGGGCGGCGGCCACCAGCACGTCGCGACCGGAGCGCATGCCGCCGTCTACCCGCAGCACCACTTGCTCCCGCAGGTCGTTGGCTGTCAGCGTCTGCAGCCAGGATAGATGCAACCTTCGGCTAAACCAACTCTTTTCAGAGTCTTTCCTGCGCTTCCAAGGAGTTTCCTGTGCTTCCAAGGAGTGAATAGAGCAGGAGCGCGTAGCCACCGAAGTAGGACTCGAAGTTCTTGGAGCGAACTGCCGTGTGACCAGGAAGCCAGGGACATGGCTGCACGGCTCAGCACAGATGTGTGAGACAGGTCGAGCATTGCGGAAGCAAAGCTCCAAGCGCACCTGGTGCACATCGGCGAGGCCCATCTCAATGGGGCCGCCGCAGTGCTTGATGCTGGAGACCGGGGATGCGCCCGTGCCGCCGTCGTGGCCCGAAACCTGGATTCGTGCATTCAAAGCAGGTCTTGTCAAAGGTCTTCTCTGTCTTCACAGAACGAGGAGGGTTTTGATACACAGGGCGCCAACGGTGTTTTGGCTATCGCAAGTACGAGACAAGAGCGCCACTCGTGGCAAAACTCGTGCCTGGATGACGTCGGCATTGGCCTTGGCCACGCCAGACGCCACTGTCCCAATGCCGGCCTGGGCCACCAGCTTGACGCTGACCTGGCTCTGCGGCGCCACCTGTGCAGTGCACAGCAAGCGCGGCGTGTCAGGCCGAGGCTCATGTGACGCGTCGCCGTCCGGAGCTCTGGCGATCTCAGAGCAGCGGCTTCACTCAACAAGATGGTCGCCCGGGCGCGACAGTCGTGAGTACCCGTCTCCACCAGCTGCAACTCTCGTGCATTCCAATGCACGGGGGAAGGAGAGACAGCACCTGGTGCAGGTCGAAGATGAGCTGCGCGAGGTCCTCGATGGAGTAGATGTCGTGGTGCGGCGGCGGGCTGATGAGCGGCACGCCCGGCTTGGAGCGCCGAAGGTTGGCGATGTAAGGGGACACCTTCTTGCCTGGCAGCTGGCCGCCCTCGCCTGGGGGAGAGGGACATCGGAAATGCAATGAGCAGCAGCAGAACGTTTCCTCCTGAGGCGAGGCAGAAGAAGGTCGACACAGCGAGCATTGAGAACGCTTACGCTGCTGCAAGCGCGCTTGCTGCTGGACGGTGTGGGCTGACATGCGTCGGACAGGGACATGAGGAGTGTGTCGAGCAGCAGCGCAGCAGCACACAGGAAGGGTGCCGCTGCAGGCGCACGCACCGGGCTTGGCCCCCTGGGCGATTTTGATCTCCAGCTGGTCAGCGTTCACCAGGAACTCGGGCGTCACGCCAAACCGGCCCGAAGCGACCTGCACATCAGCAACACACTATTTCAAGGACCCATGTCAGGCTCTCACAGGATCCAGGGGAGCGTGCACGCAATGCCTCATGTGCCAACGTATGGGTATGTGCAGAAGTGCGAGGCCGCCGCCCCGCTGCTTTCCAGCAAGCTTACGTGGCGTCTGAAGCACAGCTGTGCAGGATGTCATGCTGAAAACGATGCGGAGCCTGTGTCCACAGCGCACGCGCGCGCCTGCTTGATGCGGGAGGTGGCGGTGTCGCCGGGCTGCAGGCCCTTGAGGTGAGGCAGCGCCTCGGAGGTGCCGCCCTCGCTGATGTCGTCCAGCTTGAGCCACCTCACGGGGTCCTCGCCGCCCTCCCCGCTGTTGGACTTGCCTGCCGCCGGATGAAAGGACGAGGGTGAGCACGTAAGTGTGCCGTGCTGAGTTCGTCGGCATCCCCAACGTGCAAAGTGACACCGGCGCATCTCGAGTGCAGGGACTGTTCTGTTCGTTTCGCTCCAGCAGTGGGTTTGCTGCTATCATGAGGGAAATGGCAAAAAATGCGGTGGCACACACACCGCCGATGCGGTTCATGGCGATGGCAATGGTCTCGTGCGTCTCGCGCGAGATGGCGCCCAGCGACATGCCGCCCGTGCAGAAGCGGCTCATGATGTCCGCTGCCGGCTCCACCTGGAAGCAACGAGCCAGGCCTTGGATCAGGGTGCCACTTGAGCAGCACGAAGGTATCGACCAACACTTCACGCTCAGGGCGCTGCACCGCAACCAACCCCTCTTCCTCAATGCGCAGCAGGGAACTGCACACGCTCCAGGCCCGGCACAGCTGTGCTGCTGCAGCAGCAGTCCATGTGCAAGAATGCGGCAGCGCTGCTGCAGGATGCAGGGGGAAGCGGGCACCTCGTCAATGGAGATGGGGTCCAGGCCGGAGACGAGCTCCAGGCAGTCGCGCAGCACCGCTGGCGGGCTGTCCTTGAAGTGCTGCTCGTACGCCTTGTACGCCTCCTGCTCAGACCAGAGGCTGCCTTTCACCAATAGCTGGGCACCCCTTCTGTCGACCGGAATCGGATTGGCTCTGCCATGCCTTGGTGATGCTGTAACAAGCAGGTCGCACCAGGTGTGGTGAAGCGTGGCCTGCAGCACTTTAGCCCTTCAGGCACCCCTTGCGCTGCTCGTCAGTGTCAACAGGAGGCACAGCCCAAAATAAAGCACACCTTGCCGTCAGGGTTGCCCTTGCCGCCCAGGCCGATGGCCTTGTGCAGCAGCTTCGACATCTGCTGGTTGTTGGAGTGGAACTCGCCACGCGGCCGGCTCTGGATGAAGCCATAGTCCTCCAGCTTCTTGATCTCCTTCTCCGGGAAGCCCTGCAGTCGAGGTGAGTCGGACTATCAGAGCTGCTGCATGGTACTCCTTTGCAGCACATTGCGTCTGCTTGAGTACTCCTGCTGCCAGCATGGAGTCCTGACAGGTTTGCCTACCCAACACCCACAGATGCACAGCCTGGCTTGGACACTTGTCTAGCGCCACAATAGGCTCTTGCGATGCATCCAGCCTGCAGGCAGTGCAGGAGACAAGCCTGCAGGTTTTTGTCAGGGGAGCCTGGAGCACGCTGCGCACCTTGACCCAGAAGGACTCGGCCTCCTTCTGCACGTCCGCAAGGGTGAGGCCGCCGACGCGAGACACGGAGCCGTAAAACGCCGCGTCCACCACCTCCTTGCCCAGGCCGTAGATTTCAAAGATCTGGGCGCCGTGGTAGCACGACAGCAGCGAGATGCCCATCTGCGCGGCGGCGCAGGGCCAGGTGAGCTGCTGGCATGCGGGTTGTCAGGACGAGGGCTACTGCAGCCAACAGGCTCTGACCGATCCGTCGTCGCCAGCCCACAATGTGATTGCCGGCCCGACATTCATTTTTTAAATGGCCGCCCAAGGTTTGATGACGCCGCAATGCAGTGGGACTTGATATGAGCATGCACCTTTGACAGGATCTTGAGGACGCCCTTCTCCAGCGCCTTCTTGTAGTTCTTCTGCGCGTCCACCATTGTCACGTCCGGCACCTTGCCGCTCTTCACCAGCGACTCCGTCCTGCGGATTGTAAAATGTCCACCGTTGATCCACACAGCCTCAGAATCGCACAGTACTTTCGGATGTGGCGGCGACACGAGTGCCGGGCGGCTGCCTCCGGACCTCAGGCCACGTCTCGGATGCAGGCCACGCAGCAGGGCGTGCACAGCTGCACCGTGCAACAAACAAAAGCTGCATCCTCGCGAGCAGCAGTAATGCATCCAGATTTCACGCACCTGGGGGAGGCGCGCCACTGGCGGGCGGTCTCCAGCGCCAGGTAGGGGCACACGGCATGTGCGCCGTAGCCGATGAGCGTGCACAGCTGATGGGTGGAGAAGCACTGGGAGGTGTCCGCCACGATGGACGTCTCCGTGCGCAAACCCGTGCGGATGAGGTGGTGGTGCACCGCGCCGACCGCCAGCAGCGTCGGGATCGGCGGCCGCTGGATGTCCATCTGCACGGTGCAGACACAGCAAGATGAGACCTTCTCTTTGTCTGCAACCAGCTCAATGAAGCACTATTTTGGACCTTCTGTGTTTGGCATCAGCTCCCAGAATGGACCCCTCACCATCGCGCAGCCCCGCAACAGCAGGCCCCCAGCTGAGACCCACAGTTCCTGCGCGAGACGGCTGACAGGACGTGCTGACGCGACGGCCAGTGTGATGGTCAGCTCTACGATACGGCTAGAGAGCGGAAGAGGGCGGGGCAGAGACAGCCACACGCAGGAGCGAACGGATCAGCGGATGGGCGCCCTAGACCCTGGACCCACCTCCTCGCCCTCCTCCAGGCGATCGGACAGCACCACGATCTCGCAGCCGCCCCTGACGGCCGCCTCGACATCTGCGCACAGCTTGGTCAGCGCCTCCTTCATGGCGTCAGACGCGCCCGTCTGGTAGTGCAGGCTGAAGGTGGTGTTGGCGATGCCCGAGCCGGCGGTGACGGCCTGCAGCTCCTCCTCCAGCAGCACCGGCGACTCCAGCAGCACCTGGGAAGCGGGGGCGCGTGAGGAGCTCGATTCCGGAACGCGCTCGGGGGCGGAACACGCTTGTCCAGGTGCCAGGCCTTGCCATGCCATGGTGAGGCCAAGCACACACGTTATTTGTTGAAGTGTTGCCAGCATGCTGTGAATTCTGCTGCCATGCCGCGGTCGTGGTGGCACGCCCAAAGGCACACCTGGGCGTAGGAGTCGGGCCCAGGCGTGAGCAGGTTGCCGCGTTTGCCGAGGCGCATCTCCAGCGACATGACCAGCCCCTCCCGCAGCGGGTCGATCGGCGGGTTGGTCACCTGTCGTTGGGGGCAGTGTTTGGGCATGAGGACCAGTACTGATTCCACCTCCGATCCACAGATCAGCATCAGCAGCTGAGCCAACAGAGTGCGGAGTGCCCTTGGGGCAAGGCACAGGACAACGCTGCCATGTCCCCTGAGAGGACACATCTCACTGAGCAGGCTGCCGCATGACGAAACACGTGTCAGCCAGCAAGCCGCTGCGCCATTGTCACCATCAGCCACGGGGCGGGCGCCCCACCTGCGCGAAGCGCTGCTTGAAGTAGTCGGCGAGCGCGTGGGGGCGCGAGGACAGCACGGGCAGCGGGGAGTCGTCGCCCATGCAGTAGGTGGGCTCCGCCCCCTGCATCGCCATGCCCTCGATGATCATCTGCGTGTCCTCCATGCCCAGGCCTGCGCGTCGCAGCCACGAGCCACAGGTCAGCAAACACTTGTCAGCAAAGCCCTCGCCGTCCCTGCTCCCGCTGTGCGGGCGCCGCCTTCCTGCACCGTGGGTAGCCCTCACAGGGCCCCCCCTTGACACTTCGGACTCCAAGTTGACTTCTGTCGATCCCAGGTTGCAGCCAGTGCTGGGGTGTCGCCGCAAGGAAACACACACAGCGCAGGCAGCATGGCTGGTTGTGTGGGAGCCGTATCATGACGGCAGGCAGGCAGCCCTGCAGCGGAACCGAGGCCCCACCGTTGGCGGCCTGCAGCTTGAGGGCGTCCTGCGGCGACAGCATGCACGAGTCCCGGAACTTCTTGTAGCCGGGCAGGTCCCGCAGCCTGCACCATGGTAGCACGGCACCCGTTCAGCGTCCATTCTTTTCATTAATCGCCCGTCTGTCATCCACTTCTACCCAATCGCTGACTGCTACACGGTTCTGACAACAGCCTGCTCAGAAGGTGACTCGGTCCTAAGGCGTCCCGGACCCTGCGCCAAGCATGTAACTCACCGGAAGGAGCGCGCCAGCCACTCCTTGTAGGGCTCCCGCATTGCGGTCTCGCGTGCGATCTGCGTGTTCTCCTTGAAGGTGCCCGACTTGAGGTCCGCCAGCACCATCTGGCCCGGGCCCAGCCGCCCCTTGGACGTCACATTGGCCGCATTGTCCAGCACGTCGCCCAGCACGCCCACCTGCAGTAGGCCACAGGGTCGCAGCTCAGCAAAGCTGGCCCGCCCGCGACCGCTGCAGGCCCGCAAGTTTGCCCGAGCCGTTGACTCTCATCCATTGCAGACGGAGACAAAAACGGATGCAGACTGCGCGCTCGCCACAGCTGACACCGTCAGTTTTGGCCGGCACAAATGGCGCAGACCACAGGGAGTCCATGGGGACCTATGCAGAGGCCTCTGTGCAGAGGCCTCAGAGACCCACCTCCGAGGCAACATAGATGTAGTCGTCGTTGGTGGCCCAGAAGCGGGCGGGGCGCAGGCCGTTGCGGTCCAGCCGCGCACCGATCTTCTCGCCGTCCGAGAACACCAGCAGCGCGGGCCCGTCCCAGCCCTCCTGCAGGCCCTCGTAGAACTCGTAGAAGCTGACAACCTGCGCGGAGGCGCCATCGCAGCGGCGTCACGACCTGGCAATGCTGCCCCTCGGCCTCCTGGCATGAGGCGGGACTTGCGAATGCCTGGCTCCTCTGGTGCCTGCCTTTTCAGGTTTTCAGGGAATCACCGCCATTCACAGCAAACCTTGGCCAAACGCCCAACTCAAGCTCACCTCGGGGTAGTTCTTGACAAGGTCCGGGTGGTTGCGATATGCCTCCGGCACGAGGACCATCAGCGCCTGCTCCGGCGGCACGCCTGATTGCACCTGCGCGCCCCAAGGCAGCTCGGCTGTCACGCCCAGCACGCAGCCTCTTGTATAAGTGCAATGTGCAGCACCGAGAGGCTGGGTGCACGAGCTTCGATGGCGCATGCCGTGGATCTGATGCCGTGACCGACATCCCCCTCCTCCCTCCGCTCGCGCTGTCTGCACATCCAGGAGCACTGACTCGAAAGTTGGCAGCAGGCCTGCAGCTGGCAGCAGGTGCGAGCGTGACAAAGCGCACCAGGAATTCGGCAAGCATGTCCAGGTTGGCTGAGTCAGATGAGGAGGCGGAGGTGAGCGGCAAGAAGTCGGCCTCGCGGCCCTCCCACACTGGGTGCGTCAGGCTGTGCTCCCGGCTGGCCACCCAGTTCAGGTTGCCCTGCAGCGTGTTGATCTCGCCTGCGGTGTGCACGGCAGCAGTGGCAGACGAGCAGCGGGCAGGCACACCAGTGCTTTGCTCACTGCCCAGCTTGCAGCTCAGATTTTCGGGGATGCAGCTGTAGGTGTGGAGTATGGTGGGGGGCAGGGTGAAACGCTGCGGCAGCTGCAGCAACGACCAAGGGGCTCACCGTTGTGGCCCAGGAGGCGCATTGGCTGCGCCAGCGGCCACTTGGGCGTGGTGTTGGTGGAGTAGCGGCGGTGGTAGATGGCAAAGGGCGTCGTGAACTTGGGGTTCTGCAGGTCCTTGTAGTAGTCGCCGAGCGCCGAGGACGTCAGCATGCCCTGCAGCAGTCGTGCGAGTTCGCAGTGAGGACGCTGGCTGCTGGCTGCGTTCCGTCAAGAGGCGCGTCAAAGTCGCACCCCTTCATGGCTGCGGCGAGCCGCATGAAGCGCTGGTGCGACCAGCTGCAAGCTATCCTGCTGCCCAACAGGCAGGCGCGCTGAGAGCCACTGTGGCTGGCAGCCAGGCCGGCGACGCCATCGTGGTGCTCATGATGCTCACTGCACCTTGTAAACGATGGTCTTGTCGGAGAGGGAGGCGACGTAGAAGTCGGACGCATCGACGCCCATCTTGGCCGCCTTCTCCTTCTCAATGAGCTTGCGCACGATGTACAGCTCCCGCTCCAGGTCATCGCCCTCCGTGCCCTCCTTGGCCTCAATAAACACCTGAGCACAGAGGTTGTGCAGGAACCCTCATGCGCCGTCGTCACTTCGGTGCAAGCTGTGTGCACAGGCACGGCCTCTGGTGGGGTAATGCACCAGCACTGCGCCTCCGAATTGCTAGCACCAACTGTCTCTCCAGGGCCCCGCAAGTTTGTCATGCAAGTGGTCCCTCCACCCCGAGTCGCAGAGGCGCACGCCGCGGACTGCCAGCGAACCCCCAAGACTCAGTTGGCCCTGGCCCTACCTGCACGATGCGAGGCTCCGTGGCCTTGGCCATGCGGCCGACAATGCTGTGGTCCACCGGCACGTCGCGCCAGCCGGCGATCGTGCACCGCCCCTCTGACTGGATAACGTCCTCCACAATCTGCTTAGCCTGCGCCGCCAGCGCGTCGTCGTTCGGCAGGAACAGCATGCCCACCCTGCATTGTTGTGACAAGATCACCTTGAGATCCAAGGCGTGTGCCTGCCAACTGTATTTACAGCGCAGAGCTGGCATCGGGGGTCACGTACGTAACGGGCCTTCTCGTTGCATGCAGGCCCTCTTCCGAGACTTGAGCTTGAGATGCATGCTGAGGGGTCGATTGCCTCGGCCACCGCTGTCCCCTTGGCGGAGCGCGCGGCAGGAGACTGCGCCGCGCGCTGTGCAGCTGTCTGGCACATGGTCAGGGGCTGACGCCCAGCCCGTATTTGTGGCCCGCTCGGTCGTCTCAGCAGCCAAAGCAGGCTGAAGCCCACCCGGTGGTCTTCTCGTGCAGGTCCAGGTCCGGGCACTCTGCCTTGAGCAGGTCCCAGGGGACCGCCGTCATGACGCCTGCGCCATCGCCGGAGACGGTGTCTGCAGAGCACGCTCCCCGGTGCTCCATGCACGACAGCGCCAGCAGCGCCTGCGTGATGAACGAAGGGGCGAGCTGGTTGGACGTGCAGCAGCTCGGAGCTGCGCTGGTTGCGCCGTGTCAGTCACCCGTCAGTCACATGCATCTGCCAGAAAGTGCACGGAGGCACGCCAGCGTCGCACCTTCTCCACGATTGCATGGTTCCGCTCATTGCGCAAATTCGCGATGAAGCCCACCTGCGAATGTCACAAACGGATGAGAGGCTGTGAGTTGACCTTGGAGATCGTCGGGGACCTTGCTGAATGAAGGCAGCCAGACTGGTGCCTGACGCGATGTAGCGCCAGCGACGCAGGCAGCAACAGCGGAGTCGTTCTCACCCCGCACGCGTCGCGCTCTTTGAGGATTTCGTTCAAGTCGCAGGCCTGGTTGACACCCGCCGGTCGCTGTGCTGGCGTCGCCTCGGCAGGCACCGCCCGCACGGCAGCGAACTCCGGGTGCCGACTCGCGAGCGACGCATCGCACCGCGGCCCCGCCGGCTGCGCCTGTGACCTCTGCACCGTGGCCCACGTGATGCGCTTGAGAGCCACAAAGCGTCAATATGTTGGGTGACAAGGGCTGGACACTGGGCCGGCCCCAGCGGCGCATGCCCCTCTCAAAAGATTGCTGTGCTGCCCCTCATGAGCTTGCAGCAGCCGCCGCAACCGCAGGCGGGCCACACGACGCGGTCTTGGCCGCCATCTTTGCACTCTGTAGCTGGATGAGCCCTTGACGGGTGTTGAGCCAAGCCATCCCGACATCGGACTTGCAGCATGCACCGATTGTGCAAGTGCGCCCGCTTCGATTGCAGCGCTCGTGGCAGGAAGACTCGTCCTGACTACCTTCTGTGAGACCTTCCATCGCATCTGAGCCTGACCAGAGGGGCTTCTAATCCACGTACAACCACCAGACTCCGCAGCTGCTGCGCACACCTGCCCGTGAGATGCTGCGCTGCGAGAACCGTGGCGCTTGGCCGGCTGCGCGATGCGGGAGCCAAGCTGGCGCGGTTGCCCCTTTGCCTTTGCGAGCAGCGCCTCCTGAGAGCTCAACAAAGCCCGCGTGTCCATGGGCACTGTGCCCGTGTATTCGCCGGATGCGTGTCGGTTTCGCGCCCTCTGCTCTTGACAGCAGAAAAGCGCGCTGGGGAATGGATGTGACCTGGGTGACCACGCCAGCTTTGGGATGGTGCTGCAGTACAGTAAACCCTATCCGCAGGCGCGTTATACCGCGGTTCCGGCCGCCCGCCCTGGAGCTGACCTGCCTCACGCCAACGCACGCCCATCCCAGCGTGCTCTGCATCTCGTTCCTCGCCTCGCCTCATTGGCAGCCTCGTCGTCGCGCTCGCCACAGCGATCTCTATCACAAGCGAGGTGAGCCGAGGTCGAGATCCTGCACGCATGCATGTCCGCCTGAAGACCGGGCCTTCCTCTCTCTACCGTCTAGTGCCCAGCTGAACGAGACGCAGCAGGCCCTCAAAGTTGCAGGCATCCTTAGGAGAATTAAGCAGTCGTAGGCGCTGTAACGAAATCGAAGGCACACTGCCTGCAATCATTAGATGCAGCACTGCCGAGGCACCGCTCGGTCTGCTTTGTGTGATTGTAAGCAGCCGATCGTCAAGCAGCGGCTTGAGATAGGGTTGCATCGCCCCCGACGATGTGCGTACTGCTAATGCAGGCCTCATGCCTGCGACTTTCTTCGAGCATAGTAGAGCAGTGTCCACGACGCTGCAGGGCTCACGGCGCGCACGATGGCCCTCTCGCTGGAGAACGTCAAGGCAGAGTGCCTGTGCGGCAGAGTCGCGGTGGTGGCACAGGGACCGCCAATCCAGGAAATTCGGTTCCTGTGCCACTGCAGCCTCTGCCAGAAGTTCACCGGCGGCGACTGGGAGCACAACCTCGCCTGGCCGCTCGGTAAAGTAAAGGTGCATCTTGAGAAGGGTCTTTGCTTGCCTCGGTGCTGAAGATGCAGCACGCAGGCAACGCTCTGCAGTGGAAGGATGAAGTCTCAATGCCAGAGTACAATCAGCCCAAGCTGGCACCCACGGCAGTCAACAAACAGGCTGTCTGGGCTGGTACTCCATGACTCTGCTGAAGTGCTGATGACTCAGCTTGCAGGTCCTCAAGGGCGATGATTTCATCGGAACCTACACAGCCACGCCCAGGTCCAATTGAGTGCAAGGGCAGCCTCAACTTGACTTGTTACCAGCTCGAAGCATGCAGCGCCTCGCATCGTGTGCTCATCATCGTACTAGACCCTGTGAAGGCCTCCTGCTGCTGCATGTGCATTGCTTGTGTGCAGCCTCGTTGTGCTGGTGACTGGCGCGTTTGCAACCACATCAGGGTGCTGCGCCGCTTTTGCAAGCACTGCAGCTCGCCGGTTTGGATCGACGAGATGCCCGGCTTTGGCAAACCGTCAATGCAGGCGCGCCGCGCTCCGCCCACACAACAAACCACATCGTGATGTGGTCCCATGAGCAGCAGCAGGCAATACATGATGATCAATTGATCCAACGACACCTGCTGCTGCTTTAGGCAGCCTGCAGCACGCGGCCGCCAGCACTATGGCTGTCACGCAGCTTGAAAACCTGAGGAATGTTGGGGCGCAGAGATGGAGCATGCCTGAGGGTCGCATGTGGTGAGGCGTAGGCCTACTACTGCTTTTGCCAGAGCAAATAAATCTCGCCTGAATTTTTCATTGCATCTGCAGGTCCCGCGCCGGCACTCCCACAGTGACTCTTACTCTGCTTCTTCTTTCTCCGAGTTTCCGCAGGCTCCATGACATAATGAGCTTGATTGTCGCGCAGATGCTGGTGGCGGGCACGCTTGAGCGCGATCCCAAGACGAAGCGGGTTGCCTACATACCAGATCCCCAGATCGAGGTGAGACACCTCTTCGTCAGTAGAGGATGCAGGGTCGTCAGGCATGCAATTGCTTGTGTAGTCAGGTGCAAAGCAGACACGCACCAAAGAACAAACGCTGGTGTCTTCTTTCCTGCAGCCGGTCGGCCACATCTTCTACAAGGTGCCACAAACTCGGTTTTGGCGGCAGCAGGCCATTGGGCTACGTGGCTGTGAGGCGGCAATACGTCATGTGCTGCAAGACCTGCTGGTCTGCGCCATGTTCATTGCCAGCGCTCAAGGCATCAGGTTCTGTCCGATACCAGGGTGACCGATGAGCGCGTCTCAATGCAGGACCGCGTCCTGGACATGGTGTGTGCATGCATGCCGCGGCAGATGCCGGATGCATGCAACGTTGCGCCGTCTGTGATCGTCGAGCGGCATATTGCCACTCAAATGGCTGGTTTGCAATGATTTTCTAATGAAAGTCTGCCTGGTGTCGGGGATGCAGAGCTGGGACCAGCGCCCCAAGTGGTGCGCTGTACCCTGTCTCCTGTGCTTGCAATGAGTCCTGCAGTCAGGCTCCCCGTTCCTGCGCTGTGTGACGAGTGTGATATGTTTGGCGGACATGGCGTCAGGCACATAGAGCTGCATGACCCTGGAACCACTGGACTGCCGGCCTGCAGGTCCGAGTTCCCGCCCGGCTTCCAGTCCCCGGCCCCACTCAACCACGAGGACTTCTGAAGATGGTGGTGCAGCACAAGCACATACCTGACCTGCAATCGGAGCTGGTGGACGGCTGCCAATCATCTCAGATCGAAGCCTTGGCGGGAGCATGCTCAAAGCCTTCATGAACACAGGCTTCATTGGCTGTCATGTAGTAGAAGCCAGACAGTAGCGCCAATGCATGCACGCATACCTGCCGTGTCTTGGTCGTAGGTAATGCTGAACGCTGCCATTAGATGTTGGTGTTGCTTGACATGGCAATTCGCAAAGGCAACAGACAATGCAGGTTTGAACAACATCAAGTGAAAGATCAGAGTAAAAAGACCTACCTCTAATCAAGCAAGCAGAAATAGACTACTTCTACATGGTAGTCTATTTTATGCACTCAAAACTGATGCACTCAGAAGGTGCATGGCATTGGCTCCATCGCGCCGTCCGCGGTCTCGGGTGGTTGGGCAGCTCACAATGCGTGGTTGCGCCACTAATAGAAAGGTGCTGCTGCCGCCAGCTTTGCAATTTTTAGCAATGCGAGAACCACTGTCTTCATCGAATAAGGCTCCATCGCAGCCGAGATCATCCCGCAAAATCCGTCAGCCAGGCTGCTGGCACATGCCAATAGCGCCCATTCGCGCGTTTGTGCTGCTTCGCTTGCGCAGCTGCCTTCATGTTTGGTGAGCACCGCCGGCAATCTCGCTTGACAGGTGATCCAGCACCGGGACGATCTGCCTGAAGGCAGGCCGCTCCTTTGGGTCGTCCGCCATGCACTGCTGCGCCAGCGCCTGGACAACAGGTTGTTCGCTTTGGTCCCAGCGGCAGCTGCAGATGCTCTGTCGGACAGCTACTTCTCCCTGTACACCCATCCATCCTGGATATGTGCATTGCACCAGCCTTCAACATGAACTGTACACGTGCTGGAGTCAGAATCCACAGCCATGCTCACCGCCAGGGCCGGCGGAGTCGACGCCGGAATATCGGGGCGCCTGCCGCCGAGCACCGCGGCGATGATGCCGGCGTGCGACTTTTGGCTTTGCCACGCCGGCTGTCCCGCCAGCAGCTCCGTCAGCATGACGCCAAAAGCAAAGATGTCTGTGGCAGCAGGGCGTTTGCGCTGCTGAGTGTGATGTTCGCCGACAATGCTCCTCCTCTCATGTCGAACACAGTGCGTCGACCACCAGCTGGGCACAGCATTGAGACGCATGAAACTGCTGTGGCGCAGCAGCTTGGCAAGCAGGAGTCCTGCTGCAGACGCCTGCGCCGGCGTGCGCAACGAAGGATCAGTCACCATGATGCCGGCACAAGCATAGCATGACGACACAGCGGGGATGCACCAGCGGCCGGCGAGAGGCGGCCCTCGCGGATGAGCTCGGGGGGCGCATGCGTCACGCGGCCGCACGTCTTGGTGGCGACGGTTTTGCCGCCGTCCGTCTGTCGCGATAGCCCCAGGTCCGCCACCTGCGTCCAGGGGCTTTGCCTTGAGGAGAGGGCGTGGTTCGAGGAACCGAAACTGTGAGCGATCAACTCGTTCGCTGTCCTCAGCAACACAGTCCTGCAAGACAGTGTCAGGTGCAGCAACCATGCCTGAGTCGTGCGGCCTTTCACCTGGAGGTGGGGTCGCCGAGTTGGGATGGCGCAGGATCCAGGAAGTATCGCACAGCGTGTTGGTGGTGTCGACGGGCTTCGCAGGCACCGGCAAGCAAGCGGGCCGCTCACCTTGCAGCTGATGCCGCAGTCAGACCCGGCCGGCGGCTCCGCCAGCAGCACGTTGCACAGCGACAGGTCGCCGTGGATGATGTCGTGGCAGTGCAGGTGCGCGATCGCGGACGCCACCTGGCTTGCCGCTGCCAGCACCGCCGCTAGGTCGGCCGCTGGCGCCGCCCCTGAAGCGGCTGCCGCCTTGCAGGCGAACAGCCCCTCCGCCATGCCCGTCTGCGCCAGGCAATGCCAACACCCTCATTGAATCGGCATGTCTGCGAGCTGACGCCCCCGACCGAGGCGCTGCGTGTCCGTCCGATGAGCAAAATCGGAAATTGCAGGTCAGGTGGTGGGTTCCCTGGGGTCAGCGCTCCGCCGACAGCAGGCAGTGGGTCATCCATGCAAGAGCCAATGCCGCATGGCTTTGCAACATTCACTAGAGCGATGACGCATGGCCATGCGAGCAGTTTAGAAGAGAGGAGGCATTGTGACAAGAGGTGTACAGCCTCGTTCTTGAGGGCAGTCACCGGGACGCACCATGAGGTCGCCGCGGCTGCAGTACTCGAGCACCATCCAGGTCTCTACCTCCGCCTGCAGCTGGCGATCGTTGTCCCCATCGTCGTCCCCCCTGTACTGCGCCAGCACCTGGGCACAGTGGCGCCGACGCATCAGGACCCCGGCCCGCGGACAGGTACAAACCATCCTCCCAGGTTGCTCGCTGTGCCGCTACCGGCATGCATAGCCTCAACACACGATCCTCAGCCCGCTGACCACAGAGCGCTGGGGTTGGCTGCGGCGGAGCAGCATGCACCCCCGAATGACACTTCGCCCACCTGCGTCCGCAGGACGCTGCTGGCGTCAAGGCTGGTGCGGCGCGTCGAGGCTGTCGCGAAGGCGCGCCCGTGGGGCGCCTCCGCGTCGAGCTCCCGCGTGCAGTCAAAGCTGGCACGCTGCGGAGCGGCGGGCCCTGCGGCGGCCCGCCCGGCGGCGCGGCCGCTGCGGCCACCAGGCATGGATGCGGACGCCAGCTGGCGCGGCGGCTGCGGCGGCGGCACCAGCACCGTGGTGTGCGCCAGCGTGCGCACGATGTGTGGGTGGTCGAGCTCCTGGGACTGCACGGCCTCCACGCCGTGCCAGGGCTTGACGGATGATGGGGCGCTGGCGCTGATGACGCTGTCGCACACCTGCGCAGCGACGATAGAGACTCAGAGGAATTCGAAACCGACCAGGGCCCGAGCAGGCAGACATGTGGGTTCGCGCGTCAAAGTTGCGTCACGTCCTGCACCCTTGCTGAACCTAGACCCATCCCAAGGATGCGACTGACACAGCTTGCGAGCGAACGCTCAATTTTCGGTCATGCACTGCACGCCGCCAGACAGTGCGTGTTGAGACGATGTCGACACTGTAGATGAGCTGCTTTGCAATTTCCCTGCGGCCTGCGCCTCCATGCAGCGGCTGACATCCTTGCCTTGAGATAGTCGCAAATGTTGATGTGTTGCTCACTTGCCACGTGACAGTGCAGGAACCGCAGTGGCGGATCTAGCGAAGACGTTCGCTGCAATCTCACCTTGACGGCCACCGTCTGCCCATGCCACTTGCCCAGGAACACATTGCCGAAGGAGCCACTGCCCAAGTGCCGCCCGAGCTCGAGGCCCTGGATCGGCACCGGCGGCACGGAGTCTCGACGGCCGGCTGCGCCGGACCGCACAACCGCCCCCGCCGCGGCGTCCCGCCTGAACGCGATGTATGCCATCGCCGCCTCCTGAGCGGGCTGCGCCGATGCCCGTGGCGCCCGAGGCAGCTGCAGTGCGGCCGCCGCCGTCGGCACCTCGTCAGCGGTCACGCTCACAAAGAACATGAGGGATGCGTTTGCGGCCAGGCCGGCGATTGAGAACGTGGACACCGCTGCCCGGGACGCCAGCTGCTGCCATTCAGACGGTGAGGCGTCTTGCGCCGGCCTGCAGCAAGGAGCACGCAGCTGTGAGGCCTCGCACACCTTTGGGCGCGTAGTGCAGATTGCAAGCTCTGTCAGCATCTGGGCGAGGTGCAGACCACAGCAAGCATGGCTCATGCGGGCAGGAAAGGTAAGCAACAGAGGTTACATCGGCAGAGTGCAGCAGCAGGCACACCTGAAGCGCAGGGCGAAGGTGCCGGCTGCGGGCCGCCCGTGGGGCACGACACCGTGGATGAAGAACTCGCCGTGGTGCGAGGCCACCTCGCAAATGGCGCGCCAGGAGGCGCTTTGCCTGCTGCAGGGCGCCCGCAGCACGCTCCACAGCGGCTCCCGCAGCAGCGTGGCCTGCCGCACGCCCGTCAACTGCGCAACATGGGGCAGAATACTGATTCGCAAAGTTTCGACTGATCAACTGAGATCTGTGAACCACATCGAAACAGGCAGACGTGCCAGAAACGAGCCAGAAGGCGGCAGAGACGCTGCTGCAGGGTGCATTAACATGCATGTCCCAGCACTTTGCAGCAGGCTGATCTGAGGGGACCCCAATGTTAACGGGCAGAGATCCTGGAAGCTGCAGATGCCGGCTTGTGGAAGAGAAGCCAGCTCGCAAGCGGCAGATGGCACCATCTACTCGTTTTGAGCGCCGAACCCCTGTGACGGCGCGGTCGCAGCAGAGCGTGCGCCACTCGCCGGGGTTGGCGCCCACCAGCATCACCGCCTCCTTTGGCACGGCTACCTCCCCGGGGGACCGCAGCCTCATCACCCCATCGAGGGCGAGCCCTACAGACAGCTTCTGCGAAGCAGGAGACGGCCTGGTGTCATATTGTCGCATGGCATGGAGACATAGGCTGCGGTTTATTTTTCCTACTCTTCGCGGCAGGGTGCACAAACTTTTGTTTCGATCCAGCTCCTTGCGACTCCTCGACTTATGTCTGCATCACGAACAAGGCCTGATTGGGCAGCCGTCATGATGGGCGCTGGTGCGGGGGAAGGTGACAGAACAAGTGGCCGCAGCTTGCAGGGCCAACCTCGCAGACAAGCGCCTCCTCAAAAGCGCCGTGTGTGCGGTTGATGATGCTGCGGGCGTCAGCTGAACTCTCTCGCATTCCTGACGCATCGCTGGAGCTGTGCTGGAGGTTGCCGCCTGCGTCTGCCTCCTCTGCCTCCAGCACCGCCGCAAGCTTGCCTGCACATAAGGGTATGAACCTGCTGTCTGCTTGCAGTCCAACTGGCTGAGTCCAAGCCCGGCACATCCTGGCCCTGGCTGTAGGTTCGCAAAAATTTGCCATAACAGTATGAGCAGTGCCGCGCAAAGACGAGACACCGATTACAGTTGCCTAGATGTGAAGGGGCGTCGACCACCTCTTGTTCAAACACCATTGATTGGTCAACTTCTGGAGGGTTGTGATAAACGGCTGAAAATTGATGCCAATGACAAAGCGCACCGCCAAGGCACAGCAGCACGTCCCTGTCGGAGCGTGACAGCTCCCGCGGCTGCCGACTGGCGATTGCCAGCCGGCCTAACACGCGCCCGCATGCGGCATGCAGCACCAGCTCGTGCACGAAAGGGAGGAGTGGCGGAAGTGTTCCTGCGCCGCAAACGAGGAGGTGTCATGTCATGTGCGCCGAGCTGCTGAAATTCAACTGATCTCTGGAAAAACGACATTGCCTGGTCACTCGCATCATGCTGAACAGCGCCACAGACCCTCGGATAACGTCGGCGTGCATCAGACTGGACTCACTTGCGGGCAATGTGTGGCAGAAGCCCCTCGCCCAGACAGATTGTCTGCTTGCCTGCATGCCTGCATGCCTTGCAAGCCTGGGCATCGACTCCAGGCCTCCAATCGCACTACTGACCGGCAGTGGCAGTAGTAGCCTTTCCGCACCTGGCCTGAGGCCCACGCCATCGCGTACAAAGCTGCGGTCCGGTGGGCCGACCACCGTGAGCATGATGAGGTCCGCGCTCAGCAGCCGGCTGATAAGGTCCAGCATGGCGGCCACGTGCCCGGACACCTCGTAGGAGGCTTGCCTGTCAGAGAAGCAGCGACTGTATGGGGAGTCCGTCGCAATGTGCAGCGGGGCGGAGTTCTGCTGCGCCGGCTTTGGCGCCAGCGAGCTGAGGCCCGCGCCCAGGCCGACCTTGCGGCCGCGGCGTGCCGCGAGTTTCGCCGCCTCCAGGTCCATTATGCCGGATTTGGCCGCTACGTGCACGTGGTCGGCCGCCGCCAACGCCCCAGGGTCGCTATGGCTGCGCGCCAGCGCCTGCGCTCTCGTCACATCAACGTGGCCGCCGCAGCGCGACTGCGCCGCCTGCAGACGATATTGTTGATCGTGCTCAGTATCCACGGCTCCTGATGACCATCAGACGCAGGTTCATAACCCATTTGCTTGCTCGTCTATCATGTCGGTTCGGTCATCAGGCGAGGGGGTTCAATACTTGCCCTCTGGACCCTGCCCGTCATGCAGGCGGCATGGCGTGGACAGGCGCTGACCTGCCAGTGGCTAAGGCCTTTCGTCGAGTCGCGGAAGTGAGGCAGGCGCTGCTGCTTTGCGGAGACGACAGCTGTCGCATCCTTAAACACCGCCATTGCCGCTGCCGCTGCCGCTCCAGCACCGCCATCATCCCGCTCGACAGCGGGGTCCGCCTGGACCCGCAGTTGCTTCGAAAGCGATTCGGCAGTCACTATTTTCGCTGGTTCCAGCAGCTTTGCTTGCTGGACGGCTGCTGTATCGCTCCTCAGGCCCGCCGGGCAGCTGTGTGCTGTGTCAATGCAGAGGATGCGGTGGCTGGTGCCGTCGGCCTTGCCGCCAGGTGCTTGAGCGTCAACTTCTACGCACTGTCATTTAAGTGGAAGACATATCACCGCCGACATATCACCGTTCTTCCGCGTCACGGGTTGAGAGTGTCGAAGACTGAACATATGCACTGTTTCATGGCCTTGCGGCACCAGCGCAGGCGTACTGGTGTACAGAAAGCGGCGCGACGCGCAAAACACACAAGACACGTTCAAATTGTCACTCGCAGCATCGTCAGCCCACCTTGGCTGGCGTAGAGCAGCAAGCCCCCATGTCGTCGTGCGAGCCGATGACACTCAGCACCGTCTCTACGACGCACGGAACGCACCGACCTGGCACTCCAAGGCCTTTGACAGGTCTAGAGCAGGAACTGGTTCTGTAGATGTCGTGTCACCGTGAAAGGGGGGTACCCGCAACGACGCGTTGCCAGGCACATGCTGACAGGACAGCCCAGGCGAAGCGCGCCGCCAGGCCGCGGTCCCAATCAAAGCAGCATCTCAGAAGGTTGGAGAATATAGCGACTTACTTTCTGGCAATGCGTCAATCTCACCAAAGCGAAGTGGCAATTCGTCGTCCTCTTGTACCGCAGGAACTCGTATTAGTACAGATTGGTACAGATCTCGTTACCTAAAGCTCTCTTCACTTTGATCGACCTGTCTCTAAACCCTTTCCCTTTCCTGCCAGATTTATGATGGGTTCATGCTCATCAGGCCAGCACCAAGGGCCTGCCTCGGTGGCAAAATGAAACTCCAGTCGATGCTGCTCCTGGCGCGCATGTGAGCTCGCAGGGCAGAGCAGCGCCGGCTCTGCGCTGCGCCATGTCAGCTACCCGCTGTGCTGATGGCACGCCGCAGCGCCAGCTTTGGCGTCAGGACCTTAGACGCCAGCATGGCGCCCGTCATGAGCGACGTGTCGTGCGTCTTGAGCCACTCCTTGATGGCCTTGCGCTCATATGTCTGTCCGGCTTCGGCGATCACGGCGGCAGGACCAACATCAGAGCTTACTGAGTTTGCTCCATTTCGGTTGCATTGGTCAAATGGTATAGCTGCTACTTGAGAAATCCGAACGCCAGCATCTGCCTGCCTACCTGCGTGATGGGGCAGCTCAGCATGTTCACGTCATTGGAGCCGCTGAAGGAGGGTGCCGGTGCCGGTGCCTGCTGCAGCAGCAGCGCCGGCGAGCCCGCACAGCTTCCGGCCGCAGAGCCGCTGCGAGACGCCGTCGTGCCGGCGGCGGCGGCAGACTCTGCCGGGTCGATCTCGCCATCGGAGCCTGGCGGACCAGCCTCCTCGCTCAGCAGCATCTGCAAAACGGCTGCCTGCAGGGTGCAGCAAGGCATGAGGCCAGTCAGGGCGGGCTCATCCATCACTCATCAGCGTCCAATTGCATGGCGGCATGAGAAGCATGGAATATTGCTGCAGCGCTATGGGACATGGACTGCCGGCAGACACTACAGCGGCTGTGTGGACTGGATGAGGCCGCACGCGAGCTTGCAAAGCACGCTAAGCTTGCAAAGGATGGCTGCACTGGGTGTGGCCTTGTCCAACTTCACCTTGTGCTCAGAGCTGGCCAGATGCTTGTTCCATGCCGCTGCCCCAAGGGGCAGCATCTTGCTGCAGGTGTGGCAGACGCGGCCGGCGCCGCTCGCGGCTGCGCGCGCGCCGCCAGAGGTGCGGCGGTTGTCTGGCGGCGGCTGCTGCTGCTGCGGCTGCCTGGAGGCACTGGCGAGCGATGGCGCCTGCTGCTGCACCGTCTACGGGGCGCGCTAGAAGGAGGCTGCCCCCTGCACATCAGCCGCGGCGTGTGCAGCCCGCGGCGGCGGCGGCGGGCCAGCCAGCCACGCTAGCTGCATGGCGCATTAGAGACAACATATCTATATGCCATCCTGTAATGTGTTCCTTGTACTCGTCAGGTACCGACTCCGGCGATGTGACTGCCGACGCGGATGCTGTTCCAAACCCCGGACATTATGTGCCACACCATGGCTGATCTGCTGTTGCCCATGCCGCCATCAGACACACCGAAGATGGATAACGCACCCTTGTCTTGTGCTTTGGCGTGCGCTTGTGGTCGTTGTGATGCGAAAGCCCTGCAGAGCAAGCTCAAGCAGTGCAGAATATTGGGATGCAGGATATCCGGGCGTATGTGCACTGCAGTCCTCCCTATATAAATGCTGCTGAGCAAACAGATGTTTTTTCGGGACAGACACAAGTATCCATAATACAGCCGCCAACGCAATCTTACGCCACTGTGAACTACACTTTGTTTCAGCAGCTGATTGTAGTCAGGCCTGGGAGGATTATACCTGGGCAGTAGATGCCGCAGGGGCTGCAAGTCGCCCGCGGCTGCTGCTGCTTGCATGCGCCTTGCTCTGCAGGGCCACCACAGGGCTTTGTCAGCGACATTCCATAATCTCCTGCTTCAATCGAATGCCCGCCCGCATGGCGCACCATGCCCTGCCGGGCCATGCGCAGAGGGGCTTGCAAAGGGTCAGTGCCCGATCTCAATGTGGCAATGAGGCTGCCTGTCACCATATTGCCAGAAAGACGCCAGTGGCCTGTCTCTTTGAGGTGGCACCTTGAAGTGGTGCCAGGCATCGTGCTGGTCGCCGCCCTGCCAATCGCAGATGCGACACTTTGTGACATTGCTGGCCGCCACGCCGTCAGATGGCGGCGCCTCCTGCGCCTGCTGCTGCACGGCTGCGGGCGCGGCGCTGGCAGCGAAGCCGCCAGATGTGACGGTGCCATGAGAGGCGGCGGCGGGCTGCGGCGCTGAGACCTGCGCTGCAGGAGAGGCGGCGCCGCCGCCGCCAACGCCGCCGCCGCCAATGCCGCCAAGCACGGAGCCGTTGGCGGCCGCCAGCGCATCTTCCCACGACTCCTCCCATGGCAAACAGCGCCGCCGCAGGGCCAGCCGCCTGCTGCTGCTGCCGTTGCAGGCTGCTGCTGCTGCTGCTCGGTCCCGCTGGGTGAGGGCTGCCACTGCTGGCGCCGCCAAAGCCATCGGCGCCTGACGCCGGCATATCATTCCAGGGGTCCTCCCATGGCACGAACGATGGCACTGGTGGACTGCGCTGCTGCTGCTGCTGCTGCTGCTGGCTCTGCACTGCCTGCTGCCGCATGCTGTGCACGAACGCTCATCACCGATGCCAGCGCCAGCGCCTGAAGCAGCAGACAGGTGCAGTTGCAGTCGGCCCGGCGTCTGTGCCTGCAGCAGGGCAAGGCAATGTGGACCCGGGTTGAGGCAGGGTGAATACAGGCACTCATGCTGCGACCGTGCTGTGCGTGCCGAGGCAAGATACCGGCGTCAGGACAAGCTTTCCAGCAGCAGCACGCGAAATGATATGTCCGCATCGATTGTGAGGCGGGTGGCAAGCCGCTTGACGGCAGGACGGGACAGTTGCAGCGTCAGGTGTCTGCGTATTATTGTTGTCCAGGCGGTCAGCGTTCCATCGAAATGACAGCCTGACAGGACGATTGAGCTCACCAGATAGCTACGACGAAGACGCCTGCGAAGTTGCGCAACGAGGGGGAGGGAGGGGGGGGTCTCGAGTGCAGCCGCATCGCAATCGCTGCCTAAAAGTTGCCGTCCTAGGCTGCTCACTAATGACTAAATGCCGTGCTTGGTTCCCCGCCAAATTTACCACCGCCCCAGCCCAGAAAACACAACCTACTTGGAGTGGCAACAAATCATGCAAATTGCCACGCCACAGTAGCCTGCAATCATCGGAACAACTTCTAGCAGGCTGAAATTCGTATCGTGTCCATGACCTGGCTGTCATGGACCACAGCCGATGTTGTCATGCAAATGCGCCGGCGGCCGCATGATCTGCTGCCTGCATGACCATGCACACGATCGTCCCGCGGCTTTGCGTATGGAAAGGTAGGAACGATCAGTTCTGGCTCTTCAGCTAGCAAGGTGGCTGTACATTAAGGCTTTCAGATACCTATTAACGTGCTCAGCCGTGTAGAATCCCATCGCAACAGTTGGAACGACAAAACCCGCCGTTTGTTGTCCTCTATATCTCATACTGGTCATGCAAAAACTCAAGCATCCTTCCTTCTTGAGTTCGTGTCCTTGTCGACTCAGCTAGCCGCCGCCCACTGTTCGAGCACTGCTGGGTGAATGTTCGACACGTCGTCAGCTCTTACATTAAGCAAGCTTGCTGGCGGCCATCGATGGTGGCAGATGGCCATCGGCAGCCAACAGCCGTTTGAGCGGTGTTTCCCTTTTCAAGACCATCGCCGACCAGGAGAGCTTTCATCTGCTGCTGCCGCTGGCAAAGATGGAGTGAGACTGCCTGCACCAAAGGAAAGCTGACATGTGTGTCAAGACTATCGATTTTGGTTTGGATTGACAACTTGTTTGCACTGCATATGCACAGTGCAAACAGACATACAGACCGGCGACTGACTACATTCTCTCAGGACCTGCATGAACTTCTTTGCACAGCAATCGTGCCTTGCAGTGCCAGTGGCAGGTGACGCGGCGAGCAGAGGGTGGCTGTGCCGTGCAGTCCGGTAGCATCTTCCTGATGCAGCAGGCTGCCGCTGATCAGGCTGTAGTCCGCAGCTCCGCCGCCATAGGCTGCAGGCGGATGGGGCTGCACTCTGGTCTGCAGGAGACAGATGGGCTGAGGCTGCTGCTGCGCCTGCTGTTGGGGCCGCAGCATGCGCTGCTGCTGGTCAGACAATAGGCCCAGCTGCGTCTGGCACCTGGCTGGCAGCGTCAGCAGATGCGGCTGGCGAGGTTGAGTTTTGGACAGTGCTGCCTGCTGCTGCTGCTGCTGCATTTCCGGCACTGAGACCTCTGTGTGCAACTGCTGCCGCAATCCGTTCTGCTGCAGGTGTGACAGAAATGCGTGCTGCGCCGCTGCTGCCTGCGACAAGCGTGTAGCAGTCGACGCGCCACGAGCCGGCAGGGGGTGCGGTGCCGCAGAGCAGCTGCCGCTGGGCGGCTTCCATGTAGTCTGTGTGGCTCCTGCTGGCGCTGCTGTCGACGAGGAGCCGCTCCAGCAGTGCATCTGCGTCCCGCCTCGTGTCAACAGGGTCTGCTCTGCCGGCACACTCCAGAGCACCGACTGGACGTCCTGTGGTGTTGGGCAGAGCTCAGGCAGCCGACCGGCTGGCTGCTCAGTCCAGCTGTCCGTTGCAAAACCGCGTGCCGCAGCTGCTGCAAAGTGCGGCTCGCTCCACGATGAGCGCAGGCTGTGCTCCGCCGCACCAGGCGGTCTGGCGACCTCGAAAGAGCGGCTGGGCGGAATTGCGGCGGGCAGCGCCGCAGCGTGCAGGGCCAGGCTGCTCGGCAGCGCTGCTTGCTGTGCAGCGAGCTCGCAGCGGCGAGCCAGCGCAGCAGCGTGTGATGCCTCTGCAGCCATGGCCGGCTGGAGCGCTGGCGCCTGCGCTTGGTCGGACAGTTGCTGCGGTCGGGCCAGCCGCTGGCGCTGCCTGTGCATGCTGGCGCCGCCGCTATGCGCAGGGCTTGCAGGCGGCTGCAGCCGCGCGGGGATATGGGGCGGCGTGCCGCGTGCCGGTGGCGGCGACCGCTTCAGCCAGGCCAGGCGGGCGGCGTGTGTGTCCGTCTGGTGGTGCGGCACCGCCTCCATGCTGGAGGCTACGACGCCGCAGGGCGAGCAGACGATCTCGCCAAGCCGCCTGGCCTCGCTCAGGCACGCCAGCACGTGGTTCTTGCCCTGTGGTTCGGAACTCGCACATTTGAGCGCAAAGCTGTGAATCGTGCAGACAAATGACTCATAGCGCCACTTCGATGCAGTTCGTCGGCAACATGCGACTCAGTCACGTACAACACGGGGAGAACTCTCGTGGCGTAGGTCTGCTAGCAGTAATGCCTTCTGCACCGATGCTACTCTCCACCCAAGAATCTTGGGGTAGAATGTCACCTTGAAGTGGTGCCAGGCGACCTCCTCTGTCATGGCATCCTTGCCGCACATGTGACACGCCCACCCAGCCGCGTCTGAGCCGGCTGGTGAGCACGCATCAGGCTGCTCGCTTGGGAACGTGAAGCTGCTGCTGCTGCTGCTGTTGTTGCCGGCGTATGCACGCTGTGCGGGAGCAGCTGCAACGGGGTGGTCCTCCTCCTCGAGGTGCGCTGCTGGTCGCAGGTAGCCCAGGGCAGCAGCTGCATCAACACGACTGGCCAGGTCGGCAGCCGGGCCATGCCAAGGAGCGGCACTAGCACGCAGCAACAGAGGCGGCGGTGGCCACTGCTGCTGCTGATGCTGCTGCCGTGCTGCTGCGTCCCCTCCGGCTCGTCCTGCTGCAGAGCTGGGCACCATGCCGCTGGGCGCCGCAGAGCTGTTTGCCGTGCCCGACCCGGCCCTCCCGCCTGTGCAGGCTCCGGCAACTGATGGCGCTGTCTCTGTTGTGGCTGCACCACTTCCCACTTCTGGAGCCGCCGGAACCTCTGCCGCCTCCGCGCCATTGCCGGGCATGCTGCTCAGGATGGCAGGCGTGCCACTGGATGGCAGCAGGCAGGTTGTCTCAAGGGCTGTGCTGGACGGCGCCGGAGGCGTGCCGGCGCGTCGGGCGGCACACGCCGCTGGCTCTGGCAGCTCCATGCCGCTGTGCTGGGAGCACTGCTGCTCTTGGTGCCTAGCTGCTCGGCCGAGGCTTGCTCTGCATCAGTGTTACCAGCACCCTCCCGCCCTGCACAGAGATGCAGGCATCGTGGTGCACGATATAATGCCGCCCGCCCATCCCTGCTGTGTGCAGTCAAATCGCAGCTCGACTCACTGGCACGACAGCGCATCGCAGGGTCGCATGCGTGCCTGTCTGGTGAGTAGGGTGAGCGTCAGCTCAGGATCGTCGTCTTCATTCATATCTCCGTTCAGACGCTGCCTGCTGGCCGACAGTGGCGGCGGCATTGGCCTCGGTGTCACGATCTCGGGCATCCGCTGAAGTCATCTGGCAATGTCCCTTCGAAGGACGCCGGGACTCGGTGACAGAATGGCAGCGGGCTGAAGAACCACGCATTGCCTGCACGACAGATATTAGTGCAGGCGGTCGATCGACGGTGTCTAGCAGGGAGCTCTTTCCCGGATGAATGCAGGGAGTCTTCAGGGATCATCCATTGCAGGTTTGCAGCACCACGCATGATCGGCAAGCAGCCGTATTTTCACCGCCGTCGATTTTATCAACGTGCGGCCGGTCTGCGGACCCAGGAGGCAGCTGATTCCTTTCACTGCTGATGAATCCGATGATAGGGAAGGATATTCACGTGTCGTAAATCATGCTTGCTCGACAGACAACGCTTAGCCGACTTTGGGGCATGAGTGAGGCTTCACACTGCGGCTGCGCCGTGAGTCATTGGAACGGTGGTCAATGCGTGAGGGAAATTGGAACATGGACATTTGACCAATGCACACACAAAGGGGTTCACAGCGGAGAAAACACTTTAGGATCACATGCCTCGTTCGCCTCACGGCACACTACAGTCTCACAATCAAATGATGAGCAAGGAGCGCCGTCATTCAAAACTTATGCTACAAGGCGCCAATCCGTTTGTCGCCTGCCAGGCCTCAACCCAACCTTGGCACATCGGACAGCCTGCCGCAGGATGATATAATCACCACTCGTCGTCCGAGTCGTCGGCAGCTGTCTGCTTGGAGTACTTTGGTGCTGCAGACGCACGTCCTCTTCGGCTGCGCCGCCCACCTGCTCACGGGACAGATGCTGCCTCAAAACAGTCATTGCAGCACTTGACATCAGTGTGCTGGCGGCTTGGGCTTGAAACAGCCTGTGTGGCGAGTTGAGACGGCAAGTGCTGGACCCACCTTCGATGATGTTTGATTTGTCGACCTCGTCGCCCGACAGGCCCTTGACGATCTCCACATCCGAGCCACCCTGCTCAGCCAATTTTCAGCGTGAGCGCATGCTCATGAGCCTGCCGCATAATGTCGATGGGCAAGGATCGTCCATGGCGATGCAGTGCTGATGACGACGATGATACGCAAATGAATTTGAGTACCTCTTCATCGTCTCCACCCTTCAAGGGGCCAGCCTTGGATGATGACACCTGCAACGCAGGAACACATATCGACTTGTGATCGCCAGCGTTCAGCTGCCGCCCTGGGCACCCTTGCACCAGCAGCTCAACACAGATTGATGCAGCTGTTGAAGAAGAAGCAACAAGACACTCGACATCTCACCTTCTGCTTCTTCTTCGGCGGCTCCTTCAGCTTTGTGGCGCTGCCGCTCGCCTTGCCGGAGCTGGGCTTTGGCTTCGCCTCCTGTACCAAGCAACGACCATCTGTCAAGCGTGCCGTCTGGAGCTGAAACTTTGTATTGCTGTGCAGCGTCAAACTCCTCGCACACGGATGATCGCACATCTCACAGGAAGCCTTTGATGGCGGTAGCTTGAGGCTGGCAGGCCGAGATTTTGAGTTCAGATTCCATTCCGGCTCACCTCCTCTTCCTCCTCTTCCTCCTCGTCATCTTCCTCTCCCTCCTCATCGTCGTCTTCACCATCGTCTTCCACCTCCGAATCCTCATCGTCAGCCTCCTGCACAGCCAAGCAGTGTGTTGAAGATTGCATTGTCACAGTATGCGGCGCAGCCATACCGCTCGGCCCTGATGCGAAAACATGTCATCATTCAAATGTATCCCGTCACAACAATCCCCCCCCCTTTCCCTCCTCCCTGGCTCAACACAGCAGCAGTGGCATCGCGGTAGAGATGAAACTTCTCGTCCCAAATTATCACAGGAGTGAGCTGTGCCAACACCTCGTCATCATCTGGTGCAGCCTCAGCCGTGGCGCTCTTGCTCTTGAGTCGTTTGAGCTGTGCCGCCTCAGACTCTGTGAGTGTGCCGGCGGCAGACTTCTGTTGCAGCTCTGCCTCTGCGCCGGAGGAGGGAGACGCGCCGTCAGAACATCAACGCCTGTTCGGAGCAGACATGACGGCAGTGTGCATATGACACCAGACGCACCCGACAGCTGCTCATCGCCGTTGGCTGGCGCCATAATGGTCTGGCAATACGTCACGAACCACGCTGGCGGTCCAATCACGTGGTAGAGAGCTCGCGTTTCGTGGCGACACTTGCTGAGCGTGTTGCAGACTGCCTCGAGACTTGTTTGCGAGTAGTTGTAATGAATTTGGGCTGCAAAGTGCGCCACCCACATGACACACTCACTTATCTGGCGAAATAGCCCAGATTAGCGCGAGCCTACTCCTAGGTGAGGCTGGGCAGCTTGTTGAGCACCAGTTGCGCAATTGCGTACTTCAGGCGTTCTTCCTTATTGCCAGCAGTACTCTGTGTTGCGTTGCATTGAGTGCAACACGCTCTCTGAGCACTTTAGTCACACGATGCAAAGGCAATAGTCTGGGGTCGAATCCTTTCTTCCATTTACAACAGACGGTGCCAGCATGCCTCCGAAACGGCCAGGCAAGCGCAGGGCACGCACGCAGCAAGAGGTCGAGCGAGTACCAACTCCCGACCTCCAGATCAAGCTGCTCCGCAACATCGACTTCTCGGCACTGTTCACGGTGCAGAGACTCTGCTCGCAGTGCTCGCTTATGCGTTCCAAGTTGAATTGAGCCTGGCTGGCGACAGCGGACCTGATCTGCCTCCGAGCATTTCGCTGCCAACCTTCCGCGCAGGCGGACCACGCTCATTCGAAGGCGGGCTTCTATGCGCACGCAGCTGCGCTGCACCCGCAGCACACGACTATCGCCATCGTAAGTGACATGCTTGATGCCTCGGGGCCGCGCCTTGAAACTCCCATGACAGCGCTGTCTTGATCCATCCGTTGGCGTTCAATTAACCTGCACATCTGCAGGGGACGCCTGGTGGCCTGGGCGAATTTGACCTGTCGTCCGGCTGCTGCCTGACCACCGCAGAGCTGCGCAGCACGCCGTGCAGCCTGGCATACAGCATGGACGGGCGCTTGCTGATTGCGCTGCTGCAGGTGTGCGGCTTGCGGCTGACGCAAAATCATACAGCGTCTGCATTCCGAACATTGTTGGGTGCTGATGGCGGAACAGTAGTGCTGCAGAATGTCTGACTGAAGCATTCAGACAGAGGCAGACATCCTGGATGCGATGGTTGCCGCAACACTGCAGAATGACCGCCTCCGCTTGCTGGTCGCGTCATCATTTCAGTAAGAACCAGCATTCCGATGACCAATCTTGCTGCAGGACCGGTCGCTGGTGGCGTTTGCCGGGCAGCTGTCGCAGCGGCAGGTGCTGCTGGGCGGCGCCGTGCGGCATGAGAAGAAGCAGCAGGAATACCACCTCGCCGTCTCTGCGGTGAGCATCACGCATCCTTGTGATGAGCGCAGAGATTCGTATGTGGCGCTGCACGTTGCGCCTCGAACCTCCGACCTCAGCTCCACCCTGGACGGCGTGAGCGGCTGCGGCTGTCGCCGTGACAAAGCTGCTCGGCGATCTGCCCGCAGGGTTCGCGGCCGCTGATCTTCCTGTGCAAGCACCGCGCGGTCGCCGTGCGCATCGCGTACATCCCGGATGGCGGCAGGCAGACGGAGCTGAAGCAGGGCCTGCAGCTGCGCGCGGACCGCAAGGCGCCCATCGTCGGCCTGGCCGCCCACCCCTCTAGTGAGGGTTTCGTGAACTTTGAGTTGTTCATCTCAGGCTTTCCGTGCAACTTGCTTTGGGCAGCATGTGGCGGCGACCTGCATGACTTTTGCCTGTGGCATGGCGGCCGGCCTGCAGGGTCGGCGGCTGCGGCAGGTCCTGCAGCACGCAGGGAGTGCAGGCGATTGTGCTGCAGGCGCTGAAGGGCCTGTCCTGCTGCTGGCGCAGGGGCGCAGCTGCTGGTGGCCTTTGCCGACGGCACGCTGTCGGGCTGCACGGTCGCCGGCCGGACTCTCACCTCCGTCTGGAACGTCCCTCTGAGTGCGCCTTGTCATCCTGAAAGGCATCAATGTGGCACTGCGCAAGTTGCGCCACTCCGTGGTGCATCAGAGCAACCGGTTGGTCGTGCATCTCGCCTGACTCGGAATCCCACCCTTTGGAGTCACCCTCAGAGTTCCAGGACTGAGCACCCGGGTTCCGCGTTGTGACGGACGCAGTCGAGCAGGACCCGCTGGAGGGCAGCAAGCCCGCGGGCATCAGCCGCGCGTTCGTGCGCGCGGAGCCGCACCCGCTGATCAAGGGCGCCTGCCTCGTCGTGGTCGGCACCGCCTCCGGCTTTGTGACGGCTTGGGAGCTGATAGACACCAGGTGACCGCCGATCGAAACGATCAGACTCGATACGAACCTCGTGAGGCTGTGACTCCCTACCGCCCTGCTGGCGTTGCATGCCGAGTTGCGCGGTGGTTGGTTGCGATACACAGCATGGCTCGGCGCCCTCCGCGCTAACGAAAAGACAGGTGCTGATGCTGCTCCCCCGATGGCTCGCAAAACAGGGCGACGCCCGCAAGCGCCGGCAGATACGCCGTCATGGAGGGGCACCTCATCATCGGGCTCGGCCTCATCCAGGTGGAGGACCGCTGGCAGCTCCGCAACCGCATCGGCTCAATCAGATGCACACCACCGTGACTTGCTTGCCTTGCAAAGCTGACCCTGGAGCCATTGTGACTCGATCACATGATCTTTTAGAGAAGTTGGAGACTTGGCAGATCAGTGATGCTGAACGCCGCAGGCGTCGGCGTGCGTCATGGTGTTTGCCAAAGACACCCGCGGCGTGATCAAAACATACGCGCACCGTCTGGTTAATGGCCAGGCCGGCTCCAGCCTGGTGCCCCTCCTCGTGCAGCCCGAAAACCTGCAGGTACACCTGCATATTGCTTGCCCCTCAAACCAGGCGGCAGACACGGTCTGCAGCGCCTTGTGTGCATGCCCGTGCTCGCTGAGGCAGCGACTTGACGGCGATTCTGGGGGCTAGAAATGTTGGATCTCGCTCTTCGCTTTCGCGTTTGGACGTTCTGGCACGAAAAACGTATTCCTGCTGATCTGGGGCCGGACATGTTCGTTGCTTAAAGGTCTCTCCCCAAGATGCGAAATCAGCCATGCTGCGGGTGTGCGACAGGACACCTTCGGCGCGGAGTTCAAGGCGCTGCGGGCGGCGGACGCTGGCGAGGAGGGTGAGGCCGGGGCGGCGGCGGCGGCGGAGCAGCCGGAGCACCTGGACCGCAAGACAGAGCACGGCTTCTGGACCGCGACGCCCATATGGAGCGCCGACAGCGCCGCGACAGGTGCGTGGGCGGCGCCTGCTGGGGACTGGGGAGAGGAGGGGGGTACGCTACCTGGGGGCTTGGCTGGCTGCACAGTACAGCTCATAAGCGGCAGGAGTGCGCTGACGCAGCGCCTGGGACATGAGCCTGCGCCATGGCTCCTGCCTCCCAGTGAGCGGAGCGTCAAGCCCGCTGCAAGCAGCACGGCGGAGGTAAGGAAGGCGTCTTCTCATCGTGCCGCAGTGCGGCCGGGCGCGGAGGTGGGCCGCGTGCTGCTGCACTCGGGGGCGGCGCTGGCGGTGCTGCAGTGGAGGCCTGCGCCCGGCTTTGCGCCCGGCGCTGCTGACGGCAGGAACAAGGCGGGGCGAGGCGCCGAGGCGCTGTCCGCCGCGGACGCTCTGGCCGCCAAGCAGCTGCTGCGGGCGACGCTGCTGGGCGTGGGCGAGACGGTGCATGCGGCGCCGGCGGCCGCGGCGCCGCACGCGCCGCTGCACACCAGCCTGGCGTTCTGGGCGCTGCAGCCGGGCAGGTGAGGCCTCCGCCTTGCGCTTGGTCCCCTTGCGCTCGGAGTCTGGACACCTTGATCATTGCCGTCGGCGCTGCTGGTGCCATGACCCGGTCTACCGGCATTCACAGCTCGCATCGGCATGGCGTGACACCTTACAGAGAAAAGCTATGATGACCGCCAGTGTTGCGTCCATGCGTTGCAGTCTGTACTCTGAATTACTGACAAACCGCCTGCTGACGGCCGCCCACCTCTGTCTCTCAACAGCTGAGCTTCCCACGGCCAGACACACGCACCTGTCGATGGCCACATGTGCCCTGCCATGTGCAGCACGAGCCGCAAGCTGAGCTTCCCGCGGCATGCGTACCTGGTGGACGACGGCCACCTGGCGGCGTACGCGCTGCGCTCCGGGTCCCTGTCACCGTACGCGCTCATCCCGCCGCGCTCGGCAACTGGCGCGCTGCGGACGCCGCACCACCTGGTGCACTCCCCGACGCGCGGCGCATGGCTGCTGTTCTGCCGCACCGCCGCCGCCGACGGTGGGTGCCCCAGACTCCGTCGCGCCTCCCTGCGCTTGGTGGCGTCAGTGGACGTGGGACTTTTGGGGTAGTCAGGGCCGCGGGTGCAGGACGGGGGCGCATGCCATGTTTTGTTTCCACAGTGCACCCAGCCAGTCAGTTGCATTCGCATGCCTGAACAACACGCCTGCTGTGCAGGCGTCGGCGACGGCTGGGAGTTTGCGCGCCTGACGCAGCGCGGCGTGGAGCTGCCCGGGGACTCGGCCCCCTCCTTCCTGCCAGGTGCGACCTGCGGAAGCCATGCGCATCCGCTCAGCATGCCACAGCTCGCATCCCTGCAGCACCTCGTCCCGCCTGTGCTGCATGCACCCCCCCACCCGACCGACCAGCGATCCGGCTGCTGACGCCGCGATGGTGGCACCCCAGGCATCAGTGGCGCGTTCGTGGGACCCACCGACGAGTTGTTCGCGGTGCTGGCGCTGGACCGCGCCACCATCGAGGTGTATGAGACGGACGCGGACGAGCTGCCCAAGCGCCCCGCTGGCAGCGCCGTCGCCAAGCAGGGCGGCATCCTGGCGCTGTTCCCCGGCCCCAAGCTGCGCGCGCCGCCGTGAGTCGCCTCGAAACAAGCATCTCACAGCAAGCCCCCCAAGGCCGGCCTTTACTTTTGCGCAGGGGCTGCTTGCGACCGGCTGGGGAAGGGGTGCTGGGYGATAGGGGTGGGGGATGGGACTTCTGCTGCCCTTTGACTGTTGGCTGCAGCTGCCGCCCTGCTGGCTGGGGAAACCTCTTCCCACTCTTGGTTAGCAAGAGTGTGTTTGCTCTGGGGCAGGCTGGCGGATGAGGCGCTGGCAGCACTGGAGGACCGGGAAGCGGCGAGCGTGGGGCGCTGGCTGGCCTGGGCCACCGCCGACAACGAACTCTGCCTGGCGCACCTGCCGGCACCACAGCGCAAGGGCCGCGGCGGCCCCATCATGGCGGCGCACTCGCTCGCCCTTCTGCCCGGCGAGCATGTCACGCAGGTGCGCTGCTGCCGGCACCTGTCGACGGCCGACCGCTGGGGCGAGCATGCCCACGTGCATCTGCCAAGGATCAGAGGTCTCTGCCTGGCTTCGGGCCCCACACGCATTCGCACGCAGTGACACCCTTCACGTCCCATCGCAGCAGCACTTCTGTCGAATACACCAAGACAAGTGAGTTTGAGTCCACAGCCGGTCAAGCAGACCGCCGCCCCTCGACCAGAGACCAGCGGTGAGTGTGGACAGCGAGGCAGGGGCGGGAACGCGTGCTGACGGCAATGTGCTCCGCCCCGCCGTGCAGGTCGCCTGGCAGATGCTGCGGGAAGACGTGGACACCCCCGGCGGCCATGCGGTGAACCACCCGCCGGCGGTCGGCGCGGTGCTGACGAGCCAGCGGCTGCTGATTGTGAGCCCGCAGCTGCGGGTGCTTGTCGCGGGGCCGCCGTCGCCCGGCATCACCTCCTGCCTGTGGCTGGGGCCTGCGCTGCTGTACGCTACCTCCGAGCACCAGGTGACCCCCACAAGCCCGCCGGGTTTTAACAGTGCTCTCAAAGCGGACAACTGCTCGCACAGGGCATGGCAAACTGGCTGGCTCTGCGGCGCGTCCGCCATGATGCTGCGTGCAGGATTCAAGCTGGTGCTCTTTCAATGCTTCGCAAGCCTGGCGCAAAGTAATATGAGCCGTTCAGACAGCCGCCCTGACTGCACGAAGGGAGCTGCACCGCCCGGCACTCACCCTCTTCAACGTTTCCCACTCGAACATCTCATAAACAGGTGCCAATGCTGCGCAGGTGTGGCTGCTGCGGTGGGACGGGCAGGCGGTGCAGGTGGCGGCATACGGCGCGGGCCCCCGCGCCGCGCTGCTGGGCGCGCTGCCTGACCGGCTGCTGCTGGTGCGGGCGGCGCSGSGMGGSSSGGCGCAGATGGCAACGCGCGCTGTGTCGCTGCTGCCGCCGCTGCTGCAGGCGTGGGCCTCCCTGCCCGCCAGCGGTCTGCTGCCAGGTGCGTCCGCTGCTGTGGGCGGTCTGATGCGGGTCTGGCAATTCCCCGATCGAGCCAATGATGAGCCTCTCGGCCGTCGATCACTTTCAATGATGCCGATGCTAGCACCAATGCAGCGTGGCGGACAGGGTGGAGGGCAGCCACGCATGCGCAAGCTCAACACCGGACGCGTGCGGGTGATGCTGACTGATGCAGACGGGCAGTGGCGGGCGCGCTTGGAGATCCGACGGGCGCTGGAGACCTTCGACTCCAGTGCCGTGGACGCCGCCACCCTTGGCGCCCTGGTCGCCGGCGGCTACGCCGACCTGGCGGTGCGTCGAGGGCTGCTGTCTGGCGCATGATCGGCGTGTCTCAGTGGTCACACATCGCGACTGCATGTAGCGTTCCAGCACTGTCAAGGCGGCTAGGGCTGCACCTGCTGCCTTGCACACGGGGAGAGCAGGGCAGCGCTCGGTTGCCGAGGTGGTTTGCAAGGCGTCACCCGCGCGGCTGACGCCGCCGCTGGCCACTGCTGGCCATTGCAGGTGCAGCTCACGGGCCACAGCCGGGCGCTGCACCTCAGCGCGGCGGACACGGCGGCGTGCGCCGCCGCCGCCGGGCAGTGGAGCGCCGCGCTCGTCACGCTCCTCGCCGAGTACAAGCGCTCCATCTACTTCCCAGAGTGCGTCGCATGGAAGGCATAGGCTTGACGACAGGTTATGCCCCGTCTGGAGCACGCAGACATGCCGTTGTCCGCATTTCTCATCGAGGGCCCGGGTGCAGCAGAGCTACGGTTGTTGCAGTGGCCGCCGATCCTCGACAGCATGGGCGTTTCCAGCGCTCAGCGCTGCCTTTCGGTGCTGCAGTCCGCCTCCCAAGGGGTCAGCACTGTACCAGCGCCTCATCGTGCTGGGGCGCGGCGCCATGGCCTACGGCAAGTTCAGCGTCGCGCGAGAGTGCTTCGAGGCCGCAGGTGCGCCTCCTGCCCACCTCTTTCGGTTTCTCGTTCGTTGCAGCTGCACGAAAGCAAACACTCGCCTCCGTGTCTCCCTCTCTGCGGAATCAGGTGCATCCATGCGACTGGAATTCGATCGAGCACCTGTTCTCGGCCCATTCAACACGAGGGTCCAAACACTGTTGCCGGCCGTCCACTTCCGTCACACCGTGTCTGCGTTTCCGGCGGCAGGGCAGTGGGAGGAGGTGCTGCCGCTGTGCGCGTTCCAGGGCGACTTTGCGGCGCTGCGCAACTTCACCAACAAGGCGCCGCCCGGCAGCCAGGCCGCCCGCGATGGCCCCCTGGTGCGCATTTCTAAGCTGTCCGGCTGCCCGCCACAAAACCCTTTCGTTGCATGCCATCAGGTGCAGCTTGCTTGGTGCATCGACACCGCGCATAGACTGCACGAGGCTTTCTGTGGAATTTTCTGAGCCACGCAATGCAGCAGCGCGGCGCTACACCCTCGTCCGTTGCCTCTTGACTGACCAATTTGCTGGAGAGCCTCAATCGTGACCGCACCTTGCAACCCAGGTGGACAAGCTGCGGTGGCTGCTGGAGGCCCGTTTCGCCCGCGCGTCTGCCATTGGCGCGCGCACGCTCACGGCCGACTGGTCCGTCTCCATGGGCGGCCTCGTTGGTGCGCCCCCTCTCACCTTTGCTGCTSGCGTCTGCCTCCTGCATGGCTGCTGTCACAACCCTCAGGTCACCCAAATATCACTCACGAGCGCTGTGCAATTTGAGCACCTCGACATCAGGTGCAAAGTCGAGCAGCAGGCAGACAGGCCCTAATGCAGCCAGGTCATCGACCGACTGTCGCTGACCCGCTGCCACCTGACATGCAAGCATAGGCGCTCTTCCTGCTGCGCGCAGGTGACGCGGGGGAGGCGGTGGCGCTGGCGCCGCCGGGCAGCTGCGTGGCGATGGAGGCCAGCGTCGCGGGGCTGCCCTCCGACGCGCTCAAGGCCATCGACGATGTCGGCGCCATTGACCGCCTGGACGCCTCCTCCCTCGCGGTGCACATTTATGAAAGCCCTTTTGGAGTAGCCTGTGCGCGGGCGCCTGCTCGCTGCATCTGCGAGCTGTGCCACGGCTGCGGCTGAAACAGCAGCCACGGGCTGGCAGGCTGCCCTCACAACAGGAGAGCTCGACGGCGCCCTTCCGGTCGGGCTTGCTGCTGCCGATCCACCCCCGTTCAGACAGCACTTTCGGCGCCCTTGCCGTGGCTTCGAACCCAGCTGCGCTCCGCGCACGCAGGCGTACGTGGGCGGGGAGGTGACGGCATCGGGGCGCACCGCGGTGCCGCCGCCGGAGGCGCAGGAGGAGGTTTTCGACCTGTCCGCCCTGGAGGCCCTCGCCAGCGCCCCCTCCGCAGGTACCGCCTTGTTGTCGCACGGACATGCTGCTGTTCGTTGGTCAAAACGCCTGCAGGCCACACCACACTGCAAGGCCTTGTTCCGCCGGCGGCAGCCTCTACAGTTGGCCTCCGCAGGCGGTGCACCCAATGGTGGGACACAGGGCCTTCTCCGAGGCTGTTCGAGGCTGCTTGTCGTTGGCTGAAAGGCTTTCGACGAGGATAGTTGTGAGGACAGTTGTGTTTTTCGATCAATGATGTAGCCACTGAATGGCAGCAGCCGGGAAGGGTACCTCGAGAACATTGAGGCGTCTGCTGACCAAACCACAGGCGGGTTGGGTGCCTCCTCGGCGGGCGCCTGGAGCGACGACGACGAGGCAGAGGGCAGCGTGCACTCTTCCGGCCTGTTTGCGCCCTTCCAGCGCTCCCGCACCTTCCGCTCCGACCGCGCGGACTCCGTCGCCGAGTCTGTGGACCCGGACCCCACCAATGCGGTGAGAGTCCCCCAAGTTCCGCGCCACTGGAGGTTCGTGCTGCCTCTGAACTCTGTGTCACTGGGCTCTGTGCCACCTGCTTTTGTGAGCCGGCCGGGACGACCTGAAGCCGCGCGGTGGCCGTCAGCGTGCCACTGTCAGCCCCATTGCAGCTGGCGGTGTTTGTGCATCTGACGGTGAACCTGGGCACGTGCGGCAGGCGTTTGACGCGCTCACCGCCGCTGCGGGCCCCAACGGCGGCCCGGCGCCGCTGCTGGACCTGTCCGAGGAGACGCCACGGAGCAGCAGCGGCGGCGGCGGGGCGTTGTCGCCACTGCTAGACCTTGGGGGAGACTCACCAGCGGCGAGCGCCGGCGCTCCTAGGGCCGTCAGCGAGGTGGGCTCTCTGTGCGACTTAAAGAGGAGGTGCAGAGGAAGCTCTTGTGCTGCATTTCCATGCTCTGTGAGGCAGCTGGACACATGCTTCACGCACTGCCGAGGCAAGGAGGCCTGACGCCATCTCGACCGCGTCCGCTGCCCACAATCGTCAGGAAGCTGCTACGCAGTCTGGCGAGCTTGTCACCACACAAAGGAGCGCCTGCACGAGAAGGACTGTCACTTAGACCTTGCACACGTCACAGGCATCTGCGCAGTCGACCCGGCAGCCGCCGCAGGACCTACTGGGCGGCCTCGATACCCCGGAAGCAGCGTCGACGGATGCGCAGGCGGCGGCGCGCGCCCAATTCAAGGGCGACACAGCGGACCACGGCTTCAACAGGTCAGCGCCCTTGTTGCTTTGTGGATCATGGTCCTACCAGAAGGGGGTGGCTTCGCTTGCATCTGCAGTGCGTGCCTGTTTGCTGATGTCCTGCAGCGACGAACCTTGCAAGGCATGCAGCGACAGCCTGGCAACTGCATTGCGCAGCTCTGACGAGGAGGGAGGCGGCAAGGACGGTGCAGGCAGCACGGCCGGCGGCAGCACAGCCGGGCCTGCAAAGCGCAAGTTCGACATCCGCATCCGCGACAAGCAGGAGGTACACGCACTGCCTTTGGCTTTCCTGCTCTGCTTTCCCGCCCTACTGCACGAGCCTGCAACTCAGAGCTGCGAGCAGAGAGCCCAGATTGCATGGATTCTTTCAGTCGTCTGCCAGGCCAGCATGTGCTTTGCTAGACTGGCTGCCGAAATCCCGAAGCCATCCTCAGATGTGCGCAACATTGCAGGGCAGACTATTGCTGTTGCATCGCCCTTCGCGTGCATGATAACTATATTTCCCTTCGCCGTCTGCAACCGCCGCTCACCATACATGCCCCCAAACAGACGTCCCGGCATGTGCGTGCACAGGCGTCCTCAGGCGACAACACGGAGGCGCTGCGGGCGGCCGTCGGCAGCCTATCGCTGGCGCCACCATCGCTGGCGTCGTCCGGGGGCAGCGGCTCCCCCGCCCTCGGCGGCAGCGCGATGCGCGCCCGGCCGCAGGCTGCCCCCAGCCGCCTGGCGCCCAGCCTCTCGCAGGCCGCGTCCGCGGCGGTGCGCCTTGTCTAACATCCGCCAGCAGACCATTGACATGCGTTTCATGAGGCGGGACAAGCACGTGTTGGAAATGGAACAGTAGGGCTGAAACACCGCCAGGAAAGTGGTATGGCCTGAGCTGCTGCATCTGCCGTGCGCATCCTTCCGCCAATCTGCCCTGCTCACCTGGCGTTCCTCCGCCCTCGCCCGCAGGCGAACGACCCCTTCGCCACCAGCGCCCAGCTGGCTCCGGTGCAGCCGGCGGCGCCGCAGCAGGCGCGACCGCGGCCAGCGCCGCAGCCGGTGCGGGTGCCCACCGCGCGCCGCCGCCGCGCGCCGGCCCGCTGCCCGCCCTCTTTGGCGAGCCCATGGGTGAGCATTTACGTGCATTCTCAGTGCCCCGGCTCCCTCCAGCCAGCCACCCCGTAGTCATCATGCCCTACAGCCAGCTCACCCGCATGCGACTCTCTACCATCCTCCAGCTGCTCGCAACCAAAACCTTGTCTGGCTGAGATGTCAGTTTCGGATCGCCTCAATCGGTGCAGCTGCCACGGGCTCTGCGCTCCTTGCTGTTGCCATCGGTGCGCCCTGCCGGCGATGCTGTTGTTGTCCTGCGCCGCTGCTGCTTGTTTCCAACCTCTCGTGCCGCGTGCTGCAGAGGACGCGCCGCTGCAGCCGCTCACCTCGGGGCTGGCGCTGCCGGCGCCGTCGCGACCCACGGCCGCAAACCCCCTGGGCCCAGACACGGCGCGGCCGCCGCAGCCGGGGGCAGCCGCGCCGAAGCCGCCGCAGCAGCAGCAGACGCGCCCCGTCGGTCCGCCGCCAGGCGACTACCACCAGCAGGTTGAAAAATACATGCTTCCTGTGCAACCGATGCCCCCATGCAGCCTGTGACGCCGGCAATCCACACCGCCACCCCTGGCGGTCCCCCAGCTGCTGGGCCTGCAGTGCAAGCTTGATTGGCAACCACAATGTGCTTGCGATGTGATTGCGATTGTTTGTGCTCGTTCCCCTGGCAGGGCGTTTCGCACATGGAGGCGGGCCGCTGGGGCGCCGCCATCGGCGCGTTCACAAACGCAATGCGGGCGGCCGCAGCGCAGGGGCGGCCGTCGGGGCAGGATGCACAGGTGAGACTGTCTCGAAAGCTATGCGTCCCGTGTGCACCGGCAGCGCGTTGCGCAGCACTGCCGGATGGGTCTGCTCACAAGGAACCGTCTCTTGACAGCGGCGCACAGATGCCATGCCAGTGCAAAGCGGCGTCTGCTTCGCGCGCTGTCTGGGCGAACCGGTGCACGAGCCCAACCAGCATCCCCTTGCCTTCCTTGCACCAGGACAGTTGGACCAACCTCCTGAAAGTACTGATGCCTTCTCTGCTTGGTCCAGTATTCAGAACATCGCCTCTTCAGGAGGCGGTCGATTGCTCCTTGCCCCGAAGCACTGACCTCCTTTTCCTGCACCCACGGAGCAGTACCTGGCGGCGGTGCGGCTGGTGCGGGAGTCCACGACGGTGAGCCGGGTGCAGGGCGCGCGGCTGACGCGGTACGCCGCGGCGCTGCCAGGCCTCGCGGAGCGCCACCGCCTGGCGCTGGCGCAGTCCGCCGCCACCCGCAACATGGAGGTCCACAACTACGGGTGCGCTCAGCACACCTGCAGGACGAGCCTGGCGGCGGGCAGTGCCGAGGCACGATCGCAATCTGGGAAGCAATGCTGAGTGAGAAACTTAAACAAGACGCGGGGATGGAGAGAAGCGCATGCGGCTGCGGGCACCTGATTGCTGCATGTAAGGGTGGCTGCGGCATGCGCTGCCGGACAGCAGGGATGGCGGCCCGAGGCGGATTACCGGGTCGCCTCCTGCGCTGAATGTTGTCACATACTCCGTGTGCAGGTACGCGGTGCAGCAGCTGAGCTGGCTTGTGGAGAAGTCGACAGGCGTCTCCCCCGACTCCTACCTGAGGCAGCTGCAGCAGAAGATCCTGGAGTGCGACCGCAAGGGCCCCAGCAACGCCAGCATCCCCTTGGGTGCGCGCCCGTGCGCATGCGCCCTACCTTGAATGGCATCCTGCGGCGTCATTCGTCTCATGGCCTGCAGCTGGAGGTCGTCAGGCTTGCTTCGATCGGCAGTGTGGCGGCTCCTCTTGAGCTTCAGAGGCCATGCATTGGGGCGTGCGGTAGGCTTTGTCGTCGGTGCTGACGGCGGGCTGGTTTGTTTGCACATGCGCAGACGAGAACATGGGCGTGTTGCGGGCGCTGGGCACGGCCACCACGCCAACGGAGGTGGATGCCATCCTGGAGCCGGTGCTGCTGGCGTAAGAGTGACATTCAGGAATGCGCTGGCGGACATGCGACACGCTGCCAGTAATATGCACCTCAAAGCAGGCGCTGCTGGCGTGGACGTGGCCTCGTCTCAACTGCGGAGGACTGGACGACCGCAGCGTCATGGTGACTTGCAGACTTAGTCGCCGGGGTATGCCTTGCGCTGAACAACCTCGCGCACGCGCTGGAGCCGTTGTGCACTACATGTTTACCAGCAAGAATCTCGCATGTGGCACAAGGATGGCTTTGCAATGTGAGCTAGGTAAGGGTAGTCCAATCGAGGCAAAGGACCGTTTCAAGCAGTCCAGGCTGTCCACAACTTGGCCACCACTAATGCACACACAGCGGCGCCGACAGCCAGCCCCAGCTGCACCTCTGCTGGCACTAGGCGCGCGTATGCCCTCGGCCAGTCCAGCCAGCTGACCGGGTAGCCCTGCACGATCGCGTTGTTGAAGGCGAACACCCTGCAGTGCTCCCGAACGACCACCTCCTGCTGCTCCGCTGGCAGCTTGGCCGCTGCGTCATTGACCGCTGCCGTCCATCCCTTCCGTAACCGGTTTGGGGACTCCTGTCAGAGGCCATTCGAGGTCTTTACAGTCGCTCGTTTGCGACTGATGCGTCAAGTCAGCACTGCGAGCAGGGTGCGAAGCAACGCGGCACAGCAGTTGCAGAAGCAAAACTGGCGCGCCTGTGGGTCGAACTCGAAGACCTTGGTGCCGCGGTCCTCTGGCAGCTGCAGTGCCTTGCGCGCCATGCGCCTGCACATGATGCAATAGGAGTTGGCATGGCCAGTCATCATGCTTCGGAGTGTCTGACCAGTGACAGAGTGCACCTCTACATTGGCTGCTGTTAGATAATGGCAGGAGCTGAGAGGTCACTGCGCCATTCCACCTTATCATCTGTCCGCCTGCCAGTATAGCCGAGTGCTGAGTGTAGACGTGCGCCAGCAGCAGCGCTGGATCCTCAGCGACAATCGATGCCAGGTGCTGCAGGTACCGCTCGACCGCTGGCGGCGCCGCGCATGCTGACTGCCACTGCGACCTACCGAGAATAAGCCATCGAATTTGCTGACCGCCAAGCCGACAGCGCAGTGGCACGTCAGTTTGTGTGCATTCCTGTCAAGAGATATGCAGAGTGCATGAGGAGCAGCAGGGTCATCACCCTAGCAGGTACTCCAGATCTGCCTCGAACGCTGCCGTCCGGCTGATCCGCGGCATGAGCGAAGCCAGCGGCGCCAATGCTGTAGAGCACATAGCATGACGCAGTGGATCTTTAGGCTTTTGCCAGTCCGTTATGCCTCACAGCAGTGTGTCATCATTAAGGCGCTGGACAGCCGTACACGCAGAGGACTGTACACCTGGCGTCGATTGGCACGCCTGGCAGTGCTCCTCGAGCGCGCGGAAGACATGATAAAAGTAGCCCAGAGCGATCCCGTACCGCTGCTTGCCTGCCGTGAAAGCGACCAATAGCTTGGCATTCACCTGCGTACCAATGTGATGCTGTGAAAAGACAAGCTCTGCCGTTGCTCTTCAGCGAGGCAACGTCAGATTGGCGAGTCTCACCAGAGCATCCGACACGCCGTGCACCTCGCGGCTCGCCGCTCGCAGCCTGTCAGTGAATGCATTCTGCTGCGCATCAAGCGGCGCATCCACCGCAGAAACCATGCTTTCTCGTGCTTCAGATGGAGGTCCGACTTGACAAGGAGGACGATGCACGTCAGTAGTGAGTGTGACAGGATGGCTGCTGGTTTGAGTGCTGCGAATGACAAACTGCACCTGCTTTGCTCCTGCCACGTGATCAAAAGGGCAGCTGTTCAGAGTGCATCGGTGTTCACAATGTACACTGCATAGTTTGCACTAACTAGGAGGATTGAAACCGTTGCAAGAATTCCTCCAGCGTATTCTATGGGCGCATCGCCTTGACAGTGCCCAAGTGTTGGAGCCATGTTGTTGCGCAGTGCACTGCTCGGTTCCAGCTCGTGCAACTCGTTGAGGCCCCAGACTCAGGGCCACGCGCTCTGCAGACACGCATTCAGGCAGCAGACATGCCACACACGCCTCAGAAGGTGTGTGCGTGCTCAGGATTCAAATCCTTCTTTTACACGCCGGGCGCAGTGGCCGCTTCGCCTGCTAGCGTGCTTATGCCATATGCTGTCTACCTCTGCAGGACCTCGAATGTGTCGGCCACGCCCCAGTACAGCGGCGACGGCGGCGGGCTCAGGGATATGCCCGAGCGGCTGCCCGCGGCAGCGGAGGAGCCAGCGGCAGATGACGACTTTGAGTTTGACTGGCGCGCGGAAGTCACCAGCCTCGCAGAATCGTTAAGGTGTATCGCCGTGCCATACATGCATGCCTTAGAGATAAAACGTAGAGAGTAATCGGTTTACCTCGATGTTCTCACAGCTGAAGGCATCAGCTCATTGTACTCCTGAGACCAGACCCTGCAAAGGCCGGTGCATGAGCATTGCCCTGGTGTGAAAAAACAGGGGTGGTTCGGAGGGATCCGGCTCGGAGGTCGAGGAGGAGCCGGATCTGGGGCCGGAGCGGGTGTTCCTGGTGGGCGTCGCAGTGAAGCAGCGGGCCAAGCGGTATGGCTACAGCATCGATGAGTCGCTGGAGGAGCTGGCGCGGCTGGCCGAAACCGCCGGGCTGGAGGTGATGATGCTACGTCACGCACTTTCCGTTCCAAATTTGGGGCTGATCTGAGGCACTTGGCTCGCTGGTTTCAGCTGGCACGGACCGCTGGGCCGGAGGCGGGCATGCTGGGATCTCGAGCCCCTGCCAGCCCCGGCTGCATTGCCGGGGGCCGCGGCTGCCATGCCTGCGCAGTGGACGCAACACCGAGAGCGCCTGGAGCCATGGAGTCGAGAGCTGGTTTCCAGTCGTCTGGCATGTGGGGCCCAGCAGTGGGGCACGGTGCCGGTGACTGTGCCGGAGAGCACTGATCAGCCTGGGGGCGACCCTGAGGCGATCCCACTCGCGCCCCACCTGCTACCCTGCTGGCGGTTGCAGGTGGTGGGATCCACGTACCAGAACCTGGAGGCGATCAGCCCCCGCAGCTACATCGGCAGCGGCAAGGTGCTGGAGATCATGGAGGCCGTCAAGGCCACCGGCGCCGTGACCGTCATCTTCGACGACGAGCTGTCGCCGGGGCAGCAGCGCACCCTGGAGAAGATGCTGGGCGGGGAGGTGTGATCCGTTTCACAACCAATGTCTTGACAGCAGCTCGATGCCTTGATAGGCACCTGTCATTGACTCAATGCAAGTGGTGTCATGTGTGCTGGTGATTGCACGCTGCACTGTACTGTCTATTCGTTGACAGTTTTCATCTCCAAGTTCTGGCCTGCTGTTCATGGCAGGTACGGCTGTGCGACCGCACGGCACTGATCCTGGACATCTTCGGTCAGCGCGCAGCCACACGAGAGGGCCAGCTCCAGGTGAGGCATGATTGTGTACATTAGAGGCAGCGCGGCTCCAGGCAATCTGCTTGGTTAGCTGCGATGCTGCGTGCTCGCTGATGAGAAGTCCATGGCACTCTTGATCTGGAAGCTTCAAGAAGCAGCAGCTGGCCTGCTTCGCCGTTCCCAATCGGCTGATCGACAGCTCTGTCACCAAACGACAGGTGGAGCTGGCGAAAAGTAGTTACCAGCTCCCGCGCCTGGTGAAGATGTGGAGCCACTTAGAGCGGCAGGCCGGTGGCCAGAGCAAAGGGTGAGCCGCGTAGATGATATTGCATGTCCACGGTGCCACTACCAGAAAAGTGCTCTGAGGAGCTGACCCGGACCGGGTTTGTAACACGGTGCAGAATGGGAGAAAAGCAGATTGAGATCGACAAGCGGATTCTGCGGAACCGCATGGCATTCCTGCGCAAGGAACTCGATGAGGCGAGTAAACCGTCTTCCCCCTCCCAGCGCCCTCCCACTTCGGCGCGTCTGTTCAGGCATACAGATTGTTGTACATGTTGTGTGCACATGTCTCACGTGCTGCAAGTGCATTGTTTCGGCAGGTGCGGGCACAGCGCAAGCAGCAACGGACCCGCCGCGCTGAGGCCACTATCCCAACCATCGGCCTGTGCGGCTACACAAACAGTGGGTGAGCAGCGAGCGTTTGTCCCTTCCCACCTGCTCATCCAAGCCATCCATCTGACATGAGGGAGGAGCAGGTCTCAACGCCTCTTGCACGCTTCCGACGCGGCGCCTCCATCGCAAGCCATGGCACTGGCTCCAGGCACAGCACATGCGCCCCCGCCGCAGCGAAGGGCTTGTTCAGCATCACCGCATGTTCTCAGGAATATTGGTCGCTGGCCGCGCAGGAAGTCGACGCTGCTGAACAGCCTGACCAGTTCGGAGGCGGTGCTAGCGGAGGACGCGCTGTTTGCGACGCTGGACCCCACTACCCGCCGCATCGAGCTGCAGTCCGGCAAGCAGGCACTGCTGACCGACACGGTGAGCTCCGAACACTGTCTTGCGACTGCCTTCTCCTGCTCGGAACATTCCATGAGCTGCTGCGAGGTGTCGCCTAGCCATTGCTGTGCGCTGCTGCACCTGGCGCTAGGCTCGGGGCAAGTCAACTCCCCTGCTTCACGGCAGTCCTTATTCCTGTGTTATTTCCCAAAGGCGTCTTTACAACAAGCCCTTCCGATCATGTAGGTGGGCTTCATCCAGAAGCTGCCGACGCAGCTGGTGGCGGCCTTCCGGGCCACCCTGGAGGAGCTGGGCGAGTCGACGCTGCTGCTGCACGTGGTGGACGTCAGCTCCCCGAATGCCGCAGCGCAGACGGACACCGTCAACAGCATCCTCAAGGAGCTCAACATCGAGCTGCCCACCGTCACCGTCTGGAACAAGGTGCTGGCGTTGAAGGGTTCTAGGGTCCAGCAGCTGCGCGCCTGTATTCAGGGGAACCGGCATGCGCCGGCGCAGCGGCAGTCCTACCCACAGTATTCTGCAGCGCCTGATTTCTGCCTAGCATTGCTGCGCGCAGATAGTGTGTGGGCAGTGTTCAGGGAATCGGCATGCGCCGGCGCAGCAGCAGTCCTGCCACCATATATCTGCAACGCACCAAGATATACCTGCAACGCAACACCACCCAACCGCAACGCCTCAGTTGCCCGCAGGAATCTGTAGCGCCTGAAATACTGCCCAGTATTGCTGCACGGCGACAGTATGCGCCTATGCGGGCGGTGTTCAGGGAACCTGACATGCACCGGCGCAGCAGCAGTCCTGCCACCATATATCTGAAACGCACCAAGATATGCCTGCAACGCACCACCATCTAACCGCAACGCCTCAGTACCTTGCCTCGTATCTAGCAGTTGTCCCACGTCAGCAGCAACAGATGCTTGGTGGCGCCTGCTTGGGCCAGCTGGTGGCCGCTGGCATGCCTGGCCGCCGGCACGCCTGGAGCAGCACTCCTCAGAGCGCCAAAGGCAGCCCTTGTAGTCGGCCTTGTGCCGGCGCTTGTGTGCCCGTCCTGTGTGCGTTGCAGACATCCAGACATATACACTTGACGCACAGCTCGGTGAGTCGCAACATTCCACGAGAATCCCAAACTCGTCTGCGAAGGTGGACCTGTGCTCAGACCCGGAGCTGGTGCGGCGGGTGGCGGCTGGGCGGGAGGCGACCGTGTGCATCTCGGCGCTGACGGGCGACGGGCTGCCCCAGCTGGCGGCGGAGCTGGAGCGGCAGCTGGCCAAGCAGATGAGCCACCAGCGGGTGCTCATCCCCTACGGCATGGGCGAGGTGAGCACTTACTCAGATCTGCTGCCTCTTACACTGCTTTGACGCTGCTGCAGAGGGATGTCGGCTGCCGCCATGTCGATTCGGGCTTTGCCTTGCTGCTGCCCAGACCCTTCTTCGTGCAGGCGTTGACTGCCGTTATGCACACATTGTCCAAATCCGTGCACAGCGCTGCCATGCCTCCTTCTGAAGTGTTGCACACAGCCCCAAAGCGGGACTGCCACCCCCCCCCAAGGCCGCTCTCACACTCCCTTGATGCACCCGCAGCTGGTCAGCGAGCTGCACGAGTCGGCGGCGATCCTGCACGAGGAGTACTGCGAGACGGGTACCCTCATCACGGCCTTTATGCCGCACAGCATGGCGTCCAGGTTCCAGAGCCTCAACCTGCTGGCGCCCGCTGACAGCAGCGACGCAGAGGGAGAGCTGGTTGGCGTCTAGGACGCATTTCTGGTGGCACTGTCGAGAGTCCTGTAGCTGTTTTGTCGCCTGTGAATCTGGTGTTGCATTTCTAGCATTGACATTGTTTTGCACCGCTCTGAGAAGACGTGCTGTCGACATGAACACTCGATATTACTGAAATCTTTTGATAACAAGAACAGGATGTAAGCCTGGGCATCTCAAGCGTGTCTTGGGACGGCCGAAGGCTGCCACAGGTGCAACAGGCGGTCGTAGAATGAGCATGTTGCCGCCAGTGGTGCGTCTGGCAAATGACACCAGTCCGCTCCATAGCCCAGCGTCTTCTGATGCTCGTACTCTTCTGTCAACGACACTTCGCTGGCTATTGTTGCATCTGAAAGCTCGAGCACTGCACACAAGCGGCACATGGTCAGACAGAACTCGCACACCCGAATGCGAGTGGAAATATGAACGCACAGCATGATTTCAACCACACGATGTCACCAACCCCGCTTGAGTGCAATCCACCCGCTTACGCTTTGGGGACGCTCTCCATCGTTGCGAGGACAACAGTGGTTTCAGCTCACCAGCAAAGCCATTGTGCATGCACGCAGCCAGCAGCCGCCGCGGGTCGCTGGGATGCCACTTCAGCCGCCACACGCCGCCGCCCGTCGAGGCCTGTGCCATGGTGAGGCTGCGAGCGTGAGGCTGAGCTTTGAGGCTCGCGATTTCAATGCGCGCAAGCCTCAAGCACTGCCAAGCCAGCAAGCCTGCAGAACAGATGTATACACCCGGCGAGGCTTCGTAGTGACAGTCTCCAATCATGGAGGAGCGGCATGTGAGGCAGCGCGCCTGGCTCGTGCTGGTGGGTCTGTGCAGCATGCGCAGGTCCCACAGCCGCACGCGCTCGTCGTAGCTGCCGGTCACCAGAAGGTGTTCGACGGCAGGGCTGCTCTGCAGGCAGCACACGCCGGCTCCATGCTCCCGCCTGTTTGCAAATGCCGGCGCCTCCGGCGGCTGCCGCAGGTCCCACCCCTTCAGGCTGCAGTCATCAGACCCGGAGAACACCAGATCTGCCTGTTGAGGCAGCAGAAGAGAGGTGTGTGAATCTGAGTCATGACAGCGAGTCACTGATTTCCGCAGGCAAGTGAACGGCAGGCTGGCAGGAAGGGTAATGTGCCTCACCTGCCAGCAGTCGGCGGCGATGCACCAGGCCTCCAGGTCGTGACCGTGCCACGTCTGCTCCATCTCAATGCTCGCCTCGCCTGCCTGACGACAGTGAGCGGTTCTCAGGACCTCTCTGATGAAAATGCAGAACGCTGTCCGCCTGCCCATGCGGACAATCTCACCACACCTGCAAGACCGCCAGCTGGCCTGTCGACGTGCTGGCTACAGCACGTCCGCCATGGGCGGCGTGCCTGGCCCAGTCGACCGTCAGCACCATGCCGGCAGCGACTTCGGCAGATGCTATTTCCTGCCACCCGTCCTGCGCCTCACTCGGCCGCACCAGCCGTACGCTGCCATCCGCAAGTGCCATCGCGAGCGTTGCGAGCTGCGTGTGCGGCGCCCAGCGCATGTCGAAGATGCCGCTGCAGTCCAGCTGCGCTCGTTTCTGGAGCTGCCAGCTGCCGAGCCCTGCTCTGGGTTCCGCAGCAAACAGGTACAACCTGCGCACATGCATGACGGGTCGCAATCCTCAGTTGAAAGCGCGTCGCATCGGGCGATTTATATGATACATGAAGCATGGTCAGGTGCTGTAGCTGCAGACATTGTCGATGTCTGATGTCCAGAGCATGGCGGCATGCACCCACCGGCCATTGCGCGTGCAGGTTGCTTCGTCCAGCTGATACGTCCCCACCGCAAGCAAGTGCTCATACTGTTCTGTGGGACACCACTCGGTGCTGTCGGCGTTCAGGTCAAGCGTCAACTCGTGGTGCAAAATGGCCATGCTTGCGATCTCGTGGCGGCATTGGTCAGCACCTCTTCGACCGCTGTCGGCCTTTCAACTAGCATTCAATGACGCGTTCTGCTGATACATGCAGGGTGATTCATAAAGCGTCGATGATTTTTTGATCCAGGCTACTGCATGGAGACACCGCCCAAGCGCCTTCAGCTCAACAAAGTTTGCCAGTCAAGCCGCCTCTTCCTGCTGTGCCACGAGTGTAAGCTGCAGAATCCGTCAAATATGCATTCAGGTGGGAGCACAGCTCTGTTCCAAGCTCTTCACCCAAGATCACCAGTCACATACCACGGCGGACCACTGGCGGCATTGGGAGCTTCCGATACCCCCGCACCCGCATCTGCCCCTTTGACAAGGTATTCAGCACCTGTGTGAATGCGTCCTGGAACATTCGGCCTGCACCAGTTCAGAGACGTTCTTAGGGTTCCTTTGCAAAAATACCCTGCCGCGCTACTGGTGCGAGTGCACACCGTTGTCCTGGAGTCATCTCGCATGTAAAGCACCCGAGCTCCTGCTTCTTTCTCTGCTGCATAGCTCCGCGGACTGACCGACCAAGTACAAGCTCAAAGATGACGCTGGCCAGTCTGTCGGCATGAGCCCGGGCCTCGCGGCGTGAACGCAAGTCGCATCGAAAGCATGACCCGGTGCATGCAGATACGTTGTAGCGGAGCTGAGGCCATGACTGAGCGCGCTTGAGGCCCCTCCCTTGAGCATGGAATATTATCTGATCGATACGAGGTGAGCTGGCTTGCATGTCGACAGCAATGTAGAGTGCATTGACGTGTCGTACCTGAGCAGCTGTGTAGTGTTGAGGTCTCTGGCTGCAGGCCAAGCGAGGCCAGGATTCATTCCCAGCAACGACCAGTAGTGCGTTGTCTACAATCTGAACGACTACGACGAAGACAGGCTTTACAACGACAACGATAAGGATCTCAGTGACGGTCTCAACAGCAGAAGGTCAGCTGACGCGCCAACAAATGCGCCAGCTCAGGCTGATCACTGTCTCACATCAGCCGTAAGTGCTTATCACGGCACGACAGGATCTGTGTCAGTGTGCAATAGGCGACCTCTGCATTCGCAGTCGGCACGTTCGGCGGCAGAATGTCGCACAACCGGCGCCAGGCGCACCCGCTGAGTGCCGGCGGAGGCCAAGACGCCAGCTGGGTGGACATGCCCGAGCAGCGCAGCGACAGCGAGGAGGAGGCCTTGCAGCACGAGACGTCGGAGGAGGAGGAGGACCCCGATGCTGGCGAGGGCTGGGTGGAGAGCATCACAGGCCTGAAGGAAGGCGACGGCGCCACAGACCTGCTGATCAACGGCGCCGGAAAGGCCGTGGCCTCCAAGGTAGGGACGGGTTCCTTCCGTCGCGATGAAGGTTTGCTGCCGATATCGCTGCATATAAGAGGATGTGGCAGGGCTGCCTGCCGACTTGCAAGGAAGGCTACGGTCCAGGATACCAGCTGGTGCATATGTTTGCAATTGCTGCGTGCGGCAGTGACTGAAGATCAACCTAGCTCATGCCTCCCGCGCAGCCACTCGAAGAAGCGCTACGCCCAGCACGTGCATCGGCTGTCGCGCCCTGTGTCATCCGAAATGCACTGTCATGCGCAGTTGAGACATGTGCCATGGGCCGCAGGAGGAGGTGGCTGCGGTGGCTCGCACTCTGCAGCAGGCGGGCCTGCACGAGAACGGCGCCAGCGAGTTTAACACGCGCCTGGAGCACGCACTGCAGGGACTGTCCACCGAGGTGCGCCAACCCTGATTCTCCGGCCCCTGGCCTGCCGACATGACGCTGCGGCATGGCCATCCACCAGCTCGCGACCCACGCCTGCTGGCATACGGAGAGAAGTTCTGAAAGCGCTGCCTGTGCCACTGGACAACAGCAACAAGTATCTCAGCCTGCACAAGTTCCTAGGGCGCTTTTGTTTGCCGAAGTAGAGAGGCAAGCAAACAGGGTGCATCTCTCGGCGCAGGTGCTGCTGGTGGGTGAGGCCATCGTGGAGGTGGGCGTGCCCGACGGCTGGGGCCCCCTCGGCCTGGACACCAAGCAGATGGACAGGGTGCTTGCGGAGCTGGAACGGGCCATGGCGGCCGTGGGCTGCGACGTGGTGCTGCTGCGGCGGCGGGCCACACAGCTGCACTCGCTCGACAGCGCAGGTGAGCGGCAGGTCCACTTCGACCTAGCAGACTTTTGCAGCCATCAACCGCTGCAAGCCGGGCCCGCTGGTGCAATGGCCGTCCGCTGGGCTGCTGGCTGCTGGTTCCCAGATCGAGTCATGGCAGAGCAGCGCCGGACTGGCGCGGCCGGGCAGGGGCTGCAGCCGCGGAGGCTCCTGCAGAGGCTCGGCGATCGATCGATCGGTTGGCTTGTGCGATGGCAGAGCTGTGCAGCGGCGGCCCGTACGAGGCGGCGGACGTGGCGGTGTGGCGGCGCAGCGGCGTCGCGCAGCCGCTGGAGGTGCGCGTCGCCATCATCGGCAATGTGGACAGCGGCAAGTCCACCATCGTGGGCGTCATGACCCGCAGGTGAGCCCACCCAGCGGCAGCGCTGCTCGTGAATGCAGGCTGCAATCAGTCCCGGAGCAAGCTGGTGCTGCTTGCAGGCTGCCCGTGAACTACAGTCCCTAACAACAGTCACTTTGATACCCTGCTGTGATGGTGGAGCTGCGCAGAAGAGCTCTGCCGCCACCGCCGAGCAGGCGCGCAGAGCATGCCAGCCCCTCGGCGCTCACCTGCCCCTTCCTGCCATGTCACGCAGCGTGCTGGACGACGGGCGGGGGCTGGCGCGCTCCAAGGTGTTCAAGCACGAGCACGAGGGCGCCACCGGCCGCACCTCCTCCATCGGCCAGCACAACCTATGTGTGGGTTCCTGGACAATCGGCAGGACTCCTGGCAGCTGCCCGGCAGACAGTGCGCACAGAATGCACATAGCCCGGGCAGCTGCTGCAGGGCGCATCTGGCTGAGCCAGGAGCGGGAGGAGTCAGCTGATCAATGCTTTCCGCGGGCAGACGTTTGCAGGACCCGCCTGCATTCTGGACGGGCTTCAGGCACCCTAGATGCCGCAAGCTGCAGCATCACGATGCTGCTGTGGCCTGCACGCGTGGGATTACTTCGTGAGCGGCGGTCGCGCCTCCCTGCCAAGCCATGCTCCTGCCCTGCCGCGCAGCTGGGCAGCCGGGGCGAGATCCTCAACGACTCGCTGTTCCGCTCCAACTCGTCGGCGGACTACGTGTCGCGCGCCGCCAAGGTGGTCACCATGGTGGACCTTGCGGGCCACGAGCGCTACTTCAAGACCACCGCCTACGGCCTGACCGGCCACCTGCCCGACTACGCCTGCCTCATCGTCGGCGCCAACGCCGGTGGGGCTGCACCGTCATGTTGAGGCTTCCGTGGGCCGGCGGCTCGCCCCTCCTGCTGTACGATCTCGTAGCTGTTCCCAGGCTCTGCCTGTCGAGGGAGTTGACTTGAACTTGGCCATGTATCCGAATTTGGAGCTGGTGCAGTGGGCCAATGCCGTCCACGCGTGTCACAACTCGCCCGTCCTGTAGGCGTGGTGGGCATGTGCAAGGAGCACCTGGGCGTCGCGCTGGCCCTGAAGGTCCCCGTTTTCTTCCTTGTCACCAAGGTGCGGCGCCGCCGCCTAGTCTGCAAACTACGACCATTTCACATTCTCCGTGTGGCGGTTGTGTCTTTCCAGTCACAGACTGTTTCGTGAGCACGTCAGCATGACGCAAGCCGGATCTGTGCCTCTTGCAGGTGGACATCTGCCCGGAGCATGTGCTCAAGCACACGCTGGAGTCGCTACAGACCATCCTGAAGAAGCCAGGTGTGGCAGCACAGCAGGGACACTGCCGGTGCGGGATCGTATGCTGCACAGGCGGTTCTCCGACTGTGGCGTGCTCGTGTTCCGGCTCCGACCTGCCGTCGTGTCGCGCTGGCACGACCTCGTGCTGGTCTTCGAACCCCGCAGGCGTGAAGAAGCGTCCCTTCATGGTGCGCTCCCGCGATGACGTGCTGACCTGCGCCCGTCACATCCACTCCGACGCCCTCGCACCCATCTTCCTCACTTCCTCCGTCACCGGTGCGCTTGCTGCCCGATGATGTTCGGGCAGCAATCCCACCCACCAAGTCGATCCTCCATCCGTGCATGTGTCACCACAAGTCGCCAGTGTTGCTGCGGTTGAGCATCTTGATGCTCAGATTTGTGCCCTGCACAGAGGCTGTCAACAGCCCTCAAGCTTGGAGCGTCCTTGGCAAGACCCCCGACACTGTTTTCACACCTTGGCACAGGCGAGGGCCTGGAGCTGGTGCGCCTGTTCTACAGCCTGCTGCCGCAGCGCCAGCGGTGGCACGAGCGCTCCGGGGAGGCCACGCAATTCCTCATCGACGAGACCTTCAGGTGCGCTGCGAGACCTTTTGATTGTTGTTGCTTGCAGAACGTGTGCGAGCGCTGTATTGGCCAAGGCTGATCACGAGAATGTTCGAATCAATGACAGTGGCTAGGCGGAGATTGCTGCAGCCTGCTGAAGCTGCTACGTCTGTCAAGGCGGTGTGTGGTGCTCATTCTGAGTGGATGCGCAGCGTGCCCGGCGTGGGCACGGTGGTCGCGGGCACCTTGAAGCATGGCAGCATCGCGCCTGGCGCATCGCTGATGCTTGGCCCGGACGTCGGCGACGGCTCCTTCAAGCTCACCAGCATCAAGAGCATCCACTACAAGCGCCTGCCTGTCTCGCAGGTGTGTCTATTGTGCAGGGTCCTCCTCAGCGCCACTCGAGCTCAGTCGATGTTTCTGTTGAATGAAAGTCTGCTCAAGCCCACCTGTGTCTCGAGAGAGTGGACAGAAACTAGAGACTAGTTTCGTTATCATGCCGCATCTGCATTCTTATCGCAGCTGTGCTGCACTTCTTGCATGCTTGCTGGCAGGATGCAGAGTTCAAGACATGGTGCCGCGCAGGTGGTGGCGGGGCAGACGGCGGCGCTGGCGCTGAAGAAGGTCAAGCGAGCGGCGGTGCGCAAGGGCATGGTGCTCGTCGACGAGAAGCTCAAGCCGCACGCCTCCTGGGAGTTCAATGCAGGTCAGCTTCTTGCCACAGGGCTTCCAGTGCCTGCTGGCTGCGCTCCAGTTTGGTCAGCAGCTAACTCATATTGTGACTGTATAACATATTCATATATGCATGAGTCGCATGACTGAGCGGCTACATCGTCTGCTTACCGACCCGTCTCTTTCGAGCAGGCGACCACCCCCGACTGATCTGACCGCTGTCGATGGTGTGCAGAAATCGCCATTCTGACGCATTCGACCACCATCCAGCCCCGCTACCAGGTGTGTCTTTCATAGTCTGATTCCGACTTGCCGCTGCTCCTTGCCGCACACAGCTCCAAGGGCGCGCATCCCGAATCGCTGGGCCTGCCACCTCCACTGCATGCCCCATCTGCCGGCGCCGCCGCAGCCGAACGGTCACGGGTTGCTGAGCACAGAATGCTGAGCGAACACACCTGTGGCAGGCCGTCATCCACTGTGAGATCGTGCGGCAAGCGGCACGTGTGGTGGCCATGGACCGGGAGCGGCTGCGCTCTGGGGATCGTGCCCATGTCCGCTTCCGCTTCCTGCAGCGCCCCGAGTACCTGACGCCAGGTGAGGGTTATACCCTTGCCGAAGAGAGGGCAAAATTTACAGGCTGCTGTGTCACAGAAACGCAGAGTCGGGTCGCTTCCAGGTCCTGTACAGCAGGTACCAGCTGGCCAGCATGCCTGTGGAAGGCAGCTGGACAGGCTCCTGGGCAGCTTGGACCCCAGGCATGCGTTCCCGTCTATTCAATGTTCATGAGCATTGCCATAACTTCATCAACAACGAGTTGACAAGTTGCACGGTTGTTATGTGCAGGGACACGGTTTGTGTTCCGTGAGGGCCGCACGAAAGGCATTGGCATGGTAGCAAACTTCGACTGAACAAAGGGGTTGCCGCCTGCGGCACGCTGGAACATTGCGAATGGATTGGGGTGTGCGCCAGCATCATCACCGCATTGCATGCTGAGGCCACCGGCCAAGTTGACAAAACAAGCCCGACCATCTGACGATTTGTAGGTCTTGCTCATTGGTCTGCTGAGGACGAAAGTAAGGGTGTGTGCACTATGTACGATTTACCTACGGTGTGCAAGTTGTGTTAGCAATCCTGAAAGTACCAACTGTGAAGGCTGAAACCACCAAATTGCAGTGACAAACGAAGTCTGCACCTGCTCACGAGCTCACAGATGGTATTGACTGGCGGCAGGCCACATCCGGCGTATTGTGAGGCGGGCAGTTGCTACCAGCTTGCTTGCACCCCCAGCCCTCAGAGCCGGGGGTCGGGGCAGCCCGGCCGTTCCCGACCATGAACTATCGACGGCGGCAGCAGGCTTGTACCTTTGTGGACAGCCTGCGCCCCCGGCCATCAGAGGATCGGCAAGGGGGAGGCTTGACGGCGGCGGCGGCGTGCCTCAGACGGCAGCTCCAGGCTCATTCACCCCCCCCCAGTGTTTTCCCGACCCATGTCGTCTCAAAATCAGTGTTTGCCAGCAGCCAGATCAACTTTGCAGACTGGAAGTCGCAGCCGAGCAGCTCAGGCAGCTTGGCCTCCCACCGGCTGCGGTCGCGCGAGCTGCCCCGCATCTTCAGCGTCAGCACCACCCAGGCGCCCGGCACCAGGTGCCGCAGCAGCGGCCGCATCGCCTTGGCGGCGTCGTTGGGGTGGGCGTTCACGTCGCTGCACAGGATGTGCGCCTTGCCGCCGTGGCGCTGCAGCTCCCGCTCCAGGGTGGGCCTGGCCGCCTGGGACATGGCTCGGATGTGCACCACGTTCTCGAGCGCTTCCACCGCAGGGTCCAGATCCTATGAGATCATCACAAAAATCAGTTAATAATCCTGCTAGAAGGTTTGGAAAACTTCTTTTGCAATTGGTGAACCTAGCTCTTCAATATAAGGGTTTACCGCGGGGTCGACCGCCAGCACACGGCAACCCTGCCGCGCGAGGAAGGCCGTCCACCCGCCGGGCGCCGCGCCTGCAACGGTATTGCGGAAAGCAAGCGGGTCTGTAGCCAAGGGATCCCTATTCGAGAGCACACTTCTCTGGGCCCACTTGCTTGAAAGGGTCTCTGGTGACAATTGCAAGGTGGTGAGGATGCAACGTTGAAGACTTCATGCATTGTGCCACGGAGAGAGGGCAGCACAGGAGTGCGCGCGCACCCAGGTCGATGGCGGCGGCACCCGGCGGCAGTCTGCGCTGGCGCAGCACCTGGAATACCTCCTCCACCTTGAGGTATGCCCGGCTGCAGCTGCAGCATGGCAGAGATGCCGCAGCTGAGAATCCTACCCAGTGACATTTGGCCGGTTGTGCCCAACCCGTGTCTGAAGACGCGGCGCCAGCAGGGCGACAGAAACGTCAGTTTGTAATTGTGTGGCCCGTTGCTGCTCAACGTTTGACCTCACGTGTTGCGGCTGCGCACCTGTCGTGCCAGGCGCCCAAGTCCGGCGGCAGCTTCCAGAAGTACTGCGCCGGCCGCAGGCTGTACAGGTAGCGCAGCTGCGGCTGGTCGTCCAGCTCCACCACGTCCAGCACCCAGGAGAAGTTCACGGGGTGCAGCTCAAACACGCCCGGCAGCAGCTGCACCAGCTGCTGCTCAAAGCTGCGCGGGCTACATTGCAACCGGATCGCACCGGGTGGCGCGCCGAGCGCTACCAACGCCGCTAGCAATTCCTCCTGCAGCACTGCGGCAAGCCTCAGAGAACAACATGTAGCATCTCGCCCAGTACAGTGCACCAAATTTGCTGTCGACTCACACTGCGCACCTGCGATTCTGCAGGCGGCGTGCCGGCGTCAAAGATGTACAGGCGGTGGCAGTACCGACGCACGATCGATCCGCTGAGCCAAGCAAAGACTTTCTCTGGTGTTGCGGTCACATTTTCCATCTGGAACAAGCCCCTTCCGTTGAGGCGCCCAATGCTGCGGCTGGACATCAGCTCGGACGCCTGCGTGCCGCAAGCAGCCACACTTCAAGGCCACACATCAGCAGCGCTGCCCAGACGCTGTGCAAATCCAGTGGTCTCGCACCCGATCACCGAAGCCTTCTGCAGGAAACATGCCGAGTGATGGATCGCGATGGTACATTACGAGCCTGGCCGCCAGGGACTGACTGGAAAGGTGGAGCATCAGCGTCTGCTTGACAGGGAGTATCAGCGTCTGGCTCATGTTTGCAGTCGTCTTACTTCAGGTTCAAGTCACACGGCTGCGCTAATGCTGCACAACACAGTTTCATCGATGTGCAGAATTGTTGGAGTGCTCGAGTTCGTCATTGGAAAAAACCGGTGCCAAGCGCCTATGCAATTGCATGGAGACAATGTGTCTGCCGGTAATGGATCACAGCGGGATTGGATCGGTGTGAATTGCGTCAAGCGCGTCTGCCGACTCCAACCTCGGTTCGTTCCGACAGCCGCCAGCTGCTTGTCTGGCGGCACATCATCTTTGGTTCAAATTGTCCCCGCAAATGGAGACGTACTCCAGAGAGCAGGCTAGCAGAGTGGATCCGATCGGGTCTGCAAGGCCAGACCAATAAAGACACAGCACGTGGATCGAGGGGTAGGCTTGGGCTAACTGGAGACTGAGGTGTGATGCACAGGAAGGACGTCTAGGCAGAAGCGTGACGCCTAGACGAGTAACTAGCAGAGCAACACAGGTTACAGAAAGAGAACCTAGCACCGCCGCGTCCCCCGCGGTCCAAGACAAAATGTCCAGCCCTGCTCATCGTCGGCGTTGCCCTCAGCCCAATCGCCCTCAGGGACCGGATCCGTTCTATATCTCTTGGGTGCGCCCGCATTTGCCCAGCGGCAGCACTGATCCTTGCCGCCAGATATCGCTGCCGGATCTTTAGTTTTGCTGATTGCACCCAGAGTCTGCAGTGAAAGCTATGTGAGGACCTTGTCCAGCCATGTCTTGAATTCCTCCAGCTCCTCTGGCCTCGCTTCATGTCCCATTCCAGCATACTTCGAGAAGTTCACGTTGGCGCCGGCTGCCTTTAGCTTCTCGTAGCTCGCAAGGCCGTACTCGTATCGGACCTGCAGCATGAAATTGGACCTCTTCATGCTGCGCTGTACATGGCTTTGCAATCAATTGACATCCTACAACAATGTGCCGTGTAGATCAGCGACTGAACCAACAGTGAGTGTTCAGACAGCTGCAGCATGCTCACGACTTGGTCCGATGTGCCGTGCGCCATCCACAGCGGCGTGCCCTTGTTCGCCACCGACAGCACCTCCTCGTCGGGCAGCGTCAGCCAGGTTGACAGGCCGGCGACGCCGGCCAGCTTCAGCTGCGACCTCAGCAGCAGCAGCGCGACTGCGCCGCCCTGTGAGAAGCCAGCTACCACTACCCTGGGTGAGCGGCACGAGCTCAGGTTAGTCGACACACATCAGCTGCCCTGCGTCTGCCATGCTGTTTGCCTTGGCGGCAGTGGCAAAGCCGTACTGCTGCACGCAGGTGGCATCGGGGTCAGCTCTGCTCACTTGACGCCTGTGGACTGTTCCTCCTTAACAAGGTCCTCTATCAGCTGCGCGCTCTCCTTGAGGCCCACAACGTCTTCCCTCTGATCAATTTTGTCCAGGCTGGTAATGTCGAACCTGCATTGAGGCGCAAGGTGTGGGACACTGCCGCGATTGTGGGGAAGCCATGCGTGTTCGGAACCCTCAGTGTCCGACACTGCCATATTCGTGTTCGATGCACAGCTCACCAGCCAGTCATTCGCATGCCCATGTTGACCGTGATCGGTCGCTGCACAAGCACACTCGGCTGGGTGAGCATGTGGTATAGGGCGGCTGGCGGTGTTTCATGGCGTATCAGCTGTAGCAACATAAACTTTCGCTTTCAGGTTACCTCGGTCGCTGTCGGGAAGATGAACTTGATGTTGGGCAGCTCTGGTGCAAACATCTGTGCAACGCCCGCCCAGCTGCAGCAGCAACACATCTGCTGTGGTTTTAGGATGCGGGACGGAAGCGGATAGCAAGGTCAACTAGCGCAACTCTCCTTTCGCTCACCCTGCTCCCGTGTCCCCAAGTCCATGGAGCATAATCACAGTTCCTTCATGCCTCGCCTGCGGCGCCACTATGATCGGCTTCGCCATTGCTGAGATGGTGAATGTCGATCGGCTCGTCACTGGATTCTGCTGGAGCCTCCGTGCGGGATTGATCGGGCTGGCTGAGCACTGCTTGCCAATCAGGGCTGCTCCACGAGTGACGCTGAGTGCACAGGAAGTGAGCAGGCAAACGGAGACTGGCGAGCGGATGCCATGCATTGGGTCCGTAGTCACGATGACCACGACGTCAAGAAGGAAGTGTTCCTGGCGTGTACGCTTCACGGCGTGCGCCGAGGGCGCTGTCGCTGCGAGTGTGTCGTACTCAGGCGGGACTGTAGTGCTGGGAATCCGGTCACCGGCATGACATGGCGTGCTGCGCTTGAAACATACTGCCGACGTGAGTCTCCGCTCCTTCAACTTGCAAGCGTATCCTCTGCCAACTGTGCAGTTCTCAACATCGCTAGCGTGCTTTTGCCACAACCCAGTATCTTGGGCTTGTGTTGGCTTGAAAGTGGCAGGCACAACCCGCGCTCAGAAGGGCTGTTCGCTCGCTTTTTGCATCTGCTCCGTGAGGTCAATCGCGAGCGAGCCTGGCCTCGCAGACCTCATAGCCCGCAATGGAGGCGGCCACGAGGCCTGAGGAGGAGGAGGCGCAGGCCGCTGGCGAGGAGGAAGAGGGCTATGTGCAGGCCGTGAATGAGCCCATTGAGCGCCTTGCGGTGCGCACAGTCACCTTCAGGCGGACGCTCCGATCCACGTGTGGGCTACTGCCAATCTTGGTGGTTGAGCATTCGAAATGTATATTGTAAGATCACCGTCATGTGTATCCTGTACGGCAGACTCCAACGCTTCTAAGCACGGCACTGAGTAGATGCATCCTTCGAACCTCCAGGAGCTCGGTATCGCGGCAGCGGACATAAAAAAGCTTAAGGAGGCATCGTTCCATGTCATCGAGGCAGTTGCACACGCCACCAAGCGCGAGCTGCTGCAGGTCAAGGGCCTCAGCGAAGCCAAGGTCAACAAGATCAAGGAAGCAGGTGTGCGACCTGTTGGATATATGTCAGCACGTGCAAAAGCTGGCAGCAACTCAGACACACACCGCCGGCAGAGACTGACGGCAGGGACTGGCACTGACGGGGGTTTCCTTGTCCCCTTGCAGCCGGCAAGAACTGCTACATGGGCTTTGTGACCGCGACGGACATAGCGCTGCAGCGGCGAGAGCTGCTGAAGATCACCACCGGCTGCAAGGAGGTGGACGCCATCCTGGAAGGTGCGGTCCGCCTGGCAAGCCGCCCGGCAGCTGAGCCATACGCCTTCGTGACACTGCCCTGCCGGCTGATCTTTGATGTCGAGCAGGCGCCTCCTGTACAGCCCTGTCCGGGTTTTCACAGGCGGCATGGAGAGCGGCGCCATTACGGAGCTGTACGGAGAGTACCGCACAGGAAAGACGCAGATGTGTCACACGCTTGCAGTCACCTGCCAGGTGCGAGTCGTGCTTGCTCGTGAGCTCTGCCAGGAAAGCTTTGTCTGCAGATGATTGTGCCCACGACTGTTGTCTACCGCATGTGGCGGTCCAGCCCACTTGCTTCTTTCAAACTGCAGCTGCCGATAAACATGGGCGGCGCAGAGGGCAAGGCCATGTACATCGACACAGAGGGCACCTTCCGGCCAGAGCGGCTACAGCAGATAGCAGAGAGGTGCACCGCACTGTGGAATCGTCTCCCTTCTCCCTCCCTTCTCCCTCCCTCCTGCAAGTTGGCGCCGCATGCCATCTTTTGCTTGACCTTTCTGCTCCTTTGGCCTGCTGTCACGTTGCGGGTGGTGAGCAGGGCCGCACATGACTAACGTCAACTCCGGCTTACGGCAGGGCTTCCTGACAGAACTTCAAGTTCGCAACACTGTGTGCTGCTCGACGAGGACTCAAACGTCCCGCATATGAACCCTGTGTGACCATGCGAATCCCACCCTACCGGCGCCACCGCAGGTACGGCATGAACCCGGAGGACGTGCTGGACAACGTAGCCTATGCGCGTGCGCACAACACGGAGCAACAGGGGGACCTGCTGCAGGCGGCCGCCAGCATGCTGGCAGAATCGCGCTTCGCGCTCATCATCGTGGACTCCGCCACCGCGCTGTACCGCGTCGAGTACCTCGGGCGCGGCGAGCTGGCCGGCCGGCAAAATATGCTGGGTGGGTGGGCTGATGCACCTGGCGAACACTGTTTTGTGGTCGCTAGTGAAGGCGTCTCAGCTAGTACTAAGAATTGGCCTAGGTCCGCGGCAAGTTCAGAACATAGCGGGCCAGGGGAGCTGTCACAGATGTGCACTGATGCCGACCCTGTCGTGGCGTGCAGGCCGCTTCCTGCGCGCCCTGGGAAAGCTCGCGGCGCAGTTTGGCGTGGCAGTCGTCATCACGAACCAGGTGCGGCTCAGGTCGGCACGCACGTCAATCAGGGCGGTTCGTGGCATCTGCCTACCCGCAGCAGCACCTGCAACAGCAAGGCCGCTGGATCTCATGCTCGATTCGCCCCCAACAGCTGTCGACTCAGGTGCAGCACCAGGGAAAGCCTTGCATGTCTCATGGCGGCTCGCTCATCAGCCTCGTCAGCCTCATGTTTACGGTGCACCGGCGCAGGTGGTTGCTGCCAACCTGGACGGCGGCGCCATGTTTGCGGGACCTTCGGTGAAGCCCATCGGCGGCAACATTATGGCGCACGCCACCACCACACGGCTGTACCTGAAGAAGGGACGCGGCGACAACCGCAACATGAAAGTGAGAAGGCCTGGACACGCTCATGCTTGGCGGATGGCGTGAAGTGCGACTGACGACGTGTCATCTTGAGACTGTCGATCGGCGCCACATAGTGGACGAATGTCAGTGTGCCGCGGGCGAAGTGGCAACATACCATGGCCTTGGCACTGCGCAGATCATGGCGTCACCGTCCCTTGGCGAGCGTGACGCTAGCTTCAGCATCGGACCGGACGGCGTCTCAGGTGGGTACATGAGCCTGTGAGCCTGGGCAGGGTTGATTGCATGACTGCTGATGGATGCCGTTGCTGTTCAGAGGCAGACTGGCGCCTACAACAGCTCCAGACTTAAAGCTTGCATGCAGCGCGCTGGAGCAAGTCGAGCCTGTTCGTCTGACGGCTTTAGGAATGCCCATGCAGATGCCACCGAATGATCAGACGAGCATTAGAATCATGAGGAAGCGGACGCGGTGTATCTTAGCAGGTGTAGGTGGCTTTATTTGATGGATAGGCAGTCACCGTGCGTGAGGCAGACATTTCTTGCAAGGTTTCGGCACATCTGTGCAAGATGCTTGGCGCCGCCGATGTGGTGCTGAATCCTGACCCCATGTGAAACGATCGCTACATTCGATTCCCAGCTCACATCCAAAATCGTACCCATGAAGCCATTCGACTCTCGTTCGTTCTTCAGTTGCCGCAACACAGGCACAGAATGGCCCTGCTGCTCCAAGGGGCTCGCCTCTAGTAGTCGTCCCCCCGCGACAGCACCTCCTTGCGCGTCGGGTGCAGGTAGATGGTGTGTTCGAACTGGGCAACATAGGAGCCCTTGGACTCGCACAGCGGCGGGTAGGGGTCCACGATGCCCGCATCGCACAGGTTCTTGAGCGCCATCTGGTACTTGCTCTCCCCCACCCGGTCCAGATACCTGCGCACAGCGTCAGTTGCGCATTGTCAGCTGGAAGCCTTGTGCCTGGCAGCTCGTGGACAGCAATACCATGAAACTCTTCAGTCAAACAGCTGTACAAATCCCTGAACAGTTGCAACGACCTTACCGCTTGCAGAAGGCCAGGGTGCCGAAGTTGCGGTCGATGGTGGCGAGCAGCTGCTTGGCGCGGGGCAGCCGCAGCGGCACATGCCCCACATCAAAATTCTTCATGTAGTGGCTGCACTCCAGGTCCTCCCGCACATAGCCCTTGCCTGTACAGTATTGCTCTAACAGTTGCTTGCAGATGTCAAGTTTTGTGATGGCTCGGGACCTCGAAACAGGGCCACCTCTTGCTTGCCGCTACTTGAGCCCGTCACAACCTGACCGGCCTGACTGGCCTGCCTGGCACAACGGGGCCGTTGCTGTGGCTGCCGCAAGCTGCAGCGTCTGCCTCTGCCTCCACGCGGCCGCGGACCGACAACACAGAGCAAACACGGCCGAGGCATCAGCCCTCCCCTTGCCGCGCAGCAGCATTGGCGCCCCACCTGTGGAGCCGAAGGTCTCAATGGCGAAGAACTCGCCCTCCTCCATCTTGGTGGCCTCACCGCCCTTGACGATCGGCACACTTTTGCCCGCGTGGATGCGGTAGGGGCTGATGGAGTGACCGTTGAGGTTCCGGATGCACTTCACCTGTGGTTGCAGCTCAGGCAAAGCGTCAGGCGATGGAAAGGGAAGAAACGATTGACGGAGGTGCGTACAGTCAAGGGCAGTGCAGCTGCAGAGCGAGGTTCTCATTGAAGCGCCGTCATGCCAAAGGAGAAGAACGATGTGTCCTGCTGTCGTGCACACCCCGCGGCACAGGTGCTGCTCTGCTGGAAGCAGATGCCAGCGACGGAGGACCTCGAGCTGCCAGCAGCGGACTCCCGGCACGCCGCGGAGGCTGCGGGCGGACCAACCCTGAATCCTGGCAACACGGACCTGGTGGGTGCGGCCGTCCAGCTCCACCTCGTGGGACTCCATGACCTCCTGCACCGCGGCGCCGATGTCGCACAGCCGCACGTCCACGCCCGCCTCCCTGACGCCTGCCGCCGGGAACGGGGACGCAAACAGACGTGAGCAGGCTGCACCTTTGGAGCGGCATCGGCGCAGGATCCAGCCCCGTGTGCAGCTGGCATGCGGTCCGTGTTGGCCCAAGATTGCTGATGTCGTGGAGGCACCACGAGCCTGCACATGCCCAGGGAGCCCCGGAGGAGGTCAGGGTGCAGATGGGCGGCTGAATTGGGGCTGCACCTGTGTCGGTGGCGGCCTGCACGGCGGCGATGAGCGGGTCATACTTGGGGTTGAAGGCGACTGTGAAGGCGGAGTCGATGATGCGGCCCTTGATCTGGGTCCCGAAGTCCAGCTTCATGACATCGTCGTAGCCCAGCACCGTCTTGTCGCCTGCCGGGTTTTGATGGATCTTGGGTTGCGCTTTCCCCAGCATACACAGTTTCACATGCAGATGGCGGCTGGTTTCGAGGTTGAATGCCGCCATGCTAGCACGGCCCTGGACCAGGCGTACGGCCCTTTCTCGGTAGTTCTCAGTGACCGGTCGTGGGCTGCAGCTTGTCTGTGCCGGCTCAGCAGCTGAGGGTTCCAGGTTGGACTAGCATAAGCTCAGGATTGACTGACCGAAACCCCACCTGCATTGGGCGTCCAGTGTGCGGCAACGTGGTTGAGGCTGCAGCCGGTGGGGAAGGCAATGCCGGCGTCCAGGCCGTTCTCCTCTATGAGTGCCCGCACCGAGTTTTCGAGCGTCTCGCACAGCTCCACCATGGGGATTCCCGGCTTCGCAATCGTGCGGATGTACTTCCGCACCTGCAGCAGGGCAGAAGAAGTATCTTGACCTTTTCTAAAGTCTCCTTTTCTACAGTCTCCTTCCCCCAGGGCCCGGCAGGCCATGACTTACGAGTGTTGTCCATCAGGATGTTGCGATGCTCAGCTCATCATTCACCATTCCCACCTGCCGGTGCACCTCCGCCCCCTGGCGGACCTCGTTGAGGATGTCCATATTTGACCGCTCCATTGCCCGCTTCTCCTCATTCGTCTCCCGCCACCGCTGGCTGCCAGCAAGGAGGCGGATCAGATTCAGTCAGCTGTCGATGTTGCCTCAAAAGGTGCACCAGTACAGTAATTGGAATGTCACACTGCAGCAATTGACCCAGAAATGCAAGGTTCTTTGTTGCTGCGTGCGCAAACAGGGCAATGCCACCAGATCCACTCACTCCTGCTTGTAAGGCTGCCACTCCCCCTCTGGAAAGACGCCGTCTGGGAATAGCCGTGCGAGCGGAACGCTGGGGGGCTCTGTCTGCTTCAGTGTCTTCTTGCCTGCAAGTAAGACGAGGCTAGTCTGAGACCGGAAATCAAGCTGGTGTCAAGTTTCAACAAGAGAGTTGCAGGACTATTGAGCTGCTCACCCTTCTTCTTTTTTCCGGACGCTGGTATGCCATTTTCTGCATCGCCACCACCTACCGAGCCTGGTGCTGCATCTGTGGCGGGACCATCAGCGTCTGCAAGATGGAAACCGTGCGTTTCAGTAAGCGATGCAAGCCTCACGTTCCGGAACGCGCGTAGAGCATTTGTGCGGCGCTGCACGGCACTTGCAGGCAGCTCACCTGCTTGGCTGCCCTCGGCAGCTTCCCGCACGGCCTTTGCTCTCGCCTTGGCCTTCTTGATCTGTGACTTCGACATTCCCGCGTACACCTTCGAAATACAGGGCGCATCTGGTCAGCGTGCCCGTCCGCCACTGCAGGCGCCATGCATCACTGTCATATCACGTATTTGTACCTCGGCAGCCGCGGGACCTGCATCTCCTGCATTTCCTGCATCTCCGTCTGCCTCGGGCTCCGCAGCAGGCTTCGTATCTGCTGCCGGCTTGGTCTCGGTCTCAATACTCACGGCCATGAGTCTGTCTCAGGTACGTTCACAGGCGAACAAGAAGCGGTCCGGCGCAACGAGTGTTGGCCTGTCGTCTGCGACCCTTGCAGTTGCACTGGCGACGGAGTGCCTGGTTTGCCGGGCCTTAGCTGCAAGGAAAGTTTGTCAGTCAGTTGCTTCCACTCCTCACACCGCAACATCCTGTGCTTCCCTGCCTTTGTGCGGTCGGTGTGTTGGCCAGCAGCGGGATGGCACATACGTCAGGTGCAGGCGCCTCCGGGGGCTTCCACAGGTGGCGCCCGATCATCTGGAGTAGGCGCGCCCGTCAGATCCAGTGCTTTTATCGGCTGCACCTGTCTGTCTGCGGGCTTGTGTGACACATGCTGCCTGGTGCTGCGCGACACCACGGCGCACGCGCTCCAATATCACCGTCTCGAGGAACGGCCTTGAAATTGCTTTCGGGTGAGTGTGCACGCCCGCAGCCGTTGCGCACCAGCACGCCTTGCTGATCGCAGGGCATGACCAGCGCATGCAATACGTCGGCTTGCTCTCAACATCTCCTTTCGATGCATTGCAGACTCCTCGCAGTTTGTTCTCGCCAAGAGGGGGCCGCCCTGCACAGCTCACCGACGTGGCACCCGGAGGGTGGCGGCGGCGGCGTTGGGCGGCACCGACAGCATGATGCAGCTGACATCAGTGCCGTGGGCGGCCATCGCCGGCTCGCTCGCCGCTGGGGTGGGCGTAGCGGCCTTTGCAGATGCGCGCAGGAAGTCTGGGTGGGTCTCACCAGCTCAGCCATGATGCTCTGGAGATGGGTGTCGAGTGCTGCAGTCCGGCTTCGGCTGGGCGTTGCCGGATGCAGCTGCACAGGGCAACCTCGCAATGATGCCGGAGCGCAGTGCAACACAAGTGGCCTGTCGCACGTCGCAGGGTGCCGCAGTTGCAGTACAAGAAGTCTCGCTTCAACAAGGACACCCTGGCGCGCTGCCCCAGCCTGACGGCGCTGTACAAGGCGTGCCCGTTCCTGACGAACGGGCACGTGGAGACCATCTTCGCAGCAGGTGAGCAGTGGAACGCCAGCAGGGTGTTGGAAGTCAGAGTGGTGCTACCAGCCCGCTGCGACGCCTGCCCAGGCATGTGCACAGCGCAAGGCAGCTCATGCCCGAACCAAGCCAGGCAAATTACCTGATCACCAGGACAGCAACCTGCTGTACCTGCACAGTGTGCCGGAGAGACCCCGGGGTGCAGTACTACCGGCGCTGCGTCATCATGCCGGACGGCGCAGCCATCGCGCTGGACTTCGAGCTGCTGCCGCCAGAAAAGGTGCACCAGAGGCACAGTACAGGCACAATACCTGCATGGCCTCTCTGCCAGGGCACGTAAACAAGCACCGGTCGCACGTGCTGGAGCTTTCTCCAGAGGTGCCCTGGGTCCAAAGGAGCTCACGAAGCAAGCTCAGAGCCAGCAACCTGGGTGATGTGCAGGAGCTGCCTGCGGACGCGCCAGTGGTGCTGATCCTCCCCGGGCTGACGGGTAAACGCCGGCGACACCCTTGCCTGGCAACAGAGTCTCTAGTCTGCACTGTCCCAGCCACTCCTTGATTCCGCCTGCCTGAGCTGATGCTGCGTCAACTCCCGCAGGCGGCTCGCACGATGTGTATGTCCAGCACATGGTGAGGCAGACACGGGCGCAGGGGCTGCGCGCTGTCGTGTTTAACGGGCGAGGTAGGAGCTGTCAAGACCGTGTCCGTCACAGTTGATGCCTCAATCAGTCGTGGCCCAGTTCAAGGCGGCAATCTCAATCATGACTGGCCAGGTGCCCTGATCCCTGGCCCTAGAGAAGTGAATGCTGTGCACCAACTGCTTCTTACCTGTCGCAGGCACCTCTGATAGCCCGGTGACCACGCCGCAGTTTTACTCGGCATCGTACACGGACGACACGCGGCGGGTGACCAACCACCTGGTGGAGCAGTATCCAGATTCGCCCTTCCTCGCCGTCGGCTGGAGCCTGGGCGCCAACATTCTCATGCGGTAAGCTCCTGCGGCCAGTAGGCGCCGCGGTGGGTGTCGAAGTGGGTGCTGAGACAGCACACGCCTGCTGCTCTACGGCTTTCAAGACGCACAGCAGTCCCTCGATGCCTGTGTCACTGAGTGCAGGTATCTGGGCGAGGAGGGCGCAAAGGCGCCATTCGTGGCGGCGGCATCCCTGTGTGAGTCCCTCCTGCTTGTTCTGCCCCGTCGTGCATGGAGGCCAAATCTACACAGCTTGGTAAGACGATCTACATGCTGGCATCTGCTGTTGCACTGCCATGCTCCCTCCCCTCATTTCAGCGGTCTGCTCTGCAGGCAACCCATTCAATCTGCCACTATCAAACGCCAACTTTGAGAGAGGCTTCAACAGGTTCTACGACTATAGGCTCGCTCAGTCGCTCAGCAAGATCTATAAAAGGTCTGAATGTTGCTCTGCTTCGCTCTGCTCTGCTCTGCGCCGCCCTTCCTTGTGCAAGCACGAATGGCTCAAAACTCAGAGGTTGTGCGGTGCGCACTGCTTCCAGGCACATGCCAATTTTTCTACGGCGTGCGAACGAGTTTGATTTCGACACCGAGCTGGCAGCCAAGTGCACGACCATTCGGCAGTTTGATGACGCCATCACCAGGGTGGCATTTGGTGAGCTGTGACGCCTGTGCCACTTGGCCAGTTGCTTGTCTTGATCCGCAGCGCACCGTCTCCGCGTGTCTGAACATCCTGCAGGCAACGCTGTACCCTCACTGAACCCTGCCGCCTGCTGGCAGGCTGGCCGAGCGTGGATGCGTACTATGAGGGCTCCTCATCAGCGCTGTCAGTGCCCCACATCACAATCCCGCTGCTCTGCATCCAGGTGTGACATGCCTTGCGGTTTGCTGCTCGTGGCCCTCACACCTGTGACCGTTTGGACTCCTTGCCCTGCTCTCTCTGCTTGCAACCTTTGCATGCGTTCAACGCCAGATGGCCGTGCGCAGGCTGCGGACGACCCGATCGCGCCCAAGGAGGCCATCCCATACGCGGCGCTGGCGGCAAACGACAACTGCATCCTTTCAGGCAGGCAGTGCCACCGCTTGATTGACCTGCGATGCGCTGAGCGAACCTCAAGGTGCATGAGCCGGGGCATGCAGGTGTCTCAAGGCGCTGATGTCCTCAGTGCGTTTGTGCAGTCACCCACACCGGCGGACATCTGGGTTGGGTGAACCCAGCGGACGTTCTTGGCGCGCCAGCGGTGCACTCCGGAGTCGTGGAATTCTTTGCAGCCATCCTGAGCAGGAGCAGGAGGGAACAGCCAACAGCAGAGCCGGACCCAGCGGCACCGAAACCCGTGCGGGCGTGAACATGACAAGGTCGACAACACCAGTATTCATTCAGGAACAACCACAGTCGGAAGACTGTCGTCGTGTTTGTTTGCAGTTTGATTCTCAACGGCTGCTATTCCTATAGGGGTGGTGTATTGCGGGCTGTACATACCTTATCAGGGTATCAGGTTCTTCACAGTATTTGCATTGCATGACTACAAATTGCACACTCTTCAACTGCGCTTCGCTAATCAAATCTGATCTGAGGCACACGCGCACTACAAAGAATAGGTACAGCCAGCAACATGGCGGCTAGGTCCCGGATCTCACACAGGCGTCCTTACTGGATATACACATGCCACCGACAGCAGGTTTCTTCTCTCAAAGTCTGCCCTCAGCCCGGCTTGTCTCAGTAATCAAAGCTTTTTATAAGCTCTCAGGCGAGAACGAGCCCGTGGTGCGCCGACGGCAGACGGCAGGAAGGGACTGGCAATGTCAGCAGCCAGCCCTGCACACGTCGTCCAAGCGTGCAGCCGTCAGGCGCGGCGGCGGCCGCTGCCGCCAGAAGCATTGCGGCGTGTGCCGTTGCGCTTGTTGCCGCCGCCGCCGCCCGTGCCCTGCGTGAAGCTGAACTTGGTGGCGCGGCGCCCGCTGGAGTGCGGCACGCCATTGGCGACGTAGCCATTGCGGGAGGAGGCCTGTGCCAGCTCCAGCAGCGCGTCCTGCAACATTGCGTGGACATTACATGGTTTGAAAGTGAGGGTTTACGATGGTTTTTGCATGTGAGGCAACAGCGCGCTGCCTGCTCCCTGCGGCTGCAGCTTTCTTCAGGCCTGCAGCTGCTCCGATCCCCTTCCGGCTTGCAAGATGCTCCTTGGTCGCATGGCATGGGGCGCTGGCACACAAAGCCGATAGACCTGTATACCCTGCTTGGCAAAGGCAACGACCCCCACAAAGGACACGGTTCGGCCAGCATGTGAGCCCACCTTATCAGGAATGTCGCGGAGGCGCTCCGCCCATGCATACCTGTGGGTGGCAACACCAACATCAGGAAGGCCGCCAATTTTTGGTTCCAATCCATTTTTCTGCATGGACACCATTGAAATGTGTTCTGCAACGATCAGCAGCCACTGCGGAGCCAACTGACTTGAAAGCCTGGACACACGCTCATGACGAGGTCCCCTAGCGTTGCCGCCAATATGTTGCCGACCCGGCAGCGTCCAGCCCCGGCAGCATCCAGCCTCAGACGCCAGCATGGCACGCAATGCAGCTCGGCCCAGATATTGCCTCGAGACTCACGGGTCGTCTGGGTCGGAGCCGTTGAAGGTGGCGCCAAAGGCGGGGCCGGTTGGGGGCGCAAAGCCGAGCGCTTCCTCAACGGCGGCCACCGCCGGGTCTACCGGTGGCGGCGCCTCGGGCAGCTCGCTGGTGTCGAATGGCGCCGCCTTTGCATCCGCAGAGGCGCCGGTGTCGCCCAGGCCGTCGTACCGGCACTCCTCCACGACCACGTCCTTAACGCCCGGCTTCCGCCGCCGCAGCTGAGCCAGGAAGCACAGCACAGCCTCAGGCGCGGCAACACGGCATTGGTCATGCATGACGCAGGGTCGACACGACCATCAGGTATTGGTTGGTGGGGCTCCAGAGCCATTCTTGACCGGCCATCGCGTCCGGCCATCGCAGGACGAGAACACCAAGGGGAGGAACTGGGCATTGTGTCAATAGGGTTGCGTCCCTGTAGGTGCGCACCTGCACGATGGGGTCCTTGCCGTGCAGCAGACAGTCCACAGAGTCCTCGACCCAGTGGGTGACCCAGCAGGCGCGCTCCCGCATCTCGATGACCAGCGGAAAGGTGGGCGGCGCCTTGCGCTCCAGGATGCTCTTCTGGGTGCCGCGCGCCCTCGCCTCCTCGTCACCTGCAGACCAAGGCTTGTCTCGTTGACCCCCACTTGACGGCGTGGTTGGTGTTGCTGCGTGTCGCTGCCACGAAGCGACGCCCTGCGGCCACGCACGCATGCAAGAGAGACGTCTGCGCGGCTTACACGCATCGGGGACAGCGCCCCTTGCGGCGGGGCTTGTAACAAGGCTCTGGCGGATGTGAAGCAGGCCTGGCGCACACGCGCGCGCAAGATAGACGTCTGCGCGGCTTACCCAGGGTGACGGAGCAGATGCCGCCGATGAGGTCTGAGAGCGTCGGGTTCTGCGCGCACGACACACGCTGCCGTCGCAGAGAGACGCAGAAATCCGCACTCTGCTTGCACCTCATGCTCTGACCGCAGCCTCTGGATGATCGTCTGCACGCAACTTGCAGCACGCAACAGTTACAGGCCTCTGCTCCACAGACAAACTACAAGCTGACACGAAACTCACCTTGATCAGGTTCTCCAGCAGCTGCCCATGGGCGGTGCCAACCAGCTGCACGCCGCGCTCGGCGATGCTGCGGCAGGCCAGCGCCTCCGCCTCAGTCCCGATCTCGTCCACGATGACGATCTCCGGCCTGTCAGACAGACCAGATCAATTCCTACTTGCCGCTGGCATCGGTGCTCCCAGAGCGTAGACTTTGCGTATATCAATTCGTTCCTGGACAGGAATGGCGCAGCAGGAAGCAGCGTGCCGCAGTAAGAAATGGGCCTGCGTGTGAGAAACCTCACATGTGGTTCTCGACTGCCTCCACCTGCAGTGTGGAATAGCGCGTTGTCAGCTTTACAGGCCCAGTCCCCCCCCAGGCTCGGTTCACCCAGGGTCTACACGCAGCTAGCCGCGCGGCAGCAGGCGAGGTGCGGCAGTGATAGCTTCAGGCTACGACCAGGGCCAGCTCACCATGACTCGGTGCTGCTGCGATGGATCTGGCACTTGCATGCGCCTCGCGCTGCCGATAGCGGGGTGCGGGACATCACCGTCGCCGCCTATCTCATTGGATGTGTCCACCTACGACGGAAGCAGGTGCAGTCGCGATGTGATAGCCAGGTGCAGATCCAGGTGGACAAGGGTGAAGCAGCGAGCCAGCCAACGGATCGGCATGGCGCAGCGACGGAAGAGGAGGCTGCGCACGATTACGACGCGTTTGTGGAGGTCGTCCGAGAGGACCCGCGCCATCTCCCTGCCGCACAGAAGCTGACATGTCAGCAGCAGGCGAGGGCGCTGCGGAGCGAATCATGCTGGTAAGACACGTGAACTGCGTGAGATGCACGCAATGTGGTCTCCCTCACCTGATGACTGTCGTTTTGCCGACGCCAGGCCGCCCCAGGAACAGGATGGAGTTTGGCACTGCACGGGGTCCAGATCACACTCAACCACACAGTCGGTCTAGGGCTGGCCTCGAGCTTGACGGTCTGCATCCGATGCCCTGTGTCTCCACGAGCAGGCAGCAGAGCGAAGCAGGAGCAGCCGTAAATGCCTCAAGGCGTGCATGGACGCACCGTCGATCATGTCCCTGATCATGTCCATGTGGCCGGTCACCGCACGCCCCACACGGCAGGTCAGCCCTACCACCGTGCCCTTGCGGTTCCGCAGGGCAGAGATCCGGTGGAGGGTGCCCTGTGCATCGTAGACAGGTTGATTGAGCAGCGGAGAAAAGCGATGCAGCAACCCTGTCCAGGACAGGCTCGGGTAGGATACAAGCATGTTCCTGGGAGCAAAACAAAGCAAAGTGTGTCCACAAATCAGCTTGTGGATGCAGATTGCGATGTTTTCTCACCTGCACGCCTGCCCTGTTGTCGCCGCCAAACTCGCCGACTGCCTGCTCTGCTGCCTTCAAGTCCTCCCATGTGATCTGCGAAAGCAGATGTACATGTAAACCTGTGCCGTCAGGGCATGGAGCGCTATGCACAAGGAGGCGGCCCAGCCAGTCAGGCAAGACCAGGTTGCTGGCGCGCAGCTCACCTCCTCGTCACGGAGGTACTCGCCGCCCAGCACGCCCAAAAACCTGGCCTCTGGGCGGCGCCCCAGGTCCAGCACGACCTGTGCGGAGATTTTGCGTGACTGTGTGCAGGTTGCCTGGCGAGCCAGGGGCTGATGCGGGAGGTGGGCCATGTGGGATGTGCAGCACACTGCCGTGCACGCGAGCCTTGCCTCGAGCAGGCTGGAGCGCTGAGGGTGGTTGACCAGGGGGCCCCTGATGTCTGGGGGCAGCACCTGCCAGGGGCGATGCGGCGGCGACGTGAGCGAGGGCATGGCTATGGCTGCAAAACCCTATGGTACAACGGAATAGGTCTGCATAATGTGCATGGCATGCACGCATTTGAAGCTACCTCCAGAAGCGCGTCGAGGTCGTCGCGCACTAGCACTGAGCCGTCCTCCTCCGGAAGGCACTCTGCCTGGCCGTCTGCTGCGGCTGCAAGCACGAGGGCACTGGTTCACGCACTGAAAGACGGTTTGAGGCCAGCTACTTGACGCACTGCCGCAGGGCTGCAATCACAGGGCCACGAACACAACGTGTCGATGGAGCAATATTGCGGCTTGTAATGACGATACCGAACGATATCAAGGCTGTACATAAGGGTGCGTGTGTCACGCGCTGCTGCGCTAGCCCTACCTGAGACAGGCAGGTCGCTTTTCAGGCCATCATGCTGCTGAGCGCGACACAACGATGCCGAAAAGGCGAAAGGCTCCTGACCGAGACCGCCGCACAGCCACCCGCGCTGCTGCTGCCGGCCTGTCCAGCTCGCTGCTGCCAAGCTGGGGGTGCTGACGTTGATAGGGCTGAAACATCGCCTGCAGGCAACACGAGAATGTTGAGAACCTTGCAATCTGATTGTTCGTTGCTGTGTGCAACGACGACGTCCGCCGAAGCGCCCTACGATTTGAATCCTGCATGAGACGTCGGTTCGCTCACCCTGCTTTACCCTCGCCAATCCGTAAAAGGCCTCGCTCACACTGCGGTGTCGTGCTGCGCCATCCATGCTTCATGCCGTCAAAAGCAAAGCAGTCACCCAGCGGCCTGGGCTGGCAGCACTGCTGCGGTAGACGCGGGTCTCCTCTGCACCTCACGCACCCACCGATGCGATCCACAAGAGCAAAGTGCGCGAGGACGCTGCTGATGGAATCAGGGTTTCAGGGTGAGTTACTACTCAAGACGATGTGTCTGACGTTTTGAACCAGTCTCGTAGCATATTCGGGCCGAGGTGGGGTGGTGAGATCTTTGCGCTTTTCACATTGTCATGCCACATCAGCTGCCAGTGGCACTGCACAACCCCCTTGTCGTCCCGCACAGCAGCAGCAGCGACATGCCATTGCACTCAGCTGATAGCATGACCAGTCAGGAGGCTTCTCTGGACGTGCTCCATGCAGGTTCTGACTGCCCTGCTTGCCTTCGCTTGCCTGGCTTCTGTGTGTGCGACGGCACCCAGGCCCGCGCCGGAGACGTTCTCTGAAGAACTGCTGCTGCGACCATTGCCGTCCGGATTGGTAGCGGTACGCTTCAAGACTGAAACTGTGTCGATGAACGGGGTGGCAATTGCGTGTCATCTGTAACGTTTTCATTGTCATTGATGCTGCATCAGCCTGAAGCGGCGCCGCCGCACCGGTGCAGGCGCACTTCCATTTCCAGTCCGAAGGTTCTGCCGGGAGCAGCCACACGCTCTTCCCACGCGTCGTCGATCAGCTTGCTGCGTCCGCGGAGGTGTCGGAGTTCCATCTGTCACTGACCCAAGGGCGCTGGGTGAGGCCGGCGCTGCGCGGTGCCTTGATGAGACCTTCCTTTGCTGCTTGTTGCCATCGAATGTGCACACTGGATCGCGACCGGTGCAGCCTCCTGAGAAGGATACTGCTGGTGGACTGCAGCGCGCCGCGCGCTGGGGCCGCCCGCCGCTGCCGGCGCCGCCCGCCGGGGCGCAGCTGCGGGCGCGCTTGCGGCACAGAGCGGCGTCGCAGGTGGAGCTCTTTCAGCAGCTGCTCGGTTGCAAGCCTGCAAGACTGCTTGCTGCTTCCAAGTGACCGAAGCGCAGCCGCAGACAGGCGGTGAAGTAGTTGACGGCGTCGCAGGAGGCGCGGAATCCATGGCGCCTGCTTGCACACGGGCTGAGCGGCATCTTCTGCGGCTCGCTCAACTTCCTGGACTCCGCCGAGCACACCGCCCAGCCGGCATTCACCTTCCAATCAGACGCACAGCTCGGCAATGACGGGTGCGCGATTGCTGCATCGGAGGTTAATGGCAGATGAAGGCGTGTAATTGCTGCTGCCCCATCAGGCCCGCAACACCACACTCGCCAATGCAGAACATGTCACGATAGCGGTGCTGGCCACTGACACAGGCCCGGGTGGACATACGGCGTGATGCCGCGGGAGGCATTGTGCACCGAGAACCTGACACCCTGGCTGCGGCTGCTACCGTGCCGTGAGGCGGCCGGCCTGGCTGCGCTGCTGCATGGGCCGACGGTGTTCTCCTCGCCGTTCACCTCGCTCACGGCGACGCTGATCGCGACGCCGGACGGCGTCGGCGGCACTCGGCTGGCGCTGGCGCAGACGCTGACGCTGCTGCTGCAGGCCAATTCTTCCACGGCCGGCTGGAGCCTGGCGGCCCTGTTCGGCGCCGAGGCAGGCGCCGCCTGCCCACTGGCCGACCGCAGCAGGGTGCATGTGGAGCTGCCATGGGACGTGCAGCAGCAGCCGGGCGGCGCGGATGCAGGCGACAACGCAAAGCAGGCGGCGCGGCAGCTGGGCGTGTCTCCGCCGCCGGTGGCAGTCAACTTCCGGGCAGGCGCCGCCATTCTTGAGTACTCGCTGCCATCCGCCCCGGCAGCAGCGCCGCTGCGCATCAGCCAGCGCCGCGGGCCGCCGGTGAATGACCGCGCAGTCGGCGGCCAGCCATCCCTGGCCGTTCACAGGTGTGCCAATGATACCTTCTCTAAGGCCCTGTCCAACCGCAAAGTACTTATCTGTTTTCGCAACCTCCTTCTCCAAGCCATCTCCAGTAACTCTGCTGATGGATGCTCGCGGAGCCTAAATTCGAAGTGTGCGATGCAGGCACGTGATCGGCAGAGGCGAGGAGCGCGGCCGCATCGTACTCAGCGTCGATCTCGATCAGGCATGGGTGCAGACAGCAGCAGCGAGCCATCAACAGGGTAGCGGCACCGCAGACGCCCAGCTGTGCGCCCTGCAAGTCGTGCCCTGGTGGGCGCAACTGTGGCTGCACACGCTCCGGCTGACCTATAACGGCCAGGTGAAATACGTCGCTCGAGGCCTACGATTCAACCGCTGTGGGCTGGTTCGCTGATGCTTTGAAAGCACAATCAACAGGGAGGTTGTCGCATTGAAGTTCAGTCACAATTGATATCTTGCATTTCTCACCATCTCACCACAGATCCTGGCTGCAGGATGTCGCCCTGGACGAGGCTGTGGTGCAGCGGCGCATTTTGCCCGCAGAGGACCGCCGGTCGCCCGCGCAGCTGGAGCTGTGCCTCTCCGTGCCCCACGGCACTCAGACGCTCACGATGAGCATCGACTTCCAAAAAGCCTTCCTGACAGTGTTTGAGCACCCGCCGGACGCCTCCAGGTAGGATTTTGAGGCACTATGTTGCTGGACAGGCACCTGGCTGCGCATGGCGCACTGACGGTGTCATGGCACCACTGCGTCAAGCATTCGCCTCTGAAGGTGTTCGCCGTGCCCCAGGGGCCTGGACCTGCCGGCGGCCATAGTGACGCTGTTGCCAGCAGGCGGTCACGCGCCACAGCCGGATGTGCCGCCGCTGAGCAGCTCACTATTTGGGCATATGCGGGAGCAGATCCTCGAGCAGGTGCGGCGCAGCAAGCTGCACTCGCTCATTCTGCTGCTGTTCCTGCTGCCCTTCAGGATTACTCTGTACCTAGTCGTGGACATTGCATACATAGAGCGCAGCGGCCCGCGACTCCACCCCATCTGGCATGTCTTGTATGTGACAGGTGGCGAGCGAGGGCGCCGTGGTCCAGCTGGCGCAGCCCGACTTCAGCATGCCCTACAATGTGTGCTGCCTGACGAGCACGGTGCTAGCCGTGTATCTGGGCGCGATGCTGAACACGGTGCTACGCCGCCAGGCGCCGCAGCTATCGGAACAGCAGGCAGCTGCGGCCGCGCGCCGGCGCAAGCTGCGCGTGGCAGCCGTGCTGGTGGCCTTTGGCGGCGCCGCTGTGTATCTGGACAAGGGGCTCCAGGCCGGGTTGAGGAAACAGCTGCAGTTGCTGGGATTGGTGCTGGCATAAGTTGGCCGGAATGGGATGTCATTTGTGCGTGTGAGGTGCTTGTTGCGAGGCTGGATCTGTGAAGACTTGAGTGTGATGGGTCCGAGAATGCCTCCTCGAAAAAATGTCTTCACACTCGCCACTATGCACAGCCCAACGACTGTCAAAGGCAGGTGTCTGTCACTGCATCCAACCTGACACACGCTACCAGTGGGTCCTGATGTCGCGGCTCTCGGGACCTCTTCTGCTCGCCACATCGCCGCAGGCGCTGCTGTTCGCTGCTGCGCCCGGCGCATCAGGCGTACATGATGCCCAGGTTGGCCTTCTTCTTGGCTTGCACCTGCACGATGCCTTCGTTGAAGTCCTCGTGGTTGACCTCCAGCGCGTCGCGCCGCAGCGCCAGCATGCCCGCCTCCACGCACACGGCCTTGAGCTGCGCCGCATTGAAGTCGTCCGTCCCCCGCGCCAGCTCCTCGAAGTTGACGTCCGGCCTGTGTCGTGGACATCAGCCGGGTGTTTGCCAATCACGACAATTTGATTGAGACAAGCAGAATGACCAAAGCAACGGGTGTGGCAGTACGATGGTAAGCCACCTGGTGTGCGAACCAGGCATTGGAATCTCATGGTGGTGGTGGTGGGGGGGGGCATCCGAAGAAGCACACAACAGAACCGACACCCTACATGCCGCCAGACAATAGAACCGAGCAGCTCGCTGCGCAGGCACAGCACAGGCAGCGCAGGAAGGTGCTTTCATTAGTGTACGTCTGCGTTTGCAGGGGCAGCCGGGCAGCAGCGCACCCGACATTCATCTTGCGGGAGTGGATCTGCAGGATCTTGGCGCGCGCATCCTCGTTGGGGTGAGGGAACTCCACCTTGCGGTCCAGCCGCCCCGAGCGCATCAGCGCCGGGTCCAGGATGTCTGCCCTGTTGGTCGCCGCGATGACCTGCGACGCAATGACAGCTGATGAAGGGATTGCATGCATAGCCTGCGTTTGGCATGCAGGAAGTGTGTGGACCAGTGGCATCGATGCGCGCCAGGGCTCAGATGTGCAACCCGGCAGTCTGCCGGCCGCCTGCACAAAGGGCTGCAGCAGGCCAGCGAGACGCAACAACGCATGCCGAAGCAGGTTGGGTCTTCGCAAAGTGCGCGACCCACCTTGATGCTCTCCTCGCTGCCGAAGCCGTCCAGCTGGTTGAGCAGCTCCAGCATGGTGCGCTGCACCTCCCGGTCGCCGGACAGCTCGCTGTCGAAGCGCTTGGTGCCGATGGCATCGATCTCGTCGATGAAGATGATGGCCGGCGCCTTTTCCTTCGCGAGGGCGAAGGCATCGCGCACCTGGAGCCGCGGCCAGGCACAACGTGCGTCAACATGGCCCATATTCAAACTCTGCAGAGTGCAGGTGCGGCGCTATCACTTACTAGTGATGCTCTGCATATAACTGGTGCGCGGTAGCAGGGCAGCACATCAGAAATTAATCGGAGAGCTACATGTGGCAAGGCCGGAAACCGTTTGCGCACCAGCTTGGCGCCGTCGCCGATGAACATCTGCACCAGCTGCGGGCCCGCCAGCTTGAGGAAGGTGGCGTTCGTCTGGGCGGCGCACGCGCGCGCAAGCAGCGTCTTGCCGGTGCCCGGCGGCCCGTACAGCAGCACACCTGTTGCGCAGGATACAAGACTCGCTGGCTACTCATCCTTCGGCCGTATCTAGAGATCCAGACATGGCCAGGCCGACCGCCACCACGCGTGCTGATAGGCAGTGGCACCTCGCCTATCAACGGGGACGAGCGGTCTTTGCGAGCCGCGTCTATTCAGGAGACGCAGTCGTGCTCAGCGGCAGCAGGTGCCTGTTACTGGCGGCAGGTGAGGAGCGACTCGGAAGCCGCACCCTTGGGCGGCCGGATGCCGAGCGCCTTGAACTTGTCCTTGTGCGTGACGGGCAGCACGATGGCCTCCACCAGCTCCTTGATCTGCTTGTCTAGGCCCCCCACGTCCGAGTAGTCCTCGCTCGGCTTTTCGTCCACCTGTAGGCAAATCGTCAGGTAGTCATCTTAGTGACTCACTCAGCACGCCGGCAGCATGCATGGCATGTATACGTGGAGGCGGCCCTGGTCTGCCCTCCATGCCCTTGCATTCGAGCCGTCCTGGTTGGCAACTCGAGGGGCGGCGCGATCAGGCCTGCTAACACTCAAGAAAGTCCTGACACTCAGAGTCCTGACAGCAATTCCATGACATCGGTGCATGGACAGGTCGGACTGATGCTGACTCGATGGACAGCCAATCTACCATTGGCGGCGCTCAATGCAACCCACCTCCATGGCCTTGACGCGGGAGTCGTACTCCGCCGGCAGCGTGTCCAGGATTAGGTAGCTGTCCTTGTTGACGCCCACCAGGTCGCCGGGTTTCAGCTTGTCCGCATCCACCAGGCCCACCACCGGCAGGAAGATGGTCTGCCGCGTGCTGGTTTTGAGCACCACGCACTTGCCCTGCCGCTGCGCGTCCAGGTCCACTGCCGCGCCATCCTCCTGCGCGCATGCCGGCTTTCACGCTTGCGGCATTGCTTGCACATGCTTGACTGTTATAGAACGAGCATCGCTCCCAGCCTGAAACCCCAGTTTGAGAGTGCTGAGGCAGCCCAACCTCCGCGCATAGAGCCCTGCCATCTTGACCAAAGGACCCGGGCACAGGCATGCAGCGCAGGCCGCCGCGCTACTGATACGGCAGCGGTTGCCAACTCCTTGCGCCCCGGGAGTGCGGCTGATGCGATGCCTCGGCGGATCTGCTTTGCCAACTGGCGTTTCGCCCACATGGAAATGCTGTGCCCACCTCCTCGTCATCCGGGCTGACGTCCAAGATTTCCACCACGTTGCCAACGAGGTATGGCAGCTGGTTGCTGAGCTTAATTTTCTCCTTGTTCTCCTTTATCTTCTCCTTCAGCCCATTCTGCTCCAACCCCAGCCGCGTGCTCTCGTCCTTGAGCACCCGGATCTCGTTGTCCAACAGCCTGCTCCGCCGTTTGAGGTCGTCGGCGGACATGGAGAGAAATTCGTCTGGGAGAGCATCCGGCCCCTGGTCCTCAAACACGTCCTCCATGGCTGCTGAACCTGCCTGAGTTGCCAGGCAGCGCCTGACACAACCTAGACAAGGCCTTAAGGATGTCGCTGTGCTGAATGGCTGGTCACTTGCTGATGCCAGTCCCCGGGAGCACAACAGACTTCGAAGTGTGTGAGGCAGAGGCTCGAATGAGACACGATGCTGCCTTCGCAAACGAGATCCTCAATGCCTGGCGCCAATGAGCGCAACAGATGTCGCGAGTCAACCGGTCGCTAGTAGATTCTCGTCCAGACCAGTAGACAAGACAGAGACCTTCAGCGCAGCTGCTGCGCGGCAGATGATCATGCAAGTTCACACGAGAATGTGGAGGGTGTGCGGAACTGACTGTGACTGCATCGCGCTTGCTGAGTCGCTGGGCATTGGCAAATGCATCGGGCACCTCGCTCATGACTTTGCTCAACACCCTTTCCCGGGAGCTGATGTGGACGGGACAGCGCAGGTTGAGCGCTGTGTTGGGCCAGTGTTTGCCTTGCCCTTGCTCGATCGATTTGGGATTTCCGCGGTGCTGTGGTGACCGTGGTAACAGTGCCGCAAGTGGCACTCTTTGTGTCGCAATCTTCACCTGCAGAGGGGTAATGCACATGCAGAGTGTACGACATTCGAGCCTTGCGGGGTCGAGGTGAGATCCAGAACCACTCGGCCTCCACGCAGAGCCTCGGTGCACCACTGGCAGGAGGCCCGGAACTCAACTTGCAGGATGTTCCATGCTCAATTCCTGTGGCGACGCTGCATGCAGGCTGCAGGGCAGCTGCGATCTGCATGCGCCGGTGAGAGGCTTGCTACGTACGACGTACAAGACTCGCACCCTTCCGGCGCCATGCAGCACGCATGAAGGGGTCTCTAGCGCTGCATCAGGTGCGGACAGCAGCCGCTTGGCACCCGTGCAGCAGCTGGTTCTCATCTGCAAGCTCGTCCACCCTGTCTGGCATCAGATGTTAGGAGGAAACTTGTGCAGAGTGAGACTTGCCTGCTGTTTGCAGGGTCGCGGCTATGCGGACAAGCAAGCCCGCTGAAGGGCGGGTGTAGGCTGGCGGGCGCGGCGAGGTGTCAGGCGAGCGTCGGCGACACGTCGATGCCGCCTGCGAGGCCGCCAGAACTGGAGCGGTGAGCGAGAGCATGTGCTTGGCGTCTGGTTCAGTGCTAGAGCTTTCTTGAAATCGATCCATTCGTGCTCCTTCGTGATCTGCCATGACAGACTTGGGAGCTGGGATCGACATGCAGGAAATCGAGGAGCGGGCTTTGGACAGCTGCACTGGCAGTGGGGGTGGCAGCGGCAGCACTCTACTCGTACCAGCAAGGCTACACAGCACTGGCCAAGGTCAGTTAGCCTTCATGCCATGAGGGACGCGCATGTTGCAGCAATCAGCACACGCTGCTTAGCGAATGTGTTGACCCTACTGCAGGACTACTTTGCCAAGACGCAGCTGGGCCGGTCTGGCTTCCCCGCGGCATTCTCCCTCATCTTCCTGTCGGAGATCGGCGACAAAACATTTTTCATCGCGGCGCTGCTCGCGGCCAAGTTTGGTCGCTGGCTCAGCTTCAGCGCATCGGTGCTGTCGCTGTCGGTAATGACCATCGTGTCGGTGGCCATCGGGCAGTCCTTCCGGCATGTGCCAGAGTTCCTGAAGAGCGGCCTGCCCATCGGCGAGTGGGCGTCTGTCGCCCTGCTCATCTACTTTGGCATTCGCACCATCAAGGTGCGCAATCATCGCCTTTTTCTTCCTTACCATCAACTCCCCCGCTAAATCCTGCCCTCAGCCAGTACCGTGGCTCTGCAGCCCGCTGTGCTCGAGCATCACCAGACTTGCAGTCAAGACCATGCCACGCATGCAGTCACCTAGAACACCCTGGAAACACCAAACCCTCTAAAATTCGGTTGCACATGGAAACAGGATGCATGGGATACAGAGGAGGGTGGCGAGGGCGAGGAGCTGGTGGGCGCCAAAGACTCGGTGGATGCCGCGGAGGCCAGCGGCCGTATCAGCGGCACCACGACGTGGCAGGCCTTTGTGCAGGTCGCGACGCTCATCTTCCTCGCTGAGTGGGGCGACCGCTCGATGCTGGCCACCATCGTGCTGGCCGTCTCCCAGTCGCCCGTCGGTGAGCATTGCGAGCAACGATTGCAATTTTGGGCGTCGCCCAAGTGCTGTGCTTGGCAAGCTTTGCTTGACGGCTGACCTTGTGTTGCTTGACGCGCTGTCGTCATGTGCTTCACCTGCATAAGTGGTGCTTGAACCATCATGTGCGATTTGAAGGTCTGGCCATGTTCCTGTTGTGCATCGTCTTGCAGGCGTGGCCACCGGCGCAATTGTTGGCCATGCCGTTGCCACATTGATCGCTGTTGTGGGCGGCGCATTTGCTTCAAAGTACCTCTCCGAGAAGACCATTGGATACGTCGGCGGATTCCTGTTCCTGGCCTTTGCCGCGGCCACACTGCTGGGAGTGTACTGAGTGCTGTTACTTGTGGGGCTCTCACCCACAACCCTGCAATCTGCACAAGCGGGGGCCTAGCGAGCAAGCCCTGATGCGGTTGCGGCGGACGAGATAGATACCTAGAGCAGATTTGCAATTCATTCGGTCACCCCTAATTGACACTGGCATTGGGACGTCGTAAGGGAACCGCATCGCACTTCCGCCCCGTCCGGGCGGTGGTTTCGTGGCACTTCAAAGGCTGCTTGGCCGACCAGGCCTGATTGCATTCCACCCGGCTCGCACATTGGTTCTCATTTCCTTAGTTGCGGGGACATAAGACAGTAGCTCGGCTCAGCCCGCCGTGCTCACCGCCGTTGAGCTCGATTACGAAATGCTCCAGGTCAGCTGAAAGGCTGAAAACCCCCTCAACGAATGCCTTGCCTGTCGCCGCGGTGCTGTTGCTGTGTTCAGGCTGCATGTGTCGCGAGACGTGTGTCGCGCGCTTCACAACACCTGCACAGACCACTGGCACCTGTGACCAGTTACTTCTTGGCCATTCATAAACTGTTCAACTGAGAACTGCAAGTACGACAAGCTTGTAACAACGCGACGACGTTGTTGTTCTATGAAACATTGCTTTCGGCCATGATGTGATTCGCTGGACCTGGCGCACTGCACACCATTGAGACCGTCCAAGACCGTTCGACATGCAGAGCCCCACCCCAGACCCGGTCAGCCGGTCTGCAGCAGCACAACGCAGTGCCCCCTTCTCCATGCACTCCAGGTGCTCGGGCCGGACGTGCTTGCCACACAGCGATCCAATTGTCACATGACGCAGGGGCAGTGGCGGGCCAGATAGAGCATTGATGCATGCTATCCTGACTGTGCACGGGCCGCAGTGATAGCCGCCTTCACCTTTGATGGCACATCTGGCGCGCAGGGGTGTGCTGCTGCTGGAGAAGGCTGAGGTCTTCAACTTCACAGGACAGGCCATTAGCGCGCTGCGCCAGACGCGGGACGTGGGATCAGCGTTTGTGACATTGCTCCTGGTTCAGACGTGGCTTACCGTTTTCACGGCGGTCATGACGATCATCAGCATTTCGTTCTTCACTTATGGTCGGTACATGTGTCTGAAGGACATGCATCACCTACAAACCGAAATTGGCGCATTGACGTCAGCGCATTGACCGTCGTCAGTGTATCGACCGTGTGCAACAGCCTGTGCTAATTTCGTAGGACCGGCGGACGACCAGTTCCCACTGGATCTATCGTACATCGGATTCCTCATCATCCTGCCATGCTTGATGTGCGTCTACTTGGTGAGTCTGATGCCCGTCGATGGCGTATGCAGTGTGTCCTATTTCCCCCTGGTCAGCATACCCGCAATGCGATATTGCAGGTCGGCAGTGGAACATTAACATCATGTGCAAGGTTGTAGTTTTCATCAAAAAAGTAACACATCGTCCTACGGCTTGCACACATGTTTACATCCAACGCAATTGCATCTCGCTGCACAGGCATTCAATAGGAGGGAGGCTGCGCTCAACGACTTGTCACAAGGTGCGGCATGGCCTGTCATGGAGTGGTGCGCAGGCTCTGCGCCAAGCCGACTCCCACATTTTTCTTTTCTGACCGCAGTCAAGTCGGGCCTGCTGTTCTGCTGGACACGAACACAAAAACAGCTCTCAGCCAGCGAGGAAGACGGCGGCGAGGAAGCCGCGTCGGCAGTGCAGCAGACCATTTTCATGCTGCTCGGTGAGGTGATGGTGCAGTCTCGAGTTGCTGCTAGAGAATAGCATGGCCCATTCTGCCAGCGTCGGCTTGATGTACATCTAGTTCTGTTCCTCGTAAAAGACAAATGATCATTGCAGACGCGATGCGGGTCTACTTCCTGATGCCACGCTTCTACGCTGCCTCCTACCCTTACTTTGGCGTCAGGTCAAAGATGGTAAGCAGCTGGTGCTTTTCCGTCGTCCTGAACATGCTCATGTATTCACCTGGCAAGTTGACCTTCAGGTGACCACAGACCGTCACTGACGTCCCAGTCTGCCGTCTGCCAGGTCACCATTGCGCAGGACCGCACGAGGCAGCTGCGGCGCATTGCAGCCTGCTTCAAGAAGCTGGACGCGCTCTGTGAGGTGACCATCCCAGCTCACATGAAGCTGGGCCATGCTGCTTGAGGTTGCTCATATTCACTACCCTGACTTTGCACAACTGTTGTGCAGTCCAGCAGTCTTTCATGCTGCTGCAGGGCTGCGACGACCTGGTCCACTCCGTGCACCTGGCGTTTGAGCGCATGTCCAATGTCAAGGAATTCAGGTAAGGTGTGATCTGCATCTTCTGCATGGTGTCAGGGCCACATCAGCTGACACTGCTGAAAATCTTTGCCTTTATTTGGGCAGGTTGCCGCAGGCGCTGCGGGCGATGATCCGGGTGTGCGTCCCTGTCGTCATCCCCGTATTCGTGGGGCCCTTCTGGTAAACACCGACTTTCATTTAGGGTTTCTTTCATAGTGACACATGGCTGTTCATTTTTTTTGCATGTTGGGGAATATTTGGTGGGCAGCGTCTTATATCACTCTGCATGAAGCAGCGTCATGTCACACGTCGCAATGCAAAACCTGTCACTGCCGCGTCTGCAGGGCGTCGTACAAGAGGGCCACAGGCAGCTTCGCTTTCGCCCTGCTCGTGGGCATGCTGCTGAACCTGGTCCTCGTGGCAGTCCTGAACGTGGCTGTCGCGCTTGAGGACCCGTTCGACAACATCGGCGTTGATGGCATCTACGTCTCCGAACCCTTCACAGACGTCGAGCAGGTAGGGCATTGTGCCCCACGCAGGGCATTGTGCCACACATGCCCGGCTGCTGACTCGGTGAAGGCGCAGTTAGCAGAGGCATGCAGGATCAGCACGCCAGCAGCTGTACTGTTGGCCAGGAACAACGACTGAGTCTGGTGCCACCTGCAGAGCATCCTCCTGGACGCCGGCGCGGAGCTGGCGGGGCCGCGGTTCTCGCAGGCCCGCAGCAGCGCCATGCCCAATGGCGGCGACCCCAAGATGTCGCGTGCCAGTGCCTGGTCGTTGCCGTCGCAGCAATCCCCGGTCATGCATGACACGATCAAGTCGGAGCGGCAGAATCTGTCGTTCGTCAGCGTCGATCACAACCTGCCGCTGAGCACGGACCCGTAGATGGTCGGGGCGCCGTTGTCGCCAGCTACAATAGTGGCACACACCAGTACGACTGTATTTCAGTATTTCAAATAATTTGTATTTAAGTAATAGTGATAAAAATAACAATGATTTGTTCTGCTGTGGCGATGGTGTAATCAAATATTCCCTTTCGCACAAAGGGCATTGGCCTAGCCCTATCAGGCACGAAAGGCACTCCTATTGGCGGGGGTGGACCGGAGCATTGACAACCTCCTTCACGCTCTGTTGCAGCTCTACTGCATCAAACTTCTTGTTCTGAGAGGATGTCAGTTAGCTGCTCGTAAGGGAAGGTATCCCGAAGTAAGTTCGTGCAATGAGAAGCGCCATGACCTCCTCAATCGTTGTCCTGCCAGGCGCTCAAGCTTGATCAGGGTAATTGATGATGCCGCAGAGCAATGCAACACTCTCATTGATCGCTTGTCCTACCGCCTTTGTCCGGACTGAGAATCTCGGTGCCAGATCGTTGAACCGAGTGTCTGCTTTCGGGCTGGCAGCAGGTTCCTTGCTTTCGGTCATGAGTCACGCAGGATCACTCTAGAGCAGTTGAAGATGGCAGCCACGGCTGAATCGTCGTCGGTCACGTCTCCACGAGATAGCCTGTCGGCGACGCTCGAGACGGACCTGCGCCTGCTGTCGGCGGAGACGCGCCGGTCAGAGGGCTTCACCAGCTGGCTCACGGGCCCGGACTTTCCTCAGATCAAGGAGGCAGCTGAGCGCGGGGTGCTGAAGCTGCGGAGCACCACCGGCAGGACAGATTCAGCGGAGGCGGTCCAGAAGTCCAGGGTGGGCGCCCGAAATATAACATGTTGCCGCACCAAATGCAACAATCATGCGTGCTGCGAGACATCACTTGCAGTAACGTCAGATGCAAAGTTTCACAAAAACCGCCATCAAACCTTGCAGGAGCTCCTCAAGCCATTCCTCCTGGCATGCGAGTCAAAGAATGCAAAGCTCGCCAGCATTGCGCTGGTCAGCTTCCAGAAGCTGCTGGCCAACGATGCAGTCTCGGACGAAGGCGTGCCGCTCATCATCTCGGGCCTGGAACAGGTGCAGCCCTTGTCGCACACCGCGGTCTGCTGCATGCCATTTCATTGCAGTAGGGGCCCATACAGACGGCATGTATCATGTGCTGGCAGACCATTGCGCTGCTTTCATGTTGAGAGAGTACGAACGCTGTTGCGGTGCTGATGCTGAGCTGCGTACACTGGACAGGTGGAGAAGTTGCACGACGAGGGAGTGCAGCTCAAGATGCTGCAGACCACGCTCACGCTACTGCAGTCGCCGGCGCACGCGCACCTCGAGGTCCGGAAGGCTGTGGGCTGTAAAAGGCGCTGTCAAGGGTTTACAGAGTGCACGCGTCGACATTCACTCTGGCGTTTGCTGTCGGTCGGCCGTGCACAACCACATGAATGCCAGCTGATGGCAGGAGGTTGGGGCACCCAGCAGCGGAGCCCTGACGCCTGGCTGGTGCATCGCAAACACAGGACAGCATTGGTGCGGTGCTGGGCATCTGCTTCCGTCTACTGGGCACAGCGCGCAACTCGGACAGCGTCGTCAGCACCGCCGCCGCCACCGTGCGACAGGTGGGTCCTGGGCTGGCTCGCCGAGGGACTGGCCCGTTCGGGATCCCCGCACAGAGATGCGATGCTTTGTCTATGATTACGTCCGAATTACAGTTGCTCTGCATGGTTTGCGGCCTGCAAACACCGGAACTGTCATGGCACAGGCGGTGGCACTGGTGTTTGACCACATCAGCCTGGACGGTGAGGAGCTGCAGCAGCAGCCGCCCGCGTCGCCCGCCCTGCCCGACGGCCAGCAGGCACGTGAGGCGCCGCTGCAGCGGGCAGAGCTCATGTCGGGCTCCGCCAATGCCGCGCTCAAGCTGCTGGACGACCTATGCCTGATGGCCAGCGGTGCGTTCTGAGGCCGGCGTGAGGTGCTGGGGGATCACGCTGTGCTGCTACCCACCGCACAGTGCACGATTGGTGACACCGCTGCTGGCGAATCCATCAACCATCCCTGTCCTCGTCATGTCTGCGGCAATGCTGATGCCTCGATGCCCATCGACAGGCGCCGAGTGCGCATGGCTGCGGTCGCCCGTCCTGCCGAAGGCGTTCGTGCTGGAGCTGCTGGACTTTGTGCTGGGTGCAAACGCGGGCATCTTCCAGACATCCCCCGTCTTTGAGCACGCCCTGCTCAGCAGGGTGCGTGTGTCGTGCCGAGGGCGCTGCGCGGCGATGGCAGGCGTCCCCACTGCTGCCTGCAGCAGGACGCCATAGTCAGGCGTCACTGGTATCAGATAATGCTGTCTCAGAAGAGCATGTCACTCACGGCAGTAGGTTGCCTTTGCAATGCTCGCAAGTGCTCAAACCCGTGACTGGAGACGGTGCTCTGCGGCCAGGGCAAGTCATCCCCGCTCCCAGTGCATCCGAGCCACTCCCCCAGAGATCCTGAGCCTGTGGCGCAGGTGTGCCACCTGCTGCTGGCGCAGCTGCACGACCTGCTGGACCCCACCATCGAGGGGCACTCGCAGCACGGCCACCTGCGGGTGGTGCTGCGCGCCTCCCGCACCGTGCTGCGCCACTTCCACGCGCAGCTGGGCGCAAAGTGCGGCGCATTCGTCGAGGTGTTGCTGTCGGGTGCGCTGGCTCCGCAGCTCAGAGACACCAGGGTTGCGATGCAACGTCTCGCATCTGTCCCACACGTGCTTACGCGTCCAGTCGGGTGGGAACGGAGGTTGCTGTAGACCGGCATTGCCGGTGGTGGCATCGCTGACAACTTGCACTAATATTCCACAGGCACGGCTTCAACATGCGCGCTGTGGCAGCGGGCGAGCTCGATGCAAACCGTGCGGCAGCTGTGCGACGACCCCTTGCTGCTGCACCATCTGTTCATCTGGTGAGCACTCTGGCCTGCCCACCCTGCCTTCAAAGTGTCCGAGCACCGCCCAGCCGCTGTCGCTCTGGTCTCGCGGAGTGTCGCAGAAAGGCCCTTGCCACCACATCCACTCTCCACCTTCTACCGAGCCACCCTCTGTGACGTCCGGACCAAACAAATGAACCCTGTATCGCAATGTGCTTGTAGGTACGATCTCCGGTGGGAGGTGAAGCTGAGCGCCGTCCAGAAGATAGCAGAGACCTTTGCGGACATCATCCAGGCGGCGCTGGCTGCGACGCCGGAGAATCCCGACGAGGACCTCATGGCCAGCGTCTCCGCGCTGTACACGGCGGAAGCCGCCGGCGAAGGTGGGCAAGCCCCCTGAGACGCTGCTGTTGAGGGTCGTGTCAGACGCCAGAGATTCAGACGAGCAGAGACATGCTTGCTGTTCAGATGCACGGGCAGATGTCGGAGTCGCCGCGAGGAAGAGGCACAGCGCCCATACAGATACTTTTGCACTGACTAATCTGAGCTCAGCATTAGAAGCTGATGGTTGTGGACTGCTTCGATGCCTGCTGCAGGCAAGCACATGACGTCGGACGGCGACTTTGCGCATGCGAGCGCCAGCGCTGGCACAGCGTACATCGTCATGCTGGCGATTGACTCGCTGCTGGCCATTGTCGGCGGCCTGGAGGCGCTCACTCTGGAGGCCACCCAGTCTGCTGATGGCACAGGCGAGTGGCTGTCATCGTTTCGAACCTGCTTGGCATGCCAACACTGAAAGCTGCCCTTGAGCGAGCGAGGTCCTGGCTTGCAGATGTGGACTGGTGCGGGGAACCAGTCGAGGGCTGCACTTGAGCCTTCCATGCAGTTGATGAGGTTCGGGACGAAGAGTGTCTTCCGTAAATGTAGGAAATTCCAGCCCGCGGGGGCGCGAGGCAGTGGAGGCAGATACCTGCAGGGCCATCGCTGACCGGCTGTCCAACATTGTGCTGCGGACGTTCAGCGCCCTGCTGCAGCGCTGCGCCTCGGACGCCATCCTCACCCGGCTGTTCAAGGTGCGCAGCACACCACTCCCAGCCTGTGTGCTGGGCTCTCCGTGGTCGTCAGCAGTGGTCTCTGGCTGCCGAGCCACAAATTACTTTTTGGCCTGCATACGGTCGTGCCTTGTGCTTGCCTCGAATGCGGGATATCAAGGCACCATGTCAGGGTTTCGCTGTAAATGTTTGCCCTCTCACAGGGCTACCAGGCGTTTGTGGAGGCGTGCGGCCTGCTGGAGATGGTGGAGCTGCGGGACGCCTTCCTTAGGAAGCTCAACTCCTTTGCATTCACCATCCCCGAGGATGCCGGCGCGGTCGACGCAGGTGGGGGGCCCTGGCACTGACTGTCCTCTACTCGAGCAACGGCCTGACTGGAGACCCAGTTTTTGAGCTCATGTCCCTGACGAAGCCGCATCGTACCTCTGCTATGCCTGGCGGATCAGTCCCGAAGTCGAGGGGAACCTGTCACAGTATCAAGTCTGCTTGCGGCAGCCTGTTGCAGAGAAAACCAGATGCGGATGTCGTTTACAACGTGCCTGAACAGGCAGCCCGCAGCCGCCGGCGCAGCGGCAGCAGCGCATGTTCCTGACCGGCACCGAGCACGCGAGCCTGCATCCAAAGAATGTGCTGGCGCTGCGCACGCTATTTGCCGTCGCGCACCGCCTCAGCCTGCTCCTGGGCGAGTCCTGGCTGCTGGTCCTGGGAACTGTCAACTGCCTGGACTGCATCCTCAACACTCCCCGCCAGAGCGCCCAGGTGTGACGCGCTGTGATTGACAGCATTTGCGATCGCAGGTCACAGCTGATGAGCAGTGCTGTCACCTGCACTGGATCAATCAGCTCACGATAGGGAGCAGCACTGCTTTTGCACTGCCAAGTACTTTCGCAATATTTGTCTGGTGGGCAATCATTACACTATCGATGAGTCAGCATGACTTGTCCGGATCGCCCCAGTGGCCGCAGTCGTTGACATGGACGCCATGCCGCTGTCCCCCCCTGCAGGAGGGCTCTGGGCGGCACCAAGTGCCGCTGGACCACAGCGAGCTGACGGTGCTGTCGGCGGCGGCGAATCGGCTGTTTGCCGACACCGCGGACATGAGCGACGAGGCTGTGGTCACGCTGCTGGGCGCGCTACACCTCGTCTCCGCCGCCTCGCTGCCCAGCGCTGCGCAGCAGCCCGGCAACACAAAGTGCGTTGCAGCATTGCGCTCATGCAGGCCACGCAGGGGGGTTGCACGTGATAAGGCGTCCCCACTCAGTCGGAGGATGCTGAATCAGGACCACACTGCGCCGTGGCGCAAAGCAAACGCTTCCTGTCGCACATTTCGGATTCCGTCTGTTGCCGTGCCTGGTGCAAACGAGGAGCCGCATCGTTGAGCCTTGTGGCAAACTGGCAGCATGTCAGAAGATGGTTTCATTTTGATACAGACACCTTCAGGGAGCTGAGGCATCGCATTGCCGCGCCCGTTGCCGCAGGCTGTATGCGCTGGAGCGCATGGTGCAGGTGCTGCACTTCAACATGCGCCGCATCTACGACCTGTGGGGCATCTTCCTCAGCCACGTGCTGGAGGTGCTGGCCTCCTCCAAGGCGGCGCTGCGCACCGCCGCCATGGACGCCGTCGGCAAGGCCATCACTGGCGCCCTCGCGCGCCCCGTCCCCGCGGGTGCTGCACCTGCGGCACCTGTGCCGGTCCACAGGAAGCCTGCGCACCGTCAACCTGTCAACTGCAGGGACACAGAGTCGATGGAGCCCAGATGCAGATGCAAGCACCAGGGATGCTCAGGCGCCTCTGGTTTCACCCTAGGCAGCCGTTACAAACGGACTCTGGTAGGCGTCCTGGAGCCGGCAGTCGTCGTGACGGCTGCTGTCGGTCCGAACCCTGCAGAGGGCGACGGCGGCGACGCAGCGGAGGCAGAGGGCGGCGTGGAGCACATGCTGCTGGTGGCACTCACGGCGCTGTACACTGACGAGCGGGAGATGGATGTGCGACTGGGCGTCCTGCGCGTCGCCATCAACGTGCTGCAGCGCCATGGTGCGCCACGTTTCGACCCTCAGGCGCAGACATTGCTGCCTACGTCATGTCGATGGAGCCCAGCGAGTTCGAAGGAGGCCATGCACCACCAGGGCCTCCTGTGTCTGGAGGGCCAGGCGAGCAGCCGCCTGTCAGCCAGCCCACGATCCGACCATCGATCCAGCCCGGTTTCCTAAGACTCCCGGGCGCACGCAGGCGAACGGCTAACGCGGGGGTGGGTGCCGCTGCTGCGGCTGCTGGCTGCGGTGCCGGAGCGCGGCGGCGCCGACGCCATCAAGCTGGGCTTCCAGTCCGTTGAGCTCATGTGCTCCGACTACATGGCCAGCCTTCCCGTCGAGCAGTTGCGGCGGTGCCTCGAGATCGCGGCCCTGTATGCCAGCCAGCAGGTGAACCTCCTATCAATGCTAGCATCCTGCCTGCCAGCCACAGCGCAGTCGTCAGTTGTCGCAGCTGTCCTGGCGCCTGATAGGCAGTCAGCCTTGCCACCAATGTCAGCAGCCAGACAAGCAGTGCTCAAGCACGTCTCCGTGGCTGTGCGGCGCAACAGGAGGACCTGAACGTCACCCTGACGGCCATCAGCCAGCTCTGGAACGCGGCCGACTTCCTCGCGCGCCTGCGCACGCACGAAGCCAGCACAAGTGGCGACGCCGCCTCCCCGGCTGCCGCGCCGCCCGACAGGCAGCGCAGCGGCGGCGTGGACAGCTCCAAGTATGCCGAGCTGCTGGAGGTCCTGTTCAATGCCCTGCAGGTGGGTCTCTGCAGCCAGCGCTCTGCTGACTTGCATGCTCCTGTCCTGGGCTACAGCACATCTGAACGCACGAAGCTGAAGTGTGTAGTCAGCACCACAAAAGATCTCGGCAGCTGTGCTTCTGGCCTTCAACAGCCCGCACTCGCCGAGTCGCCTCTGCCGCCGGCTTCTGCACGCCACTTGCCATGCCAGATGCACCTTGTCAGCGCACTTGGACACTGGGGCACGGCTGCCGCCGGTCATCAGTGCCTGGAGTCCCATGCGTCTCGTGCGCCGCAGCACCTGAGCACCGACGGGCGGCCGGAGGTGCGCAACAGCGGGGTGCGGACGCTGTTCTCGGTGGTGGTCAGCCACGGCGGCACGCTGTCGCCGGAGCAGTGGCAGCACGCCTGGGGCGCCATGCTGTTCCCGCTGCTGCGCACCGTGCACCACAAGTCTACCACCAGCTCCCGCGAGGAGGTGAGCGGCGGCGGCGGCTCACCTCCGATTGCCTCTGCAGGGCGCCGACCATCACGTGTTGTGACCTTGCTGCCTGTGTGCTTGGCGTATGTCATCTGTCGCATGCTCTGTCCGATGCACTGGTGACGGGGCTGCTACAGCCGGAAAAAGCACAGACGCAGCGACTAGTTGGAAACTGCACCACGCCGGGGATCTGCAAGCGGTTGGGCCGACGCTGTTCCGGCCATGCTGGTCTTCTTGCGCCGCAGGCACAGGCAGAGGTGTTGGGCAAGCTGCAGGGGGAGAGCGTGAAGATGCTAGTCCACCACAGCCGCAACAGCGAGCAGAAGCAGGTGACTTTTGCGGCTCAGTGGTGCTGCATTGCTGCCTCGGCGCTCTGCCTCTGCGCTCTCGTCCGCTGGCGCCTGCCGCTGGAGAGCTGTGCACGTGCCAATGGAGGTCCCGGCCGCGCCCTTGCAGCGCAATCCATGCTCTTCCGATAGACACAACCCTCCTCTAGTGCTGACGTCCGTCCAGCTGAGCTGAGGTCCCTTGCGGCGCCGACAGTGGGACGAGACGTTGGTGCTGGCGCTGGCGGGCATGGGGCGGCTGCTGCGGGCGCACCTGCGGGTGCTGCTGGGCGTGCTGCCGAACTTCGGCGAGGGCTGGGAGGAGCTCATGCTGGTCGTGGAGTCGTCCATGGCCGGCGGCCGCCATGAGACCGCCGTCGCGGCGGTCTCCCTGCTCACCGCCGTGCTGCAGGTGCGTGGTGTTGCCATCTTGTGGATTTCCTTATCGGGCAGTGCAGCATCCTGGGCTGGGAGTGGTCCGGAGTCGGGGATCGGCGGCACAGCACAGCAGGATATGCTGCCGCACTCGAGGGGATGCATCCGATGGTCCTGGTTGGTACTTCGGTTCAAACCTTTGCCTTCCAGGCCTCTTCTGATCTTCTGATGATGATGTGTCAACTCGCAGGCGCACGCGGCCACAGACGCTATCTCACCGTCCATGTGGAAGCGCGCCCTGCGGGCACTCAATGTCGGCGTTGAGGCGGCGGTCAGCCCCCAGTGCCGCGTGCCGCTGCAGGTGAGCAGACATGCGCTTGCGCCCGCTGTCCTGCCATAAATGACCCGTGCATATCGTATCAAAGGCTGCATGGTCACGTGTTCTGCAACTGTGCATGTCAGCTGTGTCGCAATCTGAAGGAGATTTCATGAGAGGTGGGCGCTCAAGAAACGTGCATGATATGTGTGCCCTCCAATCCTTGACGACACTGCCGCCTGCAGGCACGTCTGGAGATGCTGGCGGGCATATCTACGCTGCTAGCGGCGCTGCCGAGCGAGTTTGACACAGAGGACATGCACGGCGTCTTCTCCTGGCTGGAAAAGTTCGTGCGCAACCCCTGGAGCGTCGCCGACGCAAACGTCTACGGAGGTGAACCCTCGTCCATCCTTGCTCCGAGGCCACGTGACATGGCTGCCCACCCTGGCTCACCCTGCAGGCATGCCACTTACGGGCACACCCCGGCACATGATGTTGGGGGCTCTTGCCACAGCCGACTCAGATTTCCGTTCAGCTCTGTGACGCCACGTTCTTGTCCGCCCCTGCAGACATGCTGCTGCCAGTACAGAAGGCGGCGCTGGGCGTGTTTGGCAGGATCACGCAGCTGCAGCAGGAGGACCTGTGGTTCGAGCTCATGGACGTGCTGACCGGCCTGCTGCGCCCCCAGCAGCTCAAGCAGGTAGTCTCTTCAGTCTGCACAGAGCAGGCACACAGCAACTAACAGGGCCAAGGCGCAGAGGCCGCTCCTTGCTGGCTCCCTGCACCCGCCACAAGCGTGCTCACTCATGTAGTGGTGCTGATGTGGCGCTTTGTTGGCGTGTTGCAGGACGGCACGGCACGGCAGTCCTTTGTGACGGCAGCCACGATGGGCAAAGTCGTCGCCATTGCGGCGGCGCTGTACACTGAACATGTGCCCAGCCAGCTGCGCGCCGAGATGCTCACGCCCCTAGTCTCCATTCTGGGCAGGTGCGCTTGCTTCCACATGAGGGTCGCGACTTTGGCTTGCGAGGTGCCATCTGCAATCGTGATCAGCTGCGAGATCTCGGCAGGGATGACAGGCTGTTCGATGAAGCTCCTCCCCAGGAACGACCTCCCCCGCTTGCAGATGCCACGAGCAGGGTGCCTCAACCGTGGTGCCGGGTGTGACCCGGATATTCGAAAGAATGCAAAAGGCTCAAGTGAGCACCTGTCACTCACATAGGTGCATGGCCACGCGGCACACGGCGCCCAACGACCCGCTGTGGCGCTCCGCGGCGGCCGCCTTCCAGACGTGCATGTCCGCGGGCCTGCCGGCGGTGAACATTGCATACGTGGGCAACGAGCCGCCGGCAGCCATTTGGGAGGCGCTCGCTGTTGCGCTGGAGGGCTTCTTCCTGGCGGAGGGCTTTGCGGCAGCAGACGCTGATGTCGGCGGCATAGGCGACGGCGGGGACGAAGCCGAAGCGGACCCCCTATTGCCTGCCAGTGCGGTGGAAAGCCCAGCAGACAGCGCAGCAGGGGGCGCGGGAGCAGCGGCATCGCCTGACCGGACAGCCGCCAGCTCCATCGATGCCGCAGCAGCGGCAGACGGCGGCGCGGGCGCCGAGGCCGGGCAGCTAGGGGTGGATGCACCGGCCGGCCCGCCACCAAACAGCCCGCCGCCCAACAGCCCACGGCCCAGCAGCCCGCCGCCGGGCAGCCCCATAGTTACGCCTCCGCAGCAGGCCAAGCGGAAGTCCAGCAGCAGGTCGGCGGCCGCAGCTGCAGCGGCAGCAGCAGCTGCAGAGGCGCCGACGGAGGCAGACCTCGAGCGCACGCGGCAGGTGCGGCGGACGTGCTTGCACCTTCTCGGATCGGAGATGCCAGACGCCACTTTGCTGCCGGCATCCAGCAGGTGCAAGGCGAGCCTTCAGCACAGTGTATCCAGCAGGAATTCCTCGACTTTTGACCAACAATGACCCTTGCAGGATGCGGAGCTGGAGGTGGCTGTGCTGGACACGCTGACAGACACGGTGCTGACAGCCTGCCCCTTCACCCCGCCCGAGATGTGCAGCCGCTATGTGCAGATCCTGGACAGGTGAGCGGTAACTTTGTGTCTGCCATCGCCTGCATTGTACTGCATGTGACGTGCACTGGTGTTGCGAAACAGGTTCTTGATTGTTGCTACTCACCATACCAGTCCGGTTGGAGGCACCACAGGCTGCCGAGTGGGTTGCAGCAGGATCTGACCACTGAGATCTGCACGTTGCAGGGGCATCACGCGCCCGCGCGGCCTCAACTTCAGCGGATCCAGCGCCGGCAGCGTCTTCGCGCATGTGTGCCTTCGCAAGCTGTACGTGTTGTGCAGCCGCGGCGAGGACTTCCAGGGCTCCCAGACGCATCTGCTGCAGATCGCCCAGGTGCAGACGATTGCCCCATGCTCCAGTGTATGATTGTTGATTGACCTGAGGGACTTGTCATACTCGGCCTTCCCTCTCTCGAGGCTGCTGCTGTTGTCCCATCTCTTCCATGTGGGCAAAGCAGGTCCTGTCACTGGTCGGCCGCAGCCAGGGTGACGTGCAGCCGTGCCGCTCGACCTTGCTGCTGACTTGTGCATCCCATCAACACCTGCAGGCGGCGTTCCCCACAATCCTGGCGCGCTGCCGCTCCATCCTGCAGCAGTATGCCTCGGACCAGCGCCTGAACCCCGACTTCGCTGACCGGGAGCGCCTGGAGGAGGTCGTCTGTGTGCTGGAGGTGCGCTCACTTGCCAGTCTCTAACCCTGCCAGTGTTGGAAAACCTTGCCAGGCCCTCCACCGAGCACCATGCCCCCAGTTTTTCTTTCCACGCTTCTCAACCGACTTGAATTTCAAGGCAGGGAACAACAAAATGGTGCCAAGAGGGTGCTTCTGTTCAAGACATCGCCGATGCCCGTCGCAGGTGTCTGCTGCTATGACGGTGTCGCCCCTGGTGGCCGCCTCGGCGGAGCCGGTGGAGAGCCCCATGGCCACCAACCTGCTGCAGGTGAGGTATTATTGTAACTTCATGCCAGCAGCAAAGGTCTGCATTGCTTCCTTGCAGCTGCTTGAACGTGCTCTGGACCTCTACACATCATACCAGATGCAGCACACCTTTCTGGCACATGATGGCAGGATGGACCTTGACACATCTTGATGATGATATCATGGTGATGATGCTGCCCGTGTCCCTGCAGATGCTGCGAAGTCAGGCCCCGGCGCAGCGGCGGGAGCGGGCGCACCTGCTGTACTTGTATGACGCGCTGGTGGGCTGCGTATCCTGCCGCGAACCGCGCATGCGCGAGCAGCTGCGAGACGTGCTGCAGCTGGCAGGCAGCGAGCTTGGCCTGGCCCCTGCGGCGCGGTGACCTGCGTGCACATTGCCGCAGCTTCCGCGCTCCAATTCATTGTAAAGGCGCTGCTCCTTGTCGACTTATTGCGCAAAAAGTGTACAGTCGTCCGAGATGACTCATGGCCGCCAGGTGCTCCGCCGGGTGAACATGCACATGATCAGCCGTGTCAAAGGAGCGTTTGCACTTCATGAACCTGACATCCATCTGATGTGTATCACTCTGAAATACGTTTGCTACGGAGCGACGATCGTACATTGCTGTGAAGCGGTCTTCCGAGTTAGTCAGCGAGCACCCATTGTGGCACAAGAGTTGGGGCGGACATAGAGCAACACCCACGCATGTGCTTGTTGTTCTGACTCCAGAGACTATCACCGGTGTTTTTGCGATGAGCAGCACGCACACATTGCCCACCGGCGTGGGGTGTCGGTGCCATGCATGGCAGCAGCCGCGCCCAGCCTTTCGATCCCTGGGGCCAAAACGGCAGGCTCGCCGCTCAGAGCACAGGAGAGAGACGTCATGCATGGCAGCGGTGAGACTCTTCTCATGCACACAACCGCCCTGCACAATCTCGCCGCACGCCCCGGCACTTGCGGCAGGGCTCAGTCACTGTCACCCACCCACAGGACCGCTTCGTGCTGGCGAAGTTGAAGGACACGGCGGCGAGGTACCAGGAGCTGCAGGAGAAGATGGCCGATCCGGCCGTTTCCTCGGAGCCCGGCAAGTTTCAGGAGGTGGCAAAAGCGGCATCGGAGCTGCAAAAGGCCGCCGACGGCTATGCTTCCTACTCAGACCTGGAGCAGCAGCTCGCCGAGGCAAAAGCCATGCTGAAGGAGTCGCAAGGTGATGCGGTATATGGTGACACAGCGCGCCGCAGTCGCCGTGGGCACATCAGCTGCATGCTGCACGTACGGCGCTGGCAATGCAGCTTCAGCTCCTGCCTGGTGAAGCGGCGGTGGCTGACCACCTCGCCATGCAGCCACGGCGCCAGCGCTGGCGCCAGCATCAGTATTGCGCAGCCGTGCAGGCTCCCTCTGCAGCCTGGGCTTGCCGTGCTGTTGCACAAAATCTATGCGTTCAAAATTCCCCTGGAAAGGGAATATGTCGGTAAATTGACGCCAAAACTGAAACCAATCCCAGCAACAACATTGGCGCCGCAGGGGACCAGGAGATGGCGGAGATGGTGCGGGAAGAGATTGCGGAGCTGAGCGCAGCAATGGACCAGCAGGGGGAGGAGCTGAAGGTGCTGCTGCTGCCCAGCGACCCGCTGGACGAGCGCAACATCATGCTGGAGGTCCGCGCGGGGCCGGGCGGCGAGGAGGCTGCGCTGTGGGCCGCCGACCTGGTCCGCATGTGAGCGCGCTCTTCCTGCCCTTGCACAATCTTCATTCGCCATGCTCAAACAAGGATGTCGAAGCAGTCGGAGCACCCTTTCACGGCTGGAGGAGGCTGCGCTGTGGGCCGCGACGTTGTGTGCATGGGAGGCACCCCGGCACCTTGCGCACGTCATCAGGTCCGAGTGCTCAAAAGGACCCTCTGCGGGCGCTGCTCAATTGAGGGAGCATGATGCACTTCACAGGCAGTTGGGCCGCATGCTGCCTTCGCAGCACTGTTGCCAGCCAGGCTCCGTTCAGCTGCTCTCGCTTTCCCAAGCTGGGCAGCAGTCCTTGGTGTGGGGATCAGCTGCCTGACCCGTGCGGGGGCACACACCCTTGCCGCCGCAGGTACCAGCGGTATGCGGACCTGCAGGGGTGGAAGGTGCAGCGGATGAGCGAGAGCATCATGGAGGGCGGCGGCTACAAGGAGTGCGTCCTCCAAGTGAGTCGTCCCTGGCTTTTGAGATGGATCTTGGGCGTCCACTCGTGCACGTGACGACCAGGGTCGTGGGGCACCACATCAATCTTCTGAGACTGCAACCAAGACGCTTGTCGAGTGTCGTTGGTCATGCACCTGAAGTGACTCTCCCACAAGTCTTCCTGTACCTGCTGCGCTTGTGGGCGACCCAAGCGCTTGGGCGGCATCCAATTTTGGTGCACCGCCTCACGCTGCCATGCGCGCCACAAACGAGTCTGCCGAACAGCGCGGCTTTGCAATCTGGCTGGCGGGCAGCCACTGTGCATTCGTCAGCAGCTTTGTAGCTCGCCGGAATGCATGACCGCTGCCCTGCTGACTGGTATGTGTGGTCGCGCAGGTGAAGGGACCCAGGGTGTACAGCCGGCTCAAGTTTGAGTCGGGCGTGCACCGAGTCCAGCGGGTGCGCTCATTTCTGGCGCATGTCTCTCCAGTCGCGTGTGCGGCTGCAATGTGCCCTGCTCCGACCACCGACACGGCAGGGGCCTGCGCTTGGTGGTTTCATCGAAAAGCGTGGGTCAATGGCCGTCCTGCACGTTGAGCAGCGACGGGATGCGATGCAGGCGGCAAGCCTTCAGGCAGAAGCACACCGCACGAGCTCAGGCGAGCGTCGCCTGTTCCGGTGTGCAGGTGCCGGCCACGGAGTCGTCTGGGCGGGTGCACACCTCCACCGCGACTGTAGCGATCATGCCGGAGGTGGACGATGTGGAGGTCAACATCGACCCCAAGGTGTGGGAGTTGGAAACTGCGGATGGAAAGACAGCATCCGGCGCCTGCTGCACTGTCTGGCGCCTGCCGCGCTGCGTGCCGCCATGGAGGTGTTGCAAGACGCACCCCTGGCAGCGCGTCGCTGCTTGTTCGTCAATCAAGAAAATTATTGGGCCTCCATGCGGCGTTGCTTCGGCGGCAGGACATCGAGATGTCGACGGCGCGGTCGGGCGGCGCCGGCGGCCAGAACGTCAACAAGGTCGAGACGGCGGTCGACCTGATGCACAAGCCCACGGGTGAGCGCGCCTAACGCCTCCCTCGCTCCATGTCAGGAGTGTGCTGCCAGATGACCATTCTGCAGTCGACCCCGTCCCGCGCATGGCCTGCTGCTAGCAATTCTGGCAACTCCAACGTTGCACAGCTGTTGCCCTTCGACAGTGGTCTGGGCGGGAACCGACGAGATCTGTGCGTTGCAGGCATCCGCATCTTCTGCACGGAGGAGCGGTCGCAGCTGAAGAACCGGGAGCGGGCAATGCAGATCCTGCGCTCACGGCTGTTCGACCTGGAGCTGCAGAAGCAGCAGGCCGAGATCAGCGCCCGCCGCAAGAGCCAGGTGCGCCTGCCTGCACGCCCTCATTGCTCCCTCTTGCAGACTGGTGCCCCACAGGTTTCCCTGCTTGGCAGAGCCGTACCGGGCTGGGCGCCTACCTGCACAGCTGAAGGCAGTCCGCATGGGGCCGCATGGAGTTCCTAGAGGTCAAACTTCAACTGCAACATTTTGCCGATTTCTGGTCTTTAGGGGCTGTGTTTAGGTACCACCCGAGCCCGCTCGTTGGCTTGAGTCAGCTCCAATCAGTAACCATGGGGCAGTAAGCACCTTTCGAGGCCGAATCACCAAATCATGCTCCGCCGCCGTGCAGGTGGGCACGGGCTCGCGGTCGGAGAAAATCAAGACGTACAACTACAAGGACAGCCGCGTGTCAGACCACCGGTGCAAGACCAACTTCGCGCTGGACGGCGTGCTGGCTGGTGCCCTGGACGAGTGCATCGATGCCATGCTCGCCCTCGACCAGCAGGAGCAGCTGCAGGTGGGGGCTGCAGGAAAACTGCCGCCGCTGCGCCACCTGCACGGCTTGGTCTCGTAGTTGATCCTGTGTTGAGTGTCGTCAGACCTCACGGCCGTTTCTGAATCTGGGGTGTCTGCGCAGGAGCTTGTGGCGGACGAGTCCTGAAATAAGTGAAGCCAGACAGCAGCGGGTCGGAACTGTGCGCATATCAGCGCCCGGGCCGTGAGTGGGCAAACTATGTCTTGTATGACCATTTGGCAGCATCCTGGGCACGGTTCAGCGACTGTTGTTGTTGAAACCATAGCTACACATTTGCAGACTGACATTCAGTACTCTTCAAGTTAAGCAACGAGATGTAGAAACGCCCACATGGTGCTGAAAGCAAGTCGCGGTGACATGTCTGGAACGATCTGCCACACAGGCACCAGCATCGGCACAGTTAATCTGGCACGGGCAGCAACAAAACTCTTCAGCCACTGAATCGGCCCACCGCATTACTTGGTGTGAAGGTGTCTCAATACATCCCCACTAGAAACAATATCTAGGTCGACTGCACGGCACGCTGCAGAGAAGGTCCACTTCGGATGGCAAGCTTCAGCCTTCAAGATCAACTGCTCTAGGTGTCTAACCATGCGCCGCCCACAGCAGGCGGGCTAGGATCCTACAATGATGCAATATGGTGCGCGATCCTGGTATAAGGTGTGGCACCACCCCAAAAGTAGAGCAACCCTGTACTCAGAAGTCGGCGAAGACCACCTCGCACTCGGCCAACTCCTCCGGCGACTCCTTTGGCGGCGGCTTCTGCTTGCGCTCTCCATCCTGGACAGCACAGGATGTGTCTGTCAGGCATGCAGCATGATCGGCAGTCGCCCATCTCCTGCACGGTTAAGGCTATGTGCATCCTAGGTGGCGGGCTTGCATATGGAAGGTAGTCAGGCAAAGCCGAACCACACGTCGTGGACACACTGCAAATAAATTCTGGCAGCATGTCAGACACGCTGCATGCCGCTCGAGGCCCTTGACCTTCACATGCGAGGCCGGCAGCAAGAGCTGCGTATCGGGGGAGCCGGGGAGGGTGAATCGAGCAGCAGGAACGCACGGCGAGCTCCTTGATGCGCTTGGCAGAGTCCTCCTGGGGCAGGCGCGCCGGCTCCATGCGACGAGCCGCGAGCGCCTCCCAATCCATGCCCTCGAACCACTTGTGTTTCTTGATGTCGCGCGCCCGGCCGTTGAGCATGCCCAGCCGCCGCCCCGGCTTGCGCTCCAGCAGCCGCCCTATCAGGTCCTGCGGCAGTTGGTCACAATGCGAACGATGGGATGGGGGTTTCAGGGAGGATGTGTCGAGCAGCTGTGTCACGGTCAGGGCGCGGGCAGGCAGCAGCACACGGGGCGGCTCCATCGCTGGGTGCCGCAGCAGCAGCAGCGCCTGCTCAGGGCTGCCGCCGTGATGGCGATCACCTCACAGCTTGGCAGCTGGACATGAGGACGAAGCTGGCGTTGGCCTGTGCCGGCCAAGCTGCGGGTTCAGCGCAGCGCGCCGCGGTGGGGTAACAAGGCGCGCGGCGCACCTTGGCGGCAGGGGAGAGGTAGGGCGGATACTTGATGTGCCAGTTGTCGTCGACGATGCGGCGCATGACCACCATGGGGTCGTCCGTCTTGGGCGAGCTGAAGGGCTGCCGCCCCGTCAGCAGCACGTACGCCAGCACGCCCAGGCCCCACCTGGGGGCGCAAGCACGACTTTTGACCATCAGAGACGCTGAGGCCAGTTGGCGGAGAGCGGCTCAGGCCCGCCCTGCATGTGCAGTGGAGGTCGGCCGCGTGTCGACGGGTGTCCGCCAGCCACAAGTCAGTCCTGCACCAGCATGCCCTAGGCGGTGCGGCAGGCGGCAGGGCAGCGCCCTGGACGAGGTGCGCCCATGCCGGGTCCTGCAGCGACAACAAGGGCAATGGGAGAACATGCCGCACCAGTCGACGCTGACATTGTAGCCGTGCGCGAGCACGTTCTCGGGCGCCACATAGCCGGGCGTGCCGCAGAAGGTGTACGTCCTGTTGGCCCCCTCCAGAATCTGCGGCGGTGCCCAACACAGCCGGTTAACCCGCCCCCGCGTCGGTGTTTGGCAGAGTCGGCGCGAGAGGAGCGTCCAGCCCAGAGAGACATGCATGCATGTCACGCCAAGTCGTAACGCCGGAGGGGCTGAGAGGGTGATCACCACACCTTGGCAAAGCCGAAGTCGCCGAGCTTGACGAAGCCGGACTGGTCGATGAACACGTTTTCGGGCTTGAGGTCACGGTACACGATGCCCGCGTCATGCAGGTACTCCAGCGCCAGCACGATGCTGCCAATGAAGAACTTGGCCAGCGGCTCCTCCATGCCCTTCAGCATCTTGACCTGAGGCAACAGGAGGGGATGGGTGTGCGGACTTGTATGGCATTCGGAACAGGACTGTAAACAGCTTGCGGAGGAGGCTCTGATGGGGAGGCTGTGTACCGCGTCGGCATGCTGCTGAAATTCGAGGTCGGCAAGATGCCCCTGTCTCTAGCAGAAGCTGCCCTTGTCTCTGGCAGCTTCAGGTTGCCGGTGACAGCGCCGCACGTCAGTCGCATGCCTTGGCAGCCTGCAGGCGACAGAGTCTGGCACCAGGGCATGGTAAAGGTGCAAGCGACAGAAGGGAAGCAGCCCTCAGCGTCAAACCCTGCATCGACTACGGGACGCCAGTACTGCCGGCGTGGGCTGCAGTCGTTGTTGGATGGCAGCTCCTGTTGACCCTTCCAGGTATGTGCCAAAGTGCGCAAGGATGCGTCCTGTAGCGCAACAGCTACGACCAACGAGCTACGAACTTGTTTTGTCATTGCGGACTCGCTTCCTCTGATCCTGGCCCTGACACAGGGCACGCCGAGAGCAAGGGCGGCACCTTGGGGGCGAAGCAGGCGCGGCGCCAGGTGCCCTGCGGGATGCGGTGCTTGATGACCTTGGCCTCCGCCACCAGCACGTCCATCAGGTCGCCGCCGTTCATGAGGTCGAACAAAAAGTACAGGTGGTACTTGTCCTGCGGGCCGCGGAAGCAGCAGCGATGTGCAACTCGTGTGAAGTGTCTCTGCCAGTGCACGTCCCTGTGGGTGCGTGTCTCTGAAGATGCGTGTCCCTGTGTTGCTTGTGCACGGACCCCAGGGTTCGGAGTGCTGCATGCCGCAGCCCTGGTGCGTGTCACGGGCAGGGCTTCCTCACACACGACTGCTCGCCGCAGACAAGCAACTGGGGCACATCACGGGGGTGGCTGTCTGCCCTCCGAGCCATGGCTGCAGAACAAGCAAGCGTGCGGATGGCCATCACGTCTGCACAGTGGCCGTGCACGACTCCTGGGTCAACGCCGCGCAATGGCCTGGAGGGCTTCGCCAACAGTGTCAGCCTCAGCAGGTGCACAAGATGTCAGAGGATGGTGCTGCTTGCCAAGGCAGAATTGCGGCAGTCGGGGGTGCTACCTGGAAGGGTTTCCAATCAATTTCAAGCATTCAGGTGGACCCTACCTGGAAGGAGGCGTATTGCCGGATGCAGAAAGGGTGCGCCGTGTTGCTGGTGATGGACTGCTCGCAGAAGACGTGCTCTGGGCACTGCACCACCGCGCTCTTGCGCATGCGCTTCAGCGCATACACCCGCTGGCTCGACTGCAGCCAGGAGGGGGTGGCACCATTCTCAGGTCTACAGGGCATTCCCAGCGCGGATGCACAGACTGCCACACAGTGCTCCATACCATGCCATGGTGTGCCCAGCCGTCACTCCCTCATGGCGGCACACATGCTGGGCGACACAGCAACTGCCTTGGTGCATGGCCGCCTGCAAACGGGCCGTGAAACGTGCACCAACAATGCGTGCAGGTTCAGGGTGGGCGCACCTCCTCGGTGACGACCGACACGCGGCTGAAGGCGCCGCCGCCTAGTACAGTGCCCTCTGTCAGCGTCATGCTCAGCGTGCCCTGCGCGTTGGGCGCCACGTCCGCGCCTGCGCAGAGTCGGACCTCTGCTGATCGTGCGGCGAGTCACGATGGCTTTGGCCATGTGCTGCGCGCACAGTGCCCCTGCAGTGCGCCAGGCACGGGCCTGCCCGCTGGCCGCTAGCCGCGTCCTGCGCACCCCCAGCTGAGCGGCATGCGGCTGGCGGATTTGGCCCGGGCCACTGGGCATGCTAGAGGCCTGGCCGCTTCGACGCTTCGTTGCGCATGCAGGGGACATGCTCACTGGCAGGGTTGCATCCTGCCATCTGAGAGCGCAGCACGAAACGGTGTGTGTATGTGAACGTCTGAAGGGGGGAAGAGTTGACGCACCGACGAGGTTCCGGACCTCCTCCTGGTGGCCGCGCGCACGCACCATCTCCCACGACTCGACGGGCTGACCAGATGAGGAGCGGGACCGCCGTCGGCGCCGGATGATGACCTCCGCCGGCGCGCCCGCCTGGCTGCTCTTCGCGCCCAGCTTCAGCAGCTTCTGCGTCACCACCTGCGGGCCGGCAGCGGTGTGTTTCAGCGTGGCCCAAGTCGGATTGCGCAGCAGCTCCCTCGCGTCTGGCAAGCAGCTTCTGTGTCACCCCTGCGCCGCGGCGGGGCAGCAGCGTTTTCGGCAAGTTCGTCTGCCTCTCTGGCTCTCTGGCCTACCGGCTGAAGCTGAGGCGCGACAGCAGATCCGGGTGTCGTGGCAATGCCAGGTCCAGTCTCCAAGCCCGATCCTCATCCCAGAGGGCCGCGAGGCGTGTTCCAGCATCGCTGCGCCCTATGCCTCAGCCTCAGCCTTGCGATGTCCTCAGCACATACCCTCCCGCCAGAGGAGCTGCGGGCGTGCACACTGCGGCGGTGGCGCCTGTGCTGGCGACCCGGGGGGCCCCACCTGCGGCGACTTGTCGCGCGTCATGATGTCCTGGAGCGGGCCCAGCAGCTCGGTGAATCGCTCCCGCGCCAGCGCCAGGCACACCAGCTCCGTGGTCGCTTCCACGCTCGCGCCGCTGCACCCAGGCGCCGCCGAGGATTTGTTGTCAGTGGAGTATGACATTGCATCGAGGGAGCCAACATCCTCTGGCAGGTTGAGACGGAAAACTGTGAAGGTGGCGCGCCATGTCCAGCATCGCGTCGGGACACCCTGAGACCTCCATAGTCAGGCGACCGGCCAAGTTGAAACACGGGCATATGCTGAACGCGCGCGCACCGTGGGGCGGAGGTGAGCAGCGCCTGCTCCCCAAAGTAGTCGGCCTTGAACAGGTGGTTGACCTTTTTGGCGCCCTCGGGCGTCTCCTCATACACCACCGCCTCGCCCGCCTTGATTATGTAGAAGTAGTCGCCTGCCTCCCCCTGCGGTTCCCGCGGCAGCCCATCATGATCACGTTGCTGGAATGCACTTGGCCCGTCACACGGCCCGTCATGAGCCCGAATGCACTTGGCCCGTCACGCGGTCCATCATGCAGCCCGAATCGCAGGAGCGGCAGGCAAGGTGGGGTGACCCCTCCGAACATGGGCAGAGGACCCGCCTCAGCGGCAGTGAGGCAGCCCGTCGTGCTCGAGCAAGCCTGAGATGCGGTGGCAGGCCCCAGCATGGGTGAGGGCCCTGGCTCTGCGGCATAAATCCTCCCTTTTGCAGATGGTCGCAGGTGGACCCTCGGATTCCCCGACAGGCCTGGGCCGCGTCCAAACCGGCACTTCCACAGGAAGGTGAAACCTTACACCCTAAACCCCATGCACCTGCTTGATGACAGAGGTGCCCGGCTGAAAGGTGACCTCCTCCAGCGCGTCCAGCAGCCGCATCTTCTCGTCGTGTGTGAGGTTGGCCAGCAGGTTGACCTGGTTCAGGAACAGCTCCACCTGGCTGACCTCCTGCTCGTGGTGGTCCCGCACGAAGTGCCTGCAGGGGTACTGGGGGGCGCGCTCAGCGCCCGTGTTGCAGGCCGACGCCAAACCGGGCAGACTGCCACCAGGACTGTGAAGGCCTCGACAGGCCACTGGGTCGCATGCGCTGACTGGGTGGCTTCCGCAGTGTTTCTTGGTAGGCTCCCCGACCGCTGTGGAAGATTGGGAACAACTCGCTCGACGTAAGAAAATTGCCACCTGAACAGGTCGCGCTCCAGGACCCAGACCACCGACTCCCGCATGGCGGCCACCGTGGCAGAGCGCGGCACGTTGTACATGAGGGACACCTCGCCGAAGGTGTCGCCGCGTGACTTCATGTTCACGCGGAAATTTAGGCCCTGCCGCCGCTCCAGCACCTGCGCACATGCGGACGGCGGCAGCGGCGGGTCATGCTAGCCTGCTTATGTTGCCCCTCTGCAGCACGTGGCCTGCCGGCTGCCGCGGCTGGCCGGAGGGTCGTGTGACGCCGAGCTCGATGCAACTTGCCCCTGCCGAGCCTGGCACCTCTATTTTCAGCGTGGCGCACGTATGTTGCAGGTCCTGCAAGTTCCTATCGGAGGCACCTCAGAGGCATTGCATGAAAATGTTGCACCCACTTCGAATTCGCCGTCTTTGACGACGTACAGCTCTGAGGCGGCGATGCCAACATCACCCTCCTGGATGAGGATGTCGCCGGCATTGATGCGACGCGCATACATCTCCGTCACGATTTTGCGCTGCACATCCGCCTCCAGCTTGTCGAACAGCAGCATCTTGCGCAGGCAGCCCTGCACAGACATCACAGGATGTCGGCATGACAGCAACTGCGGTGCATTGAATCGAGTGTTGGCTGGTACCAAGATGAGTGTGCCACAACTTCCTAGGAGATTGTTGCTGCAGAGCACACGTAGGTGCCCATGGTTGAGTGTCCGACATTGCAGGCTGGCGCAGCCCCGACGAGACACCTCACGAACTAATCAGCGTCATCAGCGGATGCTGGGGGCCAGGGTTTCACTGTACCTGGATGAACTCATAGTCTTGTGGCTCCGTCTTCGTAGTGTTAGGTGGCCGCGTGCCTGGGCGCGCTCGCTTTTGCCCTTCTGTGATGGCGGCCGCGCGCGGGATGTCGCGGATCTTGCCGATGATGTTGCCCACATCCAGGGCGCCGCTCGCCTGTCCTGGCTGCGGCAGGTACCGTACAAGTCACAGGCCAGATCACAGGCTGCATGCTGCCCATGCGACGCATGCTTAGAACTTTGAACTGTCGAGGACTGTTCATCCGGGAGACGAGGCTGCACTGCCACACCCTTGTGTTGTGCGGATGGAACTGACCTGCTCAGCCGCATCGCCCTTGTCTTGCGCGCCCGTCGAATTGGAATTACCCATTATGCGGCTCGGCTAGCTGCAGCGACCGGTGGTTGGAGAGGACCCAGTACTGTGTGGGCCGCAATGACGGCTGTAAGAGTCAGGCTGTGCCAGCAGCTTCGCTCATCCAGCTGGCTGCGCCGCAAAGACCTCACAGCTGGCAGCTGCGGATACTAGTTCCGCGCCTGCGCCCGGCCAGGAACTCTGATGAAGGTGTGGCAGCTACAAAACAGGCGGTTTTAGATAACCATCAGCACCGCTGAAGGGCGAATATCGAGGCCGAAGGGCTGCGATTACTACAGCCACCTCGCCAAGGAGCCTAGAAGAAGCCGGCATTATCCGAGAAGCAAGCTGACATGTATTTGAGGGCTTGCACCTGAAGGTTTCACGAGTCCACAACCTTGCCTCGAACCGGACGTACGCTATTTTGTACTCCCAGTGCCTCTGGGGTATGGCACGGCTAGCGGGCCGCCCTCGTCCGCTGTTTCACTCAGTCCACCAGTGTGTTTATCAATGCCAGCGCTGATGATCACACTGGCGTGTGGAAACCTAGCGTGCGACTGTTGCAAGTCCAATCGACTATAGTGAAGATCGCCAACTTTCGAGCTACCGCGGCGTGGCGGAATCACCCTCTGCGGAAACGACCGGCACAGCAAGTCCCTTCAGCTGCTCCTACGCAACGCAGTGATTCAAGATTCAGCGTCATTGCCGATCTCATGATGAGCTTTGAACATCCGTTACTGCTTCCTGCCTCCTGAATTCGTCCCCAGCTGACGTCAGCATCACGCCCTGACCGAGCGCCAGCGGCAGATTACCGTCGCCGTTGATGTGTAATTTAAATGATCGAAAGATACGACTCGGGAGGCTCCCTTGTAATCGAATGAGCGATACGGCAGTCTCCGAGATTTGAGAGCATTTGGTACCCCCTTCTGGCCAGCTCCCCACGAGCATCACGTCGCATTCGAGGCGGTGGTGTATGCACGCTGTAACACCAGGCATCGAGTTACCCCACCTATCTTGCAGCAGCTCGCCGCGAGGCTTCTCGCCCCGGTTTGGCGCTAAGGGCATAGCAGTGGTGGCGGCAGCGGCAAACATGCGGGTGGCCCCACTGCTGGCGCGAGGCACACAGTGCCTCCGAAGCGGCCACGCATGGGCACACCTGCGTCACGTGCGAGCGTGCTCATCGAGGTCCAGACCGCCGTGTCCCACCGCCCCGGCCGCACACCTGCCGTGGCTGCACCTACGCACCAGGCACGCCTTCTGCGTGGCGGCGGCCAGCCAGCGTGACGGCGACAGCAAGAGTAGCGCCGACCGCGAAGGCAGCAATGGCACCAACAGTGGCAGCAACGGCGATGGCAGCAGTGCTGCCAGCGGTGAGATTCCGCAGCCGGACGCTCCGCAGCAGCAGGAGCAGGGGCCCGGCCGCGGGTCGCTGACGCCCGATGCGGCAAAGTCGCCGGAACACGACGACAAACCGTCCATGACATATCGGGAGATGCTCGCGGACTGGTTCTACAGCAGGTGTGGGTGTGCTCAGGGCATGCATGACGCAACTGGATCAGGTGCCGCCCTCCATGACTTCTTCAGAGTAATATAGCTGCCACACGGAACGCATGCACAATATGCAGGGAAACAGATCTGCGTGGGCTGGCGGCCGAGGGCCGCCTGCAGCTGCGCGATTTCCTCTCCGACCCGTCCGTGAAAGTGCTCGGCAGGTGAACACTCTCGCCAGGTCTTTTGCAAGTGTTGTTCCCTATGCCATGTGCTGACGACTGATGTAGGATTCCGATCGCGCCAGCATTCCGTGTCCATTCGGGAAACACCACGAGTATTCTGCACCGCAGGGAGGTCAGCTTCGCCAGGTGGGTCAAGGTGGGGCAGGACTTTGACCTGACCAAGTTCACCGGCAGCTTCAGCCGCATCGCGGACTTTTCGGCGTGGTACCCTGGCAGCAAGGCCTCCGAGCAGGAGCCCGAGGAGCGCGGCACCGTTGGCGTCCCGGTGAGTCGTTCCTTCCTTGCTTGATAGATTACATAGGCTGCCAGTGAATGGGGTCCTCATAAATCTGCGGCCGTGGCCACTCGCTCTTTGTGATGCCTGTGGCTTTGGATGCGTCAGCATCGGGTTTCGAGCTGTTGTAATGGATGATGATTCCAGACCAGTCCATCTGGTGCGCCCTGCGCAGGACGCTGAAGGCAAGCACCCGGCCGCCGTCGCATTCGAGAAGGGCGGTCCTGGCGCGCTCGGCTTTGGCTTCTCTGCTGGCGGCCTGCTGTTCAGCTACTACATCGGGTGCGCCGCCGCCGCACAGCCAAGCCAAAGATGCTAGACTGGACTGGATTGTTGTGCAGGTCAATGAAACAGGAAACTCAAGGCATGGAAACCAACGAGAGCCGTGTCTGAGGACCGGAGATTTTGTTGTTCTGCAGGGTGGTGTACGGACTGCACGATCTGGGCATCATCAACAGTGCGCCGTTTGCGGCACTGCCACCGCGCTGTCAACCCATGTTGCACGAGAAGCTCTCGTGCACGACGCCTGTGCCTTGCAAGTTCAATCTGCTCCTGCAGAGACGCGCAGGCGGCGCAGTGGTCTAACATGTGACGCTTTGAACCGCAGAGGACACGAAGCTCGCGGGCGCCTCCGCTGGGTCGCTGATTGCGGCCTGCTACCACAGCGGCCTGCCAGAGGACGTTGTCACCGAGGCCTGCTTCACGCTGGCCCGAGGTAGCCCGCTGCAGTGTGCTGGACTCCTTGCTGCAGCTCCTGCTGCGTCTGGGTTGGTTGTTCAATTGACTACTGCAGCAGTGGACAGCAGCCGCAGCCCGCAGCACACAGCCCGCTTGTGGGGACCAACATCTGCTGCTCTGATGCCACAGACTGCCGGAAGAACGGCACACGGGGCCGCCTAGGCGTCGTGCTGTATCAGTTTCTGGAGGAGCTGCTGCCGGACGACATCGCCGAACGGTGCCGCGACAAGGCCTTTGTCGCCGTCACACGTGCGCAGCAACTTGCCGCACAGCAACCTGCTCAGAGCTCGTGCCCTGTCATGCAGCATGCATGCGGCGTGCGGCTGCCTGATGCCAGCCAGCGCGTGCCTGAAGAGGCCCCCGCCTCGTTGGCGAGCACTCAGCTTGCGGTTCACATCGGCAGGTGTGTTTCCGCGGCCGGCTGGCGAGCTCATCAGCGACTACCAGTCTAAAGAGGACCTGGTGCGCCTTGCTGGTCGCAGAAAGCAATGCGCATTCATGATTAACATCGCACACAAGAAGCGCTTGAGGAGGGTGAAGAAGACTTCTTCCTTTGATTGCCGGCATTGACTGAAATGCAATCCGGTGGCACGGCCACCTGAAACAAATGTGCTGCCGCTGTGCAGATAGCGGCGCTCATGACGTCCTGCCACATCCCCTGGTGAGGCGGCTGGATCCCGCCGTGCTTTCCAGGCATAGCAGGCGGGCATGCACGCTGTGTGGCTTGTCACGTGCGCTGCGCCTGAGGCCACGGCCATGACATGCTCACAACCGGGTGGCCGCTGAGAGCTCAGGTGGTTTGACAAGCGGGTCTGGACCACCTTCCGCGGCCAGGCCAGCTGTGCGCCTTTTGGGCCAGCTCGCTTGACGTGTCACATTACTGATCTTTGCATGCAATTGTCCTGCCAAGTTGAATGGCTCTCAGCTCCCGTTCAGGCTGGGCTCACTGGTTCCTGCGCGCAGATGACGGTGGGCTGACAAACTTCATCCCGCTGCCGCCGGCCGACCACGGAGTTCGCGTCTGCTGTTTCGCCTCCAAGCAAATCACCAGGTTCTGTCTTCACCCCTCACCACTGCATCTGCTACCCTTCCTTGGCTCTGACCTGAGCCTTCGTGTCGTGAAGTGAATGTTTCATGCTGAACATGTGTGTGCCGTGTACAGCGTGGTCGACATCCAGATCTCGCCAGACTCCTTCACAGACTGGGAGCACAGCATCCAGCAGATGGTGTCCTGGGCCTTTGAGCCAGCAGAGGACAAGGCGAGCGGTCACTCTTGCAATGGGCGTCATTTGGCTCACATCTGATGCTTAGCAATGTGCCGCCAGGCACCGACCGCTCGACCAGCATGTGACCAGGCGTGTGTGTCTGTCCTGCAGATGCTAGAGGAGTTCGTCGAAAAGGTGTGAGATGACCTCATTGCTGAGTGTGGCATCCTCCCGCTGCGCCTCTGCATGTCGCATCGATGCATGCTGGAGATCCTCCTTTCATGTGTGCAGACGCTGCTGCAGGGGAAGGCGGACGCAAAGGCATGGGCGGAGGCGACCGGCGTACTGCCGTTGATCGGTCAGGCAGCGCAGCAGAAGGAAGAGGGTGTGCAGCGATCCAACATGGAGGATGATTCGTCGAGCGCTGCCGCTCCGGCGTGCTGAAACATTAACGTGCTGCTGATCGGCAGCAACTTTGCACTTGAAACACCCTTGCTGTCTTCATTGCAGCTGTTGGACTGCTCCCCAGCCGCGAACGGTCCGTCGCAGACCCATTCACCTCTAGGTAGCCAACTGGTTAGACCAGTTGTCAGCAACCCACACTTTGCCGTTGCGGTCGCAGAGGTGCGTGCGTAGGTAGTCCACATTGCTTGCCACTGTGGATGTGCTTGACTCATTGCAGATTAAAGTTAGGTAGTTAGGTACTGTTCGGTACAGTCACAGTATTATAGGCGGTGCTGAAGTAATTTTTGTCCGGCAAAAGGCATGGTATGTACCTATGTACTGGAACTGTCAAGTTCATCCGTCCACGGCAAATGCGTACCCAGTCACCATGCAGCCAGCCGAGGGGCGTCAGCGTGCCACAGCGGCGCCAGCTTGCAGCCAAAACGAAATTGAACCATGGCTGAGAAGTCTGCACCTTCGAAGGACCCTACATCGATGACGAAGCCGTGCCATCGCTGAACGCTGCCTGACAATTCTCTAGAGCAAGCGTGGCAATCAAGTCCAGGACGCCAGGCTGCCGCTGCCCAGTGCAGTAGGACGGTGTCGGCATCACGCCGTCCAATGGGCCGTCTGTCCCACGCCATCGGCCGGACCACCGGCCCGGAGCAAGACAGGCGCGGCCGTGCGGGGCCGGGCAGGCGCGTTCTGGATGTCCAGACTCCACGGCCCGCACCCACCCCTCAGGCGACGGTGCCGGCAGAGTTGAACAGCGGGTCGGTGCCAATGACGGAGGCATCGACCAGCACCGAGGACGACCGCGGCAGGTCCTGAATGGACACGGAGGCAGGACAATGGGTCTCCGCTCATGGCTGGTCGCTAGGGGCACGCAGCCCAGTGCAGGCACAAGCAGCACGTGCCAAGGGGCATGCCACACCAGGGAAAGCCGTTATGTATGCGGGCTTGAGAGCACGAGCATCAATCAAGCGAGGCGGAGGGTGCTGCAGTGGAGGTGGCAGCAAAGACCATGGGTTCACAGGCTGTCGACGGCACAGCAGCACACCTGCAGGACGCGGTGCTCCCGCAGGTAGAAGGAGAAGGTGGAGGATCCGAAACCCACGAAGTACTTGCCCTTGGCCAGCACCAGGAAGTCCAGCAGCGCCTTCTGCTCCGAGTTCAGGTCTGCAGGCGTGCTGCGCCGGGGGGTCAGCAGGGCGCGCACAGACTTTGGGGCGGCAGAGCGGCTGCAGGATCTGCAGCACGTGCCAAGGGAACATGCTGCACACGTGGGAGGCTGCAAGCACATTGTGCCTCAAGCTGTGCGCCATGCGGCGCCGGCGAGGCTGCTTGTGCATCGTGCGGCATCGGGGCCTGTTTCGGTCGACAGGCGCACCGTCAATCTCCTTCTGACTGATGTACAGCTCCTTGTACAGGACGTCGCTGCACAGGCCCGCTGCCTTCAGCATGCCGATGATGCGGTTCATGTCTGCAGCACCACGGAGGAATGTGAGCACCAGGTCGAGCTGCCGGGGCCGCTGGGTGTTGCCACCACTCATCTGAAAGAGTTCACACGATCTACCCAGACTCCCAAGAACGCTCAGCCACTACATGCCACGCACAGCTCGACGGGTGGCAGGCAAACTGGCATGGACAGTTCACCGTCACTGGCGCCGTAGGTGAGGAGGCCGGACGCCACGTACATGGGCACATCCGGTGTGAAGCCCGCCTGCCGCATCGACGCCACGTAAGCATTCCACACCGCCTGCACACGCCACGGCAGGGTGTGCTCAGGCCTGCAAAAGACCCCTCAGACATTTCCGGTCACCACCAAGGATGTTCCCGGAGGGCGGAAGCGCTTTGGTCCGGCGGCACTGTCGGCAGCTTTGGCGATGGTCCTGCCAGCGTTTGACCGGCGGCATCTGGACTGTTGGTTGCTCACGCCCGCCACAGTAACGTTGGCGGGCGGGGCGGCGGCCAGCCGGCCAACGGGCGCCGCACCTCGGGGCCGCCCATGATCTGGGACCAGTCGCGGGCGTCCTTCTCGATGCGCAGGTGCACCGCGTTGAAGCTGGTGGCGGCCTTGGAGATGGAGGCCACCACGCGGTCCGCCATCGCCAGGATGCCCGGGCTGAACTCCAGACTGCGCGCCACCTCCGTCACCACCCGCAGGTTGCTGCAGCGTCAGCCAGTCAGTCGCATGAGCGCGGTCGATCGCAGGGCCTTTGTCGCGCTCCTGGTAGGCTCCTCCAACACACCGAGACGACAGCTCCACACAGCGCTGCAGGTTGGGACGAGGGCACCAGGCCCACGTGCTCGTCCAGCCCAGCCGCCTCGCCGCGGCCGTCCCTGCATTCATGCGGGGGCGCAACACTGCCTTCCGAGGAATGGTGCCTTCCGAGTGCCGCTTTGCGTCTCCGTTGCTGACTACCTGAGGGAGCGCAGCATGAAGAAGGTGCAGGGCAGGTCCAGGACCACGTAGGTGAGGTCCAGCGCGTTGTCCTCCCGCAGCAGCCGCGCCGAGTGGTCGATCACCGCCTTCCGCGCCTGCGGCAGCAAAGGGAAGGGCGAATGGGCGCGCATCGCCATCGAGCGGCCTCGGGGAGCATTCTGCAGGCCCCACATCCTCCAAAGGCGCTTGTGAACTACGGGGAAGCGACAAGAGGTGCACGGCCCACCTTCTCCACGAGCTCCGGCATGTCCAGGTTTTTGAGGTACACGCCGCTGATGCGCGTCACCATGCGTGGGTCGACATCCTGCTGCGCAAAGAGCGGGTACGCCGCCTCCGGCGCTGTCAGGTCCGGGAACGGCGTCAGCGCCGGCGTCTGCAGCACGCGGGGGAGATGTTGAGGAATGGGTCATCGACGAAGAGGCGGGACTCCTGGCATGGGGTGGCCTGCATCCTGGCTCACATCACATGCCGGCATCGGTGCTTCTGGGACACGCACGCCAGTGCACCTGGGCTCCTGTTCCGACGTGCTAATAATGGCTCGTTCCACGTGCTAATGATGGCTCACAGCCGCACTCACCCTGTGAACCACCAGCCCCTTGGCCCGCCAGACCTCGATCAGCCGGTCCACGTTCAGCAGCGACTCCAGCGGCGCAGACGTCCACGACACCTCGTTGTGCTCCTGCACAAGTGCAGAAAGGGGGTGCGGTGTGAACTACCATTGTCGTGTGAGTTGCCGATGCAGCAGTGGAGCTTGCGACTGAACTCAGCATGGCCCCGAATGGCCCGCAGGCAGCCTCCTGAAGTCCAGTTAAAGCAGCAAGTGGAAGCGCCAGTCGGATCCGTGACCGACCTTGAACACGCTGAAGTAGTGGGCGAAGCTGTCGCGCTTGGCGGCGGGTGGCAGCACGATCTCGGCGCCCAGCACCGCGGCCAGCGAGAACGCCGCGATGTGGCTGTACTGCTGGTTGATGAGTCCCGTGCACGCGGTGTACCGCAGCAGGACCTTGAGCCGCTTGTAGATGCGGCCCTCTGCGCGCCCTGTTTCATCGAGGGGCCATTGCAATGTGAGGTCAACAAGGCCTGCCATACTGCGGAATGTGTGACGCTTTGATGAGTGGCGCGATCAGCGGCAACAGCCTCGAGGCACAACACCGACAGCAGGCTGCATGATCCGATATGTTTTATGTCAGAGGAGGGAGCCTCCTTCTGCATGGCTCTTACCCTGTTTGATGTAGTGCTCCTTTGTGGCCTGCTCCTCTGTGATGCCGCTGGCCCGCAGGTCGGGGTGGTACAGCAGGTACGTCTGCCAGTCAAAGTCTCGCGGGAGCGCTCTCGCCAGAGCCGCCGCCTGCTTCTCGGCATACACCTGCGCCGCCGTTTTGTGGACGGCTGAGGCACTGCCGTCGCCGCCGCCGCCGCCGCCGCCCTGTGCTGCCGCCTGGCTGTCCCGCTGCAATTGCAGCCCGTCGTCGCCGCCGCCGTGCAGCTTGAAGTCGCCGCCCGTCGCCGCTGCCCCCCTGACTGCCGAGCTGCTGCCCCCGCCGGCCCCGCTGCCCGAGCCCTTCCGGCCGCGTTCCACCCGCCGCCGGCCCCCGGAGCTGTCGATCACCAGCTCCGTCACGAGCGATGTCGGCTCGTCGTCCTCGCCGGCTCCCCCGCTGTGCAGGACTGCGCAAGGCCACGGGCTGGGCACTCAAGCCTGGATCGCCATCGAGGGGTCAAACCAGCAAGTACGTGCGGTCGAAACCGGCCCCGCACACGCGGATCTGGACGCCTAGCGATAAGAGACGGTTCGTAGGCGTGAGCAGTGCAGGCCTGACCTTGCGTCGTTGTCAAGACGGTGCGGATGGTGGACGCATCGCGGGACGACTGTCGCAGCTGGGACACCCGCAGCGCGAAGAACATGGCGACGGCGAAAAGCGTCAGCAGGATCGTGTGGTCGCGCCGCCACTTCGTGAAGAACCCCCACGGCGGCCAGCCGGAGCTGGACCGCTGGCCCGGGTTCCTCAGCTTCATGGTCGTTGGCTCTTGCTGGCCTTGGAAGCCATGCCTCTGCTCGCCCTGGCCGCCGTCCGCGGGTGCTCTGGCCAGCAAAGACCGCCAGTTGAGTAGGGCAGCCAGCGTGTGGCCTCACGGCAGGCAGTCGCAAAGACGACTGAACGCGCTGTTAGGTTGCACGAAATGACAGCCGAGCAAGAATCGGCCACGAAAGATGTCTGAAGGTCAAAGCATCGCAGTGCGGGGACTGCAAAGCGTTGCCGTTGCCGTGCAGTGCACAACTCTGCGATTTGGTCCGCGCAAAACTCGGTCGGCGACAGTCAGCATGACGTGGATCAGCAGCATGGCGTCAGCCTTTTCTGGAGCTGACTGCCGGGACCGGTGGTGCAGCACCCTCCCACTGCTACGACTTCGCAGCAGAGTGTACAGTGGGCATCAGCCGGTAATATGCAACTGATCAATGCAGAGCATCTGCCGAATAGGAGACCCCAAAAAAATTCCGGGGAGGGCGCGCAGCGGGTGCAACGGCCGTCCTGATGCCACGCGATGGCGTGTGATGATGCTGACGCTGAATTCCGGTAGTTTTACAGTCTGTAAGGAAATACGCACACCGCTGGAGTAATTGTCAGCCGTGACACCTGTCGGGTGTGCTAGAGGCAATCGCGAAGGTGCTCAAAATGTGATATGAGATGCCAACGCGTGCATACAAGTCGATTCCTGCAGAATAGAGTGTCGTTTTGAACATCTTTAACGTTTAAACGTTCTGGTCAACTACCCTAGGTCGTCGATCAGGCCAGCCTTGGGACCGCGGACCAGCAAGAGGATGCCACTAACACAGCTGTCAAGCTCGAAGATCCTGCGCGCTGCAGCAGCAGAGGTCAATGGATTCTCCAAGCAGCAAGACCTGCGGCGCGAGATCCAGCGCCTGCAGCATGCGCTGCAGGTCAGCGTTCTACAGCATTGCTTTCACGCGCCGTTCGACATTTTCAGCTGGGTCGGCCACCCAAATGAAGAACCTAATTCGATGCTCCGCTGCCGTGCGTAGGACCATGATCAGCAGCTGCAAGCGGCACGGACAGAGTGTGGCGATTCCAAAGCCGCTGCATCTGCGCAGGCCACGGCCACCCCCCAGAAGCTGGCCAGACTGAGAGACGATCACGCACAGGATCTCGCACAGCTCACTCGGGCAACGTCGGTGGCTTAGAGAGCCGAGGCTGAGTCTGCTGAGCAGGTGCTTGCCTGTATGCTGTGTGTTCTCACACCATGCGCCGCATCAGGACGCTATATGAATGAGACCTGCTGCACAGCGGGTCATGTCCTTGACCTTCTGCCAGAAACATGCAGACGACGTCGCTGGAGTCGGACTTGCAGCAATGCCGCTCCAAGTTGGAGCAGACGCAGCAGCTTGCGCGGCATCGTGAGTCCGAGCTCCCAAAGCCAGGCAGGAGGCGACGGTGGCCGCCGCTGCACAGTCTGTCCTAAAAGCCCTGTAGTCACAGCACGAAGAGACGCAGCGGCATGCATCCAAGGAGGCGGCCGATTCCCTGGCAATTTTTGTTGGCTGCACAGCAGCAGATAGCCAACAGGTCCGCAGTCCAAACATGTCAGCGATCAGAAGTCGAGCATGCTGTCTGCATATGCATGACTGTATCTCGAGCGTGGCCTTTGCATTATCCTTGCCCGGTTCCCATCGCAGCCAGGCGCAGCTCGAAGCACAGCGGCAGGATTGGGCCGCTCAGAAGGCGGCCTTAGCTTCGCTCACAGCCTCGGCACTTGGTCGCTGTCACGAGGAGCTCAACGCCATTCCAGCTGCACACCCCACAAATATGCCTCAGTCTGACAGCGCGCAGCAGACTGTCGACTGCCACACCGCCCTTGCGGCAATGCAGAGCGGGTGGGTTGCACTTGCGGCCGTGCAACGGCGACCCTTGCGCATAGCAGCACAGGTGACTGTCCTGACAGGAACCCTGTTGCAGACATCAGAGAATTTTTTTGCAGATTTACGACTTGTTCGGAGGGCGGCATCGGCTGCGTTGATGAGCCCTGGCGTGCTGCGGTCGCAATGGCTGACATCTAGACGGCACCATCTCAGCGACGCTCGCGTCGCAGTTTGACGGCATTCGCGCGGGTCTGGCCGCGGCCTTGAAGGCGCAGCTGGCGCAGGCGGAGGGTGCACTGGCATTACAGGCAGCTGCAACCCAGCTGCAGCACCTGACACAGGGCAACAAGGTGAGTGCGCTGGCTGTACATGTCACCCTGACACAAGTCCACTCGCACCGCCACCAGCGTCCCGACCTCGAGCGCGGCCCAGGCTCCGACTGCAGTGGTTGCCGTGTGACTCACGTCGCAGGAGCTCAGCCAGCAATGCGACAGGCGGCGCACAGACCTCGCAGAGCAGCAGGCGGCCTGGGAGTCACGCTCTGCTGCCGGCACGGCTGCACTGCAGGCGGCGCAGGCAGAGTCCATGGCGTCCGCAGCACATCTGGCGCTGCAGGAACAGACAGACACCCTGCAGCGGCGCTGCGACATGCTGCAGTCAAGCTGCCGGCAGCAGGCTGCTGAGCTGGCGGCCGAGGCAGAACAGGCCGCCGCGGCTGGGGTGCGGGCGGCAGAGCTGCAGCAGCGGGCAGCACATCTGCAGCGCAGCCTTGATGAGACCATGTTTGCGGCCGCCGCCGCTGGCCCCCAGCTGCAAGCTCACCTGGAGCAGGCACAGCGGCACGTCCTCGAAGTCGAAGCTGCAAACGACAGCCTCCGGTGCGTTGCATTTGTGGTAGGAGCAAATTGTGCTGCGACATCGACAGGGCCAAACTCACATCAGGCCCTCATCACCATGCGCAGGAAGTTGCATGAATTTGAGCTGCCGCCACAGGTCCGCATCGCGGCACAACGCTGCCGAGCATGCTGCGGCGGTGCAGCGGCTGGCTGCCAAATGGGAGTCGAGGTCAGCAGCTGCACAGGAGGTTGCAGCAGAGCGTCTGCAGCGGCAGGCTGACAGGGCAGAGGAGCAGCGGAAGCTGTGGGATTCAACGATGGAGGACCACGAGCGCTCGGCAGCACGATGACGATCAGATCTGCACACCGCCACAAGCGCAGCACAACCAGCAGGTGATGCTGACTGCGTCAACCGCCACAAACTGAGTCTCCTGGGTGGGCTGCCAGCCACCTGCTGCATCATGTTCCGACACGAGGCTCCTCATCGTCCGAGGATGCGTTTTACAGGCAGCGGCTGCGGAGCAGCACGTCGCGTTGCTGAGAGCGGAGGCGGTGGCGGCTCAGGTGCAGGCCGAGCGCAAGCTCCATGCGCTGACCGCTCGGTGCGAGGACCTGCAGCAGCAGCTCGTGGCTCAGACTGCGTTGACAACCGAGCTGCGGGCGGCATCAGCGCAGCAGGCGGCAGAGACGGCCGCCGCTGCTGCGGAGCGCCCCGAGCAGGCCCTCGCGCAGCGGCGCACACAGCTGCGGGCCGACTTCGAGGCGCAGTCACTCCGGATTCAGGCCACTGCGGACGACGCCTTGCAGCAGGCTCTTGACAGCGGTGCGGACCACCGGCAGCTGCTGCTGACGCAGGCGGACAGCGAAAGGTGCGGCACAGGAGCTGCAATGCACTGTGCTGTGTGCAAGCGGTTGCAGTGGCCAGCTCAGCGACCTGCAGCCCTTCGGCTGCGCTCACATGCCGAACCTGCGAGCTCACGAACACACTCCCGGAGAAAGCAAACGAGTCATGAGCAGGGCCTGCTTCGGGTGCCTGCTTCGGGGCCTGCTTCGGTCGTGAGCAGGGCCTGCTTCGGTGCATCGGAACTGCGTCGCGAGGTATGCAACAGCATTGCGTCGCCCAAAAGGGGCACTCCAGGCACACGCACCCCCATAAACCTTGGTTGCACCACCGCAGGCGGCCGCGCGGGCTGCGGCGGTCGAGGCGGCGGCGCGGGAGGCGGCGATGGCGCAGGTCTCAGCGGACTTTCGGGGCGAGATTGCGGCGCTGTAGGCGGCTGGCAGCATCGAGAGGCGCAGCCACCAGCACCAGCTGGCCGCGGCCGAGGCCGAGCAGAGGCAGGCTGCTGCGCTGGCGGCGGCGGCACATGTGGGCGCCGAGGTGGCGGACTGCATCAGCGTTGTGCTCGACAGTCGTTCACGAATCTGGAACAATGTCACCGCAATGCGCCTGGCTCACTCTCGGCATTGGCCTCCTGCCCTGCCGCACTGGCCGCGGTGCAGCCCTGATCGCTGAGGCTGCCGAGCTCAGCAACCCAGGCTTGGCTGAACATATCAGTTGCAATTGCAGGCGCACGACGAGGCATTGACATGGGCGGCAGCCGACTTCGAGCAGGTGGCGGCGGCGAAGGCGGCGAGTCACGCCGCCGCGGTGCAGCGGCTGGAGCGGCAGCTTGAGGACCAGGGCGGTACCCAGCTGGGGCTCGAGCAGCGGTGCCGAGAGGTCGCAGCCCAGCTGGCGAGAGCACAGGCGGAGATGCAGGTGCATATTTCGTCAGAAGTCTGGGTTCTGCGCAGCCCTTGACATGCCGAATGCTGTCACAAGCTGGGGGTGCACAAGTGACGCCTCCTTCTGGACAGTCGCACGGCCCCCACCAGAGACGCGCACGCATGGGACAGGGACGCTGCACCGCTGCAGGACGCCTGCTGACCCGCCGGACTGGCGCCCTGCGCAGGAGTCGCTAGCGCGGCTGCAGGCGGAGCACGCTGCGGCGCTTGACGCGGCGCATGGCGAGCTTGCCAGCCAGCGGGGCGCCGCGGGCCGCCGGCTCGACGCGGCGCTCGCCGGCACGGCAGCCGAGCTGGGCGCGGCGCGCGACGAGGCGGCCGCCGCGCAGGCGACGCTCGTCGGCCAGCTTGCGGCCCTGGAGCAGGAGCGGCACGACAGGTGCGGGCGGGGGCKCCCGGCKGCAGCGCACGCCCTGGCTGTTGGCGCCAGAGTGCAGCATCTGTCGCTGAGGGGTCAATGCGCATGGCGGATGTCATGCAATGTGCTGCAGTCAATCCGGGCCGAAAGCGCTGCAGGCGTGCGGTACTGTTGAACTCCAAGTCATGAAGCGGGGACCATCGTCAACTATCATGCTGCCGCATCATGCTGCCGCTGGCGTGTTTGCAGGGCCCCGCAACCAGAAGACGTTGAGGAGATGGCGGCGCTGCGGGCGCAGGTGCGGGAGCAGGAAACGCGCACACAGGCCGCCGAGGTGTCACTCCACAGCCTCCGCAAGGAGGTGCGACGCGGGGTTTCGTTTTGAGTGGTCATGCGCCGTGCAGTCCTGCAATGCCCTCTGCAGGAGTCACCCCCAGAATCCTCACACGCAAATGCGAACTCTCAAGACGAGCGCGGTCCACGTTTCTTCTGCAAGCGCAGGTGATGCTGCGGGGCGACAGCGCCCGCAGCGGCATCAGGCCAGGGCTGTTCGGAGGTGCGCAGCAAGCTGGCGCAGGGGCAGACGCTTGCCGCGCAGTCCGGCGTCATGGCCTGGATGAAGGACGCTGGCAGCATGCAGCGAGGGGCCAGTGTCAGGGGCCAGTTGCGGCCGCCAAAACCGTCCTGAAGCCTGTGTTGACACATGATGCCAACTTTGTACCTGAGCTATTTCAAACAAGCGCACAAACTTGCAAACTTACGGGCTGGACAATTTCGGAACCAAGACCAAACAAGGAGCCGCCCTGCACACATTTTGCACAGTGCATAAGCCAGCGAATCCCAGGCTCGTTCGCTAGAGCCGTAAATTTAGCAGCCGACCGAAGTGTGCACTTGGCTATGCCGTCGATTTTGAGGCTTTCTTGCCGCCAGGCTTGCCGCTGGGCTTGGAGCTGCCTGTAGCCTTGCCCTTCTTGGCCTTTGGCGCCTCCGCCTCTGGCGCCTTTCTGTGTTCGGCTAGCCACTGGTCCACTGGCTCAGAAAGGAGCACCTGCACGACGGCAGCAGTAGCAAGTCAGAAAAGCCACCTCGCTCCACTGAGCTGGCCTTGCACACCCTCGAGAGCGCAAGCCAGACAGGTCAGTCCAGCAGGGTGGCAGACGCGGCGCCATTCAACAGCTCTGCAGCTGCAAATCGCTGCCCTGAAACACCGAAACGCACCTCCAGCTGCTGGCGGGCGGACTCCTTGACAGCTTGGCTGCCGCACTCCAGCAGCGCCGCTAGGACCTTCTCAGCGTGCCCCCCTGCAGTATAGATTGCTGGTTTAGTCTGAAAACAACAGCTAGGCCTAGCCTGTTGCCAAGCTTCGGCATCAGGCTGAGTGTCTGGCGAATCGCTTCAGGCATCCATTTCCGCACTCCATGTGAGACGCATTCATCAAAATCACGAGAGAATCCCAGATGAGAACCACCAACGACCGACCGATCTGGCGCGCACCTAGGTACGACTTGCAGCGGCCGTCGAACACCTCGGACCACAGCAGCTCCACAAAGCTGACAGCGGCGGCAGAGGCACCGTCTGCAGACCCCAGAACGAGGTGCCGCAGCGTGCGGCTGCTGTAGAATTGCGTCAGGATGTGCTCTTCGCCTGCAGCACACAGGGGGAATGAGGCATCCATGGAGGCCTGGGGCAGCCACCATCATGCCCCACACGGCCATGCAGCGCGCTTGGAGAGCGACTGTCGGGCACTGCAGTGCACAGCCAGGCCTGGCAGCCCAAAGCTGTGCCTATCGCACGCTGTCCACGTACCTTCTGCGTCGAGGGGCCGCGAGGCGAGCTGCACGATTCCGGCGTGCAGGCCAGCCAGAGCGTCCGGCGCTGCCTCATGCAGGATGCCTGCCAGGAGAAGCAAGGACCAAGCGTGAGACACATTGCTACAACAGCAAAACGCTGTCCAGGTGCGTCTACAGCAAGCGCGCCTGCTGGACACATGTGTCGCAGACTGCTGGCTCGCGTGTCTTGCCACAACGCATGAAGTGCGACGCACCGTCAGAGCCGCCGCGCACTGCCTCGACGACGAAGTCGCCGCTGTTCCTGCCGTGCAGCAGCGCCGCGGCAGCGGCAGCGGCGGCGGACAGCAGCGCCGCTGCCAGGCTGCCCTTACCGGAGCCCAGCAGCTCCCGTCGCCGCACCAGCGGGTCCTTTTTGCTCAGCCCCAGAGGCACCTGGCGCAACAGCATGGGAAAGGTGTTCAGCAAGTGCAGCTCCTGAGCCATGCCACACCCCTGGAACACCTTGAAATCCGGGATGCGACACCGACGATGCGACAGCGTGTCAGACAGCTCTTTGCACTGCACGCGACCCGGAGCAGTCGGCCTCCCGGCAAGCGCAGTACCTGCTGCGACGAGTCGGCGGCTGCGGCGACATTCGTGCCATGGGCCGCGCTGCCCTGCTCTGCGTCCGGCTCTGCCGAGCCTGCCGCTGCCTGGCCCGCATCCACGTCCGCGGGGCCAGCCGCCGCCGCTGTCGCTGCTGAGCGCAGTCGGGCCGGCGGCTCGAGCGCTGCTAGCGCCTCAGGCGGCGCGAGCCGGCGGCAGGCGGCCGGGCTGAGCAGGTCCAGCAGCACGCGCCGTGCACTCGTACTGTCCAGCAGCTCTGGCAGGTTTGCCTGCGGCGGAAATCCGGGTCTGCAAGTATTGCCCGAGCGTCCAGGGGATCCTGACGGGCTCATGCACAGCCACGCCGAGCAGCAAGACGCTTGCGATGTCGACAGTCGCAGCCAATGATCCCAAGCTGCAGGTTGATGGGTCTGCTTTGCACGCAGATGAATGATTTGTGAAAGATGCAAACTGCATGTCTGCCGTCCGGGAGCCCTCAGGTGCGCCATCAGTGCGCACTGAAATCGACATCTCATCAGGAACTCAGTCCGCCCGTCGATGCTTTGTCTTCATCGGGCTCCGTGGCGCAGCCAGCAGTGTGCGCGCGACCACAGCAGTGCTTGTGCAACTTGTGTCAACGCATTGGCCATGCCCTCTTCAGTCGTTCCTCCAACAGCGCAGCAGCTTTGGGGCGCACCTGCAGCTCGGAGGTTATGTGCTTACGCAGGAGGGCGGTGTCATCGATGCGCGAGAGGGCCGTCATCAGCACGAGGTGCGCCCACTGATCGCACGCCATCGTCTTTGCGTGCCCTGCGGTGCCGCACACCGAGCATGAACCAGCACGCACTTAGAAGCCCTCAGCGTCTGCAGAGACGTGCCACGCTGCAAGCGCCCGTGTTTCGTGCGACACGTGCAATCCCCGCGGATCGTCTGCCACGCCATGCAACAGGCAGGAGCGGGCGCCACAAGTCTGCAGCTATAGGAGCAGAGTCGTCACGCACCCTGCATGGCCTTGACGGCCTGCTTCCGGTCCTTGGCCGTGCCGTACGCGAGCACCGCGCAGGCGGCGCCCGCGCCGTCGCGTGTGTGCGCCATGCGCAGCAGGTTGACACCCGACAGGGTCTGCACCGCGTCCTCCACCGCCGAAGTCGGCGCCACCTCAATGTACTCGGCAATCAGCCTGCGGGCCAAACAGTGATCATCACATATTCCAAAATCACACTTCAAAAGGTCGGGTCGTGGTGCAAGAGCAGCCGTCACGTCAGCCTGCAACCGCAGGCAGTGGCTGGCAATGACCGCTGAACCAAGTCGAGCAACGCGTGGACGGCGCATGGTGGACAGGGAGAGTCTGCATGGCACATCGCCGCTGCCGCACGCCGCCACCAGCACCTGCCGCACGACCCTTACAAAGGCTGGCTCGCCCACCTGTGGGACAGCATCGGGTCCACGAGGCCCTTCTCCATGATGGGGATGAGGTGCTGCGACATGCTCTGCAGCACCTGCCGCGTCTTCACTGCGTCCGCTGTCGCCAGCACCTCCTTCAGCGAGGCCGGCACGCTCCCCTGCCACGACACAGCAAGCTGCTGCTGGACACCACTCATGCGGAAGACACTGTTGTGCCTCCGCTCCCGCCTTGCATGTGTCGACAGCAGCCACTTCTCAGCATCCAGACGCTCCGCCATCTCAGAGCCAGCGAGTGAAATCACAGACTCAACAAAGTCCTGTGCGGCATCGAAATCATGTAGCGCATCTCACCTCGAACAGCGTGAATTCCTTGCCGTAGAACTCTGCGGCCATGGAGTTGCGCTGGGCTGGGTACGCTGCATTGTAGGCGTCATCGATCACCGAGGCGCCATTTGGATGCCGCAGCAGCTGCGGCACTCGCCCCTTGAAGCTCTTCATGACCCCTGTGCAGCCAACAGCACATTGTCAATGAAACGAACGGCTCACGACCCGTTGAGATCGGTGGGTGGAGCCACGAGTGCGGTTTGTGGGCATCCTTTGACGCGAGATGGCGACAGTAGGTGCCATGCCGCCCGGAGGAGGCCTGCTCGGTTGTTGAGGTTGCTGTCAGCGGAGCCATGACCTGATGATTGTCAGGAAGGTGCAATGACCAGGTTTCATACCCCGCTTGCGGTGCTTGCAGTCAATGATGCTTGCAGCAAATAGACAAATGAACGAGCCTCAGCATGTTATTCTTCCAACAGGAGTCGCTGCCGTCAAGCGGCAGCGTTCGGTAAGATAACGCAGTATTGCTACATCACCGGCTCCGGCATCCAGCAGACAAGGTAGGCCGCCAGTTTGCAGATGCACTCCCGACACAGTGCAGGATGCTGGCTGTGTGTCGGAGGAAGGCGCGTCAAAAAAATGTGCGTCAGCAGGTGCATTGTGAAAGGTGCATCACCTGCCGCCTCCGCTCGGGTGGCCTTGGCCAGCAGCTTGCTGACCAGGAAGTGGCCGTACGGGTTTTGCGCCAGCTCCACCAGCTGCGGCTGCACCTCCGCCAGGATGGCCGCCCGGTGCGCCGCGGTGCCGTGCTTGACGCAGGACTGAATGATGCGGGAGGCAGTTGGCGACGCCGCCACGTTTGCCATGTGGCCCTTGATCAGGTCCAGGATCTGGGACACCAGCTCCTGCCGCTTTTCTGCTGCGGTTTCGTGCTGCCGCAGTTCCTCCCACAAGCGGATGGCCTCCTGCAGTGCAAGATGGTTTCCGTTTGAGCCGCCGCCTGCAGGGCGCATGAGCAGCGGCAAGTGCACGCACAGTCAGGCGTGCCCATGCACTCACCTGTGTCTTTTCCCGGCCTTCTTTCTTGCGTGGCCGTTTGGCGTCGGGCTCGGCCACCGCCACAGGTGCCCCCTTGCGCTTCTGTTTCGTCCTGCAAAGTTCCGACACTAGTGTGAGCCGTCACGGCGTTGCACACGGTCAGCTATCGTGCGCAGATGGAGCAGCTCTGTTACAATACCTGTCCAGCAGTTTCTGAATGGCCTTTGTGTCTGCATCTGATGCTGGCCGCTGCTGCGAGCCTTTGCCGTCGGCACGCTTGTGCTTCGCCGACGGCTTGCCTTTTCCCATCGAAGCCGGCCGCGGCTTCACCTTTTGCTGAGCCATGGTGAAGGCTTAGATTGGCTCAACAGCTCGCAGACACTGACATCTGCCGTCGCAGGCGGCAGGCCTGAGATTTGTTGCAGCTTGCGGGGTGGGCTACTTCTCCCCCGCTGAGATTTGAAGCCTGTTGCGTGTTGCCTGCAGAGTTCTTGAGTGCCTGCGTTTTGTCTTCCGTCAGAAGAGTTGGACTGATATCGTCCAGCGTCTTGCGTCGGCGTGAGGAAGCTGCGCTTCGCCTCAGTCACGTTGGCGTCTCTCACTCGCCTGCTCAACAGCGTTGCAACAGAGTCCGTCAAGCTCAGAGTCGACCAAGACCCGTCCAAAACTGTGAAGCAGACCTTTACGCAAGCCCAAAGCCACAATGAGCCGAATCAATCCGGCCCCGGCCATCCCAGAAGTCAGCAGCGCCACGCGCGCTCAGTTCCAGCAGGAGATCATGCAAAAGGTTTGGCAGCAATACTCATAAACGGCAGATGCCGTTGGAAAGAGCGGTCCGTCAGTGTCGGCGGAGAGGGAGGGAGGGTGGAATCATGTGGCGACTGGCGTCATGCAGCGGTCAGCCGCATGCACGTGGCACAGTGTGATTTTCCACATGATTGATGAAGGTGTTCACCCCATCACAGGTGCAAAGGAAACTGGATCGTAAGAAACAAGCCAACGAGTTCCCAGACAGGCTGGAGCAAGCAGCCCTTGCAGCGGTAAGTCGCACACTCATTCTGGGATTCCATGTGGCTTGACCGTCATCTCGCTCTCGCTCGAATGGCCAGAAACCGCAGATGCCTGTCCATTCGCGTGCTGACATGGTGTGGTGTCCACTCGCGGGCTGCATGCCCGGGGACCTGCAGGCTGCGAATGAGGTAGAGCGGGCTGAGGCGGCGGCGCTTGCTGCGAAGGACCATTCGCACCACCACCATCACCACCACCACAAGGACAGCAAGAAGCACAAACACAAGAAGGTGACCTCCTGCCGTTAGAGCTTGGCATGGTAGCATCATCCTACGCCCGAATGCAACTGAATAGAGTTCGGTGACTGCCGCCAACACAACTTCTGCACCCTGTGTGCACCAGGATAAGCACAAGGAAAAGGACAAGCATAAGAAGGAGAAAACGAAGAAGAGGCTGGCATCCCCAAGCTGCAGCTCCGACAGCTCTGACAGTGAGTCGGCGCGACGCCGCAAGAAGCGCCCGGTCTCTGACTCGGACAGCGACGACATGGCCAGGCGGCGCCACAAAAAGGTGAAACCCCCAATCTCGACAATTTAGGGACAAGCACTGGCCACGTCACATACCAATGCCATCATTTTGACCCAGTGCGCTCGCGTGCTGCAGAAAAAGCACAAGTGAGACGGCGGCGGGCGGGGCACGCAAGCTTAGTGACGCAGCCTTCGCGCCGAGTGCCAGCGATGGCAGGTCGTGACTCTAAAGTTGATGGTGAACGAATTGCAGGAGCAAATGCGCAATGCTCAGGAAGTTGACATTAGAGACGGGGGCATACGCAGTATTCGATGGAGGAACAGCTTTACATGTGGCGAGTAGGTAATATTGGTGATCCATCGAATGCTGTATGGACGAAAACTTGCGTGAACAAAACAAACTTACAATCAAGTTGAAGTCCGTTTGCCCCCCCATCCGCTTTCGCTGCCCCATCAGCTGGCACGCTGGCACGTTACAAACAAGGAGAGTCGCGCCAACTCTGCCCCCTGACAACAAATAAAAGCTACACACGAAGTTGGCCATCTGGCCTGGTTCCCAAAATGGCTGTCGCCCCGAATCGAGTCATGCATGACCTCGGTTGATCGGCTCTGAATTGCATCCCGCAGCCATGTAACGGCGCCGAGAGCGCCTGAGACTCATGCCCCGTCCATTCATCGAAGCAGTAGGTAATTTTGCTGGATATCAAGCTGGCCGCCCATGCAATCAGCACGTCCAAAGCCTGTCATACATGTCCCTGCATCACACCCGCAACATCCGATGAGACTGTGCGAGCGCTTTGGTCCTCAATGAGTACCCACCGACAACATGACATGTACCTGCTGCTCATGGCAGGCCTCCCGAACTCATGCACTCCCAGCGGCTCCGAAGAAGCTTGTCGCACGCCAGCCTTGGGCGAGACCGGCAGGGGGTTGTGAAGCAGCCAGAAGTGCAAGTGTCAGCAGCCAGGAGTAATAGTGGAGCAGCCAGAACTGGCACCTGAGAGGTGGGCTGCAGCAGGTGCTGTGCAGGGTGCAGCGGGGTGTCGCCGCCAAAGCCGTGCAGCGCGACAATGGGCGACAGCTGGCCGTCTTGCGTGTGCTGGCTAACCACCAGCGGTTCCAGCGCCGACGGCATGACAATGGACAGCCCGCCGTCGCCGCAGTGCCCCCCCAGCATGCCCAGCAGCTGGTGGCCGCTGTGTGCCGCGTCGTTCACCTGTTGAGGGCGGTCAGCGCGGTGAGTGCCAAGCGGTCAGCAAGGGCACGTGCCGCTCAAGTGTAGGTCGGAATTGCTTCAGCTGGCCTGTTTGACAATGGTATGGGTGGGTGCCCGTATCGACATGTGTGTGCTTGTGCATAAGACAAGCCAGAGCCAGATATGGGGGCAACAGCTGCAGGCTGTTGAGTGTTTCGGCAGTGAAGTTGATGTTGAAGCTGTGGTCACAGTCCCACCTGCGGCAGGGGGTGGCCCTGCTGCGGCTGCTGCTGCCCCCCCGCCGAAGCGTCCGCAAGGTGCTGTTGGGGGGCCAGCGACTGCAGGGCGCCGCTGGACGGATGCGCGGCCGGCAAGTGCTGCGCTGACAGGGTGCCGTGCAGCCCGGCAGACGCCCTGCCGAAGTCCTGCTGCGAGCCGAGCGCCGGCAGGCTGAGCGAGCCCGCCATCTGCTGCGCCGAGGCGGCGCCGTGCAGCCCAGCAGGCGCCCCGCTGAAGTCCTGCATCGAGCCACCACCCAGCGAGTGCATGCTCAGGGCGCCAGCGAGCTGCCGCTGCGGCGCGGCAGCGCCAAAGTCCTGCTGCGAGCCCAGCGAGTGCAGGCTCGCCGCGCCTGCCAGCTGCTGGTGCGAGGGCGCTGCGTGAAGGCCCCCCGACGCGGGTCCCTGCCCCAGCTGCTGCTGCGAGGCGCTGTGCAGCAAGCCGCCAAAGTCCTGCTGCGAGCCCAGCGAGTGCAGGGACGCCTGGCCACGCAGCGACGCAGCCGACGGCAGGTCGGCCGACGCTGCGGCGTGCTGCAGCGACACCTGCCAAACAACAGGCAGATGCTTGATTCCTGGTCTCAAGCACGCCAGCAGACTTATTGCGATGCCCACACCCTGCATACCCTGCACTGCGGCTCAAGCAGCTGCTTGCCATGCCACTCGAGCGCGGCTGCTGAGTTGCGCGCGCAATTCTCACACGCGACGCAACAGTGCACCTGGTGCGACAGTGATGACTGCGCAGGCTGCAGCTGCTGCTGTAGCTGCTGGTGTGTCGCCGCTTGCTGATGTTGGTGCTGCATCAGCTGCTCCTGCTGCTGCAGGTGAGCAGCCTGCAGCTGCGCCGCCTGCCGCTGCTGCTGCTCCGCAAGCAGCTGCTGCTCCTGCGCCGCCAGCTGCTGCTGCTGGTGGTCCTGCCGAGCCTGCGCCTGCTGCTGTTGATGGTGCGCCTGCAATTGCTCATGCTGCTGCTGCTGTTGCTGCTGCGCCTGCAGTTGCTGCTGCTGTTGCTGATGCTGCGCCTGCTGCTGAGCCTGCTGCTGGGCCTGCTGCTGGGCCTGGTGTTGCTGCTGCGCCTGCTGCTGCGCTTGCTGCTGGAAAGCAGATTGCGGCGGCTGCGGCTGCTGCTGCATGCCCGCCCCGTGTGCTGCCGTGCCGGTGTCCACCATGCCGGCATCCGACAATGCGTCAACTTCTGCCACGATGTCTGGGATGTGCAGCGGCCCGCTGTGCTGGTGGCGGAGGTTGTTGGAAGAGTGCACCTCCTGCAGCAGCGAAAGAGTTTGTCATCAAGACCGCTGTGCAAGACAACGTTGCATGAACATGTCACTACTGACTGCACGACGCATGGGACTGCAAGGTGAGCCTTTTGCTTTCACATGACAGAATCAAGAAATTGTGTCCTGTCGGCTAAAACTGCAAACGCATTTGATGATCACCGCATTGCATGCAGTGCTTGCCGACCATGGTTCTGATGGGTGCTGAAGGTCAGCACTCAGGACAGGCAGACAATCGTGCATTCCTGCATGTGCGGCGGTGGCGAGGGGTTGGCGGAGCTCTCGACCGTCTGCGTCTGCTGGTGGCCGCCCGTCTGCGGCAGGGCGCTGCTGCCATGGCTCATGGTGCTGAGGGCGGGCCCCATGCTGGATGCGGCGCCGCCACCCAGGCTGCCCTGCCGTGCAAGGGCCGATGGCGGCTGCGCCTGCTGCAGCGGCGGCGTGCCATGCTGCTGCGGCGGGGGCTGCTGCATCGACTGCGCTGCGACGCTTCCCTGCTGCAGATGCACCACGACAACAAATTGTCCATCGAGCACATCGGAATCTGGCACTTGATGCGAGGGAGTAGGGGTGGCGATTGCCCCAGTGCAGAAACAGAGACGTTGGAATGCGACGGCTTGACAACCTGCTGCCCATAGGACCTGTTGGGAACTATAGAACGTTGCACCTGTTGCAGGGAGGCTGCGTGCTGCAGCGAGCTGAGGCTGGCGCCCGTGCGCCGGCTGCCGGGGCCAGACGGCGGCAGCGATGGCGATGGGGTCATCAGGCTGCCCTGCTGCACCAGCAGGCTGCTGCTGCCCATCTGCATGCTGTTGCCGGCAGCGGATGCCTGCAGGGGGGTGGTGCACATCAGCATGATGCAGCGCCGTCTGCGTGTCGTTGGGAGAGGCTCGCAATGCTGCCCCACATGCACCAAGTCCCTGTGTGCAGTAGAGGACATGACCAGAGCACCACCAACGATGTTGCATAGGCTGAGGACATGCCTGCGGCTGGTGGGGGGTGCGGCCGTGGAGGCCGCTGAGGTTGCTGTGCTGCATGGAGGGTGCGGGGCCCATCTGCGACATCAGGCTGGGCGCCTGCTGCAGCGTCGCCCGAGACTGGCTGTCCGCAGCCTGCGCCGCCAGCGCATGCGCCTGCGCCTCTGCCTGGGCGTGTACCTGTGCACGGCAGGCTCCTGATCAGTCCCTCCTGGTCCCGTCAGCAGCAAGCAGCCGCTGGCAAGACGACAGGCATCACAGGTGCTGCCATGGGCTGTCGAGCCTCTCGCCAGGTTGCAGAGGCGCGGGAGTGTGTGATCAAGGCGGCTGCAAGGGCAGGAGCAGATCGGCGAGGCTGCAGGGCAGCCGCCGGGAGGGCAGCGGCCAACGTGGTGAACCAGTCGACCCACAGGAAATCAAGTTACCTGGGCAGCCTGCTCGACCCGTGTCTGCGCCTCCGCCGCCTGCGCGGCCAGGCTGTGCGCCTCCGCGACAGCCTGGTGCAGCTCGACCGCCGACTGCGAGCGCGCATGCGCCAGCGACGCGGTGACGCCGCCGTCGCCCGGCCCCGGCCCGCCCAGCTCGCTGCCTGTGTGCAGCGCCGACTGCGCAGCCGGGAGGTGGATCGGGTGAGATGATAGTCGGGAATGGTGTGCAGCTGCCGTCATGCGCTCCTCGGCAGCACCACATGTGACGCGCAAGGGTTGCATCGTAGGGGTGAGGGAAGGGGCAAGACCTGCTGCATGGAGGCCGACGCCTGGTGCTGCAGCGGCTGCAGCTGGTGCGTGGCCAGGGAGGTGAGGGGCAGGCTGACCAGTTGGTGGGTGACCAGGTGCTGCTGCGGCTCGCCGGGCCCGCCGCCCTGTGGCTGGGCAATGAACAGCTGCTGCCCCTGCGACAGAAACCAGGTGCGGAGCTCTTTGCATGAAAACTGTTGATGAGGTTCCGCAAGCCGCTGTGTAGCTGCATCACTGCGCACAGCGGCGGGCGAGTGCCATGCAGCGTCCGCAGGCAACTAGTGTCAATGGGTACAGTGGGTGCAGAGCATCTGAGGGGTGCAGGGCAAGGGCGCGCCTGCACGGGCGCCGCGGCGGCCATGAGCACGCTGCCGACGGGGACGCCTACGGGGGGGGCGCCACCGCCCAGGCCCTGCATGACCAGCACCTGCGGCCCCGCCGGGGGTGTGCCGCAGTGCGGCGTCGTGACACGCGAGCTGGGGCTGGCGGCCACGCTGGCGGCCTGCTGCTGCTGCTGCTGCTGCTGCTGTGGGTGCTGCGGCAGCTGCAGCACCATGCTGTCCACCACCTGCAGCAGGTGACACCATGCAATCGACATGCGACCAGACGGTGGTTTTCCGCGGGCCGCCGCCCTTTCACGCAGACCCCAGCCCTCCGATCCAGACGACCCTGCCTTCGTTGGTGATGTTCATGCCTGATTCTGGGTTTGCTAAGCGTTTGTAAGGCGGGCGCCACTAAGGATGCAGGAATGAAATCTAATTTTCTGCCCGGTGCTGAGGCGGCAGTGCTGCGCAGGCATTCAGGCTGCGGTGCAGGCCAATGCTGCGCAGGCATTCAGGCTGCGCTGCGCGGCTTGCATAGTTGCAGGGAGCAGGCGGGCCCCGGCTGCGAGCACGCACGTGCTGGTGTTCTGTGGGCGCTGCCTGGACCGGCGGCAGCTGCAGCGGCGGCTGGTGGTGCTCCAGCACCACGATCTCCTGTGCCTTCGCCTCCAGGTGCTGCGCTGTCGCCTGCAGTGATGACACATTGTGTAACTGCACTGCTGCTGCTCCAAAACATCAGTGGTCAGGCCGTGCTCAAGTGCTGCTTCTGACCCGGGTACCCTCGACAGGCTGCTCCAGTGCGCCAGCGACCTTAGCGCCCACACCATTCACCAGGCATCCGGGGCCCTCGAAGGGGGCAGGGGCAGGCCGGTGCAGTGGCACCCTCAAGCAGGAGGGGGCTTCAAAATTCGGGAGGGCAGGCGAAGGGGCACACCTGCAGGGACTGCGCCTGCACCGACAGTGAGTGCGCCTGCACCTGCGCCTGGTGCGCCCGCTGCGCATGCGCCTGGGCCTGCGCCTCGAGGCTGTGCACGTGCGCGATGGTGTGCGCCTGAGCCTCTGCGTGCGCGTAGGCCTGCGCCTCCAGGCTGTGCGCCTGCACCGCCGCGCTGTTCGCCTGCTCCGCCTCCGCGTCGTTCAGCAGCCGCGTGTCGCCTGCCGCGCGGACGGCAGGAGCTGGTTCAGCGGCGCTGGTCAGCTGCGGCATGCGGGGCGGCAGGCAAACCATGGCGTGGCAGGCCCGGCAGCGCGCAGCGGGCTGGGCCGCGACAATGCCCGACCTGGCGGGCTCACATGCCGCAACCCGCACCTCACACATGTGGCACCCAAGCGAGCAACCCGGTCTGGCAGCGCCAGGTGCTGCAAGCTTTCCAGATGCCAGAATTGCAATTGTGCCCAGCTGCAGCTCCCGAGCCAGGCCGCAGAGCCGACGCGGCAAAGGGGCCGCACCCATGGACATGACGCGCTTGAGGCGGTGCGCGGCCTCCACGGCCTGCGCCTGCGCCTGTCCGTGCGCCTCCGCCCGCGCCGCCAGCTTCTCCGCCTCTGCCCGCGTCGTCGCGTGCGCCTCTGTGTGCGCCTGCGCGTGCGCCTGCGTCCGGAAGGGGGCCATGCGGAGGCTCGACGGAGGAAAGGACTGCAACCTAAAAGTCTTGGCCCCCCAGGCTCCGCAAGGCCGGACGGTTCGTCATCGCACATGCGGCCAGCAGACGGCTGATCCTCCCTGCACTTCCTTGTCCAGCCGACTTCCAGCGTCCACAAGAAGAAGGCACCTGCAGGGTCTGCGCGTCGGCCTGCGCCTCCAGCGACTGCGCTTGCGCGTGCAGGCTGCGCGCCTTGACCGCCACCTGCACCTTGGCTGGCTCCGAGGCCACCAGGCTGGACTGCATCTCCAAGTTGTCCGCGTGCGCCTGCGGCGGTTGTGGAGACTTGCTTGTGGCACAGCATCCGGGCTTCGGAGCTCCACGGGCCGCGGTATCGCAGCAGTGATCAGGGTGGAGGCCCCTGCTTTGCAACAACTTGCTGATACGCCGCAGCTGTGGTTTAGCGAGAGCGAGCTCATGGCATGGTGCAGCAAAGTAACCGTACCTTCAATGCGTTGGCATGCGCTTTCAAGCTTTCAGATGATGCCGCTGCCGAGTCCGGCTGGGCGGTTTGCATTGACGCGGCTGTCTGCGCCATCTGCGCGCCGGCACTGATCTGCCGCTGCAGCATGGGTGGCGCCTGCGCCGCAGGAGCGGCGGCGACGGCCGGCAGCGAGGTCGGCAGCAGCGGCCGTGCCTGCAGCGTCGGCATGCCTCTGTCCCTGGGCTCTGCGGCTGCCACTGCGGGATACAAGACAGACACTCAGCCAAAGCATACGGCTGGCCTTAGAAAGCACCCTGCGCCATCGGATGGACGGCCCGTCACGCTCAGCATGTACTGCAGCTGTGGGACTTCGCACTCCGCAGATGGCACGACCGACGGTGCGGCATCCTACCTGAGTCCACCAGCGGCAGGTCGCCGATGGCGAGCGCCCGGCCGCCCGGCGCCGGCTGCGGCGCCTCGCCCGACTGCGCCGCGGACAGCTGCCGCTGCTTGAGATCCAGCTCTTGGCGCAGCTCCGCGTTCTCGTGCTGCAGCGCGCTGAGCTGGGAGCCCTCGGCGCTGGCCTGCCATGCGCTCACCTGCTGCTGGAGCTCCTGGGCACAGCAACAGTTTCAGGGTTTGAGGGGCCTAAACGCGACTGTGTTGTAGAGGAGCGACCCCTCCCTCTTTTGAAACAGCGTCTCAGCATGCTGGGAGCCAGATAGCAGCAGCAGCAGAGGTGACACTCTAAGCTTCGGTCCGTCTGTGATGCCAGACACCGCGCACCCGCAACATGTTTTCGCGGGACTCGCAGAATCGGCGGACGTCACCGGCCGCGATGCCGCGCACGATCTTGGCGAGTGTTTGCCGTGACTTCTCGCCGCGCTTGCCGGTGCCGCCCAGCATCGGGCCCAGCAGCCGGCACTCGTCTGCCAGCTGCTTTTCGTCGCTCTTCGTCTCCAGCCGCCCTGAAAAGCGGCCCTGAGAACGGGAGGCACCAGGCACATCAGGCAGCGACCCCACCCCGCTGCAGCCCACCCATGCACAGCGTCTCGCGCCTACAGCTTGGCAAAGCGCAGACGCTGGGGCAGAGGCCGCCCACCTTCAGGTGCGGCTTCTTCGTCCGGCTGTTGTTGCCGCCGCTGCCGCGGGCGCCACCGCTGCCGCGCTCTTGCGACGCCTCCTGCTTCACAGCCCCCGACTGCGAGGCGGACCAGGCCCCCGAGCGCTTTGGGGACTCGCCGCGGCCCGCCCCTGTGGCTGCCCGCCCGTTGGCCACGCCGCGGGCGGACAGCATCGCCTCGTCCTCGCCGTCCGAGTCGCCGGAGCCGCACGAGTCGCTGTCGCTGTTCGAGGAGTTGTCCGAGCCGCCGCCCTCCGCCGCATGCATGCGCCGGTCCCGGCCGCTGTGCTGTGGGTGCTGAACGGCGGCCCCGTTGGCAGCGGCGCCATTCACCGGCTGCAGCATGCTGCCCCCGCCTGGCTGCCCGGCGAACAAGTCGCCCTTGTGTGGCGAAGTGCCGTCCATCGCCTGTGCACGGGTGGCTCAAAGCTTGGATTCTTTCAATGTCTGTGGATGGCAGTCTGCGCAACAATCGATCAAGGTTGACGGCATGTGGTGACAACACGGCGCACCATTGGAGCGCTGCTCATGGGCGCCGTGGTGGCTCGGCGCCCTGCACACAGCACGAACGGCCTTTGTGGTTAGAATGGCCATGTAGCAGCCCATTCTCCGCCGGAGACTGCTCCTCATCAATCATCAGCGGCCGCGCAATGTGAAAATGAATTTTGGAAAAATTCGTTGTGCTTGATCGCGGAACGAATCGCGAGGCGCGGCTGTATTCACGGAGGTATTCTACAGCGACACACCGCAGTTCCACGATGCGAGATCAGCCCTAGGAGTCGAAGGAAACCTTGTTGTACACCGCCGTGCGAGCCCCAGCACTCCCAAATCACGTCGGGACGCACACGCAGGCTCTGTCTCGCTGCAGATCGCACGCCAGTACATCTTGGACACATGGAACATGGGGGACGCCGCAAGGCCAAGCAGCCAGGTTGGCTGTTGCAAAGGCCCATTTGCAAAGTGGCGCGGCTGCGGTACAGCCTTGAAGCCATTGATGGCTCAAGAAGGTGCCTTGCAAGCAATTCGCAGAAGGATTGGCCTAATGCCGGCCCTCAGCGGGTGTAGGAGTCTCTGCAAGATGGCTGCTCTGCGCACCTAGTTTGACGCCGCACCCGCAGGCGTACGGGACCGAGGCCGCGGAAGCAAGCCCAGATCGCTATATTAGCATGGGCGTCTCCGCGGCGTGGCGACTCGCCATGCTACACCCGGGTAGGAGAGTCTGGAGCCTTACTCAGTGTGTCAACGCTGCGCTCGAGCATCGTCTCTCTCTGATGCGCTGACGCCCCCCAGGCCGCACAAGTCGGTCCTCTGGCCGCTCGCCACACGATCGGACACGACAGAAACGCATAACACGGCTGCGATCAGGCCGATCACGCTTCCAAGGGTGCCCTTCCCACCTTTTGCCCTACTAAACAGACTGGGACCTCATTGGTCATCGTCCTTTGATTCCCGCGCCGCTGCTGCAGTGCTTTGGTGAGTGCATTGCGCTGGGCCAAGCCCTTTATCGCTTAGCAGCGATTGCCGTGGGTGGAGCTGCAGGTGCGTGAGCTCCCGTTGCACTGGCCGCCTGGCGGCGCCCATCGCCTGGTGCCTGCGCTGTCTTTGCATTTGCACACCGCGTTTGAAGGAGTCTGCACACCGGCTACAGCGCTCACAGCCGGAGATGGAGGCATTTCTGAGCCGTTGTTGATGCCTTGCAGGCCGTGGAGCGTCATGCAGGTGGGTCGCGCGAGCAGTGGCGTGCGAGCCTTTGGATGTTGGCAACTGAGAGGATGGGCAGTCATTGAGCTGCGGCAGGCTAGGCAGCTGGCGTATGCAGGCATGGCCTGAACCCAGCACGCCTTCTGTGAACGCGGTGACTGTTGAACTGCAGATTTTTGTGAAGACCCTGACGGGCAAGACCATCACGCTTGAGGTGGAGTCCAGCGACACCATCGACAATGTGAAGAGCAAGATTCAGGACAAGGAGGGTGAGTGCCGCGCGCCTTCTGTCGCCGGCGTGGGGCATCGGGCATTTTCTGCATCGATTGCAGCTGCGCCACACAACATCCGCCCTGCGACGGACTTGGGAGATTGATGTATCACTCTGAGGCGCTGACCAACGTGTTGCGACGTGCGGCAGGCATTCCTCCGGACCAGCAGCGGCTCATCTTCGCTGGCAAGCAGCTGGAGGATGGCCGCACCCTGGCGGACTACAACATCCAGAAGGGTGAGCTGGTTGGATTTGAGGCACTGAAGTGAATGGCGACTTGCATCTGGTTTGGGTCTCAGCTTGGGTGGTGTCTTTGGCAGCTCTCGTCTGGGATTAGTGGAGATGGCTCTCGGCCCCTACCTCTGTGTAGAGTGCTGCGGAGCCTCCGCCATGCGACTGAGCCGCCGCATCCGCCTTTGTCACCTCACATTGAGCCCTGCACATCCGAGAAACCCTCCAGCGTGGTCTCCTGCTGCCAATTACAGAGTCGACGCTGCACCTGGTGCTGCGCCTGCGGGGCGGCATCATTGAGCCGTCGCTGGCGCTGCTGGCCCGCAAGTTCAACCAGGACAAGATGATCTGCCGCAAGTGAGTTTGTGTTTCACAGCGCATCATCTCATGGCAACCACGCCGAAGCAACAGCCTGGACATAATTTTCCGTCTTGGTACAGGAGTGGAAAGTTTGGCTTTCGAGCTTCTCCATAGCTTTGCAAGTTGAATATCCCACCCCAGATCAATGACCTCCCACACTTTACATCCGTGCGCCCCCAAGTGGCCCGGACGTCATCTCGGGAGGCACATAAGCTGCCATATGTGCAGTTGCATCTCGCTGCACTGGTGATCACAGTCGTCGAGGGTCCTTGCTGTTGATCCTCGCAGGTGCTACGCTCGTCTGCACCCGCGCGCCATCAACTGCCGGTGCGCATTGCTCTCTCTGGTCAATGCTTTAGATGCTGGGTACTTGATCGTGTTTGAAGGCAGTGCTGCATCTGAAGTCCTTCCTTCTGGCATCGCAGCAAGAAGAAGTGCGGTCACAGCAACCAGCTGCGGCCGAAGAAGAAGATCAAGTGATCTGGAGCTGCGCCGCAACCTCTGTTGCTGTCGAGCATGCTTGCGGTGTCTGTAGTGCGCGCATCGTGTAAGCAGCGTTACACTCTCTGCTGAATCTCGAGCACCCTCCATTCCCAGCTCTTGAATCACTGCCACTCATCCAGCTAATTGTCCATTTCTCTGAAAATCCTCTCACACTCTCGCTGATTGTGGTCGTGCCATGCCGGCCCCACTTGAGCGTATTCCACCCGCTCGCGCCTTCGTTTTCAAATGGTGTGAACAGTGCTCCCGCGCTGCCACCCATCTTTTCTTCCCCTCTTCTGTTCTCGTTCAGGTTTCGCTCTCCTCTCGTTTATTCATTTAACGTACTAGTGTTTGCATGATCCAATCGACTGCAGAAATGAACTGGTTTGCTATATATCCCGAAAAAATCTAGATATGCAGCGGCACATTCCTTGTTCAACGCCTGTGACACTTAAATCTGCGAATAGGGACGCTCAGAATGTGGCCACAAGTGCTGGAGTCACGCCTGGTCCTACAAAAGAGCCTCGATCTTCGACCTGCACGATAAGCAACCCAGGTTTCAGCGTCGCAGCCATAAGAAGATTGCATCGCAGCTGAGGACTGACCGATGCATCGTCACAGGCGGCGAGGGCGAACGCATGGTGCAGGTCACGCGTGTCCAGGGCAGCGTCCGCGCGTCAGCGCTGCACAACAGACGGACGGACCTGTACTCGCTCTTCATCTTGACGCCCGGCAGGTTGTCGACTCGGGCCTTGTCCTTGAAGAGCTGGATGGTGGGCGTGCCGTTCACGCCTGCTGCCTCTGCGATGTCGCCGTCCTGCTCGATGTCGATCTCGATGAGGTGGATCTGCAGGGCAGTGCACACAGGGCTGTAGCACGTCGGCAGGAAATGACAGATCTGCCACGACGCTTTCAAAGACAGCCTGCAGCCGCCAAGGTGTGACCCACCATGACAAGGCCCAAACGCGAAGGGGCGCTTCAGATGCCATCGGCAGGTGCTCTATTTGGCACTACAGTCAACGCTCCAGAAGCCCTGAGCAACCCTGAAGCCCACCCCAAGAGGCCGGGAGGCGGCACAGAGGCAGGGGGAACACAAGCGTTGCGAAGCATCCCGAAAAGCACCTTGTCCGAGTACTCGTCGGCGAGCTTGGACACGATGGGCTTGAGGGACCGGCATGGCCCGCAGCCCGGGCTGGTGTACATCACCATCAGCGGGCGCTTGGACTCGTGGTACAGCCGCCGCAGCGCGACCTGGCCCGAGTGCCGCGTCTGCTCCAGGTCGACATCCTCCGCCTTCTGCGCCGCCTTCTGGGCCACGTCCTTCTTCTCCTCCTTCTTCTCCTCCTCCTGCAGTAAGAGGGTTCCAGGGCGGGTTTCAGGGCGCGGCACACCCGAGCCTGTGAGCTCACAACCGGGCAGGACAGAGGAGCCTGGTTGCGCCGCTGCCGCTGTGCCGCACTTTTCAGTGTGTACTTCTCCCCCTCCTCCTGTGCACAGCACCGCGCCGCAGGGGGAGGCTGCAATTGGGCAGGAAGGGCAGCCGCCGTGCGCCTCAGGGCGTCATCGGAGCCATGAGTGCCAGGCAGGGTGCGATGCCCGGAGACGGGCCGAGCCTGCAGGGAGGGAGCGCTGCCCGCGGCAGCCGTACGGCGCCAAGGCGCACCGACTGGAGGCAAGGGTCCAAGCACAGGAGACCGCCAGCGGCCGCTGGACTCTTCGATCCATGAGTACCCTCGGCTGCAGGTGGTGCTCGCCGAGGAAGTCGCTGGCGTGACCGGCCGTCAGAACAAGGTTGCCTGGGGAGACCAGCGCATTCTCGCAAAACTGCACCTTGGGCTGCAGGTGGTGCTCGACGAGGAGGTCGTTGGCGCCCAGGTAGCGCTCCGCCTTGAGGGCGGCCATGCAGCCGGAGCCCGCCGCGGTGATGGCCTGCCGCCACTCCGTGTCAAACAGGTCGCCCGCGACAAAGACGCCCTCGACGCTGGTGCCCACGCTGCCGTCGATCACCTGTGAGCGATGGAGGGTTTCGGATGTCTAAAACACCTCTGCCTGTGTTCGGATCATTCCATGTGCGCACTGTCATCGGGGACGCGGTCGGCCTGACAGGGGATCAGGCCGTCGAGGGATGGTGCCTAGCCTAGCTGCTGAGTGCGACAGCTCCCCCACCTGCACATAGCCGTGGTCGTCCAGCTGAAGCTGCCCATTCAGGAAGCCGCTGTTCGGCTGGTGGCCGATGCCTGCAGTTGGGAGAGAAGGCCTCGAAGGCGGCTGCAGGGTGGTCGTTCCGTAATCATGTGTGCTCATGTGTGCTTTGGGGCATGCTAGGCAGTGCGTGGCCAGGCTCGGCGAAGACCAGGGAGTCAGAAAGCAAAATCGAAAAGAAAAAAAAGGCACACCATAGAAGAGGCCCTTCACTGGCAGCTTCTTCTTCTCGCCTGCACAGAGCGCAACAGGAACACTCACCAGCCGCTTCAGCACCGCCTGTGGCAAGAGTCAACGTGGAAAAATGACCGGCAAAGGGCAGCAAGCCTCGGCCAAACTCGCAGGCTGCGCCCCTGCCCCGAACTGCTCAGGTGCGGGCCAGCACACCGCGGGCTCACAAACCTTGCTTGAAGGGAGAGCCTCACCAGACTGCTCCGAGATGTGCAGGCCCGCCAGCTGGCCCTTGGCGTTGCCGAAGGCGTCGTCCACGCTCACCCCCAGGTGCACGGTGACCTTGTCGCTGGCCAGCACCCGGTCCTGCATGGTCTTGCTGGCGCGCATGCGCTCAGAGCGCACGAGCAAGTGCACGTGCTTGCCGTACTTGGTCAGGTACAGCGCCTCCTCCAGGGCGGTGTCGCCGCCGCCCACAACCGCCAGCTCCTGGTTCTTGAAGCCCGGGCTGGCGCCTGCAGGTGAGTGTTTGGTGTCAACAAGCGGGAAGCGAATCACAATCAAGACTGCTGTCATGGCTGCGGTGTTGCAACCCCCCCCAGAACACACACACGCTGACCCCTATTGTTTGAAGCCCAGGGCTGCACCGGAGAGGGCTGCACGGGTGGATGTCTAATCAGAGTCAAAGCCAAAGGAAGAAGTAGCTTCACCACCGCCAGCTCCTACTCTTTGAGACCCAGATTCGCGCATGCGGGCAAAGGTCCATCGCAGATATGTGATGCTGCCAGCTTGGGATGCTCACCCCACAGGCTGGGGCCAGCAGGCCCCAGCTGGAGGGCCATGGTGTAGAAGCAAGGTTGTTGAAATGCACGCTGACCGGGTGGCGCACAGCCCATTGAACGGCAGGTGCAAACAGAAGCTTGGTGCCTGATGCATGCAGCACAGGTGTGGGCAAGGCGAGGACGCAGGGTGCTGTGCGCTGAGAGTCACCGTCACAGATGGCGCACGCGCTGATGCCATTGCTCCAGAACTGGTCCTCGCTGGGGATCCCAAGCCTGGTGGTGCGCAAGGACACAGCTTGTAGACATCCTCTCGATGCTTTCGACAGCATGCAGCAGTGTCTGCCACGCAGATGCCGCAGTGCTCTGCCGCAGCCCATGCACTGCACCACGACTCAGATGATGCAACCACAGAAGGCGTAACTCACCGCTTTGCCGTGGCGCCTGTCGCCACAATCACGCTGTTTGCCTTCCTGACAGTTTCCGTGCCCTTGATGACAAAGGGCCGCTGCGACAGGTCCACCGACTCGACGTCCTCTACTAACAACTCGGAGCCCCACCGCTCTGCCTGGGCAAAATACGTGCAGGGCGCCGCATTCAATTCAGGTCACACCGCAGCTGGGCAACGTGTTGTGAGCAAAATCGACACCCGTCGCATCTGTAGTAAACAACCGTGAAGGGAAATCGCAGAGAGAGTAGCCACCTGTGCTGCCATGCGTTCCATGAGGTCTGGCCCCGTAATGCCATCCGGAAAGCCTGCGAAATATTGGTGCTTCGGTCAGGCCATACACATGCAGAGGGGCGCCATCTACTGACAGGTGACATCGGCTGCTGCAAGGTGAAACGCTGCTGCAGAAGTTACCTGGAAAATTCTCCACTTCCGAAGTGGTCATGAGCTGACCACCGCGCACTCCGCCTGCCTGGTAGCCTGCGCATCAGAGGAAGACCCGAGCTCAACCGCCAAGCTCGCATATGCCAGTGCCACATCGACGCCTGTCATACAACCGTCATATCGAGGTTCGCAGAGTTCGAAACACGCCGTGAAGCCTCCAGGCAAGCAGCACGCATGCTAGCTGCGACTGCCGCCGCAAGCCACACCTTCAAAGACCACCGGCTGTAGGTTGGCTCGCGCGGCATAGATGGCTGCTGTATATCCTGCCGGGCCGCTGCCGATGATCACCAGGTTCTCCACGGCTGCAGGACACCAGAAGCCGTGAGCCCCTGATAACGATATGCATGCAGATAGCGTGGTGCTGTCTGACTTGCTGCCGTTCCCACCTGCATCGTCTCCGGAGTTTCCCTCGGCTGCTCGGACCACGTGAGACCGCCTGACGCTGTGGCTGCTGCGCCTGGCGCTGCCAGTGAGCGGCTGCGAAGGGGAGGAACTGCAACAGCCGTCTGGGCGAGGACGGGCTGCCTGGCTGCGGGCTGGGTAGCCGGTGAAGGGTCGCCTGCAGCTAAAAGCTGCGCTGTGGCTGCTGCACGCGACTGGCGGGCTGCACCAGTCCGGCTGTGCCGGTCGCGCTGAGGCACGTGCAGGTATGGTGCCAGAACGCCCACAGGAGGCGTGCAGCAGCGCGTTCATCTATAACCCGCAGTTACTGTGCGTCGTCAAGAACAGAAGATCAGGCCATGCGGTCGCAGGAGCTTTGCCCAGAGCTGTGCTGTCGACGCATGCGTGTGGCCTCACCTTTCGTTCGTGGTTAGCTGCTGGTCAAAGCCTAATCTGCCACCTCAGTTGTCATCGGTCAGCCCAGCAGCCTCGGGTACAGAACGGCTACTGCGCGGAATCTGCATTTGCCGTGCGACATGTCTCTGGTGGCGTCCATTTTGGGTGGTCTCGGACGGGCGCGCCGCGTGCCGAGGTCAGGTCTGTGGCAACTCACATCTAAGCGGGGCCCCCGGAACTTTTACAAAGGCAAAGGCTGCTTGCCCACCGGCAAGCACACTCGCAAAGGTGTTGGACCTGCTCTATGCATGACCTGATTTGGTTCCATGCTCATGGCGGATTAAACCTGGTCAAAAGCGACATGCAGCGTCTGCGCGGCGGCGTGCGGCGTCTGCGCAGCAGCAAATGCCTTTGCTTGCACGACAGCAATTGGATGCATTAGCGGCTGGATGCATTCCAAAATTTCTATTTGACATGTATCACGTGCTGTCAGAACCACCTGCATCGAGCAGTATCGAGATCTTAGCAACGCTCATGTGCAGGCGGCTACGTGCTTGACCAGACCAAGCTACCAGACATTGTGGTGCCGGACCTGAAGGACTTCAAGGTGACTGACCTCGCACGAGCATGAGGGACCTGCACACTGCAATCAGAAGCGCCGACAACTTATTTCTGAAGATGCGCTGCCATGCCCCTGTGACAGCGTCAGTGGACTTGTTTGCAGCTCAAGCCGTACGTCGCGTACACAGCACCCAAGAAGTGACGGCGCAGAGGAGCCCTTTGCACGGTGCTCTGCTCGGCTGGGTTGCGTGGAAACAGGGGCATCTGTGAGGCTTGTGGGGCGGCTGCCGTGCGCTGCAAGTCGCCATGGTACGATGCGAGACACACTGCATTGGCGGGACAGCGTGTCGCACTGCGTAACACCTGACGATGTTGCACCCCCCCCCCACACACACACACAGAAGGGGAAGCGCCGGTCGCTGCAGGCGCGCCCTACCAACAGCGAGACGTCAACCTCCGATGACGAGGTGAGCCGTCGCCCCTTGGTGCAGCAGCACTGCAATGCGAATCACCACCAGTGCCAGGCTTGAAGACACAAGGTTTCGTAACGAAGCTCAGACCCAGGGTACACAGCATTGCAGAATGAGTCATGAATCATGAGCGGCCGGATGCCGGCGCCAAGTGATCGCCGCGCTGGGTACTCACAGGAGTCTGAATTGAGCGAGCAGCTAGACACGGGCTTCCTGGCGGCATTTGCCAAGATCAAGCAACGGGACGCGTCCATCTACGAACCGGACAGCAGGCTGTTCGACGATGGGGACAGCGGCGACGAGGCCGAGGACGGGGACAGCGACGATGGTGGCGGCGAGGCGCAGGCCGCCCGCAGGAAGCAGGCGCCAAAGGCGCTGCGCCAAGTGCTGGCCGAGCAGGTGCTGCACCGCTGGCGGTTTCTTGGAGCGCTCGGGCGCTGCTGCCTTGCATTTGACGCTGCTGCCAAAGCATGCTTCTGGCGCACGGGCCCGCCTCCTGCGAGCCATGCTTTTGTGCCTGCACTGTATTGGGTGAGGGCGCATGTGGATTCATTCGACACAGAGTCGATGTGGCCTCCTATTCCATTCAGGCGTTGGAGGGTGGCGCAGACAGCGACAGCGATGATGGCCGTCGCCGGCCGCAAATATACAACCAGGAGCAGCGGGACGTCAAGAGCGCTTTCCTCGAGGTTTGAAAATGTCTGATGTGATGACAGGTAATGGCTGTCAAGATGAGGGTCGCGGGAGCTGCAACGCTTGCAATGATCAACGCGGCAGCGGCAATGCTCGCGCGGCAGCAATGCATCACTGTGCGCCTGGCAAGTAGGCCTACCCCACTGCCGCACGGTGCCCACGGCAGCATGGCCAGCAGAATGCAGCAAACACCAAGCAGCTCATCGAATTTGCGCGTTGTGACTGCACAGCTGCATGGCTGCAGGCGGCGGGGGAGGTTGACGAGCAGCTCGGCGACGGCGATTTTGGGCAGGTGCTCAAGCGCCCCGCCAAGCCCACAGGTAGCACTCTGGGATTGTCATGCTGGCGGATGTGCCACTTCCGTGCCCTCGGCGCTCTGCAGTGTGGCAGCCACATCGGCACGTCCGACTGTGGAGGTTTCTCGCAGTTCCTGCTCGCCTGGCGGCAATAGGCAGGTGTGCGTGCCAGTTGTGGCTTGCACTCTGGCGTCACAGCCGGTGCAGGCCACGGCGTCACGGCCACGGACAGGCTGACATTGCAGATACCACGATGCGCAGCCGCGGCGAAGGCGGAGGCGAACGACCCGGTGATCAAGGAGCTGCTGGTCAAGTGCTTCGGGGAGGGCGAGCGCGGCAGCGGCGACGCCGAGGACGCCTTCCTGCGCGACTATGTGCAGGGGCGGCAGTGGCGAGACGAGGACGAGCCCGCAGGTGGAGCCTGCTGTAGTGGCAGAGTCGTTGTCAGCATCGAGGAGGAGGTCCAATATACCAACTTGATGCGGCTGGCGCACCGCCGGGGGCCACCCTCACGCCGTCAATGCTGAGCTTGGCAGGCTCCGTAAATCGCAGCTCTGCAGTGATTCTGCAGCAGCAAATCGTGGCAGTGTCGCCTGTCGCCCGTCGCTGCCCCATGCGCATGGCACGCTCAGTTTGTTGCTGCGGTTGCCAGGCGCGCCGCTGCTGGCGCCGCCGGAGGGCGAGGCGGTCCCGGACCTGGACGGCGACCGGGAGCACATCGAGCAGGCGGAGCGCTTCGAAGCGTCCTTCAACTTCCGCTTTGAGGTGCGCCTACGACTCTTGACGCCATCCCCGGCTGACCGCGTGAGTCTGGCGCTGCATGCGGGCCGCTTGCCGCCCCTGTCGCTGCCCTGACAATGCCCTACCAACTGTGCGTTGTTGTGACCAATTCCAGCAGCAGCAGCAGCAGCACTGCACAGTATGCTGAACGGTCAAGGGTCTTATGCGAGGCTGCTGGAGCATGGAGTGCTCGTGTGTGCACCAGGAGCCAGGGGCGGAGCATGCAGTCACGCACCCCCGCATCGTGGAGGGCACCGTGCGCAAGAAGGACGAGCGCCGCAAACAGGTGCGCTGCTGGACTTGTCAGCAGCCGCTGGGCCATAGTTGGTGTCTCAGGCGCTCTACGTGGCGTGCCCAAGCTGTTTACCAGTGCCTACACTCGTCCTACGAGCGGTGCATGAGGTACCGGCGGCGCCGGCAGCTGAAAGGACTTGCGCATTTGTTTGGAACCTCGGAATTCCGATCCTCATCTGGAGGTGCAGGCCATGAGAGCGTTGTTCCGTCCTCGAGCAGGCCCGGGAGCGGAAGGCCCAGCGCAAAGCAGCAGAGGACAAGCTCCGGCAGGAGGAGGCCAAGCGGTGCGCTCCGACCCACCTCAAACAAACCCTCGGGATGCTGCCATCTCGGCGCATGCGCCTGCATGGCACAGCTCCACTGTGATGATGGTCCCCCCGGGGGGGCTGGTAGCACTATCCGGAAGCGGAAAGGACCTGCTTTGGCTGCCGTGACACAGAGTGCGCAAGGCGGCGCGCGCGGAGCGCAAGGCGCAGATCGCAGAGGTGCAGGAGGCAGCGGGGCTGGGAGCCCCTGAAGACGAGGCGCGCCTGAAGGCGCTCATGGATTCTGAGGACTGGGACCCCGCCGCCTACGACGCCGCCATGGCGACCGCCTTCGGGCAGGACTACTATGACGTGTGCCCCCCGCTGCTTCTGCTGCTTCCCTGCTGCATGTTGCTGCCCGCGTCCTGCCACTGCGTTGTGCGCTTCCTGCGGAAGCTGACATGAGCCTCTGTGGCCGACACTGTGGTGGAGGCCTTCTTGGACAGCACAAGCCAGCTGTGCTGTGAGACGAGCGCAGGCGGCTGACAATCTCGGAGGCGGCGGCGGCGGGGAGGCAGAGGAGCCAGCTGAGGAGGAGGGGGAGCACGCCGCGCTTCCCATCGAGGCACGCGACCAGCAAGGTGATGCAGCAGCTGCCCGGCCGTGTGCCGCACGCTCTGCCTGGATGCATCGGAAGACTGGACTGGAACATTGTATTGATGCGCGGCGCCGCATGGCATGACTCACTGCGACAGCTGTCAGCAACGCAAGTCACTTGCCGCCCTGCTCGCCGGCCAGCAGGCTGAGGCGGTGTCTGCAAAACCTGCAGGCAATGCCAGCATGCTAGACGAGGACGAGGAGGAAGATGTCGACGCGCCTGCGCAGCCTGGCAGCCGGTGCGCGGGAGCAGGATCCTTTTCGAAGTGATGTCTGCCTGTCGTGCATGACGATCGGATGCAGCCTCACCAAACATTTGGGCACGCTCAAACTCGGGATCCGAAGCACCCTGCGAATACATGTTTACGCTTGCACGGTGCAGGTTCCGCTACCGGCAGGTGGCCAAGCAGGATTTCGGGCTGGACATCCTGGACATCCTGGGGCTCGATAGCAAGGAACTTAACCAGGTGCAGACAGCACAAGGGTGGCACCCCTGTAGCTGGGCTGCCGCAAAGACTCCAGCACACGAGGCACTGCTCATCCTGCCTGGCAGCCTCTGCGCAGGAGCACAGTCCAGCTCTGCATCAGTGCCATGCTTCGAGCTTGCCGGCCGCAGTGCCTGACAGCCTGACGTCGGGTCGTCACGCAGGTGGTGGGGCTGAAGCGGCTGGCGCCATACCGCGAGGACCGTGGCTACTCTAACACGCAGAAGCTGCACGAGCTGCGTGCGGCGCAGCCGGAGCGCAAGCCACGCAAGCGGCGGGACATCCGGGACCGGGAGCACCGGCCGGCGCGGCGGCCTGAGAAGCTCGGCGCTGCCGCTGCGAGTGGCAAGTCGGGCGCACCGGTGCGGCCGGGGCGTCCGAAGCCAGAGTCAGAGCTGAAGGAGCGGCGGAGAAAGGCAGAGCAGGCGGTTGAGCTGCCGGCAGCTGCGGAGCCCCCAACGGCAGGCAAGTTAGCGGCGCCAGTCCGGCCGGCAGCAACTGCACAGCCAGTGGCAGCCGATGCAGCAAAGATGGAGCGGGAAAAGGCCCGGCGGCTGGCGTCGTACGACAAGCTGACTCTGCGGGTAGAGGGCCGCAGCAAGAATGGCACTAAGCGCAAGGCAGAAGCGGAGGCAGAGCCAGCTGAGGGCTCGGGGCTGACCAAGGGCGAGAGGAAGCGGCTCAAGCGGAGCATGAAGCGCTCCCAGAAGCGCGCCGGTGTGGACGTGGTGTAGAAGTGCAGTCAGGACTCCAGAGCTTGGCAGACTGTCTGGGTTGAGCAGATTCGTGGTAACCCGTTTGGAGGCAGAAGATCCTCGAGGCTTCGGCGTCAGACTGTGGCGTCAGACTGGCGTCAAACTAGTGACAAGCAGTCGGATAGACTGTCGGAATTCTGACTAGGGACAAACTACAAAGAATGATCGACCGACATCTGGTGCTGCATGGCGATGTGCCAGTCGCCGAGACCACAATGCCGCGCAAGGTGACGTGGTTAAGTTAAAGTGCACGTTAGTGCTGGTTGAGAGCCTCCACGCCGCCGTGTCGTGCGTCATCGGCGATGCGTGACGACAGCAGGTGATTCTCCTCCGAGTCTGCGAAACCATCCATGAGATAAGCGCGCTGCGCCGCTGTTGAGGTCTTTTGACCTCTAGTACGGGACGCATGCCTTTCGTGACAGCAAGAGCCAGCAGCCGTGAGCGAAATGCAAGCAGTGCTGCTCGTGACGCACCTCGCGCAGCAGCTGCGGTCGGCGACATGGTCGGCGGGCTCATCTGGATGGGCACCCAGGCCGGCGGCAGCAGGCAGTGTACGCAGGTTGCAATGCCCGCCAATCGGTTCACCTGCGGCACGGCGACCAACAGATATGCTCCGACATTGCAGCCCTGAACTTGCAGCTGCTTCCCGCTTGGAAGGCGTGAATGGGCTGGTCCAGAGACGGCATGCTCACCCAGGCTGGCGCCTCGTTGCCGGTGAGGCGCTTGCAGAGCTCATTGCTGAACGTATTGCAGTTCCTGCAGTTTCAAAAGCGTGCAGAGCTCAGGACGCGCGCGTTGCCACTTGAGAGCTCGGTGCGTGAGCACCGGTAGCCGTCAAGGCTCAGCCGGCGAGCGCGGACGGGTGCCAGGACAGCGCACCTCTGGAGCAGATGGTATGCATTGCCTTTGTAGGTCTCTCCCATCTCCTGTACCACGTCCTGGACCTCCTGGGGCGTCAGGTTCGTGGGCCCGATGTCGATGCGTTCCCGGAAGGTGACTGCGCTCAGGAAAGCAGCAAGTCAGTGCATGGTCGCTGCGCCCCGCCAAGGCAACATGACGAATGCTCCGCTCTACCATGCGGTACATCCGATGCGTCTGTTCCTTTGGAGGGTCAAGCCGCAGCAGTGATCCAGTTCTGCCACTCCAGTCATTCTGCACCTGGTCCGGGTGCGTCGCCGGGATTTGTGGCGAATATGCCGCTGACGTCATACTCATGCCCACCTGCAGGCAAGTGATGCCGCGGTTTGGAACGTCACAGCGGAATAGCCGCTGCATCGCGGGTGCCGAGCACGAGAAAGGCATCCGTACAGGCCGCACATACCGTACGCCCATTCGACGCCAAATGCCTCTACGCCGCTGTGAAAGATGCCGACCCCCGCCCTGCAACGGTCGAGATGACAGGTACGCATCATCGTGTGCTTCTGGATCACTGCATTCTGTGTTGTGCAAAAGTATCCGGTGCCCCAACTGGGAAAAAAGTGGTTGCCAAAACAGCAGAACTTGCGCGGCAGCGAGGTGCGCCTTACACACGATGCGCCTTACGCACCATGCAGTCCACCAGTTCTGCTCAGACAGGTCGTAGATGACCAGCCGGACCACAGAGTCCTGCGACTGCACGTCGCGCCTCGACATGGTCTGCAGCCCTCAGCCGGTCTGCAGGCCTATAGCATATCTGCTATCAGTGATTCGAGTTGCGAACAATGTAGGATAAGGGCAGATGAGCTCGCTGCGTCAAAGGAGCTCGACTTTTCAGCTGGAAGGAGGTACGACGAAAGTGATTGTGCTGGCGCAGCGCAACGAAGGCAAGGGCAGCCGGCCTAGGCAACTTAGGATAAAGTATGCGCAGCAGTTTCTGCTGAGAGCTGTGCGAGCTGCATGTTGCAAATTATTCCAACAGTGCCAGGGGTGCTAGCCACACAGAAGAAGCGAGGCACCCTTGTTTGACAAATGATAGCTATTAGCAACATGCGCTCAGACTTCGGCGCCCGCTTCACCGTTTCCGTCCAGTTTGAACATCCAGTTCACCCCTACGCGTGTGGCGCACTTTCTCAGCCAAATTCGGTTTCGGAGTTTCTTCCCAGAGTGCGCCTTGAAAGCATCCCCGAGGCCAGCAAGCTCCCGTTCTTGTGTCTTGTTCTACACGAACGATATCAATCGGGGCGCTTGATCGGTGGCACAGTCGAGGCTGCTGACTGCAACGGAGGCAGTGCCGCAGGCGTGTGCGCTCAGCCGCGGCTGAGGCCAGCGAGCACTGAGCGACCATGGCAGAGCCAGCGAACAAGGACCTGCATGCGGAGCTCTTCGGAGACGACGACAGCGACGAGGAGTATCAGGAGCAGCAGCAGCCGCAGCAGGAGCAGCAGAGAGAGGATGGCGCCGTGCTCGTGCAGGTGAGTGTCATCGGAGGCCCATGCGCCTGGTGCTGTGCTGACAGCACCGCCTGCCGATGCGGCATGCGACGTGCGCTCAGGCCAGTGACCTGGCATGCTCCCTGCCATTGTAGGAGGGGCTAGGCGAAGAGGAGCAGCCAGTGCCGCAGGAGTATCCAGAGGCGGAGGGAGATGCGGCGGAGGACGCACAGCAGGCAGAGGGCCAGGAGGAGTATGCTCCGGGGGAGTATCAGCCAGAGGACCAGTGGCTCGACCAGGAGCCACGCTATGGTGGGAATTCTGAGCCACTCTTCCGCGGTCGCTTTGCGAAATTGGACAGCCCGGGCGCTGTTTGGCAGCTCCTGGCATTGCAGAGGAACTCCAACCCGAGGCCGTCTCCCAGCTCTATGGTGCTCAGGGTGCGGGCCAGCCATGTGGACGAAGTTCATCGTGCAGGGCAGCAGCAGCCCTGTGCCTAGCGGCCCATACCCAGCTGCAATGCGTCCAGTGGCCTCCGTGACAGCACTGTACAGCAACTCCTGCATGGGAGCGAGGCCCAATGCACACGCCCTTTGCGCTTCTCCCGCGCAGACGAGGCGCAGGAGGTTGGCGCTGACGAGGAGGACGAGCTGGAGGCCATGTTCAAGCCCAAGAAGAAGCGGCGACAGGAGCGGGAGCTGGCAGAGAAGAAGGCCGCCGTGGAGGAAACCCTTGCACGCATGGAGGTGACAATGCGCTCTGCCCGTGACACCTGTGTTTGTGCCTGCTTGTAATAGGTTGACGCTGGGTCGACCAGTCTGTGCATCCTGATGGTCTCGGCTCCCTGTGCCTCAGCAATACTGCTTGCCTTCCTGGCACCCACTCGTGTCTCCCCCAGTTGTCGTTGTCGCACTCAGTGCAACCAGAGACCCAGGGTCAGATCGGACTGTCACATCGGACTGTCACATCTCGGCAGGTGGCGGCGGACCTGGATATCGAAGCCAACCAGCAGGGCAAGCCGGCACTCCACAAGCTGAAAGAGCTGCCTAAGGTGGAGGAGGTGAGGTTGTAGCCTCTGCAGCATGCAGCTTGCAGCAGTGGCGTCTGCTGCTCCAGCATCACACTAGTCCAGCTGCCCGTGCGGAATGTCAGTGCAGCAGAAGGGTGCAGGGACCATCTGTGTCACGCCTGATTGATGCACCGGTGGCGGGCACCTGAGCAGGCCGTCAGCATCAGTCACACAGCGAGTTCGCAGCCTGCGCCACACTGCTTGCGCTTGGCGTCACCATCGACCAGCTCGTGGCCCAGCCTTGAACTAGAGACGGCGTCCGACTGTGACCACCCAGCACTCTAGAACCTTGAGCACGCTCCCCGCCGCCACAGATGCTGGTGCAGCGGGACCTGCACGACGAGTTCCTGGACAGCGGCCTGCTGGGCGTCTTCAAGGCGTGGCTGGAGCCCATGCCCGACGGCAGCCTGCCCAATGCGAAAGTGCGGGCCGCGGTGCTGCGCCTGCTCCTGCAGCTCAAGTTCTTCTTCGAGGACCGAAAGGCGCGCGCCCGTTGCTGCCCGAACCCCTGAGGCTCCCGGTCGCGAAATCTGGTCCTGCAGCCTGTCAGTTGCGGCAGCGGCCGCCAGACGGCCCGCTGACGCCTTGTTGCTCCGCCCCTCTGCCTGCGCGAGCTCATCGCGGGTGCGCCTCGCCGTGAGAGCGACGGCGCCAGCCCACACAGCGAACGCAAGTTGCTCAAGGTCCTCGAGTTATCCTGGGACTGTGCAGCCGGCGGTTGTATGACTGTGGGACTGGCGAAGCGCCCACCCTCACGCCGCTCGCCCTGCTGGTCACCAACAGGAGCAGCTGAAGAAGAGCGGGCTGGGGCACGTCATCATGTTCCTGTCCAAGCTGCCGGACGAACTGCCCTCCAACCGGCGCATGGCGCGCGACCTGGTGGAGAAGTGGAGCCGCCCGATCTTCGAGCAATACCGCAATGACCGGTGGGGCTTTTCCTTGTTCTGTTCCACATTTGGTTCCGATTGGCTTCGGAGACCTCGATCCAATGGCTCTCAGGCATCGCATGCGCGGGGCCTGGCCGCGAGCCGCCGCAGAAGCGGATGATCAGCGCCGTGAGCATGGGCGGGGCACCGGCCTGCTCCCGCCGCCGGCGGTAAAGCTACCTCGAAGACGGTTCGCCAAACCTGCTGGAAGACACACTTGTCTGCAATGACCCTGCTGAGCATTTCCGCGTCAGGCTGCGCGATGAGGAGGCAGCGGAGCGGGAGGCGGAGGAGCTGCGGGTCACCTCCATGCGGTCGCAGAAGCGGCAGGCGGTGGAGGACCCCGACCGCCCGCTGCGCCCCTCCGAGAAGGGCTTTAGGTCCGCGTCCCTGTTGCACCTGCCCTGTTTGCGTTTTGCAGCGCGTCTGCCACCCCGCCGTGAGCGCTCGCCGTCCCTTTGTTCGGGCAGATACAGTTTCGTGGCGGTTTGAGCCCCCAATCGGGTGGCATCTTCGTTGCGCCAGCGCGACACGAGACATCAGCCAGCCCGCATCAAGCGTCCTGCTGGGGATGTTGCACGCGCTTGGCAACATGCAAGCTCGAATGAAGGTTGTCCTTTTCTCCACAGGTTCAACGCATCCATACCAGACAAGGCGAAGCTCAACTACAAGCGGCAGCCGGTGTCGGCCATTGCGGCAGAGGCAGGCACCGGCGCCCGCGGCAAGACGGCTGGCACCCAGTCTGACCGCATGATCAAGAAGGTGCGTCTCCAAGCTGCTCGGTTGCCGCTGACCGGGTCCCCCGCTAGAGCACACGGGCAGGCTGATCTCGTGCAGTGCCACCATGCTGTGGTGAGTGGCAGATGCGGCACCCCACGGCGATTGAACAGTTCATTGAAGCACTGCTTGCCGCGCTGCAGCTGGCGGACATCAGCAAACGGTCTAAGCAGAGCAGCAAGGCGGCCAAGGTTTCAGTGCAAGGGCGGGAGCTCGTTATGTGAGCGCGCCTTGAGTCATTGAGCCACTCTCTCTGAGGTCTGCAAGATGTGGGCTTGTATTCTACTTTGTGGCTTCTGCCAACTGCCCTGACATGCACTCGGGAAGACGCCCAGCTGTGCACAACCCAGAGATGAAATACACAGCGTTGTCAACCTGTTTGCCATCTTACGATTGTGCTTCAGGTGTGATTTGTAGAATTTAGTGTGACACCAAAGCTGTGTGTGTGACAACCTTGTGCGTCGTTGACAACTGTTTGGTCCATCACACGCTCTAAAATGGTCTGAAAACAACGTCTACTGAAGGCATCATTGCTGCACCAAGAATGTCCTGGGTCTCTTTTTCGTCTCATGTTTCTGCACGATACACGGGCAGTAGCTATTTGTAAGACACGGTACCAAGTAACTGCAACCATGTAGCAGCGCCACGCTTTCCCCACCGCACTTTGCATGCTCTCAATGCCTCAAGAATCCCGATTCCTCCAAACCAAGCCCAAGGCTGCGCAGTGCTCACGTCCGCGTGACGGCCCACACCTCCACCTGGCCGACAGTGAACTCGGGGGAGCCCGCCAGGCAGGGGTTGCCAAAGGTGGCGCTGATGGCGGAGGAGCCGCGCAGCAGGTCCTCTGCGAGGAACAGCGCAAAGCCGCCGCCGCCGCCGACCGCCAGCGACTCTGGCGTCGCGAACTGGAAGTAGTCGTTGCGATCGTCGGTCGCAGACCGCTGCCACCGCCACGCCACCTGGTGCGGCTGCATTGGACATGCAAGTCGATGTGAGCCACCCGTGAAATGCTGCCGAAGCACTGTTTTGGCGGCAACATTTGTCCTTGGGCAGCTCTACTGGGCGCCCACAGAGTGAGGCGAAGTCTGACGGACCCGTTGAGGCAGCGGTCAGGTGAATAGACTCAGTGTGACAGGCAGAGCAGGCTGCTGTTGACAGGCGCGTCAGGCGCTCGAGCGCGCCTGCAGTTGGAAGACGAACGTTTCGCCTGTGCCGTAGTAGCGCGTGGCCACCCGCCAGCCCTCCGACGTGAAGCTGCCAAACACATGGCCGGCGGAGTCCCGCACAACCAGCAGCGTGGGCGCCGCCAGCGACCTGCGACAGCTCATCGGTCTCGCTCTGTGAGGTCTGACAGCCGGCGGCGTCAGAACACGATGCACAGCAGGCGCGGTCGTATGTGCCCTGGCACCCCCGGACGCATTCTGCAACGCTGGAGTCGCTGCGTCATTTAAAATTGCTTTGCTGAAAGAATGGGAAACCCTGAAACTGCGCCTGTGAAAGACCCACCGGCGGAAGAGGGTCTGCAGGCTGATGCCGTGGCGCGCGGTGCTGTACAGCAGGTGCCAGCCGCACATGCGGAAGCGCGCCGGCAGCGCCCCCGCCAGCGCTCGCGCCTGCTCCCCCGACAGGATGCCCGACCGCTCGTTCATTGCCGGCGGCAGCTCTGCACCGTAGCAGGTGACCAACAGGTCACACAGGCTGCCTGCCCGTGACAACGCAGTCGCCTGCCCCGTGCACTGCCTCCGGCATGGCTGCGGGTGCTGCGGTTTTGATGACTGGCTGTCGACAGTATGCAGCGTGCCGGTCACATGTCAGCGCTGAGCTGCAAGGGGAACCTCTCAGCGCCAGTGGGCCAGTGCCGATGGGTGTCGAGATACCCATCTGCAAATTCCGACAGAGGGGAGTCCCTTTTCGCGTTCTCCTTTGGGATTTTGTTCACCTGTGGGACGCATGTGGTCGGGGGCAGCCAGCTCCAGGTCCAGGGCACTGAAAACGCGCGCCGTGAGAGAGCGCCCGTCTGCCCGCGGCTGCACCGCAAGGCTCCGCAGCTGCACTGGTGCCTGGCAGCCGCTGCACAGCCGCACCTCCTGCGCCCCTGCATCGCCCCAAATATGTACGGCATCAGATCGCCGGTCGAGTGCAAACCTGTCACCATGTCGTGACGGCTGATCCGACATGTAGCACATGAACACGGCGCGAGACTGCAAGGTGCTTGGCCCGAGCAACCTGCTGCCACGAATCGGGAAGGAACGACACGCACAGCGGAGGAGGCGGTCGCGTGCAGTGGTGTTTCTCAGCGCTGCTTCAGCGACCAGCAGCCGTTCCTGTCTCACCAATTGGTTACAAGTCACCTGCGAAGGCTGCCTCGCAAAGCGGTGGCGGCGCCACGCCTCGCACGCTGGCAGCGGCCGCCCACCGCTGCGTCTGCTTGGCGATGAATGCGCGCGCCGGCAGGCCCGACTCAAATGCCAGCCGCCGCATGTGCCCGAACTCATCCGCCCAAGCAATGTCCCACGCCTGCATCGGAGTCAGCAGTTGGCTGGCCGCCTGCTGTGTGCCAGGGCTCGTACCATTGCAAAATCGAGTATGCAATTGGCAGGAGGCAACTCCATGGACAGAACGAGCGATGGAGTCACGGTGAAACATCTTCGAAGCAAACCTGCAGCTCAGGCGGGTCCTGGGGTCCGCCGTACGGAGTGGGTCCGCTGCCGCCGCCGGGCCCGGCAGCGGCAAACGCGGGGCCGCCCAGCCGGCTGGTGCTGCCGTCGCGCCCTGCTGCCTGGCGCCCCGCTTGCCGTCCGCGTCCGGCGCCTCCAACGCCTCGTCGGAGCTGCCGTCCTCTTCCAGGCTGTGCATGATGGTCGTCATGCTGCATGGCAGCGATGCGGCAGGGTCAGGCCGCGCGGCACTGGCGGGATGCAGTAAGGCTGTGCGACGGGATGCCGATCGGGCCTTGCGAGGTGGCAACCTGGTGCAGTTGTTGCTGCGCGGCAGCATTGGCACGGTAACGCTGCGCAGCGGCACAGCAGCCTGAGTGGCGATGCTCCCAGGCGCAAAGCACAGAGCATGTCAGCAGCGACACGCGGCGCACCACCCGGCTGAGCCAGGCCGGCTGCTTCGAGGAGGGCGCACAAGTGGCGCAGCCTTGCGCTTGCGGGAAGTCACAGCTTGCAGCAGCGGACCAGCAGGTGTCCGCAGGCCAGGGAGTGTTCGGGGCAAAGGCGGAGGGACGCTCGCTCACATGTTGGTGAAGCCCAAGCCGGAAGCGGGGGGGCTGTCGGCGGCGGCATCACCCGAGCCGCTGCCGCTGGTGCGGACCCTCTGCGCCAGCCAGCTGGCCGCGCCCGACAGCACACCGCCACGGCCGCTGGGGTCCACCCTCGCCCCCGAGGCGTCAGCATCGACGCCGCCGCCGGCGCCGCCGTCCGCCCCGTGCTGCAGCTGCGCCACGTCTCCTGCCTGCGCCATTGCAGGAGCTGGATCGGCGTGCTGTTCAAGGGCGACGATGCTGCCTTGCTACTGCTTTGCTGGCGACGGCCGACAGCTGCAGCGTCCGCATGCAGTTGCCACGTTGCTACCTGGAGCGCGCGAATGCCGAGGTAGTCTGCGGCCGAGACCCGGGCATGCGTCTGCACGAAGTGCAAGTCGTCGCCCGCAACCAGTATCGTGCCAGGCACCTGCACCATTGGGCGAACACATTGCCAGCGTCAGCCGTCGTGCTCAGCTGTCTCTCGAATGAATGGGCAGGCGATGGCTATCGGCGGCCTGTGACTCACGAAGGTCATGCCATGACAGAGCAATTGCGGGCTGGTTGCAGCAACCTCTCTGCACCTTGCTGTTATTGACATGCAGCCACAGCGGGTGACTGTCGTCGAGTGCCGTCAGCACCAGGTGTTGCGGCTGCGCAGCGCCGTTGCTGGCCCGACCATCGACTGCCTGCTGCAGCGGCGGTACGCCGCCATTCTCCTGTCGCAGCTGCGCTGGGGGAGAAACATCCACGCCCGCCTGAGTTGCCCGCAGTCGCACTGCCTCGTAGTCTCGAAGCAACAACCTCTCCCTGCAGCGGTGAGCTTCGACCTGCAAAGCCGTCAAGAGTGCCATCAGCGCAGTGCCATGTTGCATCCGGCAGTGCACGTGATGGAAGGCGCTGCTGCTGATCATTCGTGATGCGCACTAACGAGTTTCAGCCAAAGCGACCGATGCATGAAAGCTATTTAAATGCATTGTGCGTGATGTGCGTGTGGTGCAAGTGTAAGTGCACACGCTGAGAGGCCAGGCGCATGGGGTATGTGCAATCACCCTAGCAAGGGCGACGCTCAGCGACTTCTGCGCCTCTAACAGTCGAGCTTCAAGATCCTCAATACGTCTGCTAGTCATGCGGGCTCATCACCGCCGTCCAGGCCACAGCAATAGCAAACTCTTACGTCGTATGTACACAGAACCTTGCTTCAGACCGCAGGCTTGCGGTATCACGATTGCTTCATCAGCGGACCATTCGCAATCAAGCGATTGCACACAGCGAAAGCGCTGAAAACACACAAAACTCGCATGTGCATGTCTTTTCGCCCGTACGTGTGAGCAGCTTCCTGCAGCCAAGGACCGGGGTGATGGCGGAGACAGCGCGCGCAAGTCCACATTCAAACCCGCACTTGCACTGCGCAAATACGTGTCTTTGCTGTCCGCATCTTTAGCTTGTGCAGCGTTGCAGAATTGGGTCAGTTTGCTTGTCCTTGGTATTTCTTTTTTTTTCAACTTTCCAACGTCACAGTTTCGACAGCAAATTGGTTCACTTTGCGAGGTGCAGCGCTCGTACCACGGATGTGGCTGGCTGCCAGCGGCGCAGTCGACTCATGCTGGGCAGCCTGAGACGCTCAGCGTCTCGACAGTGTCAGCTCACTGCGACCATCGCGCGTGAGTGACTGACATCTTCATGCATTATTGCATGCATTGTCGCATGCATTATCTTCCTTCAAAATCCGTTGTCCAGGGAGAATATCGGGTGTCGTTGACAACCGATCTGTCGAAGCAGGTGCTCTGCAAACGAACGGAGGTCCCCAGAACAGCTGCCTGCTGCGCGGCGGTCTCGGCGCATCGGCCAGCATGGTATGTCAGCTGCCTGGGCCGCGCTCAGTGCTGCAGCACCCTCTGCGTTCGCAGTGGCGGACTCTCCACACCCGCTGCGGTGCAGCGCGGCCGGATACTGCAGGCAGGCCATCCACTGCCCCGAGCCAACAGGAAAGCATCTCCGGCGGCCGTGCTGCAGAGGCACCCGCTGGCCGGCAGCAGCGCTCGGCGGCATCTCAGGCATCGTCGTCTGCACCCTGGGACAAGCAGCAGATTAAGCAACCTGAGCAGCCGGAGCAGACGCGACCGTTGCGGCAGCAGCCGCCGCCACCGCAGCGGCAGCAACATCAGCGGCAGCATCCACCGCAGCAGCGGCAGCAGTCGACGCCGCAGCAGCAACAGCCGCTTCAACAGCAGCCGCCACGACAAGCTACAGCCGCTACTGCCGGTCAGAGCGCTACTGGCGTGCCAGCGAAGCGCGGCCGAGGCAGACCGCTGCAGGTTGCCGCACCGCAGGCACCCGGAAGTGATGCGCTGGTCAGCGCTGGCCGAGCGCAAGGCTCGGCGTGGGATGTGGCGCCGCCCGCCCCTTCTGCAGCCGCCCAGCTGCCTTCCACCAATGGCATCGCTGCGGCTGAACCAAGCCATCTGCAGCAGAGTGTCAGCAACCAGCCGCATGCAGCAGGCAGCAGCCTTGGCAGCGGCGTGCTGCCGCCAGCGGCGCCGGATCTGCTGGCAGCTGGCGGCGACATGGCCACAGCAGCCAACCGGCAGCCCTCGCCCCCAGCACTGGGCAGCCAGCCGGGTCCGGCAGTCAACGGCGCTGCTGTCAACGGCGCTGCAGATGGCCCAGCGGCTTGGGTGGCAGCTGATGGATCAGCGGCACATGGCCTTGCGGCACTGCCAGAACTGCCAGGCGTGTCGTTAGCAGGCAATGGTGCGGCTGCACAGCCGCTGCCGCCAAGGAGCGCGGCTGCCACGCTGTCGGCGAGTCCCCGCACGATGCCGGCAGCAGGAACCGCAGCAGCAGGCATGCCGCCGCCGGGGGCTGCGCCACTGCGGGACCTGCTGCAGGAGCGCAGCATCGTGCTGCGCAACTACAGCCCTGGGCAGTACACACACCTCGACTGCCCACAGTGCCATGGTGGGTGTTCCGAATCGTCCTTCCCAGTCCGCAACGCCCCTCGCGGAGTGCTGCGTTCCTTGCCTGTCGATGCACAGATCAGATGATACCATCCTGTAATCATGTAATGCCACAGTATGTCGGTTCTGCAGGTGGCAACAGCAACGACCACGATTTCACCGTCAACATCGCCGCTGACGGCCAGTCGGCGCAGTGGCTGTGCTTCCGCGGCAGCTGCGGCTTCAAGGGCGGCGTGACCGTTGGGGGCGCCCCCCGGCCTGCTAAGCTGCAGACAGGTGGGTGGTCGTCCAGGTTCGACTGTCACACTGTCTTGCATGCCGAACATGGCCTGTGCAATTTTCAAGATCGAATGTCTCTATGTCCTGCATGCCTCCGGCTGGCATCTTGTCAACACCATGTTGCAGCCGATGCGGCCAATGCACGGCTGAAATAATTGCTGCACTGCATGCTTTCAGCTCCTGATGCAGTGAGCTGAGCTTGCACTACTCGCAACATCCAGGTGACAGTCGGCAGGCCGACGCTTCAACGAGGCATGTGCAGCCGAAGCCGCAGTGGCGGCCGCTTGGCACAGAGGTGCTGGAGTTTTTCAAGCAGCGCGGCATCTCTGCCGAGACTCTGCAGGTAAAGGCGCCGGGCCGGGCCGCCTGTGCAAACCTCTCGTCATCGTGGGCCTCTGAACACGCGCAGCCATTGCGAGGAACCTGTCGCTCTCGCCAGCTTTGTCATTCTGCCGACCACAGAAGGGGTTGCCTGAAGCGATGGTGACGCCGTGATGCCCTGACGCTGTGGTTGACCTGCAGCGCAATGGCATCATGGAGGAGCCGTTGCGCTGGAGCGCCGGCGGCGCGCCGGTGACCTCGATCGCCTTTCCCTACACCCGCGGCAGCCAGCTGCTCAATGTCAAGTACCGCACCCTCGACAAGAAGTTCCGGCAGGTAATTCCAACTTGTTTGGGATTCTGTGACCCATTGCGAGGTTCGAGCCCAGCAAGCTGTACCCTGATCGTGTGGGGGAGGGCGTCGGGAAGGGCGGCAATCTGACCAGGCCCGGTGAATGAGCTCCTTCCGCAATCTGCGCGAGCGCCCACGCAGGGCTGCACACAAGCTAGCAGCTGCATATTGCTTATGTGCAGACTGCAGACTGAAAAGGCTGCTCGCCTGCGGCTCCTATCCGCTCGTCGGTGGTTTGCCTGCTGTGATGGATGTCCAGCGAGGTTGCGAGCGCGCCGGTGCTGCGCCGCCGCAGGTCAAGGGCGCGGAGAAGGTGCTGTTCGGGCTGAACGACATCAAGGGCGCGGCAGAAATCATCATCGTGGAGGGCGAAATGGACAAGCTGGCCCTTGAGGAGGCCGGCTTCCGCAATGTGGTACGTGCTGCAACAGGCAGTTTCCTTGTTGACCTACCGAGGCACGTCCTGTGCGGCTGGCGCTGGTCGGGCAGCCTCGTCTGGGAGCTGGGGTCTGGGGGTGTCAGTTGTCTGCCAGGATCCCGGCTGAGATGCACAGTGGGTTCTTGCCTGATTTTTCCTATCTCAAGATGTTCTGATACTCGGCTGGAGCCCCATCCGGCTGATCGGGGTGGGTGTCCGCGGGCAGGTGTCGGTGCCGGACGGCGCGCCACAGCGGGCGAAAGAGGGCGCGCTGCCACCGCCGGAGCAGGACGTCAAGTACAGCTACCTGTGGAACTGCCGGGGTGCGCTTTGCCGTGGCTGCTTCGTCACACCTGTTGCAGCAAGCTTGGCGCTGACACCACGCTGGTGGGCAGCTGTGTGTCATCGTCCGGGACTGGCTCGGGTGCAGGTGTTTGAGGGCTGTCTCATACATTGTCTGTGCGGGTAAAAAAATGCCGCCGCCAGCCCTGCTGTGCACAGGCGCAGTCCATGTCAGCATCGTGTCTGCTGTCAGTGCCGCTCCTGGGATCTCCCAGCCCGCGTGTTGTGCTGTGTATGCAAGCCACCCTGGGACGCTGCTGTTGCAGGCGAGCTGGACTCGGCGGCCAAGATCGTGATCGCGACCGACAACGACGCCCCCGGGCAGGCGCTGGCTGAGGAGCTGTCCCGCCGCCTGGGCCGGGAGCGCTGCTGGCGCGTGCGCTGGCCCGGCGCCGGCGGCGGCGACGCCGCTGACGAGGCGGCGGCGGATGCCAGGTTCCGTAAGGATGCGAACCAGGTGCTCATGGCGGACGGCGCCGATGCGCTGCGGGACTGCATCGACACCGCGGAGCCGTACCCAATACGCGGCCTGTTCAGGTGCGCCTTTTCGAGCTTGTACCCATGAGCGCTGACCTTACATCCCTGCTGAATGTGCTGGTCTTGAATGCCGGGGCTCGAGGCAGCTGCGGCACTTCTGCACACGCCGAGCTGCACCATGGCTGCACACATTGCATCTGTCATCATCCTGATCAATGCTGGCTTGCATACAGGTTCTCGGACTTTTGGGATGAGATCAAGGCGTACCACGGCATGCAGCAGACAAGCGATATCGCCGTGTCCACCGGCTGGAAGTCCCTCGACGAGTTCTACAGGGTGTGCAACTGTCGTATTGCTGCCAGTCTGCCTGCAGATACAGCCGCCTTTGGAGTTGTTGAGCTGTTCTATGCCTTCAGCTGCAGCGTGAATGTCCGGTGAACGTTCAGCATTTTTTTGGCTGGGCGTGACCATGGCCACACTGCGATCCTTAAAAGCTTCCCGCCTGCGCAGGTCGTGCCGGGGGAGCTGACGATCATCACAGGCGTGCCCAACTCTGGCAAGTCGGAATGGATCGACGCACTACTGTGCAACCTGACGCACCAGCACGGCTGGAGTTTTGCGCTCTGCTCCATGGAGAAGAAGGTATCGCTCCTCACGTATCCAGCTGTCTTCTGCACTTGTCAATCTTTGGGTGTCGTGAAGCCTGCAGGTTCAGGCACTTTCGTCCTGCCAGCGCGACTTCTGTACCTGGGGCGCTCTGTCGACCAGTTTCGGATGCGCTGCAAGCTCGTCAGACAAGTCAACGCCGAGAAAGCCTGGAGGCTACCGCACTGCAGCAACTTCGGCGTACCGCCCTCTCACCAAAGCATCCCGCTGCCGCCGCAGGTGACGGACCACGCGCGGCAGCTGCTGGAGAAGCACCTCGGCATGCCCTTCCTCAACGCTGGCTACTCGGGGCCTTCAGCGCGCATGAACCTGGCCCAGGTCCGTCCTTTTCCAGTGCCGCCGCCGCGTGCCGCATGTCCGTGACAACCTGCGCGTTCCTTGCGAAACATGCCGGCTGTCCCCACGAACAAGCGTGCAACTGCCATCGCCCGCCTGCCCAGAACCCAGACGGAAGCCAAGACGCCCTGGGTGGTGCCTGGGCCAGGGTCGTTGTACATGTTCAGAGTCAAGTTGTGGTCCGGCGTGCGCAGGTGGAGGCGGGCATGCAGTGGCTGGACGACTGCTTCCACCTGATCCGCTGCCAGGACGACGAGCTGCCCAGCATCGACTGGGTGCTGGACCTCGCCCGCGCCGCCGTGCTGCGGTGGGCTGCTGCCTCACCTTGCAAAGCTGCTGACGCCATTTGCAGCTGCGTCTGCCAACTTTTTCTAGGATGTGTCAGGCTTGCCGCCCTCAGTTGCGCAGGCGCAGCGCATGCTTCGTGTCTCGCGGTGGGAATTTCTCCAGTCGCTTGTCGTTGGCGGCTGGCGTGCCCGAGCCACGGCTACCAGAGCTTGCTCGCGCCAACCCTGTGGTGCCCCGCAGCATGGCACTCGAGCCATGCAGGGCTGCAGCGCGACCTCGCACATGCACCCTATATGCTCAACACACAGGGGCGAGCTTTTCGTCGTGCACTAGGAGTCCTCCGAAACCGACCCTCTGGCATGCTTGTGCAGGTACGGCATCCGCGGCCTGGTGATCGACCCGTACAACGAGCTGGACCACCAGCGGCCCACCGCGATGTCCGAGACCGAGTACGTGTCACAGATGCTGACCAAGATCAAGCGCTTTGCGCAGCACCACGACGTGCACGTCTGGTGCGCGCCCCTGTTGTCGTCACGCGCAATTGTACTCCCTCCTCCTGAACCCCGATGTCAGCATCGAGACATGTGCCGCTTGGGTGCGCACACATGAGGTGTTTGTAAAACTCCTTTTTAAGAGAACTACAATTATAGAAAGCAAAAAGGAAGCAAAAGCGAACAAAAGCTGCATGGTTCCTGGCTGCTGGTGCTGATTGATGGGCGCTTTCGCACAGGTTCGTGGCGCACCCACGGCAGATGCGGGACTGGAAGGGCGACCCGCCCAACCTGTACGACATCTCCGGCAGCGCGCACTTCATCAACAAGTGCGACAATGGCGTCGTCGTGCACCGCAACAACGACCCCAACAAGGGCCCACAGAGCGAGGTGCGGCATACAGTGGCAGCTTTTGGGCATTTCGGGGTCGGAGACATCGCATGTGGTGCCACTGTGTGTTAGTGGGATTGATCTCGCTATCGAGGCGTTTTCTGACAGGATAGGTGCTGCTTGCATGGAAATGATGTCTGGCACAATGCGAGGCTTTGTGTCTCTGCAGGTGAACATCTTGGTGCGGAAAGTGCGCAACAAGGCGGCAGGCTCGATTGGTGAGTTGGCGTAGTAGTCATGCAAGCGCATTCTTGCAAGCCTGATGCAGCAAAATGCAATGGTAGTTACATGCGGCTCTTGTTCCAGTGTGCTGCCATACTGTGAAAACTGCTCGTGACTTCGAGGGTGTATGGTGCCTTAGGGAACTGCTACCTCACATACGACAGGAAAACAGGTGAACCTTCTTGAACGATCCATGATCGACCTTGTGCAGCCAAGACTGCCTGCATGTCTGCGATGATACTTTGCGTCACCTAGTCATGTGACTTTTAATGCCGTCAAATGCTGCAGGCCGATACAGGGATGCAGAGTACCAGACGAATGCCTGATCATTGCCAAGCGCGCATGCCGCCACTCCCTGGCTGGCTGCTCTTCCCTGACAGGTGAAGTCCTCGTCTACCTGCACGAATCTTGGCTGCTGGAATGGTTGTTTTTCTTTTCAAGCTCGCCGTTGGTCATGTTTTATTACACGTGGCCTCCAGCTGATTGGGCGCTGGTGCATGCCGTGCAGCGCAGTACATGGATGGCAGGCGCACCCTGCGAGCACAGCCTTTGGTTCTCCGGAGCGGGTTTGGCAGATGACGAGCAGGTTTTTAGGAGCCTTTCCGAGCTGGCATTGCTGGATAGGGTTGATCGGCTGCAGTGCTTTTGTTGCAAAAGAAATGTTTTTTAGAGGTAGCTGTCTGGGTGATTGTGATTAAGACCTGTCAGCAATGTCTTCTGGCGGGAAAGGGCTGATGATGAAGTGACTGTTGCGACAGACGCAGCTGGCTCAGCACTCATTGATCGTCCTTTCCTTCGCCTCATGACCCTGCCATGCCAACGTAGAGCATGAGCGCTGGACTGCCTGGTGAGACTCGCCATCGCTTCGTGCACGGCGGCAGGACCATCTACGAGTGGGAGCAGACCCTTGAGGAAGTCGCTATTGACATTCCGCTGCCGCCCGGCGCGACGAAGAAGGACCTGGCTGTGAAAATCACGAACGATCACCTCACCGTCGGACTCGTCGGCGTGCCACCCTACCTGGACGTAAGTCACAGATCGCGCGGGTGCCGGGTCGAGACATCCGCACTGGAACACATGTGACCTACCGATCTTCCGGTGCCGCAGGCGGACTTCCCGGCAAGAGTGAAGAGTGCCGACTCCTACTGGACACTTGGTGCGTGCCGGGCTTTTGACTAGCACAGCAGCTTTGGACTTGTGTGTACAACTCAGAGTCTCAAGCTAATGCTGTCGGGTGCAGACGGGGGCACACTGTCGCTGCAGCTGTGCAAATCCGTCAAGGTGAGCCTGCTGCGAGATAATTTCAAGATGTTGATGCACGGACGTGATGTGGAGGCTACGGAGGACTGTGCAAACCCTTCATGCTGTTGCGCAGGCGGAGTTTTGGGGGTCGGCACTGGCTGGCCACGAGCTCGCGCCCGTGGAGCAAGGCGCCGAGCGTGAGAGTTTGATGCGACAGCGCTTTCAGGAAGAGGCAAGTGCCTTGCTCCACTCAGGGTGTCTTGCGCGCATGGGTGCTGCGGGCGCGAGCCATGTACGGAAAACGGATGTGCTCACCTGCAATCCTGCTGTGACTGCAGCACCCCGGCTTCGACTTTTCGAATGCGCGCTTCGAGGGCGAGGTGCCAGATGCGCGCACGTTCATGGGTGGCATCTCCTGACGCCGCAAGCCTGCCGCACCCCCATGCAGCGAGGGCAAAGGCTCACAGCAGCATGCCGTGCTGCACCGCCGCCATGCCTCGCGGGCTTGGGAGGTCACCATTCCGCAGCACGCAGACTCGTCCAGCGGGCTGTCAGTCAACAGCACATAGTACCCGGCCAAGGCTCGGGAAGCCGCTGCCACTGCCGAGCAGCAGCACAGCAACAAAGCCCCGACGGCCTGCACAGCAGCGCAGCCAGGCTCACGCAGCTTCAGCGGTAGCGCAGCGAAGCCTGCCAGCAGCCCAGCAGCCTGAAGGCAGCTTGCAGGTGCCACTCTCTTCTTCACGATACTTACATGCCATTGGTGAGCTTGACACTGCAAGTTCGTGGATCCAGGGGTGTCGTTGTGTCGCCAGCAGTAAACCTGCACGACGTGTAGACTCTGCGCATTGGTGCGAAGGCCCCACTTATGTGCGAACAGGTGGTCGGCATCGGCCGGCGAGGCGCGGAGGGGCTGGAGCAGCTGTCCACAACGCTGCCGGGCGCACACTTCTGGCGCCTGGACGAAAATGGCTGCGACTATGCCTCAGGCAAGCCGACCCTGCAGCAGGGAATCCTCATCGCGCTTGCCATGCTGTCACGACGACGACTAATGATCATCCGCCCATGTGACGCCGGGACATGTTCAGCAAGGCTGCAACCTTCGACTTCAGGTCACCTCAGGCAAAGCGGTGATAACGAGGCCAAGATGAGATATTGACTGGACCTTTCCTGGCGCGCAGATGGCCAGCCGGTCGCTGGGCAGGCGGTGGCGGCAACTGCGCGCGACCTGCACCGCGTGTTGCACCAGACGGCGTCGATCGCGAGGCCGGCTGCAGCTGTGGCCCTGCAGCAGACGGTCTCAGGGCTGGCTTTTGTGCTCACATCTGCCGGCACCACCAATGGCGACGGGACAGCGGTGAGTCAGGACCTCGAAACGCTCGTGCAGCTCTGCCATATCTTGTCTGGCTCAGTTGTCCAGGGTTCTGCTTTGTCTACCTGGGTATACACATAGGCCATGCGCTGATCTTCCCCGCATTTGCCCGTACCCAGGTGCTTGACTTTGTGCAGCACGCTCGGTCGAAGGGCATCATGGCGGTGGTCGCTGTGACACGGCCATTTGCCTTTGAGGGTGCTCGCAAGCTGCAGGCGGCTGACAAGCTGATCGCCGACCTCCAGCACGATGCAGACATGGTGCGCGCTGCATTTGTCCACAGACCTGGACGTCCTCAAGGCTGGCGCCCCCTGGCTGCCATTCCCAAGATGCCTGCTGCAGGTGCCACTGCAGTCACAGGTACCAAAATGCACCATCTGCTAGTCCTCTCAGGTGCTATGTGACGTTTCTTGCACAGCGGCCAATCTCGCATAACACCTACCTGCAGGTTGTGGTCGTGGAGCAGAACAAGCTGTGCAATGGTAGCGGGGCGGAGGCGATGACTGTGGCGCAGGCGATCGCGATTGCCGATCGCGCGCTCGTCAGCACCGTGCAGTCCATCGCCGATGCCGTCGTTGCGCCGCAGCTGCTGCACATTGTCGCAGGTGTGTGTCATTCCCTAAACCCAAATTCCTAAACCCTTTCTTCGACATCGAGCGGGACCCAAGTGTTGCTCTGCACGTGAAATGGACAGGCCGCCAGCTGAGCCAACTGCCTCAGGGCCAATATGCTTTGGTTTGTCAAGTGCAGACAGCCCACCTTGGACACGCATCAGGACTCCGTCGCTGTGGTCGTATCGCAGGCGTGGAGGCGTGGCACATCCGCGACGAGCCGGACAGCTTCGGTTCCCGCTGCCGCCTGTTCCAGCAGCTGTTTGCGAGCGCCGGCGGCGCAGTGCTGGGCCGCGGCATGGCGGCGCTGCCGCGCACCTCCGTGCGCGGCGCCACGAACGCGGCAGTTCTGGCGCACATGGCGGCGGACGCAACCCGCGCCGCGGCAGAGTCCCCCTTCCTGGAGGGCCAGCTGGCGGGCGCCGCCAGCCTGCTGTGCTGCATCGGCATGCCGCCCATGGCGGAGCTCGGCGCAGGTTCGGCCCTGAAACCTGCCTCACGCAATGAACGCATGCTTGGGGGTGCCGAAGTGTGACCCTTGGTGAAGGTGCTGGCGAGGGCGCGCCTCGACGAGGGGTCCGCCGCTGCCTGCCGTTCCTGCTGCACCCACAGGCATGTGCACCCACGGGCCTGCTCACCAGATGTCAGTCCCTGAGGTGTCCCTGAGTCACAGGGTTCGAGCTTTCCTGCCTCTTCGGGTCTGGCCCTGCCCCAGATGCATGTTTCCGCCCGCACAGGGCACCAGAGCCCGGCGGAGGACGAGCGGGCCCAGCGGGCGGCCATCCAGGCGGCGCGCGGCATGCTGGCCGCGGTCACGCAGGGCGCCTGCTCCGACATCGCGGTGTGCTGCTACCACCGCGACGCGGCGCGCGCCGAAGCGGCCGCCGGCGACCAGCTGCAGGTATGAGCCTCCCCAAGCACGCAGTTGCCGTGTCGTAGTCGCTGTCGCCGCGGTCGCGTCGCCAGCCGTTACGGCACCTGAGTTGCGGGCTCCTGCTGGCAGACCGCACATGCGGCGAGGCTGGCATATTTGCATCCTGCGCCTCCTGCTTTGGCATGTGCCAATGCATGCTGCTGCATTGCCCTTGTCAGCCAGGGCAGGTGGCCAGAGCAGGTGCGCCGTGTCAGCACAGTATGTGCCTCTGGACGCCGATTGCTTGCAGCCTGACCCAGTAAATGTCTCTGCAGCTGGAGGTGTCACTGCTGGTCGCACCGCTGCCGGCCGACGCCGTGCGGGTTCCTGTTCCGTCGGTCTATACCCAGCAGCAGGCGGCAGCCACTACCAGCGGAGATGCTGCGCGCGAGCAAGGTGAGCACGTGAACCCAATCCCATTGACCCTGCGGGCGCAAGAGATCCTTGCACACCTCTGCTGCATCTCTGCATCATGACACTTGCGACATGTCGTTGTTATCGTGTGTATTGTGTGGCGCTTCAAGGTGCCGTGGAAAGAGGAGGCGCTCCACACCATGCTGTCGCAGACAGTGCCAGCCGCAGCCGCTCATGGAGCGCAATGTCTGCGCTGGCAGGCGGCAGCGCAACCCGCATCCCAGCGCCAGCTCAAGCTGCATCCCCGAGGTGTGCAGCAATTCTACCGCAGCTTGCAGCACCACAGCACCGCCTGACCAGGGCCTGGAATATGTCGTTTGCAGCTGTGCACACACGCGACTGACCTGTGCACCTGCAGCTGTGGCCGTGCAGTGCAGGGCAGTGCCTCAGGTCGGGTGGCTGACAGACGCACTGCTCGTGCGATGCAGAGGCGCCCCGCGTGCACGCCGGGAGGCGGCGCAGCCTGCGGAAGCACGAAGGGACCTTGGCGATGCGCTCGTGGACTCACTGACAGCCCTGTCGCTGGACCTGCCTCCCCAGGTATTGTAATGACGTTGCTGTTGCACCACAACGGATCCTACAGGTCTTTGCCTGCATGCACTGTGAGCACGCCACAGCAAACAGCTCGCCGGCCGGCAAAGTCTGCATTGCGGACTTGTGCCGTGCAGGCGGCTCGCTGGCGCAAGCAGCAGCGCAAGCGCGTTGCGCCGCTGCTGGGAGCCGCGATGGCACGGCAGGCGGCCGCGACGGCGGACGGCGAGGGCAGCGATGAAGACGCTGCTGAGGGGCAGCCGCCGAAGGGCCTGTTCCGTGGCCTCTTTATGCAACATGAAACCAGCATTCAAGCACGCACCGCCGGCGTGCTTGACGCCGACCGCAGCCAGTCGTCCCTGGACGAGCAGGACCAGCTCTGACTTTTCAATGGCCATTACAATGGCAACTGAGGCGTGATCGACAGTGGAATTGGCGGAGATTGCTACAGTGCTTCATGACTTTGACGGACTGCATGTTGACGGACCGCTGGCCGCCTGTACAAATTTTGTTGGCCAATGGAGAACATCGAGCATTGGCGTTTGCATACACCGAGGAGGGTTGGCAGGGCGGTTGAAACTCTTGGGCACGCATTCCCAATCCAGTTGAAGTTGGTGGTGCCTTTCGATTGGGAGTGTCCCAAGCCCCCAATCCAGCAGAATGACAATGTGACAAACAATTGGGGCCTGCATTTCCGATTGGAGCGGCAGACTAAACAAGTCTCGACCTTTTTACCGGGCCTCAGCGGCCGACTTACCCTTTCGAAGTCTTCTCTCTCTCCTTCTCTCTCTCTCTCACCTTAGTGCAATTCACCTGCTTGCCACCAGTCCTGCCGCTGACACATTTGCGAGAACTACTTTGCCAGACCTCAGGAATTGTAGCCGAGTTCTCTGCATTCCCACCTGCGCAAGGAGTTTGGATTGCTGGCAAGCCAGCCCTCAAGCTGGTGTTCGCAAGCTGCACAAGCACTAGAAACTTTGAAACAGACCTTGAAGATTCATGATAAGATATAGCAGCATCGTTAATTGCGTTCTGCGCTTGCGGTCACTGTGCATTGCATTCCGGAACGTCCGCTGCCGCCCTGACGGTGCAGCCGTGCAAAGTTAAACTCAGACCGTAGCATCGCCGCAAGCAATCAGATCTGGTCGGTGGATGTAGCGCCTGGTGGAAGCTCACGACATATCGCCAGCATGTCTGGCCTGCGGGCGGCGGGCGGCGTAGCCAAGAAGTCGGCAAAGCATGCAGTCCGCAAGGGCATGCCGGGTGAGCCTCCAGTGCACTCATCATGATGCGGCAGCTTGACACCCAGGAGAGCAAAAGCGCTCGTAGGGCAAGCACTTTTGCGCCGCCGGCGCCGAGATTTGCTGCACCACATGGCTGACGAACCATGGCATGCGGCACCTACCGAATTCCGAATCCATCTTGGTGCGCGCAGGGCTGGAGTTCCACAAGTCAAAGGGGCAGCACATTCTCAAGAACCCGCAGGTGGTGAAGTCCATCGTAGAGAAGGCGGGCATCCAGCCAACGGATGTGGTGCTGGAAATTGGCCCGGGAACTGGCAACCTGACCATGAAGCTGCTGGAGGTGGCCAAGAAGGTCGTGGCAGTGGAGCTGGACCGGCGCATGGTGAGAACGTTTTCCGGAGGAGAGGCGGGCGGCCGCTCTGCATGGCACATCACTTGCGCATGATGGCATGACCTGCACGCTGGCCGGCGGCCCGCGCGGGCAGGCGCACAGCTGCTGCGGCTCTGCAGCCGCCAGATGGGTCTGCCGCTGACGGACTGCCGCTGGCGTTCCGACCATAGCTGCCATCCTTTGTGGCTGTGCCTGCTGCAGGTGGTGGAGCTGCAGCGGCGAGTGCAGGGCACGCCCTACGCCTCGCACCTGCAGGTGGGCTGCCACCGCATCTGATGTGCGACACCCGAGCGCCCTGGCGCGCTCCTTGACCGGCGCACTCCTTGACCGGCGCGCTCTTGATTGTTTCCTCTTGACTGTCGCTGAAACTTGAATGCAAAAGGATGATGGTGTCGAGAGGGACCCTTTCTGGACGCACAGGTCATACAGGGCGACGTAATGAAGACGGAGCTGCCGTACTTTGACGTGTGCGTGGCAAACATCCCGTACCAGATCTCGTCCCCCCTGACGTTCAAGCTGCTGGCGCACCGACCCTCCTTCCGCGCCGCCGTCATCATGTTCCAGCACGAGTTTGCGATGCGCCTCGTCGCCAAGCCAGGCGTGCTGCCCTCACCCAGACCTTTCGAGGGACTCCTGGTTTCAGACACCGCACCGCCACCTGTTCTGAGCCGCGTGTCTGTGGCAATCAGCAGCTTCTCACACTCGGAAAGGGGCGCACAGCAGAGACTTCTAGGTGACGCTGCATCGATCAGAATCTGAAACTGGACTCCGAACAGGCGATTCGATGTACTGCCGGCTGGCGGTCAACACACAGCTGCTGGCGCGCGTGAGCCACCTGCTCAAGGTGGGCAGAAACAACTTCCGGCCGCCGCCCAAGGTCGACTCCTCCGTCGTCCGCATCGAGCCCATCAACCCGCCGCCGCCCATCAACCTGCTCGAGTGGTGTGTGGCGCCATGCCATCAGGACACCCTGCAGCACACAGACTGTCCATACTTGCTGGTGTTGGGAGGACGCAGCCTGCCGCGTGGCCATGCGATGGGAGACTGTGCCGCGCCGACCGTTGCAACTCCTTTTCAATGCACGGCAGATGACTGAAACTGGGTCCTCCTGTGCGATTGCCGCAGGGACGGGCTGGTGCGGCTGGCCTTCACTCGCAAGAACAAGACTCTTGGCGCCATCTTCCGCCAGAGCCGCACGCTGCAGCTGCTGGAAAGCAACCACGCCGTGTACCAGGTGCCATTGAGACCCTTGCCCCCTCTGCCTTGGACCCCACAGGGCGTGTCGGGGCGCACAAACCCGCAAACGGGCGCACACCTGCCGGCTCGCCTCGGCGCAGCCCGGCTGGCAACTACCCTTGCGGGCGTCGTCGAGCACCTGCTGCACACGCCGCCTGCCGCCTTCCAGCCGGCGACCCGCAGCGCACCCACGCGCGCACAGCCCTCTGCCATGCGCGCGGCTTGACGCAGCCCGTGCGCAGCGCCCTGCAGCCCTTACGAATCCCGCGACCCACCAAACCCTGCAGGCCCTGAAGAAGGGCGCCGCCGAGCCGGGCATCGATGCGCTGGCGGCGATGGCGACGGACAACCCTGCGGCAGACGGCGCGGGGCCAATAGACGACGATGGTGGCAGCGACGGCGAGGAGGCGGCCATGGAGGTGGTGCCGCCGCGCGGCGGCAAGCCGGGCAAGAAGCGCTGCTCGGAGGAGTTCCGGCAACAGGTGAGGGCAAGTTGGCTTGCAGCACGCAGCGCTGCTGCTGTGCTGCTGCTTCGGAAGGGAGGCAGAGTTGCATGGGAGGGCGCCACTTTGGCTCTGATGTCAATGCGTTGACAACAGAAGAGAAGGAGGCGAGTGATATTGCTTTGCTGATGGCGGGGTTGCTGCCCCGGTCGCAGGTGCTGGACATTCTGCAGCAGAACGGCTTCGAGGACGCGCGCGTGGCAAAGATGGGGCAGGACGACATCCTGCGACTGCTGGCCTGCCTCAACCAGGCCGGCATCCATTTTGCATAGAGAGGCGGGCATGCGAGGAGCGGCTGGGCGCGCGTCCCCGCAAGCCCAGGTTGCTGCACTGCGTTTTTTCGGTGGCGTTTCGGCCTTTCAGTCTCGAGGTCGTCATCCGAGAACACTCGCAAGTAGGTAGCCAGAGGATGTACAGTAGGTACCTAGGTGTGTCCGCTACCCGTGAGAAGATTGAGCTCGTCGAAGTAGCCCTGAACTCGGAGGAGACCATGCTGGGTGCCAATCGCCGTTTCACAGGACCGTCTATCCAGTCCCTAAACCAATGAGCCTTGCAGCATGCAAGCAAATCTGCTGCAGCTTCGGCACCCTCTAGACGAATGTGGCAAGCCGTCAACTGCAAAAGCATCGAAACACGCCAGCAGCAACAGGAACCTCCAGTGGCTGCAGGTGCCAGATGTTTGCGCCTTCCCAAACTGCTGCTGCCAGCATGCAGAGCGCTGCAGGAGACGGAGCCCCCAACCAACACCATGCATTCCGCAGCAGGACCAATGACCCTCCCCCTTGCCCCCCGCTCCACTCGCACACTGCGCCACATCAGTAGCGCTCGCCAAAGCGCAGGAAGAAGGTGCCGTTGTCGAGGCCGCCCTCTGTGGCGTACTCTGCGCGCACTGCGCCCAGCTTGACGCCTGCGCCAATGGAGGTGCCGCTGCCAGCGCGCCTGTAGTACTCTGTCGGGTTGCCGCGCACCAGCTTCGACGAGGCTGCGGACACACGAGAAGATAGAGGGCTCACTGCGGCGACACGGGAGCCTGCTGTTTTTGTGTCTCAGCTGCTGCAGCGCCGCTGGCTGCTGCTGGCCACAGTGCAGCACGGGGGCGCCACGCCATGCGCTCTCGGTGCTTGTGTCTCGCTCAGGCCCGGCCAGAGCGATGGGCCTGCAGAAACCCAGTGCGAGAGGGGCGGGTGGCGCACAGAGGTCAGTGCCGCGCTCGTAGAAGGCGAACAGCTGGCGGCCGAGGACGGGGACGCGCAACTCAACGGCAGCCTCCAGGAAGCGGCGACAGGCGGCCAGCTCGCCGACGCTGAAGCCGCGCACGCTGTAGGGGCCGCCCAGCGTGAAGGCGTCGTACGATGCCATGTCGCCCACGATGCTGCCGTACCTGCCGGGGCGGCGCAAGAGAAAGTAAAAAAGTGTCGTGAACTTGCTCGGGCTTCTTGGGGCTTGCTAAGACTTGTCGCTGTGGTGGGATGATGACTGGTGCACCCTGGCCTCTGCCAGTTCACCAGCCCACTTCGTGTGCATCAGCAATATGGCGCATGCAGAGTGGTGTGTGCGGCCGGAACATTGCAAGCCGCCTGCACCCGGACCGCGCCCGACAGCACGTGAATCCGCCTGGAAACATTTTGCAGAAAGGGCTCGAGGAGGCGCACCGCGCATGCGCCACGAGCACCCAGGGCGGCGCTGCGCTGCCGGCCGGCGGGTCGCGCAGCTTGCAGAAGCGCGTCGCCGACAGCGTGTGCCTGTTGAAGAAGGCGTGGTGCGTGCCCACACCCAGACCCTGGTCCACCTGCGGCCAATTCGAGAGGCAGGCTGGCGTCGGGGTCCTGCTGCGCCCAATCACAGCGAATGCTGCAATCACCCTTACAACAGCAGCGCGACTGCCGGCCGGCCAGCATGCAAGCTTGGCAGGTCTTCCAACGCAGGCTAGAGCCAGGCCACTGGCAGGCTGCCCTGCGTGCCTGCAGCCGCACAGCCAACCTAGCCAACTGGGGCGTGAGATGCCTGCTGGCGCCGGCGGCAGGATATGCAGCCGGTTTCGGTGGTTTCAGAGACATCATGCATCCTGCAACGATGCCACCCCCCCCTTTTCCTCCCGCGGATGCATCCCGCGCACCTGCAGCACGTCGCGGGGCCCGATGGGCGTGCTGTTCAGCAGGTAGGTGGCGTCGCGCGTGACGGAGCCCTGCACGAAGGCCAGGCGGTCGGTGCCGCGCTCCGACAGCGTCGTCGGGGGACCGCCCGGGTCCAGGGCGCCGCCCTGCGGCGTCTGCACCACCCGCGAGCCGTGTGTCGCCGGCGCCCCGCCCTCGTCCAGCGCTGACACCTGTCGAGCAGACTTGTCAGCGTCGAACACGCCCATCGACTTCCAAGATGCATCCTCCAGCTTTTGAATGTGTGCGCCTTGTGCCGCCACCCGTCTGCGACCAACCTGTTGGCACCAGATTTTCGAGCAGTGGCACACCTCCCTCGATGCAGGAGTAGTGGTGCACGGTGATTGCAGCTGGGCGGCCCAATGACCGCCGTGCGCACGGCGTGCAGACGCTGCAGGGAGGCCGCCCACAGTCGAGGCGGTGTCACATGTTTTATTTTATATGAAATGTGTCATGACCCTGGCATGTGCACCTGCTCCAGGATGAGGCTGAGGGCGCCCTTGCTGTTGCGTGTGTACTGCTCCTGCAGCGACACCTTCAGGCCGCTGCGGTCGATGAACACCGGCGGCACCTCCTCTCCGCCCGGGCCTGCTCACACACCAGAACTTCTTCAGGCGTCAGGGGTGGCTGACCAGCGCACGCTTTCAACCCTGCAGCTCTTGCTCTATGGCATGGTATGTCTTTGGTCTGCATCAGCTATTGGCGCCTGCGCCTGTGGCGAGTGGGCCGTTCCGGGCACCCTGGAGACAGGAGGGCATATAAGTGACGCGTTTCCGAGGCAAGTGTGCCGCCAGGCACAAATCAGCTCAAAGGCGGCTCGAGCTTGATGGATCACGAGCTGGAGGGATCACAAGGCCCGGCGCGACGACTCACCGGGGACGAAGACGCCTGAGATCTTCCGCACGTTGAAGGCGGACAGAGCGAGCGCCGTCTTCTTCGGGTCGGCGCTGCCGAAAGCGTAGGGCTGCTTGAAGTCGACGCGGAAGCCGAGCTCGTCGCCGGGGGACAGCAGGTTCTGCGCGTTGACGCTGGCCGCCAGCTGCTGCCCGCGCGAGCCCAGGTTGCGGTGCTCGTACATCAGGCTGCCGCCTGCGAGAGCGGGGTGCGGTGCGCAGCACATTGAGTCGGGAGTTGGCTGGCATCAGGATGGCATCAGGATGTAAGGAGGGCTCATGTGAACATGGATCAGCCTGTGCGCATCTCGTGCTGGCCACGCCAGCATGACATGGGCGCAGCTGCTGTAGCCTTGCACACGAGGGGCGCCGGCAGCTGCAGGTGCGCCGTTGTACCCAGCAGCCTGCAGATGCACTATCGTTGAGCAACCACCGTCGCCTGTTGCAGCAGAGGCCCCTTCTGCGCACCTGGCACGATGCTCACGAGCGTGGGCTTGCCGCTGTCGTTGGGTGCGATGCTCCATTCGCATTCCACCTCAGCGGTCTGCATCGGCCGCTCCTTGACCATGACCTCCACGTCGATCTTGCTCTCGTCCCGCTGCTGCTGCCGCGGCATCACCTGTTGTCGAGGTGTGCACAGCGGTCAGACGAGCGATGCGCCATCAGAAACCGCCCGGATGAGCTGGGGGTGCCATGTTTGAAAGGGTACAAAACCTGTGTATGTTGTGAGAAACACCCCTCATGGGCACGCCAGCCACATGGGCATCTTTGACATCGATAGGCAAGGACTCGACATTTGACTGCGCAGACGCAAACCTGGACATTGTCGAAGAGTTGCAGCGCAAAGACGTCGCGCAACGCCTTGCGCCCGTCCTCCAGGTTGTAGATCATGCCGGGCTGCGCACAGCACACACAACGCACATGTTAGCGCCCGTCAGCACACACAAGCGCGCCAGTCGCTCACCGAAGTTCGTGCAGTTGTGCTGCACACCCTCCCACCAGTCTGGCAGCAGCATGGCTGGCACAGCCCCACGAACGGGTGCCGTCCCAGCCCCAATGGGCATGGCGCGCAGGACGCCTGCCGCTGGAAGCACTCTGTCAGCAGCCGGCTGCTGCCAGGAGGACCCGATAGTCGAGTGAGCTGCGAGGGCCACGAAAAGCAGCACCTTGACGTGCAGCTCTCGCTTGATGACGTCCTGCGGGATGCTGCCGTTCCCCTTCACCGGCTCCCCCTGGTCATCGATGTACACCACGGACACCGAGTTCACCTGCAGGCGCGCAGAAAGGCGCGTGACCCCCCCGCTCACATGAGACGAAATGTGAGCTGGACCAGCGCCGCGCTGCAGCCTCCAGAGCCATGACGCATCCAGTTTCTTACAGCAATAAGCAGGCCGCCAACCGTGCTGTCTAGGCTTCCACTTCGTTTCGAGGATCAAAAGGCTTTCTGAATCAGTTGTCAGGGAGTCACCTTGGACTCGTTGATCTTGGCGACAACCTCGCCACGGTCCAGGCCCTCAAATGCGGTGACATACGAATACGCATACCCGCGGTCATTGTACCTGCAGGAAGGAGACACGTCCTTTACATGGACATGACATGTCTTGAGGCACTTGATGATGGCAGTACTGAATCACGGTTGGAACGGCAAAAAGGTCTGGCTGGTGTTGCAGCGGGCGAGTCACCAATGCAGATGGCGGCCTCCGTCACATAGGAGCTAAGGTTGCTGCATCAGGAATCAGCAACTTACCAGGTACAAGCATTCGTCATTGGCCATCGTCAGGGCAAGTGGCATTGGTACAGCAAGGTTTGAAAAGCGGACACAAGTGATGGTTTCAAGGAGCTGCAGACCAATGTGCAACGACCGTGGCCTCAGTCTCTACATGAGCTAAGGTTGCTGCATCAGGAGTCAGCAACTTACCAGGTACAAGCATTCATCACCGGCCACGGTCGTTTTGCAACCATGTACGATTGAACAGTGCAACCAGACGCAAGGATTGGACGAGCGGCCATGTGGGATGCGACACGCACCAGCCCTCCACGATGCTCTTGACCTGGCCCAGGGTCTCGAAGGTGGTCGGCCCCGCCTTCTTCTCCTTCATCACCCGGTCCACCACCTGGAGACGACGGCCGACACAATGGGACAGCCGCGCCACGGACACAGCCAGACGATCCGGCGGCAACATCAACGACACGACACCGCCACGAGCTCGGCCAGGCATGCGGTGACCATGCCTTCATTGCTGAAAGACTGGCGCACCCACGCTGGTGCTAGCCAGGGCAGCATCACACCAGCCGTGACGATTTTAGGACAAGGAGCACTTGGTCCTCTCAGCGGACCTCTGGCGGCAGCAGCGTGGCGCCGTCGACCTTGAAGCTCTTGATCTCCGGGTAGGTGGCAGACTTCAGGTAGAAGTCCAGGATGCGCTTGCGTCCCTTGCCTGGCGTTACCTTGCCGTCCACCTTGTCAAACAGCTGCATCCTGCAGGGCGGCAGGTTGCAGCGCGGTGAACGGTTCCCATGCGCCAGCGAGCAAGTGGACATCAAGAGATGTTCAAGCGCGGGCGCTCGGCAGCACCATGGGTGTTGAGCATGCAAGACAGACTCTTCTCGCAGGGCTCTCACTGGAAGAGCGTTCGCAAATCGTCGGACAGCTCCTGGCGCGTGCAGATGAAGCCCGGCTGGCACTTGAGTGGTGCAAACAGGTCCTCCTGCGCACCGCAACATTGCTCATTATCAGCTTTCCTCAACTCTCCAGCCTTTGCGCCCTGCACGAAGCAACTGCTGGCATTCCTGTGCTGTCACTACCGTTGCACAATGCTTCGTGCAAGCGCTCGGCACGATGCAGAGGATGACAGTCAATTGTGGCAGCACAGCGCGGTTTCTGGCCAACTTGGTGAGCTCAGAGCAGTGCGAACGGCGCAGCAAGGCATGCATGCGCTTAGTACAAAGTTTGTTCTGTTGCTTTCTGATGCACTTGCAGGGGGTTCGGGGTGAAGCGGCACCTTTGTGGGGATGCCCTTGCCCTGGGGCAGGCCATGCACGCGGATCTCTTGCACGAAGAACTTAGAGCTGCTGGGGTCCGGCAGGTCCTCATCGTCAGAGTCTACCTCCTCCTCCTCAAAGTCCTCCTCTTCCTCTGCCAAGTCCCCCTCCTGCGGGGCAACGCATACATTGGTGAAGATGTTCATGCTAGCATGCCTGACACCGATGTCAGACATGCTTCTTCCCGACGTCGTCTGCGCCTCTATCACAGCAGAATGAGCATTTAGGCAGTCGGAGCAAGCATGGCCCTCGCCATGTCGACACAGAGTTTTGCGTGCCACAAGCAGCGCAGCGAGCTGATGTTGATCACCTGTTTGGGGTCTTATTCAACTGCCTCTCTTCTCCGACACCCTTGCAATGTACGTGCTTTTCCCTTGCGGCGCAATCAGCTATTCGCAGACTGTGGGGAGCAGGCGAGCGCCTGCTGCGGTATGCTAGCGGCGGCAGCAACGTGGACTGCCAAAGCGCTGAGCATACCACCCGGCAGCGGGTGGGCAATCCCGCTCTGACCCCTTTCCACTGGTGTTCCGGTAGGCTGCTGGCGTGGCTCTGGGCATGCAACCGTATTGTCATGACTGTCTCGCATGGTGAACTTGCCTTGGCAGCAGCGCCCTCTTCCGGCTCCTCGACCTCATACTCCGCATCCTCATCCTCGTCTGTGACCTCCTCGTATTCTACTTCCTCGTCCTCATCGCCGGCCGGCTCCTCCTCTGCAAAGGCGGGCGCCAGGCCCAGAAAGCGGCCGAAGCCGCCGCCGCCGCCGCCGCCGCCGCCCCAGCCGCTGAAGCCAAAGCCGCCCCCGCCGCCGCCAGCTCCTGCAGGACAAGTGAAACAGTTGATATACAAACAACGTACAGCGCGACACTGAAGTCATGAATCCATATGCGTTAAAAGTACATGCATGACACATGGTGTGCGCACCTTGGAGCGCTGGAGCGCACGCCTGGACAGCTGCTGCCGCTGCGCAGACTGCTCCGAGCCTGGCAGCTGTCGGTAGCAGTTTTCGCCGGTTTACGCCGCTGCCTGTGCTGCTGTCGCTGCCGCTGGAGCCGGAGGAGTCAGACCGAGCCGAAGCTTGGAGCGTGACTCGTCTGCATGCTTGGAGCCTGTGCTGTGTGGGAAGCTCGACGGGCGATCTGCATGGGCTACAGGTCAAACTTCGCGAACCCAGGCCAGGCGGCGCAAGCCCCAGCGAGCCCCCCGCCATGCTGGATTTAGATAGCACCTACTGTGCTGCCATTCCCAAGCCGTCACCCGATAAGAAGACCCTCAAGACGCCGCAGCTGCGAAGGCGGTACCAGTCGCGATGACAACTCAACAATGACAGTCAATGCAGTGGTTACACGTCTCTGCAATAGACTACAACAGGTCGATCACAGAGCTGCCTGTCCTTGGCGTCTCGGGTGGCGGGAAGAGGCGGGAACGGGGGAACATGCGGAGGGTTTGCGATTGCACGTCGTGTTGTTTTGCAGTGTAGGCAACAGGCATCATTTCAAGCAATAGCTCCATTCGAAGGCGTAGGGGCTGTCCGTCGTCGGACCCACGCCATTTCGTGTTGCATCCCAAGTTCAAACTTGCATCGACAGTGTGAGTCGCTAGGCAGAGAGTACAGCGACGCTGTCACCTGAAACGAGTCATACATTGCTCGTGAGCCTCCGTGCAGGCTTGACATACATCTCACGCTTGATTCGGAGGGTCCTCGGCAGCTCAGCTGTGAACTTGCTGGCTGCGACAGCGGACCCGGCAACGGCAGAATACCACAGCCGCAGCCATGCCGTCGCAGCGGCAGCTGCTCAGCGCAGCGGCGCAGCTGCTCAGAGCCCAGCATCAGACTTCTAGCTCAGCGGCATTTGCGGCAGTCTTGCAGCAGTCGCCGAGCCGCTGGTGGGCAGCGCAGGGTCCCAACAGTGTCCGCCTGTATGCTGTCGCTGAGCAGGCGTTGGCGGCCCCGGCCGCCGGCCTGAGCAGGACAGGCACGGGCACGCAGCTCAGAGCTTTGATGCAGGACTACAAGCAGCTCAGCAAGTTCAGACTCAGTGCCCTGGTGGTGGCCACTGCGGGCGCCGGCTTTGTGGCAGGCAGCGGCGAGCGCATCGACTGGGGCAAGCTCACCTGGACGGCGCTCGGCACGATGGGGTGTGCAGCGTCAGCCAACACCCTCAACCAGGTGTGTGCCGCACGCCATGCGGCCCGACCACGTGTGCCATCAGCGCCTGCTGTCGCACCATCATCGGCCTGCCCACCTCGTGCAGGCAACCCAGTGAGACGGCTGCTAGTCACCGTGGGCTGAAGGCATGCCGGCGTCTGCCTCTGCTGACGCAGTGGTACGAGATCCAGCGGGACGCGCTGATGATGCGGACACGGAACCGGCCGCTGCCGCAGGGGCGGGTGTCCCCGCGCCATGCCCTCGCCTTTGCGCTCGTTACAGGCCTCGGTGGCGTTGGCACCCTGTACTGGCAGGTCTGTCGTCGTCTTGGGCAATCTTGCAGCAGAAGTGGCTTCTACATCAATGTCGGTACAGCAATGTCGCCTGTACCTTGCACAAAAGCATGCTGCTGTTGCATGCGCAAACGACTTCTTTGGAGCGGTCTGCAACCCAAGAGCACTACTTGAAAACATGTTTCGCAGCATTTTCCTTTGCCGCAGACAAATGCGACCACAGCAGCGCTGGGCGCCGCCAACATCGGCCTGTATGCCGGCGTCTACACGCCGCTGAAAGTCATCAGCATATCCAACACCTGGGTGGGCGCCGTGGTGGGCGCCATCCCGCCGCTCATGGGCTGGGCGGCCGCCTCCGGCAGCCTGGACGCCGGGTCAGCGGCGCTGGCAGCTGTGCTCTACTTCTGGCAGGTGAGCGCGCGCGCAGATGGCCATCATGTGTCTACCAAACACAAGGCACAGAGCGAGGGGGGCTGCTCCAAGGAAGACATATACTCCCCTGGATCGTTTCAGCCTGAGGCTCCCTCCGCACTGGTGCCTCATATCGCTTCGGCCGCAGGCCACAGCCGCTCCACCTGTGCCTGGCGACTGACCCCCCTTCCCGCCGCCCCCTCGCAGCTGCCGCACTTCCTGTCACTGGCGTGGCTGTGCCGGGGCGACTACGCAAAGGGCGGCTACCGCATGATGTCGCTGGTGGACGCCACTGGCAAGCGCACCGCGGCGTGCTGCCTGCGCAACAGCCTGTACCTGTTGCCAGCGGGACTGCTGGCCTACCAGCTGGGCGTCGCGTCATCCTGGCTGGCCACTGAGGCCGGCATCATGGCAGGTGAGGCTCTGTGTTCAAACCCTATGACAGCGCACCGCCTTTGATGTGTTTGAATGTCCTGCTCACACGGCGTCTTTTCTCGCCAGTCCTGAGCGGTGTTCCCAGAGTGCTGCTGGGCGCCGGCATCAGGAAGACGTGCTCGCCGTGCTGCAGGCATCATGGCCATCACCGCAGCGCGATTCTACCGCAACCCCACCAACACAACAGCCAAGGGGCTGTTCCGTGCCAGCCTGCTGTACCTGCCGGTCTTCATGGTAGGCCTCATCGTGCACCGCACGCCGGAGCGGCGACAGCAGCGCGTGGGAGCGCAGCAGGAGGCGGCAGGCGGCGCAGCAGCACCGGGCACGAGCAGCAGCAGCGACGGCAGCAGCAGGCAGCCTGGCAGCGATGCCGAGCGGGCATGCGCGCCGCCGTTCGCTGCGCCATTCCCGCTGCTGCCGCTGCCAAACCGAGACCACATGCCACGATGACAAATCATCTGCACACTGAAAGTTTGACTGTGTAATGAAAGGGATTTTCTGATACAAGGCCCTGGCTGCGGCATGGCTGCCGAGCTATCTACCAATGTCCCACCAGGGACCAGATGACGTGGCATAGGATCTTATGTGGCAACACAGCAGGTGCAGCAGTACTATGTTGCACTTCGCGCCGAGTCGCCATTGTGACACAAATAGAATAGTGCAACTAACATGCTGCAGACGCCGCGTAGCGCCACCGTGCTGTCGCAGATGGCCTTCGGTCCGTCAAGCCACACCTGCACTTCGCAGTTCCTGAAGGCCACACATCGTCGGCCGTTCGTCAGCGCTGGTGTGACTCGTTGCAAATTGGAGTGCAGCACCACGTCGACCGAACACACGCACAGCGGCACGGCACCTGCAACGTCGCGGAGGGATGTGCTGTTTATCGGCATGGCCGCAGCAGCTCTGATCGCTGCGTGGCCGGCGGCTGCGATAGGGTTAGGCTCTCGAGCCCATGTACTTCGCACTCGTGCCATGTCCGTTCATGTGTTGAGTCGTGACTTGGTGTGTCCCAGGAGCAATTGCAATTTCTGTGACGGCGTCGCCTGTAGGTTTAAGAAGGAGCTGAAGAAGCGGGGGACCAGACCAATGGAGGAGTACAGCGACGGAGCGGAGGGTCTGAAGACCCTCGATCTGGCAGAAGGGTCTGGGACGGCCGTCAAGCAGGGCGACCTGGTCACGGTGACGCTTCTGCGCTTCAGCTCGGGTTGTCGATCGACTTCCTGCAGATGCAACCTCTGCCGGCATGAAAGCAGGCTTGGCGGAAATCCAGTGCAACAGCCGTGTTGGAAACGTTGCAATTGTTGCGCCCACACCGAACTAAACATGGCGGCAAATTGCAGGTGCACTTTGACAGCATCTTCAAGGGCATCGATGTGGCGTCCAGCCGCTCAGCTCGTCTGCTGGGCGGCAACCGCACCATCTCCGAGGTGAAAACGGCGTTGGACTCTTGACACTCCACACAGGACGTGTGCGAGGTTGCACCTTCTCGCAGAGGCAATCGCTGCAGATTTCACATCTTTTCCTGGGCGCCTGTGCAGCCGCTGACCTTCACCGCCGGCAAGGAGCTGTCGCTGGCGGAGAAGGCTGCTGGAGAGACAGCTGGGGGCCTCTTCTCGGGGCAGAGTGGCCCGAAGCCGCCGCCCGCGCTGTCGAAGGCAGTCATCGGCATGAAGCCTGGCGGCAAGCGCTCGGTGCTTGTGCCGCCTGAGCTGGCGTACGGGAAGCAGGGTCTGCTGGAGATTCCGCCTGGCGCCACGATTGAGCTGAGGATAGAGGTGCTGTCCATTGGCGGCTCTTGATGTATACCAAGCGATGCTAGGCTGCTGCGGGCTGTAGCTTGCTGGACAGAATTTTGATACGTAGATTCGGTCACAATTGGAATCTTCGACTTGGGAGCCCCATGCAATTGAGCGCATCTGTAAACCGGCCTCCACCTTCGATTGAGTAGATACGTGCCTCCTAACGCATGCCGGCTAACTATTGTACACGATGCTGTAGCGTTTGGTCAGGCACACGTTGCCCTTGCCGCAATATGCCTAGAGGAGACAAGCATCCCATCTGCTCGCCACCACCGCAGCCGCATGCGCACTTCGAGCAAGCGAGCTCGATTCGTAAGCTTTTCCTGCTGTGCGAACGCTGCTGCTTCAGCGTTGCAAGCAGAGCTGTCATGATGACCCTCTGCGTCCTGCTGGCGCCTCAGTCGTTTGCCTCCAGAAAGCGAGCGAAGTGGCGCTGCTCGCACATGCCGCCCTTCTGCGCATTGAAGGATGCTGTGTAGAACGCGCCGCTGGAGGACACCACGATGATGGTGGCTGGCGTCGCGCCGAAGCCCACCACAGAGCGGACCTCCTCGGACAGCCGGAACTGGGCGAAGGACCGCTCAGATGCAAAGTACGGCATCGGCAGGATCGACTGCACAGCAGAAGACGTCATCTCAGAATGCAAACCGAGCGGATCAGCCGGAATGCGTTGTGGCACCTGAGATGGCCTGTATCAATTTTGAGGATGATACGGTTGTGGCTGAACTGCAACTCCAGGACGCATGTGCAACAGTGCCAACTACAGTGCAGCTGCAGCTCCAGCAACCCTCTCAAACAGACGAAGACGCATGCCGAAGCCGGATGGAAGGAGGAGGGTTTGTCATGCATGCCAGCCCACTATATGAGTTGCTCGTGAAATGGACAGGGAACGCACGCTGACGAACTTCAGTGACGACACCGGGTTGGCGTGGCCGCCCTCCGGCGCCGCCAGCTGCCGCGCGGCCGCTGCCTTGGCGTCGGCCGAGGTAGCCAGCTTGAAGACGTGCACGGTGCCCTTGTCGCTGGACATGGCCAGCCACTCTGGCGCGTCGCCCCGCGCAAAGGCGATGCTGAAGATGCGCGCCGGGTCCGCCCCCCGCCGCAGCTCCTGTGCCCGGCGCGGGTCGCAGGATGTCATGCAAAGAGCCTTTCACGGCGCAGGACTGCAAGGCAGTGCGGTCATTTGCAACTGCAGGTCGGCTCCCGAGAGTCAGTGGGTATGATCAATCCAGGAGTGTTCGACAAGATGCTGCCAGTGCAGCAGGGTGCTGGCCACAGCCCACCTGCAGCTTAGAGCCATCTGCTGTTGCATAGATGCGGACGAGCGTGCCGCGATCCGATGCCGTCGCCAGCAGCTTGCCGTTCAGCGACAGCGCCAGGCACGCGAGGCCCGACGAATGCGCCTGGATGAACTTCGTTCGCCGCACGTCATACAGTTCCACCCGCACCTACAGCGGCATTCCACTCTCATATTGAAGCCAATGGAATGGAGGGCGCTGACAGGCGTGTGAGGACGGGGTGCAGGTGTCATCTACTTTGCAGTGCGGATGATGCAGGGTGCATTTCAAGCGACTCTGGTTGCAGTTGGCAACGTCCTGGTGGGTGGCCTGGCAAACTAACTCAGGGTCGATGCTTACACCATACCTGGCCTGCGTGCAGCCCCGGGCAAGCCAGGATGGTCTGCTCGGCCGCCGCGGACAGCGCAATGATGCCGGTGGGGTTGCTGAGCGTCTCGATGGAGTGCAGCAGCCGCAGGTCCGCGAAGTTGTACACCAGCACCTTGTGCTCTAGGGCCACCACGATGCGGTCCCGCCGCAACCGCACCGAGTGCACCTATACGTGCGACATGATGTCTGATTGCACCGTTGGTGGCAGGGCACACGTCAACATTCTTGGCACGCTGCAGCATCACCGGCCTGGCTTCGTGACCCTCGCCGGCTGGTGCATGCGCCTCGACCGCACCTGACTGCGGAAGCTGAGCTCGCCGATGCAGCGCCCCTGGTGGTCGTCCCAGATCATGACCTGCAGGGCATCAAAGAGAACAGGTTGACTCAATCTAACATGGCAGATCGCTGTTGTCTGCAGCAGGGAAAGATTACGAGCAGGCTTCAGAAGGGCAGCTCCTCCCACCTTGTTGGGTGGGTACTGTGAAGAGCTGCCCGCGCCGACGATGGCCAGGATGTTGCACCGAAACAGCATCTCCACGATGCTGATGCCGCCCTTGTCAAGCTCGCGTCGGAACTGCAGGAAAACCCAGACCATGTGGTTGCAGCAGTGCTTCAACTTCTGGGGGCTCTCGTATGGACACCCTGACGCCATGCATGCTGTAACAACCGGAAGCCAGCATGCAGCTCGTGGTCGCACACCGTTTCTCGAAAAGGCTCGCAGTTATATATGCGGAAGCCGGAGGCCGTGCCGCAGGCGAAGCAGCCGTAGTCCTGCACATGGCATGCAACCTGCTCACGATGCTGTGTGGCAAGCAGACATGCATGGTCCTGGCAGTGTCCGCGTGGCGGTCACCTGATTGAACCCCACATGCAGCAAGTCCAGCTCTTCCTTGTCTCTCCCCATAGTACGTATGCGGGCGCCAGATCGGGCGCTTTCAGGCGCCCAGGCCCAGCTCGGCTTGTCTCGTTGAAGGCTCAGGAGCTTCAACGATCTGAAAGGAAACTCCGGACTCGCCTGGCGCTGCCAAGCTCGTCTGCGTCTGCGAGTCTAGTGTGTGGAATCTGATGGATTCAATCTTGCACGAGACCTTGTGCAACCAGCCAGGTGTGTGCGCTGAGTGGCAGTCGAGCAGAAGCACTCCGCCTCAAGGCGCGAAAGCAGGCAACTCGAACTGGCAGGCTTTCTGAACTCTCGAGGATGTGTTATTGTTATTTGTCAAAGCTGGCGCGACACAAAGAAGAAGAAGAGGAAGCCAAAAGTGCTTAGTTGACCACATTGCGTTAGGATGATAGGAGCTCGGCGCCCCTTTCAGATGCCCATGGTTGGCCTTTCAGGAAATCCTCATTTCCTCAGAACACTTGGTGCATGAGTTGGCACCGCCGCTCCTGGAACACAGCAGTTTCGACGCATCGAGGCAGTACTCCGCGAGTTGCAGTAGCGTGGAGCGTCTCGCAATATCAAACATTTGTGCGCCGGCGCCGGCTGAGGCTGAGCATCCATAGCAGCCACACCTCCGCGTGCATTCATACGAAACTGCGCGTATACCACGAGACTGCTGCCGAGGCTGCTGAGGCGTTCAAAACAACTTCTGCTGCTGCCCGGCAGCCATGTCGTCGTTGCGGAATGCAGTGAAGCGGAGCACCCACAAAGAGCGCGCGCAGCCGTAAGCATGCGCCCATGCCACGCGGCCAGTGTCACAGTGCTATTCTGGCAGAAAGTTCGAACTGGATTCTCATGTCGTCGTGCTGATGCCCCAACCCGAGAACCGACAACGTTTCTACCCAACATGCAGGTCGTCGCGGCACCGTTTTGGGCTGCTTGAGAAGAAGAAGGATTACATTCAGCGCGCTCGGAACCATCAGAAGAAGGAGCAGACTCTAAAGGTAACGCCCATGGCCTCTTTACGATGGGCGCCTGCCACAATACGGTCCAGGCAACCGCGGCTGGCCGCCAGGAAATGCAGGCCGGCTGTCGACACTCACATCTCTATCCTGCAGGTTCTGAGGGAGAAAGCGGAGCAGCGCAATCCAGATGAGTTTTACTCAGCCATGCAGCGCGATCAGCTGCACGGTTCCGATGCTGAGGCAGGGTGAGGCTCTGGAGCATCTGTGAGGCGCCACGTCGCTGTTGCAAGCCCTGATGCGTGCTCGGCAAAGGAGTGTAGTCAGATGAATGTGCTGCCTGATTCTCGTTGCAGGCGCATGACCGACGAACAGATTAAGGCCCTCAAATCGCAGGACCTTCTGCATGTGCAGCTGCAGTCTCGCAAACATAGAAAGGTGGGCCTGCCCTCCAGGCTGTGCTTCACGACAGCTTGCAACTTCGAAACATGTGTTCAAGTGCAGCTGTTCATGACACAATTTGCAAAGTCCTCAACACTACGTTTCCCTGCGCAGCGGCTGGACCGGCTACGGGAATCGCTGCACTTCATCGGCGCGCCCGCGCAGAGCCGGCACACCGTGTTTGTGGAGAGCCCAGCCGCTGTGCAGTCCTTCTCAGCAGAAGCGCATTTCGAAACGCCTGGGCCACTGCTGGGCCGCGCCTTCAACCGGCCCCGAGCCGCGCAGCTGGACGCGGCGGCGGTCGCACCCGAGACGGATGCGGCAGCGGCGGCGGCSCCAGAGCGGGCGGCGGCGCGGCAGGCGAAGCGGCGTGCGGGTGCCTACCAGCGGCTGCTGGACGCGCAGGAGTCGTCGCAGAAATTGGAGCAGCTGGTAGGCGAGCTTCGGGCAGCGCGCGTGGCCGGTAGCGGTGGCCGGCGGGTGCCCATACGGGAAAAGGGGGATACTGGCAAGGTGGTCGGGCAGCGCTTCAAGCGCGTGCGGCAGCGGTAACGATCGCTGCCGCTATAGCAGGCAAAGCAGCGGCTGGATCAGGGTTACCTCAAGCTGAAACAGTCCAGTCTGAAACAGCAAGCAACCAGGTCAGTTCGTCATCGATGAGGAGTCTCGACTGGCAGTCAGGGAGTCCTGGAGACAGCAGTGAAGACAGCAACGAGGCCTCAAACGCTTGGAGTGGAGGTGCAATTGTTTCCTTTTGTGCTGCCTGCGACCCTCACCCTTCCAACATCTCGCAAATCTCTGCCAGGCGTCACCGGAAGCTGCTGCACGACTGCGAACCGTGAGCACGGCATTCATTCGGGTGACCCATCCTCGAGACACATAACGGAACGGGCACATGAACTCTGCCACTGAGGCAGCAAAGCCGTCGGCATCAGAAGCTTCAGCAGGCGCTGCAGAACCAGCGCCGACACTTCCGACGGAGCCAGCTGTTGCTGCACCACCCCTGCCTCCAGTGCCATCAGGAGCGGAACCTGCGGCAGACGCCAGCCCCCCAGCTGAGGCAGCCGTTACTTCCGAGCCACTGCCACCGCTACCGGAGAATGCAGACGACCTTCTCAAGGTGTTCATGATTCTGCACAAGCTGCAACCTCCCGCCAAGACACTGACGCCGCTGAACTGCCGCAGGCGGGTATTGTCCAACTTGCTCAGTTTTCAATATGTTTCGTGCACAGCTCTTCCAGTTGCCCTGCCGTACCTTCGCAGGAGTTTTACTCCGAGGTCAAGGACGTGGACCGCAACAACGAGGTCATCAGGATCCTCAGTGCATTCCGCCTGAACGGCTTTGAGCAGCTGGGCCTCACATTCGATGCCACCAGCGAGGACGTGCGGACGGCGTACCGCAAGCTGTCGCTGCTGGTGCATCCGGACAAGTGTTCGCACCCCCAGGCGAAGGACGCCTTCGAGATCGTCAACGCCGCCAGCAAGCAGCTGCAGGACGAGGACCGCCGCCGGGAGCTGGTGCACGTGCTCAACCTTGCACGAGGTGAGCCTGCCGTGTCTCCGTTGATTCTCCTAGGGCCGTTTCTCAGTCCTGACGAGGCACAAGCTACCGCGGTCGGCACCGCTGGCTTGCATGCGCCCTGCCGCCGACGCAGGGGCGAAAACGGCGCTGAGGCGCATCGACGGGTATGACTGACCCAAAAGACTGGGCCGAGACGGCTGTGCAAATACTGTAGACGGTTCGTAGAACTGATTCTTGCAACATCGCGTGGCTACCCCCGGTCCAACGCGCCGGCAAACTCGCCCCTGCTGCCGCAGACGAGGTGCGCAAGGACCGGAAGAAGTCGGTGAAGAACGATTCCGTGGTGCGCCTGGCGGCAGTGCTGCACGCGGGCGGCAGCGAGGGCGTGGAGGCGCAGTGGGAGAAAACGCTAGAGTTCCACGAGGCCTGGAAGGCACAGGCGCGCGACCTGCTGGCGAAAGCGGAGTGGCGGCGGCGAAAGCTCACGGCGCGCCTCAAGGCAAGAGTTCTGTTGAAACACATCTCTCGACCCGTACATCAATCCATGGCGTGCGGGCTGCTGGCCCAGGGGGAGGGCGGCGGCGCAAGCTCACGGCGGGGAACCTCAACCCTGGGCAAATCTTGTGCCTCTGGAGGCGCAGCAAGGATGGCGTTGCTTCTGCTTCACACAGCGCAATGCTGCCTGGGCGGCACTGCAGATCGCCTCCTTCTGGCAGCATCCGAGCGGCATCTTGGAGTCTCTGGTGCAGAAGGTGTCGCGCCTGTGTGTTTGTTGGGCCATCTCAATGCAACTATCTTGCTCGCGCCGCAGGACGAGGAGCACCGGATAGAGGAGGACGAGGCGGAGACGCGCGTCAAGCTGAAGGCAATGCGGGAGCACCACAAGAACTGGGAGGCCACGCGCGACAAGCGCATCGGCACCTGGCGCGACTTCTCGCAGAAGAAGTCCAAGAAGCAAAAGGTCAGTTCTCAACTGCCCAGTTGGCAAGTCCCGCCATCCGGTGCTTGCTGTTGTGAAGATACTGCTGCTGCTGAAAGCCCTGGCATTCATTAACTGACACGTGCTTGCAATGGAGAGTCCAACAGAACCCCAATGCAGGGAAATTACCAAGTGCCTTCCTCTCATTGCAGGTGAAACCGGTAGGCGGCATCAAGCCGCCCAAGCTGAAGCAGGAGGACGAGGACCGGACCTACGTGCAGCGGTCGGCCGTGGAGCAGTTCCGGCCCGTCGGCCAGTTTACAGCGCCCAAGTGCGCCCCTTGCTGTCCTGACTGTTGTGCAGTGAATTGTCCTTGGCTCAGGAGCTGCGAATCTGCCATGAGCTGCTATGTGCTGAGCCTCTTGTGCATGATCTGGGTCGGCAGATGCTGCTTGGTAAGCGAAGTCAAGGACTGCTGCTGACTGAAACCGGTCTGTGCAATTGCAGACCGCATCGGGAAGGAGATTGAGTGGTGCACCAGGAGAGATCAAGACATGAATTCTTGACACGGCACAGGTCCTGTACAAGCAATTACCGGCAGAGCGTACCTAAGTCGGAACCTGCTTCGGTGCTGAACCTCTGGAAGGGCGCACGGACTGTCCTTTTCAAAATTGTGTACAAATGCCGACTCCAATGGACCTGCTCTGCGTCAATAGGCCTTGCGGCTGGGCATCGCGCCTGGCAGCGCACACGCCTCATCTGAATTGCAGTCGACTGCAGGCCAGCGCAGGCTGGCCGCCCTGCAGTTGAAGCGTGGCTTGCCGAGGCTGTCGTTCACGCTGTTGTGTACCTCGCACATCCACTGCTCCAGCTGCTGCTGCGACTTCGCCTTTGGTGGATTCCCTCTACGAGGAATGGGAGGCATGTCATTGGCATATGCAAGGCGCAGAGGGCACCTCAGCCAACCAGTTCCGACAACAATGTGTATGAGGCAGGCACCGTGCCTGACGATGTCCCTGAAGTGGTTGGCGCACTCAGCGCAGGGGTAGATGCGTGTCAACACGTCCACCTGCGCATAAAGCACAAGGGCACTCGGGGCTGCGCTTGGATGCTGCTGGAACACGAGATCCATTCCTGCATATTCAGACAGACATGAAGGCGATATGAAACAGGGCCCCACTAGAGAAGCCAGGTCCTTCTGCTGCTTGCGCGTCGGCTGCTGCGGCCACTGCGCCGCCAGTGTGTGCAGGAACGTCCAAGTTCCCCGGCCCAGTGCTTCCTTGGAAATGCCGTAGCCTGACGACCAACGGAAACGCTTCACCAATCCACTCTTTCATATGCTTCACTAGGCGGCTGATCAGCAAGGGTGGCAGCAGCAGCACGATGCGGTCACCAGGAGGCACCTTGCTGAGCGCCGTCATGCTGCATACTGTCCGCGGCTTCTGCATCCGTCCGCGTCTGCGGCCTGCGCTGGCTGACTATCCGCTGCTGGTGCGGCCCGGGGATATTGTTTAGCAAGTCGAGCGCCCATGAGAGGTTCAGCCGCAGGCCGCATGGGCTGTCCCCAAGACTCAGCTCATATTGCGGCTCGCGGCGCTGCCGCACTGTTGTCCGGGCAGGGAACAGCGGCCGGCAAGGCGGCAGCGACATGGAAGCGTCTGCGCGTCAAGCTAGCTGCATCTGCAAACGCGCATGCTCATTGGTCTGGTGTCTGTCAGGACTTGTTTTCTCGATGTGCGGGAAATAGTACACCGAGGCTCCTGCTCGCGGAAGCACACTCGGCTTGACCGATTCGTGGAAGGTACTTCGCCGACTGCGCGACGCCGAGGTTGCAACAACAGGCTCTTGTCCTCAGGTAAAGATAATCACAGGTCGTGAGCACTGCCACAGGGCATTGGGAGCCACAGTCATGCATGAATCTCTCGGAGGCGAAGGATCTGCACGTGAGGCAGATCGCCCGCCGCTGCCGCAGCGCAGCCCAGATCGACAGCTTTGCGCCTTTGCCCGTTGAGCCACTTGCATCGTGTAGGTCAGTTGTACGTTTGGCTCCACTTGTTGTCCAGGTGTTCTGCAGTCCAGAATGGTTCGTTGTCACAGGGGCACGAGCGCCCAGCCATCCGTTGTCAGGACTCGCTGAGCTTGACAGAAGCCTGTCCGCCCTCTCTCAGCGCACGGTACACTGAGCCATCACGCAGTCATGCTAGATTGCTGATCAGACTCAGCGGCATCAACTCCAAGGAGCACTGGTGATATCGATTTAGCAAAATGGCGTCGTACTTTGCAAAGCTGTCGTCGCTCGTGTCGGGGGGCTACACGTTTCCGTACACCCTCGGCGAGACCTACAGCTCGGCGTGGGGCAGCTGGACCCATTTCGAGGGCGTGCACAAGGAGACGGGCGCGGCGGTGTCCATTTTTCGAGTCTCGTCCAGCAACAAGGACGAGCCCAAGATGGTCGCTGCCCGCAACGGCGTGAAGCGCCTGCGCACGGTGCGTTCCATGGCGTGGCGGTGTCAGGCCATGGCCATACACCTCTGCATCTTTTGCCATGCGGCATTGTGCGGCGCCGCACAGGCGCTGGCAGCACAAACCCAGCAACTCCGCTCCGCTGCACCTTGTCAAGGGCATCAACAGTCATGTCATGTCAGGATCATTCAGCTCCTTGCTGTACACGAGTTCGAAATCGCCTGCCGTCGAGGGGTCTCTGCGCTTCCGGCGCAGCTGCGGCACCCCAACATCCTGCAGTTCAAGGACACGGCGGAGGTGGAGGAGCGTGGCGAGACCGTCATCTACCTGGTCACTGAGGCTTGCACGCCGCTGGCCGAGCACCTGCAGCGCCTGGACATACAGGTGGAACTTTATGGCAGTTGCTGGACGCTTGCTCTGGGTGCGGTGCTGGACGTTCAAGCCAGCTTCACAGTGCTGCGCGCCAAACATCAGGCACAGCGCCGACAGGGGCCTGCTCTGGCAGCCTTATGGGCCGGATGCATGCGTGTCGCAGGGCCAAGCGCGCAGCCATTACCTGGGGATGGGCTTGTTCCACTGTGTCAAGGCGGTCAGCTTCCTGAACAACGACTGCAAGCTGGTGCGCCGCCCTTCAACCAAAATTCTTGCACATGTAGGTCCTGTACTACTAGCTGCACTCTGGATGCTCCGATTGCACAGCGCCCCACTGGCTGCACGGGCAGCAGGTGGCGTGTGGTAGGTGCCGGCACCAGCAGGTTGCTCCGTGAACTTGCTAGAGGGCCACAAGTAGGGCTGTGCGCCGCTCCCCGCAGATCCACGGCAACGTGTGCATGGCGGCGGTGGTGGTCACAGAGCAGCTGGATTGGCGGCTGCACGGCTTTGACCTGTTGTCGGAGCATGCCGGCGGCGCCGCCGATATGCCGCTGCTCAACGCCTCCTGGATGGTCGCGCAGCACTACAAGCCTGGCGAGGTAGGAACTGTATGCTTTAGCAGATCTCCCCTGAGCAGATGTGGAGGGAGCGTGGAGGGGACTGCCGCAACATGCCTTCTTTAGGGTATAATGCTGACTGCCGGCCGGCCGGCCGGCCGGATGGCACCAGTTGGTCACTGCGTCAGGAGGCTGATCCGGCAATGCCCATTGCACAGGTGGGCAAGGGCGAGTGGAGCAGCCTGGCGGAGTCGCCGCCGTGGGCCGTCGACGCCTGGGGCCTCGGCTGCCTCCTGCAGGTGCCCCTGTCGCTTACGCCAGGCGCCTGCTGCGGTTCTTGCCAAATTTCCCAGCATGCATTCGACCCTGAACCGCAAATGCAGCAGCAAGTGTCACGTCTGCTTCGAAGGATGGTGTCAGCCCCAGCGAGCTGGACATTAAACCATCTGATGCCCCGGCTGCTGCAGGAAACGTTCAGTGGCAGGACGCTGACAAAGGCCGAGGACCTGCGGCAGACTGCGTCCATCCCACCAGGCATCTTGCAGGTGTGCTGCCACAGTGCACTTGGTTCCCACCAACCCGAAGCTTGCTCTGCTGAGACTGTATCTGCAGCGCCCAGCCGATACTTGGCGGAGCTGGGCTTCTTAGGAGCTGACAGTCCTGCTGCATGCCTTCAGCATGTGAACGCTGCCTGATGTACCCCATTCTGCTTCACCTGTGGCAGGAGTACCAGCGGCTGCTGGGCTCGCAGCCGACGCGGCGGCTGAACCCCAGCCGCCTCGTCGACAACGCAGTACTGCACAACAAGCTGGTGGACATCACGGCGTCGTTGGAGAATCTTTCCGTCAAGGACGCCGCCGAAAAGGATGCCTTCTTCAAGCAGCTGCCGGCGCAGTTGCCCGCCATCCCGCAGCCCGTCGCGCAGAAGAAGCTGCTGCCGCAGCTGTCGCAGGCGCTGGAGTTTGGCGGCGCCCCCGCCTCCGCGCTGGGTGCGTCCAGCATGGCCGAGTGTCTCTGGTCTGGCACGCAGCTGTCTGGAGGTCGGTGCTGCCTTTGCTTATGGACCAATTGCGGCGTGTGTGCTGTGGCAACATGCCCTGACGACGTGTGGTCTGGCTGGATGGCAGGCATTTACCTGAAGGTGGCTGCTGGCCTGAGCGATGACGAGTACAAAGGTGGGCTGCTCCCATCCTTCGCCCGATTAACTACAGGCCGGGAGCAGTGATTGCGATGCGTAACCACACTCTGCAGTCCTCGTCGAGCTGCACCCTTGCGTGTGGTTCATCACCTTACTGTGCACCCACCCAGCGGCCAGACCGCCGAGCCGCCTCTGTTTTCGTGTGCTGCAGCCAAGGTGGTGCCCTCGGTCGCGCGCCTGTTTGCGTCAAACGACCGCGCCATTCGGCGCAGCCTGCTGGAGGGCATCGATGCCTTCGCCCGTCATTTCGACACCGAGCTGGTGGAGGAAAAGATCTTCCCTGCCATCGCCACAGGTGCGCATGCAGCCGGCCGTTTGCATCGGGATCCGCATCCGCATCCGCATCCCCCTGTGCACCTGGACACCTGCAAGCGGCGGATCTGAGGTGGAGCCCTCCATGGCCTGGGCTTCCGGACTCTCTGCAGGCGGCCGCTGCCTGCGGCATAGCATGCGCCGTCGCATGTGTCACCTTGCGGCCACACAGCCCCAGGTTTGGCCACCCCGCCGTAGCAGTCGCTGATGGGCCGCCCTGCCGCGCAGGCTTCACGGACAGTAATGCGTACCTGAGGGAGCTGACGCTGAAGAGCATGCTGTCGCTGGCGCCGCTGCTCAGCCAGCGCACCATCAGCCAAGTCCTGCTCAAGCACCTCGCCAAGCTGCAGGTGTTGCCCTTCTCTGAGTGCCTCGCACTTGCGCCCATGGCCGAGTACGCGCCTTGCATGCAGGCGGGCAACGATCCCATGTGCCTGTCGAGCCACGATGCTTGCCACGCAAGCTCTGCTTGCCCATGCGCACGCTGCGCCGCCTGGCTGTTGGGCGTCAGGGCTCTGTGTCCGGAACCCTACTCCCTGGGAGCACGCCCGCCTGCACGCATTACGGAGGTAGTCTCGTCAAGGCCGAGGATCCCGCACCGCGAGCCGCCGAGCACTGTATCGCCATCCCTGCAATCGGATGCCCTGTGACCCAGGTGGACGAGGAGGCTCCCATCCGGGCCAACACCACCATCCTGCTGGGCAACCTGGCGGTGCACCTGTCGGAGGCCACCCAGAAGCGGGTCCTGCTCAACGCCTTCACGCGCGCGCTGAAGGACACATTCCCGCCCGCCCGCGTCGCCGGCCTCAAGGTGAGCTGTGAGCGATGCTCAAACGGAGGAGCTGCAGTTGCCTGTGCAGCCGGGATGGGGGAGCACAGGCCAGATTGGCGGCGGCGCGAGGCAGCGAACTGTCATGAGGAGGCACGGCGAATCTGCCTGCCTGGAGAGACCAGGGGGAACCAGAAGGTCGGGAGGGAGGAGGATTGCCATACAACAGCGCTCGTGGCACGACGCGCGCAGGCGGTGGTTGCAACGGCGGAGCTGCACTCTTCTGCGGAGGCGGCGCAGCGCATCCTGCCGGCGGTGGCGCCGCTGGCCGCGGACCCGATCGAGGACGTGCGCGCGCACGCGCTGGCCGCGCTGGACTGCTTCCTGAAGGCGCTGCGCGCCGCGCACGCTGAGGCGTCGGCCGCTGCGCGCGCCGAGGGCGACTCCGGCAAGGCCGGCCTACCGGGTGCGTACAAGTGTGAATGTTTTGCAGCCCGCCCCCCCGCCCCCCTCAGCGCCAGCAGAGTGTGCTTGGGCACATGTATGTCTGTGTGCTGCTCATTCCTCACTACCGCTGCTAAGCAATTGATGCGCTGGGGCGCCTGTGGACACGCAACTACCCTGCGAGCCGTGKCGCTGCGGGCATGTGTTGCCCGTCAGCGACGCGGCATCTGAGTGGCGCGGCATGCTCGACGCTGCCAGCAACTGCACTGCAGGCTCGAACGGCTGGACCTCGGGCATCGGCTCCAATTTGGGTTGGGCCATCAGCTCCTTCGGCCTGAACCGCGGCGACAGCCCAGCGCCCCCTGCGGCGCCTGCGGCCGCTGCTGTCCCCGCCAATCAGGTGGCGGCGACGGGCCGCGACCATGCAGCCTCCGCATCGAGCAATTGGTCCGGCGCATCGGACGCGGACGGGCAGAGCGCGGCGGCGGCGACAGCGCCCAGGCCGGCGGCATTCGCAGGGCGCGCCCCGCCAGCACCCAGTCCAGGTGGAATGGGCCTTGCAAAGACACACGCAATTTGTGCTCGCCGCCAAGCACCGTGCGTCGCTGCAATTGCTGCGGCAGCCGGCGTCAGGCACAGCACAAGTCATGGGGAATTGTGGTTGTGGCAACCTGTGCAGCCTGCCACACAGCAAGCTCTGACAGTGAGCATGCTCGCCTTGCAGCTCGCCCAGCGGCCAGCCGCTTTGCGGAGGAGCCAGCAGCCAGGTGGTTGCCCTGCGATTCTCGCCACTTGCCTGTGGTGCATGATTGTGCCGTCAGGAAGCACATGCTGAATTGTTAAGTTATCAGCGCATTGCTCACGGCGCCTGGTTCCTTCGACAGCGTGCCAGACAGCGACGGCGGCGACGCCTGGGAGGACATGGACATGCTCGCCCTGGAAGGTATGGCAACCTTGTGTCCCGCATGCACAAGGCTCGGCTTTCCGGTGAAGACACACGCTTCTTGGGCGCTGGGTTCTTTTGACAGAATATTTGGCACCACGATGCCAATGTACAGCATGTGACTAGTGCCATGTGCGTGTTCAGAGCCGAAGCCGGCGCCTGTGCCAAGGGCGCGACCGGCCGCCGGGCGCGGGGCACGGGGCGCTGGCCGCCGGCTGGTGGGGCAGCGCGGCGCCGGCCAGCGCGGCGCCATGAAGCTGGGCGCCTCCAAGCTGACGACGCCCAAGCCCGCAGAGCCCCCGCTCTCGGAGTGGTAGTGACGAACTGGTTTTCTGGAGCGTTGTCTGACCGCTGTACTGTTTGCTTGGTTTGTGCTGCTTTGCAAATTCATGAGAACGCTGCCGCTGCCTTTGCGAGGGATGTGCCGAAGACAAATGCCAGGACTGCTATGGCACTCTAGATGCACCTAGCAGTAGGTATGGTACCCAGTCAGGAGATGCGATGCCGCCCTCTGCTGAACGCTGTTTGGATGCCTGAGTACCTCGCAGGCTCTGGCATGTGGAGCTTCGAAGCATGCTGACCGTCCAGATATTGTGCCGAACGTAGCATTGCATCGGTTTATGGCGATCTGAGGGGCTCAGCATCACGCCCGCGTCGATGGCGAGGCAGTGTTTTACAAGTACTTCTACATCTGGTGGTGCAAAAAAGACCCCGCATCGAAATGCAATCACTTCTCCAGCGCCGCAGCACCAGAGATAATTTCTGTGAGCTCTGTTGTGATGGCTGCCTGTCGTGATCTGCAATGCAAATCCAGGCCAGGGTCAAGCCACAGCATATGCAGGAGTGCAGAGCAGAGCGACGTAGAGAACTGATGGCATGACAGAAATCAGCATGTGTACCGTTTTCGAACGACGGCATGCAGCACACGGGACGCATGGGGGTGGTCACTGGATGTAGACAAGTGGGCGACTCGGCTGCGAGGATCAAGAGGTCACCTGTTGTAGGACAGGGTCAGCTTGCCGAGCATCTCCTTGGCGTTCTTGGTGGACGACTCCATGGCCGCCATGCGCGACGCCTGCTCGCTGCAGTTGTTCTCCAGCAGCCCGTTGTACAGCGCCTGCGACAACAGCAGATCGGCAGATCAGCACCCGGCTCGACACCTGCACATGGTAGCGGGCGCAACCCCTTGCCGCAGGGCCAAGCGACGCAGTGCGCAACCACGGCAGCCCGGCGCACGCACAGCGCCATGCATGGCAGCGTGCGAGGATGACGCAGCCCCCGGCCTTGACGCAAAATATGAATCCTGACATAGAAGTCGATATATGACGCTCGCGCCGCCACAGAGCGGGCTGCGGTGCCAGCATGCAGCGAGCCATGAGCCGCACCGCGGCGAGCTGGAACTCGGCGAGGTCCTGCAGGAACTCGGCGCGGTCGGGGCCCTCGAACTCGTAGCTGTCCAGCTCCCCACCCAGCGCCATCTCCTTCTCCAGCGACTGCGGCGGCCACGTGAAGGCAGGCTCGTGCGGGTGTGTTCCCATGCTGGAAGAGCGTCTGGAGGCGCACTGGGCGGCGGCGCTGACGCTTGAAGGCGTCAAGCACCGCCACCTAACGATGCAGGGCTGCCCCCCCTCGTGCCATGCATGTGCAGGCACTGCTCGGTCCCAGGCACGCAGCACCGCAGCACCGCCGCGCCGGAAGGCAGCTGAGACTCGTGCAACACCCTGGACCGGCAGCAAGGTGCCCCATGCAGGCGCTAGCAAGCCCACCGCAGGCACATGAGCCTGTTAGGCACTTCCGACGAGTAGGACAAATGGAGAGGCCGCTCACGTCGGGGGACAGCACAGTGTTGAGCGTCGGCTTGTACGCGATGGCGGACTTGAAGCGGTTGTAGATGATGTGCGCCGCGTCAAACTCTGTCTTCAGTAGCTCCTCCGCCACGCCGCACGCCTGCACCGAGGGTGCACTGGCAATGCTCAGCTGATCAGCTTTGCGGCAGGCCAGCAGCCGAGGCCGCTCGACGAGCCGAGCCATGGCGGCCGCCTCGCTCCCAACCGCCTTGCCTGCTGGCGCGCTCTGGCATGACAACTGGCATGGGCCCGGCATGTGCACACCTGGCGGGCGTGGCGATCCTCGAGCTCGAGGCGCCCGCTCTCATGCAAGCATTTGAACAGAGCAGCTGCGCATGCCGCCAGCCCTCCGCGGCGACCCAAATAGCGCCATCCCAGAGGCGCGCTGCACAAATCGATGTCCCAGGGTCCCCACAGCGGGCGCGCACCTGGGCAAACGTGATGCGGACTTTGCCAACGTCGGCGACGGTGGCGGCGATGTGGTCCCTCTGGTCCCGCACCAGCTGCGCCCGCCCCTTCTCACCGATCACCACGAAGGACGCCTCCTTGCCCTCTGCAGCACACGGCGACTCGGCTGCGGCACCATGACAGGAGCGCAAGCGATGTGGGGCCGACGATGCGGCGTGGCTGTCACAGCCGGTGTGCGGCGTGCAACCACTGGCTCAGGTTGCCGGCCAACATACTACACGCCGAGCCCCGAGCACCATCGCGCCAATCGGCGGCAGCGCAACCCTGAACGGCTGCAGGAGTTCACAAATGCTGCCCGTTTCATGAGACAGTCGAAACACTGAGCAGGGACCCTAAGCCAGTGTCCTCGGCACCCACCTTCATCGCCAACCACATGGTAGACGGCGCGCGCGTGTTTGCACACTGTGCTGTTGATGCCGCCGCACAGCCCCTTGTCGCTGGTGATGGCCACCACAATGTTCTTCCCCACGTCCACGTCTGTCCATCAGCACACAAGCTTGTTCAAGACAGCACATTTACGCCTCCGGGTGCATGCCACTTGCCACAGCAAACCGGGGACATGACGCTGCAGGCCCCGCAGACTCAGGTGCAGGGAAATCTGGTGCAGGCAATCGGGACTCACCCGGGTGGTCACCCAGGAGGGTCAGCATCGGCGAGGAGATGCCGCGCGAGTTCTCCGTCGCAAGCTGCGCCACGCGCATCTTGGACGCCGCCACCATCTTCATGGCCGACGTGATCTTTGCAATGTTCTGCACCGACCGCATGCGCAGCTTGACTGCACACCAGGGCACACCGCGACGTCAGTGGGGCGCGCAGCAGCCTGCGAGACTCCGCTGTGGAGCCTGCACCTTTGTCAGGGTTGGTAGTGTCGATGACTAGCCTACTGCAGAGCGCGCCAGCCCGGCTCCAAGCCAGAACTCTATGAGGCACTCTCACCTGCTAGCTGCGACGCATGGCGCACGCCCTGCGCTGGGTCCCCCCTGTGTGCGAACATCAGCCCAGTAAGGAGCCGAATTTTGGGGTAGGGGCCGGCACCAGGCAACGTGAACGCGGACAGGCATCACCGCAATGCAGGATCAGGCCTCGCCTAGTGATGAAGGCCGGCGACTCGCCCATCGCGAAGGCATCCCGCACAAAACTGGGCTGACTGAGCTCGCGTCCTTCGCGCCGCCCAGCTTGCGCTGCGGCGCTGGTGGCAGCTCGACGCCACATCCTGTCTCGATCGCTCAGCAGGCGTCGCAACTACTGACTGCCCTGCTTGGCATGTCTTCGTTGCACTGGCAAAATCATAGGGGGAGATAACCTTACAGCAAGGGTCTATAAACTGCGCCGGTTACAAACACGGCGGCAAACGACGATTTGCCACCACTATCCTCGCAAACACAGTGTCCTCGCAACGACGGAGAGTGTCCCATCTGATCTGAGGGGCTTAACGGAAGGGATTTAGGTGCGTGGAAGGCAGCGACTGCAGAACGGACACTTGTCAGCAGGCAGGCGAGGGTACGGCGAGCTGGATTCAGTCAGACAATATTCTGTGCACCTAACGGCCCCCTTGAAGCCCTCCAAAGTGCAGGCGGGTAGGATGCACCCAAAAGGTGTCGGTCAGGTACGATGGCAGCAAACGGACGCAGACGAAGGCCATCACGCAAGTGCAATTTCAAGTTCTTTCAGCGACGGATGGTGCTGGACTTTAGGATTACGCATGCGCAAGGTACAAGCGTACATTATGCCTAGTGTGTTTGAACAATGACGCTTTACGGCGCATTCCAGACCCAAATGCAGTGCCCGGGCAGCACGCAGGGGGAACTCACGCCTTCTTACACGCACGGCAGTGTGTAAACTACAGATCAGAAGGCAAATTGGCTCAAGCAAGAGAAAGCAACGCCAGATTTATCCTAGATTGAAAGTTGTTTGCATGAAATCAGGCGCCAATACTGAGGGCTGCCGCCGGGGATCGGCAGCGGCAATGCTGTCAAAAACATTTTCGACAGCCATTTGGCAGTGCGCAAGTCTGCGTGTGAGCCGTTACGGATGCGCTTCATTCACAGCGTTGTTTAGGCGCTCGGGTCGTCACACGCGCTGCTCTGGCACGAGCCTAGCTTCAGCGACGATGGCGCGCACCTCTTCTTCTGTTTGCAGGTGCTCAATCACGCTGCCCGGCATGTATCTGAACTCGTCGCTCTGCGAGCATGAAGACAGCAGGGTTTCTCAGCTTCATAAATCCTCTGGGACGCAGAATGCACGGATACAGCTGATCTGCCATGCGGCCGCCTGACCACCAAGGCTGAGCCACATGCCTACCTGCAGCTCCCTAGGCAGCTTCTTCTGGAACCAGGGGTGCCGCTTGATATCCTCCAGCTTGATGCGCTTGTTGGGGTCGGCCACGAAGATCCTCCTGATGAGGTCCTTGCACCCATTGCTGAGCTCCAGGCCTGGCGGATAGCTGTACTGCGCCCTCACAATGTTCTGCACGACGGAGTCCTACGCCCGTCAGCCAGCTCGGCAGGTTCCAGTGTGCAGCAGAGGTGGCCGACACGATTGGTCAACAGGCGATGCAGGCATGGTGAACTGCAAGGCGGCCAGGCAGGCGCTCACATTGACGCCCGTGGCGGGGTCGCCCGTGTCCTCAAACGGGTAGCGGCCCACGAGCATCAGGTACCTGCGGTCATCCATGCCAGGAGGATCATGCGCAAGACGAGAGATAGGCGGTGCAAGAGCGCTGCCGGCCAGCAGCGCATGTCCTGGGCTGGTAGGATCACCCGGCACACTCGAGGCATAATGGCAACGGGCGGCTGAGAGAAATTTTTTACAAACAGCTGCAGCTGGGGACGCACAGGATGACGCCGCAGGACCAGACGTCTGACATCTTGCCATCGTAGTTCTTTTTGTAGGAGCACAGCACCACTTCGGGGGCGAGGTACTCCACCGTGCCCTTTGCTGACTTTGGCGCCGAGTCCGCAATTGCATGCTGCGGGGCGGGGCGACATAGACGTCACTTTCTTAGGCAAACGTGCTTTCATAGGACCACGACAAGCTGCGGATGCAAGAGTGCCATAGAGCTCAGGGAATGTATCACCACGCAGCGGCCCCGCTTCCGCGAGCGGCGCACCTTTGAGAAACCGAAGTCGCAAATCTTCAGGTACGGCGCGGCGCCCGCGCCGCTGATGTGTATGAGCGCGTTTTCTAATTTCAGATCGCGGTGGTACACTGCAGCCTGGCGGCAGCAAAGCTATGGCTGAAAATTGCTCCCAGAAAGAGCAACGGCAACGGGAATCACATACACAGTCTGCAAGGGACACCTGCTGATACAGCAGCAGTAGACCAGTGTGGCTGGCTCGCCTGATGGCAAAAGTCAACGCCGGAGATGAGCTGCTGGAAGAAGAAGCGCGAGGCGTCCTCCGACAACTGCCCCGACCGCCGCACATACTCGAACAGCTCGCCGCCGGAGGCGTATTCCATGACAGTGACCAGGTGCGTGGGCGTCACAAACACCTCTTTGAATTTGATGATGTGGGGGTGGACCAGCAGTCTGTGGTTCAGTATTTCCTGCGGAAAGACATCAGATGACATTTCAGGCGTATTTGGCCGACATTCGGCAGGGGCGCTCGGTGTCACGATTGATGTACTGAAGCAGGGTCTGGCAGTAGTGAGGGCTCATGCCTGAAGTCAGAGACCAGTCAATCAGAGCTCTCTGTGTTTCAGCGGCGCAAGTGGCAAGCGGGATGCAGGCAATGCAGTTGATCAGCGACACGGTGCACACGACCAATGCATGCGCTGTGAGATGATGTCTTGCGGATTTCGGCTCCGAATATCCAAGGCTTACCCGGTCCACGTTGACATTAATCTGCACTCCACACAGGACGGCGATCAACATGTCGTCCCATGAGCACTCGGGGCATGGAGCACTCGAGAGATGAAAGTGTCACAATGGGAATGCACGAGCACCACCATCTGGTCCGTTTGCGAGCAATGATCCGACTCCAAGAGTACCACTTTGTGCCTGTGCATGTGGCTCACCATGCCGCCCCGCTCAATGAACTTGCCGGCGACAAGCTCGGAGGTCTCCCGGTTCCGCAGCAGCATGGTGACGCCATAGTTGCCTTTTCCGAGCTTGCTGACCTGTTTGGAGCGCCAAGCTGGTCTCAGCATAGCAGGTTCGCTGATCTGGCCAGGGCACCAGTACTGTCCAAGCTGCACCTCGTCGTCAGAGCACAAGGTCGAAAAAGGGGGCCCCGGTCTCTCACCAGGTCGAACTTGGAGTTCCTTAGGGTTGTCTCCCAGTCGGCTTGAGACATGCCACCGCCGTACAGCCCAAAAATAACCTGGCCCGCCCCGATGCCTCTGGCGTCACTCGCCACTCACGACCCAGCGCGCAGAGCGCTGCTGCTTGTCATTGAGAAGCACGCATCTGGAAATTATGCAATGCTGCAGGTCCTGCTACTCGGATCGACTGCGAACTGCTCCTAAACCATCGTGTACGAGTGCACTCGACGCGCTGTGGATGCAAGCCTGCGCGGCCAAGCGCTGAAATGTTCAATAGCAGTTTGTGGACCGATGCGACATTTGAAAGTAAGAAAGGCTTTTGCGACGAGATTGGCGGAGCAAAACCAGTTGCAAAGCAACAGCACCTGCCGTGCCGTGAAGCTCCGCAGCACGGTGCGCTGTTACGTGATCACCCGGGTTTTGCGGGCTCAGCAAAGCAAAGACGGCCGGAAGGCTACAGCTCGCCCTCTTTCGCTTTCGTGCTGGGCAGGGAGCACCACGTGAGGCTTCACAATGGTGAAGTTCCTGAAGGTGGGTGCGGGTCCCCGGCACTGGAGTGCCGCTGGGTAGAGGTCGCCGATGCCACAGCCATCTGCAGTTGTTGCAGCCTTGGAGGCGTCTTTTGACACCTGCTAGCGCCTGCAGGGGTGCCGCAGGGCACGATTGTGACCTGAAGCTCCATTGCCGCACCTGAGGGTCCTGGAATGATACCAAACGGAGCACAGAGCAAAAGGATGTGCTGTTGTCGAGGGTGTGCTCACGATGCTGGCGCGGTTGGTGCGGCGCAGGCACAGAAGGTTGTGATCCTTCTGACGGGGCGCTACGCCGGCAAGAAGGTGAGCAGGCCTGCCCTGCCTGGGCTCGCCTCAAGCTCACATAAAACATGACGTCGGTGGCGGTGTGCGCTAACAGCGCGCTCAATTGAACCTGTGCCACCTGCAGGCTGTCATCGTCAAGAATTACGACGATGGCGACAAGAACACCGACCGCTCGTACGGCCACGCGCTGGTCGTGGGCCTCTCTAAGGAGCCGCGAAAGGTGGGCGGACTGCGGCGGGCTCTGCTTAGGGCTCTGACAGTGGGACAACGACGTACACCTGACGAGAATGTTCTGGCTGAGTGGGAGTTGAGATGCTGGCTCTAGCTCACAGTGCTGTTCTGTACAGGTGATCAAGAAGTCTTCAAAGAAGGTGCAGGAGCGGCGCTCCAGCATGAAGGTGAGCGGCTGCAGGGTTTCAGCACATGTCACGCGTCTCTGGCAGCCGGCGCTGGCATCGAGGACCGCAGCAGCCGCGGCGGAGGGCAGCAGTCTGCGCCGTGTCGCCATGCGTCAAACACGCTGAGTAACACCTGCAAAACAGTTGGGAGGAATGCCAAGACAGCGAGGCCGTTCCTGCACGCAGACCTTCATCAAGGTTGTCAACTACCAGCACATGATGCCGACGCGGTACACGCTCGATGTGGACCTCAAGTCGGCCGTCCCCGCAGACGTCATGGACAACTGGGACAAGAAGGACGATGCCCGCCGGGTGAGAATTGCGTTCACAGCGTGGATTGCATCGTCCTTATCCATTGTCTGCATCGTTCTTCTTGTTGCGACCGGCAATCCAGTGCGCCTGGTGGGCTGGCACGTTTGACGATGTCGTCGCGCTGCCTGGCATGTGCCTGTGACTGCCAGAACAGGGTCTCGGCATCCTTTTGCGCTCATGTGCAGGCCACGAAGGACCTGCTGCAGAAGAAATTCGCCACTGGCAAGAACCGGTGGTTCTTCCAGAAGCTGCGGTGAGTTGCTTGCGACATTGGCCTGCTTTCCTCGCACCCTTTTGTTCGACTCGCGAGGTTGCCATTATTGGATAGCATCAGGTGTGCTCTTTCAAGGTGGCTGGAAGATACCCGGCGCATGCAAAAATAGCTGGTTGCCTGAGCGTCATTGTCGTGTGTGCAGGTTCTGAGCTGGGGATGAATGGCGGATAGCGGCCACCTCTGGGCTGAGGCAGCAGGAGGCGCGGCTTTGAAGGCGAGTGAGGCAGAACAGCGAAGCGTGAGGCTGTGATTGCGCAGTCTTTTCAGCGCACCAGCGTTCTTCGCTAAATGCTACCGCACCACTTCGTTGGATGTGAGAGAGAGGGGTTACAAATATGTGCTCGATGGCGCAATTTGTAAGATCGTCAAGGTCTCCAAATGCATTGCCACGCACCTACTTGTCCCGGCTGCAATGGCTTGAAAGGCTGCAGTCCTGCTGCCATCTGACAACGCAGTCCTCCTGGAGGTACTCTGAGGGTACTAGTCCCTTCTCACAGTCGCTGTTGCTAGAACCAACATGCGGGCTGGCACCCTGTTGCCTACTGCACCTTCGCACGATCAGTACGTCTGGACCTGCGTCAGAAACTCGAAATCCTGCGTTTGTGACTTGACGCTCTGCACTTTGCGCCGCTTAGACGCATGCGGCTTCGCTGCGCCGCCCGCGGCCGCCTCCGCCGGCGGCTCTGGCGGCGGGCCCAGCCGGAACACGGGGCTCAGCTCCACTTCTCGCTTGTCCGCGTCCGCATCGTCGCCCAGGCGCAGTCGCAGCCGCACACGCAGGCTGCCGCTGGTGCGGGGCACCCGCTGCCGCAGCTGGAACGGCTGCTTGACGAGCGCCACACTGTCCAGATCCTCCTCCTCCTGTCACAGCGCGGGACACGCCGTCGCAACTCGAAGCTGCAACAGGACACATCTTCGTGCCACATGCAGAGTAGTCGGTGCAGCAGCATGCAGGAATCTTTTCCAAATGTGCACAGCCACTCCTGCAGATGCAGACGCGTTGGCATACAAAGCATGGTACGCACTGGCGAGCGCGGTGCAGCAGAAATCAAAGGCATCTCACCGGGAAGGAGACGTCCACCGCCTGCAGCAGCGGCGTAACGTGCCTGTCGCTGTGGCGACTGGACACGCGGAGCTCGAAACCGGTGGAGGTGGGCACGCGGGCCGCCGGCGCCTCTTCGGTGAACGCCACTCGCACGCAGTCAAGCCGCCGGAAGTCCGGCAGCGGCACGAGGCCTAGTTGCGCCGCCAGCGGCCCCATGATGTCCTCGCACTTGGCGTGGATGTGCAGGTGCGCAATCTGCACAGATCAGCAGGGGTTGAGACAGAACACGCTTTGGAGGTGTGGCATGGCAACACTGCTGTCGTCGTTGCTGCAAAGGTCCAATTCACCAACAGGGTGGCAGCGTTGCCAGCTGCTTTCACAGGCGAGGACGAGGGAGCGCACCTTGTCGTGCTGCGTCTCCTGCAGGTTGACGATTGCCAGCTTGCCGCCTGCGACAGAGCTGAACACATGAATGGGTGTGCATGATGTCACGAAGCCCTCCCATCCACCAGTGCTTCACATGCGTAGACCATGCCATACGCGCCTGCGGCCACCGTCTGCGCCGGCAGCTCGCAGGCCGGCGTGATCTGCAAGCGCAGCAAGGTAGATTATCCGCAGCCGATTTCCGCCCATGTTTGCAGCTCACAGAAAGCAAACAAATGCTCTGCGGCAGTGATGTTACCAAGACTGCCGCCAGAACTCTGCTTGACAAGAAGGCAGGACTCACCTGCAGGCTGGACCCCAGGCAGAGCATCAGGTCGCAGCCTTCCGCGGCGGCCACAGCGCGGTCGTAGTCATCGTCCGGCAGCGCGTTCTCCCAGTCCAGGCAGTTGTCCCGCAGCCGGCCGCCGCACTCGCACGACCGCCCGGTGCGCTTGAAGCCGACCTGGCAGCGCGGCAGCAGGCGGTCACGGCGCGCAGAGGTGCCGCGCACCGTTGCGCACTCCGGAACATCCATGGTGCTCTGGCGGCGGCTGTGGCTGCGCCGCTGACGTGCAATTGCTGTGCATTCACCAAGGCCAGGCTGCAGCTGCAAACCATCTGCAGAAGTGTCTGAGACCTGGTGCTGCTGTCGAATACATTTGCACTTCTGGCGCGCCATGACACGGTCTCGCGCCATGACACGGTCTCGCTCACTGTGTCGAGCTCAAAGTCCCGCACGTACTCCCGCTGGCAGCGGCCGCACTTCTCCACGAAGCAGCTGCCATGCAGCTCCGCCAGCTTGGCGCGCTCGATGCCGGAGCGCGTGTGCAGGCCGTCCACGTTCTGGCTTATTACGCATGTCAGCTTGCCTGCCTGCTGGAGCGCCACCAGGACCTGCGGGACGGTCAGCGCGATTGCCCTGACACTCTCGCTGGGATGGCAACCTTCAAAGCATAGACATTTGTTGGCAAGCAAGCCGTCTCATGTCAGACTCGAGTCTGCGCCTGCCTTCGGCCCACTGCCCGCATTAGCAGAGATTTGCCTGGTGCGTGATGGTCGGCCTGGCAGCGCCAAACTCGATGCCCAGCTTCGGCATGGGCTTGCCGGCACGCTGCAGCGTCCAGATGCCATTTGGGCCTCTGAAGTCTGGCACTCCTGTAAAACGTGAACGGGTATCAGTATCTGTTCATTTGGACCGGGCACAGCTGCTTCGCTGGTCCAAGCTGTCAAACACAATGCGGTGCCGTACCTGCTGCCTTCGAAATTCCAGCACCTGTGAATGCCGCGACCCTCTTGCTGCCTTGAATCTGCGCGGAGCAATTCAGTGTGGGTCTCACGATGACTGCTCCGGCACGTATCTAATGAAAACCCCCATTCCCCATTCAGTTGGCAAACGCCTAGCGACACCGCCGCACCAATGCCGCAAGCTGCTGGACTTTTACATCCACTTGGTCCTTGGGCTCCACAAACTCCGCATCTCCCAGTGAGCCCCCCAAATCCTCCCGGTACGCTAGCTTGTCTGCATAGCCGAAGCCAGTCCCTGACATCAGACCATCATGCGCCTTGGTCAAGGTGCCAGCCTTGAACTCTTTCAAAGTGGCGGAAGATTACCTGCCTTGACCAAGCCGAGACAGGAACGATCGAGTGTTTTGCTGACGGTTTGCTGTGGTGGTGGGTGCGTGCGCAGGCGAGTGCGGTAGCGCTCCTGCAGTCCCATTCAGACCCCTTGATTTCTGACTCCACCACCCGCCATGCCCCCTGATTTCATTCGCGATCATCACGCTCTCCTCACACGCTGCTAGAAGCTCCGCTTGTAGTCAGCGTAATAGACGTCCGTGCTCAGCAAGTTTCCGATACTCACAGAGAGACGCTGTTCGCAACGCGGTACTGGCCAAAGGCCGCGCGACCGTGCATAAGACTTGTGGATATCTTGACCCTCGCAGCGCCATGAGGTGCAGCACCATGACCGGGCTGCAAGCGCCGTCGTGCTCAGCTTCTCTGGTTCGTCCAAGCAGACCTGCGGTCCTGCGGCTGCCCGGCGCCAGCAGCCTGCGGTTGCCACAGCACGTTAAACTCCAGCCAGTGAAGGCTTCAGGTGCTTATCGGCCAAACGTGATGAGTCCACAACGCAGCCGCCTCACCGTCGCACGCAGGATGCATCAAATGATGCAGCAATTCGCTTCCGAGCCATCCCAAACAGCTTGTCAGCTCTTTCGCAGCCATGCGGCTCACGCCAGAGTGACTGTGGTGCGGACCTGCCATGCCTCGGCAGTGATTGTCGCGGCTCCATGTCTGCGCAGCCAAGGAGGACTTTGAGAGGGAGGTGGCGACGGAGAGCCTGGACATGAACATCCTGGACTACTGCAGCCTCGACTCGCAGGTGCCCCCAGCTGCCGCGTGCCCGGCGCCGCTGCCGTCGGTGCACCAGCAAGGCTGCTAAAATGTCAGCGCATCGGAATTTGCATTCAACCCCACAGGCCGCTAGGGCAAACCTTCGACGATGTGTCGGATGTGCAACAGGGGCGGAAGCCGACGTCGCGTAAGTCGCTGGGCGAGAAGGAGCAGGAGTACCTTGATGCGCTGCGGGTGCGCCGCTGCTTGTCGCAACTCCCGTGGTCCAGGAGCCTCTCGCGATCGAGTCGGCAGACGAGCACACGAGAGCAAATCAGTCTGCTGCGGATCGCGTTATGACAGCCCACCCCATCTGGCAAAGTGGTGTGTCAAGTCTGCTGATTCCTCGGACGTAGGCGTTCTACTATGATGGCAAGCCCACCATGTCGGACGAGGAGTTCGAGAACCTGGAGCAGGAGCTGCTGTGGGAGGGCAGCCGGGTCGCAGTCCTGAGGTGCGCCCGCCTGCTGTGTCCTCATGGATTTGATGCGCCACCGCGGTGCTGCTCCGAGCTGCTGCCTGTGCCTGCGAGCTGGATTAGGTACTGACAGGCATCAGGCATCTAGCTTGGGGGACTCGTCATGTGAGCTAAGGGAGCTGTCAATGTGCTCCTCGTCAAGGCTTGCTGCATGGCCTGGACAGCCAGCAAAAGGTCCAATGTGTTCGGAGCATGCCCCGCGGTGGAGGCTGGGGCCTCTTGCTGATGGGGTTTTGCAGACACCAGCGATTTGCGAATGCCCTACTGTTGTCTCGTGGTGCGCAGCTCGACGGAGCAGAAATTCATGGAGGCGTCGCGCGCAGCTGAGGCGGGCAAGCCTTTCCTCTCTGACGAGGAGTACGACGACCTGAAGCGGCAGCTGCGCCGTGACCGCAGCACAGTCGTCGCCCAGGCGCGTCTTGTTTCAGGGGCTAACTTGCTTTCCTGTTCAAAGTCGTTGCACAACGTCCATGACTTGCGGACTCCTGGCAGGGTGCTGGAGGGTGTGCTGCAGCTCTGCGCATGCTGCATCTGTAACGGAATCTGGTGCATGAACTGGCCTCCTCTGCTGTAGTAACCAGCCGGCGTGCGTCCTCTGCAGGGCCCTCGCTGCAGCATCCGCAGCAAGAAGATGTACAGCGACATCAAAGTCGACTATGTCAAGATGACGCTGCTCAACGTGCCGGCCGTGCTGCTGGTCAGTCCTGTATTTGAATCTCGCTTGGCATCTGTCCACTGCCTGTGTCGTGCTGCTGCTGGCCTGGAGTGGTGCAAAGCGTATATGTATGCGCTCCTCCCGCAGTCGCCGCCATACTGCCGCCACCGCAGCTTGCTGCTGCCTGCGCTGATGCCGCGGCTGCCATTGCAGACGATTTCACTGCTCAGGGCGCCACCGCTTTGAGAGCCCCGCACTGCACGCAGCACCAATGCATCTTGTGTGTGCGCGCAGGTGCTGGGCGTGCTGTTCTCCGTGGATGACATCACGGGCTTCGAGATCACCAAGGCCATCGAGCTGCCGCAGCCGTACGGCATCGTTTTCCTGTGGGGCGTGCTGCTGCCCTCGCTCTTCATCCTGGCCAACGCGCTGACCAGCCTCGCCTTCAAGGACGGCCTCATCGTCAAGGTGGGGCTTGAGGCTCTAGCCACATGCACGCTTTTGACATGCACGCGATCCGGATGCGGGCGCCATGTGGGCCGCCATCGTCCCCAAGCGCAGACGCGATCCGTGCCTCAGTGCGTTGCTTCTGTTGTCTGGTTCGTCCAGACACCTTGGGGGCACGGCACAGATGTCACGACCAGGCTCAGCGCAGCCGGCATCTTGGGGGGTTGTGCGGCATCCGGCACAACCACCGCGCTGCTGCAGCCTCGGCAAGACCGGCATGTGTGCAGCATCATTGAAAGCCTTGACACCCGCGCGCACCCTGTGCAACTGCCTGTGCCCGGATGCCTTCCTGCAGGGCACCTGCCCCGAATGCAACACGCAGAACTTCACCTACTTTGGCGACATCCTGACGGTGGCCGGCGCCCGGGATGAGACGACCATCCCGTGCAAGGAGTGCAAGTCGCAGCTCGAGTTCAAAGCCAACGACCGCATGGTGGGCCTTGCTTGCCCAAGGAACCTTGGTTGCAGTCCACATCGGCTTCCAATCTCATGCTGCCGGCCACGCCTGCTGTCCCTCTTGTGACCTGCCGGCATCCAGGCTGCGCCGCTCCTGACACCCGCCGGCAGATCACTATGACGTAGTTGTGCTCTGCTTTTGACAACTGACAAAATGCGATTTGCGCACCTGCAGCTGGTCGTCCTGCCGAAGGAGGATGACAGCGGAAAGGGCAAGGACAAGCCGGCTCCCAAGAAGAAGGATCCGGAACCCGCCACCGCCTGAGCGGGCATTGTTGTTGGCTGAAGCATGCTGCAGCTGTAGCGGACCCTCGGAGTTGCTTGGGCAGCATGCTGCCAGTTCTTTGCCGAAATGTCGCACTGTTGCATTTGAAGATTGATCCACAGCCAGCCTCGGGAAGCTGGGTGTGAGGGGATTACTTGTCGGTGGGGCCTCCGCATGCGGCACCGATTTCGTTGGAGATGGGGACACACGAGGCAATCGCTGTTTGTAACCTTGACACCTACCCTATGCGAAGACTGCTCTTACCATGTGCCTGGTACTTGGTGAACTGCTATATGCGTTTCTCTAGGCTGATTCGATTCCGTGCACATCGCCGCCTGGTGCACTTTGCAGCTGCATGGTGCATAGCGTGTGTAGGGCGCCAGCCTAGCTGCAGGTTGCATGTCACAGGTGCGGCACCTTTGTCAGCACCGCCTGGGCAGCACAGGCCGACAGCAGGCAGCTTGGCGGTGACTTTGTCGATTTCAAAACCCCACTGAGAGGAAACAGCCAGGCGTTCATTCTGTGCGACTACGTATTCACAACAGCCCGCATGCAAAATCACATGGGTGTTGCCTCATCGTCTGGCGCGGCCTCATCGGGAGCCCACAGTTTGATCGTTTTGTCGTAGCCAACGGACGCCATCGTGTAGGAGCCGTCGGGGCGGACGTCGCCGCCCATGACACGGGACTCGTGCCCCGTGAGCGTCGCCAGGCGCTGGAAGCTGGTCGCCGACCACAGGCGGCAGGTGTTGTCATACCCCGTTGTCATGAGGTAGCTACCATCCAGCGGCTCATAGCGGACCTGCAAAAACACAGCACGTCAGGTCGCATGGCTGATGTTCCATGCAGGCCTCGCTCCAGGTGCATACCTACATCTCCAATCAGCCATGCTCCTGCTCAAGTTCCTCGACTACCGTGCAAACTGCACCACAGGCTCTCTGCGCAAGTCTGACTAAACAAGGGCAGCTCGTTGAGTCATGCTTGCTCTGCCACGGTACTTGATTCGGGGGTCAAGCGTGATCAGCGCCGGCCAGGCACAGCGCATTTATCAGCTGGCCACGTCAACAATGCCATCCAGCGGCGAGGCGTGCGCTGCGCACTGCCTCCACGCGGCGACTTTAACCAAATCTGACGGCTGCGGGGCGGCACCTGGGAGACGAGGGACTGGTGCGCCGGGATGGTGTACAGGGGCCCCCGTTTCCGCAGGTCCCACACCCGCACAGAGTGGTCCTCGCTGCCGGTCGCCGCCTGGTAGCCATTGGGCGCAAAGTCCAGCGCGAGGATGGCCTTTACGTGCCCCTCCAGCAGCATGATGCTGCGCCCCGTGCGCAGGTCCCATACCCGGCCTGCGAGGGGTCGTGGCGCAGCGGGCTCGGCATGCAGGAAAGTGGGGAGCAGGAATGGCGGCGGATCCTCGTTCCTGCCCGGAACCTGGGCAGCGCACCTTAGGAACGAGCTGTGGGTTGCACGCATCTGCAGCACTGCAGGACAGCAGCCAGGGGCCGGGCAATGCGGAGCAGGCGGGCGCAGTCATATGTTTAGGATTCTGCCCAGGGGTAGTGGGCGCACCAATGGCGTCGATGCCGCCGGACGCTGCCAGGGAGCCGTCCGGGTGGAAGGCCACGGTGTACACCGCCCGCGAGTGGCCCTCCTGCGGGGGCCAGGCCAGCAGCAAAGATCAACACAAGCCCTGCAGCGCCTGCACGCTCACTGACCCACATTTTTCAGGGTTTCCTTGGGGCTGCAGCCAGCCGCGTTCAGACTGCTTACGGCCGAGGGCGCTTTGTTGCTGCTGCGACCTGTACCCACCAATCCTGGCTGTCTTGTGCAGCGGCGGGGGGAGCTTATGCGCAAGGAGCCAGCATGTCGAGCATCCCAACCTGCTCCAGGAGGCAGTCGCCAGTGGCGAGGTCCCACAGCCGCCAGGTCAGGTCGTAGCTGGCTGTGCCCAGGTGCTGTCCCAGGGGGTGGAACGCAACCCGCCCCAACCTGCGGCGGCGGCGGCGCAGACGCTCAGTGCCGGCATCGCCATGTCCATGAGATGAAGGGATCACGGCTACAAGCAGGGACGCTCGAACGGTTTACTGACCAGTGCGCCGGCTCAAGAATCGTGCACCCTGGTGCCAGTGCATCGAAAGTGCAACCATGGAGGCGTGTGAGCGACAGCTGCAGCCCAAACAGAGCGCGTCCCGGAGCGTGCTGTGCACCTGTCTGTGTGCCCGCCAAGCGTCTGCAGCAGCTGACCCGTCTCCGACCAAAGGCGCGTGCTGTTGTCCGCTGCCCCCGTGGCCAGGCTGATGCCCTGCCTGCCGCGCCCCGGCTGCGCATGCGGATGCCACGCCAGGCCTGCAGTTTCAAAAGATGTCGCTGGATCTGGTACGGTCAGCTAGACAGGTGCTTCGGCTGCTGACATTTCTGACCTGCTGCCTGCAGACGAACACAACCCATGAGGGGTGTGAAATTCCATGATTCGCATGTCGATGGGACAAGTTGTAGCAGTATGCGGTCTCCCTTTAATACATGACTTTTGCCAAAGCTGTAGGCCAGCAGCCAGCTCTGCAGCTGCAGTCTCTGCAACAGCATGACGGTTTGCAATAGCCTTCTCCAACGCTGCGGTTCACCTGTGATGCGCGTGTCGTGCGCCTGCACCGTCAGCTGCTTGGTGCAGCGGTCGGCGCTCCACAGCTTCAGGCGACCCGACCAGGCGGCGGTGGCCAGGACACTGCCATCGGGGGAAAAGGCGCAGCCCATAACTGGGCGCTCGTCGCCGAGCTCGCTGGACTGGTTGACCATCTGCCCAGCATGACGATGAACCCCATGAATCTAGGACACGTCACGAATTCAAGTTGCACTGAGGGATTGGTGGCCAGGGCACCCTTTGCCGGCATGCTTGTGTACCGCGGGCACTGTGGTACTGGCAGCAGAACTGGGCCGCGCAAAGAGCCGCACGCGGCGCATGCGTGCAGCGCATGCGCGGACTGGCTGCGCCGGCGGCCAGCTCGCGGGCCAAACTGGAGCAGGGGCAGAAGCAGATGACTGCCGTCTGGGACTGTGGCGGGCAGGCTCTGCCCACCGTTTTGACGCCCTCCTCGATGGCTCGTTCCTCGGCCTCCGGGTCGTTGTCCGGGTCCTGCCGCTTGCGCTTTGCAGCCGCTGTGCGCTCCGCCGCCCGGACCAGCGAAAAACGTGCCAGCTGCACAGCACGGTGACGCACCTTGTCAGGCAAGCGCCGGTGCAACACATGGCAGACACCAGACGGCGTCAAGCAGCCGCTTTGCTGCCGGCGTCGGCGAACCAGGACGACCGTCTGGCAGGCGACCGCCCACCCTGCATCGATTGCCGGTGCAGAACCAGCGAGCAAGGACAGTCAGTGGTCTGACTGAGCGCCTGGCTGGCAAAAGGGCAGTGTCCGCGCACCGCCACGCGCGCGTCGAGCAGCGCCTGCGGTCCCTCCGTGTAGAAGGTGGTGGACGGCACAAACTGCTCCCGTTGCGCATCCTCCGGCTCCACCGCATCCATGGCGGCCAGCACCCGCTCCTCCTCCATGCCCGCCAGCAGGGCGCGCAGCCGCTCCCGACGCTCCATCTGCGCGGCGGCAGCAGCCCTATGGGTTTCGTTGATGAACACCGATTCGGATTGATGAACTATCACCGGTGCAACAGCAGGCGTGCACCGCCGGTTGGGGGCATGCGAGGCTGCCGCAGCCGCTCCCGCCGCATCGCAATGCACCAGCAGCTTGGCAGCCACGTCAGGCGACGTGAAGCTTGAGCGGTAGGCAGCGGTGTGCAGTCTGCTGAGTTTCGTAATGCTTACGCCAGGGACTGTAACGAGGGCCGCACAGCGCATAGCACGTAGGGCTGAGCAGCATGAACACCCGGGTGCGTCATGCATGCCCCTTTGTTGTGCCCATATCTGACAACAACATTGCACAATCAGGAGTAGCAGCAGTTGCAGGCTGCTTTCAGCTTGAGAGCAGGTAGCAGAAGCTGCACCTCTCGCTCGCCGAACATGGTGATGGGCTCCCCCAGCTCCCGCAGCAGCATCTTGACCGCAGTCACATCCGTCGGCACGACCGTCGCGCGCAGGCGCCGCCGCTCCTCCACCTGCTCTATCAGCCGCGCCTGCCGGTCGGCCGCCTCCCTGCTGGCGGCGGCGTGCTCCATGGTTTCCGCCGTTTCGCCTCCCTGCAGGTGGATGTTGCCCGCTGCCTGCCCGGCGGCAACGGCGTCAGCGGCCGTGGCGCCCGCATCCGGCTCCGGCAATGGCGATCCGGCTGCATGCTCGGGCGCGGCGTCTTCGTCCATCCTGGACGCCTCCTCTGCACCCTCGACCATGGCGAGCCTGAGCAAGAAGTCAGGCCTCGGGCAGGTGGGAGTGGAGCTCGGACTTGTCCCGCCTCTGTTCGCGTGCTCGTGACGGCGATGACGCGATTAGTCCTCAGCAAAGAACGGTCTCAGTGCCCAGAGATCTGCACAAACACGTTAGACATCAGCTGAAAGAGCTTAAACTGCTTGCTGATGGGCATCAAAGCACCGGACCAAGCGGCTGCTAGACGGCACGGTTGCTGGGATTGATCGATCCAGACAATGCTCTGAAACAAATAAATATTGTCAAAGGCCCTGCGGCAAGCGCAGGTGGTCCATCAGCACAAGGGGAGTACAGACTCGCAGGAGGTGGGCCATTTGACCGCCACCCTGCCGCCGTTAGAACGAACCACTCCAGACGGCTGTACGTCTGGAGACTCAACAACACAGCGACGCGAAGTTCTCCATTCATGCAGGGTCGACAGCACTGTTTCTTGCATGTTCATGTGGTGTGCACTGTGGTGGGCTGCCAGGGCGGCGCAGCAGCCTGTGTAAGGAGGCCAGTTGCCCGCCTGAGTCTGCTGCGTGACCCGATCTCGCAGCAGTAGGACTAGATAGGTGTGAGTTTCTTGCATGCGGGGTGCGCCCTTGTGTAGGTAGCTGATTGGATCACCGTGCATGTCGTGCAGAGGGGCGGGTTCGCGCATGCCTCAATGCAAAAAGCGAGCTTCTGCAGGTGCCCGCTTGTAAGAAAGCCAACATCTCAAGGAAGGGGGAACTTCGAGAAGGCTGAGCTATCTGACCCTGACGACCCAAAAACACGATGCGGCCATAGAGCGCTCTCCCTACGGCAGCTGCGGCATGTGCCCTACTGCCCAAAACGGCTGCGCTGCTCACAATCCTGCACGAGCACAGTGCTGACCTTCAGGCTTCCCGTACCCAGTATCAGGTGCAAACGCTGTTCATCACACGCCCAGATCAAAGCAGCAGCAAGCAGCAAGAGAACTAGCAGGGGGTCGCACCGTAGGAGGGGAGCACAAATCGGGTAAACCAAAACACGACGCCACCGGTGAAGAGGTAGCTGTCGAAGCGGTCCAGCAGGCCGCCGTGGCCCGGAATGAGGTTGCTGGCGTCCTTCAGCCCCGCCTCGCGCTTCATGGCGCTCTCAAGCAGGTCGCCAAACAGGCTGGCAAAGAAGATGATGACACCCAGAACTGCCGCCGCCCACGGGTTCGCCGGCCAGCTGCAGCAGCAGTGGGGCATGAGACCTTCAGCTAGAGGCGGCCACGCACCTCAAGTCCGGCAGTGACGACCATGTGCAGGCGCTCTGATCCTCAAGTGCAATTCATGACACACGCAAACCGCATATTCAAGGACTGGCGGCTGCGCCGCCTGGCTCACACCAGATCATCGACACGCACCACGACAGGGCCCACTGCGCAACCTTCAGACTCATGCATCCAGCACGCTCGTGGACAGGCTGGCCGCAGCAACTAACCTGAGGAAGGTGGAGAAGGCTACGGCCGTGGCTGTGGAGCACAGCAGCCCGCCGGCGGCGCCCTCGACTGTCTTTTTGGGGCTGATGTCTGTGAGCTTCGTGCGGCCCCACGACTTGCCGAAGAAGTAGGCCCCCACGTCAGCGGCGACAATGCACGCCACCGCCATGACCGTCGCCAGCAGGCCGACCGTCCACTGGCTGAGGCCGCCGAGCAGCACCTGGCGGAGGGCGGACGACGGTCAGGGGTGCGGTATCTCTTCGACACCACAGACGTGCACAGCACCTTGGGAGACCGATCACCATAAAGCAATGAAGTGGTGGTCGAAGGAACAGCAAACTGCCTGTGCTCACCGGGTAGTGCTGTGCAATGGCGCTGTTGATGGCAGGTGCCCGCAACAGCCGCAGCTTGATCCAATAGCTGGGCAGGTAGCCTGCACAAATTTGCACAGGAACATCGATGCTGAAACACCTGATTGTTTGGAAGTCATGCCAGACGATGCTCTGAAGAGCTCTTGAAGCTCCTGAAGCTCCTGAAGCTCTTGAAGCCAGGACAACAGCAGCAGCGGAAGCGCACCACAGTAGAACAGTCCAAAAACTGAGGACGTCAGTTGTGCAAAGCGCGGCTTCTTGGTCGTGAACAGCTGCAGCGAAAGCACCAGCAGGGCTGCGATGGCCAGCGCCGCCGTGGATTTGCCCTGGGAAATGAAGGTCCACACCACTAGGCCAATGCAGCACAGGCTAGTGAGCGTCGTGGCCAGCGGCGGCGGCGGCTGCATGCCGGCAGAGATGCCCTGCGATCAGCACACAGGCGTTTGTGGCAAGGCATTGCGGTCGATCTCGAGCCGTGCATGATCGTCTCTGGAAGACGAGATTCCAGAAGCGAAAGCATCAGGATGTGAGTCGCAGCACCTTTGACGTCAGGAAGCCGAAATACTCCTTCGACGCCTGGTACGCCACGAAACAGGCGCTAATCATGTAGCACCAGCCTCCTGTCAGGATGACCAGGGCGCCGGCAAGGCCCAAAAGAGTGCCGAAGACCACTCGCGCGGCCAGGCCGGTTAGGCCTTTGCTCTGCACGGCGACAGCGGCGGAGGCTGGGCTGAGCGGCGCGACCGGGGTGCTACCGTCAGCCACCATGTCTGCGCTGCGGAAGTCGTCTGCGGCGCGGGGCGAGAAGTCGGCGCTGGCCGCGACGGCCATCTGTCGAGGTGCAACTGGCTTGATCCCTGCATGCTGTCCCGATCTGCTGGACGGCAGCAGCGGCCCAGCGCGGCTGCCCTGCGGCTGACAGACGCTGTGCAGGCTATTTGCTCCGCATCGAGCGCGGCAGGGCTGCCTGCAGTGCCGCTGCACAAGCTGCTGCTGCCTGGATGACTGTGGGCGTCGAGCGAATCCAGCTACGCTCCCAGACGACTTCTGACTGGTTGTGAGCTGCAAGCGGTCGACTGAAATCATCACAGTCCTGGCCGCGACCGGCCAGGAGAGCGCGGAAGCAGTAGATCCGTCAGCGTGCCTCTGGCTTCTTGCAATGCCTTTGTAATTCGCAGGGATATCAGAGGGTGTAGATGCAGCGCGGCAAAGCAGACAAGGACTTCAAGCAATTAGTGACTTAGTGACTGATCACACCACAATAAACTACAGGCCTCTCAAGCTGCAGGCTTCTTGTGGGATGTGCTTGCCGTAAACCCTGAACAGGCCTGACCATGTGCCCTCACGTGCAGGCTTTTCATTTGCTCACAATCTGCACCGCTGGCAGTTGCTGTTTCGCTGTTTCACACCCGATGTATCGCAGCACGTGACGGCTCACTGCTTGCGGCTCTGTGCTGCTACGCCCATTGAGTCTCATTGCAACTGCTACCGCTGCCGCGGCTGCTGAAGCCTCCAAACTGGACTTCTAGCTAGCAAGAGAGAGGGGTCCAAACTTGATGCTCGAGTTGCACCAGATGCAGCTGTGAAGATTTGATTCAGCCGTACAGCACATACCCAGGTCATGGCGCACATCTGTCAGCACCTTGCGGCACTGGCCAGGACAATGCCGCACCGGCAGCTCACCAGCTGCGAGGAGCGAGACCACAACGCCGGCGAGTTCGCGGCGCGTGTTGCGGCGCTCAGCACGGCGCTTGTTTTAGATCTGGGCCTGCAGCCTGGCGACCGCGTGGCGTTGGCGGCGTTGAACACCGATCGCCATTTTGAGGCGCTGCTGGCGATCCTTGACGCGGGAGGCCTGGTCGCTCCTCTGAACTGGAGGTGGAGCCTGCACGTGCGTGCTAAAGTTACATATTATTCGAGCCGACGATGGCTCTGTCAAGCGTCTGGGCTGACCTGTCTTCACTGTCCAAGCCAGGGGCAATCAGCGTGCATGTCTCGATATCAACCGTGGATGTGCAGGATGCTGTCACAGCTGTCGCGCCATGTGCGCCCAGCGTGATAATCACGGACGAGTCATGCTCGCGTTTCCGTGCACTGACTACCCACCTCCCCAGCTTGCGGCACACCGTCAGCATAGGTATGGTCTCACAGCATGATGTGCTGCAGTGCGCCTGCCCCAATGCTCTTGCGAACAATCGTATGACAAAGATCCAGTACTTCAAAAAAATTAGACATGTTGTAGTTCATGTGCAGGCGAAGGCGACGGGTCAGTGGCGGGCGCCGTCTCGGCACAGCAGCTCATCGACCGGCATGCCGGCGCCCAGCTGCGCCTCCAGGTGCCGCACAACAATGCGGCGGTGCTGTGCTTCACCTCCGGCACAACGGCGGCGCCGAAGGCGGCTGTGCTGTCTCACACGGCCTTCCACGTGCAGTCCATGAACAAGCTGCTAGAGGTCGGCTACTGTGCCGACGACGTCTTCTACCACGTTGCGCCACTGTGCCACATTGGTGCGTCCCTGTCCGCCTGACAGAAACCCCCCTGGCTCAACGTGCCCATCCACCAGCACGAAGCATCGACCTGGCTCGATGCTAGTTGCATACTTGCAGGAGCACTGGTGACGCTCTGTACACACCTGCAGGCGGGCTGTCGTCAGGGCTTGCGGTCCTCATGGCGGGCGGGAAGCACGTGTTTCCAGGCCGCTTTGAACCAGCCAAAATGCAACGAGAAATGGATCACCACCAGGCAGGTCACCTGCCGTCTCAGCTCAACCTACTCGCGAGCGCATGGGCGCTATGCTCATGCACGCATGTCACAGCTGTGCAAACACTCTCAAATTGCCGGTGGACAGGTCACGGCCTTTATCGTGGTGCCGGCCATGCTGGCGGCTCTGTGGGATGCAACCGGCAAGCAGCGGGCATACGCGCACGTCAGGCGGGTGCTCATTGGCGGCGGCACGCCCACAGCAGCCATGCTGGGCAATGCACGCCGCATGTTTCCCGGCGCCAGGATGAAGCTGTCGTACGCTATGACGGAGGCCTGCTCCTCGATGACGTTCAGCACGATTGCGGCGCCTGGCGGCAATGGCAGCGGCAACCTTCAGCCGGGGCCGCCCTCGGCGGATGCGCGACTGCAGGGCGCATCTGCGGTCTGCGTGGGGCGGCCTGCGCCGGGCGTCGAGATCGACATTCAGCTGGCCGACGGCCTCGAACCAGGTGGCGGGCAGCTTGTAGCAGTCTCCGAGTGCTCACCGTTGCGCCATTTGTAAATGCTGTCAGTGTCGACATAAACCCCGTAGTCTGTTGCACGATGCCATTGCAGGCCAAGGGGTCATCAGGACGCGCGGGCCGCACGTCATGCTCGGTTATTGGTCGGAGGGCGGCCTCGCGCTGCGGCCGCGGCCTGAGCGCTGGCTTTCAACAGGCGACATAGGTAGATTATTTTCTATTTGTACATTTGCAGCCGTGCGCCGTGCCCGTCCTGATGAAGTCGATACCGTCCACCTCTTGAAGGCCATGAGACCCTCAGGTTCGTGCGTGTGGTGCAGGCTCCCTGGACGCGTCAGGGCAGCTGTGGCTGAACGGCCGCAGCACGGACACCATCAGGTCCGGCAGCGAGACGGTGCACGCCTCGGAGGTGGAGCGCTGCCTGCAGCTCCACCCTGATGTGCTGGCGGCAGCGGTCGTAAGCCTGCCGCACGAGCGGCTGGGGCAGCAGGTATGGCACAGCTGTGGCTGCACTGCAGAATGCTCAGATCATGTGCTGTTGTATGGGTCTGTTTAGTCGAAAGCACTGTCTGGCGCACATTGGGCTGTTGGGTAACACCTGTGAGGGACACTGCCGTTTGACTGTCTGCTGGCTTTCTGCCGCAGGTCGCAGCACTGGTGCAGATGCGAGCGGTGGGCACACAGCCAGCAGATACTTTGCAGGAGCAGTTGCGCAACTCTTGCAAGGAGGCCGGCCTGTCGGGGTACAAGGTGCCGCGCATAGTGCGCTGCCAGCCGGGGCCCTTGCCGGCCAACTCGTCTGGCAAGCTGCTGAAGCATGAGGCGCAGGCTGTCTTGTTGAGGTTGCTATCGCCGACGGCCAGGAGCAAGCTTTGACGATGTCATTTGTAAGCCTCGGCTGGCGTGCCGTTTTGAAAAGTCAAGGCACTGCCGCCGATTGCCGCCGAGCGCGGATTCCATGGATGACGAAACCGCGCGGTCGTGCTGCAGGAGCCGAGCGCGCGTGCCGGGCCCAGCCACTAGCTCACTGATCTCGGATCCACTAGTAGAAGGATCGGTCCGCAGCACCCTCGCTTCCGGTGCTGAACGGCCGAGCCGTTTGGGACATCGTGCAAAGAGCGCACGATGGCTGGTGTAACCGCCTCTGGCTTGCGGGCTGCGGCAGCGCCGGTGCTGTCGCAGTGCCGGTCGCGAGTGCAGCGTGCGCCGGTGGCACTATGCAGCTCTCCCAACGGCCGGGTGGCACCCCGGCTGCAGCTCAAGCAGCAGGGCTGCTCTCTGCTGGCCCTGCAGCGCCAGGCGCCGCTGCGTGCCTGCCGCGCACGTCAGGTGCAGGTGGGTAACGTCGCTGCTTGAAGCGATGGATCTGGCATGCTTGATCTTCACCAGGTGGATAGCTGTGATGCCCAGATCAACAGGGTCTGGCGCTCTCTGGCGCACATGGCAGACCTGAGCTGCCTCAAGGGCCCTCCTGCAACTGAAAACCGAAATTTGCTCGTTTACAGACGTGGCTCGCTGATCTGCAGACATGCGCGTCGGCGGACGCTCCTGCGTCGACTGACACTGGCTTCAAGTGGGGTGCCGACATGAAGACGCTGGGCCTGTCCGTCGGCATCGGCGCCCTCATCTGGTTCCTCCCGCCGCCCGCCGGCGTCACGCTGCAGGCGTGGCACCTGCTGGCGGTGTTTGTCGGCACCATCGTGAGCATCATCACGACGCCGCTGCCGCTAGGCGCCGTTGCGTTCCTGGGCCTGGGCGCCTCGATGCTCACGAAGACGCTGACCTTCCCCCAGGCCTTCAGCGCCTTCTCCACCGAGATCCCGTGGGTTGCTGTGCTGCACATCCTGCGAGCCACCACGCCAACCTGCCATGCTAGCTGCGGCTGTGATTTGCAAAAGCTGCCCCCAGCTGTCGTTGGGATCCGCGTGCTTGAGTGAGCTGTGCAAGCAAACCCTCTCCCGACCAGCGCATCAGCAGGGGTGCGACAACTGCACAGCACACCTCTGCGGACGTTGAGGCTTTGAGTATGCTGCATCGCAGGTGGCTGATTGCCATCGCCTTCTGGCTGTCAAAGGGCTTCATCAAGTCCGGCCTGGGCAACCGCATCGCCTACAACATTGTGTCGCTGTTCGGCAAGACGACGCTGGGCCTGACCTACTCCTTGGTCTTTGCCGAGGCGCTCCTGGCGCCGGCCATCCCCTCTGTCGCTGCCCGTGCCGGTGGCATCTTCTTCCCACTGGCCCAGGTCAGTTTCCGTGGCGGCTGGCCCCAAGTCGCAAGCAGCAGTTATGGCATCTGAAGCATGCGAGGCGCTCTCCGTCAGCCGCGTGATGGCTCAATCCTTATGCTCTGTGCATTGCGGGACCAGCAGGCAGGCTTCCTGAGGGCTGCACCCTCGATGTTCACCAGGGTTGCAGTGTGATTCGACCGCTTCGCAAGTGCCGACCCGTCCCCTCCTGCTGTGCTGCAGTCGCTGTGCCTGGCGTGCGGCAGCGACCCGAAGAACGGAACAGAGAAGAAGCTGGGCGCCTACATCATGAAGACCTGCTTCCAGACGACTTGCATCTCCTCCGGCATGTTCATCACAGCCATGGCTGCTAACCCCCTCGCGGTGAGCGCTGTTCCTACTCTGAAACCAATCAGTCGTGCGTGCTGCATGGCTTCTGCTTCTGGTGCTTCGAGAATCGCATACAGCTCTGTCTCCGCTCCTCCCAGTTTGAGAAACACAGCTGACTTTCGTGCGTGCGGGCCGACTGAACTTTACGCCACGCCTTCAATCTTCTTTACCTTTCAAGGTCCACAGTCCTTTCCCGTGGCCGCATGCAACAAGCAAAGCATCCGACGCGCCGCAGGTCAGCCTGGCAAAGGACTCGTTGGGCTTCACCATCAGCTGGGGCCAGTGGGCGCTGGCGGGCCTGGTGCCGGGCCTGATCGCGCTCGTCACGACACCCGCCATCCTGTACGTCTTGTACCCGCCGGAGCAGAAGCAGACGCCTGACGCGCCCGCCGCCGCCCGCAAGGAGTTGGAGAAGCTCGGTGTGCACTCGCGTCACATTGCCCCTGGGCCTGTGCAAGTCTCGGCTTGAATCTCTAGCTGTTCGGCTCTGGTGCTCGCCGGCGCGTGGGGGCTGCACAATGATCCGGTACGCTACTGTGGCTTGCGGCTGTACCCCACGGCACATGCTTGCCAGCAGCGATCAGCACAGCAGAGGCCTCTCATACGGGATGAGACCCGTCGATAGCCGAGCAGCAGCTGACTGGCTGTTCATGCACACACTGCAGGCCCGCTGTCCACTGATGAGAAGATCACCGCCTTCGCATTTGCCGTCACGGTGTCCATGTGGATATTCGGCTCCGCCATCGGCGTCAACGCCGTCGCCGCCGCACTGCTGGGGCTGGGCATCCTGCTCATCACCGGCGTCACGACCTGGTGCGCATATTCCCCACTGCCCCACCTCCGCTGCTTGCCACGATACTTTCCATGATTGGTGTCGACGGGCTCGTGTGCAGCAAAGCCGAGGAAGGAGCTGCAGCTGGCGCTTTGCGGACTGTTCAGAGCACAGCTGCACGATTGCCATCCGCCACTGCGGTTCTCGGCATGAGCTGATCCTGTATAGTTTCGCTGCAGGAAGGAGAACCTGGCGCAGGGCGCCTCCTGGGAGACGCTGTCCTGGTTCGCGGCGCTCATCGCCATGGCCAACCACCTCAACAAGTTCGGCTTCATCGCCTGGTTCTCTAACAAGGCGCGGCGACAAGCGCTCTTATCCTTGCTACGATCCTGACTTTAGCAGAGGCTATGCCGCGGCCTGCTGAGCAAAGCAAACTTGCAGGCACACACTCCTAGTCCTACTACTGCTGGCATTACACCAGAACTACAACTAACAGTGTCCAACACCTCGTGCGCAAAACGCTCACTGTGTAGCTATTTCGAGTGTAGCACAAGTAGCACCCGCGTTGCCGATCTCGCGCAGCGTGCACAGCCCAAGGATTGCAGGCCTCCTGAGCCGCCAGCACCGTCGAATTCCGTGACACCCTGTGCGCTGCCCTGCAGGTGGTGGGCCTCATCGGCGGCCTGGGGCTGCAGTGGCAGGCATCCTTCACCATCATCACGCTGCTGTACTTCTACTCGCACTACCTGTTTGCGAGCGGCGCCGCCCACATCGGCGCCATGTACACCGCATTCCTATCCGTCTCTATCGCCATGGGCACCCCGCCCCTCGTGGTATGCTTTTTCACGTTCTCCATGTGGCATGAGCTTTCACACAGCAACCGGCCACATGCTGCACCCCTGCCTGTCGAGTCCAGACGGACAGCCTTCAACACATGTCACCGGGGGCGCCATGCATCCTCGCCTGCTGCCGCCCCTGCTGCAACAATTTGGAAACCTTGTTTTCCCGCTCGAATCAGGCCGCCATCGCGCTGGGCCAGCTGTCCAACGTGATGGGCTGCCTGTCAACATACGGCATCGGCTCCGCACCGCCCTACTTTGCAGCGGGCTACGTGCCGCAGTCCAAGTGGTACCAGCTGGGCTTCATCATGTCCGTCTGGTACATCCTGGTGTGGCTCATCGCTGGTGGCGCCTGGTGGAAGGTGCGGCGTGACTGACATTCGTCAATTCTTCAAGGAAATGTAATTACAGATCTTCGGCATTGCATGGGCATCCATTCGCAGGGCTTGGCGCTGCAGCAGCATGCGTGAGGCAGGATGCTTGCTGCCGCTGTCATACTTCCCAAGTGTCTCACAGTCACTCCCGCTCTGCAAGCGCAGAGCCCAGTGCGCAGAACCTCCGCTGCTGATGTGTGTAGCTGAGTGTCCTGCAGGTCATCGGCCTCTGGTAGATGGGTCAAGATTGCGCCGATGCGGCGACGAGTGGGGTGCCTGCCACTCTCATGGCAACAGTACGGTTGGTAATTGGGCTGCGCAGCACGGCATTCCCCAGTTCAGTAGCATGCAATAGTGAGCCTGTTTCTGTCACCGCGACAAGCGCTTTACACGTACTCATGCGCATTGAGAGGTTTCGGGGCTCTCATGCTTTGCCAATGTTGGGGCGATGGCGCTCCAGTCTTTAGCTTTACTTCAGGCTGGTTTTGGTCGCACAACGTTTTGCTTGCTATCATCCGTATTAAACTTGCAACTCCGGGTTTGCCGACTAGGTAGAGACTGAAGAGGGGCGCATGGTTGAGGCAGTGAACGTCGCACACGATTGAAGCACATATCCAATTGATCTGGCGGCTGCTCGGTCAGGCCAATTGGAGGTGGCGGCCCATTCCGGTCGCCAGCAGGACAGCAGCAGATCAAGATCATGAGAACCCAGTTTGCACTTTGCAGTTCAGACATTGCAATTTACCCAATGCATGAGGAGTAGTATCCCGAGCTCGAGGTAACAAGAGTTCGCAGTTGCAGCCACTAGCATACAGGCAGATGGAGGAGCCAGTGGAGGCTAAGGAAGTCGGCAGGGCCCTGGACGCGCCCAAGCGCTCGCCCAAAGATCCGCAGGCCTGGTTGCACGAGAGCAACCACCCGTATTCGCCGTTTGTCGGCAACGCACTGAAGTGGGATAGCTACGTCTACGACGATGGCACAACGTGAGCAAAATGCATGTGTGAATCAGCTGGTGCTGCATTGTGGTGCACGCGTCATTGTACTTCATGATATCACTTGCTGGATTTCGCAGGTACGAGGGCCTCACACGAGAGGATGCGCCCACCGCTAAGGGCACGCTTGTGTTCGGCACCGGCCTCGGCGGCGGTCTCCAGCGGGCAGAGCGAGGCGACAAGTGAGTGAACCTGCGGCAGAAACCTGCATCTCGCTTGCACAACCTGCATGGTGTCCTGCACACCCACTACACTACTGGCACACCTTTGGACTCAGACCGCCGTGCCGCGCCTCCAGGTACGAGGGCGAGTTCCACAACGGCTATGTGAATGGCCTGGGCCAGTACACCGGTGTCAACGGCGAGGTGTACAGGGGCGAGTGGATGTATGGCAAGCGGCACGGGTGAGGCGCTCTCAAGCCCAGTTCCAGTGCTGAGCTGCTGCCCGCCGCTGAGTTGTCCGCTGCTGCCGTCAGCACTTTCACGACATGGTCGTGTGCCACGTCCAGGTGCGGCGCGCTTGTCAACACGCAGCCCTTCCTCAAGAAGGTGGAGAAGGGCGTGGAGCCCAACAAGGCGTGGGAGCAGACACAGGTGCTGCTCTGGATTTAAGGATCTTCACGTGATGTCATTGCCTATTGTGGCTGCTGGCACATGGAGAGGGCCTCGTCTTGCCAACTTCATGCAGCATTTTCAACTCTTTTGCGGCTCTGTGCAGGCGGAGATCGAGAAGAACACGGTGTATGGCACATGGCAGGCAGACTCCTTCATTGTGGGCCCGGACAGCTCCGGCGAGTTCTGCCACATGATGGAGATCAAGTGAGCCGTCACGCTGAGCGCCAAGCGTCCTGGACTTTGAAAGTCCGCTCTCAAGAATGCAGGGCGTGATGGCCGCCATGCAGGCCCTCGGCCGCAGACTCACCCAGGCAGCCGCGCGCTGTCTACTTTGGCTCCCGGGTCACGGTCAGCATGACGCTTTTTGTTCGGCTGCTGGCACCGCCCCCACGTCGCGTGGCACAGCAGCATGTGACGTGGCTGCCGTCCGTTCCCGCTGCAGGGGCGTGCTGCAGGAGCTGGACAGCGTGGTGACGCGGGCGCGCATGTTCCAGTACAAGCCGGACGGGGAGGTCACCTTCCGCATGGCGCAGGATGCTGTGGGGCTGCCCGCCCCCCTCATGCAGGACCCCATCCACTACCCGCACGGCACCAAGTTCATGGCGCCCGGTGCGTGTGACATGCAGCATGGTGGCCCTGCAGCTAGATGCTCCCGACGTCGACGCGCTGCTGACATTCACTGTGCATGGAGGGCGGCGCATCACTGATGCAGCGCGGCGCAGGCGACGCATCGGCGCAAGCAATGCACCGCAATGGGCCGCGCCCGGGCAGCGCCTGTGCTGGCCTGCGACTGGATGACAACCCCGGGCCGCCGGCGACGCAAGACGCCGACAAGGTGCTGACAGGGGAGTGCCATGGCATGCGCGCAGGGCCGATGGGGCAGTGCTTCCCGCTCCCTGACGACGAGCACGTGCGGGAGGCGATGCAGACGCACGCGGAGAACTATGAGCGCATCTACAACATGTACAACTTTGACGTCAACCCAGCGCCCGGCTCCGACATGGAGAAGGCGGAGGCGCTGTGGGCCAAGATTCAGGCACGCAAAGCAGCGCGGCTGCGGCGCCAGGCGGAGCTGGAGAAGCGGCGCCACCAGCGCCTCAACCGCTCCCGCCGCCGCCAGCAGGTAGGCCCGGAGTTCAGCGAGACACGCTCACTTGCTGTGGTTTCTAACTCGAGATGAGCGTATGAGAGGGCTCAGGCGAGTGCACTCCCTCTACTGCGGCAGCAGACAGCTGTTGCAAAGATGTTGCATCTCCAGCGTTTCTTTGTGTGTGCACAGCCGTCGACTCTGCTACTGCCTGGCTCACGCGCAGAAGCCGGGCCAGGACGAGGACCCAGACCTGCAGGCATCGGCGGCAGTCTCGCCGGCAGACGGCAGGCCGGGGCGGCACCCGCCGACGGTGTTCGGGAGCATCAGCCTCAGCGTCGCCCGGGCGACTGATGCAGCTGGCGGCCTGCTGCAGTCGTGGGCAGCCGACGCACAGCGGCGCATGCGCCCGTTGCTGCCACCCAGGCAATAGGTTGCAGTGTTTACCGCTGCACTCGAGATTGTCCTCGTTCTGGCATGATTGAACATCCGAATGGATGCGAAAGTTGTCAGGAAACGAAGCGCAAGTTTCCACAGTCAGGCCTTGGCGACCTGATAGTGGATGGTGCCTGTACATATCTATGATGAACCAGCTGATGATATCTAGAGCGGGAACAACGAATGTCGTGTTCCACCTTCCACTTGGGTTGTGAGAGACGCTGCGGCTCGCCTGCACCTACTCACCAACCGGAACGAATACTGCTGCTGTGGATGTCTCTTCAACAAGCGACGCTGTCGTGCATCAGACGATTTCTGGAGAAAGTGATAGACGCCATTATAAATGCATCAGTCCCAGCCCCTCCTATACCTAATGTTTCATTGCCCCTGACCCCATGTGCCGTGGTCGATCTCAATCACTTGGCATGCTGCGTCAGCCAGTGTATTGTGATGTCGATGTTGTTCTGCCGCTTTGCGCTCACCGAGTACACCTGTAGGGCAGAACCACCAGTCAGGTAACGACTCTCGCAAAGGACCATTGTGGACAGACCCTTGTGATGTGCACATCACACTGGTTGCACTGTGTATGAACAGTGCTGTGCAGTGCTGCGAGATGCCATTTGACAGTCCGGGTAACCAGGCCCGCTGGGTTTTTAACCAGGCCGCCGTGCCACTGATGTGATTCTGGATCTCACCGCGACCTCACGGTCCCGCAGACCCTGGGCGCAAAGCATGCCAAAGGTCACCACCATATCCGCCTGTGCTTGGGAACTGCCTGCTGTTCCACGATGGCCGCAAGTCTGGTGTGCTGGCCAGCATGAGGCCTTTTGAGGTGCGGGCGCATGCGAGAGGAGGGAGCATGCCAATCCTCTGGTGCATCTGCGACGCCGTACCTTGAGCTCCAGGCGGTCGATCAGCTCGTTGGTGCTGAGCGCGGTGGGCAGGTCGTTCTTGTTGCCCAGCACCAGCAGCGGGATGCCGCTCAGCGAGGGCTTACCCAGCAGCTCGTGCAGCTCGTTCCGCGCCTGGCGCACATCATGAGAGCACGCATTACGTTATGCTGCTTGAGTGGGGTGCCACACAGGGACAGGTGGCACGCGAGGACACAGATGATGGCTATGTCCATCAGGCACGCATGTCAGCAGCAAAAAGCAGGCATCGTGTCGATGACATGCCTGGTCCAGGCTGTCAACGTCGGAGGAGTCGACAACGAAGACGATGGCCTGTACGCCCCTGCAGTAGCGCTCCCACATGCTGCGGAACCGCGGCTGCGGTGGCACAGGCGTATGTCATTAGGCTGCATCATGCCCAAAATGGTTGACGGACACAAGGAGCACCCGCTGTGGTTTGATGCCTCGTTCGACTGCACTGCTGTGGCACGCTGCTCCATTGCAAGGCAATCGTGTCACTGCATGAAGACACAACCCCCGAGGTCAAAACACCAGGGTCTAAACCGCGGAATCTGCCGCGCACCTGGCCGCCCAGGTCCCAGAGCTTGATGGTCACGGCCCCCTTAGTAACCTTGCGCATGTTGAAGCCCACGGTGGGAATCATGTCCTCGTGGAAGGCGTTCGTGGCAATGGTGTTGACCAGCGACGTCTTCCCCGCGTTCTGCAGCCCTATCAGCGACAGCTCCATCTCCTTCTTGAAGAACAGGCTGCATCAGCGCAAGCAAATATCAGCTGGTAGCCATGCTTCAGCAAGACGAGCCATCTGATGTCGCAGTACAAGCAACAGGAGGGTTGCCCTCTGCAAGGTGCAAGCACATTCGAAGATGCCCTGCGAAAAGCAAGTGCAGACCCCACCTTCGCAGCCAGTCTACGAAATTGTTCCACCATGCCAACGCCATGACCTCTGACCGAAAACAAGCTCCTCTGTGGGTATCAATACCACAAGCTCAAGCACCGAAACGGGAACAGGTTTCCGAGACACCCTTCCGGTCGCGAGATCAGCGCGGACGAGAGCCAGCAAATGCCGAGCGTTCAGAAGCGTTTTAAAGGCAGGCTGGATGTGCGGAACCGCGGATGGGGTTGTGAACTCGAGCCAGGACTCCAGGAGGCAACCAGTCCAGCAGGAATCGATCACGTAAACAAACAATTTTCGCAACCAAGAGGGAAATTACTCGCAGGTGCTCGCAGCACGTTCACACACGCATTGGCACGTTATAGATCAGATTCGCCAACACGAAGCTCTCCCAACAGTTTCCGGCGACCCCCTCCCACCAGCTCCACTCCGTCCAGCAGGTTGCTGCAGTCGGCAGGTTCAGCTCTTGGGCTCGCGGATCAGTTGCCGACTGGAGAGATACATCTGGGGTCTCAGCAATCTCATAGCCGACCGCTGTGAGGCCTACGGAGGAAGGCCACACAAGACGCTATCTGTGCATTATCTCGGCGGCCACGGCAAGTGCTGGGGAACGCAAAGCTGCAAACATGCAGCATGGCTTGTTAGGTCAGACTTCCTTGCATCACGCCGCGTTCCGCAGTCGTGACGGCAGGCAGCAGCGCGGTGCCGCTGCGCGTCGGCCACAGAACGGCCATTCCCAGAGGGCCGGTTTGCGCGTCAGCCCGACCTGCAGCCACAGCGCAGCCGCAATGGCCAGCGCCGTGCAGGTAACAGCTGAACAGGCTCGCGATATGCGATGCATCACCCGCGCTGTGGCATCTTGAGCATTTGTGGTGCATGAAGTGTGCATCACTGAGCTACGAGTGACGGCAATCTCGCCGGGCAGTTCTGCTCCTCGTGCTCCTCTCACTTACTGAATTGAAAGCGGCTCGTAGTTATGGAGGTGACAGACAGCGTCCCCTGCGCCGCAGGAGGCGCCGCCACAGGCACAGGGCAGCAGCGCATCAACCCAGGTTGAGGTCAGTCTGGGCGACCGATCGTACCCCATCTACATAGGGGCCGACCTGCTGAACCAGCCGGAGCTGCTTCAGCGCCACGTGCGCGGGCGGCGCACACTGATTGTGACCAACGAGACGATTGCGCCGCTGTACCTGGATAGGTGAGGACCCCGCGGGCTGGCTCTGACAGCTCACGTGGACAATCATCCCACAGTCTCGCCCGGCAACCATTGCGACTCTCCCACTGCACTCCACAACCCAGCTGCCTGGGAAGGCATTCTCCCTGCTCGCTCAGAGCCTGGTGCAGTGCCGTGCTCACGAGGCTCCGCCGGTTGTGACTCAAACACAGCCGGTAGCCCCGTTGCCCGCAGGTGCAAGAAGATTTTGTCGCTTGACGGGCAGCAGCAGGTGGACGCAGTCATCCTGCCTGACGGCGAGGAGCACAAGAACATGGAGGTCATCAGCAAGATTTGGGACAAGGCGCTTGAGCTGCGGCTGGACCGCAAGACCATCTTTGTGGCGCTCGGCGGCGGTGTCATCGGCGACATGACCGGCTTTGCCGCGGCGGCCTACCAGCGCGGCGTCGCCTTCGTGCAGGTGGGTCAAATGGGTCAGCCGCGCCGGCTTGTGGCAGCTGCCACCAACGCCGCCGCCCGCTTGCTGGCCGCAATCAGTCCGTGGCCAACCGCAGCTGAGCTTGTGCCATGTGCCGGCGTGCCGCGGGCCATCAGCAGGGAAAAGTGGGTTCGGCAGCACCTCGGCAGACCGCACTGATGTGTCAACATCCTCACAGCGTCACACGACGTGGCCGTTCTGCCATGCCGAAGCACGCTGTCGTCGCCTCAGCGCCTCCTCGACGTGACCGCCGTCTGCCTGTGCTGCGGTGCAGGTGCCCACGACGGTGATGGCGCAGGTGGACTCTTCCGTCGGCGGTAAGACAGGCGTCAACCACCCGCTGGGCAAGAACATGATCGGCGCCTTCCATCAGCCGGACTGCGTGCTCATCGACATCTCCACGCTCAGCACGCTGCCCGACCGGGAGCTGGCCTCCGGCATCTCGGAGATCATCAAGTACGGCCTCATCCGGGACGCGCCCTTCTTCGAATGGCTGGAGGCCAACATCGGGCGGCTGCTGGCGCGCGATCAGGAGGTGTGCTGCTCAGCCCCGTCCCGCATCGCACAGCCCCGTCCTGCTTTGCGTTGCCATGGCATTGTCGCCGGCATTTCGCCTGTGGATATCCCTTCATGACGCTCAGGTGCCAGCGCATCCGCTCCTGCTTTTGTGACAGTTGAACAGAGCCTGAGAGAATTCCGGCTCCAGGGGTCGGCCATCTCGATGGCTCGGCCAGGCTGCCCGAACAGTGCTGTGGAAGGGATGCGCTTCACAAGACTGCCTGATTGCCATGCGACCCATGGTGCAGGCGTTCACATACGCGATCGAGCGGTCGTGCATAAACAAGGCTGAGGTGGTGGCGGCGGACGAGCGGGAGGGTGGCGTGCGCGCCACCCTCAACCTGGGCCACACCTTTGGGCACGCCATCGAGAATGTTGCCGGCTATGGTGCGTGCCACTCTGCAGCCTCCTGCAGCCTTCTGGCGGTCTCCCGCACACTCGCATGTGATTGATCAGCCATTTCCATAAGTCTTGTGCTTGATGGAGAGTGGGCTGGAGCACACATTATTGACGCAGCAGTTCTCACGCCCGGTTTGGTTGCTTCCGGGCACGGCTGTCGCCAGGTGCGACAGCAGCTCGCAAACAAGGGCGTTGTAGCATTTCTTGAAACCTTCCAGGCGTGTGGCTGCACGGCGAGGCAGTGGCGGCAGGCACAGTGATGGCGGCAGACCTATCGCGCCGACTGGGCTGGATTGACCAGGACCTATTCGACCGCACGCGTAACCTCCTGGCAGCAGCCAACCTTCCGGTTGTGCCTCCGGAGGTGGGACGATTTTGCAGAGTAGGACGTCTGAAGCCACAGCATCGCCTCTCCCATGCAGCCTCAAGAGTGCCGGCTACAGCCATCTCGACTGATTTAGTCCAAATTCATCGAGGATCTGGCTGAGCACCGAGACCAAGTCAATTCCTGGTTGCAGGGGATGACCAAGGCGCAGTTCATGAACGCCATGGCGGTCGACAAGAAGGTCGAGAATGGGCAGCTGCGGCTAATCCTGTTGAAGGGGCCGCTGGGAACGTGTGTGGTGACAGGCGACTTCTCGAGGACAGCCCTCGACGAGACTTTGGCAGCTTTCTGCCCATCATAGATGTATCACATCATGGTGTAAGTACCAGCCAGGTTGCGAAAAGAATTTAACACGCAAGCATGCAAGATGCAGAACAGACCAAAACCACATTAGACGGTTAGCAACAGAGCGCCGCAACAAACATTGCGGCAACACCGACAGTTCTTTCAACTAACAAACAGGCTGCTCGTGCCTGTTGATACTACTACATCCTGCATATATTGTCCACTGCGTCTTCGGGACCCGCGTGCGCTCGGGCGCCCGAGGCCTCATGATGATGACTTCGTGAAGAAGCTCCAGAAAGGCTGCCGGCTGCCTGTCAGTGCTTGTGACGTGGATTTGCAAGCGCCCTGCCTGCTGCTGTCCACCTGTGAAGCAAACGACATGTCATGAGCCTCGTCAGCCTCCATGCCGCGGCTGCGGGCAGCAATGCAACTGGTGCATGTGTCCATGAGCATCCAGCTCACCCGGCCAGGAGCAGGATGCGTGTCAATCTTGGGAGTCTGTTGCCTCCAGTAGGTGCTGAACAGGCAGAACAGCGCGACAAGCGCGGAGGAGATGACCAGGATCGAGCGCAACGGACAAGCCATTTGCAAGGCTTGCACCCTGACTGACGTGTTTGGTTGTTGCCCAGCAACCGAACTCGACGGCCTTTGATTGCTGCAGCAAGGAGGTCTCCGCAATGGCGGCTTAGTCAGAGCGTGGATTGTCAGACTCGGAGCGTGCCAGCCTGTGTGCACACGCTGCCGTCGAGATACTGAGAGCTGAGAACCGCCCGTTTGCGGATGCTGCCTGTTGAGACTTGTAGGAACGCAACTTTTGCCGTGGCGCCGTGCGCGTGGACTTGCAGTGAGTCGTCCTGCAGGTTGTGCGTGACGTTTGTCACTGCCACGCGTCATACATCATGCTACGGGCGAGGACTCTAGATCTGGCACGTCCGTTCGGTCAGAAACAGCAGTTCTGAGATTCCGCTCATTCGTTCCGGCTTACCCGCCCCTTTGAGCAATGCACAGTTCAAAGCAGAGCGCCGGAACTCACTCAAAGAATTTCTTGACGACTCGCTTGCAAGAGCTGTCGTGCAGCAGATTCTGATCGATCAATAAGTCAGCACACGATCCATCCGCGCATGTGCACGCCGACATGAGCGCGCTGCTCAAGGGTCATCGCATCCACAGGACGGACCAAGTGCAGTCGACCTGCCAGTCCCTGCCATCGGCATCTTTACTCAGGTGTTACACTGCACACCCTCCACAGCCACCACACTCGCGGCAGCTGGTGCTGCCCGGCTGGCAGGGGTGGCGACGGTTCGCCGGCAGCGGCGGCGGCATCTGCAAATCCGCAGCACAGCAGGGCGGCCTCAGCTACAAGGATGCCGGCGTCGACATTGATGCGGGCAACGAGCTGGTGCGCCGCATCAGGAAGCTGAACCCGGCCATTGGCGGCTTCAGCGGCGCCTACGAGTTTGGTGAGTTCCCGTATCATTGGAGCGCTGCGCGCCAGCTCCTGCCAAGCGTCTATGTCGTCAATCGACCGGTTGACCAACCTATGAGAGGGTGGCCAAGCGCTGCTTCATTGCCGCTGCTGGAGTTGCACTCCACTTTCTGTACCATGGACTTCATATGCTTGGCGACGGATGGCTCTGCGCCGCTGCTGTTGGTGCTACATCAGAAGCGGGAAGACGCCAGTCGGTTGGCCTGAATGCACGGCCGCCAGGTGCCCGCCGCCACGCCCTGGCGCTGAGAATTGGCCGCCACACCCAGCTGGGGCCAACACATTGCATGCGGTCCGCCGGCTGCAGATTTTCGCAGAAATCCGCCTGCAGCCTACCAATGCCCATGCCCGCTCTGTGTCGCAGGAGACTCCTATCTGGTGGCCGGCACAGACGGCGTCGGCACCAAGCTGAAGCTGGCTTTCGAGCTGAACCGGCATGACACCATTGGCATCGACCTGGTGGCCATGAGCGTGAATGACATCATCACCTCGGGCGCGCGGCCTATGTTCTTTCTGGACTACTTTGCCACCGGCGCGCTGGACGTCGACACTGCAGAGGACGTGAGCTGACTTTGGCAATATCAGTTTGCAGGGCAGAGGCCGTGAGGCTGCGCCGATCAAGTTGCAGCTCAATCGCGCTGCAGCACCCCAGCGCCGTGTGGCAATTTCTGGGCTGTCTCGACTGAGACCGCCTGGATCACTCCGGACGGAGAGCCTGTGATACATCATGAATGGGGCAATTTGGGCGTCCAGGTGGTCAAGGGCATTGTGGCGGGGTGCCAGGAGTCTGACTGCATCCTCATGGGCGGCGAGGTGCGCACCGGCATCAAAATGTTTTGTGCCCGCTTTACCTTGCGTATACGCGTGGCTCACTGCAGCGCACCAGCCCGATCAAACTCTGCGTTCAAGATTTCTCCAGCCGCTGCACCCAGCCGGCCGCCCCTGAAGTAGCCTGACCAGCAGGCCACCTGATGCTAGCGGCATTAAAATCGACGGAGGCATCTTCAATCAATCGAAGCCAATTCCAATCCGCACGCAGACTTAATCCTGCAACCTGAAACTGCAGACGGCGGAGATGCCGGGAATGTACGCGGCGGGGGAGTACGATCTGGCGGGTTTCGCAGTGGGCAGCGTCAAGAAGGAGGCGCTGATCGACGGCAGCGGCATTGCGGCGGGCGACGCTGTTCTGGCCCTGCCCTCCTCCGGCGTTCACTCCAACGGCTTCTCCCTGGTCCGCAAGATCTTGCAGGTGGGTCATAGCGCGCAGGCGGCGCACCTGGTCTCGTCCGGTGCAAGGGTGCCAGCTGCTCTGCGTTGTGTCCATTTGTGCCTGCCGGCCTCGCTGCAGGCTCTCGAGGTGCTGGACATCCGCTGTATGTGGCGGGGGCTGCTGGCAAGCACATGGTCATACGTATCATGGGCCCGGCTGTGAGGGCTGGACGGTACATTCGGTAATGCTCTTTGTACTTCAAGGCTTGGTGTGCCGCAGGTGTCCGGCGCGCAGCTCACAGACCAGGTTCCGTGGGGGGAGGGCACCTTTGGCGATGCGCTGCTGGCGCCCACTGTGCTGTATGTGCGCCCCGTGCTCAAGCTCGTCGAGCAGGTCCCCGTCAAAGTGAGTTTTTTCGAAGCTGCAGTGCTGCCTCTCGTCGGTTGCCGCCGAAGGTCTGCCAAGAGGTGCCGGCAAAAGCTCTTGCTGGGTATGCTGATGCCAAAGTCGGCATCAGCAGCCGGCCCCTCCTTCAACCTTCAGGAAGTGCCCCTGGTCCCCGTTCAGAGCGCCGTTAGCATCGAACATACCGGTTCAACTCAACAGACATCCCATCTCGGGCGGGCGCAGGGGCTCATACACATGACGGGAGGCGGCTTTCCGGAGAACATACCGCGCGTGGTGCCCAAGGGCCTGCAGACGCGCATCGACCGCAGCGCCTGGGACGTCCCCGAGCTCTTCAAGTGGCTGCAGCGGGTACTCCCCCCTCTTCCTTCCAATTGCGGTCCTGCAAAAAGTCTTCTGAGCTCCTTGCCTCACTTACCAGCTACCCGTGCTTTGGACAAGCTGGCGGTGCCCTCATCATCAACACGTCGTGCCGATGCAGACATGCCACTGTTCTCAAAGGCGCATACCTTTGGAAAGCAGATCATGCCCGTTGATAGCCGACTGCATGTTCTGGGGATACAGGCGGGCGGCGTGTTGGACGACGAGATGTTCCGCACCTTCAACATGGGCGTCGGCATGGTCATCGTGGTGGCGCCCGAGGACGCGGAGCGGGTGCTGGCTGCCGGCATCGGCGCCTTCCGCCTAGGCGACATCACCGAGGGCGATGGCGTGCAGCTGCTCGACAGCCTCTAGCTCTGCAGCGTGCTGGCCGCTGCGTATGATACGAATAGCTAGGTAAGCCTGACAAGCGGACCGGCCTAATACCGATGGATCGCGGTGACGAACATTGCTCTCTGCCATACATCAGCTAGTCTTGTTAGAGCTTCAGTCGGCAGGAAAGCACAAACCAGGAATCGTGCAAGCAGCCGCCTGGTCAGCAGGCAGTGATGCAGCATTGGGCGGTTGCCACATGTTTGAAACCTTCCACACGCTGCCCAGGCTGAGGATCAACCAACATAAAATTGTTCACGCTGCAACAATCCCGACTAAACTGTAGGTACGTCCCTTGTTCAGCCAGCATTGTCCAATCATGCTGCGGCCACAAGGTTGCCACTGACATTCTCGTCATGCTCCACGCCGCTAGCGTCGCCCTGCAACACACACCCCATTGCATGTTGCGACCTGAGTCTGGAGTGTAAAGCAAGTTTAGCATGGCACCGAATGCACTGGGCAGCGCCGAAGCATCCGTCGGCCTCTGGCATGGTGGCTGAGGGCCAGGAGAGGAACACGCCTTCTGCCGCTGGCTGGGCGCCCGGTAGTCGGCCTGGCGATCGCGCAGCTCTGTGCTGTGCACCAGGAGCCGCGGCACGTCGGAGCCGCCAGGTGCGTCGAAGTCAATGTTGCCGTTGTTGACCAACTGCAGCGACGCCGCAAACAGCCTGCGGTATACGATGAAAGTTGTCTGGCGGCTGGACGAAATGCAGTGAACCTATTTACAGCAGCCACAGAACAGGGCTGAATGGCGGTACCAAAATTCTCCTCTCGGACGAAGCGTGGCTGCCGTGCTCACCTGGAAACCTGCCACTGCTCTGGGTCGCCGACGGCGGCGCTCAGCGGCGCCGCCTCGGGCTGCTGCTGCTGCTGCTGCTGCTGCTGCGGCGGTGCGGCACCCTTGCGCCCCTTCCGCCGGTGCACCGGCGGCACGGTGGCCCCGCCCAGGCTGATCGCTGACAGGCGGGACAGGATGCGCTCGCCGTAGACGCGCATGTCGAAGCTCTCCCTCGCGTCCTGCGCGTCGATGACTGGCTGCACTCGCTGCCTCCAGGTCGCGACCCTGCAGATGTGACATTGCGATCAGCTGCCTTGCTACTTCCACGCATGCGGCCGATGGCGGCACGCTCCGGCTGTGCAACTGCGTAATGGTGGAGTGTGCAAAGGTCGTTGCCTCTGCCCCGCGGGTCTGCGGCCTCGGACCGAGCGCCGCATGCACCGACCAGTTGCAGGATACAAGTGCGCAGGCTGTCCGGACGCACAACCCCACCTGGCGGCCAGCTCCGTCTGCACGTCAGCGGCTGCTGCGGCGCTCATGATGGCGTCCACATGCGCGCGGCACAGGTCCTCGTATCTGGGGTTGGGGATGTCGGTCGCCTGGCCGGGCACCTCCGCATCCCATGCCGGCACTACAGTTGCGGCAGGACACGCTGTGAGGGTGAGGGGCCTGACTGCAGGGGGCACGGCCAGAAGTCGCCGTCGCAGCGACTGTTGTCGCGGGCGGGCGGCGACTGGAGCTGCTCAGCCGGAAGCTGCGATGCTGGCGGGCATGTACAAATGCCTGCACTCCGTCCTGGCTGAGCAGCCATGCATGAATGTGTTGTGCTCATGTATATGTGGCACAGCTGCGCACCAGTGTTTGCCGCGTCTGGCACCGGCAAGTAGTCGTCATTGTCGTCTGACAGCGGGTCCGCAGCCCCACTGTCGTCCCAGCCTGCAGTGGGCCAACAGAGCTGTCGCTGCGGCACATGCCTCGAAGCAAGAGAGCGCAGTGCAAGGTCGTACGACAGCTGCTGAGCACAGCTGAGAAGCGGGCGCTCGAGTCGCTGATAGCACAACACAACAGGGGTCTCGTAGGGATGAAGTGGCTGCCAGCGCACCGTCGCCGCCATCGTAGCAATCGCTGCCATAGTCCGGCTGCGGCTCCTCGGCGGGCGGTGCAACAAACGCCGACCGCTGCTGCGCAGCCACCCGATGCGCCGCCGCCGCCGCCCGTTTCGCCTGCTGCAGCCGCTGCAGTGCCGGCTGAAACTCCGGGAAAGCCAGCTTGCCTGCAGCATCAGCGCATCTATGCGTCAGTGGAATGCTGCGGCATTGACTCCTGCCCATGCCTGGCCGAGGCCCTTGTCAGGAGGGTGCGAAACCTCAAGATGCCAGTCCAGCACGCCCCACAAGCAATGTAGGAGCCCAGAGCGTAATCTGTGTGCTGGCGAGACCATGCGACTGAGTGCAGCACTGACCTGGCACCGCGGCGGGCACGATGCTGAGGTCTGAAGGCAGCGACGGCGGCAGCGGCGGCTTGAACTTGGGCAGCCGCTTGACCTTGCGGAAAGGCTTCTTGGCCATGCCGCTGTCGTCGTGCTGGTCCAGTGGCGCCCAGGGGTCGAAGAGATCCTCCTCGACTTCCTGGTAGTCCCCTGGCTGCTGCCGCTGCTGCTGCTCCGCCGCCCAGCCGGCCGCGCCGCCTGCAGACGACCGCCGGCCGCTGAGCATCGCCGGCATCTGGTTTTCTAGGCCAGCCCGATGTGTGCACGTGTTCATGGGGTGCTCGTTCAGACTAGATCATGCGCTCAGGACATGAAGCGGGAGCCGCACCCTGCGAGTCATGCCCCGGCGAGGGGCCGTCATCGCCCGCCCAATCCATGCCGCCGCCGTCGTCGTCATCGTAGCCCCCGGCATCTCCACCATCGTACGCATGGTCTGCAGGTGCATACCGGAGCTGTCACACTGTTGCGTCAGCGGGCTGCACAGTTCCAAGTCGGGTCGACCAGCAGGACCACAAACTCTGGGGCATCTGGCCGTCTGCACTCTGCCAAAGCCTGCTCCAAAGCCAGCCCCGCACCTTGCTCACGGTTGTCCGCTGCTGCCGCTGCGCCAGCATCAGCCGTGTCGCCTGGCGGCGAGGGCGCCGCCTGGCAGGGGACGACGTCGCGCGGCGCCGCTGCAGCGCCAGCCGGGTCCAGCGGCGGCGGTCGGAAGGCGCCGGAGGGTGAGGTGCGTGCCGCGACGCGGCGCAGCAGGTGGTCGTAGCCGTCCGCGCCGCTGGCCTCGATGAGCAACGCGCCCGACTGGTGCACCGCGCAGCTCGTGATCTGCATTGCATGAGGAGCGTGCTTTGTGGGCGGGGGGCGCTCAGCTGCCCATGTCAACATACGAGAGACAGTGTTCCTGTATCGATTGCTGCTGGTCAAGCAGCCACGGCAGCACCAGCAGCCACGGCAGCTGCTTGCTGTCATGCTTGGATCGTTGCATGTTTGGATTATGGCTCACCCGAAAGCTGCTGGCTGCGCCGTCCCCGTAATCGTCCCCTGGCAACACACCAGCAGATGCATTCAAGGCTCTGCTATACACACCCAGAGCCAGCAAGTCATGGCGGGTCTGGGAACCAAGAGTCATACAAGCATTCTTGCTGAGCAAGGTGCGCACCTGTCGAGTCCAGGGCCAAGAGCACTGCCGGCGCACGCATTGGACGGGTCACCTGCGGCGACCCCGAGTCGTCCAGGTCGATATCCTTTCCCTCTGCACCGCAGTGAGCGACGCTCAGCGCTGAGGCATCACATCAGTGCCTGACAAGCGCTGCCAGTACGGGCTGCGGGGATCCATTTGCCCCAGTAGCGGTCAGCTCTGCCACATACGCTTCGCCGTGAAAGCCTAGCGTCGCCCACCTTCAAGCACGTCGTCCAACCGCAGGAACATCTCCTCCTCGTCATAGACGTCATCGTCCTCTGCCTGGCTGCCGCCCTGCCCGCCCGCCGCCCGCGCCTGCCGCTGCCTGCGGCAGGCAAGCGCACAGCCCGGCTTGCCACGGCCAACGGGAAACTGCTAGCGCAGGCCTCGTTGTACACAGTAGCCAAGCCCTGTCAGAGCAGGCAGGACAGTCACAGGTGCGCCTCTCTGTTGCCCTCACTTGCGATTTGCGATCACGTCCAGCGCCTGGTATACCAGCTGGTGCAGATACTCGACCTTCTTGCTGTATACGTGGGCTGACCCTTGCACCAGCAGCGCCGCTGCGCACGCCAGCCAGCATGGTCAATTGCGGGGTGCGCAGTCAAGCGCTCTTGCGCGCGATCAACCACATGTGCTTTGTCATCATCTCAGCTGTGTCATCGTCTTAAAGCTGAGACAGGACTTGCTGCTGCATAGCCAGGGCACAACGGCTGATGCTGGCGCAAGTAATGCCGCGTAAGGCAGAACTCACCTTCCGCAAAGTTGACGCTGCCGCTGCCCTCCACTGAGAAAGTGACAGACTCCAGCACTTCCTGCAGCAGCGGGAAACTCATGAACGGATATCTGTCGGATTGCAGTGTCAGCCAGCGGTCCAAGGCATGTGGGCAGGCTCGCAGCTGCCGTACCAGGTACTCCTCCAGCTCGCTGGCGATGTTGATGTCCCAGTTGGCTGCCAGCTCCCGAATGGGTTTGAGCAGGTGCGCATGCCGGCTGTCTTCCTGCGAGAGATTCATGAATGCCCTATGCGGCTTGCAGCCCGCTGCAAATGGCAATGCGCGCTATTGCGATCCAAACATCTTTGCTCGTTCCGGGACCAGTGCTGCGTGTAACTGGCCACGGGCAGCCGCAACAGCGAATTAGTAGTTGGTAGTCCGTCACTCAAATTGCCGCGGGTGCCAGGTCCGAGACTGCTGGCGCAATTGCTGCCAGCACCTGTTGTGAGCACTCGGCCGAATTCAGACTTCAAATCCGTGTAGGGAACGGGGACCTTCTGGAACTAGCGTCCCCGGACCACCCAGTGGCGAGCAGGTGGCAAGCAAAGCCCGGGCGTCAGAGTCTTTGGTGCTTGGTGCAAAGTTCCGCAACACCACCGGCAAATGACCTGTCGAGCCTGCCTGTATCTCTGCCGAGGCCGATCCGGAGTATCGCTGCCGGCAGCTGGCAAATAGCATTATGACGTTCTGAAACGCGCGACAGAGTTGCAGTGCATGCTCATCGGCGAGGCACGAGGCGCATCGTAGCGGCAGCGTGTCGCCTTGCTCGACGACCCCAGTGATCCAGCCTGGGGACAGGCATTGCGGGTCAACACTGAGCGGGCCTCGGGCCCTTGAGCCGCAGTATGGAGTCGCACTTGAGCGCACACACGGTTGGCAGCAAAGTGTGGGTGTTCACGGCCGACGAGAGCGAGGGCGAAGGATGGTACAGCGGCGAGGTCGTCAAAGCACAGGGCGACCAGCTGCTGGTGAAGACCGAGTCAGGCCGCACAGCCACCTACAAGCCGGATCAATGCCCGCTGCAGAACCCTGGCTCCCTCCGGGGCGTGGAGGTACGCATCTTCGACCGTCCATAGTACCTCAATTGCCATATTCAAATATGGCAGCACCGCTGCAGCCAGCAATCGAGGAAAGCCTGAAGTGGATCTCACCATCTGAGTCTGGCTCGAAGCCAGCAGCCCGAATCACTGGGCCCTTGAGGAGGGCCTCTAGCATGACATCATACGAGAAAATTGGCTTTCTTAGCCGGCAACCTGCTCAGGCCAGCAGCCTCTCGCTGTGGCGGGGATGCATGGCGCTAAATCGCCGCAGCCGACGCTGCATGCGCTGATCCTGCAGGACATGACCACGCTGGCGTACCTCAACGAGCCGGGGGTGCTGGACAACTTGAAGGCGCGGTACGTGGTGGACGACATCTACACCTACACCGGCAGCATCCTGATTGCGGTCAACCCATTCGCGCGGCTGCCGCACCTGTACGGCACGCACATGATGGAGCAGTACCGTGGGGCGACGCTGGGCGAGCTGTCGCCGCACGTGTACGCTATTGCGGACGCCGCCTACCAGCAGATGCGGCGGTGGAACAAGAGCCAGTCCATCCTGGTGTGCGGCTGTGCTGCTGGCATGGCGCAAAACACCAAGAAGAGCCTGTAGTCCTCCTGCATCGAGGTTGAGGAGGGAGTTGTGGCTTTGTATCTAGCTCGTGCAATGTCGAGGCATAGCCTGCCCAGGGAAGTGGAGTTGCCGTTCGCCACCCGGGTTGCAGGTCAGCGGAGAGAGCGGCGCCGGAAAGACAGAGACCAGCAAACTCATCATGCAGTACCTGGCGTGGATGGGCGGCTTCTCGGCTGAGGACTCGGAGGCATCGGGTAAACGCAGCGTGGAGCAGCAGGTGTGCGGGTGCTGCTCAGTAACGACTACGGCCTGGGGGCCCGTACGGTCCACGATGTTTTGGGGCCACACCTTCTCTTGTCCGCACCAGCTGCCTGGCAACTGTGCTGCATGGCCTGTGCTCTGCACAATCATCAGGCCTTGTTGCCACAGCTCCAGCCCCTGCACATGTAAAGCAGACAGCTGCGAGCACCTGCCTCAACTCCTAAGATGAGATATCCATGCCCAAATGCCGCTCGCCGCAGGTGCTGGAGTCGAACCCGCTGCTGGAGGCGTTTGGCAATGCCAAGACAGTGCGTAATGACAACTCCTCGCGCTTCGGCAAGTTCGTGGAGATCCAGTTTTCCGCGGAGGGCCGCATCTCCGGCGCCGCCGTGCGCACCTACCTGCTGGAGCGCTCGCGGGTGGTACAGACCAACGACCCGGAGCGCAACTACCATGCCTTCTACCAGGCAAGTGCCCTGCAGGGGATAGGGTATTGGGGCAAGTCCGCTGCTGCTCTTAGATCGGACACGAAATTGCAGGAGACAAGAGTAGTGGCCGGCGTTTGCAGCCAGTTGCAAGCTCAGGACAGGACTGCTGGAGCTGCGAGAATAGTACTGTAGCGGCGCATGGGAGGTGTTTATCGATCGTTCTGCCCTGTGCACTGTTGGTCGAAACATCGACACATGTGGCGCCGCTGTGCTCAGCCTTGACCTGTGACGGCAATGCAGCTGTGCGACGGCGCAACGCCGGAGGAGCAGGAGAAGTGGCGGCTGCAGCCCGCCAACACCTTCAACTACCTGAACCGCAGCACCTGCTACACTCTGCAGCGGGTGGACAATGCGGAGGAGTACAGGGTACGTATCCGCCTCGTGCACATGACAGATCCCGAGGTTTTAGCGTCTGAAGCAAGTACGAGCAACATGGATGGCTCGTCAGTCTGCCTGCAGTTCTTCTTGGCTACTGCAACACTCTGGTGTCGGGCACCCTTCGTCCGCCTGGTATATTGGCCGTCTGCAGAAAAATGTAGCGCTGGAAGAAGCGCACTGCTCAGTCGGACCGAACACCTCACACCCAGATTGTAAGCGACACCTGGATGTCGGGTCTCTGACCGCTCTGACCGGCACTGGGTGGCTCCGCGCAGGCGACGCGGCGGTCGATGACGCTGGTGGGCATCCCGGTGGAGCAGCAGGACGCAGTGTTCCGGCTGGTTGCCGCGGTGCTGCACCTGGGCAATCTGGAGTTCGCCGACGGCGCGGAGCAGGACAGCTCCACGCTGGCGGAGTCGGCACGGAAGCACCTGGACGCGTGCGCCATGCTGCTGGGCGTGGAGGCGGAGGGCCTCCTCAAGGCGCTCACCACGCGTACGCGCCAGACCGTCGACGGTGAGTTTTGGGGTCAGAAGTTGCGGGCGGCAGGCAAGCAGGTCAGGCAGTTGCGAAGCCTGCGGGCAAGGTGTTCGCCGTGCACTCCATCTCTGTGCACTGGCAGCGCTCGTGTGAGAGGAGTTGCCAGTCAGGGGGTGCTTGGCACAAGTGTTGCCACTGGCTGGTGAAGCTGCTCGAGCGAGAAGTGGGGGCACTGTTGGGGCGCGCAGCAGCATTGCGGCCATGAGGGCACAGCGCTGGTGCGACACCATCAGGCAATGCTGTGCGCATGATCAGCGTTGCTGGCTTCAAAGCTGTGCCGGATTGCGCGCCGCGAGTCCCCGCCCGCCGCTGCTGCGGTGCGCATGCGGTTGACCCGGCTGCGCGCCGCTGCGCAGGCCCCATCGTGAGCCCCATTGACGTGAAGGCGGCCGTGGACAACCGGGACTCGTTGGCCAAGACGCTATACCAGCGCCTGTTCGACTGGCTGGTGGACAAAATCAACACCTCCATTGGGCAGGACCCCAATGCGGCCACGCTCGTCGGCGTGCTCGACATCTACGGTGGGCAGCCTGGTTGCAGTATGTTGTGCCTACCTTGTCCTGCCTGTGTTGGATCGGGCTGTCCCGGGCTTTGCTGCTGTCCCTGTCTCAGGCTTGCGGACGGAACGGCTGCGGCTACCGCCCGGGAGCCGGAAGGAGTGTGTGTTTCGCAGCGGTCGTTCCTGGCCGAAGGGCAGTCGAAGGCACTTTGCTTGTAGAGCTCATCTGCCGACCACTCAACCACACAGGCTTCGAGTGCTTCAAGGAGAACGACTTTGAGCAGTTCTGCATCAACCTGGCCAACGAGAAGCTGCAGCAGCATTTCAACCAGCACGTGTTCAAGATGGAGCAGGCGGAGTACGAGCGCGAGGCCATCGACTGGTCCTACATCGAGTTTGTCGACAATCAGGTGGCCTTCCTCCGGTTTTCTGGCTAGTTACAGCTTTCACCCTCTTGTCGCCCCTCCTGGGGGTCGCCTGGCACATGTTGAGAGACGGTCATGCACCAGCGCCTAGGCGTCAGCGTGGCATGGGCAGAGCTTGGGCTGCAGCCTTCCCGACACCCAGCAATGGTGCCGATTTTGCAGCCGAGATGGTCATTGGCTTCTGCGAATCGCACCAACTGCCGTCAACCACTGCTATGCAAAGCGCAGGACGTGCTAGATCTGATCGAGAAGCCGATGGGCGTCATCGACCTGCTGGATGAGCAGTGCAAGTTCCCACGGGTGCGCCGCTTGCTGCTTATAGGCACCTTGATCACCTGCCATTACTTTGGCATGCCCTTCCACCCTGCTGTGGCAGCTGTCGACCGTCAAGATGCTTGTCTCCAACCCCTCAACGACGTCACCGACCTGTTTAACCCAGTCCGCCAGACTGCCGTCCTGTTGATGGCTCACTCTCGGTCGCTTCAGGCCACCAACTCGGACTACGCCAACCGGCTGTACCAGAGCACCCTGATCAAGGACTCCAGCCGCTTCGCCAAGCCCAAGCTCAGCCAGACAGCATTCACCATCGAGCACTATGCCGGCGGCGTGACCTACAACACCGACAACTTCCTGGTCAAGAACCGGGATTTCGTCGTCGCAGAGCATCAGCTGCTGCTGGAGGCGTCGAGCGAGGGCTTTGTTGCGGCGCTGTTCCCGCCGGAGCCGGAGGCCGAGCAGCCCGCCCAGGTGCCCCACGGCACACACCCTCTGGTCACTGTGCAGCCGCAGACACACGGCCCGGTCATAGCGACTGGCTGCTGTATACTACTGTCATTCGCTTATCGGTTCTGCTGCATTCGCTCCTAGACTGAGGTTGCCGTCCGTCTGCTGGCGCACTTCGATGGCCACTGGGTAGAGGTGACGGTGCCTCACAGACACCCCAGGCGCTATTGTGTCCCCACACCTGCCGAGATCTGAGCGCCTCCCCGTGCTCAGGGCAAGGGCGGCCGCATTGGGCAGGGCTATAAGTTCTCCTCGGTGGCAAGCCGCTTCAAGCGCCAGCTGGCGGACCTGATGGACGCGCTGCACACCATGGAGCCGCACTACATCCGCTGCATCAAGCCCAACTCCCGCAACAGGTGGAGACACAGTGTTTTGCGTGAAGTGCGAGCGGCCTGCGCTTGCAATGAGGAAGAGGTTCATTACATATCAAATCCCTCTTTGCCGCGAATCACGCTGCAGTTCATACAGTAGCCGTCCCCCTGCATTGCTCATTCACGACAGAGGACGGTACTGCATGAGCAGCGACACCGCAACATGCCACCCTGCTGCTTGCGCCGGCGGCCTGGAAATGAAACCGATCAGAACCGGCGGCTTTCAAATGGAAGCGCATCATGACGTTGGTCTCTGCCGCAGGCCGTCAGAGTTCGAGGCCATGAACACGCTGCACCAGCTCCGCTGCGGTGGCGTGCTGGAGGCGGTGCGCATCAGCTGCGCGGGCTACCCGACAAAGTCGCCCTACCTGGACTTTGTGGACCACTTCTGGAACCTGGGCCCGGAGCTGCTGGCGCGCGAGGACCTGGACGACCGCGCAGTCGCGGAGGCCCTGATCGCAAAGACCGGCCTCAAGGTGCGGCGCTGGCGCCGCCAAGCGAACTTGCCTGGCAAGCCGCAGCCAGCAATGTGTCGTCTCAAGACAAAGCGCAACCGCGCTGCCTGAGAAGGAACTGCACCAGCTGCGCATGGCCACCAGCTGGAGTGCCTAGCCAAGGCTGGCATGCCTGTGTCCTGCGGACGGCTTGGCGAAAGCTTCTTCTGAGCATGCTAAGAGCGACCAACGACCGCCAGTCCCTGAGCCTGGGGCCGTGTGCTGCGCGTGCATGGCCGAGCGCCGTCGATGCTGCTGGCCAGAGACTCATAAGCCCCCATCTGACGGTTCCATCACACCCACTTGATATCCGCGCAGGGCTACCAGCTGGGACACACCAAGGTGTTCCTCCGGGCGGGGCAGATGGCGGTGCTGGACAAGCTCCGCACGGAGCTCATGAACCGCGCCGCCGTCACCATCCAGCGCCACGCGCTCGGCTTTGTGGCGCGCAGGCAGTACCTCCGCACGCGCAACGCCGCCATCGTGCTGCAGGCAAGGCTCGTCAGTCGCCTGTCTCTCGTTGGCACTTACAGCCGGGCATGAGCAGCGAGCAGGGCGCATATGCTGGACGGCAGCTGCTGATTCCATGAGCTTCTGATGGCATACCAAGCCTGGTTCTGCCAGCGGAGGATCTGATTTCGGCATATACACCGCGTGGATGCGCAGGCGGGCGCGCGGGGGCTGGTGGCCCGGTCAGAGGCGCGGCGGCGGCGGCACACGCACGCGGCCACCTTGGTGCAGGCAGCAGTGCGCATGCACCTGGCGCGGAGGCAGTACCTGCACATGCGGCAGGCGGTTGTCGCCATCCAGGCCGGCTACCGCGGCCGCCGCGCCCGCCAATACACAAAGGACATCAGGTGCTTCATAACACATGACCCAGTCGCAACCCTGGAGACGCTTCCAGAGGTGCAGCCCGTGATGTTGCAGGGGCGCCTGACATGGGACGACAGACCAGCGGCGTGCGGAGGGTCGCACGAAGCGCAGCTGTCCGGAAGGACTGCACCCAGCCTTCTGCGTCAAGCCCAAGCACGGGGCTTCTCGCAGCGACAAGCCTCGCGGGCGGCTGCTGATCCATGCTTGTTCCAACCCCTGTGCAGGCAGCACCGCGCGGCGATGGCAATCCAGTGCGCGTGGCGGCGGCACCAGGCGCAGGCCGCCTACCGTCGCGACATGCGCAAGGTCGTCCTGGCCCAGAACGCGTGGCGCTCGCGCGTCGCACGCCGCCAGCTCAGGTGCCCGGCAGCGCTTCAGCCGCAGACACAAATCTTGCCAGCCGATGAATCCTGTCCTCTGTCTCTGTCGTATCTCTGTCCATCAAGTGGTGGCGCACAGCAGTGTTGGCTGCTCCACTTGCAGGAGCTGCTGGCGGTGTTGGCTCCACTTGCGGAAGCTGCGGGCTGCGGAGGCGGCAGGCGGCTGACAACCTCTGTCTCAACCCCTCACCTACTTTTGCGCGCAGGGCACTCAAGGCAGAGGCGAAGGAGGCGGGCAAGCTCATGCAGGACAAGCGCTTCCTGGAGTCCAAGGTTGCGGACATGACCGCCACCATGGAGCTGGTGCAGAACCAGCGCAACGAGCTCAAGCAGTCCTACAAGGTGCGCCGCCTGGCCGCCCGTCTCATCCAATTTCTTCAGCAATTGACGTCAGAAACGCACGCACGCACCTCTGGCTGTACACAGCAGGTTTGGGGTGTGTCAGTGCCCCCTTGGATCACCAAAGTGGGATGCGCTGCTTGCTGTGGGATCGTGGGTAGCGCCGCTGACTGCCCTTCCATCCGCACTCGCGCAGGAGGAGAAAGCAGCGAGGGAAGCGGCAGAGGCGCGCATCGCGGCCCTGGAGGCCGAGCTCGCATACGCGCGTTCCGCCGCGCAGTCGCAGGTGCTACACTTATGCAGCTGCCAGCCTCTTTGCTGCAGTGTAAGACCCCTGTTTTGGCCGCTGCAGGGTTGGCGTCTGCTGAAGCCCGGGTGGTTGCAGCAGAGATGTGCTACCATTTGGAGCCTGCCCCAAGCACAATGCAACAGCCGTGCCTCTGAAGAGCTGCAGGGGGCCTGCCCTCAGGCGAAGCAGGACCTGTGTCAGGATGCTCCGCCGAGCATACCTGCTCCTTCAAGCTGGTTGCGGTGGCAACCCTGTCCTGCTGAAACTGAACCTGCAGGCAAAGGAGGAACTGGCGGCGGCGGCTGCAGAGCGTGACGAGGTGAAAGCGCAGCTGGAGGCGGAGAAGGCTGCGGCGGCGGAGGCGGCGGCGGCGGCGGAGGCAGCTCGCGCTGCCCTGCAGGGCGAGGTCAATACCGCGCGGCAGCGCATTCAGGCCGCCGAGAAGGCTCGCCTGGAGCTGGAGGTGCGTTCTACGCTTCAGTGAACGTCTCTTTGGACCTGTCTGCTCTTGCGCCGGTGTCGTGCCGAGTCCGCCAGCCGGCTGCTGTGCAGTCTGTGCTTTGGCGGCTCCTGGAGGCTGAGCACCGCTCAGTCAGACCCACAGGCTGGCTGTTGCTGCGAAGTAGTGTGCCTCAAGCAGCACGGCAGGTCCAGGCAGGTCCTGGCATCAGCCACCTCTTCCTCTTGACGAGCAACCCCAACGAAGAAATGCGATCCTATGCCTGCGGCCCCACCCTGCAGAGCAAGGCGTCGGGGCAGGTGAAGGACCTGCTCAACCGGCTGAACAACGCGGTGAAGCAGCGCAACGCCGCTCGCGAGGAGGCGCTGCTGGCCAGCCAGAACCTCAAGAAGCTGGAGGAGGACATCGAATCGGGCGCGCTGCAGCCCGCGGGGGCGCTGGCGGCGCAGCAGGCGCAGCAGCAGCAGGCGCAGCAGCAGGAGCCGGCAACGCCCAGCGCGCCGGCGGCAGCGGCCGCCGCCGCCGGCAGCCCCATGTCTGCGGACTCAGGTGCTTCCTGCGCACACTCACCCAGTATGCCTTGCCGCCGCTTTGTTTCTGAGACAAGGGTGCGGGGCGCGGCGCAGAGCCTCAAGCGCATGCTCCGGGAGGACGGAGAGGACCGGCTCCACGTACATATCCTGGCATTTACTGTTTGCTCTCTGTCTGGACATGTTCAACTTGATGAGCCGAGCTCAGTCACAACAAGTGCTTCCTGGGTGCAATGGCAAATGGCGCTGAGAGATGACAACCATATCGAGTGATGACCACTGAGCTCAATATCTTTTGGATATTCGTACTGTCTGACAGCATGATGCCACTACCCTTGCCCATGTTCGTCCATGCGTGCAAAAGGCCGGCTGACGGTGGGCGGAGTTTGCCTTGGCATGTGCATACGCGGAAGCCCATCGAAAGTGTACAAGTCTGGCATGTCCTCGTGCAATCTGGTGCCGACGGCAGGGCGACTGCTCAAGCTGTGCCCCCGGCTCTGATGATACATTTCACTGTGCAGAGTGCATGACTGTTGCACACAAACGCCCTGTGCCTGTCGTGAGCAGGGGTCATGGAGCGCATGCGCAAGTACATCACGCTCCCCAACAGCCCGGTGCCGCAGCGCGTGGACGCCAATGGCGTCTCCCCCGGCGCCGTGCCTGGCGCCTCCGGCCCAGCTGCAGCTGGTGCCCAGCGCAACGCCGTGCCGGTGGGTACAAACAATCCACCTGCTTGCTCTGACCGTTGAATAGAATGTGGCGACAGATGCCTTGGTCTGTGCCACTTACACTGACGTGGCGCCCGCACACACGTGGTGAAGTGCACAGTCCTGTGTCACGATGTTGCGGGTGCTCAGTGCAGCCGGCTGAACATAGTGCTTTGCGCTTGCGACGACAGGGCACGGCGCAGAGCTCGCGGCCACGGGAGAACGGCGACGCGGCGGGCGGCGCGGACGGCGGCGGCATGTCAGAGATGGACAGGCGGCAGCGGGAGCTGTACGCCAAGCAGCAGCAGCTGCTGCGGGAGCAGCGCAGCCAGGACCAGGAGAAGCTGCTTGGCTGCATCTCTGGTGCGCCTTTGCGCCACCGTGAAGTGGCGCAGGCCTCATCGTGGCCTGCGGCGGCCGCTCACGCCGTGATCCTTGCAGACGAGTGCAGTTCGAGCATGGGTGTGGCCCTTGCAATGACATGAAGGTACCTTTCTCCAGCTACCAGGGAAGCTTGACCTTGACCTCGGATTCTGCTGCCTGCGGCAGGCGATGTGGGCTTCCACAGGGGGCGGCCGCTGGCGGCAATGGTCATCTTCCGGTGCTGCCTGCAGTGGAAGGCCTTCCAGGCCGACCGCACCAGCCTTTTCGACAAGATCATCAACACCATGGGCACCCAGGTGCCGCTGCAGCCCGGGCTCATGATGCCCTCCTGGTGTCAACGCGGCTGTCTGCCTGCAGATTTCCCGGTCTCAGGGGGGGCATCACAGCGTCCTGGCTTCTTGTTCAAACGTGCTCTGAGAGTCCTCAGCCCGCACTCATGCTCTGCCTGCACGGTGGTGCATCTGGACATATGCCATCCGACTGCCCGTCTGTGGTTGCACCACGCAGATTGAGGCGCAGCAGGAGAACAACGCGTGCCTGGGTTACTGGCTGTCCAACACCGTCACGCTGCTGTACCTGCTGCAGAAGAACATCAAGCCCGCCTCGGGCGGCACCTACACCTCCCGCGTCCGCTCCCCCGGCTCCTCGCGGTGTGTGTCTGCTGCCCGCCTGCGAAGCCCGCAGCCCACGTCTGTTCAGCATGCGCATGCTCGCACCGGACATGCAGACATTGCGGCAAGGTCACACCCACCACCCAGCCCCGCTCACAGCGCACAGCCCTTCCTTCCCGGGGTCGTCAGGTGGTCGGCGCCAACGGGCCTCACGACCGAGCCGCGACTCGCTCTCGATGCGCAGGAATTTCTTCGGGAAGCAGGGCTCCTTCACCTCGTTCTTCTCGAGGACGGGGCACACGGGGGCGCCCACGCCCGACGGCGCCGCGTCCATCCACGGCGGCGCCGCCGGCGGCTTCCGCCAGGTCGGGCCTCCCACCTGCTGCTGGGCGCCTGCGGCCGTGCTATGCTAGCTCTCAGTCTGCAGGTCATTGCGAAGGCGTGAGGCAGCCCTGCGCACCTGAGTGCGACATGCCCCGCTGCAGTGGGGCAACTGCAAGCTGCAGCGCCTCGACTGTAAATATGTCATTAGATCCTTTTGCCCCCCGCAGGTGGAGGCGAAGTACCCAGCGCTGCTGTTCAAGCAGCAGCTGGACGCGTTCGTGCAGAAGATCTTCCCCATGCTGCGGGACAACGTGAAGAAGGAGATCACGCCGCAGCTGGCCGCCTGCATCCACGCGCCGCGCACCGCCGCCACGCGCTCCCGCCGCGGCACCACCTCCCCGCGCACCGGCCCCGCCCCGCAGCCCGGTGCGGCTCGTTGTAGGGTTTAGGGTTTCTCTACGGCTCTCCCGTGCGGCTGCATCATCCTTTTGCTTCGTCTGACGCCCCTGCAGCCGCTGGAAGATGCTGCAATGACAACGGCTGCATGCCCTACTGGCACGTTGTACGATGCTGTCCAGTGCAGCTTGTGTGCATGCCACGAGTCGTTACAGCTGACCTGCGGTGACAGAAGGTAGGCGGCCCGGGAGGTGCAGCCCTTCCCTACCGCAGCGCTGGCGGCAGAGGGCTGCTCAGCAATGATGGCCATTACTACCACGCTGCATGATGCTTTGCCGTAGGGTCATAGCCTACATTCTATAATTTGTGTAGACTCTTTCAGGTTGTGGGCACCTGAGCAGCCCTAAGCATACACTATTGCAAGGCTGCCAGCTGCCAGCCTTGCAACAGTGGAGCTCAAGGCTTTTCAGCTGCCCACAAACGCAGCAAAGTCTACACAAATCGGAAGATGCTTGCTGTGACCCTACGGCAAAGCATCATGCAGCGCGATAGCGATGGCCATCATTGCTGAGCTGCCCTCTGCCGCCACCGCTGCATCTAGACATGGCTGCGCCTCCCAGGCCGCCTTGGGTGAGACCCTATGCACATCGGCTACCCGCACTTGATATGCTGCGGAGCGCCAAAGCCGTCCACATCGTCTCAGGTGCTGGTCCCCCCCGCCCCCCGCAGGCACGGCGATTGCGCAGCTGAGCCCGCACTGGGGCAACATCCTGCGGGTGTTCGACCAGCTGCTGGAGACGCTCAAGCGCAACTTCGTGCCCGCCTTCCTGGTCAAGAAGCTCTTCCAGCAGCTCTTCAGCTTCGTCAACGTGCAGCTGTTCAACCAGCTGCTGCTGCGCCGGGAGTGCTGCTCCTTCTCCAACGGCGAGTACGTCAAGGTGCGCGCTCCAAGACGGCCCGAGGTGTCAGGGTATAGGGCCTTTGGTGCAGCCAGACTCCGGGCGGAGCACTGGCTGCACCTGGCGACGGTGGCGGGCACCGCCGGTCGCAGGCACCAGCAGGTGCAGTCCCTATTGTTCTGGGGCAGATTGTGCGGCGCTTTGCGGCCTGCCCCTCGATCCACTCGTGTCTTTGGCCGCTGCAGACGGGACTGGCAGAGGTGGAGAACTGGATCCACGGCGCCGGCAAGGAGTGGGTCGGCGAGTCGTGGGACGAGCTGCGGTACATCCGCCAGGTGCGTCACACTGCGCTGTGCTGTGCAGTGCTGGCGCTGTGGCGTCCTTGATGGGGCTTGCACGCTGTTGCTCGCCTGCCTGCTTGGCAGCCTAGAGCGCGCTGTGGCCATGTGGCTGGGCAAGCGCCTTCAGAGCAGGCCTCAAGAAAGGACTGAAGAGCGCCCAGCTGTCGTGCGTGAGGCGATGGTGGTCGCAAACGGACCGCACGACTCTGCGGTTCTGCAGTGTGGATTGCGCTGACATGCGCTGCTGATGGTGCGATGCCTGTGCTCCTTGACGCAGGCGGTCACCTTCCTGGTCATCCACCAAAAGCACAAGAAGAGCCTGGAGGAGATCACGAACGACCTGTGCCCGGTGCTCAGCGTGCAGCAGCTGTACCGCATCAGCACCATGTACTGGGACGACCGGTACAACACGGAAACCGTCGCCCACGAGGTTCGTGCTCCGAGCAAACGCTTCCGTCTGCCCGATCCCTCAATGCGCCTGTGCGTGGCTCCTCCTGTGCAGCGAACTACAGCATCCTGCTTCCTGGATGGTTTTGGCCCTGCCTGGGTGGGCAGGCATTCAGAGTGTGGGATGAGGCTGCAACATCGGGGCGGCTCAAACTGACAGAGTTGCTGACGATGGCTGCTGCCAACTCTCGTCTGCAGGTGCTGGCGCGCATGAAGCAGCTGATGGTGGACAACAACACGGCGGCCAGCCACTCCTTCCTGCTGGACGACGACTCCTCCATCCCCTTCTCCCTGGACGACATTGCCGCCCTCATGGAGGACAAGGTGCCGTCCGCCGCCCGCCGCAGTGGAGCAATGCAAAGTCTGTGATGCGAACTTCTCTGTTGATGAGATTTCGATGGGTCGAGTCACGTGCACGTCAGCAGGACGCACATTGCTTGCTTCAGGCGGCCTGCCGACCGCCAGGCTGCCGCCATCAGCTTCCATTCCATTTCCAAGGCACGGCGCACTCTGACCGGTCGCAGTCTTTCTCCTAGCCCAGCATGCCCTCAGTCCGGTCGTAGAGTGCCACGCCACTGACGGCAGCGGGCATCTCGTTGCAGGACATGTACACCGAGGTGCCGGTGCCGGGGGCGCTGAAGGAGTACAAGAGCTTCGAGTTCCTGCGGCGGGACCTGCGCGTCAGCCCGCCCGCGGGCGCCGGCGGCCGCGGCGGCGGCTCGGTACACGGCGGCATGGATGGCGGCAGCCTCCACGGCGGCAGCCTGCACAGCGCCTACAGCGGGGGCGGCGGCAGCAGCTCGGGCAGCGTGCACGGGCCCAGCACGCCGCCCGCGGGCGGCGGTGGCGGTGGCAGCGGTCCCGGCGGCAGCGCGACGCTCGGGGAGGCGTTCCCGCACCGGCCGCCGCCGCGCATGAGCAGCAGCTTCTCCGGCAGCAGCCTGGCGTCGCCAAACCGGCCAGGCATCGGGCGGCCGCCGCCGTCTGGAGACTGACTTGCCAGCCGGCGCGGCGTGGCGCAGCGCCCCTGCAGCAGGCACCGCCGCCGCATGTACACCAGCCGCCCTTCGCGCTCGAAATTGCTTTGAGCGACAGTGGCCCGATCTAGGACGGAGTGGCAGCAGGCGTTTTCCAGGCATGGAACCATCAGTGTGTTTTCTGGCCGTTGAGGCTGCATTTGTTTGTTGGCATTGCCGCCGGGCGCGGGGGCTCTGCGGATCATGCAGACACCGTGCTCGAGGGGCGATGGAGGCCGGCGCCCACGGCATCTCGACATGTGGCCCCGGTAGCAGAGCAGAGTGTCGTGATGCATTGCACCAGGTATGTCTAGGTCGGCGCAGAGTTCAGAGGCGCTGGTGGGCTTGTCACACCGATATGTGTTGAGAACCGCTGGTGTAAGGGTGAACAACCTATCAAAGTTTCGCTCCACTACCTATTCAATCCACACGAAAACTTTGTCGTAAAGCCGCTATATCTCATCAAAGTTCAGGCAATCTCCGCTGGGCCCGGCTGACCCTGCATGACGACTACGTTCCCGCTGTCGCACTGACGGTTCATTGGAGCATGCTGTCCCATGAAGTCTCTGCCGATGCCGTATTCGCTGCTTCCCTGAACTTTCCTTGCATTCCACCGTGTTCCAGTCCTCCCAGCTCTGCCATAGGGCATGCGCACTCTGCGCCGCCTTGCACCCGCTCAGACGGGGCTCAGCAGCTGCGAGATTGCTGGCCGAGGCTCCGTGACGGTCATGCCAAGGACGATGATGACCGGGATGAAGCCATAGTGCACAACCGGCTGTGCGCAGGGAGAACTACAGTTTGCATGGTGTGGAGTGGCGTGATGCACAGGCTCCCCAAGTAAATGCCAGCGAAGTAACGCAGAATGCTGTGACAACCTTGTGGAATCACAGTTTTGTCATGCAGACTGGTCAACTGGCTGTGGCTCGCCTTGCCGTAGGTGGCGAGTGTGGTGCCATACGCCTTTGCAGTCCGCCACAGCTCCTCCTTGCTGTACGCCATGGCAGCCACAGACGATCAGCTGAGATTCAAGCAGATGTGCAGCCGCACGAGTCAGCAGCACACAAGGTGCGCATTCAAGAACAGAAACTCAGAAAGGCTTTGCCCTTATATGTCCCATGCGTACATTGTAAAGTACAAGGAGAACGGCAACCTGTTCAAAGTTCAAACGCGAACTGGCCAGCCGGTCAGAATCGGTGGGCAGTCGGCGTTCGGCCTGCTTCGCCGAGGGAAGAAGCTGGTTGCGCCGCATCGAGAAGCCTTGCAGAGCGTGCTGCGTGCTGCGGCGCGTGTCTCCGTACGCATTTTTTCGTTCAATCGTCGACCGGTCCGCTTCAGCCTTTGACGCGCAAGGACTGAGCTGAGGGCATCACGTCCCGAAGGTGATATCCGGAGCCTAGCCACCATGGCAGAGGTGCTGGCAGCAGCAGCAGCAACAGTCCCGGGTGGGCAGCAGGTCTCGTGCAAGGGCTCGCAAATACCCAGTCGAGTTTCGACGCCGTTCGTAGACAGCAGCGAGCCACGCACACCCGACAACGAGCCGCCGTCATCAGCCTCCAGACTGAACGGAGGCAGCTCGGCGGGCTCGCCGCATGCAGCTGCCCCCGCGAGCCAGGCTGCAGGTAGGCAACCGTCCTGTGGGCCCTGAGTCGGCATGGCGCAGCATGTGCCTCACTGTCGAAGCCGGTAGCAGCAACGCAAGCTCATCCTTCCTTCACAGAGACAGGTGCAGCAGTGCCGGGGACGAGGCGGTCCTATGACAAATGGACCGACACGGAGGAGGATCTGTTCTTTGCGGCGCTCAAGTCCACAGTGGGCTGCCTGCCCAACGTGGTGTGCACGGCGGCCTCCAAGCGCATCAGGACGAAGGACTACATCCAGGTATGTTGCACGGCTGCCGCCGCCCTGCTCCTCCGTGTTGACAATCTCTGTGTCCGCGCGTTGTGGTCGAGTGCCGTGCGCATCGCAGGTCCCTGCTCCTCCAACCTGCCTGCCCAGCGCTCGCCAGCATGGCGGTGAATCCTCGTGCTGGTCGTCGTGCAGACGCGTGCCTACTACAGCAGGCTGGTGAAGCGCCTGGACTCTGCACTGACGCCCGCGTCGCAGCAGAGTGTGCATGAGGTGCAGCTTTGTTGGTGTTTCAGAGCGGGCCTGCCCAGTGTGCGGATTCTAATGCCCATGAGAACAGCACCACAGATGGCAGCAGAGCTTGCTCAGTTCATCTCACGTGCTCCGCATCCTTGTAACTCCTGCAAACGCTCGTCGAGTGTCATTGCAATTTTGCGCGCAGGACCTGAACCTGCTCCACAGGGCCATGCTCATCTACTGGAACCACGTGCGCATCACCTCTACTCTCCCTTCGCTTTGATGTCTTCCCCACTTGTTCTGGCGTGTCAGGTCGTGAACGCGCTCCATGCTCGCAAGCGGTGTCGGTCTCAGGTCGAGCTCAGGCCAAAATTGAGCCTGAATGTTTTGGCACTACAGTGGGTGAACAAGGCGCCCAAGAACAACCACAGCAGCGATGCCTTCCGGTCCATGCTCACCAAACCGCGCAAGACGAAGGACTTCCACGCCGCCGTGCAGCAGGCATGCTCGGTTGACACCTGTTGCTCAGCTCGTCCTGCCCCATTTCAGACCTGAAGATGACATATCATCATACTTTGCCCAAGGTTCAAACGGCACTAAGCCATGGCAGCGAGGAACGGTCGTGGCTGTGGCTCGAGGAATAGCTGCACATGCCAGCACCGCAGCAAAGTCTGCACTGCAAGCCTTTGTTCACTTCTGAAACCCTGTGTCGACTCGCTGCAGGGGGTGAACAGGCTGCTGCAGCAGGCCAGCAAGGTGCGGCCGTCGCCCGCGGCGCTAGCGGCGGCCGCGGCGCAGCAGAGGCGGCCGTCGCCCGCCAAGCGAGCGCAGACCACGGCGCAGCCGGCATCGTCGCCCGCGGCGCTGGCTGGCACGAGTGCAGCTGGCATGCCACCAGAGCCGGTGGCCACTGCGGGCAAGAACGGCTGTAGGGGCCATGCAGCGGAAGCGGTCTTCACAGTCCAGGGGCCCCTGACAGATGCATTTGCAGTCCCACTGCCGGTGCAGCCGGCTAGCACGGCGCCCGGCGCTGGATGCGCAGCAAGCTCGACAGCAGCTGCAGCGGCGGGCGCGGCAGGCAGCCCTGGCGGTGCACAGCAGGCTTCGACGCAGGCAGCTGCGKCCGCCGCGCCGCCCGCAACAGCAGACCAGGCATCGCGGCCGCCGCGGCTGCTGACGGTGCAGATGCTGCCGTGGGGCGGCGCGGCTAAGGCGCGGGTGGCGGCCGCCGGCGCCAATCCTTACCTCGAGCTGGCGAACCTCAAGTGAGCTGGTCGCACGTTGCAGGTCTTGCCTGCAGGGTCCTGCTTGCACACTGCTCATTCGATCGAGGGGCCAAGTGTGAAGGAAGCACATGCTAGGGGATGCGCAACCCGGTGTCATGTGCAGCAATTCATTCAACCTGGACTGCAGACGTGCAGGCAGGTGCTTTGCTTGGTGAACCATCGGGACGAAGTACACGAACCGACGAACCTATCGAGTTAATGGTGCTGCAGGTCGGCGAAGCCGGTGCAGTTTCTGGCGAACCATCTGCAGAAGAAGTGGGGGAGTGCACTTCCGCCGCTCTTGCGAGTGGCGCGCCTGGGCGAGACCGCTGCAGCCGTCACCTGCGCATCGCCAGACATGCAGGTGTGAGGCATGCTGAAAGTTGGCTGAGCTCTTGCATTGCTCGTGCGGTCCGGTCAGCCTCCTTGAGTGTGTGCGCATCATCACTACGGCTTCGAGCAATAATGCATCGCAGGAGCGATGACCGACTAGTGACAGAAGCATAGACCAAATCGTTGACAGCAGCAGTTGGCGTGCTGGGAATGACACAGCGGCTGTCACTGCTGTGCAGATGGGCAATCTGTTCGCGGAAGCTGGGCTGCCAGACGTGTTCCAGCTGTACTACTTCTGGCCGGCGGACGGGGGCGCAAAGCCCTCCGCCTGCCAGTGGCCGCCAGAAGCCGTCTCGGCGCCGCCACAGCAGCAGCAGAGCGCCGTCGCCGGTGCCCCTGCCAGCGCGCAGCCCAGTGACTCAAGGCAGGCGCCAGGCGCAGCCGCTGCGGCGACATCCGCCAGGCCGCTGGCGCAGCCTAAGGCAGTGCCGCCGCAGGAAGCTCCGCCCTCCAGCCAGACATTCACGCAGGCGCAGCTCCGATCAACGCCAGCACAGCCTGCGCTGAAGCGCCCCCTTGCCGCTGCACAGCCGCTAAAGCGGCCCCTCGCCGCTGCACAGCTGCCACCAGCGGCAAAGCGGGCGGCGACAGCGCCAGCCTTGTCGGCCGTCCCGCCTGCCACCCACAGGACTGCGACGCCCAGGACCGTTCCGGGGGCCGCGGCAGGCATAGCAGGCATGGCCGCGCAGTCGCCAAGCACACGTCCACTGCCATCAGGCTCAGCGCCATCCGGAGCCCGTGGGGCGGTGGCGACGCTGCGCCTGCCCGCAGCCAGCGGCGCTGCAGCGGCGCCTTGCGGTTCAGCGACTGCCGGCAGCGCGGCAGCGGCCGCGCACCTGCAATGGGCACAGACCAGTGTGCCTGCGGCTGCGGAGGTGGGCCCGCCGCACGCGGCCGGAGAGGACAGCTTATTTGGCGGCGCGTGGCCGCCGGTATCGCTGCTGGTCACGCCCTCGCTGCTGGAGGCGCCTGAGCTGGCCGACGAGCAGCAGCAGCAGCAGCAGCCTGGTGTCAGGACACCCATGGCAGCCGCCTCCGCCGCACCCACCAGCTTCAACTTTGCGGGCTCGGGTCTGCCGGGCAGCAGCGATACCGGGGCCGGCGGCGATGGCGGCGGCGGCGCGGAGCACAGCAACTGGGGCGGCTCACTTGCGGGGCTGCTCGGCAGGCCGCGCCTGAACGAGTTCGGCATGGAGGAGAGCTGCGATGCTTTCGCCCTCGGGTGGGGCGCCGGGCGAGGCACAGGTAATGGAGCAAACAGCCAGCATTCGCGCGTTGCTGATCGCCATTCAAGACAAGCAATCAGACTGGTGTTTCCTGGAGACGCATCATCTGGCTGTGGGGGCCAATGACCGAAGGCACGCCATGCACAGGCTCATCGGCGGTGCAGCAGGCCGCGCCCGCCTCGCCGCTGCGCTACTTTGCGGACCTGGCTGACAGTCGGCTGCACGCTGGCGGAGCGGTAGCCGCGGACGACTACCATGCGCAAGAGCGGCACCGCGGCAGCCTGCAGGATATCCTGGCTGCACAGCGCAAACAGGTGCCGTCTCTCAAACTCCCAGATATCAAATATGTACACGGGCGACATGAGCAGAATCAACTATTGATTGTCATCAGAGACTGCTGCGGGTCATGCAAACGCGGTGCCCCGACCTGCAGCGCCCCTGCCAAGCGCATTGTGCCCTGCAGCATTGCCGGCTCTCCTGTAGCGCTGCCACTCGTGCGAATGCTGTTTTTCTGACGAAGCAGGGCGGCAACAGCAGCGGCAACGCCGTCATGGCGGGCATACTTGAGCGACTGATGAGCACAGACGAGGGCTCCAACCTGGCGCTGCCGCCGCTGCTGCTAGGCAACGCCGTGCCTTCGCGACCCCTGACCTGCGCCAGCCGGCTGGCGGGACCAGCCGCGGCGCCGGCGACTGCTGCGGCACACGGCCTCCCACAGGCGGCACCGGCGGCAGGTGCTGCGCCCGTGAGAGCCAGCAGGGAGCCGGGCGCGGCTGGCGAAGCTGCGGGCCTGGACAACGGCGGGTTTGCCGGCAGCCTGCTGGGCTACATGGGTCTCTCACAGCTGGAAACGGACGTCGGGTCGCTGCTGGGCCTGGGCGACGGCGCTGGCGGCGATAGCTGGGATGCGCCCGCCTATCGCAGCGGCGGCGGGGGCGACAGCAGCGGGCCCGGCAGCGGCTCCGCCGTCGGCAGCCAGGGCTGCGGGCTGAAGCCCTTCCACCAGCTATTTCCGGGTAGCGAGGTCAAGGCTTGAGGCCGCACCTCCCGGCGCAGCAAGTGACAAATGACAGTGGATGTGGATGCGTGGCATCGCAGAAGATGTGGAGATGCATGGCATTTGACGGTTGATCGTATCGTCGCATGCGCCTTGTGAAGAACTCTTAATCCTAGATGGGTATCGACACCGAACGTGAACCATTCCCAGGTATAGGTACAAAGACTCGAATGGGAACGCTACGGCGTGCCACACACTTTCGAAGGTACACATACTGAGAAGCTGCTGAAGAAGCCAAACCACTCAAAACACTCGAACGTGGTTCTTAAACTCCCGGCTTCATCACCACTCATCCGTTCTCGATGTGGGCGAGCATACCAACATTGGATGCAAACAAGACGGCTCATCTTACGAACACAGTCGGTGGTAAAATTGCACCCAAACCTGATCAGTGGTCACCGGCTGCGCCACCCGCAGCCAGGCAGGAATCTGCAGGGCAAAGCACAAAGTGATCAGCCGTGCTTGGGGAGATGCAGGCCGTGCAGGAGAGACGAGTGAGCGTTGTGAGATTTGCAAGGCCATTCCGGTGCTCTTCCATTAATGCAAGGGCCGCGCCGTGGCGTGCCGCTGCTGCCCGTTGACAGATCCGTGTGCGGTGCAGCAAAGTCGCAAGTGCTGAATGCACAGCCGCCAAGTGACATCACCTCCGATAGGTCGGGGACCGACGGGGCGGGCCGCACACGGGACAGCGGCGGCGGTGGCGGCGGCTGCAGCTGGGGAAGGGATGGCACCAGCCACCGAGCCGCGCGCCAGTTGCCAGTCTGGCGTCGGATGGAAGAGCGAGGCACCATACCCTCTGCCGTTCACACTGCACCGAGGACATGGCGAGGGACTGGAAGCGGCGGCAGCATCGTTGGTCACCAAATGCACAGGTCTGGATGCAGTCCGAATTACCAACGACTCCGGGGCCATGCATGTGTGCACTGTGCACCAAGTTGCTTGACTGGCGATGACGACAAAGCAAGCACGTTGCACGACATGGGGAAGAGCGAATGTTACCTGACCAGGCGAGCACGGTGCATCCGCCATCGAGCACCTCCGTCATTATTGCCATGCACCGCCGAGCCCACCTGCACGGGCGGCCTCAATGCTGCTTGTTCGGCACACTGCCTTGCTGGCTGCTGCACCAGCCCCGCAGTCACCTGCTGCTGCTGCTGCTGCTGCTGCTGCTGCTGCTGCTGCTGCTGCTGCTGCTGCTGCTGCTGCTGCTGCTGCTGCTGCTGCTGCGCTGCCATCACCTGCAGCAGCTGCTGATGTTGCTGCTGCGCCGTCTGCCGCTGCCCCTGCCCCTGCCCCGTTGTCACCTCCTGCTGCTGCTGCTGCTGCTGCTGCTGCTGCTGCTGCTGCTGCTGCTGCTGCTGCTGCTGGCTCCCAGGCGATGCCACTCCTAGGCAGCCAAATTCTTGTGCAACAGCCGCAGTCTGCGCACTAACAGCGCCAGGCGAAGGGGCCGGGGTTGGCGGCTCGTCTGGTTGCTCCGTCTGCGCCATGGTGCAAGCTTTGCCAGAGGCGGCAGGCGCGCCTGTCGCCAGCTGATCAGCCAGCGGGATGCTCACATCGTTGCGCCGCTGCCGTTTTGCCGCTGGCGGCTGCCCAGCCTGGGAGTCCCTGCGTGAGGAGGCGCCGCACCTTAGCACTCCCCTGTCACCACTTAACTACTGAGGCGTTGCCACTCCAGAGTGAACGGGCAGGCACTCTTGATGAACACACCTGCCGGGCTGGCCAACATCAGAATATGCAATGCATCAAAGGTCCGTTCCGGCGCGTCATCTGCCCCCGACATGGTGCCGCCAAACACCAGTATGTTCATGTTGAGGCCTGCACCGGAATGCGACATTCAAACGTGGCCATTCTGCGCCAGACTGCAAATGCAGCGCCGCCAACCCATCTCCAGGATGCGTCTGAGATCAAATATGATGCCAGCCCATTGCCTCAGGCACACGCTCACCGTCCAGCGACACGGAGAAGCTGTCCGGCGCTGGAGGCGGCGTGCCACTGGTGGCCGCTTGCGGAATGCGGCTGCCCGCCATCCAGGCGGCACTGTAGCAGCTGCCGCTCTGATGGCGGCGCATCCTCGTCGAGCCGCCTGCAGCTGTAGAGGCTGCCGCCGCCGCCGTCGCCGCCCGTGTCCATACGAACACGCAGCAACAGACGACGGGATGGATGCTCAGCCTCCTCCTCATGGCATCTCACCGACGGGTGGTGGTGCACGCTGTGCATGAAATGGACCGGCGCTCGACTGTGCACCCGGCAATGCACTCACTCGCTGCTGGCTCTGGCATCGGTTGCCGAACCTCCAGATGCACCCACAGTTCCTCAAATGCCGGCACGTCTGCGGCATCCGGCGCTGGCGCTCCTGCCAAGCGCTGCACCTCCGAGAGCATTGGGCTCAGCCGGATGGATGCCGCTGCGATGCTCGCGCCTTCATGCTGCAACCACATTCATTTGTTGGGTCCAGAGCAACCTGTACGAAATCAACTTTCTGCTGGTCATTCTCCTCAGACCGGCACTGTACAGCCGGTGCAAACGTCAAGGTGGGCCGCCAAGCAGGTTGTACTCTTCGAATGCTGGATAGTAGATGGCTCATGCACCGTTCTGTGGAGTCGCTTGTTGTTGCGCTCGTCTCGCCCCAGAAAAAAACTGATCCTTTTAAATCTGAACGAAATCAAAGTTGAACTCGACTAATCAATCCTTGATCGAGTCTTTGCTCTTCTGTGCTCGACCCTGCGACAAGCACGCCACCGCGCAACATCGTCTAGGATTGGGATGCCTGGCCATGTGCTGAGTCGGACCGAGCATGAGGTGGCCCTCAACAGGAATGTCAGCATCAACACAGGAGCTCGCATCCGCCGGAGATTGCCCTTCACTCCTCACACGCAACCAGGCTGCACCGTCCACCAGCGCGGTGCGTGCCGCCGCCAGCCGGCTGTGCGCCCAGCGGCGTCGCAGCATAACGAGGAGGAATTCCATCATCAGGAGGCGAGCCCCGTCGCTTCTGCAGACTCAGACGCCACTTTGATCGACACGCTTAGCCTGCTGGCAGTCTCCGGGCTGTGGGCGACCTACAGCCCGGCGCTGCGCTACGTGTACATGCTGCCGGGGCCACCGGTGCCTGCGGCGCTGACAGCCAGCCGCGCCGTCCTGCAAGCCGCCTGCCTGCTGCCACCGGTACTGCTCACAGGCACGCACATGTTTGTAGACATACACCGCCAACGCAATATTGTTGTCAGCAAATCCCCATGGCCGCGGGGCATACATGGCACGAAGTTCACCAGCAGACACTTCCAGTGGCAGCATGCAGGGGGGGCTGGCAAGCGTGCGGAGGAGGGCGACGGGCTCGCAGCGGTCAGCGACACGTTCACGCCAACGTTTTGGCGCGCCGGAGCAGAGCTTGGGCTCCTGAACTTTTTTGGCACGGTGGGGCTGCTGTCAATTCAATTCCTGATTCAAGCTGCTGCACGTCGCGATGCCGTGCACAACAGCAGGTTGAAAGCGTGCGTTGGTTGACGACTACAGGAGATGCTGAGCCGCAGTGTGCATTGCCCGCAGGCACTGCAAGCCGTCGGACTGGAGAGCACCACCGCCACGAAAGGAGCCTTTCTGATCCAAACTACAGCGCTGTTCACTCCGCTGATAGCCGGCGTGACCGGCAGCGCCATCAGCACCACCGTCTGGCTAGCAACGGCTCTGGGTGCCGCCGGCACACTGCTGTTCACAACCACCTCACACCCAGTGGCGGACGCGGCGGAGCCGGGGCCCCTTCTTGCAGGTGTAGCCTTTTGAAAGCTGTTGGATGCTTGTGAGTTCTGTACTGGTTGTACCGGCTCTTTCCATACTGCATCTTGTCTCACGTGTTTCCCGGAGCAGCATTGCATATATGAACCACAGAAGGTCGTATCCAATCCGACCAACTGTTCTCACAAGCTTGATGGCAACGTTAGTGGCACGGCGACAGGCGGCGATGCAGCGGTCGTGCTGGCGGCGCTGTGCTACTCATTAACGACGGTGCGCATTGGGTATTTTGCGGCTCGCCTGCGGCCGCTGCAGCTGGCGCTCGCCAAGAGCTCCGGCCTCGCGGCACTTGCGCTCGGTGAGCCTGCCCTCTTTCCCCCCTCGAGATGCCGCCTAAGCACAATCGCCGCAGGGCGAACCCTGCCGGGCCGCAGGGCACAGGCTGCATGTTCGCAGCATGCAGCAGCTGCGCGGGCTGGCCACGCTGCGGCGCCCGTCAAAGTCCTGCGCCATCTGTTGCACATTGCGAGGCGTCTTGCAGCATAACGGTGACTCACTAAACCCGCGTGAGCAGGCTGGGCCACAGCGCTGGGCGCATCGACGGCGATGGGCGGCCGGCCGCTGACGTCCCTGTGGGAAGGCTACCGAAACCCCACAGCGTGGCTGGTGCTGTTTCTCATGGCATCCTGTGGCGCAGGCGCTGCAGTCCTTCAGTCGCGGGTGCGCTTCCTGATCTGGTCCCCGGCCCACTGTGCATTCCTTGCTGGTGTGATGCCCCCTAATGAATTCGCTGCACTATCACAGACGAAGTGCAGTGTCCAGCAGTTGATGTCATAAGGTGGTTTCTCTGCAGGGCCAGAGCAAGGTGTCCGCTGCAAGGGCGCAAGTGTTGTTCTCGACAACACCCATCTGGTCTACTATTTTTGCAGTCGCTCTGCTGCACGAGAGCGCGCTCGCGCCGACCGAGATTGCTGGGGGTGCACTGATCATTTTTGCATCGCTGTTGGCGGCGAGATGAATTTGGTGCAATACGAGAGCACAGCGCACTGTAATTTTGTCGTTTATGCTTTTTGCTGTTATATTATTGGATTTGACGTCATGGAGGGTAGTGCATGCCAATTAAATTGACAAATCTAGACCGGGATTGTGCGAACTTCATGGAATATGTGAAATCTTACACTCGAAAACAACTAACTTTACCGCTCTCATGCACTACGTCCAAGATCAATGAGCTGCAATTTGGGCAAGCGGAATCAATCATGCTGTTCGACATTCACGGGGCGCATCGCTGCCGTCAGCCTGGAGACTGCCTTGTCTATCCGCACCTGCAGCCGCGGACAACGGAGGTCGTCAGGCCCCATCCAGGACTATTCAACGAGGCTGCCTGTACTCAGACCTCGCATTCTCACCGGAGCATACAGAAGGTGGCGCATGTGCATGGGGTGCCTGGGGTGAGTGCGCTGCTTCACCACAGTTAGGGCAGGCGCAGACACGCGCCTGCAGGCCAGGGTCGGTGCACTCCACCTTGCCGGCCTGGTAGTCGACAGCGACGTCCACACCGTCCACCTGCACACGGTTGGGCAGACAGCGCAGTCGGCGCACAAGCGGACAGAGCGCCCACGCGGCGGCAGCATTCATGTCAACACATCAGATGAGTCGTCCTGTCAGAGAGGAAGGGTGCAGGGCATCGGCCCTCTGCCAGCAGCGACTGACACCACAAACAAACCAGCGACATGCGTGATGTCACCTGCAGTAGGACGAGCTCCTGTTCCCGATCCACATGCGCTTCGCCAAACTGCGCCGACAGCATCGCCGCAATGATGTCCATTTCTGCGAGAAAACAGGCAGCACGGTGTCAAAGCAAGACTGCCACAATGCACTCTTTGCAAGTCTTTCTGAGACGCAGCATCCTCTAGCAAAACATTTTTTGCATGAAACAAAGCGCTTTGGTGAAAGAGGATGTGTTGCAATGACAGCATGCCCTCAGCAGAAGGAGTCCGTGAATTTGCCAGCAGTGTTGCACACCTGCACTGGCGACGCCGGCAATGTCGTCGGCAGCCAGTGCTGTGCGCCGCCGCTTCTCCGCTGATGACAGGATCTGCGGCTCGTCCATCGTCTGCAGACAGAAACACCCAGGGTTTGGCTGAGCTGGAGTTGCACCACAGCACGGCCAGCAAGGCAGTGTAAGCATGGCCATCAAACGGCGGGGCTGCCTGAGCACCTGGAGCAGGACGGCAATGACGGCGTCTGCCAGCATGTCCGACATTGCGCCGCCTTCCCACTCCACGACCAGGTGCTGCGCCGTCGCCGCCGCCGCAGCCGCGCACGCACCCGCACCCGCACCCGCCACCGCGCCCGCAGCCTTGACCGCCGGCTTTGCCGCGCCAGGCTTCACCTTGTCGGGCTTCGCCGTCGTTTCCATGGGGGACTGGGCTGGGGCCGACTGCTCCGCCGTCGATGCCAGCGTGACGGTCACGACATCGCCGACGCGCAGGCTCTGCGCATCCGCGCCGCTGGTGACGCCTGCCATGTCCGGCCCAGGCAGCCCCGCTGCCTGCAGCCCCTCGAACACTAGCTCCAGCGCCAACCGCACCTGCCGCCAGTTCGGCAGCACACACGACTAATAAGCAAACAGCAGGGGCCCGCTTACAGCTTGCAACCTGGAGCTTGCAGCACATCCAGGGGCCGGAGTTGCTGGACACCTTTCCTCCCGGAAAACAGGCATCGAGTGCTGCGGGGAGCTGCAGCAGGATACGCGAGCACAAGCAGCTCCACAGCACGGTTTAGAATCTCAGGGCGCACCTCAGAGAATGGGCGGGCGAGCGGCAGCGCCTGGCGCTGCAGGATGCGGCCCGGGTGGAGCTTGGTGTAGGCTGGGAGGTCACCCGGCGCTAGCAGGGTGTCGCGCCCCCGGGACCGCACCAGTAGCCCTGCCAGCGGCCGCCCTGGTGCCGGCGGCTTGTCCGCCAGCCGCCCCGCCACCTGACGCACCCATTGCGTCGCTGCTTAGGCGTTGAGCTGACAGCAGTGACTGCAGGGCGGTCCGTCGGGTGACGGCTTGCTGCATTGCAGACTGCAGCATGCCATGTTGACGGTTGCAGAGGCTGCAGAGGCTGCTGTTCTGTTGGAAGGAAGCGATCAAAGGAAGCGGCGGGACATGGGGTGCCTCCTTCTGGAGAACCCAGCGGACCACCACTGCATAGCAGCACCCGGAAGCCCCACCTTTGCGAGGCGCTCCGGCTTGTGCAGGATGCGCACGGCCTGCGTGACGCGCGGCATGTAAAACTGGCGCTCCTGTCCCAACGCCTTTGCCTGTGCGAGGAGTGGCACATAATGCATATGAGGCTTTGTCCTTGCTCTTCACAGCAAGAAAATCAAGGATTGCGAGGCTGACCGCCCGGCCGGCGCTGTTCCCGAGGCAGATCCCACACCTGGCAACAGGCAATACGCCTCTACGAAGGTGGAAAGGCCAAAACGCGATGGGGATGCGCAGGCTCAGCCGCAAGGCAGGGCACCTGCGCGGCGAGCGCGTCCCGCAGCCGCTGCATGTTGGTCGCCTCTCCATGCACGAAGACCACGTGCGGCGGCTGCAGCGCGGCGATGAACTCCGAGGTCTGCGGGAAATCTGCGTGCGCCGAGAACGAGATGGCGTCCACTGACATGCGCAGCGGCACCTGCATGGGAAACCAGTGCAGCGCTCAGCCTAAACCCCCGAGAGCTGGGACGGGCTCGAGTGCACACGCCACTGCAGTGGAAGGACACGCCATCAAGACAAGCCGGGCACGGCTGTCAGTGCTGCCATGCGTGCATGGTGCACGAGCAGGCGAGCACCAGGTGGGCAGAGCCACCAGTCGAGCGTTGGACACTCGAAGGGTCACGGAGACAGGCAGCGCCAGTTGGCAGCGGCCGCCATGGCCGGGGGATCGGCCGCGACGCCGCACCTTGAGGCCGGCCCGCGTGAGCACCTCGGCGGGGCTGTCCAGCACCTGGCGTGCCATAGTGCCCGCGACGGCAAAGTCCGCGATGATGAGGCCGTTCCGGGGGTTGTCCGCCCACTGGTCGAACAGCTCCCGCGACACACCGCTCTGCGGCAGCTACCAGGCAGACTTTAGGGTTTGCTTTGTAAACGCGGTCAATCGACGATCCGAATGCAGGTGGCTTCGGAGGTCGTTGGATCCGAGGTGGCCGGCAAACCCCGCCACGTGTACGACGGGGGGCGTTCGACGGACATGACCTGCCTGCTTCGCAGCCAAACAGCATGCCCAAAAGCCTGCCACTTTGCACTGTAACGCCTCGACCGCCTCCGAAGAGCGCGGCAGGGCGGCAGGCGGCAGCGCGCCTGCAGCATGGAGGGCGTGGCCATGACGACGCAGGGGCCGCTGTCGTCCAGCGAGCCTGCGAGGTGCTGCACGTGCTTGAAGACGAAGGGGTTGGCTGCCTGCATGTCGCACAGGAAGGCGATTGTGTCGACGGCAGCTCGGACACTGGCAGGAACCGCATGTCTTGGCTCCTGCCTGAACATGCGTCACCTGAGCTCCCTGCGCAGGCGAGCAGGTGCTAGCAGACGCCAGGATTCGGCGGCAGGGGAGGCATTGGACTTTCTTGCCACGATAGTCCCAAGGGTCATGGACCCATTGAAAGCCCGTCTCTCACCTGGAAGGCGGCCTTGATGTCGTCGTTCATCATCTCGATGTAGGTCTGGTAGATGGACATCGCGCGGCGCGCGAGGGCGCTCGCCTGGTAGATGGGCACGTCGCGCATGTCCGCGTGCTTCTGCCAGTACTCCTCCAGTATCAGCAGCAGCTCCTGCCCACATACATGTCCCCAGATGAGAATGCAGGTGCTACGCGGTCGAAATGCGACATGCGCGCTTTCAACGCCGGCAGTGGCTGATGCACGCAGGTGAAATGCATGATATCAATGGCAGCAGCAGCTCCTGCATGGCGGTGGGCGTAATCTCAGGAAGCTGTCTCAAGTGCAGCAGCACTGGGTGCAGCAGCAATGGGTGCAGCAGCATGTATGCTGGGGATGAACGGACCCAGCAAGCTGGACCACACGCGATCCAGCAGCAGCGTTCGTCGCTGTAGCGTAGCGATCGTGCAGTAGTTGCCGCAGATGCACGTTGCGGTAGCGACCAGTCGCTGAGCGCGGGCTGCTGAGAGCGCAGTCGGAAGAGCGTCCAAGGTGCTTTCATCATGACCCTGGAGCAAGTGCGGCAATTGGCTGGCGCGCACCTGGGCGCGGCCGAGGGCGACGACGGGCATGAGCACCCGGCCGCCGCGGGAGACGATGCCGCGCACCGTGGCGACCAGGCGCTGCTCCCGCGTCACCCGCTCCTCGTGCCGGTTGACGCCGTAGGTCGCCTCCACCACCACTGCGGCGCGGCGTGCACAGCATATGAGGGAGGCGGCACGTATTCCTTTTCTATGTAAGAGTTCTGCTGAGAATGTTGGGTCTAGAGTTGTGGGCCTCACAGAACCAGAATCAGGCTGCCAAGGAGCGCTGCAGCTCCTGTGAAGCGCCCTGCCTTGCCAAAGAGGGCGCAACAAGCACGAGCTACCAGATCCGCTGCAGGAGCCCCTCTCTGAGTCACAGGTGAACGACACAGCCAATCTGCCAATGCAAGTGCCACGCCGCACCGATGTCGGGCCGCACATCCGGCAGGTCCGCGGCAGACAGGTGGCGGTCAGGCAGGCGGCTGTAGTCCCCGGTGTACAGCAGCCGCATGCCCGCAATCTCCACCATGAACATGGCAGCGCCCAGCACATGCCCCGCCCGGTACGCCGTCACCTGGTGGCGATGCCAGGATCAACGGCGTGAACCTCTGGAAGCGTGGCATGGATGCATGAAATTGCCGCCCCTCCTGCACCCGTCTGCCTCCTGAACCTGTCTGCCCTGCTTATAGAGGGCGCTGGAGGTGACGATCACGTCCGCAGAGAGGGGTTTTGCACTCGAGGGCAGCGCACGCACCCGGATGCCATCGAGGTCGACGGTCTGGTGGAAGTCCATGACCTCGGTGCGCTCCAGGGTGGCCTCCAGGTCCTTCTCCGAGTACAGGCCCTCGTCTGTGGAGCCGCGCGACACCTTGACGAAGTCCCGCAACAGCGTGTGCGTGATCGCCTTGGTCGGGTGCGTCATCAGAATGCGACCCTGCGCACGAGCGCCCCAATACCATCAGCGAAGTGGTCCCTGCGTTACAATCTCGATCATGCAGCTGAGCCTGCTCGGCTGGACTCCCTTCTGAAAGTGGTAGCCCAGGAGCTTTGCCTGCAGCAGGGGACAGCCTCCGGGGCGCGCACCGCGCACATCCGTCGCATGGGAACACGGCATCTGCTTTCAGCGCACAGCACCCTGGGTGCTCGGCGCGCTGCCGCGCGTCACCTTGGACAGGGTTTCAGAGGAAACACCTTGAAGGTGGTCTTGGTCGCGACGTAGGGCACGGCGGCGACGTGGTCCAGGTGAAAGTGGGTGACCAGCAGCGCGTCCACCTCGTCCATCTCCACCTCGTCAAAGTACGGCAGCGAGGCGGGCCCCGTGAAGCCTGGGTGGATGCCCGCGTCCAGCATCACCGTCTTGCCCCTGCGCCGCCGTCAATGATGGTTTACGGTGGTCATCCCTTCCGAGTTCTGACGCGCACCTCGAGCACGGCCGAGCGGTACGTGACATCGAGGCTCGACGCGGAGGTCTCGCGAGCTGTCTGAGACGAAACGTGGCGCTGCCGGCCGCTGAATGCAGCCGCTCATGCTGCTCGTGACATATCGCTGCAGCGCCCATGCATCTATGCACAAGTGCAGCTGCAGATGCCAGAGGCAATGCGCAACCTTACCATGTGGCAACTTCTGTTCGTGAACTTTGGCAGTGATTGCAGCGCTTGACAAGGGGATGTCTGCTCTTATATCTGCACTCGGCGTGGCTGAGTGCGAAAACATGGTGGTTGGCGATGACATTCCAGCACTCGCATGTGAAAATTGGCTGTGGGATTCATCTCACATGTACTTGACGACGATGCATGACCGCCCGACCTCCTGGCCCGCACCCAGCGGGATGACTTCCACAGCTGGCGGCGCTGCGGCAGTCGGCTCATCGGCCTTCCGCTTAACGCCCGCCATGGGCCCCACGCACGGCTGTCACGATGTTATGTCCAAAGTTTTGCTATTTCAAGTAGGTGTGGGACATACTCATCCACAGCACGGAACTGGCTCCAGACCGAAACGGGGATTGGATGACTTGGTGGTCGCAGTCTGGTTGCCCTCTACGACGGCGCTGCAGCTCGCAAAATGTTGACCTCGTCAAATCTTGTTAAAATGCAAACATGGGGAATGATCCTATGGCGCTGCACAGAGGAATGGAAAGGCTTCGACAATGCTTGCCACCCTGTGTGGTTATGGAAGGAAATTGCCTGGTACAGCTGGCAGTGTGCACGGTCGGGGTGATCACTATGTTGCACTCTGTGCGACGAAGGCGCGCCATGCGCTTCCTGAAGACCAAAGTGACCGGTCAGCGGCGGCCCGGCTGCTATATGGTCTGGACGGCAGAGGCATGTCCAGCTGCTTTGCGCGGCCCGCGGCGACTCGTCCGGGACGCCTGACGGCATGTGCTTTGCCGTGCCGTATTTGCAGGCCTCAATCAAAATAGTCACGCGTTACTGAACGACATGCGGCGCCCCGGCGGGCGCTTGGTGTCAGCAAATCGGGGCTGCAAGCTGCACTGCCACTGCCGCAGCAGGTGTTACCGCTGCTCCAGCTCCATCCGCAAGGACATGTACGTCTCGCCACGCAGCCCCTCGTACACCAGGCAGAAGCGCATAGCGCGCTCGAGCCAGTGCCACTTGTCGCCCGCCTGTGGGTCCACAGCGCACGCGGCGGCGGCGGCGAAGCTGGCGTAGCAGCGTTGCACCGTGTCCGCGATGCGCTCCTCGTCCAGCAGCTGCAGGATGCGCTCCACTGCGTCGCAGACCAGTGTGCTTTCAGTGCTGCAATTTGGCGATGGCCGAGTGGGGCATGCATTGGCGGCGTGTGACTTGTCCGGAGTGCTGGCGTCAAGAGGCCGGAGCGCATCGGCATCAGCACGTCCACAGCAGAACAGACCTCTCAGGCCAGCACGAATGGTGACAGGAGTACACCAGCAGACTCCCGCAGCATATGCGGTTAAGTCATTCATGTTCAGCGGCTCTGACAGGCTACAACGCACTTACTGACCTGCGGCGACGGTCGCGCGGCCGCCGGTCTCCAACAGCGATGTTCGCAACAGGTTGTCGACGCTGCCGCGGCGCTCATCGCTGGCAGCCACTGCTTTGGGGGGAACACTGCAGGCGTCGCATGCGCAGGCGAAGCGGTGGCCGCCCAGCAGCAGCTGCTGGCGGACCGCCCTTGGCAGCAGCAGCGCATCGACGCCGATGTATGTGATCGTAACCTCCTCTCCGAGCTGGATGTCGCGGAAGGCGCGGAACTCCTGCAGCGCCCAGTGAGATACCAGGATGGACACAGGGCTGGATCGCACACCAGATAAGCTTGCTAGTCCTTGGGCAAGACCGGGCTTGTCGCTGCTGGCATGGCCCATCACGCCTTCAGGTTTAATCCCACGCCCCGTCTCAAGCGGCCGCAGACTGGTGGGCGGATGCACTCTCAACACCATGGCTCCGTATGCGTATGAGCCATAGCATAGCCGCGGCACTGTCGGCTCACCAGCCGTTCCAGATCGTCGTTCCAGGCGTGGTGGCAGTTCCTGTTGCACGAGTGGCTGGGCCGGCATGCCGTGGCATACACACCCAGGACATCCTGCCCCGCCGGCAGCGCGTTCGTGATGAACGTCCCTAGCTCCCGTGATTGGAACCTGCGCAGCGTGGTGGCAATTGAAGTTGCACTTTCGGGTGCACATTCGTCCAAGTGCTGAATGAGGGTGCAGTGCTGGCATCTAACGTGCGCAAGAAGGCTGGAAATGTAAGCACCCTGGCGGCAGAGGCACTCACTCCGGGCCATTGTTGGACAGCGTCCAGAACGTGGCCTGATTGGCGGCCGAAAGCGCCTGCAGCGCCGTACAGACGGCCTGGTGCTTCCGCCGCTCGGTCTGAGGCGTGCGCTCCTCGTCTTCTGCGCCAAAGCCGCAGACCGACAGCAGCGGCGCCTCCGACAGGATGAGCGTGCCCGCCGGTATCAGCTGCACGGCGATCATGCCCAGGCCCTTGCCTGGGACCTCCTTAACCGTGAACATCTGCCTCGATGCTATGTCATCCGCTGCGGCTGCTGGATGCGCGGTCGACTGTGCTGCTGCTGCATCTGGATGCCCTCGCGGGCCTGCCTGGCCGGGTTTCCGTGCCGATGACTTCTTGGGACGCTTTCCCATGCTGACCCAAGTTGCGATGATAGCTTGGACCTCCTGAGGCACTGAATCAAGTGACTTGCAACAGGTGGATTGGTCTGCTCCAAGCGTGTTGCCGGCGGCGCACGTCTCAGAATCTGCTCCGATTGCTAGTCAATCGGTTTCGTTGTTTGTCACATGCCATGGCGTCCGGCGAACGATTTGATGTCGCTTGCACTCTGACTCCGTACACGCTGTACAGAATGTACGGGCAACATCTACGCAAAGTTTCTCTCATTTATTTTCCCCACATACTGATTGAGGCAGTAGCCTCCTCGATTTGTATGCTTACTGTCCCCGCAACTAAGGAAACGAGAGAAAGATCAAAGTGCGAGCCGGGTGGAGTGCACTCAGGCGGGGTCGGCCAAGCAGCATGCTCACAACAGAAAAGGCACCTGACTCGAGGGTCAGGCTGACAGGCAGTGTCCCAGGTGCGTTAGACGGTGGCTGCAGAGGTCAGTGTCAACAGGCGAGAGCTATAGCGAAACGTATTGGACAAGGCAGTGTGCTACGCACCTCGATCTGTGTGCCTCGCATCAATCATCACACAGCATGGTGAAAGCAATATGCTCAATGCAAACTGATTTCAGTAACACTCACACTCACACAACACGGGCCTAGGGAATGTGCGTCGCGTTGTGACAAACTCAGCACAATGCCACGGATCAACTTCATAAGCCAGCCAGCCGCCTTGCTGCGGTAGATCAAATCATGTTGTAAGCACTACTTGATGATGCCCAAGACGTGTCTAGTCTCAATGCGTCGCCACCCCCACACTCACGCCACTCCCAAATTCACCGGTTCGCTGCCGCCTGCGGGCCGTTTGCGGGCTCCGCCTCTGCCGGCGCTGCCGCCACAGCTTGGCCCGCGCCTTTCCCGCCGGAGCCTCGCAGCAGCAGGCTATTCGTGACCACGGCCACAGAGCTGAAGGCCATCATGCCAGCAGCAGCGGTCGGGCTGAGCGACACGTCAAAGGCCGGCAGCAGCGCGCCGGCCGCCAGCGGGATGCCCACAAGGTTGTAGACCAGTGCCCACACCAGGTTCTGCCGGATCTTGCACAGCGTCGCCTTGCCCAGGTCCAGCGCCTGAGAAGGTCAAAGGCTCTCGTTCATGCCCTTCGTTATGCATATTTGCGTGAAGTGCAGCCTGTTATATATATATGGGAAATGCAGCCCGTTTACCCTGCTCTATAGGCTCAAGTGGCCCCAATAAGATATCATGGCGCCAGCTGCAACAACTCACGCCCCCCGCCCTCCCCCCCGCGCCTTGCACGTCCTGCTACAGCAATAGGATGCTATCCGGCATGCTGTCTGGCGTGCTGCAGAGCCCTCGCCGGGTCCAAGGCGCTCACCTCGAGCAGCTGGCCGAGACGGTTGCCCATGAGCACGATGGAGGCGGCCTGCGCCGCGGCGTCCATGCCGCCGCTGAGTGCGATGCCCACGTCCGCGGCTGCGAGCGCTGGCGCGTCGTTCACGCCGTCGCCGACAACCGCCACTGTGCGGCCCTCTGCCCGCAGCCGGCGCACGATGTCCACCTTGCCCTCTGGCCGCATGCCGCCCATCGCCGCCGTCTCCTGTGGTGTCGGGCGGCGGCGGGTGTCGCAATGCCCCGGTGATGTGGATGCAGTTTCTCGAGTTGTGCAGGTGGGACAGAGGCTGCTGGTCTGCTGGGCTGCGCGTCTTCCGCATGCTGCCGACGCTGTCCATCATGTGACTGACAGACTGGCAACCTTCACTGCGAGCTTTGCAGCGTTTCAGAGGTCCCCATCGCCAGCTCTGCGCTGCTGGCTGTCCTGTCAGCATCTTGCTTTGCATTTACACAAAACAGGCTGCAGGCCCATGCAAAACTCAGCAGCCGCACCGGGATGCCAGCCTCACGAGCGCAGGCGGCGACGGCGGCGGGGCTGTCACCCGACACCAGGAGGACCTGTGCGCCGCGCGATTGCAGCTCCCGCACCACTGAGATTGCATCTGGCCTGCGAGACAGAGAGCAGGAAGATATTCCGAGTGGGGCTGGCCAGATGACAGGCTTTCAGCCGCTACAGGTTTGGGCTTGGCCACACGCCTCAGCAGTGCCTGTGGCCGCAACAAGCTTGCAAGAGTAACGACATTATCACCGGACATCTGACTTCGCAAACGGTAGACACATGCGATGCAGTCGATAGCCCAGTGTGCACTGCATCAACACCTGAGGCTGTCCCTGAAGGCGAGGCTGCCGATGACACCGCGCCCCTCCATGCCCACGTACACCACCGTAGCTGGCGACGCCGCGTGCCTGTCATCTGCCGCCGCGCCCGAGCCTGCTGCCGCTGCTGCGGGGCCAATGGCGGCCTCGACCCACTCCCGCCGCCCCACCGCGACCCGCACCCCGTCGATGCTGCCGCGCACACCCTCGCCCGCCTCCGTGTGTGCATCCTGCAGCGGCGGCACTGCCAGGCCTGCGGCAGGCAGCCGTGCAGCTGTCGCAGCCATTGGCAGGCAAACAAAAGTAGACAAAGGCAGCGCTGCTTGGAGCATGTGACCTGCTGACCTGATGTCCTGGCGGCACTGTATGGACTGACCGAGATGAGACGGAGCAGCATTGCAGGGTCGAGGTGGCATCGCTTGTGGTGATGGACCAGACCGAAAAGGGGCGGCGCACCTCGCCGCTCGGCCGCCGTCAGCACCGCCTCCGCCACTGGATGGCGGGTGCTGCCCTCCACTGCCGCCGCGGTGGACAGCAGCTCTGCCTCGCTGGTGCTGCCTGCACGAAGACATCCGGGACACAGCTCGCGCGATGCCATTCCCAAGCCGATCGAGACAAGCTGGGCATTGCCTGCTGCTAGCAGGCCTGTGGAAGTGTGTGCTCAAGGTCCAGCGTGGCACAGAGCTTTCCTCGCTGCTGCTCTTCTTGTGAGCACAGTGTGGACGGTCAAACAGACCCGGCATCGAGCTCACCGTACGGCACAGCGCTGGTGAGCTGCGGCTTGCCGTGTGTCAGCGTGCCCGTCTTATCCAGCACCACCGCGTCCACCGCCGCCGCTGCCTCCAGGACATCACCGCCGCGCAGCAGCAGGCCCCGACGGGCGCCTGCCGCCGAGGCCACCAGCACCTGCGGCGAGCCGCGGGCACGCTTGGTGACGAATTTCGGTTGTAGATGAGCGTGCAGGACTGACACTGCGGGGGAGTACCAAGTATGAATTGGGGACCTCAGTTTGTTGGCAGTCGTCACCCCGTCTGGCAGTGACATTGCAGGCGTGGCAAGCATGGCAGGCATCCCCCATTCAGCGCGTGACCGCGCTCACCGCGGTTGGCGTGGCGAGGCCCAGGGCGCAGGGGCAGGCAACCACGAGGACGTCCACTGCCAGCCGCACTGCCAACGGCAGTGCGCCGCCCGCTGCAGCGTCCACCACATCCGGGAACACCTGGGCACCTGCAGCGCGGCAATGGCAGACGTCCACTCACAAGCGACCAAGCACACAATGAGCTCGCAGCAAGCTGCGGACCACCAACAAGCGGCAGGAAACATTGAGCGGCTGGACACACTAAGCTTGGAGAAATGGGTCTTGGTATTTGTTCTCACCTGGGTGGTGGCAGAAGACATGCAGGCTATTTCGAGTGGGTACCCACTTGAAAGGCCAGCTCCCAAACGGAGGACTGCTGCAGCGGGGGGGTGTGGCGCAGCTCACCCGCCAGGTACCAGAAGCCAAAGGTGGTGGCGGAGGCCGCCATGACGGTGTAGCAGAAGCGGCCCGCCACCGAGTCCGCCAGCCGTTGCACCGGCGCCTCCCTGCCCTGCAGTGGCATGCGTGAGGAAGCAGTCCACTGACGCTCGGAAGAAACGACATCGAGACGCGCGTACCAGGGCACGCCTCACACATGCAAGCGCAATTCTCGGCGGCACTTGTGGTGGTGCACTGGAGGCACTAAAAGCTCAGCCAGAGCCGGAGTCGGGGTACCTGCGCCTCTGCCACCAGCGCGGCGATGCCCGCGAGGGTGCTGTCCTGCCCGGTGCTGCAGGCGCGGACCGTGAGCGCGCCCTCGTAGTTCACCGTGCCAGCCGTGACCTGCGCTTTCTCGACATGGAGTCCTCAGCATGGTTGAGGTTCGCGCGATGCACACCGTGCACCTCCGCGTCGCTGTTTGCTGAGCAGCTCAGCCAATGCTCCACACCTGCTCGGACATGGACGCGTCATGAACCGTTCGACACGACGTTATGATGACCCTCACCTGGTCGCCGATCGACTTGGCCACCAGTGCTGCCTCGCCAGTCAGCATGGCCTCGTCCGCCACAGCGCGCCCCGCCAGCACGATGCCGTCCACCGGCATGCGCTCACCGGGCAGCACACGCAGCACATCGCCCGGCGCCACGTCAGCCGTCTGCACCATCACCGTCTGCGCCGCTGCCGCTGCCGCCGCCGCGTCTGCAGGGGAGCCGCCGACGCCGTCCAGGACCATGCGAGCGCGCTCTGGGATGAGCGCGGCCAGCGTCCGCAAGTCCGCTGCAGTACGACGAGAATCGGTTGATCCCAAATGCGTCGGGGAGCATCGAGTCACGATGCTTGCCAACTCATGCCTTGCTAAGCAGACAGCAAAGTTTGCCGATGTTGCGATTATGCCCCGATGATGGGGACTCGGAGCAGCTCGCGCATGCAACATGCAGAGCTGCAAACAGTCTACCGCTTAATGTGAGCAGAGCAACGAGCAGCAGCGCACCCGAGGCCTGGAGGCGGGCGCGCGCCTCCAGAGTGCGGCCCAGCAGCACGATGGCCAGCAGCATGACGGGCTCCTCCAGGAAGGAGGACTGCAGGCCCACCTCCGGCAGCGCCAGCGCCGCCGCGCCCGCCAGGAAGGACGTTGCCGCGCCCAGCCCGATCAACGAGTTCATGTCGGGGTGGCCCCTGCGTCGGCATGGCAGGCGCACAGGTGTGGGACGGCTCGAAAGGATCACCGCGCCCCCCTTTCCTCCGCAGTCAAGGTACTCGCCACAATCGCAGCTTCCCTTCCCCCACCCAATTTCAGGCCCCACCACGATGCAGCCGCCCAGGAGCTTCGGAAGCCTGCGCCCACCTGACGAGAGACATGACGCCGCTGGCGAGCAGCTTGCGGCCCGGGCCCAGCAGCGCTACAGCGCCGAGCCCCGCCGACACCACCGGCGTACCGAGCGCGTGCATAAGCGGCGTGTGCGCATACTGATGCCAGCCCATGGCGTGCGCCAGGTGCCCCAGGTGGTGTGCGCAGCACACTGCCACCAGGCCCCAGGCAATGCCCAGGTTCAGCAGCCCCCGCCGCAGCTCCTCCTGCTTGGCTGTCTCTGCGGCGTCCGCCGAAGCGAGCAGGCCGCCCTGCGCCGCCGAGCGCGGCTTGGACGGAAAGCCCTGCGGCGACGCGCAAGACGTGTCGGAGTTCACCAGTATGCAGAGCGGATGACTGCATGCCATGGGCAGGTAGTCAACCGGGCATTAATCAACAGCACCCCAATTGAGCTCCGTGCCCAGACTCTGCCATGCCTCTGAGAGAGGCCCTCGAAGCAGACGATGCGCTGCCCACCTTTGCTGTGAGCAGCTCGCCGAGCTGGACGGGCAGCCCGGCTGCCGCGGGGCTGTGTACCGAGACCACCGCGCTGCCCGTCAGCAGGTTGACCGCCGCAGAGTGCACCTCTGGGCGCGCCGCCAGCAGCCGTTTGACCGCCGCAGAGCAGCCGCCGCACTTCATGCCGTCCACGTCCAGCAGAACGGCATCCAACACCGCCTCTGCGCCCGCATGTTCATCTGCAAGCGGGTTGACATGCGGGGGTAAAGCGGTGGCCATGCGATGGGCCATCAAGGAACACGTCATGTGCTGTTGAAAAAATGGATCACGAGACACAAGAATTAAGTCTGGAGTGCCAATATGCCAGCATACGGCCGACTCTGCACGCCGCTGACCTGCAACACCAGCGGGTGCCGCGGGTGCCGGTGGTGCCTGTGTTGAGGCGGCTCGGCAGGCGGTGCCAGAGCACAGCCCTCGGCTGCCTGGGGCTGAGGACAGACGCCATGAGTTCGCGCCGCGCGGTCTGCCACTGTTCTGTCGTGCACACGCTGGGGGTGCAGCTACGGAGTGGCTGTGGTGTCCCGCTGTTGCGTTAGCCGATGGACGGTTGTCGCCGCGCACAGCCGAGAGAGGATAGCTTTGGATTCGCGAAGATCGACCAGGGACAGCAAAAGTGGTGAGCGACGTCGCAGAGGCGGAATGTCGAGCCAAGATGCCGAAGAAATGCAACGAGCGGTGCGCCTGCATCGTATCCACTGGCTCAAAGAACGGAACTGAACATGTTTGCTGATTCACGACGCGGCCGACACGCTTGGACAGCAGCTGCAACCCTGTGAGATTGCTCAAATCACATGGGCTTGTATATCCAAAATCTTCCCGCGTGTTGCACCTTGCTACAGAAACCCTGAACATATTTCTCCCGCTCAACAACACCTGCACATATTGCCAGCGACCCAGCCACACACTCTCTTGCAATCGTGCGTCTGCGGTCAAGCAATGCTACGCCGTCTGCTGTGCAGTCGCGCTGGCGAGGCGCTGCCTTCCGATCTTTCGTGCAGCAGCTTGGCAACCACCGTCCGCGGCTTTGCAAGCGGGACTGCCGACATCTGTGGCCTGCACGGATCGCAAGCACTCCCCTGCACGTCGCTGCTCCCCCTCGTGGGCGCCCTGCCGGCGAAGTTTTCTGTCCCAGGTGATGGGTGGCCTGTCGTGGTTGATGCTGCACTGTGTCGATAGTCGTAAGTCTCCTTGCACCTTGCTACACATCACAGCTTCGGAAACGCACTGGTCCTGCGTGTGCATTCAGCCACTTTCGTCGTTTGACGATTGCCCTGCCCCCGGAATGCAGCGGCGACGGATGCGCAGCATGCAGCGCGGGCGCTGGGCAGCCAGACCAGCGGCAGCCTTTCGGAGCAGTACGACCGACTGCACAGCATAGCGCAGCGGCAGGACGCGGCGGCCATGTTCGCCGCCATGCAGCAGGCGGGCAGCCCCTTCCCGAGGTGGCGCAGCGGCAGCCGAGCGGCAGCGGCGGTGGAAGCGGCCACCATGCCGTCCTATGCGTCTGCAGCCGTGAAAGCAGCCTCGGCCAAATTCGCGCCGCTAACTGTCGGCCAATCTGAGGCGCAGCAGGCCGCACAGCTGGTCAGGCGGCTGGCGGCCGTGGAATGGGCGGCGCACTGGGAGGACAACAGCGTAGCCGTCGTGTGGCGCATGGACAGCGTGCGGCGCAAGCGCAAGCACAAGATGAACAAGCACAAGCACCGCAAGCGGCGGAAGGCACAGCGGCACAAGACCTGATGCGGGTGGGGTGGGGGCCCGGCATGTATTTGCCTAGGTAGAAAGCAGGTTCAAACAGAAGCCATGCGCCAGCTTTCTTGTGCTGAGTGCCTGCACAGACAGTGCCGCTTGCTGTAAGTGTTATGCTGCAAGTGCTGTAAGTGTAGTGCTGTAACCTGAGCGCACACTTCCAACCTACAGGAAGATCTCTTCAGATCTCATCAGATCTCACATGTATCACTGCATTCAAGGATTCGTTCAACAGTTTGCTCGCCTTCTGATACGCAATCAGCTGAGGCAGGATTGTGCTAGAGGTTAGTCTGCACCATCGCCTGCTCCCGGAATTCCTCTCAAAGAGACGGTCGGACTGCCAGTTGTAGTTGGAAGTCAGTCTCGTCTCGACGACCGACTGTTAACTGTAATATCAGTGACTGTTGCAAGATGAGGTCGTGCCTCGCGGAACGGGCCGCCGGCAACGGTGGCTGCCCAAGCCTTGATTCGCTCCGAGCATGGTCCTCAGGGCGGTGCCCGCAGATGCGCACAGCTCACACGCGAGCACCTCTAAGGCACAGGTGCGGATGCAAATGATGTGCAGCCACTCGCTCGTGTGTGAGCCATGACACGACGCAACTATGAATGGGAACCCGTGCAGCAGCCCTGCAGTGGAGGTGCGCACTCCGCACACCAATCTGACCTGTGTGTTGCAGCTGCGACCTCGGCCTTCGGGTCTCAACCCGATGTTGTTACATGCGCACAGCAAGCGGACAGTCGCTGAAAGCGGCGACGGCAACAGAAATGGCGGCGACCGGTCCTCTGGGAAGGAGCGGCGCCCCAGTTTGGCCGAGCTGAAGGAGGCGAGGCAGCAGATTGACAGGTAAGCAAGCTGTGACACACCAGCAAGTTGAAAGACTGGGCACCCAGCATATCCACAGACCCTCAAGCGCGGCAGCATCCTGACAGGCGGACGTATGGCTGATGTGCTGGCCATTCCCTCTGATGCGGCGAGTTGTGCATTGCCTGCAGGGAGATCCAGGGGGCTTTGGCAGATTCGGACGACCAGCAGGCGCGCAAAGCCGTCGAAAGGTATGGGTTGCTCAGCTTGGTGATGGAACGAATTGAAAGGCAGCTGCTGCACCGGCAGGCCTCTGACGGCCTGCCCATGCCCTGCGCAGTGGGCTTCCGAGCGACCTTGCAGAGTCGTTGAAGACGACCAAGCAGCTCCAAAGGTGTGTCGCAGCGACCTGCCGGCCCCTGCCCACAGGGCAGGGCTCTTGCCGACCGCCCAACCTCAAAGATGCCTTTAGCAACCTGGCTCGCACGTGCGGCAGTCTTGCCCAAAACAGCGCACCGCATGAAGCGCAGAGCGAGTCCTGCATTTAGCTCTGCACACGGCGGGCAGGCTGTTTGTATGCGCTCCTCGAAGGTTTCTTCCATGGAGGACCCTATACCCCCTTGATGGTGTCGCAGGGACTTGGAGGAACTGCGCGGCCGCGTCGAGGGTGAGGGCGTCCTTGCTCGCGCCGTTCGCGGCGTCGTGGACTGGTCAGTGGAGTTTTCCGCCAAGGCGCAGCAGCAGCTGCTGGATGAGGCTGCATTACAAAGCGAGGCGAGCAAGGGCTCCGCGGCCATGATGGTGGGCCTAATTGAGCCGCTTCGTGGGGACACTGCAGGGACCAATGCACTCTCTCCTGGGTCATCCTATTTTTGAATCCTGCTCCGGGGTATTGCCTGCTCAGACCTGCCTCGACCCTGCTCGAGCGGCCAGTCTGTGCTAGTCTCAAAGCTCGAGGCTGCGGCGGGTTTGCCTGCGGTGCGCAAATGCATGCGGTCGGCTGATGAAGGATGCTAGGAGGCCTGCGGCACATCTTGCGCACCCGCTGGCAGGCGGGAAGATTTGCTCGGCAATGCTGAATTGTGTGTGCCGCTGCTACTGCACTGCGGGCTGCCGTTGCGACCTACAGATGAGGCACCGCAAAAGGTCTGACCGACCACCGCTGCGGCGCGATGCGCCTTCCCCAATGCGCGGGTTGCTGCAGTCATTGACCCAACGCCTGCCTAATCATACCGAAGACTCGTTGCTGCGGGGCTTTCTTCACGGTGTCCAGCAAACAACGATCAGGGTTTGTTCACCATCATTCCTTTCAGGAACTCAGTGTTCGCCGCTCGCTGCGCACAGGATCCCGCGCTGCAGCCAGATGCATACGTGGACCTGGATCTTTTGCTACAAGGCAGCCACTGGTCGCTCGCCGTGATCGTGACGCTGGCCACGCTCGGTCTCAGCGCCCTGCTCGGCATCGACACACTTCGCCTGTGGCACGGCCCCGCGGCAGGTGTGTGAGGGCGGCTCCCAGCACGACTCGCGCTGCCGTGCAAACACAGAGACTGACGGTGCTTGTCTGGATGTGGCGACTCGGATGCGTTTCGAATGTGACTTGTTCAAGGCTGTGCGCACTGCTTCATAGCGCCGGCATTGGCCAGCGCGCCCTGCTCTGGCTGTGCACCACAGCTCCCCGCGTTCGTGGTCAGGCCCTACTGATGGCCACGACTGCCGCTCGTTGCCACCATTTCTCACCCAAAGCTTCGGTGTACTTGCATCGTACTCGATCTGAAACGTTGATGCTGTCGCTGTAGGGTGGGGGGCGGCATGGCCCGCCTGGACCGGCTGCTTCCTGGTGGCTGCTGCCGGCACCAGCATTGTGCAGAGCGTCAGGTTGGTGTCCTTGCCTAGGGCTTCGCCACGGCTGCCATGCCTGGCTGAGGTGCATGATCGCACCGCCTCCACATGCTAGCTGACCGAATGCTGGCAGAGCCAGCCGGCATCTGTACCTTGAGGCAGGCTCAAACCCTGTCGTGACAGATGCACTGGTACGCCTCTGGCACAGGGCTGGTTCGCCGCCGCGCCTGGCACTGACCGGTGAGCAGATGGCGGCGGCAATTCTGCTGCGCACGGCTGAAGGCATCTTGTACAGGTGCTGCCTCGCTTGTGCCCCGCATGTGCCTCACATGTCGCAGGCACCACCCTCTGCACGCATCACTCGATGCAGGTGCACTTTGCGCGCCGCACCGACTGCGCACCCAAGACAGCCTGATGTGCTTCGGGGTGGTTTGCCTGCTGTGACGCCAAAAGCCTGAACATCGTGGCTGGCACCCTGCATTCTCGAAGTGTCCTCTGCGCGGTGCACAACTGTCAGAAGGCTCCAGCTGGCCGTATGCGCTTGGCGAAGGGGCGCACTGCTGGGGGTGCTGACGGCGGTGCTGGCGGGGCAGCAGCTGGGGCCGAGTGCGCCGCCTTCGGCTCTCACGACGTTTTTCCTGGCGCCGACTTTGGCGCTAGCCGTAGGTGCGCACCTTTCCCAGCCATTTTCTCGCCCTATAAAGAACAGCAGAATAGGGCTGATTTCATGCATGTTGTGAATTCCGTCCTGACTAAGAATTGGGACTCCAATTCACCACAGGAATTGTTGAGGCCTGGCTTACGTTCGTCAACGATGGTGCATCACCTTATGGCGATTCCAAAGCAATATTTTCAGACGTCGGCCAAGGTACGCTCTCTGAAATAGCACGCACCATTGTGTTGTGAGGTGCCTCGGCAGGAGTACCCGCCTCAGTGCATCGCTGTCTCTGATGCACCGCAAAGCTGCTTCATCTTGATACGTCAATCTGCGGCAAATTGAGGCTGTTGCACCTTGTTTGCAGTTGTCGCGGACGGTAAGATCATCGCAAACGGCGTCTCCCCGGTCGTGGCGGTGAGCGTATGCCAGCGCTCGCTGTGTCTCTGCGAGTGTTTCCATGCGGCTAATTGCTCGTGTTGCTCAGCCACGGCAAGGAATGACTCATGTGTGCATTGCATTCCAATGTGCGCAGGACAGGTTCAGTCGGATGATTGGCGCTGGGACCACGCTGCCGTGGCCGAACCTGGTTCTGGATCGAGCTGCTCCCACTGCTGAGCGGCCGGTGTGGCCGGTCGTTGCCGCAGCTGCTGCCGGCACATTCTTGACGGCAGAGACGATGGCACTGAGCAGTCTGCAGGTGCGCGCTGTCTTGGTCTCTTGCATATCAAGCGAGCCAACTTTCATCAAAGCAAGCCACATCTACGACAAGAAGCTCCTGGTGCAGCGTTCCACTTGCCATGTCAATTGCACATTCTCAATGCACATGCGGGTCATGCGCCACCGCAATTCTGAAAGGACCGAGCATGACATGTGCGCCAGTGTCACTGACTTCTGGAAGTTCATATTTCGGCTCGGGCAGGCTAGCGTGGCGACTGCTGTGGTGGGGGCTTTGGCATCGACAGCGCTGGCATCGCCCAGTAGTCTGACGGTGAGCAATTTTAGGTATACCCTTTGCTTCTTGAGGCCTACCCGCAGCAAGGCTATGGCTGCGCTCCCCAGATGCCGGTTGATGCTCCTCTGCCATGACCTCGGGCTTGGCACTGATTCGGGTGCGACCAGCTGTATAGATCGCCTGCCGCCACTGCTGCTGGGCCATGCTTTGTCATGAAACATTCTCCACCTTGCATGCTGAACAGGGCGTCTACATCAGTTGGGACAGCATGAGGGGGTTGATTGACAAGGTTGCCCAGGATCAGTGGGACTCGGACGGCGATGGAGGCAGATGACATGGTACCAGCCAGCTCAAATGGATTGCGCTCCAATGCTTGCACTGCGGATCCTACACCCATGTACCGTTGCGATTGCAATTCGTACTTCACTCTATGTACAGTTCTCTGGTGCATTCCATACAGTCGCACAATAGGCCCAATGCAAACAAATCTAGCGGTCGGTTCGCTGACATGCAAGCGGTCTCCATTTTCCTGTCAATGTGCAACCTACCTACGAATTCATGAAACGACCATCAAGACCAAACCCCAGAGCTGGACAAACTCATGGATGCCGATATCTGTGACCTTCGATGGACAAGGTCATGTGTCCAAAATGGTCCCTCTCCGGTATCCGCCCAGCAATGCGAGACATGCCATGGACAAGTTGCCGCAGGCTGGAAAGCCAGCGCTGCCCCCTCCCTGATATTGGGTTCGGCACCCTGGACGCCCGCTGTGCGGACCTCGAGCAGGACCCTGGGAATGAAGAGATGCGGGCCGGCATCGAGATGCCATCTTCAGCCGGAGTCTTGCAGCGCCGGCGCATCGGGCGACCGCTCGGGCATGCTGTCCAGGACGGCCGCCATCTCCTGCCCGAAGCTCACGGTGGCACGGTTGGTGCGGGAGCCGACGTGCAGCGTGGAGCCCTGCTGCAGCGCCCACACCTGGCTGTGCGACAGGTAGCTCACGATCGTCGTCACCTGCGCGCACGGGTCACCGAACGCTCAATAGTCACGCGTGCGCCGCACAGACGCTGTCTGAGGAGAAGGCAAAAGGGCGAGTCGAGGCGGAGCAGTGGGCAGACCCGCGGGTGTGAGCCTCTGTGCGCCTCCTCGGCAGGGCATCAGAGCCCAGATGCCTTGCACTGGACGCCTTCCAGCGGCAGCGCAAGCCGCAGCCACGGGGACGGGAGGCGCACCATCATGCCTGCGAAGCCGGCGTAGACGAAGGGCACGCCTGGGTCGGACTTGAGCTCCAGACCGGTGGCGCCCACCATGTCCTCTATGACCAGCTCCATGCCCTCCACCTGATGGCAAAATTTTCTTGCATTTCTGAGCATACAAAAAAGCGTGCCTTTCAGAGTTGCCGACCGGCTAACTCACCACGTCCAGTTGATCATGCGGGGTGGCGCCGCTGCAGCTCGCTGCCCAGCGCCACGTCCAATGCGCCGCTGAGCGCCGACTCCCTGCCGCACTCGGCTCACGCGCTGCCGCAGCGACGGCACACCCGAGAGCGTGTGATTTGCTACTCGATGGCATTGTGCCATGCAGCGGGCGTCTGCAGGCCCCCGCAGCCAAAGAGGCAGCGCTCCACAATGCCGGAGCAATGCGCCTCAACAATGGCGCACACCTCTATGGGGCGGCCGGAGTCGGGGCGGCGAATGCCCACGAACTCGCCGCGGCTGTCGTAGATTGCCACGGACTGCATGTCGCGCGCCAAGATAGAGGCGCCGCGCGGTGCCTCTGTGTCCGATGTTGGCTGCTCCGCTGGCAGGAAAGTGCCCCACAGCCGCCCGCTCACGCCTGCGCGCGCAGACTCTCACGTCAGCTTTCGTCTCTGAGGATCCGTTCCGCAACCCGCCGTACCGGCCTGTCGAGGCGCTGGCCTTGCATCGATTCGTGGGCACGGAATGGTGATCAACGCGAATCCTGATGGCATCTCACCAGGGCGCCCTTCCAGGGAGGCCATGGCGAGGCTGATGGGGTTGCCGGTGCCGTCCGACAGCGGCGACCCCTTCACCCGCACAACGAGCGTGGCTATCGACCAGTCTGTCTGGTATGCTGTTACGCCGCCTGTGCAGGACAATCATTCAGCGTGATGCAAGCCTTCAGGTTCATGGTTCACTAGTATGGAACGCAAGGTCGTGGCATCGCACGCCTGACCCAGTGCTGTCGAAAGCACGCTGGTCCTACCGAACCGCACACGAAGCTGTGCGGCAGACATGTCTGCGCGTGCACACGAGAGGGGAAGCGGTCGGGCACAGCCGCGGCCACAGGAAAGGCCCACCCCAGCGCAGGGGCTTGTTGACGCTGATGTGCTGGTTGGACAGGGTGCGCCCCGTCTCGCTGTCCACCACCGACAGGTCGGACATGAACTGGCGCTCAGAGCCGTCCTCCCTGTAGTCAATGTCAAAGTTGTCCACGCGCACCACAGCGGTGCCACCTGCGGACCCACCAGGGAGGGTTGGCGGGTGGTCGGCAGCCACGAGAGAGAGGCCTCTGATGTTATTATGGTCTGGACATGCTGTACACAGGGCAGAGATGCTGACACAAAACTGCACTGCTGCCCAAAGCAGTTTGGCTGGGGCCCTGCCGGAAGTAGTAAACCTGCACACCTCGCATCCCCCCTTCCCCCCTCCCCCCGGAAGGCACGTTCGCAGTGCGCGCGCGAAGGCAGCGCTTTGCATGCCGTCCGCGAGTTGCCAACTGCTCAGCTGTGGTTGGCATGCTCGCTCACCGCCGGGCAGCCGCGCCAGCGGGCTGGCAGGCCGCAGCGCGTCAGCCAGCAGGAACTCGGAGCCCTGCGGCGCCATGGCGCTGCCCTTCCAGCCTGCGAGGCCGCCCCACGCAACGCCGCCCATGATGGCCAGCATGCTGGCGTGCACGCCGATGGGGCCCACCCTGCCCGCAAAGCCCTTGAAGGCGTACATCGCGCCGTCCCGCACAAACACCTGAGGCGCGTTTGGATGGAATCACCTCTTTCTACTGCCAAATGTTGGGTGGCGGGTACCCGCAGGGCCACCTGGCGGCCGGTCTGCCGCTCAGCCACGCGTGTGACATGTGGTAAACATTGCATGCATGTGCGACCAACACTAGCATCTGGGATGCCAAGTGCGAGTGCAGGGACCGAGAGTGTTTGGATGTGCCACTGACCTGGAAGCCGCGCGTTGACAGCATGCGGGCGAGATCACCGACGTGGGCGGCGGGCAGCACCTGCGGGCTGCCCTGCTGGTACACCTTTTTTGGAGACGACGCAAAGCGCCACCGCCGTGCGACCTTGGCGGCTGGCAGCTGCCTGCGAGACAGGCACAGCTACGCTCGCATATGCTGACGTCGCCGCCCGTCGATGCACAGCCATGGCGACCAGGCTCGCACAGGCGGAAACTGCGCCCGCGGCAAGGCCCTCCAGCCAAAGCCACACTGCCGTCCCGACAGCGGCACCTGCAAGCCATGCTGCCAGCCGCCACGGCATATCACAACCTCGTGCATCAAGCCAGAGGGTTGCCGCGGGTCGTAAGAATATCCACTCAATCCCTCCTCTTCAGAAGCAGCTCTGCATTGGCACAGACACTAGCGTTGTGAAACACTGCTTGCCTGGTGCTGGTGCAGGCTGCGAGCGATGCGCCCAGCAGCGCCATGAGGGCCAGGAAGTACGGTGCCGTGTATATCTGGTCCAGGTGCAGCTTGAAGATGATGTCGTAGGTCAGGAATCCCAGCACCTGCAGTCACCTTTGCGATGGTCGGACGTGTAGGAGCAGCATGTGCTGCAGGCCCCCAGTGCACACAATGTGCCACATCCACTTCCATGGATGCATCAGAGTGTCCGGGCAGAGGAGCCTCGCCTTCTGGTCAGCGTCCGGATAGTTGTCGATGTAGTACTGGATGGGCTTGTTCTGCTCGATGAGGGTGCCGAGCGCTGACAAGCCGGCGATGATGAACATCTCTGATATCGCGAGCGGCAGTGAACTCAACCGCCTTAGCGTCCGCTTGTACAAGATCTTGAGCAGCGACGGCGCCTTGCCCTGCGGCGTCGGTGGCAGCTGATTGGGCAGCCGCCCGCGTTCGCCGCTCAGGCCTGGCGCTGGCTGGTCCCTCAGCGGTGGCGCAGCGTCATCTGTGCGGATGCGGCCTGTTGTACACAACAGAAGCCGTGCCTGAGTCGCTGTCGCTGCTCCTCCGCACGACCTACCATTCAATCATCGATGCAGCAGCACTTCCGGCACTGTTTAACATTCTTACCTGTCTGAAGCGCCTGCACATTGACTGGGTGTCGGCGAAGTTGCGCTGTCTGCGGGGCGAACCGCAGCTGGGTTGTTTCGCACCCCAGTCTGCTACGCGGCGTAACAGTCTGCGATGTGCTGTGCAGCACTCCGGCTGCGGGCCTTCCGCCGGGGCTGGACCAGCAGCATGCCCGCGTGTTGAAAACAGGATGCCCCGGTGCCAGTGCGCCTGCGATACCCTGAGCCATTACTGTTGGCAGAACTCTGGAGTCACATAGATTCAGTGGTGTGTCAACAGCATTTCAGGCTTGCCTTGGCTCTGTGATATCTGCCACGTGGGGATGACGTACGAGCTCCTACACGTTACGTGAACCAAACTTGCAGGACCCAAGTCCTAGGATGTGTCATGAGACCATAAGAGCTACAGATTCGATCGGCTTCGCAGCTGAGACCGCTCCTGCGTCATCAAGAACTTGGCCCGCTCCAGGATGCGCCGCTCTCGGGCACGGACTTCTGCCACCAGCTGTTCTAGCCGTGGCGCGTCCGCACCCGGCGCCGCGGCGGCCTGCGTCGGACTGCTGCTTACCATGGCATCCAGCTGTGCGGTGCAGCGGTCTTTCAGCAGCGTCAGCGCGGCGAGCCTGGCGCTCTGGTCCAGCCGTTGCTCGCCACTGCGCTGAGCCGTGAATGCGTTCTGCAGGGCATCCGCATCCGGCGCCGCTAGGATCGCAGCATACTGCGCACAATCCAAAATCGGTGTCTTGAATCGTGTGAGCGATTGAACGATGGTCAGGACGCTTCCATGTGACCTTCTGCACGTAGAAAGAGATGTTGCAAGCATTCCAGTAACATAGTCCTTCGCCACCAACAGGCAGCGCGCCGCACCTGGACCATGCCATCCGGAAAGGCGCCCAGGCGCAGCGGGAAGCTCTCTGCTCGTCCCAGCCCGCATGCCGCCAGCGTCGCCGCCTTGCCCGCGTACAGCGCATCTCCCTCGGCCAGTGCCAGCTCCACGCTCACGGATTCGTGGGGGTTGACGCCTTCCGGCACAAACCCGTAACTAAGCAGCAACGCACCGGAGGAGCGGTCGCCATAGCTGGCGCGCAGCTGCTCGCCGGGTGCCGCGGCGGCCTCTGCGCGGAGCACCACTGACCGGGATGCGGCGTCCCAGTCCAGACACGCGCCCGACTGCGGGCTGTGGTTGAGCAGGTCCGCCCATGGCACGAGCGCTTCGGTGTCGTTGAGCGACGCCAGCCGGATGAGGCGGCTGAGCAACATGCTGAAGGCCCACTGGAAGTCGGCGCGGCTGGGGCGCCGGCCGCCGAGCGCCGCGAGCGTCGCCGGCTCGGCCAGCAGCGGCTGCAGCTGCTCCCAGGAGGTGTCGGCGGCGGCGCGCACAGCGCGCGCATCCTCCAGCAGCTGGCTGCCCGCCAGCAGGCTGTCGACCTGGATATCATCGAATATAGGAGGCTTTCCAGAATGCGGCTGCACATGTCCCGGGTCAAGAGGAAGCAGGAAATGCAAAGTCGCTGGCCAAGGTTTGGCCGACGCTGCTGCAGGGACGAGGTGGTGGCATGAAGCCGCAGCAAAGACGGGAGACTGCCTCGCCTGGCTCTGCTTCCACTCCAGGACACCGTTGCTGGCCTTTGGCAGCATGCTGATGTAAGGCTGCCAGGCAGAGGCCTGCCCGAGGCGGCACTCCACCAGGAAGAATGCCAGGATGCTCCATGCCGGCAAGTCGCCCCGCTCAAGGGTGGCCTGCATGAAGCTCCGGACAGTCACGGCTTGCGCACGGCCGAGTCAGCAGCACCCGTTCCAGGCAGGCGGGAGGCAGAGTCACCGGCGCAATGACACCTGCCCATGGAAACGCAAACCTCACCGACAGCTGTGACTGTGCCACGGCGTCGTCGGCGGTCAGCAGCAGCGCCCGCGGCACCTGCAGCAGCAGTTCGCCCGGCTTGATGCGGCTGGTGACGACCAGGCCGCGGCCCTCGGGACCGCAGTCCCGTGCTGCGAGCTTCTGCAGTGGCAGGCCGTTCGAGCGCAGCCACTCCAACGACGCCCCTTGCAGCTGGTCCGGAAGTGCCTCGGTATGCCTGTGCACATGTGACGTGCAACCTCAAATATAGGTGCGCTTGACAGGCATCAAGATCTATCTCCCCTGCAGCTTCCTGGCGTCGCCTCGGGCGCTCATTGAGCACATCTCTATTGGAACCGGTGCTCTGTACAAATATTTCGTTGCTGCGAGCTGAAAACACAACTGCTCTGGAAGCAGATTAGAGGAGAGGCGAGGCATCATGGAATGTGCCCCAAACGCGCTGCGCCGAATGCTCACCTGCCGAAGAGGCTGCCGAGCAGGGCGCATGGCGCCCTCCGAGGTCTCGATCGTCGATTCACAGAGTCCCTACACCGCGCTAACTGCAAGTGCGTGTCTGATTGAGCTCCTGCATGAACTGGCATTGCTGCGCCTGCGCGCCGATCGACAATCTGATGACTGACTGGCAACTTGCACAACCTGGATGCGCGCCACCTGCAGCCCTTCGAAAAGATCCAAGTGTCGTCTATGGTACATCTGACTTATTGTGAATCTGACTGCCAGTTGCTGACACCCAGGCTGGATCGGATTTGCGCTGCAGGGTTGGCTCTTAAACCCAGCCAGACTAAATAGGGTTTTGCTGCCCTCCCTGCATGAACGCTCGTCCGACAGCTTAGCGTCCTGTTTGAGCTCCAGACAGAGTGACCGCCAGCGGTGCAGGATGTCCGCAACGCACCGTTGAGCTCTTTGCGAAGAGCTCCTGGCGAGTGGCGAGGCTTGGCACTGAACTGCTGCACAGATGAGCTCGAAGATTGAACAACAGCTGGCGGAGTGGCGCGCCAAGCGCGACGCCGCCAGGCAGACCGGCAGCAAACCTCTGGCGCCTGTTGTGAATGCAAGCAGGCCCAGTGCGTCCACAGCTCGGCCCGCTGGGCCGAAGGCAGCCACAGCTCGCAGTCCAGCGGGATGCGAAAATGGCAGGGCAGCTGCCCAGCCACCCGCCGCGGCGCAGCCAGCCCTGACATTGCGACCGGGGTACCTGAAAGCCACGAATGCCAGCATGGCGCGGCTCAAGCCTGCGGGCAGCGAAGTCGCAGCAGCAGCAGCAGATCGCTCTGACCAGCCAACAGCCCAGCCAGCCCAGGCATGCCGTGTTGCTCGTTGGGGAGGTGCTGTCGCTGCACGTATCATTGGCGGAACCTCCAGGTGCATCCTTCGCCAGCGGCTGCTCGCACCGTCAACTAACCAGGCCAAAATTTGCTCCCGCAGCATGCGCCCGGCCAAGGGACGGCAGCGCACCCTGTTCAGCCTCAGACAGCAGCGGTCGCGGCAGCAGACGCCGACGGCATGAGCGACGACCTACTGCAGCCGGAGGGCGGTCCAGCGGAGTCAGTGGGCGGCGGTCACGCAGGACCCAGCAGCGGCATCGCAGCCCGGCTCGAGGCGCTGCGGCGGGAGGCTGCCATCGCACCCAGCACCTCGGCAGCCGCGCAGCCTACTAGCAGGTAGCGAATCTTTGCCAGCTCCGGCTCGCTGGTCAGCCCCCACCGTTGCTGCACTCTCGGACAGGGGCAAAGCGCTGCATCATGCGGCCTGCTGTCGCGCATTCCTTCAGCTGAAACCACAGCCGGTGGCTAGTGGGCCGCGACGGAGTGTGCGCATGGAGGCGCCTTGGTATGCTTCGCCTCCACCTTCAGCCGCGTCCTCCTTCCAGCAGGACTAGGAGAGTTATTACACCTCCAACACCTGTGGCATGTGTGGCTCTGGTGGCCTGGCACACCTGGGGGAGGGGGGGGGGGGCATTGGGGCAGCAGATTGGCCGAACCATCTTACCCAAGACGTTGCTTGCTTGCAGCTCCAGCAGCGGGGGCGGCTCGCAGGCAGAGCGCAGCCTGGCAGCGCTGGCGGAGGAGCTCTTTGAGGACCCCGCGTTCAAGGCCGCGTGCCACAAGGGCGTCTCCATGCGGCTGCAGCGGACGAAGGACGGCGCCACGCAGGAGTCACGCATCCACGAGCTCGCCGGTGCGCTTACAACCCCTGAACGCCCGCCAAATCATATGCGACTGGACCTGGTCCGTTTGCTCGTGCTGTTGGTGATGTGGGCCCCTGGCTCGATGCTGCATTCTGCTCTTGCACTTGCTGAAGCTTGTTGGCGCATGGCCATTTGTGCAGGCATTGTGCGGCTGCTGCGGAAGATCTACATGCAGCTTTCGCAAAAGAATCGGGAGTTCGTGGCACTGAGCCTGAAGTTCGAGAAGAATGCCGCCCAGCAGGTGAGCAAAGAAAAGGAGGGGGAATGCCGGACATACCTTGAAAGACACAGAGAGGCACATCATTGTCAATATCCGTCCACTTGAGAGTATTCTCATCTCCACCTTCGTTCTCTGTTGCTAGAATTAAATGTTTGGGCAACACCGCCAATTCTGCCAATTGCTGTGCGCTGCAGATCGAGGCCGTCAAGCTGGCGGCGGAGTCGCAGCGGAAGCACCTGGAGGCGACGCTCGCCAACGCCAAGCGCGATGCCGCGCAGGCTGCCACCTCCCAGAAGACGGCCGCGGCGGTGTGGCACGGCGAGCTGGACTTCCAGAAGGCCGAGGTGCGAAATTTGCGGCTCAAAAAACAAACGGTCCAGGAATAGCGCCCCTGCTGCTTCGTGCACGGCAGGGTTCCTTCAAAAGTCATGCTGCGTGAGAACGAGAAACACCACAGCATCCGTTACACATGTGGTCTTTGTTGGTGCCAAGCTTGCAGAACGAGCCGCACCAAAGCATTGGTGACACATGGATTGCTGTTGGTGCCAAACTTGGTGATGTCGAGCTTCTGCCAGGACAGGCAGGGTGAGAATGTGAGCATCCGTGAATTGTCACCTTGCAGGTGAGCCGCATCAAGAGGGAGCTGGACCGGGTGGAGTCCGAGCGGTCCCGCGCGCAGGAGGACGCCCGCCGGTGCGCATTGTTGCCGACCAACTCCCGCCTCCGACCTCAATGTGCTGCCTGTCCGCGCCGCAGGGCCATGGGCTGCGGGTGTCAGCTGCCCCCACAGCGTCTCTGGCTCCTTCCTGCCAGCGTGCTCCACCCAAGTCCCCCATGCACAGCAGGCTGCCTGTGCAGCCAAGGCGTGCCCTCACCCGATGTCCTGCTCCAGGCTGGAGGCGGCGCGAGCGGAGCTGGACGCAGCGCTCAACCAGCAGAAGCGGGAGGGCGCGCAGGCATTGCAGTCCCTGCGGGACCAGCTGGCGGCGGTCACTTCGAAGGCCGCCCGTCTGCAGGCGAGCGTGTTGATGTGCACCGAGTGGGCCGGCATGCAGGACTTCCATGGCTGGGTTTCGTGAGTGCCTCTTTCATTCTGGGCCTCGCTTGTTGGGTCCGCAGTCAAATTCGTCCATCTGACAGCCAAGCTGCGGGCAGCACTGCACCGGTCGGGCTTGCAGCGGCGGGTCTGCCTGTCGATCAGGCTCATTGGGATCGTGCACATCCGCTCGTGCAGGGTGACTTGGACATGGCCGGAGCATCAGAGACAGCCACCCAGCGGCGTGCGTCAGCAGCCGAGGCGCAGTGCAGGCAGCTCACTCTGGTGCGGGTTGGGGATCTGCAGTCGCAGTGTGCCCACCACAAGGACTATGGTTAGATTGCACTGTGTCACTCTGGAGTCCAGCACAGTATGCGATCGTGTCCACACAGGTCGATGTCCAGATTGCTTGCCGTGATGACATTTCTTCGATGCACGGCGGCGCTGGCTGTGCCGTGTTCATCGGCGCTCCCAGTGCGCGCAGGACGGGCAGCAGCTGCGGGGGGAGCTGGACAGCTTGCGGCAGGCGCACGAGGCGCTGCGCGCAGAAAGCCTGCAGGTCCGTGCACCTCCTCCAGACTGACTGTCGGGCCACGGGAGAAGGAGTGACACTCCCCTGCTGAGCACGTGTGCACTCACTTCGATTGCGTCTGGAAAGGCTGCAGGTTGGTCGTCCCAGCCGCTAAGGGCATGGGGCAGGTCTTTGCCGAACGCGACTGTTTCCGAACAGCAAATTGATCACACCGCTTGCCATGCCCGCAGATGGGGACGCAGCAGGCACAGGCGCAGGCGGCGCACGCGGAGGTGGTGGCCACCGCTGCTCGCACCGGCCGCGAGCTGCGCGCCGAGCAGCAGCGGGCGGCGGCGCTGGCGGCGCAGCTGGACTCTGCGCATGATGGGGCGGCAACAGCGGCGAGGGCGGCCGCCGATGCTGGCGCTGCGGCCGCCGCAGAGCGCGGCCGCCTGGAGGTGTGACTCGTTTACACAGAGGTTGAGGATGTACTGTAGCGGGCTGCTCCCGTCGAGGCCTATCGCCAGGATGCTGTGTTTGCACAGCGCTTCCTATGCGAAGTGTATTACAAGTCACACACGATATCTTTCAGACGGCTGTGCTTGTCGACGGCCTGCTGGAGATTGGGTGTTGCGTCCTGCTGCAACACAGCATCAGTCTTTCGCCTGCCGTTCCGCAGGAGCGGTGCGCGGCAGCGGAGGAGCGGTGCGGCGGCGCGGAGGCGCGGGAGGCGGCGCTGGCGGAGGAGAAGGCGCAGCTGAAGGCGGGCATGAAGGTGGCCTTCGCGCGCCAGGGGGAGCTGGAGGAGTCGCTGGCGGTGGCGCAGTCCGCGGCCGCGGGCCTGCGGCAGCAGGCGCGTCCTCTCGTTGTTTGCGGCTCGAAGTTTCACGTGCAATCACACACGTCCAGCTTGCTCAGCGGCGGTCGCAGGCCTACGGCAGCAGGTGCGGGCAGCTTACAGCGCAGGCACGATGGCGGCTGCGCCACAGCGGTGGCCGATGCGGACCTAGCCGCCGGTGTTGCGCCTGCTCCTGGGGTGCTGCTGCAAGCCAGGGTCGGACTGTGTCGTACGATTAACCCAGACGCCCCCCCGCCCCCCAACCATACAGACGCCGTGGCACCGCCATCTGCCCAGGTGGAGGAGCTGGCCGCGGCGAGGGAGCAGGCAGCGGCAGCCGCGGCGGAGGCGCGCGATCAGGCGGAGGGGCTGCAGGGGCAGCTGAGCGTGTCGCAGCAGGAGGTGACCTCCGCACGAGCCGAGGCGGAGGCGGCGGCGCAGCGGGCCGACGACACCGAGGCCCAGATGTCGGACAAGGCCGCCCGCCTGGCGCGGCTGGAAGGTGCGGCGTCGGCAGGAAGCCCCGACTGTGAGCCCGTGCACCTGCACTTGCGCCTGGCAGGCGAATTCGCAGGCGCCGGCCTGGCATAGCCGCCCTGCTGCGCACCGCCCTCAAGCTTGATGTGGCACCTGTATGTCCAATCGTGCTCTGTTTCGACTCGCAACTTGAGGATAGCACAGGGATAGCGCAGGGCCAAGACAGCAAGTGGGAACAGGCGCATGTCAGGAGAGGCAACGCCCACCGCTTGGACCCACCCCAGCTGCTGACTGCGGCCGCGGCGCTGCCTGCACGCAGGGGAGCTGGAAGCGTTCCAGGACGTGATAGGTGAGGGCGACCAGAGCCAGATGCTGAGCCGGCTGGTCAGCCGCGTGGCGTCACTGGAGATGGCTGTTGCCGCTGCCGATGGCCGCCGGCGGGACCTGCACAACCAGCTCATCCGACTGCGCGGCAACGTACGCTGCGTTTCGACTCCCGAGTGTCGCCGCTGACTGCTGCGGGTGTCTGCAGCTGCGCACCGCGGTTGCTGGCACCGATCTGCCCGTCTTACAGGCGTTCTCACACCCTGAGTGAGGCGTGTCCGGCGCTCCTCCTGCTTGGAAAGGCACAGGCGGGCTGCGCCACTGCAGGCCAAGCCCCCCAGAGTCCTGCGGACCCCGCAGATGTGGCTGATGCGCTGTGGCGCACGCGCAGATCCGGGTGTACTGCCGGCTGCGCCCAGTGGCGCCCAGCAGCGCCGCCTGCAACTCGGACGGTGTCAGCCTGGCGCTCACCGCCGAGGACGGCAAGCAGCACTCCTTCTTCTTCGACAAGGTGCCCGCCACCGCCGCAGAGCCCTGCTCCTCCTGACGAGGCAGCCTGCCGCTGCGCCTCGCTTTCAAGAGGGTGCACCTGGGCGCGCCCCGCGTGCTGCACAAGTACGAGCCTCTCAACCCTGCAAATGGGGGCGCAGGTGTTTGCGCCGGGGACGGAGCAGGCGACTGTCTTTGCAGAAGTCGCCGAGCTGGTGCAGTCTGCCCTCGATGGCTACCAGGTGCTGCCGTCTTCGCACTTCTGGTCTGACGCCTCGGCAGCCGGGGCCACGCCTACAGTGTATGCACATCGACCATGGGGACACACCGCTGCGGCTGAACCTCTGTCTTCGGATCCGGCTGGCACTCGCTCCTGCATGCATGCTTGGCGAGCCGCTGGCATCCTGCGAAACCTGCTGACTTGGGGTTCGGAGCAGGCTGGCTGCGGCGCGCGACAAACCGGGCGTGCTGCAACGCGCAGGTGTGCCTGTTTAGCTATGGACAGACGGGCGCGGGCAAGACGCACACGATGCAGGGCACGCGCGCCCCCGACGGCCGCGGCATCACGCCCCGCGCCCTCGAGCAGGCACGTACCCCCGCTGCCGCCCCCGTGCACGGCCCTGGACCGCCAGCGCGCGCACACACGCTCCAGGGATGTGACCGATCGGCTCGCACAGGGGGCCGGCCGCGCATGGAGCTGGCGTCCCTGCCCACAGCAGACCCCATCTCACCTGTGATTTCAAACTCCGAAAGCAGAGTTCAGTCCTGCTGACCACAGATCCTGGGCGCGGTAGCGGCGTTGCGGGAGCAGGGCTGGACCTACGAGCTGGCGGCCTCCTACCTGGAGGTGTACAACGAGACTCTGCGGGACCTGCTGGCGCCGTCAGCGCCCGGCCGCGGCGGCGCCGCACGCGCCCTCGAGCACGCCTCCATCAAGCATGACGCCGGCGGTGCGAGCCGGCGCGGGACTGGCTGCCTCACATGCGCACAGGACGCAGCAGCGATCTGGACAGTGGGCATGCACACCCTGCGCTGGCAAGGGCCCGTCGCAGCCCTCTGCCACTCGAGCTGCAGCCTGGGGCGTGGGGACACTCTTGTGCAGACTGGGAGTTGTGGTGAGGCTTGGGGTGATGCAGGCCGGGGCATGTGCTGCCGCGAATGCGGCATCTCAGCACCACATTCGAAGGGCAAGCTTGGTCGGCGCTCCTCCCCGCAGGCGGCGGCACACAGGTGGCGGGCGCGACGCGGGTGGCCATCGACTGCGCAGCAGACGCAGAGGAGGTCATGCGGCGAGCGGCGGCGGCGCGTGCCTGCGAGGCCACCGCCATGAACGCCGCCTCCAGCCGTTCGCACAGCGTGCTGACGCTGCACATCGTCGGTCGCCACGAGGGGAGCGGCGACCGCCTCGCCGGCGCCCTCAACCTCGTAGACCTGGCCGGCAGGTGTGCCCCTCTTCGCCGGTTCCCTGGGAAGTCAAACAGCCTTGCGGACGACTCATTGGGCGTTGTGCCAGCTACGCCCCACCCTCCCTTGCCTGCGGCGGCAGCCAAGCCCGCGGTCCAGCGGTGTTGGTCGGCCTGAGTGAATCTGAGGCGTGGCGCTGGCTGGCTGGCGTGCTCGCAGTGAGCGGCTCAGCCGGAGCGAGGCGGCGGGGCAGCGCCAGAAGGAGGCGTGCGCAATCAACAAGAGCCTGTCGGCGCTCGGCGACGTCTTCGGCGCGCTCGCCGCCAAGGCGCCCCACGTCCCCTACCGCAACTCCAAGCTCACGCACCTGCTGCAGGTATGTGCCGCTGCGGCTACCGCCGCTGCTGCTGCTGTCTCCAAACGCTCCATCACCGCATCACAGGCTGGAGCCAGTTGGAGGCTCGTGCGTCCCGACGGCAATGCGACATCCCCTCGACCACTTGCAGCTGCGTTCCCACGGCCCTGGTCGCCCCAAGGGGAGTTGCCTTAACATGTCCCTTGGTCGCCACTCGAGTGTGCTCACCGGCTTCGAGATGGGCTTCAAGCGGCAGGGCGAAGTGACACGAGCTTAACTACAGGGAGGCTAACACAAGTTCCAACAGCAATTGTTCCTGCCGTGCAGCCGTGCCTGGGCGGCGACGGCAAGACGCTCATGTTCGTCAACATCAACCCGGAGCCGGCGTCCGTCGGCGAGTCGCTGTGCTCGCTGCGCTTTGCGGCCAAGGTCAACGCGGTCGAGACGGGCGCCAGGGGCGGCGCCCGCCGCCACCTGCTCAGTGCAGCGGACCCCGCCCCCAACGGCTCCTCCCAGGCAAGCCAATGAAACAAGGTTGCCCTTCTCAGGCTGCTTGCGTCAGCAGCTGGTGCCGTTGCAGGAGCGAGGCAGGCCGGCTGCGGGCGCGCCCACAGGCAGCTTGCCGCCACTCTGACGGGGCGTCTGCTTGCGAGGAGAGCGCGAGTTGCGGCGGCGCCGCGGCGCTCGCATGTAGACGCCTCGGTGCCTGCAGGCAAGCTTGCAAATAAGCAATGCGTATTCGGCATTTGATGATGCAAGGATGTGGCAATGCAGGGGCTCGGGCCAGCCAAGCGCAAGCCGGCCGCGGCTGGGCTGGGCGCCCGCAGCGTCAAATCACGCATGAACTGAGGCCGCCAACCAGGCACAGCTGGATTCGGAAGCATAGCACTGCATGCGCCTCCATGGTCCACCGGCCGCGAGATGCTGTGGCTGCGGCTCCTGCATAAGATTTATACCTCCATAGTTCCCGCTCGCGCGGCCCGGGTGTGGAGGAGCTGCCAAAACGTTGTCGTTGTGATTTGGGCTGCCCGCTTTCCGTCTTGTGGTTTGGGGTTTGCGAGGACGTTAGCGATGCCAGAAGGTCAGAGCTTTGAGTTGCAGTCAGAAGAGCGATCGCTGGGCATTCAGTGGAACAAGTACTTAGGTATACCTACGCGTCGCAATCTCACATCTAGATAGCTGCACTGCTGGTAGGTACCTAGAATATGGAGGGTGACATCTAGCGCGGACTTGCTCTCGGATGTGCACAAACCCTTTCGACACTGTCCGGTCTGGACTGATGAACGTGACGGCTGACTGAAGCAGGGCTCGAGCTCCGCAGTGGGCATGTTGATGCCTCAAAGCAGACAGGGCCGACGGTCCCCCGCAGCCTTAAAAATGGGATCAATGGTAATCTGGACATCACAGCCTGCGGCGGCAGTGACGCAGGGTCGCATCCTCACTTGTTGCCTCCGAAGATGCTCTTGAGCGCCCTGCAAAGCAGCCGTAGCATACATTCGTCAGCACGAATGCTGTGGCAGTTGTCATGAGAAGAGAAGAAGAAAAAGCCCCAGGGTCAGCACATTGGTCCAGGCCGACACCCTCAGCCTCGTGAGCTGGGCACTGGCACAGCCGCTGACACCACTGGGTGGACTCCTTGCCTGAGGCAGCACTTGCGGCCAGGCCAGAAGGACAGAAACAGGGCGCACTTGAGGGCGCCGGTGTTGAAGACGGGCTCATCGTACTCATCGATGGTCTTGTCGAAGCGCGGGTCCGCCCGCAGGTTCTTCAGGTTGGGGTCCTCCCGCACCACCTGCAGCAGCGTAGGGTCCCCATCAGGCACAATGACGCATCTGCCAAGTGTCTTTTTTCCAGCGCGAAATGCCTCACCCGGTTGTGACATGTGCGCTTGTTGGTCACATGCAGGGAGCCCCGAAAGTGAGGGAGCTGGCTGGGCGGGGCACACAGCGTTGGCAGCTCCGCCAGGCGGTCCACAGCCGACCAGGCAGCGGCGGCACATACCTTGTACTGGTCGAAGCCGGACCTCAGGGCGTCCTGCAGCGCCTCAATGCCAGCGTCCACCTGCAGCAGTGCAAACAGCCTGTGCGGATTCTGCACTCGACTTTTCGAGGCTTGTGACACACCCTATGCATTGAGAAGGGCGCGTCACCAGCAGGGCATCGGGAAGTGGCTCCCTTCAGATGCAGCCAGCGCACGCCGGCCGGCGTGCGGCTAGACGGTGCGTGCGCACTGCAGCAGACGGATGCATGGGGACATGGCGACGCACGGAGCCCATGGCGGCATAGCAGCAGGCGATGTTGTACTGGGTGACGCGGTAGATCTGGGTGATGCGCGAGAAGTTGTCGCCCACGTAGTTCTTGGGCTCCATCGCCAGCACGTTCTCGAACTCGATCAGGGCCTGCCGGAGAAAAACGAAGAGACGCTTGGTGGGTGTTGTGCATGCAGAACCTGGGCAGCTGGGACGCGTCCCACAACACGAGGCGCCCCGTGCATCCGGCTCCCTCGCGGGAAGAACAGTCTTACTGGCAGCCGGCCGCCGCCTCCGCGGGGCTCGGCCACCGGACCGCAGCACCCCAGGAGGGCGGGCGAATGGGAAGCACACAGTGGCACCCGCCCACAAAGCCGGCACAGTGGCAGATACCCCGGGGGAAGGGCCTCGCACGCACCCCCTCGATGTCCTTGGTGTTGAACTTTTGCAGCGCAGACTCGAAGAGCTGCTCCCTCTCGGCCTCCTGCACCTTGCGCTTCTCGTAGTTGCGCGCCTGCATCTCCTTGGTGCCCTGCCCGTAGTTGCCGCCCGCCTTCTCGGCCTTGAACAGCTTCTCCGCCTCCGTCATCTCCTCCTCCTGCTCATGAGCAGGGGGCTCGCGGGTTGAGGACAGCCCCTCTGCAAACCAGGCCTCCGCGAGATGTGTAGATCAGCAGTATGAGCGGGTGTGAGTGGGCCGCCGCAACCTACCAGTGCGCACCACCATTCCTCCTGCTACGGAATGCACATGTGTCCGCAGTTCCATCAGCAAGCAGCGCGGCGCAAGCATCTGCAGGCTATGAGGACACCATCATAGCCTCTGCGGGCCTCCACAGACTGTGGGCAAGCCTCAGCAGTGTGAAGGGTTCTCCCCAGTGGGCCTTGCAATCTGTGGGCGAGGGGGTTGCGCCCGGGCATGTAGCCATCACTCCCCACGCCCAGGCAGGATCTGGAGTGGCAGCTCTCCTTTTCCTTCATTTGCCTGGGCACACCGCGCTGCGCCGCGCTTCCCGCTTGCTTCCACTGCCGCGGCGGCTGTCCGTGTGCAGCCGTGCCCGTCCCTGCCCCTCGCTAACAGTCCATAGAGATGCGGTGCCGCCATGCCGCCGGAAAGCTCTGCACCTGTGGAGGCCCCGCCTCACCTCGAGGAAGCTCATGTCGCCGCCGCGCTTGAGCATTTTGAGGTACACCTGCCCGTTGCGGGTCTTGATGGCATACATGACCTGACCAAAATTCTTCGCCTCCCAAACGTCCTCGCCAAAGGAGGCGCTGACGTACATGATCTTGTCGCCCACCTGCGTTTCATGTTTGTAGATTCACTACTGCGCGATCGGACAACAGTACAGTCCTGCAGCAGCACACGACTGATTGCACAACACAGCTGCAAGGCATGTCCTTGAGCACATGCAGGACTTACTCATGGCTCAGCAGGTGAGAGCTGCAGCAGCAGAGACTGGACGTTGCGCGGCGTTGCAAGTCACAGCAGTGAGGTCCCCCCACCTCTATCTGGTCATCTGTGTCGCCGACCCTCGGGTTCGAGCCAACAATGTATGCGCCGCCGTCGTTGCCGCGGGCAAAGCGCAGGCCGAGCGGCTTGGTGAGGTACACCTGTTGCATGCAATGGCAGTCCCGCATCAGACAGGGCCAGGATCTCAGTGCTCGCATTGTAGTGCATGCCTCCAGCGATTACCCTCAGGGCCGGCGCAGAACTGCTCTCATGGGTGTGCCATGTTCCGAGGATATAAAGCTCACCTCATAGGTCTCCTCCTCCCCCGATGCTGCCTCTGCTGCGGCTGCCTCTGCCTGCGCCCTCAGCCGCAGGGACGGCGATTGCCGCCTGGCTGCCGCCGGCGCCTGCCAGAGCAGTTGTGCTGTGATCTGCGCACCCCGTCGATCAATTGCTGCCCCAGTACTGCATTCGAGAGGTGGCATGCTGACACTTCTCCGCAAATCCATCTGACGCATCATCCAGCGCAGGGCGGAACACACTGCACCGCTCACCTGCAGCCGCTGTGCAGCCTGTGCCGGTTGTGCAAGCGAGCGGCTGGCGTTGCACCATTTCCTGCTCGCAATAACTGCTCTGCTGCTGCGGAAGCACGCGGGAGACCTGTGGACAAAAGCATGGCTGGTGAGCCACAGTAGACTCAAATGCCGTGATCGTGACCCAGGCGCCAACATGCATGTTCTGAACACCAGTAGCAGAATCATGGCAGCAGCAACGCAGGAGACGCAGCCACGGATTGAAGTTCACCTGCTGAGCACAGGCGATCTGTCGGTGTTAAGACCGCGTCCACACGTTGAGCAATCCATGTCAGCCAACACTGCTCTGTATGTACTCGTTTGGACACTTTGACAGCGCTGATCAAAGCTGGAAGGCTGTGGAAGTCTGTGCGTGAAGGACCAGTAGCAGCCTCACGCTCAGCGCTGCACGAGGATCTTGCCTGGACACGTCACTGCCATGAGTCCCACGTCGCCATGAAACGGCGGAGGTCTGCATTTGACGACAGGAGCGCTGTCTTTGGTCCGGGTAGGACTGGAGCGCTGGAGCACTCAGACCCTCGCGTAGTAGTAGGTTAAGACGCGCCCACTTCATTTTGATCCAGCTTTTGTGCCTGCTGCCTCCGCCGCGTGCGCCGGTGTAACTACGGCGGCAACATCGTCAGCAATAGCTCTCTCATAGCCAACTCACGTCGCTACCTATTAGTGTCAATCCCTCATACATGCCTAGGTATGCTCTTCACTGGAATGTACGATTGCAACGCCTCAAATTTCGTTACGTGCATTCAAGCCAATGTGACATTCAGGCCATCAGACCAAGGCGTGCCGCCGCACCCTGGTCTAACAAAGAATAGCTGCAGTCTTCCGACCAGATAATGTCTACCGTATCACTTCGCTGAGCAGTCTGCTAATGACAATACCCAGTTCACGGGGCTGTGTTTCCACTCATCAGTTCTGCTGCCAGACGAGCAAATCCATGCTGGCGCCGACCGGCTTGACATCCTTCAGGCTGTAGTTGGCGGTGGCAAAGATCTTCTTCCACTCCGACAGTGTGCGCCAGCCGCCGCCGGGGCACTGCGCCAGAATCTCAATGGCGAACAGGCCTGCAACGGCACGACTTTGTAAGCCTACAGATGTCACTCAATGACACAGTTGTGTCAGACACAGTTGACACCAGAGTTCAGCTTGCATACAGATGCACTTGCAGGTAGGCAATGCACCTGGCGCAACTCCGTCCTTGCAGATGTTGTTGGACCGGTCGCCCGCCTCTGGCACAATAGTCTGCACAGCAACACCGATCCGTTCTTCACATCTGGCAGTTGAGTTCCAGCCTACCTTCACACTGCTGCAGGATGCGCACAGTGTCAAGTGATGTGGTGGCTCCTTCTGCAAGCAAGTCACCACTGGCTCACCTGCAGCAGCAGGATGTTGGCCTGCTTGGGCAGGACCTCGCTGCAGTGCTTCAGGATAAGTTTGGCGTCGTCATCCGAGAAGCCGCTCAGGAAGTGCTTCATGACCAGCGTGTCAACGTTGGCATTGCGCACGGCCTCTGGGAACGGCTCTCGCACATCGCCCGACACCCGCAGCAGCCGCTGCTTAGCGTCCAGCACGCCCTTCCGCTCGAAAGTGACCTTGAAGTCGACGCTACAGCGTTTGAAAGCAGACTGTCAAGTCGAGTTGTGAAGCGGTTTTGGGAAGTCTTTGCAAACTGCAAAAGATAGAATTGAAAGAAAGTCTAGAGCGCCACGCCAAGCAGAAGCTGTGACTGTGCAAATGCAGTCAACTTGATGTGCCAAGCAATCAGCGAGTGCAGGTCATGCGCAGTGTTCCTGTGAGTGGCAAGGATGCCCTTGAGGTCCCGGACCTGTCCAGCACCCATTGGCGGTCGAACAGGACGCCCTTGCTCTCGTGGCCTGCATACAGCATGCACCGCGACAGCAGCTCGCCGCGCCCGCCGCCGACGTCCATGACGACCTGCTCGCCGCAAGCACTTGTCATCACGCCGCAAGAAAATGATGCAGGTGCGCCCATCAGGCATCACCAGTCACATCGAGCTGTGCGAAAGCATTCGCGACCCTGTTGCATGGAGGTCTCATGGATGCATCAGATCAGGCTCGGACATGGTTTGCACAGAAAAGGTGGTCAGGAACGAATGTCCGCACCTTGGCTGACCGCCAATCATACGCGTCCTGCAAGTCCACGTCGCCGCCCATGAGGCTCTGCTGCGTGTAGTATGTCATGGCGTTCTGGAAGTCGTCGGCGAAGGCCTCGTTGCCCTTTACCTCGTCGTACTGCGAGCCATAACCAATGATTTGTTCAGTTGCGATGGTGCAGTGATGCAGAGAAAGCGAGCAAGTGCATGCATGCGGAATAGCACAACAGGAGCGAACTCTTCGGTACAGCCGGAGGAGGCGCAGCAGCTGGTGCGTTGAGTCGTCTATGCGGCAGGCTGGTCACCTCGTGCATGTCGAGGCCGCCGTGGGCAAGGGCAAAGGCTACCTGCCCGGTGCGCACCGCCTCCGGCAGCACCTTCCACGCGTCCCACTTGGGCTCGTTGATCTGGTGGTCCTGCGATTGTGATGCACGGATGTCTGAGACGATGGCCGCATGGTCGCAAAAATAAACGTCAGAATACCGGTGCTGGCATGAATGAAACGATCTGGGTCCGGGACTCATTTCAGGTCAGCACGGAAACAACGTACCACAAAGTGCCCCAACGTGGCCTCCTTGCCCCGGACCAGTAGCCGTGTAGCCGCGTTTGGCGAGAACTTGCGGCCCTCTTCCTCGTCCAGGATCTCCCACTGTGCCAGCATCCGGAGCACCTGGCGGACAGAACAGCAGGTGGTGTTGGGGACGCGCATGCAGAGCATGTCTTCCGGTACAAACTGATGTCTGACGACATGAGGGTGTGAGCAATATGAGGCGCGAATGCGACCCGCTAATTCATGCTGTCATTGCCAACACATGCACTCCGCATGGCGGCGCACCTTGTAGAAGTGGTCATGGCCAGCATCGGTGACGTTCGCTGCCGAGGCGAGCTGCAGCAATAATCAAGAGAGTGCAACAATCAGGTGGTGGTTTCATGCATCACAGGAGCGCTTGTATCACAGCGTATCACAGCACAGTAAATCAGACTGGCACGCTGTGCTCGGGCGGCACCTTTTCAAACGGCATCGCGCCCGATTCGCTCGTCAAGATCTCTGCAGCAGCAGTGTACAAGGTCACAGTCTTGCGGTCATAGCGAAACGGATCATCGTCCGCAGCTGGGGACATGAAGGAGCTATGTCGCTGCCGCCGCCAGCCATGCACCTGGAATCTTCAGCTTCATGATGACGCCCAGGCATGCCGACAGCCAGTGCCCCTGAACCGCCTGGAAGATCTTGGCTGCAGCAGACCATGAGCAGAGGTTTGCAAAGACGTGATCCGCCACAATAGTACGGTGGCGTCAGCAAGTGCCACTCCGATCGTGCAAGTGCGTGGTCAAGTGTGGTCAAGATCGGCATTGCAGTCGCCATCGGACGGTTGGAAAAGCAAGTCTTCGCAGCACCTGTAGCCTGCAGATCCTGCTGCTGACCCGTCTCCTTGGCGGCAGTACCGTTCGCGACTCCGTTCTCGACCATAGTTGACTTAGAGCAGCAACCTTTGAGCCGGTGGAAGCTGCGCAGGTCGAGTCCACTGCAAACGAACAGAATGGCGGCTGTCAAGCGCGACGTGAGTGACGATGCCGCCTGCGATGAGAAGGCAGCGGCAGCGTGGCACACCGACGTCACAGCGCCTTCGAGATCCGCACGTGCACTCGTTTTGCAAGTGCAGCAGCTCAGCTACGATCCAAGCTGTTGCTTGACCGCAAACAGCTCTCCTCCGAGAGCTGTCCGGGTCTGCTGCAGAACCACAACACAAACACTTTGCCGAATCTGGGATCCAGTGCATCTCGGAGCAGCTTTCAGAATGGGGAGATGACCGGCGGGAGGAGCCTGTCTACATTTGCAAGTGAGTTGCTTCTGTATTGTGGCGGATGATCAGCATGGCAAGTACAAAGAGATTTCGTGAGCCGGAATGCAGGTGCGCCGCATGACTAGTTGTGCTACTGTGCAGGAGCTCGCAGCATGCGGGGTCAGGACCTGGATGATGTTGGTGTGCTCGACAGCAAGCACGAGGACGCGCCAGCACCCAGCCTATCGGCCTCGTCAGACTCGCCGCGGCAGCGGCGCCGCATTGGCGTGTCGCAGGCGCGCGCACACAATTCGAGCTATATAATTGCCAAGACAACTTCTATAAGGATGAACTCAGCTTGTTGCGTTGAACTCGCTGCAGGATGCGCGGGTGCAGTCGGACACCGTCATGCGGAAGCTCAACAAGCACATCATGACCAAATTTTGCCTCCTCACCGTTTTGAACCACATGGACCGCGCCAATCTGGTAGGCTACTGAAACATGCCCATGCGTCATGTGCCGCATAGACTTGATGGCTTGCGAAATTACCGACAGCTTTACAGACTGTCACGGGCCCTTCCTTGCTGCCTCGCGCAGGCGTATGCGTCAGTGCAGCTAAATGAGGACCTTGGCTTCTCAGACTCTGTCTATGGCTTTGCTGCCGGCGTCTTCTTCGTGTCCTACGCCATCTTCCAGGTATTCTTGACCTCAATCGACTGCTCAAATCGCCCTCGCTGTCGCTTGTATGTTGGCGCGTGTCCTACTCCTTCAGGCCCGCATGTTGCTGTGCCACTGCTGAAATCGAGATCCGCACCCCGCCGCACAGGTGCCCATCCAGCTGGCGGCGCAGCGTTTCGGGCTGCCCCGGGCCATCGGCGTGCTCATGGTGGGCTGGGGCGTGGTGGCCACCTGCTTTGCGGGGCTGACCAGCAACCCGTTGCACCTGTACGGGCTGCGCTTCCTGCTGGGCTTCATGGAAGCCGGTGCCTTCCCCTGGTACGGCTAAAAGAAACCCCTTTGATCAAACGCGTTTTCGAGCGTTTGCGGCATGCTGCTGCTGCTGCTGCGGCGGCGGCGGCTGCTCTGACGAATATTGGTCCTGTCCCTTGGATATGACATGAAGCCTCTTGATGTTCGGCATCGCAGCATGTGGGCATACCTCACGCTGTTTTATGCCAGCGGGCCAGACCTGGCAGTCGCCTGGAGCTTCATTGCTGCGGCGCAGCCGCTTGCACAGGTGTGTCTTGCCTGGTGTGTGTCACCATGTCCACACGGGTGGGGAGGCCGCCTGGGCATTGGCTTCGGGTCCTCCGGCAGGCCTCTGCTCGCAAGCTTTCAAGCGTATGAACCCGACCGGCAATTGAGCATGCTTCGCCTTGAAAGGCCCTCAAGCAGAAGGTCCTTGACTTTCCAGGTGGCGGGCGCGCCGATCGCTACAGCCCTGCTGCTGACAGGCGCGTGCTGAATGTGTTTTGCAGATCACCGAGCCCACCCAAGCTGCAAATGCTGCGGGGTGCTGCCCTTTGAACATGGCATCGATCCGACCTGTCTGCTGCTCACAGACGGGCTGCTGGGGCTACGGGGCTGGCAGTGGCTGTTCCTACTGGAAGGCATCCCCACGATTGCGCTGGGCATCTGGGTGTGGCTGACGCTGGCGCCGACGCCACTGGAGGCCGGCTTCCTGGCGCCCAGCGAGCGGGAGTGGGTGCACCAGCGCGTCAAGTCGCACAAGGTGTGCTGGTCCGCCTTCTGGTTCAGAAACCGCCTCGTTGCACCCTGATGCGGCGAGCTCCGCATTCTGGCAGCCGTGGCCAGGTGGCGGCTGTCCCTAGGCCCTGACACGCCAGCTGAGTATCCGATCCATGTGTCCGAAGCACCAATGGAGGCTGTCCGGGTTTCTTACAGCCTGCGTCCCGCGCCGGCGTGCAGGAGGACATGTCCAGGGACAGTGGGGAGCAGACCACCTGGGACGGCGTCAAGTGCTGGAAGGTCTGGGCGCAGGGCTTTGGCAGTGGCTGGGCAGGTGTGTGGGAGGCTGCATGGAAGGGACTGCGTGGAAGACTGCTGTTGCGGGAGCAGAGTGCTGACATGTGCGATTGGTGCGTTGCAGGCATCATGCGGTAAGGTTCCGGATATGCGCCCCTGACTTGGGTCTCCGCTGCTGACCACATTCATTGAGCTCTCGCAACGGCCGCATGGGACCATCCTTGCATGGTTTGTGGCGATTCTGCTGGTTCTGTGCGCTTTTATTTTTCCAATGGATCTGGCGCGTTGATGCAGATATGGTGCTATGTACTGGACTCCACTCATCGTGTACGCCATACAGAATGGCAAGCACATCAGGGACAAAGACGCGCCAGATGAGGCCAGCAGAGGTGTGTGTAGTCTGTCGCCGAATCTCTGTCACCAGAGGCGCATCTCCAGGCAGCCCCGCCAATGATGTGTCGACAAGCGGTTGTGGCTTTGGGTCGACAGGTGCACTGGCAGTGCTGCTGTCTGCCATACCGTTCAGCTGGGCAGCCATCTCGACGTACCTGAACACGGCGCATGCTAAGCGGACAGGTGCCAGCTCGCTGCAGCACATGAATACTGACTGCTGCTCTGCGTTGCTGTACATGGCTGCCAGTAGTGAACATGCCCTCAACGAATGTCTTTGGAAAAGCTCAAGCGTCCAATGAACCCCTCACTGCCGCAGGGGACATGTACTGGCATTTGTTGGCGCCACAGGCAGTCTGCACCGTGGGCCTGGCCATGCTGGCGTTCACGCTCGCTGAGCATCCGCTTCTGGCATTCTTTGCACTGACGCTCAGCGCCACCAGCCAGGCATCGAACCCTCTCGAATGGGGGTGAGTCTGCACATCCCATCTGGCCACCTGTTGTGCAACCTCAAGCCGCTCGTGATGATCTACTGAGACTCCCTCTCCATCATCTGCAGGTATCCAGCCACCTATCTGCATGGCGCTGCACTGTCAAGTGGGTGGGCCGTCGCCAATTGCGTTTCCAGCTATGGAGGTGAGCCACCTTGTCGCAACGTGAGGTTACCTTTGACAACACATCGTTGCTCATGCAGCATAGGACGGTAAGTGTGGACATTCGTCTTGCATTGAACTGCAAGCGTCTTAAAAGGCATGGCATGCCACAGGTGTCGTGGGACCCTGGCTGATTGGGGAGGCCAAGACCAAGTTTGGCGGCTTCACCATCCCCATGTTGATTTTGGCGGTGCTCAGCTTTTTGGGGGTAGGCTACTTTGCAGTCCTGCTGCGACTACTGCCCGCCAAAGACCGGGCTGAGGAGCAGACTGAAGCTAGCGCTCTGTTGTGATCTGCTGCGGCAATCGCAAAATTGATGAAGACCTGTGGCCATGAGCACTGGCGAAAAATGTCATTCTTAGGCATGTATTCTGGGGTACTGGCAGCGACGCTATCGGAAGTGATCACAATTCCGATCGGATTGTATACTAGTCTACCTTAATCACAGTGTGCGCCAGTCAAAATGTCTGTGGCGTTCTCAATGCCAAAAAGAATTCGAGTCCATGTCAACCGGACGACGCCACCCCTAGGCTGTCCTGTTGCCAGTCCTCCCCGTGTGCCACGTCTGGTCTTTGACCGGCTCAAAAATAGCTGTAATCTCCTTCGTAACTGCCGCCTCCAACTCCGCTGCCGGGTCCGGGATGAACTCCAGGGCTTCCCGCACGACGCGCAGGTCCTCCTCGACCTGCGTATCACATCAGTTGTTGCAATCGATCGTTCAGTTGTGATGGAACATGTTCCTTACGACTCGGTGCAAGCACACATGAAGGAAGGCACGGGAGTCAATGCCACAGACGCGGCCCGCTGGCCACCTCATTCTTTCAGCCGGCTCATGGTGTTGATGCTCTTCACTATGCCCTCGACAGACTTCACGCACCTCCGCAGGTGACGCCATGCCCATGAGGTGGACGTGCACACCCGGGGTCCTGCGCCACAGCGCGCATACACCTCGCACCCAAGTGTGCATGACACAAACTCGGCTGCTGCTGATCAAAACACTGATAACGCGTTCGCCACTGTCAAGCGCTGTGACCACCTGATGAAGTGCTTGATGGCGATGCGAGCGAGGTCTGTGCCCTTCTCGACACACAGCTCCTTGCTCTTGATGGCAGCCGCCTTGACGTCCTCAGATGCGGGGTGCCATGACGGCGGGTCCTACAGCACCCCGTGCAGTGATCAGACAGAGTGTCCAATCTCGGATACGCCGCGGCAAATATAGCGACTCCAACGTGCCCCTGACAGCGATGAACGACAGCACGAAAGCGACAGCACGCCATGGCGTTCAGACAACTACCTGCAGGTCCAGGGAGCAGTGTCTGATCCGCGCAGGGCAGCGGCCATTGCCCGTGGCAACCCACCTTCTGCGTGAGGAGGCCCATGGAGGAGAAGGAGGCGCTGATGACGGCGACGCGCTTCTCCTCCAGGTACGGCAGCAGCCCCGTGAGCGTGTTGTCCGCCAGGTTGTTATGGCAGTAGGAGAGGATCGCGTCCACGGTGCCCACTGGCACCCTGCGATGGCCGCCCCAGGACACACTCCTCAGCGCCTCGAAAAGGGATTTCACATGTGCATACAGCTTGAAAGCAACTCGGGACAGATGCCTGTCACACGATGCGAGCAGCAGTTTCCTACTCGAAAGGCTCCTGACCTGTCGAGGATGTAGGAATAAATGTCGAGCGGCAGGCCGGTGATGCCGATGTGGCGCACCAGGCCCTCCTTCTTCAGCTCTTGCAGCGCCGGCAGCGTCTCCATGACGATCTGCACGCAGTGTTTCGGCTTGTACTCAGCGCATTCAACATGTGGAGATCACAGAGGCGCTGAAATGACATGCGGGCCGTGACGTAAAATGTTACAACAGCCACTGAGTGACACGGCAGCACACACATCCCTTGTGACAGGCTGTGAGCACCCACCTGCTTCATGTCGACGGCAGACTCGATGTCGTGGCAGTGTATGAGATCGATATACGTCAGCCCTGCGGCACGAGCACACAACCGTCACATGAGGCCCGCAGAAAATGGAGACATGTCGGCTGGTAGGCAACAACAGCAGAGGATGGCATGTGCGCCTCCATGGATATGGACATGGAGTATGATGCCGCAAGGATGAGGAAATCTGCGCACCCAGGCGCTCCAGTGACTCATGGACGCTGCGCTTCACGCGCTCGGCAGAGAAGTCCTCCGACTCGCCAGGAATGTACTTGCCCACCTTGGTGGCCACGAAGATCTGGTCGCGCGGCAGCTTCGCCAGGCCGCGTCCTAGCAGCTGCATTTAGGCGCATGAGGTGGAGGTCAATCACCTGCCACGCCCCATGCATGCGCAAATCCGTTGCGTGAAGCCATGCAAATGCTGTTTGATCAGGAAAGGAAGCAGTCAGAGCCACCAGACATGGTCGAGATGCCGTCGGCGCATGGCGGCACATTGCAGGTTTTGGCAGCGCTAGCACCTGCTCCGCTTTGCCGGCGGCATAAAACGGCGCGACGTCGAAGAAGTTAACACCGTTGTCGAAAGCCAGCTGGATCGCCTTCAGGGCTGCGGTCTCGTCGGGGGTCTGCAGCAAAACAGCAGCAAAATCATGCAAGCTGCCACACGTGCACCGTGATGCCATGCATGATCGCCTGACAAGACAGGGTGTCTCACCCCGTAAGCGTGTCCGAAAGGGCTGCATCCCATGCCGACGACGCTGACTTGGGCGCCCGTTGCCCCAAACTGCCGGTGAGGAATCTTCGGCGGGCCATCTGTGCCGACGTTGCCCATCTTGAATGCGAATGCGATGGCAATTGCCCGAGTGCAGCCACCTCAGGTCTTCTGATATCGGAAGTCAGGACAGATTCGCAGGTCTGCAGGGGCCTGTGCGCGTTGTCAGCGAGTCGAATTGCCACGACCGTAGACCACGTGCTTTGTATTGTCGGACGAGGTGCAGAGCAACTTTCGAGATGTGTTTGCAAATTCTCCACCCAGACTGTTACACTGTCGCTTCGAGAAGAGCTCTCAGCCCATCCCGCTGCCTCTCGCCTACATTGGAAAAGGGGTCCTGGCAACAGCTGCCGAGTCCTACCGTAGAAGGTGCAATGGCGCTGCATCGCTGCATTGACCGTATTGGCACGAAAAATGCTTGCTGCAGACTCTCAACTTTGGATCTAGGCGTCTGGGTGGCGCAGCAGGCTTCAGCTGTCGATGGTCTTAACCGTTCTGTGATCAAGTTGCCAACAGGATCTGCAGCTCGTACTGACGTGCGACAGGTGTTTCACACAGGCAAACAGCATGTCATCCGAGGGCAAAATCGCCCTGGTCGTCGGCGCCAGCAAGGGCGTTGGCCTTGCGGTACGCCGAGCAGCATGGCACGCTTGCGCTGGGCTTCGCCGTCAGGGCTGGGTACTTGGTGGATCTGACGCCGATTACAACACCCCGCGCAGGTTTGCAAGAAGCTGAAGGCGGAGGGGTACACGGTGGTGGGCACTGTGCGGAGCCCCAGCGACGAGCTGGAGGCTGCCGGCATAGAGTGCATCAGCGGTGAGTGAGCGTGTTCAAGCAATGCACAATACACACGTGCAGCCTCTGATTCTCTACCGTTCAAGTGGGAGGCCGTGGCAGCAGCTGAGGTAAGGAATCTTTCCACTGCTCGTGCAGGGTTTGACATCGCGAGCAGCGATATGTCGATGCTCGACCAGGTGGGGATAAAAGCTCGAACACATGCTGACAATTTGCGTGAGTGAGTTCGGCAGGAGGCTAGTAGATGTTTGTCTCCTGATTGAAGTAGGCAGCTGATGGTGCTCACGGCACTTGTTGCAGGCTCTGGACGATGCGCACATCGACATGCTGGTGGTCGCCGCCGGCATCCAGGAGCCAGACACGCTCGATGACGTGACACACGACATCATCCGCCGTCAGATGGAGGTCAATGCCCTGGGCCCCGTCTTTGTCGTGCAGGCGCTCAAACAACGCCTTGCACAAGGCGCAAAGGTGAGGTCCTTGTTCGACTTTGCATCGTTCCATGCTGCAGTCATGGAGCACTGCAACTCCAGTTCTGTGCATTCGTGCAAGTGAGTGCAACGTTACCGATTTGCCTGCCCATGCAGGTGGCCTTGATAGCCAGCAAAATGGGCTCCATCGCAAATGTCGGCCTCACGGGTGGCGATCTGGTGAGTTTCGCTTGAAATTCGCCTGGCTGTGCGCCAACTTCTTCCAAAAATGCCATGGGACTCAAGGTGATTGATCAGGGCCATTTTACTAGAGCCCTGTTTTACTAGAGCCCTGTGTGCTGTGCAGCTGGGCTACCGCATGTCGAAGGCAGCGCTCAACATTGCCGGGGTGACGATAGCAAAGGACCTCGAAAAGCAACGGGTGTGGTTACCCTCGACTGCAGTCGGCCTCATGCATCAGCTGCGTATGTCACTGCATTGCGCCTGGTCGGTTCTAATCGCCTCATTGACCATACTTGCCTCAGCCCATTCAAACCTTCAGGCTGAAAATGTGCGCTCAATCCACAGGTGGCTGTGGCGCTGGTGCACCCGGGCGTCGTCTTCACGGACATGCTGCGAACCCTGCGTGAGGGGCGCGGCGTGGCGCCCGACAAGATCCGCGACAACTCGATCACCCCAGAAGCATCCGCTGATGGCATCTGGAGCGTCATGGAGGGCATGTCCCTCGAAAACACTGGGCAGTATTGGGACGCGGCAAACCCTGGGCAGCAGCTGCAATGGTGATGTGCCGACAGGAGTAGGCGTGGCAAGGGTTGGACGCATATAATTGGAGCAATGATATGCATTCTGCGCCGTGACTCGGGGTACTGAAGTGCAGCACAGACAAGAGTTTGAGAGTTGTGGCGCAGCGCCGCCACACACGAAATTGTGGTTCAGGCACAGCCACTGTCATGGCCGTCACGCTGTGTGTTCCTTCTCAGTTGCCCACGAGGCCTGCCGCTGATCACCCCAATCGCCAACTCATAGGCCCCAATGAAGCCCAACAAGTGTGAGTTTGATAATCCACCTTCCAGGCAGCTCCGGCTTGTCGGACAAGTCCCCCGCATGCATGTACCCCAACACATGGCTGGCGCTCCTGATTAGGATGTACAAAGAGGAGCAATCTTTGAAGTTTCGCGATTCAAGTGTGTCAAGATCAGGTTTTTGCCGTCCGGAAATCCAGCACGGTCACACTTCGACCTGCTGACACGCGGGCATAATCAGCCATCCTGTCCTGTCGCCTGGTCCTTTTCACGGTTGTAGAGAGATTCAAGAGACGTGGCTGTGGTTGTCGAGGTTGGCGGGTCCAGACCCCCCGATCAACGTGAGGCGTTGCCGGTGACGATGGGGGCGTCCGAAGGTAGTGCAGCCGACACATTTGCAGCCGCAGATGCCAAGCTGATCAAGAGCATCATCACGCTGGTGCCTGCCGCCAATCAGCATGTGAGTCAGTATGACGCCCTGCACTGCCATCACTTTCCAGCTTCGCCACATTCTCTGCGCACTGTCGTCCCTTCCATGTGCTGCCAAGGCAATCTGCTGCAAGGCCGACAGCACAGACAGGCTTCTGCGAAACGAGTTCTGTCATTGTCACCAGGACGTCATCGAGGCTTTGAAGCAGGACTACCCGCAGCGCTACAAGGCAGTGGTGGGCGTTGCGCCATGCGAGGCATGGTCCGGCGCCACAAAGCTGGCCTCGCGCACCAAGGCCGTCGCCCTCTTGTGGCTCATCTACTTCGTCGCGCTGCCGCTGTCGCTGTGCGTGCTGTGCGTGCGCGCTGCGTTCACGAGGTTCTTTGGACGGCCGGCGCCAACGAACGGCGCTGGTCACAATGGGCAACAGACCAACGGACACAGATCCAGCCCACGTGGCACAGCGCTCGTCAGCGGTGAGCGCTGCTGCGCGACATGGCCTATGATCCGGACCACAGCACCATGCTTCAGGAGGCACCTGTGCCTGACCTGGTTTTGAAAGCTGTAGCGACAGTTTCCTGAAGACATCATGTCATTCTGACGCTTGTCTGTGTCCGATGCGCAGGCGGCAACAAGACCAAGGCTCTGCATGTGTGCAGACACCTGCACAACGCCGGCTGGCGCGTCGTGCTCGTCGACGGCAGCAAGTCAGCTCCCTGAGACCCCCTGGTCTGCTGCATAGCGACTTCACCAATCCGCGCCTGATACTGCCAGCTGCTGCATGCGCCTGTGCAATGCCCACCGCTATCTGGTTCTTTTCTGCAGCAGCACGGCTTCGTGGCGGCACACTGATGCCGTGGCATCCGTCTGCTCCCCGCAGGAACTGGTCGTGCTGCGCCCGCTTCTCCAACAGCGTCGCCAAGTTCTACGCGGTGCCCATCCCCAACGAGCGCCCGCTCGAGTACCTCAAGGTATGTTCGACATCTCGTCTTGTTGAACACGACGACCCATCGGACTGGCTCTCATCATCTCTGGCTTTGAATCCGCGCGTACCGTGTGTCGCGGCCCTGCCTGGACCTGCCCCAAACCAGCACACAGGACCTCTTGCAGTTCTGTGAGCGCACGATCTCGCAGTAGCGGCCACCCCTGCAGGCGATGGCGCGGATCGGGGCGCGGGAGAACGTGTCGCTGTTCGTGCCGGTGTCCATTGCGCAGTACAGCATCTATGAGGCGCTGGCCGCGGAGCTGCTGCCGCCCGGCTGCCACAACTGCACCCTGACCGCACCAGATGTGCGCTCTTGTGCCCGTCTTGCTTGTGCCTGCTGTCCTAGGCGCATAGTTGCGACACCAGCAGAATGCCAATGCTGTACATCGCAGTCATCTTGTCGGATGGCTGGCTGCCGTTCTGAATTGTTGAAGCACGCGTGCCGGAAGGTGATCCAGTCCTGTCACCTTCACCTTCTCTGCCTGCAGGTGGCGGTCCTGAACGACAAGATCAAGTTCCAAAGGTTCTGCGACAAACACGGGCTGACGACGCCGCATGTGTTCCCCATCACCTGCAAGGACGAGCTGCGAAAGCTCAACGACAGGTGCGGTGGCTTTGAGCAGATGTCCTGTCGCTTGACCATTGGCTTCGAAGGCAACGCTGGCAATTCGAGCAGAGGTGCTCTCCTGCTGCATGGCACCCAACTGCCGACGGGTGTGTGACCGCAGACCCTAGGCACCGCAGACCCTAGGAGCTTTTGCTATTTTAATGCCGTCAAACTCCAGGCGGCGCAAGTCAAACCGCTCCTGTATGCTGCAATGCCCAGGCCGGAGGTCTTTAAGGGGAAGCCGTACCTCCTGAAAAGCGTCCAGTACGCCGCGCTGTCGCGAGCAGACATGTTCAAGCTGCCCTGCAACCCAGAGGTGGGCAGCGCCGCCTGCTGCGAAAGCGACTCCGGCTTCTCCCAGCAGCAAAGACCTGCATGCATCCTCTGTGATTACCGGCACCTGCCCCGTGCTTGCCCCAGCGCCGCGCCGCCAGCTGCCTCGCCTTTTTACCTGCTGACTGCACGCCCTGCGCATCCGTCGCATCTGTCAGCAGTGAACTGCCCATTCCAGGCCCGCTTGATCCCTCCACCGAACCCTCTTGCTTCTCCGCGTCCGCAGAAGCTTGAGGCCTACATAGCAGACCTGGACATCTCGGACACCTCGTCGTGGCTGCTGCAGCACTTCATCAACGGCCCGGAGTATGCGTGCTACTCCATCGTGCACGACGGCAACATTGTGGCGCACTGCGACAACGAGGCCGAGCTCTCCTGCCTCAATTATGCGCACGTCGGCCTCCCCGAGGTGTGCGCCTTTTCCGTATGCTCGCGGCCTGTCCCATGCGGCCTGTCCCGTCCCTTAAGCGGCGCTGGTGCTGAGAGAACCTGCGATATGGACAGAGTCAGGTACTGGGATTCAGTTATCAAACAGCTGCCTCAGCAGGCTGCGCATACCCGGATGCACATCCAATCACCCCTGCTCATCAGGTTTTGTGTGTGTGCTCGCAGATCCTGAAGTGGGTGCAGAAGTGCTGCACGGCGCACCCCATGTCAGGCCAGCTGTGCTTCGACTTTATGCTGGACCGCGCCGAAGGCGTCCTCTACTGCATCGAGTGTGAGTCCTTTCTGCCTGCTCCCCCTTCTGTACAGCCATGCATCCTGCAGTCTACGGCGTCCTCTACCGCACCGTGACCGAGCAGCGCTTGCTCACCGTACTCGAGCTGCTGCTTGTCCCGCTGCTGCTAGCGGCCACTGCCTTAAATTGCTGCTTCTACCGCCACCCCATCCCCTCACTGGAAACTCCTTCTCGCCAGCGCCCAGGGTGCCATGCATGGCGACACAGAAGGTGCAGCTCCGCAATCGCACAGTGAGTGCCCGCCGCCATGCAAAAAAGTACATGCAAAAGGCATGCTGTCGAACCGCTGAGCTGTACCCTTGTTCATCAACTCTCGCCCATTTGCCGCAGGCAACCCACGGACCAGCACCAACATCCTGGCGTTCCAGGGCGACCAGCGCCTGCCAGTGGCCTTGTTCAACCCGCAGGCAGTGGTGGACAGTTGCGCCGCGCCGCTGGAGCCGCTGCCGACCAGCCGGCCCACCTATTGGCTCTTCAACGAGCTGGGCAGCTTCCTGTTCGGAGACCTGCCTGCGGTGCGCGTCCAGCAGCATGTGCAGATGTAGGCAAAGGACGGTGCATGAGTGCACTTACCTGCAGCCCCGACGAAGCGGTGGGCGCGCATCTCTGTCCAAGCTGCCACTGTGCCGACGCGGCTCTGTATCACACCCTGGGCCAGTCGATGCAGCCTTCTGAAGCCTCGGGAGGACAGGGGGTGCACACTAAATCCCTGTTTCAGAGCTTCTGCCCCTCGGCCGGCAGGGAGTTGCTGTGACACCAGCTCTGCTGACTGACCCATGCCTGACGCGCCACAGGTGCGTGGCCCATTGCAGCTCATCAGCGGCCTGAAGACACGCCTGCACACGCTGCTCAGCGGCACAGACGCAGTCGCAGACGTGGGCGACTACGGACCCTTCTTCGCTCTGCACTTCCTGCAGATTCCCGTGCAGCTCGCTCGTATCATCGCCAGCGGCAAGCCGTGGATCAAGATCGACCTCTGCAGGCGTGCCCCAACTCCTTTTCACACAATGCTTGACTTCCAGTCGTTTTCGATTGCATCGGTGCACCACGCCGGTGCTCCTGTGTGCCTCGGCCCCCAAGCAGGTAGCATTCATGTGAACCTATGTGGGCGCGCTCTCGCTGTGCGACTTTCAGATCTGACGCATCGCTGTGTGGCTTCTCTGCAGCGGCAAGGTCGTTGAGCTGGGTGGCGACTGAGATGAGATGGTAGCTGGGCACCAATCCTGAAAAGTTGACTGGTCAACATCGACGATGAGTATCAATCGTGCCGTCGTCCATGTGCGGGACCTAGACAAGCTTAGTTGTTGACATGCTATTTTGCAGTGTAAAAGATAGGCTGAGCACCAGACAAACAGGTTCTGAGCAAACGCATTTGCAGATTGCAGCAAGATGGTTGTATGTGGCTGCCAGGATCCTCAATATGCACGAATATCACCAGCGCAAGCGCAGTATTCCTTTCAACAACTTTTGTACTGCTGCAGCAGTATGTGTTTGACACCTTTTCGAACTGTCGAAGGATCCACAATGAAGTCATGTCATGTCCAATAGCCTGTCTAACACCCCAGCCTGGGCAAAGCTCGTTTATGCACGGGTAGACTGCTGACAATGATCAGCGGCGGCAATAATGATTGCGCGAAAATCCATCTCAGACCTCCGATCTGCCTCTGCCAAACTATCTACGACAACCTTGACTATTGTCGCCTGTTGCGTGTCGATATCCTCACCACAAGCTTTGGCCACCCTCCAGGACCAGGTTGTGGCCCACCTGTATACAAGAACACCGTCATGAATGACAATCATTCAGGGACACAGGTACCGTCAGCCGCAAATTCTACATGGCATCGCAGCCATCCCAGAGATGTCAACTGACACCGGCACGCATTGATCAAATGCCACGTCGACGCACTCACCATGTAATCCGATGCCGGAGACGCCATGAACACAATGGCCGTCTGCAGGTCAGTGACCTCTGCCAGGCTGTGTGTGGGGATCTGGTGGTCAACCCACTCGGACACCAACGGCTGCAAGTCCTTTGACTTCTGCACAAACCCATAGGAGAGCAGTTTTGGAAACGGTTATCAATGAGGGAGGGCATGAAACGGCAAACATGCGCCAAGCATGTGCAAAGTGCAGGGTTTGTAGGCATGTTGAGGTGCAGAGCGCATGATCAAGCACCGTGCCTGGATGAGCTCGGTGTTCACGATACCAGGCGAGATGCAGTTGACGCGCACGCCGCGGTCAGCCCACTCGCACCCCAACGTCTGCGTCATCTTGACGACTGCTGACTTTGAGGCGTTGTATGCTATCTGCGGAACGACGACCGCCTTACTCAGCAGCTCCGAATGCAAAAGAAACACGGCCCCATCGCATGGTTGAAATGTTGGCACAGACATCGTGAGGTGAGAAGCTGCCTGCACATGGCGCACCTGCTTCTGCGGGTGCGGCACCAGCAGGCTGGCCATGCTGGCTGTGTTGATGATCTTCCCCCGGCCTGCAGCAGCAATGTTAGGACTTTCAGAACATGCTGTGCTGCCCTGGCGAGCCTGCAGCGACGACGATGTTTAGAGGTGATGCAGCCACAGTGATTACAGCACGCACCCTGCTGCAGCATGTGGCGGCCCTCCGCCTGGCAGCACAGGAACACAGCACGCGTGTTCAGGTTGAAGGTCAGGTCCCAGTCCTCTTCGGAGCACTCCTCTGCGGCATGGTTGCGGTTCACGCCTGCATTGTTAACGGCGATGTCCAGGCCACCCAGCTGCTCCACAACCTGCGCCACCATGCTGTGGGCACCAGGGGACGTGACCTTTAGGGCGCCCGCTCAATTCACCACTGGGAAGACACGACATTCGAGGACGAGCTCACCCCACCATCTGCTGCACATGCTACGGGCACATATGACGGGCTGGGTCAGCGCTTCTGATGCAGGGTCCCATTGCTGGTTCGCTGTCACATTGAAAGACGATCTATCAGGAGGCGGCACATGAAGTTGCAGGCCAGAGGCCCAGGGCACCCTGTCCGTACGGCACCTTGGTTGCAGGCGAGCAGAGGGTGTGGATGTTTGTCATATTGGATGTTTGTCATTTGAAAAGGAAACACGGCTGGACAGCGCACCTGTTGCAGGCGTCTGCCTTGGTGATGTCTGCTGTCACCGCGATGGAGCGGATGCCCTTGGCGGCCAGTTCATCACGGACTGCCTCTGCCTTGGGGCCGTTGACGTCGACCACCGCAACTGCCGCGCCCGCTTCGCCCAGGGCATGCGCAAATGCGCGCCCAATGCCCTGGCCGGCGCCTGTGGGTTTGATGTGGGTGCACGGTCAGCTGCAGTGCATGAACCGTGCCAGCCTCCTAACTTTGCCCCTGCGCTCCAAAGGTGCTCAAGCCAGGCACAGGCGGTGGCAGAGCCGCTGCAGAGAAGCCAGCACCTGTGATCAGGGCTGTCTGGCCATTCAGCTTGAAGCGCTGCAGGATGTTGTTTTGCGCCAGTCCTGTGTTGACGTCGTCTCCATCTGCCACCTGCCTGCACGCCACCAGGACCCTGGTCTCTGCTAGTGCATCAGCGTTTGGGCCTTCTTGGCGGACAGCCTGCCGCATCATGACAAGCTGAATATGTGGACAGCATCTCGCAGCATAGAGAGAGTACCGACTCAATATGTACCGACTAAGTGTACCGACTCAAAAGGATCATCCTGGCAAAGGGAAGGTCAGAGCCGCACTTGCGCATGATGATGCTGACGCCGTCGCGGAAGGGCGTGCCAATGACCTCCACTCTGTCGTCATTTCTGATGGCCTCATTGAACTCACGGATGGCCGTGCCCAGCTCGTCATCCTTGTCAGTATATGGCCGGCCCTGGGGAGGTGGGGCCACACCTGTCAGCCTCTCCTCGCCAGGCTGCAAACTTCGCTTGGCAAAACTTCGATTATCAAAAACATGTGTGCGCAAGGCAGGTGCGTCTGGATGCCGCACTTGCAGCACAGCAGGAGCAGTACCTTCATCAGGGTGTTGTCCGCCACGATGGCGCCGCCCGGCACGATAAGGTTGTTGTCCATCAGCTGCATCAGAATGAACAAGATGCAGCCTCAGCGTCGGCGTGAAACTCGCTTCACGCTTCCTAGCGGTGACGTACATCACTGCACGATCGCAGGGAGACAGCAGATACAGTAGGAAAAATGCCTGGTTGTAATAGCCGAGGTAGCCGCCCTTGTCGGCGTCAAGGAACGCCAGGTCGAAGCGCACGCCCTTCTTTGCTAGCGTCTTGATGCCCTCGTCTGCTGAGCCCACCACCACTGTCACCTGAGTTGAGACAAACATGTCTTGTCTGAGCACCATCTTGACAATCCAACCGGTATGCCACAACTTACTGCTGCATCGCTGGCACATTTTGTGAGCCGCAAAGGTAGCTCGAGCATTGGCAGCTCTGAAATATGGAGTCAAACAGGCCAAGCACGTGCTATGGAGTTCCCACAAGGCAAACTGCACCTTCTTGTCGACGCCCGCCTTCTTGAAGTAGGGCTCCGAGAAATCCTTCATGTACTGCTCGATCTCGAGCGCATACACCTGGTGCTCACACCAATCGAGAAGTGAGCCTCGCAGCCCTCTGAGCCGATGTCATACAGTTTCCGCAGATCGCAGAGAGCAGAGTCACAATCCTGCCTGTGTATATGGCGCTGACGCATGTTGTTGCAACGTCAAAATCTCAGGCCGTGCACTGGAGACCACCCGTGCAGTCAGACAGGCAGGGCATGTCTTGCCTGGCCATCGTCGGGAATACACTGCGCCACCGCCAGCGTGGTGGTGCCAGTGAACATGCCAACCTCCAGCACCGTCTTGGCGCCTGTCAGCCGGCAGAGGGTGGCGATGAAACGGCCCTCGAGCGCGCCCGCACAGCACTCGCTCTTCTGGAGGAACAGGGTCTTGCCCTGCAATTGCACTGTAACAGTCAGCTGGACCGTACAGCAGCTAGGCTGCTGCACGTAGAGATGCAAAGGTGTCGGACAACAGGTCGATGGCAGCGCGCAGAAATCAGGAGCACGTGGCGCAGTAGATTGCAGGAGCACCTGCTCGTGGGCCTCCCGCCAACCATGCGACAGCGATGCGCTGATCAGGTCCTGGCAGACCTGCGGCCGTTCGGGAACCACCCACCTCAGGGACCTCCGTGCCAGCCGCACCACAGGCTGCTGATGTCAGCTGCGTCCGTCAAGAAGAGAACTGCCAACCACAACCAAAGGGTTTGATTGCTTCAGACCCAGCGCTGCTGCCGCTCACCTGTGACGGCGGCGTCGAGATCTGATCGAGGTATGGGTCAAGGCCTGCCACGAGGGCGTGCGCCTGCTCCACCAGCTGCTTGACGGCCGCGGGGTCATGCTGCTGCAACGCCTTGCCCAAAAGCGCCGTCAGCACCTCCACTGGCGTGTCAGGCTGACCGGCAGCATTGACATCGCCATTGGCATGCGGCCCGAAGCCGTTGGCGGCCACCATGAAAAGCAGTGCTTGGAGTCTCGTGGTCGGCGCCCGATTGAGCTGCAGGTGACATGTTCGCAGTTCGAAGTTCGAGCAAACATCACTTCGATTTAATCCCAGGATATTGATGTGTACGAAATTGCTACCAGTTGAAAATGACACTGCAGCTCAAAGACTTGCTCGTTGAACAGTGAAGGAGTGCGCACGGCACTTGCGATGTCATTTTCTGCTTCACATTCATGACTGAGGAGGCTGTCCGAGGCTGTCAACACCAAATGACTCACCTGCACCTGCCCACTTGAAGTACAACGGCACACCTGCGGACGGGAGGATCTGACCGACTCAAGGACCCCGACCCCAGAGCCTCGCCAAGATGCCTACTTTCAATGAAGCTTGACAAAGTTGCGATCCAGACTCGGGCGATCCGAAAAGGCTGGGAATGGCGTGGCCGTTTCCTCGAGCGGCACGTGTGTGCAAGCTCCCGCTCAGAGCAGATTCCCCTCCATCTCTCTTTTTCCCCTGACCCCGCCGAGAAGTTGCGACTTGTGCTTGCTGGAGATTCGTTTCGCTGTCAGCAGCGAGGTCAGTCCGTTTCACCCCACTCTCCAGCATAAGGCTCACATTGGATTGAAGCGCAACCAGGTGTGTGTCCAATCGGTCAGCCACCGGTCGGAACTGTGTCTACCTGTTTCGATAGATCGTCCACGTCATCTTGGTCACGCAGCGACTTCTCCCACTTACAGTCGCACAAGCGGTTGCGGATCGGTGTATCTGGCGCGATGGCGGCTCGTCACGCTCTGGGGGTACGAATCCATGCCGGGACGACCAGGGATGTGGCGCCACTGGCCCAGAGGCCGCATGGCGCTGCGATGCCTGCAAGCAGGTGCGGCATTAATTTCGCAATGTTGGCAGTTGCGATCACACGCGTCTTTGCCTCCATTGACTGCTCCACAATCGTGCAGCAGCCGCCGCGCCGGCCTCGCGCGTGTCGCCTGCGGGCGCGCTCGACGTGGCCACCTTTTTTGACCGGGGGCATGCCCTCGGTGCAACAGGCCGCCCCAACACTGCTCGCAGCAGGGTGTTGCATGGTTATTCAGTTCCAGACGGTCCTGTCCTGCAGCTCGCCGCGATCCTGCACACGTCCACGAGGCTAGCCCTGTGATCGACGACGTTGGCTGTACACACACATCGATACGTGTGTCCCGTTGCAGGGCGCCTGGTCCGGCTGGACACCACGGTATCGGCAGCTCCGCAATCATGAAGCAGGCGCCGCCCAGCGGCGTGGAGGCGCCTGCCGTGGCGGCCCCGGAACGTCAGCATGCGCAGCACGCTGAAAAATCCTACTCGTCCACATCTTTGGTCGTGGAGCCGCCTGAGACTGGCAGAATGAACTCACCGGGCCTTGGCGGCCTCACAGCCGGCGGCACCAGCGGCCTCAGCACGGTAAGCTGTGAGTTCTGGGGACATTAATCACAGCTTGTCATGCTTGACGTCCCTCGCTGACCTTTTCGCTTTCTTATCAGTCTGCCAGTAGGTACTTTGAAATTTTGCAGTCGCGCGGTTTCTTAACATCGGCCGCCAGTCCTCCTGCATCGAATCGATTTACATCTGTTTACCCTGCCAACGTACTTTATGTGCTGGCGCTTAACAGGGGAGCTTCCAGGTGGTGGCGGCGCAGCCCGTCAGCTACACCATCCAGGAGGTGGTGGGCCTGCTGGATCTTGACAATGAGGTATGTGACTGAGAGTAGCAGACAGACACAGTGATTTTGCTGCTGTCGCGTCCACGACTCCACCTTTCTGGTTGTGCGGGCTGTGGTTCCTTTAACATGGCCTTTCCTCCTTGACATACTGTGCTGTCCTCAGGCCCTGCTGCGCGGCGTCGTTCCCGGCTCGTTTCCCAGCCAGCTGGCAGCGTCGCCAACCCAGGAGATCGGCCAGCGGCGGTTCGTCATCATGGACGACAACGTGTACCGGCTGTATGGCGAGCGTGTCGAGCAGGTCAGCAATGCAAGAGAAGTGCAGTTTGCATGCCTTCCGTCTCTGACTAAGTGTACGCATCCACTCACCTCCACATCACTTTTTATTGTCATATAGCACTCTGACCGATGGCTGTCTTTGACTGGTGATGCAGTACTTTACGCATCACGGCTTCGAGTACGAGATCCTGCCGCTGCCAACCAACGAGGCCAACAAGAGCTTCGAGCTAGTGTTCGAGGTGGCAGATGCGCTGGAGAAGTTCGGCATCAACAGGTCTGCAATTTGTGGGCGGTATCGTTATGTTTGGGAATTTTGGGTATCTGTAAAGGATCTCCTGCTGTACATTTCGAATGAGCATCATCACAGCCTGACATGCGGGCCATTACCGGAGCTGATGACGTCCTGAATGTTCAGGCGGAAGGAGCCAATCATTGCCATTGGCGGCGGTGTGTGCCTAGACGTTGCCGGTTTGGCAGCAAACCTGTTCAGGCGAAACACCCCGCTCATCAAGGTGGGTGGGCATCGCATGCGCCGCAGTGCCCTGCTGGCATTTGCCATGTCTAGTGTCGTGTCTTGAGGATCCTGGAGAGGCTTTAAGCGTGTGCAAAACTGGATTGTGCAAATCCCGGAGGGTTTGAGCACGACCTGAAGCAATTGTGCTGATTCAAAGCCCTGTGTCTGAGCAGGTGCCGACCACACTGATGGCTGCCGTGGATGCGTCAGTGGGCATCAAGACGGCAGTCAACTTCCATGAGAAGAAGAACAAGCTGGGCACATACTGCCCGCCGCTGGCAGTCTTCCTTGACAGGTATCTGCCGCAGTCTGCGCTTGCGCTAACCAAGCAGAAGCCGTGTCCTGGTTTTCCACAATGGATACAGCCTACTTGTACTCGCTGTCCAGGAAGCCTGTCGCCAAGCGGTGATATCGCCAATACCTCGCTCTGCAGGTCGTTCCTGCGGTCGCTGGACCAACGCAACATCAGCAATGGAGCGGCAGAGATGCTGAAGATGGCGTGCATCAAGGACGAAGAGCTGTTCAACATCCTGGAGCAGCACGCCGAAGATATCATGATCAGCAAATTCCAGGTACGCTGATACTGTATGGCTCACCGGGCCCGGCGGGAGTAGCTGCTGTGCCTTGCCGACATCGCTTGCATCCTGCTTTCAAAGGCCAGTCGTTCAGAGTCTACTTTCACTCAGAGGCAGGACTGTAGGACAAAGCTGTCGATTGTGCCAATATGTCTCCAGCGAAATCAAGAGAATTTGTCAAACGCTGCGTTCAATTCTTGCGTAGGGCCCAATTGCGGGCATGGCGATGCGGCGGTCGATCCAGGGCATGCTGGAGGAGCTGGAGTACAACCTGTGGGAGCACATTTTGTGCCGCCTGGTCGACTACGGTCACACTTTCTCGCCAGAGGTGCAGTTTGGCTGCTGCATTTAATGCTTCATTCGAACTGGAGATGGGGCACACGTCCCAATGTGCATGGCGCTACGCTCATGTGACAATGTGCAGCACTATGTGGCGGTCGATCGGCGTGTTTTGAGATTGAGATTCAAATGTGAATGCGCCTGCTTCATGCAGATCGAGATGGCGGCACTCGCATCAGGCGAAGAGCTTCTGCATGGTGAGGCCGTCAACATCGACATGGCGCTCACCACACAGGTGCGCCTGCAAAATTGGAAGGAGATTGCTCCGCTGGGTTTGTCCACACGCCACCCACCCTCTATTGCACCTCAGGCTGGGTTGAGCCTGAGCCTGATGTCATCACACACTGCAGCATTTGGATGGGTGACGATGTGTTCAAGGGCAGGGTAATGATACTCATCATGACACCTTCTGTCTGGCGCTGCAGATCTCCTGCAACCGGGGCCTGATCAGCCCTACGCAGCGCGACCGCGTGTTCAAAGTGATGAATGCACTGCAGCTGCCAATGCAGCACGGCGTCTGCAACACGAAGCTGTACATGAAGGTGGAGCACCTCTTTGTTGAAAGGGTCTTGCAGGAAAGCACATCACCCTGCAACATGCATGTCGAACATGCGCCAGAAGAGTGCAGCGCAGTGGTGGGGCCACACCATGCATGTCGTCGTGCCAGAGCATCATGCATGATGTAGTGGGCGGGCTGAAATGTCAATCTGAGACCAACTGAGTGGTGGTTTCACACGCTGCAGGCCCTGCGGGACACGACGAAGGCCAGAGACGGCCTGCAGCGCACGCCTCTCATGGCCGGCATCGGCGCTGCCGTGTTTGTGAACGACCTACAGGTGGGGAGGCTGCATCATCAGTCTAATGAAAAGCAACTGCTGGCCTTTGCACACTGCCGTTGAAGACAGATCCAGCTTCACTTTCGCTTGCCTGTCCTCAAATTGTTCACTACCTTTCTTGATCCTGCCTGTCGTCGGCCCAGGAGCACGAGGTGGCTGCCGCAGCCACTGCGATGGGCTGCTGATTCATGTATCTCGTCCACAAGCCAGGGCCAGGGCATTGCATTGGTAGGACGGCAGAATTCGATTGCCCCAGGAATTTGGCACGAAGGGTTTTAGCTTAGATAAGTTCCCCAGACATGCCATCCGCAGAATGAAGGAGTGCAGCAGGAATGAACTACTAGCGATGCTTGTTTCCGGCGCATCGTCAGTGATACCGTCGGCATGCGTTTTTCTAGAGGCATCGTTGGCGACCGGCTTTTGGCTTCCCTACTGTAGACGACTGCTTTTAGCAGTCGTCATGAGCATTCTTTATTCTTACGGATTCTTTCGCCTGCTATAGACTGGCATGTAAGGTTACTCGACCAACACGTCTCGCGCTGACATTGAAGTCTGAAGTGGCAATAGGCGATTGAAAGTAACGCAATCGTAACATGCTGGCTGCCAACAAGTGAGCCGCATAGCAGAAATAAGTACTTCGGCAGCTCCAAGAGCAATTTTACAACTCCTGGTCCAGTCTGCAAATGGGCAACCATTGATTGAAAAGACATTCACAGGCTGCATTCTCAAGTTTTCATGTGCATTGACCACTGCCGTCAGGGTGCTTGCCTTCAACATTGCCAGAATATGCAGCTCTGCTCGCAACAGCATCCGACTGCAGGTGTCTGCCCTAGCTACGCTCCCCCACTCCAGCTTCACTATGTGGCCACTGACGACAGCGCAAAACACCGCTTGACCACACCAAGGGCCTACTGCCGCCATGGCGCCGACACCGTCTGCTCTGTGCGGCCACTGCCTCCAGACAGAACTTTAATGGTTCATGGCATCCCCGGTCTAGAAGTCGGCCAGCTGCACGCTCTTAGCGGGCGCCCAGCGTTCGGCATGGCCATTGGACGGCAGCGCGCCATCCGGGCCGCTGACGGGCAGCCCGTCCAGCTTGATGGTGCCAGGTCGGCAGCGCGCCTCTGCCGCGGGCCACTCCTCGTCGCTCGTCCGCAGCAGCTGGTGCGCGTGCAGCCGCCCGCCGTGCAGCCGAGTGAGAGCCAGCCGCAGCGCCAGGTAGACTGCGCACCATTGCAGCGAATGCGTCAAGGGCGCGCTATGTTGTGGGGAGGCTGCATCAAGGTCGCAGTGCACGGCGGCTGCAGCTTTCCCTGAGCGCCACGTTCTTTATGCAACATGTGCTTGCCGGGATGTGGGGAGGTGTGAGCAAGACGGATGCTGCTGCAACCGCATCACAGCCAGGCACCCGCGGTGACCCATACTGAGCATCAAGCAGTTCAGAAGCGTGGGCAGGGGTGCGCACAGCCAAGCGCGCCGAGGGTGAGCAGCATGATGTCGAGGCAATACAGCGCGGGGGCCATCATGGTGCCCTTCATCGAGTGCGGGTCCCACTGCGGGAGGTCTGCACGGCAGCAGGACAGGGCTCAGGCTGCGCATGACCTGACGCCAGTGCCTGTTTGCAGGGCGCCAGCCACCAGCCAGGCCATGCAGCGCAGCGGGCACCCACTGGTTGGCTACTTTGGGAGCGTATTCAAAACCACATCCAGGCCTGAGATGCGATGGCATTTCCGGGGTGCAACACTGCGTCATGTGTGCGACAGCACGACAGGTGCCACAGCACGCCAGGTGTAAGAGGGGAGCTGGCGGGGGGCGCACGGCGGAACATGATGTAGCCGATCTGGATGAACCAGATGCCCTGGAGGCCGACGAGCATGGCGCGCGCCGCCGTCAACAGCACATTCTCTTTGTACCGTATCTCCGCCAGCATGACCACCGCCGACGCGGCGATGGTGATGACCAGGATCTTGTGCACCAGTATCTGCACGGTGGGTGCAGCGATCGGGAGGCGCAGCAGATGCGCTGCAGGTTTGCCGGGTGTCAGGAATGCGGGCCATGGCATCTCAACTCGGCATTTCACTCAGGGCTCGTAGGCCACTGTGCCTGCCGCTTCGGCAGCTGCCTCTTCTCAATGGACGGGTCGCAACAGCTTTTTGTGCACATGTTATCGGGCTGCGCACCTCGAGGGGGGAGCCCTTGAGGTGGAAGCCCAGCAGCAGGCCCTCCACGATGAAGGCCACCGCCAGCGCCGCCTGCGACCGGACAACCATCACTGCATTTGCTGTCGTACCACCTCTGACACAAGGGCTTCAGCCCATGTGTGTGCCCTCGCTGGCGAGCTGCCTCTGCTCTGGCACGTCGCCCAGGCAGCCGAGGCATGAGCTTGTGTCTCGAGGAGGGGCGCAGCGGCGCCTGATCGCACAGCCAGCCGGCGGCGTCCGGAAGGCGAGGCGAGGCGTGCTGCGGAGGGAACAAGGTGGCCTTGATTTTCGTCGCATGATCGCACACCTGGGAGCTGTCGGTGGGCAGATCGGTGAAGTGGCCCGCCACGTCCACGAAGCCGGCCACCATGTATCCAAAGTACATTGCCGCATGCTGCCAGTTGTTGATGTGGTTGTCGTTGAACGTGCCGTCCGCATCATACATGTACCTGCATCGATCCGTTGGGCTGGCACCTCAGCGCTGCAACCGGGTAGCGACAGGCGTGTCTGACGTCGAAAGGGGCTGCTCGTGCGGCGGAGCGTCACCCATGGCAGCATAGTTGCAGGTGGCCGCAGGCTGGAGCACCCCACGCACAGCCATCAGATCAGATAAGGACCCCATGCACTGCACTGCTCTATCGTAACAACCACGTATCCATTGCCCTGCTAGTCCTTCTCGCGCCAACAGAGCCTCAAAGGCGGTGGGAAGGTAAGGCAGCCTCGAATGGGCAGCCTTGAATGGGCGCACGTGAAAGACTTTTGGCCAACCCACAGCTCGCCGAAGATGCCAACAAAGGTGAAGAAGATTTTCAGGTACGGCTCCAGCGGCACCCCCGGCAGCAGCGGCAGCTCGAACCAGGCCCTGCGCATCAGGGAGCGGCATCGTCTCCGCAGGCATTGCCCTTGGGGTTTCTTGGATGCAGGGCACCAAGCATGTGTGCGGAAGGATGCCATGCATGCCATGCATGGCTGGGATGCCTAGCACTGCAGAGGGTGCAGCGCCTCACTTGGATTGGTAAGGCTTGGCAGGCGTGGCCAGGATGTGCTCCCTCATGCAGGAGAACAGCCACCAGCTGCCCCAGATGATGAAGAAGCTGCCCTGCGCACAGACGCGGCAAGGAGAAACTAAGCCCGGGTCTGATGCACGAGTCGCCACAACATCAGGCAGACGCCACATCGGAGCAGCCAAAGGGGTCCACCTCGCATTCACATCCGTCAGGCCGAGGCTGTGCAGGGGCTCACCGGCACGGCATGGCCGAGGAATGCGCCGTGCGGCGAATAGTCGTCATGGCCGTGGCCCATGGCCTCCATGGTGGAGGCCGATCTTCTACAGCACTCTGCTAGCCTCTCCTGCAGAACCCCTGAATGCCAGCCACGAGCCCGCTGTGGCACTGCTTTTGAGGTCAGCCCAAAAACACGGCGAGCCCGCCGCAGCTGTCCCACGGTCAAGTGGTGCAGCAACAACACAATTCTCTAGGCTATACTGGCCAGCTGCGGGGTTGGACGGCTACCGGTGCAAGTCGGAAACTTTTCGAACAGGGCACAATGCGTGCAGCGAGCAATCGAGCTTGCGGTGCTAGACGCTAGACCCACACCACAAGCAAAGGAGGTTCGATGAACCTGCTGGCAGCAAAGATACGGGCGAGAATGTTTCTGCTGGCCGGTCAGACAACATTACGTTGCGTAATGGGATGAGTGATGTGAACGATTGAGAATTTGCTAGCTCAATTCCGCTGGTTCCAACTGGACTCCAATGTTCCTACTGCTTTGCACGGTTGCACGGTGAGCCCCGCAATGAATGCTCAACAACAGCTCACTGCTCGCTCGCTTCACACGAAGGCACAAGTGTGAGAAATTGAAGCATCAATGGCGCATCGCGGGTGCAGAGCGGCGAGCATCAGCCCGCAGAGCTACCGGAGGCCGAGGGTTCGCCCACTCCCATCACAATTCCTGCATCACTGCTTATTCAGCTTCCGCTTCAGCTCTGCCAGCGCATCCTCCACATCGTTCGCTGCAGCTTTTGCCTTGGCCTGCGCATCCCGCGCCGCCGACTGGGCGCCCGCCTCTGCCCGCTGCGCTGCCTGCCTTGCGCCACCGTCCGCGCGCTGCTGCGCATAGCCCGCTCTCCGCGCCGCCTCGTTGCGGCTGCCACTGTCGCTGGAGCGGGCCTCGGCCTCTGCCTCCCAGGCCGGCAGACCGATCTCCTTCTCCAGAAACTGCAGCCACAATCATTTATTGCCTCACTGCTGAAGCAGCTTGTAGATGCCAGGGCACGGTGCCTGTCAGGAAGAGTCGGCCGGAATTGCTGGAGAGCCACACATGACGGCTGAATGTATCGGATGCAGCAGCGTACGGCGCGAGACATTGCTTTCATAACTAATGAAAAACATACTTCGACAAACTCTTCCCCAATGTCAGCGAGCTCCTCCCACAGCGACTGCGGCTCCTTCTGCCGCCGCCGCCGCCGCTCCTTCCACTCCTTCTCCAGGTCGTCAAAGAGGGCGCCAAAGCCGTAGAAGGGCTCCTCCGCCGCCTTCTGTTGCCGCTTTTGGCCGCTGCCGGCACTGCTGCTGCTGTCGCTGCCGCTGCGGCCACCGAAGGGGTTGCCCCAGTCGAAGCCACCAGACGCGCCGGACTGCGCAGTGCAAGCCACAGCCCAGAGTCTGAAGGCGTGCAGAAGAGCGTGCAAGTATGCAGCAGGATGAATGCCATGTTTTACACCATGCTGTCATGTTTGAGAGCCCATGTCAGGGTCGCAACGCACCTGCCATGCGACTGGCTGCGCCAGGAATGCAAAGATTTTGAGGGCACACTCTCACCAGCTGGTGGTCGTAGGTGGCCCTGCTCTGAGCGTCCGAGAGGACCTGGAAAGCCTCCTTGGCCGCCATGAACTGCTCCTTGGCATCCGGCTGCAGCGATTGTGTCATCATCTCGTAAGCATCAGCGCCTTCAGGAGGCTTGAACAGTCTCAGCATTGTTCTTGCTGCTGTCCTCCCACCCGATTACACGGCTCACCGCTTTGTTGACATCCGGGTGCAGCTTCAGAGCCTTCTTCCGAAACGCTGACTTGATTTCTTTGCCATTTGCGGTGCGCTCCAACCCGAGCACGCTGTAATAGTCCTGGCCGGCAGCCACTGCCCTGCATGTCGCCCGACGCCGCCAGGCCACCGACGTGTGCTGTCGCGGCAACCGCGCATGCTGCCGCCGGGAGCCATGCTGCAGCCTGTAGGTTGAAGAGCGTGTGAACATTTAGCTTGATGAGGTGAACAGAGGCCATCAGACGCATGAGCACCACCACATGCGCTGTGTGCATGCAGGATCGCCTCCATGTCACCTGGGTGGCGCTGTGTCGCGGTGTACAATACAGCTGCACTTCGACGTCACAGCTGCAGGAAGTGAGCCGAGCAACGGCAGCTGAAACATCGGTACAATGTCAAGCAGCAGGTGAACTCTACAACAGTCCACCTATTGCAAATGCTAGAGGGTCAATCCGCTGTCCAACCCTCAGCCGAGCCGGAGGCTGCACAGCTGCAACAGCTTGCATCTGTGTACTGAGTTCGAGACGGTGATCGCGCATAACAGGTTACAAGCGTTTGAAGCGAAATGGTTTCCAATCTTTTTTATCGAGGCCCTTCCATTCAGCTCCCATATATAGACAGGAAGGGGGTCGACTCGTGGCCATATCTCATCATGGACCATGGCGGTGTGTCTCTTGAGCAAGCTGTTACAATAATAGAGTTGTGGCGACACAGTCTACGAACACAACCGAGGCTGAGGCAATGCTGCAAGCATTGTACAAACGGCAAAACTGCCAAGATAATACAGCGTGCTGAGTGAACAGACGACCGGGTACCTAGCATACAACAGTGTGCATTTGCCAGAATTGCTGGCATAGTTAATGCGGGTTGCAGTGCTACAGCGTAGGCGGCGCAGCGCCTCAAGCTACACGTCATTTCCGAAGCGCAGAAATGACGCTCTTTCCGTCTATTCGGCCAGCGCGAATTGCTCAGCGTCTTGGACCCTTGTTCCAGTGCCCGCCGTTTGAAAGGCGCTTATGAAGGGTCGGGCGAAGTGTTTGCTCTGAGTGGAGCTTCAAGCAACGTTGATGTGTGCCGCCTCCTGGTCGGCGCCGTCGCTATCATACTTCATAAAGCCAGACGGCACCGCCCAGCCTGCAAGCAGGCGCGCAACAGTGCCTCAGAATTCCTGTGCACACAAGGGAGCTCGACGACATTGTCCAGCCTGCAGATGCATGCCAGATCACCTCCCTGTTAACACACCGAAGCTCAGCAGCACAAGTCCTGGGACGAGATTTGCTACATGTCGCCAATGCAGTTGACGGATGGCTTACCACAGGAGTGCTCCAGTGCGAGGTTGTACAGGTTGCCGTCATTGCCGTCCTCGTCTTTCCAAGCGGAGGTGACAATACTGGGACGCATGCGAGGGCAAGAGCGTCAGAACATCGGGGTGTACTTGACAAGTCATCGAGGACACGGCTTGAGACTTGACGATGTGGTGTGCAAATCGCATGGCGGTGGGAACAGGCAATAGGTGCAGAACTCACCGGAAGATGCCGCCCTCGCCCCAAGGCTCGCCCCAACTGTTGCGGACGATCCTAGGAGCAGCAGGCGCTCCATCAGCGTAGGTGTGCAAGGAACATTCCGCAGAGTGCCTTGGATCAGGCAGCAGCAGCAACAGCTTCACTTCGACATTGGAAAGTGCTCACCAGTACTCCACGCCGTCTTCGACGCCCCAGCCGAGGACAGAGACGATGTGGTTGATCGTCGGCAACGGCTTCTTTTGCATGAACAAGCCGCCTGCAAGACCACAGAATGCATGATCCGCACGCAAGGTGAATGGCGGAGATAGGAACCCGTGTTGAGGCTTGAGCAATCTCCCCGGCAGAGAGCGGTGAAGCGAGGGCACTCACCAGTGTAGGCATCAAGCTTCAGCGTCGCGTCGATGCCGCACGAGATGGGGCCCCGCGCCTGGATCTCGGCCATCATTGCGTGGCGGCCCTTGACACGACCGTGCTCGGACACCATGAGCCTGTTGTAGGTCTGCGGCACAGCAGCGGCAGGTTGTGAGCAATATTTCAATGCTGTACCACCATCAGCCCACTGTCAGTCGAGGTGCATACACGGCGCAGAAACTGTGTGCAGGCGCACCTTCACGGGGGAGCAGCCACCGGCGCCCGGCACGCAGGTGTAGCACTGGTCCATCGAGTTGCACTCCTGGTCGATCGCCTGGTAGTTGTTGCAGCCCTCGTCTGCATGACAAGACCATTCCTGTCAGCAGCGTGTCTGCTGAAGTTCTTGATGACGTGCTTGGCGGTTGGCTGCCTGCAAGACAGTCGAGCATCAGCAGATGCAGAAGAGTCACCCGGGATGCCCTGCTCGTGGGCATATTTGTAGACGAGGCTGTCCCAGCCTGCACACAGGTAAAGGGGAAGGCGTCAGCATGAGGCAAGGCTCCAATTGACACGTGTCAACCCAGCATGTGCAATTGAGCCATTCGTGCGCAGGCAGGATACAAAGTCAGCCAGACGAAATGATGCGTGCGCTGAACGAGCAGCGAGTCAGAGCAGGAACGCACCGCCATGGCAGGATCCAGCATTGCCGCAATCGATGACATGCTGCACGGACAGGTAGGCGGACGGCCAGACGTTGCCGCGCATGATGTTGCTACGGTCTGCGAGCGAGCTGGTAGCCCCCATCGCCCAGCAGCTTCCGCAATACTGCGACACAAAATATTCCGCCAGTCGCAGAGGGCACATGGCCTGGCTTGCATCCAACGGTCGGAGGCTGGCATGCGATGCTGATCATGCAGTCCAGACCAGAAGTCCAGAAGTCAGAGAAAACCCAACCTTACTACGCTATTGCCTTTGTTGGTCAGAAGCCAGATCACAGAATTTTTATTTTTATTTTTATTAGTCAAACGCAATTTTTTTTTTTAATTTTACATTCCCTATCTCACCTGAGGAATGTGCTGGTTCCTCGTCGTGCTGAGGTAGTTTGTGCCGTTTACATTTCGCCTGCGATCGCCATGCCGCGCCAGATGCATCTCGGTGAGATGTGTCCAGACGCCACAGCGAGGAGGATGTAGTGGCAGACCTCCAAGTGCTGCAAACGTATGTGCCGCACAGTCCAGGTACGCAGGGCAGGTGTGCAATGATGCTCACCAGTCCCAAGCCTCCGCCAGCTCCTCGGCGCCCAGGAGGTGCTCTGGCAGCGGCTCCAGGCTGTAAAACAGAACGGTGATTCTTAAGAAGAAGACGCGGTACAAACGCCGGATGATGTGGCGGGGTCGGGCAGGCCTACAGGGTTCTGCCACAGGAGGCAACCAGACTATGCCAAGCTTGGAAACGCTGCTGGACTGAATGGAGTCAAGTTCAGCGACCCGATGTGTGAGCGAAAGCGGGCGAGACCTGCTCAAGCGAGACCTGCTCTGGGCGACCTTACCTGCTCAAAGGGTTTGTGTTACTAGGGCACAACCGCAAGGTTTGGCCAGCCAGAAGGAGCCAGCCGGCCACAAGATTGAAACCCTTACAGCTGCAAACCTGGAGCCCTAAAGCTTGCAGCACGAGAGGACAAACGCATGCAGAGGCTGCAGGTGAGGCGAATATGGAGCGAAAAACACGTTCTGGTCTTCGGCGTGGGGACACAGCGGCGTAAGAGACAGCCGACCACTGAGTACGCACATCAGTGGCTCGTAAGTAGGGTCGGGTGTGATGACCGTGGCACGCGGGCTTGTTGCATCCTCGTCCGGCTCGGGCAGCGTCCTTGCAGAGACGCAAGAGGCCACAAGCAGGAAGCAGACAGCCGCAAGCAACCTCGCGTCCACCATGGTTGGATCCCCCCTGACGACAGGACAAGAATGGGCAAGATTCTTAATCAGGATCACGGGGGAGCCGTTGCTGTTGATTGCCTTCGAAAGTCCCACGTACTGTGCTGAGACTGCGGAAGGACAATTGAATGTCCGGGGTGCAAGCCAGACCGCAAGCTGCTGTCCGCGTCACTATGCTGACTAAAACCGTGATAACGCACTGCAGGGGGGAGGGGGGGGTAGTAGTGAAACGTCTGCCCGTGAGTATATGCAGACCCGATCTTCCGGCAACACGGCTGCGACAGCTACGGGGCGACGGCGGCGCCGTGGTGCAGGCGCAACGTGGCAGCAGCTTCCTGGTCAAGTGCCCGCGCCCGTTTGACGCTGCCCGCCTGCTGTAGCAAGCCGGCCAGCTTTAGCTGGCCATGAGCCACTGCCGTGCTGCCTGGCCCGTACGACCGTGTCAAGGCGTCCAGGCTGGCGGTACACTGCACCGCTGCCGCTGATGTGTCGCCGCACGCCAAGAGCGCGTCCGCAAGCGCGTCCGCAGTGGCGCCCAGCAGCTCGTTGGCTGGGTGCAGGCGCCGGCGGCGGCGCTGTGTAGCACACCGATGAAGTACTCAGCAGACTGAAGGCTACAGCATGGCTGTCAGCGTCTGGACAGCATCGCCAGGAGTACGTGATCAAGTCCTCACCCGCTGGCACTCCAGCAGCATGGCGACCGCGTCGGCAGGATGTGCGGCGTCTGATGCAGACTCGAACAGCGCAGTTGCTTGTCTCAGCTCCTGCAGCGCCGAATGGCGCTGCTGCTGGGCCACGCCGGCCTTGCACCTGCACTGCCGCGGCCAGAAATCTGCTACATCGATGCCCAGGACATTCTGAAGAAAGCTTCGGTTGCCGTGCGGCGGGCTGTTGCGCCATGGAGTTGCCTTGTGAGGGCATCCAGGTACCTTGCTCACGAACGCCACGAGTGCAAACTCGCCTGGTGCACTCCTCCTTGAGCCAATCCGCCGGAACGTCATGCAGCGAGGTCAGCTGCACGACTTGGCCAGAGAGCGCGATGGCGCCGTCGCAGCCGTCCGCCACACACGCCAGGCCGACCCTGGCTGCCTCCGACGCTGCATTGCTGCCTACGCAGGCGTGGCACCTGTGCCCAAGGGTGCACACACGAAGCTGATGGACGCATTGATCGGACCTTTTTGCGCCGTAAACACCACGAATTCCGCAAAACCTGTTCTCATGGTTGCATGGGTGCCGAAAAGCGGCGCCAGCCAGACGGTGCAGGGAGATGGTCGAGCAGAAGTTGTCGAGGGGCCACTGCGGACCTGCAGGTGAATTGATACTGCTGCCGGAGCATCCGCTGGCGCAGCGGCGTGATGTGCTCGCTGGCCTGCGGGCCATAGCAGTGCAACAGCTCGTCGCCGGGGTCCATATCCCGCAACACCCTCACGACCAGCCTGCTGCCCTGCAAAACCACGGGTGGAAGCGGCATCACCCGAAGCCCCTTTCATGCGGCTCAGCGCTTGGCACAGATCGCTGAAGTGAAAGAGATCCCCTTCCCTTTGCCTTCGGTGCAAAGCTGCTGCAGCAGTGACCATGTGTGCACTGCAGCCGCCGAGGCCCATGGAGCCTTGCGCATTTCCGGCAGGCTCTTTCACACGAGGGGGCTCGACGACACCAGCAGGCAAGCACTCGCCTCAAACGTCATGGACGTATTCGGCGCGCAGGAGTGGTTGAGCAAGGCCGCCGCCGGGTACAGCGCCACGGCCCGCCGGTCCTCAGCACACCGCAGAATTGGCGGCACGACGGCGACGCCATTGACAACCGCCTGCCACGTCGTCATTGGCTGGTCGGCCTTGCATTCAGATGGCTCAACAGACGCATGATCCATCACCCGGGTAGCCAAAGCTGCAAGTGAGAATAACTACATGAGCTGCCAAACAGGGGCAAGGGGAGTGGAAAGTGCCTGCCTGGCACAGCACCAGCAGCACCGCCGCCGCAGACGCTGCAGTGTCCTCGTGCCGCAGCGCATCAGCGCCACGCCGGGAGCAGACTGCCGTCAGAACCGCGACGACGGCCAGCTCCGCCAGGCGCCTGGCGGGCTGCGTCTGCCAGTGGGTCTCCAGTGAGGCAACGTGCGCCGCCAGCCCATCCTGCATGTGTTGCACTATTTTCCTCAGCTGCCTTCATTGCTCGTCCGGAGGCCCAGCCGCTCGGCAGTGACCATAGGCCAAACTCTGGCAGCCTTTCGTGCGCCCGCATCACCGCTAGAGGCTTACTTTTGGCATGAGCCTGGAGGCACACGGAGTCGGCAAAGCATGCAGGAGCACCTGAGCCTGCATTCTCCGGACGGCGCGACTTGCCAGAACTGCGTCCTGCGGCAGCAGCAGGGTCCAGGGCACGCTGCACTCGCAGCTACCCGGCCGGTGCGCAGCCGCCGCCCGGCAGCGGGCGCCGCAGAACAGCGCCAGGGGGCAATGGGCACACGGCAGCGGTGCCAGCGGTAGCGGCGCCGCGCAGTGGCTGCACAGCTGCACAGCAGAAGGCGGGTCTGATGCTGGTGGATCCCTGGCAAGTGATGGTCTGCAGGCAGCGGCTGAGAAGCTGGGGTGTGCGTGAGCAAGCTGTGCTGCATTGAAAAGTCGCCGTGAATCGCTGCGAGCTTGCAGCTCAATCACAGAGGCAGAGCTGTCGGCCACCTCGTGCCTGCGACGCTTGCTGATGGCGAGAGCAAACGGCGAGTCTGTCAGCACGACAGAGCCCGCAGTCAGGGGCTCTGCCGCCACCAGCGTCCGTCCGACGCCAGGCTTCACCGCCACTGTGGGCAGCCATTTGTGAAGTCAGGCACTATTGAGCAAGATAACATATAGTGACAAGGGTGCTGAATACGCATCAAGTGCCGCCTCGAGTAGCAATTAGACAATGCTCACCATGCAGATGCGGGGCATGTGTGGCCAGTAGTTCCTCCAGGCCAACACCACTCTCCTCATCTGGCCTGCGCACGTCTGCACTGCTCTGCCGTCCGCCACCGCCAATGACTGCCAGAGCCCGGGCTTGCCAGAACGCTGCCTAAATTGGAAGCATTACCACAGTCTCAGCCCCTCCAACATCAGTTCATTCTTCCTAGCATCAGTCAGAGCACGAACCAGCCAAAACAAAATCGTGCCTTGGGATAGGTTGGGTCCAGGCGGGACGCCTCCTGGCAGTGCTCCAGTGCCGCCTCTGCGTTGCCGCTGTCTAGCGACAGCAGGCAGTTTGCAGCATTGGTGTGCACCCGCGCCGCATGCTGCTGCTGACTCGCCTGTGTCTCGTCCACGAATCGCAGCGCATCTATGTGCAAGCGCAGCACAATGATTAGGCTGCTGCGTATCATATGAAAGTCATGACGCTCAGATTGCCAAGCTGACCGCCTCGTGAAAAACATGGCGTATGAACCTGTGTAGTGGCGCAACGCCTCTGCCAACCGGCCGCATTTGTAAGACACGTTGCCGTCCTCCTTGCAGCCGAGGGACGTCTCAAGATCTGCCACTGCACCCTGCGAATGTGTCATTCGCTCTTTGCGTGCCGTTCGCATAGCACGCACAGTCTACCATGCGATGACGCACATTCAGGCTGCGGTGCAATCTTGCATCGCGGTGCCGCAGCGGCAACAAGCCTTGCAAAGCTTCTGCCACATGCATGTCTCACCTTCACATCCTCAGAGACAAGATCCCCAGCAACAGCGTCCAATTCCGAAGAGCTGCTGAGCTGGGCGTGCACCGTCTGCACGAAGTGTTCAAGGCTCCCCGAAGGTTGCAAATCGGCAGAACGAGAAAGCACAGCCAGCAGACGGTCGATCGGTCCCATCAGCGAACGGTGAGGCACATCTGTTGGGTTCTGGAGGGCATGGGAATGCAGCATTGCGCCTTCTGACGGTGACGCTGACATGCAAACTGACTGCCCGTACTCGTACGTAGCCCACGATAAGTAGGGCTATGGTCCTACGACCTCCAAGTGTTTCCTCCAGGCACATGGACCTCCGTCCATGGACCTCCATAAAGTTCACGATGCTTTCAACGGCAGATCCTCAGGACAGTACAGGACAGAAACTGAACGACAGCAACCGCGCATTCGGTTCAGTCAACACTCAAGCCGAGGTGGTATAGGTACTGTACAAGCATGAAATCTCGTCTCACACTCGCACCCTGCTCATCCGCGACGTATGCAAAACCATCAGCACGCTCAGGCATCCCGCGCCAGCTCACTCGCTCGATCGATCAAGCCTCCCGCAGCCCTCCCACCCCTGACGCCTGTTCCGGTTCCTGCCATTCCCTCAAACGTTCACCCACTCGCATCGCTCAGCGTGTTGGCGCGCTCTCACAGGAGCGCCGCCATGTGCGGCAGCAACCCCCGCCCGTCCTGCTGCATTGCTGGTGCCTCTGACTCCAGGGGCACCTCCTCGATGCCCTCCATGCAGGCGGCCTGCGCCTCGGCGGCCTGCGCCGCCAGGCTGCCGGATGACAGGCTAGCATTTAGCGCCCGCACTGTGGCAGAGCACGTGTGGTGCATCATGATCGCCGGCGCCGATGGCTGCCGCACCAGCGACGACTGCCCCAGCAGCTGCACAGTGTCGTCCAGCAGCCTGCTCAGACTCGCGGTATCGCCCGCTGCCGCCGCGCCGCCGCCCACCCGCCTGCTGGCCGCATCTGCGGCAGCCATGTTCGTGCACACCCCGCTCATGTTCTCATTGCGGTGCTGCCGCCCCTCATTGCAGTTCTCCATTGACAAATGCCGAAGCTGCCGCTCCGCTCTCCTGCCGCTGTGCTCACTGCCGCTGCTGCTCTGCCCGGGGATGGTGAGCGGCGGTGTGGCGCGCCACTGCCGGGCCGCGGGCGGCGTGCTCCTGCGCTCTGCCTCGCCGCTGCCGCTGCACGCGTCCTGCTGCCGCTTGAGGGACTCGCGCTCGAGTGACTGCCGTTTCGGCTCCGAAACGGCGCCCGAGCTGCTGTGCACCCGCTTCAGTCCGCGATGCGAGCTCTCCTCCTGCAATTGTCGATCGACCCCGCGTTGAGAGATGCTGCCTTTGCGGAAGTCATCTGGCAAACGCAAACCTGTGCTGAGCGCACGCAGATTTTCACAACACAGCAGATTTGCATCGTGCCGAGTATGACACCTGCTCTCTCTCCTCCTCTTCTCTCCTCTCCAGCGGCGCCGGCAGGTTGGGCGGGAAGGACTTGCCAAACCGCCCGTACGGCGAGCCCTGTGGCATGCCGTGCATGGGCGGCCGCCCCGGGCGCGCCGGTGGCCAGCGGCTGGCATACCGCTGCTGCTGCGAAGCCGCCGCCGCTGTCTGCTGCTTCTGCGGCTTTGGCGGTATCAAGTACAGGTTGGAGCGCGCCCACTCGTCCAGGTTCTCAGGCTCGCCGCTCTCCGGCAGCCAGCTGAGCAGCCACCTGCGCCCGGCCAAACATGCACGTTTGGTGTTGATCAGGTTGCACACTCATCTCGCATGGATGTGCTGTCCTCTGCAACTCGTAGCAGACAGACAGCACTCTGGGACTGTGGCCAACTGTGGGAAGCTGGGGTAGCACCACACTTTGGCAGGACGATTGCGAGGCCTTGCGACAGTACACCGTCGAGACACCAAAAACCTCCCTCGATCAGCACACGGCACAGCGATTGGCACCTCGTAGCACTCGGGACGCCCATGTCGCAACCCTCGCATCCAGCAGTTCTGTCACGCTGTCACACGCCTCTCTCCACGCTCCTGGCTGGCGCTACGCTCTGAATGTAGCGCCAGCTCATTCCCACACTCAATCGTGCAGCCACAGGCTCGCCTCGGCGAAACTCAATTCGCAGGACAGCGGCGCGCTTTGTGGCAGGGTTGCAGGTCGATCCGAGCGATGTGCCGCCGAAGCTGCCACCGTGCCGTTAAGTCATGGGTCGGATCTGGACGAGTGGCCGCTGGCTGGGCCTCAAAGACGAGAAGTGAACCCGGCGATTGCATGCGCGATCTGGGCACGATCTGCGAGGACCTCCCATATTCACCCTTGCGCCAGGGGTCGTCAACAGTCACCGAGCGCCCTTCAAAAGTGGACGGACGAACGATACGCAACACCTGCTGTGGCACATCGGGCGATACGTAGAACTTGACCTTTCGACACCTTTTGCGACATGGCGCTCACGATGCGCATCGGTCCGAGGAGCGGCGTTCAGGTCAGGCAGCCGGCAGCCCAGTGCATGCCGCTGCAGAGCCGCAGGTCCGCTGCCGCGCCCGTCGCCAGCCTGCGGTGCGCGCCGGACGCTCGCCCGATGGTGCACAGGCCGCAGACGGGTCAGACCGCCGTCCTCAGGTGGGCTGACTGATCGACGAACGTGATCTGGCTGGCCAGAAGTGTCGAGGTCTTGATTGTTGCTGGACACTCTGATAGAGTCGCCGTGCTGCGAGAAAACTAGTTTTTGCAGAGCGTGGGCCGTGCGTCTTGGCCTTCAGGCAACAGGAGCGCGCCCGCGGCGGCCCCTGCGGCTCCACCGACTCCTTTGCCGCCGTGCCGCAGCCGCCCACGTCGCCGCAGGGCTTCGATAAGTTTGTGGAGACGCTCACGACCATGTTCCCCGTCTGGGTGCGCTGACAACTCATGTGTATGTGTTGGGACATGACCTAGATGAACTACCGGCCATGCAGAATATGCGCCCTGCCGCCGCCCATATGTCCTGATGCCGTTCATGACCGCTCCCGCCAGGTCATTCTGGGCGCCACGCTCGGCATCACGCGGCCGTCGGCGGTCACGTGGCTAGACAGCAACCTGTTCACCTACGCCCTCGGCTTCCTCATGCTGTCCATGGGCCTGACACTGACGGTCGAGGACTTCAAGAAGGTATGGCAAGAAAGTTTGCACGCTCGCTCTGCCACGGTATTGAACGTATCATTTCAAATGCAAGCATGATTGCGTTCCCCGCTCCTGACACCGTGCTGCGACTGGAAACTGACCGGTCTCCGCTGCTTACTTGGCGCGCAGTGCCTCGCGACACCGGTGCCGATTGCCGTGGGCTACTTTGGCCAGTATTTCATCAAGCCGCTGCTGGGCTTCCTCATCGCCAAGGTGTAAAGACCTGGACTGATCGTGCACTTGCAAAGAAGTGCCGCCCTCAGAGTTTGGCGCCAGTCACTGCAGCCGCTGCCACAGCTGTCTTCCCCTTAGAGGCCTGAGCTGCCGCATGCTACTCAAGCATTTTTGTGCAGCGCATTCCTGCTGCTGGCGTCTCTCATTTGCCCACGTTCAGGCAACATGCATAACGCCAATCAAATACAGGTGCTCAACTTGTCGCCGGCGCTGGCGACCGGCCTCATCCTGGTGTCGTGCTGTCCTGGCGGCCAGGTGCAACCCTGTTTCATTGCTTAACGTGTTGTCCTCCCCCTGCACGTGGCGGCTGCCTGGGACCAGGTCCCAGGTAGTCACGCCCATTATATATGCCTGGCTGATCAATGCCACAACCTGATGCACTGGCGGCGCAGGTTGCTTGTATTGGCTGCCCGCGCATTGAACGCATGGCAAGGCTGAACCTTCCCCTGACGCTGCTGGTGGCGCCACTGGATGCTACCCGCAAGACCTCGACGCATCTGTCAACCTGCAGGCGTCGAACGTGGCGACGTACATCGCGCATGGTGATGTTGCGCTGTCGGTGCTGATGACCACGGCTTCCACCGTCGGCGCCATCTTCATGACGCCCTTCCTCACCAAGCTGCTCGCGGGCGCCCTCGTGCCCGTCGACGCCTGGGTGCGCCCCGAAAACCGTTCGCGCTGCATAGTTGCCTGTGACATTCTTCAAGCCCTATCTGACACCCTCCACGCCTGTGCCTTGTCCAAAGGCCATCCGCGTTGCCTCTGCCAGCCAGCAGCTGCTTTCGCAGGATCGGGTCCACCAGCAGGGCAACGCCGCTGCCGCATCCGGCGTCAACACGCGCCCAGGCAATGACTGCCACCGGCGGGCATCGCCGACGCTCTGTTGCCTGCGCCGCGCAGGGTCTGGCGATGTCCACCTTCCAGGTGGTGCTGGTTCCCACCATTCTGGGCGTCACCTTCAACGAGCTGTTCCCCACCATCGTGAAGAAGGTCACGCGCGTTCTGCCGCTCATCGGCGTCGTGCTCACAACGCTGCTGTGCGCCTCCCCCGTCGGCCAGGTGTCCGAGGTCCTCAAGTGCGCGCCTCCCCCTCTCCGTCAGTTTTGTCACCTCTGTCCATTCCCCCTTCCCAATCTACCAAATCCAGCAGCAGTGCTCCGGCGGCAGCGCGCGCCCCTCGCCCTCCTGCTGATGCGCTCCCACGACACTGCCTTGAATGGGTGGACGGTGGCCACCGGGTGCCATGAGCGGACGACTTCCAGGCATCCGAACGCGGGCTCCCCGCTGCAGCCTGGGGACCCTCTCCCAGGCCGAGTCCGCATTGCACAGCACCATCTGCACTCGGGAGGGCTGACAGCGGAGCTGTGAGCGTCGTGCGGCCTGAGCGCGCACCGAGCCATGCATGTGGCACACCCGTATACCTCCACCCCTGGCTCCGCTCGTGTGGCCGCAGGACCATGGGGCCGCAGCTGGCGATGCCGGTGGCGCTGCTGCACGCCTTCGCCTTCGGCATGGGCTACTGGCTGTGCAAGTTCCTGGGCTTCAACGAGAAGACCGCCCGCACCGTGTCCATCGAGACTGGTGCGCTGGAGGCGCCCCCCGAGTGGCACTGCTGACGGCTGCGGGCACACGTGGACTGGGCTTCGGCCCGCGAGTGTGCGTCATGGTGGCGGACCGGTGACCGCAGACAAGCCATGCAGAACGTGGATCGGGGTACTGCTGCCACGGCTGGCGCCTGCTGTGCCTGCAATTGGCTGTGCCATACTGCAGGCTGACGCTATTCCGTGCTCGTGCCGCAGGCATGCAGAGCGCAGCGCTGGGCTTCATGTTGGCTCAGGCGCACTTTGCGGACCCCCTGGTGGCCGTGCCATCTGCCGTGTCAGTCGTCTTCATGGTGAGCGCCGCTGCTAGTCCCGCTGCGCCCGCCTGTGTCACCAGCATCATCCATCATCAGCATCACCCAGCATTCATCCAGCAATGCACGGCAGATTGGTCGTGTGGATGTCGATCATCGACGAGGCATCGAACTGATTGATTGGGACTGCCATTCACAATGCAGGCCCTGGGCGGCTCCGCCCTTGCTGTGTTCTGGCGCACCCGTCCAGGTGTGTGACTTCTAGCTCTCGGTGCGCTTGTGCCGGAACACTGCTGGACACAGCCCACTTGCAGAACAAACACCTCCAAGGCTCGCTGCACAGCATTGTGGCATTGGGAGTGGCTGCAATTGCCTGCAGCAGCAATCGTATGCATACCCCATTCGCGAAGCGTCGATATCCATGTAGCATGACCCGGGGTATCAGGTACTCTGTGTTGACTGGCGCCTGGTGCTGCTGTGTGCAGTCGACCCGAATGAGGGCCTGGAGAAGTCCATGTAGAGTGCCAAGCGCACAGGTCGTTCAGCGGCGACCTTGCTGGGTCGCCGCCGCCAACGCATCAAGACCGCTGCTCGGCTGCCAGGGAAACCTGGTGGTGGCCATGCATCAACTGATTTCCTAGCCTCTTATGTGCATGCTCCTAAGCACCCGAGCACGACCGAATACATTCAATTGAATTGCTGTGCTGCTGCTGCATTTCTGTGTTCCTCTGCACCCGCCCGTGCGTCTTGAACCTCGCTTCGTTTGGTATGTCTGGTCTGGGAGAGAGCCGTGTGAGCAATCGTAGATGTAGCTGGTGCAGTTATTGATCGTCCGTGTGCAGTCACTCAGTTGCAGTCACTCAGTTTAAACGACGAAACAATGGTGATCTGACAACCAGCAACAGCCAGGTTTTGTTTCGTCGCCTGCACCCAGACATGCTGCCGTGCCATGCCGTGCTCTCCTCGCCCAAAAGTTCCAAGAACCTGTGTGCAGACTGGCACATTCCTTATACCTAGAGGGTGGTCGGCTACCTACAGGGTGGTCGGCACTGGACTGCAGCCCGCAGGTTCCCCCTGCACTTCTCTTTGTAGCTGTCTCCCTCTGTTCGAACCTGATTCTCAGCATGTCATTGCCAACACACCAATCGTGGGTGCCGCATGCAGTCGCTGCAGCGGCGCCTACTGCCTGAATGCACCATCTGCCTGAAACTGCGCGATTGAGCGCTTGCACTCTGTCGCGTCCATGCGCCTCTCAGTGCCGCCCCCGCTGCTGCGCAAAGACTGCTGCTCCGATAGCTGCTGCGCCGAGCAGCAGCTTGACAACTGGTATCCTCCTGTGCACAGCACACATACTGGTTTGCTTGCAAGTCCACTCATCAACTCTGCACGCTGAGGCTATTATGAGTAAGGGTGTTACCGCAAATTACTGTTCGCAAAGCGTGCATTCCAGCTCAGCCAGCAAATCGTACGCACCCCTTCTGCTGTGCAGGCTCGTCGTTGCCCTGAGGCGCCTGCAATGCCTCTGCGGCGGCATCCTTGCTGTAGCTCTTGAACGACAGGTTGGGCATGAAGGGCGCTGGCGTGTCGCCTGCTCACAACAGTGGCAAGGCTCGAAACAACAGCAGCAGTTCAGGTGCCAAGAACAGCAGACAGTCGCCACGGTCACACTCCAGGCCCGACCGCAGAGGCCCTGCCTGAGAGGCGCCCGCAATGTGGCCCACAATCCGCTTGAAGAGAACTAGATGCGATGGACCAGAGCACGGCACGAGGTTGCCGGTCAGTCGAAACCCGTAAGCCAAGTCTGCAGCGGGAGCGCGCGCCTGAGGCGGCGTCCTCAACAGACTCTGTGGAGAAATTCATGGCGACGCGGATGAAGCCGCCCTCGCCGCCGTTCTTGGGCTTGAACAGCTCGAAGTACTTGTCGATGGGCACCGCGTCCAGGATGTCGTCCACGTAGATGCCTGCACAGTGGCGCCGCACAGAGCGCCGCTCAGTCAGGTGGCCGCACCGGGAACCTTAAGCCATGAGTCCGCTCTGCATGCACCAGGCTCGATTCTCGCCAGCCCCCACAGCGCCTTGCATCGCGCTGCGTCAGGCAAGTTGGCGCACGCAACCATCCGTCAATGGCATGTTTGCGTGCCCTCTGATGCAGAAAGCGCACGCACCGCAGGCGGCGACGACGGAGGTGCCGACGCTGCTGCCGCTGCGCTTCTCTTTGCAGAGCATGATGCGCAGCTCACTCGCGCCCTCCAGCACCTCACTGCAGGGCGGCTAGTGAAGGGTCACTGGAGATTGGCAAGCACTTCAGACAGTGGCGTCCTGGCATGCAAATTCCTGCAGGTCCATGCGGATCAAGGTTGCCAAAACGCACCATGTGAGATCCTCCTGCCAGCTGATCTGACTGGACAGCACCCGCTTCATGGAGGAGGCGACCTGCACCGTCGGGGTTCAACGTCGGCAGGAAGCAACCTCACCTGCTAATGCTCAGCCGGGGTCATGCAGCAATTCAGCGATGAGCAGGGCACTGTGCTAGGAGTCCGCTCTGTCAGCACGTAGCTGTCACCTTCACAGTGCGTGTGCCCCCGCCCCCGCCGCCCCGAATCTCGACTGCGGATTGAAGAGTCAAACACGATGTCGGATGACCCTCACTCTTCTCAGAATTGCCCACGGATCGTCCCAACAGGCCACTGAACACGCATCCGGCAATGGCGTGCAGATGCGCTGCGCGAGTGGCCCACCTTTGACGAAGCCCTCGTAGAAATTGGGGTCCCACACCTCCTCCTCATCCTTATTGCGGCCGGAGGCCTCTGCCACCGTGATGACCAGATAGCCGCGCACTTTCTCTGCCATTGCACCGCCGCCCTGTGTGACCTGCCACCCGAACGCCTCTGAGTCCTTTGCCCGCGTCAGCCATTCGGTCCGCAATTCTTGGCATGATTTGCAGGTGTGCCGCAGGCAGCGTGATCGTGCGCGCGGCATGGAGCCCCACGGAGTCGCTGATAGAAGCGTTCAAAAGAGATGGAGATTGCAGGCCCGGCTGGGTCTGCTCACCTGCCGAGCAACAATCAGATGAGCAGTGAAAGGCTATAGAGTCGTCAGAGTCTTGCTCGTACGCCGGGATGCAGAGCCAGCTGCACAGCGATCTGTGGGATTGCCTGCCCGTCTGCCTCGCACGCAACGCCCGCGCGCTGTCAGATTGCCGACTGGGCGCAGATGGAACAGTGAATGCCCCTCACAAGCTGATGTTGCTGCTGGCCAGCGACACGATCATGCGTTGCCCGCGACAGCATGCAATCTCGATGCCGATCGCGCACTGACTTTACCGAGCTCACACGTCCTCCTTACTGGACTTCAGGACTCGTATGTACTGGACTCACTTCGAGGCTTCGAAGGGCGCTGGGACCTGGCCTTGCACACACTACTCCGATTACTTTGGATTACTTGCTGCAAACGTCTAACACGTGTTAAAAACAGGCCTGCAAAGCACAGTTTCGAGAGCACTCATCAACTTCGACAGGTTTCGAGCACCCGGTTCAGAGCTTTCACGGCCAGAAGCCTCACCTTAAACTCATCAACGCAGCCAGCAACTCTGCATCAAGGCTTGCTGCCCGAATCCCTAGACATAACAGGATGGTGAGCTGCGCTTGCGAGGTGCTGGCTCCAGCATCCGTATTGCACTTAGCACTTCGTAGTCTGTGGTTCGAAAGCGCTTTCACGTGGCATATTGTCCACCGTCTGCAGGAGGGCGGCTCGACACTGCCGGTGCAGGTCGCTCCGCATGACACGCTGCGGCAGGGTCTGAGCGCGCTCAAGCAGGATGCAGAGGTGTCCCACCCTGTGGAGGCCATCCAGGACAACGTAAGCGTTGTTGGCGCACGGCTTTGCACTGCCAAATGAGTTGCTGAGCTGACGCCATCCAGTGTCATTCGGCTTTATGCCTGCGGCAGCGACACTCCCTCCATGTCAGGCCGCCAAACACCAGTCCTCACCGTCCTCATGCTCCTTCATGTGCAGTTGCGCAAGCAGCGGGAGCAGTCGCGCTACGAGATGCTGTCAAACCTCTACGGCTCGGCGCTGCCAGCACGCATGCAAATCGAGCGGCAGATCCTGCGGAAGTGCGTCCTTTGACCACCCGCTGGCGCCTACCTGTTCATGCATCCCTGCCTGGCGGGGTCTGCTGTAGTCTTGCCCACTTCTCCCCGCTTCGATATGCAGATGTGTGGTCCGTGCACAACAGGTCGTGAATAGCTTGAAACCGCAACGGTGTCGTGCAACAGGGTCCAGCGGCCGCCGGGCATGCCCTCGTCGCGTGTGCTGCTCGATGCCATGACTGGCGACTTGGACGACTTCGGGCTGGAGGCGTCCGTGGGGAATGCCGCGGAGCGGGAGGTGCCCGGCGCAGACCTGCACTCGCAGATGGAGGCGCGCAGCAGGGGCCGCAGCGGCCAGCCGGTCACCACTCGTGCTTTTTTCTGAAGCAGCAAGCTGCTTTGTGAAGTGCTGTTCGAGCAAGGTGCAACAGGGACATCGAGACATACCTGTGTCGTTCAGACTTGGGTACTAGGTAATCATAGCTCAAAATGACTTGCGCCTGCCGGCGTCGGCTGCCATGCTTCACGTGCCACCGCCGCTTGCGGGGCGTCGCCAGCGCTCAGCTGAAAGCCTACGCTGGCATCTGACCTGCGCTACCCACATTGTCCCCAGATGCAAGCACTCCAGCAAGTACCGTACACTTGCACCCAGCTGCATTACGTACATTTCGTGTACGTGATGCTTGAGCAGCTGCGATGCTTGTAGAGGAAAACAGCGGCATAACGCAATAGCAACAGTAAGCTTAGAAGCTTTTCAAGCTTGTATTGCCAACACCTGCCTGTGAGCCTGCACGTTGTCTGCCCTGGACACCATTCGCTTTGCATCCTTCTTGCCAAGTCGTCCGACTCTTGGAGGAGCAAACGGTCTGCAAGAAGTCGAAGTCTCCGCTGTGATGGAGCCAGAGGACGGAGCACAGCTGCGGGAGGCCGAAGGAAACAGCAGCGATGAGGGCGAGGTGTTCATCGGAGACGGCGGCGACCACAGGGTGCTAGATGACTTGGAAGGTGCGTGCCATAAATGCGTGCATGCCTGCTGACGCGCGCCTCGTCTTTGGCCTTTGACATGCATGCATTCGAAGCAGCCTACCCGACGGGTTTCCTGTCCTTCAAAATGGTGACAGCGCCGGTGGCGCACCGTTGCAGCCGCTGTGCTCCTGCGAAGCACAGCTAATATGCCGAGGCTGGCGTTGCAGGTCCTGCAGGCGATGAGGAGGATATGAGCGATGGTGGCGGGGATGAGGGCGGTGCAGAGGAACCGGTTTATGATGACGCTGTGCAGACCTTCGGTGGCCACTCAGGTGTGTGCGTGTGCGCCTAGCAGCCTGGGGTGTCTTCGTGCTGGGTGTTCAGGCAACATGCACCACCATTCGAGACTAAAACCGGGCTCGTAATCTTTCCTGCGACCCTGCAGATGCCGTGTTTGCTGTGGCATGGAACCCCACATCAACAGACACCGTGGCGTCGGGTGGCGGCGATGATGTTGCGCACCTGTTCCAGGTGCGGTACTGCGTGTGCAGCGCAGCAATGCAGCCATGCTCGTGATGAACCTTCGAAGCCACCATCGCTCTGACCACTGCAGCCAGTCTATATTGCCCAACTGAAGCCTGGCAGATCTCGCCATGAGCAGGTTGGCGGCGACGCGCAGCAGCAGCTATCAGGGCACGCCGACAGCGTTGCTTGCCTGGCGTTCAGCAGCGACGGCAGCAAGCTGGCATCAGGCGGCCTAGACGGTGGGCGGTGTATGCGACACACTATTTTTGCCTTCTGAGCCACCTGGACTATGTTCATCTTGCCAGTCCAGCAAGCAGTCCACGCAGTGACCTCGTACTTATATCACATTGTCCCCCAGTAGACGTCCCGTCATGAGCCAGCGCCGAATTCGGAATGAAAGTGCATTATGCCAAGGGCCAGCTGTGTTGCTCACAGCAGCGCTTGCACCGCAGGCAAGGTGAAGATCTGGGAAGCAGGCACGGGGGCCTGCCTGTGCACGCTGGAGGGGCCGGACGAGGGCATCACCTGGCTGCAGTGGCACCCGCGCGGAAGCGTGGTTGTCGCCGGCTCCGAGGACTTCACCTCCTGGATGTGGAATGCCGACAGCGGCCAGTGCATGCAGGTGAACGATAGAGTTTACCAAACGTCTGGTGCTGCTGTTTGCCTCATGCATCCCATGATGTGTTGCAGTGCATTCTTGCTCGCGCACAGGCTTTCAGTCCTGCCAGAAGATCCACATCTTACTCCTTTGCGGTGTAGCATTCCATCCTGCAGTGCCTACATGCGAGCGACGGACCCTGACACCGGCACTGCTGGGCTTCGAAAGAGCATGGCTGGCTGTGGTGCTTGCAGGTGTTCACGGGGCACAGCGGTGCCGTCGCGTGCGGCAGTTTTACGCCGGACGGCAAGCTGCTGGTCACAGGCGGCAGCACCGGGGACGCCTCCCTGCGCGTGTGGAATCCCCGCACCGGCGAGTGCGTGCACACGATCCAGGGGCACGCGTTCCACCAAGCAGGTACTGCAGTGGCTGCTGCCGCTTGTTGAGTAATGTAGCAAAGGGAGGAGGTGCCTGGTGCTAGCAAGCGCCTGCACCCTTTGCAGTCTGTCTGCCCTGCCCTGCCTGTTTTGGGAACACTGCCGATCACGTTCGTTGGCACACGAAATGCAGGTTTGACCTGCTTGGATGTCAATGCGGCGTCGACGGTCATCTCCGGCGCAGAGGACGGCAGCGTCCGCCTGTCCAACATCGAGACTGGCAAAGTGCTGGGGCAGATGGCAGGTGCGCAATTGGTCACCCGCACCCTCGGCAGTCACGGTCAGCAGTGGGGTGACCCCGAAATAGTAGAACTTCCCCTTCGTTCTTGCCGGCATGAGAAGGGTTGCGCATCGTCTGGCTTGCGCTGGGTTTTGTTCGTGTGGAACCTGCTTGGCAGATGCACTGTCGTTTTAGTATGCAGTGGCCAACGGGGTTTCCTTTCCAAGCCATCAGCGCTGTACACCCCCTGCTCAGGAATGTGCCGTTATGCAGGTCACGAGGACTCGGTGGAAGCGGTTGCGTTCGCCCGGTCATTGGCGCTGACAATGAGTGCGGGCATTGACGGCAAGCTCATCATCTGGGACAACGCCACACTCGACTCCCGTGGCACCTGTGAACATGCAGAGGTGTGGCTGCTGCAGCAGGAACGGCATGCAGCAGTTGAACACCAGCACCAATGCCTCATTGCATGATGTTGGACGTGATCCGAGCACATTTCAGTGATGATGTTTGCTGCTTATAACAATTGTGTGCCTCGTCTAGGCGGTTGTGGCCTTGGCTCAGCATCCCTCTGCGCCCTTTGTGTTCACAGCTGGCCTGGATGGCAAGCTCCAACAGTGGGACCTCCGGACAGGCACGTCATGCCTACCATATTGCTCATGCCTACCATGTTGCAGGTTTGGCACTTGGGCACTGGTGGCCACACGGCACGCACAAGAAATCATGTGATGCAGTTATGCAGTTACATGTTTTACTGTTTCTGCTGAGCGGCCCCACTGTTCTGCAGGACAATGCATTCGGACGTGGACAGGACACACGGCAGGTATACAGGCGCTGGCGCTGAGTCCTGACGGCCAGCTGGTGCTCACTGGATCAGACGACGGCACCGCAAAAATCTTCAGCGTGCCCACTCCGACTGCCTGAGCTGGGTACTCCAGGCATACTTGGCAGGTTCCCTGGGTAGATAAAACGTAGGTATTGAATCCTCGGCATGCACCCAGGAGCGACTTGGCAACCTGCAGGATGACTCGCGGTCTTTCAAGGTTATCACACGACGTGTTCCAACTTGCAGTCCTTTCGATTTAAGATCTGATCGACATGGGGCAAGCAGCAACAGACTAAACAGAACAGGGACAAGCGATTAGGAGCAGACTAGATAAAGTCACTGCGGCGCATGCGGACGGCAGGTCCGCAGCATTATGGGTTGGCCTGCTCCTCAAACGATAAGGCCACCCTAGAAATTGAGGCCACCCTCACGCGCTGCATCAGCCAGAGCCTGCACACCAAAGCGACTTATCAGATATTAGCTGGTGCGATTCGTGAGGACGCCTCCGGGCGCAACATGAGGCAAGCAGCGGCTTCCATGCCAGCGTGCCATGCATTTCAGGGCTGACTCGCGCATCTGCCACCAGCAGCATCTCAGAGGCAGTCAGAGAGCGCTTGCCTTGATACGGCCATGGTAGATGTGGCCCCCACGGTCGAAAGCGACCTTCTCGATGTCTTTGGACAGACACAACTCTGCGATCTTCCTGCCTACGAGCTGTGCCGCCTCCTGCAGCGCCCAGGTTTGCAACCGTCAGTCACTTGCTGCATGGCCACGCCCGGACCACAGTGAAGGGTTTCAGACTGCATCTTGGGCATGAAGATGAACATCGCAGGGCGAGAGCCAGGTGCAGCAAGGGCGAGCGGCACATCTGGTTCAGTAAGCCCACCTGGTTGGCGCCCACGCCGTTCAGCTGCGAGCGCACATCTGCCGTGAGCGTCGACGCCGCCGCCAGCGTGCTGCCGGCTGTGTCATCGATGACCTGTGCCAGGCAGGCACATTCCTCATTTTGGGCCTTGTGCTCTATCGTTGCGCACGTGCATGCTCATGAAAACGTCCGCAGCGGTCCACCGCTGGTGATGTGCACAGCCGGCCTTCACACGCAGACGCAGGCACCGACCTGCGCGTAGATGTGGTTGTTTGACCTGTACACCGCCAGCCGCGGCCGGTCTGTGCTGCCCTTCACCTGTGCCACCAGCAAACACGAGGTGGGACCCAGGCGCGGTGGCGGTCGCGTGTCGGAAATCACAACGTCGCGGCCTGATCGGGGGTTTGCCAGCCATCGCAGGTGCTGCGCACCTTGTTCCTAATGCGCTTGTGCCGCTTCTGATTGGCCTCCTTCCTGTTCAGCTGTGCCGCTTGGATGGTCAGAGGCTGGTGCAGGCCTGCAGCACAAAGAGGCGATCAGTATGGGCGAGCCGGGCGATGTGGCTCAAGCTGCAACTACTGCCATTTTCAAACCACCTGGGCGGGCAGGCTGGCTGGTGACGCTTGAGCGCTGCGTTGGCAGCGATCTGCAGGACAGGCCGCTGAAGGCTGCAAATTGGCCTGTGAGGGCCTGCATCCTGCTTTGGCACCACAGAAGCCGCTGCAGATGCCGTCAACCTGTGGTGCTGGCGTAAGCAATGAGGTCTGCAGCCAAGCCCAGGGTTTGCTCAGGCTGAGCCGACACACCGTGGGTCCGTGGCTCAATCCTGGTCTGATAGTCCCTTGTCCGGATTACCATGACGTGGCCGTGACTCTTCAGTGACGTCATGAGCCCAAACCCTAATTCACGCCATCGTGGCAACATTAGGGCGGCATTACGCACGTGTGCGAGAGGCCACCAGCGTCGAGACAGCCACAGGGAGTAGCGGGCTGCCCACAAACAGCACCTCCACCAACATTCCAGCTCGCAACTGTCCTTTTGAGACTTGAACGCATCGATTGAGACACAGCGGGACAGCAGCAGCATCGCGCCACCACAAGAAACCAGCCCCACACGCCACAGATAATTGTTTGCAGCGTGCTCAGCTCGTGTCCAGAGCGAGCTTGCTGGGACAACCCAGACGCGGGAAAGTCTTTGGTTGTCAGCTTGCTTCGCAGCGCAGCTGCCTTGCCACTGGTGAGGACCACGCGCTTTGACGCCCGCAACGCTGCGTTAGCAGCTGCGGCATATTCGTGACCTGTCCCTGTCGCCTGTCCCCTGACGAGACACGCAGCCGTTCTTGCGGCGGCCTACTGCATTCTCCTGGCACAAGCAGTCGCAATGTGTGTTGCTGCTGTCGAAGCAAGGCAACGCCATCTGGCGTTGTGTCGACAACGGCCCTTCGCGTGAGCCGCGCCTCTGCGGGTGCAGGGTGACTTTCAACTCGTCAAGCTGGGTGGGCATGGGCATCCAAGCGGCCTCGCAGGAAGCCACGTCGCCGTGTAGGCAGTTGCACGCAGGGGGAGGCAGAGGCGTGAGGCGGGCAGAGGGCGGCCAGCCTTCAGACGGCGTGCACATGGCAGGTGATGCCCTTGCAGCCTTCACTTCTGGCGCATTCGGTCCAGTCTCAGTCATGTTTGATAGCCAGTGAAACAACAGCCTGCTGCTGAGCCACGATCTGATGTCTGCGTCTGTATCTGTGTCCAGGTGGCGGTTTGTGAGTAGCAGCCGCGGCAGCACCCGCAGCAGCAGCAGCAGACAGCAGCTTCGTCGCCTTCTTAGTCAGCTCCAGGCCGCCCGTCCCTATAGGCAGTTGCATTGGCTGCATTTTCTGTACTATCAGCTATTCTTCAGCGGGCCAGCCAGCCAGCAGCCCCCGGGCCCAGTTTCCCCAGACACCACACCAGACAGCGCAGCGGCCGCAGCATGGCCGCCGCCGATGTGCAGCCCCTGTGGATGGAGCGCACGCCCACCGTCATGTCCATGCAGCAGCTTGAGGACGATTACGGCAACAAGCAGCAGGCGGCGCCGGCGCAGCCACTGCAGTGCGCACCGCGCCCTGAAGCGCCGGTGGCCGACGCCCTCGGCGCCGCGCTGCCCTGCTACTTCTTCCCCGCCATGGAGTGCAAGATCCACCCGCCGCAGAAGCGCGTTCGGTCCTTCGGGGACCTGAACAACGCGCTGGTGCCGGACGTGGATGAGCTCTCCGACGACCTCATGTGCGTTGCTGTGCTGCCCTGCTGCTTCGTTCACTCCTGCGGGCCGCTTGCCGGCTTTGCGGCGGCCGTGCATGGGGTCAGTCATTTCAGGTGCTCCAGCTAGCTTTCACGCCGCCGCCCCCAAGCTGCGTGCCATCTCAATGACGTCTCAGAGTGTCAAAACTGAGAGCATCTTGCCATACACCCGCAGGTCCGCCGACCTGAACAGCTCTAGCGACGACGAGGGCATAGTACCGGTGCACAAGGCGGGCGGCGTCATGTCCAGCGGCGGCGCCGATATCGTGCCCCTCAGCAAGGTGGCCGCGGCCCATGGCCAGATGGCCGCGCCCCTGCAGGTGTGCAACATCACGCCCCACGCTGCCGCCTTGCGCGGCACAACCTGAACGATCCACGATCCACGCGCACCCTCTGCTTGCATCATCTGCTGTGCTGACCTGCTTTGGCATCAGCTGTGGATGGGGATTCGTTCCTGACGCCTTGCACCAGAGACGCAGCTGCTGTGACGCCATCCACAGACTCCACGACTGACCTAGAAATGTGCATTGCCCGCCGCGCAGATGGGACTGCTGGACACCATCCTGCGCACAGAGTGGGACGACCGCAAGGCGCAGGGCCTGTTCCGCTACGACGTCGCGGGCTGCCCCTGCATGATGGTGCCCGGCGACTTCGGCTTCATCGCGCAGCTCAATGAGGGCCGCGCCTCCAAAAAGCGCCCCACCGAGTTCCGCATTGACCAGGCATGCTGGCTGTCCTGCTGTCTCCCTGCAACCCGTGCACCCGCTCTTGTTCGCAACCTAGTTTGAGCCCAGCGCCTCTTGCCAACGGCAGCGCCTGTCACTTTGTTACCAGGGGAGGTGTCCTTCGTCGCATGCGGCCGGCACGCAGCTTCCAAAACCGACCAGCTCGTGAGCGCTCTTGCCATCTCCTGACACGACCGTGTTTGGGGACGTGCTGCAGGTGGCGCAGGCGTTTGATGGCGCCAAGTTCAACTTCACAAAGGCGCTACAGAAGGAGGTGCTGTGCCAGTTCGAGCCCAGCCTGGAGCAGCGCCCTGCCTACGAGGCGGCCGCCTGCGTGAAGGGCTCCCCCAACATGGTGTACATCAACGTGTCGCCCATCGAGTACGGCCATGTGCTGCTGGTGCCGCGCGTCATGGACTGCTGCCCCCAGGTAGCAACCTCCCTCGGCTCCCCCTCTCTCGACACGCCACATCCGCACTGTCTGGTGCCCCTTATGCACCTGCTTCATCAGGGCCACCGCTTACATCTGCTGTGTGGACACCTGCCCTGACGAGGATGCATGGAGAGCCAGCATCCAGCATGCAGGTGTTGGGGCAAGCACTTCACCTGAAGCAACCACTCACAAGCCACCTGCCGTTGGCGCTGCAGGTCGTGGACCCGGGGTCGCTGCTGCTGGCTCTCAATTTTTTGAAGCAGGTGAACAACGCCTACTTCCGTGTCGGCTTCAATTCTCTGGGTGCGTACGGCACCATCAACCATCTGCACTTCCAGGTGCGAACTCTCCTTGTACAATCCGGTTCTGTTTCTCACGTCACATCGCAACAGCTACTGGGTTGCCGGCCTGGAAGCCACACGAAATGCTGTGCATCAAGCCGACCTCTTTCTTTGCTTGCACTGGTGCCCTGCTGATGCCTTGAAGCAATGGAATTGTGTGCCAACAGCTGACGTGAATCCGCACCAGCGCTGATGCCGTGATGCGCCCCTCGCCGCAGGCGTATTATCTGGCGGCGCCATTCCCCATCGAGCGCGCTGACACCGTGCGCGTGCCGGGGCTCCGCCGTGCCTCCGGCTCTGTGAATATCAGCCAGCTGTCTGGCTATGCGGTGCGTCCTGTCGCTTGCCCCCATCAGCAGCCGGCCGCCTGCCAGTTGCAGGTTGTAGTTCCTGCGGAGCAATGGAGCGGTATGGTGCCACCTCCTTCTGGCATCATCCCACTTCCGCTCAACAGCCAGCCTCGACATACATGCCTCTAATCATTAGGTCGCTGCTGCCGATGCAGGTGCGGGGCTTGGTCTTCGAGGCGGGCGCCTCACTCGGCGCGCTGGCCGCCTCCGTCGGCGCGGCCTGCCGCCGCCTGACGGCCGCCAACGTGCCGCACAACCTGTTCGTAGTGGACCGCGGCGCCCGCGTCTTCCTGCTGCCCAACGCCTTCGCTGAGCGCAAGGTGTGTGCTCGCTGGCGGTGCATGGGCGAGTTGGCGCTGCCTGTGCTGATAGCGCGCGGACGTGTTTGCTCCTGATCAGCAGCGCGCAGCAACCCGAGTCCGGGCAGGCCGGCCACGAAACGGTTCGCATCATGCAGTCTTCGCCCATCTTGGGAGACAGCGTGCCTTGCATCAGTGGGGAAACGCGTGGCCCGCGCAAGCTGCCTTCCCAGCAGCCTTGATGATGGGGCTGATGGCGCCGTGTGCGCCTCCAGGCCAAGGGGCTGCTGCCGGAGGAGGTGCTGGAGACGCAGGTGGACCCGGCGGCCTTCGAGCTGTCGGGGCACCTGGTGCTGAAGCGCGCCCCCGACTTCGATGTCGTCACCCAGGACTTCTGCTGGCGCATCCTGGAGTGCGCCTCCCTAGACGAGGTGCGAGGCTGCTACCTAAACCCTAAAACCTCCCCCTGCGCGCCCCCCTCTGGGGCCGCCCCCCCTGTCTGTGACCTGACGCTGCTTTCCTGCCGCCAGTGGGTGGATGCATTATCGATCGGCCCGTGCGGCTTGCGACGGTCTGGAAGTCTGCACAAGAGCACCCGGCTGCCCTCGGCCGCCGCAACCATGGAATTCCGCAGCCATGGAAGCGCCTTCTCTGTCCTGTACCACTGTCGCATGCAGTGTGCATGCACGTCCCGACTCAGCTGCACTCCATCGAGCCTGCGCAGCGACCTGCAGATGCCTCACCAGACCCGCTGACATCCAATTGCAGGAGCACTTCATGGACGTGGTGCGCATTGCGCTGCCCGGCGAGATGCGCGCCGCTGCCCGTGGTGCCTCCTGTGCTGCCCGCCCCTCCCTCGACCTGTCTCGCCCGAGCTTCGACTCTGGCCGCCCGAGCTTCGACTCCGGCCGCGCCTCTGGCTGCTTCTGCAAGCGGCCCTCTGGAAGCTTCAACGCGCGCGCGTCCGGCACCTTCATGCGGCTGTGAGCACCGGGGTAAGATGCGTTCCTGCGGGCAGGCGGCGGCGGTGCCGCCGCTGCTGCTGCCCATTCCGCATGGCAGGCTGGCAGCAGGCGAGCTGGCAGCAGGCGGGCTGTGACCTGCGCTACGGTGCTGGAACTCCGGCCGAGTCTGCAACGGCAAGCATGCTTGGCGGCTGCAGCGTTTGGCAGCAACGGCAGGCCAGCACTGGCATGGAGCAGCCTCAGATGAGCGTGGGAATCGAAGCGAGTGGGGCCCGCAATAACGGGATTCCACGAAGGCACTGACTGCCGCCGGGTACGCACATAGATCAATCATTATTGGGGAACGTCGAATTGTACGCATCATTGCTAGGGGGCGAAGTGGACTGCCGCTGCCGGAAAGGCATGCTGCCGGCCCATTTTGGGGTGGCGCTGCTGCTAGTGGCGGTGCTGTCCTGTGTGGCCGGCCGAAAAACGTCATACTGGCGGCTGTGATTGCATTGGATAGCCAGTCTCGCCATAACGCGTGTGGTGCTCCTTTTCGGAGCTCAAATGGTGCAGAGGGGTTTCGTAAAAAACGGTTTTCGTTGTTTGGTGGGTTTTTGGCATGTCAGGGTGGCGGCAGATCATGTTGTCGGTTCCTGACTGGGGGCATATGCTGCTCGCCTGTGGGTCCGCTCAATCGCCTGGAAGTGTTTCAGATCAGTCGCAAATCATTTTCTCTGGGTTGATATTTCGGTAATCAGATCTGCGCCCCTACAATTTATCGATAGACTCCACTTCATCATCTCCTTCCACATGACATCAGTGTCCAGGGGTAGGTCTTCGTGAGGTGCCACCACACCAGCAGTACTTTCTACGTAGCGTTCGTTCACCCCGGTGAGCTGGCGATGACAGAGGCTCGTTTAGGTGCAACCTCTTTGCCAGCTGCCGGCTTGGTCGTGGAAGCTACAAGATCTATACAAACATTTAGTGCGCAGTTTTCCTGTGCAGAGAGCCCTACGTGAAGGGTCCTGGTGGGCGGCGACGTGTGTCTGCTGGTCTTCTGCTGTCGCTGCTGTGCCTGTGGCAATGCTGATTGCCTGGCCGCCCGCGGCGTGTTCGCTGTGCTGCTGCCGTTCCCGCGCCAACTCGATGCAGTATGCATGCTAGCAGATGTGCCGCTCATTACAATGGTGCCCCGCCACAAGAGCCTGCCGCCGCTGCATTCCAGCCTGCAAGCCGGCTGCCCACTGCCACTAGTGACGCATTGATGGCTGCTGCATGTTGCCCCAGGATAGCGCGGTCGTCTGCCGGCAGCGGCCTCGGTGCGGCTGCAACACCGCCCGCGCTAGCAGCGCCGCGCGCCTGTGCTCCGCTATTGCCGCTGCCAGCGGCGCCGCTGTGGGCATAGCTGCCATCGTCACGCAATTGCCGCTCCCGCTGCAGCGGCGCCAGATCCTGCTGGTGCCGCAGAGGTATCCGCGCCGAGGCCGCCACGGGGCTTGGCGCCGGTAGGTCGCACATCTGCGCGCTGGCGCTGATGTGCAACGCTCTCGGCGACGACAGCCAGTCGTCCGTGCCTGCGTCCGGGGCCTTCAGCCGCGCCGCCAGCACTTCCAGGTTGTTCTGCCAGTCCATGGACCTGCTAGCCAGGCAGGAGCCATAACTCAGTCGGGGGATGCACGCTGTGCGGCTCTTAGGCCCCATGCGACCAGCAATCGGGAGGCTTAACAGTTGTTTAACCACGAGGCATTGCGGAGCAACAATTCGACACTGCCGCCGTCCGTCAGCTACCCTCTGCACACTGCCGCCATGGGATCAAACATCATGACACAGCCGCATGGCCATTTCCCGAGCAAATCACGGCAGCCGCACCCAGCCTTGGGAAGCTCCGCTGCCGAGGAGCCGCGCGACAGCCTGCGGCCATCGCCATTGCGGCCGTCGACGCCGTCGTCGATGCCGCCGCTGCCTGCCCCGGGGCTGCCTGACCGCCCGTCCTCGACGTCCGTGTCGCTGCTGATGCTGCGCGGGCTAAGGTTCTGCATCTGCAGCTCGCCAGGGCCGCCCGCGGCGCCCAGCCCCGCAAACTGCAGGCCGTAGGCGCGCATCTTGCCCTGGTCCAGCAGCGACTCCGCATCCGTGCCGTAGCCTGCGCACACGGAAAGGCGGAGTTTTGTTGCGGGGATGCCTAACGCGGCTGCTGCCGGTGGTAACTGCGGTTCTGCGGGGGTGTTGCACTTGCCTTGCAGGCGGGCTGTGGCAACTGCAGACGGGCTGTAACGATCATGTCGAAGTGTAGATAAGGTGAATCTATATAGGAGAGCTTCCATGAGGCGTCCTCGCCCAACATACCTAAAACAACTGGACAGCTCACCTGGGAGGATCGTGTAGGAGATCATGATGTGCTGCTCAGCAATAAAGGAGGCGCAGCCCATCCCCACGGCGCCGGCGATGGCGGCGACCAGACCCGCTGAGAAGAACAAGGCGCGCCAGCCGGCCAGCTCTGCAAACTCGTCAAAGTAGACGCCGCCCGCGATGATGGACTGACACATCCAGAACGCCTGCACGTGCATACAACCGAGTTAGCAGGCCGTCCACGGCAAGCGCATGTCTTGACGGACCTCGCCCTCTTGAAGGCTGCCTCCCACTGCATGGCTGAGAGCACATGTGTGTGATTGTGGCAGTGACAGCCACTGCAATCTGGATCGTTAGTGGTGATCCTGGTGACGACAGGGCAAGGACTGGGCCCGAAGCCCAGCGCAGAGGACCGACCTGCATGACGCTCATGACGAGGCCTGCAGGAAACTTGCTCAGCGCCGTCGCGGTGCGGGCCACCCAGTAGGCGCCTGTGGCGAGGAACGCCGCCAGCACCGCCCAGCAGTACCAGTCGTGCAGCTGACTGGGCCATGGCGCCGTCAGGATGTAGGTCAGCTGCTTGCTGAACAGCACGCTGTTGGCGCCTGTGCAGAGAACACCGAGGAATCGACGACACAATAAAGTGCCGCCTGCTGCGAACCTGGGGGACTGAGTCAAGCCGGCTTTGCGGTAGGCGACTGAAAGCCACCAGACGACTGAAAGCCACCAACTGCGCGGAGGGGGCGCCCACCTATGACGGCCGAGAAGGCTGAGAAGAGTACCGCGTGCGCAAAGGTGAGCCCGCTGTTCGGCTTCATGCGCGAGCGCCAGCGGGCGCGCGGCGTCGCGTCCCGCGCCACCTCCAGCCGCTTGCAGTACAGGGTGCCCCCGTGCAGCGCCGCCAGCAGGGCCAGCAGCGCCCCCAGGAAGATGCGCATGGGCAGCGTGCCCCACCGCTCCTGCAGCTGCTCCAGGGTGAACGGCACCTCCGCCGGGCCATTCGCAATGATCAGGCCATTGCCTGCGGCGCGCACTCACGCGCTGTGAGGCGGCGGCAAAGGCCTGCTGCCAGTCCATGCTGCACTCACCCGCCATGATCAACCCTGCCAGCAGAGCGGGACACATGGCCGTGTCTGGCGGCTGTCACCTGGCATGCCCGACGCTGTGTGACAACAGGCCACGGCGCAATCTCACCGAAAAGCACGATGGCGATGCAGGCGAGCGCGGTGAAGGTGACCTCCTCGCCCAGCATGAAATATGATGCCACCGGAATCACGATGAACTGGGCTGACGTCAGCGCCGACAGCACCGCCTGCGCGCCAAAGCGCATGGCGGCGAAGCGCATGATGTTGCCGGCAACGAAGCTGGCCCACGCCACTGCCGAGCAGGCCCTGGAGCCCAGCCACTGGCTGCGCCACCGCCCGTCCGGACTCCGCCTGCGGGGTGTTAGAAGCCGACTTCGTCTTAGACCAGGCCTGCACGTCCATTCTCTCGTATGTGGCGCACGGGGGACACAGCAGACGCGCACGCTGTTGCAACAAATGATAGCGATCGTCACCGCACCATTGCGGTGGCTGCTGCCCGGTGACCACTGCCACCTTCCAGGTTTCTTTGCAGCTGGACGTCTCGAGGATGAGCTGCGCCACCTTCAGCGTCGTCTGACCACAGACGATCAGCACGCTGCACAGTAGGGTGGACCTCGTCGGCCGAAGCAGAGGCTTGGCGTGCAGACTGCTGCGCCCGCCGCGTGCACGTCATGACGGTCAGCACCATGACGCGTGCGAGGTTATTAGGAGCTTTGCAGCATATCTCTGAAGGATTGTGCGGCGTTATCGCCTGTATTGCCAACAGCATCAGGCAAGCAGCAGTCACCTTCCGCCGATGTGCAGGCTGGCCCCCAGGGCCGTGCTGGCCGCACCGTGCATGGCGGTAATTGAAGAAAATCTCCCGTGATTGTGCCCGAATCTGACTCAAACAGCGTCGAGCTGCATAAATTAAATTAGCAGCCCGCGTCCTTGCGTTGCTGCCAACCGCCTGCCTCCTCGAACGTATCGAGGAGGCGACGGGCGCCGGCGAGCGAAGAAAGGACCTGAGCACCTATATCAGGCTTCGGAAACACTTCAGAGCATTTTTCAGTTGGCGATCCTCCGCGGTCGAGCGAAAAGGCCTCCGAGAGTCCGAGTTCAGGCTGCAGAACCAACAATGCGGAAACGGTCGATGTGCCGTTGACCAACAAACGAAATGGGACGCGACAGACGCTCTCCAGGGATGATCCGAGAAGATAAACCATTCGCCTCGTTTGCTGTAGTTTGGCGAGGTCGTCAAGGCGGGATCGTGCATCTGGACTTCGATGAGAGGTGGCTGTCGTGCACCACCGCCGTGAATTGGCGAAACTAACGGCGGCAACGTCTTTCGTGCATTGGATGAATGCGATGAATGCGATTGCGTCAACGAGACGCAATGGTACAGTCCGGCATTGCGAAGAACCCTTTCGGCTTTCGAGGTGTGCAGACTCAACCCTTGGAAGCGCTCGGCCAATCGTATACGCCACTGCCCAACATACAGTGAAAACTGGGGCCCGTCCTACACTTGGACCTGGTCCGTTTGCCTAGTTCACGAACCATTGTATGTAAGAACTGAAAGAATTAAAACTAGGTGGGCACTTCGTGCCCTGCTAGCGCGCAGGCTGCTGTGCAGTTGTCTTCATTTGAAGACACTCTCTAGACCTGATCAACCGCCCAAACTGTGGGGTTGGTCACCCCGCGCTCAGATGTGCAGCCAGCAGCAACCGTCCACCTGCATGAAGGATCGCAGGTGCTCAGAGCTGGGTGTTATTGCAGTTGCAGTTGTGTCTATCGCAGAGTGGTGTGCAGGCTGCTGCATGCGGACACAACAGCACGCAGGAGGACTCGAACTACATGTATGTCGCCGAGGAGCCAGCACCTGGCAGCGCCAATGTACACTGCGCATCGTCAAATACGTCAAAGCCCTGCTGCTGGTATAACCGCCAAGCGGCTTCGTTGTCGCAGTCCACATGCGTGTACAGCCGCTTTGCCATGAGGCGCCGCGCTGCGGTGTCGACTGCCGCGCTGATGAGCCTACGGCCCACGCCCTGGCCACGGTATTGCTGATCCACAGCCACATTGACCAGGAACGCGCCGCCCGGGTCGCCCTGCGCGTCCACAGCAGGAGACCTTGCAGCAGCGGCGCACGGCACGACAACAGCGGCAGCCGACACCGAAGTTGGCAGCTGGGTCGCAAGTAAGCAGCTGGAGCGCGAATTGCTGAGCAGAGACTGGTCACGCCGGTCGTTGGCAGTTTCGAGAAACGCTACGAGCCGAGGAGGCTGCGGAAATGCGGGGTCCGCCGCACGCACCTCAGGCACACCGGGCGGCCGGTGGCCGCTTGCCTCCTCTGGCAGGCGCAGGTCCAAAGAACCCAGCACCCGATCATCCGGCCCCACCGCCACCAGGCATATGCACCGCTGGCGGCCGTTCTCACCAGCCGCCGTCCTGGTCAGTAGGCTCCGGTACTCGTTGACTGCCATCTGCCTCGCGAGCGAGCCCGCAAAGCGGGGCGCCGGGATTTGCGCCTGCGCTCCCCCAAATGCTTGCTCGTCACTTGGTCTGTCCAGATCGTGTAGAGCCACCCTGAATCATGCTTCACAATTAGGAGGCAGCATGTGGCAATGCAGCGGCGCCATGCACCTCATAGTATGAATCTGCGCGGATGCGGGCCGCCTGCTCCAGGTCGCTATCCGACTCAGAAGTCCTCACGGTCACGGCTTCAGCGAGGCGCTGCTCAGGTTTTCGCGTTTGCAGCGCAGCGGCTTGGAATCTGTTGTAGCGCGAGCAGCAGCCTTCGCCTGATTCTGGCCGCCTGCCGCACCCCTCCGCAGGGTGCACAAGGGCAGCGATCGGGCGACTGGCCGGCAAGCAGACCAAAACCATTCAGAATTGTGACCCTGAGATGCTGGCCTACGAAGGATGGTGCACCCTTTTGTCACCGACACGAATGCAACACCCTGGTTGTGAGTGTGCAGTGCCCAGGTGAAAGGGCAGCTTGGCCAGAAAGGCACCCGATGCCACTGGAGAGGAAACGCAAGGCTGCGGGTACAATATCGACAAACACAAGACCTGAGAAGGTGTTCCGGGCAGTCACATGCCGAACAGACAAACTGTTTGTACGAGCGTGATGCGCAAGTACGGGCTGGCTACCACGCAGATTTGTGCGATTTCGCCCAGAGAGAATTAAGTGTCGAAGCCAGACTCACAGGGCCAATACGCGAACAGGACATCACAGCATGCACTCAGACCGTTGGTTGCCGCCATGCCGCACACAGATTTGTAGCAGTCGCGCAAGGCAAGAAGGGTCCTACAGACTGCAAGCCCCTTCGTCTGTTCTGCTACGACAGGACGAAGGGTGGGCGTCTGTCAATATTGCGGGTCTGTACCCGGGCAGCCAACCACAGCTTGCAGTCCGAGCTTGCACGCGCCCGCAAGGACACCATGTCACGGCACAGAGCGGCACAGGCCGATCGCCAGGGCGGCCTCCTCCTCGGCCTTCTGCTTGTCTTTCGTGAGCAGCCCTCGCAGCTTGCGCTCGATCTCCAGCTGCACGCGCCGGCGACGCGAGTCAGTCTCTGGGTTGCATGCTTTGGGGACTCTGACACGGGCTGCGCTGCCTCACGGCGGCATCGATGCCCCGGTGCACAGCCGGATGGCCAGCTCAGCCTCCTGGACTGCCTTGTCCTTCTGATCCATGAGTAGCTTCTGGACCCGCCGCTCCAGCTCGAGCTGCGGGCGCGAGCCAGGGCGTCACGGGCAGCCAGCGCGGGTTGCCATGCCGCCATGCCCATGCGGCGCATGCATCAGCAACATGCAGGCCGTTGACAGGCCGCATACAGCGTCGCGGAGTGTCGAAGAGGTCGACTGAGTGCGACCGAGCAAGCTTCGCAGGTGCACTCAGCATCTGGTTCCAGCATCCGATGACCCTGCTGGCGGTCACCTCTTTGCGCAGGACCTCCACAGTCTGGTCCTTGTCCAGCAGCTCCTGCTCCTTGCCGAGCAGCACCAGCTCCTTCTCCGCCAGCTCCGAGCGGATCTCCTCCAGCTCGCGGATGCGGCCCTTTTTGCGCCCCTTGGACTTGCGCTGCTGCTCCTCCAGCGTGGCCTGCTGCTGCGCCTCCACCGACTGCTTGGCGCCCTGCACACAGTTTCACAAGGTCGGCATCCTGATGTGAAGCGCTGCTGCCATGAACACTGGGCTTGCCGATTACTGGGTAGCAAAGACTGCTGTTGACATCGCCAGATACTCTGAGGAGGCTTCTTTTCATACATGCATCGTATGCGAAGCACTGGCTACTCACGTTCGTGAACGCCTTGTCAGCTGCCGCTTGCTGGCCCTCCGGCGCGTCCGTTGGCGAGAGCGCCGGCGGCGGCAGCTTCATCAAGGCGTCCACCTCTCCCTTGAGCCTGTCTGCGGTGTTGGTGACGACGCCGGGCTGCTGCGCTGGGCTCGATGCTGGCTCTGTCTGTTGTTGCTGTGGCGCGGCGCTGCTAACCGCTGGCGCACTCTCCTGCGGCACTGCTGGGCTGGCTGCAACGGAAGGCTGCGGTGCAGTGGCCTCTGCATGCAAGACGGGGAACAGCTTGATATCTCGATAAGGACACAGCCGTGATCGAGGCCCGGCAGCATGGCATGCGCGCCACCCATGTCATACCTGTGGCCTCCTGCGGCTCTGCAAAGGCCAGTCCTGGCGCCATGGCCGGGCCACTGAGCAGTGTCACGCCTGCAACATACCGATGACGTTAAATCTCATCGCTTTGAGAAGTTGAGATTCGTGCAAGTACGTGCTCTGCTGTCCAAAGCGATCTGAGTGCCATCAGGGCTCACCAGCGCACAGGCCCGCGAACAGCTGTCTGACGCCCGTAGACTCTTGCGATCCGCGTTCGTGTGACGCTGTGCCCTGCACCCTGCGCTGTGTGTGGTGGCCCGTGCTGGCAGCTGACCGGAACGGTATATGCACCAGACGTGTCCCATGCAGATGACCAGCTGCTCCAGCTGAGGCGCGAGCCGGCTGAAGGGCCATCGCAGACTATATATCGATCCAAGTAGCTTGGAAGCTGCGCTAAAATGTGCACTTATGACGAAGCAGGACAGAGCAGGGGCACAGGGGGTACAAGCTACAGGGTGGGCCCAGGGCAGTGAAGGGATGGAGGGCAGCGGCGCATGGCATTTCCCTTGAATTCCTACATCATGAAAACTAGGCAGGTGCAGCGCACGTTCGCAGCGCTGATCTCCAGGTTGTCATCTTTGTGACATGTCCACGTTCTCTGCGAACTCGCAATTAGTCTCGTGTGCTGGACAACCGACATCGCCGCTGGCGGATGTCAAGTCTGTTCAAGCTCCCGAAACGCAGCATTGCTGCATCAGCAGCGATGGTTCCTGCCGCTGAGCACGGCGCTGACACTGACGCTGCAGTCGTGCTACACGACACATTCACAGCGGCATGGGCCGTCGAACTTGCCAAACGGCTTGACGGCGCCACGCGGCGGGGGACGCCTCTGAAGCAGGTCCTTCCGCCGGAGACGGCAGTGCTGCTGTTCTCTGCTGCCACGAGCCTGCTGATTAAGGAGCCCACGCTTCTGGAGGTGCGACTGGCGGCAGGCAGGTTGTGGCATGTCGCTCCAGTGGCGCTAGGACGCCGGCAAAATCCCTGTCTGTCAACGAGAGAAATCCTGGTAAGGTCCTACGAAAGGTTCGCAAACAAGCTGCTGTTGCGACCACAGATCACGCCGCCAGGCGCAGCAGCGACTGTCACCATCGTCGGCGACACACACGGGCAGCTGCACGACGTCATCGGGCCATTGTGAGCAAGTGTTGCAGATGTTGCAAATGGAAACCATGTGCCTGGATGATCCTGCAGCAGTGCCTCCTCTGCGCATCGCCTTGTAGCTCCTGGACGCTGACCGACCCTACTTTCACATCCTGCTTTCAGGGTGGAAGCCGCAGGATGGCCATCGGAGGAGCAGCTGTTCGTCTTCAACGGCGACTTTGTGGACCGCGGCGCCTGGGGCGTGGAGCTGCTGGCAGTACTGGTCGCCTGGAAGCTGGCGCTGCCCTCTGCGGTGTTTTTGCTGCGCGGCAACCACGAGTCTGTGACCTGCACCAAGATGTGAGCACGCGCTTTCGTGAACAGGATGCCATCACAGTTCGAGCATTGGATCCAGTTGTGAAGACTGCGGGCATTGACGCTTGCAGTTGCACAGCGCTGCAGATCCTTGTCGTCAAGGTTCGAAATGGTAGGATGCTCACAGGCATCTGCGTCCATGGCAGGTATGGCTTCTTCCAGGAGCTGCAGACGAAGTATGGCCCCACCAACAGCAAGGTATGTCCTGGTGAGACATTGACACAGATGCGGCCCTATGCAAGCCGAGAACGATGTCACCAAGGGTGTGTGTGCCGAGCAGGTTGTCTTCAAGGCGTGCAAGAAGCTGTTTGCGGCTCTGCCGCTGGCTGCCTGCATCGCCGGCAAAACGCTGGTGCTCCATGGAGGTGAGCTATCGATGGCCGAACAGCCATGCATGATGCATTTCAAGTCGGCCGAACCTACGCTTGCCTGCTGCGAGGTGCTCCGTCAGCATTGCCTCAATACAGCCGTGTTGTGTAGGCCTGTTTCGCAAGCCAGAGGTTGCGGGGCGGGGAAAGAAGCGGCGGCGCAAGGGTGTGGCAGCTGTGGTAGGACAGGTCGCGCTGGGGAGCTTGAACGACCTGCGCTCGGCCAGCAAAGGTGGCATTGACCCCTCAGGTAAATAGGCATCGTTAGCACAGGCAATGAAGGACAGGCATCAAACTTGCAGCCTTTTCGAGTGCCACATTTGTGCCACCCACAGCATCTTTGCGTTCACCACAACAACTTTCGTATGGGCGCATTGACGGCGACGTCGTGAGGGCGGAGCCGAAGTTGGGACTGCAGGCCTGACAGGCAGCGGGCCACGGTTTGCGTTCAGGGCAGGGCTCGACCGTCGTCGCGGCGGATGTCATGTGGTCGGACCCGTCGGCGGAGCCCGGCCTGCAGATGAACGACTCCCGCGGCGTCGGCGTCATTTTCGGCCCAGACATCACCGAGGTGGGCTGGTGCCACCTGCCCTGCCAAGCCGCATCTGTGCGTGTGGATGCGAAACCTCGATGCCTCACGGAGTGTCAGGGCTGCTGCGCACGAAGCCCGCGCTGCGCGCCTGCATGCTGTCCCCCCCGGGTTTGACGGCAGAGCTTGGGCCCGGGCGCTCATGCACTGCCCCGACTACTGAACCCGCAGCAATTCCTGCGGGACAACGAGCTGAAGCTCGTGGTGCGTTCGCACGAGGGCCCCGACGCGCGTGTCGACCGCGACGACATGCCGCCGATGACGCCCGGTCACTCCACCGACCATGTCACCGGCAGTGAGCCTCTGTTTCAAAGCCGCCTGTGTGCTGCTTGACTGAGGGGGTCCGACTTCAGCCAGGACACAGATGCAAAGTCGTCTGTGCGCTCTGCCCATGCTTGCAGTGAATCGCCACGTGCCCATGTGTGCAGGATTTCGCCTCCTGCGCAATTCCATCTTCAAGACATGCCTGGAAACAAAGGTCTCGCGGCCCTCTGTTGTGCGTTCCCGCAACGAAACCCGTGAGAGAAAGTCAGCGCTTGGTCTGCTGCGAGCGCAGGCGGAAAGCTGATGACGGTGTTCAGCGCGCCGGATTACCCGCAGTTCCAGCTGCCGGGGGAGCGGTATGGCAACCTCGGCGCCGTGCTGCGCCTGTGTGCGCCCGACTATGCGACGCCGTCGGTGCTTCAGTTTGCCGCCAGCCTGCCGCGGCCCCAGGTGCACGGCTGTGTGCACCTACATAGGAGTGCATGGCTTAAGACCCTCCTCAGCCGCTCTTCAAGCACACACCTGCAGTAAATGTGGCGGCTGCAGACCTGCGGAAGTATGTCCGGAGTCCACCTCTGACCCCCTGCCTACTCCAGTGGTACTTCACAGAGAGGGTGGTCCGGTCCTTGAGGTAGGGAAGAAGCCGGTGGGGCGCTGCCGCCGGTTCACCGATGGTGCCCGCGTCGACGACGTGTGCTTCCTGCGTCCCGCAGGCCGAGTGCTACTATGACCTGGGCGTGCCTGACAGTGACGAGGAGATCGAGCTGGGCGGCTACGCCACAGACCGCAGCGCCGCTTCCGCCGACAGCAGCCGCGGTGGCAGCGCCGCAGATGGTGTCGCGGTCGGCGGCGCTGGCGCGGACACTGACGTCGACGCTGACGCCGCGTCGTCACCGGCGCCGGACGCTGCCGCGCTGTCGGCGTCAACGCTGGCCGCCGCGGTGGCGCGCAGGTCGTCGCGAGTGCTGCCGCCGCGGGTGCCGCCTGCGGCAGCGCCGCCGGGCATGATGGCGTTCGAGGACGAGATGCTGGCGCGCGAGACGGCCAGCGGGGCGGAGGCGCCGGCGCCCTCCGGCTCCGAGTCGGAGGCCGCACCGCCGCTGCGGGGGCGCTGGCGGGGCCGCCGAGCGACGGCGGCGACCACCCTACTAGCGTGCTGGCCACACCGGCCAGCCTCGCCAGCGCAGGCAGCGTGCCGGCGTCGCAACCGGTGCCAGGAGCCGCCGCTCCTGCCGCGCAGCTGGCGCTGGAGGTGTGGCCATGTTGTCCTGTGCGGCAGCGTCGCTGGGGACCCTGATGAGCCAAATCAGATACCATTCGCTTGTGTGGGAGAGCCGTGATGATTCTGGCCTTTTCCCTGCAAAGCAGACGTCGTGTTGAAAGTGTTGACTCCTCACGTGGTGGACGTCAGGCATCTCTGCTGCGTGGCGAGTCCGGGGGCGCCGCGCTCGACGAGCTGCGAGCCGAGGCCGCGTCCGGCGGCACCAGCGACGCCGTAGAGCCGGCTGGCGATGGGCACATTCCTGAACAGTCGGCGCACTGCCAAGATCTGGCCTTCACGCTTGGCGGCGGGGGACTCGCGGCAGGCGGCGATCAGGCGCCAGGAGGCGTGGCCGCGGCCGGCAGCGCGGATGCCGCGGACAGCTGCAGCATGCCGCAGGCGCTGTCGTGCGGGCCGGACAGCGCGAGCATGTCCCTGGCGCCGTCGGAGCTGGCGTCTGCGAGCATGGCGCAAGCGCCGTCGCTGCCGGCGGCAGATGCGCTGGAGCCGCAAATCAGCACGGCGGCCACCAGCGGATTTGCTGCTGCGCTGGAGGCGGAGGCACGTGCCTCGCCCGCCGGCGGGCTGCATTTCGCATTGCAGACGGTAGCGGAGATGGACGTGGACGCCGATGGCGCGGCAGGGACGCCGCTCAGCGCCCAGCAAGAAATGCAGCAGGAGCAGAACGGCTGCAGCGCGCCGCCGGCTGCCGGCGCAGTGGCTGACAAGGCGGACGGCAGCGGGGGCACAGGGCAGCAGATCAAACGCTGCAGCAGCAGGCAGACGGCTGGGGTGAAGAAGCCGTGGAAGTAGACTGGGCTCGAGGCAAAACGGTCAAGCATGTGGACATAGGCTGCTCTCGAGCGCGATGTCCGATCTGATTGTCTGTTCATCCCATGGCTCAGCATTCGCTTGAGCAACCAGCTAGGGGTGTGCAAAACCAGCTGAGAGCGAGGCGTTGTGGTTGCTCGCGAACGGCAGGCCGTTGCAGGAGGTCCGAATCTGCTCCGAATTCACACATTTCCTCGCTCTCTCGCCTAATTCCCCCGCCGAAGGTTCTAGATCCTGGATATCCTGGGCTGTACCCTAGCTAGAATAACAGCATGTGCGCCAGCAGGGAATCCAGCAGCAAACTTGTGGCTCCCTGAGGCTCTGAGCTGGGCTGGGTGGCGCGAAGATCCACTGAGCAATCCAGCACTTCGCCCAGTGTCCCGCTACCAGCATTAACATCTACGACGACCAAACAAGTAGGCAGGGGAGTTGCACGAGAGCGGCGGCGCAAAACAACAGCAAGCGCGCGGCAGCTACTGGCACGGTATACGATGGGGCCGCCCACCGAGGCGGACACGCTGCCTGCGCAGCAGGCGCCGGAGTTCCGCAAGGAGGCATCGAGGGCAGAAGAGGTGAGCTAGTAGGCGGCCCGGTCTTGTCCTGCAAGGGGCAGCGCCCGACTCGCTTTCCAGACCCCGAAAAGTGCTGGGTGAGAAAGCGTCTCCTATGAAAAGCTCGCGGAACCACGCGAAAGCGGACGCCAGCGCATCGCAGCTGTCAGTAAGAATTCAACCTGACAGTGCAGGCGCCCTTGCACGCGGGCGCCAGACAAGGCCAGCCTTGCGGTTGCTGATTCGGCCTCCTGCCTGTCTTTGTGAGGCCCGTAGTACGGTCGCAGCCCACTGCAGAACGGTCCGGCCGGCCGGCCGGACATCGCGTAAGCTGTATCGAACTTTTCACTCAGCCTCTCCCTCTGCCGAGGCGTGCGCCGCCTGCTGGCCAACTCGCTGGCGTGGCGCCTGCCTGGGCGGCTTCGATCCCGCCGGCCCAAAATGGCGCCTCACCCGTTCTCGCGCGGTTCGGCATCGGGGCAGCTACCGTCTCAGCAGTGAAACTCTTCCAAACTGAACAGGTTTTGCAGGTCGAGAAATGGCGGGGCTCAAACGGCGACGCCCCGTCAGGCAGATATTTTCCTGTCGTATGCGATCCTGATCCGCGCCGTATTTGCCCCACCCTACAGGCTCGCGAGGCCATGGGAACGCAGCAGGACGGCGAGTCTGGCGGCTGCAGCAGCGGCGAAAGCAACACGAGGGCCAAGCGCAGCGCCTCCGCGTCCAGCACACACCTCAAGGGGGTTGGATCGGGCACCGGTTCGGGCAGCCTGCTGGAAGAGCGGCGGCCCGGCAGTGGCGGCAGCGGCGGTGATGGTAGCGGCCACGGCAGCCGCGCCGGAAGCGGCAACGAGGACGGGCCCACGTCCGCCAAGCCGCGCGCCACGGTGGCGGCAGCTGCAGCTGCTAAGGCTGACGCCGGCGGCAGCAAGGGCGGCAAGCGCAAGCTTGCGCGCCCGGAGGGCACCGCGCAGTGCCCCCGCTGCGAGAGCCAGGACACAAAGGTGCCTTTCCTGCTGTGCTCATCTGCTGGCCTCATGCTGCCCTTTGGATACGGTGCCTGTAAAGCTAAGCTACCTGGATGCACTGGTCCACCTCAAAGTTTGACTGAATACAGCCCCCCTTGTGCCCTGCGCAGTTCTGCTACTACAACAACTACAACATCAAGCAGCCGCGGTACTTCTGCAAGGCATGCCAGCGCTACTGGACCGCCGGCGGCATCCTGCGCAATGTGCCCATCGGCGCAGGGCGCCGTAAGTCCAAGTCCTCTGCCGTGCGCGAGCAGGAGAAGGCCGCCACCGCGGCAGCCGCCAAGCAGGCCCGCGCGGCCGGCGGCAGCGGCGGCGCCGCCGGCTCTGGCGCCCTGCAGGCCACCCCCGCCTCCCCGGGCGGCGCCCCCGGGCCGGGCATTCCTGTCGGTGACACCGGGCTGCAGCCGCTACCGCAGCAGTCGCAGCCGGGCCTGATGTCAGGCGCGGGCGATCTGCTGCCCAACACTGCGATGGGCGGTGCGTACGCGGAGCAGCTGCGATTCATGATGGACCCATGCAGCCAGCTGGCGGTGGGCGGCATGGGGCCCGCCCCCGTGATGGGCCCCGGCATGGGCGGGCCCATGGGCGGCGGCTACGACGGCCTGGGCGGCTTCAGCGGCCCCGGCGGCTTTGGGGCTGGCGCCATGGGCGGCGGCTTGATGCTGCCGCCGCACGCGATGGGCGGCGCCGGCATGGCGGGCACGCCGCGGCTGGCGGACGGCTCTGGTGCGATGCCCACGTCAGCGGGTTTGGGGCTGCAGTTGGGGGCTGGCGGCGGTGGCGATTACTCGGGCCCTTCGGGGTCCGCCCACCTGTCTGGTCATCTGCTGGCGGAAGATGGTGCGCGGGACGGCGGGCGGCGGGTGCGGCCCAAGCTGGAGCACTCTGGCCCGGCCTCCGGCGCCGCCTGCAGCGGCCCCCAGACCACCGGCAGCGGCCTGACGGTGCACACCGGCGGCAGCTGCGGGAACAGGCCGCTGACCGTGGCCATGAGTGGCGGCACCACGGTTGCGGAGGACGGCGGCGGCGGCGGCGATGACCGCCACATGGAGTGGGCTGCGGCGGCGCAGGCTGCTGAGCGGCAGCAGGCTGCTGCGCTCGCGGCGCAGATGGCGGCAGCGCAAGCGCAGGCGTCGATGCAGCAGGCGGCGGCAATGCAGGTGGCACCCTTGGCTGGAACTCGCCCTCTTGCCCATGCACCAGAGCCGACTGCTACATCTGACACATATGGGAGCAGCTGACAGTGCACGGCCTACTTTGCTGGTGCCCTTCCATCAGCATGCAATGTCAGCTGCACTGCTTTGCTCGAGTTGCAGCCTTGCTGACGTGCAGTCGTGCCTGCTACCCCCAGGCGCAGGCGCACTTGCATGCGGCGGCGGCGACATGGGGCCAGCCGCCGGCGTTCGGTATGGCGGGCGCAGGCATATGGCAGTCATACCCGGGCATGGTGGGCCCTAACGCATACGGATGCGGCCCCAACTGGGCGGCTGCCGCGCAGCTCGGCGCGAGGTGAGGGTTTGCTGTGCGCACGCGGCACCTGCCCTCACGGCAGGACACGTCGTCTGTGCCACTCCTTGCCTCCTGTGCATTTGGGTAGTCATCACGGCAGGGTTTTCTGGCGCTGGCGCTGGGTGTGCACGCTGTCAAGATGCAGTTCCTTCTCATGCTCTGGCGGTCTGGCCTCTGGCACTAATACATCTTCAGCACTAAGGCGTCTCCAGCAGAGTCACTCATTGAACAAGTTCGGCCTGCAGGTTTGGGAACAATGGGTTTGGGGGGCCGACCGTGAGCGGCGACGCCAGCGGCATGTCCTCGTGCGGCATCAAGTCGCAGACGCGGGGCGGAGGCAGCGACGCCGCCGTCAGCGGCGAGCTGGGCGCGCAAGGCATGATGGGCGGCGGTCCACCCATGACCAGCTGGCACAGCATGATGCCCACGGGTGCGCCTTCGTTGCAACGGAAACATCGAGCCTTCCCCAGGTGCCTGCCCTGGGCTGCAGGCGCGGATGCGCTTTGCCTGCTACAGTGCAGCCCAGCAACCTTGTGATCTGCACTGGTCGAACATCTTTCTGGGCCCATGAGTCTCAATTTGCTTAGGCAAAAGATCGTGTTGTCTCAGAGGTGTCGCCTGCTGTCTCTGCAGCCTCCGCGCCAATCGGGATGGCGCCGTGGGGCGGCGACATGGCCGGCTGGGGCGGCGTGGGGATGCCGCACATGGTCATGCCGGCAAACAAGCACCACGCTGGCGCGCTCAGCGGCGGCGGCGGCCCCGCCGGCAGCTCCTTGATCAGCGGCCAGTCTGCAAACACCGGCATGCAGGCGCACGGTCACGGCGGCGGCTGAGCTCATGAAACCCGTGCCCGCTCGACAGCTGAGCGGTTTGCGCGAACGGCCCAGCACATGGCTGAGCCGAGGCCCCAAGTCAAAACTAGCTTGTTGGTTTTTGTGGTCTGACAGGAAGGACTCAGCCTGGCTGAGGCTGGTTTGATTTGAAATCATGTTAGGAGCTTGCCTGGGGGCGCTGCAGCAATGCACAGGCTGTGCACGGTGCCAGGGGGCAGTGATGCGAGATTATGACGTGGGGGTTTATGCCTCTCAAATGTGACGCCCGATATTCGCTGGCTGTGCGGCATCTATTCATCCTTGTCGGAGCTGACTGCTGTTGAGTTTTCACCCTGTTCCGAAGGATCTTCTGAGTGTTTCGAACTCGGTTTTGTGCGGTTTTCTAGCCGACATTCTCTGTTGCTCTTGTGGGTTTATCCGAGGCTGGCCGCGGGACACACTTCTTCCTCGTGTTTGCTGCCGCTTGTAACATACTTATTGATTAACCATCTGAGCCGCACAGCCAAGTGCCTGCAACCCATGAACATATTTTGCTTCATGTGACATTTCTGACACGGCAAGAGCTATACCAACCATTCTGATGAGTCGTTCTCCTGCATGCTGGCATCCTCATCGCCGCCGACGCCTTCCTGGCTGCCATCTCCTTCCTCCTCCCCTGCCTCGTCCTCCTCATCGCCCTCTTCTGCTGCCTCCAGGTCGTACAGAACCGCCCGCGGCAGGCTGGTCATGACGGCCGCGACGCCGCGCGGGCCGCTGACAGCCAGCGACGGCGCAATGTCCGAGTAGGGGCACATCCGCTGCCGGCAGCTGGCATCCGCCATGCTGACGACCGCCTGGCTGGCGATGCAGTCCTGTGATCAGCAACGAGTGCTTGGGCTGCATGCCCACTGACCGCTGGCTACCTGAACTTGAAACAGCGTGGCTTCACAAGCCTGGAGGCATGCCCTTGCAAGCCGTCATCAGGAAGCAGTGATAGCATGACGTCTCCACCTAGTCAGGGCGCAGAAAGACTGCCCACCTGCATGATGTCTGTGGCCGCCTGCCGCAGCGGCACCGCCGCAAACGGCAGCGCCTCCAGCGACAGCAGTGCCAGGGTGCCGTTCTGGTTGCCGCCGTCCTGCCCTGCCGCATCGCCCGGCTGCGGATCCAGCAGCAGCGCCAGCTGCCCGTGCTTGTAGAAGGCTGTGTCGGCGACGGTGCTGCCGGGCGGCAGCTCCACCGCGGCCGCCTCCACGCACATCTGCTGGACATGTTGTTGCATCGACTGATCTACACTTGTGACCGTTATGCAACGATATCAGCAAGCATACCACGAGCTGTGTAAAGGGGGCCTGCCAGCAGCAGCGTGGCTGTGTGCGGCCGGTGCAGCGCTGGGAGCACGGATGGACTCGTGCATGCAGCGCTCTTGTACAGCTCCAGGCGGCAGGAGTGATGGATGCACGACTATGCTCGAGCGCCCTGTGCCCTAATTCTGCACATCGGCCGTACAATCACCTCCTGCAGATGCGCATGCACAAGGCCGTCCCCAACGACTGCGCACCTGGGCCGAGTCTGCCGCAGGCAGCGCGATGCGCAGGATGCAGAGGTGCGCCGCCGCCGCCCCGCCGCCCCGCTGCTGCGCCGCCGCCGGCCAGGACACCCACAGGTGGCCGCCATCGCCGTCCACGGGAACCTGCGCCACCTGCAGCCTGGCGGCCTGCCGCCCTTGCTGCTGGGCTGTTGTTGAGAGCGGCGGCAGGCCGTTGCCGTGCAGGCGCAGCGTCGCCAGCGGCCGCACCATCGGCGACAGCGCGGCCGATGCGCCGCAGAGGCCGGCCGTGGCGGCAGCGTGCAGCTGCTGCACCAGCGACCTGCCGTGGGGCAAGTACATTGGACATCTGGACTCAGAAGCTGATGTTCCTTTTTGCTTGTGCGCATGCGCGTCACTACCCAGTGCCCGCAGTGAAGCGCTTGCAATCTCTCTAACCACAACAGGGTTGATCAAGGTGGATGATGCAAATCTCCAGCGTTGTAGACTTTCTCAATGGTGACCGCGGTCGAGAGATTGGCGCACCCGATAGTGGTCTGGGGCGGCGCCGTGGCGAGGCCCGTCAGCTGCAGCAGCTCGCAAGCGCCGCCGCCGATGTCCGGCAGCCCCTTCACTCGCGCTTCCCCCTCCCGCGGCGCCTGCAGAGTCGCAGAAACCGGCATCGCGTCTCACGACATGCTTTCACGGTGCCTGGCACGATTCGATTCCCTTTGGATATTTATGCGACCTCGTCAGACCCGGCCCGGCTTGCAGCGCGGAGGATCGATGATTGTTGAGTTCGCCGTGAGAAGTGGAGGCTGCTCACCCGCAGCTCGGGGCCAATGCGGTCGTGCTGGAACTGGCCGGATATGAAGTCTGCCACCGCCATGGCATCCACCGGCGAGGCGGTGTCACTCTCCACCTGCGTCGACCACAAAAAATCGGCTCTTGGGTCTGGCAGAAGCGCTGCCCCCATCGCCTGGCATCGTCCAAAGCGAGGTGCGCCCACCAGTGCTGTGCCTCGCACCACTGCCGACCCTCCAGCATTCGACACCTCCTGTCAGGCTGTCGTCACCAGCCCAGCAGCGCACCGCATCGTCTTCGTCCGCGTCCAGGCGCCGCGTGCAGCGCAGCAGCCAGGCGAACAGGCGGCGGTAGTCTGTTGCCGCGGCGCCCACCGCCAGGCGAGCCTGCTCAGCGCGCACCAGCAGCTGCGCTGCCAGGCCGCGTGCCCGCGCCAGCTCGGCCGCCTGCGGCACGTGGGGCGGTCAGAAGGACGGTTGAGGACTTGAGCGACAGACGCTTCTGGACGTTGCCAGCCGAGGCAGCCCAGCGCCCACCGCATTCCCTTCCCCTGCCAGGTCACTGTCGGCACACCATTGAGGCAGTGCCGGCGCTGGGCAGCACCCCTGGAGCAGCTGTTGCACTTGTTGAACGCCCACCTGCAGGCCGCAGGCGGGCAGGCGGCAGGGGGGATGCGCCAAACCAGACGTGTCGCCCAGCTGCAGCGACGCCGCTTGCACGGCCGGCACGAGCCCTGCGCCCAGCAGCTGCGCCGCTGCGGCAAGACCGGCGTCCGTCTGCCGCGCTAGCCGCCGCAGCCCTGCCTCTCCTGCGGAGAGCATGTCAAATCCTGTGAGCTCTGTGAGTTCTGTAACACCGTGAACTCGCCTCGAGGCTGGGCTTGCGTTTCGGCACTCCGCAGAAGGGGGGCCCTGCGCGCCAGTGGGGTAAAGGTACTGCCGCCGTCAGGGGTGGCAAAGTAAAGGCGGCGTGTATGCAGGTAGGGCGTCTGCATCAGCTGCCGTCACCTTGGAATCCGAGCACCGCCAACTGGACTGTCGTTACAGCCGCTACACGGGCAGCTGCGATATGCTTGCAGCGTGCCTTCGCTAAGCAGCCGCGGCGCAATCCTGGATTCGGGCATGGGGCCAAAGGATGGTATTGCGAGCTGAACCCCGGCAGTCCCAGCAGGACCGCACCCAGCGTGGACGTCAGGAACTGCGCCAGCGATGGCGACACGGCGCCCGAGGCCAGCAGCCGCCGCAGCTCCCCCGCCGCGGTGCCGCCCGCCTCGTTGTGCTCGAGCAGCCGTGTCAGCTCTGCCATGCGGGCCGCGATGCCAGCGGCCGCGTCCTGCCACTCCTGTTCCGCTGCCGCTACCGCCCGCTGCGCGCCTGACGGGCGTTGGCGCATTGCAGCTTGGCTGCATGCCCGGGACAGCGCTGCCATGGCATGCAGGGGAGCGCGCCGCTGCTTGACGCGCATCGATCGCATGCAGCACGTGAATGGCAGGTCCAGGTCCACTGCTTGTGTGCAGACCTGGTGCGCCCAAGGCACAGCAGTGGTCGAAAACAGGCCTCACTCTCCAGGCAGCCGATGACGTCCGACGACAGCGGCGCCTGGTACCGCAGTTGGGCCTTGGCCTCCGCCAGGGCAGCTGTGCTGTACACCGCCAGATGCTGCCCGCCTGCGGCGCTGCATCCCACCACTGCTCAGTGCAATACAGTCACCTGACATGTTGTCGTTTCTAAAGATTAGGGGTCCCAACTCTGCCGCCCCAGACCCTACATCAGAGGCAACCAGATATGTTGCTGTGGTCGATCATAGCCCTTGAGCACAGGGCCCTCTGCAGCAAGCAGACCAAGTAGACGAGGTCACCTCCTGATGCCCGCAGCGCCAGCATGTAGCTGAGGTCCCGGCTCATGGCAACCTGCGAGTCATGAGCAAATGCAATCCGAGCCCATGTCTGCACCTTGAGGAACAGGCGAACTAGCATGCCAGCAGGCGAGTCATGTCTGTGTTCATTGCATTGAGCAGCTGCCGAGGGTATGCCAGATGCTGCAGACAAGGGCTTCGCCTGGCTGATCTGGGGCGCCGGCGCATTTTCGTCCGCAAACAGCAGATTCAGCGATGCCAGCTGGCTCGGCCCCAGGCGCAGCAGCTCGATAAGCGCCGCGGTGCAGACGCGGATGCCGCCGGCCTCGTAGGCGATGCCCAACAGCGACAGCTTGGCGGGCAGCGCCGGCCAGCCGACCTGGATGTCGGTGGAGCCCCCCTGCATGTACCAGCTCTCGCCTGCTAACATCAGCTCATCCTTCTGCGCCTCAAACACAGCTCCGACAGCTCCACCAGCTCAAAGGCTCGCCTGCTGTATCCAAACACAGCGGGCCAGGCTCCGCCCAGCAATTGTCCACCTCAGCAAAGCTGGCGGGGCTTGCCGCTGCTGAACATTGACCGCGGCCAGCACCTGAGCGGTGGTCTTCGTGGGGATGTCAGTGGGCGGCGGCGGGCACAGGCGGCGCGCGCGGCCCTGCAGCGCCAGCTGCGGAAGCGCCGCTCCGCCCGCCTCCGGGTCATGCTCCTCCACCCACGTCAGCGCCGTGACGGCACCTGCAGCATGTGAGGCACCCTTTGCAGAACCGCTAAGAATTTTAAGCTGCTGTCACGAGCTTCGAAGGATCAGGCTCCAAGCAGCATGGTGATGCGAATTGACTGGAGCGCCGCGGCGCCCTTGAAGCGGCCCGGCGGCTGCTTCCGCCTCACGGAGCAAAACTACAGATACTGATATGAAACCTCAGCAAGTAGCACCTGATTCCTTGCACTGGTCCTCCAGCACGACGTCGCCCGTTTCCGCGGCCAGCAGCCTGACCGCGCCGTCCGCGTGACCGACCGCCAGCGTCTCGCCGCCGGGCGCCCACGCCAGCGCCGTCGGCGCCGCTTCCGGCGTGACCAGCCACAGGCGCTGCCAGTTGAGGCGGTGCACCGCGATGGAGCCGTCGGCAAAGGCCACCGCCAGCAGGTCCATGGTGGGGCACCATGCCGCGAGCGCAGCAGCGCCCGGCAGAAGGCGGTCGGACAGCGGCGCGAAGCTCTCCGGGGCTGCGTCGTCCATACGAGAAATCCACACACACCAACCCACACAATATCCCTCTGAGCTTTTTGCGTCAATCTCGGGGGGCACGCGCTGTCATGCACAGGTTTCAAACATTTATCGAGGTGATGGCCGAGCTGGCATCACACACAACGGTGGACCAGCGTCAGAACCACGGGTCCAAATGAACGCGAGAAATCATGCTTCGCAAACCTGCAAATGCTGCTGATGCACTCCTTCTAATGCCCCAATCTCACACAAAGCTTGCGACACTTCGGCGGATTCACGGCGGTCAGACCCATTGTCCTCTGTCGCCCAAGCAGCCACCGGCGCTCGCGACGTCATTGCAAGCCTTCACTCCTCGGCCAAGTGATTCGAAGCCGTGCGCAGGTGGACGACCAGAATCACAATGTCTGCTGGCGCAGTTTGCGGCAGCGACGCCGCTTGCCGCTAGGCCTTGCTATGCGTCATGACTCTTCCCACAACATCAGAAACGAACTCCAAAGCGCAGGCGGGTAGGATAACACGAGCAGGGCCGGCCAGGAATGCACAGGATTTAAGAGTAGGGTCGCCCCGACCGGTGGGGTGGCAGTGTGCACGAAAGGGCGGCGGCGGCACAAAAACATGAACTGTCAGGGGACAGCGAGTCCAATTCAGTCAGGCGGTATGCTAAGTAGCTGACAGCCCCCTGAATGGGAATTATGCATTTGACTTTGCATCAAGGTATACGTTCAGCCCTCTCGTCCCCGCCTTTGTTGAGACATAGCTACCTAGAGGATGCTTGCTGACCACAGTAAAGCCAAACAATTCTTTGCAGGGAAATGCTGACCCTTGAATACCACGCGGCTCTGACAAGACCAATCTATCAAGGCCCAGCCTGTGCAAAGACGCTGTATTAGAACCTGCGACCTTCGACTCGTTTGCATATCCAACCACGTCAGGCAGCAACCCGGCTGCCGATCAGAGTACTCGTCCTTGGCCTTGACATCCGCATCAATATCAGCCGCCGAACCAGAAGCCGCTCAGGTTGTGTGCTACGGCGCAGCTTGAGCCGCACCTCTTGCACTCTACAGGTCAATCTCGACCGGGTCACCTCCTCCAAACTAACGCTGCAGCTGCTGCTCGAGCCCTGCCACCAAGATTGCCAGCGCTGCGGTTGCCGCTCAGGCTGCGTCTTTAGCCTTGGTAGGCGGCGGCCGCTTCACTACTGCAGAACAAACGCTGCGGCCACCCACCACTCAGGCCACGTCCTTGCCCTTGGCAGGCGGCGGCCATTCGCCGCCGGCCATGACCTTTTCCACATCCTCCACGGTGCGAGGCACATCGGTGAGCGAGCGCGTGCCGGTGGCCGTGACGACCAGATCGTCCTCGAGCCGCACGCCTGCAGGGATTTGAGGGGTACCGCTGAGTGCTCGGGCAGCCGGCACCGCTTGACAGACGCAGAAACTGGAAGGGCGTCGAACACCAGCTGGCAGCTGCAGGCTGCCTGCTGCTCCACAGACAAGCCTGTCATTAAGAGTGGCTGGTAGGGTGGAACAGCTTGCAATCACATTCGTGGCAGCAGCGAACACCAGGCAGATAACACACCGCCAAAGTCGTAGTACTTCTGCAGCTTTGCCTTGACAAGAAACTTGGACTGCTTCTTGTCTGCCAGCGCCGCTTTCAGCAGGGACGGGATGAAGTAGATGCCTGGCGACGGTGACATTGATTTATACATGTCCTTCAACGAAAGGAATGTGCTCATGTTGCAGCTTGGCACAGCAGCTTTCTGGTCACACAAAGGCCTAAGTGAACAGAAACAGCATAAATACCTGGTTCAAGGGTGATGACCTGCAAAGCAAGGCCATACGACCAACTTGAGGACTTGCTTTCTCAGCAGGTGGTAACGCCAATACACCAGCAACGACAGCATCACAGTGGCGCATCCACATATCACGACGTTGACAAGCCAGCGTGACAATCATCACCATGTTCTCTTCAAGCTCCCTGTGCAATCAGCACGAATATGTCAGGCGAGGGTCGCAAGTGGGCAGCGTGGAGACGATGCATGTTATGATGCACACAGGAAGCAGTTGAGACTGCAGCATCACGCATGCGCACCTGCCAAGGCGCAGACTCTTGAGCCCCGGCTTCTCGCTGCGCAGCGGCAGGCCCGGCCCATACCCGCCCACGTCATGCGTGTCTATGCCCTGATGCAGCACACGACAGAAACCGTGTCTCATAGATTGGCTTTGACATGAAGCAAGTGTGTTCGTCGTTGACCAACCGGCCAGCGCTGCATGGAGACGGGATGGGCGATAGAAGCTCGTCCATAGCAGCGGCGCAGAGGGAAAACACAGCAATGCACACCAGCAGGTGCCCCAGCCCGTGTGGCATGAACAGGGCGCCGACGTCGGCAGCTAGCATGTCATTGAGGCTGCCCTGCAGCAGGCCCTGTGCCGACAGCGCCTCCAGGTTGCAGCGGTCTGCCAGGCGGTGCATGTCCGGCCACGCCACGCCTGGCTTGAGCTGTGCCCGCACCGTTTCCATAGTTCTGAGCACGCCCTGCACGCAGCATGACTTGTGGTTCCAACCCTATGCTTGGTCCTGTCTTCTTGCAGAAGTCTGCATGCTTCGACACAGCACTGGCAGGGGCCGCTGGGCGATCAGCGCCAAGTCTGCAGGGGAACACACAGCTGGCTGCACCGTGCTTCCGCTGCTGCGCTGGTCGTGGAGCAAGGGTTGCTGCTCCCACAACCTTTTGACATCTACCAACGCCTGCTCACCTCATAGATCCCGCGCTGCGCGTCGGTGAACTTGCCGCTGGCGGGCAGCGTGACGGTGATGTCGGACCCGTATCGGTAGTATTCTGTACCCATGTCCATCAATATTAGGTCGCCGTCCTCGATCTCGCGATCTGCAAAGCATCCGTCGCCAAGCAGAAATCAGGACTGGTTGCCCATGCGCGGTGAACACACGGCGGGCGGTCATACATGTCGTGGAGGCTCCATGCAGAAAAGGCGGCGCACTGTTGGGGGCGTCTGCTGAGCCATAGTGCAGCGTTGCGCTGCGGGGCCCGGAGCCGGCAATGGGTGTGTACGGCGTGTTCCGACAGCCGCCTGGTCGTGGTGTTCGGAGGATTATTCGAAGTCTTCTGCCATGCCTGACTTATGTGAACGATTCTTGCAGTCGAATGCAGCAATTGTGGCTCGCAGATGCCTGCTGGCATCCACGAGGGAGAAGCCTGCATGGGTAAAGGCCCACAACACTGCTTGACCATTCACCTTTGAAGTAGCAGTAATGTAGGAAGATGCTCTCCAGCTGGTACTCCATCATCCCTGCTGGTGCAGCCACAGCCGTTTCAGACACCCACCTACACCCACCTTGTCCTGCCATTGTCACTTTACCGGAGTCAGCGCTGAGCGAACATTTTCACCTGGCTTGGCGTATCGCAGCAGCTCCACATGTGCTGCGCTGGCGATGTCATTGCAGTACTGCATGATCGCCAGCTCCTCCGGTGTCTTGAACTGCAGGAACCAGAGAGCAGGCACCTCTCAAGGCACCACCAACCCGCACACAGGCATGGTCGCATGTCAGCGCCAGGCTTCAGCACTTGCCGAAAAAACGGCCCCCACCCCCTCCTCCTGGGCCAGCATGGGTGCCCAGCGCACCACTCGGCACTCGGTGACGACGTCGAATAAGGACTCGCGCTCCAGCTCGAAGTCGTCGATGCCCTCGAAGGCTGCCTCTTTCGTCCGGCGGCCGCTGTCGGTATTCACGCCAGACAGCAGGTGCAGGGCGGGCGGCCCCAGGTCAGCCAGCACCGCCGCCATCTCGTCCACGTAGTAGACGTGCTGCGCAGCAGCAGCAAGATCATCAACAAGGCATGATATTGTGAATGCCCTGCTCGCTCGGCATGTAATGGCGAAGGTATGCCAAAGGCATCGCGCCAGAAGGATGGGGTGAACTAGCCAGGGTGTGCACGCATTCCAGGTGATTCTGCCGAAAGCAAGCAGCTGACAGCAAACCAGGAACAGACTTCGACGTGCCCCACCTGCACTGCGTATTTGGCTTTCACGGAGGCCGGCGTGGGGATCTCGCCAAACCACACGGTGAAGCTCTCAGGCATGCGCGGCAGGAACAGGTACGCCTCGCCGCTGTGCACGTCGAGCGCCCCGTAGAAGCTGTCCTCCGTGACGCCGAACAGGTAGTGGAAGTAGCTTTCTTGCCTGCAGCCGAAATGCAGAGCTGAATTCATGACCGGTCATCCGCACCGCAGTGCGCAGCTTTCGAGGTCGATATCGTTGGTGCGCAAAGCTGCACCTGAAGACGGCCTCCGCGTCTGTGCTGTACACGTGAGCGGGCTCGCCGCCCTGCAGGAGAATGATGCCCTGCTCCTTGCGCGGCAGCTTGGCTTTCATGCCTTGCACCACCCGGTTGCGGATGGTGGTGTGCAGCGCGTAGCGCGAAATCCTGCGCGAATTGACGCCTCCTTTGCTCTCCTCGACTCTGCATGTCTCCTGCGGCATGTTTAGTTGCTGCACTCTCGGATCGCAAATGTTTAACAGGGCCAAACTCACGTGAGGGTCTTCAGCCCCATCTCAAACATCTGCGCTGGAGCTGTGGCAATCCCGCCCATGCCGAGCATGTCCCACAGCCCCATGATCCCGACCTGCAAGCTGCCCAACCGTGGTCTTGCAACTTTTACAGGTCGACCAGCCCCTCGCAAATCTCAGCTGCGACCAGGTCTGGTGCAAGACTTAATCTTGGATCGAAGCTGTACGAGAGGTCCCACAACCTCTGTGCTGTTGCGTGCCGCGATGTTGCGTACTCCTGGCGGTTGACAAGGATTGATCGAGCCAGTAACGGCAGCCTGCCGAGCACGCTACAGGACCTGTCGCAAAATGGATCTATTCGTGCTCTTGCATCATCAATGTGGTGCATACGACGGCATCATGGATGTGCACAAGCACCCGAGCTTCACTGTTCTGCACACATCATTTACCTTGACAGACAAAGCCATGACTGATCGCGTAGGCAGAAGCTGGAGCGACTGATTGCAGCATTGCGCTGCATTCCACTCGAATTAGTGTCGTTGATCCGCTGGAGCGTGGACAGCGCCGCCGGTGCACTAGATATTGCTTCGCATTGATGGCATTACATACACTGCCTCAATCATGCAGTGACCCATGCTGCGTGAGACACACGGTCTCAGATACAGGCTAGCTGGATTTCGGGAGGCGGCATGTCGGACAGCGACGATGACATCGCGCAGCTCCAGGACGAGCTGCAAGACGAGCTGCGGGAGCTGCAGGAGCAGCTGGGCATTAGATACAAATCCAGCGAGTCCAGACGGGTGTGGAAAGTGGAGACCTGAGTCTCAAATCAGTGTAGGGTGTGATTCTGGTGCACCCGTCAGGGGCCATGACTACCGTCTCTGACGACCGCGCCTCGTGACTTTGAGACGTGCATGGTGCCTGCAGGTTTCGGCGGATCCGCTGGTGAACGGGCATGCGGGTGAGAATCGGGCGCTAGCGCAGGAATGGGAAGACATCAACAGCCTGCTCGAGGGTGACGCGGCTCTGGCTTTCGGCAGCACCGCCGCTGCAGAGGTGCTCATACCGAAAACTGCCTCAATTGACGGTGCACACCACCGACTGCTGGTACGAAAGGAAAACCTGCTCGAGACGCACAGACACGGTCTGAAACCTGCCGTTTACATGCAGGCGGAGGCGAGTGCGCGCCAGCAGCCAGGCGGAGCCGAGCGCAATGCTGCGCCAGATCATGATCCCGGGCTGACTGCCGTCGAGGTGAGAAGCCTGCAGTCCTTGCTGCCGGGTAAAGCCCCGTCGGTAACTGTCCTGGAATGAATCGAAAGAACGGGTGTGAGAACCTCGGTCTTGACGTGGCCTCCAATGGACGATGCGGTGCAGCTGTGGACCTGCAACAGTCGACCAATCGGCTTGCTGCAGGGGCCGATCGCCTCAGTATCGATGCATGCCTCGCCAGGGCGGCCAGGCGCAGGTCATCGGCCGCGCGCTGGAGAAGAATCGGGAGCTTCAGGCGCGGCTGAAGGCCGGGCTGGCATCCCTGGACCGCGCCTCGAATCGCCTGTCCGACCTGCGGGCGGCGGTTGAGGATGTCAAGCTCAGATATAAAGGTGACCCGCATGCGTGTCGCTACGATACCTGCTGCTCTTCTCGCTCCAGGCAATGCAATTGTCACATGGAGCCAGACTCTGGGCTCTCACGTGTCTGCAAGCAGCACCGCTGGTAGTTCCGCCTGGCCCCGCCCTAATCTTTGCAGGGACAGAGCCACAGCGCACGCCGCAGATGTGGATGCATCACGCTCGAGACTTCCACCCATCCGGGATTCCAGACGTTGCGCTCGTGGTGCGGCGCAGGCACGAAGCCAGGCGCGGCGCAGCCGCAAGCGACGGGCGCCTCGCGCTTTTGGACGGTGGCGGGCCGCACCCCGGAGCCCAATGCGGACACGGTCAACCTGCTGTCGGCGTACCAGTACCTGCCGCACACCTTTGGCGCTCCCGCCTGGGTGGACGCCGAGAGCCGCGCCCTGGAGCAGGCCGTGCTCACCGTCGTGCAGGCGCGCACATTGTTTCATGTGGCTGACGCTTTCACAGCTTGAAGTGGGAGCACTTTCCAGAAACGTAACCCGGTACCGGTGTGATGCAGCCAGTGCAGCACAGCATGGCGTATTTTGAGTCTCGCTGTGCGCGCCACTATTGGGGAATCGGCAGCCGGCATCAGTGCTGCAGCATCTAATGAAGGGTTGAAACCGTGCACAGGAGGTGATGCTGAACAAGCAGATGGAGGAGTCCGCGAAGCAGACGCACACGGAGTTCAGCCAGATCAGCGAGCGGCTCAAGGGCCTGCGCCACGACTGCCCCGGTGAGGGTTGCTCAGTACTCCGTCTGGGCATACACCGTTGCCTTGCCTGCTCCAAGCTTTTGCGCATATCGATATCCTTTGACGCTTTGGCGACCTGTCATTCCAGCACCGGTTGCCATTTCGATACATCTGGTGCACAGAAGAGCCGTATGCCTCCGACATCAGCCCAGCACTCCTGATTGACAGCAGTCGTTAGCTGACAGCAACCAACACGGTGTTTGCAAGCCCCTACAAAACTCAGAAGAACATCTACACAGAGGTGAAGGAGGCCGCCAGCAGCCTGAGCGACGCGCAGTGGGCCAAGGCAGCGCAGCTGGCGGGCGGCAAGCGCAGCGCGGCGGACTGCCGCTGCCACTGGGCCGTGGCGCTGGCAGCCAACAGGGGGCCCTGGGACGCAGAGGAGCACGCCCGCATGGCAGAGCTGGCCGAGCAGCACGGCTTCCAGAACGTGTGCTTTGCTTTTTTCAATTTAATTAGAGAAAGACAAAAAAAACGAAACCTATTTGCCAGTATATGCTGCTGATCTGTGGCGAATTTCAAGACTCGCCATGTCACCAAAGGCACAGACCGCGCTGCCAGAGCACTGGCGTGCGCTTCAGGCTGCTGTGCGCCGCCGCTGACTGTTCCAGACATGCGCCGCTGCATGCGGACGCTGTATATCGCCGCTGCACGCCGCCTCTGTTCCTTGATTCGAGGCATGGTCTGCTCGCACAGTGGCCCGCCATTGCGGAGGAGCTGGGCACCGGGCGGCACGCCAGCGAGTGCCTGGCGCGGTGGCAGCGCGGTGCTGCGGCGGCGCCGGCCGCCAAGTGGGATGACGCCGAGGACGGCCGCCTGCAGGCCGCCGTCAAGCGCCATGGCCGCAACTGGCAGGCACGTTTCGTAGCGACGCCCACCATGGAGAGGCAATGGTGTGGGGTGCTCTGTTCCAGCCATGCTTGTCAGCTTGGCTGTGGCCGCCCGCACTGCGCAGGCGGCGGCCAGGGATGCGGACAGCAGCACCATATCAGGCAGGGGCCTGACAGCGGCACTCTGTGGCGACAGGCGATCGCGTCGGAGGTGGGCGGGGGGCGCACAGCAGCAAATTGCCTGCAGCGGTGGAGCCGCCGCGGCGCTGGCACGGTGCTCAAGAAGGGGCGCTGGGACCTGGATGAGGACCAGGCGCTGCTGCAGGTGTGCTGCCAGCATTCAGCCCTTACACGACTGGGGTTTGCCTCGCATGACGGCGCAGTGCTGACGGTGTCAACCTTGCAGCCACGACGCCTTTGCACCCTCCCTGCTTCTGTGCAACGGTCCTGTATCTGCAACAGAGCGAGGCGTGTCACTGTGTTGGCACTTTGTTGGCCACATCCACTCGGCGCATGGCATATGCGTAGGACGACAGCCGCCTTCGGTGCAATTCTCGCTGTGGAGGACTCCTGGAGATGTCAATGGGGCCAGCTGATGCCCACGCACGCCTGCTTTGCGCCTCCTGCAGGCGGTGAGCGTGGAGGGGCGCAAATGGTCACTCGTGGCAAAGCATGTTGCGGGCCGCAGCGACGTGCAGTGCCGCGAGCGCTACATGAATGTCTTGGACCCCAGCCTCAGGGCCGATCCCTGGGAGCCAGGCGAGTTGGTGGCTATCTGCCGCTGGGTAGGCTGCCTGGTGCTAACGCTGAGTGAAGTCGACCAAGACTGAGGGCGGCATCTTCTGCTGGTCAAGGCTGACGGCTACATATCTGCCTGATGCAACACAGACGAGGACGACCGGCTCAAGGAGGCGGTCCAGGCAAACACGGGCGAGGACGGCGTCGTCAGCTGGGTGGGCGTGGCCGCGGACATGCCGGGACGCACCGACAACCAGGTCATGCGGCGCTGGAAGCATGTGCGCAAGGGGCCCAGGCCCGCAAAGCGCAGGTGCCAATTTGTCTCGAGTCAACTGTTCTGCTCGGTCTGGACAGGAACACGGGGGCGGGGGAGCTGAGCAATTGCTTGAGCTTCCACTTGCATTCATAAGCCCTGTGCACGCAACCCTAGTGCACTGTCAACTCCAGTCTTTGTCACTGATACACCTCCGGCCGTGTTGCATTCCATTTTTATTTCACGACTCCAGTCCATGCATGCGTCCTTCTGCAGGCAGACGAAGCAGGCCAGACGCTCTGCAAGACGATTGCTGACGTCGATGCGATGTTGATTCGCTGATACTCGATGTTCATGGTGACCTTGCAGGCGTCTGAAGCCACGCCCTCCGTCGGACGACGATGCATCCATATCAGCCGCAGAGGAGCCAGCAGAGGAGCCTGAAACATCATCCAGGAAGACCAAATCAGCAGCTAGGGCGCCTGCGGCAGATCGAGTCGCGGCAAAGAAGTCGGCCGCCACCAAGGAGCCGGCAGAGGAGTCTGCAGCGCCAGTCAGGAAGACAAGATCGGCAGCCAAAGCGCCAGCGGCAGGACGGGCGGCTGCAGAGAGGTCCACAGCCAAGAAATCTACTGAAAAGCAAGCAGCAGGAAGACAGAAAAAGCCAAAGCTCCAGCTGATTCCACCAAACGACAGTGACACGGATGACAGCAATCAGCAAGGCACGAGATGTGCCCAGAGGTCAAAGGCTTGAATTTGTAGTCTTCTGTACCTTTGGAAGTCGGATGTTGCGGCAGGAGCGTCAGCCAAGCATCCTGTAGCCTTCAGTAGCCCTCCGGAACCTCGGGAATGTCCCACGACTAGAGCAATGACGACTGCTCCTGCGTGGCAGCAGCTGCGCTGGCAGCAGCTTGCTTGTTGTACTCATCTTGCGCCTGCAGCAAAACGCCTAGCAGTCATATGTTCTGTCCAACATTGCTGGGGTGAACAATCAACTTTCATCTGCCGGACCTGCATTTGATCAGCCTGCATGCGCAGCAAGCTGCATCTGCAGCAAGACCAGTACAGGACCCAGACTGCAGCACTTCACGTTGTGCGCCCAAACTGTGTGTGCATATCCTTGGGTCACTCACACTGCCTATCCCATCTGCGCAGCACTGACATTGTGATACAACGCTGGCAATCTCAACATCTGCGACTGCGCCAAGCACACTCCAGTGCTTGCATCTGGCTGCTGGGTATCACGTTGCCACAGCACCTGCTTAGCGCGCAGCCGACTGAGCTCATCCAGGCGCGTTTGGGCGTCCATCTTTAGGTGGCGCTCCAGGCACAGTCGGTCCTCCGGCAGCGCGGCAGCACCGCTATCCACCCGCACCTGGGCCTCCCCCACCTGCAGGCGCACAGTCGATCATTGACTAGGAATTGCAGGTGTCAACGCTGAGTCGCTCGACTGCCGCAGGGATTTCATTTGATACGGGGGAGCCTTGGCAAAGGGGAGCCTTGGCTGCAGTGATACGTGAGGGAAAAGGCCGCCACGCCTACCGTCATGCAGCATCTCATGTGTTTGCCGTTCACACCTGGCCCTGCAGCCTTTCGATGCGGTCGATCAGCTCGAAGGCCGCCTGTGCCTGCTGCCGGTCCCAGGCGTCGCGCCGCCCCGACGTCAGCTGCAGGTTCTCCGAAGCCGCTTGCACCGCGTCCGCCTCCCCCGCATCGATGGCGGCAAATACCTGCGGGTCCGCATGAAAGAGCCTGGGCGACGATGAGAGGAAAAATGCCAGATCCGACAGCTTTGTCGGCATCGTTTACAGGCGTCTTCAGGCCTCATGCTGGCTCATTGCTGCCATGTTTCCACACGCTGGCGTCTGGCGGGTGACGCACGTGGAAGGGCAGCAGTCGCTCCATTGCGTCCCGCATGCCGCTGAAGGGGCGCTCGGGATCCAGGTGGCGCAGCCTGTGGCAGTCCAAGTCCAGGAGCGGCTGGTGCTTCTTGATGGACTGCAGTGGCTGCGCCGCACCGGCTGCCGGCATTGGCGAACTGCAGACAAGATACAGCATCAGCGGAGACTGAAGCTCGCTTGCGCCAGGCATATGTATGCACACAGAGCAGACGAGGAGCACTCCTTGTGTAGCGGAAGACGGTGCGGCGTCACCTTGAAGGCACCATGGTCTGCTTTTGTGTCGGCAACGACATTAAGAGTCGGCTCCTTAATGTCTGACTGCCAACCAGTGACTTCTGAAGTGAGTTTGATTGCAGAAAACCTCCAAGCCTCCTAGTTCATTCTTTCAGCTTAGTTGTTTGAGATCACGTGCAAAGCGCAGCGAGATACTGTCAGCTCAATGCAGTGGCTCAGACGTGATGATTGAGGGTCTGATGTCGGCGTTCTTCTGCTCGTTGTGCAGCGACGCTGTGGCTTTTTGCATCGGTTAGCCTTGTGTTGGTGATTAGCTGTGCTTAGGGTTTGTAGGTCGAGGGTTTGAGCAGCAAAATCCAGACTTTAAAGTCCGGCAACGGCAGCAAGACAATGAGCCGACAATTTCGCCTCTGTTGGAGCCCCAACTAAGCGTTGCGATCGCCAGCCCCTTCGTGCACTTCCTCAGCTGGCAGTTGCTCCACAACCTCGGGTTCCGCCCCGCCAGCAAGGAAGAGCTCTGCGGTGCGTTCCATAGCTGAGCACACAGCCGCATTCTCCTCTGCTTCGTATCTGCGTAACAGGTCGATCGCCATGAGTTGTGTCTGATTCAGGTGCTCTGCCGCATGTCCAACATCACAGGCCATGCACGTTCTGCAAAAGTGATTCGATACTCGCCCGCACTCACCCTTTTCGCAGCAGTTCTGGCGCGTTCACCGTCCACAGCGCCTTCAAACCCTTCTCGTCCGAAGCCTATGGAGGACAACATGTGCTGTGATCGAGCTGGATCTGCTGGACATCGAGCTAGCTAGATATCGACAGCCGTCAGCCTCTTGGCCAAGGTTTATTGACTCAGTGGCACAGCCATTCCTGCCCTCACGAGAATGAGCACAGCCTCGGCGAGAGCCTCGCGCGTGGTGTCGTCGTCTGCCGCGGCTGAAGACTTGCCGCTCAGCGGCGCGACGATGGCCTCCAGGACCGGTTGATTGTCGATGATGGTTGCGAGCGCGTCCTCGCCGGCAGTCTATGTTCAATGTCACCCAACATAGATCATTCAGATTGTCTGCAGTGCTGTCTACATCGTGTGCATCAAATTTGCAGTCGCACCAATGCGCAGCGGCAACGGCGGGGTGCTACTGAGGGGAGTGTGGCATCACTGTCCTGATGCCTGACAACAATCCCAGCCAAACGACGATGCTGCAGCCGTACACGAATATGCCTGCACGTTACGTCCTGCAGACTCCTGCAGAATGACCAATATGTGGCATTGCCTTTCACCTGGGCGCCGAAGCAGATGTTGCGGAGGGCTGTGCTGCAGCCCTGGCGGCGCACCGCATTGTCCGCGTTGAGCTGCGACACCAGGGCGTTGAGATAGCCGCGCCCTGGCTCCAGCAAAATCTCCTGACCCTTCTCTAGGCGCGTCACGTTCGTGAGGATGTATGCCACATGGGCATAAGGGTCGCCGCTGCCACTCTGCTGTGCTATGAATCGGCTCAGCAGCACGCCCCTGCGGCAAGCCGGGCGGCAAGCCAAAACACATGTCCGTCAGTCGTGCATCGCAGTGCAGCATGCGCTTGTGATTGCATGCCGATGCAGAAGCCTTGGAAAAGGGCTATGTGTAATGGTATTGCGGTCGCAGATCTGCCGTATCCAGAGGTTCATCATTGGGTTTGGACGCTCACATATGGAAGCCTTCCAGGTCGCCGCGGCCAACCTGCAGCAGCTGCTTGCTGCCCTCGTCCGGTGTGGTGACATTGCAGAGCAGCATGACGAGCAGCTCTGGCGACGTCGTCGCGTTTTCCTGCCAAACGCATGAACCCGGACCGACTTGCGCGCATCACTGTCAGCAAGCAGGATGTGCGACCCACAAAGCATCAAAGCAGGAGAAAAAATTGGCGAAAATCCCTACCTTGATATAGTCGACGCACTTGTCGATGACGTTCATGCCCAGGAGTTTGGCAGCAATGGCCGCGTCCTGTCATAGAAACAACCACATTGGGCAACATTGCTGCGCATGAGCTGGCAAGGTGATGTTCAAACACATCAAGGAGATGAACTTGTGTTTGTTGAAGCTTGCATCCGATCGTGCATAGTCATGCAGACGTGCGCAGCCATGCTCACCTGTGATAGGTTCACCAGCGAGGTGAGTGCCGCCTTTGAGATGTGGGAGTTGTCTGCCACGAGCCACAGCAGCGCCGGCAGCAGCTCATCACTTGCGGGCACCAGCGTTTGCACGCCCTCTGAGGTTCCCGCCAGTCCCTCAACGAGACCGACGGCTTGGCGCCGTACCTGCGTGCATGCGTGCCGCCGCCTAAGACAAGGGTGGACTGGCCGTTGTTGACCTGCGGATGCTGTAGAAACTAACAGAAGTCTCACTTCTGGCCTCGGGTCTCTCAAGAATCCGATGAGATCCTTCAGGTCGTCGCCCTGCTCCTCGGACTGTGCATCTGGTGATGACATTGGTGATTTGTGGCAGACTGCGGCAGCAGCTGGCAGCGGGCCGACAATCACGCTGGCGACACAGATTCACAACGATTGCAAGTGCCAAACTTGGCATTCTCATACTGGTAAGGGAGCTGCAGTCACACGCTGAGCCCGCCCTGAAGTGTAAGCTGGCGACCGCCGCTTGCCGCCGGTCCTCATCTGATGTGGCTGCGGCGAAGGCTTTGCAGCTGCACCTTGACACTTGCACCGCCAGGCAAAGCAGTCTCACATCCGATCAGCGCCTCACATCTAGTTGGCTTTGGCTGGTGGTCAGGCACTGGCGACAGCCGATCACGCAGAGGTGTGCAGCCATGCAGGGGGTCATGGCACCAGCGTGCTCCCCAACAGCGCAGTGCTGCCAGCTGAGCGGCGTGCGCCAGCGGGCCAGCCTCTGCCGCCTGCGCGCCGGCGCCTTCCATGCCCGTCCCGTTGCCGGGCGCTCGGCTGCCCTGTCAATCCGCTGTGCAGCAGCCACGCTTGAGGCCCCCTCAGCGCCAGCCCCGCCCGCAGACGATGCCGGCGAGATTATAGTAGGCCCGCCGCCGTTGAGGACGAACAAGAAGCGGTCGCGCCGCTTCAAGGAGATGCAGAGCAAGGTCCCAGCAAAGACCACCGCGCTGGGTGAGCAGCCTGCCTCATCCGGCCATGCACAGCAATGAAGCACGCCAGCGCGACGAGCAAACTTTGATCGAGGCTGTTCATGGCCCTGCTGAAACACTGACGCCCTATCCGCGAATGCCTGTGCAGCGCCGGCGGACGCAATCTCGACGGTGCTGCAGACGGCGTCGACGCGGTTCACGGAAACGGTGGAGATGCACGCGCGCATGAACATCGATCCGAAGTACACAGACCAGCAGCTGCGGGCGACCGTCAACCTGCCGCACGGCACCGGCAAGGAGCTTCGAGTGGCGGTCCTGTGCCAGGTGGGTGCTCCGTGGCGCTTTTCTGAAAATCGAGCATCCCGTGACACGATTGTGCTGGCAGAGGGACGTGGATCTGCTGTCTTGAACAGGAGCGCCCCTGCTTTGAAGCTGACAGTTGGGGCCTGAGGGGGGGTTACAACTTTTGCATGCGGAATTCGCAGTGGGTGCGATGACCTTGTCAAGTGCATCAGCTGAGTTGAGGCGCTAGTAAACTACAGCGCTGCGCTGCTGCACGCAAGACATACTGATGCAGAATGCCTTCTGCCTATGCATCTCCACGCAAGCGTGGTGGTACCCTCAGCGGCCGGTCTGACAGGCCAGCTGGGCTCCGGGCGCCGCTGACTGTCAACGAGCAGCGTCTGGTGAAATGCAAGGAGCATTGCAAAGTCCCCACACTGAGACCGAGGATATCATGTGGCGCAGACATCGATCTGTTCCGGATGCATCGTCTCCTGGAGCCTGCAGCTGAGACCTTTCTGTCAGTGAGACCTTGTCCCTCGCAAACATGTGCAGGGCGAGAATGAGGCGGTCGCACGTGATGCGGGCGCCGACTACTACGGCTCGGAGGACCTGATCGAGCAGATCGCGGGCGGCATGATGGACTTCGACAAGCTGGTGGCGACGCCTGACATGATGCCCAAGGTCGCCAAGCTGGGCCGCGTGCTGGGCCCCCGCGGCCTCATGCCCAACCCTAAGGCCGGCACCGTCACCACCGACGTCGCAACGGTGCGCTGCCCTGCTCACGAAGTCGCCGCCGACACGGAAGCTTGGCGTGTGGAGGACTGTGAAGCATTCATCGCAGCATTTGCATGAGCATCGGTAAAGTGGCCTGGCCAAACAGAGTCCCGGCTTGTCAGGGGTTGCCATAATGATCGTTTACTTTTCTGGTCTCGCAATGCTTCCTGCAGCATCCTGTGACACGGTCTTTCAAACGACAGGCCATCAAGGACTTCAAGGGCGGCAAGGTGGAGTACCGTGCCGACAAGGCCGGCAACGTGCACGTCGGCTTTGGCCGCTCCACCTTCACAGACCAGCAGCTGCTCGGCAATCTGAAGGCCATCCAGGTGCGAGACTTGCTGCCTGCGACGACTGAGAGCGTCCGTCATCTCGGAGGCAGCCGTGCTGCTGCACCGCCGCCTTCGTTCACCGCGCCGCATGTACACTCCGGGGCTCGCTTTGCACAGCATCGCCGCCCTTCAAGGAGACGTGCTGCAAAAGACAACGGTGTGTGAAGCGTTACTGTTTTGGACCGTGCAGGAGTCGATGGACCAGAACCGGCCGCCGGGCGCCAAGGGCGTGTACTGGAGGACCGTCACCCTGTGCACCACCATGGGCCCCGCAGTGCGGGTGCCCTACTCTGCGCTGCGCGACCTGAAGCTGGGCGATTAGAGTGGTACCTATGGATGCCGTGTCCTAGTATGGTGCAACCCCGTTGGCTGAGTCCCGCACTCCAGTGGCTCTCTGCAACATGAAAGGGTGCAACACAACGCTGCTGTCAGAGTTCTGGCTCGCATCAGCAACGAAGGTCCACGTCTGGATATTGACCTGAACCACAGATTTGTCTCGTCGTTCCTAGACCGCACACTGAATCACATTGAAGCACTCGTCTCTCTGCACTTTAGTACTCGCTTCAAGGGGCACCTTCCATCTCCGATCAGTGATCCTGCATCTCCAGCCGCAACCTGCCTGCCTACACATCACCCACCTACATGTCACCGCTTCCGCTTCGGGCTGCCCTCGGCGGGAGACGCTTCCTTCCGCTTGGCCGCCGCCACGTCCATGACCCGCACCCGCACCTTCGTGCCTGCAAACTGGCCCTCCGGCACTCGCACCACCTTCTGTGGCCGCCCCATGCTGTCTGCGCCGTCCTGCCCGCCCAAGCCGCCAAAGGCGACCGTTGCCTCGGCTGAGGTGGCGAAGCTGACGATGGCCTTGCGGGCCGCCGGCGAGTCGCGGCTGATCTCCAAAATTGGCGGGCACCCCGGTGGGAAAAGGTAGATGAGGTCCACGTCCCGCATACCTGGTGCCAGCGAGTGCACCAGCAGCCGCCGCATATCGTCCTCCGCAACCTGCAGCCAAGGACGTTAAAAGATGTAAAAATTGGTAGTTAGCGACTTACATCGAGATGAGGCGCACTGCCGGATGATTGCTGGCGGGTGCCACCTGAGGCGCCATGACACCGCGTCTGGTCGGTGTGCATGAGGCAGCAGAACTCGCCTGCAGCTCGTATTTCAGAAGCCTTGGCAATGTGCAGTCTTTGTATGACGGGCGGCCAGCGACATCGCATGCCCGGCTGCCCTGTCACTGGTGCTGAGCAACAGCTCAAGTTGGGGGAGTTGAATGTGTGGAAGCACGGGAAGTGGGCAGCAGCAGCATGAGCCCACAGCACACCTGCAGCTGCGGCGCGGGCAGCGGCTGCGTAGGCCCCTTCTGCTGCTCGTACAGCGCGAGGTCCATGGCGGCGCGCGCATCAGCGGTCACGTCGTGCGGCTCGCCCGGCAGCCGCAGCTGCTTTCCCAACAGCCGCGTCACCAGGTCCGTCAGCGCGGGTGTGCAGTCTGGCAGGTCCCTGCAGGAGCAGTCGCCGAGTGGTATATTCCTGACTTGTCAAACGGTATCGACCTCGAACTTGCTTGGCAAGAAGTGTCCGCAACGGGAGGGATTCAGTGCTCGGCAACTCCCTGGTAAACTCCCTTAGCCCTGGTTTTCGTGGAAAAGGACACCCAACGGTGCAACGGCTTGTGGTCACAGTGTCAACGATCCAGCACTCAAGAATTTGTTGGGCACTCACTTGTAGGCGAGCAGCAGCGAGGTGTCGATCACGGGCTGGAAGTCGATGCGCAGTGCCCGCAGGTCGTGGTGCAGCGCATGCCCCACGAGCACCACCTGCGCATGACCACAGCGAACAGCAGTCAGCCCTCCACATGGGGCGGTAGGTTCACGCGACTGCCTGGCGCGGCTCCCTGCACGGCACCGGCTGCCGGGCCGGGCAGCCATCGAGGTTAAAAGGAACCCTCATCGTATTGGGTCGAGGAAAACACCACTTGCGCCCGGTCGCATTCAAAGGGGGTTCAGATGGAGCGGCACCTGGCCCTCCAGCGCGCCCAGCACGTCGCGCTGCGCGTCCTCCAGACTGTAGTGCACCGATACCAGGTCTGCTGCGGTGTGCCCCGTCACTGCGGTCCGGAAGTCCCGCACCTCCTCCGCCGGCCGCACCAGGTTCTACAGGAAAGTTACAGAAGGTACAGAAGAGGTCAACATTCACTCGGCTGCCGCAGCACCATTTACAGCGCCTTCGGTCAAGTCTGCTGCCTGCCAAGCTGCCGGAGAAGATTCGGTTCATCTGCCAAAGCGGCGCAGCCAGTAGATGGTATGATGCGCTTGTGGGTTCAGTACGGCCTGCAAGCGTCAGCCGGGGCTAGCTGAGCACGTCCACCCCAAGAGGCGCGACACATCTTGCGAGGAAGCAAAGCATGACAGAGCCCTACGCAAACCTGTTGCAGGATGTTGCCGTCCACATCCACGAGGCACAGGCTGAGCAGTGCCTTGTCGTCGGTGGCAGTTGCGCACATCTCGCAGTCCACAGCCAGCAGTGTCGGCTCCTCGTCGAACGCAGGCGCCGTCCTGCAGTGATGCGACAGAGTCCCTGGCTGCACTAATCGTGCATCGATCAGGCGTGCGTGGCTGCTTCTGGAAGGATGACTGGGCCTGCTTTGAAGCGTCGCTGGCCTGCTGATCATGAAGATCGCGGCGCGGCGCTGCACTCGGCTGCAGCAGCCTGCGGTCCTTGGACCAACGGCCCCGCTGTGAGCATCTGCGGAATTGCAGAACCTTCCCGACGGGCAGACAAGACGGCAGCTCTGCCTGAATTGTGAGGTGCTCACCGCTTGCGCTGCCAGCCATCCTCATAGGCGGGCATCTTGTAGAGCTCGGCAAATCGGCTGTGGGCCTGCGTTCGCTGCACCAGCTCCCAGATGCTGCCCTGTGCGGCATGGCAGACAGTGCGATCTGCAGCTGGTGACTCCAGCGATTGTCTGTATCGCATTGGGAATGCTTGTGGGAACAGATTGTGCGGCATAAACGCCTTGTTCCTGTGACATGAACCAAAGGGGTGCGGGACGGTGGCCGGTACCTGGCCGGGGCCTGCCATGCCGCCCAGCTCTAACGTTGTGACTGCCATCTCCTCCTCCTCCTGCAGGTCCACACGTCTGAATTTACTTGACGAGTTGATCGGCAGTGCTTGGAGTCGTTCCCATGCCTGTTTACAAGGTGCGAGGCTACAGACCCGGACACGGCGAGCTGCACTGGGACGGCTACAGGCAGGCATGTGGCATGCGCCACTCGCCTGTAGCTTCCGCTCCCAATCCACGAGCTTCTGCATCGCCTGGCGGGCCTCGTCGCCCTTCAGCGACTCCAGAAAGTCCGCCAGCACATTCCAGGGATGCCTGGCGGGGTCTGCCGCCCCAGCCGCATCGAGCGTCTGCAGCCGGGCGCATGCACGGTACACTCGGCCTGAATCAAGCTCGATCGAGTGATACTTACAAGCGAACGGCCTTCAAATCAGCACGCGGGCACATCCACAGGAGATTCACCTTGACATGCTCCTTCCAGGTGCCGCTCGCGCCAGCATAGCCCATCTTTTGGCACAGCTTAACGAGGCGGACCAACAGGTCCGTGTCTGCCGGCGAAAACTTCCAGTCATGAGCGCTGGCGCTGGCGACCTTCGGCTGTGCCTCATCGTCGCTGGACAGCTCCTCCTCCGACATAGAGCTCGCACCCAGCGAGAGCACATCATCGTCCATTGTTAGCAGGCTGTTCTTGTAAAGCCGCTACAGGAAGCTTCTTGTCACCTCAATGCAATCAGATCAGGAGTCCCATGTCGCCGCTGCTTGGCTCTGCTTGCGCTGCTGACGGCAGTTGAGTGTAGTCGACTGCACGCGCGATTTGCGACCCTGCTGCACTTTTGTAAGGCAACAGGCTGTAATAAAGAGCCTTTGCTCTAGCTGCAAAGGGCTGAATGCAGGCAGCCGAAGCAGCAAGCGCAGCCAGCTTCGTTTACGTAATTAGGAGTTCCTCGTGTTTGGAGTCTACAGGGCCCTTTATGTCTGCGTTTGCGTGATGAAGCACGCGCGCCCCCGGCGCCTGCTGCCACAGTAACTCTTGCAAAGTCATAGAGTCACTGCGGAACAACTCAAACGTGCTCGGCATCCACCAGCGGCGCAATTACACTTGCTGCCAGGAAGGCGCCGCGAATTTGTTGCCTGCACCTGCTGGCAGCTGAAATGTTGCATGTGCTGAAGACCTGCTAGCTTGGAGTGTTTTGGGACGAAGTGCTGCCGACCTCGTATGCAGCCTGACCGGAAAGTCAGCCAGTGCTTCAGCTGCAACGCGTCCGCCCGAGCTGTCATGAGCCGGATCGAGCGGTTTTGACACGAAAGTCGCCCGTGATCTGACTAGCTCTGTGGCGACTTGTTCTGTGGCAGAATGCTTCATAACGCTGCCACGTATATCTTCGGTGGCTTCAGCGCAATCTGTGCTATAGGCCTGGCGACATGGCAGGTGAAATGCTGAGCACAGTGGGGTTCGTCTGCTTGCAAGGCCTGTGCCGCTGTGGTTTTGTGGTTTAGCGAATTGCCTCCGCTGTTGCAGCACATGGACCGCCGAAGTGGTGGCATCCTTGCTGGTAACCTCACCGCCGCTCTATCTGTTGCGCAGATCGTCAATCACCTGCAGCACTACACCTCCCCAGTCTTTCAGGTGCCCTCGAGTTTGTGATTGTCGCTGCAATACTCTGAGCAGCAACAACAGAGACAGTATCCATGGCACGTAGTGAAAAGCTAACCGTACTACGGCGCATGCAGCGGTACATTGTGCGCATCATCTTTATGGTGCCGGTGTACTCGGTCTGCTCCTTCCTGGCGCTGGTGCTGCCGCACAATGCAGTCTACTTCGAGACCGTCAGAGTCATGTGAGTGCCGGCTGCGGCCAAGTTACCCCTGCACAGCTTGTCCCAGCTTTGTAGAGCCTGCATGGCACAGGCCAGCGAGTCATGTGTAAATCAGATTCTGAGCGGCCCGTCGAGCACACTGAGACGATGTCGAGGTGACCGGCATTGCGTTTTGCTCTGCAGCTATGAGGCCTTCGTCATCTACACCTTTCTGTCGCTGTGCCTGGGCTATGTCGGCGGCCCTGGCGAGGTGGAGGTCAAGATGAACGGCTTCATGCTGCAGCCATCGTTCTGGCACTGCACCTGTTGCCTGCCAGCGCAGCGGGTGGACGGGCTGTTCGTGCGCCGCTGCAAGCAGGGCGCCCTGCAGTTCGTGCTGCTGATGCCCATCCTGGGCATCCTGTCAGTCGTTCTGTATGCCACCCACCACTACTCGCCCGGCTACTGGGGACCCGGCGATGGGTGAGTGTTTCCGCCGCAACCTGCCGTTGTGATTTCAAAATTTACACCTACCTCTGTTGCTGACATAGAACATCCTCACTTTGCACGGGCCCAGGGGTGTGCAAGCAGCCATTGGAGCGCATCGTGCTGTGCTACTGCGGTGGTGCTTCGTGTAAGACCATCTGCACTTTCGATCGTGATCAGGGCGGCTGCTGTTCCGTAAACCCAAGCCGGCGTCGTGTACCGCGCGCCCCGCCCTATCAGCCCCCGCCCTGCGACTGTCTTCCTGCTGTCCTTTGAATGCTGACACAAATATGCTTCCTTGTAGGTATCTGTACATCACGATCGTGTACAACATCACATACAGCGTGGCGCTCTTTGCGCTGTTCATGTTCTACCTGGGCGCGCACGACCTCCTGGCGCCCTTCAACCCGCTCATGAAGTTCGTGCTCGTCAAGTCTGTCGTCTTCTTCACCTTCTGGCAGGTGCGCTCCCTGCCACGTCTGCAGGCTCCCTGCCATGACAGCAAGCTCACTGTGACGGCCGCGAGCACAATGCAACGGCAGCCGGCAGCCACTTGCTATCTATAGCAGGGACGGACCCCCGGCGCGGGGGCGCCCGCGCGGGCGCCCCGCGGAGGGGGGCGGGGGGTGGACGACATGGTCCCACCTGCCCGTGGTGCTGCCCCTCTGACCTTCAGTCTTCCGACCTCCAACAACCCCCTTTGGCGCTTGCGCGCAGGGCATCCTGATCGCCATCCTGGTGGGCACGGGCGCCATTCGCGTCGCGGAGGACGGCGCCAACCTGCAGAACCTGCTCATCTGCCTGGAGATGCTACCCGCGGCGATTGGCATGTTCTACGCCTTCCCCTACACCGAGTACAAGGACGGAGGTGCGAACACTACTACAAGTTGATGGCGTGCTACCCATGAACTGGGGCAGGAGAAGCTGCCTTTGTCTGCTTGGATGAGCTTGCTGGACAACAGGTGTGGATCAAGGAGTGCCTGCTACATATGCAGCTGCATTCTTGGGGGCAGTAGGATGGGGGTGGGGGCTCATGACAAGGTGGAGAGGAGTGGCATCAACTTCCCCTGATCACCTTGACCACACCGTTAAGCCAGCACAGCAGGAGATGTGCGCAGTGTCCAATCCTCCCTGATGCGGGTGCTGCAGGCCCCGGCACGCGGCTGCCAGCCGTCGGCAACGCCATCCACGCCATCAGCATCCACGATGTGGCGTCGGACACGGTGCACCAGTTTGCGCCGACGTACAGGGACTACGTGCTGTACTCTGACAACCAGGAAGAGGACGGCGGCGGCGATGGCAAGGCCGACGCCCCCAAGAAGACCTTCCGGGCAAAGACCTTTGTCCCTGTTGGCGCGGTGCGCTCTGCGCCTTCCAGGCAATGTCAATTAGGTTTCAAGTCGGAGCGCGGGCGACAGCTGCTGCGGCACCTTTGGCCAGGCCGCCTCGGCTGCTGTGCCGGGCCGTCCTTCTGGCCAATGGCACAGCAACAAGAGTCACAACTTGGACACTCACCCAACGAGGGTGTCTGCAATGTTGACATCGCATGTCATCGCCTGCCGTCGTACCTCGCGTCTTCACCTCGTGTTCTGTGTGGCCCGCCTGCAGACGAAGAACGGGGAGAAGCCCAACAGCAGCCTGCTGGACAACATGGAGATGGGCAACGCCGCCTTCTGGGCCAACGGCGACTCTGCTGCGCCGTCGTCAGAGGGCGCAACGGCCGGAGTCGAGCAGCGCAGCGCGGCGCCTGCCAAAGAGCAACCGGCCGCGGGCAAGGTGCCGCCGGCGGCAGCCGCAGCAACCAAACAGAGTGAGCATCATTGTCATCGCAGCCTATACTGCTCGGCCCACGACTCCTGGCAGGTGATGATAGTGACTTGTGCAGTGTCCTCCCCTCGTGCAGCACCCCAACAGCGATTTTCCCCCCGCAGATGGCACAGTCAAGGCGTCAGCCGCGCCCGACCTCACCTACATGAACGACGAGAGCGTAGCGTCGAGGGCGGAGGCAGAGCCAGAGGCCGTCCCGCCTCAGCAGCAGCAGCCGCCCCAGCGCAGCGTGAGCGGGGCGCAGGGATCATGGGCGGATGTCGACTTGTGATGCGTGATGGTCACACAACCAGCTGTCATGAAGCAGCCTCTGTCTGTCTGCCCTGGTTCCAGGCCAGAACGCCGTGTCGCTTTCAGAAACGACTAGATAGCAGCTGTGTTCACGTGAGATCGCAAGCCACCGGCACAGATTAGGTGTGTAGCTCATTTGAGGTGGAAGAGTATGAGATGGGGATGTGGAAAGATCTTTTATTCAACTAGTGTGCTCGCCATGGTGCTGACAGCGGAGCTGCCTCTTGAAAGAAGCTGCTCCAACGACATGCCAGCAGCCGATGCAAGAAGTGGCGGTGGCCCTGGTAAGCCTGGTGGCTGGCTCCCCTGACTACAACTGTCGCAATTGCCCCGTGCACATAGCGTGACGAAACGTCTGTCATGACCTTCACATTCCACGAGATCGACCCTTGGTCGAAAGTTTCCGCAGTTCATCAGGCAGTGCAACCCAGGCGGACTGCTTGTGTTGCATGCACTCTCTGTGACGATGACCCAATCCAAATGTCCCTTGACCTGCTTCAGTACCTCAGCCAGTATGTGCGCCTCCGGAACCTGCGCATGGAGATATTACGCACATCAGCACCCGGTCAGCCATTGCACACCATTGTGAGCCGACCGGTTTGGGTGCAGCAGTTGGATGCAGCCGCATTCCAGGCAAAAGGAGGCAGCGTCTGGCAGCATGAACTCGGCCAATCATCGCAAAGCTTGCTGAACAGGTGTGGGAAATAGTTGAACAAAACAAAGTCAGGCGCGGCGCACCAGTTGTAGTCTGGGAGGTTCTGCACGTCGCCCATGGCGGCGATGGCGACGTCCTGGTCGTAAATGACGCGCTCGGCGACCGCCTTGATGGTCTCCGCCGTCACCGCGTCCAGGCGCGCAAAGATCTCCGCCTTGGGCACCCGGCGGCCGTGCACCAGCAGCCCCCGGCCAATGTCCTCCGCCACGGCTGCGGCGAGGTGACCAGCTTTCAGACGGATCAAAAAGGCTGCTGGGCATATTGCAGGGGTGCAAGGCGATGCACCATGCAATGAGTACCCGCTGAATGGGGGGTTCACAGGGCCGCGCAGCCAGCCAGCGCCAGCAGATTGCCAAGGCCTTCACATGTCACGGATGGTCAACAGGCAGCCCTACAGCCTCCGATCAGTAGCGCTCACCGCCAGACCCGTCAATGCTGAACAAGATGGAGGACTTGAGCTGGTTGCGGGCGCGCGTCACATCCTCCTCGGACACCTCGTACACCAGCTTCGTCACCTACTCGCACGCACAGCAATCAAGGGGCATGGCTGCAGTCACCCCTGAGGTCACGTCCCGCCCTTGGAGATTGACGTTCAATGGCCAAGCGCCGAAAGCAGCATTAGACACTCACACTGGCTGCCATGGGTGGCGGACTGGTCGCACGAATGTTCAACGGCATACCCTGGAGCCCACAGGCACAGCAGCCATGCAGCAGCGGTTCGTTTTGGAGGCCTTTCTGGCTCAGAGCATCACCTCGTGCATGATGGCCCACGCCAGGTCGTCGATGTGGCCACCCTTCTCCGCAGTGGCGATCACGCCAAACAGCCCGGTGTCGTGGTAGTTGGTGTTAAATGCCGTGTACGAATTACACAGGTTGTTTGCCGCCACCGTCTGCGCCAGCGCTGCAGGGCCAAGCAGGAGTAGTGGGTCACGTCAGTGCAGCATCTTCCCACTGCAGGCGCCACTCGTTTGCTGACCATGGGCTCAAGGGCACTGGCTGCCTCCAGCATGGCAGGGCGCGCCCTCCGAGGAAAGGGGGCCAGCAGAGTGTGTGGATCTCGAGGCAATCACAGCTTGACTGGGCGGCTGCTGCTACAGCAACACAGCTCGGTGATTGCAGGGGCCGGCCGTTTGGGGCCACTGCCTGCAGGTCATGTGCAAAAGGCACGCACGTGACGCCATGTTGGCGCCGGCGCCGGCGGACTTGTTCCAGCCGCCCAGCAGCTGCTGCATGATCATGAGCGGGATGGAGTCGGCGTCCGCCCACGACACGCCCTTGAACGCCACCGCAAAGTGCAGCAGCGGCATGTCCGGATCCCGGATGCGCACGTCCGAGCCGGTGAAGTAGGACGGCTCCTGTTGGGGTCACGAAAGGAGTTGCGACACATGGTTTTGAGTCAAGACATGAGTGGCGAGTCTCGTGTTGAGGACGCAGTAGAGTCCCTTGCGACATGCTTGCCGGAGCCGGCTGCTTGCCGCTGTGGCATGCTGCCTTGCGAAGTCGCCTATTCAAGACCAAGGCTGCACTCCTGCAAACTGAGCAGCAGCCTGGGCAGAGGCTGCTGCCCCGTCATCCTTTCAGAGGCAGCATGTCATGTCCGTCTGCAGTACCCCCCCTGCCGAGTGACCCTATACTCTGAGACGCACTGCGCCCAGGTGGCGCCACACCTTGGCGACCAGGTCGTAGGCGGTGGTGGGGTCGGAGGACAGGCTGCTGAAGGCCTTCTCCGACAGCTGCACCAGCTCATCGTGGTCGACCGCCCCTGCCGCCGCCACCACCTGCCGCCAGCCGGGCACCCTACTTCAGGCTTGACGCTTGGCTTTTCGCTGAAATGTGACATCATCCTTGAGTGTTGCCAACCGCAAACCTTGACGCTGCCTTCTCTGCTTGGCTGCCACCGATGTTAAGCCCAGCCGCACATTTGCAAAGTATGTGATGTTTCACATCTTGAGCAGCATGCGTGAGGGAGGCAGACGGCACCATGCGCGGCGCGGTATAGTTGGCGGCGATGTAGTCAGCGAGGTCGCCGCGTGTGAGGCGCCGGATGTTGTCGGCCGGGCCCAGGATGGTGCGCCCCAGCGGCGTGTTCTGGAAGGCCGTCGCGTGCAGGTGGTCGAAGATGACCTCCTCCGGGATGCCCTCAACCTACGAGCAGGCAGGGAGAGGTCGATACACCAAGCTCCGTTGCATTGTCGATATGTGAACACCAGCAAGTACGGCGACAGCTTCAAAGCCCCAATGCAATGCAGCGGCGCAGGCTCAAGGCATGCAGAGACAGGCCGGCATGAGACATGCCGGCTTATGCACTGAACAATGAGTGAGTTCAGTGTAAAAGCTCTGGCTGGGCTCTTATGCATGGCAACCAGGTAGCTTGAGAATTACAAGACAGAATGGCAGGAGAGCAGTGGCCACAGACCTCCTGCATCTCCCGCAGAATGACAGAGCGCTCGCGCTCAATGGCGTCCTCGCTCAGGTGCGAGTTCTGGATGATGTCTGACAGGATGTTGACTGCCTTCGGCACATCCTTCTTGAACACCTGCTCGGCAATGCACGATGCTGTCAACGATATGTCAGCGAGCAGTGCCTGAGACAGATCTGCGTCGCACTTCTGTCGAGCATTGGACCCGAGTGTTGGCTGCGTCTGCAGTCTGTGAGCCAGCCCGAGGCAGCCATGCAACAGGCTTCGCACGCATGAGTGGCCTGTCGTGCGCAGCGCACAAAGGGTGCTGTTGCCGCACATCCACTCGGTGCAACACGCTACCACAAGACGCACCTTGGCATGGTAGCATGTCTGCTCGCGCGACGTGTATGCATTAAGGTGCCCGCCCATGTCCTCGATCTCCAGCTCCAGCTCCTTGGAGTTCCGCGACTGCAGCCGAATTATCGATCGACTTTACGGACTGTGCTTGCATACACTGGCGGGCGGTGTGCGGCCTCGCAGGCAGCAAAACCCTTCACTCTCACACCATGGGCAGCTGCTGCTGTTGCACGAGCCTGTTGAGGTGTATCGATGTAGCAATTCGCATGGTCAAAACTGGAGCCTATACATGCGTCCTGTCACCGGGACTTTGGCAGGCTGCGCACGAGTTTCTCACCCGCGTGCCCTTGAAGGCCATGTGCTCCAGGAAGTGCGCGCTACCGTTGTTCGCCTCCGTCTCATAGCGGCTGCCGGCATCGATCCACACGCCCACCGTGGCCGTTTCCGCAAACGGCGTTGTCTCAGTGCCCACACGCAGACCGTTGCTCAGCTGCGTCACCTGTTGCGAAGCAGCGCCACACACCTCCGTAGTCAAGTGAGCCCCTAAGCTGGCTGCCGGCGACGACAAAAAAGCAGGTGTGGACCCCTTTCTAGTTCCTCTGCAGCTCACCAGCCAACCGGAAACGAGACATCAAAGGTTGATAGCACGATGCAGATGCAGAGAACAGGGAGGTTGTCCACTTCCCTGCGACCGCCGGCATTTGACTTCTGTCAATCGCACCTGCGTGGCTGGGATGCTGCCTAGCAAGTTGGCGTACGAGTATGGCTGCGGGACCGGGGTTGCATATCGCAGGAATGGCGACTCATCGGCCACAGCGACCTCGTTAGCGACAGCAGCGAAGGCGCGGGTCTGGCATGCGCCCGGAGCAACGGCCTGGAAGCGCGCCAGGCGCGAGCTGGCCTTGAGAACCCGCTGCATGTTTGGTGACCTGACAAAGCACCCAGGCCGCTTGCCAGATGGGGGCGAGACCGCGCGGCTTCTCAGCAGCACTGCCTGAGACCCGGCAAGCCCATCAACGGGACCAGCTGCGGCACTAGTATTGCAAATATGCAGCAAGCATGCACGCCAGATCGCGCAAACCTGAAAAGGGTACAGGGGGACGGAGGATGAGGGGGAAATCTCGCTTCGGGGTTCCATTAGGCGTGATCAAGTGGTACAATCGCCCCCAATCGGCAGTGCTCGTGTCGGAGCGCAATCATAAATTGGATACTTGTTGTGCTGTTCTACAGCGTTCTGTACCGTGTTGCGGCTTCAGCGACTGCGAAGGCGGGCAGAAAGTCCCAATAGCCGCCTGATGGGAGGCAGCGCGCGCTGAGGATGGTCACACGGTCGCTGACGCTCCAGAAGTGAGCACTTGAATGCCAACTGTAACCAACATGCGCCCGATTCACGCCAGCTGATCAGAGTCTTTGCGTTTGACGCCTCGTTTGACTCCCACAAATCTGCTGGCTGCAGTGCCTCCCAAAACGCGGGCTGCTAAGGCGAAGCAAACCACAAAGGCTGACAAAAAGCCAGCAGCAGCGGGCGTCGGAGGGGCGCGGGCGGGCAGAGGCGGAGGCGCAGCGGGTGGGCGAGGCCGTGGCGCCAGGGCAGCAGCAGCGCCCGCAGCCAGGGCCGGATCGCCGCGGCAGACGCGAGCAGCGGGTGCGGATCGGACTGGAGGCGCAGCAGGCGCAGCAGCAGCAGCAGACGCCGGTGAGCCGGCCCAGCCGGCCGGTAACAAGCACCTGATGGCAGCCGCGGCGCCGCCAGCCGCGGAGATGGTGGGCCAGGAGGCCGCAACCGACCCGAAAGATGGGCCTGCTGACGAGAAGGCCAAGGAGGAGGAGGCCAGCACGGCGCCCCTGCCCGAGAAGGTGCGCAATATACTTGCCTCATACGCTGGAAATCGCCACAAGTATGCACTCGTGGGCCGAGGCAGCCACTGCACCAGACGAGGCGATTCAAGTTCTGGACATGCTGCGGTGCTGCTCATACAAATTCGCAACACTCTGAGCTGCCATGCCTCGCTGTCCGCGACACAAAATGTTTGGGCCCAAAGCCTGCCCATTCTCGGTGCGCAGTGCCAAGTGGGCGGCTCGCCGGTGTACGTCCTGGAGCGCAAGCTCGGCAAGGGCGGCTTCGGGCAGGTGTATGTGGGGCGAAGGACGACGCCCACGACGGCCAAGGAGGGCCCCACAGCCAACTACGTGAGTCTGCAGCCATGCTTTGCTTCGCAATGCGCATGGCAGCAAGCGTATGAGCATCCAATGCTGTCCTGCGGGCACAGCCCGTCATCACCTCGTGCGCATTCATGGTGCAGGTGGCGCTGAAGTTTGAGCACAGGAGCAGCAAGGGCTGCAATTATGGCCCGCCCTACGAGTGGTCTGTGTACACGTGAGTCCTCTGCAAGGCCGACGTTTCGGGTGCAGAGCGCCATGAGAACATACAAGAGTCAAATCATCCAAATCCAACACCGACACTCTTTCCCTGTCGAAGGGCGATTGACTCGCCATCATCTTGCAGGACGCTGGGCGGCATTCATGGCATCCCGCGCGTGCACTTTAAAGGGCGGCAGGGGGATTACTACATCATGGTGTGTACCTGCTAGTGTCCCCTTGCATCCCTACCTGGTCGTGCCGCTTGTCCTGCACCCCTGGATGCATCCTTGTGGCCGACAAGACAGTGCAGGAGAGTAGATCTGTGACCTCTGTCCGTCGGAGACCACCCCCGAGAGGTGTATCGGCACTCAAAGGCACGTTGGCTCAAGAGAGGCAAACCTGTCACGCGCAGGTCATGGACATGCTGGGGCCCAGCCTGTGGGACGTGTGGAACTCGCAAGGGCAGGTCATGTCACAGGAGATGGTGGCTTGCATCGCCGTCGAGGCTCTGGCCATTCTGGAGAAGCTGCATGCCAAGGGGTGAGCTTGCCTTTGAGAATGCCGCTGTACAAACTGCGCTGGTGCCGCGCTGCCATTGGGAGAGGGAGCTGCCTGCTGCTCCACGTCGTTGCGTCATCATAAGGCAGTGGCCGTGATTGGTTCGCTGCTTGCCAAGGTAAAACGAATGAGAATGAGGATCCGAGCGACCTGTGCTTTGTGCAGGTATGTGCACGGGGATGTGAAGCCGGAGAACTTCCTTTTGGGGCAGCAGGGCAGCGCCACAGAGAAGAAGCTGTGGCTTGTGGACCTCGGCCTCGGTGAGGACCTCCCGCCTGAACCTTGTGCTCGGCTGCTGACCCTGGGCGCCTTGTTGCTGCCAGCCTGCCGCAGTGTGTCCTTGGCATCTTTGTGTCCCCGCTGGACTGCTTCTGAAACCCCTGTCTTCACGCCTGCGCAACACACATGGCACGAGTGCCAGTGCTGATTCGACGCTGGTGCTCTGCGGCACAGCCACCCGGTGGCGGGACTCGATATGCGGCACGCATGTTGAGTACGACCAGCGACCAGACGTCTTCAGGCGCGGCCGCGGCACGCTTCAACCAGTCCCGTCGCACCCCATTCACAAATCCTCACCCTTCAGGCTTTTGCTTCTGCGAACCTCTGCTAAGAGACAGTCACAGAGCACAATGGCTTGTGCAGGGGCACGGTGCGGTATGCGAGCGTGCATGCGCACCTGGGCCGCACAGCCAGCAGGCGCGACGACCTCGAGTCGCTGGCCTACACGCTGCTATTCCTGCTCAAGGGCCGCCTCCCCTGGCAGGGCTACACGGTGCGCAGCAGCGTGTGGCTGATGGGAAACCAGCCGGGAAGTCGTTTTGGGTTGTGGATCCGCCCGGGGTTTGGAGGCTGGTTTGTGCAGCCGCATGCCTGATGCAGCGGACCGGTCAAGCGCCACCATGCTGGCAGCGTGTTTCCAGCGAAGGTGCTCTTCAGCCTCCCAGTGTGTCCCGCTGCGCAGGGCGACAACAAGGGCTTCCTGGTCTGCAAAAAGAAGATGGCAACGTCTGCAGAGCTGCTGTGCCGCTACACGCCGCCAGCCTTCCGGCAGGTGCACCGCCGATGCCCCTCGATTGCCATGCCCCCTAGCTCTAAACGCGACCAGCAGAACACCTCTGTGCCGCCATCCTGCTGCTGGTGCCAGTGCAAGTGCGCGGGCTCTCGATCCAGGCTCTCAACACATCTACCAGACCTTCTGCTCTGCTGACACTCAGGCAGCCCTCCGCTCACCCTCTGATCCCGCTGTGCCGTGCTGCCGCAGTTTGCAGAGGCAGTGGTCAACCTGAAGTTTGACGAGGAGCCCAAGTACCAGGCCTTCATGGCGATCTTCGACCCGCTGTGCGGGCCCAACCCCCAGCGGCCCATCCTCACCGAGGGCCAAACCAAGGTGCGCCTGCGCCGCCCGCACATGCTGCGCAGTGCACTGAGAGATCCCCAACTGTCTGCACTAGCTGAGCCCACACCTGGACACTGCATGGCGGCCCCCTTCCTGTGCATGGGTCTGCACCCGAGGTCCCGCAGCTCCTTTGTAGGCAGCGCTCCACACAACACTGCTGGTGCCACGATCACCTCTTGACATGGCCGCTCAAACACTGCTTGTGTGTTTGCTGCCGCAGGTGGGCCAGAAGCGGGGGCGGGAGGCAATGGAGGAGGATGCGATGGATGTGGCGCCCAAGAAGAAGATCCGCCTGGGGCTGCCGGCCACGCAGTGGATCACCGTCTACAATGCGCACCGGCCCATGAAGCAGCGGTGAGCATGCCTCCATCACGGCGCCATTGGGGCGCCTTTGGTCAACTGCTGCTGCGAGCACCCAGTCTGCTCGACGACGCAGGCTGGCCTGACAGCCTGCAGCGAAGCCTGTTATGTGAGCTTCAAAGCCAGCTAGCGGAAGCCTGCATCTGTGTCGAGTGTGGCCTGCGCAGCCATGTGGCCTGCTCAGCAATGTCCTTGGAGGCTGGCAGCCAGAGGGGCTCAGCCAAGTGGATGTCTTCAGGCTAAATTGGTTCTTTGTTGGGCGTGCACAGGGTTGGCTGACACAAAAGCTCTTTGCTGAAGGTCAGTGCTTCCCATTTCCAGGTACCACTACAACGTGGCCAACAGCCGGGTGGAGCAGCATGTGGAGAAGGGTAACGATGACGGCCTGTTCATCAGCAGCGTGGCCTGCTGCCAGGAGCTGTGGGCGCTCATCATGGACGCCGGCACCGGCTTCAGCGCGCAGGTGCGCATCTTCACCTGATTGTAGACAACCCCTCGCATTTGTGTGCCATGTCATCGCTTCATCGTGGCTGCAAGATGCCAATGCAACTAGACCGATGCCGTACGGCTGACTCTTCAGAAACTAAGAGGCCTCATCCCTGGAACCCTGATGCAGATGTGCTGGACGCGGTGTGTGTCATGATCAGCTTTCGACGCCGGAGCGCTTGTTGGTGAGGCCGCAAGGGCGATGCCCGCTGTCTTGAGCCCCGCAAAACCCTACGCCGACTGCCTGCGTGCGCAGGTGTACGAGCTCAGCTGCCAGTTCCTGCCCAAGGAGTGGATTATGGAGAAGTGGGAGGAGGGCTACTACATCACCGCCATGGCGGGCAGCAACAGCGGCTCCTCCCTCGTCGTCATGTCCAAGGGCACGCCCTACACGCAGCAGTCCTACAAGGTGCGCCTGCTTCCGCCTGCTGGCGGTGCCGGGTGCAAGTGCAGCGCTGAGTGCGAGCCTGGCGCGCAGGACTCCAATGGAATGTTCTCTGCCCACGTGTCTCCATCGAGTCTGCCCTAAGTGTTCTATGGCCCACACGAGATATTTGTGCAAGGGACAGCCTGCGGCCTCACGACCTTGCCAACCCAATGCTGATGCCATACACGCTAACGTGCTGCGGTCTGCCTGCACAGGTGTCGGACTCCTTCCCGTTCAAGTGGATAAACAAGAAGTGGAAGGAGGGCTTCTATGTCACCAGCATGGCGACCTCGCACACGCGTTGGGCCGTCGTCATGTCGCGCAACGCCGGCTACATCGACCAGGCGAGGGCCCTGCCTACTGCAATATCCTCTGCCAGGACCAATTCAGGGTTTATTGCATATATCCACATCAAATAGTCTTGCATAGTGGAGTCGCTCATTACGATCACCCAAGCGGGCAGAGCTGCTATTGTTCAGAGACGTATGTGCCCATGCTCTGCAGTGCGTGGAGCTGGACTTCCAGTACGCCAGCGAGGGCATCCACCGGCGGTGGGACGCCGGCTTCCGCATCACCGCCTGCGCCGCGACGCCCGACCAGGTACCTACCCCTCATACTGCATCCTCCTCCACTCCATGCATCCACAGTCTACCTCGTCGGCATCTTTGTGACAGCAGCAGGAAGGCAGCCGAAGACAGCTGAAGCAGTGCCGCCTGTCGCACAGCCCTGGAACCTGGTGGCGCGACAGCTGCTGCATCGACTTCATTGGTGTCCCACCTCCCTGCTGCAGGCGGCCTTCGTGCTCAGCGTGCCGCGGCGGCGGCCCATGGACGAGACGCAGGAGACGCTGCGGACGTCAGCCTTCCCCAGTACCCACGTGAAGGACAAGTGGGCCAAGAACCTGTACATTGCCGGCGTTGCGTACGGTCGCACCGTTAGCTGAGTGCGCGGGGGACTTGCTGTCGCCGTCCACTTCACCGTTGGCGTCGCGACGCTGTCCGCGTACAGCTCAGCAGCGGCGTCGGCGGCACGCCGATGGATCAGGGCTGGGCTGCCGCAGCAGTTGCCGCGCTTGCGCACGTTGCCCGCCGTCAGCGGCGGTGACGGCGCCCCTATGCGGCCGAATCGCTAGCGGGCGGCAGTGCAGCCGCACGCACATTTCATGCGTTGCTGAAGTAGTCGACCATGACGCTTCTCATCAGGTCCCTTCAAGTGTGTCCCAAGCTCCCACCACATTGTTTGTCGGCGTAGTTGTGGCTCCATCCCGATGTTGGTGCCCTGTCGAGCCACGATCTGTTCAACTGTTTTTCATGCGGGGCAGTCGGTGTGAACGTGGTCTAGTGTCATCAGAGCTTGCAACAGGCTCACGTTGTCAATGTCAACTGGAGCTGCTTGCTGACGTCACGACGCATGGCGAAGGAATCCATGACCAATCTCGTCCGGTTTGCCGTGATGACGAACGATCAGTATGCGGCTGCATGGTCGTCGCGGTGCGCAGTCAATCACATCCCGTGCCGCTGCAGGTCACTCTCAGCATGGTGTACAGCCGGCGGGCGGAGCATGGGCCTGTTACAGTTGTGCCGTTGCAAAACACTCGGCCCTAACCTCCGCTGTTGCACATCCGCACACGAACTTCCCTGTGAATGCAGTTTGTAAGTGGAGCCATGAGACTCTTTATGCTTCTAGCGGCGGCATTGCGTGCCTGGGATGCGCAAACGCTGCCAGAGGCGCCATTGGGCTAGGCCCCGTTGCGAAACAAACACACTTTCCCGGAACGGCCGCGCGACGCTTACTGCACCTTACACCGTGGTTCAATCGGTGGGTTAGCGTTGTCACAATGCACTCCCGGCTGGATCTGGAAGCATGGCCCATGAGAGCATGCAATTTTGCCGTATTCGTACCGTCCAGTTCTGCCAATGTGCATCTGGTAAGGTGACCGCGCCTTCGCTCCTTCGATGAGCTGCAGATGATTACGTTCCATGCCTGCTAGTCTGTCAACAGCATCCGAGCGCTGGTGGATGTCGCGACCCGGGTCCCGGACGTCACCCATTGTACTTCGCCAACTAGGGCCAACCAGCAATCCATGTGTTTCTGCCGTCGCCGTCCACCGCTTACTCGCAGTCCTTCAGAAGTCACAACTGCCACGATACGCAGCCGCCGAAAGCGCTTGCAGCTGCATTTTGGGATCCAGTGGTGGAAGCACGTGCATGTTGTGGCTAAACCAATCGACGGCCGACGACCCGCATTTCGTGTCCAGGACGGTTTCGGAGGGTGGGCGAATTCATCCTACCGCCAGCTCTCTTATGGCAATCAGCGTGTCGCCGCCTCCAGCAGTGTCGCCGCCATCGGCCAGCCGCTGGCAGCTGCGCGCACCGTGACACAGGCAGCGGTGCTGTGCGAGGTCCTGGTGCAGCCCAGCGGCAACCCGTACCAGTGCAACATCGGCAATTGCAGCTCTCTCGGCTGTATATTAAAAACTGGTGAGGTTCTGGATTTCCGCGGCTCGGCCAGCATCAATTTTGCATGGCGTGCATGCAGCGTGTCAGCTCTCTGAGGAAGGTCTGACCATACACCATGATCGCCTGTAAATACAGGGACTCGTAGCCTATTTCGGCTCCATGGCAGCTGCTGGTTTCTGGGCCCACCTTCACAGGTGTGTCTGGCGCTTAATGGTTGCTGTCGCCTTCTTCAATGGCGCCATCACAGGTGTGTGGACATGCATGTACATACGTTTCCTTTCTAGACAGACCTTGAGATGCTGTCTCTGGCTGGTGAGGACAGTTCAGCTTCTTGCCGTGTCGTCGGGGCACGCTGGCGCACATGCCGCATCAAGTCACTCTGGCAATGCAGAGGGACGGCGACCCAGAGCTGGCAGACACTGCAGCCCAATAGCGCGGGCAGCGGCGTCAACCTGGGCTTCCAGCTGGGGTCTTCGTCCTCTGATCCCGCCAGCTTCCTGCCCACAAGCGTCACGCTCAATGGCGGCGGCTGCGCCATCAACATGGTGTGGGGTGCCACAGCTCCCAACCTGCCGCCGCAGCCGCCCAGCCCACCCAGCCCACCGCCCAGCCCACCGGTGCCGCCTAGGCCGCCTGGGCCGGCGCCGCCCAGCCCCCCCGTGCCGCCTTCCCCTCCAGCACCGCCATTGCCGCCGCCCGCCCCTCCGCGAGTCTTCCTGTCCCCTTCCGGGCTAAGGGCTCTGTACTGCTGCGACCGTGCAAGTCTCAGCGACCAGACAGCAGTCGTGGCCGTGTGGGAATTCACGCAGGGACATCAAACCACCGTCCTTTTCTGTCACAGGTATGTCGTGCCAGGCAGCCCAGTCGTTGCGGTGCAGCCAGTGTCCATCTCAGGCACCAAGATCATTGGCGTTGACGGCAAGGAGGTGCAGTTCAGTGGCATCAACTGGTTCGGCTTTGAGGACGGCAAGACCGCCCCCGATGGCATCTGGCAGGTGCAGCAGCGACTTCCTCTCTGTAAGATTCGTCACTCCCCCTTGTAGTCTTTAGTCCATGTTGAGCCTTGCCGCTTGTCTGGAAACTGCACAGCTTACCTAGCATCTGCCTATGTGGGGTGACCAGTCCATCACCCGGAACATCGTGACCATCGCCCGCCGCATTCGCCTGCTGGGCTTCAACGCCATCAGGCTGCCCTTCTCCATGAAGGACCTGTTTGTGACGCTACCGAAGAACTTCAACGGCACCTGCAACACCACGCCCGACGCACCCTGCTGGCTGCGACCACGCCGCCTGGCATGACCACACCAGGTCTTTTCTTTCATTTGGCAGCTTTGAGCCTCTCCCTGCTTTCAGACTGCTTTTCTTCTTGAATGATATTTGCCATACGTTCGAGTGAATGGCAATGCCCTGATCAGTTCGAGTCCTCATCCTGCGCGATCTAGGCATGGCCTCGAATCGTTGCTGATGGTGAAGGATGCTGCCTTGAGAGGTGGGTCTGGAAGTATCGAGTCTGCTGTGTGCCTTGCAGCTGTCAACGTGCATCTGGAAAATGAGCCGCCAATGCCAAATGGCTACTGCGACTAATATCTGCCCAACGACTCCGTGTTCAACCGCTTCCTCTTCGATGTCAACTTTTTCGCCCGCAATGGTGCGCGCTGCCTCCTTGGCTGCCGCCTGCAGCACAGCCGCCAAAGCCCACTCTGTCAGTGACACAATCAGACGATCAGTCAATTCTGCTACCTTGCGTCAGCCACGGTGCAGCGCTGCCCTGTCACTTATGATGATGGCATCTCGTTCCCCATAAGGCGGGAGGACGAACACCTGTTCACTGACTTGACGCCGCATGTCATCTGCCTTGCAGGCTGGTACGTGCTGATCGACAACCACCTAAACCTGGACCTGACGGCGGTCCAGGACAAGGCCTTGTGGCTGCAGTATCGGGCGCGCATCATGACCGCCATCAATGACGATCCCATCTCCCACAAGTTCGTCATGTACGACATCTTCAACGAACCCGACAGCCGCGGCATCCCGTGGGAGGCGTCCGGTGGTAACTGGGGAATCACAGATTACTATGTGCGCCGCCCAACCCCAGAACTCCACCTTGCTGCTCGGCCTTCAATTGCAGCTCCCTTGCAGAGGCACTTGCACGAGCCGCTTGAACGTGCAGCACAAGGACTGACGTGAAATTGCCATCCTATGCAGCTTGTCATGATGAACCAGGGATACAAGATTAATCCGCAGGCCGTCTATTTCGTCGAGTTGCCTCCCGCTCACTCGGCTGCTGGTCTGTGGGGTCGTTAACGGTGGCACCACTCTGGCGGCATGCGCCAGAGTCTTGTTTTTGCGCAGCAACCGCATGAGAGCCAGCGATTGCCCGCTGCTGGCATGCAGTTGCAGGTTGACGTAGGACGGTGGCATTAACTGGATCTCTCTAGGATTGGCCGCAGCATCTTCCACCTTGCTCCGGCATTCGGCTCCCGCTGTCGGCTGGCTGAGGCGTCGCTGGTAACGCCACAGGGAGGTGCACAGGGTGTCATAAAGGCGAACTGGGGCGATGGATTTTCCACGGATCGCACGCTGTTCCCTGCTGGCAGCGCCGGCAGTCCCATCTGCTTCTTCTCCGCGCTGCTGGCAAAGCCCTATGCATGAGTACGCTTGGCTTTTGGTGCTGGATGTTCAGTTTGTGCTAGGCCAGTTGCACTCTAACATATTGATGTGCCTGCACATGCAATGCTCGGAAGCAGGACAATGTGCATAGATACTAGCTTGCATGCATAGTGTAAGGTGTCCTAACCGAAACGGCAGTTGTCGGCGTCTGCAGCACACACTCAGTGCTGCTTCACCGGTTTCCGCAGGAACAACGTGGTGGTGTCCCCGCATGTTTACCCGCCGTCCATCACGCGCGCCCAGGACCACTGGACCGGCCCAGACATGAACCTGCGCTGCACATTGGCGCACGGCTACCTGAACAAGGCCCCCGGCTTCTGCACCGGCGCCGGCGGCACCGGCACTTGCAAGACCTTCCCGGTGGTGATCGGCGGGACTGGCACCCAATTGACGGACCCCCGCGACCTAATCATGATGCCCCAGGTGTGCGCTGGCATCTGCCCTGTGATATCCTCATCGAGTCGCCTTTGTATATGCGCGACCCTAGGCGCAGAATTGCTTGTCGTCTGCCTTGTAACGACAATCATTCGCATGGGGTGCTGGCTGGAAGACAGATCCAACGATATCAGCTGTTTACAAAGTCCTTTCCTGTCGTAGCTTGCCAACTATCTCAAGAACATCGGCGATGGCGCCGATGGCGGTCATGAGGCGATCACCTCCTGGTTCTGGTGGGCCTGGAATGCCAACAGCGGCGACACCGGCGGCATTGTGAGCCTTTTGCCACCTGACGATTTTTACTTTGCCATTCGCACTGTGTGCTGAGCACACCGTCCGCTGAAATCACGGCGTCCGCGCACGGCGCACGCCTTGGGGCAGCCGCTTCTCGTCTGACACATTCCGCCACCTCGCAACTCGTTGCCAAGTTGCACCCGTGGCCCTGACGCGCCGCTGTGGCCCCTGCGTCCCCAGGTCGACAAGGACTGGGCAACGGTGGTATGGCGGAAAATGGACTACCTGGAGACGGTGGGCCTGCAGCCATATTATGCGAAGTACCGCCTTGGCTACACGCCCGCCCCGGTGCGGCCCCTGTCTCATTGCCTTCAGCCCGACAGACCGCAAAGCCATCCAGTGAACAGGACTATAAGAAGTCGACGACCGAAAGCGAAATACATCCGTTTCCAACTCCCTCCTCGGCGCTGTCACCCGCAGGTGGACCCCTCCGCCCCGCTCCCCGCCACACTCACAGCCCACAGAACCGCCTACCATTGCGCCCATTGTGACAGCAGCGCCCACAGCCGCAACCGCCCAATCAACGACGGCAGGGCCCACTAAATCTCTGACATCCGCACCGACTGCTGTGCCGGTCGCAACGCTACAGCCCACAGCCGCCCTAGTGCCCGTGTTTGTCCCCACCTCTGCTCCGGTGCGTCATCACAGATCAGCCTGCTCAGAAGTTGCCAACCCCATGCATGCGACCTGGACCTGCAACAATCCCCAAAGGCCTGCTTGAGTTCAGGTGGTTTCCACCTTGACGATCTACATGCGTCACGAGACGCGGGGTGCTTGTGCTACTGCCAAGCTCGACCGCCCACTCTGCTTCAATGTCTGTTCAGATGCGTTGGCGCTCTCTGCTGTGCCTGGCCTCGATAAATCAGCGTCTACAGGCATATTCAATTGTGGCTGGGGATGCGCAGCGGGCACGGCAAAGCAAACATGTTATGCATGCATGACAATATCCGCTCCCTTTGGCCGCTCCTTCAACTGCACCTTCCTGCCTGCAGACAGCGGAAGGGGGCTCAAGCTCGCGGCCGGCTGCAGCGCCAACACCGTCACCAATGCAGGCCACGAAGAAGCCGACGCGAAGACCAACACGCAGGCCGACGCAAATGCCGACGCAAAAGCCAACACAAAGGCCGACACGGAGGCCGACACGGAAGCCTACTCGCAAGCCAACGAGGAAGCCGACGCGCAAGCCAACAGCGTCCACACTCAGGGCTCGTCGTCCAAGTAAGCAGCCCACGAAGGAGCCGCCGACCAAGCGGCCAAATTTTTGAGGTTGGTGAAGTCCAGCACATCAGCAGCAGCGGGGATGTCGCAATCACAGCGGCGGCGGTGACAGGACTGATTGCGCGATTGACATCGTTCGGCAACAAGGTTCATTCCTGGAGTCTCGGATCCTTTGGATATGTGTATGCATCCAATTCTGAGCATCTTGCCCTGCACGCGCGCGCGGCAAAGTGCTGCCACCTATGCGGGCTATTATTAGAGCGCTGGAGAGTAAAGGTCGTGTTTTGGCGTATCCCGCTCATCTGAACTGGTAGTCATGCTCAGCAACGATGCAGGGGCTTTATAGGAATTCTGTTCGTGCTTTGCGGTAGCAGTGTCGCAACGTGATGCGTGCGTGCTCTGACAGATTTGTAGATGATTGCATTGATGGGTCAGAGTTCTGTGCAGGAGATCCTGGCATGTAGTGTTGCCTGGTTTGACTGTTGGTTTTCGAGGCTGGATTGCAGTCTGCGATCTGCAATTGTTGACGCTGTCTGCTCAGAGTGGTACGTTCAGCTTGTTTTGGTAACATCTCCGTCGGTAACAAGCGGCACAATCAGCGCACCGTTTCAGACGGCATGCCCCATACTCCAATCGTTGCATGGGCCACCACCATAGAGCAAGGGCGCCACTCTGTCCATTTGCTTTCGCCAATCTGAAGAACCCTGCCGGCACACGACGATTACCACACAGTGGAGCGTCTGCCGCCGCTGCGCCGCACACGCCGCTCCACTGGCGCAATTGATGGGCGCCCCATGGGAGGGCCCGTGCAAGGACTGGCGGTGACCATTCCAGATTGGTCCTGCATCCTCGCATCTTCGGAACTTGGGCTGCTTCGAGTTCAGTCTGTTGAACGGCTTCCGGACGGTTGATGTACATACATCCTGCCGCTGGCCGGCTGTCCAGGGTCTCCCGAAGCGCATGGAGCAGTAGGGTGCAGCCTGAGCTGTTCGATGAAAGCCGTGCATGGTGCCCAACGGTGTGTCTGCGAACATAACATCAACATGATGTTCCCGTCTCTGGGAGACTTCAGTGTGGGGTTTGAAGGGGCTGATGATGGCCGCCGCAGCGGCAGCGCGCTTAGGGGGCGAGCGTCGCGCACCAGCAACAGCATTACCTGGTGCGGAGGGGTTGCACGCTCGGTAGAAACGGTTGCGGTACGTCATGCAAGTTTGTCGCCCTGTCGCTGCATAAAAGTGGGTTCGCATTGCCGACACTAAAGATCACTTGAGCAGGGCGAGGGCTGTCTCGTGGCTGAGAAGGGGCCTCAAGCCTTCACCCTGGAACAGACGAGTACCCCAAACTTAGCACTCGCTTGTGCGCCGTACGTGTCTGCCGGTCATTCGCTCGTGGAAACTCTCGCTTGCCCGTCGGGAACTTGCGTCGCGTGTTAGGTTCAACTGCCGCGTCGCATGTGCAGTCGGGGGGCGACTGTAGCATCTCCTGGTATACGCAGTGAAGCCTTGTGCACAATCCCAAACCTCCGCTAAAACGGAGTGGCCAAGCCGGTTAGTCATGGTTGGCAGCGCGTGTCTGACATTCTCCATCTTTCCCGCTGACGTCCCGAGAATCGACGACCAAGATTCCAGCTGTGAAGTTTTCGTCGCATCAAAAGCGACCTGCTTCATCGACCAGTCGTAAGATCATCCAAATCGCCGCACAGACGATCATTGACCCATTGATGCTTGCTGCTCGATCAGTTGGGGGACCGAAGTAGCACGACACACGGTGACGCCGGCACATGCAACGCCTCTGAAAGGCACTGCACACCTGCCTGGGGGAGACGATGGCGACCATGCGCCCCACGGGCCTGCTGGTGCTGGCTGTGCTGTGTCTTAGCACTGTACATGCGGGCCGCGCGGGCGTCACGGATGGATCAGGGGACGTAGTAGGCCGCGCCGGCCGCTCGACGCTCGCCGCCCCCAACACTGAGGCGCAAACGGTGAGCACCCGTCTCGTTATATCATATCGAGCCGTTCCTTCCGTGCTGCTGCGACTCAGGGCGTCGTAGCCCACCGCGTCAGGCTTGCTCACGTGCCGCTCATGGCCGCGCTGGTCTGCCGCAATATGCCAAAGCATGACAGCGACAGACAGATGCTTAGTTTGGACTCGCTTGCTGGTGCCGGCGTCATGAATGGCGCAGCAGGTTGCCGCTTGGTCCGACCAAATGCACTCTGACACGCGCACGATAATCACGAACCGCGCGAAATCTAAATCCCGCATGCCGTCGCTGACAAACACGAGATGCATGCGAGTGAGCGATGCATGCGTATACGCGCTTGCTCAGCGCGCTCTTTTGCATGCTCGCTCACGCACAAGTGGACGGGTCGTATGAGCCAGCTGGGCATTCCGTGCACAGCTCTCGTGCTGCTTCCCTAGGCTCACCGCTTGCAGGTCTGCTAGGATGATTTCATTGCTACAAGCATACACAGTGGCGTCGGCAGCCGTCACCAGAACCCTGAACCAACCCCTTCCCAGTCCTACTGGTTCAGGCATGTCCGACTACCGATGCAACTGCCTGTTGAATTGACGTGCGCGCAGATGGGTTTCGGCGGAACAGCCACATCCCCCTTCCGGCCGCTGCCGTACCCCAACCAGCGTGTTGCCACCTCCAGCAGCGTCGCTGCCATCGGGCAGCCGCTGGCGGTCGCGCGCACTGCGACGCAGGCGGCAGTTGTGTGCGAGGCCCTGGTCCAACTGAATGGCAACCCGTACCAGTGCAGCTTCGGCTACTGCAACTCGCTGGGCCTCTACTTCAAGAACTGGCGAGTCCTGCTGCCTCTGGCATGGCACTCTTGGCATGTGGGGCGCACCTGGCAAGGCTGCGGCCCTCATGTGTCGGCATGGCGGCGCAACTGCAATGTGTTGTGAGACGTCGCCGCGCCTCTGCGTCGCAGGGGACCAGAGGTGGTGCCAACGCCCTGGCAGCTAGCAGTGTCAGCGCCCTTGTACTCGGGCGTCAGCGGCGCCTACAACCTGGACAGCGTCGCCTTTGCGAATGGTGCCATCACCGGTGCGATCCTCATATGCGTGGTCAATTCCTAGTTGGGCCACTCTATGAGCGCAGGTGCATTGCTGCATGTGAGGGTCCAGGAACATGGCTGCGGTGCGGCACGAGCCTGGTGGCGACGGCGAGGACAGGACACGGGCGTCATGCTATGACCTTGTCTGACATGCAGGCACCGCCGGCCAGAGCTGGCAGGCGCTGCAGCCCAACGGCGCCGGTAACGGCATTAATCTGGGCTTTCAGCTGGGGACCTCGTCCTCAGACCCGGCCAGCTTCATGCCCACGCTGGTGTCGATCAATGGCGGCGCGTGCGCCATCAACACAGTGTGGGGCGCCACGGCTCCCAACTTGCCGCCGCAGCCGCCCAGCCCGCCCAGCCCGCCGCCCAGCCCTCCGCCGCCGCCGGGCCCCCGCAGCCACCGGGCCCTGCGCCGCCCAGCCCCCCACTGCCACCCTCCCCCCCTCCCCSCCGSCACCGCCCCCCGCCCCTCCGTGAGATTTTCTCTGCGCTCGGACTGTTGAGTAGGCTTTGACGAGCCTGCAGCAGTCGTCACAAGTGTTGATACCTTCTTGAGACATGGGAACGACTCCCCCTACTGCTTGGCATCATGCAGTGGCGTTTTCGTGCACAGGTACGTCGTGCCTGGCAGCCCGCTGGTGGCGGCACAGCCGGTGTCTGTGTCGGGCACCAAGATCATTGGCGTTGATGGCAACGAGGTGCAACTCAAGGGCATCAACTACTTCGGCTTCGAAAATGGCAACACTGCGCCTGATGGCATCTGGCAGGTAACAACAGAAGGGATGTCGGATTGTTGACACAGTCAATCTCCTGGCTGTCAGCTTTTGTTAGGGTCATGCAAGGTGCTTCTCAATATTCATCGTCTGACACCCTGCATCGCTGACCCCAGCGCCACTGATTGGGCTTTACCTGCGCTGGGCCTGCGCAGGGTGATGCGTCTATTACTCGAGACTTTGTCACGATCACCCGCCGCTTCCGGCTGCTGGGTTTCAATGCCGTCAGGCTACCATTCTCCATGGTCAGCCTGTTCACGACGCAGCCCCGCAACTTCAACGGCACTTGCAAGACCACCCCTGACGCAGACTTGCTGGCCGCAACCACTGCGCCTGGCGTTAACACCGCTGGTGAGCCTGCTGTCAATGTATTAGCAACATGAAACAGCTCTTCGGTGTTGACAGTTGCACCTCTGTCATCCTACAACACACGCAATGTGCCTGTCATGTAATCCTCACAGCCACTAACTTCGGATTGTCAATATGACAGCCGTCAACCCGCATCTGGGCTTTGAGCCAGCATCGCCAGCAGGCTACTGCGACTACTACTTGCCCAACGACTCCACCTTCAACCGATTCCTTTTTGTCGTCAACTTCTTTGCCCGCAACGGTTCGCAACTTTCTCTTGCCTGACACCACTGCTGCCTAATTGCTAGCAGCCTGCAGGTTGGCAGCCGGGTCTCAGGAGCCGTCCCAGGTTCTCAGCGTCCACTCACCATGTAGCCAGGCCCTTTCTGTTGATCTTGCCTGCATGGCACATACGACTGCAGCGCCACACCGCTGCTGACGCTTGTGTCCCTCTCTGGACAACAGGGTGGTACGTGCTGATTGACAACCACCTGAACAGCGACTCGACTGCATCGGACAACAAGGCCGCGTGGCTCACATATTGGGGGCGCATCATGACGGCAATCAATGCAGACCCCATATCCCGCAAGTTCGTCATGTACGACATCCTGAACGAGCCCGACAGCCGCGGCATCCCGTGGGAGGCCCCCAGCGGCAAGGGCATGACCGACATGTGAGTCCTGCCTGAAAAGTGATGATCCCCAGTGATGCCGAGTTTCTTCTACGCCTCTCGCACATGATGCTGCCCAGCTTTGTTCCATTGGTTTTTAATTGTCATCGTTCTCGACGATCCGCGCTGCCTTTGCACAGGTACTTGGACATGATGGACATGGGCTACCAGATCAACCCCGACGCCGTCTACTTCGTCGAGGCACGATGTGCATGGGGCAAGATGCCTCTGCTGGCGGTCTACTTGCTGTCCGTCCGCGCTGTGCTGTGTCCTTCCCCCAGACAGCTTCCTCAATTATCTGCTGGGCCAACTTTTGACCAGCTTGTGATGTTGCGCCCGTCGCTCGTGCAGGGCTGCGCGCAGGGCAGCATCTCCGCCAACTGGGGTGACGGCTTCTCCACAGACCCCACAATATTCCCCACCGGCAGCAGCGGCAGCCCCACCCGCTTCTTCACGACGCTGCTGTCAAGACCCTATGCGTGAGGAACCCTGCACTCTCTGACTGAGGTTTTGCTGACAGTAAACCGTCACCAGCATACGCGGAATGCTTGAGACCTTGCTCAGCTGTTCACTAGCCTCGAATCACAATTGCCTCGCAGGAACAATGTGGTGATTTCTCCGCATGTCTACCCCCCAACAATCACGGTAAGTTGCTGAGCAGTGGAATCGCCTACAGAAGATATAGCATGATTGCACCTCATTCACAGGTCTTCCAACTGCTCGCCGACTGCACAAAATCTGCATACAAGCAAATTGTATTTTGACATGCCTGTCCATGCTTTGACGTTGGACTAATTCAAATTGGTTGTCCTGACGTGTTAGAACGCTGGCGTGGCGTACTCCGGCGACAGCCTCAACACGCGTCTGACAAAGGCGCACGGCTACCTGAACAAGGCGCCCGGCTTCTGCACCGGCGCTGGCGGCACCGGCAGCTGCAAGACCTTCCCCATTGCAGTTGGCGAGTTTGGCACCCGCCTCACAGACGCGCGCGACCTGCTGATGATGCCCCAGGTTCGTGTCAGCTGCGTGCCCCTCGAGTGCCTGGTCATGGCCAGCTAGCTGAGCTGCGCACATTGAGTCGTTCAGATATCTGCTGACCTGCTGCCCCGCCTCGACGAACACCAGCTGTCCCCAGTTGACACGTCAACGGAGCGGCCTGGCGTATGACGCAGTGTGCCTCACATTGTTGTGCCTCAACCTCTATGCAGTACGCAAACTACCTAAACAACGTTGGCAACGGCGCCGACGGCGCCCATACGCCCATCACCTCCTGGTTCTGGTGGTGCTGGAACGCCAACAGCGGCGACACCGGCGGCATTGTGCGTCTGGCTCATGCCCCTCGAGAATTCATTGACTACCTGTCTTCCAAGATGAATCTGTGAATAGTGCTGCACAGCAGAAGCATTCCTGAGCGGGCCGCACTGGCCTGGATCTAATCTCTTCACACACATATCGTCACAAGCATGCCGGTACCTTGCATAGCGAGCGAGCACTGCTGCCATTGCTGAAGGCCCTTGAGCTGCAGCTGCTGCCGTCGCAGATTGACGACGACTGGCTCACGATCCTGTGGCGCAAGCCCGCCTACCTACAGTCCATCGGCCTGCAGCCCTTCTACGCGCGATACCAGGGTGGTGGCGCCACTGTTCCGGTGCGCTTTCAGTCTGCTGCAGAGCCCTAGGCTGACTCAGGCACCCACCTCGCTCCCCTTTGTGCCTCCCCTTTTCGCTCTCATCGTGAGCCTGCACCATCGAGTGCTCAACCTCATAAGCCGAATTCCCGCTGATGCAAAACCGACGCCGTCGCCCACCTTCCACAGATATCGCCAACAAACGCCCCGACAGCCCAGATCCCTGCTGCGACAGCAGCTCCCACCGTGGAGGCCAACAAGCCTGGCACCGGCACGCCGGCTCCCACAGCAGCTCCGGTGCGCAGCTGCCCCCCGGCCCCATCACCAGTGACTGCAGCGTCCGACAACTGCCCCCGACAATTCAAACGCTGCCCTAAAACCGAAAAGCTAGATGACCCAATCCGGACTCGCACCCACGCCATCTTCCGCAGGTAGATGCTTTGCCCTCAATTGCTGCGCCGACAGCGGCGCCCACCATAGCCCCTGATCTGACGGCAGCGCCGACAGACACGCCCACTGGTGCGCCAGCAGTGACCATGGCGCCCACAGCCTCCCCGACAGCAGCCCCGGTGCGTGTTGCATGCCCCTTTCTCTCCATCACATCAAGGATGCTCAGCGCTTAAGCTCGCTAAAGAAGTGTTCGGACCCGCAAATCCGCATGCTTGTGCGCCAACCGCCGCTGCATCGCCTCCATAGGTAGTGCCCTCATTGCCCAAGACTGCTGGGCCCTCTGCCCAGCCTGCGGTGGTGCCCACTGCACAGCCAACAGCTCAAATTTCAGTGAAACCTACTGCGCAGCCAACAGCTGAGACTTCAGCCCAGCCAACAGGCAAATCATCAGCTCAGCCGACAGCCCAGCCAACAGAGCAGCCGACGATTGCGCCATCTGCCGTCCCGACAGCAGCACCAGCAGCCGCAGGCACCGGCATGCCAGCGCCTGGGTCCACCTTGGCGCCAGTGTGTGCAGCCTGAATTGAGAGCTACAGCCGTTTGTGAATACAACCGGCGTCTGACCACTTGCAACTGCAAAGGCACACCACTTCCGATTGTGCATTGACCGGTGTGCCGCTTTCCTGGTCTGCAGGGCGTCGCGCAGCCAGGGTCGACGCCAATGAAGCGGCCGACCCGGCGGCCGACCCGACGACCAACGCGGAAGCCTACGCGTAAACCGACCCGGAAGCCTACTCGTAAACCGACTCGGAAGCCCACACGGCGGCCGACAAAGAAGCGGCCGACAAAGAAGCGGCCAACGAAGAAGCGGCCGACGAAGAGGCGGCCCACCAAGCGGCCAACAGTGCGTGGCTGAAACCCGTCTGATCCATGATTCAGGGTTTGCAGCGCTGCAGACAGCGCCGTGAACAGCTGCCGTGCTACTGCAGCATCGGCAGCACCGTCAGGCGTCACGCGCATCATGCTGTGCGGCATAGCTGCACCGCGGTGCCATGACATGAGGAATTTGCCACTTGGCACAGCCAAGTTTCTAGGCAGGCCTTTTCGGCAGGGCCATTTGCTGACACCATTTTGTATGCAGTTGCGCTGCATCTCCTGTGCCGCCGTGAGCGCTTGCTAGGTGTAGTCGTAGCACTTGTTTTGGTATCGCTGCGTTCGTTGTCGCGTTCGCTTGACGTGTACTTAATGATTCGGAGTCGTAGAGGCTTGGTTCAGCACACTGAGTAGGACACAGAGGTATGTTTCTGAGCGACACGTAATTATTATTGCAGTGCGACTTCGAGCTTGCTTCGAAATGGTCAGCATTGCGCGCGCAGGCGCTGCCATTCAGTAATTATGTGAACTGTAAGCACACCATAGGTATTTCTCGCTGGTGTTGTGTTACAACTACCACCCACGGGCTCGTACTGCCTCAACAATCGGCACCCGAGCGGCACACATGGCAAACGTGGAGCAAACAGCACTTTGTCCAACGTATGCATCGAGCTGTACAGGCTGCGTCGCCTCAGATCAGGCACCACGTCAAATTCTGGTCCTCTTCAAGGCTGCGCATGAGTTCGTCCATTCGCTCTTGCCACTTGCTGCCGTGCGGCGCCAGGCTGATGATCCGTGGCAGCTGGTCCGAGTAGTCGTCCATGTCAGCTACGTCCGCCTTGCCTGCTGCTGTGTCTGCTGGCTGCGCCTGCTGCAGCTTGCCGCCCTTCGAAGTGCGCAAACAGGACTGTTGCAGTGAAGATGACTTCAAAAGGGGCGCCCAATGCTGTAACCCGATCCAGTCATGCACCTCTGCTTCGTCGGGACGATACAGAGGCTCGGGCCGTTGACTCTGCTCAACGTTCATGCGCTCGTTATGCACCAATTAGTTGAGACGAAAACAGACACCTGTTCCAGGATGCTGATGCTGAGTGCCAGATGCTCCGGCGGGCACTGCTCGCCGAGCCGGTCCGGCCACTCCACGAGACACACTGCCTTCTGCACAGAGTCCGCCCAGCCGACGCGCTGCAGGTCCAGCGGCCTGCTCAGGCGGTACAGGTCAAAGTGGTGGATCGGCGGCCCTGCGCGTGGAGGCAAAGTCGACTTTCGCTACCTTAAGGGTCCTGCAATGCGCGCCGGCTCACATTTGGACCTGCACCGCGAGGCGGCTTACAGATGGACCGTTGTGGATGCATTCCCCTTTACTGGAAGCTGAATACAACAACTGGAAGCTGAATACAACAAAAGCAACAAAAGATTCAGGGAAGGCAGTCACCTTCCAGGTCGTCGTAGATGTTCTGCAGGAGATAGGTCGGCGATGGCACAGACATGTAGGGGTCATCGTATGCCGCGCGGACGAACTCCCGGCTGCAGCAAGGAACGACCGGCTGCATCACCTCACCTCATATGCAAGTTGGCCGAAGCACAGCTACCAGGGCTGAATGGACTGCAGACGCGCGCATGGAGTGCAGTGCTGCGCATGCTATTTCAGGGTTGCCGCGGGCACTCGCCTGAAGAAGCTTTTGCCCGCGCCGACATCGCCATGCAAGCAGATGCAGTCGCCCTCCCGGGCGCCCTCCGCCAGCAGCTGAGCGAGTTTCTGCGTGTGTGATTCGGTGGGAGCGTACAGCCGGTGTGCTGTCTTTGGGATTTCGGCGCTGTCAGCCAGCCTGGCGTCGCTGCCCCTCGGCGGATGGCAATTGGATGCAAAACTGCAAGGCGCCAGGGGAACTGCGAGCAGCAGCACTGGATTTGTTGTATCACTTTCAAATGACTACAATCTGACTCAATGGCAGCAGCAAGCTGAACATCTCACTGCATCATGAGCGCTGCAATCCATGCATGCATGCTCAAAACTTCCCCAGCGACACAAGCCGAGAATGTCATGCCTTACGCTGCAGCAACCTTCACAGAGGGATTCTACACCTTTCGCGAGTCGATTGCGGACGATCGTCTGTGGAGCGAAGTAAATTCTACGGGATCTCAGCACTTGCATGTTGCCAGCCGCATCGTCTTGCTGTGCACGCTGATATCCGGCACTTCCGAGCGCAAGCTATGATTCTTGAACCGGCAATACGTGCTTTGCTCTGCATGCCATCCAACTGGGCGAACACGCGCAATATTCCAGGGCGGAAATGCGAAAGGCGTTTGAGGAGACCCGGTTGATGATCAGATACAGTATGATTGGACGAACCCTTTCAATCAGCAGAACGTGATGTTTCCAGCTGAGCTGTTCCCAGAATACACATCCTCATACGTCACTTCTTGCACGAGAACGCTGAGATACACCCCCTTTGGCCGACACAGTCTGCGGCTCCTCCTCATGTGCCGTAGCGGTGGCGGAACATTGGCGCCGGGACGGCGGCCCACACATCCGTCCAGTCGTGCTCCAGCAGCACAGCGGCCGCCGGCCCGGTGTACTCCAGCAGCAGGCACGGATTGCCCAGTTTCGCCGCTCGGAAGTTGTCAACCTGTGATAAGATGGGAACGTTTGCTTGGTGGCTCTGGCCGAAGCACACAGGTGCCAGGAGCCAAATAATTTAGCCGCATAGACGTACGGCTGCTGCCCATCCGTTGCGACCTTGTATCAGATCGAGTACTCAGGAACCTGCACCATGACCCTGCTCGGCGTTGTGAGCCGCTCACCAGAGGTGGGCACCGCTGCACCCCCTAGTGGACTTTCTCCAGCATTGTGTCATGGCATTGAGTGACAACGAAACTTTTCATTCTGTCCTATTCCAGTCAATAACATGGAGGATGTGTTGCGCCTTCGGAAACAGCATTGGCACGAACGTTGAAACCAGTACGTACATTGGCGGCGTGCAGGGCGGCATCTTCGGGCAGCACGTGCGCCGGCTGGCGCCGCCGCTTGCGGCTGCCCGGCGTGCCAAGGTCCTTCAGCAGGTCCACGTGGCAGAAGGCATGCGGCATTGTGATGAGCAGCGACGCCGCCTGCGACCACAACAGACAACACAGAACCTGAGAGTGAGGGAGCCTGCAGAATGGGTCAAAGTTGGCAAATGACACTCGTGGCAGATGATCACACACGTGCAGGCGAGCACGGCGGTCGATCAGTGCGAGGACAAACAGAACTGCGGGGTGTGACCGACACGACCAACCACCTGTGGCGTGGGGTCGAAAGACAGCCCCAGGATGGGGCCCGGCACGATGTCCAGGCTCTGCTGCAGCGCCTTGCCGTTGGCCGCCATCCAGGGCGTCGACCGCCGGCTTGCTGTGTCAAACAGGTGCACCGTCTTGCCGGCGGTGGCTACAGCCAGGGCGGCGCCGTCAGGACTGAACGCCAGCGCCGTGGCGGCCTCGCCAGGCACCAGCACCCGGCCCTTGTGAGCCAGGTCTGCCAGATTGTACAGGTGGACCTGGCTGCCGCACGCCGCCGCCGCCCAGCCGCCGCTGGCGGCACACGCTGCCAGTGCCGACAACGCCGGCTGCTGCCGCTGGCGCGCCAGCGACGCCGCCTCGGTAGCGTGCAACGCGCTGCGGCTGCCTGTGCTGCACCCGCCGCCTGCTGCAGCCTCTGAAAAGCACTTGACGAGCTGCTGGCCGGCGACGTCGATGACATCGATCTGGCCGTCTGCCGCCGCAGCGAGCAGCTTGCCGTCGGGAGCGAACAGCAGCTGGTGCGCCGGCTGCGCCCCCTCTGGCAGCTGCCGCCGAACGATGCTGACCGCCTGGCTGCTCGTGCTGCCGGCTGCGGCTGCCTGCTGCAAGATGTCGAACACCCGCAGCTGGTAGGCGTCTGAGAAGGCCACGCGGCTGCCGTCCTGGGACAGTGCCGCCGCCAGGATGTGGTGGCTGCTCTTGTTGCTGATGCGCGCCAGGTGCACCGGCGCCGCGCCGTTGCCGGTGGCCTCAGACTGCAACACATAGGCACTTCAGCACTCGAGGAACTATCCATTCTTGACACCTGAGTATAGCTACGAGCTGCCTGCTGGAGCACCGGCCAGAGCTGCTCAGAACATCACCGGACAAGTTAGTGATGTCAAGCCGCCAGCGCCTCAGCACATGGGGATGCAACATGCCCTTCGAGCTCACACCTGCTCTGCCGCAGGCAGGCGCCAAAGGTCCACGTCAGCAGCATGAGCAGACAGCAGCACGACTGCGCCACTGGTGGCGCCGCTGGCGGTGCAGGTGAGGGGCCGCTGCGGGATGCGGCACACGCGGGTGGGGTGGTGCTGCATGAAAGCGTCGCAGCTGTGCGCCAGCAGCTGCGCATCGTTGCCCCCCTGCATTTGTCAAATGCGTCAACTTGCACAGCCAGGTCACAAGAAGGCGCAGATGTCAGATGAAGAACTGCGCAGCACAGTGCCCTTCCGTGAGTGCATGAAACGAGGGCGGAGCGAAATGGTAAGCTCTGCAGAAACCGACCGGGCATGCTGAAACCCTGAGCAGCAGTGCAGACGTGGCAGTGCAGACGTGGCACGATGACGAGCTCCAGGAAGGAAACAGGTGCAGTCGTGCTGCTGAGCGCACCGACAGCAGCAGTGGCGGCTCCCCCTCAGATGCGAGCGTCAGCAGCGTGCGCACATCGTGTGAGTGTGGCCGCTTGGCTCCGACGTACAGCCACCCCTCAGCGCCTGCGCACACAACACGAGCGCTGGGCAGCAATTGCAAGCCATGGCTTCCAACCTGCAATGGCACCCAGTCGCCTCTGCAACCTTGTGCATACTCAGCATATGCTGGCCTCGCCTCCGCCTTGCCGCAGCACGAGCTGTCCCAGGCAATCGCTTGGTGACGCAAAGTGTGCTGCTGATGGTGGTCATTTTCTGTTGAGAAGATGCATGTCTGGCGAGAAAGGTGTAGACAGGGGCCAGAACGCCACGTGATACTTCCCTAGTCCACGCGGCGCGGCAGGCACCTGGAGCGGAGGTACTGGAGCGCTGGAAGACCGCGATGCGCGGGTCCACGCCGGCGGCGAAAACGGTGTCGCCGGCCGGCGACGCCGCCAGAGTCAGCACGTCCGCCAGGTGTTCCGAAAACTCCGCCAGCAGCGTGCCGAAGCGACCGTCCCAGAAGCGCACATGGCCGCTGCTCTCGCCGGAGACCAGCGTGCCGTCGGGCAGCACCAGCACGGCCCACACGCAGCTGTCCTTGCCTACAGCAGGGGCGCACGGGGCATTGGCTGAGCGGCAGTGAGGCAGAGGACAGATGGATGGCAGGCCGGCGTGTTACTGGCACCAGCGGGCGTCTGACCTTCCAAGGTGCTCACAGGTCGGCACGAATCGTTGACAAATGCGGCAATTGATGGTTGCCGCCAGCAACAGCATTCCGGGCGCTGGACCCACCTGCGGTGATGCGGTAGATCTCGCGGGTGGTGCCCGCGTCCCAGGCGCGCACACAGCCATCAGAGTGCCCCGACACCAGCGTCTTGCCGCTGGGGTGCCACGCCAGCGACAGCACGCGACCCTCCACGCGGCCGAAGGAGCGTCGGTACTGCATTCCCGGCCCCGCCTCGTCCGGACCGAACAGCCGCAAGACGCCATCGTCGCAGGCGACGGCAACGTCGGCGGACGCCCCTGCGCAAACAGGATCAGCGGGCTTGGAGACAGGAGCTGGAACACCTCACGCAGATGGCCATCAACGACCGGTGCCAGTGTCAGTGTCAGTGTCGAAGCTTGCAGTCAAGATCATATGCGCGGCCGAGGTGTGGCACCTTCTGCTGGTGACGGCCGCACTTCCAAGGCCCAGACGGCGCCGCCAAACGAGTCTGACACAGCCGCCGGTTGCAGCGCTGTCAGGTCCCACTCCGTCAGCGAGCCGTCCAGGCCACCAGACACCAGCCGCGCCCCGCCGCCCTGGCCGCCGCCGTCGGCCTCGACCCACGCCAATGTGGACAATACTGCCGAGCCGCCGCCGGGAATGCGCTGGGGCACAGGTTTCGCATGCATGTTAATATGCCGGCCTGCCGTAAGGTCGTCCCTGTTCAGGCCACGAAAGGACACTGCAGCAGCGTGTTGGAAGACTTGCAAGATATGAAAGCATACCTTGAGCAGCTGCCAGCTGAGCGTGTCCCACAGCTCGATCTGGCCGTCCTCGCGGCCGACGGCCGCAACAGTGCCGTCTGCGGTAACCGCACTACAGACCACCGGTTTGGGCTGCCACTGGACGAATCTGCCGCGCTGTATCGCCAACACATCCGGAAGAGCCGGCTGCGCAGCGGCCTGGGGGTGCTGATGCTGCTGTTTGCGCTGGCCGCGCGGCGGCCCCATGACGGCACGTTCTAGCACGAGGCTGCACTTGCAATGGAACGCATCTACTTGTGCTTCTGACAATTGTGCATGGCCTCAATCACGTCTACTATTAGGACTGCTTTGCGGGCTGGAAGGTCGCACGCCTGCGAGTGCAAGGATGAACTTCGGTGCCAGCCCGTCTTACGGCGCGACACTGGCAGAGTAAACAGCTGTTGGGGCAGGTTTGCAGAGTGCAAATTGACTTGGTGCGCTTCTACCTATGAACGCCGCACCTGCAACGAGCTCCGGAACGAGGGCACGGCGGCCAAACCCTGAACCCCTGATGACATGAAGTGCGCGCCTGCCTCGCGCTCATCCTCTTTTCCTTTGCACTGATCGCGTGATCGCGTCAGACAGTGCCTCTTCGGTAGAGCTTTTCCGCCGCTCCGCGTCAGCCCAGCTGCATATCGCCAGGTCTCACATCAAGTCCTGTGCAACCATGAACTCTCTCCTGAAGGCCGGCAAGGCCCTGACCGCGGCAGGCGCCCGCGGTTTTGCGTCCTCGCATGTTCCCGAGCGCAAGGTCGTCGTTTTGGGTGCCGCTGGCGGCATCGGTCAGCCGCTGGGCCTGCTGATGAAGGTGGGAAGTTCGCGAGCATATTCATGTGTGCAACGTGACCACGCTATCCTGGATGGTTGCTTGTTGCAATCGCATTTTGTTGATGCGTTGCTTCGTTGACGGGCTGAAGGATGACCAAGCGAAAATCAAAATCTGCGCGGCGCTTCAAGCTGTTGGCACAACAGACCCCCAGCCGGCGCTGATGGCTGGCTGCTGGCTTGCGCAGATCTCGCCGCTGGTCAGCCAGCTGTCCCTGTACGATGTGGTCGGTACCCCTGGTGTGGCCGCCGACATCAGCCACATCAACTCCCGCGCCGTCACCAAGGTAAACTTCCGTTGCAAGCAGCATTGGACATGCAACATAATGCTGCTTCACCAGCATGCCTTCCAGGAGGCACGTTGTTCCAAATTGACAAATCACGGACTGCGATGTCCCATTGCTATCGTGTCAAGGTGTCTCGAAGCAGTGCCGCACATGCCCATTGGCTGTCATGAAGCCGTGTTACCGCCTTTCGGCAGGGCTTTGTGGGCGACGACCAGCTGGCCGAGGCGCTGAAGGGTGCTGACGTGGTCATCATGCCCGCTGGCGTGCCGCGCAAGCCCGGCATGACACGTGACGACCTGTTCAAGGTATACAGCTGCTGTGGCAGTGCAGAATCACCTGCCCTGCCTCCTGTTGCACATGCAGTCGTCCATGGCCAGTCTTTGGGCGGCTGCCGCTCACACAACCAACATAGAAACACGTCTGCTGAGCGCCTGCCCTCTGCCATCCAGATCAATGCCGGCATCGTGAAAGGCTTGACCGAGGCCATCGGCAAGCACGCCCCCGGGGTGAGCTCTTGCTGTGCAGCTCTACCACTGCTTTGCTGCGCTCGATGCCTGCTGCAGTCCAGCAGCGGGACCAGCGCTGAGCGCATCTCCAGGATGTTGCCTCATCAGTCCCTCACTGTGTGCTTCATCCTCTGACCCCGATTGCTGCGGGTTGCCGTGCCCTGCCAGGCGCTGCTGAACATCATCTCCAACCCCGTCAACTCGACGGTGGCCATCGCGGCAGAGACGCTCAAGAAGCTGGGCGTCTACGACCCCAAGCGCCTATTTGGCGTCACCACCCTGGATGTGGTGCGGCTCTGGTGCTTATAAGCAGTCGCTGTGCATACTGTTAAGTCAGAGCAGCGCCATGCATATTGGTGCTGCTGCAAATGCACATGTTGCTCCTACGTGTTGGTGTGGCCTGCCGGATGAACCATGGCTGCGACTCGATGTGCAAACGATTCGATTCAAGCTGGGCAGTCTTTGACAGTCTGTCTTGCCGGTGCAATTCACAGGTGCGCGCAAAGACCTTCTACGCCGAGAAGGCGGGTTTGGAGGTCGCGGACGTGGATGTGCCCGTGGTCGGCGGTCACGCCGGCGTCACCATCTTGCCCCTGTTCTCTCAGGTGTGCTGCCAGCCTTGTACCCTGGCTTGTGGGGATGATGAGGTGTGTAGGGAGGAGGGCCGCCTGCATTGAAACGGCGCGCCCATTGCTGCAGGAAGTCACGGCGCAGCTGTTTCCCATGGGCTGTTGGAACTTGAGAGATTGCAGTGCCGAGGCCATGAGCAGCGGCTGGGTATCCCAGCACGCTGCAGCACGTCACGAGTCGTGCCCTCAGTGTCCCTGGGACGGGTGTGTGCAGGCGACGCCGAGCTCGGGCCTGAGCCAGGCTGACATCGAGGCGCTGACGACGCGCACCCAGGACGGCGGCACCGAGGTCGTGCAGGCCAAGGCCGGCAAGGTGTGTTGTGCCGCACGCCTTGTTCGACAGTTTCATGACAAGCGCACTTGCACCTGCCATGGGCACGAGGGAAGCAGGCTATTCGGGAGTCGGCGGCTCCGCCACATCACGGATAGCGAGGTGGGGGAACTGATGCGGTTGCAACCGATGCTCCTGCAGGGCTCGGCGACGCTGTCGATGGCATACGCAGGCGCGCTGTTTGCGGACGCCTGCCTGCGCGGCCTGAACGGCGACGCCAACGTGGTGGAGCCCACCTTCGTGCAGTCGGACATCACGGAGCTGCCCTTCTTCGCCTCCAAGGTCCGGCTGGGCCCGTCAGGTGCGCCCGCCCTTGCTGCCCTCCCAAGTTCGCAATCCCGCTCTCCACGACGACAGCCTTCGGCTATGGCTAGCCTTCGAAATTATCCCTTCCGCCTTGGCAGACGTGCTGGCTATCTCTCTGAGTTATTGGCTTGTGCTACCCAGCGCGTGCCTCGATCCCCGCGGCAGCGCGTGCTTTCCATCCTGTTCACCCTGTCCAGCAGAAGGCTCTCCACTTGCTGCACCGAGGGCCGACAGGAAGGCGCCCGGCTTGGCCGGGCACCGTGCAGCCGGCATCTGTTTGACCCACCATCGTTGGCCTCGCAGGCGCGGAGGAGATCTACGGCCTCGGCGAGCTCAACGACTACGAGAAGGAGGGCCTCAAGGTAAACAAGTCTACACCTGCAGGATCCCGGCCTGGAAATGTTTGTATCATGCGCCGTCGTCGAAAGACGCGCATCACGTCCATCATGAAGAAGCAGTCTGTTTACCTCACCACCCTGCTGAATCATCTGCTGCCCCTCCCGCAGAAACTCATCCCGGAGCTGCGCGACTCCATCGACAAGGGGGTGGAGTTTGCCAACCAGTAGACGGTTCTCGACTTGTGGCCTGTCCACGACTGCCCGCAATCGTTCTGCTCGGGGCGGCACTCTGCTCAGGCAGGCGGCGTCAGGAGCCGCGGGACAGAACATTGGGTCAGCCCATCGCTCAACAAGTCGTAGGCACTGCGCTGCTCCGAACATTCTTTAAAGACATCCTCTGTAAATTGAACCCACCAGCGTGAAGGTCTCCCTGCCAGGTTTGATGGAAGACGAGGACCCACTGAACTACAGGGCAATGGCATCGTTGCTGTAGGAGGGGGGTAGCGGCAGGCAATGCCCAGGCTTGGTTTACCGGCCAGTTACAAACCAAAACATCCCGATTGCATGTGAGCTGTGCTTCGGTGCCCAATGAAAGTGAAGCACGGCGCGTCTCTCATCTACGTACAAGCTCTTGGCGGAAGCTAGCTTGAAAGTAGCGTTCAAAATCGATCTACGCCTGCTGAATTCCTCCACCCAAAGCGGTATGCTGGCGAAGGGGGCGGGCTGCTGGTGCACACATGCGGACACAGCGACCTACCAGATAGTGATAGCTACCCCATTTTTGATCTGCTACAAATCACGAGGAAGGCCCACTCTCCCCCTCGACTGGCACTCGCATTTCCACACACCACAGACCGCCGCTCGCCGCAAGCTCTGGCAGCAGACTTGGAGATGGGGCTGTGGGGACGGACGCGACCGAGCTGTCCCCCCGCTCCGGCCCCAACGAGCGAGCTCTTGCAGCCGCCAGCGTCAGGCGTGCGCCTCCACAAGGCGTCAGGCAGCCGACCTAGAAACTCCCATCAGAGAGCAGGGCCATGGCCGCCGGCCCCCGACAGAGGACCAAATCGCCTGCCGCGTCCAGGAGACCAGACCCGTCTGCTGACGGCACATGCCCGGGCATGCACATTGACAGCGCGCCACTGGTTCCGCGCCGCCCAGCGCTCAGGGGTCGCAGGTGGCATGAGGCTGCAGCTGCCTGCCCCACGCGGCTGCCGCATGGCGCCGTCGCCGCGCGTCGTGCGGCCCCCGCCGCAGCTGAGCCGCGCTCAGGGCTTGCCCTTGCGCAGCTTTGACAGGAAGCCGGCATTCTGGCGCTTCATGTCGTCGGCGCGGGCGCCCTCAGCGCACTCCTCCAGCTGCGCCTTGAGCACCTCGAAGCTGGGCCGCGCCTGCGGCTCCCGCACCCAGCAGGCCGCCATGATGGCAGCCAGCGGGCTGGGTGTGCCAGGCGGCACCGCCGGCCGCAGCCCCTTCTGCACCACGCCCACCGCCGCCTGCGGTTGAGAGGGACGGAGGGGGTCGGGGCTTGTTCAGCGGTGCACCCGCATGTTTGCCTCTTGCCTGGCCCTGAGCACAGCATTACACACAGCATGCAAACCACCAGCAAGCCGCAGCTCGCAACTCCCTGACAGGCAGGCGCCATGCGCCGACTGCCAGGCAGACAGCCGAGGACGAAGCCAGGCCTCCGTGGGGAGCGGCAGGCGCGCCTGCAGTGGCGTCATGTCCTCGTAGGGCACGCGCCCCGTGAGCAGCTCCCACAGCAGGATGCCGAAGGAGAAGACGTCCGCCTTCTCCCCGTACGGCTTGTGCTCTATCACCTCCGGCGCCATCCACCTGCGGGATCAGAACCGCCAGCTGTCAACACCCTGCTGCATCCCTCCCTCCGGCACACGAGCCGATGCCGAACCGGACTCCGCAGCTTGACGCCTTGTTCTCAAATTCTAAATCCTGTTGTTGCCAGCCTTGGTCACCCCCCAATACGACTGATGAAATTTGCACCTGTAAGTGCCCGTCTCAGCGGTCATGACGCCGGCGGTGTCCATGATGCGGGCGACGCCAAAGTCGGCGATCTTGACAGTGCCGGTCTCGTCCATGAGCAGGTTGGCGGCCTTCAGGTCCCGGTGCGCGATCTTGCGCTTGTGCAGGTAGTCCATGCCGCGGCAGATCTCCACCGCCACCTTGAGCAGCGCCGGCAGCTTCAACGGGCCCGCCTGCAGAAAAAGCGAACCGCCGCGCAGGTTGATGTGGGGCTGACAGGCATCCGAAGCTGCGAGCCGCTGTGCCCACTTGCGATTGTTGCAGCCTCGCCTCTCGGCTGCCACATGCACACCGACTCACCACCTGTCGACTGATCTGAGAGCCCTGTCCAACCGCCCGAGCGAGAACCACTCAGCCAGCCTTGAGGGCCAGATTGGCCTGACCACGCCCCAGCAGGCGCGACGCACCCCCAAGACAGCTCCCGAGTGCAACCGGGCTGTAAGCGCGCAGCAGGGCGGGGCAGGGCGGCATGGCGGAAGCAGGTGACGCCTCCGAATGCAACCGAGGGTGGGGGGGCAGCGGGGCTGGGCAGCAGTAAAAAAATAGGGGGAAAAAGTAAGGAAACACCTTAAAAAGTTTCAAAGGGGCGACATGCCAGAGGCCCCTCGTTTTTAATCAACAAGGAACCTTCAGGTCAGAGAGCTCGAGTCAGGATACTCGTTGGTCGAGAGGACTTCAGAGTGTACGTCCGCCAGCGCACCCGGCGCATGTAGTCGTACACGCTGCCGCCGGGCATGTACTCCACCACGATGCACAGGTTGGGCTTGCGGGTGCAGGCGCCGATGAATTGCACCACGTTTTTGTGCCGCACCTTGCGCATGATCGACACCTCCTGCAGGGCAACAAAAAGCGGCGCTGCAAGCACTGCTGAAACGCGAGGCGAGGGCCTCGACCGGATGTCGCGGCTGTGGAGACGACCTGCTGCCGTGTCACACTGGCCGCGCCACGTGAATCAATGGCCTGGGCAGAGGAGCTGGACCTCCCACATGCCTGGTCTGGTCTACAGCAGAGCGAGAAAGGTCCTTGAGTCCCCCCCCCAAAAAAATAAACCACACAAACACACACCCCCGCACGACAAACTATGGCACGGAGGCTCTGGTCCGAGCTGCAGGTTACTCCAGCTTTGCAGCAACCTGCAACTCACGTAGCACGTGAAAACCTAAACCTAAGCCATTTTCTTCGCGCACCTGCAGAAACTCGGCATACTGCTGGGAGTCGTCCTGCACGTTGCGCAGGATCTTGATGGCCACATCCTGGCCGCAGTAGGTGCCCTTGTACAGGTCGCCAAAGGCGCCGCTGGCAATGCGCTCCTGAAACTTGATCTCCACCGCGTCCAGCTCCCAGTCGTCTGTCGGCAGCGCCGCGGGAGCCTCCGCGCTCTGCGACAGGCGACGCAGCGTTTCATTGCGAAATGCTCTCCAAAGGACAGATGGAGTGAGGGCCCAGAGGAGTGGGAGGCCTTGAGGGTCTCAGGCCGCAGGCCGGCAGTTTGCGGGGTGCTGCCAAGCAGCAGCGGCGCTACGCGGCATCCCAGGCTCCCGACACAGCAACGTGAGGCCATTGCCTGCGCCCAAGCCGCAAACTGGGTCCGGCAACGGGAAACCCGGCGGCTGAGTGTGGCAAGCGGGTATGTGCACGGACTGACCAGAGCAGCCGCAGCTACAGGCTCACCTGTCGCCGCTGGTCAAAGTCGATGAGGAAGGGCATTTCGCCGCTCTGCGTGCGCGGGCTGCCCCGACCGCTGTGCTCCGAGCCATCGCCGTGCGGCGGCGGCAACTCCTGCAGCCGCTGGCTTAGCACCTCCTCCAGGTCCTCAGTCCCCTGAAGACACCACGACGTGGCCGCTCGCAAGCATGGCACACACGCGCGGCTGCGGTGGCCCCGGAACCTGACATGGTGCACAACAGCAAGGCATCGCAGCGTCAACGCCCACGTGAGCTCCCCGGCCTGCTGTGACTGCTATGCAGCAGGGACAGCTGCGCGGCCCTCACCTGACCCGTCCAGCCGTTCACGACAAACACGTCCAGCGAGAACTTATCAGTCGTGTTGAAGGCGTGTGCCTCGGCGATGTTGAGGTTCAAGTCGCCCTGCAGTGACGTTTGCAGCAGCTCAGGACCCTGCCCTCGGGACGCTGCTCTCGGGACGCTGAAGCATGGCAGCCAACCTGCCAGCACATACTATGTGAGGCGAGTTTGCCGACAGAAGGGCCCAATAAGACGCACCAGGGCCTCTGACAGGCGGCTGAGCAGCTTTGGCTGGTCCACTGAGGCGATGGTGACCTCGAAGAAGGTGTCCATCTGCTGCGAGTCGCCCCTGAGGTTTTCGAGTCGCTCCTCATTCTCCAGGATCAGCGCCTGTAAGGGGAATGACGAGTGAAGCTCGATCAGGTGCCTGCCGTCGCCTTTCAGGCTCTGTGAGTGCCAAACACAGGACCGATGCGCCGGCTAGGCGCACGTGATCAGAGAGCATGCTTTGCAGGCGCTGCCCACCTGGAGGTTTGGGGAGGACCCGAAAGCGGGGCGCGGGAGCATCCGCGCTGCTCTCGAGGCGCTTCTGGCCTGCTGCGTGGCTGCCTGCTGCACGAGCATTTGACACAGCGAATATCAGGGACCCGCACAGCGGCACTGTGACCCGAATCCTACACGCGGACGACAACATGGCAGGCTGTTCCCTTCGGCAGGAGCGTCAAGGCAAAGACAGCTGTGCACGGCGTCTGCTCGGTCTATCATCCAAAGCATGCGGCCTCTTACCACGTGGTGCGCCTCGAGACTGCCAAAGCTGGGCTGACGGTCCTCCGAGATGCCGCGCGACGTGCTGGTCACATCAACGGGGCGGACCTGGAAAGACACCGCTGAGGGGTCTGTCCTGGCTGAGTCCAGCAACCTGCGCACACACATGCGGGGCGGTCACTGGCCATTAAGGGGGCAGCGCCCCACATCAAAATCAGAGCCCTGCACCTGAGGTGGACCTCGCCAATGGCTCGCTTTCGTGTGTGCAGGCACTCCAACAGCAGACGAGCCAGTTGTGCGTGTGGCATCGGCAAGGCGATGCCTCACCGCTTATGGTTCAGGACGTCCAGCGTGGAGATGTTGACATCGAGCGCGTAGCGCGTCGGCAGGCGCTGAAAGTGCTCCCTGATGCCGGGCAGCACGCCCGGCGCCTCCAGGTCGATGCTGCCGCGCTGGCGCAGGTTGCCGATGAAAGCCTCCAGGATGTCATTGCGGGTCGCCTTGCGGGCTGGCGTGTGCTGTGGCTGCTGCGGCGGCTGGCTCATGCCGCTGTGCGGGCCCGCCGTCTGGCCGCTGGCCGTAGGGCTGACGGATAGCTGGTGGTGCAGCGAGCCCCAACTGCCGGAGCCTACTAGGTTCGGGCTGCGCGCCAGTAGCGTCACCATGCAGGCGCGCGCGAGCGGGTCAGCTGCCTGCGAGCGGGGCAGCAGCGGGGAGTCAGCGACGACTGCACCCACAATGCACCTTCACAGGGGCTGCGAGCTGCACGCAGCAGCCGCAAAAATAGCTCCAGATTCGGAAAGGCCCCGGAGGCCGGTGGAGAGGCCAACAGCACATCCGGACAACTACGTCACCCGTAAGCCCGCCTGCTGGGACTGTGCCGCGAGCGGCACGGCTCTCAGACGCCTCAGCTCAGCGCAAAATTGCACTGCAGCGTCTGCCACCAGCCGAGATATGCTGAGGCCTCACGAGCGAAAGCCGCCAGGGTCGTCGAATAAGTGACTCCACGCAGGCTGCGAGCACCAGCTCGGCTATCGCGCCGGCGCGCAGCCCACTGATGTTGCTCCACAGGCACAGACTGCGGCACAGCGACGGTGTACCGGGCGCAGACTCGCCGCTGCCGAAGGGGCGCAAACTGCTGCCTAAAGGCGTAGGCCAGCTTTTCGTTGACTTCACGGTTCTCGGCCACATGCCGGCGACTCACCAGGCCAAGAGCGAAGGTGGTTTGACATGTCAGGGCCTGCTCGCTGCGCTCGACGGGCCGCGTCGCGAGGGTTTTCCCTTCGGTGTCTCGCCTCCAAGGCTGTCACGCGCAGGTTCTCGCGCTGAGAAGACTCTGCGGGCTGCTTTGCCACCTCCAATGTTGCGGAATGAGCCCGCACTGAAAGCTCGGACCCAAGTCACACCGTGTGCTTCATCAAAGGCAGATTTACTTGCTGTGTCGGAGGTGTGTGCTTGTGACTGGAGTCCAGCTCAGCCAGGGCACGTGCACGAGAAGCTCGCGAGTCACGACATACTTCTTCGCACGCAGTCCCTGCGTAACGAAGCCATTTCTTTTGCGCGTGCCACTCGTGGCTGTCAACCGGGTCAGATTGTGCCAGGTCTGCAGTACTATGCGAACGTGTACGGCTGACAGCGTAGGGAAAGGCAGAGTGCAGAGCGGCACAGGTGCTTGCCGGCAGTCTCCAGCTGCTGCGCCGCGTTGACCCAACTTGACTTGCAAGAGGCGATTCCAGTGCAGCAGCTCGTTTCTTCGCAAGTATCGTCCACCTGCAATGCGGCGCACTGTGCGCCAACAGACAGACCCACAGCAGAAGCCCCAGAAGCCTTGTGAAGAGCACCAGAGGCAGCTTTGAACCAGTGGGCCCAGCACTGCTAGGCCGCTTCAGTTTGGTCGAGCAGCAGCCGGCATGTTTGCTCCCGCGGCGCAGCCAGACATCGTCCGCGCGGCTCAAAAGGACCAGCAATACCTGGGCATAGTCACTGAGGCCCTGTCGAACGCCGTCGGCGCCACCGCTGGTCAGTTCCGCCGGCTGCAGTGGGAGAGGTGGGAAGCTGCATTGTGGTCGCAGGCCGCCAACGGTCACGCAGGCAGCTCCTTTTCCTTGACGTGTTCCAAGCAGTGACACCATGCAACGCATGCGCAGGGAGACACACCTGGCTGCCGGCCTGCTGTACTATGCCCTCACCACTGGCGCGGGCACGCAGACGCTCGGGGAGGAGTACTGCGACCTGCTGCAAACAACTGGTGGGATTCCCACAGCGTCCAGCTCATCTTGAGAGCCAGCAGCAGCTGGCTGCACCATGCGTTGGGTGCCCCTGCAAGCCGGACCCCAGACCGCAGCTCACTATGCCTGGAGGCTGCTGCAAACCTGCCAATCCGCCCCGGTGCAGGTGGCATGCCGCTGGAGCCGCAGGCGGCGCGGCGGGCGCTGCTGGTAGCGCTGCAGAGGCTCGCGCCCTACTGCCTGGCACGCTGGGCGCCACCGCTGCACGGGCAGGAGGGCGAGGAGGCCTGGCAGGAGGAGTCCCCGCGAGCCGGGGCGTCCCCGTCTGCCGCCGCCGCTGCACCGGGCGGTGGTGGCCTGCCACCGCTGCCGCACGAGCGCCTCTGGCAGCAGGCAAGCTTCTGGTCATGGCGAGCCACCTGTGCACTGCTTGCCAAGTCGTGCTGCGCAGAAGGATCGCCCGGTCTGATCATTCGGGCGCCCATTGACGCCACTGGCTGTGTACAGTGACCGAAACATATGCTACCCGCCGTCGTGCAGGTGAAAACGCAGGCGCGCGCCGCGTGGCAGGCCCTTGGCCAGTACTCGGGTGAGGCCGCGCGGCTGCACCTTGCGCTGTTCTACATCTACGGCAGCTACTACGAATGGCCCAAGCGGCTGGCAGGTTAGCTCAAGGAAAACGTTTATAACATGAAGGACCAGTCGTGCATCCAAGTTTGATGCCTGATCATGCGTACACCCCAGCGACGATCTGGCTGTGGTTGTATCCGAAACTGCGGCTCGCAGGTGTGCGCTATGCCTTCATTGGCAAGACGGTGGAGCAGCGGGCCAGCTACAGGGTGCTGGGCACGCTGCTGTTCGCACAGCTGGCCATCACTGCCAGCCTGGGCGCAATCGATGCGTTGTCCGCCTCGCTGCTGCCCCAGCTGCAGCACGGTGCAGACACCGAGAAGAACAGCCACGCTGTCGTGCTGCAGGTGATTAGCGCTGTGCATTGCCTTGTGCATGCTTCGGTCTTCTGTAATGAGGAGGCTGCTCTTTGATGGAGCAGGCTGCATGCGAGGCCCCTTCGCGCAGGCATCTACGCAGCATGGACCTTCGGCTCATGTGGCTGGGTTTCTTTGCATGTGACCAACTTGCTGAACTGTCCTTCTGCCGCAGGGTGAGCCTGTGAGCGGGGCGCAGAGCACCGTACAGTCGGCTAACGGCGCAGCGGCGGCAGAAGGCGCAAAGCAGCAGCCGGACGGCGATGTGCCCTCAAGCAAGCGGTGCCCGCTGTGCCTTTCGGCAAGGACGCACCCCACGTCCACGCCCTGCGGCCACCTCTTCTGCTGGAACTGCATAGCGCAGTGGTGCAACAAGAAGCCGGAGTGCCCGCTGTGCCGCTCGGAGGTCACGACGAGCGACCTGGTGGTCGCGCACGGCAGCGACATGTAGCGGCTTGGTCGGCACCGGAAGGTCAACAGATTCAAGCTGTGATTTTCAAGACGGGATATGCGGCGCTGTGCACCAATTGCGGCCATGAGGCGTGCGCAACCTTGCCTGCGTGTGTGATGGCTATGGCGTCACGCACCGTCAGAGAGTTAATGGCAGCGACTTCCAAGTGACTCAGCTGGCAAGCGATGGCGAGGTCATACGTGGCAGCACGCAGGGTTTGCAGGAGCTCGTGTTTAGGATTTATAAGGGGAGCTTGCGCGAAGTTGGCAAATGCCATCAGTACTGCTTTGCCTGAGCTTTCGCGTGCAGTAGCAGTGTTGCAGCACGAAACTTGATGAGACAGAGCTTGAAAGTGCCTGTAATCCAGAAGCTCAGCAAAACCATCTAGTCGACTTGCACCGATCAATGTGGTGTCGGAAAACCACCAGAAATGCAGAAATGACATGCTGGTCACGCCCCGGCCCTGATCAGTCGTAAACTCGATCAGGGAGGGCACCATGTTTGAGCAGAGGGTGCTGTACTACCTGCAAGCCTACCTGGGCAAATATGTTGCAGGACTCGACCCTGCGTCGCTGCGCATCTCGGTCCTTGCCGGGGACGTCGTGCTGCGCAACCTGCAGCTCAAGCCTGAGGCCCTGAGCAAACTCAAACTCCCCATCACCGTCAAGGCCGGGCTGCTCGGCTCACTGAAGCTCAAGGTGCATGCGATGCGCACTCGTGCCGCCTTGCAGATCGGCTCGATCAATATACCAGGCAGAACCGTGTGCGAATTATCGATGTGTTGACGCATTCGATGCATTCCGAACACGGATGCTTACGCTTCGACCAGCTCGGCAGCATGGCTGTGAAGCGGCGGTGCGTCACGCATCCCCTGATGTGACGTGTCGGCTGCATTGCAGATCCCATGGCGCAGCCTGGGGCAGTCGCCGGTCATCGTGGAGCTCGACAGCATCTACCTTCTGGCATGCCCCAAAACCGAGGCAGACGAGGCCAACGATGAGGAGGCGAGCAGCGTCAATACATCCTGCAAGTTTGTATGCATCTGTTGCATTGGCAGCCTGGAGGAAAGAACTGACGCATGGTAAGCGATACCCTGCTACCAGCAGCTGCTCTCCTGCAGTCACGACCTGCAGTTTATGACCTGCAAGGGTTCTCTTGTCAATTTCAGGATGACTCGGAGGCGGCGGCGCCGGCGCGGAAGCAAAAGGCGGTTGATGCAAAGGAGCTGGACTGGGTGCACTCCCACCTGCGTGTCGACAAGAAAGCGGACCCAGAAGGCGGCGGCGGTGGCGGCTTCCTACGCGCCATGATCGACACTATCATCGGCAACCTGCAGCTGTCCATCACCAACGTCCACATTCGCTACGAGGTCGATCCTTTGGCTGCCAGCACCGCTTGCTGCCGGTTAAGCACACATGCGAGGTTGAGTGGCCCGGCATTTTGCTGGCTGTTCAGAATTTATTTGCTTACCGATCGAGTTCTTCTGAAAGCCAGCCAACATGTCGCGGATGCTGCCCCGCAGGATGACATCAACGTGCCCGGGTGCCCGCTGGCGGTGGGCTTCACGCTGGAGAAGCTCAGCGCGCACACCATTGACGAGGCGGGCAAGGAGGTCTTCGTGCACAAGAACGCTCTGGAGCTGCTGCGCAAGGTGCTCCCTCTCGACATGTTAAAATACCAGGTTGGACTGCAGGTTGGTGTGCTGCTGCGGTGCCCTGGCAGCAGCTTCGGCATCAACGTTGACGCGCACAGGCATGCGTCAGTGCTGTATGGCGACTGCAGGCTGTGCTGATGCTCAGCTGACAAACAGCAAATAGTTTGCAGGTGTCTGGTTGACTGACGGATGTGCTGCCCGGTGCGTGTGTACCAAACAGGCATCGGAGCTGAAGCGCCTGGCGGTGTACTTCGACGTGCACACCCAGCTGTGGCAGCCACCCAAGCCGTGGGCGGAGATGGGGCGGCAGGACTGGGACACCCTGTTCCTGCCCGGCATCGCCGCCGGCGACGGCGGCAACGGTGGCGACGGCGGGCAGGGCAACGCCGCCGACGTGGCGGACGGCCGCACGTACGTGCTCAAGCCGGTCGACGGGCGGCTGAACTACATCCGGCGGGGCCGCAATGTGCGCAAGGACGAGACGCAGCCCATCCAGGAGGCGGACGTCCGCCTGCATGCCGTCAGCCTGCACATCTCCAGTGAGAGCCCTTCGAACCAACCTCCCCAAACACGCCGCTGCACTGGGTGCACCCTTTCATGCAGGAAGGATCGACTGACAACCCCATGCTCGGGACGGCTCGCGCGCATGGGGAGTCCAGAGCGCAGCTGCCGACAAGCACGGCAGCGGCTCCAGCGGCTCCCGGTCATGCTCTGCCGTGCTACATGTGCAGGGGACCAGTTCCAGAGCCTGCAGAAGGTCACGGGCGAATTTGCCACCTACGCTGCGCGGGCGCGCTACTGGAGCCGCCACCCGCGCGTGCGGCCCACTGATGCCAGGACGGCACGGAAGTGGTGGCAGTACGCCGGCGGCATCGTGCGCGAGCAGTTCAGGCCGCAGATGACCTGGGCGGACGTGCAGCAGGTGCGTGCGCGGTCCACGTGTGCATGTGAGCCTTGGCACAGCCGCCCTTGGGGACTGCGTGGAACAACCACAGGGGCGGCTTGCTAGAGTATTTGCATGCAAGCCCGTGTCAGCCTGCGCGGGAGAAGGGATGCTGCACGCTGCAGACGTGCTCTCCTGCAGCCCGGCTGGCGTGACGCCAACCCTGCGGTCCATACCCTGCAGGTGGGCTGGATGCGGCGGAAGTACATCCCGGCCTACGTCGAGTGCTTGCAGAACAACCAGATGGGCGGCAACGAGGAGACGAAAAAAATGGACCAGGATCTGCCGGAGGCCACCATCCTGCTCTTCCGCCGCTTTGCCCACACACAGGCACGCTGTTAGTGCTGCTCGCCGATGCATACATGCAGCTCTTCCGCCGCTTCGCTTACGCGTAGGCGTGCCACCTGTGGCCTCCTGCCGCCCGCAACATGGATGCTCGCAACACAGCAAGCGGGCGCTGGACTGAGCCCTGGTCTGGCTTGCAGGCTGCGGCTCACACTAGGCTGGTGTTTATGGAGACAGCATAGGCAGCCGTTGATTGTTGCGCTTCCGCATGCAGGTGGAGGGCGACAAGCGGAGGGCCGCTGCGGCGGCCGCCGCCAAGCAGCAGGCAGCGGGCGGCGGCGGCTGGTTTGGCTGGTTCCGCGGCGCGCCGGCGGCCAAGCCGGAGGGCGAGGCGGAGCCGGAGGCGGCGGGCGACCTCAGCGATGAGGAGAAGGAGCACTTGCGGCAGCTGGTCACGGAGCAGGAGGACGCCCTCAACGTCGGTGGGCCTGCTCGTGCCCGCACCTCTGACTGCTGTTGCCGCTCTCGGAACTGATTTCCCAGTCACGACGATCCTTGCCATTCGGCTGGAACCGGTACTTGGAAATGGAGAGGTCAGCAACGATAGCGGAAGCGCGCTGGTGCAGCAGCACGCCTGCTGAGTCTGGGCACATATGGGACCAGTGGCTTGCCGCTGGGACCAAGGAGTGTGCTGTGCTTCCCCCTACCTCTCACTACTGGTGCAAACATCAGATCTGCGACGAGCAGCCAGTCTCAGCCGTCATTTTTGCGCCGCTGTCGCAGGCTCGGAGTCGCCGCACAGCGTGCGCATGAGGGTGACCGCGGCAATCGGCAGCGCGGCGGCGGTGCTGGACTCGCCCTCCGGCGAGGTGCTGCGCGGCGCGGCGGAGGGCCTGACGGCGGGCGCCACCATGTACCCCAAAACCCTGGGCCTGGACCTGGCGGTGCACGCCGTGGGCGTCACCAGCCCGGAGGGCACCTTCCTGCGCTCGGGGGCGCAGCTGCAGCACTCCACCAGCCGCGCCCGCCGGCCGCCGGGTGCGCCGCCCTGCTCGTCGCGATTGAGGCGGGGTCCCAGCAGCTCCTCTGGATGAAGTGCGGTTGCCTTGTCCCAGCCTGCCGCCCAGCAGCTGACGAGATGGGGCGCCCGGCATCGTGTCATACAGACGCGCTCTGCATGCAAATTGCATGCAAACGATGGGCGGCTCACTCCAGCAAGCCAGTAGGCCCTGCTGCTGTGCGATGGTGGGGCATGATGTGCACTGGCTGACACCGAGATCCAACCGGGGCGTGCAAAGGCACAAGGCAAAGCCGCCTCTGCGGGCTCGAGCTGTAGCCGGTGCACACCATGTCCACCATCGTGAACAGCAGCCCCATGCACCAGGGTCCTGTCAAGCCTGAGATCCCATTCCTTGAGGCAGCCTTGTGCACGGTGTGATGCTTGAGGAAGAGTCTGCGCAGCTGTGCATTGAGCTGGCATGTGCCCTGTGGTGCCGCAGACGCGCACGCCATTGACATGGACGTAGACGAGCACGCCATCGATGTGGACGGCGACGCTGAGGAGGCCACGGGCGGCGAGAAGGACGGAACCGAGGCCGCGCAGGACAGCAGCCGCGCGGTGCAGCTGGGCATCGTGCAGAACCCGCAGGACGGCAGCGCGGACACCGCGATCAGCCTGGCGCTGTCCTCCAGCTACATCACCTACTCGCCTGCGACGCTGCAGCGCCTGCAGGACTTCTTCCACGTGGAGCAGGTGCGCAATGGGTGCTGCTGCGGCTCAGGCTCCCTGCCGCGCGGTTATCACTTAGCGGCGGAGTCTCCCGCATGTCAGCCCACACCTGCATGGAGGGCAAGGGCGAGTCGGGCACCGCTGTGTCACATCTGGGACCGGGAGACGCCACATGCAACATGCACAGATGCAGTGCGTTTGGCTCCCTGCACCGGGGGCGCTCGAAACCTGGCTCACACGTTGCTGTTGCACGCTCGCCACAGGAGGCGGATTTGTCGGTGGTTGCGGCACAAGCAGCGGCGCAGGTGGAGCGCGCCCGGCAGGCCGTCAAGAAGCAGGCCCAGGCGGCGCTGTCCTCCAAGCCCAAGCTGCAGCTGCACGTGACGCTGGACGCGCCCAAGGTTGCGGTGCCCATCCCTGCCGCGGCACACGGCTCAGAGGGTGCGTCTGCCGTGACGGCCTCCCGGTCGGGTGCGCCCAACACATCAGCTTTGCCAGTTCCCCCATGCGAGGCTGCATCCAGAGCTGCACCCACCCATCACCCAGAGTCAGCAGCAGCTGCGCGCGCCTGCTCAGCCTCTGCCGGTTCCACGCGCAGGCGCAGTGACCATGGTGCTGGACTTTGGGCGCTTCATGCTGGACAGCAACGCAGCAGCGCTGGCGGCACTCACAGAGGAGGAGGCGGCCGCGTACCTACCCTTCCGCCTCTCGGGCAAGAATACTTTTCCCTCTGAATCCTTTCGAAGAAGTGATTGATACTTCGAATCGCCTACAGGGTTGCAGTTTCAAACATGATGCAATAAGAGTGTGGGTTGATATGCAGGCCGCGACATCTCCGCCTACCTGGTGGATGGCGCCTTCTCCTGGTCGCTCATGGCAGGGCGCGAGCTCACACGGCTGCTGGAGCGCGGCGGCGTAGCCAAGGGTGCCCCCCCTCCCATTCACTGCCTGCGAGCCCGGCGGCGAGCGTGCTGTCTGCGCCGCTGCAGCCTCACAACGGTTTGGCCAGCGGCGCACCACCGAACTGGTTCACAGACTGAACTTGCTTGAGAAAACTGCTGACAAACTCTCCAGTGTTGTCCTGCATGCCAGCTGCTTTCCAAATCCCTCCAGGCTGGCAAGGAGTTGCCTGATGGTGCCCTCACATGCACACGGCAGGCGGCGAGGCGGTGGTGGTGCCGGTGCTGGAGCGCTGCGAGATGGACGCGGCGCTGCAGCTGGCCAAGGGGGAGCACCCCTCGCTGCCGCCGCTGCGGCTGGGCGTGACGCTGCCCACGCTGCGCTTCTTCATCTCGCCCGCCCGCCTGCACCGCGTCATGCGCGTCCTGCGGGAGGCGCTCCCCGGTGCGCCGCCTGCGCCGTCGCTTCCCAGCTCAGGACAATGTCTCGCTGTCACCTTGAAGTGTGCGAGGGCGGATCGCTTTTGTGCAAGGCCAAGTCGCAGCGTTCATGCTCCTGTCGGTGGCCGAAATACGCTTGCGAGCACCTACTCAGTGTGAGTTGGGTTGTGAAGCCTGACGTTCCCATGCTATTTGCATGCGGCCCGCACTTGTGGGTGATGTACCTTTGCGTGGCGCTGCGCAGGCTCTGATGCGGATGCGGACGCGCCGGCGGCGGTGCCGCTGTGGCGGCAGAATGCGGACAGGGAGGGGGAGGTGTCATTCCTGGTGTGGGGCGGCATAGGACACGCGACGGCGCAGTGGCAGCGCCGCCACGCGGTGCTCTTTCGCGGCGGCCTCAACCTGCTGGCCGACGCGGACAGCCAGGCGGTGGTCGCCTCACAGCCGCTGCGCTCAGACAGGTGGGCTGCTGCAGCACTGGGCAGGCCTTGCACATGTTAAAGTGATGCTGGCTTGTGGCGAGTTCAGGGCAGACTCCATGAAGGTCGGAGCGTCGCCCCTGTGCGAGTGGCAGGGCTGCCAGCCTGGGGTGGCTGCATGCGTGCACCTGCAGCCATGCATGCAGCCACAAACAGGGAATCGCTCGGCAACGATCCGATTTGCGCTGTATTGTGACAGGCGCATCACGGCCGTTGCGCCGCAGCACATCGGCGACATCGAGCACTGCCTGGCAGTCTGCTCCAAGGACGCGGACCTTTCAAAGATCGTCGAGGATCCTGGCTCCTTCATCCTGCGCTTTGCCAGCGCCGAAGAGGTGCGCCACCACAGGGCGCTGCTGGAATCTCCGAGACATCAGGGGCACCGCTGCCCAGCTCGTGGCAGCACCTGGGCTGTCTGGCTGCCTGCTCGCATATGATGGGCTGAGGTCGTCGTCCGCACACGATGCCGTGCAAGCAGGCACAGCTCTGCGTGGCACACACAGTCCTCCAGCGACTTGGAGAGGTCGGGTGATCGACAGCATCATGCTGCACATGACGAGGTAACTTGGTTGCCCTTCCAGGCCGATGCCTGGCACACGGCCCTGAAGCACTCACGGCAGGCGATGGAGGCGCTTGCTGGCGGCGGCGGCGACGCCGCCAGCCTGGAAGACTGGGAGGGCGCGTCCATGGCCGGCTCGGAGGCCGGCGCCCTTTCCTCCGCCGGCGCCAGCGCCAGCGGCCAGAAGCCGACCCTCGAGGTCCGGGCGTCGCTTGGCGAGTTCGCCATCTTCGTGTCCGGCCGTGTGGCCGACGACTGGTGGCCCGCAGACGGCGAGACGGTGCGCTTGTGATGGCGCTGCTCATTGCTGGGACAGCAGTGGTGCACAGAATCCGAAGGCAGATGCGCTGCAGATGCGCTGCTGCAGGGCTCGCCTCCTCTGACACCGCGACGTGCACGGCACGTCATGCCGTGCGCACTCTGGGAGCTGATTAGACAGTCAGCTCAAGCTGAGTTGCGACTGTGCACGAAGTGTGTCTTCGAACCACCAATAAGCCGCCGCAGGAGGACACTGCGGGCACGCCGGAGGAGCAGAAGGGCATCGTCAACGTGGACGGCGAGCGGCCGCTGGTGGTGGTGCGCGCCTCCGGCGCAAACTCGGACATCGCCTTCGGCAAGGAGCACCTGGGTATCGGCATCGCCATCGGTGCGTCTCATTCCTCACATGCTCAGAAACGACGACGTCACAGCTGCGCTTGCTGCAGCATGCGAGAGTCTACTGCAACCTGGACTGCAACGATGCTGAACCCAGCTGTGCCCCTCAGAGGCCTGCCGTTTCGATGGCCGTGGGCTGCATTGCGTACCGGCTGTTGCTTACAGTGCTGCAGTAGAGGCGTGCCGAGGTCGTTGTGCTGCGGCAGGCACCTTCGAGATCGAGGACCTGCTGGTGGGGCCCAAGTGCCGGCAGCACCGCTACCTGGCGCGTTCCTACGAGTCCCTGGACACCGTGCAGCTCTCGTTGGTGCGCAGACTTCCAATCACGCATTCCGCACGGCTGCTGTGCGGGCTGCTGTGTGCGTTTGCGGCCATGCTCGGAAGCACCACCTCCAATAGTACTGTTGCCCTGAAATCTTGCAGTGCACATGCGGCTGCATGTGTCCAAACCAGTGATGCAACGAGTCGGCTGCATTCATCCAGTACTTCCAAATCACCAAACAAACTACAATTTATTAAACTGCTGATATTTCATGCCACAGGGCGGCCAAACAGGCAGCGACGACGAATTCTTCGATGCGCCAGAGCAGCTCAGCCGCTCAAACAGCGCCCGCAGCACCTCCTCGCGCCTGTCTACTCAATCCGCCTACTACGACGCCCCTGACGACTTGCCGCCGCCAGGTGCCCGCTCAGGAGTTCCTTCACCAGCAGCTCGGCACGGCTCACTGTGGAGACAAGAGCAGCTTTTAGATCAGGTTCTGGCACGTGCACGATCTACGAACAGCAGTGCAGCTATGACTCAGGCGGCAAGCTGCACTCTGCGCAGAGTCGCCCAAGGGCGGGGCCAGGGTGCGGCCGGGCGAGGCGCCGGGAGCGGCTGACTACCGCGCCTGGACGTTGGACTTCCACATCTGGAAGCCGGACAGCGCGGAGTACGCCGGCATCGATGCCGACATGTCCATGAAGCTCACCAGCTTCTGGTTCTTCTGCAACCGGCCCACCGTCGGCGCGCTGATAGGCCTGGGCACCGACATGGCCGCCGCGACGGACGTGCCGGGCGGCGGCGGCGCACCCGCCGCTGACGCGCCCGCCGCCGCGGACGAGGCAGATGCTGACAAGGTGGGCCATTTTCTCAGGCCATGTGCATGCGTGCCGAAGCTGTGCCAAGATGTCGCCAACCTACCTTGCTCATGGGGTGAAGGGGCGAGAGGTTGCCCTCTGAAAAGCCTGACATCGTCAGGCTTCCACAGCATTGCTGACCTGCCCCGACGTGTACCATGTACATCCAAGAAGGGGGCGCACATGTGGTCCAGACAGCAAACAGCTAGAGTTCAACAGGTTTGGCCCTGCAGCGAGGGCTCACTCTCCCGGTCCCGCAGGACGAGGATGACGTGGAGATCATCAGCCGGCAGGACTCTCACCCGCTGGTGCTGGAGGGTGGCCAGCAGCGCATCGTCTTCCGCCTCAGCATCCAGATGCAGCGCCTGGAGGCGGTCTTCAACTACGAGACCTCCGACGCGCCGCCCCTGGGCAGCGTCTCGGTGCAGGTGTGCTCCCTCCTCCGTGCTGCCACTTCCTGCAGCCTCAGGCCCGGCAACCGCCTGCGGACTGCCACCTGCCCGTCGGTCCTCACATGCATTGGAGGCCGATATCGCCGCAGGCATCCTCCCGGTTCCGATATCCGTCAAATTGAACATACAGGACACAAGCTTCTCGCTCAGCGTGCACCCCAACTCCCTCATCATCTCCTCCAGCCTGGGCAATGTCACCGCCATCGACGCCTCGCTGCCGGAGGACAACCCCTACCGCAAGGTCGGTTCAGTTCGTATCATGCACAGTCTGATTCACAGCCTTTTCTGAATGTTCCATGTTGTGCCCACAGCACAGTGTGAACCCGCCCAGTCAGCAGCAGGCCACCTGGTGTATAGCTATGATGGATTGAGGTTGCTGCGCACGCCTTACATCCAGGCGCACCTGTCCTGATAAGCGCAGCTGTCCTTACCTCACACTTGTCTTGAGGCGGCAAATGGCCCCAGAGCTGCTCTCTGAACCTGCCACCAACACGCCGCAGGCCTGCCAGCCGCGGGCAGGCGACACATCGTCCCTCATCAAGCTGGATATCGCATCGCACCCGGCATCGGAGGAGCGGCCAGACAGCGGCCGCATACCCGCCGGCCTGGAGTACTGGTCCATCGATGTTGACATCACGCAGCTGGAGGTCGTTTTCCTGTATCGCTTCCTCCAGGTGAGACCCAAGCCTGCAGACACACACACCTGTGTCCTCACACACACCATCACACAGCGTGAGCAAAGCTGTACCACCAGTGCTTACCAGTGCGTACAGAAATGCTGCCTCGTCTGAACCTGAACCTACTGTGATGCTGTATCGCACACCTAGTCGCCCAGACACTTGGATCGTCCCGAGACTTCAGAAGTTCGTGTGCCCACAGGAGCTATTGGGCTACATCGGGGTAACGCTGGCGCTGCGACCCGAGGGCAAGCCGCGTGCAGCGCCGCCCGCTGCGGCGCAGCAGGCGGGGCATGCGGTGGCGGCCCTGGAGGCGCAGGCCGTCGCGGCTGGCCTGGGCACTGTGCTGCAGCTGGACGTGTCCATGGAGGCGCCCGTCATCGTCATGCCCCGTAACTCCGACTCTGGGGATAAGGTCCGTGCTCAGGGTTTCGTCAGCCGCGGCTGCCTGCCTTGGCGCCGTGGCGGGCTGGATTGCGCTGTGGCTGGCTGCGGGATGCACGGCGGCCGGGTGCATAGCGCTGTGGCTGGCTGCAGGCATCACAGCATGCAGAGGGCGCACATGTCAGGGCAGCCCCAGGCCCTCGAGACTCTGCTGCAACATTGACAACCAGGTTGCAGGATGCTGCAAGCATTGGTCTCTGGTAAAACTTCCAGATTCCCGGCAAGATGTACCTGATGCCTGTGTGCTGATTGCCCGCATCCTGCCCACCTTGCAGCTGGTGGCGGACCTGGGCTCGCTGCAGCTGTCCAACCGCGTTGCGTGGCTGGGCGCCGGCGGGCGGCCGCCGGGGGAGCTGCTGCGGGACCCGGGCACGGTGCTGCTGGACACCTCCACGTTGACGATGCGCGGCCTGAGCGCCAAGGTGGACGCTGATGGGCACGCCGGCGGCAACATCATCCGCGAGTACGACGAGGGCACCAAGGCGAGTGGCGGCTCGATTGTGTGACATTCTCGGTTGTGCCGCCAGCGCTCTAGTGGTTGCGCTGGGTGTGGCCACCCTCCACAGACTCAGTGCGCATCTGGCATTGTGCAGGAGGCCCCATTGCGAACACCAAGGTCCGGGGCAGGCACAGAACAGGGTGTCCACAGCGCAAGCCGGTCCGCGTCGCAAATTGAGGAGCCAATGGTTGCAGTGCCCACTTGACGGTGTCCTTTGCTGTACCATGCAGGTGGTGCTGAAGCGGCCGCTGCAGGATGCGCAGCAGCGGCTGCCGGCCTCCGAGGTGGCCATCACCCTGCCGTCGATCAAGGCCAGCCTGTCGGATGTGGAGTATGCGCTGATAACCTCCGTGGCTGGCGCCAACTTCTCGGAGGCACTCCACCTGTCCGAGGAGGCCCGGTACGTGCCATTGACGCAGTCAATGGCGCTTCTTTCAGTTGCTGATCGGCTACATAACGTGCCGCTGTTTGCTATTGCTGTGTGCATGGTCGTATGCTATGGACTCTGACGATGCTTCTTCTGGCATTCATGCAACCCACAGACCGAGCGCAGGGCTGCTATTCGTGCTGCAGTAGCCATGTGGCATGGGACAAACCTGAAAACGACGACTATCATTTGCAGGTGGATGCAGGCGCGCCACGCCCCGACGGCCGCGGCGGCTGAGGACGGCCTGGAGCCTGTTGACGAGGATGCTGCGTCAAAGGAGGTGCATCAGGGTTTTGGCACACTTGGTTGAACGCCTGTGCTGCAGATTGCATTGTTCCAACCGACCAACATCCGACCGCGACTACAGCGTCTGGTGCGACGGCCCTCCAGGCTTTTGACTGCCAGTCCGTCGGCTGTGAACGCAGCAGCAATCCACTGGCCTCCAACGGGCAGGTGGCTCACAAGGAGGTCGGTGGAGGGGCGGCGGTGGTGCCGGGCGGGGGTGCCAGTGAAGGGGCGCCGCTCGTGCGCATCAAGGCGGTCGTCAACATCGGACGCGTGGAGCTGGAGATGCTGCGCAACATCCCCGAGCACCGCACCATCGAGCCACTTGCGCGCTTCCAGGTATTGCTGTCTGTGGTTGCACGATCCCATGTGCCGCTCGAAGCATCCACGGGCCTTCTGACGCACTAGCAGTTTGGGGAATATTGAGCCTGCACGGTGCTGTACATCGTGCACAGGGTCGTGCCGCCTGCAAAGCTGGTTTCCACAGGTCTCTGCATCTGCGGCTCTGAAGCAGCGGCTTTGGAGTGCCAATGCAGGTGTTCGACCTGTGGGTGAGCTACCACAACACTGCGGACGGCGCCGCAAGTGTGTCGCTGTCGCTACCGCACGTACTGGGCATCGACGCCCGGCCCTGGGTGCTGGAGGAGCACTCCCTCGTCATTTCTGCAGGTGCCGCAGCACATTCGCGTCCTGTAAAAGCCATGTGTGCATGCTCATTTGCTGGCGGGGAAAGGTGACCTGCAGCGGCGCAATGCAGCAGTAGACCCTGCCGGACCCTGCTCCATCGCATTGCAGAGACCAGCCCACCGCAATAACCTGCCCTGCAGGCGAGTACAGCCCTTCGGGGCGCAAGCCAGGCCAGCAGCCGCTGTCTCGCGTTGCGTCGTCGCCAGTGGGTGGCGGCGGCACCGATGGCGAGCAGCCCGCACCGTCGTTTGCGACGCTGCAGTTCACCCAGCGGCCTGGCAAGGCCAAACTGGCGGTGCGGCTGCAGCAGCCCACGCTGGTGGCGGAGGTCGGCTTCATCCTGGCCGTCACCAAGTTTGCGTACCCCTCGCTGCCGGTTTCGGGCGTCTCGCCCATCCCCTTCCGTAGCAACGACATCCTGCTGCAGGGTGCGCCAATCTCTACCGAGTCAGGATCAGTAGCCCTCTACTGTGTCGCTGTTGGTGAGCCCGTCAATTCATGGCTGCGCCTCAACATGGTGCGAGAGGCAGCTGCGAGGCTGGTCGCTCGTGTTAGTGCAGGCTCAGAAACACGTTGTGTTCTCCGGCATTTGCACAAGAGCCTCAAGAGCTCGAGAGCATCAAGAGCACAAGAGCCTCAAGTTTGGCTGTCCTTTGGTGCAGAGCCTGTGACCAAGGCAGAGGGCGACATCTTCCTGTCGCCGCTGAGCCGGCTGCTGGCGGACGCGCCCGGCCAGTCGGACTATGTGTACGATGGCGCGGGCCACCATCTGGTGCTCCCGGAGGGCATCAAGGTGCGCCGCACCTGCGCTCGAGACCTCCTCCGCTCTGATGCAGGTCCCGAATTGGCTCGACAAACGCTGCAGTGTGTTGCTTGCAAGCTCTGCTGTCAGGCAGGTGGACATTTGCAGATCGGGAGGCTAGCGGTATGATCTCCCTGCTCGCGTCGAGATTGCCACAGTTTCTGCACTTGTCGCGCTCATCATGACGGCTGTGATGCACGCAGCCGGAGGAGAGCCTGCCGCTCATCATCGTGGGCGCCGGCAAGACGCTGCAGCTGCGCAACGTGACCATACTCGGTGCCGCCTCCCTGGCTGCAGTGCTGCGCCTGGGGCCAGGTGCGCAGCGGCTGGCTGTGTGTTTTTCATGTTTTCGTGATGAAGACAGCATGCAGCCAAGTCACGACTCATCCACGCCAGGCTGTGAGGACAGGGAACCGACCTGGAACTCTTTGCTGCATGCAACCTGAGGGTGGACACTGCCAGCGACCTGTGACTTTGCAGCCTGTGATTGGGACATGGGGAACACTCTCAAACGCTGTCTTGCAGGCGCTCAGTTTGTGGCGCACCCAGGGGATAACGTTGAGCGCATCGACGCCGCGGACCCCAGGATGCTCTCGCACCTGCGCTCGCTGCCCAGCCCCTCCCGCAGCACCTCGAGGTGTGTGGCGCGACATGCCGCCGAGCCGCTTGGAGACAGTCTGTGCCGGACTCGCCAGATCTTGCTTTGTCAGTGAGTCACCCCTGCTGCATCCACGGGGCTGCTGATGGTGCAGCCGCCTTGGCGAGTCCTGCAGCTGAGGCCCCAGGGCAGGCCTTGATTGTGTCTGCATCGGTCATGCCGGTGACAACATGCTGCCGCCGCCGCAGGCTCGGGAGCAGCGAGGGCGCGACGCGGTCCTTCCAGACGGCGGTGACCAAGGTGCAGGCCGCCAATGCGCTGTCGGGCGTCGCGCTGTCGAAGCCAGACACGGCGCAGCAGCCGCCGGCCTCCGAGTTCGAGATGGAGGTGGTTGCCCTGGATGTGGGGCTGCACTTTGTGGAGGTGGATGGCCCGGAATCCGACACCGACAAGGTACCCGTGGAAACTCGGCATTAAACATGCCCCTGTGGTTCCTCTTCTGTTCGAGACACATGCGCTTATGTGCCTCAGGTGCAGCCTCAGCACCACTACGCGCTGCCACATGCATGTGTCCCCCTTTCATGTGTGCAGTCGGCGGTTTTCCGTGCATTGATTTTCGTCCGGTCTCGGATCTCTTCTTCCACATATCCATGCCTGATATCGCGCAGGCCAAGATGCCAAAGGGCGCGGCGGGCGCAACGCCGGGGCGCCCCAGCAACTCGGTGCGCATGCTGGCGGCGTACTTTGATGCATCCGCCGGGTACGCCACCGGCGGCGACGGCGCAACCGCAAGTGCCGCGCTACAGGGCCTGCGCCTGGAGTCACACATCGTGCTCAACAGCGACGAGGTGGAGCAGAAGCTTGCCTCCATCAGCCAGGTGCGGCGCTGCCTTCCAGCCAAGACATCCTCGGCGGCAAGATCATGCAGCCCACTGATGACATTACCCATCTGCATAGTTGTGCTGCCGGCAGGGTCTGCTCTGCGAGAGCTGCACTGTCTTCCCAGCCTCACTGCTCGAATCGGCATCGCTGCAAGGAAGTCGTGGTTGGCAGCGGCGAGTGCCTGGACTCTTTCCAGGTTATCGTGACCGACAGCTGTGTGCAATGCAGGGCCGGCGGCGGGTGCAAGGTCGTGTGCTGGAGCCATGCCGTGTGGCACTGAAGCTGCAGCAGGGCGGCGCACAAGGCAGCAGCCTAGAGGCGACCATCAGCCGCCTGCGCCTCAACGTGTCCGTGGACGTTCTGGAGCTGGCGCTCAGCCTGCAGTCCTCTGTGCTGGAGCCGCTGGTGCAGCCTGCCGCCGACAGGTGTGCACGGAAAGCAGACTGCCTGCGCCTGGCAACGCCATTCCAGCAGAGTTGCCTGTCCGAGCTGCAATCTGGTCCAAAGAGGAAGAGGATTCGTGACGGAACAGCTTGTTGCTGTCTGTCAAGCGGGTACAGTGCTGGCGTTAGATGTACCTCATAACTGTGCCGCCCATGGACGCGTACCGAGTCGCCATGCATGGCATGCCCCGCAGCCCGCTGGCGCGGTGCGCCTCCTTCGTCAAGGTGTGGGACAACGTGCGGACGGGGCGCGAGGTGGGCCAGGCGCTGGACGCTCGGCTGGCAGGCGCGCTGCCAGGCGTCACCTTTTGGCGCCCGCTGCCGCCCATCGGCTATGCTGTGCTCGGCGACTGCGCCACCAGCGGCCCCACGCAGCCGTCCTTCCAGGTGCTTTTAAGTAGTTAAATGATGTCATGTGGCCATGGCTGCTGGCCCTGGCGGTGCCGCCCTTTCGTGTATGCAGTCGTGCTGTCTGCTCGACTGCGCTGGAGTTTGGCCTCCGCAAACGACATGCGGAATTTGGCAGCTCCCTCATCCAGAAACCTGCTTTGATAGGTAGTCAAATGGCATATGTCGTGACGACCGATGCATGAGTCAGGCTCCGTGAACTGTGCAGGCGCTTGCGGTGGCTGTCAACAGCGGCCTGGTGGACTACCCAGTTGGCTTCGAGCGGCGCTGGACCGGTAACGGCATCGTCGTCTGGCAGCCGCAGGCGCCGTCCGGCTACGCCGCCCTGGGCTGCGTCGTTACAACCGACGAGCAGACTCCGGCGCTGTCCTCTGTCGTCTGCGTTCATCGCCGAGTGCGCTGCTCTGCAATATCCTGCTTTGACACTCTGATTCCCCGCTTTGACACACCAAACTCCCACACCTTGCTTCACCACACGGACAAGCTTTTCGTAGCTGGGGCGCTGCGTTGCATCGCAAGTCGTGGCAATGTCTGGCAAGATCAGACGCTGTCGTGCATCTCGTGGCCAATGGAACAACAGTAGAGCACAGCAGTGGCATATGCCGCTCAGGCGCTGGTGGAGGCGCCGCTGGGCACCTGCCTGCCGCTGCGGCTGTCGCCGCCCCAGGTTGGCTCTCCTGACAGCGGCGAGGGCTCCACACCCGCCGCCGCTAGCATCTGGTGCATCGACAATGCGGCGGCCACAATCACAGTCGAGACAGGAGGCGCTGGCAAGCCCACAGGTGCAACTGCTGCACCCATTTAACCCACGGTTTGGAAGCGCCAGCCATGCCGCTTGCAGCTGTTGCATCAAAGTTGCTTTTTGATGCTGTGGGTGTTTTGACAGGCTGTCATGCTTTCGCCGGTGCATGGCAAGACGTTTTGCGGCTGTGGTTTTCCAGGTGTCATGCTGGACCTGCGGTCGCCGCTGGGCGCGGCGCCGGCGGCGCTGCAGGGCCCTGCCGCCGCGCCTGGCGCCGCGGTGGGCTCGCCGGCCAGTGCGCAGCAGCTGACGCCGCAGCGGGCGCCGCAGCCGGCGGACTCCCGCGCGTCGATGGACTCCACACGCAGCAGTCCGAGCAAGCAGCTGGTCAGCCGCCCGTCGCCGCAGTTCGTGTCCTACCGCCGCTTCTGCCGCGAGCGCTCCTTCGGCATGCGATCCGCCTCGTCTGCGCGCCTCAAGGTGCTTTCAAGAACCCCTTCTTCAAGTGCAGCTGCAAGTGCATAGTTTGGCGTGAAGATCCCATGCAACATCTTGGTGATGCTGAGGCTTCTCTGCTCTAGCTCTAAGCAATCCAGAACCTGACGCTGCTCGAAGCGCGACGGCTGCACGTGCATGGTGGACATCGTTTTTAAGTTCCTCGACTATCCTGAGATGCCTGCAGGTGTCGTCTGTCGACTTCCGGCGCATCTGGCTCGACAAGGACGTCAAATCGCCCAGTCGCGAGGGTATTGGCATTTGGCGCCCGGTTCCGCCCCCTGGCTACTACGCCCTCGGTGCGGCAACGCCTTGGATGCAAGCTATGCAACGGTCAACAGCAGGGCAGGCAAGACTTGTGAAGTGCTCACCAGTAATTATGAGCACAGGCCATTGCTCTCTTGTGCAGGCGACGGCATCGCAAGGGGCTTCGACCCACCACACCAGGCGACAGTCATCCAGGTGCGGAGCAGTCTGCGTCAGGAGGCGCAGTCTGCGTCACGCTGCCCCAAGGACGACAAGAGTCAGTGCCGCCCTACACTAAGCTGGCTGACTCAAATCCCGAGTGGCTGTTCTGGTGCGGCAGCTAAGCGCCTTGACACCTGCCAAATCGGAACTGTGATGTGCGTGCGCAGGATGCTGATATGGACAGCAACCACCCGCTGCTGAGGATGCCACGCGAATTTGAGCTGGTGTGGGCGGACGAGTCTGCGCCGCGGGACAAGTGCCTAGCCGTGTGGAAGCCTGTGCCCATGCCCGGGTGCGGCACTCATTCAGGGCTGTGCACCCCCTGCTGCTGGCGAGTCGAGGGCTGGCAGAGCAGTCTCGAGAGATCGCACGCGCCAGACATATCGACCAGTGGTGCCAGAAAATGGGTCACGCCACCTCCGCTGGGCATGCTCGGTCACAACTTGACATCAAGGCGAATATAGTGCTCCTGGGCGCAGGTATGTGGCCATGGGCTGCATCTGCACCACCGGCTTGCGGCAGCCAGCAAAGACCGCCATCCGCTGTGTGAGGTAGGTCACTGACTGTGCCTACCTCCTGCATGCCGGCACCATAGCTGCTCCAGGGCATACCCGATGAACCTGAGTCTACGAGTACAGACTGAGGTGTGAGGCAGGAACATCAAACTGAACTCTCATTTCCCTGTATTTCCACGTGATGTTTCTCGTTGTGTACCACCAATGTTCAAACACATATGCCCGCTTTCCTGGCGCCAGGGCGGATGCCGTGAAGGCTGCAGACGTGCTGGGGGCGCGCGCGTTCGCCAAGCTGCAGGGCTGCCGCGGCCGCCAGCCGCTGGCGGCATGGCTGGCCGATGAGCGGCTGGGCACGTTCGTGGTGGCGGCACCGGGGCGGTCCCCCCAGCGCGGCGACCTGTGGCAGATGCGCATGCTCCACGAGCACGACGAGAAGCTCGCTGGCGGCGCGGCACGCTCCCCCGCGGTGCGTGCAGCTGTTTCTGTTCTGCATTGTCGCACGCCTGCTGGGCTGCAGTGGGCCTTGCCTGCGCTGCGATGCTGCTCGTCGCCAGGCTGGTACATGAGCGAAGCTGCAGTCCGCTGACATGCTGTGCGCTCACGCATACAGCTCCACACTCTGCGATGCTTGAGCGAGAGTGCTGCACGCGCTTCGCCACATCAGTGCCAGGCGGACCGCTGTGCCAAGTGCATCGCGCTGTGCGCAGGGCGGCCTGACCGTGATGGTGAAGATGGAGGGGGCGCGCCTCATCGTGCGTGACGTGCTGCGGCGGCCGCTCGTGGAGCTGGAGCTGGGTGACACGCTCGCCGTGCTGCGCCGCCTGTCCGCCACCGTCATGCAGGTGCCGTCCTGGAGCTGTTCCAGGGCCCGAGCACAGACGCACGGCTGTGGTTCGGGGTCCTGTGCCCGCCTTGAGCTCTGCCACCCTTGAGTCTTGGCCGGGTTGTGTGGCCGGGCGTGCACAGAGTGAGACGGGAGTCGCATGCTGTCGTTGGTGGCACTGCAGCACACAAAATGCACTCGTGTGCGAAGTCGGTGGTGCCGATGGCGCAGGCGTCGCTTGGGCTGCGGTCCAGCCTGTGGTCGTACAACCCAGTGCTGACGGCGTGGGAGCCGGTCATGGAGCCCTGGGACGTCATCCTCAAGCTCGACTCCAACCGCAGCCACGAGGTATGTCGCTGCTTCTTTCATGATAGGTCAGCAAACTCGGCAGTCAACAGGCTTGGCTGTCAATTCTCAATCAGCCATCCAAGTAGCATATGACAGCACACGCATCAGAAGCACCACATCCAGGCGCGTGCTCTTGGGCCTGCTCTTGGCCGCTTGCAACACGCACGCTGGTGGCCACAACAGCTAAACACGCCAAATCTTGAACTATGCAGGTCGCGCACGGCACAGAGCCAGGCACGAACCTGACGATCACGTCCACCAGCGAGGCCATGCACCTGACACTAGCATATGCCGCCGCCGCCACGCTCATGGATGCCTTCCTGGAGTGGAAGGTACACTGGCCGTGGCCACACGGGCTTACACCTGCCGGATTCGAGTCTGTTTTCACCTACCCAGCGATGGTGTCTGCTGGATTCCGCGCTCTCAGTGCTGTAGACACAATCTGGTGCGAGAGCATCGACGCAAGCAAAACTGGCGATACAAACCTGATCCACGACCGCAGGACCTGCAACGGGGCGCGCGGGAGGCATACCGGCGGCAGCTCGCCGCTGCGGACACCAGCTCCGCGTACACCATCGTGCAGAACCTGCTGGGCGTGCCTGCTCATCTAGAGCTGGACCTCGGATCCCACACGTGCGCCCGCTCTGTTGATCTGCATACGACGGCTCATTGCTCCGAAAAACACGAGAACAACTGTCAACTGTCGCAATGGCCATGGTCGGCGCCCCCCTTCGAACAGCTGACTGCTCGTTATCTGGAGCGAGCGCCTGCTGCCCCTCCATGTCAAATGTCGTCCTCCATGTCAGTTGTCAAAGGAAAACGGAAATTCCAGGCGAAACTTGGACGCCCGCAGAGACCTTGGTCGTGAGGGAGACATGACATCCAAGCAGTGGCCCTGGCCTGCTGTGTGGGCGCCTGAACTTCCGCGTCGTTCTGAGCTGGCTTCATCAGAGTTCTGAACTGCTGCAGGGTGGAGGCCGAGCTGAAGCCGGAAGAGGAGCAGCCACTGCTGCAGCCAATGGCGGTGGCGCCGCTGCGCCACACTGCCGCCGCCAGGCTGCCGCCGGAGGTGCTGCCTCCGCCGCTGGTGGTGGTGGACGTCGCGAGCGCATCCGCTGCTGGAGGGCAGGCGGCAGCCGCCGACGCCAAAGGCAGCGACCGGCAGCTGCTGGTGTCGGTGCGGCTGTCCACCGACTCGGAGCCCCGCGCGGCAGGTATGGAAGAGATTGTGCAGGTCCCACATGTGTGCCTGGTCGTGCTACATACCTAGCTCTGCCCCTCATGCCTGTCGGGTCAGGGACGCTGGCGGTACAGCCTGAGCTGCACACCAATTTTGCCCTGATTGCGGGTCATACTCTCCAAATGTTGCACTGTTGCAGACGACTGGGAGGTGCGGACGCGAGCCATCAGCACAGCCGACCAGACGGCGGCGTCTTGGCATGAGCGCCTCGTGCTTGAGGCGCCCCGCCGGCCAGGTGGGCTGCTGTGATGCGACCGAGCCTGTGAAGCTAGCCTACAAAGCTATTTTGCAACCATTCCCAGATCCGTTCTGGGAATATTCATACTTTGGTCTCTCAGAGCTCCTGATGCGCAAACAGGAGCGGCTGGGAGCGTCTTGCGGAAGTCATGCTTTCGGTCAAGCTGTCGCTGCACAATTTGCAGGTGCGGCGACGCTGCACGTCGAGCTGAAAGAGGACGCGGCGCAGGCCAGCAGCGGGCAGGTGCTCGCCAGCGCCAAGGTCGCCCTGGAGACCTCATTCTGGCAGAAGGAGTCGACACGGAAGACGAGCCTGGCGCTGCAGCCGGCCTCGTCCAAGGAGCAGGTAAGGGAGCCTTCTTGTGTGGCAGTCACCTCAGCTGCGGCTTGTGCGATCCAGAGGCGGCCCGGGCCACGCTGCCGGCTGGGGCACTACAAAAAGGGTGCAAGAAGAAAGCCACCAGCGACTGCTGTTGCGGCTGCCAACGACTCAATGCCTTAAAACAGTGTCAGCCGCTGCAGGAGCAGCAATCTCTATGAAGGAGCAACCTCTCAAAAGCTTTCCAGGGGCCCGACGTCGTGTACTCACGTGTGCTAATGTGCTAAATTCTCTGCCGCAGGAGTGGACGGTGGAGCTGGCGGTTGGGGTGCAGGCGGCGCGGTACCGGGAGGAGGTGGAGGTGACGGACGCCTGGTCAGCTGACAAGTCCACCGCGGGGCAGCGTGCCCTGCGCGTTGGTCGCGGTTCCTGGGTGCAGGTCGCGTCCGCCGGCCGCCGCTCCATTGGCGCCGGCCCTGCCAACGTGCGCCCCGTCTCACCTCCGGACCCCCACCCTGCACGAGTGTTTGGTTGTAGCAGGACCATTGAGGCAGGTGGCCATGTGGAATGCAGGCTGTGGCTGTTGTGGCGATGGCCAGTGCAGCCTCCCAAGAGTGGGCACCGCCACACGCCAGGGTCTGAAAGATCCGTATTGAAACGATGTTGCAGTCGAATCATCCCTGCGAGAGACATGAGGCGCTTCATGGACCCTGAGGATGCATTGATGATCAGGGACTGTCACCCACAGGGCTCCGAGTCGTCGGCGGTGGTGCCGGTGCGTGTGGACTCCCACAACGGCGTGGTGCTGGAGACCAGCTTCCAGGAGGGCATCCGGCGCGAGGCGCTACGCTCTCTGGCCCAGGTCGCCAACGCCAGCGAGCTGCCGCTGCAGGTGAGCTGGACCCGCCTGCGCAGCTGGTGTCTCAACATGAGGCATGATGCGCAGCAGTCGCATCCCCTTGACGAGTCACGCCGAAGGCGTCCTTCAACAGCGTCTCTCGGAGGTACTCAGGGGCCCCTGAGCATCCGGGCACCGTACAATGTGCGGCAGTGCCTGTCAGGGGTAAGCACTGATGAGTGAGCGGTCTGACCAGGGCGTGCCCGCTCCGCATGTGCAGGTTGCGCTGGTGGACACGAGGGAGGAGGCGGAGGCACCGAAGCCGGACGCCAGTAAGGCGCTGGTGCCGGCCGGCCGCAGCACGGCCCAGGTGCGGCTCTGGCGCACAACCGACCCGCCAGAAGCCCGTCGGCTGCAGCCCGTTTAGCTGGTCCTCAGGCCTTGACATATGGTGTGTCTCATGCAGCTCCGCTCGCTCAGACACACAACCAGCGCCTGGCTGCTGCAAGCCGGTGGTGAACACACATGCTGCTGCTATTGTGCAGGCGCAGCAGGGGCCGCGGGAGGTGGCCGTGTTCGAGAACGAGCGGCTGATGCCGCTGCGCGGCTGGTCCGCTGGCAACCTGCTGCCCACAGACCGCAAGCGCTACAGCGGCCCCGGCGGCATCAATACCTCCGACTTCCCCATCATCAACCTGGAGTCAGGTGTCAGTTGCTTAACTCGCACTTGTTGGGATGCTGGTTGAGTGTACACGGATGTTCCTTGTAATACGATACCACTTCTAAATACTTATGCCTGGAAGTTTCCTCTCTTCGAGTCTTGCCAGTCCCGAGGCACCTTTGCGCGCCGCCGCTGACGCTTACACCATGACTGACGCCGCTCGCAGGCTGGGAGTGGGAGGGCACCTGGGAGGTGGAGACACGGGGCAACACCGACAAGGACGGCTGGGCCTACGCCATGAATTTCCCCATGCTGCAGTACCCACCGCCCTCGGTGCCCTCTCCGCTGCGCCCTGGCATGCAGCAACAGCAGTGTGTTGATGGTTGCATCCGAGGCAGTGCGCCCGTCTGCGTCACCGCCATTGCCACTCGCTGGTTCACCTGCTTGAGTCTGCAACAGCCGGAGCCTGCGGAGCTGCCTCGGGCCTGCACAGTTGAGTGATCTCGTGGCTCGGCCTGCAGAGCTCGGCCCGCAAGGGGTTCACGGACTGCGTGCGGCGGCGGCGCTGGGTACGACGCAAGCGGCAGGCCGCGCAGCCGCAGCGCCAGGCCAGCGGCACCGCCGCCGCATCGCAAGGCGGCACCTCCCGGCGCATGTCAGTCGGCCAGAAGACCGTGCTGGGCGTCGTGCAGCCTGGTGGCAAGCTACCGCTGCCATATGGTTGGAGCTCGCCCGGCAAGCAGCTGCAGGTGGGGCACGTCAGCGCATAAGAGCAGCATCCAGCCACCTTGTCGGTATTGGCAAAGGGACAAGGGCTCGAGGGCTGCTCCAGGACTGGACGGGTGAAAGTGGCATCATGTTGTCACGGGTATCTGGCAGATCAGAGGCCATGTACTCGTATCCCGGACATGGGGGGGCTGTTTCTATGTTGGGCAAGGTGGCCTCTGCAACGTGCAGGTGCGGCCGGTGGCGCTGGCGGGAGAGGAGGCGACGCACACCTGGAGCGAGGGCGCATCTTGCGGCGCACACACTCTCAAGCTGGACGGCCTGGCCGACGGCCAGACGCGCCTCGTCAACTGTAGCCCCCTGCGCAACAACCAGTCGGGTGCACCTCAAGCTTTGGAATGCCCATCTGGAGCTGGCGCTGCAGGCCGCTTTGAGTTGCGTCAAGGATGTCGGATCCATTTGCGACTTTGCTGCAGTGCAGCTCACCTTGCGCATGCGTCCTTTGAGCGCGGCTTCTGTTCAGCATGACTGCGACACTTCTTTGGAATTCAGCCGGTCAGCGGAGGCAACCCCACACAAACATGCACCCTGCAGGTGCAGGCTCAGACGCGGCAGACGCGCCTGTGTGGCTGAGCCTGACGGTGGACGGCGAGATCTTCGACGAGGCAGACAAGCCGGCGCTGCAGCCGCTGACCGACTGGCACATCGTGGCGTCGGCGCCGCTGGTCGTGGAGAACACGCTGCCCATCAGCGGCAGCTACATGGTGTGGGAGCTGCCCGAGGTGCACTTTCCTTCACCCTGCCCCCCCGACCAGTTGGATTGCTGCCTGCAGCCTACCGGGCTTGCACATGGCGCCTCTTCCGAGGCTGCACGGGTCCTCTAAGACGGCTCAGGCTGGCCCGCTTGCTGCTGCAGTGAGGCATGCTTGCATCCGGAGGAGTCACACGTCTGCCATACGCATGGTAGTTTCCGCTGTGCGAGTCCATTACGAAGGGAATCGATCCTGAGCAGCGACAGTGCATGCCGGCGGCAAGAGGGCGCGGACCTGGTGCTGTGCAGACGAGTTCCAGCTGACGTTCCAACCGGGATGTCACATGATGCCTTCTGACCAGAACACTGTGGGGCGGCAGGAGGGCGCGGAGCTGGTGCTGCGCCAGAGCGGCCAGGTGGACAGCGGCAAGCGCATCCATGTGTACGGCGCGGACATGCGGCGCCGCGTGGCGCTGCAGTTCTGGCCCGATGGCTACGAGTGGGCCGAGACTGAGCCCATCACGCTCGCAGAGGTGCGTGCCGTGCCACAAAGCGCTCTTCTGCGAGATCCAGACTTGTCCCTGACACGCCTCAGGGAAGGGGGACAATAACATCCGGTTTTATGCAGAGGCCTCAGTGATACTGTAGTTCTATGTTCCCACTCCAAAGCGCTCCCTTTATGTTGGGCATCTACTGATCTTTAGGGCTTCAGCGGCCACGCTGCGGGCATTGATGGGCGGCAGGCGCTGCCGGAGAAGTTCCGCATCAGGCACGCCGGCGCAACACAGAGCATCTTCCTGGCACGCGAGATCACCAACGCGTGGGCTCTGGAGTCCAAGGTGAGGGCTGTGTCGATTCTCAGGCAGACAGCACAGCTTTCATTTGAGCTATCTCTTGACAGCAACGTTTACGCATGGACAACAGCAGCGCGTGGTCTCCTGCAGCACCCAGGGGCTGGCCGCTAGCCTGGGGCCCAGAGCATGTCATGACGTTGCTGTCTGAAGATGTTTAGCGGGAAAGGCCCCGATGTTTGGATGCCCATGCACAGGAGGGTGACGAGGAGGAGGCGGACCCGGGGGCGGCGGTGGCGCTGGGCGCCGCGCTGCTGGTGCGGCTGCTGGTGCCCGCCTGGGTGGTCAATGCCACGCCGCTGCCCATCAGCGCGATCGTGCTGCCGCGCGTGCGGCCACCGCCGCGGCCGCCTCCGGCGCAGGTGGGCACGCGTGCGCGCGCTCAGCTGCACAGCCGAGCTTTGTGACGGGGTCTGTCGTATCGCTGACCACGGCATCTGCAGGCTGGGTTGCCGAACAGGTTGCTGCTCAATCGCAGATGATGCAGATGTTTTGCATGACCGCCGCTACCTGCACCAAGATACCCGCGCATGTCATCCGGCTATCCTTATACGTCTACCATGGTGCCTCTGCAGGCGGAGGCAGCTGCCCCGGGCGAGGGCCTGCGCAACCAGAACGCGCTGCTCAGCGCAGCCAACGCCATGGCCAACATGCACGTGCTGGAGTCTGGCTACGACGTCAGGTGCGCCTTCCTGCGCACGCTAGATCCTGGCTTCAGGCTCCGATCCACGTATTCCACAGGACCTCAGCAGGCTTGCCTCTCACTTGGTGGCGATGTTGTCAGCGCCTGCGGCTGCAAGGGCTGCCCTGGACGCACAGAGGCAAGAATTCTTAGCGCCAACCTGGCCGCAGGGACAAACCGGTGTCGAGGCAGGAGCTGGCGGCGGGCAGCCTGGACATCGTGAGCTTCCCGCTGGGCAGCCTGCTGCGCAAGCAGCAGTCGCCGGACGACCGCGGCCCCACCTACGGCATCTCTTTCAAGGTCTCGACGACTCTGGCATCACACTGCGCCCAGAAGCCTGCAGCACTTGGACTGCTGCTGCGCCGGCCTGCCTGAGCTGCTTGCCTCAGCAGTATGGGTAGCGGGTGAACGCAACCGCGTGCTCAGCAGCGAGCAGTGACACGTTTCAACAGAGCTTGTCTGAGATCGCCAGGAAGGGAGCACAGCTCATGCTGCTGCGCTGCTTGTCGTGTGTAGATCGAGTCGTCGGGGTGGACCAAGCCAATGTCGCTGGAGCGCGCGGACATGATTGACCCGGGCAGCGGCGGCCAGGAGGAGCCGGGCCAGAACAAGCCGGTGCTGCTGCACGCGGCGGTGCCTGATTCCGACACGGTGTACGAGATCGTCGCACGCACCGAGCTCGTTGGCGGCGTCTTCTCGCGCACCATGGCAAGGACCTGTGCTTTGCCCTCTGTGCTCCGGCACTGCATCCTGGACAGCCTCGCACCTGAGGGTTCCGGCCGCAGACAGCGTGCTCCTCTTTCGACGAGAAGTGCAGTCACAAGCAGCTGCCGGGCGGTGCATCGCTCAGTTTTCTGCGCCCGAGTATTGGACCCCTGCTACTCTTGCAAGACCCACCGCACCTCACGGTGGTGGTCCGTGGCCGGCTGCAGCGCACCTGGCGGCATTGTGCAAAAAGGTTTCTCTTGGCCTCTCTCGACAGGCCATCTGGCTGGAGCCGCACTTCACGGTGACCAACCTTACCGGTATGCCGCTCCAGCTTGCGCAGCTCAATCGGCCGGCGGGCCGCGCGCAGATGCGCAAGCGCGACATTCTGCGCGGCCACAGCTCCGCCAGCCAGGTGAGAGTCAGCCAATGCCGGCCCTTTGCGGCATCTCGATGCCAACCGTCACATATTGTAGGCGATTGTAGCCTTTGATACCGCTGGCATGGTCGGGTTGGCAGCTGCTGTCTCTCTGGAGTCTGAAATATCCAATGCTGAACTACGGCAATGCACTGCTGCTTTGCCAGGCTGCAAGCGGCAGCAGCGCCAGCAGGGCTGCGTCGTCAGAGCTCGCCGCCTCCTCTGTCAGCGCTGCCTCCTGGTCAGCGACAGCAAACGCGCCCGGCTCGCAGCGGGCTCTGGCCGTCCAAGGCGCAGCTTCGGGAGACAGCCTGGACCTGTCCACTCGTCAGCCGCTGCCGCCAGGTGCGCGACGGAAGGGCAGCCTGAGTTGATGGGAGGAGCGCCAACAGCTGTGGCCGGCGGCTTCCTTTGCTGCATGACTGCGCTGCAAGGGGCACATGGGTCGCTCTCCGCGATCTTGGGGCAGGACCATCCTGGAAGAGTGGCCATCGGTCACATGCCTTCGTCTCGCACGTCCTGATCATGTCTGTCATCTGTCGGGACTGGAGCTGGCCCCACTGAGGCGTTTGCACACCACTGGTTCGGCCTTGACTCAACCACATGTGCAGGCGCGGCAAACATGCCGGTGCACTGGAGCTCGGCGGGCATGGCAGCGCGGAGCATCTGCCTGCGGCTGGCGCTGCCGGAGGGCGCCGCCCAGGCTGCAAGCGGCAACGACGACGAGTTGCAGTGGAGCGCGCCGCTTGAGGCGGCTCTGCAGGGCGGCGCGGTGTGTCACCTGGCGTTGCCGGGCGGCGGCGATGGCAGCGGAGACGGCGGCGGCCTGGAGCTGCATGGCCCTCGCATCGCCCGCGGCGTGCGCCTGCCCAGCAGGTCAGCTCCTGGCCTCGCTTGCTGGAAGCGTATCACAGTGTATGCCGGCAGGTCCAGCTGCCACCCAACACAATGGCGCATCACAAACCAAGCATCGCTCAGCACGTCGCCTTGCACGCAGAGATGGGCGGGGGCCTGCGCCAGCGGCACTGGTGCTGCGCTACTCGGTGCGCGTCGGGTCGCCTGGCTGCGTGGCCATGGTGCTCGAGGCGCTGGCGCCACGGCCGCCGTACGCCCTGGAGAACCGCACCTCACATCCGCTGCTGTTCCGGCCGCTCGGCGCGGCCGGCGCGTCCTTCCAGCCGCTGCCGCCCTACTCCGCGGCGGGCTTTGCACCTCTGTCGACGGCAGCGCCGCACAAAGTGAGTGTCTGAGCGCGCAGCGTGACTCCGGTATGGTGACAGCTGCGGGGCGGCTTCCTTGCAGAGGTCACAACTTGTCTGGAGCACGACATGGCATCGTAGGTACTGGCGTTTGCATCTTAGGTGTGAGTCAGCCCGCTGGCCATCCACATGCCTCAGGATCTTGCTGAAGCGCCTTCTGACACATCTGATGGCAACGTGCTGGCCTCTGCAGGTGGAGATTAGGGAGGCGTACCGGGATGATAGTCCCACGCAAACTTACTCCCTCGACGCGCGCGACAGCCCGCAGGACGGCGCAGACGCCGTTGCATCGGACCGCGACGGCGCCGGTGCGTGTCAACATGCCCAGCAGCTTCCCATCCGCCCGCATGCTCCTCTAGCTTGATCGTCTGCCTGCCGGCTGAAACCGTGTTCATGGCCTCGAGGTCAGCTGGAGGCCTGCCATGCCCATGGCCTTGCCATGAGGCTGAGGTGCTTGCCGCCAGCCCACACGAGTTGTTGACAGAGTTGTCCACGATGATCAGGTGGCGGACTGCCGCCGCTGCCACTTTCGGTGGAGCCAGGCAGCGCGCGGCTGCTGCTGGTGGATCAGGAGGCGGAGGCCATGGCTGCCGCCGGGCTCAAGGGCATCGGCGCCTCCGGCGGCATGGGCTGCCATGGCCTGGACCGCGCCCTCCGCATCCTGCCAGGTCTGACACCTTCCTCTGGGTGATTCCAGGATGCAGTGGCCAGAGCATGGCGATGGCATGTACAAGGTTTGTTTTGAGGAGACAATGCTGGCAGCGCTGAGCCGCTGTGTGCCCACGCACGTTTACCACGTGCACTGAAGTCGCGATGGAGTGCAGGCACCCCATTGACGCCATGCACAATGGCAGGCGCACGTCCGATGTGGCGCGCCATACAATGATGTTGTGTATCCTCCCTGCGCAGGCCGCAAGGCGGCGTGGGGCGGCGTGCAGGCGGTGCTGAAGGACAAGTCGGGCGACAGCTTCACGCTGCTAGTCACGGTGTCACTGGCAGACATCAGCGTGGTGGACCATGTGCCCGAGGAGCTTTTGAATGTGACGGCCACAGGTACGCAGCAATTTGCGCAGTACCCCCTGCCGGCATTCCCACATCAGTCTGGATGTGGTCGGACCTTCACGAGGGGTTGCACTTACCAGACGAGCTGCGCAAGCGTGCCGTGACCTAGCAGTGTGTTTACAGCAAATGCGTGACCGACAACAGGGTTGACAAAACAACCCATGCGCCGTCTGCAGGCTTCCGCCTGGAGTACGCGACCGGCATCGGCGTGGAGGGCACATACGCCAACTTCCGGGTGTCCTGCCAGAACATCCAGGCGGACGACCAGAGCCCCTTCACCAGGTGCGCTCACTGCTCAGTGTGGAACTCACTTCTAGCGAGCATGCTGGCGGCCGAGCTGCGGCTTTGCGTGCGCTGCACCCAAGCGGCCCTTGTGAAAGTTACATCGCCAGCTGTCCAATTCTAAAAACCTCATTCAACGCCTCAACTCACTTGGTACATGCGTACCTGTCTGGGCGGCTGACACGTACCTCGTCGACCCGTGCCTCCTCAATACTCACTCGCACGACACTCACTTGCAGGTACCCGGTGGTGATCGCTGCGACGGAGGAGGAGATTGTGACCGGGGACGAGACGGACCCGGACCGCGAGCCGCCGCCCGTGGTCAGCCTGTCCATGGTCAGCCAGCCGGGCCTGCCGCGCCGCCAGGTGTACTACCCGTACATCGCCTGGCGCCTGTCGCGCGTCCTTCAGGTCTGCCCCTCCCTCTCAGATCCCCAACCTGTTGGTGCCAGTCACTGCGAGTCATTCCTCCACTATTCCTCCGTCATGCAGCTTCCCATCCACCAAGCTCTGTGTAGGCGCCTTGCCAGCAGCAGGCACGCCGCAGGCAGGCGAATGCAGTCAATGTCAAGGCAGGCAAGTACTGCTCGACTGGTCAGGCATGAGCTGGGGACGGTCGCGACCGCTCCTTGACGAGCGGCTGCGCGTCTCGCCGCAGGTGTCTGTGTCTGAGACGCTGGTGTGGCGGGTTGTGGACCTGCTGCGCCGCCTGGACCTGGGCCGCCTGTCCGGCAGCGGCGACGCCGGCGGCGCGCAGACCTCCTCCTCGGACATCCCCATTCAGGCATTCCTTACTCTGCAGATTGCTGTCCCCTCCCTGCCGCATGCACAAGGACTCTCGCTGCCGCATGCACAAGGAGGCTGTCACCCCCCCTCTCCTATCTCAGCCGTCTCGGGCGAAGGCGGCACCCGCAGTTTTCGGCCGTGTTCGTCCCTGTGCAATGGACCATCTCCACTACAGACACTGCTGACATGCGTTGAGACCGTCAAACCTGCTGAGACTCTGCGGCCACAGTGCTCAAGAATCTTCTTGGAGGTTCGATGGCGCCGGCGCCGCAGGTGAAGCTCGTGAGCCTGGGCGACGTGCAAGCCAAGGTGTCCTTCCGCGGCGACGTGGCCAGCCGGCCCCGCTGGGCGGCGCGGCTGCTGTCGTGGGGCCTGGACTTGGCCGACTTCGAGGGCGTCCCCATCCGGCTGTCCGGCTTCGAGGTGCACGACGCCACCATGCTGTGGTCCGTCTTCATTGGGTGCGCTCCAATTTCCTCTCCCGCCCGCCCCTCGGTCCTTCCTCCTCTCCCTCCCACCTGTGCACCTATGGGGTTCATCTGCACATGGTGGCGTTGTCACAGGCATTCGTGCATGTGAAGATGGCGCAAATACGGGTAAGGCACGAGCTTTGGCGTGGGTGAATGCAGCCATGCCTCGATTTCGTTTCAAATGACCCATCATGAACCCCAGACGCTTCTTACAAACCTGCAAGCCCGTGCTTTCTCTTCCGCATGCGACGCGACACGGACCTGTTGGGTGCCCCGCAACCGGCGTGGTGTTGCTGCAGTCCCAGATGTCGGCTGACGAGACGGTTTTCCCCCATCCGCAGGGAGATCATCCACGTGGTGCAGAGCCAGCTGCTGGGCGTGGCGTTCAGCTTCCTGCGCAATTTCGGTGTCCTCAGCGGCGCCTCCGGCATCTTTGGCATCCTGTCCACCGGCGTCGCCACCATCGGCATGGACCAGAGGTGTGAGCTGAGCCGAGCTGATTCAGTTGACCTCTCTACATGGTCCCCGGCGCTCTTCTCTTGTGACACCTTCTCCTCAGTCGAACGAGCAGGGTCCCCGACCTGGCAAACGGCTCTGCCACATGCAAGCAGAAGCGAAATCGCATCCTGCTGTCCTCGTCGTACTGACTGGGTGCACTCGTCGTTCACAGGTTCGCGCGGGAGCGCATTCGGCAGCGGCAGGAGCGGTCGATCGGCGGCATGCGGGAGGGGCTGGCGGAGGGCGGCGAGGCGCTGGGCATGGGCTTCTACCGCGGCGTCACCGGCCTGGTCCAGAAGCCGCTGGAGGGCGCGCAGTCCCGCGGCGCCCTCGGTGCGCCCGCCGTCCTGGCTATGGCTGCCATGCCTGAGCTGCAGGCATGCCTGTCAAGGTCGTTCCACAGCCCTGCGCACATGGGCAGCCCTGTCGCCACTGGAAGCCGCCCGCGCGAGTGCAAACCAGTCCCCAGGTGCAGAGGTGTCCAGGCACTTCACAGCAGCAGAGCGATATCACGCAGAAATGCGTCCCATGCTGCAATCGCTTGTCTGTGCACTACCAGCAGCCGCAGATACAGCGCCAGCCATCGTCCACCATGCGTTCTGCACGCCGCGCAGGCTTCGTCAAGGGCATCGGCAAGGGGCTGGTCGGCGCCGTGGCTGCCCCGATGTCGGGGGGCCTGGACCTGTTTTCGTCGGCCATCGAGGGCCTGGACGCCAGCAAGGAGCGGCTGCTGGGGCGGCCGCGGGCAGGCACGCTGCTGGCGCGTCGGCGGCTGCCGCGTGCCATTGGCGGCGACGCCAAGCTGCAGCCCTTCCTGCGTGATGGCTCCGAGGCGGGGGTGCGTTCTGTCGGCCACATTGGCACGCCTTGGCTGTTGTAGACGACTGTCATTGCAATCACTTCTTTGCAACGGAACAGCGGCTGCGCTCGCAGCGCCCTTCAGACATGGTATGATGCTGGCGTGCGGCCCTGGTCCAGTTTGTGCATGCTGCAGGAGGCTCACAGGTAGTTCCTGGTTCCGCCTGGGCAGTGATCAGGACGCATGACATCCCTGCATTTCTCTCAACAGGCGCGGGTGGAGGAGGCGGGGCAGGCCCTGCTGTGGCTGACGGGCGACGAGGCCAGCAAGGTGCCCTTTCTGGGCCTGCGCCGCCGGCGCAGCCGCCACGGCGAGGCCTACGAAGAGCACTTCCTGCTGCCCGACGACCGCGTGGCGCTGCTCACCAGCCGCTCCATGCTGCTTGTCATCGCGCCCACCTTTGCAGAGCTGCACGCCGCTGCCGCTGCCGGTGCGCTCTTTTTCGTATCCTCCAATTAGCCGTCTCGCCCCAGAGCTCGGGAGCCAGTGCATACGGGCTTCAGTCGCATGGGCGCCTTGCGGAGCCTCCCCCTGAACACCTTACAGGCGCAATGACGCACTCTTGAGCGGCGATGCGCGCGGTCGGGCTTGTGACGCCTCGCACGGCTGGCAATGGCTGATTTGTCGCACGCATGAAGCAAAGACCCACGTGGGTCCTGCGCAGGCAAGCCCGTGACGGACATGCGGGACGTGCCGGCGGCTGTGCTCAAGTGGCGCGTCAGCTGGGATGACCTGCTGGCCCTGGAGCCGCGCATCGGCGGCGGCGGCGGCGCAGGGGGCCGCCCGCCGCCGGGCCCCGACCGCCTGGTGGTGCACCGTAAGGGGCGCCCGGGGATTGAGGAAGCCCAGCCGCTGGCCGASCAGCTGCGCTGCTTCTCCACCGTGCCACAGGTGACGCCCCTGCTGCCAGAATACATGTGGTCCCCCCCCTCCCTCTGATCAGGCAGTGTCGCAGTCGGTTCCTGTCTTCCTCTGCATTAGGCACCCCTCTTTCCGTCCCTCTGGCTTCGCCGTGGACCGCCTCCTGTTGACAGCAATCTCGGGCTGTAATTCGCGTCATCACCAGTAAGCTGCAACTCGAATGCCGTAGCCAGGCGCCGCAGGTAAGTATTCTGCGGCCCACTCTCGTCATCTGCTCTACGACTCCTGTAGCCACCTGCTGCCCCGCCGAGAAGGTAAGCGTGCCTCTGCCTCTGCGGCGCAGGGCATGGAATGGTGCCTCGCCACGCCCCTGGCGCTGTGCGTCATGTGCTGTTACCCAGCCTCCGAACCTGCGCCCGCGCCAGCCGCTGCCGCCGGGCTCACGATGCCGCCTGATGAGGAGCCACTGGCACACGAGCTGCCGGTCTTCAGCCCCCTGGAGGTCCACCACAGCTTCCACGACACCGTTCGCATTGCGTCATTACGAACATGCTGACGCTGTGGGAGCGCCTCTCCTCTTGAAGGAAGCACAACAACGAGACCCACGTCCATTGCCTGGCGGCTCCAGATGCGCAGTGCTTGGGGCGTCTCCGGGCAAAGCTGGCGGCAGAGCTGGCGACAGTGACGCGAAACCTGATGCTGTAACCGTCCACCTCGCTGAACCGTTCTGTCCCGTGCGCGCTGCCCCGCAGGCGGAGGAGGTCAAGGCGGTGGCGGTGCGCATCGCGGCCAAGTACTACGGCGAGCCGCGCCGCATGAATGCCTCCTGGCAGCGCCGTCATGGCGCCGCCGGCCCGCCGCAGCTCGAGGGTGCTGATGCCGACCCACCGGAGCATTCCTGTGCATCCCCACCACTCCTGCAGCTGTCGCTGCATTTGCACAAGACGTCGGCTGCTGTTGACCGAATTGACTGATGTTCGAGCAAAATCGACTGCTGCTGCTGCAGGCATGCCGCGCCAGCAGCTGCCGCCGTCGACGCTCAGCATGGACTGGCGCCTGATCTGGCACACGCAGCAGGAGAGGCCGCCTGTCACTGTGTGGCGACCGGTGCGCCGCCCCTCTCCTGCACATCTTGGAGCAGCGCGTGCAACACCCACGCTGACAGGCCTTGTGTCTACTGCTGGACGTCTGTACTGGCGCTGTTGCATCACATGCAATCAGCAGGTCCCTGACTCGGTTCCATGTTTTTGGCCAAGACTGAGCCTCACATGATCACACGGCGCAGGTGGCGCCGCCCGGCTATGCGCCGCTGGGCGACGTGCTGTCCCTGGGCTTCGACCCGCCCAACCACCCTGTCAAGTGCGCCAGCCGTCCCTCGTCGTCACTCCTGTTTTCCTTTCTCCGTCCCTCTCTGAATCGTGCTATATGTACGTTGAATGCTGGGCTTGGTGTTGAGCTTGCCCCGCCAGCCCCGGCGGGTCGCACCGCATTGACGCGTGAGCGTCTGCTTCTGCCGCACAGGACGTACCGCACTGCGTGGGCGCGGGAGGGCGGGGGCGAGGGTGAGGAGCCGGCTCCGCAGCCGGTCGCACCGACGGCACCGCCTGTGGACTTCCATCTGGTGTGGCGCGACAATGGTCGCCGCCCCTGCACCATGTGGGAGCCCATCCCGCCGCGCGGCTACATGTGCGCCTCCCTCCTGGCCTTCCTCCTCCTGTTCCCTAGCTGTTGCGGCCCTGGACGCCGCCGCTGGATGCCCTCCTCAATACTGCACCAGCGGTTGTACCAACAGGCAGGTCTGTGGCAGCCCATGCAAGTTTTGGTCAGCAGAGAACCCCTCCTCTGCTGGTGTGCTGACTGATGGTGGGCTGCTTTTGAGACAGCGCTGCTAAGCTCAATCACCGAGTGCACTGTCAGCCATGATTCCAATGCTAGCCGCCTTTCATGCGCAGTGCGCTGGGCACGGTCGTGGTGGGCGGCGTGGAGGCGCCCGAGCGCTCGGAGGTGCTGTGCGTGTCGGCGGCGGCCGCCCGGAGGGGCCGCCTCTTTGACGCGCCCGCCTGGCGCTACGAGCCGCCGCTGCTCAACGCCAGCATGAACCTGCAGCGGCTCAAGCCGTACCACCCCGAGACCTGGCGCTGCAGCCTGTGGCAGGTGAGCAATGCACGAAACCCCTGTGCTGTTTATATATCATGTACAGATACTGAGTCATCAGGCGCCAGCTCTGCACGTCCGCTTGTTGAGCGTCTGTAGTCCAACTCGCAGGTGGACAACGCAGCAAACACATTCATCGCGGTGCGCTCGGCGCAGCGCCCGCCAGCTGAGGTCGCCAGCGAGGTGGCCGGGGAGCTGGCGAGGGTTTAATTGCTGTTCAGCTCTCCCTATTTGTTGTCCAGCTATGGCACTTGCATGCGATTGTAGGAGACAGCCAGAGTAGCATTGACAGCCAGGAGGTAGCATCGGAAGGCCAGAATTTGGGTAGATTTTGTACGTGTGGTTGTTGAAGCAAAGATTACATCACAGGGCATTACCCAGATGCCACCGCCTTGCCAGTTCCGGTTGAGCAAATCTGAACCCAACAAGGGGCACCACTGGGTCTGGGCCAGTCGTACGACATGCTGCAAATCTTGATGCACTGTCAGAAGTTCCGCCTTTCCAGGCAAAGCCCATTAATTGTAAGCCTGCAGGAGTGGCACCACATCATCAGCGCCAACGGCATGTAGGGATACCCACTCTAGGGTTGCAGGCCTGAAGTTCAACAAGCGCACGCAAGAGAACAGCACTCACCATGTACGCTGGCGTTGCGCTGAATTTGCTGAGCCCCTTGATGACCTTGGTCACCGCGTCTAAGAAGTCCTGCAAAGTCGGACATGTCGTCGTCATATGTCACTCACGCATCCTGGACATCCTGCAGATACAGCAGCGGGCATGCACTCATCATCATGCATCGAAACACCAGCACCGAGGCCCACCTTCTCGGTCACTGTTTTTCGCCTGCACATCACACGCATGACGCGTCAGCAGCAATGCAGCAAGCACCGGTTTCTTGGGGCAGCGCCATGCTATCATGAGCCAGAACTTCCAGAGCCTTCACACCAGAAAGATTGCAGGTGAGCAACGGCTTCACAAGACGCACGGCACAAGATGTAGTGGAGGCACCTGTTGCGGATGGCGAACATGCCGGCCTCAGTGCACACGGAGCGGATGTCGGCGCCGGTGGAATTGGGGCAAAGCCGGGCCAGCAGCTCGAAGCGGATGTCGCGCTCCACATTCATTGTGCGCGTGTGGATCTGGAAGATCTGCGTCCTGCTCTCCAGGTCTGGCAGCCCGAACTCCACCTGCGGTCAAGATGAAAGAGTTGTGGGCGTCAGCGCCTAAGCATGGCAAAAGAGCACCAAGTATGCAGCCGCTCTCTGGTGCACATGCTCGCTGCTATAAGAGGGACAGTGTGTGTAGAATTACAGGTGTGTACTCTTCTGGACCAGAGTATTAGTCAGAGAGTCTCGGTACTGCTGGTGTTTCCAAAGGATGCAGCCGCAGCAGCCTTCAGGTGCCGGATGAAAACAGGAAGCAATGCGGGCTCGGGATGCAACTCAGATGTGATCACCTTGCGGTCGAGGCGGCCGGGGCGCAGCAGCGCGGGGTCCAGGGTGTCGGGCCGATTGGTGGCCATGAGCACCTTGATGTTGCCGCGCGAGTCGAAACCGTCCAGCTGGTTGACGATCTCCAGCATGGTGCGCTGCACCTCGTTGTCGCCGCCTGCGCCGTCATCAAAGCGTGCCCCGCCGATGGCGTCGATCTGCGCACAGGATGCGCACAGGGCAGGGAGGTCAGCCAAGGTCGGGGCAAGCCCGCAGTCGGGACAATGTGTGTCCGCCAGGAGCGGCCTTGTAGGAAGAAGATCACCTGGTGGGAAGGCCATCGCGAGCCATCAGCAGCACACCGTCCTGCTTGGCTGGCACACCAACTGTCCCAGACCAGACACTGCAGCAGAGGCAAAGGTGCAAGCGCCAGGGGAGGCACATGCAGCTGACAACCCGCACCTCGTCGAAGAAGATGAGGCAGGCCTTCTTGGAGCGCGCCATCTGAAAGAGCTCGCGCACCATGCGGGCGCCCTCGCCCACGTACTTTTGCACCAGCTCGGAGCCGATGACGCGGATGAAGCAGGCGTCCGTGCGGTTTGCCACCGCCCGCGCCAGCAGCGTCTTGCCCGTGCCTGCGGGACGCCGCGGTCTGGTGTTGGAATTCTAGAGCGCCTTGCCCCAGGCGGGAGGACAGAAGCACGACAACTGATACAACAGACCTGAACCGCGCAGGCGACGTGTGCCGCTCGGCAGCTGCCGCAACGACAGGGCCGCGCTGTCATGCTCGTCCTGCAGTGCCAGGCTCTTGATGCACACAAGGCCTGTACCGAGAGCTCACCAGGGGGCCCATAGCACAGGACGCCCTTGGGCGGGTCGATGCCGAGCGCCACAAAGCGCTCGGGGTGCAGCATGGGCAGCTCCACCACCTCGCGCATGCGCTCGATCTGCTCCTTGCAGCCGCCGATGTCGGCGTAGGTGACGTCAGGCTTCTCTTCCACCGTCATCATGGTGACGCTTGGGTCGATCTTGGGCGGCAGCGGGATCTGGATCTGGTACTTGGTGCGGTCCACCCTGCATTAACATCACCGCGTCGTCTGCATAGCAGCTCTTAATGTGATAGCACTTCCCTCAAGGTACCTGAGGATGTCCGATGGCTGGGACCCGGCGGCTGCACAGTCTTGGGCAAGACTGCCGTGTGGGAACTGCGGCAAAGTATGCGATGATGCTGTAGGTGTGGCACCAGCAGGACAGCAAGTGGGGCCAGCACGGCTCACCCAACACGCATGCCCTCCTCGACATCTGTTGGCGCGACCTTGTCGCCCAGGCCCACCACGAACTGCAGCAGAATTGCCAACAGCGCTCGCACATTGCAATGGCATCATGTTGGCCAAGCGCCAGAAGCAGTGTCGGCCGTAGCACACAGGACTGCAGTCTTTCCAGCTCACCTTTGCTATTTGTTTCACGTTGATGACATACTTCGCCTCGTCTGTACCAGGGTTGATGATCTTTGTGCAGCGCGCAACCTGCAACTCACATCGATGGTATCACACTCTGCCGCGCGCCGGAACTGCTGCCGGGTCTGTCAGGTCGTCCTGATTGCAGCTCGAGCTGCTGCTGCTCCGAATGCCGGCAGCTGCAGCCAGCCTAAAGCAGCAGCGGCGACACGCGGTAGGAGCACGAACGTCCAATGCAGCGGCGCGCCTGCAGCGGCTGTTCCTCCTGCATCGCCTGCTTGTCGGACACCAGGTCCCAGCGGCTGGGCGGCGCCAGCCCCGTGTCCGACTCCTTGACACCCGCGATGTCGTTCACTCGCTTAGCGACCTCCTTGACGCCCGCCTCCGCTGACTTGATGCGCCGCGCATACGGGCCGAGCCCGTATGTCTTGAGCAGCGCGATGTCATCCTCGTCCAGCGCCTTGACGGGCGCCTCGTCCTTGTCCGGGTCCTCCTGTGGGGCCGGCATGCTGCCAGCAGCAGGCACCTATTTCGGGCGCCCTCACGGACTGCACGGACTGCTGGAAGCTCTGGAAGCGATTCCAATGGCCGAGAGTGTTTGCCCAGCGATGGGAAGTCTGCCGTGACCAGTGTCAGCGGACTGGAACTCACGATTTGCGCAGCAGATTCGTATCGACAGCTCGCTGCGTCCGCCTTGGAGCACAGCCTATGAAACCAGGTGAGATTGGTCCGACCCGGTGGTGGCGAAGCTCGCCGCCTCGGCACAGAATTAAAGCTGCAATTCAATGCGTCAAATTGCTGCCGTGAAGTACACACAAGTGGGAAACTGTAACGTTGTGGAACGCAAGTCGTGATGGACTTCGGTTTCTACTACAGGGCTGTGAGTAAGCTGCCCTGCAGCAACTAGAACAAGCACGGGACCTTGCTGTCCAAGTGCCCAGACCCAGCCCGCACTTGCTTTGCTTGCACGCAACGCTGGATGTTGTGGGCATCATGCTGAGCAGGACTGCGTCCCGGCTGGCAGCCAGAGCCCGCCCCATTCAGCTCGCCACTTGCCTCAGGTCCGAGCGTTACTCGCCAGCTTCGCCTTTCGCACGCATGCTCGTGATCTGCCATGCACCAGTGCAAAATGGGACAAATCCTCACCGTATTCTTCACGAGCGTTGGCCGGCAGTCGTCACCTCTGGTCTTGCAGCTGCAGATCGTCACAATATGGAGCTGCAGTAAGCCGAGTCCATTCAGGTAACGACATGCAAAGTCCGGCAATGATCCTCGACTGCTTCGCTTGTCAACCACTACGAGCAATCCCGCGACAGGCAGGCGCCTCCTCTATGCAGGGTCTGCGCCGGCGCTGCAGCCGCGGTTGTTGCCGCTTGAGCGCGGCCTCACATCCTGGAACAGAGACCAGTTTAACAAAGTCAAAGTCAAAGCGGCGGTCGAAAATGCGCAGCGGGAGCAGGAGTTTCTGGCCCAGGTGTGCGGTTCATCGCTCCTGCTGCTGCCTCCTGGTGCTGCAAACCCTCCTTGCCTTTGGCTGCAGTGTTCCAAAGACGAGGCATTCAGTACTTGGCACAAGCATCATGTCGATGTTGCAGGAAGAGGAGCTGAAGAGTGCGGCTGAGGCGCGCCTACAGGAGGTCCTCGCCGAGGTCGATGCGCGTGTGCAGTCTGGCAATGTGGCAGGCGGACCCGCTGCCGATGGCAGCCAGCTGTACCAGCGGTTGTCTGCGGCCGTGGACGCCATCCAGGAGGGCCTCATCGAACGTGACGTCGAGGTGATTCACGGTTCTGAAACTCCTGTGGCACTGTCGATCGCGCTGGCAGTACATGCATCTCGATGAACGGCTGTGATGGCAGTCAATAAGCATCGTTCACCACAGTCTTGTTGGTGACGTTGAGAGTTCCGGATTTCAACTTCCCATTCTTCAACAATAAGGTACACTCCTGACCTCCACAGGTGCGGCTCATGCTGCTAGCAGCACTCAGCGGGGAGCACATCCTCTTCATCGGGCCGCCCGGCACAGCGAAGAGTGAACTTGGCCGCCGCCTGTCGCGCCTCTACAAAGGCGCATTCTTTGAGCGCCTGCTGACCCGCTTCTCCGTCCCAGAGGCGAGCCTGAGCCGTGTCTTTGCTGTCACTGCGACTGTCACGCTGACCGCCGTCTGTCACAGCTACCTGCATGAAGTCAGAGAGCGAGCCGTGCTGCTGTTTTGATGTGACATCACTTTGTGCGTAACGCTTCGGCCCCCCCACTGCTTGTGCAGGAGCTGTTTGGGCCGCTGTCGATGCAAGCGCTTGAGGAGGACAGGTATGTGCGCCAGATTGGTGGGTACCTGCCGTCGGCATCGGTCGCCTTCATCGATGAGATCTTTAAGGCTAACAGCGCCATCCTCAACACGCTGCTTACCATCCTGAACGAGCGGCTGTTCGACAACGGCACCGAGCGCCTGTCCGTGCCTCTCATCTGCCTGGTGAGCAGACCTGCTTGCTGTCCGGTGGTCGGCGTCCGCTGACATGTGTCTCTTCGAAGATGTCATGCCACACCAATGCGCCCTTCCTTGAGCGCCTCCACTGTGCGGCCCTCCTGGAGGACTGCTTGCCGCCTCAATACCTGAAACTGTGCAGCTTGGGCTGACGCTTGGCCGATGGCGCAACAGGTGCGCGCCTCAAAAACTCCCGAACGATCTGCCCTTCTGCTCAGGTTGACGCCTGTTCCAATGGCGTCCCACAGGTGGGCGCCTCCAACGAGCTGCCAGAGAGCGAGGAGCTGGACGCGCTGTACGACCGCTTCCTGGTGCGGCGGGAGGTGCGGCAGGTTTCAGCCGGCAACCTCAACGCGCTGCTGCGGACGACGGACACAGCCATTGCCTCGCGGTCCAGCGGCGACCCGGCGTCGCCCGCGGCCGCCCGCGAGACGCTGGTCACGCACGAGGACTTCACCTCTGTCAGGTGGCCTGCCACTATTGTGGTCTGACACGGCAGTGTCCCGTCCTTAAGCTTGCCAAGTGCAGGAGGCGCCTGCGCCAGCGCACGGCGGGCGGCACACTCATGGTGGCAGAGCCGCCCTGCCGCTTCCGCCAAGGCACCCTTGGCAGCGAACAGGTGCCCAAGTCACTCCGGCAGCGAACAGACGCCCAAACTGCTTGGCGTTCGATACAGGCTGGAGGCGCAGCGCAGCGTGACGGTGCCGGAGGACGTGCTGGGGCTGCTGGCGGAGCTGCGGGAGATGCTGCAGGAGCGCATGGAGCCGCCCGTCTACGTCTCCGACCGCCGCCTTGTCAAGGCCATCGCCCTGCTCAAGGTGCCCCCCTCTCCCTGTGCACCCCTCTTCGACGAACGCATGTCAACCTCGACATGCGTGCTGCCCTGCTTCGCAGGTCTCGTAGGAACCATACCTCTTGAACCGTGTCCTGTGGGCCCCCACCAAGCACCTCAGCGGGTGACGCCGGATCTGTACACAAGCAGGGCCTGCCTACTGATCGATGCTGACTCGCTGTGTCGTGCGGCCCCGTGCGCAGGTGTCGGCCTACACCAACGGGCGCAGCGAGGTGACGGTGCAGGACTGCCTCCTGCTGCAGCACCTCATGTGGCAGCGGCCGCAGGAGGCGGACCGCATCGCGGAGTGGCTGCTGGCGCAGCTGGCCGACAGCGCCGACGTCCGCCAGTGCGACTACCTGCTCAACAGTGAGGACCTTTCTCTCCGATATTTGACAACCCTGTCAGCTTTGCCTTCTCCCATGCCACCCTCACTCTGTCTCTGGCTCGGCTCGCTTTGGACGCGGCAGGGGCGAGGCGCACTGGAAAGGCACTCGGACCGCAGCTGAGCATGCCTCTCACTGTCCCGCTCTGCAACCGTGTCAACAGCTGCCCGCGCCTGCAGCCGCCCCACACCATCTCCACAACCTGCAGGCCTGTTCAGCCGGGCGGTGAAGGCGGTCGGCGATGCAGAGGCGGTCGCGGGCATGGCGGAGGAGGCCGCCGAGCTGCGCAAGGTCCTGGTCCAGAAGCTCGCAGAGGTGCGCCGTGTGCTGCGTTGCACCAGCCCCGCCTGGCGCACGGGGGCCCTGCGGCACGCCGCCTCTGGTGCACATCCACCGAATCGCCCCCTGCTGTGCCGCATCTGCTCCCCGAGCCCGTCCAAGCGCACGGCCTGTGCTGGCGGCGCGCCTGCCGCCCGGTGTGGGGGGGGACCTCTGCGCCTGCTCGAGGCGCTGAGCTCGTGCGTGCCTGTGGCGCAGGTGCGGGCGTCGGCGGGCGGCAAGATGCCGGCGTTGACCAGCCACCTGTGGCTGGGCGCCGAGGACGCAGAGGCGGCGGCCACCTCACTGAAGCCCAAGCTGCAGAAGAGCCAGACGGAGGTGTCCCGCCTCCTGTCCGAGGCTGTCGCCCTGGAGGTGCGCTCCAGGCAACCCCGTCCCCGCTGCGAGCGCCGGGGCGGCAGCGTTCCTGCAGCTCTCGTGCTCACGTGAGCAGCACAGCCGCTCGTGTAGACGACAGCAAAGACGCCGTCCGTCTCACATCGGCTGCGAGCCCCGTGATTGCATGCTGTCCGTGTACTCCTTTGTCCAAGCGAGTCACCACGCCTGACGATGCGAGGGTTTGGTGCGGCCAGGTGGGCCTCGCGCGCGACGCGCAGGCTGTCAAGCTGGCCTACTTGCTGCCTGGCCGCTGGCACGCATTCATTTCCGGCACCGGCGGAAAGCGCAAGTGAGCTGCCTGCCGCCGCCGCCACCGCCTCTGGCCAGAGCCAGCCGCGCGCCACGGACGCGGCCGCTGGGTGCGGCAGGCAATCACGCTGGCGGCGGCACCATGGGCTTCCTGCAGCCTGCGGCTGAGGCGTGGTGTGTGCCTGCGGCGCATGTGGCAGACGCACCTCGAGCGCGGCGCAGACGTCGTGTTCATGGCAAGCCTGCTGCCACAGCGCTGGGCGTCCTTCATTCGCAACTCGCCCTCGGAGGAAGTGCGGCCGCTGGGGACCCGGCGGCTGCCGCAGCAGCAGAGCGCCTGGGGGCCCGGCGGCCGGGGCAATCCCACGGCATGACGCGGCCACGGCAGGCGCCGGCGCTGCAACATCCAGAGAATTGCGCTATGCCGGTTGGATGCCCAGGGCTGGCTTTGCTGCCTAGCATTGTGTGGTGGACGACGTACTGTATTTGTTTTGCGGCGGGTGGTATTCATTCGCCGGCACCATTCTTTGCGCACTGCGTTGCCTGTGCTATACCTGTGTTGAATCGCCTTCTGGAGCCCTGCGTCTGGAGGCCTCCACGCAAGGTATCAAGAGCAAGAGAGAGTGCTCGCGTGGGGTGCCCAGACGAGCCAAGTAGACCAGAACAACATGCAACATGAATGCTAGCCTGATTAGGCATCTAGTTGCAGGGTCGCGCACAGGACGCGTTTAACGCTCAACACCCGCAGCCTGAAGCCGTTTGCGTGTCTAACACAGCTTGCAGCTCGACTTGAAGTGCACGGCGGTCTTTGAGGCAGTGCGCACACGTCTCTGACATCGTGGATCTGCCAGTTCCAGCACGAAATAACGTTGCCACGCCTTGCATGTGAAGGCCAGCGAGTTACTGCCGTAGCTGTAGAGCTAGTACAAACAGCAGCTCAGGTCGTGAATTCATTCAGGACAGCATCTGAAGGTAGTAGCCATACCAGGGGGTGCATCACTCGAGCCACTCGAAGCAAAGCCCCAGAATGGGGCTGTGGATGTCCAGGCTGTTGAGCCTGTTCGGCGAGAAGGAAGCTCGCATACTCGTGCTGGGCCTGGACAACGCTGGCAAAACGACGATCCTATGTGAGTTCGCTGCGTCGGAAGCCGCTGCGCCCAGATGCCACCTGCCTCTGCTGCTTTCCTGCTGCTGACGGCAGATTTTTGTGCTCTTCAGATCGGCTGCAAGTGGGCGAAGTGGTGTCCACCATCCCTAGTGAGTCACACAAGCTGTGCGCCGGGGCACCTGTCGACATGCCGTCCACTCTGCGCTTGCTTTGCAACAAGCTGGTGCATAGCATGCTGCACAAATACGTGACAGTGCATTTGGCCACCTGCTGACGCTGCTGTGGTCGACGCACTGCGCAGCAATCGGTTTCAATGTGGAGACGGTCACCTACAAAAACATCAAGTTTCAAGTGTGGGACCTGGTGCGTCTCGAGCTCCTCCGGCTGCATGCCATCTTGCATTGGGCCTGATGCTGTCGAATTAATCAACAAGTCGCATGTGCCATCACTGAGCTGAGGCCCTTGGTCGTGCGCCGCAGGGTGGCCAGACCAGCATCCGACCGTACTGGCGCTGCTATTGTGAGCCTGCTGTCATTGCAGCATGCACACTGACTTGCGTTCTGGTGCATCGTATGCTTCATCCTTGGCTCTGCAGCGAGCATCTCGGCAAGATGTCTGACACGTTGTGCCATGCTGCCCCCCGCATCTGCAGCAAGACCAGCCGTTCGACAGCCATTTTGACTGCTGTGCAACTCGGTCCAATGCGGTGACTACGTGCTGCTGTGTAGACCCCAACACGCAGGCCATCATCTACGTTGTAGACAGCAGCGACACGGAGCGCATCGGCATCTCGCGGGAGGAATTTCACAACATCCTGTCGGAGGACGAGCTGTCCGACGCGCTCATTTTGGTGTACGCCAACAAGCAGGTGGGTTGTCAACTCTGTCAGAGAGGCTTGTGTCTTGTGCATCGAGATCTTGTGCCATTGGACGACAGGCCAGAAGGAAGAGCCGTCGACAGTAAGTTTTGGCCCGATGGAAGCAGACGCAGCCGAGTGCGGGCGGAACACTTTTGGGCGCACTCGCTGCAGTGGTTGGTGGGGCCAGCTCCGAGAGGGCACTTGCCAGGCTGAAATTTGATGGAGGAATTAGTAGGATGATCTGCGTGACACGGCTGTGTTAAAAGCGTGCCTCTGAATGTGCGCATCTGTTCCCGCAGGACCTGCCGGGGGCGCTGGATGACGCAGCAGTGGCGGAGGGCCTGGGGCTGCCAGAGATAAAAAACCGGGACTGGGCCATCTTCAAGACCTCCGCTGTGAAGGGCGATGGGCTCTTTGAAGGCTTGGACTGGCTTTCTTCTGGGCTTTCATCCCGTCGCCGATGAGCTTGGGGCATTGCAACCGCGAACGGGGTATGTGCACCTGGTGTCAATCCAGTTTTGTCTGTCGGGTCGTCTAGTGACCATCACTCCATTGGACGTCAGTTCCTGTGCAGAAGTCTATAGCGTTTTGATTGTTTACAAGCACTGTGTAGTACAACCGGCGGTCTGAACTTCCAACAGCACGTCAACACACCGACCTGCCAAGGCCAGCATAGCTTACAACGGCCGACTCGCAGACAACCGTGGTTTTGGAGACAGCAGCAGCGAATGTTTCTAATGATTTCTTATTGCAGCAAGGCTGCTGCACGTTGCTCGCTGTCACCGCTTGCTCCACGCCTGCTTTGCGACCAGATCCCGCTGTGCGGCGCCGCCGCCGCCCCACACCGACGACTGCTTGGGCTGTGGCGGCGCTGGTGGCGCTCGCGCTGCGCTGCTGCTGCTGCCGGCACCCCATGCATTGAGCGGGTTCTTTTTCTGGACGCCAGTCGCGTCCATCCAGTCTGCCACGGCCGCCGAGTCGCCGCCCGTGACCCTGAGGCGCTCGAACTTGGAGAGCTTCTTCGGCTTGGCCTTCTGCTGGCTGTCCGCCGTAGCGCCGGCCAGCAGCGACTCCTGTGCCCACTGCACGTCTGCCGCTCCCGCGGCGCCGCCAGCCCCGCTGCCGCCACTGTCGAGCCTACTGCCGCTGCTGCTGGGCCTGCTCCTGCCGCAGGCCTCGCACTGCACAGCCTGGGGCCCGTTCACGAGGGTGCACATGCTGCACTCCCAGCTGGCGTGCCGCTCGGCGTGGTCTGCCGCTGCCGCCGCCGCCTCTGGTGGCACCCAGCCGCGGCCCTGCGCCGGCTCCGCCTCCGCCGCCCACTGCCGGTGGGCCGCCAGCAGCTCCGCCCGCTTGCCTGCTTGCATGTGTGGAGAGCATAAACCGAGGGATCGCTCGAGCGGATTCGTGCAGACTTCCTTTCACATCCTCTGTGGTCTGGGCAGCTGCTAGCCACTGTCTGCCAGCCTGGTAGTTGGCCGGCTTCAAGGGCATGCATCGGAAAGCGCCACACTTCCACTTGCCCACCAGCGTCGGGACATAGCGCCGCCAGCTCCGGCACGACGTCCACCACGCCCAGCGCGGCGACGCGCTTATGCAGCGCCGCCGCCGATGTGCGTCCCTTCATGAAGTCGGCAGACAACTGCCGGAAGTCGGCGAACGCGTCTGGCGACAGCTGACGCCGGACCTTCTCCACAAACGCCTATACAGTACCAGGCAAGACAACGCTGCTAAATGCTGGAGGTCTGAGACTCGGTGCCTTGCAACAATGGTCTGCACATGCAGGGGACGACGCAGCTGCCAGAGCGTCAGTCCTCATCCTGCTCAGAACCTGAGTGGCTCACCTTGTTGGCGCTCTTCAGGCCCTCAGAGATGCCGCCTGTGCTGGGCGCCGCCAACGCTGCGGCGCCCGGCGCTGCAGGTGCCTGTGGCGAAGCCTGGCTGCCGCTCGCGGCCCCTCTGCCTCTGCCGGGCTTGCCCCGTCCCGCGAGAGACGGAAAGTCCTGCGGCTGCGGCGCAGGGCTGTTACCCTGTGGCGGCGCGGCGCCCCTGCCGCCTGCTGTCACCCACCCGCCCGCGGCACCGCTGGAGGCCGCCGCCGCCCGCGGCTGGCCCGCCGACAGCACTGGGAAGCCGCTGGCGGCCGCCCTTGGTGGCGACACCTCCTGCGACTCGGGGGTGCCCCACCGGGCGCCGCCAGTCGGCGCCCGCGCCGCTGGCAGCGCCGGGCTCGCCGGCCGGCTGTCGCTGTCGCTGGCGGGCTGCGCGTGGCCCTGCTGCGCCGCCGGGGCCGCACGAGCGAGGGCTCCGAGGCCGAGTSCGCCWTGCGCGGCCTGCCGGTGGGCWGCGCCGCCGCCGGCGCCGCGCCGGGGTCCGCCGCCCTGATGACCCGCACGCCCGCCGCGCTGGGCCCCAGCCGCTGGGCCAGCGACTGCGCCTGGGTGAGCGACTGCCGCTGCGCCGCGCGCCGCTTGGCCGCCTTGGACTGCCCGGGGAGCTCCGGGAAGTCGTTGGCGCGCATCGGGCCGCCGCCCATGGAGCCCGCGGCCGCGGCCCACCGCGCCGGCTGGGCGGCGCCAGGCGCGCCACTTGCAGCACCCATGACTGGGAAGTCGGCCTGGCGCGAGGCGGCGGCGGCGGCGGCGGCCTGCAGTGCTGCCTGTTGAGCAGCCGGCTGCTGCTGCCGCGACGGCTGCTGCTGCTGCTGCTGCTGCTCGCCAGGCTGCTGCCTCGCCTGCAAGCTCGCCTGGAGCGAGAACGCCAAGATCATCTGCATTGCTGTTTTAAACCTTCTGGCATGGACAGAGCACAGCAGGAGGTACCAGCAGAGACACGAGGCAGCGGCCACGGACCTGCATCGCATGAGCGACCTGCTGTTCCTCTTGCGCGTGGCGCGGCTGCCGGAAGCGGGAGGTCACGCCCTCGGCGCCGCCGATGGTGATGCCCGGCCGCCCGCCCCCCCGCAGCTCCACGCCCGCAGGGCCCGGCTCCGCATCGCCGCCTCTCCGGTACTGCGCCAGCATCAGAAGTCCACACTGATAATGCGCTGCAGAGCCTGTGGCTGCAGCGGAACTTTCAATCAAGCATCCCCGCAAGCCTGGCAGTGGCTGCAGCGCTGAACCTGCGTCCGATGCAGCTCTGCCAGCCTGACGGCATCACTGGCAATGGCGACCGAGACGGCTGCCATTGCCCAGCGGAAGACTCCGCCTGTCCAGGCAGGGCCGGCTGACGGGACCCGGCCGGACCCTTACTGTGACACAAAGAGGCAGCGCGAAGACAGATGGCATCGCACGGTGAGGTTGACGGGAATCTGCAGCGCGGCGCGGCGCTCGTTGCGGGACAACTGCTCGTTGTGCTCCCGCAACCGGTGCTGCTTGAGGTCCTGCTCGTTGGAGAACACCACAAAGCGCGCCTCCAGGCACTGCGGGTGGTCGCACGCAAAGTGTTCGTTCCTGAAGTGCCCTGCGGGTCGAGTTGGAGGAGACACATCAGGTGCAATTCCTGGCAATGCTGGTGCAGGCTCTGGCGACCAGTTCAGGGCACTGTGGGGTAGCCGAGCACGTGGACGGTGATATGCACAGAAGGTCACTGGCGGCCAAGACCATGTGACAGGGTTTCCCACAATCCCTACCTTCCAGCTCCGCATAATCGCGGTAGTAGACGTATTTGTCGGGACGTGCGCGGCGACACAGAAAGCACTGCTCGTGCGTCTGCTGCATGTGGTTGAACAGCTCGTTGTCGCCGTAGAAGGGCTTGCGGCAGAAGCGGCAGGCCGGATGGCCCTTGAAGCCCGCCTCCGCCAAGGGGCCGGTGAGATCGCCGCTGCGCGCGTGCACCTTCAAGTCGGCCGGCGTGTACACCGCCTGCTCCGATATGAACACCTATGACAGAATGAGGCCAGACACACATCAGCATCCCGAGGGTGCACTTTTGGGCACCCTTATGGGTACTGTGCTGTTGCAGCACAGTACCCGCGCCTCTCAAAACAGTTGCAACGATGTGCTGCAGGAGGCAGGAGGAGCACGACGCATAGGCCGCGCATGTGCGATGGCACAGCATCCGGGGGCGTGGCGTCGAGTGCACGGAAGCTGCGACCACGAGGCACAGGGACCGGGCAGGGCTTGGCGCCACCTTGCGGCCCTCCAGGCACACGTTGCAGAACTGCAGGCCCTGATGCTCCAGCTGCCGCCGCAGCTCCTTCAGATTGGAGTAGCGTTTCGCCGCGGGCGCCCCCTCCGGCGTGGCCGCCGGGTGCGAAAAGCTGCATAGCTCCCTGCACAGAGCGCAGCCAATGGCGCCGTCAGTGTCTACACATGTCTGACGATGCTGACGCCCTGCGGAAACCGTTGCTGCGACTGTCTTGCAACGAGAGGCTGGCCAAGCACGCGTGCATTGATGGCGAGCTGCAGGAGCGCTTCCTCGCCTGATCTGCTGGAAGTGCTGCTCGTCGTCAAAATACGCATCCGCTGCCGGCAAATACGAAAACTCGCCCGCCTTGGAGCGCGCCTGCGATGATGCGCGAATGCCATGCGTCTGGGTACGCAAGCGTATCCTGGGCGCTATGATGCTTGCCATGATGCACATAGACCGGACATGCAGCGGAAAGTCCCTCACCTTGAGCTGTGGGAACTCGGCCGCGGGCAGCTTGTTGGTGTACTCCCCGGTGAAGCGCGTCACCACGACCGCCGAATCAGGCTGCTGGCAGATGACGCAGCGCGTGTCGTTCAGCACGAAGCGCAGCCGCGCCACGCATTTGGAGCAGGTGTCGGTGTGGCCACACCGTGCGTAGGCGGTCCACTCCAGCACCTCCGCGCACACTGCAGAGAGATAGCATTGTGCAACAGCATTTCAGATGGAACATGCCAAACGTATGGCCACCATATGCACACGGCTGGCTGCACAAGTGAATTGCAACATCCTTGCACAGAAGGTTGTGTGGTCATGCATCAGGCAGTCCTCTCCTGCACTACCATGCATGCAGCACAGCCTTGCGTGAGACGGGCGCTACCTGCACAGTAATCATCCATCGTGCTGACAGAAACAGGTATGAGTCACGCGGCCGGAAGCCGCTGCTTTTGCAAGGCACAGGCACTGAGGCACAGTAATCCTCACACGGGTTCCGGCAGCGCTATTATGTACCGACTGCGTTGCTGGAGGGTTGCAAACAGGCAGTCACCATTTGCAGGCTCACGTTACTTGGCTCGGGCGTCAAGGCTTGCAATTCTGCTTCGGAGCCCCCAGCATCGTGTGTCGTGTGCTTTTGAGGCAGATAAAACCAGAGGACTTGGCAGACTGGGACACAGTAGACCTTACCATCTCTGTAGGTCGAGAGGCCGCACGACCAGAGCGTGAGGCAGCTTGGCAGCCATCAACATGGCCGGCAAGGCGTTGGCGTCCCTGCGCAGCGCGTTGTCAAACCTTTCAAAGCTGCGCATCGTGTCGCCATTCAAGGTCTGCCGCGACAGCATGCCCTGCAGCACCGAGTCCACAAGCACACGCCGCCTCGAGGTTATGTGTGACACGTCAACTTTGCGCCGCAGATCACCGGCGTGGCGAGCGACCCAGAGTTCAAGCACTACCTGCCACAAGCGCCGGACTACCGTGTCCATGCGCCAGCGTGAGCCGGCAGCGCCAACCATCACTTGCTGCCTTCGAGCTGCTCCTACTGTGTGACTGTAATACTGCTGTACTGCTGTGCAACCATTCTGGCTTATGCTGATGCGCAGGAGCCAGCCTGTCCGCGCGGTGGTGCCGCAAGCGGATCCCAAGCTCGTGTACGACATCAAGTACTGGAGTACGATCTTCCTGCTTGACGCCTTGCGTTTTACCCGCACAAGCGCATTTGGATCTCTGCCTAGCCTCGCCTGCTGGCATTGCCGATCCGTGCAGTGCTCTTGCTGCGGAGTTGTGCGCTGCATGTCGTGCACAACCGCAACAAATGACTGGCTTGGATCCGCAGCGAGGGACACACGGCGCGCGCATATGCTGGTCGGCGGCACAAACGTTACTGAGCTGGTGACGGAGACATTCGATCCAAAATTGCCTGCAAAGCGGGCGGAGGGGGTGAGCGCAGCTCCTGTCGCCTTCATACTATCACCAATGCAGATGGCAAAACACGATGAAACAGCCACTGTGTTGTGTGTTTGACAAAGTTTTTGTGTAGAACATTGTCCTCTACACTGTGTGATGTGAGGTCCCTATAACAGACTGCTATCTCTGCGCGCAGCTGCCGCCGCTGCCTGGCAGGCGACACAAGTTCTCCAAGCCCATCGGCTATCTGGAGGTATGTTCTGCATCTGCAGCACGTGCCCAATCAGGCTCGGCCTGAGACCGATGTTAGAAACGAGCCTCTAACAAGCTGTGAGCGAGCGGTTCTCTCTTTGGTGGTGCGCAGGTGTCAAACAGCGGGTACACCTAAAATCGACAGTTGGCAGTGTTTTTGGACTCCAGGGGTGGTCTCGCAGCCCATGAACGAGCTCGCTTAAGGCGATTTGCTATTTTATGCTGTAATTTCACCGGTCGTGGGCATGCCTTGCTTGTCTGCGTTGCAAGTACAAGCCAGTTTCAACCAAAAGACCTTCTAGGTGTACGTACACGAGTAGCGCTTTCCACGAGTAGCGCTTTCCCCCTCAACACCCACCAGACCTCAGCCACACAACTACGTTTACCGAGTATGACCGATCGCGTATATCGAAGGCGTTGCTGTCCTTTGGCGGATCAGAACAAAATCTGGTATTTTGATTCCGTCTGCGGCGTGTCCTTTGGCACCGGATCGACCCGCCACAGGCAGGCTTGGATCTGATCCGGGTCGTCTGCCGCGCAGATGCCCTTCATTGTGACGCCTGATTCGACTGCCGCCCTGCGATTCGGCATGGGCTTCAATTTTGACACGCATCCGAGAATGTCAGCTCGCAAATATGACGATGGCAGCGCGTCTGTTGCACAGCGTTCTGCGGTGCGTCCGCACGTAGAAGTGGCTAGGGTCGCCTGTCCAAATTTCTCTCTTCGAATTGGAAAGATCTGGTGAGGCAAGTCCATATCAGAAGCATTGGGCGGCGTGCAGTGACACACAGCCGCACCCGCCGAACTCGAAGACGGCCGGCATGGGGAGCTCTGGGGCTTCCTCACTGACTGCGGTGGACTGCGCTGCTGCACCCTCATCGCGAAGGATGTCTGCATTGTCCGCTGGCTGCCTGGACCTCTCTGCCTGCGGCGCGGAGCGCCTGCAGCGCAGGTACCAGCATGCGCTCAGACACGCCAACATGTGGCAGATGGATGTTCAGCGCACTGCAACGACATGCATGCAAAGCAATCGTACGTCGGAGCCTCCTTCTCGGGCTCCGGCTCGTGCTTCTTTCCACCGAAAGGCCACAACCCCATTGCTTGCTCAGGTGCAAATCGATCAGGTTGGCGTGCCTCAGCGGCGGTGCTTCGTGTGAGATTCGCTACGGATTCTGATATTGTGATCTGGCAGCGAGCTTCCAAACATGTTCTGCTGTTGCACCACCTGGATCTGTTCTTGCATGCCGGAATGTCATGCCATGGTCATTAGCCACAGTGCAGCAGCTCGTGACTGGTTTGCACCAGACATCGCAACCGCTGCATCATCCCGCGAAACTGGTCGCGCAACTGCAAATGATCACCCTTGCAAATTTTGCCATCGGAGAGTGCAGGGCATCCGTGCCAGTCCCGCGTTTCCTCAGTAGAGTCAACGGTTTTCCATAAAGTCTGCCTGAAGAACAGCAACTAGCCATGTTCACATCCACGCTGGGCGGCATGTTGCGGTGCAGCGTGCCGCACCGGGCGGGCTCCCACATGCCGCCACTTGCGGCAGGGGGGCATCGCCGCGCCGCAAGCGGACAGACCCGTCCAGCCACCGGCAGCAGCTGCAAAGCCAGGCTTCCTCGACAGCCCAGCCTCATCCGCGCCGCTGCCGTGGTGGAAGGTCGGTCTGCTTGTCCAGGCTCAGCGGAGGCGAACGATGCGGTCTCATGACTCCCGTGCGCCAATGCGTATTCCCTTTGCAGCATCTGCTGCGGGCTCATATTTGCTTTCCAAGGCGGCTTCTCCCGGCTGCAGAGGAGGCAAAATCTGATGAGTACAGCAAGGAGATGCAGGAGAAGATGGGCAGCTCTCTGACATACCGCCATGAGGACGGCATGAACTTTGCGCATGTGCTCGACGACCTCATCGTGGGCTCATGCCTGCAGACGCCTGCAGACCTTGACAGGTACTGTTCTAACTTGGTATTTCTCGTGTAAATGTACCTACATCCCCAGTTGCGTTTCTACCCAATTATTGTGTGCCATGCTGCGGCGTCCTGAAGCCGTCACATCCGTACCCTGCTGACTGCCGCGCAGGCTGGTGGAGGAGGAAGGCGTCGGAACGGTGCTGTGCCTACAGCAAGGTATGCGGCCGCGCCTGATCATACGACGCACGCACCCGCTACAGGCCCAGCCGCTGCACAGAATGCGGCTCCGCCACACAACCTGATGCTGACGTCAGGCTCACCCTGAATGTGTGTCAAGACAGTGACATGGCCTACTTCGAGCTGGACATCGCGCCCATTGTGGCGCGCGCCGCCGAGCGCGGGGACGTGAAGCACGTGCGGCACGAGATCCGGGATTTCGACCCCTTCAGCTTGAGGACCAACCTATCGGAGGTGACGCGCACGGTGGCGCGCGCCTACGCCGCCAGCGAGGGCAAGGTGTACATCCACTGCACGGCAGGCGCGCCGCTTTCTGGGCGCTGCTGGGACGCTGCATGCTGAGGGGGGCGGAAGCGGGCTGCAGAGGCGCGCTGGACCGTGGTGACAGCGGATTCCAGGGGCGCACTGGCTCGCACAGCATGGCTGCGCGGTGTTTGCGCCTGCAAGTTGGCCCATTAATGATATGATGCGCGTCATGCGGCAGGTATGGGCAGGGCGCCGGCCGTCGCACTGGCCTACATGTTTTGGTGCCGCGGCTTCCAGCTGCAGGCGCGACTGCCTGACACACGCCTGGTTGTTGGGTCTGTCACGAGCCTCTGCATTCTCCAGCCTCAGGCTGCTGTTGGTTGCAACTCCCATCCGGCACAGCTCTGATGCTTGCGCCCATCAACTGGCGCATTGGTTTTGAGTAACTCCAACACGACCTGGTTGTTCACTCACGCCTTCAATACTGTGCCCATCTAGTGGCGGATCGGCTTTGGAAGACTCCAGCACAACCTGCCTCTTATCCAAACCTGATGGCGCAGGAAGCATACAGCAAGCTGTACTCGGTGCGGGCGTGCAACCCCAAGTTGTTTGCGATTCGGGAGGCCACCTGCGACCTGCTCTTCGGCGCCGATGTGCAGCCCGCCAGCATCACCGTGGCTCGTCAGCACCCCGACAGCGTCGTTGAGGTGGGCGGGAGTTCTTTGCTGATCTGATGCCTCGAAATAACATTGCATGGCGTGATGTGCCGGCGACGTCTGACGACCCACCACCATGCAGACACAGCATCGGCTTGGTCTGTCTGCCACTCATGACGCAGACCTGCGGCTGCAATTTGACGCCACTTCGTTCAAGGTGCGCAGCAGGATGAATGCTGTTGATCTGCACGGAAGATTGAGTCGTCCCTGCGTGCTGCACCCAGGCGGCGGGACTGGACGTGGGATGGGGCCAGCGGCTGGTGCTGGAGTGGGATGCGGCGCGCCGGGCGCACCACGTGGAGCGGCAGCTGCTGCCAGGGCGGTACCAGTACAAGCTCATCTTCGACGGCCGCTGGAGCTACGACCTGGAGCATCCGACGCTGCAGGCGCGCCACGAGCTGTGATGCTCAATCACCAATGCGACTGCCAGTGCCCTCGCTCGCCCACCGGAAGCTGCATGCCGCTTGCTGCATGCGGCGCCCGCCGCCAGCCGCTTGTCGGCAAGGCGAGCGATTTGCGCAGGGCACTGCCGCGACATTGACAACCTCCTTGTCATGCGCGCAGGACGGGGACAATGTGAACAACTATGTTGACGTCCCCAGGCAAGCGGCTTCCTCCAGTATCGCGGCTCTCAACGTTTGAGAACTCGTTTCTAAGCGACTTGCGCATCCGTCAAAATCTCGCATGCTGCTTGCACATGCCTTTGTTTTCTGAAGCAACCATTGATGCGTGTCCAGGAACTCAGCGCATGCAGCGGCGTGCTCCAGGTATGCAACGTTCGGTGCCATCGTTTGACTGCGTCCACCAAGCACACACAAGTCGTACTGCAGCCCTGACTTTAAAGCTATACACCCAGCATGATGATACGATGCAGTCTTCTCGTGGTCCTCTGCAGGTTGATGCAGGAGGATGGGCTCCTGACAAACGAACAGCGGGCGGCAGTTGAGAAGTTGATGGCGGCATGACTTAATGAGCTTTACGAACATCCTCAAACCTTAAATAGGTTATTGTATCCTGAGCTCTGCTTTGCTGTAAGCCACATGGCAATTGTAGTTCAGGTGTTCACACTAAGAAACATCAGCGGACATCACGCACCGGCTCAGCAGTTTTGCCCCATCAATCTGCCCCTCTCAGCTGGCCAACGCCACACGCTTTCCCTCAACAGTGACGCCTTCAATGCGCTCCAGCTTCACCTGCAGGATCGCCTTCAGGCTGACAGCGTCAGGCGCTGCGCCAAACTCGGGCGCCGCCACCCAGTGCTGCCTAACCTGCTTGCTGAGCTGCTTCAGCGTCAGCTGCTGACCCTCCGACTGCGAGCATGCGAATGATGAGGGTTTGCCAGTGTGAGGGGAAGGCCCATGCAGACCGTCAGATTGCACCGAAGGCGAAGGTGCATCAGAGTGCCTCTAAGGAGTGCCTCCACCACAAACCTCTCTGCAATGCCTCAATCACGAAATCTCACCTGCCGCAGCAGCTTGCGGACGAGCTTGGCGTATTTGAACGACTTTGCGGGAGCCGCTGAAGGCAACGAGCGCGCCTCCTCTGCCGCAGGGGACCCCTCGTATGCCGTCTGCATCGATGCCTGCTCTGCAGCAGGCTCCTCCTCGTCGATGATGGTCTTCTTGCCCTCCCACTTTGCCCCGCCAATGATGCCTGCAGCGAGGTGAGACATGGATGAGGAACAGGGAAAGCTGGAAGCAGGGAAGCACATGGCCACCACATCTGATCAAGTGCAGTCGCTGCTGGTGCAGGCTGCTGCGCTGTGGCGCAAGGGAGCACGACAGAGCTCCACTCGAACCAGCGGACACGCAGTCATAGAGCAGCAAGATCCCCCACTCGACCCGAAGCAGTGAGTTGCGGCTGCAGGACTGAGAGCGCACCGCTGCCCTTGCCCTTGCCGAGGCCGGTCTTGCCGCTCGTCTTGGCGTTGTGCAGCGCCATGTACAGCCCCTCCTGCGTGTCCTCTGTGAAGCCGTGCGCGGGGTCGTCCAACGGCTTGGGCAGCGGCTTGGCGCTGCCCATCGCGCCCGCGGACATGAAGCGTTTAGCGCCCCACCACCCCGTCGCCGGCGTCGGCACAAAGGCCAGGAGTGCCTCCTCCGCCGCCTGCTGTTCCCGCTCCGCTGCGGTGGGCTCCCGCGGCTGCGSCGSCGSCGCAGCCGCGGCGGCCGCAGCAGCCGCCGTCGCCGCCTTGGCCGCCGCCTTGTCGCCCTTCTTCCGCTTGGCTGACGGCGCCGGCTCCGCCTCCGATGCTGCTACGTCGACCGTGTCGCGCTTCCGCCGCTTTGCTTTGCTGTCTGGCGCCGCAGCCGCTGCCGCTGCGGCCTTCGTGGCTTTGGCGGCGGCTGGTGGCGGTCCCGATTGGCCAGCTGCCGCTAGCCTGGCCTGCAGGGCGGCCTCCTCCTGCGCGCGGATGCGGGCCAGCTTGCCCTGGCGGCCGCCGAAGCGGCCCCACGGGTCCTTGGCCAGCTCGGCCGCCAGCTTCTGCTCCGCCGCGGTGGCAGAGGAGGTCACGCCGTCGGCATGCGTGCGGCGGCCGGCGGCGGGCACCTCAGCCGTGGAGTCGTCACTGTCGCTGGAGTCGCTGTCGCTGCTAGAGTCCTCCAATTTGCCCTGCGGCAGGTGATCGCAGTTGGGTTACAAGCTTTGCACAAGCACACGGGGGGCAGGCGATACAGACCGCAAGAGTAGCTCGGCGCAACACGTGCTGCAACAGGATCTGCAACACACCTCTGCTGCGCCGGAGATGGTCGCCACGCTCTGCGCGTATGCCTCCTCCCACCACTTGTCCCTCCACATCTCGCTGCCATGAGCGCCCACCTGCATGGCAGTGATTGACTCGGTTTGCAGGGTGACCCTTGCAACAGCCACGAGCGCAGCAGCACGGGTCGGCGCAGGCACCTCCTCACCCCTGTCTGGTCCTTCTTCTGCTTGACCTTGAGGGCTTCGGCCATGCCATCCTCCTTGGCACCCAGACCCTTGCCCTCGGTCCACCCGAACTGCCGCAGCAGCTTCTCGCCGAAGCCGCCCTTCGCGGTGGCCTTGTGCTGCGTCAGCAGGCCAGGCACGTAGCCTGCCGGCAGCTTCATGCTGTCTCGAGCCTGGGATCGGGGTTCGCTGCGGGAAGTTCTACGCTGCACGAATGGTGCTGGCCTGTCAGCGGGCGACGACGATGCGGTCGCGACTGCTTTGCCCTGAAGATGCTATGTATAGCGGTCGGCGATGTCAAACTTGAACTACACCACGGCAAGCTGCCAGGGTTTGATTGTGCTTCCGCGCGCTGTGGCGGCCAATCAGTCATGCTGCGCTGGCGGCACACTCAGCCAGCCCACTTCGTGTCGACGTCACTCAGCTGATGCTGACATTCACATTTGCGGCTCATTCTCAATCTGCAGGAACAAGCCTCTGACGAGCTGCCACCGAGCCTGTGTCTGTTCGAAGGTCAAACAACCTGACTGTGAGCCAACCACACCAGTCAGCGGCGCGGGGTGGTGCAGGGACTTGAGTAGAGCACACCGATGTTGCGCGTGCGATCCGCCGGCCTGCAACGCATCGCCTACCAGCTGCTGCAGCACGCTGAGCAGTCGCAGGCTGCTTTTGGGCACCCGCCATCATGTGCCGAGGACCGGCAGTCGGCAGCGGCGTCGCCGCCGCCGCCACCCCAGCACTGGTCGTTGCAGCGGCGGCAGTATGCGTCGCCAGCTGCGTTCAAGGCGAGTTAACGAAGAGTCGAGCTCCTCATGTGTCACTTCGACTTCAGCAACGGCGACTTACAGCAAGTGGTCCTGGCCAGCGTACTAGAGGACCGCTGACTTATTGCAGGCGGCTGTGTCCAATGCGCGCCCGCAGTCGCTCGCGCGGCCAAAGGACACGGGAGAGCTGCCCGACGACGACAGCATCGGTGGCCTGAAGCACTACCTGCTGAAGCTGGGTGGCTTCTACAGCCGAGAAAGCGCGCTCACACGAGGTGGGTGCGCCGACGGATGCGGGGGCAGTGCTCATGTGAGCGCATCGTCTTTGCATCGTGAGCTAATGCTTGGACCGTAACGGACACTCTCGGCCTGCATCCCTGAGTGTCCCAACGCATGGCTCGCTGCTCGACGCAGGCTCAAAGGGGCTGTATCAGACGGTTGTACAGCAGTCTGAGGATCCGGAGCTCAAACGAGGCGAGCCCCAGACTCATGGTCCTGGTGTCCTGACTCAACCGTCCTGTCCTGTGCAGTGCATGCAGCTGCCGTCTGCCCCTTGGCATGCAAACCAGTATGCGGCTGCTGAGGTGGATGAGTATCATGGATGAGCATCTATGGCACCTGCTGGCGCACCACTCCACAAGCTTGAAACAAGCAGGACCTGCTGTCACCAACACAATCGTTCTCTGCTTCGCCCAGCGCTGGGGCTGCCGGACAAGTTTGCGGCGACCTACTCGCTGTTGTGCCTGCACGTGTGGCTGCTTCTGGTGCGGCTGCGGGCGGAGGGCGATGACGGCCGCGACCTGGCGCAGATCATGTACGAGGGGTTCCAGGACGATGTCGAGCTGCGCGTGCACGCTGAGGGCGTCAAGGTGCGACCCTGCACCTGGCGACTTCTGCACACTTGGCCCACAGGGGTCTTGCCTGTCGGGAAGGGTCGGCAATCGACACTGCCGGCTGGTGCCTGGTGGACAGCTTGGCCGTGCCAGGCAGTGGCGCTGCGCATCACGAATGTCACTCTGAGTTTGCGGCCGGTCTGCAGGTGCGGGTCAACAAGTGGCTGAAGGATCTGGAGAAGATGTTTTACGGTGGCTGTGAGTCCTACGAGAAGGTGTGCGCCAGGGTGTCTGCAACACGCCGTCTGTGGTGTGCAAATCTGTGGCACCGTGCCGGCGCGCTCGAATGGTCAGTAGCCCATTTCAAAACCAGCGTCATCCCGATGCACGTGACGCACTCGAGGCACATCACATGCAGGCGCTCAAGGGCGAGGAGGACCTGACAGAAGCCCTCCTGCGCAACGTGTATGCCGATGACCCCTCGCAGCGGCACAATGCCAGCGCCCTCACCCACTACATCCGGAGGTGGGTCATTGACAACCGTTGGAGGCTCTTCCGCGCCCGTGCGCTTGTGTTTGAACATGCCGTGGTCTCCATGTGACGTCACACGTGGTGTGTATGTTCGCACAGGGAGCTGGCGTGCTTGCAGATGACGCCGAGCAAGGCGGTCCTGGGCGGCAAGATAGCTTTTTCAAGGCTGCACCAAGATAGGCCTGCTGCCAAACTGCCAGCGGAAGCGCAGCAGCCGCTCAACCATGCTTCACTTTGAATGAACGGTTCAACCTGTAACACAAGGCTGTGTACTTGTATCCACCAGTGGCTCTGCTGCAACTTCGATGTCTTTAATAAGCAAGCTCATCCAATTGAGCCGATTGATAAACCGCCAATCCCGCTTGTGCATGGGCTCGCTGGTAAAATTTGGGCGGCAAAATCTACTTGCGGTGGCAACGCACGATTCAGCAAACAGGTACATTGAAAACCTCTTACAGCGAGAACCAAGGCGCAGCTGCGTGTCTTGTGTTGCCGAGACAAGGAGTCGAAAGCATCGAGTTGACCCACCTGCTCATCTCGAGGCATGTCGCAGTCGGGCAGAACAGCTATCCATACAGCAGCATCGCGCGTCAAAAAGAACAAGGCCGAGGCAATTAAGAGGTACAATCGACTTGCTGAATGCTTTACTCAAGCAAGGAATTCGCACCCCTATACTCGCAAGCATTGATATAATGGCTTGATTTTGCTTTCCGCAGTGCCGTCGAAAGCAATCAGGCCTCCACAGTCACTGCGATTATCGTCGCTGGCGCGCTAGGCGCATTTCTGTGGTGGCGCCGCCGCAGCGGTAGCGGAAATGGTGCAGGCCGGCCCAAGCCTCCCGCAGGCTCCAAGGTCAGTTGACCACAGGTCAGCCAGCTCCATGCCCTCTGACTCTTCTGGTCTCAGATGACCCTAATCCTGCTTTGGTGGGTTGCGCGCGTCACTTGAGTGACCACACTCATGCCTGGTCTGCAACCGCAGGGCCCCAAACAGCAGACAGCGGGCCAAGCAGCCAGCAGTCTCCCAAGGTACGGCTTTTGCATCCATATCGCGCCAGACTCTGCTACCCACATGTTTTCGCTGCAATGCGTCGTTGCGTAAGCTAGGTAGCAGCGGCATCTGCCAGCAGCGCCGACTTCAGTCTGATCTGCCGCTGCCTTGCGAACCTGGCCTCGTTCGCGAGTACAGGAACAAGGCCAGCTCGAATAAGAAAAACAAGGCACGTAAGAAGGAGGAGCGGGAGCGGAGGTCTGACAAGCGAGACAGGTGCTGCACCTTGCCCATTGCTATCCGTCCACCCCGCGCCTCGCTTGATTCATGGTACAATCCCCAAATCAATCATGCAGACAGGGCCTGCTTTGTGTGCACGAACGACACAAATGTCGCGTCGCCCCTTACTAAGCTGCCGATTTTGCCGCACAGGGAGGCAGCGCAGCCAAAGTCACAGCCGCAGGACGAGCGACGAGAACAGGAGGCAGACCCAAATAATGACAAGCTCATTTTGAATTATAATCATTATGTCCCGAGCATTTGAGTTACAAGCTTGTTGATTTTGGTTTCTGAACATCGATTTTAGTGGTGGTGTGAAGTTTTAAGCAAGGGCTCAATACAAAGCCGCGGTGATACTGCTCGGCAACGCTCACTGTCCATATAGCATGGCTCATCTACCCACCATCTCAAAACACGTCATTTTTCAACTTGCAGCCACCTACACATTGTCCTGTCTGGGCGGCAGGAGCGCGGCGCTTCACTCAGCGAGCCATTCACTGCCACATCGCCACTATTACATGACAGCCCCTTCGGCCGCATCGTCCAGCCAAGGCTGTCGCCCCCCGATGCGACCTACGGCTCCACCTCCACACTTTCCAGCAGCAAGTCCAGGATGTCCTGCGCCAAGCGCATCACATCGGCGTCTGGGCAGCAGGCCGCCAGGTCCGCAAGGAAGTCGGGCACTGTGCGCTGGCCAGTTGCCGGCGCCGGCTCCGCATTCGGATCGGCCTGCCGGGTGAGTAGTGCTGCGCCCTGGCTGTCCGCCTCCGTCCACTTGTTGACCACCTGCAGCGTCGACGGTCAACCCTCATCCAGTATGAGCAGCCAGCATGTTGGTGATGACTGCGTGTGCAGCAGCAGCGTGCAGCGTGCACCAGGCGGTGTGTTGGCACGGCAACCGCATCCGTTAACAGCATCATTGCGGCCTTGTGCTGTGATCTCCTGTTGTGCCAAACCCGCCTCGACCACCTGCAAGCCGAGGCTTCCGCCCTCGAGCGGGCACCAGCACGCCAGCGGCGAGGATGGGTGCACAAATCCACCTCGAAGGTGCCAGTCGGAGCTGTTGCACATTCCATCAAATCACATTCGGCTCCGCATCGCACCTCGAGGACCTGCTCCTTGTAGGCAGGCTCCTTCAGCGGGCTGAGCGGCGACAGGCGGGCGCCGACAAAGTGCCCCAGGGCCTCCTGCCGCTGCTGGCGCTGTCGCGCTGTGCCGAAGCGGCCGAGCACAAATTCCGAGGTGTCGCTGTCGTCCAGCATCGCGTGCACCGCTGCGCCCGCGTGCCTGGCGATGCCCTGCAGGGAGGTGGCAAATCACAGTGGGGCCACAATGTTCGGCAGAGCGTTTTCAAGTCTCCCTCTCGCATGTGCTGCTGCTGCCGAAATCGACTGCAGTCCAACACAGCTATCAGCAGCCAGGAGCAGGCCTGATCAGACTTGAGAAGGAAGAAGGACGCACCTTATGGTGGACGGCCGCGGCGCCGAGCAGCGCCAGCGCCAGCCGTGGCGCGGTGGTCGCGCCGGCGAGCACGCCGCGGGSRTCCGGCTCCGKCSCGNNCGCNNCGCCACCACGGCGGCCGCCTGTGCGGCGGTGGCGCTGTCGCCGGGACCGCGCCGCCCCAGCATGCAGGCCATAGCCTCCACCCAATCATCCGGCTTCGACTCTGCTGCACACCACGACGGTCAGCGGGTGCATGAGCGCTTGCACATTAATCGAATGCCCCAGGAACAGAGAGGGGGGAGAGGAGGGGGGCCGCAGGACTGCCAGTGCAGGCGCCCCCTTGCCTGTCGATGCTGCAGCCCTCGTGACAACTCGAGGACATCTCGTGGACAACTCGGAGCGCGGGCCTTCCGCAAGAGGGGGTGCGCTCACCAAGCAGGGCGGTGCGGAAGGCCGCGGCGGCGTCGAGCGCAGCAGGCCCCGCCATGTCCGGCGCGGGCTTGCTTGATGCGCTGCTGCTGGACCCTGCCATCTCCAGCCCCACTCGCAGCAGCTTGGCTGCAGGCAGCGCCACGAGCATCCGGGTCAGATCGCGACACCGGCAGCACACCTTTGTGACCCTCACCCTGCCGCCGGTACACGCTGTTGTCAGGGTGACCAGCACAACTACTTGACTCGTGAAGCAGAGTCGAGCGCTATGAACCTGCACGCCGCCAGCCCGATCGCAGGCAGCCGACGGCCAGATGAAAAAGCTGGGGTTGGTCGCCGCCTTACCCAGCAGGAACAGGGCGCCTCTGGACGCCGGCCGCGCCGGCTGCTGCGCATCCAGCGGCAGGCCCGGCGGCAGCAGGCAGGCCGCCAGCGCCGGCAGCAGTCCGCAGTCAGCGTACAGCTCCGGCAGCGTCGCCGCTGGCGGCGCCGCCCGCTGGTCGCCCCACATCTGTGGCAGGAGTGATGCAGGACAGCGGCGTCAGGGTCACTGTAATTGTATTACAGGGCAGCCCTTATGGTTCGAGCTCTGGTGCCTGGCTTCGTTGCCTGCAGTTGACCGGCTGCAGCTGAGCATTGCTGTGCAAGGGTGCGAGCTGCGGGACACGGCCTGCAGGCGCACTGGCGGCTCGAAGCAGCTTGGTCACTCACAGCAGTGGACGGCGCTCGACACCCGTTGCGGCAAATCAAAGCTTACGCACCTGTGCTTTGGCTGTGTGATTGACCGGCTCCGGCGGGCACAGGCTGAGCGCGTGCACCAGGTTGGATGCGCCTTTTGCGCACGCCGCCCGCACCTCCTGCGCCACCTTGCGGCAGCCGAGCGCCTTTACCATCGCTGCACACACGCCGTCACAGCGCTGTGTCAGTCATGCCTGTGCCGAGTCATGCCGATGTGCAGGTGTCAGGCGCATGTCTTGCCAGCATGTTGCCGAGTGAGTTGCCGACATGTGTGAGCCTGCAAATTGTGCAGCTCGCCGACGCGGCGGTGGGATGCCAGATGACACAGGCCCCACCTGCGACGACGGATGCTGGGACGCTCGTCACTGTGTCCTCAATGATGCTGCTATCGAAAACCTCCAGAGCTGCCAGCAGGTCTGCGTCAGCGTAGCCGGCGCTGCCGGCACCGGCGGCGGCACTGCACCAGCTGCCGGCCAGCGCCGCAGAGAGCGCCCGCCAAAAGGGGTGCCCCGTGCCGTTCACGCGGCCACCCGGCGGCAACCGCAGCKGCTGCGGCGGCTGCGCCGGCGGGGGCCGCTGCGGCGGCTGCGCGCCCAGCGGCGGCGGCGCGGGCTGGGGCGCCGATGATGACTGCCGCGGCTGCTGCGGCTGCTGCTGCTGAGGCCCGCCTGACCCCTCCTGCGGCGCCTGCCCGGTCTGGGCGTGCGATGCAGGAGGCGCCTGCTGTTCGATTCCCTGCGCCTGCAGCTGAGCCTGCTCCACGCCCTGCGGCTCAGTCCAACGACTGCTTCAGTGCCACACAGGTGGAGCCATGTGTGGCACTTCCAAGCTCAGGCGTCGACATTGTTTTGTTCAAACTGGTGCCCAATCCTCTTCCAAACCAAGAATATCTGTGGAAGAAAGAGCATAAGGTCCCGCTCGATTACAGGAGATCCATCTCGCTTACATAAGCACAAGCACCAATGCTACAGCCTAAGGCAGATCTCCCACCACAAAGTTGCTTCCGTTCGTACAGTTCCTGATCCTACACGTCTGTCAGGGCTTGCTTTGCTGCTGCCATGTGCCTCCAGGCCCCTCCGCCGCCAGAGCGTCAGGCCGCATGCAGCATCATCTGCGGCAGCATCATCGGCACAGGCACGGAGGTAGCGGCGCAGGACTCTACACCTCCATGGGCTGCGCGTCGCTGCAAGGCTCAGCGATGGTCTGCCCCGCCGCATCTGCTGAGCCCGTCTGGTCGTCGGGGGCGGCCTTGCTGCCACCTGCTGCCGCAGTCCCGCCCTGCAGGCAGGTGTCACCAACCGGTCATGCACGGAGGACCACAGTCCCCATGTGTGACGCGCTGGCACTGACCCGACTGCCGCAGAGCTGACGATAGGTTATTAGCAGTAGCGAGGTGACCGGGGAACAGCAGAAGGCTTGCCTGCATGGCGGCTGCCACAGCAGCGCCCGACGCCCGTGCGCCGGCCAGGCTGGGGCTGACCGCCGGGGCTGTCTTTCCGTCAGCAGGTTGGGCCGCGTCTACTGCCATGGCCGCAGGCGCATCGCCGTCACGGTCCAGACTGGCAACTGCAGGCGCGGCTGCCGCAGGCGACGCAGCTGCAGGCGAAGCCGCAGCCTTGGATGGCGCGGCAGGCTGAGCCAGCTGAGTCGGTGCAGGCGAGCGCTGCGCGGCCGGCAGCGCCACCGGCGGCAGCCCCGCAAAGGCGGCCCCCACGCTCTGCTGACCTGCCGGGCTGCTGCGCTGGACTGCTGCCGCCTCTGCCGTCATGCCTGCAGCGGCCACAATCTCAGCGGATGAGGCCCTGCGCAATCTCAGCAGCCGCTGGGTGGCAGCATGAGGACTGTGCTTCGCACCTTGCAGGCTTACATTGTGCACACTGTATCACGCACTTGGCCACTCACTGCAGCGCCCTGAGCATTGCGCCTTGAGCTGCCAACAACAACACCAGTCAAGTGCTGCGCAGACACTTGCCGTGGGCCGCCAGCACGTCACTGCTGATGATCCAGCGAGCGCCGCTGTGCTGTGCGCCCTCCTTCACATGCCGCTCGATCCAGATCTTGGGCACTGCAGGGTGCACTTCCCGGAAGCCCCTGATCACCTGCAGGTCAATTGCGACAGCCTCAGAATCTCAATCACATGCCATGTAGTCCAGGCACTTGCAAACAGGAGCTCTATCGGTAACGCGACTCCAGCAGCTCACAGAGCACGTTGCCCTGTGGTGAGCTTGCAGGGTGGTTGATTCCCCCGTGTTTGCCCAGAATGAGGGCAAGCAACCATCCTCAGCGCGCTTAGGTTTGGGGCGTGCGAGGGTTTGGAAGTGTTTGCCCTCATGTTGGGCAGGTACAGCGCGACTGTGGACGCGTGCATCACCCCAGGCACAGCGCCTGCATGCGAATGGACCGCAACGGGTGTTTCAAGTCGTGGGGCCAAAGGGTGTTGTATGGCAAAAGCTCTGCACAGCCGGGGGGCGCCACCTTCTCACGGGCCTTGAGCTCCGGGTGCGCCAGCAGGAATCGGATCAGCGGCGGCATCATCTCCTGCTCCCGCGCCAAGGCCTTGGCCGCCGCGCTCGACTGCCGGCCTGCGAGTACACACCCTGGCTTGATCTCGACGCGACTGGCATCTGCAAGGTGTGTGCAGCGACGTTGTCACCGCGGGGTGGTGGCCCAGACAGGGGTGGACGACACACACAGGCAGCCTGGCAGCAAGGTTGTTGGGGGCGCTCCGATGCTGCAAGCAGAGGTGAGAAGGGTCTTACCTCCCGCGGGGGCGGCAGGCGCGGCGGCCGCGCCGGTCGCGGCCCCCGCCTCGTCCTCGGCATCCTCGTCCGGCGGCACAGTGATGTAGACGCCCGGCGTCACGATCTGTGCGGCGTCCATTGAGAGCAGATCAGAAAATCCCTGGTGTTCTCCTCCAAAACCCTGCACAGGATCAGAGCCGGAGAAGATGCGGAAGGGAGTTGATGCTACCTTGGCTTCAACTGACACGCCGCATGCACACACTTGAGGTTTACGCACACGCAGATTGCGCAGCCCCGCACCTGCACTGCGAGGGCGTCCAGCCAGGCGGCGTTGCACGTCTGCACGTCCGTGTGCGCAGAGGCGCCTGAGTCTGCAGGGCCCCAGGGCGCCAGCGCCGACACCACCAACGGCTTGTTGGTGCGCGCCGCGCGCGCCACCGCGCTTGCTAGCAGCGTCGCGTGCCGCCGCCGGCCCTTCTCCGCCTCGTCATCCTCCGTTTTCGCCGCCAGCGGCCCTGCGCAAAAGCATTGTGTCGCTCATGGACTAAGCGGTGACCAGGCTTTCAGGTCTCTGCGTCTTCTGATGTTCGCTTCTGGAGGGCTTTCGTCTCACTGGCATGGCTGCAGGCGTGACTCATGATGATGCGAGCCTGACGTCAAGCCACACCACCATCTCAGTCACACCAACGGACAGCTGCAGAATGCTCAAATCGCCAACACCACAACAACAACGCGGACGCACCCTGGACGGCGGCGTCAATCTCTGCAGCGAAGGCCTCATCGTTCTCCTCGTCAACCGCGGACACTCCCTCCGACTGCGAAAAGCAGCCGTCTTCCACAAAGAAGCCAGAGCCGGAGCCTGCCTCCGACTCGCCCGCGTCGCCGTCGTGCGACATGGCGTCGTCATCCTGCGACGGCAGGGGTGAACGGTTGAGGCCACAGGAAGCTCAGCTCGAGTCGAAAAGGCGACTGCACACTTGCCAGGCCAGGCAGGAGGCATAGGCCACCCATCATCTCCTCTGTGACCATGACCCCTGGATGTTGCCAGTGCGCCGCCGCCAGGAAACAGGCACCCAACCCAGCCCAGCTGAGCTAGATAGAGCCAACGTCCACCATCTGCCGCAAGGACAGAGGGTTACGTGCCGGGAGGTGGCGGGGGGCGCACCGACAGCTGCTCCCCGTCCTCGGGCTCCACCTCCCACTCGTCCTCGCTGTCCACCTCGTAGTCCAGTGCATCGTCCCGGCCGAGCGGCCGCCGCGGCCGCACTGCCGTGCTGCGGCGCGCACAGCGAGGATGCATGAGCACATGGCCTGCGACTCGGATGCCTTGTGACCTTCCTGCACGTTTCTGTGAGCCTGCCTTGTTGACAAAGCTTTCCAGAGCAATCCAGCATCGGTGCAATGCTTTGGCGCAGTCGAAGCAGCATGGTACCATCGCACTCCATGTAGGGGGGACTGGGCCTGGGTTCCGGCTGCAGTGGGTGAAAAGGAAAGTACAAGGATTTGCACAGAGCAGGCACCTGGTGCGCGAGAAGCTGCCGTAGAAGGGCGGCCGCCGCGGGTGCGCCGCCAGGTCGAAGCCGGAGCAGTTCCACAGGAACTTGCGGCGATAGGTTGGCACCTCGGCCGCATCAAAGCCTTCGCTGCCAAAGCGCTCGGCGTGCGCTGCCGCCAGCACGCGCAGGGCGTCTTTGCGCCGAGCCCATGTCGGCGGCATGCCTGCACGACGGTGGAGATGCACTGCATGAAACGAGTGAATGGAGGGCGAGACAAATCTGGAGGGCCATGTAGCCTCCGCATTTGTGCCGCCGCTTTGTACGGCGCGAGGTGGAGCTGCCGGCCCTGCCACGAGTCACGGTTCATCACCCCACATGGAAGAGACAGGAGCAAGGCTGGACATGCAGCGCATCATATCGTTGCGTACCAGGAGGGAGTTCCTGGGACGGAGTGCGCACCAAATATGCGGACGTGGTGCCCGCGCTTGGCCTTCCAGCCGGCCAGGATGCGGGCGCTGTCCGCCTGCAGGTCGGTGGCGCTGGCGGTGGAGCGCGCCGCCAGTGCAGCGTCGATGTGGGAGGTGGTCGCCACGGGTGCCGCCTCCGGCGTGCGCACCACGGCCTCCGTCGCCGGCTTGGCCGGCGCCTTCTTGACGAAGCTCTGCAGCGCAAGCAGCAGACGGCCGGGTCCAGGGCCCCATGGTAGGATTGCAAATGGGGTTTATGACGGTGCGGAAGTGTCCCCTGGCTTGGCAGTCGTAGACATGCGGCAGCGTCTATGGACTGTGCAGGGCAGCTCCTCGTGATGTGGACTCAGCACAGCAGCTGCAGAAGGGGCAACCCACTCGTGGGCTGCTGCCTGCCCGGTGTGACACCCATCATGTCATGGAAAGCTGTCCAGCGCACCATCATCATCTTTTGCGTCTTCTGCAGGCTGCCCCTGTCGAAGCCCTTCCTCTGGGCCTCCTTCTGCTCCCGCTCCGCCGCCTTCTTCTCCTGCGGGAGGGCAGCCAGCTTCAGATGGCCAGCGTGGCGACCCCGCGGCAGCCGGCTGCACGTCAGAACCTTCGCAGGCTGCCAGCGTGCCGAACCTAACGAAATGCATCGTTTGGACCGTGGCTGCCGGAAGGCCGGCCGGCACTGCAGCGGCTTCACAGAGGAGTGCACCGCCTCGCGGCCTGTGCAGGCGCAAGCACAGCTGGCAGAGGGCGGCAGCCACATGCACCTCCTTGTCCCTGCGGGCTGCCTCCCGCTCGGCGTCTCTGGCCGCCTTCTCCGCGGCCCTGGCCACCCGCTGCGCCTCCTTCTCGGCGCGCGCCCGCCCCTGCTCTGCCGCCTTCTCCGCCTGTCGCGCAGTCAAGGCGGGAGCGTTTCGCGCTTGGCTCTCTGTTGTTGAGGCCACACATTAAACCAAAGTACCAGGTCTTTCAAATGGTTCGGTTCTCCACAATCGTCAGCCCGCACAGCCGCACCTTCTGTGCGGTCTTTTCGAGCTGCTCCCGCTCCTTGAGGATGGCCTTGGCTGCCTTCTCCGCCGACTTGTCCTGGCCGGCGGGCACCTGCAAGCAAGTCAGGACAACCACGACGCTCTGGAACCTGCACATATGTCGATCCATTGGGAGATGTTGATCGACTTTCCTCCAGTCTCGAGACTTGGCCCTCTTTTGACAAGACCAACTGTTCGTGGCCATGCTGCGCACAATCCTTTCGTGTGTGACTGTCGCGCGCACCTGGCTGGGGCTGCCGGCCGGCGTCAGACTGAGCGGCGCCGGCGTGGCCGCCTCCGCGGCGGGGGCGCCCGCGGCCGCTGCCGCATGGGTGGTGGCGGGAGTGCCTGTGGCTGGCGTCGCGACGGCGGCGGCGCCCTGTCCCTGGTCGGTCTCCTTCAGCACCTTGTCCAGGGCTTTGGCGGCACGCTTGGCAGCCGCCTTGCTGGTTGCGGCGTCCTTCAGTGCCTTGCAGGCGTCGGCCAGGGCGTTGATCTCCTTCTGCCCCTGCAGACGCACACGCTAGGGCAATTGACAGGATGGTCGTAAGAGGTCAGATTCCGTTGACGCATGATGTGTGCGTGACGAGCATGGTGATGCAACGAGTATGAGGCGCTGCAAGAGGACATGCATTACACCCAGGCAACAGCAGACGCTCAGTCTGCAGGCAAGCTGTGTGAGCACTGCACAACAGCAATGCGCGCATCACCAGAATTGCGACGCAGACAGGCTGGGACGGACCTGTACGAGGCGTTTGCGGCGGGTCATCGCCTGCGGCCGCACGGCCTTGCTGAGCACCTTGGCGTCGCGCACGTCCCAGTGCCACAGCAGCTCTGGGGTCTCGTCATTGAGTGCGTCCGCGTGCTTAGCTCGCCCTGCACTCAGAAATGGTCAGGGACCCTGAGTTGCAAGCATGGATGTCACACTCGCAGTGCAGGCATCACAATGAACAGCCCATGTCGCACCGTCCTTGATGCCGTAGCTCTTGCGCGATGCCAGCTCCAGGATGGTGTTCTGGATGACCATCTCGGTCACGGGGTTGGTGGCGTCGGCGCTGGCCATGCTGGCGGTCAGGCACTCGACCAGCACCGGCAACGGCTCTGGCGACCCCATCACAAATGCTGCCACCTGCGTGTCAGAACACATATATTCCAGCATGCATCTGCCATCATGCATGGCTCGAGGCGTGCTGATGCTCTGGCAGGGCGTGGCCGAGAGTAAACATTTCGACAGGCACCCTGTGTTGAGATAGACAGGCATTCCTGCTATCACGACAGCGAATCAGGACGTCTAGTGTCACCTTGGCCTTGCTGAAGGCGTGGGACTCGCCGGCCGCGGGCAGCGCCTGCAGCGGCCCCTGCGCCCGCAGCGACTCCTGCAGCACATCGATCTGGATGCCGTACTGCTCGATCAGGGCGGCCCGCGACCGTGGCGAGGGCGCATTACCGCCCAGCAGCGTTATCGAAGCCGCCTGCGTGGCCACCACGAAGTCGGCCGGCCCGGGCGCGGCTGCGGCCGGCGCGGTCGTCGCGTTGCTGGCGGAGGCGGCTGGGGCGGCCACCACTGCAGGCGTCACCTGCGATGACGTCCGGCTGGCGCCGCCCGCCGTGCCGTCACGGCCAACGCCGCTGTCGCTGCCATCGCCAGTCTGCTGCATGGGGCTGACGGTGGTGGGCGTTGCCGTCGTCGCCGCCTGCTGCCCCGACTCTGGCGTGTGCGGCTGGGCCACCGCAGTCTGCTGCGGTGGCTTGGCCGGCTGGCTATCTCCCGGCTCGGCCGCCTGCTGAGGCTTGGCAGGCTGCTCCTGCTTGGCTGGTTGCGCAGCGGCAGGCTTGGCCGGTGCCGCGTCCGGCTCATAGCCGGCGGGCTTGAGCCGCTTGGCCGCGGGCTCAGGGCAGCTGCTGCTGGCCTCCTCGTCCGACACAATGATGACCTCGTGCGCCGCGCGTGCCGCGGCGGCCAAGTCGGCGTCCATCGGCTGGGCGTCGGCGTCCGAGGGCGACGACGCCTCGGCGGGCGGTGCGAGCATTGCGACGGCCTCCGACTTGCGCTTCGGCTTGCTGCGTGCAAGGAGTGATGTGACCTGCAACGCACACGCATGAAGCCCTTGAACCTCGATGAAGTCGATGATCGCGCGGTGGCACCACCATGCATCGAACCGTGTCAGCTCGAGGGTTGGTTCATGTGCAAGCTCGTGTAGGTCTCTTGACAACATGCCCAATGCGGCATGTTTCAAAATTCGCGCATGTTGATGACGCAATGATGTTCACCTGGCTCGCCTGCAGACCCAGGTCCTTGGCGAGCTTTTCCCGCTGAGCAATGCTGGGAGCGGGATTCTGTGCGAGCGCCGCCTTCAGCTGGGCTTTGTGCGACGCTGTCAGCCGCGTCGCCCCGCTCGCCGCTGGCGGAGCCAAAGCCTGCATGTGACGCATCGGCCGATGAGCGTTCACGCAGGCTCAAACGTCACTGAGATTGGTGTTGCTGAGATTTCACAGGTGTTCAGCTTTCGAAAGTCACACCTGGGCTTCAGATTCAGCTTCATGATGCACGCCGTTGGGCGCGCTCCTGTTCTCCTGCTCGTGGGTCGGCGACTCCTCCCGCTGCCTGGCGGCGTCACAAGGCGTTGCCTCGGTCCGCTTGGCGGCCAGCCCGCATGTTGGCTGGCCGGCTGGCGTCGCGGCGGGTCCGTGTCCGTTGCCCTGGGATGCCGGAGCCCTTGCCCACAGCGCTGCCAGCCGGTTTGCGCCGGCCATTGCGGCGATGGATCACACAAAGACGGTCAAAGCATGACCAAATGGCCCCACGTCACGGTTGTTTGCTGTTTCGGAAGCCGGTGATAGTTCAAACTAAGCAAGAGCACGCGCTGCCTGCGATCGGAGCGGCAGCATAGATGCCGTCAGCGAGTCAAAACCTTCCTCTACGAGGCCTGTCAACCTACCGAATCATGCACTGCATGCGTCCGTTCAAATTCATGCTTCGTGCTGCTGCAAGGGGAACGAACGGTTACTCATGTGACGAGGGCGGAACAGGGGGAGCAGATAAACCAAGCAAGCAGCCAGTCGGGGTCCACGCCACGCCCGAGGAGCTAGAACAGAAGAACCCCGGTGCATGCACGATTCGTCTGGCACACATGATCGCCTGGCATGTGTGTCGCGCATGGCTATACTCTGACACGCGGAAGATTTGCCTCGGATGACACCTTGTCGGGTGACCAAGTCCTTCGAGAGTCGTCGCGCCATAAAATGCGATCTTCATATAGCATGTAGAGTCACGGAAGCAGACTAATCATGTCAGAGGTTGCAGCTCCTCAGAGGCGTCGCCTGGAGCAGTTTGCCAGCTCGATCGTGACTCGGCGTGGTCAGAGCGTGCTGGCAATCGCGCTCCTGGCTGGCGGTGGCGGATATTTGTACCTCCAGAGCCTCCAGCAGCAAGCTGCAGCACGGCGTCGCAAGCTCCGAGCAAAACTCAGGTGACTTATCTGCTGGTACAGACGCCCCCGCAGCGTCACTGGTGTGCCAACCAGCAGTGTCGCAGGGCTGACGTCCATGCGCACACACTTCAGACGTGACCCGTGACGCACGCTGCACACTGCACACTGCACGCTGGCGGTGCAGGCAGGATGTCAAATCTGGGAATGGCACCGGGTGCGACACGGCTGGCGGCACAGCGGTCGCCAAGCGCCGGCCGTCAAAGGGGCAGGCGCTGCAGAAGCTGCTCAAGCTGCTGCTCAGCATCGCGGGACCCAAGATCCTGGCGCTTGTGGGCCTCGCCCTGGCACGCACCGCGCTGTCCAACCGCCTCGCCCGACTGCAGGTAGGAGGACTTCGGTGGTCCCCTGCTGCAGATATTGCAACTTGCAGGAATCGGAGGCAGCGTTCGCGATGCATTTAATGAGGCATCAAGATCTCAGGCGCGCAGCCCCGCTGCCGTGTGCGGCATCTTGCAGCAGGTGGACATGAGTGACCGTTGCTCACACGGAATCGCAGGGACACCTGTTCAAGGCGGCCTTCGTCAAGAAGGTGCCGCTGTTCCTGAAGAACATCGGGGAGAACGTGGCGCTGTGCCTGGTGGCGTCCGCCATCGAGGCGACCTCGAAGCGGTGCCTCACCCTGATCGACCTGCAGTGGCAAAAGGCGCTCACGGCGCGCGTGCACAAGCACTACTTCCAGAACATGGTGCGCGAGTCGTCATCACACTGTGCCCACACCTTGCATGAATTCAAGCCGGCATCACTTGTATTGCTGGACATTGGGGACTGACGGCATGACGAGACAATATGTCATACTTGCAATCAATGCCTCATTCTCATTGCCGCTGGTCCGTGCAGACATACTACAAGCTGCCGTACGTGGACCACCGCATCACCAACCCGGAGCAGCGCATCTGTGAAGGTGAACCACCGCGGAGTAGACCTCAAGATCCTGAGCCTGATGTTGAGAGTCGGATTCTGGTTTCGAGTGCAGTCACGACTGCGTCATGATGCCGCCGCTCGCTGTCACTTGTGCTGCCTGAGGTAGCATCTGATGCAGCCCGTGGCGTCGTGCAGACATCCCGAAGCTGAGCAACGGGCTGGCGGCGCTGGTGCGCGAGTGGGTCACCTGCTCCATCGACGCCGTGTTCTACGCCTGGCAGCTGCGGTCCTACACGCATACCAACAAGTGCGTGCCACCTCGGCTCCTTGTTGGTCCTTGACGCGATGCGTCCACTGCTTTGGCTGGCTTGTGGGCGGCCTGAGTAACACTTATGGTCTTTGCTGTGGCATCCATTCTCAGGTACTCCCTCGGCGTCATGGGGTACGTGCTCGCCGCCGGCGTCGCCACCTCGGCATTTGCGCCCAGCTTTGGCAGCCTCGCCAAGAAGGAGCAGGAGCTGGAAGGTGCGCACCCTGCAGCACACTCCGCTGCCGGCACCAAGCAGTGTCCTTGTCTCAGATTCCATGATTCGGTCCTGCGAGGCCAGCATCAAAGGCGCTGCAAGAAGGTTTGTAGGCGGGGGTGGGGAATGCTTCGACTCAGAACGCATCCATCGTCTACCGCGCAGGCAACTACCGGCAGGTGCACGCACGGCTGCGGGAGAACGCGGAGCCGGTGGCGTTCTACGGGGGCATCGCCAAGGAGGGCGCCGGCGTGACCGCCCGCTTCTCGGAGCTCGTGCGCCACAGGATGCGCACGCTGCGCACCCAACTGCGCCACAGCGTCGTGCAGGTGACAAGGGGCTAATTCTCAACCGTGTGTGGGCTGACGAATGTTTCGATCGCTTGGGGTCCCGCAGCATCATAGCGTGCGTCTGCGCCGTGTCCCTTTGGCAATCGGCCGTCACAAGCGTCTGGCGCACCCCACTGGCTGCTGCACTTGCCCTTGAAGGCGTTGCCGCGGGCCTCCCGGGGTCACAACCCCTCATGAGAATCTCGTGCAACTTTCTCAGGACTTCTTCCTCAAGTACCTGGCCAGCACCTGGGCGGTGGTGCTCATCATCGGGCCCTTCTTCGGTGGCCACCTGCGGCCGGAGGACACGGTGAGGGGGCGCGCCGCGATGCTGTCCAACATGCGGTACCACACCTCCGTCATCATCAGCCTGTTCAGGTGAGACCCTCTTGCTGAGCAGCCTGGTCGGAGATGGGCAGGCGGGCAAACAGAGCTGCGGCCTGGCTGCGCTGCCGGATGATGTCGCATGGAGCTGTCGCGAGTGGAGCTGCTGTGCCTGACGGCGGCGCCGCCCACCATTATTTGCTCTGTTCGCAGCTCGCTGGGGCTGCTGGCGTCGAGCAGCAAGAAGTTTGGGCGGCTGAGTGCGTACGCCGAGCGCATTGTGGAGGCGGAGGACGCCGTCAAGCAGATTGCGCTGGACACCTCTGGTGAGCACCGACCGGCTGGCTGTTGACGGCGCTGGCAGGAGCCTGGAATGCCGCTTTCCCAAAAAGGATCGCCTCGGGCAGGGGCTGCAATTGGGATCTTGCATGTCGGCAGCTGCGGTGCCCGAGTCAGGGCTCACATGCGGCTCTGACTCGTCCAAAGTTGAATCCAGCGTCTGTGCTGCCGCAGACACGGACGGGCACAACAACATCCTGGCGTCCGACGGCGAGATCGCGTTCGAGGGCGTCATGGTCGTCACGCCTGCCAACGCGACGCTCGTGAAGGACCTCACCCTGCGCGTGCCGCGCGGCACCAACCTGCTGGTCACCGGACCCAATGGCTCAGGTGTGTCGTCACGCCTGCGGTGTTGTATGGTCCAGCAGTTCGGCCATTGTGCAAAGCTGTCCAGCGCTGAAGGAGGGATGTACAGGATGGTGCACATGCGCTGCAATCGCATGCACTTGCTGACTCCCGCCGTGTTCGACTGCTCAGGCAAGTCGAGCCTGTTCCGGGTGCTCGGCGGGCTGTGGCCGCTGTCAGCCGGCGTCATCCGCAAGCCCGGCGGCAACGGGGAGCACGGCCTGTCGCACGACATCTTCTATGTGCCACAGCGCCCCTACGTCACCGTGGGCACGCTGCAAGAACAGCTCATCTACCCGCGCTCTGTGTCGGGTGCGTTGCAGTCAGCCCCATTGCATTGGAGGCTTTCTATGCTTCACAGCTTCAAGCCAAGGTAAGTAAGAGGATGATGGAAGTCAGGGCTGCAGCAGCATCGAGCTTTGGGCTCGGCCCAGACTGATGTGGCTGGATCAGGGCTGGGCTCAAAGAGCCCGATTGTCGCTGGGTCCAAACGTGCAATAGATGGGGGTGGGTTCAGCCCATCAGATTGCCGCCCGGACCGTTCTCTCGGACGGAATGTGCCTCGAGAGACGCTCATCAAGCGCTGCGCGCCCGCGACCGAAGTCAATGGGCACTGCAGCGGCCGTATCCCGCTCAGGGCCGGCAGCTTCGATTCCTCTTCTGGGTTGGGAAGCTTGTCTGTTTTGGTTAGTACAGACAGGTGTACGAACTATAGAACAGATCCTGTTCAAGTATAGTCGTACAGAATGGAGGTGTTTACACCATATATATTGACTGACAATTTTTCGGATATTGAGTTATGGGTCTGCATTCTTTTCACCAACGGGTGCCTTCGAGCATGCTCGCTGGGCAGAAGTTGCCGAGCGATAACGAGCCCATACTGGCTCGAGGTTTCCTCAAGCATTCGGAGGAGTTTCAGGAATGGAGAAATACCAGCCAGCGAATTGGTGTCTGCTGCAGTCACATTGGGGAGCGAGAGGAGGGTGTGGCGTTTGCGCTGGAGTTGCGGGCATCGCAGGCAGCGGCAGCCCTTTATCACTGTCGATCAGCGTTCGCATTCAGAGCCCAGCAGAGAGCAGCCTTGCTGAGCAGAATACGCGCACATGTCATGACGGCTAATTTCGGCACTCAATGCGCGCAGGGGGCGCGGGGGACATCCTGGAGGAGGGCGTGCTGCGGGAGCTTCTGGCGGCGGTGGACCTCGAGTACCTCCTGGAGCGCGTCGGCATGCACGCCGCCATCAACTGGCACGACACCCTGTCCCTCGGTGCGCAACCCCTGGCCATATCGCCCACCAGCGACAGGCCCATCAGTCGCCTTCCGCCACCACTCCACTGCGCCCCGGCCCTCTCGTCACAGAGTCTTGGCCAGATGATCATTCGTAGGACGAAACGGTGGCACTGGTCAACCAGGGCGTGAGACTTACCTGTGATAGTGGCGTTGCAGGCGAGCAGCAGCGGCTGGGCATGGCGCGACTGTTCTACCACAAGCCGCGGTATGCCATCCTGGACGAGTGCACCAGCGGCGTCACCATCGACATGGAGCAGCGCTTCTGCGAGCGCGTCAAGGCCAGTGCCAGTGCACTGAGCGCTGACACACTGCAAGCCGGCTGCTGCTTGCAAAAATCCCCACGATGTGCTGATGCGACCTTGGTGCTTGTGCAGCAATGTCGGTGCAGTGCATAGTTGCATCATGAAAAGCCGCTGGGCCGCAGAAACAGTCTGAATTGTGCTTGCATGCAGGCCCTGGGCTGCACGTGCATCACCATCAGCCACCGGCCGGCGCTGATGGCGTTCCACGACCTGGTGCTGTCGCTGGACGGGCAGGGCGGTTGGGACCTGCACCCGGGGAAGCGCGCCAAGCCCTCCACTGTGACCATCACAGAGTCGGGTGAGTGGCTTGTTGTGGCTGCCATCCCGGCATGTGCCAGATGCTGCTGCAACGCAGTGCCCTGTATGCAAGCCGCTTCTGCCGCTGCGTTTGGCAAGCTTCCGACGTGCGCCGTGAGCTAAATGACTTGTGGCCATCGGTCATCCAGCCAATGGCGCACGGCTGAAGCTTGCCCGTCAATCGCTGCATGCAGCTGCCACGCACACCGTCGGCTCATGGGCGCCAGTGCCGGCGGCAAGCATGCCAGCTGAGGCTGTTGCCATGTGCTGCACAGAAGACGACGCTGACGAGGATGGCAACAGCGGCACCAGCGCCGGCGGCAGCGTCGCACGGTCGTCCCCGGCGCTGTCGACCAGCCCACTGGAGGACATCATCGCGCAGGCGCCGCCCCGCAGCGCCGACGAGCCGGCAGAGCTGCCAGACACCCGGCCGCTGGTGCCGCTGCAATCCACGTTGCAGCGCTGGCGGGTGAGACTTGTCGCTGCATCCGTGTACCTGCAGAACTGGGAGCTTGAGACAGCAATCCTGATGGGCATCTTGACAATTCCCTGCCGGGCCGCAGTTGCTCTGCAGCACTTTGGCGGAGCTGATTGCCAAGACTTGAGGCGAGCCCACCAGGCTGCCTCATGCTCCCTCACAACATGCTCGAGCTCGCAACATCCTCATTCTGACCGCTGCACCTCGCTCATCTCCCGCGTGTGCGCCCCACCCGCAGGCGGTGGGCGCGCTGCTGCTGGGCGGCGACGGCGCCAAGGCGCGGCTGGGCGTGATCGGGGGCGTGGTCCTGGCGCGCACGCTGCTGCAGGACCGCATCGCCAGCCTCAACGGGCGCTCCGTGGAGCACGTGCTGCGGCAGGACCGGCCCGCCTTCGTGCGCCTCATAGGCATGTCCGTCCTGCAGGCGCGCCCCTGCTGCTCCGGCCGGAACTCTTGGCCTGTGCACTGCGCCTTGTGGTGCCCGCCCGCAGCTTGCCAGCCTGGTCGTTGGCAGGGGCTGCGTGAGTGGAGCTGCCACAGGCTTGGCTCCCGTGAGCTCGCAAACCGCTCAGCCCAGGCCGGGTGCATGCCCACCACATCGCTCCATCACTGCCGCCCTCTGCTGCCATCTCACAGTTGCGCGCCTGCTGATCACTGCAGAGTGGGGCCAGCGCGATGCTGGCGCCGCTGCTGCGGTATGTCACGGACGCGCTGGCGCTGTCCTGGCGGCGGCGCCTGACGGTGGTCGCGCACCAGCGCTACCTCAGCGGCTCCACCTTTTACGCCGTCTCCCAGCTGGCCGGCATGCAGGTGCGCCATCCTGAAAGTCAGTCAGAGCCTCGTGTCACCACCAGATGCAAGAGTCTCCGCAAATGCAACTCTGCAGGGGCAATTGCAGGCACTGTCTGGCAATGGGTGTGACTCAGTCCGCCGGAGTGCGCGAGCCCGAATCTTGAGCCACAGCGCCGGACTGACATCGACGCGGTACTGACAAGATTCCCCCTGGTGCATGCGTCCCATTAGGACGTGGACCAGCGGGTGACACGGGACGTGGAACGGCTGGCGGGCGACGTGGCGGAGCTGGTGCCCAGCCTGGTGAAGCCGGTGCTGGACCTGGCGTGGTTCTCCTCCCAGCTGTGGGCGCTGACGGGGCGCCGCGGCTCTGCCATCCTGTACCTGTACGCCGCCCTCGGCTTCGGCTGCTTGCGGTGCGCCTCTTGCCCGCCTGCTGCTGCGCCGCTGCCTGCGCTACTGCTTGCATCGTGCAGAGCGGGTGTGGTGGTTTCCAGTGAGGGGGTGGGAACCATAGCCGCTGCTGCCCTCATAGCAGAGGCCAGAGTGGTCGAGAGCGGATCCCCTGCGGCTTGCATTCGAGCCCCCGCTTGCTCCCTGCAGGGCGGTGACGCCGGACTTTGGGGCGCTGGCGGAGCGGCAGTACTGGCTGGAGGGCGCCTTCCGGCGGCTGCACGTGCGGCTGCGGGGCCACGCGGAGAGCGTCGCCTTCTTCGGCGGCGGCGCCCGCGAGGGTGCCACCGTCGACGCCGCCTTCCTGGAGCTGCAGGTGGGCTCGGACGATTGAACCCTCCTTCATCGGAGCAGCCAGACTGCCGCTTCGCGGATTTCCTGACGCCTTGGCTTCAGGAAACATCTGCAGCTGCCGCCTGGGGCGCCCTATTCTCAGCAGCGTCATGGTGCTGCACATGCTATATCTGCCTGCCTGCCCCACGACAGCGTGGCGATGCCATCATGGGGCGTCAAGACTGGCAGCCAGCGGCGTTTTGCATGCGCCCCCTTGCCGCCCATCCGACCGTCTCCACATGAAGGGCGGCATGAAGGACGGGGCCATCGCTTGTCCGCAGGGGCACCTGGAGCATGTGTCGGCGACGCGGTGGCCGTACGCCGTCGCCGACGACTTCTTCACCAAGCAGCTGCCCAACAACGTCACCTGGCTGCTCACCCTCATGTACAGTCTTGCACAGACAGGCGCGCGAGCCTTTTTTTCCTGCCTCCCCTGTCGCTTTTGTGAAGCTGGGTACCAGCCAGACGGGCTGCAGACACAGCTGCTGAAGCTCGTTCCACCCTACGCGAGCGGGCCAGCACGGCTTCGAGTGCGGCGCATGCGCCAGGCACATGTGCCCTGAACCCTACTGCGGCATGCTTCACAGGTCTGGCAAGTGCAGGCGGAGCTCGTGTCCGTTGCATGAGTCTCGTTGCATGACTCTCTTGATGCAAGGCTGCCGCAGGCGACTTCAGCGACACGGCGGTGCAGGGCAAGCTGGTGCACGACATGCGGTACCTGGCCTCCGTCGTCACCAATTGCTTCGGCGCCTTCGGCGAGATCCTCGGCATGCAGGTGCGCGGCTGCAGGCTCTGGCTGATGAGCAGTCCCTTCCTGCAAGAGGCCGCTTGCGACCATGTGCTGTGCTGCAGCGGCAACCAGACCACGTCCCCGTGCGGCACCATCGTTGGGCAGCTCTGCAGCAGCCCTCGAGGCCTTGCAGATGCTTGTTGAAGCCTGTGCAGCAGAAGCTCGTGCGGACTGGCCTAGAACCTGGCAACGCAAATACGCAACTCTTGAGACCCTGTCCTCGATTCCCTTGCCCGCAGAAGCGGTTCGTGGAGCTGGACGGCGGCGTCTCGCGCGTCACGGGGCTGCTGGACACGCTGGCCGCCGCCGACAGGCTGCAGGCTGCCGCGTCCGCCACCCGTGCCAGCGCCCTGGCCGCCGGTGCGCCTGCGCTTGTGCAAACACCCTAGTATGAACAATGCCCGCCTCCGACAATCGGAGATGAGTGCAGATCTCCCGAGCCTCTCACACCTGCAGAGGAGTGCCTGCAGCACGGTTGCCACCCGCTCTGCTCGGCTGCTACGAAGCGCTGCTGGTGCGGCGTATGACGCGGCACGCCCTGGTTCGGCGCGCAGGCGGCAGCGACGACGTCGTCGAGCTGGACGGCGTGGACATCGCGACGCCAAAGGGCAAGGTGCTGGCGCGGCGGCTCAGCCTGGCGGTGCGCCGCGGGGAGGGCCTCCTGGTCACTGGCCCCAATGGCTCTGGTGCGCTGAGCCAGCCACGCCCTCTTCCCGGCCTTGCACCGCCTCTTGAACTTCATTTCGAGGCTACGCACAGCACGGTGCTTGACAGCTCGCTCACAGCATGCCCCAGACGGTCTCCTACTCAGCCGCTCAATTCTGCTGACAGGGCTGTAGCTGCACTAGGAATTGATGAAGCTGCTTGGCTTACTTACAAGGTCGGAAGTGAGATTTGCAAACGAACCAGTGTGCTCAAAGTGAACAAACTCTCAGGCTGAAGGGAGGCACTGGCTTCACTTTGAGCACACTTGTTCGTTTGCAAATCTCACTTCCGACCTTGTAAGTAAGCCAAGCAGCTTCATCTATTCCTAGTGCAGCTACAGCCCTGCACTCCACCTGCACCCTCCGCCACTCTCTGATCACGACCACGTGAACAGTGATGAGCGAGGCAACACCTAGCGCCCCCTACCTACAGGAATAACGCCTGTGTGGTGACACCGCAGGCAAGTCCAGCCTGCTGCGCATCCTGGGCGGGCTGTGGCCGCTGCCGTCGGGACGCCTGGCACTGCCCTGCGCCGACGGCGTCGCCCCTGGCCGCCAGGTGACACGAGCAGGCTGTGTCAAGACCCGCCAAAGTCTCGATGGCCGGACAGGCTGTGTGGGCTCCTGCTTGTGCTTTCGTGGCTCATGGGCGGCTTTGGTGCCGCCTGGTCGAAACTGAGGGCTGCGAGACTCTCGGCCACACACAAGCCTGGTTGCGGCATGGCCGACTGCCTCTCACTTCTGGCCTTGGGGGTCCACAAGTGCAAGTGTGTTTCGGTATGCTGCAGGACATATTCTACGTCCCGCAGAAGCCTTACACGACGATCGGCACGCTGCGGGAGCAGGTCATCTACCCGCTCTCCGTGCGCGAGGCTGCAGCACCAGCCACCGGCGAGCCGCTGGTGCGTGCCTCCCCGACCACACGACCGACTGTCAGCTCCCGCATGGCCAGCTGGCGCTGGGGGAGGGCTGCGCTCTGGACTTGTGGTGTGCGGGCCGCACGCAGAGCTTCGAGCTTCGACGCCGCATAGCCCGTGACTTCCCGACCTGGCGGCTGACCCTCCCATAGCAGCATCTGCGCCAGCGTCACACTGACCGGTGCACGCAAGTATGTCTGGCAAGTACCGCAACATGCGGGCTGACGCGTCGTCGCGGCGGAGTACAGGCGGAGGCGGTGGCGCGGCTGGATGCGCGGCTGAACGGGCTGATGGAGGTGGTCAAGCTGACGGGTCTTATCGCACGAGAGGGCGGCTGGGGCGCCGTCGCCTCCTGGGGCGACACCATGTCCCTCGGTATGCCACCCTTGCTGTCGAATTCCCTGCCGCACATTGCATTCTGCACATCGCCTGTCTCCTTGCACCTGTCCTCCTGGCAGCGGGCTCTGACCGGCATTGATGCGAACAACTAGAGTGCAGGCGTCCCGGGTCAGCGTTACCCTGCTGCTGCTCGCGCGCAGCGCCGGACTTCCTGCCTGGACGGTCCCGCCACCCGACAGACCCGAAGGACACTCCAGTGTCGTGTGGCGCCACCCGCCGCGACTGAATTTGCGGCTGCTGAAACCCCAACCGCAGGCGAGCAGCAGCGGCTTGGCATGGCGAGGCTGTTCTTCCAGGCGCCGGCGTTTGGCATCCTGGACGAGTGCACCAACGCCACCAGCGTGGATGTGGAGGAGGGCCTGTATGCGCACGCCGAGTCCCTGGGCATCACCCTCGTCACCATCACCCAACGCACCGCTCTGGTGCGCGCCCCTCTCCTGCCCTCCTGCCAGGGTGGGCGTGAGGGGTCTGCTGCGTGATGTGCATGCTGCATGCTGGTCGCAACCAACTTTCGGTTGCATCGTCAGGGAAGCCCGCATCTCCCGTCCATACACTTTTGCGCATGCAGCCACCCTCGTCCACATGTAGGACTGCTGCTGAGCCTGGCATCATGGTCGCAGGTGCGCTTCCATGCGCACGAGCTGCGGCTGGCAGACGGCGAGGGCGGCTGGACGCTGCGCCGCCTGGTGCAGGCTTAATTTTGTTCGTACTTCGAGAAGGCCCATTCGCAACACGTTCGTCTTCAAACAGCCGGCCTTGTCCGTTGGTGCTGTGCATTTGGCGGCGGGCAGTCCGGTAGCCAGCAGCCGACCGCAGACCTGCCCTTTACACTTGATGTGCTTCATCAAGTTGGTATGCAATTTTGCATGAGCGGTGCCAGGCTTCGGATGGAAGTATATCCACCCAGTGCGGCACAGCATGAAGAAAGAGCTCCCGTCAGAACTTCCGATGCTTCTCGTCGCAGCAATCCTCATCGTCGCCTGAACCTTAATGCAATTCGATTCTCACAGCAGACAGTGCGGCTGCCGGCACGGCATCTTGTGCAGTCTGACACCTTGCTCCACTACGGCACTGCATTTCAGGGCAGTCCGTGCCCTCCAACCTCAGAACCACGCCGAAGAAGGGCACCAGGCAATTTGGTAAACCAGACCAGACCAGATCAAGACCGTTCACAGCGTCTATTCCCTGTCCTGCTCAGCTCCTGCTGCCGTGTCTGCATTCGCGGCAGCTGACTGGTCAGCTGCGTGGGCTGCCGTACCCAAATCTCCTGCCTGTCTTGTGTCAGGCGCCGCTGCGGCAGTCGCCTCCGTGTGCCGCTCACCCGCTGGGGGCTTACCACCGCTGCCCGGTCCATCAAACACAGCTGCTGCAGCCACACCTCCTGCCGCATCCGGCCCCATTGCAAGTGCGGCGGCACCGCCATGAGCATCCGCTTCGGGGCTGCCTGCGCTGGCGGCAGCTGGGGCGGCGCCGCAGCTGGCGCGCTGCAGGAACGGCGCGCCGGGCGACGCAGCCGACGAGGAGCCGCCGCTGGGCCGCCGCGTGCTGCGCGCCGGCGGGTGCGCCGCCACCTGTCGACCGCATTTTTGGGTTTCCTCTCAGACATTCCGCCCTGAGAGATGGTGAGCAACCGCGGCTGTCCGGTCAGGGTGACCGTGTTCTTGCCGGAGCCTTCACCAGCAACACTTTCCGGATGTCAAAAGGCCGAAAGCTCAGTGTTGCAGTGTGGACATATGACAGCGGCCAGCAAGACGGCCCCACCTCGGAGGCGGACCACAGCTCGGAGAAGCCGCCGAAGGAGCGGGTGCTGCGGGAGGTGTACGGCGCGCCGTCGCCCGGCGGGCTGCCCGGCGGCAGCGGCCCCCGCACGTCGCCCCGCAGCGCCGCCTCCAGCATGGAGCGGAAGTCGGGCATCCGGTGCGGCGCGCCTGCCTGAGGTGTGCGAGGAGTGGCTGTCGCCCTTGCAAGAATTCTGCAGAACTTCTCACGAGTAGTTGTTTTGAAGCAACGTCTGGCTGTGGAAGTCGGCCGGCAAGTGACGCACAGCACACTGCACCAGCACGACCATGTTGGCAATGCCAGCGTGACACTGCCAGCGGACAGGGCAACTGACGTCGGCCGCCCTCCTCTATAGGGGCAATGCAGGACCGAATGCGTCACAAGCGAAAGGGACTGGCCTGCACAAAGTCTCGCATAGACTCCAGCTCCGACGCCTCGCCGTCTGAGGAGACGACAGAGGTGCCGGGGTCCGACAGCAGCGCTTCCTCGCCGCGGCCGGCGGCCGGATCAACTTCCTCCGCGGGCAGCTGTGGCCCCAGCCCCGCCTGCAGAAGCAGCGGCGCCCATCGTTGAGTCATGCATTGCCGTCAGGCGAATGTGGCATGATATATTGACCCGCCTGCGCTCCCTCGTTTAAGCGGCTGTTATGTGTGTGCTGACACAGGTGGTTTAAACTGATCATCGATACCATCTGCTGCAGTCTCGAGGGCTGAGGACGACCTGCAGCTCACCTGGGAGTCCTGCAGGTACTCTGCCGAGCCGTAGATGTGCGGCAATGGCTTTGCATGGCAGGCCGTCTGGCCGGGCCGCCTGAGCGCCGCGAGTCCCTGCTGCAGCGTCTGCGCCTGCCGCTGCCGCAGCGCCTGTCCATGCACGTCGATGCGATGGGGTTGGGACGGGCGTGTGTCAATTACCAAGCACAGGCGTGTGCGGCAACGCTACCGCTTTCCCTGTGGCCATGCTAGCAGCAGGAAAGTTGATGATGCTGGCCCACCTCGATCGCGTCCCCAGGTGACAACTGCCCGCTGGGTGCCGTCGACATCGGCTGCGGCATGAACAGCTCGTCCGACTCCTGCACTTGCTGCAGGGCAAGCCGGCAGTCGTCAGACTGCTGTTCAGCCGAGGCTCATACTTCAACCCGCCTTCATACTTCAACCCGCCTTCATACTTCAACCCGCCCTTCCGAAGATATGCCTGGCATGTGGATGGGTGCCAGGGCGGCAGAGTCCTGGAACGTGGTGATCTGTAGCATGAGGTCAGGAACCGCTGCGCATCCAGTGCTCATCGGTTCACCTTCTCAATGAAGCGGGCGTTGGAGAGCAGAGTGACCGTAGTGTTGACGCGCGAGATGTCCGTGCTGATGTCTGTCGCCGAGTGGGCGAGCTCGTCCAAGGACGCCCTGGTGTCTGCCATCTGCTCCGACAGCTGCGCGGAGAAGGCCTGCAGGTACTGCAGCAGCGCGTGGTCGCTGCCGAGCGTCCAGCAGGGGCACTGGCGCCGCAGATCCTCCATTCAAGGAGCGAGTTGAGGATCCAAGCAGGTTGATGCAGCTGAATGGCACGGTTGAGCAAGCTCAGCGGGTCTGATGCGATCAGCTGGCTGCTCAATGGTGCGTGAAGTTGAAGCAAGAGATCACGAAACCGGTCCACCAAAACGGGTGCACTCGCTCAAGTCCGTCAAGGCAATCTGACGTTTGGTGAATCACGAGGGAGCAAACTGTGCGCCCGACCGCAAGTTCGCTGTCGATTCAGCACCATGGAGGAATTTAGGGGTGGGTAAAGAAGGAACGCTCAGACCTGGCGGGTTTTTCGGCGGGCCGAGGTCGAGAGGTTTGACCTGCTTGTTCTACAGTGCAGCCCCACACACGCGCGTCGGGACTTGCTGCTTGCTATGCCACTGCTGTAACGCGTCAGGGAGTCGACTCTCATCTTTCGGCAAACGGCGGACATCTGTAATAATGGCGGTGCTCCGGGCGGTACTGACGCTTGTCGCCCTGATGATTGTGGCCCCGTTCGCGGCCGTTCAGGCATCATCGTCGGGAGCATCTTCGTTCCCTGACATAACTTCAGGTTTGCAGACTTGGACGTTTTTACCAGTGTTGCCTTCGAGGCGCTCCATCCGATAGTGTTTCGTGCTGCTAGTAGACAAGTTGGGAGTTTGCCGTAGTGCTGTCTTATTGGAATTCTCGCTGTTTACCGCTGATCTGCTGTGAACAGTTCAGGAGGACCTTGCTGATGCCAACGCGGTCCTTTTCTTTACACTACAGGAATCAGCACCCTGGTCGGCTCCACCTTCGACCCGCGCGCCTCACAGGCCGCACAGCTAGGGCTGGGCAACACCCTGGCTGGCCTGCAGGCCGGCGTGAGCGCCTCGCCGGCGGCGTCATCCTCGTCGGCGGCGGTCAACGGTTCAGCAGCAGCAGCGTCAGCCGGCGCCACAGGCTTTCAGGTGTATTCGTGTTTCCCGTGGATCAATCCAGCCCGCACAACGTGCCACGTCGTTGATCCGGCTCGCGGCGCAAGTTGCGCTTCTGCTGCCTCCTGATGCTGGTCGCTTTATTGGGTCGTGCGTGTAGTGCTGACGCACAGAGGTCGATAGGAAGTTGGACACTACTGGGCCAAGAGGCAATACTCGCATGTCAACCACCCCTTGTCCCGCCCCCTGTGCGATCTGGCGAGCGAGAGGATACATACGGCAGTGGTCACGGTCAACTAATGCGCAGCAGCCATGTGAGCCAGCATGTTGCCATCCTGTTGACCGTCGTTCTCCACCTGTGCTGTTCAGGGGCTCTTCTCTGCGCTGGGGAGCCAATACAGCACCGTCATCAAGCCTAAGGCCGTGCTTCCCCCCGAATTGGCGGCGACGATCCAGGCGCGACGGCAGACACAGACCACAGGATGCACCTGAGAAGTATGTGTATGGGCGCTGGCTGGCACCTTTGCCTGCCTCAAGACAGCAGTCTTTACAGTGGTCTTCTGTATGCCTACTGCACAGGGTTGGTCCGTTCCGCAGATAGATGTCGGCAGCTTCACCCTTAATCCCACGTCGTTTGACCTCAGTGATCTGTACGCTGCTCTCCACCCAGACAGCTTCCCGTAAGTTTCTGCTCCTTCCTGTTGGTCGACGCTGCTATGGCGCGCTTGTCTGTTGCACGCCCCATCATAACTGAGATTGCAGGTTGCTGGTTCTCGAACCGTTGCCCGTCCCATCTTGGTCGGCTGTGCACCTCATGCAGGTACTGCACGCCATCGTCGTTCACCCCAGCGGCGCTCAACTCTGCTGTCGTCATCGCACCCTCAACGTCCGTCACAATCGACACAGGCTCGTGCCAGATCAACGACGATGACACGATCATGTGCCAGCCGCCGAAGATGTCCTACACGCAGGCATGCTATTTCGCATGCCCGATGTTCTGCAGATGTTCTGCAACCCTTCACGGCCGCCTGCCCTCACATCCTTCTTCGTCTGGCCTTGCTTTCTTGTTCTCACCCTCTCGGGTTTTGCTCACCAACAGGCACCCTTTACATTTACTTCGCCTTTCTACACGGCCGCCAGTTGGACTGACACGCAGTGCATCATTGCTAAGAACCTGACCGAGGGGTCGACGGAGCTGCTGTACTCTGGCGGCGCCGATGTGACATTCCCCAGTGTCACCGCATGGCTGGCGACTTTCAGTACGCCTGCCTCCCCCTCGCTGGGGCTGGGTCCGGCAGGCTTCCTCCCCGCAGCACCGCTGTCATCCGTGCCAACCACCGTGCCGGTTTTTATCGGCGGGGTCCCGCCGCCCCCCCTAGCGGCCACCACCACAGCAAACGCGGCCGCCAGCAACGGTAAGCAGCTCCATTGAACCTGCTAGGAATGTTGACACCCGCTGAAAAAGAAGAGCTGCCGAAGCGCTGCACCCTGGGAACAGAGGACTGCGCAGCTGTACCTCAGGCGGGTGGGTTTCTTGCAGCAGGCACGAGCGCCTCCGCGGGCAGGCGACTTCGGTCCTGAGCGGCAGGCCGGGGCGTTGGAGATTGCTGTCAGAAGAAGAAGACGGTTGTGCTGATGACTGCTAAGGAATTTCAGGACACATATACAAGGTGCTGGGACTATGCACTGTTACGAGAGCGGCTTTGAGCTTCGAATTGTGGGCTTTGCAAATCGTGTAATCCAGGTAGCAGCGAAGGCAAGTTTGGGCTTGTGATTGCTGGCTGCAGCTTGTCTTTGTAAATACACCACCGGCAACGACAAGGCTTACTTTTCAACAAGGCCCGGCCGCCGGCCCTGGCTCCCTGCCAGCTGCCAGCTGCAGTTCACTGCCGGCTTCAGCAGCTTCAGTGGCGGGGAAAAAAGCCTAGAGCAAAGCTGCCCTTCCCCACCACTTACCCGCCGAGGTAGACGGCGGAAGAGAGGCCTCCCTGGCGAGGCGACCAAAAAGCTACCCTAACCTCTCTGAAAGAGATGGTGGGGAGTTGTGAGCGGAGCCATCACTATGAGACGACAGGTTTTGTTACAGGTTACGAGTATGATGAGCATCGTCTTCTTCTTAGGAGTTCTGTAAAAGAACCTTGAGGCGTGGTAAAATGATGGCAGGCTACCTCTTTGCCCTCGCCATGCTAGGCGTCTACCGCCTTCTGATGGCAACTCCCTCTGTGACGGCAAGAATGATTCAGGGAGGGCTCCCTTTGATGATGGCAACACGCTGCCGTCAGCAAACTCGCCTCCCAGCTGCCTCCCAATGAATTCCTGCCGCCCGCCCCCCACAGCGGTGCAACATTGGTGCAAGTAAAGTTGGCGCCAGCAAGGAGGGGGCGGAGGGGGAGTCAAGCCAGGCAGGTGGTTTCGATCGATACATTGACCGGGAGGAAAGGAGGGAGAAATGAGAGATAAGCGTACCGCCATCTGCCGGCGGTTTGTATAAAGTCCTGGCTGGCGTGCCTCGCCTGCTGCCGCCGCTGCCTACACTTGGCTGCGTCGATTCCTCGCCGCCGCTGCTACCTCTGCTGCTGCCTCAAATCACCATCGCTGGCGGCTGCTGCATCCTCGCTCGGCGGGCCAGCAGCGGCGTCGGCTGCCGCGTCGTAGGAGAAACTGACGCCGAAGACGGCGGCTGACAACAACCCTGCTGTTGGGGCGATGCGCATCCGCCATGTGTCGCAGGAGGTAGGTTGGGGGGCAATGGTGTGGCGGAGGCTGGTGGCACAATGCGCACAAAAACCCCTTCTGAAGGTCGCACGGTCTGGCATGGGTTTGTCAATCTGCCATGCCACCGTGCGATGGTGGCCTCAACCTGTTGTGATCTGGGGTCGAGCGTCAGCCTCTCTGAGCGGTCTCATTGCTGTCTCATTCACATCAGGTATTGCTTGCAGCGGCCTGCTGTCGTACGTTAGAGGAACTCAGCCTCGCCACCAGGGCAAGGCATGGAAGGTGAGCGTGGCATCATCACCCACGACCACTGCCGCCAGCTGCGGGTGCGGCTTCAGCCCGATGCCGCAGCACAAACGCATAAGGGCCTGAAAGTGTCAGCTAGCGCATCTGGGCATCCATAGGCATCAGTCTGCACACCAACACAAAACAGCATGCTCCTTGGAAGCAGAAATTCACAACGTCTGCAAGCTGACGCTGAGTTCAATTTCACACATTAACAAATACTCGTTGCGTCAGACTTGCTGATGTGGATGCAGTGGCCAGTGTTGATGGAGTCAGGGCTTACGATAGCAGCAGCAGCAGCAGCAGCAGCAGCAGCAGCTGGCAAGGTCGAAGCCCTCGCAGTAGACGCTGGACTGCGTCAGCAGCGCATGCCTTGTGGGCGGCAGGTCGGCGAGTAGCACCGCGCAAGCCAGATAGTGGATGGTGCCGCTGACGGCAGATATGCCAATGCCTGGCCGGCTGCACACTGGCTGCAGCAAAGTGAAGGTGTCTCCAGACGGGCAGTGGTCGAGCTACTGAAGACACTCGGCTGTCAAGATGTCAACCAGCATGTACTCGTTGGGGCAGCGTCAGGCCGCCCGCACAATGGCCCTTGCAGTAACTAGGTTGAGGGCAGCATGCTGTTATGGCCTGGCCCAGCTGCAGCTGTACCGCTGCCGCCTCTGTTTGTCTGCCAGCCAGCTGCAGCCACTCCCTCGCGCTGTCGACCTCGTGTGATGCAACCAGCAACGGCATGGCTTGATCGATCGCTTGTGTGTACATGAGCTCTTGCTCTTCCAGCGGCCTGCCGCCGCGATGTGACGGCGCCGCCCACTGCCGCCCGCAACGGACGTGCTGTCCGTCACTTGGCTGCTGGGCGTTGGCGCCATGCCGGCCCTCCGTGGCGGCAGCAAGCTGCAGGCCGGCGTCATCCACAACAGACAGCCGCCGGGCAGAGGAGGGCCGCCAAGGTTGATCGGTCACGCACGGCGCTTACGACAATGCACTGCTATGAGAACGACGGGGTTGGCGGAGGCCTGTGACCGTCTTTGCTTGCAAGCCGATTTGCACATTGCACCGAAGGAATTGTATGTGACGGACAACAGAATGCGCTGAGCAAAACCACGACAGATATGGGCAGTCGATCGAATCCTGCCAGGCAAACGCCTCTCAACTGAAAAAGGGATCTCCGCATCTACACGACTTGCGGTTGCCCATGCAAACGCCGTCAAACGTCGCATGCCTCTTGGCAAAGGACGGCTCTGGCGTCCCCGCTAGCAATGCCTCCTGCGCAGTGGAGCAGTCAGTAGGTGAGCATCCTTGCAATGTGGCGACCGAGAGCCGACCTGCCCACTCGTTTTTGGCATGACCATGTCAACAGACTGCACAGACAGAGGTTTGCCGCTGCCGACGCCCAGTGCAGATCCGCCACAACGATAATGCACCTGTGCCTTCTCCCAGCTTGCGGGGTCCTGCTGCAGCTGGTGGTAGAGATGGTACAGCCGCATGCTCTTGACGGAATCATATACCGCGTCGTGGCTCTGGCCTGCCATGTTCCACCCCATCAGCTGACTGCACAAGTAGTCCTGCGGCCGTTGGCAGCAGCAGACGTGAGCCGACCAGCTTTCCAGACGCTTAGCACATCAACGGGCTGAGCGTCTGTGACGGCACCTCGCAAGTTGGGAGGATAGCGCCGAGGCTCACGCCCGTGCATACATTGACGATGCCCAGATGCCCAGCAGATGCCCACCTGGCTCCACAGCGACCAGGACTTGAAGTGCGGGTTCCACACGCGGTACAGTCCCGCCAGGTCCACCATCGACTGCGCCAGCGTCGCAAGACACAGCTGGTTCCCGAGCCGCATGGCTGTGGTCGCCTCACGCCGTCGTCCCACAGGCACGGGCCATGCGCATGTCGTAAAGGCGCATCAACCAGCGGGCCTCACCTCGAAGTCGACGCCCTCGCGCAGGTTCAGCCACTGCACGTCCTGGTTGATGTTCTGGCCCACCAGCACCGCGTTGCGGGGCAGGCACTGCCGCAGCGTCTGCAGCGCGGCCTCCAGGCTGATGCCACGCGCCTCCAGCAGCTCCGGCGTCAGGCTGCGGCACGGAAGCAGACTCGGCCTGCGGCGGAAGGCTGCCCGGCAAGGAGCTCTTGTGGACACGAGGAGGCCGAAGCTGCCGTGAGGCATGTGATTGCAGCTTTCCGAGCTGCTCTGCACGGCTGCGGCAGAGGGACTGGGACGTGCATGTTTGCAAGTGCTGCAGCCGGCGCACCCCGTCAGCGGCGTGATGCAGGAGACCACGGACTGCGTCGGCTTGATGTACAGGTTCAGCACCACCTGCTCGAACCGGTCCTGCAAGCACGAAGATTCAGCTGCCACAGCTGCCTCTCAATGTGCATGAGTTGCAGCGCAAAGGTCACCTCGCCTGACGGCGAGATGGCGGGCAAAACTTGCCATCGTGGATTTGCATGGCTCACCAGCAAGGCGATCTGCGCCACACTTCTGGCATTGTGGCCTCTGCCGGTCGCGACGCACTCCACATCCAAAGAATACGCATTTGCTGTTTCCTGCGGCACGTGCGCCGTGCCAGCCATCTTCTCAAGACCGATCCTGGTCTCGCGAACTTGGCGATGCAGCAGCCAACACTTGGAATCAGCACTGCAAGAGAGTACCGAGGGTGGCAGAAGGAACTCTTAGCAGCACTGCGCCAGGGGAAGTTGCCAGGCACTGCTGCAATCTGCAAGACAACGCTGATCGATCGGTGCAGCCCGCAGCTACGAAAATACAACGTAAGCTCGCAGACCTTCTTTAACTGTTGAGTGAGTGTGGCAAAGGCAGATATGAGCCCAAGGGCCGCTGGCGCCTGCTGAACTCAACAGGGGCAGACGAATTCATGTCCTCGCAGCCAAGAAAACTCATACTGCGCACTGCAACATGGCAGCGCCGCTGAATGCTGTCCAGACTGTCGCAATCGAGTCGAGATCGGGTTTTCGGATTTTGCATGCTTCTCAATGAATCCAAGCTGTGTTCGCCGCCGCCGAGAAGTCTTTCCGGCAATGTCGAGCGTTCTGACCAAAAAGAATTGTGGTCTTTTTGCGCAAGCAGCGAGCTATCTCAAGCTTGAAAATGAATCTGAAGTTTTGTTACGAACTTCAATTGTTCGCTAGACACTTATTGGGGCACGGCGCCTAAAGTTCCCAAGAACGGGGTGCGTGCAATATTGGAGGGCGCCGACCTGATGCCTCGCCAGGCCGATTGGAGATGATACAGCTGCCAAAATGCTGGAGAAGGAGGCTTTTAATACCCTGAAAGTCTTGCCGCCGATCGACAGGCCGTACTCGAAGGTAGACCTCTGTCTCGCCGGCCTGCAGGCACCGCCTCCTACTGTGACAGCATCACCTGATGCCTTATCGCCCTGACGCGCGTTGAAGACAACGTGAAAATCGAGATTTCGCAAAACGAGATCGCTTTGCTGCGTGACATCATCACCCACGTCGAGCCCCATGCGGCGCCTGCCGCCCACCCGCGGCCTCCACATGCCCACGTAAGCTACCGACTGTCTCAGCGACGGGCTGCACATGTCATGTTGCGCAGCAAACTTCTTAGACCAGGCAGTACGTAGCAGTTGTTTCATTGAAATCTTGCAAGTGCCAGCAAATCTGTCAAATATACACAGGCACACTTGGCGGATGTGCTGAGGGCGTACGAGACGGTCCTCAAGAAGCGACTCTTCCAGCCGGCGGATGACGTGTTCTTCCACAGCGTGATCCTGAAGCTCAGCTTACGAGCTGGCGATGGCGACTGGCGGCAGCGCCTGCAAGGCGAGGTCGCGTCGAACGCCCAGCACTTTTCAGGCCGAGCACATCGTGCGCTGCAACCAGAACAGGGCTGCAGCCGAAGCCATGGCCATGGCGGCATGGCACCACCAGCGCTTCAGCCGCAGCAGCGCTGCCACCAAGCGTGCGGCAGTGCATCAGCGCACCCGCAGAGCCACAGCCTGCTGCAGCAGCACTGCCGCCAGCAGCACCCCAAGCACAAGCCCTACCGCCGGTGCAGCAGCCATGACGCCGCCGCGCACCGCAAGCGCCTGGCGCTGGCTGCGCTGTGGACCTGGCGCTGCCACTCCGCTTTCGACTGCCGACGCGGTGGTGGGGGCGGTGGGGCTGCGGCAGATGTGCCGGTGGCGGCGTTGGCAGCGGCAGCAAGCGGAACGCAAGCACACAGGCCGCCGGTGAAAGGAGCGGCGGCCCATGTTGGCGTAAAGTCCCATGCCGCGTGTATGCGCACGCCTCGGCGCAGCTGCTGCAGCGCACCACCCGGCAGTGGCGCCGCCAGTGCACCGCCTGCCAGCACCAGCGGTAGGTCTTGTGTGTGCCAAGACACCGTGCAGCCAGGCGGAGAGCTGCATGAAATGTGTAGGATTAATGCAACTGATGTTCCGGCACGCGACGCTGCTGCTGCCACCCTTCTACCACTGGCGCGCGGTATCATACAGTACACGCTCGGGTCGCCATGCAGTCGTGCCTCGCAAACATGCGGCAGCGGTCGATGGCGGCAGCCTTCATTGCCTGGCGGCATGCCGCTGGCAGGGCGGTGCGGAACAGCAGCATCCTGGCGGTCGTGGTTGTGAGGCTGCGGTCGGCGGCTTTCGCCACCGCCATTGCGGGCTGGCGGCAGGCGGCAGGCAGGTCGTCGCGCGGCCGTAGCATCGTCATGGCTGCGGTCACGAGGCTGCGCTCGGCGGCGCTCAGCGCTGCATTCCGTGACTGACGGGAGGCTGCGTCGCAGCAAGCACGCCTGTATGCCATCGCCCAACAGGTGTCAGAGTGATCGTTCACCAATTAACGCATGGGATATGTACGGCAAGGCTCACCAACTCATGGAACCGCTGCATCGGTCACTCCTGGCAGTTTGTCAGCTCCACTCTTGAGGGTCAGCTGCGTCATTGAAATGTGCTGATCCAATGACCGGGTGCCGCGCAGGTGCTGACACAGCTCGTGCATCGGACACTGCATGCCGCCTTCGCCGCTTGGGTGAACGACACACAACATCACATTGAGAAGGCGGTCATGCTGCAGCTCGCAGCTGGAAATCAGCACAGCGCCTCCTGTGCCAAGGTGCGTTCTCATGTTTCTTCTCAAATAAACCCCCACCGCAAGTTCAGCGAGCGTTTGAACTACACAGGGCGTGAAGTGTTGCCAATGGTGTTCTGTGCACACGTGTCTTGCGAAGTCTGCCCTCAAGACTTCGACATCAACTGCAACACAAACGACCTCTGCGTTCAATTTTCGCGCAGGCTTTTGCGACGATGAAGGAGTATGCCGCCCGCCGCGCAGCCACCAGGGCCGGCCTGCAGCGTGCACTGCGGCTGCTGACGCACGCGACGGCGGTCAAGGCGTGGCGCTCCTGGAGGGCGCACTCGGAGCGGCCGCAGGCGCTGAGGAGCAGGGGCACGGCGGCGGCGGCGGCGCTGCGGCTCGGCGCGGCCGCCAGGGCGTGGAGGGCCTGGCGGGCGACGCCGAGGCGCGCCGGCAGCTGCGGCGGAAGGGCGCAGCGGTGGTGGCGGCGCTGCGGCAGGGCGCCATCGTGAGGGCGTGGCGGTCGTGGCTGGCGTTTGGCGCGGCGCGGCGCGCAAAGCGCGACCAGGTGAGCCTTATTGGGTAGCGAAGTGCTTTGGGGGTGTTTCCATAGCCCTGAGCAGGCTCGGAGAGAGTTGGACCGGCAGGGCGCCTGACGCCAATGCCGGATCACCTGGAGAGAGCAGGATTGAGGACTCGATGCCCGAACCGAAGGTGTTGCCAGGCACGCAGACGGTCATATTCTTCTGAACGCCCTTGGCAACATGCAGTGCGCAAGCCTCCTCCATCCAGCAACCTGCAGGGCGCCTTGCTGGCGGAGCGCAAGGCGGCCCGCGACGCCGCCCTGGCGCTGGCGGCGTGGCGGACCGCGGCAACCTGCAAGTGGCGCACGCGCGCCGGCGTGGCGCAGGCGCCGGCCTGGCGATGCGGTCCCTGGCGTCCACCTTCCAGGAGTGGGCGGCCCGGGCGCAATGGCAGGCGAGGCCCTGCTCTGCCTGTGCTCTAGTGTTTCGAAGGACGCCAGACACTCAATGGGGAGTGCCTTGATTCTGTCATCAGGAGGCGGACTGATTGCACGTTTCAAGACGTCCAACAGCTGAGGCGGATCCATTGCACATTGCAAGCGTCCGACAGCAGTGTGAAGCAGCATTTAGTGTGCCATGAAGCAGCATCGAACAGGAGGCGGTTGTGCCTCTTGATGCCGCAGGCTCGGAAGCGTGGTGCGCTGGCTGCTGCCGACCAGCAGCTGCAGCGCCGTGCCTTTGCGGTGTTCGAGGACAACCTGGACGATGCCAGGCAGCAGAGGGCCAACGATTTCTGGTGCCTCCGCTTCAGCAGGTGTGCTCGCTGTCCTGTACGCTGCATGGCAGAGCAGCGATCAGAGAGCAATGTGGCTCCGGCCACCCCACTACCAGCACATCACGGCCGCATGAGCCAACGAATCGATCACATTGACCAGCAGCCTCGTGCACTGGCAGGGCATGGCACCACTGGCGGCAGCACGCCGCGAGGAGCATCACGCAGCGGGCCCAGCTGCAGCGGGCGGCGCTGCTCAGCTTTGGCAGCGTCATGCGCCGTCCCTGGGCCACCTGGCAGCAGCGCGTGGCCGCTGAGAGGCGAGCTTCTGCTGCAGGGGCGCTGGCCAAGGTGTGCAACAACGCATTCGAGAGTGACGACTTGACGTTCGTCCTGTCAGGTTGGAGAGCCTCCAGTGCTAGGCCGCAACCCCGGGTGCCTTTCGGTGCGACAGCATATGCCGCAGGAGGGCGCCTTGCTCAGCAGCTGTGATTGAGGACATCTATGCTGCTTGTTGTACTTCCATGACTGACGTGCAGGTTCCCTTCTTGCTTATCGTCGATTGTAAACCTGTGTGCTTTGCTGCCCGGCAGCGGAAGGCACAGGCGGCTACGCTGCACCACTGGCAGCAGATCGCTGCGCTGCTGGCGCCGCTGCGCCACAAAGGCAAGCAACTGCTCTGCAGCGTCACAGCCCGGCAGGCGCGCTCTGCGCTGCGCAAGTGGCAGGCCATGGCGAGCGCCTGCCGCCTGCTGCGCCGGCGGTACATCGAGAGTCTGTTCCATCAGTGGCGCAAGCACGCCGCACAGAAAGCCCAGCGGCGGCGGCTGTTGAGGGTTGCAGTGCAGCCCCTGCTGGGCAACAGCCTGGCAAGGGGATGGCAGGCCTGGCAGGCCTCTGTCAAGGTGAATGATGCCAACATGCCTTGTGCACCTGGCCACAGCCTATCACGCTGCTGGCCGGATTCCCGCAAAGCTGCCTGTTCCTGTTGTGTGAGCACGAGGAAACAAGCTGCATTGCCCACTCGTGTTTCTCGAGCATGTGGCAACTCCTGATGCTTGTGATGTCCCGGACACATCCTACTGCTGATCGATGGGAGCCTTTTCTCGAGCAGGAGGCGGCGCAGGAGCGGGCGGCGGCGGAGCGGCTGCGTCGTGCCATTGTGCTCGGCAATGCGGCGTCACGACGCGCAGCATTACCGACATCTGCGGCAGGGCCCACACAGTGCACTGCAAAATTGCAACAGGAGGCTGCGTCATTTCGCGAAAACGTCGAGCAGACCAATTTGCTGGCAACGTCAGTCCGTTGGTGAACCCTAGACCTGGCATGTGAGAAGCTGTTGGTCTATCTGGCGGTTCGAGTGCATCCGCTGTCATCGCATGATACAGTTCGTGGTTGCTTCAGTGGTCCGCGTCCTGCAAATGCGACAGCAAAATTGTGTAGTGTAGATGTTCGCATATGTAAACGGCGCGTGACTTGATACGGCTGCTCGCTCCTGAGTTGCCACAGCGGCAGCATAAGACACGCAAGCGGCGGCACACTCGCTGGCTGGCAGCGCAACAACCAGGTAAAGCGAGTCCCACAGCAGCAGCAACAACGGCCACGGCAGCAGCGAGGGGCACCTGCAGGTCGAGGTGGGAGGACTGGCGCGCCGGCGGCGCCCCGGAAGGTCGATAGTAGTCTGTCTGTCGGTACTCTGCATCGTGCTCCTCGTCATTGGCGTGCTGGACGCATGCGTCACAAGATCCACCGTGAGCCATGAGCATTCACCCTGGATCAGACGTGCGGGCGTCGGCGCCGACAGCACGCGACCGGTCCGCGCAGCAATGCAGAAACGGCGCACCACCGACCATCCAGGGACATGTTGCACGAGAGGTGCGCCGGCTGGATACAAAGTTCTGCCTTGCAACAATCCCTGCCGCTGCCCTGCCGGCTCATCAGTCTCGGAATCATCCGCGTACAGTACTAGTGCAGGACATGTCCGATGCCTGCCACGAACGGTTGACTGAGACAACTGCTTTCACTCACCACCTTGGCCTCTGCGCGCTGGGAGGCGGCCGCGCCGGGAGGGTTGCTGGGCAACAGGCTGGCGATGTCGATCGCGCCGTCCAGGTGCTGCGATTCGCTGCGGTTGGGCTTCTCGTACTGCCCCGTCGGCCGCGTCACCTTGACCTGCGCTGCAGCATGATGCATGTTGCACCCGTGGCTGCCGCTGGCCACAGACCACAGACATTTGTTGTGTGCTAGCAGAGTTTTTGCAAGGGCCTTCAGCCGAGCACCGCCCGGCAGGACGTGCAACAGCCGCCATGTACAACATCACGCTTGGCAATGCACGCCGTACCTCGCGCGACTGCGGCGGCGCCTGCTGCTGCTGGTCCAGGTCCGCAAGGTTGCCGTGGGAACTGTTGGCTGCGTCATACAGATCTCCGGCCGCGGCCGCACGCGTCGCACCTCATCCACGACGAAGACAACGTCTCAGCATTCGTGCAGCAACTCAGGCTACTGTCCCGAGGTGTTCAAGTGCCCGTCAGCCATGTGCCGGCGCCAGGGGGGCTCACCGTATGTCGAGCGCGTGTAGCCGTCATCGTCGAGGGAATTGTGCTGCAGGGCTGCTGCCGGATCCGGCCTTGGCCCCTGCGCAGCAAGAAGCAGGAGCGACAAGAAGGTCAGTCACTGAAGGTCGTACAGATGGTCAGCAGACGGGGACACGGACGATTGCATGGGACTTCATGACCAGCCGCCAGTGCGGCGACCAGCGGCCGTGCATCTGGCAGCCGGCGGCATGTGCGGCAGTCGCAGGCGTGCAGTTTCGCAAGAGAGCGGTTGCACAAGCCAGGAATGATCCTCACGTCCAAGGACGATCGCCCAGTGGGCACAGCCCTGCGGCCGCCGTGCCTGCCGTGGCCATACTCGTCTGCAAAGCAACATCGCCAGCTCTGCTCGGCTCGATCAGGAGAATGTCCACAGATTCGTCGGATTATGGATTCAAGCGCTTGACGTCGGTCGTGCCCGGTCGCTCGAGGAAGCCTGCGCTGTGCACGTCAGGATAAGATCACGAAGTTGTGAAGAGTGTGCGCACCAGTGGTCTCCGCCATGCTGAGCTTGGTATCACATGTGATTTCGTCAAGTAATTAACGATGCTGACTGCTGCAGGTTTGCAAACACGCAGTGTGCGCGATGTGATCAGCTTCTGCAAAGCTGCATCCCAAGCGAGGGCGATGATCAGAGATATTTCTTCCGACATGCACGACATAAAGACATAAAGAGCTGCTTGCGCGCAGCAACGATGTGTCACACGAGAGTTCGATCATTGTAGAGGTACTACAATTCAGGAGGCAAACGTCGCACAGCACTGATAGACCGAAGTTTTGATCGTGAATCCTGAGGAGTCATGGCTGGGAAAGCGGATAGACTGGTGCTCGTGGTCAATGCCGGCTCGTCATCACTCAAATTCAAGCTGTTCACAGATCGGTCTGGTCTCAAGGGCGAGGTCTCGGGGTTGGTGGAGCGGATCGGTGACCCTGCGCACAGCCGCGTCATCACCAGCATTCTGTCGGGACCAAAGCCTGAGAAAAGCACGCTGGACAAAGGCATTGAGGTGTGAATGCTCGAAGGTGCACGGGCACTGCACCGCACCTGGCTTACAGTGATGACGGCTGTGATGCAGACACGGTGCTGGCTTCGCCAGCATCTGCATGGCCTACGGAGCGCATCAACAACCTCCTTTGCGTGCAGGACCACACCGCCGCGCTGGACTTCGTGCTGCAGCACCTGAGCGACTCCTATTCCTCGGAGATTAAGCAGCACATGGAGGCGGTTGGCCACAGGGTGGGTCTGCGCTGTGCACCCGCTTTCGTATCGCCCCCGACAAGAGCACACAGCTGACGCTACAGTCCGAAGGTCAGCGCTGGTTCACCAATATCGGCGCAACCGCAGGTGGTGCACGGGAAGGACGTCCCTGGGGCGCGGCTTGTGGATGAGGGTGTCATCAAAGCCATCCAGGACGCGGCCGCGATGGCGCCGCTGCACAACCCGGCCAACCTACAGGGCATCCGCGCCGCCTCCGCGGTGTTCTCCTGCCCGCAAGTCGCAGTGTTCGACACCGCGTTCCACTCCACCCTGCCCCCGGCGGCGTACACGTACGCGCTCCCGGCGGAGCTGTGCAAGAGGGAGGGCCTGCGGCGGTACGGCGCCCACGGGACCAGCTACCGGTACCTGGTGGGCGCAGCGGCGGAGGTCCTGGGCCAGCCGGCGTCGGAGCTCAACCTTATCATCGGCCACATAGGTGACGCTTGATCCTCTCTGCAGGTGGATTGGCGCTGCTTGCGAAGCGATGGCGGTACGCTGGATACTGGTCATCCAGCACATCAAGCGCTTGTGGTGTGCAGGAGCCGGAGCCAGCCTTGCAGCCATCAGGAACGGCGTGTCAGTGGACACCACGATGGGTCTCACGCCCCTCGAGGGTCTGATGATGGGCACGCGGTGCGGCGACATCGACCCCGCAGTGGTCATCTACCTGGCGGAGCACTGCGGCATGAAGGCAGTCGACATCGACAAGCTCATGAACAAGCAGGCGAGCGCTGCCGCCTCTAGCGGGCCTTCGTCTGTATGTCGCGTACTGCCATGCCATGTCTTGGACTCTGGCAAGGCAGACAGTGCAGCACTGACAGGGTTTGCTGCACTGCAGAGCGGCTTCCTCGGGCTGACAGGGGACTCGGACCTGCGGTCCGTCATAGCAGCGGCAGACAGCGGCAATGCGCAGGCCAAGCTGGCGATCGAGGTACGATCTGAGCAGACGATCTCAGCAGGCCTGCCTCTGTCAGCATCGCCTTGCAGTTACGTTGGACAGCGCTCGTTGCACTGGCTGCAGTCGCCAGCTTGCACATTGTAGTCGCAAACACCTTCGATTGTGCTGTCTCCGCTGCAGGTCTTCATCCAGAGGCTGAGGAAATACATCGGTGCCTACCTCATCGAGCTGGAGGGTAGCACAGACGCCATTGTCTTCTCAGCAGGCATGATATTGCTTGGCAGGGCTCGCACTGCTGAGTGATGCGCAGACGCCACTGAGATCTCTTGTCACAACCACGCCAAACCCATCTCTTCTGTGGCCGCAGGCATTGGCGAGAACAACGCTCTCGTCAGAAAATTGTGCCTGCGAGGGCTCGAGGTGCGTCTCTCCTCGTTCTAGGCTCAAGACGCAAGCAGCCTGCTCAGGATTTAAACAGGCACATCCTGTGTTCTGACGACCACTGTGTCAATTGCGCAGTCATTCGGAATCAAGGTGGACGATGCAAAGAACGAGGCAGCTGCTGGAGGCAAGACCGCAGATATCTCGGCGGCTGATTCTCGGGTGAAGATCCTGGTCATTCCCACCGACGAGGAGCTTAGTATCGCGCAGCAGGTGCGCGCATCCTCATTGCGTCATACTACCTATTGTCACGATTGTTGTGATGCGCACATCAATCACCACTGACTGTCAACAACGCCAAGGCTAGAACTCCTTGTTTGGTCTGGATGAAGTGAGAGTGCTCTTCATTCTCCTCAGACGCTGGAGGTGGTCAGGCATCAGCGGCCCGAGCAGTGACCACAGGTTGTGGAGGTACATCTTGTACTTGTGGTTTGTCCAGGTTTACAGAGGCTTGGTTTCAACTGTCATCCAGGTCCTGAACGACCGGTGTGCGTTATCGTTGTTCAAACGTCATTGAACAAGGGTGTCTCGTGCATTGCCATTTCCAGGGCGCAATTTGCCTCAGCTGCTCCCTTCCAGCCTTGCCGAGTAGCAACGACTCCACTGCGTCCCTTCGAATACGTCCAGGGCTGTTGGTGCACCACGCAGCTTCGTCATGCCGTGCCAGCGAACTGCCGAAAGCTCACAGCAGAAGTTCTCCGACTCACGCTGTGGCTGGTGTGTACCTGTTCCAACAAAACAATGTGCAGTCTCAGGCTGCAGCTTTGTCAGTATGCTGTGGGACGAACGTTTATCGACACAGCACGAGCAGATGTGTCCGAGATGATGTTCAGCTGGTAGGTTTCACGCAGAGGAAGGAGCGCCTGGGACTTACAGGCCAGCATCAATCAGCAGTTGCCGCTTGGCGAGCGCAAGCCGCGCCTTCCGCCGACCGCCGGTGTTCTTCTTCAGCACCCCCTTGCTGATGGCCTTGTCGATCTCCTGGTACGCCTCGGAGATGAGCGTCTCCACTGGCTGCACCGCGTCCTCCTGCACCTGGCTGATGTCTGTGCGGAGACCCGCAATGGCTGCAAAGACCTGCGCACGAGGGGCGGGCGACAATTATCAGTCTGTGCGCAACGGGGCTCTTTCTGTCTAGGCTACCCACTTTCGCATCTTTCCGAGGTACGTGGTGGTCGAGGGTTGTCAAATGGGCGCATGCAGAGCCTGAGAACATGGCAGTGCTTTCTGCGCAGCAGCACACAGCGGCAGGCCTGCATGACGCAAGGCTTGCCAGGCTGTTCGCCAGCGGAGGTTGGGGCGTCACCTTCTTCATCCGCGTCGCCACCGCTGACTTGCGCGCCTTGTTGTACATCCGCTCCTTCTCGCTGAGCCGGATGCGCTGCGTTGCGTTCTGCTTTGCCACCACTGTGAACGCTGCCCTGGCGACGCTGCACTGCCGGCGCGGGGCTGCAAAGCAAGCACATGAGATTTATAACGAAACTTGCCACGTCGCACAGCCTGGGAGCCGTATCTGCAACATCAAACCCGAAACATCCGTGGCAGCCATGCCAGGGCGGCTCATCCTGCTGCTGGACGGCTGCCAAAGAGTGATCGACCGCGGCAAGCTGCAGAAAAGCCAGCATCGGGACAGTCACCCTGCAGGAGCTGGCAGCCACGCAGGGCTGGGCTGGAGCCGAGCCGGCTGGCTGAGGCTGTGACGGGTGTTCTGCACGGCCTGCCCAGCGACAGCGTGCCGAAGGCGGCTTTGAGCGACGCCATGCTGTCGGATTGCAGATGATGTGCAGAAGAAGACGCTGTCAATCGCCACAAGCGCATCTGACAGTCGTGGTCTCGACCAAGCGCAAGGGTCGATGAGATGGCAGTCAGATTAGGACGTTGGGTCAACAAATTTTTAGGGCCTATTAGGGCCTAACACGCCGTCGCACATGTGCGCAGCAGCATCAGGAGCCCAGCCATGCAATTCGCAGCGTTACAGAGCATGCTGTGGATGTAGCAACATGGCGAAGATTAATTTACCTCTGGGTGCCACTGGTGTCAAGGTCGTTGTGGAGCCGGTCGTTCTGTTCAACATCTGCGACTCATACATCAGGCGTGGCGACAACCAGACCCGCGTCATCGGCACGCTGCTGGGCACGATAGAAGCAGGCGCCATCGACCTGCGGCTGTCATACGCCGTGCCACACATAGAAACGCCGGAGTCGGTGAGCAGCTGCGGCGCCGCGCCTTTGACACGCTTGACCCAGGCGGTGCAGCTCGGAAGTAAGCGCTGATGCACGACACGTGCTGCTGCAGGTGTCCATCGACATCCCACACCACAGGACGCTGTTTGACCTGCACCAGAAGGTCAACCCGAAGGAGGTGGTCGTCGGCTGGTGCGTGCCGCAGCTGCTGTGCCTTTCCTGGGCATCAACACCCGAGTCTGCAGGCGTGTTGTGAGGACCTTCTCTTGAGCCTCGATTGCATGCCACCCTGAGACTGCTGTCAAGCATTCTTGCTAATAACGCCCAGGTACTCGACGGGATTGGGCCTGTCGGGCAGCGATGCGCTCATCCAGGACTTTTACGCTGGCGAGTGCACAAATCCCATTCACATCATCCTGGACACGGGGCTGACGGACCAGCGGCTAGCCATCAAGGCGTTCGTGTCGCGCACCCTGACGCTGAAGAAGCACCAGGCAAGCTGCCTGAACACGCCATGGCACTGGCATGCACTCTGCTGCCAACCTGCTGGTCAAGGCACGCCCAATGGACATGAGGCATGTTGCACCGAGTCCGATCGTCAGAGGCAGATCGTACATGCGTTTTCATAGGAACCGCCGCTGGCCACCGAGTTCCTGGAGGTGCCCTGCGAAGTGCGGACAGCGGAGATTGAGAAGATTGGCGGTGAGCGCCCGGCCCTGAAGCTTTCCCCCGGCACGGATGCCGATGTGCAGATCACCTGTGTGACAGCAGCTTAATGTCATCTTGGTCGTCGTTGCATGCGACCTCGTAGATGATGCCAATGGTGGAAGCTGGCTGGACCAGGTGGCAGTAGGCGGTTTGTGCAGCAAGGAGCTGGGCCTGACTCATGGATGTGCTTCTGCGCACCCGCAGTCGACCTCCTCAGCAGCCAGAAGACAGAGAAGCTGCCGCCGAACGCGGACAGCTTGGCGGAGTCGATTGGGCGGCTGGAGTCGTCCATCACACAGGCGTACCAGTACGTCGACGACGTGGTGGTGAGTCTTTGTTTACAATCGGAGTCTGCGCGATAGGTGCAGTCTGAGGCAGACGCAGAGCTGAGATGGGCACGCAGCAGAGTGTGGCACAATCCTCGCGGTTTCGGTATGTGTCAGAACTCGTCCATTCTCCTGGTACGCCGGGTTGCTTGAGCCTGGCGGAGGTCTGCGCAAGTCGCCGGAGCTTTGCGCTCCCCAAGGAGGGAATCGAAAGTGCTGTGCTGCCATCCTGGCTTCAATCTTGTCGTGGAACAAACACGGAGTGTCCCGAACCTGAGCAGGAGGGCCGGCGAAAACCCGACCGCAAAATCGGGCGGTACCTGGCGGACACGGTGGACGCGGTGCCGCAGCTGGACGCGGAGGAGCTGGAGAAGCTGTTCCATGACAACGTGCAGGACGTGCTGCTGGTCATGTACCTGGCCAACCTGGTCCGCACCCATGTCGCGCTCGCTGACAAGCTGGGCACGCAGGCGCTGCCGCTGGTCTAGTCTGCTGCTGGTTTGGATTGGATTATTGGCGTCGGGGCCGCGCCGATCAGTGTCGTATGTAGGAAGGAGCCTGCGGACAGGAGATGAATACCCGTGGGTATGTAAGATATGTCGTCTCTGCAACTTGAATCAACGAAGCCATCTGCATCTGCTAGGTATCAAACAGCATCGCGCATAATGCGGCAAGTTTGCATCAGACACCAATGCGCATCCTGCCTGGCCCTCACATCAGCTCGAATCTTTCTAGACGCTTTCGCCTCAGAGCAGATGCTTTTGCATTTAAACTGATGAAACTCCAGCTGCACTGCCGATGCGAAGATCTCTTCATCATACTTACTTCAAGCAAGTGTTCTTCGCCAATCATCGCTGATACTTCAACGAGCCATGCTTGCTGGCGTCACACACAGGCCTAACTGGGTTCAAGCCTGCGCCGTGCGCGACACAGCCTCTGAGAGGCCATCTCGCCCCAGCATTGCACCGCCTGACAGTACCTTTTCGAATTTACCGCGGCGCCGCTGCTCCAGTGACTGATACCCATCTGTTGCTTCCAGCTCCTGAAGCGAGAAAGGGAGCTGTCAGTTGACTTGGCTAAAGGCAGGCAGACGGAAGAAGGCCAGTTGCGACCAAAGTGTGCCATACCGAGAAGGTGATGGGGTTGTTATGCAGCGTGAATGTGCTGAGGTTGGAGCAATCTCGCAGAATGGCCGCTGGCACGCTCCCGACGGCATTGCTGTCTGCTGACAGAGTGACCAGCTTCTGCAGACTCCCCAGCTCGGGCGGTAGGCCCTGCAATCGACAAAGAAATGCATGAAGCCTTGCCCAACGTCGCGTTTGCAGGGTGAAATCAATTGTTGGTAGCATCAGTGCATTCGTGCTGACCTGCAGCCGGTTGCTGGAGACGTCAAGCTCGACGAGAGCGCTGCAGTGACCCAGCCCAGATGGCAGCGCGGTCAACTGGTTGCCGTTCAGCCGCAGCTGGCTCAGCGATGTGAGCTGGCTGATGCTGCCGGGCACGTGCGTCAGAGCATTGCTGGACAGGTGCAGCGCTTCCAGCCGTGGCAGCCGCAGCACCGCATCTGGAAGGCTCGTCAGCGTGTTATGGTCGAGCAGCAGCGCCTGCGCCGCATCCCGCAGCACTCCGTTGGCATGTCCGCGCACATCGTGACATGCACATGGAGGGGCCTTGCTCGCGCTGCGTGGGAGTGAGATGCCCTGACACCCATGCAACAAATGCCGCCGCCCGTGCCACGCCTAGACAGGCTCACCTTCAGACTCGTCAGCTGCTGTATCTCCGCCGGCAGGCCCGTCAGCTGGTTGCGGCTGAGCACCAGGCGCTGCAGCGCGCTGAAGCCCCCCAGGAGTGTCGGCAGTGCCTCCAGTCGATTGTTTGTGACGTCCACCGTCCTGACCCTACTTTGCAATGCAGGGTCGTCCAGAGAGGCTGGCAGCTCCTACGGCAGCATCTGAGGCATGAGGAGTAGTGCATCACCTGCACTGGATTCAGCATGCCAACAATAGTTGATGGCCAAGCGCCGCATGGGTCAGAGCAGGCAGTGCACCTTGAGCTTGGCATCACGCAGCGATATGACGCCAGTCTGCACCCATTGGCCGTGCCGCTGCGTCTGAACGGCTCTGCCGCCGCTAGGCTTTGAAGCGCAGCCACCCATGATCTGACAGGGCGGTCACGGCTTTGTCAGCCTTCTCGATGGGTTCTCAGCCATTTACTATGTCGAATCTAACGATGTTGTTCCGAATGCGGACGCTGCAGACCGGCACGTGATCAACCGAGGTGTGTTGAAGCTGGCAAAACACGCCGATGCCTCAATGCGGTGCGAACGGTGACTTTCCGGACGTGTGCGCATGTTTGGATTCAGGCAGGGGCCCCTGAAAAGGGTGCGTACTGTCAAGCACACCAGCGCACAGATCAGTTGTACCGCTAGGGGTTGCGACGGATTGCTTCAGCCGTGTGGTGAGCAGCGACCCTTGTGAGTTCGCCCAGCAAGAGCATCTTTCTTGCCGCAGTTTGAATTTGCAGGAGGCGAGGCTCCTGGCCTTGCGATATCATTCACACCTATCCGAGCGATCGATCGCTTCCCGCGCCTGCAGCGCCAGGTCCCCTCAGCAGGACGTCCACGACGGGATCTCCTCTCGGAGTTGTACAGTCGTCGGCGGACAGGCTGCAGGCGGCGCAGATCTACCAGGCCCGCGCAGGCGCCCTGCCGCTATGAGCGTGCACGGCGCCAGTCCGGAACCGAGCTTGGACGGAAACTCGCCTCCCGTGTCCGTCGCCGACCAGCCGCTTGACTTCCTCGACCTGGAGTTCTGGCCTGCCGAGACGGATTTCCGGCTAGATCAGATGGCCAGCACCATGGAGTGGCTGGGCCAGCTGGATGCGCAGGCCGGCGGCAACCCGCTGCAGGGCCAGCAGCCCGGCGCGCAGCAGGACCTGCGCGGCGACGCCGGCGGGCAGGAGGCGGCCGACGGCCATGAGCAGCCGTTCGAGGCGCAGCTCGACGACGCGGCGCCCGACATGAACGGGGTGAGACCGTCTGGGCCACTGCTCGCCCTCCCCCGACTTTGCCTGCAGCTGTCCTTGTACTGCTGGGTGCAAGCGGTCCTCCTGTTCAGAGCAGCTGTCATGGTCCGACCAGCTGTGCGTCACATCGTTGATCAGTTTCAGAAGAATGGTGCATTATCCCCAGGGGATGCCGGTGCCACCGGGGCCAGTGGTGACATTCACCGAGGCGCCGCTGACCGGCAGCGGCCAGCTTCCGGCAGAGCTGCCAAGCAGCGGCTTGGAAACCTCAGGTGTGTACAACAGCTTGCGTGTTGCAGCCGCACGCGACTGGAGCTTGAACAAGCTTGTCGAACGCTGACTGAACGCTTTCATGGTGTTGCATTAGCATCACGTTTCCTGCCTCGCTGCGATGCAGGCTGGACACCGGCATTCGCGCAGCCAATGCCGACGCTGCCATCGCCGCAGCGCCCGGCACCGCCACAGCAGCACCTGAAGGCGCAGTCATCGGGCGGCGGCAGCCAGAAGAACGCTTCGGGAAAGCAGCGGCTGCGGTGGACGCCCGAGCTGCACGCCCGGTTCTGCGCCTCGGTCGGCCAGCTGGGCGGCCCCGAGGCGGCAACGCCAAAGGGCGTGCTGAAGCTGATGTCGGTGGACGGGCTGACCATCTACCACATCAAGAGCCACTTGCAGGTGGGAATGCAAAGATTGCGCGCAGATCGAAGCAAGTTTTCAACTCAAGGTGCCTGTGCGTGCAGGCCTTGCCCATGCCCAGGGCCTGTCGTCGAGGCCATAGGCTTAGTCCAATGCTCGTGCACCCAACGCAGAAGTACCGCCTCAACATGCGGCTGCCGCCAGAGGAGCAGGACCCGGGCTTTGACATGCCGGCGGCAGCGCCGCGCTCGGCGGCCAGGGGCCGCCGCAGCCGCAGCCGCAGCTGCACCCGGCAGGCCGACAGCTCCAGCGACATGTCCGAGCCGGTGTGTGCCATGGTTGTGCCGTGGCTGCCACGCACTGTCCTTCGTGTTGGCTTCTGCCTCAACCTCCCCGCTGAGTGTTGAACGCCCAGGATGACGACGGTCCTGACCACAGATTGTAGTGCTGGCTGCTGCCACACATCCTGTGCCTCCGAACGTCATCGCTTCTACGAAGACAGTCTACGGCCCAGCTGTAACACTGACCACTGCCTGGTGCCGACAGGACGAGGCGGCGGCGGTGGCGCGGGTGCGCGCGATGGGCCGGCGCAACCGGGCGCGGCGCAGCGCCAGCTCGGGCGCGCCCGCGGCGTCGGACGCGGACCGGCAGGCACAGCTGGAGGAGGCGCTCGCCACGCAGATGGCCATGCAGCGCAAGCTGCACGAGCAGCTCGAGGTGCGCTACCCTCCCGACTGATGGCGGGCCCCTTGCACAGCTGCCTGCGCCGGCATGCTGCAGGCCCTGCTGCAGACTGCAGTGTTTTCTTCAGGCGAGACTCCACGTTGTTCTGTGTACTGGCCAGCCAGCCCAGGGCTGTGGCCTGGTCCCTCGTCACACGATGGTCCTGCCTGCAGGCCCAGCGGTGGCTGCAGCAGAGCCTGGAGCAGCACGGTCGGTACATCACCAGCCTCATCGAGCGCCAGAACGCGGGCAACGCAGCGCCGCTGCCGCCGCCTCCGCCGCCGGTGTCGTTCCCGCCGTCGCCGCAGCCCTTTGGCGGCCCGGCAGCGGCCGGCCCCTGCCAGCCTGCGTCAGCGGCGCCCAGCTCCGGGCAGCTGTCGCACGTGGCATGGCCTGCGGCACACCCTGCTGCGCAGCCCGGCTTTGGCGGCAGCGACGGGCAGCAGGGTGCCCGGCTGCAGCCGCAGGACTCTGGTGGCATCGGCGCCTTTGGAGCCGCCGCCACTGAGCCCAGCAATGCGGACCTGCTGGAGGCGCCCAGCGGGTACGAGCAGGAGCAGCAGCATCAAGCGCTGTTTGACGTCGGCGGTTTATTGGACGACAAGGTGGCTGCATACGCGAGTCCGGAGCCGCCGGTCGGTGCGCAGCGGAGCCGCAAGCGTCGGCAAGCTGCCGATGCCTGATTGCATATCTGTAACCCAGTGGGGGGCTGTGCTGTGTTGCATTGACGAGAAGTATCTGTTCAGCGTGGTTTCAGGATGCCGTACGTACCGCCCAGTCAGCTAACACAGGACCCAACAGCTTCATGGAGCCTCCAGTGGGCATGTCGCTGGTGATGCAGTAAGAAGTGTCACTTGCCAAGGAATGAAGTGCCACATTACACCCTGGAATTGTGAACCAAACGAGGCCAATCCTCTTACAATCCGGCTAATCATGCCAGCATCGCCAGCTGGGCCGTGTCGACGCCTGCGCAGTTCTGCTATCGGTCGGGGAAGCAGCTGCAACATGTCGATCACGGTTGCGTCTTGATCCGTATCTGATCGCTTGCTGCGGGCCCCTTGGCGGGCGCAACAATTTCACTTGGTGTCGGCATTAAGATGTCCTGTTGATATGCTGCGGCACTGGCAGCACCAGTGACCGACTGGATAGATGAAATATCTACGCATGAAGCCCTGCTGTCATCTCCGCCTGCAGCCCATCGGCAATGTCCTGGTCGCGGACGGCCTGAGGCGGCCTGCCAAGCTCAGTGCTCGCCTGCTGCGACCAGCGGATCGGCCTTGCGCCTGCAGCGCCTCATGTCTGACCTCACCACACAGGCAAGTGACTTCGCTCTGTTCTGGCTGGCTTTCGAGTTGATGACGACATCAGGATGTCGGCTGAGTTCTGAGCGATGTTTCGGAGTTTGCAGGCTTGGTGCGGTTAAGATCCTATATCGCGGCAGCTCCTTCAGCGCGCGGACGTCGCTCGGCTCAGGTATCAATCCCGGCGGACACGGTCTGCGATCGGGATGCAGACGAAGCAGTCCTGTCGCGGCGGCAGCGTATGACGGGGAACCAGGATGGCAGCAGTCGCGGCAGGCGCAGCAGCAGCAGCTCGCCCATCGGCCGCGATGGATTTGCAAGGTCCGAACGGCTACTGTTCCCCGTTTTCCAAATGTCACGATTTCCGCCATCAAAGACGACAAATGTCACGATTTCCGCCATCAAAGACGACAAAGTGCACAAGCCAGGGTCCCATGCTGTGCACTGCTGTGGTTGCAGAACTACGGCTGAGAATGCCCAGTCCGGGCCACTGCGCAGGTGGAGATTAACAAGCTGCGCAGGACGGAGGCGGCGCTGGCGTTGCAGGAGCGGAATATTCTGCCGCCCAAGACGCTGCCGGACATGCGGGAGATCCTGCTGGAGGTCACCGTCCTGGATCCGCGACCCCGCCCCATCGACATGAACAAGACGCTGAGGGTGCGCACCTCGGCTGCTGTGCACGGCAAGGGGCATGGACTGATTTAGTTGGAACTGGGATGGAGGTACAAAGCCGGCATGTCTGCATGCACGGCGTCGCGTGTGGATCCCATGAGACCCCGCCAGCCGCCAGCTGAACGGCATCCTTGCGCTGCGCAGTGGATGTCGCGAGCGGAGCTGGAGGCCGAGCTGGAGGCCCGTGGCGTGGTGCCCATCGGCGAGAAGGACGAGCTGCAGGTGCGGCCTGCCGACAGCATGCCAGGGGCCTTGCAACTGCCGAGGAAGGTGCCCACTCGAGCAGCGGGGCTGCAGGTCGATGTCGGGTGCACACAGCGGCATGGGTAAGCAGGCGACACATCTCCAGTGGTCATCAGGCAGGTTCCTCCATGCGCGCGCCGCCCCAACTGGTATATCAAAAGGGTAGGGCCACCAGCTTGCCTGGGTGCTGCTGCAGGAGACGCTGGGAGCGATCATTGCGAATGAGCCCCCAAACGACCCGAACGCGCCGCCGCTTATGCTCAAGGGAGGCAGCGCCGTAATGAGCGGGCCTGGCAAGGTCAGGCCGCAGGGCGCCATGGCAGCCCCCGGCGGCGGTGGGCGCCTTCTCTTGCACCTGCACTGCCTTTCCATCTGGCACAGCACCCTGGCCCATGCAGAGCGGGCCGCTTCAACGGCTATCCAATGAACCCCCACAACCATGAACCTACAGTGAATAGACAGCATGCAGAGATTGCCTGCGCCATCTGGCAGCGCATGCGATCCCCAAACGGTGCTGACCCGTGCGTTGACCCCGGCCCAGGCGAGGACAGCCTGGCGACGCTGCCGAAGCTGCCGTCCAACCTGTCGCGGCTGGGCATCTCGGAGCTCATTGCGCAGCTGCGGGCGCGCGGCTCCACCACCGTGCGCGGCAAGAAGGCCGACCTGGTCAAAGAGCTGCAGGTGGGCCGCGAAACAGAGGCTCCTGCAGGGTGTCGCATGGCCGCACGCCTGTCGGCATGTGCGACCTGTCTGCCTGCTGCGGCAGAGTTGCGCGAGGCAACTGAACTGTAACGGCGGCTGGCGGGCCTTGAGGGCGGCACACTCTCTGACAACGAGACCAACAGCCCTCCAGGGCAAGATGACACCAGCAGAGCACCTGCACAGACGTCCTCACGCGAGGAGTGCCGCGTCTTGCACAGGTCATGATCGACCGCGAGGAGGCGGAGCAGGCTGCGGCAAACCCGCTGCCGCCGGCGGCGGTGGCCGAGCAGCAGGTGGCCGAGGAGGGCTTCCCGGCCGCCGGTGATGACGCGCCGCCCGGCTACAGCGAGCTGTTTGACGCAAATCTCAACGAGCTCAGCGACGAGGAGCTGCAGGAGGTGGGATGCTGTCAGTCACGCATATACTGGCTGGAGGGTTGCACCTATGGCAGTCATCTTGGTCCAGTATTTGCAGCCGGACCAGGGGGCAATGCCAGCACAGAACCAGAAGGTGCACAGCAGGCAGCAGAAGGCTCCCAGGTGCAGACCGCGGCTGCTCTGCCAGGTGCTTGACCGGTCTTTGGTTTTGCGCAGGAGCTGCAGCGGCGGGTGGACGGCCCTGTGGCGGAGGCGCCGCGGCAGGAGCTCCTGGAGCAGCTGGCTGCGGTGCTGCGGGAGGAGCTCGTCGACCTGCTCACGGTGAGTGGATGGCATGGACGAGGTTATGTCGTGCCTGACGGTGTCGTGGCTGGGAGGGGCCGAGCCTTCGTGCCCCGCTCAAGCCACACAACACGAGTGCCACTGGCACTGCACTGGGTGCAGCGCAGGGCATCTTGGCTTCAGTGCAGCCGCAGGTCACGCACATGCCGTGTGATGCACTAATCGGCTGCGGCCCTTGTCGCAACCCTGCTGTGCTGGCCTCGGGGAGCGAGGCCCGGCCGCAGTCTGAAGTCTTGCTCTTGCCGCACTGCGATCCCACTAGAGCCATGCCTACAGCCACACCGAATGTCATGATCAGGGAGCTCAGTTTGTCTGCTTGCAAGCCAGGACGATAAGTCTGCCTGCAAAACAGGACGACGAAGTGGCGGAGGAGCTGGGCAAGCGGGGCCTGGAGCCCACGGAGGCGGGCGATGCCGCTCGCATGCAGCTGGTCGCCGACATGTCAGGCGATGCGGAGCGGGACGCCCTGCGCGACGCCGCAGCCTTTGTGGACGGGGTGCGATGTTTGCCAGCCTGCAAGGTGGCGGCAGCGACAGCAGATGGAGCCTGTGCTGCAGAAAGCGCACTGCCGCACTTGTCAGCAAGACGGAACACTTGGGCCCCCGCACGGCGTGCTGGCCAGCAGCCGACACCGTACCGAAACACCTGGCCTCGCCACCAGCAGCGCAGCGCAGCTCGTCTTGGTGAAGGCAGAGTGACAACTCTCAGAGACTGCTGTCGTGCAGATGCAACGCCCGTTTCAAATTGCTGTTGCGCAGCTGCAAGACTCGGATGTGGAAGCGGAGGCGGCGGCGCGGCAGGTGGCAGTGCCGCCCGGCGCCGACGCGCGCGAGGCGCTGCTGGAGTTCGTGACGGCGGAGCTGCAGCAAATGTATGGCAACATCAATACATTGTTCATCCACGCCGACAAGCAGGTGGGACTCGGCGACACCTTGCCGGGCTTGTAGCATCAATTCTACATCAGACACCAATATAGAGGATCCGAAAAAGCTGGCTTCGCCGCTGTCGGCGCGCGCAGCTGGGCCACCCATTGGTGGCTGTGCTCAAAGCCAGAATGTGCAGATCATACAGCCTGTGGCGTGTGCACCTTAATTATCAGCAGGTCCAGGGCGAGCGGTCTTCCAACACGAACGCTGTGTTGCGACATTCCTGATGTTCATGCTGTTGCGCACGCAGTGGCAGGAGGAGCAGGGCGACCAGGAGGATGGGGCTGAGGAGGAGATCGTGGTGCCGCCGCCGCCGGAGCCGCCAATGACGGTCGCGCTGCTCGTGGGCGGCCCCGGCACGGCGACGTCCCGGCTGTCCTCCTTTGCGGCGGCCGCCGGCCTCGCCGAGGTGGGGCACATGCCCATCTGCGGGCGGGACACGGACACTGCAGCGCGCAGCAAGGGCAACATGCAACGCCGCAGCCGCTGTTTTTACGAGTCGCAAGGTCTTGGGATTGCAAGCCACATGATCTGGAACTGACACATTCTCCAAACACTATGGGGAGCCGAGGTCTGCTTGCCGCTGTCCTGTCAATGCGCGGCCCAGATAGCCGTAAGCCACATCGGATTCTCTGCTGCCGCTGTGGCCCTGGAGCTCAACCCCTGTTGACAGGCGTTTGCCATGGTTCTGACGCATGGCGCGGCCCCCGCAGGCGCTGCGCACGGCGCCGCTGCCGGAGGAGGGAGAGCCGCCGCGGCCGCCGCTGCACGCGATGCTGGACGAGTGGCTGGCCTCCCTCGGCGATGGCGATGACGAGGAGGAGGAGGATGCGGACATGCCGCCCCACCTGACGTCCGGAGGCGTCGCGGTGACGGCCTACTACCTCGATGAGCAGCTGCGCGCGTGGCGGCTGCCGGCGGGGCGCCTGGCCGGCGGCGCGCCCGCGGATCTGGTCGCGCAGCTCCCCGACGATGCGGTGCCGCTGCCCGACCTGCAGGTGTGCTTGCTGATGCTCTCGAGGCGTGGTAACCCCACTCTCTTTTGTGGCAAACACCTCTCCATGCTGGACGAGATGCATGCAACCAACATCGAGGCAGCAGGCGAATGTGAAGCTAGGCGGCTGATATGCTGCCGTCCTGCTCTGGATCATGATTTGAGCACAACAGCTTTGCGGGTACAGGCTCTGGCGGAGGAGGTCAAGGCGAGCGCTGATGTCGTGTGGCCGGTTGCACACGGCGCGTGGGGCGAGAGCGGGCAGCTGCAGGCGGCGCTGGAAGCGGCGGAGGTCCCCTTTGTCGGCACACCGGTCGCCGCCGCAGAGGACGCCACCCACAAGCTCAGGTCCGATGCGATGGCCACTGTGCTCGCGGAGACAGCATGGCTACTCACATGCAAGCAGATGGCGACCCGAGCTTTTGCTACAACAACCTGCCAGGACAGGTAGCCTGACAACTTCGGCATCCACCATGCAGGCTCTGCAAAGCATCCGTGGGCAGCATGCTGTTTGCACCTATCTTATGCCTCATGTCGACAGCATTCATGGTCCCGGTTGCAGGCTGGCAGAGCGGCTAGCGGGGCTCGGCTACCCGGTGCCGCTGCGCATGAGCATCACAGACAAGGACCTGAAATCCAAGCGGTCGGTCACCGCGCTGCAGAAGCGGCTGCAGCCGTGGCTCGAGGTGCGGCGCCCAGCGCACATGGTGTCTGCGCTCACAGGCAGGTGGTTGAACGTGGCATCGATGAGGGGGCTGCCAGCGACGTTCATGCAGGCGCGAGCTGGCACAGCCTCGCTGGCCATCGCAAAGGCAGGCCTTGGCAGTGTCTCGTGATGATTCAGCGTTGAAACTGAACCAGGCGGCTGAATTCTGCCGCACCGCACTTCCACAACAGGAGCAGGACCTGCACGAGGAGATCGACCGCTTCTACGTGAAGCCGGTGCGCGGCAGCGGATCGGATGGCGTGTGCGTGGCGCGCGGCGTGGAGGGCCTCATCAATGCCGCCCGCGACATCATCGAGGAGGTGAAGACAGGTTCCCCGGTAGACTGCGTGCCGCACCAGCTTGCTCTAGGGTGGGTGTGGCCAGACAGGCAGGTTCGACGGGCCGTACGACTCTGCCGCTTGGCTGTTGCTTCACTCCAGCTTCGACTTCACTCGATTCGAGATCCCAGCAGAATGTGCGAGGAAATATCCTGCACTGCCCTGCAGGGCGTGCACGGGGACGAGGTGGTGGCGGAGGCGCAGGTGGCGCCGCCGCGCGACGACAACAGCGCCGGCGGCGTGCGCTTCTCAGTCACCGTCCTGCAGACGGCGGGCGGCCCCCTGGCGCTGCCGCCCACGGAGCTGACCTCCTACGACGTGGAGGTGGACATCCGGGAGTCCTTCCTGGACCTGCACCGCTCCATGTACAAGTTCCAGGTGGGTGCCACGAATTGCTGGACTTCTTCTGTTTCATTCCCGTTTCTCTTCCATTCCCGAAACCCTGCAGTCACCAGTCGAGTGGAGTGGCACTGAGCGGGACACGCACGCCAGCTGCACGCACGCGCCGGGGGTGCCCGCGTCGTCCAGGAGCTGCTATGGCTGCTTCCTGTCACGGAGCGTCTCATGTGCTGTGCACCCGATGTCACGCTACATCAAGATGACGTGCCAGTGAAGAGGAGCTGCCCTGCACTGCATCCCGCCTCCCAAGATGCGCTGACTGAAAACCGTGACCATCGCTAGGTGTTATCTGATGTGTTGCATACCCCTATCACCGCACGCCGCGCAGGGCTTCGACCCGCACGTGGTGGAGATGATGCTGGAGGCGCTGCGGGTGGAGACGGCGGCGCAGGAGGACACCCCCTCCGCGGTGCTGGCCGACCCGCTGCGGGCGTCGCTGCCGCAGCATGCCATGCGGCTGCACACGCCCGCGCGCCTGCCTCCGCTCGTGCTGCACTCGCTGCGCCAGGCGGCCGCAAAGCTGTTCACGGTGAGCGCCGCTGCCGCTGGGTGCCATGTTGACGAGGGTCGATGAACACATGAACACCTGACAGAAGCCGGCGAACCCTGCGCATCACTGCAAGCGCGGTCGCACTCTTTTGTGCAGCTGACCGGCTTCCAGCTGCCGCCCTGTTGCTGGGCTGCCCTCCTGCCCCGGGCTGCTGACTTATGCTGGCATGCGACAGGACCTGGGGCTGCAAGACTACGCGCGATTGGACGGCTGGGTGCTGATGCCGCTGTCGACGGCGGGCATGGAGCTTGGCTCAGACTCCACCCCGGAGCAGGACGAGGCTGATGTAGCGGAGCTTGAGGCGGCGGCAAAGGCAGAGGAAAACCTGACGCAGCAGGTGCGCTGTTCACGCTTGTCGCTCAAACTGGGAGGGGGCTCACCTGCGGCCGGGTCTGTATGTCACACACGACACTGCCCCAGCAATCAGTCACTGCTTGTCTCGTACTTGCTGACTGGCTGCCAGTGCATCCTGTCATGCCATCAAGTGTGCAAACTCCATGAACTGCGAGCGGCTGCACTCGGGACACCGCGGCGCCAGGCGGCTCGTCGGCTCTTTGTCGTCGTCCGAACGTGCGCTGCGCCCCACAGGAGTATGACGCCGACGGGCTGCCCATCACGGCGGCGGCCAGCCTGGAGGCGGCGCGCAAGGCGGACCGCATGCTGCAGGAGGAGGCGGCGGAGATGGAGGCCGACATCCAGCGCCAGCGGGAGGCCTTCGAGCAGGTGCGGTCCCCGCCTCGCCGGACTCACAGACTCGCTCACAGGCGGCTTCAAGACGCGTTTCATCTTGAAGCTGGGCCCGACCCCTGCCTTGCAGGTCGTCCTGCTGACGACATGATGGAGCACACAGCTGGTTGCAAGTGTGAAAATTGCTTGGCACCGCCTGTTTGGCACAGGCGGTGGCATCGGCGGAGGACGCGGAGGCGGATGAGCAGGCGTCTGACGACGAGGACGAAGACGACGATGAGGGGGCCGAGGACGAGGACGAGGACGAGGACGAGGATGCGTACGAAGATGCAGACGAGGATGACGAGGACAGCGACGAGGTGCGGGCGCATCAGGCTGGCTAGGTTGCGGCTCCCGCAGCCAGCTTCAGCCGCCACGCGACCGTGGCGGGGCGGCGCCAGCCGGGGGTCGGCTTGGATAGGATTGCGGGAGGACCCCCGCCTGCATCGCAGAATGCAGCCCTGCAGGAGGGAGAACTGTCGACCAGCAGGAAGAGCCGGCACCAGTGCCAACACCAGCAACGTGTTCGTCGCTCACTGCTTTGATCGCGATGCTGCGCAGGACGAGGACGAGGACGACGATGAGGAGTGGGAGGACCCGGCGGCGTGGACGCCCGAGGAGCTGTGCCGCATGGAGGAGGGCACCATCATGTTCTCCGACGTCAACCTGCGCGCCGACACCGCGCCCACGGCCCTCCTCTTTCAGCAGGTGCCGCTCATCTACTGGCAATTGGGTCAGTGCGTTGACGGTGGTTCCGTGGCAAGGTTAACAATGCCAGGACTGCACCTCCTCCCTTTTTGGTGCACCTTTCAACTTGGCACAGCTCCCTTGGGGTGTCTGGCAAGCCCACAAAGATTTCCATTAGTTGAAGCATTACGGCGAGGCGCAGCCGAAATAGCTTCTGAGTGCAATGTCATTGACGACACTGTCTGAGCTGCACCACAGGCAGCAGCAGTCGGCATGACGCACGCGGGCGTCGTGCGGCATCTGGTCAGCCAGGCAGCCATGCGGCGGGGGCTGCCGCCGTTGCCCGCGCCTGCCACCCTGAACTTTGCCGAAGACCTGCAGGCCATTGCGGAGGCCCAGCAGGCGCGCTGCTGACTGCTTGGATTTTCCCTTGTAGTTTTAGTGTGCTGGATTGAAATGCCATGCACATGGCCTGCTTCGTGTCCACTAGTGTCTCTGAGATGCCGACTGCTGCATGGCGCGCAGGTGGAGGTGCTGACGAAGGAGGGTGAGGAGGGCCTCGAGGACATCCTCGAGGAGGAGCCAGGTGCAGCAGCAGGGCAGCAGCAGTCGGCGCCGCAGCAGCAGCGGCAGCCGCAGCAGAGTCAGCAGGCAGCAGGCGACGCCGCCGCCGGCCTCGGCGGCTTTGGCGACCTCCCAGACATCTCCTTCCCGGCGACCGGCGGCGAGGGCGCCGAGTTTGGCGACTACGGCGGCGGCTTTGCGGCCGGTGGTCCAGACGACAGCGTGAGCATCGCCTGAAGCGCACCATGGGAATGTTCAGTAGCTGTAGGGTTGTGTAGGTATGAAGTTTGTGTCCTGCGCTGCTGCCTTGGCGAGTCGCAACGCGGTCAGCAGCTGCGGGCACGGTGCATGCAGCATGACGTACAAGGACACACCCGGCTGGCAGCCCCGCGATCGGGGGCTGCCGCCTACATGCAGATCGACTTCAGCAACCTGGCGGCAGTGCTGTGTGGAGCTGCTGTTCATGCCTTTTCGACTGGAACATGGCAGGCGTGGCAGAGTCCGGTCAGCCCCTCTGGGCTGACGGACCCGGAGGTGGACCGCTACCAGCCAGACTCCTACGGCCAGCAGCAGCAGGCCGCCGGCTTCGCATACCCCGATCAGCAGACGGTTCCCGATTACATGGCCGGTGTGCGCCCTCCCCTTGGATTAAACTCTGACGAGGGGATCAAATCGCTGACTGACAATCCGAGTTGCGGCCTCTTCTTGACAAAGCACCGCCCCTGTGGCTGCATGTTTTGCCTTTGCTGCCACAGGCGACATCCTAGCCAGCACGTTCCGCTGCACGCAAAGCTCTCAGGTTTCGAGCCCTGACCCTCAGGTGTCGACGGGGAGGCAGACCAGTACGGGCAGCAGTACAGCGCAGCGCAGGCAGGCAGCCAGCAGCAGGCGCCGCGGCAGCAGGGAGACGCGTCGTCACCCGAGGAGTCCGAGGACGAAGACGATGACGACGAGGAGTATGTGGAGCAGCTACAGGTTGTCCACGCTTTGCAGAGCCTCCCCCATTCTCAACTGCCGTGCGCTGTGAGGCTTCGAACCTGTGCAGGACGTGCACGCTGGCACCAGCATCCTGTCTGCACGCCGTGCTGCGTGTGCATCCCTCACATCATTTCCACGCCCGCACGGCACAGCCAGTCACGTCTCGGAGTAACTACTACCACGCGATTGCCATTCTGGCACACACTGAATGTCGTGCCTGCCCTGCGCAGGCGCCTCGCGGGCCGCAGGTGTGGGTGCTCATGGGCGGCGAGGGCGGCGGCCGGCAGGACGCACTGGCCGCGGGGCGCGCCGCCTACCTGGCGCTGGCAGGCCCCGCGGCGGACGAGGCGGCGCCCTTCCTGCTGGCGCCCTTTGCAGCAGGGCAGCGCGAGGTGCGGCGGCGGCGCTGCGGTCGCTCCTGCGCTTGCTGCTCTCACACCAGCCTTGCAAAAGGTCTGCAGCCGCAACAGTGGGAGCGCCCGAGATGGGGGGTCAGGTCGGGTTGCGGCTGCAGTCCTGCGACGTGTCTGGGCATGTGGAGGGAACCGAATGTGTGACAAATGTGCGCCAGATCGAGCGCCGGCGGGAGCTGCTGCGGAAGCGCAACCAGCGGCTCAAGATCGGGCTGGAGGAGGACGACCTCCCCCGCGAGCAGCAGCTGGAGTACATCCGGTGCGCCGCAGCGCTACTCATGCTGCGCCATTCCAGGGCCTCCCCCGAAATGATCTCTGTAGGCCTTAATACATTTTCTAGCTGGAAGAAGATAGCTGAATGCCTGTGAGGGCCTGATGCAAGCATCCCAGGCGCTTCAGTGCAGCTCGGGAGTCGACGGCGGTGCAAGGAGCGCGCTGCGACAGTCTCGCTGGCGTGGGTTTCACGCGCCTGTGCTCCCTCTGCCCCACAGGTCTCCGGTGGCAGAGCAGGAGCGGGAGCTCAGCACAGCCGGCGTGTGGTGGCTGCCCTATGGCACCACGCTGGCGGGCAGCTGCGAGGCAATCGCAGAGGCGTGTGACGCCGCCCTCGCCCGCGCCACCACCGTCGAGCACGCGCTGCCAGCCGGCGCCCACGACGGGGTGAGCGGCCACTCCACCATGATGTGTTCCCCCTAGAAGTCTGTTCCCTGCCGACAGCTCCTGTTCGAGACATGCAGCTGCTGGTCATGTTCCTGGCGGCAGATGACGCGCCCCTGTCGTGCTGCACAGCAGGCGCACGTTGCCGCCCGCTCCGCACGGCACTTCCCGGCAACCCCCAGAGCACAACATTGCAGGGAGGCGTCGATCCCACATGGCTCAAGATAGAACCAGACTCGTTTTAAGGAGTTGATGTTGTCGATCACCCTCCTGTGCAGGACATGGTGCGGGCGAAGGCGCAAGCGGAGCTAGCGCAGGCGGGCGTTGCCGGCGTCGGCGCCCTGTTTGGCGGGCCGCTGTCGGCGCCCCTCGTGCCCAGGTGCTCAGCCGAAGTGCCAGAGCTGCCGTTGTGGCCGCTCCTGCGGTCCAGCTGCTGCAGAGCCACACCGACTACCAGCAGCCTGAGCCGTTGCGACTGCTCTGCCTCGGGAACTGTACCTGTCACTCATCACCCATCACTCAGCACCTGGGGTCCGGCCCCACTGCAGGGCCGCAGCCACAGCAGGAGCTGCCCCGCTGCACGTCCCAAGTCGAGGCTGCGCTGAAACCTGAATATGAGGTCATCTTTTGACCAGGTACATGGACCTGGAGGCGTTCATGGAGGAGGCGACGTCGGCGGAGGCGGTGGTGTGGCTTGCGCTGGAGGGCGGCGCCGCCGCCGGCCCCCTGCAGCGATGGCTCGAGGAGTGGCGTGTGCCTTTTGCCGGTGCGCCTTCCACTGCAGCGTTTTTCATACGTCCCTGATGTCGCTCAATCTTCGGCCCTCTGGACGCACATGGCATGTGATGCCTACTGTTGACGCTGGTACTGGACATCGATTCGATAAACACTGAAGGTCTGCGTGGCCTGCTACCGGCGGTGATGCATCAAAAGCATAGTTCACCTGAGGACGTGCTGTGCGTGCACGCCCCAGTGCTGACAAACTCCGAAGAACATCTGAGCCGAAGCAGCAGCCCAGTCGTCCCCTTCAGTTGTCCTGCAAAGCACGCGCACTATTTCCTATGTCGCACTGTGCTGCAACAACAAGGCTGTGATGCACCAAAGCATAGTTCACCTGAGCGCGCCACCATGAGTGTGCGCGCCAGTGATGACAAACCCTCAAAATCGACTGAGCCGAGGCAGCACCTGTTGCACCACGCCCCTGCTTGCACATGGTTCAATTCGGCACAGAGCTGCGAGGCAGGCCGTGACGCACCAAGTCTCGGATTGGGATGCGCGCGGCGCATGCCTCCCATGCTACTGCATCACCATGGTTTCCACTGCCCTGCTGCATGTGTTGAAGGAGCGCCGGGGAGGGGGGGGATTGACACCTGCCATCCGGCTGTGATGCACCAAAGCATAGTTCACCTGAGCGCGCCACCATGCGTGTGCGCGCTAGTGATGACAAAACAATTTTCAACTTCGACTGAGCCGAGGCAGCACCTGTTGCACTCCAACTCAGCAGGGCCTGAACACGCCTTGCTGCGAGCAGGCTGCGATGAGTCACAACGCGTGACCTTAGCATGGGGATGCGCAGCACAAGCGTACTCGTGCCGTTGCGCCCGAGGATCGTGCTGCTGACCACGAGTCCTTCCTTCCAGTCCCTGTCCTAAACCCTGTCCCGCGGTGCTGCATGTCCGTCTGGAAGCTCTCCAGCTCTGTGGGATTGGTGGTGATGCACCAAAGCATAGTTCACCTGAGCGCGCCATGTGCGTGTGCGTGCCAAGGATGACAAACTCCGAAGAACAATCTGAGCCTCTCCCCAGACACTGCAGCCACAGCGGCCTCCGATCGGTGCCCCGCGCTTACGAGACGAGGGCCTGCCTGCCTGCCTGCCAGTTCTGACTTTCTGTAGCAATGGCCGGCTGTCTCTGCCGCTGGTACAGAGCTGCCGTTCCGAGCCTTCCCCCTGGGGGCCCCCCTGCCCCGCGCGCAGGCCTGAGCGCGGTGTCGGCGGAGATGTGCGCTGACCGGGCGGCGGTCGCGACGGCGCTGCACGAGATGGAGCAGCACGGCATCACCACCGCGCCGCAGCACATGGTGGAGGCTGCCGAGCTGCTGCCGGCGCTGGAGGACGAGGACTCTGCGGCGGCGCTGTGGCAGCAGCTGCACGAGGCCGTCGGTGCGCGCGCAACCGGCTAGCACATGCCATGGATGCAGCTGCCGCCCCTCAGTGAGCATGCAGCGGTGTCCCGCAGCCGCCGGCCGGGCGCCTCCCGTGGCCTTGCACAGCAACTGCGCTTTCGGCGGCGCAACGCCTGCACACCCTCACACGCTTTCACATGCCTTCACATGCCTTCACACCTAGACCCAGGCGCGCCGATGCATCGTGGTTTCTTCCACGTGCAGGCGCGTCCGGCGCCGCGACCAGCGCGCTGGTGGTGCGGCCGGCGGCCAACGCGGGCGCCGCCGGCGTCGCGGTGCTGCAGAGCGCCGAGGACCTGGCCTGGTACGTGCGGGCGCTGGGCGAGGGCTGGGCGCGCATTCCAGAGGACACGTTGTCGCTGCCGCACGGCGTCATCCCGCTGCCGCAGCCGCCGGCGGAGCGCCTCATCCTTGAGCCCTACATCAATCCCAACAGGTGAGCCTCGCATCAATCCCAACAAGATTTGGTCGCAGGCGGCTGGTTGTGTCTTCATCCCTCCGCACTTCCCTGTGCTTGTCTCCTTGTTCACACCCTGAGCAAGCGCCTGGTGCAAATTGCCGGTTTACGGACAGCTGTGCACCTGTCTCGACGACGGCTGCATGCCAGATGAGCAAGGCGTGCTCTGGCCTTTCGCCCGTGTCATGCCCTTTGACGATTGATATATGCTATATGTAACGAGTTACCTGTCCTTCGAGGAGCTTGAAATTGTTTCGAAGAGGGACAGAGGAGGAGTCCCTCTCGGAGAGGTCCCTCTTTTTGGAGGAGGGGATTGAGGTGTTTGCGTCAGAGCAGCACCGACAGGCTGCTCTGCTACCTGAGACACCGAATGCACATTTGGACGGCTTCATCCGCCCCTTCGTGTCTACTCGCTCAAGGTTGCGACCAGCTTCAGCCTGAGACACCTGAAACATGACCCGTGTGTGCCTGCAGCGTGGTGCTGCGGGAAGGGGTCGACGACGCGCCGTCGGCGCCGCAGTGGGCGGACGACTCCCATTGGGCGCGCGTCAGCTGGTCCCTCATCGGCCAGCGCGGCCGCATGCGGGTGCTGCCGCCAACCCTGCATGCGGCGCGCGTCGATGCGGACGGCAACATCCTGGTGCGTGCCCACCCATCAGTCACTGGCGAGGCTGTCTGTTGCGCAATCGGCTGGGGCTGCAGGGAAGCTCGGCTCAGGACCGGGCTGTGCATGTGAGCTCGCGGACGAAGATTGTAAAGGACTGTCCTGTCCAGCAATGTCTGTGCTGCTTCCCTGCCAACAAAATGTCTCCGGGGCGCCGTTGTGCACAGCTGCACAAGTGCCACAGATGCCGAAGAAGCCAGAGGGAGAATGCCAGATGCAAGTGCCTTCGTTCAGCTTATGTGCTCATGCCTGAGGTCTGGTGGGAGCGGATGTGATGCCAGCGTCTACATGCTGAGCTGCTGGGCATGGCGCGGCAATTACCAGTGTACTGCCGTTCGTGCAGGAGGGGGGTGAGGAGGTGCGGTACACTCCAGTGCCGGAGGCGCTGATAAGCGACGCCGCGCTGGAGGGCGCCACCCGCCGCATCCAGGACGTCGCCGTGCGTCTCGCCCTGCGCTCCGCCGCCACGCTGCACACCTTCGTCCAGGTCCGCGCATACCGCCGCTGCTGCTGCTGTCGGCCCCGAAATGCGAGGACTTTGTCGGGTGCCGTGTCGTGCCCGCTCCTTGTGATGCCTGCCCATGACGACTGCTCTGACAAGGTTGCTGCCAGGCCGGCGGCAGCTGGTGGCCCGCCGCGGGGACACGCCTGTGCTCAACAGTTGTGTGCTGGCCTGCAGGCGGAGTCGGGAGACATCGTCATGGTGGACGTGTCCCCCGGCGCGGACCTCACACCCGGCTCCGTCTTCCTGACCCAGGTGCTGGCTCGCGACTTTTCACTCCCACACATCCTCGTCTATAACTTTCTGCCCGCCTGCCTTGCCGCATCCCACGCCGGACTGCTTGAGTGCCATCTCTCGAGGTTGTCGCCCCCCGAAGCGGGGCAAGTGACCCTGCCCTTGGGACTGAAGTGGCTCTTCATCATGGCCGCGCAGTGCCTGGCGCATGACCCGCCGCTGCCGCCGGCGCGGGTGGCGCGCATCCTGGTCGGCGAAGCAGGCGCGAGCTGCGACGAGCTCCCCGAGCCGGTGGACAGCGGCGAAGATTGGGAGGAGCGCGAGGAGCAACGGCGGCAGGACGCCGAAGACGACGACCTCGACGATGTCGACCGCCCTGGCGCTTCCGACAGGCGCGCCGCCCTGCCGCCTCTGTCCATGATAGAGCTTCTCGTGTTTCGCAGGGTTTGTTTGGCTTCTCCCACACAATTCTTTCGCCACAGAGTTGTGCTGCCGACTAAGGTTCAATTTGCACCAGGCTGTCATGCTGTGCCGCCTGCGGCTACAAATCCTGCAGACGTACCAAGCGGCAGCATGTCAAGGCCGGTGCACAAAGTTGACTCGAGCAGATGTTTTTCCTAGTGGGCAGAGCTCCCTGCGTGTCTCTGGGTCGCCAGCTGAACTGGAAACCCTAAGCCATGCAGGTATGGCATGAGTGACGGCTTCCCTGGCGGCCCTGCCGACCAATGGCCCTCGGCGGGCAGCCCCCAGGACGACTGGCAGCTCAGGAACGACTGGCAGACCGGCAGCACCCTCGGAAGCTACCAAGCCCCTGACGCCGCAGCGCCGCAGACAGCGCCCAGCGAATTCAACAACATTTGAGGCTCAGTAGCTACTCGTGTCGCTTGGACCAACACACCTATTTAGAAAGCTAAGCACATGCCGTGACAATGCTGAGTTCATTGTTGTCTAGTTGGTCAGGAACAGGAGCAAACTGGCATGGCAGTAGTGCTTTCGGCGAGTTAAGTTGAACTCCTGGTGTGTCAGCTACGCTGTGTCGACATCCTTTCATACCTAAAGTTCAAACACGAACAGGGCGCTCAAGCAGCGTGCTGTGACCTCCAGCGTAGATGATGGACCTGTGGCGGGGTTCCTCCAGCATGTATCTACCAATGGCCATCCCTCAGCTTCAATAGCAAAGGTGCAGGAACGCCCTAGCCGCAGCTTAGGTGTCTGCCGCAACACCTTCTCACTGAACGGTGACATCGAAAGGCCAGAGATGTTCCGTGTGTTGGTCTTCAGCCGGCTGCCCGCACCCTGATTTCTGAAACCGATGACCTTGTCGCCGAAAAGCGTTGAGGCGCAGCGATCAACGTCTTCCTGCTTGCCCCAGCGACTTTCCAAGCCACCTGGAGTGAGTTACCCAGCTGTGCAGTCGCCTTCCGAGACTGACTTTGCTGGGTCCGTCTCCACCTGCCCCATCTGCATCGCGTCCCATAAAGCATAGACCTGCAGCACAAGTGTACTGTGCGCGTCAGCGGCGCAAGGGCTGCAGCGGGCAAGTGCCATGCGCACATGTGTGAGCCTGCACCGGGTGGACACCGACCAGCAGATGAGGCGAACCTTCTGAGGCACATGGCGGAAGGCACGGGCACGGTCAGGTGCCGCGCGGCGGGGCACGCACCTCTGCAGTAGACCGCATATCAAAGCCGCGATTATTCGGCTCGTCGGGATCGACAGAGCTGACCACCCCCGGGCGTCGCCGCCGCCCCGTCAGCGGCCCCGACCGCAGCACCGCATCGGCCTCCTCCAGCGCCTGGCCGCCATTGGCATCGCGCCGCTCCGCAACCGCGCTGCCCCCGCCGCCGCTTGGCTGACCTCCCTGGCGTTGCTGCAGCTTCTCGAACAGCTCGTACACCTCCGCCGTGCTGCGCATGTCGAAGCCGCGCCGGCTGTCATCATCGGACGCGCTGTCCGCTTTCTGCTCCGGAAAATGGCGCTGCCCTGCGAGCAATTGGGACAAGGTGCTGAGATGCTATTCGCCGCCGCCCGCGACCTGTCGAAGAAGCGTTCGGCACAGTCACGAGCAGCCAAAGCGGACAAGCCGGGAAGCTTGCGGTCTGCTTCGTGCGCCAGCTGATGCTCCTGCAGGCACGCCATCGTGCACTGCTGCCAACAGGGCGCACCCGTGCCGGGCGCTTCTTCACCCCAGCCGTTATTTGAGGGCGTGGCCCTGGCGGGCATGGCGCCGCATCTGCCACGCGAAGATGATGCGCAGGCAGGCCTCCATCCCGCGAGCGTGCATTGGGCGACCGCTGGTGCTCGCAATACATGTGACGTGACCACCGGCATGGCTTCGGAGCATTCACACGCCAGCCACAGTGGCAAGTCGTATCGAGATGAAGATGAGCACCAGATTCACAGTCACAGTCACAGTCACAGCTCCAGAGTTTAGAGAACGCTGTCAGAGATTGTGCTGTTCGCCGGCTGTGTCGCGTTGGAGGAACACTGCTCTCTCAGTCGGGCTGGTGTGCTGGTGTCCGGTATTGCGATTGTGCAACTTGCCAGCGTGGCAAATGGCCACACGTGCCTTCGAGCGTCGAGAGGCAGCTTGCCATGTGCTACTCTAGCAGTAGCAGTGATTTACGCTTGAGACTTCGAAGACCTTGACTGTCTTGGCTTGACTGTCTTGGCTTTCTTCAGCGCCCCGCGGTTGCAGAGTCAGTGCTTCTGTGCGAGGAGACGTCACCGGAAACAAGCAGCAAGCTGAGGAGCTGCCAGCGCACCAGCAGACCAGAAAGCCTTGTGAAAGCCTCGTTGGAGCTTCAATAAAGGAGAGCGTGGCTGGGTCGTGGCATGCAGCAGCAAGGCAGCAGGCTGCTTCGGCAGGTAAGGGATTTCTCTGCCGTGGGCCTTGCCGTGAGTATGCTACCTTATCAGTGATACCATTGCACATCAGTCAGCCAACAGGATTCGCTGCAGCACCCGGAACGCATGTCCAGAAGTCTCAGCCAGGTCCAGAGCACCCTGCAGCTGCAGGCGCCGTGCTGAAATCTCTCACCAAGCGTTCAACCTCCCTGCAGGTCTTTGCAAATGCCGCCAAGCAGTACCTGACAGAAAATGCGGCAGCTGGCGCGCCCACCAGCAGCAGCAGCGGCTGGACAGCTGTGCGCAATGGTCTCCAGCTGCGGCGTAAATTCTACACCGAAAATGTCAACCTTCGGGGTGACGCCAGCCAGCAGGCGAGCCTGTGGGGAACCTCGAGTCCGCACCCTCTAGCGTGCTGTTAAATGCTGCGTCATGCGTCGTCCACGTTGCCCTACTCTTCGTTCCAAGCAATGCCTGTCTTGGACGGCGTGCCAGTTGCTTGTGCAGAGGTTAGAGCTCGGGCCCGGTGCAGGAGGCGGCGCGCTGCAACGTGCGTGGAATGGTGTGCATGCATGACTGTCACCGGCCATCCGTCGAAGATGCATGACGTTGTCGGTGTGCGTCTGCAACCGACAGGCGGCGCAGCTGCGGGATTTGAACAGGCGCGGCGACCCGGAATCCGTCATCCGCGCCTTTGAGAGCGGTGCCGCCATTTCCTCAGAGGAGACGCTGGGCGAGTATGTGAAGGCGCTGGTCCAAGCGGACCGACTGGACAGCTCCTCGCTGCTCAAGACGCTGCAGGTGCGTGACGACCGCCAATGAATGCAAAGACTCCAGGATGAGATGGGTGCCTTGCGCATCTGAACGTCTGCACAGTGAGTACCAGGGCTCGCATGCAGCACATGCTGAGGAAATTCAGCTGCGTGTGCCGACATTGGGCGTGCCAGATGTCGGCCAACCAGGCTGCAAAGGGTGGCTCTGAACAGTCACAGGATGGGGCGGCGGATGCATGCGTGTCCTGATGGGTGCGCAGCCGTGCGCTGCATGGTGCATCGATGGGCATGCGATGGCATGGCAGCTGACCTCGTAAGCCGCTTTGCTCGCAGAGAGGCGCTGACGCAGCGCGCGGCGCGACGCAGAGCGTGGCGGCAGGGCTGCGAATGGCGCCGCAGTATGCAGAGGCGGCGCCGGTGGTGTCACGCGTGACGGGCGCTGCGGCAGCCGCGGACCTTGGCAGCGCAAAGTCTCCATTGTACGTCACACAGGTGCGCGCAGCCGACAGCCAGATTGCAAAGCGACAGTCGGCTGTCGAGCTGAACAGACCAGGTTTGCGCATTCCAGCGAAGGCACTGATGGGCGGCGGCGGGCATTGTCGTGCGCGCCGTGCACAGCCCGCGCTAAGAACTGCTGTTGAAGCCATACGGGCAAGTCGCTGTGTGTCTGTTCCACGACAGGCAGAGCCGTCGATGTTTGGGCAGCTGTGGAAGACGGTGCGGACGCTGGGTGTCGCCTTCCTGCTGCTGAGCGGCCTGGGCGCGCTCATGGAGGAGAAGGGGCTGTCGCGCGGCATGCTGGCCAACCCCGACATGAAGCCGCAGCTGGAAAGCTCCACCAAATTCGCCGATGTCAAGGGCGTCGACGAGGCAAAGGTGGGGCGCCCTGATGCTGGCATGGCGCCAACCCGCGGCCCCGCTGCTGCCCGCACGACTGGCTGGGCTGCGTTGATGGCAGGCCAGCGGGCCGCCGTGGCAGGCCTGTGCGTCTGCTTTGCTTGGCAGCACAAACTCGATGCGCTGCTATGAGCGGAGCACCGGGCCATGCCTCCCCCTCGCAGCATGACTGCTGAACTGCTGCGGCAGCCACAGCGGTGGCCATGCCTTCTTGGGTGCGCAGAGGCCGGTGCCAAGCGCTGGCCAAGTCTCCCCACAGGCTGCCGGCCCGCTCCTGTGCCTGCAACGCAGCTGGCCACTGAGACGCAGCTCCCGGGGCTGCTGCTGAGGCTGCCGTGCTGCTTTGAGTGTCCCGAGCCTCCCATGCTGCTTTCGAGCATGCCCCGCCGGCGCGGCGCAGGGGGAGCTGGAGGAGGTGGTGCACTACCTGCGCGACCCGGCCAAGTACACGGTGCTGGGCGGCAAGCTGCCCAAGGGCGTGCTGCTGGTGGGCCCCCCCGGCACCGGCAAGACCATGCTGGGGCGCGCCGTCGCCGGCGAGGCCGGCGTCCCCTTCTTCTACTGCTCCGGTGCGCGCGCCCCTGTGCTAAACCCTCTGGCTCAAGGCGCAAATGCTATTGAACACGAAATGCCAGACCTGGTGTGCGGCCCTCCACATGAGCCGGTGGACAGCTGCGGGGCATGCGGGCGCACCCCCACCCACCTTGAGGAGCATTGACGCGCCGCCGCATGGGCCAGACTTGGAAGCACCGCTGACTGCCGGGCGGCGTGTGGGTTTGTGCACGACAGGCAGCGAGTTCGAGGAGATGTTTGTGGGCGTGGGCGCGCGGCGGGTGCGGGACCTGTTCGCGGCCGCCAAGAAGGCGGCCCCCTGCATCGTCTTCATCGACGAGATTGACGCCGTCGGTGGCAGCCGCAATTCAAAGGTGACCTCGCCTGCTTTGCTGCCACGCTGTCTCCTCCACTGGCCGCAATATCCTGATCGCTGTTCCAAGAAGCCAGGGCTCACAGCGTCCGCCATGAGTGCCATTGCACCGCTCCGCAGCCTGCACACCACTGTCGTCATCACTCGTGTAAACACGCCACACCAACAGCGGCACACGCCGGCCTGCCGCAGGACCAGCAATACATGAAGATGACGCTGAACCAGCTTCTGGTGGAGCTGGATGGCTTCAAGCCCTCCGAGGGTGCGCTCTGCTTGCGCCTTCAGAGCCGATCAACGGCTGGATTCCTTTGCCTCCGATGTGCCAGGGCTCCTTCACAGCACCGGGGCCGACTGCACAGCCGCCTGTCGTGGCCTGGTCTCCATGTGGGCGGGCGCTCTAGACCGCCTGTCACGCCCCCTTGCTGGCACCGTCCGCTGGCGACGCCTGAAGGGCTGAAGGGTAGCGCACCCCCGCCAGGCGTCATCTGCATGGCAGCCACCAACTTTCCGGAGAGCCTCGACAAGGCGCTGGTGCGCCCTGGGCGCTTCGACTGGCACGTCACCGTGCCCAACCCCGACGTCAAGGGCCGCACCGAGATCCTGGGCTCGCACTTCAAGAACGTGCCGGCCGCTCCCGATGTCGACCTCGCGGTGCGAGCGGCAGCTGTGTGACCCTGAGCGCTTGACTGCTGCGGGTTGCTGGCGCGCCTCGCCCTGACGATTCGTGCGCCGTGCACGTCGTGCGCACTTGGCCGGGAGGCGGTGTCTGTTGCTTGCGGTTGCCGCAGGCCCCGTCGCAGCAGCGCAGCAGGCAAAGCCGCAGTGCCTGAAATGTGTGTGCTGCGGTCAGGTCATTGCGCGAGGCACGCCGGGGTTCAGTGGCGCCGAGCTCGCCAACCTGGTCAACATCGCCGCGCTCAAGGCTGCCCGCGACGGCGCGGCGTCGGTCACCCAGGTGCCTCGTGCTGCTATGCCCTCAGTGACCCCCCATCCTGCCGTCGCGCATCGCCGGCGGCGTGCTCCGGCAATGCGTGCTTGTGACCCTCAGGGCGACATCGATCCTCAGGCGACGCCGCAACCCAGGCTGTTCACCTGCGCTTTGGTCCTCTCCCGATGAGCGCGCCATGCTGACAGTTTCCGCGTCTGGTTGCCGGCAGGCGGCCCTGGAGCACGCGAAGGACCGCATCCTGATGGGGGCAGAGCGCAAGAGCGCGGTGCTGACCGCCGAGGGCAGGCGGCTAACGGCGTACCACGAGGGCGGCCATGCGCTGGTGGCAGTGCACACCGCCGGCGCGCATCCCGTGCACAAAGCCACCATCGTGCCGCGCGGTGCGTCGCACCATCGCACGGCCGCAGCTGGTCGTGGCACGCGGCCGCCGAGCCAGCCGCCTCTGCCGCGCGGCCGGCGTCTGCAGGCGCAGCTGCAAGCCTGCGTCTCTTGCCTCAGCACCCCACAAAGCCGTTGAATCCGGGCAGTCTGCACTGCGCTGCCCCACCAGGCGCTCGCGGTTTCCGGTTTGCCTTACATGCCGGAACATTTGGAAGAAATGATCGCGTGCTGATACCTGCGTCATGCGCTTTTGCTGCAGGCATGGCGCTGGGCATGGTGATGCAGCTGCCGGAGGCGGCGGACGAGCACAGCATCACCCGGCAGCAGCTGACGGCCAAGCTGGACGTGGCCATGGGCGGCCGCGTCGCAGAAGAGCTCATCTTCGGCGAGCGCGATGTCACCACCGGCGCCTCCTCCGACCTGCACCAGGTGTGAATTCCTATGGATCGTGACATTGTCTCTGCCTAGACAGCGGACTCCGCCAGGCCTCCCCTGTCACAACAGCTGCCGCTGTGCGTTCATGCTGTGCGCATTGCTTCGGGTCGTGCGGTGCCGCTGAGCGAGTCAAGCCCCGCAGGCGTCTGAACCCCAGCAATGCCGTCCCTCCAACTCCGCCTGCATGGCGGGTGACCACCTGACATGCAGACTGACTACTGCGCGACTGACCGTCATCGCCCTCCCCTGCTGCGACCGCAGGCCACGCGTCTGGCGCGCGCGATGGTGACGCACTACGGCTTCAGCGAGGTGCTGGGCAAGGTGTCGCTGAACTACGACGACATGGGGCAGACGCTGTCGAGTGAGACGCGCGCCCAGGTGGAGAGCGAGGTGCGCTTCTTCCCCCGATGGAACCCTCTTCAAACCTCCTGGATGTGCCCGAGGCCCACTCCATGCGCAAATCCCGTCCTTGAAACGCCCGGACGCACTGCGTCCGGCCACGGGAGCTGTGCAGGGACTCTGCCTGGCATGGACAGGCGAGGCCGCTGTGTCTCCCTGCTGCGATCCTCTGGCGGGGGCGCTTGACTGTGTTTGCTGCTGCTCGCAGGTAAAGAAGCTGCTGGATGCCGCCTACGAGCGGGCGAGGATGGTGCTGCGTGACAACGAGCACGAACTGCACGCCCTGGCATCGGAGCTGCTGGAGAAGGAGTCGCTCACTGGCACCCAGGCACGCGCTCCCTGACCGGCACCGCGTTTTAGCTGCCTCAACGCAATGTAGACCGCCTGCAGTGTAGAAACGTGGCTGAGCTGTCTACGTGCTCTCTGCTCTGGCAAAGTGATGCTTGAAGGACAGGACATCGGTGACGGAATCTGCTGACGGCTTGGCGTACTGCTCGCAGATCAAGGAGCTGCTTGCTGGCCTCAAAGCCAGCAAGTCGGACAGCAAGGACAGTGGCAGCAGCGGTGGCGCGGGCCTGCTGCCGGTCAAGGCCAAGGCCATGCTGAAAGGAGCAGCCAAGCAGCCGAAGACGGCGTCGGCGGCAGCATGAGCCTGCCTGAATTCGGACGAAACCAGGGGCAGGGGTGTAGCGTCAGGCAGGAACGGCAGCAGTTTTTAACGGACGAACATTTGGACATTCTGTCTGATGTTCTGCCTCGGCCTGGTTTGGGCAGAAGGTTACATGGCTTGTAAATTGATTGCAACAGCACACCAACTGCAGACCGGCAGGCATCAATCAATCCGAACATAGCAGAGTATATTGCATTGCAATGCCGCAGTTTCAAATGGCAAAGTCATGATGCGTGGCCTCGTTCCGGTCTCTGAACTAAGCCTTCGTGCGCTCCAATCGTGTTTACACCGGCCCATCGGTGTTCATGGACTCGATGTATTGGTCGTAATACCTGCAGAGCATAGCGCAAGGGGCATCAACATGTCTGCGCACCGTGTGCTGGAGCCGTTGCTGTTGTAGCTCATACGAGGCACGCTGCCAAAGCAGCTGTCCTTGCGCCAAGCAAATGCTAAGTGAGCACTTCAGAGGCCCATCCTCCACGCAGTGCTGCGCCTGCAATCTGGGACTGATGAAATGAGCAGGCCGAACGCTGCCGCTATGGTGAGCGACCTGAGTCCGCCCGCTGGGAGCTGCCACTAGTGATGCCATTGCAGTCAGTGTAACGCAAACATCAAGCTCTGCTGTTTGGGACCAAATGCACAGGTGCGCACTTGGCGGCGGCGTCGAAGTCGCCCATGTCGGTGTAGATGTCAGCGATGGTGCCGTACGCGTCGGCGTCGCCCACGTGGTCGCCCATTTCGTTGGAGATCTCCAGGACCCGCTTCAGGTGGCTGATGGCTGCTGTGTACTGGCTCTGCGAGACGAGGACTCGGCAGGGGCTGTCAGCACTGGGAGTGTGCATGACGGCTACACACGGGCAGGACAGCTATGATGCTCACAGGCTCGTTTGCCTTCCTGGGTAAGCTAGATGAGGTTACCGACCAAACCATATCAGCCAAACTGACACAGGCCCCAACAAGCCAGGCTGAGCAACGAGCATGGACCTCGAAAGATCTCTCGTGCTGTCAACAGTGGTGGCCAAGGTTTCCAAGGCGCTCAGGCGCGAGAGGGGCACGCCGGCGTGAGGCTCAGGGGCTGTTGCATGCTGCTTCACCTGGATGCGGGAGGCGGCGGCGAGGCCGCGCACGGCCCTCCGCTCCTGGACACGGTTGCCCAGGAACTTGGCCAGCATGAGCGCCTTTTCAAAGTGCACCAGCGCCTTGGCACCCGCGCCCTCCTTCAGCAGCCTGCGGCACCGGCCGGCCTGGGGGTTCGGGCATCTGCTGCGGCACGCTTCCTTGGCACACCATCGTCGATCTGTCGGATCCTCGACGAGGCAGGGCGCGAGCGTGCGGTGTGCACCGGCCGACGATGTCAAGGCGACCCGAGACACAGTGTCAATAACATTGGCCATGACAGTCCAGCTCGGCAAGCAGCTGCAGCGGCCACAGGGGAGGGAGGGGTGCTCTGGGCGGCGTTGTTGGGGTTTTGGCTGCGCACCGCTTTCCCTCGCGCAGGGCCACGAGGCACTGGCGCGCCTCCGAGCTCATCTCGTCCTCGTCGATGCTCATCATGCTCGCCATGCTGGCCGCCCGCTTCATCGTCGACGGGCTGCGCGGGGGCACGAGCGGGTCGTCACTGTCGGCTCCGTCCCAGGGACCGATGCCGTGGTCGTGCTCGCGTCCAAAAGCAGCGGTGGTACAGGGTCCGCCTCTCCTGCAAAGTCTCTTCAGAAAGCGGGCACACACCGCGCGAGCCCGTGAGCCCAGCATTCACAGGCGGCAAGCACCTCTCGGGCGCCGACACGTTGAGGGCGGCGCCATTGACGAAGGGCACCGGCGCTGCGGTGGCCTGCGCGGTGGCTGCGACGCCGAGCTCCGCACCCGGAGCCGGAAGGTCCGGCTCCAGGTCGTAAGCAGGGTGGGACGGGTCGCTGGCGCCTGCAATGCATGGGAGGCGTGGGTTGTGAGCGGTCATGGGATTGTGTAGCGAGCCCCATGTTGTGTTCTAAAGCAACCCTGCACTACGCCCCTCCATACCTGGTCCGCCGTCAAGGCAGTTTTGCCACTCACAGCAGGTCCAGACGCAGCAGGGCAGATGCGCGGAGCTGAGCAGCCACCCCCGTCAAAAGGGACCCGCTGCAGCCCTGCTGTGAGTGGGCGCGCGGCGGAGGCGCAGCCGTGTCATGGCTCCCGGCACAGGAGGCGGCAACACCCCCAGGAGACTGGGGCATTTGGGGTTTGGGAAGGGGTGCGGACACACCTGCGGGCACGTAGGTGAGACCGGGCGCGTAGATGGTGCCTGCCCGTGCCTGCTTCCGCAGGCTGGTGTTGATCTTGCGCAGCTGCTCGTTCAAGCGCTCCACTTCGTCCTTGCGCTGCCGCGACGTCACGCCTGCACCATGGAGTGGGTCGAGCAGTGCGACGAGGATCGAGCGGATGTACGCGCAATTTCAGCCGCACAGCTGTTGCTGGTAGAGCCACCCCGGCTGAGCCCATGGTCCCCACCGTCACTGCAGGCGTGATATTTGGGTCGCCCTAGGGGACCAGCAGCGGCGCCTAGCATGCATGCCGCATGCGTGTGTTTAGCAGTCTTCCGCATTTCAGCCCCGCGTGCCGCTGCCACCCAGCTGCCACGGCATGCGAGCTTACCAGATTGCTGCCGCCGCGCTACGGCCCGTCCGAGATCGTGCAGCCGACATCAGAAAGAGCGGATAGTTTGAAGGGCGCCCACCGCCGACGAGGGCGCCGACCAGGGCGACAAACTCGGTGATGCCCACGATGTCGACGCCGAAGGGCGTGGCGCAAAGCTTGCCGACTTGTGTAGAGCGGCCCTCCTGCTCCAGGTCCACACGCGCCCTATCCAGCTCCGCCCGCACCTGGCAGCGGCAGGACCAGGTTGAGTTCAGGGTGTTGTTTTAGATTGATATTGATAGTTGCAGGCTGGCTGTACGATGTGCAACGAGAAGCTGTTGCTCGCCCCACCACAACCTCGAGCAGCGCACGCCCGACCCGCAGCGCCCGGCCTGCGCTGCAGATGCATGCGGCCACGCATGTGGCGCGGGTGAGCTCCCCGATGCTGCTCCTTGGCACGCAGCCGCTGGCACCATGCAGTGCCTGCTGTCAGGATTGTCGGGTTGGCTGATAAGAACACACCTCTCGCTCTGTCTCCTGCCGCAGCCGGAACAGCTCCGCCTCCTGTTCCTTCAGCAGCCCTTGTGCGCCTGCATGTTTGCATGATGCAACGTGTGGCGCATGGAACCGCCGATATTCATGATCAGTCCCTGTTACCCCACACTGAGCAGCGTTCAGCCCCACTGCTACGCTGCGCTACAGCTGGGCCGGGGGCTTCATGCATGTCGCCGAGACAGAGGGCCTGCATGCCTGTCGCTGTGAGGAAGGGTTCTGCCGCCGCTGCCGATGACACCACCAGGCATGCCGACAGGGCTGTGGCTGCAAGGCCGCCCGCCAGCCGCGTTCGCCAGCTGCTGTCTGCTCGGCTGCTTGATGCAGTGGCCGCCGGTGCATCATCGTGCTGGGCGGCCACTGCTTGCGGGCGGCATGCTCTGCGGCTGACGAGCGCTGCAAGGGGCAGCCGTGGGCAGCTGCTCGGGAGCGAGGCATGCCGCCCTCTGCGCAGCGGCAACCTGCAGCTGAGGCTGCATTCACTCGAAGTGCGGGCCTGCATCGCAACGCCGCCTGCGTGCCTGCACGGTACCTGCACGAAGTTGCAAGCGGGCAACGTCGACAGTCAAGCTTGATTCTTATACTACGTGTACATAGTACTGTTACCAGAGATGAAGTGCAGCTCTCATTTGCATTGACGACAATCGGCACCAGCGCGTACCCTTGGCAAACGCCGCTGTGGTGATGCGTCAGTGGGGTGTGGCCTTTTGGCCTCGCAACTGGCAAAGCTTCGCGAGCGTGTGTAGAAGACAAACCACAGCCGAACCCAACTGAACAGCAGTTGGACTCGCACAACGCAATATCAACTGGAGAAAGACACATCGATGATCGTGATCCGGGCGCATGCTACTTCGCGCCATCTCGAGTCCAGCACGTGCGCACCCGCCAAAAAATAAGTGTTGATGGTGTCGAGTCGAGTGCACGCAGCAGGCATCCATCTACTTCTATGTGTTCTTGCTTCTAATGAGCGCCCGTTAACATCTCACACGCGTACGCAACGCAGACCCTCGCGCAGCAAACAAGCATTTGAACTGGTCCGCTGTCACTCCAGCGTGCAGTTGAGACATGTTCCACGCACCGTAGGGTTTGCGTCTTCGTTTTGACAGCTTTTTGGGCGTTTTGCGAGGTCCCGATCCGCCAGAGTCGCTGTTTCATGCTCAGATCCCCCTCGCTGCTTTGAAGCACCGCACATCACTCATCAGCAAGCAGCTTCTCGCCATGGACGACGAGTATGAAGTAGATGCTGAGCAGGTGAGCGACGATCGGTGCGCTGCGTGACACGCATGGCACGGCTGCGCAAAGCCGCATGACCACCGGCGTGGCGGCACATGGCTCCTTCGCCAGCTTGCAGCTCGCATGGAGCACACCTCAGTGTCAGCGACCATGCGTAATGTTCAGTGACGCGTCAGACACAGCCCTCTGACCCTGTTTGGCCGCATGCAGCTGGGCGTGACAGCGGCACTAGAGCGCACCTGCACGCTGGAGGCACGATTGCGGCAGGCCATCCAGGACACGCACGTGATCAGCCGCGACTTCGACGCCGACGCCTACGCCGTCGACCGCGAGCTCGATGCCTTGCAGGCCGTCCGGTGCGCTGCCCGGACGGCTCCGCTGAGCGCCCCGCCAAGCTCGCTGCGCATGGCGCCGTGCCAGTGCAGGGTTCCGCATGCTCAGTCGGGGCAGGAGAGTGCCACATGCGCCAAAGCGACACACGCGAGAAACGAGGCCAGGCTCCGTGCGGCCTGCACAAAGCCGGCAGCCCCTCTTGCTGGTGCCGCTTGATCCACGCTTCGCCCTCTAACCCGACTGCGAGGTGTGTTGCTGGCACCGCAGTGATCAGCTGGAGCTGCTGGAGGACAAGCTGCGGGAGTACTCGGCGCTGGGCCCGCAGCAGTACGAGGACAAGGTGGGTCCTCAGGTCCCCCCATTCTGGGCACAGGGAATCTCCTGCCGCATGGCCGTCATGCGCTGGCCTTGATGTGACAGCCCGCGACTGCGAACACTGCATGTGTCACAGCACCACGGCCCGTGTGTCGCACTGAGGGTGCTGGCGGCGTACATGGGGTGCAACCTGTATGCTGGCACCGCAGACGGTGGTGCTGAGCCAGCTGGACAGCCTGCGGCGGGAGCTGATCATTGTCGCGCGAGACAGCACCTCCGCCGTCACCTTTGCCAAGGTGAAACGCTTTGTTCAGCCAGTCTCCGCTGTCTCAGGATCCTGCCCGCCGTCAAGCTGCATGGATCCTGCGGCACCGCCGCCCTGCCCGCAGCTCTTGACACGAGCCTGGCTTCAGGCAGCGCCCGCTGGTCCTGTGCAACACGCAGGCGACCCCGTCTCGCTGTGCGCAGGAGGTGGTGCGGGAGGTGCGGGCATTTGCCGAGATGCGAGCTGAGGACGACCTCAGCTCCGACGCGGGCCTGTCGGAGACGGAGACAGAAACAGAGGGCGACCTGGAGGAGGGCAGTGACGCGCTCGGCGGCAGCACCGCCAGCAACGCGTCACCCCACCGGTGGGCGGGGATTTTGGATATTCTGGCCCCGCGCTGGCCCCGTGCTTGACCCAGAGCCACTCGTGTCCCCTGCAGTGGCACGGCAGGGCTTGCACGCTGCGATGGCCGAGGTACTGCCATCGTCGCGACCACTCAGTGACCTGGACTGACAAGCTGGCACTGCTTCGCGCTGAGACCTGTTGCTGTTTGCCGCTAGGTCCCCCCGGCACACAGGGAGTGGCAGTATGCCGGCAGCAGAGGCGGGCCTTGGCTCGTTTGACGTCCCCGCCAGCCTCGAGAAGCTGGAGGTGGGTCGCCAGCCCGCTTCGCATTGCCTTCTTGCTCGCTACCTGCCTGCCCGCGCAGTCACTTTGCAGCCACAGCTAATGGCAACAACGAGTTCGCTCTTGCAGCCTTCCTTTTGCAGGCCTCCTCGGAGCTGATGGCAGTCGCTGCCGTGCAGAGACCCCCCGCCTGGCAGCAGCAACACGCGTGGAACGACAGCTGGCAGGACGAAGAGCCCCCTCCGACGCCGCGCCCGGCCCCGGTAGAGACGTGGTCGCCGCTGCGGCCTCACGGTATTGCACCTGGCCAGGGCCGGGCAGGGTCGCGGGCGCCGCACTATGGAGCCGCAGGAGCTGGCGCCTCAGCGGGCATCTCGGCGGAGGTGCCGGCTCCCGCGGCGCCTGCGGAGCCGGCGGCTCGATTCGAGAGTGCGGCGGACCGGATTCTGGCCGGCGGCGCGCCGCCTGTGGCCTCGGGGCACCTCAGCGCCGCCGATCGCATCCTGAGCGGCGGACCACCGGTGTCAGGCAGCCTCGATCCCCCGCCTGATGCCTTGCCCACGGAGCAGCTGCCTCCTGGCCGGCCCAAGTCTGCGAGCCCGGATGCGAGGCCCCCGGCCGAGAGCCGTGCCGCTGCCCTTTCTGAGCCCACAGCGAGCCGCAGCCAGGAGGGTGCGGGTCAGCGCCACAGCCCGTCCATGAATGGCCCGTCCACCCCCTCCATGCCAGCGAGGGACGCGGAGCGCGGCAGCGGCCAGGCCGAGGCGACGCCGCGCTGGGCAGAGGAGCAGCAGGATGCCTGGCGGCCTTCGCACGGCCATGAGCCTGCGCACTCCAGGTGAGGTCTGGCGCGAGACTGCCCTTGGCAGCTTGGCGCCTATTGGCTGCGGTTTACATATGGCTGCACGGGAGGCCCCCATCGGCTGGCAAGCCTGGTGGTGGAGAGGGCCCCCACTGCCGCATAGTATGGCATGCGGCAGCAGTCACTCGGCCCAAGAAGTGCCGTCCTGTTCTTGCGCTGGCTTGATCATCACATGTCCAAGCCGCGAATTGTTTCCTGGCTGTGCCTGCCGCAGGTATGACCATGACACATATGACGGCAGCCGCAGTGGCAGTAGCACAGCTGCGGACGACCCGCAGTATGGTGGCAAAGTGAACATGCAGGGTTTTGCCGCCGGTGATCCTGCCAGCGACACGGCGCATTGCACGTCGCAGGCGACGCTACGCATCCACGACGGCTCTGCAAGGTCAGCTGCCGAGCACTCGCGAGAGCGCTCTTCTGAGATGTGCAAAGAATTGCGGCCCCTTTCCGCCGTGGGTGCATTGATGTGCGCTGCCGTCATGTAGGAGAGGCAACGATGCAGGGCGGATTGAAGACCACCCGGCTGCGGGGCGTGCTGCAGTGCATGCCACCGAAGCAGGGCGCCCCCGACGGCTGCGATGCGCGATTACGGCAGTGATTTCCGCCCTGGCCGGCGCCGGCGCTACCATGCTGCTGCAGGTGGGTCATCATCAATCACAGACCCCACCGTGCATTGTTGCCCAAGAGGATCAATGTTCGCTTGCCTCCGCTGTCTTACGACCTGCGCTGCTGCCGCGGTTTGTCGTGCTGAACCCTGGTGGTGGTGCTTGCAGGGTTTGAATGCCGGCAGCAGCCCCAGCAACAACAGCAGCCACGTCCCTGTCAACGATCATGTCGGTGTGGCAGAGGTGGGAGTCTTCTGGCAGTCTGCTGGGGCCAACAAGCAGGCCGCCAGCAGCAAAATACAGCACAGCATCCCATATCCTTCTCTAGTGCCGCCAGACGTGAACCTGGGGCGGGGTTGATTTCCTGGCATGCGCCTGCATGATTGTGGCCGACGAGCGATCACAGGTACGCCTGTCCAGAGTATAATATGCGAAACAGTCACACTGTGTTCTGACTGTACCTCCAGTGTGGTGAGATCCGTGGCGTACGCGTCCACCTGCTGTAAGCTTGACATTGTGCAAGGGTGGCAGGCCTCTGTTGCCAGGCGGTCATGGAACTTTCAACCCAATGGAGGATCCGATCGGAGAGGTACACCAACTAGGGATCGCAAATACATATGCTATTGTTGTACATACAATCCATTCTGAATGATCTGGCAACACACCGATTTGCACACGCGTCTTGCGCGCCTCTCAGTCTCAACCAATGTCACAACAACCTCGTCTCAGCTCGCGCTTTCGTCCTGACCCTCCCCCAATATTGCCTGGATGGCAAACTATCAGCGGAACTTCCGGCTGCCGCCCCGGCCCTTTGGCGTCGTACCTGACACGTAGCTGTTGCTGAGGTGCTTGACCTGTGCCCCCAAATGATGCGGTGGCTCGAGTTCCAACTCGAATGTGTGCTGAAAAGCAGGCCGTCGATTTAAATTGTAGCAAGTCCAAGATGTGCACAAAGAGTGCCATCCTCAGGCCGTGCAAGCCTCACCTTTAGCTCTCGGGCCTGCAGCTCCACGAAGCGTGGGAAGGTTTTGCTGATGCGCGTTGCGAGGTCCGACCTGCGGTGTGCAGCACATGGAGAAGCCTGCTTTGCGGTCATACCACATGACCCCGAGACGAGGCCCAGCGCCGCTTGCTCAGCATCAGTCAGAAGTCGTTTACGCCTCCAGGGACATGCACCAGTCAGCGGCACCTGGTGAGAAGGATGCGCTCAGTCAGGTCTGCCGGGGACACATTGTGGGTCATCTGGTTTGTCTTGTCCGTGATCTCGGCAGCTGCGGGCGCAAGGAGGTATGTCAGGCTTTGTGATGCATCCGCAGCCATACTCAGCGTGCTGCAGAGGTCGGGTCTGGGAGCAGATGTGGCACTGGTTGGCTTGTACCGCAGCAGGCATGGCGCAGAGCGACTCACATCCCATCTTCATGAGCTCCAGCAAAAACTGCATTAGAAAATCAAGAGGTTATCAGATAAACAACTGCGCTCAATCTGAACCGCATGTCAGCTCAAGGTGAGCCGACGTACTGGTGTACATGCACCGCCTCACCTGGTCCCCCTTGGAAGGCGGGTGTGATGCGCAGAAGTCGCTGAGCCAGCTGGCGACATGCAGGTCCAGCTCCTGGAGCTGCATGAGGACCTTTTGCGTGGCGCGCACTGTAAGCACTCTCAGCAGCAGCCGTGCAGTGTCCCTGCAATCGTAACAGCAACACGTCATGTATGCACAGGGTTTCCATGATGCCTGCGGCGGCGGTGGTGATGCAGCGCTGATTGCACGAGTTTGACCCCACAGTATCTCACGTCTCAAAGCCATCGTTATCCTCGCCGCCTGCAAGGCGTGAGTCATGGCAGGTCAGCAATGGCGCAGTGCTTTCAACACAGTTTCAACACAGAGACTCTCCAGCACATCAATTCCTGAAAATGCAAATGAACCGTGTCTGCACATCACACAAAGCTACCTGGGTCTGTATCATCGTCTCTGCCATCGTTGTCTGCCCATTTGTTCAGCTCGTTCGCTTCCACGTGCAGTGCCCCATGCCTGCATGTCCGTGCATTGCTGCAGGACCTCGGGCTCCGGTACAGCCTGGAGACGCTTCCGAAAGTTTGCCTTCGAGACTGCTGCAGCACCGTGCATGAAGAGCGGGCGCCTGACGCGGACAAGCCGGTGCTGATGCTGGCAGGCATCCTCTGGAATGTACTGCCGGTTCCTCGTGCTCGAAGCCCGACGGTGCAGCAAACTTCAGAAACAGTTGTTTGCTGCCGGCAACGCTTGTCGATCGCGATCAAGCTTTGGCATTCCAGCATCCGGCATTTCGAGCGGGGCTTTTTGCTTTTTCGCGTTCTCGGAGGGGAAATGATTCGCTGCAGCTTCCTTATCAACCTGGCTCTCGAGGTGTGTCTCTCGGAGTTCTTTGGCCTGTTGCCGCCCACAACTCAGTGCACCAGTGACACAGCGACCTGACACCATGAACGGGCAGGTCACGCGGCCGTCTGCTGCGCCCAGCCTGCGCTCGAGCATTGTCGCGCGGCCTTTCTGCACGAAGCAGCCCCGGCATCGAACAACAGCAGTCTGCAGTGCTGAACCGCACCGCCATGCAGAGGAGTCACATGTCAGCATGAACAGGCGGCAGCTACTAGCTGCGGCGCTGGCAGTCGCGGCTGTGCAAGCTGCACCAGCCACAGCCTACACTCCGCCGCCGGCAGGCGCGGCGACGCATGCTTGCTTTGGCTGCCGTGTTCACTCTCACAAAGCGTGCCATTAATCATGCATCTGCTTACACATCAGCTCCTATATCTCTGCGCTTGCAGGCAAGCGGAGAAATGTGGACGTGCTGGATGGCTATTCTTTCCTGTACCCAGAGGACTGGGCAGTGGTGACGGTGAGACACCGCTGCTCATTGCCTCGCAGGTTGATGCCCCAGGGGGATGCACTGCACTATCCGCACAAGCAAGCTGCGCCGACGTCGTGTGTCCATATGTCTGCCCACAACGCGCCTTGCTCCGCAGACATCCGGCAATGACATCTTCTACCGCAACCCCTACAACGTGGAGGAGAACCTCTTCGTCAACATCACGTCGCCGTCGTCTAGCAGCTTCGACAGCGTGGAGAGCCTCGGCACCCCCCAGCAGGCGGCGCAGCGGCTGCGGCAGCAGTATCTTGGCGAATTCATGTCCACGCGGCTCGGCAGCCAGAAAAAGGCCGAGATCCTGAGTGCCACCAGCAGGACGGCAGACGGACGGCTGTACTACGACATCGAGGTGGGGCGTTTGGCACTTTGCTTGCCTCTGTGTGCAAGCAGTCCAGACGGCCGCCTGACGAGCAGTCCCCATCAACTTTGCGTCCATGCACAGCCCTCTGCATGATGTCCCATCCTCACCTCCGGTCGTGCCCATCCTGCTGCAGATGCGGGCGCAGTCGTACGCCTCCCGCAGCCCGCTTGCGTCCACGCAGGCAGAGGTGGACGCCTCCTTCGAGAAGGAGTGGGACAGACGGCTCGTGACCACGCTGGGCGTCGCCGGCAAGCGGTTGTACGAGCTGCGGCTGCAGACGCCGGAGACCAATTTTGAGCGCAACGAGGCAAGAGTCTGCCGGGCCGCCCAATCGTGCTTGCTGTCATTGTGGGAGTCACGGTCCATCTTGAGGCTGGCAGAACGCGTGCTGCGAGCCGGCCGTGGACACATGTGTCGATCAGCACCTGTCTGCGCTGTGATGCGCAGTTGAGCTCTCACTCTGGCTGCGTGTCCTTGGACGGCGCAGGACCAACTGAGGGCGATCACCTCGTCATTCCGCTGCAAGGAGGTCGAAGCCTGATCTAGCTGAGGTGATATGGGCCGATCAGGGCACCCGGGCGGGGCATGCGAGTGGTTTTGCTTCACACTGCCTGACAATTGCGGTTGTTCTCCCGTCTGCCGCTGTCACCTGTGAGACGCACGCGTTTCAATTCGGATCAATAATTTGATCGGCAACCGTTCGGATGTGGCCAATGGGCGTCCCAGTCCACCAGCAGCTGCAAGTAGCGCCAGCATATCGCATCACACAAGTTTCAAGACCGACTGCCCTTTGCTTTGCCACTTCTGTCTGTGTTGCATGCTTAGCCAACCCCGCTTGAGTGCATCCCGCCAGCTCGCGCTCTGAACTTCGTTTCAGGGGTAGTGTCCTACTGTCCTTTGCCTTCACGTGCAGCGTACTGGAGAGGCGAGGAGGGTTTAGGGTATAAGGTAGGGTTAGGGTTTAGGGGGTCAGACTGTCTGCGCGTCCCTTGGTTGGACACCAGTTACTCGTTCTTCCGATCTGTTCCTATCTTTTTGCCCACAGTGCGTCAGACTTTATAACGAATCGGTGACAGCTGCTTCTGATGCTGCGCCAAGCCCTCCGCTCGCCGTGAAAAGGCGACGTTCGCCTCGCGATTCGTAACATCCGTTCGAACAACACTGCGGTACGGCGCGGCTGTGCGCCTGCAGCTATCCAGTGTCTCGCGTGCTAGTCCTTTAAAGCCTTTTGACTATCACTATGACGTGGGTGACGCCGCCGAGGCAGCAGCAGCAGCCGCAGCAGGTGCCGATGCTGCGGACGTCGAGTGGCATACCGTGCCAGCCTCAGGCCTTCCAGCAGCTGCAGACGGCCTTCAGCGCACCCGAGGGAGGCTTGGCGAACCTGGCAGTGCCAGTGCACCGGTGCACGCGCTTCTGCGAGTTCCAGCATTTCGTGGGGAACGTCTACATCTGCGTCTCTTCAGGCAAGGCAGCCTGGCGCATTCAAGCAAGCCTTCGCGGTATTGCTTCTGCTTCCCAGACTGAATGCTATGTAGATTATCTGCCCGTGCATGCACTCTGCTGTGATTTATGGATCTGCTGGTCCTGGCGCAGGAACGCAGCACATTTGCGACCAAAATTGCACGCAGCGGGTTCAGGTGATCATCGATCCCGACAGTCGCTGATACCAAGTCGCACTGTCCGGCCTGATTGACACAATTCTCATATTATCACGTCTCTGCAGGTCGACAGCCATTCATCAGTCTGCAGACTCAGCCGCAAAACCTTTCACAATGCGGCGCTGCCATCCCGTCAGGTGCGAGCTCAAGCTAGTTGGCAGCTGCATAGCACACAAGTGATCTGTCAGTTGCGGTAACGGCTGTACGCATTGCTTGGAGATCTCCAGAGCCTCCGGAGACTCATGGTCGGATGTCTTCACGTGATGCAGAACTCGCTGAAGCGGATGCCTGAAGACGATTTTCAGCCGGACGCACCGGCAAAGCGCCAGCCCAGTGGATCCATAGCACTTCAGGCACAATGCTAAGGGGTTTTGCCCTGTGCAATCTCGCAAATTTTGGAATGCCAATGCCTTTGCTGCCCAGGGCTGCCACTTCGAGGCGCCCTGAGCGCGGGCGCATCATCCGGACCCTGATATTGCTTTTCAACACCTGACTGCTGTACCTTTTTGACTCGAACTCCGCCAGATGGTAGCTGGCTCATTCTTTCGACGACGAATTGCAAACTGCTTGCATGACGGACTCCGTTTTTTAGAGGATTAGACCATGTTTTTCTTTGTACTCGAGAGCCTGTAGGGTACTTCTTGAAGGCTTTGCTGATTGTGACGCCGCCAATCTTCCCTTTGAATATTCAACGTCGATACCAACATTGCTGCCGAGCGCCAACATGCCATCATGCACGGCCAGCAGAATCTGAGTTCCGGGATACTGCCGCCGCCGCCGCCATCCGCGTGCTGCATTTTTCAGATTTCATCAACAACTCTGCTTGCTGTCGACATTTCGACACAACGCTTAGTGCTGCAACTCGGACGCAAAGCTACAAACGCGCGTGAGAAGTACAGGCTGGAGAATCTGCCGAGCCTGGAACCTGTGTCAACACAAAGCCTGGCCATTGGAATTCAACTCTTTGATATACTCTTTGATATTGAAAAGTCTGGATGCTGCCATAAGCGTTCAGGAACACCTCAGAGATCACGCATACCACGTCTGATGCACGTCGACTGCCTGTGTCGGAGGCACTGCTGTCGCCCATTTGAAAGCAGAGCTGCAAACCTAGCGGCAAGGCCGCGCTGCATCACGACACCCGCCAGCTGGCACGACACTGCCTTGTGTCAAACGCTGCACAGCAATCGTCACATCTGTTCCTGTCTCGCCACAGCAGGTATGCCGCCTGGAGCGATGCACGGCAACTTGCAGGCTCAGCCACTGATGCGCGCGCAGCATACCTGTCATGTGAGCTTCGACATGCGCAGATGTGGGCGATGACAGGTCGTCGCCCGCCGTCGCCAGGCCGCTGCACCAGCTGTTCACACAAGGCGCCAGCGTGACAGAGGCTGCAAAGGCGGCATGGCACGGCCTCGTGGCGCCGGGCGACACCGTGTTGGACGCCACCTGCGGCAACGGTCACGACACGCTGGAGCTGGCGCGACTGGTCGGGCCGAGCGGCTGTGTGATCGCGTTGGACATCCAGGCCTGCTTCGACCCACTCCTTCTGTCCCAGGCGCACTGAACAGAAGCGCAGCTGTGCATGGCTAGGAGCGTGCAGATGCATGGGTCTGCCTGCGTGCCATGTGCATGGACACTACGTCTGCAAGTTCCACATCGATTTTGTTGGCATATATGGCTACGTGGTATGTCGGCGCAGGCGGACGCTGTGGAGAGCACGAGGCGGCGGCTGGACCAGGAGTTGCCCGCGCACCTCATGCCAGAGCTGCACCTGCTGCACGTCTGCCACTCCCAAATGCAGGTGCAAACTCGCTTGTCCATCAAGCATTGGCGTGCCGAATTCCAAGGCCATCGGCGAAATCTGCCCGCCCTGTTGAAGAATCTCGCTTGCCAAGAGAATGCCCATGTGTCACTTTTGCCATGCGCAGAGCGCGCTGGCAGAGCACCAGCTCAGGGCGCCAAAACTGGTGTGCTTCAATTTGGGGTGGCTGCCGTCCAGCGGCCGCAAGGATGTCATCACGACACCGGACACGACGCTGCGGGCGCTGGGGCAGGCGCACGCGCTGGTGGCGGAGGGTGGCTCAGTATCCGTCATCTCCTACACCGGTCACGCAGGTCAGCCGTTGTGGAGTGCCCGGATGTGTGACGGATGGAGGCGCCGCAGACGAACATCGACCTTGCGGATGATGCACGGGTGTGTGATCTGTGTTTGTAACCCGAGAAAATTGCTGGCGAGCCGGACCGTGCATGGCTGCATGCAATGGCATTGGCTGTCTTGCAGGCGGCATGGCAGAGTACGATGGCGTTCGAAACTTCATGGAGGAGCTAGAGAATTACAGCTGGGTCAGCACAGAGACGCGTTTGCTGAATCGTGAGAACGCGCCGCGGCTGCTGCTGTCGCACCGCCTGCCAACAAGGGGCTCGGCAGGGCAGTGGCGGCCAAAACTGGCAATTGTACAGGGTGCAGACTGATTTTGAAGGACTGTTACAGCCTCTGAATAGTGTACGAGCCCCGTTTTCTGAACAGGCGCTGCCGCCGGGATAAACACGGATCCTGCTTGCCGGCCTCATCGGAAAATCAACTTTTTGAACCAGCAGTACCTGCACAGGCAGCGCGGCCAAGCAATGACTCGCAGCTCGTGGGACCATGCACGATCTCGTTGACAACGAAAGGTTGTGCATGCACTTTCCTTTCTCTAGGTGTGAAGCTCACCAGAGGAACGCCAGGTATGAAACCATGCAGAGGCCGACGGAGATGAATGTCACCTGCCAGGCCCAAAACAGCAATGCTGAGCCCGAAAGCAGGTTCAAGCCGTTTGCCCGCAGTGGCTTTGCACGTACGTTACAGAGCAAGCAGCCAGGGCTGTATGAAATTTGGCCACACGCAGCCAGCGTGCACGGGTCAGAGCACTGCAGACAGGACACACCGTGTAGAAGGCGGGGTAGCTCAAGGAGTGAGTGTTGTTCAGGTTCATCGCATACCTGAAGAAAGAGAACCGAGAGCACATGAGTCGGGCACATGCACCACACTGGCTGGCACTGCATCAAGCAGGCTGGCAAATGACGCTGCCGTATTGTGAACGCGGAAGTATATTGGTGGGCGAACACTTCCGCACCATCCTGTCACCACAGTGATGAAGCTCTGCAATCACCGAGGATTCACGTAACACAATGGTTTGCCGTCATCTGTCAGCACAGTGGCTCATGCAGCCTTTCGATCAATGGTGTGCCAAAACCATGCCGCACCATGGAAATCATTGCGGCAGTGGCGAGCAGATCCAGCCGAATGAGCTGATTCCTGTGGTTGTCCTGCACAAGCCCACGACGAAAATTTGATGACGTGCACGACAGGCTCTCAAATTGAAGCCGGGCAGCCAGAAACCTAGAAGAACCTCTTGCTGTGAGCAGACAAGCTTGGCATCCGCCAGCAAGCACCAACCTGCTCGATGTCGATGTAGTCCTGTGGTCACACATGCCTCGGCATTCAGAACCAACGAAATCTTTGCCGTCGCTATTCATGCCCAGCTGGAGCGCGCCGCACGCCGACTGCTCTGGACATGAACCCCCACCAGACAACTGCGGCAGCCCCAGCAGCGTACCTCTGTGTCGTCCACATACTCGTACAGGGTGGCCAGCTTGTTCTCGGTGCTGGACACCTAACAAACGACATGCGGTGATGTCAGCACCAAGTTGACCTGCAGCAGCGTCACCCGCCTGCGCCCGGCACGCAGCACACATGCAGGCGCAGCAGCGGAGGCAAGCAGCTCGGCTGCGCTGCGGTCTCGCACGCGGCCAGCCCAGTGCATCGACTGACGTGTGCGAGGGCAGCCGGTGCGAGAAAGCAAAAGCGAAACATCGTTCCTGACTCCAGGCGGGGTGTGAGACGGCGACGGCACATCACGGTGACGACACATCACGGAGAAGATGCATCGCTGTCCAGCGTCCACAACGGGCGCGCCTGCATGAAGTAGGCCTCGAGCAGCTGCTCCACAAAGTCCAGCGCCTCCTGCGCCCGGGCCTTTGCCTCCTCCTCCGCCTCTTCGTCCCGTTGCGCCGCCGGCGATGACGGCTGCTGCCCCGCCTGCTGCTGCTGCTGCCCCGGCTGCTGCTGCTGCTGCCCCGGCTGCACATTCTGCGCGGGCGACGGTCCGTCAAGACTTCCACCTTCCACCATCCAGCTGCATGCCGTGTGCGCGTCAAGGCGCGGACTGCAGCCAACCGCGCCAGCCAGCAACGACAGCTGGCAGATCGCCGTCCCGCTTGACGCCCGGCCGCCTCTGCAGACTGCAACCCACGGCGGGCTCTGCGGCACCAAGGCATGCAGCGTCCAGTGTGCGCCAAGTGCCTCCCGATCCGCAGCCCTGTGCACGACATGTAGCGTGGAGCTGGGTGTGTGCGGCGCACCTCGGCGTCGCCGCCGGCCTTCTCCGCGTCGAGGGAGATGCGCTTGAGCGCGGAGGTGCGGGCGTCCGCCTCGGCCGCCTTGGCCGACAGATTGAGGTCCAGCATGTCGGCATCGTCGTCCAGCAGCTTGCCCAGCAGCTCCTTCATCTGCGCCCCCAATCGAACGAGAGACTCAGACACTCGACACACTCGACAAAACACTCGATTTGAATCGCGTGAGATTGAACGGAAAAGGTTGCTTGCACACGGCCAGTGTTCCCAGGCTCGGCATGTCCGCATTGTCCTCCAGCAGCCCCCTCATCTGCGCCCAATGTTGCACAATACGCACCAGCACCAATTGCAGAATGCTCCTGTTGGGTGTGACGCACAGAGGCGAGCCGTGTTGCAGGGCCGACTCGGCGAGGGCGCAGGGCGCACTGCGGCCGAATGCAAGCGACATGCGCATTGGCGGCGTGCCGCACGTGCAGCCGAGAAAAGGATCATCTGCTGGACATCGCCGCAGGTCAGCGACGGACCGACGGAGTGGATAGCGACGCCCCATGGGGTAACATAAAACAACTCCCCTCCGTTCTGAAGGCGTGCAGTCGCACCGTCTCAACGCGTGTCTTCAGGCGCACGAGCCGCGTCTTCACGCGCCGCACCCGCTCCAGCGTCTGCGTCGTCACCTTGCGTGTCAGCGCGTCCAGCGCTGGGTGCGCCGCCGCCTCCAGGTCTGCCGTTTGCTCCGCTAAGTGGCGGCACACCTGGCGGGGGCGAGGGGACATGGGTCTCTCGGCAAAGCTGTGCACTCTCTCGCCGCCTCCAGGTCCGCCGTTTGCTCCGCCAGGTGCTGACGCACCCGGCGGCAGGGCAAGGACCAAGGGTCGGGCTTGTCTTGTCAAGAGATTTCATACCCTGCTGCGGACGGCAAGCTGGCCACTCGTCAAGCGTCTCTCGACATGGGTGTACTCCAGACATACTTCAAAACACCCAGCGCTCCACTCCGTCTCTGTCCTAGAGAGGTATCACATCGGCTGTCGAGGCAACCCCAGGACGAGAGCCATGCGTTGAAGCAATCGCGATATTGCTACGCCGTCTCTGCTGCAGCTCACCATGTCCAGTGCGACTTCCAGGGCGCGCAGCTCGAAGGGCGAATCGCCGGCTGCTAAAGTCACCTCCTCCTCCTGCCGTGCCCCCGGCTGTGGCTTGCCATTGCCATCGCCGCCGCCGCCGCCGCCGAACAGCCGCCGGCTGAGCGTCTCCACAAAGCTGATTGCATTCTGCTCCTCTGCGGGTAGCGCATTGAAACCCGCCTTTAGATGGTGACTGCCAAACATGCAGCACCCCTTTTGCACACATCCTGCCGCCTCATCAGAGGCAGCTGGCACACAGAACGCCCTCCATGGCTGCCACGTGCGCTGCCGCTTGACCGCATGCACTGACCCAGACCCACAACCAGGGCAGGTTTCCCACGAGGCGCGCCTGGGTTCAGGATGAGCACGCAGTCACGGGTGACGACTGCCTTAACGAACTCCAGGTTGAGCACCAGCGCCGCATCGCGGGCCAGGATGGCCGACGGGTAAGACGTCGCCAGCTGTGGGTCCAACAGCCGCAGGTCCCGCAGCTGCGTGACATCACATGCTATCGTTGACGTTATCATTCCAGCAGGGCACTCAGCCCCAGCCTGCGATCTCAAGTGACGGCAGAGTCAGGGCGGCGGCGGCAGTGGTGGTGGCTGGGCCAGCGCGCTCTTTTTCGCATCTGCAACCACTCAAACAGCCGCCTGGACTGTTGGGCCAGGTGTTGCTGCGACCGATACAGCTTCGGCGACTAACAGGGTATGACGTGCGCACCTGGATGCGGGTCTGCTCCGCTATCTGGAGCTTGTCCACGTGCACAACGGAGGTACGGCCGGTGGCTTCCAGGCGCAGCCACTTGCGAGCGGTGCGTTGCTTGTTGCGCTCCAGGCGCTGCTCCAGGAACGGCTGCCGCAGGAACGCCGTCTCCAGCTCCGAGGTGGCCGAGTCGGAGCGCTTCAGCGGCTGGGTGAGCGACGGCCGGGGGCTGGGCTTGGCGGGCGCCATGCTTGCCCGCACACCACAGTGGCTGTGTTGTCAGCGGTGGCGCGGCATCAGACCGTTGCTTCGCAGCGCTGCCCCAGGCTGCCAGGGCACTTGGATCTCTTGAAAAAGCGTGAAGGATGCGCCGCGGTTCGTCAGTGATCGAAATGCACCCAAGGGACAGGCTGCGGAGCGGCGCTTGGATAGGTGCCTCAGCCAAGCTGTGGCTCTTGAAAATTGTGCCTGGCCGTGTGCGGAGGAACAAGTTCCAGTTCAGCTGCCAATGTGGGCAGAATGTTTTCGCGAATCGCAACACTCGTTCCGGGGCGAATTTTTTCATGAGTGCAGCCAGATGAGGGGCAGAAGTCGAAGGGGAGATTCTTTGTCGTGCAACGTGTCGTGCAAACGCTCACGGTGATGCACGCAATGCACTTTGCGAAAAGACTACAAGCAGTGCCATCATCGAAGGCAGTCGGTCTTCGCGCAGGCGGATGTCACAGGCAGTTGTTTGTTGTGGAGATTGACACCGGGGTCGTCAGGCACCTCCAGGTCTCACAAGACGTGCCGAATAGGTTGACGCAACCAGCTGCGGGCCCTAGGGTCGTTGCGCATGATATCTCGACGATCCATCTGTGCGTACTTTCGCTGATCCCCGGTGCAGATTCAAGCTGATTTGCCTTTGATGTTACGAGTTGCTCGGTTCTTGCTCGGGGGTTTGAAAAGTATACTTGACAGTACTTGGTGGTCTTGCAGGTGCTTTCGGATCCCTGTGCGTAGCCGCATTGCTGATCAGCACAGTGTGGCGGCGCCACAGGGGGGCGTGGCAGCTAGCCGCGCTGCCCGGCTCCTATACAGACCCTTACGCAAGGGCTGCGGCTGCCGGTTTGGCGCTGTCACGCCAGCAGCACCCTAGCAGGATCGGCGCGCACCGACCGCGGAGCCCTCGCCGCGCTGCGCACAGAATGGGGTGTGGATCCAGCCATGGCACGCGGTGTCGCAGCCACGGCGGCGACCAGCAGCAGCCGGTCCAGCCAGCCGAGCAGGCGCATGCGCAGGCGGCTCAAGAGCCAGGAGGGCTCGTGGCAGTGGGCCTGCAATTCGATAAGCTGCTGCTGGAGGGCCGCTTCAGCAGCCAGAACCGGCAGGAGGCCATCCTGTTCGAGTGGCCGCTGAGCACGATCAGGTGAGCTGGGATTGCGAGCAACTATACTGTCACTTCTGGAAGGCCATCAGCCATGTCATCTGCGCCGCAGCTCGCATGCATCGTACCCGATGCAGGTTGAGTCGCATCCCTGCTGCGCCGACTCTCCGAATTTGCGGGCAAGGGGTGTTTGCTGCCCATGTGGTGCCTGGCCTTGGCATGCTGCCGGGCAGCAGATCCGATATGTGCTGCAGGGCGCGCTTTGAGGCGGAGTCGATTGCGATGCGCCTGGAGCTGCTGAACGGCAGCAAGGACTACTACGCTGTGCGCCTGGATGGTGGCCGCCCACAGGTCGTGCCCGTGGGAGGAAAAGATACCAGCGCAATGCTCTTCGAAGACTTAAAAGCCGGCCCGCACGAGGTGCGCAAGTGAGCGGCTTCTGGCTCAAGGGAGCTCCTTTGCCCTGAGTGCCCCGGCAGGGATTTCATACGCAGCCCTTGATTGCTGTGCTGTTCGCAGGTGGCCATCACCAAGCGCACAGAGTCGTTCGCAAGTACGGCAGAATTCTCAGGCTTTGACCTCGTGGGCGGCAGGCTGCTTGAGGTAAGCATTTCAATAGCCAAGATTTTTTTTCTAGATTTTTTTTCGAAGAAATCTCATATGTAATTTCTTATTTTACATTTGAGTTTCCAATATAATGTTTTCATCTTCACCTTCACCGGCGTCCTGATCGTCGTGTGGCTCATTGCGCCCCCAAGGATGTTGAGTTGACAACTGTGAGCCTTTGACACACTGCTTGCGCAGCCACCCCAGCCTAGGAGACGCCGCATGGAGATCATTGGTGCGCTGCTACTTGGCTGTGGCACAGTGCTGCCACTGACCCCGCTGACCGCCTCAGTTTCCAGGTGTACCATGTCTGAACTTTGCTAATTGCAGACATAGCTCACCTGGATGCCTAAAGCAATCACAGGCGACTCCATCTCTGCGGGCTTTGGCAACGAGGGCACTGCGCGCGGCTTCTACTCTCCGGCCACGCAGAATGCGGACATGTCCTTTGGCGCGATCACCGGGCGTCGCCTGGATGCAGAAGTGCGCATCGTCGCATGGTCAGGTACGCGGTCATGAGGTGACGAAGCATTATCTGGGCACTCCGGCTGTCTGAGGGATAACATACTTCACCAAGGCTGCCCCTGAAGCACATGCTGATGGCCGACCTCTGCAAATGCGCGTCCGCCCAGTGACTGCAAGCTTCAGGGGCGGAGCACGCTGCCGCAGGCAAGGGGCTGCACCGCAACTCGGACCACGGCACGGATGCCACCATGCCGAAGCTGTGGAACCGAACGCTTCCGACCTGGCGACCAGAAGAGAAGTGGACATTCGCTGATTGGACGCCCGACGTCGTGGTCGTGAACCTGATGACCAATGATTATGTGAGCTCGCTCCCAGTTTTCAGAATGATCTGAGCCTGCAGCAAATCGATCAGTCTGCTGACGGTCAAACTTTGAGCGCGATTTCCGAACACAGCACCCGAGCATGCGAACTTGTGACCCTCAGCAAGGCCTGACCCCATATGTGATGCCATTGCAGGCGCCGCCTCCGCCTGCAGCCGCAGACATGCGGAAGGCCTGGTCAGGTGAACCTCCGCAAGACCTGACATTGTCGGTCTGCAATCATGTTTCACGTGCTGACTCCTGTGAGCAGCAACTAGTACGGGCGACTGGCACTGACAGCACGCCACCAACCGGCTGCACAGACTTCCTGGAGCGAATACGGCGCATCTACCCTGCGGCCGCCATCATCACGACACTAGGTGAGGGCGCCTTGGGGTCTCTCAATGCAAAGCAACGCGCCTCCAAAGTGCAGCAAGTCGTCTTTGCATCCCAAAAGAGGAGGCACTCAACTCGGTTCCCCTACCCTAGCTAGGTCCGATGCTGAGCGACGCGTACCCGCCGCGCTATCCGGGCATGTTGACAGACGCGCGCAAGGTGCTGCGCGGCGTTGTGGACTCCACCGAGCTGCACAACGTTTCCATGATCGAGTTCCCGCAGCAGTACTCTTTGGACCTGCCGCTGGGCTGCCAGGGTGATCGATGCCGCCCTGCATCCCTGTTCCCTGTTGTGGCCCTATGATGCCCATTTGCCTGCCGGTAGGCTTCATCCTGAATGTCATTCAGCAATGCTGTAGCAGCTTCAGATCTAGCCATCATTGATTGAGTTAGTCCTAAAACTTGCAGGCCACCCGTCGGTCGCCATTCACAGGGTCATGGCAAAGCAGCTGACGGCGGCAGTCAAGGAGGTCACTGGATGGTGACACATGTACCTGACAAAGATTTCTGACTGACATACCTACATGACAAACCTGTGTCCACTGCCCTCGGTGTTTTGGTGGTTTCGAGTTGCATATGCTATCTGTCTTGATGTTGTTTTGCACCGAAATCAATCAACCGACGTCGAAGCTCAAGCTGTGTCCGTTATGCTCTTGCCGGTGGTTTACACCCCAGCCTTGCAGATGAAATGTGGCAAACAATGAAATTATGCAGTGCTCGCGTCCACACTCGCTCAACAATTCTCAACGCTCTCAAAACCAAACAGACCGATGCCGCACACCCGGCCGCAGTCGCTCAATTGTTCCGGACGACTTGAGCCATCAGGAGTAGAGGCGCCCGGAGACGCGGCCAAACAGATCGTTGACGAAGAAGCAGGGCGTGGCGGCGTCCATGAGGTTGACCTGCATCGCAGCGTCATTTGCTCCAGGTCCAATTCAGAGTGTCTGCCGTTCGCTGGTCAGTCTCACAAGCTGCCTGGGGCAGGAACCTCCAGACGGCTGCGCACGTAAGGTGCCTGAATCGACAGCATCGTGCAGGGGCCACAGCCAGAGAGCAACAGACCTGTGGGTCAAGTCCGGTGGCAAAGCCGACAATGACGCACACGCCCAGCACCAGCGCCGCGTAGCTGCTGTCGATGGCCACCTGCAGTTCCAAACCTCTGATTTGATGGTCTCACTGTCATAGCGTCTGTCACATGCTACGCCTTTTCCACTTAGCAGGGGCTGGAGACTGCACAACCCTGCAAGCGCACTGCCTGGCACCGGAGCCACGAGACGGCAGGGGCCATGTGATCCATGCCCAGAGGAATAAAGCGGTGGAAGCACCTCGTGCTTGCGGGCAAGGCGCAGAACGGCCTTCAGCACAGCGTCCACGTTGATGCCGTCTGGGGCATCAATGTTGCACGCGCTGCAGGGAGATTGAGATGAGCATCAGACAGCCGTTCTGGTGGACCTCCGAGAGAGCCGCTGTTACAAGTTCTGTGACGCTGCAATATCCGCGCCTGTCCACGGGCAATGTTTTACCTTGTGGCCATAGTTGAGCGCGAACAACGCTGTCGGGCTTGTTGACAACAGGCGGCAAGGTGGCATAAGCAACAATACACTCGTGGTGTAAACACGCAGCAACGAGCAGGGCCGCACCGCCGGAACAGGTGGATCATGTCCGAGACGAAGCCCTCCCGGTCGGGGCACAAGCTGTTGTCGCCCATCAGCAGCAGCAGCTCAGCCGCCCGCTCCCCCCTCCCTGCAGCAGCCCAGCCACCGGCCCGGACTGAGCCCCTCCCGGAGTGCGGATGGTGCATGGTCGAGCACGTCCGGGCTCGTTCGAATGGGCCGCGACAGTGTTGCCTGAGACTGGACGGCACTTGGAAGGCAGGCGAGGGGTCTGTAGCCAGCCAGCGGGCGCTGACGCTGTCACAGTACACTGGTTGCAGCCCTGGATGAAGACTCGAGCAGCGCTTGCACAGCGGCCAGCACAGAGCTCGTTGAGCGATGTGCGCTGTGGTTCGGCATCCATGCAGATTCATCACATGCCCTGGAAACTGAAGCTGGGAACGTGGAGATGCAGGCCATGCACGGGCGACCAGCGGCGCACCAGAGGAGATGGCGTGCAGGAAGGAGATGAAGTGGTGGCGCACGGTCGGCGTCAGCTCCTCCGCCAGCCCGAAGTCCAGCAGCGTAATCTGCATGGGCAGGCGCTTGCCGGTGCCTGCCGCCGCCTCCAGGGCTGCCACGTCCGTCCGCTCCCCCTCCTGCAGCCAGCAGAGCCCAGCGTCAGACCTCACTTGGCACGTTGACTCCCCTCCTGGCTGCGGAACAGTTTGTGCAGATGATGCGCATTGCGCTCTGTGTCCCGAGGGACGCCAGGCTGTGCCGCCAGTGTTTTGCTTCGCTGCCCACCTCGTGCCGCTTCCTGGAGTTCGAGGAACACAGCAACTGCATGCTCGCGTTATCGGACGTGAAATGCAGGTGCCTCAATTCAGAGCCCACGCAGCAGCGCAGGACCGAAGTTGGCGGCGCACCTTTGCGCCCTGCTTGCAGATGAAGATGTTGCCCGGGTGCAGGTCCGTGTGCACAAAGTTGTCCACCAGCAGCATCTTCAGGTACGCGTCCACACCCAGGCCCACCACCTGCGGCATGTTAGGTGGCAGAGACAATCGTTCACTCGCAGCTGTGGTGACACAATGGCAAGTGCAATGGCCGCGACTGCGATGTGGCAGCGGCAACACTTGCTTCTCTTGCTGCAAGGTGCCCCATGGCCACAGGGTGGCGGCTTGCTCAGCAGGCACTCGGGATGCATCCGGCCACGCAGCATGGCAGAGGACAGACACATTGTGCGTCATTGAGGGGCACCTGGGTGTTGAAGGACGCGGGGCGGCGTATGAACTGCTCCACGCTGACGCCCGGCTGGAAGGACTCCACCAGCACCGCCGCCGACACCCATGGGTCCTGCACCATTACATTCTTGCCCCTCATCATTTTTGCCCCTCAGGCTGCGTCATGGACTGCACTGGCGCACCACAGCCTTGACAGCATACGAATAAGGAATAACCGCGAAGATGCAGCTGTCCCCACCAGCCGCTGGCTCTGCACGTCGCGCATTGGCCGCAGCACACTTTACGGCGCGAAACCTCAGCCGCAGAGGTCGCCTGTGCTGACACTTGCATTGTGCATGATGGCACCATGTCCCACCACGGGCTGGGGCGCGGTGATGGAGGCGGCCAGGGCCCGGAAGTTGTGCAGGAAGCGGCGCAGGTGGGCAGCCTCCACGCGCAGGTCAGCCTGTGCCGTCATCGTGTTGCTGAACTGGCTCACGCTCTGCTCCAGGCTCAGCCCCTGCGGCGCGCGGTGACTGGGAAGAGGTCACGACCAGCGTTTGTAGGTGCAGCGCCCTCTGCCGCAAGGCCTGTGCCGCAAGGCCGGCACAGTGCCGTCTCATGCTGTGTTCGAAGGGCATCTGGTGGCACTGTCTGGAAGCAGTGCCCATGTCAGGCTAGGCGGAAGACTTGTTCCTCATTCCCCAGAAGAAGAGTTGCACGAATTGTGAACAACAGGTAGAAAACGCTCGCCATCAAAGAGCCAACGTATATGCATTGCAAGCGCCTCGAGGGGCCGAGTCTGTCACCTTGAGGGCCTTGAACTTGGAGGTTGCGCGCGCGAGGGGGATGAGCAGCTGGAAGTCCTGGATGATGCGGTGCTCCACGCCCGGGTGCCGCACCTTGACCGCCACGGGCCGCGCCCGCCCAGCCACCGTCAGAACTGCCTTGTGCACCTGCCGCAGTGGACACAGGAATGATCGGAGCCCTGCAGCAGGCCTGTGTGTATGGCCCCAAGCGCCACCGAGGCGGACTGGCCAGCCACGGGGCCACATGCAGCACACCCCAGCGGCGCGCGCAGCTGCGCCCGTGCGGTGTGGCGATGACACCTGCGTGCGGCAACGTCATGCTACCCTTGCTGCAGCATGTGCGTACTTCGGACGACCTTGACACCGCGACTCTGACAAGTTGCGGTAGGCCACTTGCCTGCGCGATGCTGGCGGACGCGAGCGGCTGCTCCTCGAAGCTGTCGAAGATGGCCTCGATGGGGTGCCCAAAGGAGCGCTCCACCTGCGCACGCGTCTGCGCGTACGAGTGCTTTGGCGCGTCCTGCTGCAGCGCCGTCAGTATGTGGCACAGGTCCTGCGCAGTCGATTGGGCACACAATGGAAACGAATCCGCAACACAGGCAGCAGACTGGCACGAGATTAGCGCAAATGCTTGCCCACTGCAAGCGCTGTGATAACGAGACATGGATCCTGCACATCCGATGGCACAGCAGGAGCATGCCTCATCAGAAGGCAGGTGTGCAGACTCGCAAGCCTGCTCTGCGCAGCTGTGACGCCATGCTCTCATTTGCCATCGACAAGTGGCATGCCCTGCAGAACCTGTTGAAGAATGCTTTCGTTGCAGATGCCCATTCCTGCCCACCTCGGGCAGCAGGTCGGGGCGGGAGCTGGCCCACTGGCCCCACTTGATGAATGCGGCGCCGCTATTGCGGCAGCCGAACAGCAGCAGCCGGAAGGCGGCCCGCCGCAGCGCCGCGCCGCGAGGCGGCTCTGCCTGCCCGCTGCTCTCCGCCAGCACCTCCTATGAGCAGCGACAGTACTTTCGGTGGGGACACGCTGAGGCCGAGTCGGCTGAGTCGGACTTGTCTTGGCTACAGCGCGGACATGCAGCACTGGGTCACCAAAACCCAACCCAAATGCGGCCCGTGGCCTCTGCGGAGCATTGCACAGGTCCCTGGGGCATGAGTACTGCCACAGGTCTGGGCACCATCCGTGCACACCCCACGGACGTTTATCAGCCTCTGAGCTTCGGCATTGCACACCTCGACAGCGTTCAGTGGCTTTGGCATGGCCGGCGCGACTGCCGCCATGCTGCTCGCCGGGCCCACATCGACGCCGCCGTCGGCTGTGGCGACCGCCACGGGCGCCTCCGGAGCTGCTGTGAGCACATCATCAGCCTGCAAACATATGTCTGATGTTCAAGCGAGTGTACCAGTGCCAGGTTCGACATGCAATCGTCCTGCTTCTGGCAGCAGAGAGTCGATGCGGCCGCGAGGTTGCCACGCATCAACAATCGATGTGAGGCCCCTCACATCACTCAAAAGTGTCGCCGCACGTGGATTGGAGCCCACCTTGTGCGCAGGCAGGCAGGCCGCGACGAGCAAAAGCGGCACGCCCAGTAGGAGAAAGGGCGCAAAAACGACCAGCAGGAAGACCGCCCGGAAAAACAGCTGCAGCCGGTCGCCAGGCGTCAGCGGTGCGTCCTGCCGCCGCAGGTGGTCCGCTCGGCCGTACAGCGCCGCTAGCGGTTCGGCATCCTGGAAGGCCGGCCCCAATGCCTGCACATGGATCGAGCAGCTGCTCATGCCGATACCTATGTGCAGAACCTTCTGAGGTGTGCACGCTTGCAGGCATGCCTGAGACATGGGCACTGGGAGGGCTGACGTTGCCTTGACCGCCTTGCGGTCAACTTGCACACGACATCAAGCACAGCAGCAGGGCGCCAGCCATTGTGAGGGCGCTTGGCATGTCATCGAGGCCACAATACCTTTTGCCCTGGTGCAAGCGGCGTGGTGCCGATGGCACCGTCTGCCGGCTGGATAACAGGTACCGAGATTGCCGCGGGTGTAACTGAACGCCCGGCCGGGACTGCCAGCGGCGCCGTTGGGTCGCCGCCTGCAGTTTGTGCAACCATATGTGTAACCACATGTGGATGTGTAAATGTAATGTGATGCGAGCAGCTTGACAACCTCGACAGCCTGCAAGGCGCTCGTTTCCAGTTCCATTTCAGGCTCTAGCGCCGGACCTAATTACCTGCCAGCGGCGTCGCTGGCTGCCGTAGGTCGAAGGACTCTGAGGCGCTGTCCACAACGCCGCCCGCCTCCAGCGCAGCGCCGCCCGCCGCCGCCGCCTCTGGCGCTGCGTCGGCAGCCGCCTGCGCGTCCGCCGCCTGCCGCAGCCGCGCGCTTACGGCGGCCAGCTCCTCCTTGGAGCGCACCGTCAGCAGGTGGCTGGTCGCGTACATGGGCTCCACGTCCGGCGTCCGCAGCCCCGCGCCGAGGCCGTCAATGTCGCTCGCAGCGCCTCCAGCTGCAGGATGTAGCAGTCCTGGAGCAGGGTGCAAGTCCGCATGTCGATCGACGTGTCGCTTGGGCAAGGGTGCCACAGTTCGGGTGAGCTTGCAGTGAGCAGACATACCTGGCGGCGGCGGTGGCCTGGAGCCGCCCCGGCCCGGCCGCGGTGCTTGCCGCCGGGCCTGCCCGCTGGCACGGGCAGCGCCCCGCTGCGGGCTGCCGCCCTGCTGGCTGGGACGCCGCCTGCGGCTGGTGGCTGCACTGCTGAAGGTGGCGCAGCTGCGCCAGCAGCCCGCTGCCGGGCTGCTGCCTCCCGCAGCGGTCCCGACGGCAGCGGGCGCGCCACGCCGGTGGCCGCGCCGGAGGAGCCCGCCGGCTTGGAGAAGTCTGGCTCCGTGACCTCTCGCTTCCTCGGGATGGCGACCGAGCCCCAGAAGTTGATGCCGCTGTCGCCACTGCCCAGACCTGTTGGCGGCGACATGAGCTGAGCTGCGTGGACCGACGTCAGCTCATCGCTGCAATCCTGCAGGCAAAGCAACCGCCACCGCAGGAGGGGATTCTCGACTGCTGAGCCTGTCGGCCCACTATGCAAGGTGAATTGGGTCAACAGAGTCCAGGAGCTAGGCACACCAACCTGCGATGAGGGACCCCGGCCACAGCGACTCCGGCACGCCCGCAGGCGCCTGCGGCCCGCCGCCCTTGGCTGTGGCGAAGGACAGCAGGCGCTGCACGTTGCCAGCGGGTCCCAGGGGCGGCTTCTCCCGCAGGTCGCCCAGCAGCGGTGCCACACGCCGCGCCGCCCACTTGTGGCGCGCCCGGTAAGCCGCCTCCGTTTCAGGGCCGGGCGCCAGGCGGCCTGCGAATGACGGCGCAGCCGCTCGGTCCCGACTCTTGCAGGTTCAGGCGGAAGGTGATCGTGTGCCGATGGCAGGCGTAGCGCAGGTGCCCGACAACGTTGCTCAGGGGAACATGACGCCACATGCCTTCCGTGGTTCTGTGCTCTTGCATGGGCACATTGTCCTTCCTTTTCCAATGCAACAGGCATCAAATCCAGATCACCACCTGTGGCGGCGCGGCGGGCGGTCTGCGCGTAGCCAGAGGAGATGGCGAGCGACGCTGCGAGCGCCTGCAGCGTGCGGAAGGCGCGCGCGTCTGCATGGAACAGCGCCACAAGGCCGGCCGCCAGCAGCGCCGCCGCGACGCAGCATTCATGCGCCGCCTGCGCCGCCGCTTTTGCCTCTGCAGGCGCCCCAGCGCTTCGTCAGTATCAGGAAGCTTGCAGGAACATATCACACGGCTCTCCCCCAGCCTTTTGCGACAACTACACCTGCAGACCGCTGTTTTTCAGTCGAGAACAACACAAGAATCAGAGATCAGAGAATCAGAGATCACGCACCCTTGCGCAGCGCGCCGTGCTCGCCAAGGTTGATGCGCAGGGAGGGGCGGCTTGGCAGGCGCCAGCCGCGGGCGGCAGCGCTGCGGCGGCCCGCTACGAAGATGCTGGACACTGTGCCCGCCGCCGCCATGCGGGCCAGCCATGGCAGCGCCTGGTCCGGGAACAGCAGCCCCAGAAATGCGAGCGCCGCGGCGTTCTTTGCCGTAACAAGAGCCCCTGCACAAGAGGATGGATTGCACACGATGAGCAGTGCAGGCATTGGCCCCATGTGCCGAGGAATGCTGACCGCAGTCTGGCGGTGCGTGCATCATTGGCCGGCGTTTGGGTCTCCCTTGCACGCCACAGTTCAAGCTTCAAGCCCATTGGTCTCAGAGCAGCTGAGCCAGGCAACGCACGGTCTGCCGCTGGCGGCATGCGGCGCCGGTCCTTGCCGTCCCCCCTTTGGTGCTGCGCCGCATCGGTGCCCATGCGCACGCTGATGAGCTCCAGCTGCACGTCCGGCTGCGCCGTCAGGCCGTGCCGCAGCCGCACCGACAGAGGGAAGTCCACCTCAAAATCGCCAAACTTCAGGCCAGCATGCTGCTGCCACACGCCCGCCTGGTCAGACTGACCTGATGGCTGCTGCTTGCATGTTTCTGGCCTGCGGAGAATGATCAGCTGTCTGCAAATTCGTCATTAACAGTACACAACAGCAATGGAGTCCTCGACGCCGCTGCCTGCAGCACAGTAGAAGGATGCGTGCCGGTAAAACAGAGGAACATGTACTCCACATGCAATTTCGAGCACACGCACCTGCGCAGGGCCTCATGTAGGCGGGATGTGCCGTCGTTGAGCCGCAGCGGGTCCCAAGCCAGCGGCGCAAGCGCATGTTTAAGTCTGGCGGCAAGACCGCCTCGAGCCTGAGCATTTCCACGCTGCTTGCGGTTGCTGCGATCCGTGAATAGCCGCGACAAGTCAAAACCCCCTCCCCCTTGCGGCTTCAGGTTGCCTACCATACAAATTCCGTCGGGTACTATGGAGGACGAACGCCTAGCCCTGAGGCGGGTCTCTCTCGGAGTGCTGTGCGTAACCAACAGACTTTGGATCTCGATCAGCGGAATGTTCAGGCGTCCTGCTGCTGTGCTTGTTCAAAGCGCCTGTTTGCTTCCGCAACAACAGGCCGCGCCACTAGTCGCGGCTGAGTAAGGAGCCAGCCACATTATAATGGGTATCCTCAAGACCTGCGCTGCGGCGCTCTGTTGACGCCCGTTACCCTGCTGCATGTGGTTTCCTCTGGCCAGAACCTGTCGTGGCTTGTGACTCACTCTGCGCTGGCAGATTAGGTGAGCCGGTCATAGGTGGCTCTCGTCTCAGCCTCTCGCTGCAGCGCGCTCCTCCGTACTCTCGGGGATAACGCCCGTTTCACCGTGCAGTGCAGTGCCTGTGACCTGCAAGCTCGCGCCATGGGAGCCGCACGCAGAGCCGTCGCCGGCTTGCTGCGCTCAGCTGCTTCCACGGCGACGTGCACCACCTCGACTGCCGAAGCGTCCCTAGCGTCGCCCCTGGCGCGCCTGTGCAATGCAGCAGCATCACCCGCGGCCTATGTGCCTCGCCGCAACTTCCTGACAGGCGAGTGAGGGCCACAGCAGCCCTGAGTAACCGCCGAGTGTTTGCTATGATGGGTGATGTCGTGCACGTCGGCGCTTGATACATCAGCCCATCGCTGCTGCGTTGTTCCTATCCACATGATGCGCTAATGCTTTGGATTTGCAGCGGGATCGAGCATCACAGTTCGTGCATGCACTGCTTGTACCCGGGAGCCCGCCTGACCGGATATCTTGCGCGTGCAGGCCGCAGTTTCCAGATTGTGCCGACCCTGGGCGCTGCCGCCGGCCCCTTCAGCTCCAGCGCCGGCAGCAGCCGCTCCATCAGCGTGGCCAGCCTGCAGCCCAGCGATGTGTACGCACTCGTTGCCGCTTTCCTAATATTTTCCAGTGCATGGCCCTGCGCCAGCGGTACTGCCGCCTGCCCTGTCGTTACTGGCCCTGTGAACCTCAGTCATGGCCAGCGTTGTGGGTGCCGGCATTGATACATTCCTGACTCGATGCACACTTTGCTACACAGGTTTGCGCCGCGGCACAACAGCGCCACGCAGGCGGAGGTGCAGGACATGGTCAAGGCAGTGGGTTTTGAGAGCGTCGACGCCCTCATCGACGCCACTGTGCCGACCGCCATTCGCCGCGAGGCGATGGACCTGGGCGAGTACACCAAGGGCTTCACTGAGAGCGGCATCCTCGACAAGCTCAAGTGCGACATTACGAATGCCGGTGCTGTAGACCCCATACGCTGCTGCATGGCTGAAAGTTATTCTGTTCAACTCTTTGCCACCAGCCCCTGTCGACACGACTGGCAGGCCCACTGTCTTTTGGAGTGACGCCTGCTCGCTGGCCATGGATGCGGGACGCTGCACTTTCCCGCGCCGGCACGGTTGACGAGTGACGGCTTCAGGCGTGTGCGCCGCTGACACTTCCTGCATTTTCCTATAATTTCAGGCAGCTGGCCTCCAAGAACAAGGTGCTGAAGTCGTACATCGGCATGGGCTACTACAACACGCACCTGCCGCCCGTCATCCAACGCAACCTGCTGGAGAATCCGGGGTGGTACACCCAGTACACGCCCTACCAGGCAGAGATTGCCCAGGGCAGGTGGGCCGATGCTTTCGAGGCATTGCACATCTTGGCATCCCTGAGAAGCTGCCTCAGAGCCTAGGAGTCAATGCTGAGCAAGCATCCTTCCAATCCATGAATCTGCAGGCTGGAGTCGCTGCTGAACTTCCAGACGCTGGTGACGGACCTGACGGGCATGGAGCTGTCTAACTCGTCGCTGCTGGATGAGGGCACTGCTGCAGCGGAGGCGATGACCATGTGCTCCGCGCTCGCACGTGGCAAGCGCACCACCTTCCTTGTCTCGGTGAGAGCCTCTGCTCTCTCTGGCGAGGGCTGCTTCTCAGCTGCAGCATGCAAGTGGGTGTTTTCTTGTCAGCAAGTCCTGCCTGCCCTTTGACGAGTCTGTCGAGTCACCATCTCACAGCAACCAGGCTGGGCCGCAATGCAATGTATATTGATGCGCAGTCATGGGGAATCAATCCGTGCCCAGCGTGCGCAGGCACGACTGGTTTTGCAGCACTCTTTGCAGCACTCTGCATGTGCCAACCTTAGGGCCTGACCCTGACTGCCGCCCCGGGCGCCTCCCGCTGCGCAGGACAAGTGCTTCCCGCAGACCATCGCGGTCTGCAAGACGCGCGCGGAGGGGCTGGGCCTGACTGTCAAGGTGGGCGACGAGTCGACCTTCGAGTATGGGGACGACGTGTGCGGCGTCCTGGTGCAGTACCCCGCCACCGACGGCCGCGTGCTCGACTACTCGGTGAGTGCTGCAATGGAGCAACGTCGATGTGCGTGCAGCCGTCCGCCACACCTGTCTGCTTATTGAAGGTAGCACCAGCCGACAGGCAGGGCAGCGGCGCAGCATTGGTCGCGATGCAAGGCTAGTCTGTCCCAGCCCTCAAGCCGAGGGAGTTGCTCCCTTCGCAAAGCGGCTGCGCTCTTCAACGGCAACCGCGGGATCCTCTTGCAGGACGTTGCTGGAGAAGGGTAGGCGGCGGCAACAAATCCAACAGCCGTCAACCTCACATTATATGTTTTGCTATTGACAGGGTGTGGTTGAGAAGGCGCACGCGGCAAAGGCCAAGGTGGTCGTTGCCACCGACCTGCTGGCGCTGGTCAGCCTCAAGCCGCCGGGTGAGTGGGGCGCCGACATCGTCATTGGGTCCGCGCAGCGTTTCGGCGTGCCCATGGGCTACGGCGGCCCGCACGCCTCCTTCCTGGCCACCGCCGAGGAGAACAAGCGCATCATGCCCGGCCGCATCATCGGTGAGCCTGCCGCATGCTGGTTTTGCCTTGGTGACACCCTTGATGCAGAGTGGGACGGCTGAGAGGAGGTGCTCTGTCTTCACAGGCATTGGTCTGTCAAGTATCAGCGTGGCCAGATTTCCAGCGGGAAGCTGGCCGCTGCTGCTGCAGCTGCAGCAGGCATGGCCGCGCGAGGTCTGATCAGGGTTTCTTCCCAAGAACTTGCAGGCAGACATTCACACATGGCAAAGCGCGCCGTGAGGTACAAGCTGCACCTTGGACTGACATGGCTTGTGACCGGCCCGCAGGTGTGAGCAAGGACGCGCAAGGGGCGCCGGCGCTGCGCATGGCCATGCAGACGCGGGAGCAGCACATCCGGCGGGACAAGGCCACCAGCAACATCTGCACCGCGCAGGTCTGCGCTCCATCCTCAATGGACATGCGTCCAGCAGTTCATGTTACAGTATCCGGCGCAGGCGCAGCACAGACTCGGTCCGTGCAGAGTCCTGCCTGGTCCTCGGCCCCGCCCCTTGCCCACCTGCATCCTGTGATCGAACTGCAAACCTTACCACAGCACTGACTGTCATGGTTTTTGGTTCCGCAGGCGCTGTTGGCCAATATATCGGCGATGTATGCTGTGTATCACGGGCCGGACGGCCTGAAGCAGATCGCCGACCGCGTGCACGGCCTCGCTGCCGTGCTTGCAGTAGGTGCGGTCCAGTCCGTGCAAGGCGATTGCTGCACCGTCCTGCAATACTGTTGCAACTTCTGCCTCATGCGCCCCTGCGTCACCCCAGCAGTCCTGTACTTCGACTCTGCCTCATGGATGTAAGCACATGCTTGAAGCAGGATTCGTCCGATTCTGCAGGCGCGGAGAAGCTGGGCCACAAGGTGGCCAAAGAGCCCTTCTTCGACACTATCCGCATCGACGTACGTTCTGTTCATATCAGGCAGCTGTATACCAGGAGCCCTGCGGCTCCCGCATGCTGGGTCCTAATGTAAATGCAACGAATGGTTGTGTGACCGTAAGGTCGCTGCTGCTACTATGGTACTTGATTTTGACGAGTCTTGGCGCAACCTGAAGGTTTTTGCTTCAAGGTGGACGGCGCGGCCAAGCTGGTGGCCTCGGCGGCGGAGCAGGGCGTCAACCTGCGGCTGCTGGACGACGGCGCCGTGACTATCTCACTGGACGAGACGACATCCATCGCTGATGTGGACCACCTGCTCGCGGTGCTCAACGGTGGCAAGGCGGCTGGCTTCTCAGCAGAGTCCCTCGCCGACTCGGTGGGTGGCCCTGCTCCCATGCCTGCCGGTCCCGACTGGCGGGTCTTGCCTCCTTGGCAGCCGCGTTCACGTGTCTCGGAGGGCATTTCAAATGTGTCTCGCCAGCTGGCCACATCTTGCATTGGAGGCAGGTCCGGTGATCTCATGCTAGACTACTGGGCCGATCAGCCTGTCTGGGCATACCTTGTGAAGAGGTGTGCTGTCGGTGTGTCGGCAGGTGAAGGAGCAGTTTGGTGACTTCGGTCGCACAAGCGACTTCCTGCAGCAGCCCATCTTCAACATCTACCACTCGGAGCACGAGATGCTGCGCTACCTCAAGCGCCTGGAGAACCGGGACTTGTCGCTGTGCCACTCCATGATCGCCCTGGTGGGTGCCTGTGCCTGCCACGCTGACTGTCACCCACGCCTGACGTTTCCGTGTCATCGGCGTGCCGTACGCACCATCGCAGACATCTCCTAGAACTCGTCTGGTCCCACGTCCTTTGTCCCCCTGCCGCGCCCCGTCACCTCCACACGAACGCGAACGGTGGCGTCATGCGCTGCAGGGCTCGTGCACGATGAAGCTCAATGCGACAGCGGAGATGATGGCCATCACGTGGCCAGAGTTCGCGTCGCTGCACCCCTTCGTGCCACTGGACCAGGCGGCAGGCTACCTCGAGATGTTCGAGGTGCTGCCCTTACCCCCACAGCACGACCACGAAGCTTCAGGCTGAAGCCTGGCCACCAGACATGCAGCAGTCACACGCAGCAGCGCTTACAGCCAGCCCTTGTTGGTGGAGCGCGTGCCCAGACGCGAGCCAGAGCCTGCTGCCGCCCTCTGTGTCCCGCCTGCGCTGCGCAGCGCCTGCGAAACCCAGCGGCCTCTCTGATTGTGCTAGGCAAGGGAAAAGGTACTGCGAACCGTTCTCGCTGCACTGCGCTGACACTGCCCGACGCCGTCGCTGTGCGCAGGACCTGGCGGCACAGCTGACCGAGATCACGGGCTTCGACAAGGTGTCGCTGCAGCCCAATGCCGGTGCCAGCGGCGAGTATGCCGGCCTCATGGCCATCCGCGCCTACCACAAGTCCCGCGGCGACAGCCACCGAAACGTGCGCCGCCGCTTCCTCCTGTGCAGTAATGCTGTGCCGTGTGGTGTCTGTGCGCATCCAGCAGCATCGGACGGTGCTGACCGAGCTACACCCACCGGGCTTTGTAAGACCTCTTGGCCGTTGGTGCATTGGGTGCCTGTGATGCTTGTGCTTCTTGGCTCTTCGCAGTGTGCCGCAGGAGTTCTCACAGGTCTCAGCATGTAAAGTCTGGCTTTTCCCTGGGACAGGTGTGCATCATCCCCAAGTCGGCGCACGGCACCAACCCGGCGTCGGCCATCATGGCGGGCATGAAGATTGTGGCCATCAGCACCGACTCCAAGGGCAACATTGACATCGAGGAGCTGCGCCAGAAGGCCGAGCAGAACGCTGACAAGTGGGTGTTTGCTTCGTCCGCCTACCGTTTTCCCTGGCACACCTCGTACTATGGACTTAGCGCCTCACTGCCTTGTGGGTTCCGGGATGGCGTAAACTCATGTTATGACAGCGACTGCCCACGCACCATCCACAGGCTGGCGGCGCTGATGGTGACGTACCCGTCGACGCACGGCGTGTACGAGGAGGGCATCGACGAGATCTGCAATATCATCCACAAGCACGGCGGCCAGGTGTACATGGACGGCGCCAACATGAACGCCCAGGTGCCGCGCTGCCCCTCCCCACTGCTGCTGCCCCTCCCCACTGCTACTGCAGGTTTGCCCGCGGTCTTCCACCCAGTGCGCAGCTCTGAAAGCCACTGGCTGTGATCTCAGTCTTGGCTGCTTGTTGGGCAAGCCATGTGCATGTCAGCATGCCCTGGCTACAAGCTCAAAGCAGAAAGCTGGAGGAACATGGCCCGAGGTCTGCTGCAGCAAGAGTCGGGTCCCTTCTGTGATGCCTGCTTCAGACCAGAGCATGGTTCAAACCATCCTACCGTTGATTCGCCCATCAGAACAACCATCAACATGCGCAGGTGGGCCTCACGTCGCCAGGCCACATCGGCGCAGACGTGTGCCACCTCAACCTGCACAAGACGTTCTGCATCCCGCACGGCGGCGGCGGCCCCGGCATGGGCCCCATCGGCATCAAGGCCCACCTGGCGCCCTTCATGCCCAGCCACCCCGTCGTCGCAACCGGTGCGCCCCCCCGCCAGCGGCAGGCGGGCGCTTGCAGGCAGCAGGACCTTTCGTAGGCTCTGGGCCCAGAGACTGTGTTCTGCTGTCTCGGGGGCCGCCCACCCGGCGCTTCAGAAACTAACGGCCTGCTTATTCGTCCTGCCTCGACGAATTTCGACACACGAGGTCTGCCAGCCGGTGCAGCTGCTCCTGGATCTTGAGTCATTGCATATTCTTCGCAGGGGCGCTGCCGGCGTTTGAGAACGACGACAAGTCGTTCGGCACGCTGGCTGCGGCGCCCTTCGGCTCCTCGCTCATCCTGCCCATCTCCTACGCCTACATCGCCATGATGGGCTCGGAGGGCCTGACCGAGGTGCGTGCCGCAGACACATCGGGCAGGCGCTGTGCGGCGCTCTGCTTGCGCTGGATGCTGCATTGCTGGTGCCAATGTGTGCTTGAACGGTGTCGAGGCAGCTGTCGAGGCAGCCTGATTGCTGCCAGGACTGCTTCCTCAAGCGCTGGGGCTTGCGTAGCTGCATCCTGTGCGTCCTCACCCTCGGCAACCACCGACGCATCCCCGCCATGCTCGTTATAGCCGCTGACCAATGCCTGTAGGCCTCGCGGCGGGCGATCCTGAACGCCAACTACATGGCCAAGCGGCTGGAGGGCGACTTCGACGTGCTGTACAAGGGCAAGAACGGCACCGTGGCGCACGAGTTCATCCTGGACCTGCGCAAGTTCGAGCACACCGCCGATGTCAAGGTCGCCGACGTCGCCAAGCGGCTCATCGACTACGGCTTCCACTCCCCCACCATGTCGTGGCCCGTCAACGGTGAGCGTCCCTGCCGGCAACCCGCGCAGCAGGGCGACTGCAGCAGCCAGCAAGCGGTGCAGTAGGGCAGCGGCGGAGAGGATGAGCATCACCAGAAGGCAACACTGCTTGATGCGGAGGCATGTGAAACATGGCCGCCTTCGAAGCCGCTGTTGTCGCCGCGCAGGCACGCTCATGATTGAGCCGACGGAGAGCGAGTCGCGGCAGGAGCTCGACCGGCTGGTGAATGCGCTGATCAGCATCCGCGGCGAGATCCGGGACATCGAGGAGGGCCGCGCCGACCGCCATGACAATGTGCTGAAGAATGCGCCGCACACCGCCGAGGTGGTGCTCAAGGAGGAGTGGACACACCCCTACAGCCGCGAGCTGGTGCGCACCCTCCACCTCTGCATTGCTCCTGGGCGGAACACGCGCTTCGACACGGCTGCCGGCTGTGGGGAGGGTGTGATCTCCAGTCAATCAACCTGCTACGACCGACCCCCATATTCTATTGGATGGCGAAAATGGGCCAGACAGAGCCAGCCTGCTGTAATATCCACCAGAGCCCGATCGATCTGTTCGTTGCCACGAGCAGGCGGCGTTCCCGGCAGCGTGGGTGCGGCAGGCCAAGTTCTGGCCGTCAGTCAGCCGCGTGGACGATGTCCATGGCGACAGGCAGCTCATTGCGCGGTGCGCTGCTTGCCCGCTGCCGCATGTTTGGTTCGCTCTGGTGCCTGTCCGGTTGCCCTGCTGCGGGGCGGCTGCTGCTGCTGCAGTCGCAGCTGGTGCATCCGCTGGGCTTCAAGTTGTACATGTGGCACACTACCTGCTACCTGGACAATCTATCGCAGGGATGCTAACTCCGTGCACTGCATTCCTGACAACACGATCTCTCTGCTGCAGCATCGTCGAGGAGGAGGTGCCCCTCGAGGCCGTCGCCGTCTGATCGGCACACTCCCAAGACGTCCGGGACAGCCCGCGGCCCGGGCAGCCCGGGCAGCGCTAGACACTGCTGCGACGGAGTACCCGACCCGCACCGCGCCAGACACAGCAATGGCATCCTGTGCAAGCGTTGTGCTGGTGCACAACAGGGGCTTCTCGACACGATTTTGCTGAGGTTTCAACGGGGTTTGGGTGTATTCATTGCTATTGAGTCAACGCACACAGCCTCGTCTGCATGCGGACAATTTTTGGGTTCTGCCTGAGCACACACGCTGTACCTTACAGACCACTGCTCCTGATTTCCAAACCACTGCATGGGGGGAGTGTAATGCTTTTGCAATTCCAACGCCGCCAGACCACGAACTGATGCGCATGGACCCTTGCAACGCACTGCACCTTTGCCGAACACTGGTTGATCAATTACCGCTGTGGCAGCCAGGCGTCTGCCAGCACCAGAAGTGAGTGGAGAGAAGAAGAAAACAGAGTGGGCCCATGACGCTTGATTGACAAGCGTTTACCGTCATTGTTGCGCACGAGCACGAGCAATCATTGCCCTGCCTGCATCTACAAACTCTTGACCCCCTGCACACTACTCTGAATAGTCATTCCAGTCACCCCACGTCACACGTTGCAAAGTCCGCTCCACAAACCCAGCACCTCCGCCGCTGCGCCGCAGGGGCTGGTTCTCTATCCCTGCACGATGTAGGTTTACTCGATGTTGAAGAGGCTGGTGCGCAGCGCGGCGCCCTGCGCCAGGGGAGAGGAGCCCTCCACCCGGTGCTGCATGCGCACGTGCATGAGGCGGTGGTTCTTCTCCTTGCGACGCATCTCGAACTCCACCGCCAGCTCGTCGTTGGGCGCGCAGTGGATGGACGGGTCCAGGAAGAACATCTGCGCGCAGCGGGGTGATAGTGATGAGTACCACTGACAGCGGCCGGCAGCAGGGACTGGAATGCAGGGGAAGCGGACTGGTTGCTCTGCGTTTGATGCTGCGGGCTGCGTGCGTAGGTTGGCTGACTGTCGAGCGGCGCAGCATCAAGGTGGTCTTGACAGCAGGGGCGCGGCGGCGAGGCGCGGCAGTCACCTGCTGGCCCCAGTGGGTGGCGCCCGTGGCGTCGGGCGCCGTTGACAGCAGCACCTCCATCTGCGCGGGGTTCTCCGGCGACCCCTTGAACTGCACGTCGAAGAAGCCCACGAAGCCATCGATGGGGCCGCCGTCCAGCACCCTCAGCCGCACCTGGGACTGCATTGAACCGTTGCAGCGGCATGTCAGCACCTGTTATTCTGTTACTGAATCAAATGCCGGTGGACAACGCATGTCTGCAAGGCATGCAAATGCCTCCCCGCCTGGCAGGTGCATCACAGACGCGCCATAGGGGACGCCACGAGCACGCTGCCGCTGCGGTGCCGGAGACGCTATATTGACGTTCCGGTGTCAGGGGGACAGTATCCGGAGAGCCGGAGCACGTGTTCAGGAACGTGTGAGAGGTGGGGCTGTGTTGTCGCACCTTGAGGGGCGCCTCCAGCTCAGCGACGGTGACCTTGAGCAGGTCGTACTCCTGCATGCACACTGGCGGCCCCACCAGCTGCGAGGGGTGCACGTCCGACCACGCCGCCGTGGATACATAGTACTCCCGCTGCTCCTCCCGGTACGACTGCGGGAGTATGCGCACGAGACCAGGGTCAAGGATTGCAGGCCAGAGCGAATGGCGGGCCAGCATGCCGGATGCCGACTGCCGCATGATTGATCTGAATGTTGTGGTGTGCAAACAGAGAACAATGAGCATATGAGTCACGTGTGGGACGAGAGACAGTGGTCGCGAGCCGATATATGAGTGGCGGGCCTACCGGAGCTGCAGGAGGGCAAGACAGAGTCATCGCGATTGCAGGGTGTTGCCGTGACACTGGCAGCCGTTCGTCAGGACCTCTGGGCAACAGTGGCACCTGGCTGAGGCACCCCAGGTCCAGGCCGTAAAACTGCTGCATGTCCTCCACAAACGCCGCCCAGCCCTCCATGGAACCCTGCAAATGGTTCCGCCGCATGGCCGTGTCAGTCCACACACGGCGGTACTTGGCCTGTCGGGAGACAGCAAAGCTGGCCCTCAGCTGACGGAGGCGGGTGGAGCTCGGGCATGGCTGCACAGGCCGGCACACGGAGCGGTGCACAGTGAGCGATTTGCATGCGCGGCTTCTGAGCGCCTGCACTTCAATGCAAATATGACCTGACACAGCTACGCCCTCGCTCCTCGATGGTGACATTTGCCTTTCTGGCAGTCATCACCGGCAGAACGGGAGCGCCGACGCGTGAGAAGCGGACCTGGAACTCGGCGCGGCGCTGATGTGTTGCGTTGGAGCGGGCGCCGGCCAGGTAAAGCCGTGCATGGCTGGGGTACAGCGCGCCGCCGGGCTTCAGGAAGCGGTCGCGCGCGACCAGCACGCTGTCGAGCATCGACTCGCGCAGAAGGAAGTAGCCCATCCACTCCGAGATGATGATGTCCACCTGCGCCGCGCGACCGCTGCCATCACATCGATCGTTGTTCTGCAGGTTGGCAGGGTGCAGCGCTGCCGTCTGCAGCAGCGCAGTCAGACACCCGGAGTGCAGGTGTAGGTTGCTTGGACACAGCCCGAGCATGCAGGCTAGTGCGCGATCATGACTGTGCGGCTTGCATGTCTCGAGGCTGTGCACACGGTTGCAGGTGCGAGTGCCCACCTTCTCAGGCAGCTCCACCGACTCGATCATGCCCTGGATGACCGTAACGGTGTTCTCCAGCTGCGTGTGCGGCACAACATTGCATCATTTTGACACCTGTGCGCTCTCGGAAGCCCACACCCTGCAGCCACGGACTGTGTGCACGTGCACAGCATGTCAGTGCAACCACGTCGCGGTGCAGGGCTCACCCCGTTGGCCTTCACCACATCCCGTGCGTGCTTGGCCATGTCCGTGGCCTCGACGGCATACACCTTCCTCGCGCCGGCCTTGGCGGCAAAGACGGCCAGCACGCCCGAGCCAGTGCCGACGTCCAGAACTACCTGTCGTTGCAAATGTAAACTGCGTGCACTCCTCCAGCTGCTGCAGGGCGCAGCGGTGCAGCAAGAGACATGCGCCAGCTTGACAGCACGCCAAGTAGCAGCGCATGCACACCTTGTCGGCAAATTGAGCCCGGTTCTGCATGACCGCGTTGTAATAGGCGCCAGTCCGCTTGGCGTCCTCCAGCATGTCTTTCTGCAGAGCAATAAGACGACATGCTCGCAACCATCCGTTTGCCCGGCACACCTGAACATGCACCGCGTCACTACACACACTGCAAATGCCGATACTCGCTCGGGACTGGATCTCACCTGATGGTAGATGTACGCATACGTGCAGAAGTAGTTGGCAAAGTCGGTGCTCTCTGCGCAGCGGTGGACCGTGTGACAACGTGAGTCTCTTTATGCGTCGAGAGGCGGAGCCGTGCGTCCATGCGCCGTTAAGTATACCAGCTGCATGCAAAGCGCGTCTGCTCTGCGCGATCGATGGACTCGGCACGCTGAGAGTGCCCACCTGGAGCCTGGCCATCAGGCAGGGGGCCGGTAGGGGCATTGGTGCGGCCGCCGCGTCCAGACATTGCTCTTATACAACGTCCGATCTGCCTGTCAGGCTGTGTCACGCAACTACTTGGCCATATGTGGCTTGTTTGAGGGGCAAGCCGCCAGTGATGCGCAACTAACACTCGGCAGGCGGCAATTGTGAGACGGCAGTGGCAAAACGCGCAGCTTGGGGACCAAATAGTTCGCAGGAGTATGGAGGTCGAAGCTTTGAATGCCTTGGATCGCGCGTGCACAGCTTTGCAGGACAGAAAAGGGAGATGCCAAAACCATACAATGCCGAAACAGGCTCTGCGCAAGCGAGGCGATGCAGAAACGTCTGCTTGCATTGTCCATTCTGGAGCAACAGAGATCGATGACCTCGCTCCAACACACGATCGAAAGCATATCACGGTGCACTCCCAATTCGAGTCAAGCCCATTCTACAGCTTTCGGCGATGGCAGCACCAACGATAGACGTGACGAGAGACGGCCTGGTGAAGAAGACCGTTCTGGTAGAGGGCATTGGCGATGTGCCAACTCTGTACGCCAGGTGCCTAGGTGCGCCTGAATCGGGCGGGCATGGCGCTGCATGCAATGCATCTGGCCGAGGCTGGAGCTCTCTGCTGCACCAGATGATCGACTTCATTCCTTGGTGTGACTGCGCGTCGACCTGCTCACCCCCGATTGTTCTCGGACTGCAGTGCACTACACCGCACAGCTGGCAGACAGCGGCAGCACCGTTTTTGACAGCAGGGAGGAGAATCGCAATGGCAGTGCACCAGCCTTGGTGATCGCAGGCCGCAGTGAGCAAAAGAACTACTCCTCGTAATCTCAAACCTGCTCGTTTCACGTTGACCATGAAGGTGATTTTCCGGAATGTTCGTCAAGCCATGTCGCCGACGGTGTGAGGTCTGAAGCTGGGCATCTTTCTGTGCCTGGCAGCGTCATCACTTCGGGGCACGGGCCTGAACCTTGGTGTCGCCACTATGAGGAAGGGAGAGCGCTGTCGGCTGATTGTTGCGTCGGAGTATGGGTACGGTGCAACAGGCACGCGACCGAGATCATGTCTCATGTCATGCGTGTCCCTGTGTTGCTCCCGTGCAGTCGTGCCCGCCTCCACGCGATTTCCCCAACATCTGGTGCCATCCAGCCTGCAGAGGAACAAACCATGCACTGCTACGCTGCACAGGCAGCTTCTCGTTTCCCGCGGTGCCGCCGAATGCAGACCTGCATTATGATGTGGAGCTGGTGGAGTGGGAAGCCGACAGCGAGGAGCGCCCACGAGAGCAGATGCTGTGAGTCTCATCTCCTGGTGGCTGCTGGTCTCACGTCCAACACCGCCATCGTTCGGCTGGCCACGACGGACCCAGCAATGCTGTGAAATCGAGACACCTTTCGAGTCGCGCCGTCCATGCCTCCGCCACCACCAGCTGCATGGCGGACAGGCATTTCCAATAAGAGGAGAGATGGTGCCTGGTCCCTCTGACTGATTGCAACACCCTCAGCTACGAGGAGCGACTGGAGGCGGCGGACCGGCGGCGGCTGGAGGGCAACGAGCTCTTCAAGGGCGGCGATGCCGCGGCGGCGGCGGCAAAGTACACCCTGGCGCTGTCGTTCCTGGACGAGGACTTCCTCATGCAGCTCGAGGGGCCCCACATCGACAAGGTGAGTCACGGCAGAGACAGTAACCAGCACAAGGCTTGCCACGGTGCAGAATTGGCAGGTTGCCAACTCATGCTCCCACAGCCAGCACTTCAGTGCTTGCACGCCTGCTGCGCAGTCATGCAGCTCTCCGGCCCCATCCCACGGCGGCTGGGTGCATCACCTCGCCTGTGGCTCATCGTCCGAGTGTCTCGTCGTGTCGACCGAGCGCAGGTCAACGCCATCAAGGTGCCACTGCACCTGAACCTGGCGGCGTGCGAGCTGCAGTCTGAGCAGTGGCGCGCAGCCCTCGAGAACTGCGACGAGGTGGGCGACACATTTTTGCAGGACGCTTCTGCACTGCACAGATGCGAATGCCATCAAAGAAGCGGCCTGCATGACCAGCTCTGCAGCTGTTGGCCAGGTGTCAGTAGGGCGCGTGACTGAGCAGATTCACTCTTGCCGCCGCAAGGTGCTGACCAGCCAGCCGGACAACAGCAAGGCGATGTTCCGGCGAGGAAAGGCTCAGCTGCGGATGGGTAACACCGATGCAGCAGAGCGAGACCTGATACGGGCTGCAGCGCTGGCGCCCAATGATGCAGCCATAAAAAGGGTGCACATCGGCAGCAAGTGCCAGCCTGGCTGCTGTCCCGCTGCGCTCCTGCCGTCGTTGTTAGGCTGGAGCAGCTGCACTTTTACTGCAGGCTGACGATCTTTGAGATTTGAGCATGCGATGGCAAGTTCATATGCGCCACAGGAGCTGGCAGCGGTACGGAAAGCGCGGAGAGAGGAGCATGCAGTGCAGAGCAGCCTGTTCAGGGGGCGGCTGTTCCCGCCTGGGCCGCCGCCTGCGGACCTTGCAGGCGACAGGAGCATGCAGCAGCCGCTGTGGGGGCGGTTGTGGGCATATCTGGTCGGACTCTTACGGCTGCTGTTTCCAGCCGCCATCTGGCAGCGTGGGGAGGCCCAAAGTCAAACCTGAAGCAAGTGGATTGCATGGTGCACCGAGCAAGATATTGTGCACCGAGCGAGATGGTTTAGCATTTACTTGTCAAACACTGGGGAGACGAAACGATCAACAGCAAGGTAGCCCAGCTTGGGCGCTCATAATGTGCCATGGCACCAGACTCACAGCACGATGATACAAGAATCAAATAGCAATGCAATTCGTCATCTCTCTGCCGCTTGCCGCTCAGACAGTATTGAAGAGCCTCTCTGAAGAGCCTCTCTACGAAGCTTTTGTGTGACGTGCACTTCTTTGTGGCTCTCAAAAATAGTACAGCAAGTTTGCTGGCTGATGACCTTCCGGCAGCCTGGAAGGCGTCGGCATGCCTGAATCACTCATCGACCTGCACAGATGCAGAGAGATCAGTACATGGGCGATTTGGCAGAAGAATAACACGAGCAGGTTTGCAATGGCAAGTGATCTGCACAGCCGGATGGAGCACCGAATCACCTGGTCATCGTCAGATGTGACCTTCGGTGCCAACTGCGGTCGCAGCCGAGCAGACGGCGGCACAGCAGCCTCCCTGCCTGCAGCTGACGCGGCCGCAGCGGTGTCGGCTGCCTTCTTCTGTCGGTACTGCAGCGCAGCGGCCATGGCCGACCTGACGCGCGGCGGGGCGTTTGCCGGTGGCCCCGTCAGCGCTCGCGGCACAACAGCCGGTGCCTTGGCTGGCGCCGTTCTTGGCGGGCTCTTCGGGCCGCCGCCTGCCACGCTGCCTAACCACGGGACTGCCGCGCCGGCGCCGCTCGCTGGCGCGGCTGCCGCCGCTGAAGGCGGGCCGCTGGCGCCGGCACCGCCCGCCGAGGGCTGCGCGCCGTCCGCCGCCGAAGTCGCCGCCGCCGTCGCACCGGCCAGGGCAGCCAAGTCGGCGGGGGAGCGGTGCGCGCCGCCTGGGCGCGCTGTGCTCCAGGGCGGCAGCGTAGCGCGCCGCGCCGCTGGCGGCCGGCCCGCTGGCGGCGGGAGTGGACCAGGACCGCGGAGAGCTCTCGTCCATCGAGGCAAACGCCTCGCCTGCAGATCGTGGTTGCTGTATGTGTTGAGCTTGCGAGTCGCCCTGCTCGAGGCGGCTTTGGTGCCAGAATGTGGATGTGCGACACGAAGATGGCATCTGTCACAGCAGCTGCAAGCCCAGACACGATGACAGGTGGCAGGGCTCCGCTGCTCACCGCCACCGGGCTTGGCTGCAGTCAGCTTGGTGCGCAGCTGGGGCGTGTCCATGACGAGGCGCTCCCGCATCATCACATAGCACTTGTACTTGGCCACGAGCCACTCCACGCCTGCAGGATGGGGCGGGAAATGCTTCCGATACCGCTAGCATCCATGCTCCAGTACTGTGCTACCAGCAGTTGGGTAGTAACAATCAGGCGTTCAGAGGGGAGGTGCGACGTCAGAGTCGTAGCCGGTCACCCACGCCTGAGCTGTGGTCGCTCACACTGCGTATTGCCTGCTCAGGAATGCGGGCACCGAGCAGCGAGCCAAGCAAGGCACGCGCTGGGTCCCGGCTGGGCGCTGTGTCAAGGAGGAAGGGCGGGCGTCAGCACCAGTGCGCTCCACGTCGATGAGGCGTGGCTTGCGGCCGTGGCGCTCCTGGAAGGCCTCCGTCCATGGCGTCAGCTCCTCCTGTAGCGTCCGGTACTCCCGTAGCGCTCCCCGATACCTGTTCCAGGCAAAGATGATACAGCTGTAACAGGTACACAGGGTTCGATGTGATTGCTCAGGCGACGCAGGCCTGCCTCTTGACGGGCCGCAAACAGCTGCGTTGCCGCCGCCGCAGTTCAGGATGCATTCCAGCAGTGACAGGAGCCGGCAGGGGTGTCAGCAGCCGTTGGTGCTCACGTCGCCAGGATCTGTGCCTTGTTCTGCGGCCGGCTGCCTTTGAGGCCCTTGAGGCCGCTGGAGCTGCCGGCGGTCTCCGGGTTGCGAAAGCGCGTCGGGTCGAACATCGGCGCCTTGCCCGATGCGCCGGCCGACGCGTGCACCTGTTCAGCGACAGGCGTTCCTGTCAGCGACGCTGCCCCTGATCTTGCTCACGGCTGACAGCCGGGAGCAGCACGTCGCATGGCAACGAGGAGGATTCAGAGCTGATGCCATGCTCACCTTTTCAATGGCACGCAGCACACGGCAGGCTGCATGGCGCCGCCGCTGCGATGCAGCGATTGCCTGCCGGTGGTCTTCGTCCTTGACACGGCCTGTGAGCTTCGCCGACAGCGTCGCCAGAGTCTCCTGATATACGCGTGCCAATGACAAACTCGTCAGTTGACCAACATCGGGCTTGGACATCGCACTATTTTGTCATCCCACTTTGCCATTCATATGCAACACTGCACACTTCGTCAAGTACGCACCGGCGTGTGCATTTTGCCAGTGTGCGACTGGCTCATCTTCTTCCTCGTGGATTTGAGGTGGCTCTTGTTCTGCCGCGCCGCCGACATTTTGGCGCGCGTCTCGTCGCTCAGCTTCCGCCCCTTGTTCCACGGCGTCTGGCCCTGCATGCAAAAATCAAGCATTCGTGTCAGAACGGTGCCCTGAAACGGTGCCCATGTCAGCCAGTCGCAAGGCTTTCAGGCGACGTCAGGCTGGTCGCAACACATGCACTCCAGGCGGCGTCAGGCAAGACCCACCGCTAGCTTGGCGCTAACCGTCGCCCGCAGATCTGGATGATCCTTCCACCGCCGCTTTTGTGCCAGGCTGATCTTTCTGCGTGTTTCTGCTGACATGGACAGACCCTTGTTCCAAGCTGGCTTCCTGCTGCTGCCGAGATGACCCCCGAGCACCTGCGCCATGGGCTCGAGGCTCAGCAACTGCAGGACATGCGGGTACCGGCACAGTGGTGAATGGCGTGTGAAGCCCGAACATGCAGCTGTTCTAGACATCTGCCCGATGCGCCTTGATAACGTGTACATCATCGTACCTCCACATCGTCGACCACCGTGGCGGAGCAAGTTGAGGTCGTAGATCTGGAGCTGGCAGGCACACTGGCTCCGCCAGCGCTGCCGTCGCCGCGCAGTGTGGAGCTGCCGCTGTGGTCTGGCAGGCTCTGCCCAAGCTGCGAGGCCCTGCTGCTACCCCTGGCGTTGAAGCCCGTGCTCGCGCACACGCAGAGGTTGGCGCATGAAAGGCGCACTGGGCGCCATGAGGCTGCGCCCGCCCGCATGCGCGGCTCTGCATTGAAGCCAGGAGTCAGCTTCTGCCGGCCGCCTGTCCTCGAATCTTCAGGAATCCCACCGTGTACGCAGCCAGCGAGCTCACCTGTCAAGGCTGGCGCACTACTTAGCTGAAAGCGTGAGCAGCTTCCCAGTGCCATTTGATACCTGTCAACCCGAGGCGTAGGCTCTGCTTGGTGCTGATCTTCTCACACAATATCATTCAAGAACGTGTCTACCGTCCACTCATCTCAAAGCACAGCCGAATCTCGAATATTTTTGGGATATGATTGAAGGCGAGTTGACCAGACCCTTCGACATCGATCGGCATTGCACGCGCGTATGTGTGATCGTGTGACAGCTTCAGATCAACGTGCTGCAATAAAAGTGACGCGAACGCGGCTCGAAGGCTGGTGGTGGTGAGGTGCATGCTGAGGCTTGTGGCGAGCCTGGTGCTCAGGGATTTGACCTTGTAGTCCGTGTCGAGATCTCACGTGCGCCGGGATGCACGTGCGTGCCAGCGTGCGTCTCGGAAGGCAAAACCTGTGCGTATTTCGGAGGTCAGGGACGTCATTGATGGTGCACTGATCATCTGGCTGCGTCCGATGAGGTTCAAATAACACAGCCACGGCATCGAGATGGACAGCAGGCTCGCCTACTATAGCAAGAGTGCTCACATTGCCAAAGAGCAAGCCTCGTACAGCTGCGGATTGGCCGATGCGCCGGCTGATTCGTCGGCTTCAGGCCACCGCGCGTCTCACCGTATTATTTGTGACTGCAGCAGCCACGCTGTTGCTGCTGGTTGCAACCACAGTCCCGCGCTCGATGAGTGCCGCAGCAGGAGCGGCAGCAAGCAGCCTGGGGCCACGACCAGCTGGCTGTGCCGGCATTCTGCTGATGTCAAATTGCCGCGGTGCGTGCCGCTGCAAGCAGCATACACGCTGGACCCATCGCAGCAGGGCCATGCTGCCGCCAGCTAGCTCATTTGTCCGCCAGCCTGTCAGAACAACCCCTCATGTTGAGGGCTCACAACCCGCTGTCGTGGCCCCGTATCACCGCAGGCGTGTTGTCGGTGCAGGTTCAGGTGTCACAACTGCTGCCGGCGTCGAGACCACAGCGCTGGCAGCAAAGGCGCGGCCGGTGGACCCAATTCTAGCACACTCGCCACGCGTTGCTGTGTCTGACACCAGCTTCCTACTGGACGGCCGTCCGTTTCACCCCTCCGGTACCAACTGGTGCGTCGCCGCAGCTGCGCCAGTGCAGTGCGAACCATCCTCACAGTGTTCCTACGCTGGCTCTGCGTGCGGCTGGAAAAGGCACCCCTTAAGGCATGAGCCACCCCATACCCCAATCTCTATGCAGCTGGTGGACTCCAGGCGTCATGCTGGATTCTCGAGTCTCCGCAGGTACGACCTCATGAAGGCAGAGAACTACAGCCCCGCCGCCATCCGTCGCAGCCTGCGCATGCACTGGGACCACGGGGTGCAGGTGTGCACACCAACATCCGAGCGCGCATACACCGGGGGGCAGCTCCCAGATGTCCGTCGGCAGCAGTACAGGATGGTCAGCAGGGGCGTGTAGTGCCATGGTTTGAGTGTTTCAGCAGCTTCCCTTGCGCAGGTGCTGAGGGTGTTTGGTCATATCAATGGCTTTGGCGGTGGCGATGAGGAGTTGTCAGATTTCCCGTTCCAGCCTGTGCTCGGCGTCTTCAACGAGACCAATTTGCGACGCTACGACCTCGTGCTTGATGAGCTGTCCAAGGCGAGGCTGGACCCTGCATCGCCTGCGCACTCGACCTGTGCATAGAGCTGCAGCCTGCAAACCTAGATCGGCCACAAACTCTCGCTGATTTCCGCCGATGCCCAGCTGAATGTTGGCGCAGGTCGGCATCCGCGTGATCCTCACGCTGGCAAACTACCACCCCAGCCTAGGGTCGATCAAGTGGTGTGTCCCACTCTGCGCTGCGTGTCCGGCCTACTGCTGCGCTGCACAGCGCTCTGTGCTAGATGCCACAACGTGCTATGCAACAGCTGATGACATGCTGCCGGCCAATTGCTGCAGGTATGTGGGCAGCGTCGCAAATGCCAGCAGCGCCACAATTGCTGCCCTTTACCGGACGGCCGACAGCACCACGGTTGGGCAGGCAGCTGCGGCAGGGGAGGCTGCAGACGGCGGCGGCGGCGATGCAGCCGCCGCGGCGCTCAGACCAGAGCTGTTTTACACAGAGCCGCGCGTGCGCGCAGCGTACAAATCTTGGGTGAGCGCTGTCAGGCCACCGCATGAGGATTGCAGCACAACGATGTCTGTCTGCAGGCGCTGCACGATGCTTGCTGCTGCCGTCGAGCACAGACACAGGCAGGGAGCAGGCCTTCCTTTCCAGATGACTGTCAGGCAATAGCATGGCATGCATGATTAGTGCAGGTGCGCCATATCACGCAGCGAACCAACACCTTTAATGGGCGGAAATACTCGGAGGACCCTACCATCTTTGCCTGGTGACCCACCATTGTCCTGCATACCATTTTAACAGTTGTTCACCCCTAGTATGCGTGGAGTCAGGCTTTGCCATGGTGCATTTCCACCTGCTCGCGGCAGGCATTCTGCACCGTCCGGTTGCCTCGTCCTGACTCGTCATATGTTGCAAGCAGAGCCCACCACCAATGCTGGCGTCACACACAAGTGCATCAGCATACAGCCTTGGCACTCGCATACCACACGTCCATGCATCATATCGATGTTCTGCTTGCTGCAGGGAGTTGTGTAACGAGTGCCACACCAGCGTGGACTACGAGCTGCACCGCACGATTCCCCCGGGCAGACTGCTCCACAACTGGCTGGTAGATGCGCGTGATATATGGAAATCAATTGCAATGTCTTGCTAGACAGGCGGCAGCCTGATCCTCGTGTTTGCTCGCTTGATAGTCGTTGCAAATCTGCAGCTGCTGCAGTGCAATTCACGACCTGCTCATGCTGCAGGTCGAGATGTCTACCTTTTTAAAGACCGACCTGCAAGTACAGCAGCTGGTGGCAAATGGCAACGACGGCTTCAGGTCCCATGGAGCTTTCGATCCTGAAGCGCCGCTCTCAGACGTGCGTAGCTTCTAGCGAAGGATGGTCTTGCCGCACGTTGAGGCTGGTTTTGCTGTGTGGAGACCTGCAGACATTGCCTGGCAAAGCTTTTGGATCTGGATATGACTGCCCTATCCCACCCGCAGCCATTCAAGAACTTGACCATTGGCGCCCACCACGGTAAGCCTGTGGCACACAGAGAGTGCATGCATGCGTCATGCTTCACGTTGCGCCAGATCTGCAAGGTAGGGGCGCTTGAGAGCGGCCATGCTTATGCCTGCCGCCGCATGCGCCGCAGGCGAAGATTTTGCTCGGACGCTGACCATACCCACCCTGGACTTCATAACGACACACATCTATGTGAGGTCCCTCAACCAACAGGGTTCAACTCTCTGGCAAGAATTGTTCGTCACTGCTCTGCCGCTGCAACCATGCGTGCACTGCCATGATCACGACAGGTCTGCCGATGGCCCAGCAGTAGTTGGTCACGCTGACATGTCAAGCATGCGAGGCCATGAGTACAACCGTCTGTGTTTGGCGCCGCTGCAGCCGGACCACTTTGATGTGCCGTCATACGCCTTTCAGTGGGTCAACGACAATTGGCTAGGTGAGCGGCCACTGTACTGCGCAGTGCTAGGCATTATGCCTGGCTTGACAAAATCATGCAAACTCCTTGCCAAAGCCTTGTAGATAGTTGCTGAACCACGACGGCTCCCTGCCGATCTACGACAAGCAGCAATCAGCATTGGTGTTGGCAGGCGAGCGACAGGCCATGGCAGCAGCCGCCAAGAAGCCCTTACTGCTTGAGGTGCAGTATTGCAGGCTGACAGCGCTGGCAACCGTCCTCTGCACTCCGGCATCTCTTGCCTTGTCCTGTGCCTATTTCAGGGTATGTTGTGGCTGATCTGATGGCAGGAGGTGGGGGTGCCCAATTCCTATGGGGCGTCCCGCGATGCTGTACTCCGAAGGTGGGAATGGAAATTGCCTTCGTGTATCACCGCTGCATTGCCTTTCCATCCTTGTCCAACTGAAGTCTCCGTCAGCTCAACTCGCTGCACGCGCTGCCCAGTGCACATGCGTGCAGTTGCAACAAATTGCGCGCGGGAGCGACGGGATGAGACCTGAATATCTCCACTGTACTTAACGTTGGTGCCCAGTGTGCTCGGCGCTGCGCACCACTACGGGGTGGCCGGCACACTCCTCTGGTCGCTGTACACGCACGCGTGAGCTACTCAAAGTGCAAGCAACCTCATCGTGTTGTTCCTTGCTGCAGATGTAAATGTCGCATAGACACAGCATACGTCCGTGATACCGGGCTGTGCGAAACTTCAGCCTGCCAGGCTGTTGGTCTCCTTCTTGCAGGCCGCCACAAATCCTGCCAGCTGGCGCAAATCCGCGCGAACCATTCCAGGGCCCTGACTACTACTTCTTTAAGTGTGTGGCCTCCATCAGCAGCGTGACAGGAGGCTGCCTTCTGGCTGAACAATCACGCCAGCAGCTATGCTGTGCTGTTTGTACACGCCTGCAGCTGCACGCGTTCAGAACCAGCTAGTTTGGGCATGTGCCGCACAGATCCGTGTGCATATTATCCGGTAGCAGCTGCCTGACTTCCTGATTGGTGTTTGTGCTGACTGCAGCTACTCCCAGCCTGGCAGCAGCACAGCTCAACAGGAGTTCGAGTACCAGCTGACTCGAGTACGCCGCCTCATCCCACGCTCTTGTCCTGATCGCATTGCTGTGTTGCATGAGGCTCAGAGATGAAATGACCTGCAGCCACTGCAGGCTCAAGTCTCAAGTACGCCTTGGGCAACGCAGCCAAGGATGTCTGTGTCAAGCTGACCTGAACATTTGCTTTTGGCCGGGCAACAAGCGACTGTTGTGTCCGCAACATGTTGCCATGCGTGCAATGTATGCTTCAACTTCAAAGCATCCCTCCCAGTTCGCGCCGCATTGCCGTTCCATTGCAGCCCATGGCGGCCAGCAAAGGCATTGCAGCGCCGCCGCCCTTCGCATATGCGGCATTCAAGTTCAACGCCTGCGCAGCACCCTGCAGCGACGCGCCGCCGACCAAGGAGCTGAACTGCACGCAAGAGGCACGCACAGCAATGCCAGCTCACTTGCTGTATCTGATATGGCCCAGGGCAACGGCCAATTGCCCATCATGCTCGGCCCTGTGCAGCCCTAAACAATGTAGCGGTCAGCGCAATCGCTGTCGCTGTTGGTGGTTGCGCTGCGAAATGGTCATGAGGTTTGTTGCAGGCGCAACAGGGCAATTGCAGCACGGACGCCTTCATTCGGGGCAGTGCCACACACCCGGAGGGATTCTGCCAGATCAGCTGCGGCCGCTGCAGGTGCCAACAGACGCCGTCACAGCGCCTGCAGGACTTGCGGCTGGTTCCTGTGATCCGGTCGCAACGTCGTTGCCTCGGGCTGCGGCCTGACTGCTGATGCTGTGCACGCCCCTCGCCTTACTTCATAAACACGGCATCATGAGGCCCATGACGCCATGAAACCAGCCCAGCTGATGAAGAACCATGACGTTTGGACTGCGGCGCTTGTTGTGCAGTTGCTTCATGTTGGACACTCCGCTCCCGGGCTGCGACTGCACCGACGGCGCTCCTGATGAGCGGTACACCTGCGCCGATCAGGTGCGCTGACCACCACTTGTGTCCTGGCCTCGTCACAACGGCCCAAGGAGAGTGAGTGCCATCCTCGGATGCTTTCGCATGTCAGCCCACGGACGAGGCCTTTTTCACAGTCTTCGATATGGGTCCGCCTGCTGATCACAACTCCCACTACAACTGCAGAGGACAGCACTGGGTTTGTCGCACTCTACTCGACCTGACTGGGCTGTCGTCTTGCTGAGCCACAGTTGAGCTTCGAGGCGGACGCTGGCGGCCCTGGGTCGAAATGCTGCGTAGGTGCGCTGTCCGGTACAGGCTGCCGCCAGTCTCGAAACACTCGCAAACCTGTGCCCAGATCTCGCTGTTGATGAGGCGTCCGTGGTGCAGCGAGTGCAGCATTTGGTGCAAGTTTCGCAGGCTTCATGCTGGAAGGCGACCGGATGAACCCGCGCGGCTACTGCGAGATCACATGCGGCCGCTGCAGGTGCTGCTCTCCGCTGGCTGATGCCTGTGCGTTGCGGGTGGCACAGGAACGTTGGCATCGCACCCAGCCTGCTGCTGCATCTGCTCGTCACGATACATAAATCCATACCTACATTCAGAGGCCTGCCATCCACAAACGTGCCACAAACATTGGACGTCTTTTTGCTGCGCTGTAAAAGTGCATGCGACCTGTAGTGCGGTAAACCGCAGTCCGGCTGCCCACATGCAGTTGCGCTCCCGGCGGCGCCGCCATCCAATGCAGGAATGGCACGGCACTGCAGCTGCGGTCGGGGCAGGGCAGCGGTAGCGCCCTGCGGCCTCCCATGGCAGCGGCGCTGCTCCTCGGCATCTGCGCCGCCGGTGCCGCCACTCTGCTGCAGTCGTGAGAAGAATGGCCAAATTGGCTCTTTGGAGAGGCGGCAGATACAGCACAGCTGGCATTACAGTACACCCAAGTTACTCATGCTGGTGCCTGCTGCCACTGTGGCGGCAGACACTGCTGGTCTGCTGCAGCGTCGGGGCAATGTGGCAAAGTGTTTCAGTGATATTGCTGTGCTCACACGGCCAATCCCGTGGTGCAGTAAGATTGAAGCTTGACGGCCCAAACCGGAATGCACGGAATGGAAACCTTTGGTCAGTGTCATGTTGCCTTCAGCTAGTTGTGTAGTTTGATGTGGGTTCCACCATGGAGTTCATGGTTCGGCCGGCATTGAGGTCATGTGGGGAATTGAAGCCTGACATTCAGGATGAGCAGAGTTGAGACGATATAGAGTGCGCACAGCCAGAGCCAAGCATTCAACACTTTTGGTACCCTTTTGTAAACTTTGGGAGATTTAGCGCCCGTCCGCATGTGCAAGAACCTGCCGCGCTCTGCTGCTGCTGCCGCCTCCGCCGCCGCTGAGTCCGCTACAGCCCCAGTTCCCCCGGCAGCGCCGGGTTGGCTGCCGTCGCCTGCTCCAGGGCAGGCGTCTGCCACGCCGTGCCAGTGCTTGTATGCCACTGCGCACGGCCCATGTCGCTCTGACTGCTGTGGGTCCCTAGCCCTCAAAAGGGGTTGCCGCTCGTCTGCTGAGGGGAACAGCGGCGTGCGCACTGCCAGCACTTACGAGGCGTCTGTGCCAGAAAGGCTGCGCAACCTGGTGCGCAGATGCAGCCACGGCGGCCGGTGCAACGGTTGCTAAGCAAATGCAGGTGACATCTGCACAGACGACATGCAGCGTGTGCCGCTGCTCAGGCCCGCCACGAGGTGGTCATGCCCCAGACATGCTGCACCTCTGAATTTCAAGCACTGCTGAGCCGCTCTGCACGATGATCAGCAGCCTCCGTGTCCAGCGTAGCTGCAGGGCCTCGGCAGCCGCGCAGCCGCGCCGCCGCCCAAAGAACCCCTGCGGCCGCCGATTGCGCGGCCGCCATCGAGATCTCACGTGCGCCGCACGTGCGTGCGTCTCGGAAGGCAGAAAATAGGTCCGTTGTCAAGCTCAGAGATGCCGTCATGTCTGATTGTCCAGGCTGATTCCAATGTGGTCCCAATTGCTAATGCCATCTGGTCCAAATTTCATTCGCAATCGCGACAAGACTTTGCATAATACCTTAGGTTGACTTCAACTCGAGACCATCGCGACTCTGTTTAGCATACACAAGTACAACATGCAGCTCGCACAGAAAATTCCTCACCGTCTAGGCATGCTACGTCACAACCCTTCATGGAGAAGCTCGAGGCCAGTATCTGCGGCACCACTGTGCCATGGCGCTGCAACAGTTGCAGAGCCGCACAGCGCCAGACGGCTGAGCGGTGGCGTTCAGGTGTGAAGCCGCTGTTACAACTACGCATCAGTGCAGCGCAAGAAGCAGACCCATTGGTCTAGGCAAGACTGCGCCGCTGGCAGGTCATGGACCGTGCCGAGCCCGATGTGCAGCAATGGGCTGTGGCGGCGCAGGTGCGAGCGGAGGCGCGGGCGCCGGACGCTGCCAGCGGCAGCGGCAGCGGCAGCGGCAGCGACACGGATCTGGACGCCATCGCAGAGACTGTAAGGACAGTCACCCGGCCGCTGCCGCGGGTGCTTGTTGTGCACACCGGGGGGACACTGGGCATGGACCCAGGAGTGTCGTACAGTCTCGACGCCGACGGCAAGGCCGTGCTGGCCGCCGGCACAGGAGGCACCTACTCCGGAGGGCTGCGCCCAGGTCGGACTTGGTTTGTGGACTTCAAACCAGCATCACCAGCCGCTGCACCTGTGTGCAGCACTGTGTAATGGCAAACCACATCAACTCGCATGCATGCTTCTCCTTCTCACTGTGCACGCCTTTGCTCACAGGAACAATGCTGAAGAACCTGCTCCAGGTAGTGGGTGTTCGTCAAGCGTATGTCTGGCAGCAATATGAACTGCTGTCTCAGATCCTGGCGCGACTGGATGTTTCTACTTCTGACCCGCCTGCTGTCTTTACAAGGTGGTGCCGGAGCTGTCGGCCATTGCCAACCTGGACCTGAAGGTGGCCTTCAACCTCGACAGCTCGCGCGTCGGGCCCCAGCAGTGGATTGAGCTGGCCAAGCTGCTCGATGCCAACAGGCCACACTATGACGGCTTCCTGGTCGTCCATGGTGAGCGTTCACATCACAATGGGCCACTGCTATGACTCTTATGCCATTGCACAATGCTGACCTGTGGTGCCCATGCCCTCAGGCACGGATACGATGGCTTTCACAGCAGCCGCGCTGTCGCTCATGCTCGCTGGCTTCAAGAAGCCCATCGTGCTGGTGCGCTGCTAGGACGCTGGTACACAAGCTCGCATGGTGCCTACCGCACCATGCACGCCATCACAGTGTTCCAATCTCGTCGACACATGTGTGCTGCGCCCCGATTGCGGTCTGTGTCCGCTCAGACAGGGTCCCAGCTCCCGCTCCTGCTGCCGCGGTCCGATGCTCGTCAGGTGCGCAGCCGCACAAGGTGCGTTGTCGTCTTCTCTATCTGCAGCTGCTGCTTGGTGCGGCAATCGCCCTCTCTGCAGCGCTGATGCTGGCTCCTTGTGCGGCTCGCAGAACCTTGTGGACAGCCTGACAGTGGCTGTGGACAAGCCGGCACATAACCGCCTGTCCGAGGTGTCGATCTGCTTTGGCGGCAAGCTGCTGCGCGGTAATCGGGCGCAGAAGGTGGGATCACGCTTCACGTGGCTTAGCAGGAGATGTTGCAGATGCGAGTGCTTCAAGTGCAAGCCGGCAACATCTTGTGCCCGGCGCGAACATGCACGTGCCGTCTCTGCAGGTGCACTCCTCATCGTATCAGGCATTTGCAAGCCCCAGTTACCCGCCGCTTGCAATTCTGGGCGTGGACGTCGAGTGGAGGTGGGTGCAGCCCGATGTGCATCATGCAAATGCATCACGGCTGTCATGACCAGTTGCCCACGACAACAGGACACGTGCTGAAATCTGCGGTCATGGGCCCTGTGTGTCCTGTATGCAGGCCTGCCTACCTCCTGCAGGTGTGTGCGCTGCCATGCTCCAGAGCAGAAAGGAGGGTTTGGGGCCATTGTCACGTGCAACCGCTCTGTACTCGTTGTGGACAATCCTGCATGTCCTCAGCAACCGTCTCTGTATGGATACGCTGCCTGTCGGCCTGCATGTTGATTCTGATCCGGTGTGTGTGTGCCGCGCAGCCGCAAGGCGCATACAGCCCCCGCTTCGAGCTGGACCCTGCGGTTTTGCGCATTCCCATCGTGCCGGGCACAGATCCGAGGACGAGCTATGGCGACCTGGCGGGTGACATGACAGTCCGTGCGGGTCCCTGCTCTTGACAACCCTGGCATTTGATGCTTGTTGGCGGGGGTCGCTCCTGAAACCGGACTGTGCGGGACTGCAGCGCGGGGCGTGAAAGGTGTCGTTCTCGAGGCCTTTGGCGCTGGCAACATGCCAGACGACTCAGCACAGCATCACTGGCTGCCGTGGCTGCGGGAGCAGCGGCAGGCGGGCCTGCAGTTAAGCGCCTCACTTGGAAGCCTTGAGAGTCCCTGCGAACGGGCTCTTGTCATGCAGCTTGCGCGTCGTGCCACCAGAGCTGAGATGTGTGCCAGGCATCGTATTGACAGATGTGGGTGTTGAGCTGCAGGTCTACCTGTCGTCCCAGTGTCTGAAAGGTAACACTGCATATCTGCTGGCTTTGACCTGACGATTGGAGTGCTTGCTGGGCAGGTGCAACGCGCTTGATCAATCATAAACTGCTCGTATTGCTGCAGGCGGACTGCAGCCTGAGCTTTATGCAAGCGGTTCGGGAGCACTGGCCGCCGGATGCGAGGCTGGCCCGCTCATGACGGTGACATTCTTGCCATATAACCCCAAGCAGCGGCCCTGACTTGAATTGTCTATTGGAACAGCACTTCTGTCCCTGTTCAGCGCTGACACGCCAACTGCAATGTGCTGTGCAGCCGGAATGCGCAGTCGTCAAATTCATGTTCCACCTCAGGTCCGAGCTGTGCATCACTGTCAAACCAGTTCATCCATCCATGTTTGATCGAAGACGTCGATCGCGATCACCACAATACGAAGGGAATATGTATTGACTGTGCAGGTATCCGGACATCTCTATGGGCGTGCCTTTTGTGGGCGAGATGTGATGCGGCAGGTAGCACTCGCGATTCAGACATCAGGATGTGTTTTGCATTTGCGATTATTGATCTCATCATTCGATTTGTGGGCTCAAGTCAATACCAGGGTGGGCAGGTGGGTACTTCGAGCTCGCAAGTGCGAGCTTATGCGATGGGACTCTGAACTACTTCATATACCTCCAGCAACGCCCGTGGGTATCATACCCCTTTCCTATCCCATGTCGACCTGTGTGGCAATGATGCACGTGACTTCAGCCCGCAGAACTGTGTTTGCAACATGCAAACTGAACAATGAGACCATTCACATTTGAGGACACCATTTTTCCATCCAACAACTCTCGCATTACCTTTGATTGGCAGCAACCGCCATGTGGACTGCGCGCGCCGCATTGATGATGACAACGCTGGGTATGAGGATCCAGACTGCGTTGACGATCACGAAGTAGAACCAAAAGTAGAGGAACTCTGGTCTGGAGTGCACTAGGCCTGCGGCCATGAGCGCCGGCAGCCTCAGCGGTGACATCATCAAGGATGGGGACGGTCTGCTCCTGCCCCTGAGCTCGCCAACTCTCAAATGCACAGGCCCATGCACCTCACCCTGCCGGCCACAGAGCATGCACGAACGCAGCCAGAGCGGCTGATCGCCTTCCAGCAAAGGTCTTTGATGTAGGCAGAGCGGCCTACCTTCCAAGACGGTGGTGGCAAAGTAGAGCACGTCGCCATATATCTGCCCGAGAGACACCAGCAGCTGCACTGTGTACGCCCACGGTCGGCGGTGCAGGATGGCATACACCGCCGCGAAGCAGGCGGGGCCCTCCACAAATGCCGTGACCGCCTCCATGGATATGACGAAGGAGTCGCGGGTGGCGTACCGTGAGTCAGCCTGTGCATACTCCTTCCCTGCACAAGTGGATCGAATGGCGGCTGACCACCGATAGTGTTGCAGAATATGAGAGCGCTTAGGCAGATGTCCCAAGATTATACATTGACGTATTGTTCCGCCCAGCGGTCGCGGAACAGAACCCAAAGACAGGAGGTGTCAGAGCGCACATATCTCTGATAGCACGCCGCCCGAGGTTTCTTTATAGAAACTCGGAAACAGCACCACGTAACCTGCACGCAGACAAAACGTCAGCAAAAGGGACACGCACGAGCAGACTCCCTGAGTGAGCATTGGAGAGGCGCCAAGGCTGTGTTAGAGGTCGCACCTTCAATGATGAAGTGCACCATACCGGTCATGGCAAACCAGCTGGCAGTGATGCGCTCCTGCCGTCGCAGCTCCTTGTAACGCCCTGTGAGGCAGTAGCACGCTGTTTGCCATGCCCGCTGCGACGCGACGCGGTGAGCACACTGTCAGCTGGCAGTGCAGGGTGCGGAGAGGCCAAGCATGCCGCGCGCACCTGTGAACATCCATGTAATGACGAAGAGGGTGCCACAGGCCGCGAAAAAGTAGGCTAGCACCTGCTGGAAGGGGATAGCCGGCGCCGCATAGCCCGGCAGCTCAAGGTCGATGGGGAAGTACGGGTGCCTCATGTCTCTATGGAAGCCAAGTTGTTTGAAGCTTGGATTATGAAAACCTGTTTTAATGTATGTTACTCGCAGTGATGTTCGTTGCCTCAGATCTCACTTGATCTGGGTCCACGTCTGGACGCTCAGGCTTGCAACGCCGGCCAGGACTTGATGCAAATCTCACTCACTGACACACCACAATCGTGTGACACGGGCCGTAACTTGATGGTGAAGCCTGCGAGTCGCGTTTCGGCGTTTACATGACAGGGTTTATCGTTCGCATGGCCTGCAACGTCAGCACGCACAGGGCTTCTGAGTTCTGACGCACCTCCGGAGTCCTGACCTCCACAACCTGATCAACCGCTGGAAGCCCGGAGCCCCAGCCTTGACGCCAACGCCATTTCACATCACGGTGTCTTTCTGTGTCGTCAGCCGGGCCGAGGGATGCGTCCATCGCGCTGTGCAGCTCCCTGAAGTACAAGCTTGCCACGTGCCGCTCTGAGCACGGAAGGCATGGCAGGGGCAGCAGGCCCTCGCGATGACCGTGTGACGCATCATGGCGTAAAGGGTTCAGGCGATTGCTGACCTCGAAGCATTGTCGCTGCGTATCCGCGGGTCAACCAATACGACGCATGTACTTCCAGCTCCGGCTTTCGAGCGCGACGGCCCGAGGCAACCGCGACGCGTCTGCTTCTCTCGTGAGCCGGTGCGCTTCTTCTGCGAGGTGTGCACATGGCCGTGCGCCCAGCAAGCCTCTGTCGACGCCGAGCCTCCCGATCCTATGCAAAACCTCTGGCATACCCAAAATCGGCGCTCCCTGCTGGTGTCACGCTTCACACTGGTGGACACGGAAACATTTCAACACCGACGTGCCCGTCCATCAGCACGTCACGATCTGTCAGTGCCCTGCAGGTGTGTCTGACCGAGATCGGCACCGGAGCAGCGTGCAGCAGCTCGGTGAGGTGAGACGCCGCGCGAGAGCGCACTTTACCCAATTCTCTTCTCATCTGGAGTGCCGCTGCTGGCCGCGCGGTGCTGAAATTTTGAACGGCACTTTCGAAGGTGGGACAACTTCGAAGGGCACCGCCATACCGTAGTGCGGGCGCGCAGGTGCCTCTGCTTCCGCCGGGCCATGGCCGGGCGAGATTGACAATTCAGCGCTGGCACATGATGATCGCGGATGCGAGGACGCCGGAGCACAAGCGCAACGCATCCCCTGATGCGCTTGTGAACACGCAGAGCAGCACCTCCTCAGTGCGCCGTACCTCAAGGTGAGCCCGTCTCAGCTCTAAGCTACTTGTGTTCGTCGCTCTGACTTGCTGCCGGGTCACCACTGCGATGACGACTGGCGCGGCATGCGCCAACGTACCGGAAATTGGGTCGCGCACCTGGTCCTGGCAATCCGACCCTCGCTGCCCGTCATCTTGACGTGTTGCTCCTGGCTGCCGCCGCAGGGCCAAGCACCCGAAGCGGGTGCCGCCGCTGCTGCAGGGTCGCGACAGCAGCAGATGCGCCTCGCAGCACGGCCCCTCGGCCCATGACGACCGTGCCGTGACCCGCAAGCTGTCGTTCACCATGTGCGAGCCGGCGGCGGCGGAGGAGCGCCCCCGCAAGCGCAAGACGTCCGCGTCGCTCAGCGCCACCAGCGAGTCCGGCGGCAGCGCCAGCCGCGACAGCCGTGGCACGGAGGTGTCCTCGTCCAGCGTGTACAGGTGCTTCGCCCTCCGCTGCCCATGCCCCTGATTGCTCACATCCTCGTGCTGGCTTGCCGCTCGAAGCCGGCCGATGTCAGCAGTGCCCAAGCACAGTGCGCTGGGAAAGACAAGCTGCGCGCTCTGCCGCCCTGTGCAGGGCCTCATTTGTGTCCTGGCACCCGTACAGGATCAGCTCCTCCCAGGTGGACCGCGCTTCGGTGGTGCTGGTCACCCGCACCCTGAGCCTGCGCTGCGATTCCGCCGCGGCGCCGGCCAGTCCGGCGGGCGGCCAGTCGCTTCCGTGCTCGCTGGCCGACGACGGGCGGCAGCGCTCCGTCAGCAGCGGCGCCGCCGGCACGCCCTGCTCCGCGCTGAGCAGAGCGCCGGCTGTTGCCAGCGCACGGGCTTTCGCCTTTGGCTCGTCCCCGGACGGCGCGCCCAGCCCGCTGGCGTCCTCCAACGGCTCGCCGTCGCAGCTGAGCTTCCTGGACTGGAATGCGGCGCTGCAGCGCTGCAGCGGCATCAGCAACCCGCTCGCGCGCCCGCCGCTGCCGCTGACGCCCCCAGGTGCGGCACCGCGCACTGAGCAAAACCGACCTGACAACGCCGCTACAGTGCAAAGCACTGGCACTGTCCGACTTTTTTGATGTCGGGACATGCTGCAGCTGCTGCTGCTGGACGCTCTCTGATAATTTGAGTGGGATGCGGCGCAGGATCTTGTAACTCGCCAGAGTTGACAGCCTGCCTGACGCACGACCAGCATTCGCCGGCACAGCAGCAGGCCGCCAGCAAGCTGAGCGCGCTGGACATGATGTTGAAGTCCGTGATGGCGGCCGAGCACAGGGTCCGCTGCAGCGCGCATATCTGAGCAACGAGCTGCAGTTGCGCAGCTGAATGTACACAGAACTGGCTTCGAAATGGACGCAGTGTGTGATGGGGCCGCCACAAATTGCTTGACCGACTCGGGTGTACCTTGCTTTTGATTTTTTGCTCTTTGAGTTGGCTGTGCATGCGCCGATGCCAGCTTGCGGGGAAGCATGAACCTTCCCATGATCTCTCTCACGTGAATTTGTGCACCCATCACATCATGGAAGTCGTAGGATGCAAATCAGGGGACATCATGACGCTGCTGTATGTGAAAAGTCAACTGCTGGTACCGGCGCCCGGCCAACAAAACCTGTATGCAAATTTGTTTGAGCTTCAATTTCCTGGCGCCGCCACTAGGTATCGCCGTCAGCAATCAAAACTTGTCGTTGTCATCATCGTACAGCCGGTCCAGGTCCCCGTACTTCTGCATGGCCACCTCTGCCCGCACCTGCGCTCGCAGAAACAGTTGACACACTCAGTATGCTGGAGCCAACGGGTGCGCCATTTGCCGCTCCTGCACACACCCGATCGAAGGAGACAGCTCTGCAGCTTGAAAGCATGACGATGAGCATGCGCTGCACCTTGCGGGCGGTGTCGGTCGCCACACCGACGATGATGAGCACCGATGTGCCCGCAAAGCCACGGAAAGCCGTCAACTTCGTGACGGCCTCCACCGCTGCAGGTGCTGCCTGCAGACACGAGCAGCAGCAATCAGAATCGATGTGGGAACCGCAGCAAGAAATTTGGCGCAAGTCTCTGAGGTTTTGAGAGAGCCGCGAGCGTTGCAAGGTGCAGCCTGTCAATCCTGCTGACTGCGCTTGCAGCCAGCCTGACCTGCCACCACTCTGGTTTGCAGGGACCCCAGCGGCCAGAAGGTCCATCAAGCAATGATATCATGCGATGCTTCTGAACTGTGCTTCATCCGATGGGAGGAGGGACGCATGCATGGCTGGAGCCGCAACACACGCACCGCAAGGGCGCCGAGGAACACGGAGCCGAGCACCGACATGTTCTTCAGCGTCTCCGTGATGAATTCAGCCGTCTTGCGGCCCGGCCGCACCGCCGGAATGGACGCGCCCTGCAGCGACCAAACATGCACGATCAGATGTCGGCGGCAAGACGCCAGCAGAACCTGCAGCAATGTGGGTGGTGAGGCTCTGTGCTTGGCGGCAGCGAGCGCAACATGCCCACAGCCACACCACAGTGCTCCTACGCCCCAGCAGACGGTGCCCCGCATGATGACGCTTAGCAACTGCAGGGCGCCGCCTCGGTCGATGTCCGATGCAGTGCTGCGGAGACGCCTGTTTGCAACTTGAAGCGGCAGCGCCATGCACAGGCGATACAGAGCTGGCACCATGCACGCACGCCTCCCTGGGAACCCCATCCCGCAGCACACCTGCCGCTTGAGCTGCTCGGCGAGTTCCTTGGGCTCCAGTTGCAGGAAGGTGTAGTACCAGTTGAAGAAGGCGATCAGCAGGACGTTGACCTGCAACACATGTGACACAAGTCAGCCGTCAGTGCCGCTGCGCGTGCACTGCGAGCTGCAAGAGCGCAGTCGACAGGCCACCGAGGCCATCTTCACAGGTGCGCGCCCGCCCTGCAGTCCATAGCGCAGCGGCACACGGCCGCCGCCGCCGCAGAGGTGCGGGCCAGTGCGCGAAGGAGCAAGCGGTGTGCGAAGAGCAAACACGTGGGAACTCAGGTCTTTAAGATGACAAAGCCGCTGACCGGGAGGTAAAAGCCGCCGGCTGGCGACACCGCCTTGGCAAACGAAGTGACGGCGGGGGTGTTGAAGTAGCGCGCCAGGGCCGTGGGTGCCGCCAGCAGCGAGGAGGCGAAGATGACCGGCATCACGCCCGTTGCGTTCACCTGCGGGCGCAACGTTGTTGTGCAACCTTATGCCCTCTGAATCAGCCAACCAGCGGCCAGTTCATGCTGATGCAAAAGCCTTGTTGTTTGTGCATGTGCCTGCAGCATGCTTGGCTTGGTGGGGCACCACACGCGAGGATGCCGCGCCAAGCGGATCGAGGCGGCTACGGGGGCGGCGGCGACAGGCCGACTCTTCGACGGGCCGATGCCTGTTGTCGGGACTCCTGCGACGTTCCAGCACAGACAGCCACACGTTGGCCGAAAGCATTCGGAAAGCTCGCCTTGAAGGGCAGGTAGGACTGGCGGCCGAGGCCGCCGACGCGGTAGCGGGAGGCGTAGTTCATTGGGATCTTGCGCTCCGCCTCTTGCACGTACACGATGCCCAGCGTCGTTAGAAAGAAGGCCAGCGTGTACACCGCCAGATTGCTGCTGTTCTCGCTGCTGGCCTGCAGAGTAAGGGTTTCAGCACAGGGCTTTCAGGTGGTGTAGGGCGTCAGTCTTTTGAGGGGCATCGGTACCGGCTGCCTGCCTCTGCACAGCCTGGATCAGACTACGCAATCTGGTTCACCAAGTGCAAGTCAGTCACAGCAGGCTGGGCTGGCGGCAATTATGCTGGGGAGAGCCGCAGGCACACAGGCACATTGCCCTCGACAGATGCTCCTGGTGCTGCGGCACTGCCTGGCAACTCGAGGGCGTGTGCGCAGAGTCACTTGCCTGCTGCACGGCGCCGCCAACCGAGGTGGGCAGCGCGGACGCGATATTGGCAAAGATGAGGATGGAGGTGCCATTGCCCAGCTTCAGCTCCGTGATCACGTCAGCAGTCTGCATGACATGATGACGAATTCAGGTTTAGCTACGTTATCACCCAAGGCAGAAAAATCTCAAGTCAAGTCACTTTCAGCTTGCTGTGTGCACCAATCATCGCGCAGCAACAATGTAATGCATGGTGTGATGCATGGCAGACAAGACATCCCATTCCGTATCTTTGCACAGAAGAGGTGCAGCTCACATAGACCAGGATCATGGCGCCGGCGGTGAGCATCGCAGAGTTGGTAACGAGCCACTCAGCCGAGAAGTCGTTGACAAACGGCCGGATGTAGGTCAGCTGGCCGACGGACTGCACGATGGCAAACGCGAGCGCCGCCAGCTTCTGGTAGATCTGGAACCGCGACTGCCCCTGCCGCACCAGCAGAAGGACTGCCAGTCAACAACCTGCTGCTGGGATGCGGAGGGGGAGCAGAGACGACATATTCCAAGGTGCAGGGTGGCATATATGGTACAGCTGGCTGCGCATTGTTCAAGGGGCCTGTGCAACGGTGAATGCATTCTTGAAGTTTCGCACCAGGGTGCCCTCCTCCCGCTGCAGCTTCTTGAGCGACGGAAACACCGTCGACAGCAGCTGCAGGATGATGGAGGCATTGATGTAGGGCACAATGCCTGCAGGGCAGCGGCGCAGCCTCGACACTGTCTGCAATTTTAGAAGGGGCCCTTGCAAGGGACGGCACATTTCACGACACCCGAAGATACGTGGCGGAGACCAAGTGCCCCCGATGTTACATGTTGCAGCCGGCAAAAATGCCAGTGCAGGAACCCCCGCCTGTGCTTCGGCCTCCACTGCTAGACCCGAATGATGGACGCCATGTCACCTAGCGAGAAGAGGCCGACTTTGGAGATGGAGCCGCCGGACAGCTGGTCGATGTAGCCGAGCAGGCCGCCGCCACCGGAGCGCATGCTCTCGGCAAAGCGGTCCACGTCCACGCCGGGCACCCGGATGTACACGCCCACCCGTGAGAAGATCACCAGCGCCTGTGCAAGCCAGCACGACAGCAGTGAAGTGGCGCTCAGGATAGTGTTCCTTTGGGCTGTCCTGGGTGAGCCGGCGGGCGGAGCCGCAGCCAGTCTGGACGGGGCCTGGCAAACAGAGGGTCGCAGGGTGCTCGCATGTTGAGCACTGTGTGTTACTGCATTTTCAACGCAAGTGATGCAGCGAATCTCACCAGCAGCATGCCCAGCTTCTTAGGGAGGTCGCCCCTGAAGAACTGCCCTAAGCCGCCGCCACCGTCCTGCTGCCCAACCGAGGCGCTGGATGACCGCCCCTCCGTCGTCGCCATCTGCGCCGTCAACCGGCCCATGTAAGCATCAATTGGGATATCACCACGAGGGACTGCAGGATATGAGCAGCTGTGCACGACCTTGGGAGCATCGGTGCAGTTTGTGCAAAGCACGCCTGTACCTGCAGCGCCGTCGGTGACCATTCCAGGCCAGCTCGGAGCCACGCCAGGCTGGTGCAATCCTGCACCGTCGGCTCCGCTGGCTGCGCTGCGTCTGCTTTGCCCCTCCAGAAATCACCTGCCATTGGTGCAGCCGGTCAGTGCAGGGACACTCACGCTTTGCATGCACGCTGCATTTTGCCGCCGCATCTGCTTCTGCATTCGCCTCAGTGCTTGTCTCACCTTCCAGAATCCTGGGCAGCTGCGGCCATCCAGCCCGCCTCGACCTGAGGGCTGGTGTGCTCACCGCCGTCACCTCTTGGCTGCGGCGTGACCGCGCGAGGCCTGTGGAGGATGCCGCACATGTTTATGCCTCATTGCTTATAGCTGTCGTGCGCTCCAGGCTTTAAACAATAACTCTTCAGCGCACCTTGTCGTTGCTGGCTCCCGAACACGCTCCTCACATGCGATCGCTGCCCAAGTTGACAAGGACACGCCATGTCTAAATGGCAGTCGCTGGTCACTGACGTCCGTCTCGCGGTGCGGCGGGATCCCTCAAGAGGAAGCAAAGTCTACCTCCTCGCAGATGCGACTGCCAGACAGGGCTACGGCGCCATCTGTAAGCTGCAAAGGTGCGCAGCGTTTCCACGCGCTGGTGACTGGGCTTGATCATCATCCCGTTCGAAAGGAAAGGCAGCTCCTGATTGTTACAAAAACCGTCTTTGATTGGGGATGGGCAAGGCTATTCGCTTCCAATTGGCGCGCTGCATATAAGGCAGAGCATTCGGATTTGAAGCCAATTCAACTCCGCTGCCGATCCAGCAAACAAATCAGGTGCTCGTGTTGTCTCGGCTCGACCTTCTCTTGACGTGCCGCGCCAGGGGGCATGCAGACCTTCTACCGCTTGAGGGTTGTCATCAGTGGCATGCGGACGCAAGTCACAATGACGAAGGCGTCGCATTGGCGCTCGCCCTGGCGGCATCGCCCTGTTGTTCCCTTTACTCTTCCTTACTGCCGTGCGCTGCAACGCTGCCATCCGAAGCTGTGGGCTGTCCGCCGGCGGGCTCCTTGGGCTTGCTCGGTCGTGAAGGCGGCAAGACTGCGCCAAATATGGTGATGGCTGCAGAACAACAGGAACAATGCTGCTGGTCAGTTTTGGTCGCAGTAGATGTCCTGCACGTCACGGGGCAGCAAAATCACGAGGAGCAAGGCTCAGCTGCAGAGTGTGACTCGTGTTGCATCTGCAACCTTGCTCACCTGCCACGAGGACATGGCCGAAGAAGTGCATTGACCGCCATACCGCCAAGCTCTGCCCGAGGTAGAGCACCTGTGAACAAACGCAGGGATGTCTGGTGCAATGTCATTGCCAGCTCGCCGACTGTTCGACCTCTATTTCTTAAAGAGCTGAACTGCAGCGCACTGGTGTCACGAGAAAGCTTGCAAGCAAGCAGCGGGCACGCACCATGAAGGCGGTGCCCATGTACTGCAGCGTGAGCTCCGTGTACAGCAGCTTGAGCAGACGCCACAGTAGGTTGTCCTGCACGCCGCTGCTCCACGTGCGCTCGTACCGGTACAGCACCTGCAAGTGCAGGCAGAGTTGGTCGTTCGTGAAGATCCTCCCGAAGAGTCCATGGCAGGCTTGATCGGCAACCGCCACCGGGTGTGGCGTGAGGGGATCTGTTGTACTTGAATAGCTGTGATCCTCTCCTAACGAGGCTGATGCCGTCTTGACCAAGCCCCACCTTGGAGGAGTTGAAGAAGAACGCGCAGGAGATGAAGAACAGGGCGTAGCCAGGGAAGATGCCATGCCAGAGGCCGCTGACCAGCTGAGTGATGACCAGCGTAGAGAGCGACGGCTTACGCCCCTTGGGCGTCAGGCGGTCATACACATCTGCAGAACAATCAAGCGCAAGATTGAGGCTGGTGCTTGAACGCAACGGGTAGCTGATTAGAGATGGACTTGAGTCAGACTTGCAACTGCAGAGGCAAGCTCGACAGGCAGCGACGCTAGTGCTGAGGGAAGGGAAGCAGTCGCAAAGCAAGATTGCAGCCGATGAGCGAAAGGCTCGTTTGGATGAAAGAAGTCTCACATCTCCGCAGGAAGTTGCCGGTGGCGATGTTCCAGTCGGCTGGCAGCCGTGCCGCCGAGGTCGACAGCTCCACCTTACGGATGCGCGTGTTGACGCAGCGGTCCCACCTCGCTCTGCCGGTGGCGTCATCGTTGCCGTTGTAGCACAGGCCAGAGAAGATGAGGGAGCTCTCCGACACCGCCCATGCAAAGTAGTAGCGCATGCGGTAGGTCAGCCCCACGGCACAGATGAAGCCGAGCTTCTGCAGGAAGTTCATGCGCGGGAACCAGGCGGACTCCAGGGCGTCGACGGGGAAGTAGGCGTTGAAGTACAGGTGCAGGGCGGCGCAGAGGATGCCCTTAGCCAGGCGCAGCAGGCCCGGCACTAGAGGGTTGGGGCTGCCGCCGCCGTTGCCGCCCGCCCACACGCCCTCGCGCTCGACAAACTGCAGGTAGTCCTTTACCTCGAAATACGGACCTGCACAGCCAAGATGTGTGCAGTTCTCCAGTTGCAGTGTGCAGTGGTAGCACACAGAGTTCTCTCTGCACTGCTGGCAGTCGAAAATTGGCAATAGGAAGGCGCAAGCCATGTCAAATCTTGTTCATGGCACATCCGTCGAAACATGCAGCACAGCCTGCTCCGCGCAGCTACTCACCTGCCAGCAGGTTGCCAAAGCTGAAAAGGTAAGACAGATATGCCAGCGGACTCGGCAGCTCCCTCAGCTTGTGGCTGTGCTGGTACGGGCTCAGGTCCTGCACGTCACGCGGGGACACTGGTGTGACCTGAAGCGTCAGATGTGTCCCAGTTTGTTGACGTTCACGCTCTGTTCTGGGGCAGATGAAAGGCGCTTGAGGACCGAGCATTCCCACCAACCCAGGTGCTGCTCGCTGGTATCCTCGCTCTGACATCAGGCAGACGGATACATTTCTGAGCTGGCCCTTCACCCACCTTGTCCTCCTTCAGGCCGTCCTGGTAGCAGACGGCCACGGATATGAGCTTCAGGGTCAGCACCATCTGTGCGCCAGTAAAGTCCATCTTGCCCTCCTTCCACGCCTGCCCGCTAGCGCTGCCAATGTGGCTGCGACACAAGCAGCGGCGCGAAGTGACTGGTGGAGGCAGAATCCACGAGTGCGCCGCTGCAAGCGAGCGAAATGGACTGCAGAGCGTGCAACGCAAGTGTCTCGCAGGTCTCTGAGATGCAGAAGCAACGCGGCCTGGAAGCCGCGCCGATATTGCTCAAAAAGACGTTTCAAACGCAGAAGTCAGACTGCGTGGGGACTGAGCGGCAGCGTCGTACCACCACAGCAGGTAGCCGAAGCTGGTGAGCCACGTGAGCGTGCCGGCGTGCTCACGGAAGCGCAGCATGGCCAGGTAGCTGAAGGCCGCGGGCACCAGGGCGTTGAATACGCCGCTGCCAAAGGGGTAGTAGATGAGCAGGAAACCCGATAGCGCCGAGTACGCATGGCGCGCTGCGCACACCGGCAGGGTTGAGATGGCAACGCGTCCACCTTCGTTGACTGCACCGGCACAATATGCCAGAACATGCGTGCATGCATTGTGGCTGCGCAAGTTCTGCCGCATGCTCGCTTGCGACCAGGCTGCAGCACTCACCTCTGGGGTTGGGCAGCAGCCTGAAGACGGCGCCGGCCACCACGCTCAGGAAGAAGGCGATGGTGAAGCGGAACTGGGAGAAGGACACGCCAAGCGCCTCCGCGCCGTGCAGCTCCCAGCCCATAGCCCCCGGAGGATTCGCCACCGTCGAGCTCATGCTGCCGCCTGGCAGTCTGCGATGTAGATGTAGGCGTTCGAGAGCACAATTCAGGCGGCCTGCATCGGAGGCGATGACTTCCTGCGAGCTGAGATCAACGTCGGTTGCCGTGTGATACCCATCAACGAGCTGGCTGATCCACGAGCGCGGCTCTCAGCCGATGGCTGTCACGCTGAGACACTTACAATCACGGTCGCTGTCACCCTCTCGCCGTACTGACTACTAGAAGCATCAATTGCAGCTTCGCAGCCCGTGCCAGCATCAAAGGGGGGGAATGCCACCCAACAGTATTTAACGAGTGGAGAACAGAAAACTAGCTCACATGGACGCTCCAGTCGTCCAGTGAGGAGTGAGCAGTGACCAGTGAGCAGTGGCAGAGGATACTATGATCCATAAGTCCGAAGGGAATGGACTAGTATCCCTGATGTCGCAACCCTTTATTTAAATCACTCTCCGCTTGCGCCGCCCCTCCATCGCCTCGAACTTCGCCGCGCTTGTGTCAGCAACGGGCTGCCGGCAGGCGGCCTCCGCGGCTGCAGCGGTGCTGTCGGCCAGCCGCCACTTTTGCAGGTGAGGCACAGCAGCAACACATGACCATGTCTGAGCCGCTAGGCACACGAGCACCCCATATTGGTGATCACTGGTACCTTTCCTGCGCTTCTCCGCCCCTTGAAGCGCTGATGGCGAAGGTTCCGCGGCTTGCCTGTGCTTTTGGACGCTGATCAAGGAGCCGAAAGGCGGCACAAGTGATCAGCTACCTGCATTGAAACTCCGCATGACAAGGCCGATGATGATTGATTCCCAACAGGTTCGGACCATCGCCTCGGCGACTCTGACGACAGTATATCTGGCTTGCACCACCGTCTGATGGCCTTCAGGAAATTTCACACAGCCGCGTTCGACTGCTCTGCAAGATCTTTGCACCTGACGTTGCGAGTACTATTACTGTGCAGGGTTGACGGCACACCTTACTGCTACTCCAGCCACCTACTACAAAAGGTGGGTGCAGCATGAAGGGCCACTTCGGTGTATCACTATTGGTCAGGCGTCAGCCTGGCCAAGGAGAGTGTGTTTCGCCGGGCGAAAGTCCCCGGGCGACGAGGCAGAAAGTGCCAGCCTGAAAGGGCAAGACCCCTGTTGCGCCCTCCCCGGTCACGGGGAGTGTGTCGCGCAGGGCAGTTCGCCATCAATACAGTCATGTGTGCCAGTGGGCCGCAAAGCACTTTGCGGCTCACCAACTCAACGGGGCTTACTCTCGTGCTGACGCTCACACCCCCCACCCCCACAGGCAGACGTGACGCTTGCCCAGAGGCTTCCCGGCTCCAACTGCGGCGCAGGTCGACGTGCGCAAGGTCCTGTGATGGATGAACAAGACTCTTCCTCCTGGTGCGTCCTGCAGTCTTACTTGCTGAAGTGTTTCAGGATCTGCCTGACGGCTCGATGGCGATTGAGGCAGGATGAAGACATTTATTCACCACAGACCTGAACGTATTGGAGGCTGGTGTCTCCATGCCGATACATCATGCACCATTCTGACTGCACGAACTCAAGTCGCCCTTGCGTTGTCACTCTGACGAAGCATCTGCACCATGCTACCGTGTATCGATGTCCTTGCCATCAGTCAAGCAAGCCACACGGTGTCCGTCCCACCGCAGATCACGACTCGGGTGACAGCTATGGGGCGGTCTGTGCTGCTGGAGGTGCGCCTGCTCCTCTTGAAACATTGTTTCATTCAGTCATCTTCGGCCTTATTCCGTTCTGCACAGCGCAAGTTGGCTCTGCACCACGTCTGTTGCCGGCCATCTCATCTGTGTGTTTATGCTTGCCTATGGCATGCAAGCAGCAGCAAGGTCTGACTTGACGCCGCAGGCCGCGTGCCCAGGTCCTGGATCGCCCAGTTACTTCATGCGCCATCGGCCTGTGCGTCGCCGTGTGGCTGCGCATCCACAGCGCGGGGCTAGGCTACCAGGACGTCGGCTGCAGCTACGACCTGGTCGTCCGGCAGCTGCAGTTTTGGCGCCTGCTGACCGCTCAGGTCAGTCTGCCTACACAATGGCAGCATTGGTCAGTCTGCCTACACGTTATGTAGCTGCCACATATCTCAGCAGCTCAGCTGCCAGACTTTTCACATGCGCTTGCTGCGCTTGCTGCTTGGCTCAATGTCAATCAGGTGTTTGCGCATGGTCTTGAATCTTTGTGCTGCCGTTCATTTGTTTTTGTTCGAAATGTGGTGCCGATGTCTTTCTTCGCTGCTTGCTGCAGATCAGCCACGTCTCGGGCCTGCACCTGCTGTTCAACTGCTCTGCACTGTGGAACATGGGCTCGGTTGAGACAGGCGGCTTGCTTGCCCCCGGCTCTGGTTCCGTCTTCTACTTGTCCTACACACTCCTCTTCTTCGTCCTCTCTGCAGTGGTGCGCAAAACCGTGCTTGTCGTGTATCCCCAATTTCGTGTTCGTCATGTGTCTCAACGCCTGGATATCTCGTCTGTTCAGCCATCAGTGGGTTCCGTGTCAATGAGAGGCAATTTGTCATCGCAGGGCATCACTGGCCTATACGCGCTTGCAGTCAAGGCCTTCCGCAGGGAGCAAGATGCGTCAACGCTGACCGTTGGCTACTCCTGTGTGGTCTTTGCGTGGATGGCGTTCTTAGCCGCATCAGCCGGTGGGCCTCTTCTCCCATGTACCTATCCTTGCACTTCTGCCACAGTCAGTCTGCTGCTGTCTGGTGGCCACCAACCGATGCTTATGAACTGTCTTGCATCCCACAGGCGCCACGTCGACATACAGCTTGTTTGGCGCTGTGTCCATCCCCGCCAACCTGATGCCATTTGGCGCTCTGATCTTCACTTCCATCATCGTGCCGCAAGCAAGCTTCTTGGGGCACCTGGCGGGCCTGGTGTCGGGATACATCGTGGCCTTTGTGCCGCACATCCCTCTGCTGGCCAATGTCGGCATCTTTGCCTGCTTCATGTGCGGCGTGGCATGGAGCCTGTATGTACAGTTCGGCTCACAGTACCTGAGGCTGTACCTCCCAATCCGGTCGAGCGAGGACGTGGAGTTGGGTTGAAACCTGCTTGGCGGGTTTGATGTTCGTTCCACTGGCCGTGATGTCTCAGCAATACCCTAGATGTATTGTCAGAAGGCAGCTTCATCCCACTTTCAGGTACAGATAGGCGATTGAATAGGTGAAACATCCTGCTCAAACCGTGCCTGAGTGACCTCCGTGGTGTACTCACTTCATCTGAGGACTCTCTGAATCGCAACTGTTCACGAAAGCAACCACATACCTACCTGTGACCTCTGGAACAGCAGGCAACATCTGCGTCACACTACTCCATAGCGCCTGAAAACCACCGCATGTCCTGCGGGCTTCACGTCAAACGTACTTGAAGACCTCGAAATTGGTAAACAGCCTCTGTTGACGTTCGTGTGCAGCTCATAATCATTTGGACGGTTTTGACTGTCCGTGCAGCTGCGACAGGGGGACGCCCAGCATGCCCGCGAGGTTGGACGCTGGGCCCGGCAGCCCCGCCTGGCTGGCAAACGACTCCAGCATATTGCTGACCAGGTTGAGGTCCAGGTCGACTGGCTGCAGCTCCCCTTCTCCCGCTTCCCCTGCAGCCTGACCATCCCGCCGCCCGCCGCCACTCGTGGCTGGACCCTGCTCTTCGCCCGCCTGCCCCGCCGCTGCGGCTGCACCCGCAGCGCCCGCCGGCGCCAGCGGCTCGTCGCCGATGCGTGCGAAGCTGGTCGCCATGTGCGTGCCGCGCAGCTGGGAGTCGAGCGTCGAGCTGTATTCCTCCATGAACTCGGCGTCCATGTCGTCGCTGTCTGTGTCTGTTTCCGGCCCCTCGGCGTCCCAGCCGCCGGCTGCGGCACCTGCAGAACACCGCACATTCGTGGCAATGCAGTGAACTCTGGTCGGGAAAAATGTCGCAAGGCTGCGCTTTTACGTACGGCCCACGCTTGACCACTTTTGGCTGTCGAAACAGTATGGGATGGGCTACAGCAGGGATGCTGTAGGCAGGCCGGTTGCTGAAAAGCTCTGTGCCGCCTTGATTGAGCGCAGCTGTGCACTTGCAGCCGCTGGGAGAACTGCACGGCGACATGCGCGGGGGTTCCAGCTACGAGGACGCACAATGCACGGAGTTCTGCACACGGACTCGGCATGAAGGCCATGTTGGGCCGCACCTGCGCGTGGCACAGGACTCGCTGCCGGACCCGCAGCAGCGCCTCCGCTGGCCGGCCCGCGGCCATCTGCATCCACCGCCGCCGGTGCTGCCTCCTCGTCAGAGTCTGACGTGTCACCAGCCTCGCCGTCGTCATAGAAGCTGGAGTCCTCGTCGGAGTCGTCGTCCAGGCCGCCCGCCGCGCCGCTGCCGCCGCTGCCGCCGCCGGCGGTGCCCAGGATGCTGCTCAGCTGCGCCAGGAAGCCCCCGGCATCAAAGCCCAGGTCGTGGCCGCCGCTTTGAGATGCCCCGCCGGGGACGTGCGCTGGCGAATCTGCGCCCTCGTAGCTGGATGTCTCCTGCATGAAGGCCTGCAACGACAGGGCAAAGCAAAATGAGGCAGCTTCTCAGCGTCTCGTGTCTGATCGACCTGTGCTTTGCACCTGGAGCTGCACGGGATCGCACACCCAAGCCATCGGCTGGCAAATTTTAACCACTTGTCAGCGAGCTTTGTGAGGCGCTAGCAAGACGGCGTGCACCGGGTCCCAGCAAACCGATCACGACAGCAGGCACCCCTCACCTGCATGCGCTTGGAAATCTCGTCGAGCCGCGCCACAGCGGGCGGCGCCGCGCCGCCGGCKSYGCCGCCGGCCGCCTCTGCCGCCGCCTGCGCGCGCTGCAGCTCCGCCTCCAGCTCTGCGCCGCTGTCCGCCAGCCAGATGTCGCTGTCCTCGGATGCAGGGCCGCCAAACTGGTCCAGGGCCACCGGCTCCTGTGGCAGCACACAGCCGCTGGGCCGCTCATCGCGCGACGAGCAGTCTCACCGACTTCCCATGCGGTGCTTCGTCAAGCTCGAAGGCGAGTATCGAGAGCTGGGCCCACAGTGAGGGAACTGGGCAGAGGCAAGCTTTCCTCCAGTCCGACTGCGCAGCACCCCTGCCAGCTGGGCGCCACCTCAGGGTACTTGATCGATCCATGGGGCGAGCTGCTGTACGCACATGCAAGCGGCCGCACCTCAGGTTGCCTGAGAGACCCTCAAACCCCTCAAACTCGCACCTGCAGCAGCCGGTCCACGTGCGCCACAGGGTAGGCCTGCACGTCTGCCGCCCGCTCGTAGCCCGCGATCGCCGCAAAGCGCTGCTGTGCCGCCGCCAAGTCCCCCGCAGCCCCGCCCGCGGCGCCGTCCGCACCTGACGTGGCTGACGCACGGCCCTCCCGCTGCAGGGCGGCCTGGAAGGCATGCCAGCTGGCGCCGCTATAGTCCGGCCGTGCCGCCGGGTCCGCTGCCGATTTTGTCGCGCCCTCTCCGGCGGCCGTCGTGCGGGCGGCGCAAAGCATCTCGAAGCCGCAGGCCAGCTTCATGCCCAGCTCCGCCGCAGGCCAGGCGGCGCTGTTGGCGGGCGGCATGGGGTATGCCGGCGGCGCCTGCGCAGCCACAGCAGGGACCCTGACCCCATCGGTCCGCTGCAGGTGCAGCCTGGCATCGGCACTGTCCGTCTGCTGTGTGTCTTCCTTGCGGCGCGCTTGCTCACGAGTGGCAGGGCAGTCGTTGACATGACGTCAGCCCCTGCATGTTGCGCATCTCGACAATGAGGAAGTGACGATGCCTGCAGCACGGCTGGTGGTCCACCTGGAATGCCTGCTGCTTGAGCTGGGCGTACAGGCAGCGGTTGAACGCCACCGACACGGTCACCAGGTCCTCCGGCGGAAAGCGTGCCAAGCGGCCGGCCGCCTGCGCATGCGGGTACCACTCAGCTTGGGTGATGTGCTGTGATGCGAAGCCCGAAACCGTAGCGCATGTGCATCACGGAGCCCCTTGGCGTCCCCATCCCCCAGCCTGGCCTGGTGTGATGCCGCACTGCATGAGATGTGGCCGAGCCGTCAGCAGGGCAGTGAGGCGTGCGCGGCATCAGCCGCCATTGCACACGTGTTCTGGAGAGAAATGCGAAGGCGAGAAGTGCGAGAGACATTGAAGCGCAGCACCTTCATGGCGGCGACGTCGCGGCTGTAGAAGGCTTCCACGGCGGGCGCCACCAGCTGCGGCTCGGCAGCCAGCAGGGCGGCCACCCGCGCCGGCAGCGTGGCCCGCGCCCGGTGCATCTTCGGCGCGCTGCCGTCCGCAAACCCCGACGTGCGCCGCAGCACCGCTCCCTGCATGGAAGTAGAACCAGCAATGCTTGACGACCGTCCAACACAGCCAGACTAGCTTGCGAGGCTCTGTGTGGATGCTGCTGCCAGGAGACCTGCCAACGTGTCACACTTCGTACTGGCACGCACCGGCCATTGCCTCAGCACCACGATGCCGGGAGGCACAGCAGGCGGTGCCACAATTGCACGCCCAGAGGCCCGCCGTGACAGATCATGAGACTGCCAGACGGGGAGCCACGCAGCACCATGTAAACGATGCACCTGCMGAACACGTGTCGATGCCCTCGGATGCCACGATCGCCAGCGCCTCGGCGACCAACGGCGCCGGCGGCAGCGTTGGATGCGCCGCTGAAGGCGGCGGCACCAGGTGCAGCCGGCCGCCCCGCAGCCACACGCGGTTGCCCGCGGTTTCGGGCTTGAGCCACTTGGGCAGCGCGTAAGCCGCCTCGATGAGCAGGAACTCGCCGTCGTTGTCCCACACCCTGCGACGATTCGAATCATAGGTTGCGGCACGCTTGCCGCACCAGACAATGCGCCAGCGTCGTGCGCTCACCAGATGCCCGATGCCTGAGGATCTAGATGATGAGCACCAGTCTCAGAGGGGTGCAGCCGCAAAATGGTGGCACTAGGCATGCCACTTGTAGCGCCACTGACACAGAGGTGACAGAGCTTGCCTGGCAGTGGTGCCGGGCATCCTGGCGGTCAGCTCCAGCAGCAGCCACACGATGAACCACTCATCCTCAACATTGTCTCCGAATGCCGTGGAGCCCCACAGGCAGGACGGCGCCGCTGCCTGCTGCCTCCCCCACCACGGCGCGCGCTCGTCGAAGCCCGAGCGGAGTGCGAAGCGGTCCTGCTGCCAGATGCGGCCGGCTGCGCGCTGCGCCGCGTGCTCCGTCGCCAGCAGCCGGGCGCCCTCGGCGGCCTTGCCGTCGGCTGCCGGGCAGCCGCGCAAACACGTGGTGCAATCCGATTTGCGATTGCCTACTCACATCGTTAGACCGGCGTGCAGATGAAAGCCTAGTCGTGGCTGATGGCTTGCTGGCATCCCATGCACATGCGCATGGTGCATGCCATTTATCACATGCGACCTCGCCATGCAGGAGGTTGAACGCCGCACACCGGCTGCCGGGAGATATATCTCATAGAGGACGACATTCTCCTGCGCCTCCTGCGTGCCTTCCCCCGCTAAGCCCAGTGCGCGCAGCGACTCCATGGTGCTGATGTATATTGTACGAGCCTAGCGCAATGCAGCTGATTTGCCAGCAGCGTCCATTCAGCGCATCATGCTCAATTGCGATGGCATAGACTTGCAGAGCGCAAATGTGTCTTCATGCAATCCACCTTCTGAATTTGAACCTGTTGCTTGGCATGACAGTCATGTTTCGGAAGGCTGAGATGAAGGAGGCACACACGCATTCGCAGAATAGAGCAAGAACCTTCCACCTCGCTGCTGAACCCAAAACGACCACACGCAGCGCTTGCCCTCGCGCCGCCCTGCCAAGCAAGCTACTGACCATTTCCTTGGACAGAGCAGCTGCCCTGAGATGTGCCTGCATATGTGTGGCGTACAGACAGCTCAAATGACTGAGCTTGGTCTCTGAAGCAAAATCATCCGCCATGCCTGGCTTCAGCGACAGTGAAGACGATTTCATACCGAAGCCAAAGGGCGTGGTGCGCATAAATCTGCGCAGCCAGTTGCCGTCCAGCCAGCCGGACGAAGGCGCTGCGCCAGCGCGATCACAGCAGCGTGCGGGCAATGGTGAGGCCCCAATCAAGCTGCTGCAAGCCAAATAACGCGGTCGAGTCGCTGACGACTGAGCGTTCATTTGCCAGCGTGCAGTCTTCGAGGCTTTCAAGTGCAAGCGGCAGAGCGACGGCGGCGCTGCGCCGGAGGCTGTGCGGCAAGATTCAGCAGCTGGCGGCCGGCCAGGCGATGCTGACGCGGAAACACAGCATGACCAGCAGCAGCAGGCGAAACACAGTCTGCCGACGAAAGGGCCAAACCGCGGCAGCTCCGCAGCGGCTGCGGCGGCCCCGGCATCGCCGGAGGTGGAGGACCCTTCGCCGCTGCCGCGCAAGCGCCGCATTGCCGCCGTCTCCTCGCAGCAGTCGGACCAGCTCGTCGCTTCGAAGGTGTCACTCCATACACCTTTGTGCAGGATGCAAACACACGGCGAGCGCTGGCGGTGGTGCGAGTGCACCCAACCGACGTGCACCTTCATAGCGGTGCTGCTGCACTTCGCAGGTGATACCGAAGGTCTATTCTCGTTGAAAGATCGAGCATGTGTGTCCGCATGCACAGCGGCGAGTGGTGCTGGACGACAGCGATGAGGAGGATGCGCCTGTTGCGGCTGTGGAGCCCAAGGCATGTGCCGCGCCGATCGTGTCAGAGAGTCCTGTGCCAGAGACGCCGATGGTCGCCGCGCCGGAGCCCGCCATCGACCTGGCCAGCGAGCAGCTCAGCCCGGTCGCGATCGAGCTGAGCGACGAAGGCACGCAATCCGTTTCGGGGGAAGTCTTGCTGCGAACATGAGCGGTGGACGCTGCGCCGGCCAGCAAGTGGCAGTTGCGTGTCGTGCCGCATTCCATCTGCACCTGCAGCTTTGATGTCAGCTGCAGCCTATGCTCAGGGTCCCGCACGTCAAGCAATATGCAAAGATGCTCATGTGGTGTTCGTGGCACGCAGACGGGGAGCCGGCGAGCCAGGCGCGGCCGGTGGGCGTGCTGGAGCAGTGCGAGCGCATCGCGCAGCGCATTCACGCCGTCCTGGGCGACCAGCTCAGGTCGGTGCCCCGTTCAGATCGTCGCTGACATGGAGACATCTTTGTCGTATCTGGCTTCGAGGCAAGCACGCTTTGCATCGATCTCCTGATGAGGTATTGTGATGCCCTTTCTGTGCCGTCGCCACCGCGCGGGGGGGGCCTGGATGAGAAGGTCGTGCGGGCGGGCGGCAAACCTGCCCGCTGCTCACTGCGGCGATCTCGACCACCAACGCAGTCAGACGGAGGCGAGTGGCGAGCTGGCGGTCGTGGACCTGGGACTGGTGGAGGCGGCGTGCGGCGGCGCGTCGGGCAGCCTCAAACCCTACCAGGTCGTGGGCGTCAACTTCATGCTGCTGCTGGCGCGCCTGGGCGTCGGCGGCTGCATCCTGGCAGACGAGATGGGGCTGGTGCGGCCGAGCGCCTTCCTGCGCTCGCAGTGACTGCGTTGCTGTGCGGCTGCTTCGTGTCTGCGAGAGTGCTGCGTCGCAACTTTGCCTCCCGCGCCTCCAGCCGCGTTGCTCCGAGGCTGCTGCTGGTCCCCGGAGTGTCAGCGTGTGCGGGTGCCGTGCTGAATCCTGGCCCTCTGCCGAATATTCCTTGTGGAAAGCCACAAGAAAGCGGCGGGCAGCAGCCCTTGGCAGATACCAGTTTGTCGTTTCCAGAGTGATTCTCTGTGTGTGTGCGCAGGGCAAGACAGCGCAGGCCATCACCTTTCTGGGTGCGCCGTTTTCCAGATCGTCCCGGCACCGCCACCTTACATGAAGCAGCCCGTGAATCCGTGCAGCCGCACTGTTGCCGCATGCCAGAGCTCCGCAGCAGTAACGTATCCGGCCTCGGTCCAACCAGGCAGCTCATGCACTCGTGCACAGGCGTGCTCAAGGCGGTGCAGGGAGACCCGGGGCCGCACCTGGTGGTCGCGCCCGCCTCGCTGCTGGAGAACTGGCAGCGGGAGCTGGCGCGCTGGTGCCCGGCGCTGGCTGTGTCTGTGTACCACGGCGCGACTCGCGTCGAAGTGCGGGAGGATTGGGGCATGTGGCAGTGAGTTTTCGATTCCCTCTGCGAGCTTCCATTCTCCTTGTTTTGGAGCTTGTTTCTGGAGCTCGTGCCAAGCTGACATTAGGAGCATCTGTTCATTGCCGTGCGTGCTCAGACTAACAAGCTCTCAGAACTTCTGGATCCCTGCCGCTCGCCGCTGCTCATGGCCGAGCTGCATCCATTTCAAGGGCATCTTGCAGCAGCAGGATGCCGATGGCGTGACTCTGTGCGCCCTGTCGCTATTCATGCGCTCTGCTTTGCAGGCGGGGGCAGGGCAGGACAGTTCCTGGGCAGGAGCCTGCGGAATTTCCCTTCGATGTGCTGCTGACCACGTATTCGTGCTTTGAGCGCGATGGCGCCAATGAGCGGGAAGACCGGAAGTTCCTCAGGCAAGCACGCAGTGCATGCTGCCAGCTTTGTGGCAAGCAGATTGCATAGGGGACAGCATGCACGCGACCATTGTGCAGATGTGGCAGATGTGGCAGATGTGGCAGATGTGGCGGAGAACCAGCCTCCAGACTCAATGTGCTGAGCACTCTGGTTTGCCGCAGGCGCGTCTCGAAATCATCCAGGCCTTGGTCGCACATCGTGCTCGACGAGGTGACTCCTCCCTGACTTGATGTCGGCACCCACGCTGCGTCTGTGAAGTAAATTAGTGCCGTGTGACTCGTCCAATCCTGGGCGATACGGCATTGGTGGCATATTTGGCCTATACGGCACTGGTGGCGTATCTGGGCTGATGCTTCACAATCGGGTGCAGGCTCATGCCATCAAGAGCAAGAGCACCGCCCGAACAGTCAGGCTTCGAGCGTGAGTGATGGCCGCCACAGCTTCACAGCAGCGTTGCAAAGTCAATCAAACCTAAGCACAGGCAGCGGCGTGTGCCAGTGTCTGGCTGTGATGATCATAAACTACTCCTGTCACCAGCGACGTGTGCTTATTCGCAGCATTTGCCGCGCAGGCTGGCTGCCACCAGCAAGCGGCGCATCTTCCTGACAGGTGTGCAGGCCTGCATTGAATCAATTTGTTCGCTTCTCCCTTTCGTCCCCTGCAAACGCTGCCGACGGCGTTTGCGGCCTGCTGGCTCCCCAAAGCCATTCGCAGCACTGGACAGCTGCGGCCTGCTCCCGCCTGTGGTGTCACCATCTCACACCAGGTGCCCAAACCGCGCGCAGGTACCCCGCTGCAGAACGACCTCGAGGAGCTAAAGACGCTGCTGTCCTTCCTGGAGCCTTCCATTTTTGGCGAGAACGGCGAGCAGCTCGACGCCTTGGAGGTGCGCTGCCAGCTTGCTGTCACAACAAGCACGCCGACCAACTGCTTGTTGTAAACGGCCGTGTCGTCCGGTCCTCAATGCATCGCGCCCTGGCTTTTCATCTGGTCCAGGCACTCTAGAACCAACATTTGCAGCTGTTACAAATCTCGCACATGCACAGAAGCTATCACATGACTGGTCGCTCAGCAGCTCTCGCGTGAGCAGCTCTCTCGTACATACTCCTGCACACGCTTGTCGTGCCCGCTCACGTTCCAGTGCTACACAGCGAAACAGGAAATGGCTGCCTTGCGTGCTGTAGGAGGACATCCCGGAGGAGGAGCTCGTGGCGCGCATGCGCTCGCTGCTGGACCCCTTCCTGCTGCGGCGTCTCAAGCAGCAGGTCGCGACGCAGCTCGTTGCCAAGCGGCAGCTGGAGCGGCGGCTGGCGCCGACGCCGGCGCAGGCCGCGCTGTATGAAGCGGCGGTGCAGCGATTCCGCTCGGAGGCGCGCGGCGGCGCAGGTGAGCGCGGAGGATTGGCCAGTGCCGGTGGCGTCTGGGGGGATGGGAGTGCACAGGAGCAGGAGTGCCGGCAGCAGAGCTCTGGAGCGTGAGTCGCACGAGTATGGGGAGGCTCGCCGGCAGAGTAGCTGGTTGCTCGGGGCTTCACAGCCATACTGCTGGCTTGGCAACTGGATGCTGCATGCAACTTTTGTCGGACATTCACCAACCACCGCCATGGCTGTTTGCGCAGGCGGCAGCGACGGCCAGGCCACCGCTTCTGGCAGGGCCAACGCCAGTGGCGTGGCAGCACCGGCGCCGGCGCTGAGCGCCAAGAAGGTATCCAACATCTTCGTGCACCTGCGCAAGATTGCGCAGCACCCGCTGCTGGTGCGCTCGGCGTACTCGGACGCCGTGGTGGAGGAGATCGCTGGCCTGGCACACCAAAGGTGCGCAGTGCTGCCACGGGAGAGAGCGCCGTCGCTTCATGCCTGCCAAGGGGACTTCTGGGTGACGCTGCAGCTGCTGGTCTTTGCTGTCCCAATTGCAGCATCGGGTGGCAGTAACAGTGCAATTGTAATCTTCCTGAATGTTCCTGCTATTGCACCAGAGACTTGTGCAGTGAGCAGCACGACCGTTTATGACTTCGGTTGCCGCCGTGGGGCCAACTCGGCAAGGCGGCTCTGCTGGCGCACGTATCAGGCATTTGCGCTGCGCTCACGAGCCCCTTGGCCCGTGACTGCTGCCGCAGCGCCAACCTTTGGCTGCGCCAGCCAGAGCATGCTGCATGTGCCGCTGCAGGGCTGACTTCGGCAACGCGGCGACGCTTGACCATGTCCGGGAGGAACTGGGGGGATACAGCGACCACGCGCTGCACCTCTTCTGCGCCTCCAGCCGCAACAAGCGCCTGCAGGAGCTCGTGCTGCCGGCCGACAGGGTGCGTCGCAGTCAGATTTGTGCTCAGGGCCGCTCCGCGCAGGGAATACTGGCGTGCACGCCACGCCTGGCAGGGCAGCCTGTTGACATGCGGCCCTTCCTGGGCTTTCCCATGCGGCGCTGCAGCACCACCACCTCCGCCCTGCCTGCAGCGTGTGCTGCAGTGCTGCTGAAATCGGCCACCTGTTGTGCCGACGCCCCTGCCAACACACCCTTTTCCAGAAGCGTGCTGCGGGCTGCAGATGCGGGACTCGGCAAAGTTCGAGCTGCTGCGGGAGCTGCTGCCCTCGCTGCGGGGGGCGGGGCACCGTGTGCTGCTCTTCAGCCAGTGGACATCCATCCTCGACCTCGCCGAGTGGCTCCTGCAGGCGCGTGAGACAGGATCCTGCTGCAGATGTTGTTCTTGGCCTGTATGTGTGGGTCCGCAACCTGTCCTTGAGGCACCGACAGGATGCTTTGGTCTTGACGTTTTGACAGCCGCCTGAGACTTGGCAACAGCGGCAGATTCGACATTGTGCAAGATTGTTCAACTGCAGGATCTGGGGCTGCGGTACGTGCGTCTGGACGGCAGCACAGCAGTGGCCGAGCGCCTGACCATCGTCGACTTGTGCGTTCTCCTGCCTCCCTCTAGTTGGATCATTGGATCATGGCGCACTTGCCTGGAGGCATGGGATGACTGCCCGAGCGTTTGAAACGAATGTCAGCATCTCGGGTGTGACATGCTGCGTGTGTTGCTTTCGACGCCAGTCACTGAGACTGCATGCGGACTGGGGCTGCGTAGGTTCAATGGCGATGCCAGCATCTCCGTGTTCCTGCTGTCAACGCGGGCCGGCGGGCAGGGCCTCAACCTCACGGGCGCCGATACAGTGGTGCTCTACGATTGCGACTTCAATCCGCAGATCGACCGGCAGGCACGCTGACGCACATAGCGTATTGTAGGAGCTGCGTTACTGCAGCGACACGGAGACCACCAGTTTATTGGCATCACCCACCGCACTCCCTCCTTCCTGCCTTCCTTCGGAACCATGAATATCCCTATGGCTGCCATGACGGGCGGCTCTGCAGCCGTGAGAAGGCAGGGTGCACGCATGTGCTGCACATTCCAAGCCATCAAGTTTACATGCAGGCTGAGGACCGCAGCCACCGGCTGGGCCAGGAGCGGCCTGTGACGGTGTACCGCCTCATCACGGAGAGCACTGTGGATGCCGACATCCTGAACATCGCGCAGGTGCGCCCGACTACTGCTGGTGTTATTGTGTCTGACCTCCAATGCGGCATTTCCGTCGAAGTCACGACTCTGGCGTGCGGGCTGATCGAGCGCTCGTCCCTGTTGCGTGCAGCGCAAGCTGCGGCTGGATGCGGCGGTGCTGAACGGCACAGGGGGTGCGGCTGATGACAAGAAGCAGGAGAAGGCTCATATGAGCGCCATTCTCGCACAGATCCTCAGCAAGCCTGGGGTGTGAAACACGCAGACGCCAGCATGCACGCACGATTGAGACGGCATGGCCACAATCTGGTGCATGCTGCATTGGCTGGCACATCATCCGCGATGCGCTATAAGGGTGAGCCAGCGCCGAAGCTCGCAAGATACAGGGTGAACCAGTGCGCCGTGGCGCTGGGCGTCGTGCTTGGGTTCAGCGCCTACACATACAAAGCAAATATCAGCCATACAGCATCATTTTGTAGGGGCCTCGTGAAAACACATGGCTCCCAAACCTCAGCAGCAGCTCGCACACCTGTAGCAGAGACAGGTGCATGACGAGCCGTGGCGCTGCACGCACCTTGACATGATAATTCTTCAGCGCTGTGAAGACGGCTGTCAGCTGGCCGCGGGCGCCAACCCACTTGTAGAGGCCAGGCCACAACCTGTACACGATGCGGGCGAGCAGCGCGATGCGGTGCATGCCGGCCTCGCTGGATCCGAAGCCATCGACGTAAACGGAAACCGCCACTCCGTCCACCATGATGTTCCCTGCGATCAGACCGCTTTCCCCTGCTGAATTCAGGGCGCATGCTGAAACGAGGACTTGGAGGCTCACACGGCAGCGTGCAGCTTGACTCCACGGCAGACGCCTCTGCATGTGGTTGTTGTCCTGCTGCGCAGACGGTTGCGTCCTGGGCTGTTCAGCAGCACCTCGCACGGTGACTGGGGAGGCGAGCCCCGTGCCGGGCACGCTCTCGATGCTGGTGATGCGCTCCGCCACCACGCGCCCGCCCTCTGCGGCGCGCCACAGGTACTGGCCAATGCGCACTTCGCGCGCCGGCACGGCGGCACGCGCGGCGAAGGGCGCGCCGGCCGTGCTGGCCACGTACATGAAGTGCGACCCCGTGAGCTCCACCTGCAGTGTCGGAGAGAGGCACGTGAGGACGTGCGGCTCAAGCAAGGCTCGGGCGCGCGGCTGTGTCGTTGCAGCCGCAAGCAAGGGCCGCGCGTGAGGACTTTGGCAGGTTGCAACCCCCACTCCGGCGCATTGCGCACCAGTGGAGAATCATCTTGGCTGCAACGACAGAGTGATGACTCTGCGTGCGCGACAATCATTGCGCGACAGCCGCAACCTACATGCAGCAGCAGCAGCAGCAGCAGCAGCAGCAGCAGCAGGAGCAGCAGCGGCGGCGCACCGCAGCGCCACTGGCGGTTCCCAGCCGCAGGAAGGTGAATGTGCCCTCGTTTTGGCGGTGCACGTCTGCCATCAACGGGCTCCATCCCAGTGTCCCATCGTCTAGCACGACCTACGCAACGCACCGCCGCATGCAACAAGTGTGAGACTAATGAGCGCAAGGCTCCAAGAACATTACACAGGCCTTCAGCCGCGTGGCTCCATCACATGCTGCACCGATTGCATGCCATCCCTGAACGCCACATGAGAACACTATGCGGACACACATGCGGACAGGGGCGGCCACACTTGCAGTTTTACTGGACCCCCGTAGGCGAGTGGCGACCATGCCACGCTTACCTGCATCATGTCGCCGGGGCGCACATCGGCAAGCCGCTTGGTCGATGGTGCGCCGCCCTCCAGCACCCATGCTGTCGCAGCCAGTGGGAAGCAATCCAGTGGCAGATTGTAATAGAGCTCCATGTAGCCGGCTGGGCAGATGCGAATATCCCTCTTTAAGCAGCCCGCTGCTATGACCGGGAGAAACTGGTCGCATTTGTAGCAGCTGCACCCCCGGAAAGAACCAGCCCCATTGTTCGGGTCGCATTGGATGCTTTTGTCGAGGATGGCGCCATTTTTCAGCACTTCGTATTGTAGCAGGCGCCGGCGCGTGCTATTGCCATTGGAGCCAGCGTTGTTTAGTGTGGAGCCGTCGCCGCCCACGAGGCTGATGCTGCACATGGCTTGGCCAGCCGGGCAAACTACCTGCGAGGCACCGTCGGCATCCCACTGGATTGAAGGGATCTGGTGAGCACAGAGCGCAGCGCTCAACTAATCTGCCACACGCTATGGTGAGACAACGTCCAAAGGACGGGGGGAGGGGGGTCACATTGTTATATATATTACTCCTCAAGGCGCTCACCTTGACGTCCATGCCATTGACTGTGACCATCCCCTGAACCATCCTGGGCGCGCCGCTTTCTGCGCAGTCCTGGCAGGCCGTCGCTTGCTTTGCCCAGGCAGAGCACCCAGACTCCTGCGCGATCTGCATCATCCAGGTGCAGGCCAGCGTCAGCTCAAGCAGCTGCCGCCACTGGGCATGGTGGCAATGTGCAAGTCGTGCTTTCAGGGCACGCAAGTCAGCGGCCAGCCGACTTGGGTGTATCTCTACAACGTATGGAGCTAAATACTCTAGGATGTGTTCATATTTTCATATTCCCATGCCACAGCTTGCTACATGACACTTGGCGGCAGCCCTTGTTCACCCGCACGGTTGAGACGTTGCTGGTCGTGTCCGGGTCGTCGGCACCATATGTCACAGCTGGGAATGATGATTGCCCTGCAGCAACAAAACAGTGTAAGCTCGTTCGTCCAGCTTTGATGCGGCGGCGCGCAGCCAGCGTACGACCAGCACAACATGTACGTATGCGTGTATCAGCGATTCAAAGCTCACCTTCATGCAGCCACTGGCAGCCTTGCAGCGCGTCGGCTGCGTTGATCATCGCTCCTGTTCCAAGTCGGTGTGCGCTCGTTCTACCCAAGCTGGAACATTCGGCCGGATCACAGGCTGGAAGTCAGTCACAACGAACAACGCAGGAACTTGCCTTCTCCAGTAGCGAGAAGCCGCCGGCGGCCCGATATGCTTGACGGCATGCTGATGTTCAGTTTCATATAGCCGGCAGTGGCCACGCGCAGGGTGTTTGCCGAGCGCTTGTCCTGCAGCGCGCCGGCCTGCCATGACACACACACCAGCTGATAAAGCGGCATCCTTTCTGATACACAGCTGCAGACTCAGGATGTAGCCAGCTCACCACCTATGCAAGAGGACGCCACGACAGGCTGTGCAGAACCAGACCAGTTCTGTCTGACCGCCATCACGGCCATGCGCCTGCAGACCTGACTTTTCGTGTCCTTGTGTGCCGCAACGATGCCCCAGGTTAGGCCCACGATGGCTCCGATCAGCAGCACCAAGAAGACCAGCATGATGCCAGCCGCCCTGCGGCGGCGCAATGACATACGACATGCGAGTCAGCATGCGTGCCACCTGAGACATCAAGCTCGCCCTGTGCAGCGGCACCAACTGCTGCTACGGGAGCACTGCTGTAGGCAAACAACACAACGGTGTTTGTGCAAACGCGTGTGAGCGGCTATGCTTATGTAGCGCGCGCGTGCGCGCCCAGTGCTGCATGCGGCAGTGTGCATGAGCACGACTGGTGCGGCCAGGGTGGTCGCTGCCGTCGTATGCAATGGCGTTGCTACTTCGCACCATTTGAGGTACTTGAACTGGACTTCCCTGGCTATCACATCTTCAAGGTGGTCCACCTGCATCCAAAGCGCCAAACTGTCAGATTCGATCTGGCTGTTCACATCCGCCCTGTGCATCCATGGGCGCCGCCGCACGCACTCTGCCCTAGAAAGCCTTCCTGGTAGGCACAGAAAGTGCTGGCGCGCTCACTAGTTCCTGCCTGTCGATGATGCCGTCCCCGTCGGCGTCCAGACGCTGGAGGCGCCTCTCCAATTTTCGCCGCCGGTTGGGGAGGTGCCCAGAGGCGGAGTCACCGTCTGTGCCAACGGCGACGCGGATGCTGGGCATCTGGCGCAGCTCCTTCCCCGTTGGCTCGAGCACCATCCCAGCGCTCATAGCGACGGTGGCGAGCACCTGTGTGCGTCGCCGATAAGCGGATGCGCGTCAGCTATCACATAATGGCACAGCCAGTAGCAACACTGCAACAGACTTGGGGTGTGACTCGTTTCAATGGGCATGTTTTTCGCCGAACGGAATATGGTGGACAGAAGGTCAATCTACGGGGGGAGCTGCATGCCCCAGCGCTTTTGCATCCACAAAGCGCTAGTCTACTGACAACAACTGAGAGGTCTGCAGCTCTGCAGAGCCGGCGACGACCACCTCAGGTCCGAAGCCCCGGTGCACTCCCATGTGTGTGCCCGCGCTGATTTGTCACTACGGCTGTACAGCAGGTCCACTGCTAACCTCAGATGCGAAGACGTCGATAGCCTCACATATCCTACGCTTATAGGCGGACACAAGCTGCCCGCCCGAGCACTGTGTGCCGAGAATGACTTGCTGAAAATGTGAAATGTACCGACGACGGCTGCTCCAGCGGCTCCGTACGCGCCACCAGACCTGACGGCTGCTCCGGTGGCTCCGTCCGCGCTGCCACCTCAGCCGCGCGTTGCAGTGCCTTGTATAAAGCCCCTTATTCGCACCACCAAAATCGTACCAGCTTGTGTTGCGTGATCATATGCACCAGTGTAATCGATGTGAGCGCGTGGCCGGCTGATGAGTAAACTTACGTCATAGAATGTATAGCAGAATTGGATAACTGGAATTGGATATCATGGCTAGCAATTTAGCCACAGGGCCGGTGCCTCCACGTGCAGCCGCAGTGAATCGACGTAGTGCTGGACGAGCAGCATAAATACTTATTTGCGACATCCGCGCAACGTGCCAGCTCAATATCTTCGAGACTGATTGCAAGACCTCGGTTTCGGACATGCACGGCCTCTCGTCCCTGCCTGTTCACCAGCCTGTGGCTGCATCGAAGGGTGCACGTCTGAGCAGGCCCGGTGGCCTCGCGCACGCACCACGTGGTTCTCGCAGTTCGGTTAAAGCAATAGCTCGTGCCAACCTGGCAGACAACATCTCGAACCCGCTCCTCCGCCTCGCCATCAAGGTAAATCGTGGCGCTGATGCGCGCTGCAGTTCAGTGTCATGCACATCCTCGGGTCGCAGTAATGTGACAAGGTAGCTTTGCCCTTTGCAGGAACCTGTCGCGTTCTCGGGAGGCATTGTTGCGGGACTGCTGGGTCTCAGCCTGTCTGAGGACCCCCTGAAGGACTGGCTTGAGCGCACCGCGGCAGGGGTGCAGGTGACTCCCGGTCGATCGAATACTCATGCAGCATACGTTTGGCAAGCTGGGTTCAGCTGTGAGCATATTGCTAAGTCAGACTTGGTGCCATGCACCAGGTGCCGGACAGCTCGTCGCAAGTCTCGCAGGTCACGGTCGCGCCGCCGAGCTCGCTGAACGGCCAGCCCGGGCGTCCGCTGCGACAGTAACACGCGGTCGCTTGCAAGCGACATCGGGCAGAGCAGCTGGCACAGCAGCCGACCAGTGATTTCGACGGAGTCGGACTTGCATGCCTGGCGTGCGGCGGCAGCTGCTCCCGGAAGTCGATCTGGCGGCGGCAGCGGCGCAGGAGGCAGCAGGCCTTTCAGCAAGCAAAAACCCCGCGCCGCACCGCAGCATGTCCACGCCGCGATCTGAGAAGGGCTCCGGCCAGCCTGCGGGCTCCCTGTGCCGTGGACTGCCGGCATATAGTCGGACGCCGCCGGGCACCGCCGTCGTGTTTGGCTTTGGCGTCGCCGAAGACGGACAGCTGGTGAGGCATCTGAACTGCCAGATCGATGCATGAGCTGCGGGCACTGGGGCGTGGTCTCCAAGCCTCCTCGGTCATCGATTTAGAATTTGTCGTACAGCAATTTTCGCACTAAGTGTCCCACCTGGAGCTTTGCAGTCCTGGCCAAACGTCCATGCGCTTTTGTCGGGACTGGTCCGCCATGCTGCGCTGCTGTTGTGCAGGGCGTGGACACGGAGGACAACCTGCTGAGCCCCAAGGTCATCGAGTCGCTGCTGGGCACGCGGCTGCGGGGCCGTGACTTCATCTCCGGGCCGCTGGTCGGCGGCAGCCGCAACACGCTCGCCATCGACGCCGACGGCCAGGTACATTGGGGGGCATCAACGCAGCTGCTGACACACGAGCAGCATGTGCGACGCACTCACGCCCATCATCGGTGGCTCACACCGCACAGCACAGCTGCGCGGCTTGCGCCGCCATCGGCGCCTCCCCGCGCCTGCTCGAAGCACCGTCGTGCAGTCACAGACCAACTCCCCAACCGTCTGTCGTGCACAGCTGCTGGCGTGGGGCTGGAACGCGCGGGGGACGCTGGGCCACGGGCACCGCACCACGGAGCGCAAGCCGCGCTACGTGTCCGAGCTGCGCGGCGTGCGCATCGTGCAGGCAGCCCTCGGCGGCTGGCACACCCTCGCCCTCGACGACTCCGGCCAGGCAGGACTTGACACCATGTCACTCATCAGCGTGCTGGCAGGCGCCTGGGCCTCCGTCTGTGGCTCGATGAGGCCTGTGCTCGAGTGGCTTGGTGCTTGAGTGGCCTGGGCGGCAAGCCGGGAGCGTGCCGGACGACAGCGCGGGCGGTGCGCAACGCAGCGGCCCATTGCATGTCCACCTCAGGAAGGGCACAAGAGTCAACTGAGCGCCTTGCTCCACAGACATCCTGGCCCTGGTCAGCTCAGCACCATTTCCCGGTGCAGGCCTGGGCGTTTGGCGGCAACGAATATCAGCAGGCGACGGGGGAGGAAAACGAGGAGGGGCCGGGCCACGACGTGGTCACGCCGCAGCCCTGCCTGAGCGGCGTGCGGGTGGTTCAGGTGGCCGCCGGCGGCATGCACTCTGTGGCGCTGACCGACGCCGGCGAGGTGCGCAATTATATGAAGCTGTCGTGGAGACTGTGGGGCAGATTGTCTCCCCTCCTGACAACCAGCAGCTGCGAACACCACAGTCCATGTTCACACTCCATGCAGTGTCCCGCTGCGCCACCCTGTCATGTGCCAGTCGTCATGCTGGATGGAACCACCCTGCTGCCAACATTCTGCCAACACCATAGTGAGCCCTAACTGGGGATGATACTAGGGGGTGCCATTGCACTGCCGCTGCAGGTGTGGACGTGGGGAGAGCCGTGGGGCTTCTTCCAGCTGGAGGTGCGGACTCGTGCCCATATCTGCCGGACACATGCAAGCATGCCCTTGCATGGGCACCGGCTGACTGCCAGTCAGTGCCGGACCGCAACACGAATGCTTCCAGGTGAACCGGCGGCCGCGCAAGGTGGAGGGTGCGATCAACATCGCCAAGGTGGCCTGCGGCGCCTTCCACAACCTGCTGCTCACCTGGTGTGCGCTGTTCAACACAAAGCATGCCCTCACGGCGTTGCCTGCTGCCGCTTTGTACTGAAATGCCACGTCTGCGGTTTTGCGACGCTGGCAGCAGACAGGCGCACTGCTTGCGTGGCTCACATGGCACGACGGTGTGTCGACGTCCCCGCAGGGATGGCGAGGTGTACGCCTGGGGCATCAACGACTTCGGCCAGGTGTGTGTGCGGGTGCCCCCTCCATTCAGCTCCGCAGCAAAGCGCAGCACCTGCCTGCAGAGCTCAGCGCTTGGCCTTGCCTGTGGCGGCGCCTCCGTGCTGGGGCACTGCAGTCCGTCCTGCTGCTGACGCTGTCACGTGTGCGGCGCTGTTGTGCAGCCAGCTTGCCATGCCGCCGCTCCTGAGACGCTTGCGGTGTTTTGCATCCACTGTCCTGCATCCACTCCTCGCTGCCGCTGATGCGGAGACGCCTGTGGTCTTATTGTGTGTTGCAACTGGTCCGCCCTGCCGCTGACGCTGGGAGCCTGACATTTTGATGCAACTATGGATGCACCGACAGCTGGGCAACGGTACGACGTCGTACGCCACTGAGCCCGTCAAGGTGGCAGGGCTGGAGGACACGCCCATTGCAGACATCAGCGCCGGCGGCTGGCACTCGCTGGCGCTCACCACCAGCGGCGGTGGGTGCTGCTGTCTGTGACGCGCTTGGGACCTGGACAGGTGCATGTGACGTGTCCAGCAGAGCCTGTCGGGACGCTCTGAGGCCCTTGGCGCTTCCGTGGAGTTGTGCCAAGGACAAACTGAACTTGCGGATCTGAGAAGGCTTCTGCCCTGCTGCAGAGGTGTATGTGTGGGGACGCGGCGAGTGAGTCTGCAGCCCAAGCCCCCCCCTGCACCCTCGTGTCCGGCTCGTGCACTGCAAGGCCTGCTCGGCATGCCTGGCCTTTTGCTGCACTGCTTCGAGCGACGAGGTCACAGTTGACAGCCATCGTGTCTCGACGCCCAGCCTGATGCGCCGCCCAATGCCTGCAGGTACGGGCGGCTGGGGCTGGGCGACAAGACGGGCTCCAGCAAGCTTCGGCCGACGCTGGTGCAGTCTGTCCAGAACGAAAAGTGAGCTGTCTCCGCGAATATTGCCCGGTCTTCACTGTCAGGCTGACACCCGGAGCCGCAGCGCGTAGTTCTGCCGCCAAGAGGGACCTTGCTGATGCTGCCTCCCGACTGCTGGTGCGAAGTTGTCAGCATGGCCCTGAACAGGCCTCGTGGCAACACAGGGTGGTGCAGGCGGTGTGTGGCGGAACGCACACCATTGCTCTCACGGAGGAGGGTCGCATCTTCATCTGGGGCCGTGGCAGCTTTGGTGCGGTCGCACCCCTGCTTGCTCCCATTGGCCTTGAGCGCCTTGCTGCGGATGCTAATTGTGCAGCCGCTCTGCGCGGGGCAGAGGCTCGAATCCTCACCCACCTCCTCGCTCCCCCTGCCAGTCTGCCGGAACACGGCAGCCACGAAGCTGCTGTGGTTGCTGCAGGACGGCTGGGCACCGGCACGGAGCGCGACCACTACTCCCCCGTCGCCCTCGGTTTGCCAGGTGCCTGCTATGCTGTGCCGCCATCGCGAGAGCTTGCGGCTTCCTTGCGCACACCACTGACGATTGATCAGCTGCGGACTCCTCAGTACGGAGTTAGGTGCTGTCGGGGTGTCTGCGCAGCTGCATGCTGATGGCGCCCCCTTGGATCCCCACAGGGCAAAACAAGCAGATGTGAAGGGTGGCAGGTTGGCAGCTGCCGTAGGCGCCTCCTTGCAGTCGCACAAAGTGATGTCGTGACAACTTCAACAAAACGTTCGTTTTGTACTCTGCCTCCCCCTGGGCTGCAGGCGGGCCGGGCCGCTGGCGGGTGATCAGCCTGTGCGCCGGCGGGCGCCACTCCATGGTGCTGGCCGTGCCCGACGGCACCTCTGCCAACCGCGAGCATGGCGACAGCAGCGGCATGTCGTCGCCGGTGGCGGAGCCGCCATCCATCAACGGCCACGCTGTTGAGGAGGCGCCTGAGGAGGAGCCCGAGCCGCCGCCAGAGGGCTTCAGCCCACGCGACACCCGCGACGGCGAGGCGTCAGGTGCTGCCTCGTTGTGCAGCTTGTGTGCACTGTAATAAACCACAGGCTCGTGCTTTTGAAGGATCCTGCGCCAATCATCCGTGTGTCATGTTGCACACACACGCCGCGCACCTTCGCAAACCTCGAGCACTGCCCGCAGCTTCGCAGGCATCCCGCGGAGCAGCTCATCGTGCATTGCTTGCAGAGGGCGTGCTGGGCGGCTCGTCGGATGACGAGGAGGGAAAAGTGGGCGGCTCCTCGGACGACGAGGGCAAGGGCTTCGACCGCTCGAGCAACCAGCAAGGTGAGCACATGCGCAGGCTCCTGCTGTTGCAGCGACTTAGTCCTGCACCACCAGCAAGCGCTACCCCCTGCTGCGGTGGTGGTGGCCACCAGCTGGCTGTTCGTCTATTCCTGCTTTGCTGCAGCCTGATTCCCACCTTGCTGCAGCGTGCTGCCAGACATGCGCACCATTGTCATTGTTGGTATCAGAAACGGTGCTGCAAATGTGCGTGGCCGCAGAGGAGGGCGGTGGGTACATGGGCAGCGGGCGGCGCCTGGGCGGCGCCGACAGCCCCGAGTACCGCGACCAGATGTCATCGGCGCAGGTCAACCTCATCGAGCGCGCCATGGCCGCCAGCGACATGCACAATCTTGCCTCGGACGACTAGATAGTGTTGGCCAGAGTTGATGCTTATCCCCAGCTGCAGAACTGGTCATGAGTGCAAGGAGCGATCATTGGGACATGTGACACACTCCAGAGCACAACTGACACCCAGGGACAATTGGATCACGATGCCGAGTACTACTCGTATGTGAAGTGGTCTGATATACAATTGATGGAACCAAAAAACACGAACATACAATTTTTCCAACGACTCGGTACATCACAAATCGCCACAGTAGTCCTGAGAGAACTAAAACGCCACGGCAGGTGTGCCCACTACAACGAGCTGCTGTCTAGATGCCAGCAAGTGCGCCGAGCCGAGCCATGAGTCATAAGAGCTTGAACAGGAGCACGATGAGCACCACCAGAATGAGCGCCAGCCCGAAGGCCATGCAGGAGAACTTGCAGCCGCCAGAGTCGCGCAAAATCTGCTTGACGCGCTTCTGTGCTGCGCGCATGCGGCTGTGTGTCACATTAACGTCCTCGTCCAGCTCCGTCAGCAGCCGGTTATGCAGCGACAGCTCCTCGTCTATGGTCAGCGCCATGTGCTGTGGGCGCAGCGCACAGCAGAGTGTTTGTGAGTGACGGTGACACTCAAATCACACCAACAGGCGATGACGCAAGCCCATGAGGCATGTAATGCTGCACAAAATGGCATTGCCAACCAGGACAAGCCTGGCTTTCTCAGCATGCAACGACGACCGATGCTTGGACAGCCGGAGCTGATGGCCCTGACGCTGCTGTCCATGCCAGTCACATAATATGATGCGCATGGTATGAGTGCCGCTACATGCATGCCACCCTGAGCAAACCACGAAGCTGTGGCAAGACTGCAGCACACCCGCGTGTTGTTGACGGTCTGCTCCAGCTGCGCCACCTGCTGGTCCTGCTCCTGCATCAGGCTCTGCTGCAGCTGCACCAGGCCTCGGCCGTCCAGGTTTGCTGTCGCTGTCGTCTCCTGGGGCGGCCCGTTCCACCCGGCGCCATCCAGTAGCGCTGCCCTGTTTGCGGGGAGAGTAAGCCACTGTCACGTCAAGGGATTTGAGGGTGTCCATGGAGTGACACGGTGACCCCTCGTACAACCACTGCCACAGGCAAGCCAGAAGCTGCTGGCTTCAGAGGCCAAATACATTCTGCAACGTCTGAATGATGCCTGACCTCTGATTGGGATGATTTTCACGCTTCAACGACAGCAGCATCTGTTGCCGCCGGCTCCTGAGGGCTGTGATCAGGTCTCGCCGCCGATTCTTCTCGTTCTCTGTCCTGCGCCAGGGATGCACACAGAGCTTTGAGCGCCGCTTGGCGAGTAAAGTTCCGTGTTCAACCTCATCCTGTGTCGTTCCCACGGCAGCGCCAAGGGTTACAAGGGAAACCTGAAACGTACACAGAGTCGAGGGCCTCGAGCTTGTCAGCCAGGCTCTCCACCGTCGTGCCCAGCGATGCGAGCTTGCGCCGCGCCTGCGCTGTCAGCCTGGACGCCTCTGCACCCCCATTTGCGTGCTGCACGTTGCGGTCCTGCGGCGGCCCAAACACGTCATCACAGACAGGTTCGGCGTCGCATCCGCCGACAGCCCAGCGGTGCATGATTCAAGATGCATTCCGCAAGTGTACAAGTCAGAGCCTCGCCTGCCACACCTGAATGAGCGCCAACGTGTCGTTCGCAGACTGCTTTGCGTCTTCGTAATCCTTGAGCCACGGGTCACTGTCGTTGCGCAAGCCTGCAGACAGGTGCAATGGCTGCTCATCTGGGGTGGCGCGCGCTCATGACCAATCTGCACTTCTGATACATTGTATGCTGCATGCCCGACACTTTGCCGCAGAGCAGCTGCGTGACGTATGAGGAACAATCTGAACCTGCAGCCATGTCGAAGCCCCTGGACGCGTCGGCTCCCGAAACGTTGAGGGTTGGTCAAAGGTGTCCTGCAAGGTCGCTGTCTTGATGCTGTGGGCGAGGCACTGCTGTCAGAAAATGTATGGGTCGTGTTGAAGAGCATATGGTGCAAGTGAAACAGCGCTTTGCCGTGGTCGTGCGGCCCGCCTCCGCTTTTCCTCACGTGCTGTGCTGAGGATCTTTTGACGACAAACCGTCTGGCGCAATCCTTTGCTGTTTGGTCACTGTGCACTCGAAAGGTCGCGAGCGGCAACTCTCAAGGCGAGTCAGTAACGCAGCAGACAGAGACTCGCGCCGCACGCAGTAGGTTGAGACGGTCGCACTGTCGAGGACAGCAATGTCGTGCCCTATCGCTTCAGGCCACGCCCGCTGCAAGCAGCCACTGCGCGTGGCTCGCCATGCAGCTGCGCACAGGCAAGTCCGACCGCTTTTACCACTCGGCACTTTCGGCGTTCCTTGCGCGAGCCTGTGTCCGTATTTGAACAGGTCACAAGCTGGTGGCAGCTCCAACGGCTCAGTATCTATCTTAGTTGTTCTCACTTCCTGAAACACGATCAGTGAAGCTTGTATGCGCTGTGCTGCTCATCAATGTCCATGTGTCATCCAGGTCAGCGCCCGCTACAGTCCGCCCGGCGTGCGCAGCACCGCAACGGCAGCGGAGGAGCGTGAAGGCGCGTGCGGCGCCAAACCCCACCCAAGACCGAGAGTGAGCTTCCTCGAACGTCTCTGCCCCGGGGCACCCCTCCTCATGTAGGCACTTCGGAAGCCTGCCGTCGGTGCTGCAGCCGAAGCGCTGATTTTTCAAACGCCGCCGGCAGCAACACGCTACCGTCGCTGGCGCACCAGCCGAGGCTGCTGCTGTTACCCGCAGGGACCTGTCCAAGATGGAGAAGCTGGGCTCAGCCGATGAGGAGGACGGCTCCTGCAAGACCTTTGTCGCCGCGGATGGCGAGGTCTTGGAGGTGACTCGCGCCGCGCACCCGACATGTGCTGCTGTCCGCCGAGCCTGCCCCATCAGACGAGGGCACCTCTCTGTTGTGTCTTGTCTCACACGGACGGCGCTGTCGAACGCTCGAATGCAGGCTGCTGCAACGTGTCAGAGGTGCAAGTGGACAAGCTACCAGGTTCACCGGACTAGGTCGATGGACGCAGGTGATGTGCGCCGACTACGGCTTCCGCAGCGGCAACATGCGGCTGTACCAGGGCGAGTACGACAGCGTGCCGACGAACGCTTTCTCGCTGGTGCGCCAGGGCCGCAGGGGAGCACGACTCGATGCTTGTCGCCACTGAGGCTGCGCCGGTATGCAGCGACTCAGACCTCTGATGCGTCCGAGTGGGCTGTGCAGGGCTTTGAGAATTTCAAGAAGGAGTTCGAGCAGCTGCGCCGCGCATTCCGGTTCGACGAGTTCGAGACTGTCACAAACGCCTCGCCGCCGACCAACCCTGTGACCAAGGTGAGCAACGATGCTTGCAAGAACACTTCTTGTGCTGCACCGATGCTACCCGTCGCGAGGTGCAGAAGCTGCTTGCGCAAACCTGCACAGGTCCTGCCATGCGCAATGTCGCGCTTGCGTGCACGCTCGTCACATAACCCTGCTGGCTGCTCCGCAGGCGATCGGCAAAGCGGGCTCCAACCTCGTCCAGTTCTTTGCCAACATCGACCGGCGGCTGGAGGACGCTGGCGCGTTCCCCAAGCTGGGCAAGGCCAACCTCAACAGGGACGTCCTCGACGACGACGGCAGCATCGCGTCCGAGGTCACTGACGTGAGTCGATTCCGGGGTTCCAGAAACCCTTGGCGAGTTATGGCCGCTCACCGTGTCGCCCCGGCGCCCGCCCGCCCTCGGCAGCCGACCTGTGGTGTTGCTCCGGCACATGCTGCACCGCAGCACAGACGTGCCACCTGTCGATCCTTGCACTCCAAACGTGCACGTCAGTGAGCATGAAGGCGGCCTGGGGTTGACACTGTCGAGCAAACCACGCGTGGACAGGTGCGGGACCTGCTAAACAAGCTGGAGCTGAGCAATGAGGCGGTGCTGATTCGGGAGCACAAGCGGGAGGCGGCGTACGGCAAGGTTGAGGCGCCCTGGTTCATCCGCCTGCCCTTCTCGGCGCTCTGCTGGACGCTCGACGTCGTGTTCGCTAACCGCCCCATCCAGCGGCGAGTGCTCGTGCTGTGCTCGTTTGCGTGCCTCCGTCGCAACCTCTGCTGTGCTCAACTTGTTCAATGTTTGCGAACAGCACTTTCTGCGTGCAACAGGCGCCGAGCAGTGGGGTCCCGCGTCATTGCTGCCGAGCAGCACCAGCTCGTGGTGCTGCCACGATCTGCAGCTGGTTGAAGCCATGCACTAGCACAACTTCGAATGCATCTGAAACATGTCAATCTGTCTGCAGGTTCTGGGTGCTGGAGACGGTGGCACGCGTCCCATACTTTGCCTTCATCAGCGTGCTGCACCTGTACGAGACCCTGGGTGAGTGATTCCGAAAGTGGCGCGCTGCGCACTGCGCGAGTGACGCAATAAATTTACATCTACACTGTGGCCCAGCTGGACACGGCTTCGTGTGGCATGATGTGCCATTTGCAGAGGCTTGGGCAGGCTGCCAATCGAAATTGTGGGTGTGCAGGCTGGTGGCGGGCGGGTGCTGGCCTGCGCAAAGTCCAGTGAGTCTGTCCCGCCCCTGAATGGAGCCGTGTCCGAGCTGGTCAACTTTTACATCTGAATTTAAAGTTATCTGCACCATCATCGCACGCACCGTTGCTGCACATTGCATGTGTTTCGCCCTGTGGGGCCTTCGCTGACGTACTGCTGTGCTGCGTTGCTCTCTACAGCTTCGCCGAGGAGTGGAATGAGGTAAGGTTCCGATCGCCTTGCATCGCTGCAGCACCCATGCCGTCCCTAGGCCGTTCGGCAGCGTCGCACTGTCAGCTCTTGGTGCCCATGTATGTGCACTGATCTACCCTGATCGTGTATCATTTCGAGCCTGTCCAGGCATCAGCAGCCTTCAGACACAACACCCAGCGTGACCAGGCATGTGCACTTGCTGCCGCAGATGCACCACCTGCAGATCATGGAGAGCCTGGGCGGCGACAGCCTGTGGCTGGACCGCTTCATGGCGCAGCACGGCGCCATCGTCTACTACTGGGTCCTCATCGCCTTCTTCTTCCTGTTCCCCTCGGTGCGGAAGATTTTTTTTCCATTCACGTTGGGACATGTGACCCGACATGTATGTCTATGTGGCTCCTGTTTGAGCAGAAGGATGAATCATGTCCCACAAGCCTCCAGTCGCCAGAGCTGCTTTGATGTGCGCAGCTGGCGTACAAGTTCGGGGAGCTAGTGGAGGTGCATGCAGCGGACACCTATGCCGAGTTCGTGGAGGCCAACGAGGTGTGTGCATCTGCCTGGCCACTGGTCCGAACTGTCTGAACATGTGTGCCCTCTCTCTGAACCCTGTCTGAACATTGTGTGCACTGTTGGAATTTGTGCGGAGGAGGCTGCGCCTCAGAAGTGACAATGAGCTGAGAGCCGTCGCCTGTGGATCTGAACGCCGCTCGCTGATGGGCACAGGACCTGCTGAAGCAGCTGCCGCCGCCCGCCGTCGCCCTGGAGTACTACAAGGCGAGTGGCGGCCTCTGATCTGCCACGACGATCAGGACAGATTTGTGAAAGCAGTAGTTCCGCCCTGTTCGTTGCCGGCAAAAGTTCGACCTGATCATGCCCGACAGCATGATTGGTGGCGTCCTACTACAAGTAATTCTTCAAGCACAATCATGGGCCTGAGCCGTGTCACATGTTCGTAGGGAGACGACTTGTATATGTTCGACGACTTCCAGACCTCGGAGCAGCCTGAGCCGCGGCGGCCAAACTGCAAGTACGACCAGGCCCTTTTCCCGCGCTGTCTTGTCACCTTTCTGTTTCTGGCGTCCCGCCTTCTCTGCTGGTCAGCCCCTGTGCTCCGCTTTGTTTCTGTATGTTAGGCTTGACTCAAAAGCATACCTGCTTGCAGCAACCTGTACGACGTGTTTGTGAACATCCGGGACGACGAGCTGGAGCACGTGAAGACCATGGTGGCGTGCGAGGACAACAGCATCTCCGTCGACATCAGGGTGAGCATATTTACGTCCGGACCCTGCAGTTGGCGATTGTAGAGGCTTCATCAAGCCTCCTTAGTGCTTGATGAAGTCTTGCACCCAAAGAGGAGAGAATCTTCCCTGGAGCATGCCGAATGTGCTGGATGTGCTCGACACCATGCTGAGGGACCATGCATGCACGCTGCAGGAGAAGAACCGCTCGGGCAAGAGGAAGGTGAACAAGCCCGAGCTGAGCGGGAATGTCGCCTGAGCAAGGCCTGGCTGGCTGCTGCCAAGCGCAGGGCGGCACCATTCGGGGCCACCTGAACATCCAAGACGGCGGCAAAGCTCCAGCAGCATTCTGCTGGTGCTGGCATGCCTGTATGTACCGATCGACTTGCAGCAGAGTAAGCTGCTTCAGAACTTCAGCAATTAGTTCTGGATGTTTGATGATGCAAGGAATCAAGGTTCTGGAGGTCGTCCGGTATGTGCTTCTGAGAGAATCGTATGAAAGCCGATTTGTTAGCACATGACGGGTTCGTGTGGGTGGGAGATCGTTCGAGGATCAAAGTGAGCTGGCCCACGAGTGGGACTGTGTAAGTGATCAGTGCTTGGCTCTGTTGCGCCTTGCACAGTGTGCAGAGTTGCACATGGTCTTGACAGACGCTCCTCGAGCACTTCGCAGAGCGTCTGCAGCCACAAATCTACACCGACCAAGCCACTTCCTCTGCCTTTCCCTTCCTGGATCCGATGCACCCAGCATGCATCTCGACTCTGCGATGCTTCAACCGCCGCGCTTGAACTTACCGCCGCCGTCCTCTGGTTTGCCAAATGGCCACCAGCGGTTCTTCTCCTCCAGCAGCAGCGCGCCCTCCTCCAGCACTGGTGGCGGCTGCACCGTGCCATCCTGCGATCCGGGCGAACAACCGTGTGAGCACAGGACGCGCTGAGACCCTCAGTCGCCACATCGGTGACCCGCCTCATGCGTGGGTCAAGCATCCGGAGGTCACAATGACAAACCAGCCTCCCGGCCCCACTTGACACTGGCTCTCTGACGACCACAGCCCAGACAAACCCCATGGGCGGACCTTGGCAATGGTAGCGGGCGCGTTGTCGGGCAGCGCCACACCGTCCTCGCTGGGGAAACCGAACAGCTTCTTCTGCTGCCTGTAATACTGTCGCTCCAAGTCCTTCACCGGGACGCCCTTCTTTTCCAGATCTGCGATGGGGACGCCGCCGATGGCGGACACGTCCACAGAGCGCAGGTCCGTGATGTTGCCCACCGGCACATACTGCGGGTCGCCCTTGCCATCGATGTAGATGTTGAGCATCGTGCCCTTGGGGTCGACCTGCCAGAGGAAGGGGTCGAACAGGAATGGTATCGCTAGTAACAATTGTCGAGGTCTTGCATACCCTCAGAGCAGAATGGTGGGCTGGCATGACCGTGCATGCCGGGCAAATCACAGCCATTGCAGCCGGCGCTTGGAACCCCCGCCATCGAGGTCCGGGTGCAGTGAATATGGAGGCGATCCAGGTAGAAATCAGGAAGTAGCAGACGCACAAAGTAGATGCCGAGCTTGGGGTCGCCGGTGTCGTAGTACAGGTTGCCATTGGGGTCGATCAGAAAGATGTTGCCCTGCTCGTCCTGGAATGCTGCCACCGGGGCGCCGCCGGCGGTCTTGGCCACCGTCAACCCGCTGTCTGTCGTGTAGATCGGCGGGTCCTCCCCTGCGCCATGTCAAGCGGTTGGAGGTAAGTGAACGCCCAGATGGCGCAAGTTCGGGAAACGTATGGTTTTGGTCGGCGAGAAGCAGCAGCGCAGGCGAACGCGGAAAGGCAACGGTGGGCATGTACTTCTTACGACCGCCGTGGCCAGTGCCGCGCCACCAAACATGATCGCCAGCAGCGCTGAGCGCCGTCCGAATGGCCCCAGGACGCTCTGCACAGATGGCAGTGGTGTCCAGGTCGAGCTATAATCATGACATGAATGTAGAGGATGCAAGTCTCATGACGATGCCACAGCTGTTCAGAGCAATGTGCGCTTACCTCTGAGCCGGGTGGCGGCGGAGGTGGCGGCGGCGGCGGCATGCGCATGGGTGGCGGCGGCGGTGGTGGCACGCGCACGGGCGGCGCAGTGGGAGCGCGCTGCCGGTCTGTATCCCAGTCCACATCACGCTGCGCCTGACATCTGCGCAGCACGATGGTGGACGGTCGTTTGTTCGGTGTCTATTGTGTCTCTTTAGAATGCAAAACCGATGGCATTGAAGGCGAGCGGCCGCAGTACTGACCTGGAAGAACGTCGCAGATGAAGCGACGACGAGCAGCCCGTTATTTTGCGCCACACAGGCTGTGCTGAACGCGGAAGGCCGCCGGGCTGGTGGCACCAGAGCATTGCCGGCTGCTGTACGATATGCATCGGTGTGCACTCTCTGATAGGTGTTTGCAACAAGGTCAAAACGGGCCACGAGCGAGCGCAGCGCTGAGAGTAGCACGTGTACCGGGTTTGCAGGCTTCCGCAAAATAGGCGAACCCCTTTTCAAGTACAAAACCTGCCCGCTGCGTGCCGGCGGCCTCTCTGAGCTCCTCACGAGTCTCGAGCAACCTTCGAGCAGTGCTGCGAGCGAGGTCCGGTGTTGTGTGACGGCGATCTCTGGAGATCTGCACCTGCATTGAGACCCCAGCTCGAGCTCGGAAGCTGTCAGTCCCACATGAAATCAGCAAGAAATGGCAAGAAACAGCAAGAGATTGGACTTTTTAAAATTATATTTGAACCACAATTTGCTTTCACAGCGCCAGCACCTTGCAGCTTGCTCATACTTGTCAAGACAACAGCCGAAGGTTTTGGCGGCCTCATACTTGTGGTGCAGGCGCGGAGGTATCAGCAGCTCGAGACCCATCTTGGCACACTGCCAAGGGTGTCCTCACCAGCTTGAAAACCTTGCTGTATCCATCGTCCAAGGAGCTCTGACGTACAGTGGCAGAGAGGGTGAAGATTTTTGTGATTGTCGCCGCTTCGCGTGTCATGAAGGGGCTGGTCCTGAGCTGATGCTTGCTGCGCCTTAGCGTCAAGCACCGGCAACCATGGGAATCAAGGCGAGCTTCCTTGACCTTGGAGGGTACATCCGACCACATCACCATTGGAATCTCACAGCAATGGTCGACATGGACGACAGTGGTCTGCATCATTCACGCAGGGCCTCGCCAAGCTGCTGGCGGATGCGGCGCCCGGCTCCTCAAAGTCGCAGAAGTTCGAGGACTACTTCGGCCGTAAAATTGCCATCGATGCCAGCATGCATATTTACCAGTTCCTGGTGGGGACCTTTTCGCTGCATTCGAGGAGGTGCCATGATGACGCAGCCGGCCAGCTGACCCGCGGATGCATATGGACCGTGCAAAGCATGGTTGCTGGGAGGCTGCGATGTGTGCCTCCCTCGTGCAGGTGGTAGTGGGCCGAACCGGAGACCAGACCCTCACAAGCGAGGCGGGCGACGTCACCAGGTGAGCGCCAGATGCAACACTCGATGCGCCATTGCGAAGTGACTGGCATTGCGATTCTGGCCAGTCCTGCGTGACGGCTCAAAGGCCACCATGTGGTGCTGCGAACATCATGAAACAGCGCACTGGGCTTGACGGCCATTCGTGCTTCCACGTCTGGCCGCAGCCATTTGCAGGGCATGTTCTTCCGGACAGCGCGCATGCTGGAGGCGGGCATCAAGCCGGTGTACGTGTTTGACGGCCAACCGCCGGCTGCCAAGAAGGAGGAGCTGGCCCGCAGGTGGGCACCCAGACTCTTCTTGGCATGGACCTCATGCATGGCGACGCAGGGTCGGCACATGGCATGCTGCGGTCGCGATACGGCTGCCAGTCCCATTTGTACGCTGCTGATGTCAGTTCCTGAGGTGAAGCCGGCAGAGTGAGCTCAGAAACCTGTCCAGCATTGATCCCACAGCCATGCTACCAATACAGGTTCGAGCGCCGGGGGGAGGCGACAGAGGATCTGGCAGAGGCAAAGGAGGTGACACAACGTGATTGCGATTCGACTGCCTCGCGTTCACAGTGCCCGCCCTGCGAGCTTTACAGAGCAACCGCCGCAGCAGGGTCAGGGCGCAGCAGCCTGCTGCTGTGTGCAGGCGCATCATTAGGATTGCATCTTCAACATCATCTGTCTTGCTCCGAGCCGCCTGCAGCGTGCACATACCGTGCAGGCGCAGTGTCAACAACAAGCTCTTCTTGAGCTTGCTGCAAATACGAAGACAGGTCGTAGGGTCCTCATTTATGTTGCAAACATCGCCCGCCTTAACGCGCCGGTGCAGACGAAGACTGCGGAGGAGGTGGAAAAGTACAGCAAGCGCACAGTGCGGGTCACGAAGCAGCACAACGACGAGTGCAAGCAGCTGCTTTCGCTGCTGGGCGTGCCCATCATTGAGGCGCATCCCTCGCTCCCCTGCCCCAATCCAACCCTCTTACACCCGTTGCTGTGACGGTGGCCTTGCTTTACTCGGACCTTGCGAAGACCCTGCTGTGGGGGTGACGGTGAGCGATGGGCACGATGCATTCACGGCAAAGTTGCACGAGGCAGGCCTGACGGACGATGCTCCTCATGTACGTACACAGCTGGGGTGCATGCCTCCACCGGCAGCAACTTGTAAATTGCTTTTGTGACCCGTGGATGCCGGTGAAGACGAAGGCGCAGTCCACCGTGCAAGGCGAGCTTGACGGACGAGGCTCATCATGCATGTGTGGCTTCGCTCGGATGGCTGACATGTCCCCACCGTCAAGAAACCCTTTCGAAAGCTACAGGCGCCGTCAGAGGCGGAGGCGCAGTGCGCGGCGCTGTGCAAGGCGGGCCTGGTGTACGCGATGGCGTCCGAGGACATGGACAGTCTGACGTTCGCGACGCCGCGGCTGACGCGCAACCTGCTGACGCCCGCCTCCGCCAAGCTGCCCGTCACCGAGTACGACTACAGCCAGGTGTTGACATGGCAGGAATGACGATCTATCGACTAGGTTCGTGTCGTTGATCCCAGCTCACATGGGTGGCGTGGCATCGCGTGGCTTCGGGTGATTGACAGGCTGGGCAGCAGCAAGGCCGCTCCAGGGCTCGACCGACTCGTGTACCGCGCAGCGCAGGTGATTGAGGGGCTGGGCATCACCGATGACCAGTTCGTGGATGTGTGCATCCTGTGCGGCTGCGACTACGCGGGCACCATCCGCGGCATCGGGCCCACGCGCGCCCTGAGCCTGGTGCAGAAGCATGGCAGCATTGAGGCGGTGCTGGCGGCCCTGGACAAGGACAAGTACCCCATCCCTGAGCCCTTCCCCTTCGAGGAGGCGCGCCGTCTCTTCAAGGGTGCGCCGCTGCGCCGCGTCTGCCCCCGTTTTCGTAACAGACATTCTCAAGCCTGCTCACATAGAAGGGAGAAAGCAGCGTCCGCGTGACCATAAGGCGAGAGCTTGTTGCAGTGGCTCTTGCGCGTCAAGATGGATAACGGAGCGGGGGCCTTGACCGCCTATGGATAAGCCTGCCGGACGCCACACCACGGCTGAGGCCCAGACTGGAGCAAACGGATAAGGTGCACGGCATGAAGTGGGTGGCGCCGCTGTCGCTGCTGCTGCAGCCACTGACTGTATCTTCTGCCCCCTGCATGCCTGCAGAGCCCAACGGAGAAAGTCCCAGGAATGAAGCAGGCCGCACTGGTGCTGCTGCTGCTGCTATGCTGGGGATACTGAGGGTGCATTCCCCGGGCTTGCGTGCTGCTGAGGCCATATTTGCGTGCGCCGCAGAGCCCAAGGTGCTGGCGGCGCAGGAGGTGCCCGGCATGAAGTGGGTGGCGCCCGACCTGGAGGGCCTGGTCAAGTTCCTGGTGGAGGACAAGTCCTTCAACGAGGACCGGGTGCGCAAGGCCGTGGAGCGCATCAACGCCTCCCGCGGCAAGTCCAACCAGGGTGCGGATCTCTTCCAAGCTTCAGGAGTGCGCCTCCCTTCGGCATGTTTGCGCAAGGCCGTGGAGCGCATCAGCGCCTCCTGGCGAGCGCGGGTCCTTGATGCTGTCGACCATATCGTGTGTTTCTGACCCTCGCATTTGCTCGCATTTGCAGCGCGTGTGCTGCTTGCGGCAGAGACACCTAGAATGTGAGGGAAACAAGCAACACATCTGCGCAATGCTGCTCCCAGATTCGTGCACTCTGCACACAAGGCGCGCTCTCCACAGCTTTAGTACGCATCCCCGATCGCAGTGTGTATACATGCAGGCCGCCTGGACTCTTTCTTCACGATCAAGCCGCCAGCGCCCAGCGCCAAGAAAAGGGAGCCTGCCACCAAGGGCAAGGGCGCCGGCAAGCCTACCAAGAACGCGAAGAAGGGCGGCGTCAAGGGCGGCGTCAGCAAGAAGAAGTGAAACATCAACTGCGAGCGATTCTCTGGAAACTCTTGGATTTTGCAGGCGGGAGCGACTCGCCAGTGCAGAGAGGGTGCTGCCCATCACCAGACCAATTGGCTGCCTGCCATGCACTCTTGGAGATCGGAAATCACGGCAGGCTGCGAGACGTGCAAGCGCTGTCCACTGCTGACGGGTACTTTCCTAGCATTATCAGAGCAAAGGTAAAGAGATCACGAAGCTTCATATTCAATCACATGCAGCAGCAGCAGCACGGGGCGCATTGCAACATGACGCTTTCCCGTGTCACACGCCTTTCCGCTCCGCGGGAGCCACCAGGTACTGGTGGCGCCGCAGATGCTGCAGCACCGTTTCTGCCATCTTTGTCGCACTCTGCAACTCGCCAGAGGCGTCCAGCGCATCGAGGATGATCTCCGGAGCTTGGGGCTCCTCGTACGGATCGTCGATGCCTGTGGCAAGTGGCTGCCAACCTTCAGACTGTGAACTGAGACGAGACTGCCGATGGAGGCTGTCTGAAACATCTCGTGAGGACTACCTTTGCGCCGGCATGTTGTACATACATACAGCGGCAGCATAATGCGGCAGGCTTGTACTTGCCTGTCAGCCCCTTCAGCTTGCCCGCACGTGCGGCCTTGTACAGGCCCTTAGGGTCACGCCTCTCGCAGATGTCCAGCGGCACCCGCATGTACACCTGCAGCACCCAACAAATGTTCACCCTGCCCTGCTTGGATGCTCCAGGGCACATGTTCATGGCGTTGCAAACAACATGCCTCGACTCACATGGAATCCCACAACAGCGGGGCGTGCCAATCTCGCGCTGTGCATACCTCTATGAAGTCGCCGGGCAGCACCCGCTCCCGAACGCGCTGCCTGTCCGTGCGATAGGGCGAGATGATGGCCACAAGTGTGATAAGGCCGGTCTGCACGAACAGGCGGGAAACCTCGCCGATGCGGCGGATGTTCTCGGTGCGGTCCGCTGCTGAGAAGCCAAGATTGCTGTTCAGGCCGTGTCGGATATTGTCCCCGTCCAGCAGGGCTGTCGCGTGGCCCGCGTCAGCGAGAGCGTGCTCGACGGTGGCGGCAACGGTGCTCTTGCCACTGCCGCTGAGCCCAGTGAACCAGAGGACGCAGCCGCGCTGGTTCAGCTGCTGCTGCTTGGCCTCTCTGCAACAGCAAGGCACACACATCGCAGGCTGAAGGAGTGATAGAAAGACTCGCGCCTCACCTCACCGTAACCCATGTGTAGACATCAAATGCACCTCGACTCAGGTCATGCAATGAAGTGCCAGTCACCTGGAAACCGCGCCCTCGAACCACTTGATGTTTGTCGCCTGGCCAACGGTGTATGTGCCGCTCTCTTTCCGGGTGTCTTGGTTTGCCAGTCCTGGCGCGCAGGCAAAGCTGCTAGCTATGCTTTGTGAATGCAGGCCCAGCTGGCTGACTCGACGCAAATGCCGGAGGGCTAGCATGCCTCGCAGACCTCGAGACCCTTGTGTAGCGTTACCTCGCTACGCATGGTCGAGGATACGGTCGAGGAAAGAGGCACAGAAAACCGCTGTCAACTTTCTTCCCTAGATCACGTGCAGGCACGTTGCAGCATATGGACATTCCATTAGTCAGCCAGCACAGCACAGCGTTGGATGTTTTGATGCCAAGACTCTTTGATGTAGCTGCCCATTCCAGATATTAAAAGATTTTATCAGGTGGCCCTACAATACCCTCTCTCTCCAGCAATAATCAAATCACAACGACGCGTAGGGATTGATACACGGTGTACAACACACAGCATTGAAACAGCAGTTTGTGCACATTTACATTCGAATAGCGGTCATATAGGCGGCTCGATCGAGCAAAATTGGGGCCTCAAGAACCTTTCAAGTACAGCTGCAATGTGGACGTCAATACATTGCGGTACGAACCGGCGCGACGCTGAGCCTGACCGCCAGCTGCACAATGTGATGCAGCGCCTGCATGGCGGTGTCAGCCGACGCCGCCGCCACGGCAACCGCCAAGCCTGGCTTTACGGCATCGTGCTGCGCATCGTCCAGCCGCAGAGCTACAATGATGTCGCCAAGCTGCGAGCCGCATGCCGCTCGCGTCTGCTCGCAGATGTGCCAGACGGCCGTTGCCAGCTGCATGACAGGCCATCACTCGTCATTTCTAGTTTACATGCATATAAGTCACCATGCAGCAGGCTGAGGGATGGCACGGTGATTTGAGGCGTGAGCAGTTGGCAGAGGTTGTACAACAGGATAATCTCACAAGGCCGGCACAGTGCTCGTTTCTGATATCCAAAAAAAGGACCCGCTGGCACCTGGCGCTCCTCTGTGGCGTGTGCTGGCAGCGGCGGCCCAATGCCGCGGTATGTGGCCGCCTGCGGCTGCTGCGTCAGGTCCAGCCGGCTCGTGTACGCATCTGCCTCCAGGATGGGGCCAGTGCTGACCTCCAGGTGCGTCCTGGTGTCCTCTGGCTCCACCTCGGCAGACTGTTCCCGCTGCTCTGCAGCGACGCAGCTGTGCATACATGGCGCACCAACTGGCCCTGCCGCATCCATGCCCAGCCTCTTGGGCGGCTTCGGCGACAGCATGAGCAGCAGCCGTGGCGGAACCATGTCCGAGGGCGAGGGCAGGCCCTCTGCATCGTATGCAGCACAGGCGCCCCGTGCGGCAACGATGTTGCTGCAGACTGACATGCGCCGCTCGTCCAGTGTCATGGGCACAGGCAACCCTGCGACTGGCGGTGCATGCACGCTAGAGGGACTGACCAGCCCTGCAAGAGCACAGCCACTTTGTCGGGGAGAGGGAGACAGAAGAACAGTTGTGAGTTGCTCTGGATCTACACCTCGATACATGCACCATGATGCGCGCATGCGCCTAATCAAAGTCTCCCAGCAGTCTCAATTCAGACGCACTGGCGGGTGATGCGGGCAGCCAATCCGCCGGCTGGTCTGGGCTGTGAGGATGTGTGAAGTTGGCACTGCCGTCTCCCGAAATCTGCTCCGCATGTTGCATGGCCACGGCTTTCCTGGGGCTGCCTGTGGTTGGAGTATGCCGGCAGACGCGCGTCATTGCACAAGGCCACTCAAACATGACAAGAGCGGAGATTGCGATGTTGTTCAAAGGCGTGCAGATGGGCTCGTCAAACAACGACTTCTTCATCGCATTGCAGTGCCTCGTCAAACAATGACTTCATCAGCACATTGCAGTGACTGCGAGGTTATCACCGCCCTGACACTTGAGCATACCTGGGGTTGCGATTGTGCAGAGCAGCTGCTGCATGAAAGGCGTCGACGTGATGCCGGCGATGGCTGTCGCAGCTGCCTGTCCAATATCATCATCATGGTCGAAGACGTCCTCAAAGGTGCCGGCTGCCTCAGCGGCGGCGCGATCTTGCGCACCAGCGTTCCAGCCGGGATCCACCTGTGCAAAGAGCAGTGGTGATGAGTTCAGCATACTGCTGCCGTTGAGCAATGCGGGTGACCAGGCGAACGGACGGCATTGATCCAAAAGTGTGGCACAATGACAGTGACGCTGCAGGGTCCTGACGAGCGAAGACATCGGATTGGGTTACCAGTCCAGCGCTGTCCACGTGATAGAGCCGCCCTGGCCGTCCGCCACACGCCCCTTGCAGGTTGGCACATGGCAGCGGAGTGGACTGAGCGCGCATCAGGGACGCCGCATCCAGGCCGCATAGTATTTGCTCGCACGTTGGCGTCACGCCCGTGCCAGGTAACACCAGACCCGGGAAGATGGGCGACAGCGCCTGCCACGGCGCAGCTGCAGCATCGTTCAGCATCGGAGGCTGCCGGAAATCACCAATCTGAAGCTCTGCTTCCGCCGCTGTCGGATGCGGCGGCAGTGCCTGCGCGAGCGGCAGCGGCTGCACCAGCGGCAGCGGCAGGCGTACTGGAGATGCCTGCATCTGCACGCAGCCTGATGCCTGGAACAGCTGTGGCCGCGGAGGCTGGCGGCTGGACCGTCGCGACTGGTGCTGCAAGTCTGGCGTAGCATAGTCGCTGTCAGCCTCTGAGGTGCTGCTGTTAGCCTCGGCGGTTGGGCTGGCACGCCACCGCTTGGCCGGCGATGCCCGGCCGCCGCCACCACCCCATTTCCCGCCCCCGCCGGCAGTGCGCCGAGACGCCGCCGGATCGTCGAGGTCCAGCTTCTTCATGTAGTTGCGCAGGCAGGTGGTCTCCCCAGGCAGCCGGGAGTCCGGCAGCAGCCGCCGCCGCAGCGTCGCGTTCCAGTGGTTCTTCACCGAATTCTCTGTGCGGCCCGGAATGCTCTGCGCACAAACAGCCAGCTTCAGACGGGATGTTCGCACGAAGTGCAGGAAGGTGTTAGGCCGCAAGTCGACATATCATGTTCGCCAAGTTGCATGAGTGGGTGATCAGCATGCATGGGACTTGCAGTTGCGGCGGCATTTGGTAGTGAGGTAGCTACCTTGCTGATGTCAGCCCACTTGTTGCCCAGCAGCGCGTGCGCCGCCGCCAACATGGCCTCCTCTTCGTTAGTCCATGCATCCCGCCTGATGTCGGGCCGCAGCTGGTTGTGCCACCGCTCCCTGCACTGCTTACCAATGCGCCCCGGAAACAACTTGGAGATGGAGCTCCAGCTGCCCTCTCCATGCTCCTCCACGAGTCTGCACAGAAGCAAAAACAAAATTGATGCTCAACTGCTACCAAGCACGTCGAGCGAGTAGCGACGGAGATCAGTCTTCCGGCTTTCTGTAGTGACAGCTGAAGCTGTGCTTCGCGTCATGCCAGACGCCAGCACGCTCGTAAACCAGACGAAGGAATATGCAGCACTTGATATAAGGGACCTCAAGGGGCGTTAGGTGCGCAGAGCGCTCGCTTAGGTCTCTCGGAAGGCAGATCGGCACAGATAGATAGCCCATGCACATAGGACGCAGGTCCGCGCACCTCGGGTGGTTCGGGGGACGAGCTAGACACCCAGACTTTTAAAGGTATGGAAATAAATTTGAAGCAATGTCCTGGGGTGCGCACCGGACAAGACGAGCATCCTCGGCCTCCGTCCAGCCGCCCTTGATTCTAGCGACGGGGTGGCGTCGCTTGCCGCCCTTGTCGGCCGTTCTGCCGCACTTCTGCGCCGGAGTAAGCCGCTGGTGGCTGCTGTCGCTATCACTCTCCATGACAGCTTCTCTCGGTGATTCTACAATTGTTTCAGGCGGTGCGCGGGGGTGTTGAGTGCACGGATCGTCGTACCGATCGCAAACTTGACTGCGACACTCGTTTACATTCCCAAGAAGCGACACGCTGCGAATGAAGCATCACAAGACGGGCAGGAATAGAAACACGATTGCGGCGTGCATGCATGGGTCATGAGTAGAGAAACGTGCACCTTTTTCCAGGCCCCCTCGGATGACGAATGCGGAGGGCCGTAGCTCGTCTGCAGGGCTTTGGACGTGCAAATGGCGTTCATGCACATCTCGACTGCAACATGCTGTGGCGAACAGGTTGCAAACGAGCCGAGCCACGTGATAAAAAACACAAGCAAGAACAGTGGCTGCCAATGACGTCGCTTCAGCGGCCAGACCACAGGGTTCTACAAATTCTAACTGGCAGGCTGCAGCGGCGCAACGACGCGGATCGAAAGATGCGATGCAGGGCCTCTGCGCCTGCTGGGTCCGACCTACGCGCGAGGTTCGTTCGTGTTGCCGCCGTCTGTACCAGCAGACGATGATGCTGTGCAGGTCCGGCGTCTGCAGCGCCAGTCAAGCGCCGACACAGTTTGAAATCCCCAGGCGGCATCGGTTGCACAGTGGACCGAGGCTGAAGCCAGCTGTGCAAGGCAATGGCCCTCAGGCCCTCTTTCTTCCCTTATGTACCCTGCAGCGTCAAGTGCGCCCGCGGCAGGGGTGCGCCCGCAGCCGGGCCGTGGCCACAGCGTCAGACACTCCCTATGGGTCAGCTGACCGCCTTCAGGTGCCGCGGCTCAAAGTCCTCATGCGACGGCAGCAGCCAGTCCTGCCACGGCACGGCGCCTGAGCGCCAGTGCGCCGTCGCCTTGTCCACGTTGGCCAGCGCTGTTGCCGCTGTGGTGGGCGCCAGCGCCGTAAGCGCCCGGAAGGACGGCGCCACCACCGCCTCCATGAACGACAGCTGCGCGGCGCAGACAGCAGCGCCTGAGCCTCCACCGGAACCCACCTCAGAGCCCTCCTCGCACGTGCCCTCCTCGCACGAGCAGCTGGAACCAGCTGCCGCTGACGACGGTCCGAAGCCTCAATGCGGGCAGACCCGAGCCCAGTGTCTGAGCTTCCTTGGCGGGAGCTCTGCAGTCAGACTGGGGATGCAGGGCTTCTCCACCTGGGAGGCGGCGACGTCCGCGGAGGTGCGGTCGCACAGCTGGGAGATGGGCAGCCCAGCGGCGCGCTCCGCGTCGCCCTGCCCGAAGAACTCCTTGGAGATGCGAGCCGACCAGTTGAGGGACAGGCCAAGCCGCTTGCCGGGGTTGCCCAGGTCCGCGCAGTGCACCGCCAGCGACAGCGCCAGCAGCCGCTTCTCCGGCGGCCAGCCCCGCAGGTCCTCCCCCAACAGCGCCACGTTGGCTGCGGCGTGACGACAGCAGGAATGGTCCTGGCACCAAGGCAGTCTGGACCTCGCCTTGCACAGCTTCGCGTCATGCAAAGCCACCGCCGCAGGTGCGGCCCATCAATCAATCACAGTGATCGAAAGCACGCATCAGTCTGCCCGGCCTCACAAGAATGTAGCAGGACTTGGGCCGGCAGTGAGCACTGACTGAAAATCACAGGCAATGCCGGGCAGCAAGAAGCACAAGATCCCGGACAGGAGCGGCTCTCGCCTGTGAAGTCGGACAGCAGGTCGGCATGCGACGCCATGTCCGTTGCCAGCACGATGCCGATCACTGTGCGCCGCAGGAAGCGGAACTCGTCCGGTTCTAAACCCTCCAGGAAGTTGTTGGCTGGCTGCAGCAGCAGCCGGAAGGCTGTTGCCGCGTGCATGTTCTCATTCACCGAGATGTCGTTCCAGGTGACGGCTGCTTCTGTTGATGTGTTGACCATGTACGCATTGCCGAAGCCTATGGAAGCAGACGTTGCCATTGAGCCGCCTGAGTGAGGAGGCAGCACACAGCACACACCAGGCGCAGGTGGTCGCAGCAGAGTACCCGACTGCTCGGCAGCCTGATGCAAGAATGCCAGTACTGCAGCCATGCGCGATGGCCCACATGCGTGCGGCAGCAATCCGCCGACGTCACACGGGTCCAACCACAAACTAATCAGACCTGGCTTGGGTTAAGGCATGTCCAATGCGCAGCGCTCTTTTTCACCAGGACGCATGCACACGGATCTCAGAATGATAATGCTGCTTACCTGGATGCTTCAAGTCGTGCACGCAGGCCGCGAGCAGCATGGCCAGCACCTCCAACTGGCTGAGTTGGCTGGTCAGCTCGTCTGACGCCAGGATGACGCCCACGTTCTGAGTCACGTCTGCCGCATGGACGCTGTTGTGGTAAGGATTAGGGTTGTACCCCGCCTCCACTGCCTGCGACAATTTCAGAGCAGGCTGTCTGTTGGCGCAGCATGTGGCAGCGGCAATCAGCCAGATCAGGGGCTCAAGGACCAGCTTGTGTCAGCGGCACATGGAACCGCTGTTGCAACCTCCGATGACTGTAGCAGCAGGCTTCGGCCTCAAGCAGTCCGACAGGAGCCCCCGACAGCTGCCACAATCGCCACCGAGCATAAACCCACTAAAGCTAGCAGTGGTTGCACCGCACGCACCATGCGCTGGCAGCATGAAGTTGACGGACAGACACAAAATGTCGCTGAGGCTGCTGCGGACCTTCAGGAAACTTCGAAGCTTGTCCGGCGGCAAGCTGAGGCTGTCCACGAGGCCGAAGTGCTGCAGCAGCGCCCATGTCACTGTCTGCAGTGGCCGCTGCCTCGACAGCCTTGCCACCGCAAACACGTCGAATGCGTCCCATTCCAGCAGCTGCACGTGCAGTTGCCACAGCGACGTCAGGGCACACTGTGTAGCTCCGCTGGCTGGCAGCTTCACTGAAGCCCATTCACATCTGCAGCATCAGAGCGGCTATTCTGGTGACACTCAACAGGACCCGCGACGGGCTGGCATGCATGAGCTCGACGCGTGACGGCCCATCAACAGCCAGCCATCCCAGCCCGGCCTGTCAGAAAATGTAACAACGACAAAGGCTGGAAGCAGCGCACCAGTTCCATCTGTTCTGTCAGCTCTGGCGAGGGGCTGCTGAAGGAGCCGCTGGATCCCCGCAGCTGCGGACCAGCACGTTCAATTTTGAAATTTGCTGCATAAGCAGGGAGGAGCTCTCCGGCAAGGCAGACGGTATTGTATGGCCGATTTTCAAGGAGGTGACTTCAGCCGGATCACAGCAGTCAGTGCAGTCGTGGCAGTGTGATTGCTGCAAAGGCACACCTGCTGGGAAGGGGCATCGTCGTCTGGTAGCAGTGACGGCCTTGATAACCGCCCGCTGCCGAGCTGCAGGTGATTTCAACCTCAAACAAATTTGCAGTGTCTCGGTGCCTGAAGCAGGCTACATCCAGAGGCAAGTCTCATCAGCTGACACACCAACACGCCAGACCTGACGACCCACAGCTCAACGCGACCGCGTCTCCTCCATGCCCCGGCCTGTGTGCATCGACAAGCCCTACCACTGCTGGGTGCTGCGCCCAGCTGTGACACCGCTAGGCGGACACATCGACGCTGCTTGGCCACAAGCGATGCAGCTGCGGCGCTGCGCGAGAGCCCACCGCCAGCTCACCCGCAGGTCTGGGCTGCTGCTGTGCAAGGCAGAGCCGGTCGCAAGCTCGCTGCCGCTGAGCTCCCGCCGCAGTGTGAGCGCCGGCGACAGCGGATCGTCCAGCGCCTCCATGGCTGTGCTGTCCCGCCCCGGGTGCACGAACGCGCCCAGCCAGCCCACCAGCCGGCTGAGCGCAGTGACCTCAACCCTGTCCATCGGCAGCTGCGCCTGTGGACATCACACACATGCTGAGTCACGATCAAGACGGCGCTTCTGGGCTGAGGAGTCAGATAGTCTCCGTGATACCGTCCTCTTGCTAAGGACTCTTTCGTGCCCTCGAGTCCTCATGGGTATACATGTCAGGGTCCGCCACCCCTGAGCGCCATTCCTGCAAGTTTGATATTTGAGACGCAGCTGACACCCATGGCCGCAGGTGCTGCTACTGCGATGCTGCCGAGCTGCAGATGAGGCTGCGGGGATCGACAGCTTCTGCCGCAGAGCTCAGAATCACTCCAGGCGGGCTGTTGTTGCAGCCTCAATCGCCTCAATGCCAGGAATAAGGCTGCTTATCAGATTCAGAGCTGCGAAGAACAGCTGCCGCAGCTGACGCAGCGGCAATTCTCCCAGGGCACATCTAGCAAACCGCGTTGAAGCGCTTGAATGCTGTAGGATCTTATTCCATACGAGTATCGTCTGCATGCTACAGATTGCACGCAAAGTCGTTCGTTGATCGAGTGCTGGCACTGGTGGGGGTGCAGCTCAGACCGAGGTGTGATCCATAAGAGGATTTACACCTGCGCCTCTTGCAGCAGCCTCAGACATGTCCCCACAGTATCTGGGTCCAGGCCTTGGCCGGAGCCCCTTCGCAGATTTCGCATGTCGTTGTGAGGGTTCCACGGTCAAGTACGCCCTGAAGCCGCCCCTACAGCGTTTCGAGCACCGCGTGGATCAGTCTGTTCTTCTGCTCCGCAAGCTCGAAAGCACTGCGACTGGCGAAAATGTCACAGTGCGCCGGCAAGCGAAAATCTCTTGAAGGCTCAATGAAACAGTACCGTACTGACGTTTCCTTTACAAATTCGGAAAAATCCCTTTTCAGCACCCTTTTCAAGCACTCAACGCCTTGTCGATTTCACGTTTGTCATGCTGTGAATGCTTGACACGTTCAGATCGAGAGTGCTGACGAGCAGTAGCGAGAGCGTATCGTTGCGCCGTTTACGGTGCCCGCACAGACTCTGGTGTAAGGACCAGATTTTCAAATCTGAGTGGCGGCGCCAACATGGGCAAGAGTGTCACAGCATACTTCGCTTTCAGCGACGAGCACAGAGCTGCCGTGAGGAAGGTGCTGCAGGATGCGGCCGGACCTGATCAGAAGGTTTCAGTCGCTGAAGTGGCAAAGGGCCTGGGCCAGAAGTGGCGGGCGCTGGATGACGCAGAAAAGCAGAGGTGCAAACGGCGACAAGAAATCGTCAGCTGCATGCTGCATGCTTTGTATGAACCGTGCAGCGCTGCCATCGCCATGTTCTGAGCCCAAGTCAATCCTGCTGATGGCGCCGCTCACAGGTATAAGGGCATAGCCCAGGAGCGCACAAAGGCAGCGGCAGAGGCGGCTGCTGCGGCGGCAGCGGCGGAAGCGAAGGAGCAGGTTGCCGCAGCCGCGGCAGGACGAGCAGAGCGGGGCGGCTCGCCAGGCGCGGGATCCGACGAGGAGGCTGCAGCCGCACATGAGGGCAGCGCTGAAACGGACGGCCGTGCGGCAGATGTCGGTGCGGCGCCTGCCGACGGTGCTGCAGCAAAGCCGGCGGCACTGCCGGTGTCGATCGTCAAGCGCATCATATGCATCGACGAGGACGTGCATCGGACGTCCGCCGGAGCTGTGCGTGCGGTTGCCGGCGCCACGGAGCTGTGGCTGGCCAAGGTGGCGGAGCGGGCGTTGGGGGTCGCGCTCAAATCCAAGCGCAAAACGCTGAACTTCAGCGACATCCGAGCGGTGAGGGTGTCAAGTGTTGATGTTGCCAATTCTGCGTATACCTCTGGATAGGCTGCAGAAATTTGGCTATTCTTCCATGAGCACGAGATTCCGCTCCTGATTAGTGAAGCATTCTCAATCTCAGGTGGCGTCCAAGGACAAGCGGCTGGTGGAGATGGGGCTGCAGGATATCTACGACCACGAGGAGACGTTCGCAGAGGCGCGGGGCGAGGGGGGCGAGGCGGACGTGAACGGCGACGCCCGGCCGGCGAAGAAGCAGAAGAAGGCTGACACGCCAGATGCAAAAGCAAGGTCGATTACCTCGTTTTTTAAGGCCGGAGTCACAGCCGAATGAAGCTTGCCTTCAAGACTACTCTGGTCAGTCATGCGTGTCCACAGGCAAGGACATTGGTGGCGTCTGTCGATGCGGTAGCAATATCGGCAGAGACATGTGGTGCGCAGCGTCTAGGTATCTATGTCAGGCCTGTCAACTGGGTCAGCGCAATGCATGGTATTATTGAAGTGTTTCTTTGGAGGTACACACCTGCCGACAACAGATTTGCAGACTTGTCCTCAGTTTTGAGGTCCCTGTGACACACCCACAGTTCTTGACAATGCAAAACCGCAGAGTCAAAGCATTGCCACACGATGCATCAACAAAACTATGATGTGATGCGATTGCTGTTTCGTTTTGGTCAAGCTTTGGCCATGGCGCCCAGAGTCCGGACCCCCCACCCTATCTACTTACCCCCAAACCATGCAGAAAGACTCCGAATTTTGTGGCCGAGGCCGCTGTGACTGCTACAAAACCGAGGGGTCCGCGTTGCCGATGATCCAGGGGTGCTGCAGCACGTTGCGCAGCTCCAGGCGCTCTTTAGGATGCTTCATCAGCAGCTGCGCACAGATGGACACGTAGGAGTTTCAGGCGAACATTTCAGCTTAGCCGCTGGACGAGGCACCGCAGCAGCGCACGATGGCATTGCAGAAGAGGCACACGACATCTGGTCCGGCATCACGCCCCACCTCGAATGCTCAGCTGCAGATGGTTGACTGGCGCACGGGGGCGTCCAGCCAGCGACCACTCGACAGGCGAATCCAGAGGCGGCTCCAGGCCTTTGACAGACAAAAGCACCGGCGACGCACCTTGCGTATGAGGTCCTTGGCGCCCTCGCTGATGCTGACAGAGGTCACATCGAACTCGCCGTCCTTCCGTGGCTCCGGCGGAAACTGGAGGAATCGCTCCACGTTGATGATGCGTTTGTACGTCTCCGTGTGGCTTTCTGCCTCGAAGGGCGGAATGCCATACAGGAATTCGTAGCACAGCACGCCCAGGCTCCACACGTCCACCTGCACGGCAGCAGAGGATGGCTTGTTTTGACGCCGGCTTCAGGGGCCAGAGGCGACTGTTGCAGGGGCGCGTTTTGGCTGCTGGATGCTAGGCTCGGCTGAGGGATCTGCAAGTTCACACGCCGGCGCAGCAAGCACAACCAGACTAGCTGCTGACTGGGCGCCATAGAGCCTGCTGAAGACTCGTGCTGTCCTTCTAAATGGCTGCCAGCTGAAGCGTATACAGGCTCATCGACCATGCCATGCAACATCTTAGGCAAGTGCTGCCCTACACCCAAGGGACTGCGGGCGCAATTGTCACCAAGCTCAACTAGCAAAGCCGCGTGGAAATGTTGAAAGCTGAAGAATGCTGCTGGACGCTCACCTTGGCGTCGTGGTAGGAGCCCTCCACCATTTCCGGGGGCAGGTAGTCCAGCGTGCCACACATTGTCTTCCGCCGGCTGTTGGGCGCATGCACCGACCAGCCAAAGTCTGCGATCTTCAGGTCGCCCTGCCACAGGCGCCCAGCAGTTGCGTGAGCGCTGAGGTGAGCTGCCACCTGGCTGGTGCACGGCATGCATGCTGTGACATCCAGAGTTCAAACATTCCAAACTCGGACCAGACCCTGGCAACACTCGTGGCGCTGAGCCTGTCACCGGGGCGCACCTTCATGCCCAGCAACAGGTTCTCCGGCTTGATGTCCCGGTGGATGACGTGCTTCGAGTGGCAGTAGGCCAGGGCCTTTGCCAGTGATGCGATGTACCTGCAGAGGTCGACAAGACTGCCTGAGCAGGAGAAGACTGCGCTACACCTCTGACTGGAGGCCTTGCTGCCGAGTTTGAAGCACGCTTTCGCGTTCAGTGGCTGCAGGTGAGCGGACATCCATGACCTCTGCATCATGGCAAGGGAAGCTACAGGACGCCTCACGTCGCCGTCATCTTCTCGCTGAAGTGGTTCTGCGCCTGCAGCTGTTTGTACAGCTCCCCCTTGGCTGCATACTCCAAAATGAGGTAGACCTTTGTCTGCAGATCAGGAGGGCAAGCACAATGAGAGTCCCTGGGAAGAATGTTGCTTGCCACCTGTCACATCTAGTCATCGGCCGTCGAGCTGCAGTTCATGGCACGAAAGTCAACCCACCTCATCGTAGAAGTACCCATATAGCCGCAGGATGTTGGGGTGCCGCAGGTGCGACTGGATCTCTATCTCTCGTCGCAGCTGGTGCTCCACTTTCGAGTGCTCTAGTTGCGATTTGAACAGCACCTGCGGCCGCACACATTTGAAATTGCTACCGGCAGTCTGCTTGTCACTCCCTGCCCTCGCCACACCTGCAGCGTGCAGGCATTGCCGGCCGTGTCTCTTGCGCGCCACTCACGCACCGTGCGGTCATGTGCCAGCAATCTGCGCAGTTCAAATCCGGCGCCCCACCTTCAGCGCCACAATGTACTTGCTGCTCTTTTCCCTCGCAAGGTACACGTTGCCGAACTTGCCCTTGCCCAGCGGCTTGCCGATGTCGAAGTCGGAGAGCTGCCATCGCCGCTCCTTGGCCGCCGAGCTGCTGCTAGCTGCGCTGGCCGGCATCGGCTGGCTGCGCCTGCCGCTGTCGCTGCTGGGCCGCACCGCCGGTGCAAGGATCACCTTGCCGGTTCTGCTGCCGCTACCTGAGGCGCCTGGTGGCGTCACTGAGGCCTTGCCCGGCCGTGGCGGGGGCGGAGGCATGTCCGCTGCCTTCTGTCGCTTCGATGCTGGCTCTGAGCTGTTGGCCACCGGGCTGAGCGGCGGGCGCCCGCTGGGGCCGGCTGCGGCGTCCATTGGCTGTTCCGCTGGCCGTTTGGCCTTGCTGCTGCGCCGCTTGGCTGTGCTGACGTCGGTCCCGTCTGAGTTGCAGTTCTCCTGCGGGATCACCGTGACGAAGCGCTCGGTCGCGTCTAGAACGGAGGCAACATGAGTATGCATGAGAAACAACCACTTGATCAATGAGATGCATGCATCCCACCTTCGCGGCGCCCTCTCGTGGCTGGGAGACCTGCTGCAACTGCTGCCCTCGTGATGACATGGCCGCTCGGCCCTTCTGCACGTCTAGACGCCTCGCCTACGCACAGACGGACCCTCGGCAACCTCTGATGCCAGCGCAGCTGTCTCAACGCATCAGTGACGCAGTGGCGATGGCGCGGGATGTGGATGTCTCGACAGGTGCGAATTGAATGTTCAGCTGTCAGACAGCGGGAATCCTAGGAATCTCAGAACCCGCCCGGCAGCAACAGCTGTTGCCAGCATCACAGCCAATGTCCTCGCAACGACGGAAAGTTCCTCCAACGAACCAAGCGGGTAAATTGCACTCAAGCGGGGTCGGCCAAGCAGCGTGCGCACAACAGAAGAAGCAAGGCACCTGATTTGAGGGTCAGGCTGACGAGAAGGACACCATTTGCCCAAAAGGCGGCGGCGACCAGCATCACAGCATGGGTAGGTACCAGCATGCTTGTTGCAGTTGCGGCAACGTGGTCTCTACCTATAGATCCTCCGCTCGCTCCGAATCTGTTGCATACGACGCCAGAGCATGTCCTCAGGCTGCGGTCTGTGTTCTCTGCCACCTTTGACTTCATCGCAGCAGGCTCCAGGTGCCGCGGCGACGGCCGGCACAATCGACTCAACAGCCAAACACTTATACTCTGATGCCACCCTGACTAGGTACCCCTTTTCATGCCGCAGCAAAAACAACGGAAGTAGCCTTCATGAATTCCAGACGTCTCTTGTCCTCAGAGACCCGCGGTACATGCATCCTAGTCGGCACAGTGCCTGGGTTCTCAGACCAGTGTCAATGGTCTGGGGCCGTCTGTGCCATTCAGGTCTCCGTGACGGTGACGGACTTGGCCAGGTTTCGGGGCTGGTCTACGTTGAAGCCGCGCAGCACCGTCAGGTGGTAGCTCAGCAGCTGCAGCGGCACGATGTTGATGATGGGCTGCAGGCAGTCTGCCACCTCCGGCACCTGCGTGAATCGGTCAAGCTCTTTCGGGCCTCTGAGCCTGGCATCATGGTATCACAGCCAGGGATGACCTGCACGGGCAGGTTGACGACACGATGCAGCAACCTGGCCACAGTGCATGCCGACATGCACATCACACCACTCCCAGAAATGAGCTTCTCCTGGCCAAGGCAGCCATGCACATGTGTCTCCCATGCATCTACATTGCCCCCGCACACTTTTCTCAACACATCGCGCACATGTGCATGGCAGGCCAGCCAGACCCGCTTGCCCACCTGAATGAGGCAGCACTTTAACAACCAGAGATGCACGACAGGTGCGGCAGACAGACCAAACAGCGCCCACCTCGATGAGGCGGCACTTGAAGCGCTTGAGCTGCGCGGTGGAGGCGTCACCGCGGTTGCACATGACGATGAGCTGCGCGCTGCGCGCGTGCAGCTGCGCAATGACCGACTGCATCTTGGACCACATGCTGTCGTTGGTGGCCACCACCAGGATTGGCATGTGCTCGTCCACCAGCGCGAGCGGCCCATGCTTCATCTCGCCCGCCAGGATGCCCTCGCTGCGGGGTGGATGCAACAGGGAATGGTGTGAGCCGATCAGCAGGGCAGCAGCGCTGCGGAGCCTGCCTCTGCTGACTGTCATGACGGCAGCTCGAGTACTTCTCCCTCTGCAACCCGACGGCTGCGGGTACCACCGCTCTGAGCTGCTCTGACATGGACCGCCGCCAGCAGGACGCACGGCGCTCGATGCTTCTGGGCAAACCCCCGGGTGGGCATGCCCACATGCAGGCCTGTGTCCCATGCCATTCGCAGCGTGTGAGTCATCAGAGCTCGACGGCCGGCAGAAAGCTTGGGCAGGCCTTTGAGCACACAGTCGCAAGGGGGGGTTTGGACTTTGTTCTGGTACCACCTGTGCATAAGGGCGACCTCCTTGACCTTGAGCGCCGCCTCCAGCGCGGTGGCGTAGTTGTAGCCGCGCCCGAAGATGAGCAGGCTGCCCTCGTGCTGCAGGTGCACCGCCAGCTGCCGCATGTCGTCGTCCAGCTGCAGCACCTGGCGCCACACAGCGCAGGGGCCTGTCGCCATGCTGCTTGGGCAACATTCCGCGCGATCCACATGCGTCAACCACAAGGGCAGAGACAGCACAGGGTGCACCTCTGACGACGTCTGGACCAGGACGTGGGTTACACCCGGAGGCGATGTCATGGCCCTCAGATTCCGAGTGGCGGCATACGGCGTTGCAGTGGGTCACACCTCGCGAATGCTGTCAGGCAGGCAGGCGAGGGACTCGATGATGGAGTCCCGGTGATCCCGCTGCGCGATGGAATCCTCTGACAGCGCAAGAGCCACCATCGTGATGGCCACGATCTGCACAAGCAAGCGAGCAACTTTCACAGATCACTTTCGTCGGCGTTTTGTTAGCTTTTCAGGCAAAGTGAAGCAGCTCAAGCATCTCTGCACCCTGCGCCTGAATTGCCTGTACTGCTGTGTACGCCACACGCTGCGCCCTGAAATCGGCCATCCGCATTCGGGAACACACAGGACCCGCGCTGGTGTCGCACGACAGATGCGTGCCACAGGTACCCAGTCGCAGGACTGGGTGCCGAAACCCGACCTGGCTGGTGTAGGCCTTGGTGGAGGCGACGCCGATCTCGGCGCCGGCATTGATGTGCACGCCACAGTCCGTCAGCCGCGCGATGGTGCTGCCCACGGTGTTGGTGATGCCCACGCACAGCGCCCCCCGCGCCTTTATGTACTCCAGCGCCTGTGCACGAGTCGCACACGGTTGCGTCAACATTGTGTGTCAAGTGCGGATCCGTGCTGACGCGTCTGCAGCTTCCACCGGGGCTTGTCTTGCATTGTTGTGCAGAGGGCGCGCGCAGTCTGTGGCAATCGCACAGTCTGGGCAGATGGACCTTGCGGCAACCGGGTGACTGAAACAGCCTGCAGCACCATGGGCTGGCCACGCCCTTTCAGCTGATCAATGGCAGAGCAGCAGCGGCGGCAGTGGCACCTGGATGGTGTCGGCCGTCTCGCCAGACTGCGACACGAACACGGCGGTGTCGTCCCGGAAGATGGGGCACCGCCGGTCGCACAGGTCTGATGCTAACTCCAGCGACACCGGCACCTGCAGAAGCGGATGTTGCTGATCGCCTCTGCATGCGAGTATTTCCTTTGCCAGCGAGTCTTGATACGGGCAACTCATGCCCACCACCCATCGAATCAATGTTTAATCTTCTGCCAGCATGTCAAGCATGCAGCTTGAAAGCCCCACCTGCGCGAGCTCCTCCATGCACTGGCGGCTCGCGAGGCAGGCGTGGAAGGAGGTGCCGCAGGCAACCATAATGATGCGGCGCCCATGCTTGATGGTGGCCACGTGGTCCGCCAGGCCGCCCAGAGTGATGCGCCGCTGCTTGTACGGATCCACCACCTGTCCATCGCATGAGCACCCTCGTCTGAGCAACGACTTGCACAAGTCCCTGAGATTCCAACCCTCAGGTTGCTCCTTCTCGAGAGGGACCAGTCCGCCGTGCCTGACTCTGAAGTCGTCCAGCATCATCATGTGTCGGACTGGTGGGGAGCAAACACCCAGATGCAAAAGGCTAATAGGCGAACTCCAGGCTTGCCTTGTCTTCGAAGGACTTGCGGCCAAATGCAACGCGCCCCCGCATGGTCTGCAGGATGCTGTCCGGCTGCTCGTGAATCTCCTTCTGCATGAAGTGGTCATACCTGCGGCAGCAGGCAGAGGTTCATCAAGGCAGGGTGTGTGCAAGCAATGCCGCTGCACATGCGTTCTCGATCTCCCGCCTGTTCAGATGCAAACGCAGCACCCATGCACGCACAGCAGGGTTTCGCAAGGGCGTGTAGTGGTGCTCTCTTCAACAGCCACATTCACAGGCATCTGGCTGACGCACAGGGCTGCGCTGCCCCAGAGCGCGCGCACCCGCCCTTCATGATGTTGGCGACCTCCATGTCCAGCGTCTCCAGGGCGCGCGGCACCGCCGCGTGCCGGTCCGTGAACTTAGCGTTGAAGATGCCCCAGGCGCCCTGCCGCGCGTGCAGCACGTCGTTGTCCTCCAGCACCACCACCCTGCTTCCAGCAGGCCAAGCAGGACTGAGACGCGCTGGTTCTGAGACGGCCGTGCGCAGTGGACTGCCTCAACAAAGATAGGATCTGGCTGGGATCTGGCTTGAAGGAGTGGGTAACTGCACAGACTGCCCCCACACATTCAGACAGCCACGCTGTGGCCGGCCCCAGTGGCGAGCGTCAGCTACGCAAGCGCCGGGTCGGCAAGCAAAGTGCGGCAACACAAGCACTGCTGCACCGCAGCCGGGTGCGCCTACAGGCAGGGGATCCGCGCACTTCTTGGTGTGCTCCACGACGGCGGAGGCGTCGCTGGCGATGTAGCACTCCAGCGACTCGGCAGCATGGCGCACGCTTTCGTCGTGCACGCTGGCCAGGCGCGCGGAGCCGCCATGCGGCGCCTCCTTGATACCCAGTATGAGCGGGCTGCCGCGCTTGCAAGCCACCATCTCGCCCGGGTACAGGCTGCTCTTGAACAGCAGCGCGTACGCGCCGTCCAGATGCTTCAGCACCTCCATCACCAGCTGCAGGGGGCAACAGCGGCTGCACAGTTCAGCTGGGCTGGGCTGCGCTAAGAAGCGTGCTGGGCTGGAGAGGCCGGGCGACCCTCATCTGCTGGCAAGTTACGGCGACCAGGTGCAAGCGCAAAGCCTCTTCCAGTGGAAACCCTACAGAGCAGCAGCCTGCAACACCATATGCCATACACGACTTGGCCTCCACGGTCAGCATGCGCGGTGGTAGCGCCGAAGCGCACCGCGCTGAAGGGCACCCGCTCCGGCAGACTGTGGTACACCCACTTGCACAGCTTCGGGATGACCTCGGTGTCCGTCTCGGACACAAAAGCCTCGCCCTGCTTTACCTGTGAGCCAAGACAGGTACACAGCGCTCAGCAGCGGCCAGGGCGTGCCAAACAGCGTGTCAGCCCACCGCTTCTAGCGAGATGTAGGTATGTTCGACAGCAGTGTGATGAGACTCACCAGGAAGTCTCGCAGAGCTTTGTGATTGGTGATGATGCCGTTGTGCACCACAACGAACTCGTTGCGCGCGTCCGACACCTGGAGAAGGAGCTTGCGACCGTCACATCGCGGGCAGCGCAGGACAGAATTCTGCTCTGGGCCGCAATAATCCGGGGTTTGCAGGTGACGCGGCAGTCGCCACCAGGCTCCAGTCCACCGTCATGCCATTGGCGGCCATGCACACAACCAACCTGCGGGTGGCTGTTGATGGCATTCGGCATGCCGTGCGTCGCCCAGCGCGTGTGCGCGATGCCGGTGTGGCTGTCAAACACGCGCTGCAGGTCGACACGGCTGTCCTCTAGCTCCGAGTAGGCCTGTGCCACCAGGGCGTCGACCTTGCCCTGCGCCTTGATGACCAGCGGGACTGCCGCTGCGTAGCCGGTGCTGCACCGAAGGCGCGGCAGGTTCAGAGCGGGACCTATGAGAGATTCTGAGAGACTGGGGCAATTGCTCTTCTCTCGTTTGCGCATGGGGATGCATCAACCGACCATGCCCGGGGGCGATGCGCCTGCACATGCTGCTGCATTCCTGACCTACCGCTACCAAGTTCTGTAGCTGGCACAGCCGGCACAGCCGGCACAGCATGGACTTCCCAGCAAGCCGGTGTCTTTGACCGTTTTTTGGGGGAATTTGCACCCCAGATGCGCTGTGGACTGGGCCTCATGCAGGCACAGCTGCTACTTGCCGCGCTCACCTGAATACACGGCCAAGTGGCTGCGCGGCGCCGTCAGTGGCACTCCTGTCGGCGCTGCTGCCGTTCGAGGCGCCGTTGGCATGGCCGTAGCCGGGCTGGCCGACCTCAGCCTGCTGCAGCAGGTCGTCTGCATCGATGGAGATGCCGGCGGAGTCATAGCCGCGATACTCCAGGCGCCGCAGCCCGGTGAACAGCAGCTCCAGGATTGCCTGGCGCTCCCGGCTGACCCGGAAGTTGTAGTACCCGAAGATGCCGCACATCCTGCCGAAGAGCCGATTTCAGGCCGCTGCAGGGACGTGCAGGTTCTGCTCGGTTGGGTGCTGGTGCATGTTCCAGAGCACGGCGCACTGACGTCCTGCGCCAGGCCCGCCGCGCGGTCGACTCAGTCGGAGCCCTTGCTGTACGCTGCCTGGAGCAGGTACGGCGTGGCCCGCACCGCCAGGCAAAAGACCCCCAGCGCCAGGAGGTGCTTGCGCAGCTCCTGCAAGAATAGGAGCGAGCGCGTTCGGTGCGGATGTGCTAGTTGGGAGTGAATACATGCCGCATGCTTGCTATTCGCAGGCATTTGTACAATGCAGCGTGCAACATACGAGCGCTGATTACCTTGTAGGCGACGGCCTTCTCAGGGCGCTTGGGGGCAAACATCGCGGCGACGAGGCACGAAATGTCTGGGGCTGGACGTATAGTGATTTTAAAAAGAAGCGCAACGAAGCACGCTAGCCAATGTCCGACTTGCAGCGCTGCGCTCTCGCATGAGCCTTGCTGCGTGTCGTCGACGCAAGTCTTCAGGCACACGACGATGACATAATGATTACGGAGTAGGGTTTGTGAAGCACTTGCGCAATTCTGGTGCGGAGTGCGCAAGCTGGTGACATTATAATGGCTGTCTGAACGCTCGCTCTGTGATCCCTTCCGTGTGCTCGGCAGCCTGCAGATCATACTCACACGCTGCCTGGCTGTCGACCCAGCGGCAGTCGAGTGTCTTGGCAGGGGGTTGACACTTCGCCCGCGAGCTTCAGGCCCGTGGGAGGCTGGATGCTGTGCCAGTCGAGGGTCCAATCCTTGGCTCGGACTCCTTGACAATCGCGGAAGGCGACTACTGAGGTAAATTGCCTAAGTTGCTCCCCTGGGTCCAGTCGATCGAAGGCCTGGCACCTCGCACTGCAAGCTCAGCTCGCCTCAAGCCGACAAAAGCATCTTCATCCTGGCGTTTTCAATGCATAGCAGTACTTTATGCCGAGCGCAGGTGCAGTTGCTTGACCTCCGGTGCTACTCGGATCGAAGGGGAAAGGCTGAATAGGCCATCGCATGCTAGATCGCCGAGCGCTGTCAGGACGAGCAGCCCGCAGCAAAGCGAGGGATTGAGAGCTGGCGCTGGCACCCGTATCGAGGTGGCGTTGGGTGCGCGTGTGCCCTGCCGCAGCTCCCTTTGGCGCGCTCCTTATGTGTGTTGTGACGCCTGCTCCATCTGCACAGACGACAAGCCTGGGACGCCGTCTGCTGAATATTGGCCTACCATTGCAGTAGTTTCATGCTGCTCGTCTGCCGAGGGGCGACTTTGATGTTCCTGCTTGGTGCTTGCGGCTGCAGGAACCGGTTGTTGCTTGACCTGCAATGAAGTGATACCGTGCATCACTTACATAGTGGACGCGGCCATCGGGTCGAGCCGGCCAGCATTGAGCTGCTGAGAAAGCAAGCGTATGCCGCCCGGCCGGCCACCGCGCTCCGCATATGCGGCGAGCGCTCCGACACATGGTGACCCTTATGGCGCAGCGGCCCCGCCGCAGCAGATTCCATCCGCGCCCCATCACCCGTCACCATCCCGAGGTGGGTGCATGTTGGTGACTTCTGCTACTACATGCCTCTTTGCAGGCGCTGCAGCCTTTATGTCCACTGACAAGCTGTTGTCTGCAAGCAGGGATGCTGTCATTTCTGCGGCGGGGTGGCGGTGAGACCTCAGAACCAGACCTGAACGGCATGGGCCGCCATGCAGCCGCCATGGAGGAAGTGGACAGGTGAGCAGGCTGTGCACTCGCCGCGTGCTTGTCAGCTGTGACAGGCAGCGTCGGCACGTTCTGCCAGATGTCCAGGTGTCTCAGCAGTTGACGCTGCCATCCCTTTTCCGCAGGGCCGAACGATCGCACAGTGGTCCGCAGGCAGAGGCGTCTTCCCGCCCAGGTATGTGCACCTCGGCCTGAAGGCTCAAGGCCATCTAGTTTATACTTCGTTTCAGCATCTCTTTTACAGGCAGTACTCAATGATGGTAGATCGAGCTCGATGCCTGCTCGCCAGGCGTGGAGAGCCACCATCAGTCGTTCACACGGCGAGCGGCAGCGGCAGCAAACGTGATGCAGCGTACGCTATCGGAGCGCGGGCAACGGCCACCGGGCGAGCCGCCAAACACAGTGCCGCGGCCGCCGGCGCCCAGCGCGGTGCAGCGGACTGCGGACCAGGAGGCTCACCACCGACGCTCCCGCAGCGCGCCCACATCCGAACGGCCCCTGGTGTGGCTTCTGCTCTTTCTCGAACCCCTTACGCTTTTCATCACGGAGAGCCTCGCAACAGCGGTGTCAAACTCATCCAGTTTGGCTTACAAACCCAGGCGCTTTTGCATACCCCTCAATGTGCCTGGTGCCCTTGGCATTGCCGAGGCTCGACGCCAGAAACGGGCTTGTGCCAGAATGGGCTTCTCGCCACTGGTCAGTCATCGAGGCGCTTCCAGACGTAGCATTGCCACCATCAGCTGTCAGACTTTGTGTTGGTCAGGGAGTCAAGACCGGCTCCTGAGAACACCCGGCTGCTTTGCAAGTCGGAAATGTTGACCCTCTTGCTATGGAATGCATTCAAACAGCAATTCGTCACACCTGTTTGGTCGCAAGCACATCGGCGCAAGGCAGAGCTTGCGCTCCCCACGACTCCGACACGATGCCGGTCACGGAGCCCGAAAAGTCAGACACTTCGCACCTGGTCTGCTCTCGGTATAACAGCGGCACATCTGGTCGTCCTTCTCTGCCAAAGCCACTTCTAACGTTCCCAAGGCGACGATCGCGACTCGTCTCGGTCCTTCGTCGGCTGCTGCGATTCGTGGGAAACATCCGATGCCTTCAGGTCGGGCCAACTCCGAACGCGAGAAGCTCTCAGAAGGATGACAAAAACATATCGGGAGTTTTCTTCAATATTTGACTGGAGGCTGCCGAGTTTCACCCCTGCAACCTTGCTCTGCAGAACGCGCCAGGCGTCAGGAGTGTGAAGCGCGGCAGCTGGTTCAACCCGGAGGTGCTCACAAATCAGAAGGTGATGCACTGACGCCCAGGCTTTGGTACTGGAACACGACTGCGATGTCAAGCAGCTTGTCGCAAGGTGTGGCGAGTAGAATGCGATCCAGCAAGGCTCACATTCTGAAGCTGGTTTCTGGTGCGTGCAGCGCGAGTGGGGCAGCCAGTTCAAAGACAAAAAGAAGGTCGTCGAATGGCCTGGGCACTGCTTCGAGAACTTTATCATCGTGGTGAGCAGGGCGAGCATTCGATAATGCCTCTGCGTGCACACTGCAGGATGCTTTGCATCGCCAATGCAGGGACTGAGCCTACTGGCAATCATTGGCCGCAGGGCGTGCCGCCGACCACGCAAGTTCAAGTTCCCAGCCCAGAGGAAGCTGCAGCGCATGCAGGTGACTAAGGCTTGCCTGGTTGCTTTCAGCGAAGCTGCTATGCCTCTGCAGCAAGCCCGATGCCTGACGTTCGACTGGTTTGTGGCCGTAGAGCTACCACCGGAGGCGTCAGGCAAGTCGCCGCGCACCCCGATTGGCGAGGCATTTCCCGGAGAGGTAGGGCGAATGTGCTGGCTGTGCGTTGCATGGCATCTCCTCGCTGCATCTGCTCACAGGCTGCATGATGGTCCGTCGCTGGCTTACGAGTGTCAGATCCAGGTTTCATGCATTTTCATGCTTGGTAGCCAGCAAAGCCTCAAGTCCAAGCTGCTACCCCTGACCTCCCGAGGTTCAGCCCCTTGACTCGACCTTTGGGAGGCCAAATCCAAGGGGCACGTCCAAGAGCTGTATCCAACAACTGCGCATAAATACACTGAAACTGCCATCGCAGATACTGTACAGCTACCCGCCGGAAAAGCCGCCCAACCCCGATGTGGTGTCCTTCTGCTTCCCGCACGGCGTGCAGCCAACGCTGCTGGAGCGCACGCCCTCCATGTCCGCCCTCAACGAGCTGGTGTACAGCCAGCAGTATGCGCACGATGATGCGGTCTCCTTCGTCTTCCTGCTCAAGGTGGGTGCCGCAGACCGCAGCACTGTCATTGCTGAAGGTCGCTTTTCGTGTCTCCTCCGAGCTTTAGATCAGATGAACTAACAGCCACTGCTTGGGGCAGTTGCTGCTGGTGTCGAATCTCAAGCAACTGTAACAGCTGTTCCGGGGGGTGGTCTTTATGACAGATTCCATGATACGTCTCTGCTGACACGCCAACCCGAACCATCTGCAGGCGGCAGACAACCTGCCGTTGTACGGGGTGTGCTGCTACATGGAGGAGATGGTGCACCGGCCGCCGGCGGTGCTGGCCAGCAAGTACCCCGGCAGCACCAAGCCGCTGTCGCGGTACCTGGTTGCTGCGCCACGCTGCTACGCCTTCCTCACCCACTTCCCCTTCTTTGCGCTGCACATGAAGGTATCTTGCTGTTGTTTACTTCTGCCTGTGGACCTTGGATGTTGTCATCTGGCTTCTGAATGTTTGGTTCAACGGTGCAGCAGTCCCTCCGCATGGTGCATGCGTGTGGACACCATCTGTGTGGTCTCTACCTGGCAACAGACGACGCTGCTCAGCGGCAGGCACCTGCGGGTGGCGCACCTGGTCAGCCAGTTTCGTGGGTTTGGCGACTCAGGCGCACCGGCACGGTCCTGTCTGCGTGCAGGTGCTGCACATGATGATGGGGCTGGAGCGCATGGACCGCATGCGCATGTTTGCGGACGAGCTGACGGCGGTGGCGGCGCCGCGCATCTCACGCAGCCTGCCGATGGGCAGCCGCCGCCGCGTGGCGGACGCCGATGACGACTCGGCCTCGCAGCGCTCCGGCTGGTCCGGCGTCTCCGGCAACCGGGTGATCATCAGCTTGAAATGCCATCAAAGACACACCCTTCTGGAGGCCCTCTGCTAGGCTCTTCCCTTGCGGCAGAGCCCGCCGGCAGAGGGACAGGCATGCTGTTCGACAGCACAATCTGCTGCTCACACGCCTGCACTTGGTAGCCCTGATGCCGCCCGCATTCTTCTAATCGCACACTCCTCTCACATTCGCTGTTGTCGCCACCGCGCAGCTGCCGGCGCACCACAACCGCACCGTCAGCGCCGGCGTGCTGGAGCCGCTGCAGCGAGCGGGGCCGCGTGACGGCCCTGGCACCGCGGCGAGCGAGGTGTCCCTGGGCGAGGAGTCCAACCTGCAGAAGGCGACGTCGGCGGACATGGACAGCCTGGCCACCCTACAGCGCATCGCCGAGGCGCTTGGCGAGGTGGACCAGGACGACCTGTCGGAGGCGGGCCTCCTCGTGGTGGGGCCCTGCACCCCCCCCCCGCCTCCCCCCTTTCCCTCATCCCGCTCTACATTTGCAGCCTTGAGGCTGCAAATGTTGGCCAGCTTGCTCAAGCGTGCAGTCATGGCATACTGGGTGGAAAGAGCAAGCGGGCGAGAGGAGCAGGCAGGATCGCATGCCGTCGCTCTGCTGGCTTTGAGGTCGGCTGCCCTGTAGCTGCTGCTGGCAATCCACGACCATGGTGGTTCACGCGTGCTCGGCTCGGCTCGCAGCACTCATGCCCGTCAGGCGTGAGGGCGACCTTGCGCCTGGGCGAGCTTTGCGACTCCGGCAGTCTCAGCCGCATATGTCAGTCGCACACGCAGGACGAGGAGCTGCAGCGGGCGGTGGCCAACAGCACGGCGGGCTACGCGGAGCTGACCGCAATGGTGCGCAGCACCACCCAGGGCGGCGAGCAGCCGCGCGGCCGCGGCAGCCTCGACCAGGGCGCCTCGCCTTCGCCAGGGTGCGGCCCTGCCGCCTATGCCCCTGTGCTGCCTGCACGTCGCCAACACATGTTGCGGATGCAAGCGGCTGGTTGCTGCACCTTGTGCCTGCCCCGGCCTTCGTCCAGTACCCATGGTGTGCGCCCAGTGCATGAAGCTGAACTCGACCGACCTCATGACCTCTGCTGTTCAGCGCGACGATTCTCGATGACACAGTCCTGTCGTGCATGCTGGCTGCATAACAGGACTTTGTTTGGCTGTCAACAGCCGGGACGACCAGGGCGGCGGCGGCGCGCAGCCGGCGCTGCGCAACATGCGCTCCCTCAGCGGCGGCGGCGCCGCGCGCATCTCGCCGACCGGGCCGCGGGAGCTGCGGCACAGCAGCGGCAGCCTGGAGCACCGGCTGCGGGGCGCGCCCTCCGTCGCCGGCTCCGCCGCGTCGGCGGGCAGCGACGCCGTGCGCCGCGCCTCGGCGCGCATGCGCGCTGCAGCCAACAGGTGCCGCCTCAGGACCTGTTTCCTCTATCAGTGTGCCGGGGGCCTGCCGCACGGTGCTGCAGTCTGGAGGACCCAGCTGCAGGCTCGTGCGTTGGGTGGAGGCCGGGGCCCCGGTGGGGGGGGGGGCTGCTCGTTGCTCTTCACAAGTAAGCCAGGCCGCAGCGCCTGATGCCCTGCACGTTGCCCTTGGCTGCAGCACCCCGGAGCAGCAGCAACAGCAGCAGCAGCAGCAGCAGCGGCCGGACGCGGCAGGGGAGCCGCCGGGCCTGCCGCCGGGCCTGCCGCCCGGCCTGGAGCGCACGACCAGCTTCGAGATGCCAGACGAGGATGCGCACGCGCAGGAGGCGGCCTCACCCGTTGAGATCGACATGGCAGAGCCGTCCACCGCGCTGGCCCTCAAGGTGGGACAAGGGTTCAAGCGGCTGAGATGTTTGCGGTGTAACCTGCCTGCGCTGCCCTGTGCAATGCGGTCCTTGCCGCCCGGGAGCGCTTCCCGCCGCCCGCCAGAGCATGGAGCGTATGCCGCTGCCCGATCATGCTTTACACATCTTCTGATAGAAAGAATCTGTGCTCAGGTCATGGACAGTTACTTCAAAGCTTCGGTGCCAGACCCTGGCAAGGAGTGGGAGTTCAAACCAGACCCCTCGCTACAGAGTGTACAGTATTACAGGTGCGGCGACGGCTTCTGGCTTGCGGGGTGTGTGTGTTCACCCGCATTCCGTGCGAGTACACATTGTCACTCGCTCGGTGTCTGATGTGATTCAAGGCGTGTCTGATGTGATTTTAGGCGTGTGAATGGCATGACGAGTGCCTGGCGCAATGCAAACTGCTGTGGGACCCTGATGAAATGGCAGCGGCAATCTGCCTGACTCTCGGATGTAGTGGCTGAGCACTCTCTGTCCTGTGCCGGTCCAGACCCAAGGTGGGGGAGGCGGCGCCGGGCGGGCTGCCCAACCAGGTGGCCATCAGCACGGCAGAGGCGGAGGCAGCCGAGGGTTTGTGCACCTGGACGGTGGCCACCCTGTGCCGAGCGCTGACGCTGCCCAACATCCTAACGCTGCTCACGGGTGCTGCCCCTGACTGTCGGACTGTCGGCTGCAGCCCCATGTCCAGCACAGCGGCCAGCGCGTTTTGAGGACGCCCACCTGCTGCGTCTTGCTGGTATCACGCGGACTTGCTCCACCATGCGCTGTTCAGATTGCCATTTCTACTGAAACGCGGGCGTCCTCAAGTGCCGGTCCGATCGTGCTGCTGCAGCGGTGCTGCTGGAGCGGCAGACGGTGGTCTTCTGCCCCAACGTGGGGGTGCTGACGTCGGTGGTGCTGGCGCTCATACCGCTCGTACGGCCGTTTGCATGGCAGTCGCTGCTCCTGCCGGTGCTACCCTGCACGGAGGACATGCTGGACCTGCTGCAGGTGCGCACTTCACAACCCTCTTACAACGCTGCAGACAATACCCTCGGCTTGCAAGCCCAACTGCAGCAACCTGTGTGCCGGCTCTGCACGCACCCTTCACAGACCCTCGGTTGGAAATCCCAATCAAGCCACAGCACTGTTTCGGCGTGTTGCCCGTTGTTCCCAGTGCATCGACGTGGCGTTCCTGGCCTACACAAGAGCAACCGCTAACCTGCGGCGATCCGACCTGCGCAGGCGCCTGTGCCCTTCGTGGTGGGCATGCAGTACAAGACGGACGACGTGCAGGCCCTCGTTGGCGGCCTGGTCCGCGTCAACGTCGCCAAAGATACGGTGCGGGAGTCCACAGGGTTGGATTCCTTGCTGCACCAGGCCACTGCTGCAGCTTCGGTCAGGTCATGCTGCAGCTTCGGTCAGGTCATGCTGCAGAAGCGCGTAGGCCGTCTGTGGGCATGGCTGGTCGCTGCACGCTCTGACCATCGCAGTGTGCTGCACATGTCCAGGTGAAAGGCGCGGCGACGCTGCCGGCGTTGCCCAACGACCGCCTGCTGATGCAGCGGCTGCAGCCCAGCTACAACGTGCTGTCCAACATCGGGCGGCGGCAGGCGCATGGGCAGCCGCTGTACGCCGTCACAGGCATCCAGCGTACAGCCGCAGAGGGCTTCCTCCAGGTCGGGGTTTCTCTTTTGCTTTCCCCTGTCGCTCCTTGTAGCTTGACTTCCGCGGCAGCGCACGAGATTCGAGGCATGCACACTTGGAACGGGCAGGACCCTGCTGGTGTGTGGGGGTACTTTGATGCGACAAGGATGGTTGAAAGTTTCAGATCCCGCTTGTTGCGGCCTGAAAGCCGGCCTCGTGTCACTGCGCTGCGCAGAACATGCGGCAGTACCTGACGGGGCTGACCGCGAATCTGGCCAAGCACACCATCACGGACGTGCAGCACGACGACCGCGTCAGCCTGCTGCTGAAGGACTCCTTCATCGAGTCCTTTGCGCCCAAGGAGCGCCCCTTCGTCCGCCAGTTCGTGGTGCGTTTCTGGGTCTCTGTGTTTCGTGCTGTCTGGTGCCCATGGGGTGCTTTGTATCAATTGCATAGGTCCAACGGATTTCTGCTGATGAGCCTCTGGCGGCTTCATGGTGGTATTCAGTATTGCGCGCATGTCAAAACAACATGAGAGGATGCTGACTCCCTTTTTGCGGTCGTCGTGGCTGCAGGAGACGCAGATGTTCACTGAGTTCGTGGTACGTTTGTACATGGCATTCTAGGCTTGTGTGCCCAGCAAGCAACCTTTGTTTCACTGTTCAGGTCTAATTCAGCGTCTGGTGCTGCTGCAGGATGCCGTTATCGACTGAGCGACACTTTCTCTTCGGGGCAGCAGACAGCCGTTTTCAGGACTTCACCGTGCACCCTGAAAGTAGCACGCTGCCAGCAGAACCAGCGTGGTGCAGCAGCTTGGAGACTCCTGCTCTCGTCGCGCTGTCCAACTCAGAAAAACGTAAAGTTGCCGCTGTTCTCGGTTTGTTGCATTTCAGCTAGAAGATGCTGTTACGTATGCGCAGTTCAGACAGATATGTAGCTCTGTCAGAGCTACACCACGCTTTAGAACACCCAATACACTGCATCGTTTTTCAGAGCATTTGTGAAAACTGCACACGCAGCTGCAGCATAAGATGGAACTAACCACAGTGCCACAGCGGCAGCTGACCTGTCATGTGCCGCCGTCGCTTCCCATCAGGCTTGCGATCCAGGCAGCCTGCATGCTCCACGCACTGCTGGCCAGGCGCTGTTTGGCGCCGCCGCAAGACTAGCCTTCGGCCGTTCGGACACGGAGGCAAGTCCCAGACTGGCCTCGGCAGTTCCGAGGGTACTCTCATTGCTGTCGACACGAGAGTTTCGAGGCGACCAGTGAGCGCCGCAGAACTTGTCAACACAGTATTAAAAACTCTTGCAAACCCCTTATGAGTGCAAGAAGTGCGCTTGCGAGGAGAGCCAACATGCAACCACCCCGCATTATCCGATGTCACAATGTCAGGCCTGCGGGATCGAGGCGACAGCTGCTCGCGCAGCCGGCGAGCTTGCTGCCATCAGCGCTCAGATACAATCATGCCACGGTGATGCGCGCCCAGCAGCACCGCAGGTCCCCCGGCAGCGATGCGCTGCGGCTGGCGGCAGCGGCGCATGGCAGCCCAGCAGCAGCAACGGCGGGCGCCTGTGCCGATGCTGGCGGCAGCGCAGAAGTTCAAGCAATTTCGGCTGCAGTGATTGCGGTCTCTGCGGCGCACGCCGCCGCGCTGCTGGCATGTGCTGGCATACCATTTGCCGCGGCGTCATCACAGGTAGGCAGGCTCTGTGCGCATCGATGACGCTCTGTGCGCATCGATGACGCTTTCGCACCAGAGGTATTTGAACGAGTTGACGAAGACGAACTTGCCGTGGCCTGTCACGTTTTCGTTGCGCTTCCACTGGCTGCCACTTGGACGAAATCTTGGCTACCAAACTGTGCAGAATATTAGCGCTTAGGAACCTGCCCTGAAGCAGAGCGCAGACTCTGCTGTGGCTGCAACTGCGGCTGACGAGGTGCGCTTGCCTCTGCCTGAAATGATTGCCCATTTCGCTTTCATGGAACACATGTCGCTCGGAAGCAGACGCCGCCGCACAAGCACTCCGACCCGGCCTCATTGCCATGCACAACTGCAGGATGTGCCAAAGCTGGACGACTTCATCAGAGGCGCAATCGGCGACCTATCTTCGGCTTTAATGGAATCAGCTGCTATCGGCGACACAGCTGCCGTGACGCGCCTCCTCGAGGTAGGTGTCAACGTGTCATATGCCAACAAGCAAAGCAACACTGCGATCCACGCGGCAGCTGCGTTCGGGCAGTGCGCTACTCTGCAGCAGCTGCTACAGGCAGGCTGCTCGCCGGACACCGTGAACCGCTACGGGCGGCAAACACCACTCACTCTCTCTGCCGCCTGCGGCCAGGCTGCCACGGTGGCAGCTTTGCTAGCAGCCGGCGCCAGCGCCGACGTGCGCACCACCGCGGGCCAGTCCCCTCTTCTCCTGGCGGCAGAGTCTGGGTCGACGGCCACCTTGGCGGCGCTGCTGCAGCACTCGAGCGACTGGTTCGCGGTCAATGCGGCAGACGAAGATGGCAACACGCCGCTGATTGCCGCCATGGTGTTTGGGAATTTCAGCATGGTGCAGCAGCTGCTGGCGGCGGGCGCAGACGTCAGCGCCTGCAGCAAAGAGGGGCACACCGCGCTGCACCATGCAGCATACAGAGGGATAGCCCAGGCCGCAAAAGCACTGCTGGCAGCGGGAGCCACTGTGGACGCTGCAGACAGTGACACCCGCACGCCGCTGATGCTGGCCTGCCAAGAGGGCGCAGCTGATGTGGCGGCGCTGCTGCTGGCGGCCGGCGCGAATGCACAGTACACCCACCATGGCGACCTGCTGCTGGCAAATGCGGCGGCAAGCGGCCACGCAGCTGTCGTTGAGCAGCTGCTGACAGCTGGCGCCAGCGTGAACGCCGGCGCAGCCAATTGCGGGACGGCGCTGAACCTTGCAGCGGGCAATAGCCACACGGCGGTGGCGGCGCTGCTGCTGCAGCAGCCCGGCATCGAGGTCGATGCTGGAGACGGCGATGGAGACAGCGCGCTGCTCCTTGCGGCGGCATGCGGCCATGGCGACGTCGTGCAGCTGCTGCTGGATGCCGGCGCCAATGTGAACCGGCGCAGCACAGCCAGCAGCCATGCCCCCAGCACAGCCGGATCCATTAGCAGCCTGGACTCACTGATGAGCAGGCTTGCGCAAGATGACAGCCCTGAGGGGCAGCGCGGCGAGCTTAAGAGAGAGCTGCAGGCAGGTGTGGCGGCGTTGCGCAAGAGCATGTGCGAGATGGATGCCCTCGTGAGCAGCATCGGCGGCGGCGGCAGCAGTGGCGGCGGCGGTCACACTGCCCTGTTTGTCGCAGTCGTGGGCGGCCACGCAGCTGTCGTCGAGCAGCTGCTGGCGGCGGGCGCTGATGCGGGGTTCATGCACGAGGGCAGCACCTCGGTGCTGCACGCTGTGGCGCGCAATGGCTCCGTTGCGGCAGCGCGAGCATTGATCGCTGCAGGCGCAAATGTGCGCAGGCGGCAACGAAGCTGATTGAGATCGCTCCTGCTTACTGCTGCATTCTGCTGTTCTCATCGCTTTGAAGCTTACAACGTTGTGGTCCTGACACAGATGGAAGCCTCGACCAAGGAGGGCTTGACAGTGCTGGACTTCGCAGTTTGGTATGGGCAGCTGCCGGTGGCCAAGCTGCTGCTGGAAGCCGGCGCAGACCCCAAAAAGGCATCTCCGACGGCTGTGGCCAGGGCGGCCTTCAAGGGCAATGCGCCGATGGTGAAGCTGCTGCTGCAGCACGGTGCTGACCCAAATGCCACATCTACAGGCAATACAGCGCTCACGGCAGCGGCGAAGGGCGGCAGCAGCAAGGTCATTGCGATGCTGCTGGAGGCAGGCGCAGCGATTGACGCTCTCGACGAAGCAACTGGCCGGACGCCGCTGAGTTGCGCAGCGACGGGCGGCCATGCTGCGGCGGTGCAGGAGCTGCTGGCAGCGGGTGCCAGCCTCGATTTGGTAGACAGCCTGAGCAACAGTGCGCTGCATGTGGCGGTCGTGCAGAAGTACCGGCCAATAGTGCAGCTGCTGCTGGCAGCGGGCGCCGATCCGAACCTGCAGTGCGGCCCGGCATCTGTCACGGCACTCATGGTAGCAGCGAGGGACAACGACGTGCCGACGGCACAGGCGCTGCTGGCGGCCGGCGCCGATGTGTTCGCGGTGTCCGAGGCCGAAGTACACGGCGCTGTCGCTGGCCAAGATCTCTGAGAACGAGCCCATGGTGGAGCTGCTGCTAGCGGCGCAAGGGGTGCCCACACTGCCCGGCAATGGCAACTGATATAGCAGTCTGATGCCTGCAGGCGGACTCAGTGCTCTGCACGCTTTATTAGACCATGTACACATTACGAAGTATCTGACAGACGGATCACTCCTCCTTCTTGCTCCTCGCATTCATGTGCTGTATCTTGTCCACTGTGCGCGCAGCTCAGAACAAAGCAGTCCACGTGTCGAAACCAGCAACCTCTATCGATCCATCACCCACAAACAATACATTGCAGCTGCGATGCTGTCACTCACCCATCGCCGATGCAGGACAGATCCCGGCATGCGGCAGCGACGGCAGCGCGCTGGGCAGCGGCAAGCACACCTGCCAATCTCTCATAACCCAGCCGGCGATAAAGAGGCGAGTCGACAGCAGCAATGGTCATGCGCAGCCGTCAAATTACTGTCCCCGCTACCCCTGGCATGCTCGTTCCTCTAACATTTCATTTTGCTGTTTGAAATAGTCGTAGGTAAAGAATCTCCCCTACATTCGGCTCTGCCTACGTCCTGTGCACATCGCGCCGCGGCGCCCGCTGCCGCGGCCCCTGACTTGCGCCGTGCTGTACCCGCCATCAACGCGCCGACGGCACCACGTCGCCAGCTGCCCTTCAAGGTGGCTTCGGCACCCGATTCCCGCAGTTGCACGGCATACCCGCATCGATGTGGCTGAACTCTTCCGTGTCGTGGCGCCCCAGCGTGCGCCCCAGCGCCAGCAGCGTGGACTTGGACACCTCTGTGCGGCGCTGCATGGCACCAATCGCACAGGCATTCCAGTACGCTCTCTGTCCCTATTGACGGACATGCCGTCGACGCATCACGCTGCACACTTGATCACCAAGGGTCTCTCAAGCTGTTTGAATGAGATCAGGAAAGCCGCGGCAGGGAGGGCCGTGCCTGCCACTCGGAATCGCCGGCCGCGGCGCGCCGCAGGTCGTCGACCACAGCACGGCACAGGATGTAGTCGGAGTGGTGCTCGCCCAGGGAGATGTAGCGCCACCAGTGCGGCGGCAGCCCGCATGCCCTCGACCCTTGCCCCCGGCGTCGCCATCGTTAGCCAGGTATTCCCCGCAGCCGTGATGTTCTCCCGCGCCGCGGTGATGTCCACGGTGTCGTACACCCCTGGCACCGATGGCAGCTGCGCCATGCCGGCGCGCGGCGTGTAGACCAAGGGCCCCTGTGGCGAGTGCCTCACGGCGTTCAGGATGCGAGTCGACACCCACAGCGCCTTGTCCCCCGTGTGCACCACGAGCGTGCCCAGCCAGCGCTGCCGGCCGCCACCGTCGGCGCCGCCGGCCGCCAGCAGCAGCTGTTCCCGGAAATCGTCCTCAGCTATGTCGGGCGCCGCCCATACCAGCCGCAGCCGCTGCCGCTGCGGACCGTTTCCTGCCAGCAAATGAAACAAGTTGCAGCACATCACGGAAACCAGTTTAAATTTAAAATATTCGTAGGCATAGCAGCAACGGCAGCAACAGACAGGCATGCCGGGACACATGTACTGTCTGCAGCTCGAGCCCCATGTGGCTTCCAAGTACACAGCTTCAAGGTCGCAACAGAGCATGGGTGGGCAGCTCACCCTGCGGCTGGTTGAAATAGCCCTGCAGCGGCGCCGCACCAAGCGCGCCGACCAGGGCGCGGTTGCCCATGCTGTGCGCCAGCACCATAACGCCGCCCGGCAGCTGCGGCACACGAGCGTCCCCATTGGTTGGCAGCCATGCGCTTCAGTCGATCAGCGGCCGATCAAGTGGTAGGCGGTTGGAGGTTGGGTTCGGCAGACTTCGAGCGCTACAGCCATCGGCGCAGCAGCGCAAATTTACGGCACATTCAGCAGCACAGGGCCGAAGCGTGCAGAGGTTCTGCAGGGGCTCCACAAGGCAGACAGGTGCACGCATGAAAGCAGGGAGCAGGCTGCTGGGGCATCAATGCCTATTGTAGGCACCTGTGTGGTGTCCTCTAGAAGCGCGGTGAGCAGCGCGGAGAACGGCGCGAAGCAGTGCTTGATGCGCTCGCCGTCCTCGGCGTAGTCGTTCCTGTGGAGGGGAGCCCAGCTCGGCAGAATACATCTCGCCAAACTGAACCGCCCCGCGCACGCCCAGCTGAGGGACACCACTGGTCCGCGGAAGCCCAGCTGCGCCTTCAGCTGGTGCGCTGAGACGAGGCCCTGTGCAGCAGAAAAGCAAGGTTTGTTGCAGCAATTTGCTGAGCAGCATATCCGCTGGCATGGTGGCCGATTTTGAATTCCCACTGCTACCGGGCCGGCAACCTCAGCATTCAGTTTCATCCTCACATCAGATGTTACGTCAGCCGTGCGGCGCAGCGCTGATATTTTAGTATGGGACATATCGGCTTGCAACATAACTAACGCTTCGAAATGTATTCCAGAAACCGTGAATGAACAAGAGCACGTCCGGCTGCTCCTCTTCGGCCGGCAGCTGCTGCTGCGCCGGCTGCAGATGCGCGGCAGCATCGGGCTGGCCGCCTTGCGCCGCTGGCTGCGCCGCCTGGACGGCCGCGGCTGCCTCGTCCCTCGCCCCTTGGGCGTCGGCGGCCAGCTGCGTGAGGAAGCCTGCTGGTTGCTGATCTCCTGGCCAATCAGATTGCCGGCCGCGTCCGCAGTGATGTAGCCGTACGTGAGCGTGGCGTCGCCTGGCCGTGGGTCGACAGTGTCTCCGGGCGAGAACGCGCGCTGGATTCCATCGAGGAAGGTGACTGGGATGTCGGTGTCCCGGGTGTCCTGGTTGAATTTCGTCGAGAACGGCCGGTCTGTGGCGAAGTACACACGGGCCGCTTGCGAAGCCGCAGCCCGGGTGGACGGGCCGGCAGTGTCATGTCCCGGGACCAGCAGTTCCAGCGCCAGCAGCTGTACGCCATCCTTGCGCGTTGCCGCGAGTGATGGCAGTGTCGTCTTAACGCCTGCAAATTCACCCGCGAGAATCAATCGCCAGCAGGAGGATGTATGCAGCAGGTGTGTCCGCATGGCTCACAGCTAGGTCACTGTGCCTGTTGGAACCTGCCTCATCTCGCTTTGCTGGTTCGATGCAGAAGTCCAAACGCTCGAAACTGGTACCTACCCTCCCGGTATTTCGCTCAGACAGCTTCAACTCACCTCCGCCCGAGCTGAGCGCAAACAGCGCATCCCCAAGCCGCAGCACCGCCTCCTGAGCCAAAGCAGCCACCAGCTCGTCCTGGCTGGCCGCCTCCTGCATTGTTGCTGCTGTTGAGCCCTCTTGCGCAGGCGCAGCACTCGCACCCCCGGCGAACAAAGCGGCTTTGTCCTCTGCCATGTCGCTGCCGACCCCTGACCACTGCTTCAGCGTCGCATCTGCTGCTTGCGACAGCTGCCGCAGCAGCTTGCGGGCCTGCCGCCAGTCCTGCAGTTTGAGGCTGCTGCCATCGGGGGCATTTGTCCCCTTGGGGGCGTTCGTCCCCTTGGCAAGCAGCAGCAATGCGTCGTGGCAGGCGGTCCTGACGTTTGCCGCGCCGGCCGGCTTGCTGCCGCTGGTGCAGCTATCTTGGAGCCGTGCGGCATCGCCCAGCAGCGCAAATGCCAGCCCCAGAACCTCCTGCAAAACATATATGTCAGTGACCTCAGGCCAACTGCGGCAGTTGCCTTGGGTCACTTTCCAGGCAGACCAGGCCTGGACATCCTTTGCGCCAATCCAGCGATTGCAGCATCGAATGATCTTCGCCAGCATAATACAAGGTCAGCTGCCCACCCACCTGCTTGACGTCAGCCGCGCTGGCGGCCGAGTGCTTGGCACCTCCGGAGGGACCCGCCGCGCTGGCGCGCTTGCGCTTTGGCGCAACTTTGGGAGCTGCTGCTGCCCGACGACCCACAGCTGTGGACGCGGCGCCACCGCTGCCGCTGCTCCCGCCGCTGCTTGGCAGCGCCTCTGCCAGCCGCTCGCGCAGCACTGCAGCTTTCATGTTCGTTGTAGATGAGGACGCTTATCAAGACAGCAGGCGCGGGAACAGGCGCTGACGTGCTTTCGACAGTCACCTCCGTTCGTCAGCATGGTCACATGCAGTGCAGTCACCAGGACTGCCCGTTCTAGGTTGTAAATGTCTGACCAGACGATTCAACACGCACTGACGTTACCGATGTGAATACCGGCAGGCACGACGACGATGCGCCGTCGTTGGCGGTGTTCGCGCGCGTCATGATACACTGATCAACCTCTTTGGAATATGGGCAATGAAGCATGAGCATGCACGAAAACCTTGACTTCTGGAGAGTACACCAAGACACCTCTCTTACAAGGACCGGACCTTTAGACCTCCCAAACCTTTCAGTCTTTTCCTGACTGCAAGACCATCTGTGCACACCGCATCCGGCCCGGGACGCAAAACGTTCGAACGTTCCGTTCTTTCACTGAAATATCAGTACTTTACGACGCGGAACGTCGTAACGTTTATGGACGTTTCGGGAGCGGTGTGCACAAATGGACTTGCAAAGAGCAATAATAACGTAGAGGACCTCCCGGACCGAAGTGGGACCTCCGGACGTCCGGACCTCTCTATAACCCCCAGGCACGCTACGGAGCAGCCGGACCGTCCCGGACCGGACCTCCAGACCTCTCTCTTCTCCCAGGCACGCCGCGGAGTAGCTGGACCGGTCTTCCCAAACATACCACCTACTGGCAAGCCTACACCCGGACCGGATGTGCGCCGGGCCGCTGGCACAGCTTCATTCCTGAGATGTGCAGGTGGGAAGGGCTGCGCTCCCGACTGCTGGCTCGCCGAGTTCCTTGAGTTTCGACCGCACTGCGTTATAAGACATGGCGTCCACCGCCTCCTTCGAGTTCGCTTTCTTGGGCGCCATCGCTACCGCTTTGCCGCTGTGGCGCTGCCGCAGGAAGCGTTCGGTGTGACGGCGCCTTTGCTGTGCGCGGAGGCTCACATGATAGGTATGCCCTCAGATGCGAAGATGCTGAAGGTGTGATACCCGTGTGTGAGACACTTTTGTCTCCGGGATGACCAGAGGCAAGGGGAATGAAAGGTCTTCTCGTTGCACTTTATCTTGCCAGCGGGGGATGACGCCTGACCTCTTGAGGATACGGAGAGGGTTTACGGTGACCAGTGAGGCTTGGCTTGCACTAGTGCTCTTCTGGCTCTGCAGCTGAGTGTACATCTGTAGCAGCGCCCTCGACTCTTGAACGGCGACAATGGCGACGGCTATGGGGCTGCGCCCGACGCAGTGCGTTCACGGATCTGCGCAGAGCAGCTTTGCCGGCGTCTCGCGATGCCTCAGAGCCCTCAGCCTCTCCAGCAGGCCCTGCCAGACACGGCAGCCCTTGACCGTCGAGGGTGCGCCGGCTGCTTTGAAGATGCAATCCTGCGAAGCTGGGCGTCAAGACGGTGTCAGGGTTGCAGGCTTCGAGTTACACCCGAGTCTGCGAAAGTCTGGGCCTGCAGCCGGCATGGTCAGCCTGAAGAGGCCGTCTTACTCTATTCGCTACTGCTGCAGCCCGGCGACAGTGCGACCTGACCGGCAAGGTGGCCAACAACGGCTACAACGTCACCTTCTCGCACAAGCGCAACAAGAAGTTGCAAGGGGTGAACCTGCAGGAGAAGAAGGTGTACTGGCCGCAGAAGCAGCGCTGGGTCACACTCAAGATGTCCACAAAGGTGGGTCTTTGGGGCGGCGCGAGCTGTCTGCCTTGTCCAGTGCAGCGGATGGGCCAGGCAAACGGTGGTGCGGCCAGCCGACCGGCGGCGAGAGCATCTGACTGCAGTTGCGGCGGGCAGCATCAGGGCATCGATTTCCTGGTCGGCTCAGAAACCGGATGTCAACCGCTTTCTTCGACGCATGATCTTATAGAGGGACGTGCACAAGAAAGCATTTGCAACCTGAAGACGCATTGCCACACCTGTGTCGCTGCCATGCGGACAGGCGATCAAAACCATTGAGAAGAAGGGCCTGGAGACGATGGCTAAGGAGGCAGGCCTGGACCTCAACAGCCTGCCCTACAGGTGTTTGGGCTGGCTGTTGCTTGTTGGCAGGCCTGAAAGCTCATGCCCTTGGGCGGAATGCTACCAGCGCCGAATGCACCACCAAACCTTGGCGGCGCGCTTGACGCTGTGGCAGGGACGGCTGTACCACCTGTGTCACGCGGACACTGCAAACACTACTGGAAAACGTGGATGGTGCGCCGTGTGGACCCTGGCAGGGTTCTGTTGCTGACGGTAACTGTCGCCCCGCGCAGGGATGCACGCCCGGGGCGGACAGAGTGGCTCGCGGCCAACCCCGCCCAGCCTCCGATGTCGAAGAAGCGGAACAAAATGAAGAATCCGGAGAAGCTGGCAGCCAGCACGAAGAAGCCGATGGTCGGCCGGTACATCGTCGGCAACCGCATCCAGATGGTCCGCGAGGAGTGAAAGTCAACCGGGCGCTTTCCGGTGCATCAGTTTGACCTTGTCTCAGACGCTTGTTGACTGCAGTCCCCCTGCAAACCTGGAAGTTCCGATAAGAACGGCTCTGTAGCGCTTGCTGACCCTTCATCCCTGCGTTACGTTGCCCGGTCCAAGAATGGTGCAAGTAGTGCATGCGAAGAAAAGGAAGGAAGCTGTTCCTGTTCGGCAAGCAAAGTGATGGAAGCTGGAAGGTCCACACCCGGTGCCTATGTACAGGAGCTCGCTAGCTTTTCCAAATTCCAAGCAGTTTCTGCATTTGTGATCTTTGAGCTTGCAAGGCCCGACACAGCTGCCACTTGGGCACATGCGCATCGCCAAGACTTCCTTTTCGGAGGACCAACGCACAGCATCTCACCTGCCAGCCGCGACTCACACTGCAGTGATGTACCTTGCCCTTCCAGTGCATTGAACGTCAACGACTGCTGGCCTCCGCTACATGTGTTCGGACCCGCGGCAGGAGTCACAATGTCCACGCCTGCTCGCAAGGTGACATTTGCTTTCCTGCCTGTCTCGCCAGGCCGAGCTGCAAGGCAGCAGCTTTCCCCTTTTACTTGGAACTTTCTCAGGGGGGTTGGAAGCAACGGCTGCTCCGCCCTTGGCGCTTTGCCATCATGCGTGCGCGGCAGTGGGGCCAACGGCCAATGCTGTGTGCATGGTGCAGAGGCTCATGCGGGACTTCAAGCGTCTCCGCAACGATCCGCCCCAGGGTGTCAATGGCTCGCCCAACCCGGACAACATCATGCGCTGGAACGCGGTAATATTTGGACCCGATGACACGCCGTGGGACGGCGGTGCGTGCGTCCGCCTGCCCTCATGCGAACCCTGTCAAATCTGCAGCCGTATGCAGCCGCCTCATGCGACACGGCATGCCGAACTCCATGGCACGACGTTGCTCGCATGCCGCATTTCGATCGGTGCTCACCTATGCTTGTATATCCACACAGGCACATTCAAGCTCACACTTGACTTTGCGGAGGACTACCCCAACAAGCCGCCGGTGGTCAAATTCGTGTGTCCCATGTTCCACCCGAACAGTGAGCATTGCCCCTTGCGTGTCGTTTCAGCCTGGCATGTCTGTCTCCTGCACACGCTTCTCTGCTCTCAGCCACACAAGTATGCACTTGGCGGACGTGTTCGAGTCCTAGCAGTCGGCTGATGTCGAGTCTGCTGTGCCTGTGCAGTTTACGCAGACGGCAGCATCTGCCTGGACATACTGCAGAATCAGTGGAGCCCCATCTATGATGTGGCGGCCGTCCTCACATCCATCCAGGTGCTACATCCTATATCATGGCCGTCACACGTGTCCCTCAATGCATGCTGTGTGCGCTGTATGCTTTGACTAGAAAACTCCGGCGGACCTGAGTTTCGGATTCGGTTCCTCTGCGTGCAGTCGCTGCTGTGCGACCCAAACCCAGCTTCGCCGGCAAACTCGGAGGCAGCCAAGATGTATGCAGACAACAGGTAGACACGATGTCAGCAGCAACCTGCACTACCGAGTACACGCGCCACGTGCCGCTGTGGTCCTCCATAGTCGATATTTACAGTTGCAACACGGTTTATGTCTATTCAGGTTGTTTCGTGTACCAGTGCGGTGTGCCACAGTGACCGATCTGCGTTCTCGATGCAGGCGAGACTACAACAAGCGGGTGAAGGAAGTGGTGGAGAAGAGCTGGATTGATGGTGGCGGCGCAGGCGATGACGAAGACACCAAGTGATACCAGGAGGAACGTTACATACAGAGCCACTGCGTCAGGCGCGTGTGGTGCATACCTGGAATCACAGAGATCATGCCGGACGAGTCGGAGTGGCGAGCGCCTGCTTTGCGCAGGGAGTCACGACGTGCCGCCGTATAGTGCCAGTGTGTCACGTCAGGCTGTTTGCGGCTCGACAGCATGGCGTCACACAAGAGCACTCAGGAATTTGGGGCCAGGGGCCTAGGGCGGGGGATGGGGGCGGGGAGTCATTTTCCGGTGGTGCTTTGTTGCTGTCAGTTTGTCCTGAGTTTACCTTCATGTGAGCATCGCGAGGCAGCTTCGTTCCTGCCAGACAACAGTTGCAACTCTGTTTGCACTACCCTACACTGTTTGAGCAAAAGCAAACCAAACGCGAACCTGTTGTGGTGTACAGCACCCTGCACCTGCTGTAGCTCCGGCATTGCCGTCATTTGTTGGCGCCGGCACGGCTGTGATGCAATGCAGCACGGAAGCACCTAATCTACATCCTGAATGCCTGGTACTGATCAAAAGGAAGCCAAGTGGTGGTACAACACGAGCAGCTGCGCGCCGGGCGGCGTCCAGCCCTCATGTGTCAGGCGCGTCGCCGCTGCTGCCGGTGCCCGGCTGCGACTGCGCGGGCGGCGCAAAGCCCAGCGGCGTCGAGCGCGATTTCAGCAGCTCCTGCGGGAAAGATGGACAGCGTGCTCAGCCCTGCAGCAGGGTGTGCGTCACAACCGGGCGTCTGCCCCCGCAGCATGCACACTGTACATGCCAGTCTGCGGCTTTGCACTTGGGGAGAAATGGGAGGGGCCCGGGCTGAGGTGCAGGGAGCTGGGGGAGAAGGGGTCACCTGGAGGGTGAGCGCGGGCCGGCCGTGCTGTACTGGCAGGCTCGCCGCGCCGACCAGCGCCGCCTGGCCGCCGCCGCCGCTGTCGMCGCTCTGCTGSAGTGCGCCGGCCTGATGGCCGCCCTGCTGCTGCCGCGGCTGCTGCTGCTGCTGCTGCGCCAGGCTGCCGCTGGTGGCGCTGCCGCCGCCGCCGCCCGAGGGGCTGCCGACGCTGGACGCGCGCTTGTAGGCCGCGAGGGCATTGCCGTTCGCAGCGGCGCGCCCCGCCGCCGGCGGCGAGGCAACGTGCGGCAGCGGGGCAGGCTGCAGGAACGGCGGCAACGCGCAGCCCGGCGGCGGGCAGCCGGGCAGCAGTATGCGCGGCGCCTGCTGCATCTGCGGCAGCGTGAACGACGGTGTTTCAGACACGTGTCCATGTGCCTGCCCTCGGACGCAACAGCTCTGGCACCATAGGCCATTCACTGCAGGATTATAGACACGCACCGTGGCAGCACATGGACGTATGCACTTCTCTTGGATGGCATCCCGCCAGCTCCCTCCGCATGCACGCTTTCTGAACCATTTAGTCGTTCCAGCGCACCTGCTGCGCCGGCCGCACGAGGTGCAGCTGCGGCAGCTGCTGCGGGCGGTGCACCTCCAGGCGGGCTGCGGTGGCCGCGTAGGCGCTGCTGCTGGCGACTTGCTGCCTTTCCGCCAGCTGCGCCGCGATGTGGTGCAGCGCCTCTATCGATGCGCCCGGCAGCTGGCTGTAGTGTGCGTAGGGGCACGCCCGCTGCAGGGGMGGGGGNNGGSNNNGTGTTTGCTGAGTTGCTCAGACTCCCAACTGGATAGGCCTCGGACAGAGCGTCTGAACTGCGATGGGCAAGGTGACCGCGAGCGGCCCTGCAACACACACCACAGAAAGGCATGTCGCAAAACGGCAGCGGCAGGCCGGCAGCCGGGGGGCCCACCTTCATGCAGCACTCGGGGCAGCGGAAGTCCGCCGGCGTCGTGTCCGCATCCTCGTCCTCGTCTGCGAGTCAGTTGCTGGGCAGTGAGCCCAGGCCGCTGAAAGCAGGCTTGTCGATCAGATGTGGGCACAGGGCGCCGCCTGCGAGTCTTTGCCATGGCTCTGTCCGATGCGTCAGAACAGAGTGAATACTTCCAACAGGCTGCACCGCGACAGCGCCAGCCCCTGTGGAATGCAGAGCACGAGAGGAGACGGGAGCGGGAGCTCCATGGCAGGATCATGACGCTGCTGTGCTCATGTCCTCACCCGGCGGTGCCAGCCCGACGCAGTCGTAGTGGAACCAGTCGCTGCAGTAGTCGCAGGACAGCATGGGGCGGTCCCGGTCGTATGGCCTCCGGCACAGGCAGTACAGCTGCGACGCCTGCGGCGGCAGATTGATTCTCTGAGTGCACATGTTGCTGCCGGTGCCAGGAAGCAACAGAGCACCTGACGACAGGCGGCCCGCTTGCAGCCAGCCGCAAGGCCTCGAGCCCCAGCCCGGGCGAAGGCCAGCTGCTGCGCGTCTGGTCTCGGCTCTGCCACAGCGAACGGGCCCCAACCCCCAGCAGCCGCGCGCCAGTCCATGCGCGCGACATTTTGCGTCGGAAGCTACTGCGCACGGCGCACAGCGCGCCAACACGTCAATGCGGGTCGCACCTCGCGGAGCTTCTCCACCTCACGGTCGAGCTTGACGCCGAGGGAGGGCGCCTCCGCGGCCAGGGCGCGCGCCGCCGCCATTGCCTGCCCGCCCTCCGCCGCTGCGCCCTCCGGGCCCTTCGTGACACTCGGATGGCACGTCAGCCCTTCGTCCTCGCAACGATGATGTGACACTCCTCTGGATGCGGCACGTGCTCGTGCGCAGCGCCTGAGCATTGCGCTTAGCGGCACTCGGGAGCAATTGCCAACGATGCCCGGCCCGACCAAGGCGAACCATCAGAGGGCATCGAGCATTGTCCATGGCAAAGGTGCCAGCAGATTGAATTCGAGCGCGCCTGCAGGGCGGCAAGGGCTGCGTGCGCGCGCTGCAGCCAGGCGCGGCCGCCGGCGATGCGGTTGGCCAGCGCCGCAGACAGCGGCTCGCCCTCCGCCGCCAGCCCCGCCGCCAGCCCCTCCCGCAGCAGCTTCGACAGCGAGTCCACTGCGGCGGCAGCCAGACGGTTTTAATGTCTTTCGCCACCGATCGGGGCAGGGGACACAGCATGCAGGCGGCTTCTGCCTCGAAACTGTCCCGGGCAGCGGCCACTGCACCAGCCAAGTTGTGCCGCCGTGCAGGGGCATGCCGGGGCCGGTCGCCACGCAATGTCAGTGCCGCTGACAGCAACATGCACAAAAGTGCAAAAGTGTCGCAGAGGGCGTAGGGTTTAGGGCGCCGCACCCGTCTGGCGGGCGCCAGGCTGCAGGGCGGCAAAGGCGCGCTCCTGCCAGCGGCGGGCGCCCAGCGACGCGCCCAGCCGCTCGGCCAGCTGCCCGGCGTCCACCTCCTGGCTGAGCGCGCTCTTGAGCAGCTGGCTGAGCAGGGGGCCCGACAGCCGGCCGGCCTCGCGCCCGAACCGCACCGCCGCCTCGTGCCCCGCAAGCAGCGCCTCCACCCGCAGCTGCGCGCATCAACACGGGAGGGCTCGTGAACCAGACGGAGTTCGCAGGCGCTGCGGCGGGATGAGACTAAGGGAGATGCAGACGCAGGCACGAGTACTTCATCCGCAGCAGCAGCAGGCGGGCTGCCAGGCGTGGCAGCTGGGAGCCGGCCCTGTGTCGAACCCCGGCTGAAGTCCGTGCAGCGCAGGGTGACGGAAGAATGGCAGCAGCGAGCGAGCGAGCAAGTCCGAGGACGGGGTGCAGCCTTCCGGCGGACCTGCCAGTCGGTGAAGTCGGACAGCAGGCTCGCGAGGGGGCGCTCCTCCGGCGGGGCGCAGGGCAGCGCAGCCGCCTCGGACGCCAGCTGCGCCAGCGCCGCCGCCGCCGGCCGCCGCGTGCGCCGCACCCGCGCCACCGCCGCCTCCAGCTCCCCCTTGCCGTTGGGCTGTGCATGCACAGGCCAAACCGGTCTGGCTCTCGTGTCCAAGTGTCTCACGCGCTGTGCAGAGAGGGTGCTAGTGCTGGTGCAGGGTGCCAACCGAGCTGTCCGGTCATCAGCTCGAAGCCCGTTCAGCGCTGTGCGACGACGGAAGGCAAGGTGACCGCAGTCCAGGAGCGGGGACGCACCCTGAGAGCTGCGCACACGGGGCAGGTGTACTTGCGCAGCGACTTGGCGGCGGCCTGGCTGAGGCCCACGCAGCGCAGGTGGAACCATTCCTCGCACGCGTCGCAGCTGACCATCGCCGTGTCCGCGTGGTACGGCTGCTGGCACAGGCAGAACAGCTCCGCCTGCACGGCACAGGGTTTTGAAGTCAACGGGGGGCAATACTTCACTTGATGACAGCAGCAGGAGGTGCTTTGACATGATAAGCCGATTCAGGAGGTGCATGCTCGGTGCTGTGGAAGCACGAACAATGCAGCATGGTTTTCAGCAGGGGCGGCGTCATGAGGAATCAGCATACCTCGTCCTCCTCGTAGTAGGCGGGCACGCCGTCGTCGTCCGTCGCGGCGGCGCGCGCCGCAGCATTGGCCTGGCGCCGCCGCTTGGCCTCCGAGCCGCCGGCGCCGCCTGCCAGCTCGTCCTGTGGGGTTGCAACATTCACATGTGGCCAGCCGCGGCGGAGCTGCTCAATGCCCGATTGCGGACAACAAAGGTGTGGCATAAAAATTCGTTGGGTGCTGGTGGCACTGTGGTGTCGCCCCAGCTGCAGGAGCACGCCCGCTCGCGCAGCAGCGGCAGCAACAATGGAGTGAGAGCCAGGCATACCGCCACAGCTTGCTCCGCAAGGCTCGTGCGAGCGTGCTCGGCATCGTCACACGAGCCAGCCTTCGCCGCCGGCAGCACAGCACAATCCGAGGGGACAGCAGCTGAGCCGCACCTGCAGGCGGGCCAGCTGGCCACGGGCGCGGTCCAGCGCCGATGCCGCGGCCGCGAGGCCGCGCGCCAGCGGCTGCCCGCTGTTGCGCTTGGCGAACGCGCGGCGGGCCCTGTCGGCCCAACCCACGCCCGCCTCCACTGCCGCCGCCWGCGCGTCGCCCAGCGCGCTGCGCAGCGGCGTGGCCTTGGCGCTCGCCTGCAGCGCCGCCGCCGTGCCGTGCGTCGGCCGCTGCCCGTCTGCGGGAGTCGTGTGCAGAGGGCTCAGCCACGCTCCGAGAATGCTCGAAGGCGGAGGGGACACCAGTATTCAGGGGCGGCACACACACGCATCACATTGCGCTGCAGTTGCGCCCAGGAGGTGCATTGCAGGCGAGCGCATTTGTACCGATGTCAGTCGCACGGCCCGGCCATGGGAGATGCACCACGGCGCACCAGACAGGGCGCGCTGCACGGAGGCCTCCCAGGCGACGTGGCGGTCGAGTGCGGCGCGCAGTGCGGGCAGCCCTGGCAGCGCGAGGCCCAGTGCCGCACCGCGTGCCGCCAATGCCGCCGCGTCCTGCGGCGTCGCGCCACCGCTGCCCTTGCGCCCGCCGAGCGCCCTGCGGCCGTGGCACACAGGACTCGCCAGAATGCTTCCGTCGGAATGGACGCCCTTCACTTGCAACCAGGACTTTCAGGTACACAGCTGGACTGGCAGACGCGAGAGGGACAGACGGTGGACAACTGGAGCCAGGGTGCTTCAAGGCTGCCACATCTGCCGAGAGCAATTGACAGAGCCAGGGCAGTGACCATGTGATCAGGTGGCGGCCAAAGACAGCAGGCTCCGCCCCGCCACAAGGTCATCAGCGGGACACACAAAGCGATTGTGAGATAGGCGGGAGCGCACTGCTGAGCTGCGGCCTCCCACTCCTGGGCCATCGTGACAATCTCCTGCAGCGCCTCCGCCAGGCGCGCATCGACGGGCAGGCCCTCCGCCTCCTCCGCCAGCTCCTCAGCCTTCGACAGCGGCGGCGCCCGCGGCCTGGCGCTGGCCGCCTCCTCCGCCTCCGCCGCCAGCGCCTCCGCCTGCAGGTTGGGAAGGGTCGGGGTTGGGCTGCTGTGAGGGCAGAATCGGCGGCATGTTGGACGGCACAGCCCTGGCGCTGCAGGGCACAAGCGTCGGCATGTGCTGGAGGCAGGGTATTGTGGAGCTGAGCGCCGAGCGCTGCTCGACAGCTGGTGAGTCACACGCAAGCGTGAGGCAAGAGCCAAGTGCAGACGACACGGAAACCGATGCGCCAGGCGGCATGCAACGGGCTGGCAGCCGGATGGCAATTGACAACTGGGTCCACCTCGGCGGCTGCGTCTGCGGCAGCGGCGGCGGCGGCCGCCTCGCCGCTGGTGTCCGCCTGGCGGCTCGACTGCGCGCCGCCGTCGGGGCTGCCCTCGCGCAGCATCCTGGAAAATGCCCCCATGCCGCCATTTGCAGTTGGTGCCTGTTGGCAACGCGAAGCCTCGTCATCCTGGTGCAAGTTGTGCATCAGCCCTGAGCGAAAGCCAGTGAACAAGCTGCAGTAGGTATGCACAGTTATTGCATTTTAATTAAGATAGGAGGCTTAGAAATAAATCTTGAAAGATTTTGTGGTCGCAGAACCGTGCCTGCTGCTGATCCAAACTGATGAGGTTGCGGTACGCAGCGTCAGCAGCCGCGGCGGCTGACAGCTCTGCCTCGGCACGCTCAGCGGCCTCGGCAGCTGCCGCCTCCGCTGCCGCTATGCGTTCCCACAGGCTGAGCTGAGAATGATGCTGGTCTGGTAGCTGGCCGGCTGCCAGCCTTGCGTCGGCCGCAGGATGTTGCTGCGCTGCCAGTAGCGGCGCCGCCGGCCCTGCAGCAGTGGCATCTGCCCCCGCGGCCGCCTCCAGCTGCGGGCTGCTGTTGATGGAAGATGGCACTGGCACATGCCCTGCGCCGCTGGCTGCTGAGGAAGCTGGCGCCACTGCTTTCGCGTGCTGCTGCTGCTGCTGCTGCTGCTGCTGCACTGCCTCTCGCTGCTGCTGCACAGGCGGCTGCTGAGGAGGCGGCCCAGCGGCGGCCGCCCGGGCGGCGGACACAGCAGCCAGCAACTCGGACGCGCGGCCGTCCCAGGCGTGCGCCGCCACGCTGCCGCGCAGCTCCGACAGCGCCTCCATCTCCAGGCCCACAGCATGGCCACTCTGCACAGTCGACACGGCTTCGAGTGCTTTCTAGACGACTGCATGCTGCAGGTTGCCGGCCTCTGGCCCCTCATCATGCAGTTGCGAAGCTTGCTGATTTCCACGCGCTGCAGGTCAATGCGGCCATTGTGTCGCTGGCAGGACAAATTACTAATGAAGCACGCTTCGCTACGTAGTCCTGGCGCCCAGGAGGGAATGACCGGCAGAAAACAAGTAAGCTTGCCTGGATGAGCTCCCGCGCGGCGGGCAGCGCCTCCGCCGGCTGCGCAGCGGCCGCGGGGAAGCGCGCCAGGTGCGCCAGCGCGCCAGCGGCCCACGCCTCGGCCGCCGCGGCACAGGCGTGCAGGGGCCCCACCTCCGCAAGGTCGACCTCCAACGCCTCCGCCTCGCTGATGAGCTCCGCAACGTCCGCCAGCTCCGGCGCCTGGCCGCGCTGCAGGATAGCGCGATGAAACCGAAAACCTTCAAGATAACAGCGATCAACAAGGTACTTGAGCTCGTGTATTCTCACATCAAGGCAGCGCAGCAGCTTTGTGGTGGCCTCGGTCCCGTCGCCGGCCGCGCTGATAGGTGCGCTGCTGGTGAATGGGAACTGCAGTGCGCAAAGCCTCTGCCTGTATCCCGGAAAGGCTGCTGACGAACGAAGGAGGAACCTCGTCTGGGGAGGCCTGCGCAGCCTCGGCAGCGGCCTCCAGCACGTGCGAGGCGCGCTGGCTCCACTTTGCGGCAGCCGCCAGCAGTGCCTGCGCCGGCGCCAGCCGCTCCAGCTTGAGGCCCAGGGCGACGCCGTCCGATACCAGCGCCTGGCAAGCAACAGACGGTCATGTGCGTCAGCCGACCCGACAGAGCCGTCGTTCCAAGGAGCCTAAGCAACAACGTTTCTGCATTTCGTGGCAAGTTGCCACCAGCGTCCACTTGTGCAGAGTGGCCMWRMTSYSTTCCACTACCCCTCCGATTCCAACAGAAGCCGAGCATGGAAAGCAGCTGCTGGAACAGCACCACCCGGCACGGCCTGTCACGGTTCACTGCAATTTGGACTTGAAACCGAAGCCGCACAGCGCATGTCTGGCAGATGTGTGCTGCAGGCGCCGGCAAGTTTCACATGGGGGCACTGCGTGGGTGGCAACGGACCTCCAGCTCGTCCAGAGGGACGATGCGCCGCTCAGCAGGCCCTGGCAGTTCCCCTTGCTGCTGAGCGGTCTGCTTCATGGCTGCGCTTGCAGCAGCGTCCGCCGTGTCTGCCTGGCCGCCTGCCGCTGCATCCATGTCCGCATCCGGCGCAGCCGTCGCCTCGGCTGCGCTCGCAGCCGGCTCAGCACAGCCGCCTGCACCAGGCGCAGCTGCTGGGGGAGGGTCTGCGTCCATGCCTGCCACACCGTCAGCGGGCGTCTTGGCAGCCCCCGGCGCCTCGGGAGGTGCCGCAGCTGCCGCCGCGCCTGCCATGGCGCCTGCTGCGCAAGAGGCAGTGGGCGGATCCGGATGCAGGGGCTCTGCTGCAGCGTCGTCAGGCGGCGTGGCGGCTGCCTGTGTGCTGGCTGCCTCAGTGTCCGAGGCAGCTGGCGAGTCCAGCATCGCCGCGGCGCGCGCGTCCCACGACTCTGCCGCCTCCAGCCGAGCCCTGCGCACGCACAAAGCACTTTCGGGTGTGCAAACAGGCACGTACGCTGAGTGTACACAGGAGAATGACGCAAGGACAGATGACACGGGTGGCACATGAGTCTCGTGCTGCGTGGCTCTTGGACTTGAGCACTCGGCGGCAGCATTTGACGGCAATTCGTAAATGCACATGCAGTGTCCCAGTGTTAGCGCACACACTGCAAGTATGGCCGGCACCTGAGGGCCGCAAGCAGCGGCGAGTCGGCGGCGGCCATGGTTGGCGCATCGGACAGCGCCTCCTGCAGTGCCGCCAGGCTGGACTTGCCGCCCAGCGCCTTCTTGGCGCCGTCCTCCCACTCCCGCCGCCGGATGTCGCCCCGCAGCTCCTCCACCTGCAGCGCAAGCACTTGCCCCCTGACGTCAGCATCCAACAGGCACGTGCCTCTGCACAAACACCTTGCTACTGCACTGAAGGTGCCGCGCGCTGGGGAGGGTGCACGGCTGGCTGACGCCACGAACAGCTGCAGCGACCCCGACGAGTGTGTGCAGATGGCATAGCATGGCTGCCCAAAACAAATGCCGGGCGGCGCCGAGGACCGGCGGACCTGGGGCACGTCGGCGCCGAGGCGCACGCCGGCGTGCAGCAGCTCGCGCAGCTTCTTGAGTGGGGCGCGCCCCCGCGCCGCATCCGCCGCCCGGGTCAGCCATTCCTCCGCCTTCTCCACCAGCGCCTGCGGTTTCGACAGGCGCACACACGTGTCAGCACACCGAGGATGAGCCAGTGGGCCATGCGCTGGCTCCTGAACATGCGTTGACCTCACAAGTCTCAGTCTGAAGGGTCGCCGACTGCACGTCCTGCTCCTGCAATCTCAAGACAGCAGACATGCGGTGGCGCCGGCCACCTGCTTGCCGGCCGGATCTTTTGCCGGGATGCTGCAGGGATGCTGCAGCGCTCTAGCGGCAAAATGTGGGAGCACCTCAATGGAGGAGCGCTCCGGCACGAAGGCTGGCAGCGACTCCGCCTCCGCCGCCAGCTGCCGCAGCTCTGTGAGCGGCGTACGCACCGCCAGCGCCGCCCGCGCACGCGTCTGCCAGTCCGTCAGCGCCGCCAGGGCCGCACCCAGCGTCGCAATCTCCGGCATCTCCACCTGCAGCGCCGCCGCCTCCGAACGCAGGCTCCTGTGGGAGTGGAGGGGGTGGATGACAACAGCAGGCATGAGCAGCAGCCATCCCAAGCCTTGCGGCTGGCTGAGCAGCTGCAGAGGCTGCAATGCGCAGGCCCTGTGTCACGACATGCGGAGGCATTGTGCCGCTCGGGCTGGCTGGCACGGCTGCCGAGCGGGCCTACATGAGAGGGGACACCGCCCTTCATGCACGGATTCCGCCATCTTCATCAGCGTGACCGCTCGCTCACCGCAGGTGGTCGGCGTCGAACGGCTGCAGCCCGGAGGAGGAGGTGCGAGCACGGGGGGCGCGCGTCGGCTCGCGCGCCGAGGGCAGCGCCGCCCGGATGGCCTCCCCCAGCCGCCGCGCCGCCGTCACCCGCTCCCGCATCGGCTTGGCACTCGGCAGCGCCACGCCGCACCGCACTGCGGCAATGAGACGACGACATGTTGGAGCATTCATTCAGTGTCGCGATCACCGGTGCCTATTCCGATGCTCTGCCAAACATTCAGCGAACAAACAGCGAAGAAGCGAGGCTTCAGCAGATGAGGTCGTTGAGTGGGCCCAGATCGCTCACCGGCCTCGGCAGTGAGGGCCTCCAGAACCCGCAGCTCTGCAGGACCGGAGGCGAGCCCCTCGGCACGATCCAGCCACGCGCGTGCCTGCTTCGCTGCCTCCCGCAGACGCCCCAGCCCTGGGACATCGGAAGGTCGTCAGCTTGCACGATTGGCCGCTTCAGGCGGTGTCTGCTAGCTTCAAGCGGTGTCTGCTAGCTTCACTCGACTCGGAGTCGCCTTCGTGCAAAGCCATCCAACAAGCGCATGCTGCATCGGCCGCAAGCACCCGCATCATTCCGCTGGAAACCCCCCTCACCTGTGTGATTGACTGGGGGCGGGTCCCAGGCCAGCAGCGGCTCCAGGTCCTCCAGCGCGGGCTTGTGCTTCAGCGCGGCGTTGAGCGCTGTCACCCAGAGGCGCGCCTCGACCAGCCGTGCCGCCAGCGCCGGCACCTCGGCCGCCTCAGGGCCGCCCCACACAAATTGCTCCGCGTCCGCCACCAGCGCCTCCAGTTCGGCCACCTGTGTGCGGTAGCGACGACAGGATGACCAACCGATCGTGAATGTGATGCAGGAGAAAGAAAGACGGAGATGAGGCGATTGCCGTCTGGGTCCTGTCGCCAGAGTCGGCGCCTCGAAGCTGCCCAGTCGCACTGCGCCCAACCGGTGGGGCGGCCATCAGTGAGTGCTCCGCGCAGCATCTGACCTTCGTCCGCGCACATGTGCTCGAGGGTCGCACAACAGGGATGAGGATCAGCAAAGTGAGTGGGACTTTGTTGTGTCGAAACAAAATGCACCTTGGCGCCGCCCCGCTCGAGCAGCAGTCGCGCCCGCTGCAGCCAGGAGCTGCAGGCGAGGCGCCACTCCGACAGCAGCTGCTCTGGCGGCCGGCTAGCGGCGTCAGTGCCGTCCAACTGGACGCCGTTCGCCGCTGGCGACGCCGCCTCCTCAGCCACCGCCTCCTGCGCGGCAACGCACACGTCACAGTGTCACAGCCGGGCAGAAACATGTCAAAACACCCTGGAGACCCTGGTGCGCAGGCACTGCACGATGGCCTTCTTCAAGACAGACTTTGAGTGTGCTGCCTCACTGCGTCCTGTGCACCTGCTGCACCCAACATGTATGAGCGCCTTGCCGGACAGTCCCGGCCAGCCTCTGCAGCACCCCATTGCAGAGGGTGCGCATGCCTGCTCTGCGTGATCAGCGAGGGCGGCGAGGGCGGCAAAGACGTCCATCTCCTCCGCGTCGCCATCCATCGAATCGCCCGCGGCAGGAGCAGCCTCCGGCTTGGCCTCGGCGGCGGCGGCAGCGGCCCCGTCGTCAACAGCAATGGCGGCGGCCGGCTTTGCTTCCTGCTCAGCCTCCATCTTCACCTCCCGCTCTGCCGACGCCAGGCTGTCGGCTAGCTCTGAACCTGCTGAAGGAGAGATTGCACAGTGGGCGCCCATGGACCGCTTGACAGAGATGATTGGACGGTATTTTGTTTGGGATCACGCCTTCACAGATTCAGGGAAGCTTAGAGCTTGGAGCTGGAACGCAATTTCAAGCCGCTAGCTCAGCAACATGGAAGTTGGCAAGCAAGGCGCGCCTGAAGCGGGCATGCGGGGTCGCAGCTCCCGTGCGCGGTCCTGCAGCTGCGCAAGCGAGTGCCGGAAGACGAGGCGCCACGCGTCCGGCTCGCACGAGCACAGCAGCTTGCCGTGGTGCAGGCACACCGCCCTGTCGGCGCAAAGGAGCTCGGTCAGCTGAGGCTGTGGATGCTTGGAGGACGCATCCAAGCAGCGTGTTAGCAGTACGGCATGTCGAGGGTGACAATGGCTGTTCTCAACATGCTGCGTACTTCCCGGAGGTGAGCTGCATTGTGCTGTGCCGGACATAAGCCTGCTCAAGCGCAACCTTGTCGACCCTGAGGTTGACATGTGGCCTGCTCCAATGCATCCTGCAAGCCCAGACCTGCCGGGCGAGCAGTCACACTCCAGGCCGGCCAAGTGGCAATCCAGGTGGCAGACGGCGCAGGCGGCCTCTTCCTGCGCGCCCTCCGCCCAGCCCTGCTCCCCAGGCGCCTTCCGCGACTGCACCACACCTGCGTAGCGAGGACGAGGCACACGGGTCAACACGCTTGTGCTGTAAGACAAAGAGCCATGACACCGCAGCTATGCAGGAAAAGGCCAGGCTTGCCACATATGACCACACCGAGAACAGCATGAGCTATGCTCGTAGCCGCAGGTGCCAGTCACGACATTGCCTGGATGCGGTTAGTGTTGCTAGCAAGTTGCCCAAGATCACAAGAGCAACTTGCAGGAGAATGCAAGAGCGACTTGCACGAAGAGGTTACGCACCCAAGGCCCACATGCGGATGCGCTGCGCCTGCTGGTCCGCAACCACGCGCTCCAGCTCCGGCACCGCCCAGTATGCCGTGTGCGCCTCCTCGTCGTGGCGCAGGATCTACAGCTCAAGGTGCAAGGAGCTGGGGTTGCCTCATGTTCTTGCGCTCCTCTGCGTCATGCATGCGTCTCCGCATCCAATCGCCAGGCCCAGCAGTGTTGAATAGGCCCGACACCAAGATGCAATAGGCTGCTTTGATGGATAGACTTCGGACTCGATGACGATGGGACAGACCTCGAACAGCAGCCGGTCGTAGCTGAGCAGGCCGGGCTGGCGGAATTTTCGATAGCGCTCAACACTGGCGGCGCCACAGCGCAGCCAGTCCGCCGGCGCAAACTTGACGCTCTCCGCGCAGTTGAACCCTGGACAGAGGAGAATGTGTCAGCAGTGCTCGAGTGTGAAACGATCGGCGGTCACACTGGGAGACTGTCACTGCGACATTTGCGCGCGCTGCCAGACCCCCAGTCCAATGCAAGCCGCCAACTAAACATCCACACATGATTAGACACTCGCTGGCTGCCAATCGGGTCGCAAGAGACACCAGACGAGGTGAGATAGTGAGACGGCACCCAGGTCGAGGCTGGCGTGGTAAGCTGAGGGGAAGGTGACCACGAACTCGCCAGCCTGCTGCACCAGCCGCCATGCCTGCACGCCGTGGAGTGCCAGCATGCGCGGGCTGAGCAGCGTCACCTACGCAGCGGCATTTCGACAGCATTGTTGATCCATGTGACGGACGGATGCATGGTTTCAGGCTGCATTGAAGTTGGAACCACTGCGGCGGCCTGTCAGGCAGGTGCGCTAAACAGGAGCTTCACATGGGAGGACAGAACACAAAGGGCTGCGCCACCCTCATCCTTTGAGTATGACCATATGTGCACCGGGTCGAACAGCAGGTCCGGCTGCGCATCGAACTGCAACGGTAGCGCCCGCCGAAAGGCCTCCTCAAACTCCGCTGCCGCCGCCTCAGGCACGCCATACCTGCATGGAGGTGCACACGCCGGTCTTGCCACCCATACCACCCATACATGTTTGAGGTAGCGCAGAAAGGACCACTCGTTTGCCCTTGTTGTAGAGGGCTTCAAGGCAACTGACGAGTGCAGCGCAACTCCTGACCACTGAACAGACGACTCCAGAGCCCAGACAGGCCCGCACCACTTTTTGGGCTCGCCGCTGTGGTGGTACGTGATGGAGTACAACATGTGGTCCTCGATGCGCCAGGGCGCGCTGGAGAACATCATGCCGACGTCCAGCTGCGGGCGCGACACGCCTGGCGGCGCGTCGCCGTTCAGGTGCCGCAGCAGGTTGCCGTGCGGGCCGTCCTGGGCGGGGAAGTTGGTCAGGTTCCACGGCGCGCCCGCATACAGCGCTCCCTCCTCCTGATGCACGACACGCAGGACCGTCAGTCGCTTGTGCGGTCTGTCGGACGGCAATGCCTAGTACTTCATGTAGCCCCTGAGTGCGACCTGGCACTGTGCTCAGCCACTGATCGGACAGAGGGCACAGCGGACAGGCAGAGGTGTGCAGACAGCAATGCACCCGGCCATCTCTCAGCCCCGACACAAAAGAGAGCTGATGGGAGCAGCAGCTAACAGCAAGAAGGCCAGAAACCCACACCTGCGGGAAGCCGGAGCCTGTGACGGCGGTGTCGAGGCCGCCGCCGCGCAGCACCTCCACCGCCTCCTCGCCCTCCTCCACGATGCGCCAGAATTCCGCTTCCGTGTCGTCCCAGCTTGCCTGCATCTCAAGAGCACAGCAGCCCGCTGTAACACATGTTTACTGCACGAAGCTGAGACAACGCAAGTACCTATCACTCAGGCTGCGACAGTCATGTGCGATGTCGCATGCGTGTGCTCCGCTCAGCAGCGGCAGCATCTCGGTGCATGCGTGTGATGCCAGAGCCCGCCTGCGCACCTTGCGGGCGCGGGCGTCGCTGCCCCACCAGGAGCGCTTGAAGGCGGACGCGGAGTGCTCGAATTCCTCGAGGCTCACACGGCCGCCCTTGCGGCTGGCGTGCGAGGCGTGCGCCTCTGCGGCGCACAGCGGGCAGGTCCAGGTGCCGTCGGGCACCGCAGTCATCGGCGGGTTGAGGCAGAACAGGTGGCAGCCGCGATCGCAGGCGTCGCACAGGATGATGGCCTCCTCCCGGTGGCCGCCGTTGCACAGCTCGCACACCAGCGTGTGGATGTTTGCGGGCACCTTGATGCCGGCTCGCCCGCCACCGCCTGCTGGAAGTGCTGCCGCCGCTTTGGTGCCCTTCCTGCCCTTGCCGGGAGTCTGCGCCATGACCGAAGAATTTCATTGGGTCAGCAGCAAACACAAACTGGGGCGCGCCGCAGTGCATCACGTGACCTGCCACATGTGGTGTGGTCCTGTATGGCAGCTGGGATTAAGGAAGCTGGCTAACTGTACTGCCGATTGGAGTTTCGAACTACTGCCCCTGGAAGCACCCCATAGTAGGTACTTCCAGCCATGTGACCACCGAAGCTTGAAGTGGTGCGCGAAGAGTCTCCTGATGCAATCGGGTGCATGGTGATCGACGCCATGTAGCCCGCTTTTGAGGCCGCTTGACGTGCTATGCTTGCCGCGTCAGTAGCCGCTCTCAATGTCGGAGAGCATGTCGGAAGGGTAGCACGACAATGCACTCCGCGATCGGCTGCTGCCCGATGCTGTTGCTCCGCTCGTTCAGAGATAGCAAGATGTGATCAACTCTATCTGCAATCTTGTCTTGGAGTAATGCACTAGAAGTCGGCCATTCCGAAGTTGGCAGACACGATCTCTGCCGAATACTGGCGACCTGCACTCGGAATGCATGGCAACACCGGGAACACAGCTGCTAGATTCGTTTGTGAAGCCGCAGAATCTGGTTTGAGGGCGACCAAAGCAATGCGAAGGACATCCTGCTCACCTCTGCCTTGACTTTTCGGCGCTTTGCGGGCGGCTCTTCGTCCGGCTCGGCGCGACCGTAGTCCTCCGGCTCCGCCTTCAGCATGGCCTCCAAGATCTGCGCAGCCATGTCCTCGCTGCTGGCAGGCTGCGCCAAGGCGGAGGCGCCTGCTGCCCTGCGACTCTGTGCAGCGCAGTGCTGCTCGTAGGCCAGCAGGTGCTTCTCGTACAGCAGCCGCACGCCCGACGCCGCCTGGCCGTTGGCGTCCTTGATCTGCGCGGGATACGGGATAAGTCATGGCATGCTCGCACAGCTGGCCAGCCCTGCACCCAAATCGATGTGTTGTCCACCACGATGCCTTTGGCAAACACTCGGCACTGCATTGATCGGAGCATGCGCCAGGGTGTCCAGAACACTCAAAAGCCTGCTGGAAGCAGAGGCAGCCGGGCGCTGCGGGTTGCCCCGGTAGACGAAGCAGGCTGCAGCACACTGGTGCCAAAAGTCAGGTGCAGTAGGTGCAGGGCGCACCCCCAGCAGGCGGGCCACATCTCTCCAGGCCTTTGCATCATTCACGGCCCGATGACCGCCCTTGCGCCCCACCACGCGCAGCAGGCGGCACAGTTCCACGACATGATTGCCCAGCTTGGGCGCAGCAGGTGGCGTCCTGCCCAGCGTCCGCATGAAGGCCGCATACTGCTGCTGGAACGTCGCGTCGAATGTCGGGTCCTCTGACCGCTCCTGCAACTCGTGCACCAGCTGCACCCTGGTGGCAAACCTTAATTTTCTGTCCAGGCAGAATGGTGGCTTGAAGCCTGGAGGCACAATCTTGCAGATGCCATAGGGTTCTGCCTGGCGGCGAATCGACGCAATGTAAGCCAGCGGATCGGCAAACTCCTCGGGGCTGGGCCTGAAGGTGGGTGCCTCTGGCAGGCTCAATCCCTTCCTGGAGGAGCCCTGGTCACCATGTCGTGTGAGGGGCATGGCGGCCACTGCCGAGCGGCAGGCGCCGAATCAAGGGCATCTGCACATTGCTCAAGGCTGCAAGGTAGCATTGCCAACTGAGCAGTGCTCCTGCCCGACGAGAAGGCCCGAGCAAGGTGGGAAACAAAGGTGTCGACGTCATGTCGGGTCCCAAACTTCTGGCGGAACTTGCAGCGCATGCCCCTAATTCATGAATGCTTTGCAGACCTTTCGAGGCTCAATAGGCCCGAAAATGAATGAACTGACGACGCGCTGAAATGGCACAAAGCGCGGCGGGGCGCTGACACCTAGCGTTTGGTAAAGGACGTGAGCTTCTGCAGGTCAACGACCGAAGCGATGGGATGGCCAGCGCGATGTAGTTCCTGCTGCGTCGCTTTCTGCAGCACAGGCAAGTAGATGAGCAGACGGCTAACCTCTCAACCATGCAGCAAGACACAGCATCATTCTGTATCTCTGGCGTTGCATTGCAATGTGAGAAAGGATGCCAGCGCACCAGCTGCCGTAGTAAGCGCTCCAGCGGCGACTTTTCTTGGCCGCCCTGCGTGTACAGGGAGGTACAGCAGTCACAGTTGATGATTAAGGGGTCAGAGTGATTTTGTGAACGAGGGCATGCCACACCCCACCGCAAGGACCCATGTCAGGGATGCCTACAACAATGCCACAGCACACCTGATGGCTCAGGATGGCGCGGTTGAGGTCCGCCGCCATGACCGCCTTGTGCTGGTCCGTCAGCAGGTGCGCCAGGGGGCTGTTGGCCGGGTCCTCGTAGGCCAGCAGCGCCGCCGCATCCTCTAGCAGCTCCTCGTCGGCCTTGCCGGCGCACGCAGGGCCGCAGACCTCCTTGCCGTACGCCACCGCCTCCCTGTCTTTCCGTTGCCGGATCTGCGCAGAGAAGCAGGAGCGTCAATGCACCGACACAAAGCTGGCATCTGCGACCTGAGCTCCGTCTCGTTGGCCTCCAGCAGCGCCGCTGCCTGGGCCGCAACAGAGGTCTGGTCGACGCTCGCCAGCAGCTGACGATGGCACAGGATTCAACACACTGCAGGCCAGGTTGTCATGGCCCCCGTTTGCCCACGAATATGATTTCACATGTAGATGCGCATCTGAGCGCCCACACATGGCTGATGTGCCAGCATGCAAAACCACCCCATGCGCTGGAATCGCTCAGAATCCGCACCAGCTCCAGGAACACTTGGACGTGCAGGCGGAAAAGGATGGTGGGGGACGCCTCCAGCGTGCCCGGCGCCAGCTCCTCCGTCAGTGCGATGGCCCTGCGCACACGTGCCAGGTCAGCAATCCGTCACGCATACTATACCGATCCTTTCTGAATCCGCACGGAGCCCTGTGCCACCCACGAGAGCCGTCGACTGCGACATCACAGGCCTGTCTGTGCCTGCCAAATGCGCATCTCACAGCCCGCGAGCATGCACAGAGGCCATCAAGGCGGCTTTCAATAACAACGGTCAGGTCGGCTGGCGTGGCAGCACAGGGCTCCAGGGGGGCCTGGCCGCGCCTGTCGATGTCGCCAGCGGTGACGCAGTCGGAGATGTCCCGCCGCCGCTTAACGGACTCCACGTCAAAGGCGGACACTTCGCGGGCCCCGCCCAGCATGTCGCGCGCCGCCAGCCGCGCTGTCTCCGAGAAGCCGCTGTGTGTCAGGTAGCCGAAAACCAGCTCCTCCAGGAGATACGAGGGCTGCAGGCGCAGACATGTATGTCAGTACACGTTGGGTTTTGGAAGACAACCCAGAGGTGCAGGGTGAGGGCAGTGCGGCAGGCGGTCGCTTCAACTGAGAATGTAAGCAGGACCACTGACGCCTCTGTGCACCTTCGCACTCTGCTGGAGGGCAGTCGCATCCACCTCGTCCTCTAGCCGCTGCCGCACGTCTGCCTGGATCTCCGTCAGGTCCGTGACGAAGGGCTCCGTGCCAAAGTTGGCGCAGATCTGCGCGACAGTCCGGCAGCAGCAGCAGTCAGGTCGGTCATTGTTCTGGCATCGTGCTGCAGGTGCCAAGCCACGATGACCTGCACTGACTGTGAACCTGCTGTGCTCAGTTTGGTCCTGGTATTCAATTGCAGATAATCACGAGTGAGGAAGCAACAAAGCTGGACCTCCTCGCCGGTGGTGCGCAGTCCGACGGTGGGGTACAGCCGGTCCTCCGCGACGTCTGAGAACGCAACGCCGAGGCTGATGCCATTCTTAAAGAAGCTGATGGTGCGGTCGATGCGGTTCCACAGCGCGCCGATGACATCCCCTGCACGACAGCACGCAAACCCTCAGCGCCAGCTCAGCAGCGCCCACCCGCCTTGACAGCTGCAGCAACTCACATGGCGTGCATGTGTGTACCCATGAAGCGCGCCTGCTGGTAGTGCTCTTGGCAGGACATACATCTGAGGAGTTCAGTTCAAACACAACACAGGGTACACTTGCAATGCTAGAAGGGAGGGGCGCCATCGCCTACCTGTGGTGTAGGTGGGCCCGAAGGCGCGACCCTTGCCGGAGCCCTGGAACGCATGGCCGTCATCTCCGTGGTACCCATACGAGTGCGCCTCCCAGCCCGGCAGCCGGTCTGGCTGGAAGTCGGAAATGCAAAAGCCGATGCCTGCGCAGCAAGCCGTGTGGTTCAACTCATACTGCCGACTCGCATGCTCCCACCTTGTGAGCGAGCCGCATGAACCTAGATGTGTGAGGTGCATGCCCTTCAAAGCATTACAGTACCGGCCCGAGGATCGCGCTGGAATGTGCACGATACGGCCGCCGGGTGGAATGAGTGCAGCCCACCTATGTAGCCATGACGGCCCTTGCTGACAACTGTGACCTCGTACAGGAACAGGCCGCAGGACTGCGGGATCGCGATGCTGGTCCGCACACTGGCTGCATCCGCGTCATGGTGCCCCGGCCCTGCGCACAGCGACGCCATGCGGTCAAGACGACTGCAGACTCCAGAAGACGGATGCGCATTCTCAACTTGCGTGCGCATTCTGACCAGTGGCCGATGCATGGCGGCTGGCAGCAGCCAGTCTGCACCTCATGTGAACCTGCAGAGAAAGTTGACACAGGCAAGCAACGGACCTGTGTACTTCACGCGGACGCCGTCGATCTCTAGATGATGCGAGTTATCCGACCGCGTGCTCGACTGCCAGGATGGCGAGCCAAAGTCGGCAATGTAGGCCATGCCGGCCCGGAACTGCGGGGCGCCACCGCCCAGTTGAGGCCACAGGATCAGCGGTCGATCAGCACCGCCGTTCCGTTTTCTGGGCTCTCGCGACCGATATATTCAAGTAGCCTCAAAGACACACTTTGGGCTTGCGGCATGCCTGCTGACTGTCGCAGCGCTTTTGCTGGAGTGCTGGGGGGTGAGTTTCCCCGACATTCGGTCGTAATACATCGAGAGACTCACTCAAGATTGAGCTTCTTCAAGCCTACTGACAGTGGCTGCTTCACCAGCCTCGGGCAGGCAGTCTTTCTGGTGTCGTGATTCGAAACGGATGGTGCAATTTCAAGTGTGACCAACTGGCAGCCGATGCTGTATGCTGCAGGTTCTTGCTCTGTACCTCTGCCAGCAGCCACGTTTAACTCCTCGCCGTGAGTGATCACTGCAAACAAACGGAGTCGTGCTCGAAACCAACAGGGGCGTTGTACATTCGGCAGCTGGCGGGGTAAGGGGCGCAGAAGAGCGTCTCCACTGCTGTCTCCAAGTCTGGCGTTTCGGTGATCCGACCTCGGAGTGCCCAGCCGCTCAAAGCAAACTGAGACTGCGTACACATCCCACGACGCTCCTTCGACACCTCAGACCAGCTCGCGCCCGCTTGATTCGTCTGCGACATCGAGACCTAGCACGCTTGTTCCGACAGCACAGTGTATGTGACCGTGACCACACTCGATTTGCGGGTTTGCGCAAGGATGAGTCGCAGCACGTCACGCAGTCGATCTCCTGGGCCTGGGAGATACTCTCCCAGGCGCAGCTACAGTCGCTCCGTCAGTGCTGACCGCCGCGGCAGATCACACTCGCCCGATGGCCGCAGCGAGCGAGTGAGTCTGCATACCAGTCTTGGTGCAATGAAGTATGAACTCCTTGCATGCTCCTTTGATCAGCCGTTGTGAGTGCTATCTCGTGGTGTGCAACACACAGTGATCAACAGGGTGTCCTGGTCTTGCACTGCAGGTGTCCACCATCTACGTGGGCGGCATCTCCTTTGACACGGACGAGAAGTCGCTGCAGAACTACTTTGAGAAGTTTGGCGTCGTCCTTGAGACGAAGGCATGCGATGTCTTGCCTGGCGCTGAGACTGCGCCCTGTCAACTGGAGCCACAGAACCCCATGCGCCTTTCGTGCTGATGCAACCCTGCTACCGTGGTCACCTTGCCGCTCCTACCAACCTCGTTTCCGCTATTCGCACGACCGGAAGCTCCACTCTGAGGTCCTCATGCTGTCTGCGCGAGAGAGCATGCAGCTGCTCTCTGTCAGGAGGCGTGAACCGACATCCTCTGCCGCAGGTGGTGATCGACCGCGAGACCAACCGCTCCAAGGGCTACGGTTTCGTAAAGTTTGACGACCCCCGCGATGCCCATGATGCCATTTCCGGTTGCAATGGCAAGGTGCAGCATGCGTTGCGCGCGCCCTCACTGTGACGTGCCTTCGCGCACACCCTGCAATTTGCGCTCCAGCTTATGACCTCAGTGCGAAGCCATGAAGCAGGTCGTCGTCGCTACCCTACAGATGGACAGATGGGAGGCGACTCTTCTGACCCGGCGTTTCCATGCCGCAGCTGCTGGATGGCCGCACCATCCGCTGCAACATGGCCAAGTATAATCCCGGCGGACCCCGCAGCGGCCTCTTGGGCGGAGGCTATGGTGGAGCAAACGAGAGCTACGGCCGGGGCCCACCCGATTTCGGGCCGCCCGGCCGTGGCTATGGCGGCAGGGGTGACTTTGGTGGCCGCGGCTATGGCAGAGGCAATGATGATGGCTTTCACGGTGGCCGGGGCCGTGGCGGCGGCAGGTGTGCGATTGTCCTGCCTCCTTCTATGACAGAGCCTGCTGTGTGTCAGCATGTTTGCCTGCTGGCAATAGCCCTGTGTGTGCCTGGTGCGACGCTCTGAACCGCGGATGAGCGCTGGCTGCTTGCGCTTCAGCAGGTGCAGGGGATTCACATTTCTGAAATTAGAGTTCCCCTTGAGTGCTCATATGGCTGCTGCCCTAGCTCACTGAACCCACTGCCGTCGTGCGCTTACGACGCCTCAAGCCACAAGCCATGTCGACTCGAGGCTCGGCTGCAATCTTTCAAGCGCTTCACTCTGGCCGGCTGACGCACTCAGACTTCGAGGACAGAAAGTGTGCAGCGCGCTGCAGAGCAGACACGAATGAGTTTGGCTTATTCGTTGCCAAAGCTGCTGGCTAATCATGACGCCACGGGGTATTTTCTGGCTGCCTTTGAACGGCACCCTAAGCGCGCCCTTATGACATTGAGCTCTGGTGGACAGGTATCTCCTGCAGCAACGCTGCACAACAGCACATCGCAGAGTGCCCAAATTGCCAGGAATGCTCTCGTTGCCAAATCGTGTGTCTGACCTGCACCCTGTGCCCCCAAGATCCCGCCCCTGTTTTCCTCTGCTTCAAGTCTCTGTTGCCTTGTTCAGATTCGAAAATGGCGGCGGTCGCGGTGGCAGGTTCGGGTATAATGGCGGCCGCGGCGGCCCACCACCAGGCCCATACCCCTCTGATCGCGCCGCCCCAGGCGAGACCCATGCCAGGTCTTTCAGCCCCTCGTCCGGGGGCCGCGGCCCTCCAAGCAAGCGCCGGCGCTCAGTCTCAGGGTGCGCCCGACTCCGGCATGCCTCCGCCCCTGCATCCTCCGTCCCAATTGCAGCTTCGTCTTTCCACGCTGCTCCGCCGCGACGCCATTCCTCGCCAATCGCCCGTCAATGCATGTGGGACACTTCAGAAGCGTCTGACGGGGGGTTACGCCGGCAGGTCGCCGGCACCGACGCCGCGGGAGGGGCGCCGCAAGCACCGGCGCGCCAGCGGCGGCACCCGCAAGCGGTACAGCACCAGCCCCAGCGGCTCCTCCTACAGCCGCTCCGCCAGCCGCTCCGCCAGCCGCTCGCCCAAGCCGCGCCGCGCGCCCCTGCCGGCAGCGGGTGAGTGGTCGACCCCGGCATCCGGTTGCTGGACCACGATCCACATGTTTGTGTCTGCCGGCGCCCGCCATGCAGTGCAGACCGACGGGGCGTCCAGCTGTCTCGAGCACAAACCGCTCCGAGCGGCCCACCTTGCAAGGGCGGTGGCGACACCTTGTCGGCAGTCCGGTCGGGCGCACGCCTGACCACACTGGCCATGTGCGCCGCAGCAGCCGCACCTGCTGCGGCAGACGAAGACGCCGTCCTCGAACTGGCGGCCGCGAGGGAGCGGGCGACGGTGCTGGAGGGCCGCATCGCGGCGCTGGAGGTGCAGGCAAAGGCGGCAGGCACCGCCCGCGGCGCGCTCACCGACCAGCTGGCCGACATGCACGCCGCCCAGCAGGTGCGGAGCTGGACTGGCCTTCTGGTCTCGCCCTTCCCGCCCAGCCTTCACCGAGGTTATGCCGCCACAGTTCCGCCGACAGTGCATTCTTTGCACCGCACAGGTCAGCCAGCCGTGCGGCCGGCCCTGCTGTGTGTGTGAGCTGCCCGTGGCGGCGGCCACAGAGCAGCGCATGCGTCAGGAAAAGCTTGTGATCTGCAACCAACACCGGCCACCTGCTAGCTGCCCCCTCGCCCCCCGCCCGGCCCCTGACAGTCGTGTGCCTCGCCCCTGGGTGCGAGCAGAAGGCGGAGGCGACGCACAAGCTGTACCGGCGCTGGATGAGCGCGCTGCTGGAGAGGGGCCAGCAGATGCTGGAGGCCAAGGAGGGGGTCGCGGCCGCGAAAGCGGAGCTGGCCGAGTGCGCCCACCAGCTGGGCAGCCTGCTGGTCGACGCAGACGCCTTCCTGTCGGAGGAGCGGCGCTCCCGCAAGAACGCCAGAAAGTGCGCCTCTGGCCCGCGGCCCTAAACCCTGCCCCTGCGTGTGTCCCCGCTCCCCAGCACGGAGCCTGCAGAGCCCCTGGGCGACCGCCGCCCTGTTCATTGCAACCACCTGCACCCGCTTTCACTGACAGGCGCGGCAGCGCCTGTGAGTCTGCGGCACGTCAGACCCCACTCTGCATGATACAGCACTGCCGGAACAGCAAACGCAGCTTGTGCACTGTGTATCAGGGCGCATGAGTCGATTCTGCAGTTGCCCGACCCTCCTCCGCTCACACCCCTTCACGCAGGGTGGAGGCTGTTGGCACCCCGGTGGAGCCCAGTGCCCAGCACGCGGCGCCCGCGCGGGTGCCGTCGCACCCAGCCTCGGTCAGCGGCGTCCCGCCGATGCCGGCCGCGGAGGCGCCAGACGGCTGGCAGGAGGCCGCCGCGGAGGCGCCACCCGCAGACGCAGCCGCCGCCGACCCTTCCAACCGCTTTGCACCTGGCACCAAGTTCACCATCAATGCCTAGACCGGGCATCTCTGGAGGAGCCAACCACAGCCGACCTTTCGGCCCAGGGGTCTGACCACCCTGTAGTCCTGCAGATTTGAAACTGCTGCGCTCCTGATGCGTGACACCTGATCCTGTTGGCGCGGTCTCGCACCTTTTCTTGGCTTCTCTCGACAGTCGGTGCACGCTCTTGTGATCATGCGTGTTGTGATCACCGATGGACATTGCCTGCTGCCCATGACTTTGTAGGCACAGCTACGAGTACCCCTAGCGACCTGCTGCGTGGCTTTCTATCCGAACCTGACATTCCTGACATTTGTTGGAGGGGACGGAAGGCAAAGTCTTGTCCAAATGCAAAGCACTCCGTCGCCACTTGCAAACCTGGTCCCAAGGTTTCTCGTGTGGGTTTGGGTACCTGTCCTCTGAGAGAGAGTCAACACAAGGGAACGATCCAGATATCATACAGACGTACCCACCGTGTGAGAAAACCAAAAAAACACTAGCCAACGTTTCAAAGCCAACGGTCACAGCGGGCTCCGCTAACCCTAAATCCTCAGATTATTCCAACAGTAAAGGCTGTGGTGCAGAGTCAGTTTGGACATCCTCAACGACTGGCGCTGCCACTAGGAGCCTGCCAGTGGGTGCGGCAAAGTCCAGCCTTCTGCGCAGCACCTCTGCCAAGCCGCCGGACGCACAAGACAGCAGTTCCACAAAGTGTGCTTTTGTGGCGGACTTGAAGGCGTCCTCGTCATGGGCGGCCGCCATGACGTCCGGCGGCGCCGTCATGGTCACGATGTACACTGCATCCGAAGCCGCGACCTGTTCGCCGGCGTCCTGGAAGTGGCCGCGCTCGCTGAGTGCAACTATGAGCACAGGCAGCGCTGCGGCCGGCGCTGCTGCCAGGGTGGCAGCGTCCACCACCACCGCCGCATGCGGGCAGCGCCGCAATGTATCCACCAGCGCCCGCTGCAGCGCGCCGCGCGGCTCCGCCTTGCCCTGAGCCAACTGCTCCTCCTGCGGCAGTCAACTTGCATCTGCTGGGGTGGATCGCCAGTGTGTGATCTTGCTGGGAGGAACCACACCGCACAGCAGCGAATGCGCGTGTGTCAGGACGCCTCTGCTGCATGCCGCAGGCCTGTTGATGATGTTGTGTGAGAGGCGGAGCGCGGCTGCACGAGCCGCACTTTCTTGCGACCAGCAATTGCGGCCTCATGCTGCCGGCCCTCCTGCAGCACGGCATGAGTGCAGCAGCAGAAGGGCTGGGGAGGCAAGGCACACCGTGATGTGGAGGAGGCAGTCGGCGCAGGGCGCTGGAATGCGGAGCCGGAAGTCATCCACTGCGGCGGCGCACTGCTGCGCCACCTCGCATGCCAGCAGCAGGCCCAGCCCCTGCACCGCCGAAGGGTGTGCAGCCTCGACTGGTGCAGCGTCTGAGAGCCAGGGGCGGCGCACACATCCTGACTGTCTGGTGTGGACGCTGTCAAGTTGCACGCGCTCTGCAGGCGCAGGCATGGGTGGCGCTCGCAGAGCAGTGTGCTGTTTCCGCACAGCCTGACGGGGCGGCATTGCCGGACTCGATACCAAAAAGTCAGGCGGATCGAGTGGATGGGTCCAGGAGACAAGACCTTTTGCAAGGGCGCGCCCCCCGGGTCGGAGAGCGCGCGTATGTCAGCATGGAGGCCGGCCCATGGCCCCTCAGGCGGCGGCAGCAGCGCCGGGAGGGCCGCCGTCCAAACTGCTGCCCTGCAGTGCAGTGGCGCCGCGCCGTCAAGCCCCTGCGTGGCGGCAGCAGGCCCCTGGCATCAGGTGCCGGGCCGGCCGCTCACACCGCAACCACGCGCTGGAAGACACCTTCGATGGGGGGAGCAAGCACGCTGCAGTCGCTGCGGGGTGTGGCCCCCGCCCAGATGCGGCTGCGCTGAGCAGAGAGTGGTGCGCAGGTGTGGACGAGGAAGGGCACCTGCTGCGCCCACTGACCCCGCGGGAAGGCCTCCAGGAAAAGATCGCTGGCGCTGCGGTACAGGGTGGTGGCGCCCACGCCGGCCCTCGCTGCGGCGTCATTCGTGTGCTGCCGCACGTCATGCCTGCAAGATAGCAGGCAAATGCCGCCTGGTCAACACGCCTGCAAATGCCGCTCAATTCATCCGCGCTCCAACCGCTGTTCGCTCCTGCTGGCTGGACAATGGAGCAAGCCCCAGCACCCGGCGCGGTTCTCGCAAAACCGTCGCACCAGGCGTGAGGGTGCGCCAGCATTGTGAGGCCGGCGCCAAGCGCAGCCCCCAGCAGGAAGACCAGCAGCAGCGACTGCCACGGCAGGGCGCCGACCGGCAGCCAGCGCGTGACGCCCGCCTTCACGCGCGACCACTGCGGCGCACCAAGGCCCTTGCTCAGGTGGATGCACCTGCCTGCACACTGCACTTGGCTCCGGGTATGACTGTCGCCTTAGAGTAAGGCATGCAACTCTTGCCGAAAGCGGAATCTTTGCTCTCGGAGCTGAAGCAGCAGCCTTGTGGAGCTTCGTGATGACGCTGAACTGCTCACCACATCAGTCGTCCAGTTGGCGGCCTCCGCGCTGGTCTCGGCAGCCGGCTCCGTGATCGGCGCGATGTGCTCCGCCGCCGCCTCCCAGGCCACCTGAAGGTCCTCAGCGCCCGCCACCGCCGCCTCCTTAACCACGTGCGCCACCTCCGCCGCGGCGTCCGCCGCCTGCCCCGCCACCTCTGTGGCTCGTTCCTGCGGTTGGCGTTACGCAAGGCTAGACAAGCTGCGGCAACAGCAGCGCGGCGGAGCTGGAGCCGCTTGTAGGCAGGTCATATGCAGGCTATGCTGATGCCGCCGTGGCGGACACTCTGCATCGCACTGGTGGATGAGAGGTGGCTGGAGCTGGCGTGGCGGCATGAAGTCCTGACCTTGACGCCATCCTGCAGCGAGCTGAGCTTGCGATGCCGCTTGCTGGTGCCTGGTGGCGACTTTGGGCTGGCCAGTCCCTCATCCAGCGGCAGCTTGGCGGCCGCTTTGGCACTCTTCTTCGCGTCCTTGGCCTGCCGCTTTTGCACTGCCTCCAGCAGGCGCTCCCGTAGCACCTCTGCTTTCCTGGGTGCAGCGGGTCGGTTGCGTCTGGCTGCTGCTGGTGAGTTGCAAGGAGCGCGGCTTCTAATGTAGCAAGCGTTTTCTGAGGCCCGACATGCAAGTCTGTGACAACTCTGTCAGCAGCGATGTAACAATCCACTGGGGCTGTCGCGAATTTACAGCGTCGCGGCTTGCCGCAGAAGGAGTTGAGGCAGGGAAAATCGATCTCGACGCGCTCGACACATCCCGTTGAGCGGTGTGCTGCCCGGAGGACCGGCCCACAATGCCTGGAGAGGTGACTGACCCGACCGCCGGGAGGCCCATCGCCCGCAGCCCGCTCCGCAGCTCTGCGTACGAGGCGTATCGGATCTCCTGCAGCTCCTCTTCGTTGAAGGCAGTCGTGTAGTCGGTTGCCTCCATGCTGAGGTGTTGCGCACGCCAATAACACTGTTGTTGTGCCGGAGCTACCTGGGTATAAACTCCTTTCGCTGCTGGGTTTAACAAGGCAGCTTCAAGGTGCCGCTTGGACACAGCGCTGTACCGCGTGTGTTGGGTGCGCACACGCAGCATCAACACAACCTCACAACTCACAACTGCAACGGCTCCCCAAAACGGGCAAGTGCGTAGCTGTCGGTGGTTTGCCGGAAGCTTGATTCCCACACATCCCTTTTAAATCCCGGTGGCGGGAAAGGCCTCACGTGCAGCAAAATCCACCTTCCTTATTTGCCAACAGGCGCTTTGCGAGCACGACAAAATATTCAGACTCACCTTGTGCCGCGATCAACCGGTCCGACCGCCAAAGACAATTGCCCGGCTCGGTCAACGCCAGATCACTTTGCACTGGTCAGACCTCTTGGCGTTGGGACGTGATCGGGCGCCCTGGTGAGGTCAATCTAAATCATACTACCTGCTTTTTGAAGCGCGCACCCTATCGCGTACGCCATCGCGAGCTGCCGATTGACGACCCACTGCGCATGCGGCGCAGTACTACCACCATTCCACCAGCCACCATGATGCTGGCGCCAGCAAGGTGTCACACTGCGTCGGCAAGCAGTCCCGTGGCACTGAAGCTTGTGCGCAAGCAACCATGCCGGCGGCCGGCGTGCGCCGTAGGTGATGTGCATTCACAAATGGAGTGCATGCACAGGCTGCATACTTGCCTGCATGCTCAGACATGAGACGCAAATCTGGCTGTCAATGTGCAGCGCGGACGGACCACGTCGAAAGAAGACTGCCGTTCACAGACCTCAGTCGGCATCACTGCAGCCATGACGGCAGCAAGCGGCAGACACGCCAGCGCCTCGTGTGTCGCTCGCAGTCAACACACGTTCCAGTGCGCCGCCTGCATCAATGCTCCACCAGCTGCATGTTTGCGCAGGATAAGAAGCCCGACACGGCGACACATGTACTCACCCTTTCGAACATCGCTGCAGGACGCTACATCCGTGCCTGGCGGCTCTGTGAGCCTCGTGCTGCTCGCAGGTGGCGTCGGAAAGCGCATGGGGGTGAGTTTGCCGGCTGTGTGCCGCGATGGGGACCTCCCTTTATCATGACCCTATGTCGGATCAGGCCGTCTGACAAACTTGCTGCTTGTGACAGGCGCCTATTCCCAAACAGTACCTGGAGCTTTTGGGGCAGCCGATTGCTACCTACAGCTTGCAGACGTTTGCCAGCATGCCAGAGGTCGGCGAGATCGTCGTGGTGTGCGAGCCGGATTACAAGTGAGTTTAGAGCTGCAGGCTCACCGTTGCGGTGCAGGCGCATGCGATCGGAGTTTGTGCATGCCTGCGCGGCTGCTCGCCGTCAGTGCAGTCAGCAGGGGACTCTTCGGGTGCAGGGAGGTGTTTACAGAAGCGCTCGGCAGACTGCCGGCAGGGGGCAGCAAGCCACTGAAGTTCGCGCGACCAGGCGCCGAGCGGCAGGACAGCGTGTACAATGGCTTCCAGGTGCGCCTTGCTGGCAGCAGGATGCAGGATGCACCATACAGTTGCCCATCTGGCTGCTGGAAACACAGTGTGCGGCACTGTCAGCTGCGGCTCTCGTGTCCTTTGACTGCCGGCTGGGTGTTGACGCGCGAGGTGCACTTGACACAGGCGATCTCGGACGACGCGCTGCTGGTGGCCATCCACGACTCGGCGCGGCCGCTGGTGACGGCGGAGGACACCTCCCGCTGTCTGCTGGACGGGCTGCAGGTGCTGCTGATGGGCCCACCCGCAGTTTGTGCGCAACAGCCCACACGTACAGTTGGTGTGCACATACGTACGGCCGCAAGTGCACACCTCTCGGTGGCGGCACAGCATGACCGGCCTTCTGACGGAGGTGTCGATGGCGGTGCGGTGCATATTGCCGGTGGTCACGAAGCAGGGGCCGTCACAACCCGGAGCCCCTGTGCGGCTCACTCCCCTCAAAACCCTCGACCAACCAGCCGCATCTGCCAGACCACCCACACTGTGGTGTGCGGCAGGTGGGCGCGGCAGTGCTGGGCGTCGCGGTGAAGCCCACTATCAAGGAGGTGGACAGTGACGGCAACGTCGTCAAGACGCTGCAGCGCTCCCGCCTGGTGGAAGTGCAGACGCCGCAGGTGGCGCGCCCGAGTCCCTTCGTTTGACAGTGGCCAATCATGATGCTCCCGCAGCTGCTGTTGGGCTCGACACGCCGACAGGATTGTTGCTGCCTGGCGCAACGGATTATTGCTGAAGCAGCTGGACGGGTGCCGCAGTGCGTCTGCACAGCATTTGCCCTCGCGGCACACACGACCTGCCCTCCATTGGGTCGGCTTCTTCAGTCCAGCACCGCGCACACTGATGAATTGCTCGCGCTGCAGGTCATGAAGCCAGCGTTGTTGCGCGCCGGCTTCGAGCTGGTGCAGAGGGAGTCGCTGGAGGTGACTGACGATGTGTCCATCATCGAGGCATTGGGGGAGCGCGTCAAGATTACCTATGGCGCCTACTCGAACATCAAGGTGCCCTGTCAGGTCGTGAAAGCGAGGGTCAGGCTTCACCAGTCAGCGATGAAGCACGCTGAGCCTGTGGTTATAGGTGAGTTGGCGCAGCAGTGTTGTCCAGTCCTGTTGAGTCTCGGACCCGCTAGGTGCGCAGGTCACGACGCCGGACGACATGTCTGTGGCGGAGGGCTTCCTAAAGGAGCACCGCAACAACTCCGTCGTGCATGCCTGATGCTCACCGATTGCATCTCCCAGTAGTCAGGAATCGCAGTCAACGAGTGTGGGAGCTCCAGCAATGACTCAAGGATCGAGCTCTGCCGGCGCCGTGACGCCGCGCGTCCGCCAGCTGCCACAGTTCCTCAAATAATCGCACGTGAGCTCAAGATCCCAGGTCAGCTCGGTAAGCAGAAGTCTGGCACGCACACTTCAAGCCGTATCGGTAGATTTTGCAGCTAGTGCAACCGTATTGACATGGTGGCTGGCGCCGCAAACTCTACAACCAGAAGGGGCAGGTCGTATGTTGGCGGCCCACCATCCAGTGGTAACGCACGCAAGACTGCTCTGATTACATGTCGATCCATGGTACGACCCTGATCCTCAAATGTGCAAAGCGACTGTCCGCTATCTGAACAGCTGCTGACGAGCCCTGATGTCTCTGAAAGCTGAGTCACGGCATGTGACAAGCAAATTTGTAGGTGGCCCTGCGTCATTCCCCTAGGAACACACTACAACAGACCGTATATTGACGGGAGCCGCGCTCACGATGGCACCGGGTTCTTGGCCGCCTCGTCCTTGGCCTTGTCCCCGTTGGCCAGCGCCACTGCCTCCGTGCTCAGGTTCTCTGTGGCATTGACAACCTTTGCGGTTTCGGTGTCGTCGTTGGCAGTGGCGCGCGGCGCCGTGCGGTCATTCAAAACCTCGTGCTCTGCGAGGAAGTGCTCCGCCTGCAGCGCCGCCATGCAGCCTGTGCGAACATGTCAATGCTGGTTTCAATAGGACGCGCCGAACCACATAGCCTCGGGAGCTGTCTGTCTCGAACAATATCAGGTCAAGCAGGTGAGCTCAGACGGCTGCAGCGAAGCTCGAGTGTAGTGGTACCAGACAGAGCCAACGCAGAGGTGGGTGTAAACGAGCGATGAGGAGAATGTCAGAAGGTAGAGATGCACCTGAGCCGGCCGCGGTGATGGCCTGCCGCCACTTCTTGTCCTGCACGTCGCCCGCAGCAAACACGCCTGGCACGCTCGTCGTCGTTGTGCCTGCAAGTCGTTGAAAGGCAAACGCTCATCAAAGTACTTGACTCACAGTGGTCTTCAGACGTGACGACACGCAGCAGGAGCAGTTCTACAGGAAGATAGAAATTGACTCAACAATTTATGAATTGAACCAATGAATAATCGGCTGTTGCTGCTTTGCGTGGCAGAAGCAGCGTCAGCAGGAGCAGCACAGCAACAGTAGCAGCAACAGCAATGACGCCAGCTGCAGCAGCAGAGGCAGCAGCTATCGCTACACATCAGGATGCGGAGCCTGCAAATGCTGCCACAGCAACTACAAGCGAACTGCACTGTGGGAGCATGTTGCCGGCAGAGCATGGCAGAAGCAGTGGCAGCAAACAAGCGGCCAATGAGAGGAGGAGCACCTAATGTGGGCCCCCATGCCTCTAATTCCATTACCATCCGCAAGTGTCGGGATCAGCACTGGACAAATCGCAGCGCACCCGGCTCAGTAACGATGTACTTCTGCGAGTCCAGGGCGAGCTGGCCATCGAGAAATGCACTCGCTGCGTCGTGACCGACAGCAAAGAACAGACCAGACACCGGCAGGTCCCGCACCTGCATAATAGAGTGAAAGGGTGTGCGGCGTGAGCGAGTAGCGTCAGTGCGCTACCTCAGGCCCGCTGTCGTCAGTCGAGTCCACCAATATTGAGAAGGACTGAGGACTTCACCCTCTTGGCTTGGCAGACATGCGGGGCACGGCAGCGTCAGGACATCCGAGGCAGCTGTCAAATAAGTGCTTGAGTTTGGCTGGTGGCGGCGCAGGAGAGCACCTTCAGCCTGTGTTGTTCAATGCATAACATTCCTCACCGAACCATCCTTGAGCGACCGGATCTTGAGGCCGCCAAGCAAGCCCTTCTCATTGCCAAACGCCTCCTCTGCCACGGTGGAATACAGGACCTCAATCTTCGGGTTCGCCAGTGCCCGGCTCTGCATGATCTTGCTGGCCCGGAACTCGTCCCGTCTATGCAGGATGTACACCTGCGCAAAGTGTTTGGCGCCTCAGTCGAAGATGCGTGCATATCGCAGACTCTGGTGCCTTTGTGTCATCGGCATCATTGGCGGGCTCCATTGCAATAGGCGCAGATCATAATCACATGCGGCTGAGTGTTGTATTGGGCCAAGCAACCGGATTGCAGGTGTCATTCTCGCTTTGTGTCTGTATTCGCCAAACAATGTGCTGGCGCAGCCGCCGCATTGAGCATGTGCGAGGAGCCCACCTTGCTGCCATACTTGGTCAGGAAGCTTGCTTCCTCCATGGCGCTGTCGCCACCGCCGATGACGGCCAGCGGCTTGTTGCGGAAGATGGGGGCAGCGCCGTCGCACACCGCGCACGCTGAGATGCCCTTGTTCCAGTAGCCGCCGCCCTCGCCGCTGCCCTCGCCGCTGCCCTTGAAGACCATGCGCCTGGCGACCGCGCCGGTGGCAACGATGACCGTTTCCGCCTCCACCTCCTTGTCGTCCGTGCGCACCGTGAACGGCCGCTTGGAAAAGTCCACGCTGGTGACGGTCTCAGTGAAGATTTGGGTGCCAAAGCGGGCCGACTGCGCCCGGAACTTCTCCGTCAGCTCGCCGCCCAGGATGCCCTCGGGGAACCCGGGGTAGTTCTCCACGTCCGTGGTGGTCGTCAGCTGTCCCCCTGCCGCGATGCCATTGGCCAGCCAGCTGCGATGCGGGTACAAGCGCTCAACCCTGCTTTGAACTGCTGGCAGCAGGAGAAACAAACTGGTTGCAGCGCAATCGGATGCCGTGCATTCGAAGGCTTACCCCTCGAAAAGGATGGGCTGCAGCTCTGCTCGGGCGGCATACACGGCTGCCGTGTGCGCTGCAGGACCTGAGCCAATGATGCACACTTTGGTGGAAAGCTTCCCGACCGCCATCGCTGTGCCGAGACTACGGGACAGATGTCTAGCGATGCCAAATGCAGAGGAGCAGGACGCCGTCAGTGATTGTGCGGCTGAAGGAGGGCGTTGATTGAAGAGCTTGAGAAGATTCAAATTCGCGGCGCTGACCACAGCACGAGCAATCGACATGCACGAACGTGGGTAGCTCCACCTATGCCTGCTGAATGTGATGAAGTAACGAGCGATCGAGAAATGGGTATTACGAAGAGGCACCGATGGCGCGAGGGTGACTACGCACGTGACTCGCACGTGCATGTCCCCCAAAACATGACCAAACCAGCACGTCGTAAAACAACCTTTCCTCTCTGTCTCGTTCTCTCGCCGAACTGATGTACAGATAAACCTGATCCATCTGCCAAAGGCCAACAACATGGCCGGTGTCTGCTGCTCAGCACGAAATCGCCTGGCCAGACACGGGTGGGCGGCAGGTACACGCACGCGGCATTTGCACGTCTAGAAGATATCCCCGGACTTGAGCACCCATGCGCTGCCGACGTTCTCGCACGTCTGCTTCATGATGCGCTGGTATATCGAATCCGACCAGGTGACGCCCTTGGCCTTTGCGGCGCTGACAATCTCCCCGCGCTTCAGCGAGTCCTTCTCCTGTGGAGGCACGGACTCCGTGCTGGATGCCACTTTGCGGCTCCAATGACCTCACCACATCAGACGTTGCCTCAGCTTGCCTTGGGCACAGCCGATGCCACGTCACGGGAGTCCCTGCAGGCGCGCAGGGGCCAAAGGATGCACGATAACAAGGCACGCCACAAGGCGCCAGCCGGTCCGGAAACCAGACCCAACCCCCTTCTGAGCATGTCAAGAGGATGCATACCTTCAGCAGGTCCAGGACGACGGCGCGCAGCGCATCGTCACGGCCGTCGCCCGTGTGCGCCTGCACCAGCCGCCCGCGCACGAGCGCCACGCCCGGCAGGCCCGCAACCGCATCGCGGAGGTGCGCCTCGCCCGCCAGCGCCGCCTCCGCCGCGCCCACCTCCTCCGACTGCTGCAGGAACTGCCTGCGAGCGAGCGGCGTAGTGGCGCCGCTCAATTCTTTTGTGCCGGTGGGGAAGCAGCAGCATCATACCATCGGCTGCCAGAGCCTGATGTAAGGACACACGCAAGACTGGAGGCAAGCCAGACACGCTTGAGGCTGCAAAGCGCAACCAACGTGAAGGTCATCTGCATGAACCGTCAAAAGATGACGGCAGTCTGCACCTCGCGTGTGCAATGCAAGCATCGACATCGTCACTACATCCTTCCCTTGCTGGAGCCCATCAGGTGCACCTTGGAGGAGGATTCCTTGTGCACCTGATGCTGCGCACGTCGACCACATTGTGGTGGGCGAACAGCGCTGTCAGCGCCAGCCGCACGCCTGGCAGCGTCTCCGGTGCCACCTGCCGCCCCTGGTCGATGGGCTCTGGCGCCGCCACGGCGTGGCCCGCCTGCTGTGGCGCCGCGTCCGGGGCGCCCAGCTCCATGGGGTCTGGGCCCTCGCCGCCGTCCGCCCAGCCGGAGCCGCCGACGCCGCTGTCCGCGATGCCCGAGCCTGCAGCGAGCAGCAGTCCCTCCTGAAACAGGAGCTACAGAGTTTGAGAGGGCGACTGGCCAGATGCCGGTTGCTCCAGGAATGTTGCACACCCATGTCACCAGGCAGAGGACCGCCAGCCACCCGGCCTGGGGCAGAGGCTTCAGGCTGCCAAGCGTCTGAATGCACCACGACGCCTGTGCGTGAGGAACTTTTCGTGGCTCGGCATGGGGGCAGCGTTGACGGCCGAAGATTGGCCAGGGAGGACAGCCGTCTGGACAAGCACGCCTGCGGTATGGCGACTGCAGCGCCTCCGGCAACAAGCGTGCGATGCACCTGCATGCCAGCCGCTTGCACATCATGACTGCTTCTGACCCACAGCTGTTGTGCGGCCTTTGAAACGATTGTAGATCCTGCTCAGGTGGCCCCACCTGGCACAATGGAGTCCAGGTACTCGGCACGCGACATGGTCATCGGCACTGGCGCCTCTGCCGGCGACGTGAGCCTGGCCCACACGGAGTGCGCTGCTGCGGAGTCGGCACCGTGCAGCGTCAATGGCACCCAGGGCTCCTCGCCCTCCCGCTTTGCGTGGTGCGAGTAGGACTTGAGCCGCATCTCCGCCTGCTTCTCTGTCTCGCGCCGCTGCACGCTCACCTGCACTCGCACCGATTGCGGCTCCAGTGAGCGCAGAAGGGTCTCCAAACCCGGAAATGGGCTGCTGAGAGATACACAAGGGTGACAATCGGGAGGATGCCCATGCCGCTCTCGTGGCTCCGTCGCTTGCTCCCCACGCTTGCAGAATTCTCCTTCGCAGCTGGCGCTTCCGAATGCCCCCTCCAGCCTACGTCAGGCCTGGAACCGCGACGCTGACCTCCTGGTCAGGTGCCGGGCAGCCTGTGCCCATGCGCAATCTCCTTATGCCGGTCCTCATCCGAGCCACTGCCCGCGATGACGCAGCGTTTCTGGCTGCCTGACGGACCCAGGTGCCCCCGGTGCCGGACGCAGGTGCACCTTGACGGTCGGTCGTGTTGCCATTCTACAATGCTGCCGTGTTGCCATGCTGCCACAGACCATGTTGCCAACAAGCGGACGCAGGCGCACCTTGACGGTCTGCCGCTGCTCCGGCTTCTCCTCCTCCTCCTCCTCGGCCGCCGCTTGCTTGCCGGTGGCCGACTTGCTCGTCTCATCCAGGTGCGCCATGCTGGGCCGCAGCTGCAGTGCGCCGTCCACAGGCACCAGCAGCAGCTTGCCATCTCGCACCGCGCCTGCAGCCGGCACGCGATGGGCGCCTGGCCATGGGAATGTCGAGGGGAGGGTGGGCCAGCACGGGGACCAGAAATGCGGCCGAAGCCATGACCCTTGGGCGCTTGGCAAGAGCGTCCGGAAGTGCGCGTGAACTTGAGCCGGTGCGGCGATGCGGCGCCCACTGCTGCGCCGGCATGCAGATCTCGGCACTGCTAGGCTTCGATGGGATGCCACAAGATGGGGTGTCTATCGGGTGGTCCGGTATGAGAGAGCACCCTTCCGAGGATGCACGAGAGCCTGCTGCATCGTTGAACCCTTTGGACCATGCGCATCTGGCAAGCGCACAGAGGTTGCAACAGGCAGGCGTGTGCACGCACCAACTGCAAAGCTCGTTGGCAGCGCGGCGGGCGACGACACCAGGCGCAAGTTTGTCCGCTGCTTCGCCGGCTCTGCCGTAGCGTCCACATTGGGTCCCGTGTGTGACAGCGGCACGTCCAGCTGCAGCCGGCCTGCGCCCGGCTTCATTTGCACCTGCGCAGCCGGAGCCAAGTTGGTGCTGGGATCGGACTGCTTGACTTTCCGATGGGGGGGCCGGCACAGGTGGCGATGATCGAGCGGACGAGAGCGGTGAGAATTGAGGACAAGTAGGTGCCGAGGCGCACGGTATGAGCGTTATCGAGGTCATATGGCCGCCACGGCGGCCGCAATGGGCTCTGCAGCAGGTACATCTGCATTGCACGAGTGCTGTTAATTTTCCAGTGACAGAAGAGTCACAAGACCTTGCGAACCTGTTTGACCTGTAAAGTGCAGCTGTGCGGTCAACATGCAGCCGCATGCATGTCATGGCGGCCGCCTGGGACGCCACCTGTCCAGCTCACCTTGGAGCCTTCCGGAAGCGTGCCTTTGCAGAGGTACACATCTAGCTCTTTGACGACCTCGTCGTCAGACTCAGATGCGTCAGCGTGTTCCTGCATCCCCGGGGCAACCCAGCTCTGCTGCCGCTGCGCGCTTGCACGGCGACAGCTTGGTTCATTCCCCAGGTCGAACCGCTCCGCCCCTCACCGAGTCCGCCGGATTACCGATTCGCAAGCGCACAGTCAGTACATGGAGGTGCTTCGGACGTGAGAGAAAATGGCCAACTTCGATTTCTCGCCCCAGAGGTCGGGATCCTAGTACATAGTGCAATTCTCGGAGGCAGTAAAGTCAGGCCAGGAACACCATATTCTCAGCGCGCGACAGACACTTGGCGTCACACAGCGACTCAACTGCACAGCAACCTGCAAATGGGAACTGAGTTTGATATGCCACCGCTGTGAGGTGGCCTCATCACCGTGCGGATCAGTTCCTTTTCTGTGTGGTCGGTGAAACAACCCACACACCATGGCTTCGTGCGAATTGGCAAGTGTCAGGCACTCGTAGCTGCTCAGAGACAGCACCTGCCTGTGCGGGGCGGCTCGGCAGCATGCGGGGCTGCCCTTCGCTGTTGAATCTTGCAATTTTGAGCCTACTCGCCTTGAGCTCATTGCCAGCAACAGCAGCCCGGCGCCGGGGCTTGGCCAAGGAGGACATCTCCGGTCCCATCGTGATCGGCGACAGGATAGCCGAGGCTCCAGGCCCGCTGACGGAGGTCCTGGCCAAGGCCAACCTCACAGAGAAGAAGACAATCGCACAGATCATCGACGAGGCGCTGGAGCAGGAGTTCCCGGAGGAGAAGCAGGAGGGCATTGGAAAGAATTACAACGAGACGGCGAAAGATGCGGATGTAAGTGGGTCAATATGGCTGCATCCAGTTGAGACTCTCGCGCGATGGTGACGTCGCCCTAGCTTTGCACTTCATGTGGTACAGGCACGGGTGGAGACGGTGATCAAGGTCAGCCAGAACCGCAAGGACGAGGACGACGAGGAGCAGCGGCCTAGCACCGAGGAGGCAGCCGCAGCGGGCGGCACAGCAGACGCCGCCGCGCGGCGGCGGCGGCCCCGTTGTGGCAGGGGATGCAAAGCCCAAGGAGGAGAAGGAAAAGAAGAAGAAGGAGCACAAGCACCGGCACCACCACTCGGGCGAGGCGGAGGTCGATCGCATCATCGATGCGCAGGACAATGAGTACATCTTGTCAAAGCCCAAGTGAGTTCTATGCGGCATCCTACTGGCATGCGTCACACTGCGCCAGGCATGCGCAGGCGTCAGGCACTTGCAATCTGCAGGCTGCATCGCACGAGAAGTCATCCCAGACATACTGCCAGGCTGCTGCAGTCGAAACTGCAACAGAAACTGAAAGACAGACGACGCTGTGTGCGACGTGCGCAGGGACGGCACCTTGGGTTTGACGTTGGACCCGCAGCTTATCCGAGACCTGACAGTGCTGATCACATCATCCACGGTGCGCATAGCACGAACTGCGTCACACTTTGGATGCTGAGTGCGTGCCCGCACGCGCCCTTAGAAGGGGCCCTGCTGGTGCAGCACACTTTGCGCCCGCTTCTGGAATTGCTCTTGGGTCTGCAGGGCATGGGCATGGTGCTGGAGTCGCTGCGGCAGCCTGTGATCAACGGGTACCTGATTGCCGGCTCAATCGTGGGACCGGGGGGTCTTCAACTCGTGAAGGTGCCGGCCCTGCCATGCCTCGTTGTGATCGCTGCTACGCCGTGGCAAAGCCCTGCAATGCTGCGCTGCTTCGCCGGCAGAGCCTGCTGGGTAGCCGAAGAGTGCACAGGCTCTCGCAGAGGGGCGGGCTTCTCAGCGGCGCTCGATACGCACGTGATGCGACCGCCTGTGCCGGGCACATGCGTGAGCACTCGGGAACGCACACGCGGCCGGCCAATGCGTGCAGCTGGGTGCTCACGCTTCCCGAAGCCTTCGACCTGGACCCTGAACTCTCCGCCTTGTGATTCCCTGCAGGAGCTGGTGCAGGTGGAGTCGCTGGCGCAGGTGGGCGTGCAGCTGCTGCTGTTCACGCTGGGCCTGGAGTTCAGCATGAGCAAGCTGCGGGCGGTGCGCGGCGTCGCGCTCATTGGCGGCGTACTGCAGATGCTGCTGACCATGCTGCTGTCAGGCGGCGTTGCCTCCGCCATCGGCGCATCCATCCACGAGGGCGTCTTCATCGGCGCCCTGGTGCGTGTGTCCGCCCCCAGATGCACTGGCACCCTCTCCTGACCGCGCTGCGGCCGCCGCAGGGGCAGGCCTGCCCGCTACTGTCGTTCAGCTTGCCACTGTACGCTGTCTGAAGGAGCGCTGCCCAGCCTGCCTGACGGCGCTCTCAGATGTGTACGGCAGTTTGTTAATTGGACACTCTACAGTCTGTCATCCATGCGCTTGTCATGCCGCTCATCGTGTCATCTTCTGTTTCAAAAATCACTCAGATCAATATCGGTTCTAAATCGGCTCTGGCGCATCACGCGCAGGTGTCCATGTCCAGCACATCGATCGTCATCAAGTGCTTGGCGGACGCGCGGCAGAACAGCGCGCTGCACGGGCAGATCACCATCGGCACCCTCATCCTGCAGGTGGGTTTCCAAGCCTGTGCCAAGAGCAGTGCTGCTGCATTCCGGCTCGATCGGATGTGCGTGTTTGTGATCAGACATCAGCCCATCAAGGTGGCTCATGTCACACCGCGTCACCCTGTGCGTGTCACGTCCACAGGACTGCATGGTCGGGCTGCTGTTTGCGTTCATGCCGGTCCTGGCGCAAAAGCCGGGCGAGGAGATGGAGGGCAACCTCGTCGCCAAGCTGGTCTTCAGCGTGGTGATGTCGCTGGGCGTGTCGCTGGCAGTGGCAGTGACCTTTGCGCGCACGGTGCTGCCTCGCGCTGTGCGGCTGCTGGCGCAGCACGCGACCGACGAGCTGTACCAGCTGACCATCATCGCCTTCTGCCTCGTCGGTTCCTGGATCAGCGGCCGCCTGGTGCGCCCCCCGCCCCGCTGCGCCGCACCAGCACCGTCCCTTCTCCCCCAGCGGCCTCCTGCGCTGCGCTTCCGCAGGGCGCAGCAGGATTCGTGTGCGGGTGCCATGCCGGCCTGACGGGGCCTCTGCGGCATGTGGGACGGGTGCTGCGCCTGCACCAGACGCGCTAGGTTGCTGACGTGTCATGACCCGGCATCTGGCGTGCAGGGGCTGTCCACGGAGCTGGGCGCCTTCGTGGCGGGTGTGATGCTTAGTACAACAGACCAGCAGGAGCATGCGCTGCACCAGCTGGAGCAGGTGCATCGTCAGCTCCTGGCTGCAAGCTCTGTGCTGCCTCGCAGTCTGTGTGGTGCCTCGCAAACTGTCTGATGTTGGAACACGAGCCATCTGCACCACGGCCAAGTCAGCCGCTGTAGGGCACTCGTCAAGCTGTGCAGCCCGGTGGCATCCTCCTGCCGCCTGCACACATCAGGCAAGGGACACCGGATTGCTGCGGCGCCATTGGGGAGGGAAGATGCAGCATTCCGTGCGTGGCGCAGCACACCGGCACTTGGAGGTTCTCGTCGACGGAAATGTAGTCAGCCAAGAGTGCAATCCCTCGGGCGCTTGCAGGTGAAGGGCTTCTTCATGAGCCTGTTCATAGCCAGCACGGGATTGGTCATGAGCCCGCGCTTCATGGCGGCGCACCTGCCCGTGCTCGCCGCCGGCGTGTTCCTCGTCATCCTCGGCAAGGGGCTGCTGGTGCAGTCGCCCGCCCTGCGCCATCCACCGTCCGCTCTGAGAAGCGGGCCTTCCCTCTGCAATCTTGGCCAAGTGTCGTTTGTGATGCCCTTCCCCCGTACGCAGTCATGGCGCCACGACCTGCCTGCTATGCTCCTCACCAAGAGCCATGGCCAGACGTGGACAAGGGTGCCGCCTTAAGCGGTTGTTCGAGCCGCACGCTGCCAGACGCCGTGATTGTTCAGCTTCGCCGCCTGCTGCGCGCAGATCGCGCTGGTGGTGTGGATGTTCCAGTACCCGGTGCGGACCGCCGCCGCTGTGGGGCTGTGCATGGCGCAGATCGGCGAGTTCGCGTTCGTGCTGCTGTCAGCGGCCAGCCAACACGGCCTGCTGCCCTACCAGGTCTACATGCTGCTCATGGGTGAGGGTTTTTCTACATCCCTTAGCTCCCCCAAGGTCGCAGCGTATACGGGCCCATGTCCGAACATGTGGCTCGTGGCGAGTTTTTGTGCCCCAAAACATGCGCCTCAATGTGCAGGGCTGTGTGAGAGCTGCAGGACGAGCATGTGCTCGTGCCGCCATTTCACATACACGATCCGCAGCGAACTGAACCCGTGTTGGGAGGCGGTTGCCTGCACAGGTGTGACGGGGCTGTCGTTGCTCATCACGCCTTTCATCATACAGCTCAGCACGCGGTACCTGCAGCTGGACACCGATGACGGCAAGGTGCACATCTGTCCTTCACTGCAATGTGTTATAGTGTCGCATGTCGCAGGCAGCAATGCAGCAGGAAGGCTGTGCATGAAGGTTGCTCCTTGTTGCTGCTGTCAGCACAAATGCAGCCCACTCGCGGTTTGCAGGACGCTGCCATGTCGATACCCTGAGGGCTGCAACTTGAGGGACTGCGTCAGGGCAGCCCCAGCCTCCGCGTGACCGCACACTTCTGGCCGGACCACCTCATTGTGCCGCTGCCCGCAGCTGTTCCGGGCCGTGCGGCAGTCGCAGCGGCACGGCGGCAGCAGCGGCGGCAGCAGCCCCCCGGAGCTGGACCTGGCGGGCAGCCTCGCCAATGGCACGCTGGAGGACGGCCACGGCAGCAGCGGGCCGCCCAGCCCCGGCGGCAGCGGCCAAGAGCATGCTCGCCACCGTGCCGGGCCGAAAGGTGGGTAGCAGGCGGATCCGTTCGATGCAAGCACGGCTTTCGAGTAAAGGCGTCGCGCCCCCCTGATGTCGCCCCAGTGGCAGCGGTCTATCCCTTGTCGAGCCCAGCACTCGGAGCCCAGGCGCAGGCCTGTTGCATCAGCCAGGCCCTTGCCACCGGGCGCAGCCGTGGCCACTGGCCGACCACAGAAGGCCCACCGAACAGAGTACGCTAAACTTTCTTGACTTCATGCATCTCTTCAGCTGGGTGTCTATCTGCAGCTAGGTCTGCAGCCACGGGTGAATGCCAGGAGCAGGACAGCAGCCCTATGGGCTGCCAAGGTACCAAGTACAGAATCGCCCAAGCACAGGCTGCTCATGCTGCATTGCTTTGCTTGACCAGCAAGCGCCGAGGGCATAGCCACGCTTTGCGATTGCGCAGGGCGAGCAGCGGCAGGGGAGATTGGCATGCAGCGACTTCCTTTTTTATGAGAGGGCGGCAGAAGGTCCGTGCGCCGCCGCCGGCGCCGCCTGGCCAGAGCTCCCGGCAGGCCTCGCCGGGGGCGATGCCWCTCCGCCGGTCCGGCTGAGCCGGCAGGCCCTGGCGGCAGCGGCCACCGGCACGACCCACGGCGCTGGCGCGGCACCGTCTGCCGGCAGACCTGACTGGGCGCTGCTGGCGGTGCGTCCGGAGATGACCAGTCATGCGGCCGCGGCTCGGCCGGAGCTGCACAGCCAAGCTGCAACGGCGCGCCGACACGCGTGGACCAAGTTCTTCCAGCGCGCGTTTGGCGGGCCTTCTGCCGCGCCCTCCCGCGATTGATGGGCACACACATTGGTGCCCTGCTTTTCAGTTCTCACTCTGCGCATTTTTAACTATGTCAGGGGTGTCTCGCAGGTCTGCGACTTGGCCGAGCACTTGTCGGTCTATGATGTACATTGAGATCGATGTACATTGAGATTGTTTGAAACTTATTCCGAGAGAAGGATGCGGGTCTACTGGTTATTGACAATCAAACCTGGCGCTGCACATTGTGCGAGGACAACGCGTCCCGATACCAGGTCGGGCTATTACGGTCAGGGCAATGCCACATGCTGGCGGAGGCATCATTCATGCACGCACGTCGACGGCTGCCGAGGCTATCAAACACAGCTGTCGGCAACAGTAGTGTGCTCTGTGATGACCTACACTGCCAACCCAGTTGCTCATGCCCTTGGCTACGGTCCCAGCATCAGGTGGAGGGAAGGAGGTGGCCGCTGTGAGTGACTTCATCAGTAATGGGACTGCAGCAATTTGCAGACGAGCTGTATCAAATCTCAGACCATGTTGCGGACGCACTTGGTTTCAAGGGCCTGTTCAGTTCGAAGCACTCTGGTTCAACCTCTGTCAGGTGCAAACACAGCAGACGACCAGCATCATGAAGGCGCTGAGGCTGTGGCTGACCAAGAGCTGATCGGCAAGCCCGCGTCGTGACGTACACCTGCTGTTTGCTCTGGTGCGGCAGGCGCTGCAGGGTGCAGGCAGGACCCTTTCCAAAGCTCTTTTCGTGCGGCTTTCATCGGAAACCGGCCATGCTGCAGGGCTATGCAGCGGCGCGGCGCCGCTGTTCCGCCAGCAGGCCGTCGAGCGACATGGGCGCCCAGCGGTCGCCCACGTGCGCCCGTATGAGCTGCGTCGTTGCGTCCATGATGATGCTGACGCCGCCAAAGCCCCACACCTGTGTGCGGGGCCCGACCGCCCGAATCAGGCCTTGCCCGGGTGTGCACCCGACACGAGGTGGCTGCCACACGTTGAGTTTCACACATTGGGTCAATGGCAGTGGAGGCAAACCGCCGCCCGGAGCGCACGGTCATGCTCCCGCCGGCACCCAGGCATGGACAGTACACCCTCGAGGGCGGACCGGGCTTCGAGCTGTCGCTCCCAGCCGCCAGCGAGACAGGGGATCCTCTCACCTGCAGGCCGCGCTCGGTGCGGCCGGGCTTGGGCAGGAAGGCGACGCCATGCTCCGCCGCATAGTTTTCCACCAGCTGCCGCAGCGTGAAATCCTCCTCCTCCGCCCACCGCCCGCCTGCAACATGGTCACCAAGGAACACAAACCCTAAAGCGGCCCTGTCACGCGCACCGCCTTTCTGGTTCCAGTTCCAGTGCCTGCATCGGTGGGTGTGTCCTCGCTGGGCCCGCCGCCCTCTGCTGCCACCTCAAAATAGGATGCATTAGTGTGTTGGCTGTGCGACCAAGGTGGGGGCATCATAGGGCAGCAGCTGACACCCCAAAACTGCCGCTGGCATGGGTGCCACAAGTGATATGCAGTCTTGCAGCGCAAAAAGCTGCCGTCCTGTGCAGCAGCAAGGGCATCACCCGCTGCTGCGCCGCTGGCCGCGACATCGGGTTCCGGTGGAGCAGCACCCGCGGCGGCACCGTAGCCCGCCTGCGGCGGCGGCTGTGCTGCGGCCGCCGACGGCCCGGCGCCGTGCATGGCGTTGAGCGCCGCGTTAAGCTGCGCACGCACCCTCTCATCGTCCCGTAGGTCCTGCACGACGAGACGGAAGAGTTATTTAAAAGAACCCTGTTCCAGGTTTTGCCACGGTCTGACTGTTGCAAAGCTCTGATTGTTGCAAAAAAAAAACTGAGCAGTTACAGCGCGTCGCCCTCTGACGATGGGGAGTTGTCGTGGAGGTCCGTTCGTCCCCATGGCAGACGGCGCCATTACAGCTGGAGACGGCTCATCAATGCTCAGCCCAACGGGTCAAGGGCAGCCACATCGGCTGAGGGGTGGGGCAGGGGCCTGCACGTGCGGCAGCAGCGCCTTTCAGCCGAGCATCAGTCACATCGGCCGGGAGCGGTGCCGGCAGTGGGCAACGGGGCTGAGAGATCTGCCTGCGGCAGCAGCGCCTTCCAGCCAGAGAACCAGGCGACGACCTGGTCCATGTCCGGCCCGTTGGCCAGCCAGTGCCCCAGCACGCCGTGCCACTGCGGCCAGAACGCCGCATCCAGCAGCCCCGCCGCCTGCGCGGCGCGCATGAGAGCGTTGGCGGGTTTGATATTAGTTTGCAGGGGTGCAGGTAACCGTTCGCGGGGCTTTCAGGGCAATTGCCGGGCTCTGGTCGGACTGGCTCCCGGCTCCCCCGAGCAGCACCAGCCAAACTGCAGTATAGCCCCGCCGGTCAACCTGACACGAGATGCATTCCACAAGGGTATCACCTGGCCAGGCCCCAGGAACGGCGCCCAGGCCATGGCGTCGCGCCAGGGTGCAAGGGACTCCGGCGGCTGGTGCGCCGGGTTGATCTGCAGCGTCGCGAGCCCCGCGCCCAGCTTCGGCAATATGCTGCGGGTCATCAGCGCGCCCCACGACTTGGCGTCAAACACCTGCGGTTCACAGCGTCGAATCAGTGCGGTCTCTGCGCAGCACGTCAGCTTTGACGTCTCGCAGGTCAGCAAGGGCACCACCGACGGGTGCCGTAGCTGGCATTAACTGTGCAGCAATCTCTGGGCAGACCGGCCAGTCAACATCGACGAGTCCAGCAGCAGGCAGGCAGCCGCTGAAAGTCGGTGCATTGACGGGGATTCCTGACTGGCGGAATCCGTGCCGTGGCGGGGCGCACCCGGTGCCAGGGCGACAGCAGCGCGAGCGCCGAGCGATCGGATGGGTGCCATGCGGTGAGCGCAGAGGCCAGCTTGTGGCGCACGCCGGCGTACAGCTGCTGCAGCTGCCCACCCATTGCCGGCAGCCAGGGGTGCAGCCAAGCGTGCAGCGGCACACGCTCCCGTCGCGGCTCCCACTCCTCCACCGCCGCCGCCAGCTGTGCGCGCACATCGGCAGTCCGGCGGTCAGGTCCCCTGGCTTGGCGACTGAGTAGGGGAAGAGCCCTTGGCCCACGTGCAACATGTCGAAGCTGATCGGCCTCACCCTGAGAATGTAAGCCAAATGATGGTGCGCTGTTGCTGCTCACGCCAGGACTGGCGGAGGTAGCATACGGCAACAGAGCGGACCTCGCCGTAGAACTACAGTTGCACCCGGCAGGCATCAAGTCTCACGGATTTTCGACTGTACGGAATGTCTAGTTCTCGGGCATAAGGCAAGCGTTTCACAGTGATGCATTGCTCGCGTCATGAAGCCTTGTTTTGTGTCTGCGAGTGAGATCCACGGTGAGTTACGTGCCGCCGCCTGGCGTCATGCCGGGAGTTGATGTGTGATTACAGTCGTGCTCGCTCACCTTCGGAAAGACGAGTGCGTCAAGGATGTGGCGGTGCAGCGTGGGCGGCAGCAGCCCTTCCCATGCGTCCAGCAGCGACAGCAGCGGCTCCGGCTCCCGTGCCTGCAGACGGCCGCAGCAGGTGGTGGGGTCAAGGCCTTGGGGCGCCACACCGTCAGCCTGATGGCAGCGGTCCGCGCAGGGGTGGCGCCTGTGGTTTGCCACAGCCTCACTGGGCATGCAGGCTATTCTGCAGCGTCTGGAGGGACACCTGGCTAGAGGCAAGTGTCGATGAAGAATCTTCCGATGTGGAAGACGAAGCGAAAGCTTTGCTACGAGAAAACAAACCTGCCAGCCGGTGCTGATGGCCTGCTGCACACGCGGCAGCACCGTCGCCAACACGAGGGCATAGTATGCATCGCTGGCGGCGGCCGCGTCCTGGAAGATGGCGTCCCAGGTGCCGCTGCTCTCCAGCAGTGGCCGCCAGCCGGCAAACTCGCCGGCCCATGCGGCTGGCTGCTGCAGCGGCTGCCATGCTGCCATGGCCTGCCGCAGCCGCGGCAGCACCTGCGCACGTCCAGCTGGCAGGTTCACTGGATGTGCGGTTTTGCCCCAGCGGAGGCGAGCACGGCCCTTGGTTTCGTGTGCAACCACAAGGCGCAGCCGCTGCTGAACCCCATGTACACATGCAGAGCTCGTCCTACCAGCTGAGGGCGTTAGCGAAACAGCATGAGAGTGCTTGACAGCAAGAATGGCGTCAGCCGCAAACAAAAACGGCACATTCTTGGCGCTGTTCTGCACCTGCGCGAGCGCGGCGGCGGGCAGGTTATACATCACATACTCCTCCGGGTAGCGCCGCTGCAGCTGCGTGTACGCCGCCAGCTGCTCGCCTGGCGGCACGTCGGACCCGCCGCAGTGCTCCACCGCGGCGGCTACCTCGCCCAGGGACCGGGCTGCGTCCGCGGCTTCCTCTGCAGCGTGGTCCAGCCGCTCTTTCTCCCGTGCCAGCACAACGGCTGTGTCCTGCAGGCGACGTGGACGGCACTTCCTCAGCCTGACAAGCCCTCAGGCGAAGAAGGTGTGTTTCCTGTGAAGCCTCTTCGAGACCTCAGGAACCTGTTATCGCACAGCAGTCGCAGATCACCAATGCTGTGCTTGGTCGTCGGCTGCACTGACAATGTCCTGAGCAACCAGGCTGGGGCCTTAGAGGCACGGGAAAAAGATTCCCCGCAAGGGGGGGCGGGGGTCCAGGGCTTCAGCCGGGAGCGGGGAGCGGGGCGCGCCTGCTGGTGGCGCAGGCGGGCGTCCAGCTTCTGGATGTCGGCCTCCGCCAGGTCCACCAGCAATCGCAGGTTGTGCTGCAGCTCCGGCATTGGCACCTCCGCCCCCGCCTCCGTCTCCTGTGCACATCCGCCATGCAGAGTGTGTGCCGAAGGTGCATGCACATGTTGGTCAGCATGGCGCTGTCAGTGACTGTTGTGCTGCAGCTCTGGCAATGGCACCTCCGCCCCGGCTTCCATACCTTGTGTGCACCCAGCACGCATGGTGTATTGATCTGTGTTTATAGGTCGCCCACGATGATGGCAGATCCCTGCTCGGCATGTAAAGGTACAAGCCAGCCCGGCGCAGATGCACATGCTGCGATGCGCCCTGCAATATGGCGGGATTTGCCCACCGCAAAGCAACAGCATCCCACAGGTGACATGCCCGCCTGGGGTGTCAGAACGTAGAAGGTCCTGAATGTGGGCTGGAAGATGGGTTGGAGAATTAGATGTCTGTGAGAGTATCCAGAAGCGGGAGTGCGCCTCACGTCCTGCTGGTTGAGGTGCTCCATGTTGGTGACGACCCGCGCCTGCGGCCCGCGCATGTCCAGGATGGTGGTCGCCGCCGGGGCTGCAGCGGAAGAGCCGTCCCTGGCACCCGCCTCCAGCACCTCGGCTGCCGTCTTGTACTCGCGCCGCACACGCTGGGCCGCGTGCCGCTTCTTCCACAGCTGCACAGGCGCGTCAGCCTCCACCTGCGCGCATGGACAGCCGCCGCTCGAGTGGGACCGCAGGCTTGGGTGCAGCCTTGAACCAGCAGCTTCATAACGTTGGCGCCTAAACAACTGTCTGACGGGAAACGATCACGGCTCTCGTCACTGCCGTCCCGCTGATGCAATGGCAGCTGCATGTTGTGCAATGAGCCGCAGTCTTGCCTGTGCGGCGGCGGCGGGCCGTGCGGCCGGCTCAGGCTCTGCCTTGGCGCGCTCGCCAAAGCCGAGGCCAACGCCCTTGCCGCGCAGCCGTGCCTCCACTGGCTTGGCGATACCCTGCTTGTCACGCCCCAGCCCCTGGCCTCGCACGTACCTGCAGTGGGGCAGGGTCACGTGGTCAACACAAGGGCAGCGGGCCCACGTGAAGCGCCCTGGGACGCTTGCAGGCCGAGCACTGAGCCGTTGCCGCTTGCGCCACTGGTCAGCAGAGTTCATTGGTCAGTTGACACGGCTTGAGCGAGCCACAAGCACGTCAGATCTGTGGAGTGCCGGCTCTGCAATGGCATGCGCAGCCAAGGGAGCGCATTAACCACACCAGCCAAAGTGATGCCCACATGTGCTCACCCCATCTTCTCCATCATCTTCGAGGCGATGCCCTTGGTGTGCGACTCGAACTCGCCGATGCCGTCCTTCACGACGGCGACCCGCTTCTTCTCAGCGACTACCTTCTGCTTCTGCTCCCGTTTGCGCCGCTCAGCCTCGTTCAGGATCCTGCACAGAGCGGCGCACTGAGGTGGTCGCCTGGAGAGCCGCCGCTCGACAACCAAATCAGCAGAGCTGACGCCAATGCAGATGGCCTTGCGCCCAGGGAACAAGAGGTTGTTAGTCGTGGAGGCACTCACTGGCGGCCGAAGGCCGACGGCAAGATGACCTCGCCATCGTCTTCGTCCATGGCTGCGGTGCCGCCGCTGCCGGCGCCTATGCCTGCTCTGCTGAAGCCACTCATCCCGCCGCCGCCACTGCCAGCGCCGATGCCTGAACGCCCATCCGAGCCCAGTCCGGCATTGACACTGCCTATGAAGCCGAGGCCACCGCCGCTGCCGCCGCCGCCACCGATGCCCGCCCGCCCTTCCGAGCCGAGCCTGGCGCCGCTGGCGCCTGTGAAGCCCAGGCCGCCAGCAGTGCTGCCGCCGCTGGTGAAACCCAGGCCGCCGCCGCCGCCGGCTCCGCCAAAGCCGAGGCCTCCGCCGTTCGTGGCGGCCGGCGTCGGCGCTGGTGCAGCTGTGTCGGTGGCAGTGGTTGGCGCTGGGTGTTCTGCAGACCCCATGCCGATGCCAGTCGAGACAAAGCTGACGGGCCGGGTGTAGTCAGCGGCCGGCCGCTTGCCCCGCCGGCGGCGCTCTTCCTCTTCGTCCGATGATCCCTCATTGAAGACGCCGTACAGCTGCTCATCCTTTGTCTGCCGCTTCCGCTGCCGCTTGGCCCTGAGCATATCCAGCGGATGTCACAGTGTGCGTCATCCGCCACGGATGGAGAAATCAACCAGCTGCGCAACGTTGGGTGGCGGCGCCCTGACGGTCCTCATGGCACGTTGGTAGTGCCTTCATGCAGAGTTTCGCGGCGCAGCCGTGCCATAGCCACTGTATGAGGGTGCTCACGTGTAGAAGAATTCTCCGCCGATCTCGACGCCGCCCTCATAGTCATTGTCCATGTCCAACCGCTCGCGCTCTTCGTCATCGTGGTCCATGGTGTGAGTCGCTGGGAGGCAAGCCTACCAATCATTGAAAGCAGTACATGCGCAGCTGCATGATGTGAAAACCAAGTTCGAAATGCGTGGAAGCTGATGCTTTACGAGCTAGGGGGCCAACTTCAGGCCACCTGCGAAGCGCACCAGCGACGCCTCAGTAACGGCGTGCAGGCCTCCGAGTGGTGCTGCTGCAATTTGGCCCTGAATGCAGATTGGCGTTTGCAAGGAGCTGCTGTCGGGAAGCAAATGAAGCAGCACAGCACGTGACCAGGAAGGTGTTACATCGATGGAGAGTGCCTCGTCAGTCTGCAGCACGTAAAACTCCAGCCACCATGACGTCCGTGGAGGCGGGCTATGCAGTCGAGTTGCAGGCCGCCCGCACCCGGCTCACAGCCCTCAAAGACAGGGCCACGGCGCGGGCACGCGCGCGCGGAGACACTGTCATTTCCTCACAGCGGGATGCGCTCGGCGATGCGCAGGGCGCATCTGCCGTCGCAGACAGAACTACAGATGCAAATGGCCTGGCCGACGGCGCCCCTGCCAGCGAGCTGCAAAAGCTGATTGCGGTGTTCCTGTTGGATCCCGCCAACGGCGTGCCGCTGGATTCGCACAAGATCCATCGCGAGGTGCCTCATAAGATCCCGCGAAGGCATCGAGTACAATCCCCCGTGAGGATGTTGTATGCGTGTTCCTGCGAAGATGTCAGCCATGCGATATCACAGCGCCGCCGCCATCGTCAGGCATGCCGAGCTTCAACTAGTATGTTTAGTGGCACACTGCTACTTCAGTCCTTCCGACCGTATGATTGTTCCCTGCCGACGTGCGCATGTATATCGAGACAAGCAGCGACATGGCGATCCTCAGATAGACGCGCTGTACTACTCACAGGACAGCTGCCAATGTGTCAAAACAGTCTCACTTCACTCACCGCAGCTGTCAAAGCCAGAGACGGCGAAGAAGTATGATGCAGCACTCGGCGGCGGTGGCGTGTCGGCACTGATGACAGCGCTGAAGGATCTGGGAGCTGGCGCATCGCCTGCGCTGGAGCTGGATGAGTTTGAGATGGCCGGCAAGCAGCGTGTCATGGTGCTGGACATCACCCGCGCCCGCCTCGTCAGGTGACGCGCTGGTGCTGCTGCTACTGCTGCTGCATGCACCCTCGTACCGCTGACAGCGCTGGTATGCAGAGGACACATGTCTGGGCATTGTCCCATGCAAGCTGGCTGTGGTGGGTTTATAGACATCTAAACACCAGCCTGCAACGCTGCACAGCGTGCTGGGGCGGGACCCATCCGCGCCTGAGGCCCCCCTGCAGCTGCAGCCGCCGCCGCCAAACGGCCAGCCAGGCTTCCGCCCTTTCGATGGGCCCGGCCCGGGCCTTGGCGGGCCATCCTTTGGCAGCGGTGCGCCCAATGGCGCAAGCGGCACGTTCCCACCGCAGCAGCAGCACATGCGGCCGCCCGGCAATGCCATGGGACCACCCGGCTTCCGGGCCCCCGGCGGCGGACCGCCCGGAGGCCCCATGCCGGGACACAATGGCCCGATACACAGCCTGCCGCCGCCGCCCGGCGGCGCTCTGCCCGGCCCGCCAGGCGGCGGCTCCAGCCTGCCCGGACCGCCCGGCAGCAGGCCACCCATGGGCGACGGCGGCGGCGGGCCGCCCGGCATGTTTGGCGGCATGCAGCCGACCGCTGTGGTGCCGCCGGCGCCGGCGCAGCAGCCGAAGAAGGACACCCTGGAGGAGCTGCTGGGCCGCAAGTCCATCAGGGACCGGCAAAAGACCGAAAAGTGAGCGGCTCATAACCTGAAACTGCCGCTCCGCTTCAACCACGTGAATCTTCACCAAGCCCAACGTCGTCGTACCGGAGGTGGCACAGTCATGATTTGCATTCGCCTGCCAAGTCACAGCAAATGCTATGCCAATGCTCGAGCGCCCCAACTGGAGAAGGCAAATGAAAAGGCGTCTCCCGACAACCCCTTTGCAGGGGCGAGGAGCTGCTGGAACTGCTGCAGAAGCCGACGGCGAAGGAGAACGCGACAGTGGAGAAGTTCCGCACCGGCGGCGCCTCCGTCAAGGAGTACTGCCCCCAGCTCACCAAGGAGGACTGCTGCAGGTCGGCGGCATTTTCACATCCGAAACTGAAGACCTGACATTTGCGGCACCTGGAGGTCGACGGTCTCGCTCACAGCCGCGGCTGTGGCATGTTCACCGCCGTGGTGGCCTACGTGGAAGGTGCTGTGCTATCACCAAGCGCAACATGGATCTGTCAGTCCAACATGCCACCGCGCAATTTTGAGTATGACACCATCCCATGGCATTTGTGCAGGGTAAACAACACGCCGTTTGCATGCGGCCGGCTGCACTTCCGGCGCCTGCTGTTCCCCTGGACGGACGTGGGCCTGGGCAACTGCTCCTACTTGGACACCTGCCGCCACATGCACAACTGCAAGTTCGTGCACTACGAGCTGGACACTGTCCCGCAGGCCGGCGGCAGCGGCCGCGCCCGCCAGAACCGGCCACCTGTGCCCTCCTACCTGCAGGTGGGGCCTTCCTGACATCAAAAGGCTGTCAAAGTTCTGCTGCCTGTCCCTGGCTGCGCTTTTGAGATTGGCTGGGACCTCAACGAGTTTGCCTTCTTGCAGAACCGCACATGGTGTGCAACTCAACCACGGCATTTCGAAAGACCGCGCTGGCGGCCATGCACCCATGCGGCTGCGCGCTTGGCGCATCATGGGGAATTCTGCGACATGCAGATCGGGGCGCTGCAGCGGCAGTGCACACGGTATCTCAGAACGTGCGAATGCTGACGCTGGCTGGATGCCGGCCGGTGGTTCCTGATGCAGGCACTGCAGGAGCCGCAGTGGATTAATTGCGACGTGCGCACATTCGACATGAGTGTGCTCGGCAAGTTCGGTGTCATCATGACAGACCCAGTGAGCTTCGTTCCCTGCCGATTGAAATATGCGAGACCATCGCAATCGGCTTTCCTCCACCTTCAGCCGCTGCCGCCGTGCAGATCCAGCATGCCGCATCGCCATGTCCCGTCTGTCGACATGCGTGTGCACAAACGCATTGCCCTGCAAGGGCCTAGCTGTTGTCTTTGTTATCCTGCAAGTCGGTTGACATGTGTTGACTGCCTTAGCGCCGCGTAGCCATAGGAGCTCAACCAGGACCTGCCGTACAGCACCACGACCCTGCAAGTCAGTTGATCATCTAGGTATGTGTATGCCGCGCAGCCGTGGGAGATCCACCAGGACCTGCCATATGGCACCATGGCGGACGACGAGATGCGCAAGCTCAACATCGGCTGCCTGCAGGACGATGGCGTCATCTTCGTGTGGGTCACAGGTGCGCACGCCTCTGCCGCTTTGACTTGTGTGTGTCATTGTGGTGGCAGGTGCAACGCGTTCTATGTCAGCCATTTGGCCACCAGCATCAACCTGCTGTGATTGATCAACAGTTCACAAACGATCTGCTCGCCACCCTCGCACTCGTCGCTCCTCCCTTGTGTGCACATCGTAGCACAGAACCTATCTGTGCGCACGGCAGGGCGGGCAATGGAGCTGGGGCGGGAGTGCCTCGAGATATGGGGCTACAAGCGCGTGGACGAGCTCATCTGGGTCAAGACCAATCAGCTGCAGCGCCTCATCCGCACCGGCCGCACCGGCCACTGGCTCAATCAGTGCGACTGCGTGCCTCCATCCCTGTTGGCTGCTGTCCTGCTCGCAGCTGCTGTCCTGCTCGGTGCCGCTGCTGCTGCTGCTGCTGCTGCTGCTGCTGCTGCTGCTGCTGCTGCTGCTGCTGCCTGCGGGTAATGCAGCATTCTGAGACTGAGCTTGCATCACTCCTCGGTCATGCATCTCGGTGATCTGATGGTCATGGTTGCATTGCAGCTCCAAGGAGCACTGCCTCGTGGGGTACAAGGGCAATCCGCAGATCAATCGCAATGTCGACTGTGATGTCGTCGTCGCTGAGGTGCGCAGTAGCTCTGGTGTTGGGTCTGTCACGCAGCCTGGAAGCCACACAATCGGACAGCAGACTTCCTGTCTGCCAGACGCTTTGCCTTCGAACGAGCCGCACGAGGCAGCCGAGACAGCCGCGATAAAGCATGGCATCTTGAACGACGGCGGCAGCCAAGACTTTCATTGCAAGCGATCATTGCCGTTTCAATCGGTACGCTTTGGAATTTTACGTTTGCTGAATTGTGCAGGTGCGTGAGACGTCACGGAAGCCCGACGAACTGTACTCGCTGCTGGAGCGGCTGAGCCCGGGCACGCGCAAGCTGGAGATCTTCGCGCGGCAGCACAACTGCCAGCCCGGCTGGGTCGGCCTGGGCAACCAGCTCACCGGCAACAACATCCTGTGAGTTTACCCACCTGGCACCATACTTGTCGTTGGTGCTGGACTCTGCCAATGCCAGGGTCGTTGCAACATGCCAGGGTCGTTGCAATCTCCTACGTGGGGCTTGCCGGCTCAAGGGTTTCAAGGTCCTGCCAGGAGCATCACCTTGGCAAGTGAAGTTCAATTGTTGTTTCCGTGGCGGCGCAGCGACCCGGACATGAAGGCGCGCTACGAGATGGTCTATGGCAAGGATGGCAAGGGCATCGATAAGGCGGAGGTCAAGGAGGAGTAACATTTGGACTGCGGCAGTTATACACTCGTCGCATGTCAGCGATCTTGCTGTGACAGAGCAGCTTGCAGGCTGATGATGTGATGCTGTGCGTGCTGCAAGGGTGTCATGTGGGTCATGAGATGGCACATTACACAATTACAACGGCAGTTTCCATGTTCTGATTTGATCTCGTGTCGAGCAGCGACAAAGACACGACATCTACTCAAATCAACGAACAACGCAGACAGCAGACAATTAATTCCAACTGCTCGCGTGCTCAGTGATATTGAGCTGCGTGATAGTGAGCTATCATAATGAGCTGCGCGCAACGCTCACACAGTGATTATATACCTCCTGGCCGCATCGTGCACCTTCTCCATGAACTCCGCCGGCTTCTCCTGGCCGCTGGCCTTTGCGGCGGCAATGTTTTGCTGCAGCAGGTCTAGCAGGGGCTGGTCGATCTCGTTGTTGCCTGCAACCAGGGGCGGTAGTGTGCACGATCAGCACCTGAGCGCTGCAAGTGCACATTGGAAGGCAAGACAGGTTCGACAGCTCCCTTCTTGGGGGCCTCAGCACCCAGGCTGCACGAGATGCATGCCATGCAGGCCATGCATATGCCTCCCAGCGGCGATGACAATTTGCTGAGTCCGTGAAGAGCTGGTACGCTCCTCAGCAAGTGCACACCTGCCATTTTGAGGGGTGCAGGCGATGCACGCCATGCATGCAGCACATGCCACGCTGCGGCGCAAAAGGGCATGCGCTAACACCATCAGCCGACTTGTCAAAGCTGACACTCTGCTGCTGGCGCTCACCTGCCATCTCGAGCAGCATCGCCTTCTTGTCGGGCGCCTGCAGCAGCTTGCGCACGCGCTCCGCCGGCGCCGCCGCCTTGGCTGTCGCCTCGTCCAGTGCCGCCACTGCGGCGACCAAGAACTCCTGCAGCGACTCCAGCTCCGCCAGGCGGTCCATGTTGGAGACTTTCGCGAAGCGTTCCTCGGCTGCATTGGTGGAACCCCGATTTGGTGCAACCCCTTGTTGTCGTGGAACCCTGTAGACCCTCGTCGGCATGGAGAGGCGTGCACCGCACAGCAGCAGAGCGCGGGACGGACGATCATTGCATGTGGCGATGTGGTTTGATCAAAGGTGAAAGGCCTCACATATCTTGCTTTTCAGGTCGCTGAAAAAGTCGTCCGTCAGCAGCGGCCGGCAGCGCGCCACCTCGAAGTTCATTTCCTCGCCCTCGGTGTCCAGCATGTACTCGATGAGCTCTGCGCTATTCTGCGGCTGGACGCGTGCCTGCAGCGAGAAGCGGTTGAGGTCAGTGCGTCCTGGCTGGATCAGCCCCTGAAGGCGGCTTTGACAATCACAGTCACAAGGCACAGCGGTGTCGGCATGGCCTGCGAACTGGTCACCGACCTCGCGCTTTTCGGTGAGCTCCTTCCGGGCCTCCTCGCGAGCCTTGTCCATCTGCTCCTTCAGCTCGTCGTTCTCTGCCGCCTGCTTGTAGATCTGGCGACGCGCAATGTGGCCGGCCTTTGGCGCTGCCAGGATGCCCTCTGGGTCCTGGAGCGGGGGCACACGACGCTCGGCTCAAGAGCAATCCGCTGGACAGAGGCAAATGAACTGAACTTGAAACCAACAGACAGCGAAATCCATCAGAAAGCATGCCCAGTGCGCACCCAGCCGACGGCAACCACTTGCAAGCACCCCCTGCGGCCGGGCCGCGCAGGCAGCGGTCTAGTAACGAGGCCAATATGCCTCCTGCCAAATGACTGCGTACTGCAGGTGCAGCATGGCTGCGGTGCAACGTGCGTGGTTCCAAATGCAGTCATATCGGCCCAACCCGAATGGTGTGTGGCCGCCGAGCAGTCAGCAGTGCGGGACTCAGTCCGCTTCAAGCAGCAATCTGTACAAGCCGACAGTTTGCAATGATTGCAAGTAGGAAACTGAAGTGTGAGCGCAAACATCTGATCGCCCCTCCGACATCCCATGTGCTGATCCAAGAGGGTGGCTGTGGGCCAGCTCATAACTCAGTTACCATCTTCACAGCGTTGCGTTCGATCCGTCCAGCTTCGACTATGGCTGAACCATGGTGCTGATCCCGCTGGGCGGATCAGCAACGTCGCTATGTCAGGCTCCAGCCATCAGTCCAGGCTCCGTGAGGCGCTTACGGCCGGCGGTCCCAGCAGCAGCAAGGATAAAGGACCCGCTGCTGTAGACGGAGTGCTGTCAGCAGAGACGGACTCAACGGAACGGCGGTCTGGGCTTGTGGAACATGGATGCCTCCGATCCACATCCACCTACCTGGAGCCTGAGGACGGTGGGCTGCCGCAACGCCTGCCATTACACAGGACATCTGTTCTGATCAGCGAGACTGTGCTCCAAGGTCGCTCCGGTGTACGCGCATGCAATCATCTGCCGCCCGTGCACTGCCCAAGCGGCAGCGGCTGCAGCAAACGCTGCGGCATTGATAGAGCCCTCAAGGCACTGTTGCTGAATTAACGCAGAAACAGATCATCTAGTGTCGCCAATGAGGCCACCAGCAGCAGATTCATGTGCCATGACGCCATTCCATGACGCCATTACGGTGCCTGATCACAGGGACCCAGCCGGCGGACCTGTACTGTAAGTACACATGGAAGATCGCCAACTTTTCGGACATGAACAAGCGGGAACTGCGCAGCAAGTCCTTCACTGTCGGCGCACACAATTGGTGAGCCAAGGAGCTGTCGCCACCAGATGGCCATGCCGCTCTGAATAGACCGGCACTTCGATAAGCTACCGCCGTGAAGCCGTCAGCAGCAAGAGGCTCCGTAAGCATGTTGCTCTGATGGAGCGGCCTTCTCAAAAAGTGGTTCATGCAATCGCCGGTGAGGGTGAGCCAAACCGCTATGTGCTGGCAGGTACATCCTGGTCTATCCACACGGCTCTGATGTGCACAACCACCTGTCACTCTTCCTCTGCGTGGCGGACTACGACAAGCTGCTGCCAGGTATACCATCCGCACCAACGCTTATGAGCTAAGATCGTTGTGTTCATTATCGCTGCTGCTGTTACCGGATGCCGATCACCAACTTCAGATGGCGTGCACTTGGAATGCGCAGGCTGGAACTTTCTGGGGCAGTTCACGATCGCAGTCGTCAACCCCAAGGAGCCGAAAAAGTCCAAGTACTCAGACACGCTGCACCGGTTCACGAAGAAGGAACACGACTGGTGACCACCTTGTTGGGGCATCAAATGAGAAAGCTGCAGACCTGCAAGCTGCTGCGCACGATTGCCACCCGGGGCTGACATGTCGAATCTGATGTGGTGTTTTGCATACACTCCTCTGAGCCCTTGCGCGGATTTCTCGTCAAACCAACACTTACCCTGAACAGGGGCTGGAAGCGGTTTATGGAGCTGTCGAAGGTGTACGAGAGCTTCACCACAGACGACACGCTGGTCATCAAGGCGCAGGTGCAGGTTATCCGGTGCGTCCTTTCTTCGGCGCCCCGTCGGACCTTTGCTGCTCTCACACTGCTGTGCGACACACAACGCTGGCAGGAGACAGGGATGGAAAGACGCCAGCTGCATGCAGGGCGCAGGTGTAGCGCAAATCATGCACTTGCTCATGCTATGCTACCAAACCTCGACCGCATGTGCCCTCTGGGATGAGCCCCAGGCCGTCGCCCGCACCAGCGTTAGGCCTTGGTCTTTCACTGCCTAGGGCCTGCAAGCTGTGGGTGATAGGTTGCCGACGCTCTGCCATCAATCGGTAATGACAAGGTAGAACGCCAGCGGTGCAGGGACCGGCCGAGCGCGCCATTCAGGTGCCTGGACCCGCAGTACCGGCGGGAGCTGGCGCGCGTGTATCTCACCAACGTGGAGGGCATCTGCCGCCGCTTCGTGGACGAGCGGTGCGCCCAGCTGCAGGCAAGTAGTTGGAAGGACGCGGATGGGGAATAGGCAGCGGCAGCACGCGGGCATAGCCGGGGTTGGGTTTTGGGACAGAATGTCGGCAAGCAACAGCACAGTCTGGGCTAGGATGGGCAACCTGCGCCCGGGGTAGGGGGAGGATGCGGAGGGAAACCGTCTCTTTGGGGGTTGGAAGCTCTCTTGGCGGGGGAAGGTGAAGCCGTTGGGCGACATGGCTTGCGCAGGTGCTGCTGGCGCAGCTGCCGGCGTTCGAGGCGTTCTGGGCAGGGCTGTCTGTCTCGCAGCGGCAGGCGCTCACCACCGAGCGCAGCGACCTCATCCTGAAGGTGGGCTCCGTGCCCTTTGCAAACGGCTGCTGCACCGTCCCAGGCATGGCTGCACTCTCTTGCATGGAGTTGAAATAGCTGAGAGCCGCGCCTTCAGCCTGCCATGCTGCCGGCGGCAGTGCTCGTCTGTGCAGAGGGCCGGCGATGGGCCGACAATGTTGTGCTGTGCGGTACTCGGCAGGGCATCGTCAAGCGCTTCTTCAACGAGAAGGAGGTGACATCAACGCTGGTTATGGATGCGCTATTTAGCGGCTGCAAGCAGATGGGGGACCCCGGAGCGGCCCCCGCGGTGGGCCTCCCACCCATGCGGCCATATACAGAAGATGCCCGCGAACCTACTGCCTGGACGAGTCTATGACTGGCCCACCGGATGTGCACGAGGACATGCACTCGTCATACACTCGTGCCCCATGCGCAGCAAGCTACATTTTGTCACAGCAAGCTCGAGTGCCTCCGATTGGTTGTAAATGTGAAGCGTCAATGTGTCTGCAGAGCAAGGAGCGCCCGCAGCCGGTGGTGGTGGACGCCGCGGCGCAGGCATTTTCGTTGCAGGGCGACCTGATGGCGCTGCTGCGCACCGCCACGGCCGAGAAGCTGACCCCGGCGCCGCCTGAGAAGGTGCGGCCGCTGCTGTGATGGTTGGGAGCCAACCTGCTCACATGCATGGACCCTTCATCCCAGCTTTCGGACTGCAGGCCACAGCTGTGTGTATACCACGTCCACCCAGGGGTGCCCGGAAGCTAACACCTGGTACAGATGTGAGCTCCCGTTCCAAGAGCTAGGACTGCGGATACGCCCGCCTTCTCGATCTGCTGTAAATCTGCCTGCCGCAGGTGGAGCCGCTGGCGGCGAGGGCGGAGGCGGAGGAGCAGGCGGGCAGTGGCGGCGTGCAGCGCGACGAGCGCCGCCTCGCGGAGCTGGGCCGCCGTGCCGTGGAGATGCACGTTGTCTCCCACATCTTCCTGGACAAGCTGGCTGTGAGTTGCGAGGCGCTGTCCTGCCCCGGCACTATCCCTGTCGCAGCGCTCTGGGCACCCTGCCAGCCGTGCTGTGCAACCCTCTGCTTGTGGAGCTGGCGCGGCCAGAGGTCCAGTAGGGGGGTGTTGTAGATAAGCCGGTGCTGCAAAGGGAGCTGTCCACTCGCCATTTGCGTACGAGCTGCTGCCAGGGCGGTGCGCTGGGCAGCCCAAGTGCCGCCCACGCATGGTTGCGTCCTGTAGGACCAGCCAGCAGGGTGGCAGCCCTCAAACGCGCTCACTGCCAGCCGGTGTGCGCTGGAGCGCAGGCGGCGTTCTGCGAGGCGGAGTCGATACGGCGGCAGGACGCGCTGATCCGGGAGGAGGAGCGGCAGGAGGCCGAGTCCGATGCCCGGGCGGCGCTCAAGGCCGCCCTGGACCGCGAGCGTCGCGCCCGCAAGAAGCAGCGCCGCAAGGTACGCCGCTCTTCCCCGAGAGCGCTTTTGGCTGGCGCGCCCGCGAGCATGAGCCCGCGCAGTGGGGACTGCCTGCCGAACGGCAGGTTCCGTGACCTCCGCAAACAGAACCCCACTGTTCGTGCTCGCGTTGTTCGGCATTGTGCTGCAGAGCGTGCATCGTGCTGCGTTCGCGGTGCGAGGGGGCAAGGAGGCAGAGAGTTTGCAATGGCAGACGCACAGGAGTGCAGGCAGGAGACCTTGTCGCTGTGTGCAGACGCAGCAGGAGGCGGAACTTGCGCAGAGTCAGGCCGGCGAGGCGGGCAACGACGCGGCAGTGCCGCAGGCGCACACCGCAAGGGGGCAGCAGGCAGCGGGTGCGAACCCGAAAGCGGCCGCGGCTGCCGCCGAGGGTGAGCGCAGCGCGGCGCTGAAGTCTGCGGCGCACAAGGTCAGCGTCGAGTCGCGACTGGCACCAGCGGCAGTACGCGACCAGGCAGCAGCACAGGAGGCAGCGCAGCCCGCAGAGGCAGCCCAGCCCGCAGGCCTGCCGGCGACGGCAGCAGCGCAGGCCAACGGGCGGCCAGCAGCGGCTGAGTCCCATGGCAGCTCTGCGCACTTCGCGAACGACTCATTTCCCGCCAGCGCCAGCGGCGGCGGCGCGCAGCGCTCCGCCTTGTCAACAGGCTCAGCGTTGGCTGAAGGCGCAGCGTCCGGCAGGTGTGTCCGAGGCACCGAATGGCACCACATTTCGCATTGCTGTGTAGCCTCCTGTCCCACAGCTGCTTGACGAACCTAAAATGATGGTCTCACCCTCGCACACCAGTGTGGCTGCCGATCGCAGCGGGGCCGCCGAATCTCAACTACTGACTCGTCGAAATGCAGGAGTGATGCCCATGGTGCAGCAGGCAGTTCTGCATCGCAAACAGGACCGTCCAGCTTGCAGCAGCAGCAGGGTGCCGACGGTGCAGAGGCCGATGATGCTGCTGGCGCCAACAGTCAGCAGCGCTGCTTCAAGCAGGCCGCTGCTGAGGCGGAACTTGGCGAGGTAAACGCTGTGCTGTGTCTGCTGACTGTCCAGATGTCCGACCGAAATGCCACTGTTGGCAGTCAAGGTTGCAGGCCGTCTCTCAGGTCTGATGTCTGAAATATGTTCGAGGCTGGCCTCTCGCCACAAAAGGCCCAGCGCTTCTGCTGCCATGCTCATCTAGGTCGCTGCTTCCAGGTCGCAATGCTGCGCATGCGGGTGGCAGCGCTGGAGGCGCAGCTCACCAAACGGGATGCAGAGATCGCCGCGCTGCGTGCGCGGCTGGCCGAGGCTGCAGAGCCGCCGGCGGCGCCAGCAACGCCGCCGCCGGGGGTGCCGCCGCAGCCCAAGCGGCCGGTTGCAGGCTCAGCCGCTTCTGCACCAAAGCTGGCCACCGCGCCGCCCGCCGACCTCAGCAGCAGCGGCAACAGTCTCGGGGAGCCAGCGGCACGGCGTAACGGCGTGAGCAGCACCGCTGGCAGCGGCAGCAGCGACACCAGCGCCGGCAGACGCAGCTGCAGCGACCACAGCGGCGGCGGCAGCGCGCACAGCAGCAGCCTGGGCTCGCAGCCGTCGAGTGCTGCCGGCAGCCGCGCAAGCAGCCTGGATGCGGCGGCTGACCCAGTGCTGGCCGCACAGCTGCGGGTGGGCGGGGCCTTGCCGCCAATCTCGCGGGCCTCCGCGAGTGACCTGTCGCTGACCGCCTCCGGCGGGGACAGCGCTGCCGTGCGGCTGCGGGAGCGCTCGGCCAGCGGGTCCTCGCTGAGCGTGGCGGCAGCGGCTGCAGCAGCAGCAGATTCCGCCCAGGCAGGGCAGGGCCGGACTGCGGTCCCGGCAGCGCTTCCCAGCGCAGCCACCAATGGCCACGCCGCACGCGCGGCCTCTGACGGCCTCGGCCAGAGCGGTGTGGCCAGCCGTTCGCAGCGCGGCGATGCGCCGCCCAGCTCAGCGAGCAGCAATGGTGTGGCAGCGGTGGCGGCCAAGCCCGGCCGCGCGCTCAACGGCAACGCCTCAGCCTTCGTGCCCAGGACGTCTGCTGCCGGCGCGACCGCAGCAGCTGGAGCCGCAGCCGGCAAGCCCGGCGGCCAGGCGCCGGCACGCAGCGGCCAGGCTCGCAGCCAGAGGGCCGCATCAGGAGAGGCGCCGCCGCAGCCAGTCACCTCCTACCTCAGCGCGGTGGCCTCCTCGCCGGGGGCGTGCGCGACCGCAGTGCTCCCGTCACAGCTGTTGACGCTGCCGCAGAACGGCGTCGCCCGCCTGAACGGCGCAGCCAACGGCACGACTGGCGCAGCCAACGGCTCGAACAGTGCAGCAGGTGACGACGGCGAGTTCCCATTCCTGACGAGCGGGGTCGCCGCACCAACTGCGCCGCAGCTGAAGAGCACCGCAGACAAGGCCAAGCGAGCGGGCACAGAGGCTGTGCACTCACCTTTGGCAGTCAAGGTGCGCGGCTTGTGCTTGTAACAATTGCGCACTTGCGTGGCCAGCGTCTCATCTACACTGCAGACAAATGCGCATTTGCTTGCTTGTGTCGCCTAAGGTTGCACACATGTACCCATATTTGGCAACACCAGTTCAGTTGCGGGGTTGCATGAGCAAGAGCCGATGTGTGTCTGTCTGAATGCAGCTGATCGTGTGTGTCCTTTGGCAACAGAAGTCTGGGCTGGCGGCGCCGCACGACAGTCCAGGCCTGGACGACTTTGCACACATGGGACTGATCACGGAGCTGCTGGAATGAAACTCGTCAGGTCTGGTCGATAAGCATTTCGTCAGGTCTCTCCTGTCTTGTTTTCTTCAGGTCTTGCCAAACACCGCATGCCATGCGGTGTGTCAGCTTTCTCATCATTGTTTCCAGCGGTGACGAATATTTCGAGAGTGTCAAGCGATCTTCCAACTGCGCAGCGCTGTCATGTGCGTGGTGACAGAATGCGGGTGGTGACAGAACCAGTCGAACTGCTCTGCCAAGAGTGCAAGGAGAGAGAGAAGTAGGCCGACTGCATGCACAGCGCACGACATTAAGTGGGACTGACATGCCCGACATGCAGATGCAGCAGCACTGGAAATGCAGGAGGTTTTGTGCCATCAGTGTTTACAGATGTCAGAATTCCACAGTCGATCTGCACCCTTCACTGGAGACGCAGCGTGCTGCCAGCACCGCGTTGGTGCTCAGGCTGCATTTTATGAAGTTCACTGACTGCTGCCGAGCACTGAGGCACATCCTCCGCTTCCTGCGTATGCTGACGACAGCGCGCCGCGGCGGGGCCCTTGCTGGAAACCCTCTGTCAACGGCCGCTCGCATGGTCAGCACCCGCCCGATCCTCCTCCAATGCCCGCGGGTGCGAGCGGTCTCCCCCTCCGTCACGCCCGCATCACTTCTTGGTCTTGCGGATGATGCCAGACAGCTCCTCCCTCTTGCGCTTGCCGCGCAGGTGGGTGCCCAGCTGCAGAGGCACAGCACGTCAACACTGTCAGGCGGTGTTTTGAGAGGCGGGGTGGCCTCGTCAAGGCACTCCGATCGGGAACGAATGACAGGGCATCAATTCTCAGCCTGGTATCACAGACCCTGCTGCTGTGGCAGCCCCTGCTGCTGCGGCAGACCCCGCTAGTAAACCCTGCGGCAAGAGCGACAGATGCACCGACCTTCTTCTTCGCGACCTTGAGGGCGCGCTTGTCCTTGCCGACCTTGAGCAGCTCGGTGATGCGGCGCTCGTAGGGCGCGAGGCCCGCGACCTCGCGCACGATGTCGCGCACAAACTTCACCCGCTTGCTGGCGCGCTGCGCGGCAGACGCATGGAAACGATCAGGCTCGCTTCTCAGGCCGAAGCAGCACAGGCCTCGGACGTGTGCGGCATTCCGCTGCGCATTGCCAGATGTTACCGGCGGCTCAGGCTGGCAGCTGCACGATGCCACGATGTCAAGCCGGGCGCGGCGGTGGCGCATTCCTCCGACTGGCATGCGAAGTGTGGCCTGCGGTGAACGCTCAGCGAGGAGCTCACCCCCTTGCGGTGTGCTGGCCGAGCGACCTTCTCCCGCTTGGTGGTGATGTGCCCCTTGTTCAGGCCCACGGCCAGACCAGAGGGAGCCATTCTGCTACCTGCACAGCAGCAGCAGTGCAGACTGGACCGTGTGCTACTCAAACAGCAACGCAGGCGTCGAGCTTGATGCGCTGACAGCTTTGCAGGCGCAGCTCTGCCACGGTTCACTGCTCAGTGTTGCGATGTGCAAGTTGCACAGGGCAGACATGCGCGGTGGGCTCCGAAAGGGGCAACGGTGCGCCCGCGGCAACGGGCTGACAGCGCGCTTACCCTGGCGATGTCGCCGTCTGCTTCGCTTGCCTCGCCGAAAGAGGCCTCAAATTCTAGCAGAACGAGCGCCTAAAGCGGCTGCAAGAGTATATAAGGTGGCTGCCCTCCCTTCAGCATCCTTTCGCGACCCCCGGCTCATCCCGAGAGGAGATGGGAGCACAACAGCAACAAGCTGCGCAGCACGACCAGCGCCTTTGCAGTATCTGCGCCTGCTCGGAATCTAATTAGTGTCAGCGCCGCTGAACGCATCATGCAAGCCGCAGCCCACACCAGCTCCGCAGCATGCTCCACTAGGCTGCGTCCGGCTCCTTGCAGGTTGGCTTTTACTACCAGGCGCGCCGCGCCGGCGCGCGCGTTCAGGATGGCGGTACGGGCCCTTAGCCAGGACGAGCTGAAGCAGCAGGCAGCCTGGAAGGCGGTGGAATATGTGAGCAGCGGCATGGTGCTAGGCCTGGGCACGGGATCGACAGCAGCATTTGCGGTGGACCGGATCGCGGACCTGCTGGACAGCGGCGAGCTGAAGGACCTGATCGTGAGGATCTTGCTGTGGCTTTGCGGCGTTTACCAGCCATTTGATGTCCGAGTCACACTCGTTGACAGCGCGACCATGATGGCGCCCCGGATGATCGACTGGTGTCTTGTGCTTTGCGGCAGGCCGTGCCGACCTCCGTCAAGACGTACGATCAGGCTAAGGGTGAGGTCGAGGCAACACACGATGCTGCACCACTTTTCATCTCCTGGCATCAGCCGCAGACCTGCATGCATGCGCATGCGGCTCTGTGGTCACATGTCGCCGAACCTGGTGGTTGACCCTCTTCAACTTTGTCCTGTGGCTGACGACTGGGGCATGTTCTGGAGGATGTGAGGCTCAAGCGTTGACATGCTGCTGACTGATGTGCCAGGTCGCGGCATCCCGCTGGCGACGCTTGATGAGCAGCCAAAGATCGACCTGGCGATCGATGGCGCTGACGAGGTCGACCCATTCCTGAACGTGGTCAAGGGCCGCGGCGGCGCCCTGCTGCGGGAGAAGGTGGGTGCATTCATCGAGATGCCCTTGGAGGGGCACCCGCATCTGAAATGGCTTTCCGAATGGGCTGTTTTACCTGTTACAGCCGTCACCATGCGCCAGGAAAGCAGCAGCTGCCATTGCCTGCAGCTGCCATCGCCACGCCACCCAGATCACTGTAGATAGTGCCGGACTCGCATGTCACTTACATGCCATGCAGATGGTGGAGCAGGCGGCGTCGAAGTTTGTGTGCATTGTGGACGACACGAAGCTGGTCAAGGGCCTCGGCGGCAGCGGAGGTGCGTCAGCCGAGTTTGCACTGCAACTGGCATGCGGTATCCAACTCAGGTGCATGTCGTGTGACCATTGGGGTGGTGTCGCCTGTGTGGACCACCCACAAGCCTAAAATGACCCGCTGTCACCGCAGACGCCATGCCGGTGGAGATCGTGCAGTTTTGCTGGAAGTATAACCTGGACCGGCTGGAGAATCTCCCAGAGGCGAGTAGTCGACAGAACCATGCGTCCTGAAGAGCTGCATCGGTCCAAGCAAGCCAGCTGCAGCAATGCCAGCTGGAGTAACATGTGTGCGGACACACCTTGGCAGCAGAAGCAGCGGCGTGCAGGGAGGCTCACGGCAGACCTGATGCTGCTGCGCCGCAGGTGAAGGGCTGCACTGCCAAGCTGCGGGAAAACAGTGACGGCACACCGTATGTCACTGACAACTCGAACTACATCGTCGACTTGTTCTTCACTGGTGCGATACAGCCCGACATATGATATGAATAACTGAGATTTAACATCTTTGCAGTTTCCTTGCTACTGCTGCTCATTGTTCCCGTTCTGAATATCGAATTCAATCGTTTGATCAATGCAGAGCCCATCAAAGACGCCCAAGCGGCCGCCGCGGCAATTGCCTCGTTGACGGGTGTTGTGGACCACGGACTGTTCCTCGGAATGGTGCGGCTGGATGTTGGACGCAAGCTCACTGCCTTTCCCCACCTGCTCTCGACGGAACATGTGTTTGCGCCATTCACTACCCATACAAACGCCGTTCACAGATATCCTGCTCACTGCACAGGTCGACGTGTGCGTTATTGCTGCGTCTGGGGGTGTGGAAGTGCGGGAAAAGTGATGGAGTTCCTTATGGCGGGCCGCAACCGCCGCACAAGGCTAGTCAGCCTTGTTTCTGGAGCAGTCTCTCGTCGAAAAGACGTAAAACTGGTTTGATGACGAGGATAAACACCTAGGTAGCCGGGCAGAAAACGGTGCAAGATCTGGAATCAACAAGCCTTAGGTTGTCACAGGTGCCCCCCTACCATGACCCTCACCCCTTTAATGTGCGCCATGACATGACCGGACCACCTTGACAATTTGCCGAAAGTGCCTGTGTGCCACGCCATATGCTAGGCCGGCTCCTCAACAACGATCTGCTGCTTACGAGCGGATGCACGCCCCACCACCATGCTCCTCCTTCCACGATTGAATGGCCTCTCGGGCCAGTGTGTCGGGGCGCAGACACTTGCTGCCCAGCGTACAGCCCCGCATTGGCGATGTATCGTGAGCGGACAACCACTCCTCGATGGCCGCCCACTCGTAAGTCTCGTCATCATCAGCAAGGACCGGCTCCACCATCAGGTCCTGCATGCCGCCACGACAATGATCATCAATGTGCGCATGTGCATCGTCAAATAAGTTCCGAGTGAGGCAGAGAAATAGCCAGGCGCCAGGACTCTTGGAGCGCAGAAGTTGCTTCAGATGCACTGGCAGGTCGTGTGCATCCTGGCGGTGGCAGACCGCAAAGTTTCGTGGCGTACCAGAGTGAGCGGGCAGCAGAGCTCGACTGGCGGCTCCACCTCGTCAGGAGCGGCTGCGAGCACCGGCAGCAGCGGAGACGCCGCATCCAGCACAGCTACTGCTGAGGTCGCCGGGCCTGGCGGCAACGATGGCGCATCCAACTCTCCAGGCTCTGCTACTGCTGCTGCGCCGGCTGCCGTCATGCTGTCTGGGCTGCACCGCCCTTCTGCGGAGGTTGCAGGCTCCTGCTGCTGTGCGGTGCCAGGCGGCCGGTACGGCTGACGGCCTCGCCGCCACGCCGGCCGCCCATGAGCTGGAGCGCTGGAAGCTGGCGGCAGTGCCGTGGATCCTGGCTGCAGCATCAAATGGCCCCAATCCGGAGCAATTTCCTCGTGCTCTGCTGGGGCATTCGCCACCAGTAGTGGCGGCTGGGGAGGCAGCGCCTGTTCCGAAGGGGCGGCAGCAGCGACAGGGGCGGGTGTCGCGAGCCTTAGAGCAGCCGCCGCCTGCCGCTTTGCCCGCTTACGCGCTGCCTTGGCGGCGGCCGTTGGGCTGCACTCAGGGCTGGGCGACGCCTGCTGCTGCAGCTGTGCCTCTGCCTCCAATTCCGCCTGTGCAATTGAAACATATGCGGGTCTCTCATATTACTGGGCGCCCTGTTGCTCGACTGATCAGGGCTGACATGCTATGACATCTGTAGACCGATGCAATGAGAACGACAGCCAGTTCTCTGCGATCTGCATGGGTGCAGAGCTTCGGTTGTAAGGTTGAAAAGACATCTTCTAATGCGCACCAGAAGTTTGTCCATGTTGGCATCAGCGAGCGCAGCAGCGGCAGCCTGCGCATCCTGCTGCTGACCGTCATTGGCTTCGTCCCGCGCCCCACTTGTAGCGCAGCAGCCGGCTCCACCGCTGCGGGCGGCAGTATGGGCGCGCTCTGCTGTCAAAGCCCCTCGCGGGTGCTTCCTGGCCGTTTTTGGCAGAGCCGGCGGCAGGCACGAGAGCAAGCGCTGTAGCGTAGCAACAGTGACGGCCTCCCGCACATCGAATGAGCCGCCAAGCTCACGACATGCAACAACAATGTGCTGTACAAAATCGGATTCCCTTTCGCTGCACGGGTTGACTGGCTGCCAGTGAAGCACGCCGGCTGCCAGTAGGTCGAATAGGCGCATGCCGCTGGCGAAGCTGACGGAAGCGCCGCCGCAGTTGCCGCCGCCGCCGCTGCCACCGCTGCCGCTGCCGCCACCATTTCGCAGCTGGAATGGGTAGCGCTGTACCGCCAGCAGCTCGCTGGTCGGCTGTTCGGCTGCTGAGAGGCATGACGCCACCAGCTGAGCGCCCATGTGCAGGTGCTGGCACATGACGCCACGCTTCCTTAGCTGGCCTGCGGCACCATCAGCATAGACGGCGCCTTCCTCGGCACCCAAATGCCAAGATTGCCGCCCCAGCTTTGGCGCCGTCGAGGATGGTCGCAGCTGGCGGCACCTGCTGCTGTACCCCGCCTGCGGGCATGGCAAACATCCACCATGTCGGTATTTTGCTAAAGGGACCATCATGCGCATTGCAAAATGAAAAGCAATGCCACTGGCACACAAGCAGCTGGCTCTGATTGCTGCAAGCACGCCAAGACCCACACCAAGCTCATTGCATTGTAGTAGTGGCCTGGCCGGCACCTGTCGTAGCTTTTGCTGCCCAGTAGATGCCTTGAGCCATGGTGTACGCGGACGTGTCAATCAGCCAGACGCCAGAGTCTGCCCATCTGAGCTGAGCGTCCCACAGCAGGCGCCACAGCCGGTCCGACATTGCAGGCAGGATGCCGGTGCTAGTAAACAGCTTGGCATGCGCCGCGACCTTCGCTGCGATTCTCCGCCCGCCGCCAATTACTGCAGCGGCTGAGGCCAGGAGTATGGGTTCTGCCAGACTCGTCGCCTGGCTGCCGGCGCTGTACGCCACCGTCACATTGCGGAGCGGCCCAGCTGGCAGCTGCCGGATCTCGCAGTTCCGGCTGGTAGCACCGCGTTGCAGGCCAACCCCCATCGCAGTGATCGCCTGCAGTCGCGTGCTTTGCCCAGTGGGGCCCGCTTCGACGCCGGGCAGCTCTCCCTGCAGGACCTCTTCGCTCAAATGCAAGGCGCTTGTCAAGACCTCCAGCTGCTGCCTGGTTACTGCCGCCGATGGGTCAAACTCGAAGAACCCTGGCTCTTTCGCATCAGGCTGCAGCATGGGCATGGCCGACAACAGCCTGTTGAGGCAGCGCAGGCGGTCGAACGGCGCTGTTTGCGTCGCGCTGCACACCCGCCATGCCGCGTTGCACGCCGGGGTGAAGCACGATCCCCCCCCCGCCGCCGCCGCCATCGGCAGCCTGCTGCGCCGCCCGCAGGAGGCTGCCGTGCTGCTGGCCCGGCACTGCCGAGCTCTGCAGCAGCAGCACCAGCGGGGCTGCGACCTTGCAGCTGATGTCCGGCTGCGCCGTCGCTGCGAGCGGCCGGCGCCCCAGGCCGCAGCAGGCTTCGGCGAGCGGACGCGGCATCGGCGGCGGCGGGAGCCGTGATGCATTGCGAACAATGCCTCGCAGGACGGCCAGGTCTGCGGCGGCCGTTGCCGCCCTCCAGACCCTTCACGCATGCGTCCAGGTTGACCTGTGCAAACGCTATGGGCTGACCCGCATCAGCACAGCTGCTGTGCCACTCGAGGACTCCGGTCAGCAGATGTGATGCCAGGTCGACGGCGGCTCTTAGCAGCGTTGTTGCCTCGTGGCCGCATGGCCCTAGCCAATGCTGGCAGCCGTGGCGCCGCCGCCAGCAGAGTCGCGAGCATAAACGCGCTGTGTGCTGGCGTGCCAAGGCATGCGCGTGGCTGGGCAATGAGCCACGCCACGGCATCCGCCACACACGGCAGGAGGCCGTCGCAAGCTTTCAGCACGTTGGCGGCGTGTTCTAGCTGCCCCGGCGGGCCGGTCGCCTTGATGACGCTGTAGATTGCGTCCAGCAGCAGGAAGTGTGCATGCGGGTACAGCGCCGCCACAGCCGCCACGAAGCCTTGCCGCTTGAGGGCTGCCCCGACACACGGTAGCCGCTGCAGCAGCAGCGCCCGGAGCTGCCGGCTGTGGGCCTCAGAGCCGCGGCAAACGAGGCAGCTTTGGTCCAGCATCCCGGCAAAAGCAGCAGCCGCGCGAGGCAGCGGCGTTGCGGCTGCCGTCGCCAGCTCGAGCAGCGCATCGAACGGGCCCAGGGCCAGGCACCTCGCCGACTCAGGCGAGCATTGCCCCGCAAAGTTGCACATCCTGCGCATGCGCATGGATCTGGTGTGAAGAGATCTGCTTGATCATTGGCGGCACGTCATGGCCCTGTGAGAGATATCAGCATGTGTTTCACCTGAAGTTGTGGGCTGTGAGAAGGTCCATCAGCTGGTCATCTCGCAGCTCGTCAACCAGCAGGGACTGCAGCTGTGGCCCAGGCATCTCGGCCAAGCTGTTTGAACACCTGTGAGTGCGCGACAACGCAATTTGTGGCGAGGTACGTACGTTCGGCAGATCGGTATTGCAGGCGATGTTTCTGAGATTTATCGTGTATGATATATCACACTGCGCATGCGTGATAGGTGCACAAGGCCGAGCTCGTTGGCGATCACCTGTTCGGATGTCTCACATCAGCGGGGACGAATTTGCATTGCCGTTGTGCTGCGATACCCAATGCGTTTCGCCTAAAACATTCGATGCATCATCAGGGTGGCGTTCTTGGCGCTTTGCGGGGTCCAATCATCAGGCTCGCTTTGCCGATTCACCTGCCCGTCAAATTCAACAGGAACCAAGATTCCTCGGAAGCCACGACGCCGGCAAAACAGCACCACCTGGAAGTCCGGCCGGCCCGCAGGTGCCGGATCTATGTATGTCGTGTGAGGGCGGCCTGCCGCTCCACACCGCATCATGATGCAGCACCCGCTGCCTGGCTGACCGGACGGGCGCCAGGTGCGCAGAGGGCGGCGGCTGCAGGAGGGCACTGTCAACAGACAGGGTGCTCGCAGCGACGGAGAGTGTCTCCAATGCGTAGAATGCACTGGTAACAGGCGGGGCATACCTACAGCCAAATGAATTCAGCAAACCCTGCACATGTAGCACATGGGCTGCAGCAGTGCGCACCATTGACTTTGGCTTTGTGGCTTGCATGTGCAGGGCCAGCAGTACGATGCTGCTCAAGCCCGCAGCGTGCAGCAGATCATGTACCCGGCGCCATCACCGAGTCGCCCACACGAGGCCCAGCTGAAGCATGAATCATCACAGAAGAGCGCGCGCTCATGCTGCTGCATCGTCAGCCGCAGCGCACGGTCGCGGCCGCACCAGCTGCTGCTGCGGCTGTTGCAGTAGCAGCCAGAAGCGCTTTTGCAAGCCTGCAGCGACAGCAGACTGCTGCTGTGCCAGCGGCAGGACCGGCAGCAGCGTGAGTGGCAGCGGCAGCTGCCGCCGCATCAGGCAGTTGCGGCTGCTGCGGCGGCAGTTGGTTGCGGCGGGCAGCCCCTGCTGCAGCGACATGCAGTTGCAGCTGGCTGCTGCGAGGGCTGTGGCAAGCGGGTGTGGCGGCTATGGCTTCAGCGGCAGCCCTAGTTGCAGCTGCAGCAACAGGCAGCATCCAGCATATGCGTGTTGCAGCGCCGGGCAGCCCCCGCAGCCAGCAGCAGCAGTCGGCCTGCAACAAGAACGGCCAGCAAAATTTGTCGACTGTGGGATTTGAACCGGTACATGAGTGGGTATCCCCGCTGCCCACTCGCAATGATCGAGAGCAAGCTGTGACACCCGTTAGCCAGACATACGCGTGCAAAAGCGTTTGTCGACTGTGGGATTTGAACCCACGCCCTCTCGGACTGGATAAATCTTTCAATCGATTCTGAATGAATCGAAAGCGACCTGATTCCAGCGCCTTAGACCGCTCGGCCAAATCGACGAGTGTTGCGTGTTGCTGCTCCTCGATGTCACCCACTGAATTTTGCTGGTTTCATCTGCCAAACTGCCGCATTAGGATTTGTCCCTGTCTGCCATTTATATTTGTGAAAAAGCCTACCACTGTATGGTGTTGCGTCCTACACACTGCTCGTTTGTGGCTTTTGTGGTGCGCGCTCCCGCTGGCCCGCGGGCGCCCGACATGCACCTGCTGTGCGATTCAAGTGTCATCCCCCCTCATTATGTGGTCTTGGGGCCGCGGCTGCCGCCACCATGGGATGCGACATGTTCAGCGACACCAGCGCCGTGACGCAGGCCACTAGTGCCTGAGGTTCGGCTGCCTCAACCGCAGCGGCGAGGCCGGGCCGCAGGTGCAGCGCGGAAGAGAGCGCCGCGCAGACCTGCACACGAAGACGACTACACTATTTCCACTGTGAGCAAACGCAAAATTCCTGGACGCAATTTCACCAATGCATATTGGAATGCCAACCGATAAAGTCTGAACTGCTCAGCCTTGGATCAGTGCAACTGCTCCAGTGCGGGCCATGTGAGTTTCTAGACCTTGGCAGCCGCGTGTGTGCACCTGCCTGCGCCACAAATGGGTCGTCCTGGAGGGACGCCCCCTTTGCTGGCGACAGCAGCACTCGCTTCAGATCGACGAGCGCCTCCAATAGGGCGGCAGGCGACAGATAATTGCCAGAGGTGTCATCCGGGGCGCACATCAGCCGTTCCGCCAGCCGGCGAAGCTCCGGCGCCTGCTGCTGCTGCTGCGGCGCCGCAGGCTCAGCTTGGTTGGCGGTGCGCCCATGATCTACGTTAGAGACTGTCTGCACAACGTTGTACGACAGGACATTATCCTGTTTACAATCAAGTCGGGTGCCATTTCACCAGCGCAGCAGAACACTACGTGCAGGGTGTGCCAGCAGGACCATGATGCGCCCGGTGCATCGCTCTTAATCTTGCACCAACACACTACTGTGCCAATTTTACTGGAGATGGCCTTGCATCAGCACATCTGACTGGATGTGAGGCACACCTCGGGCCTTCATCAGGCCGGCTTAATGATCATTCTCGAAGCCTCACTCGCAGATGGCACCAAATTGCCAGATCCGTCTGAGGCGAAAAACGTTCCTGACTGGCCGTGGCACAGTAATTCAGACCTGATTACATGCAGTGAGCCTGCTTCTGGCGAATGATGTTTCTGGAACTCCGAAAACTGTTGACCTCAAACAGAACCTTCCACCTTGATATCCAATTTGCTCTGCTGCAATGATCAGATATTATGCAAGCGGCCGCCAATAATCAATGAGCTACTATAGCAGTCGGTAGTCCATGATAGAGGGCAGGGCTGCCAGGCCGCGCACCAATAGTTGCAAGGCCCCCCGCTCCACCCCCCCTAGTAATTCGACATCACGAGTCATTTACGTCCACCACCAGCAGGAGATAGGCACCGCCATTGCTGCTTCTGCTGCTTCTGCTGCTTCTGCTGCTGCTGCTCTGCCGCCATTGCCGCAAACACCGACTACTCAATAGGCTATGGAAAGTAGCTGGTGGCGCTGCTCCTGCGACGGCAGCTGCTCCGGCCGCTCGTAGCTCGACCTTGATGCCGGAGGAAACCGTCGGGCAATGGTCCACTGTCGGTGGTGGTCGTGCAAGCGGCCTGGGTTTCTCTAGCAGCCGCAAGCACATAGCGGACGCTCCGCTCTCCGTGGCATTACATGCAACTAGTAGGGATTTAGCAAAATGTGGAATAGCGAGGGGCTGAGGCGGCACGCAGCAGAAACTCTCTAGTATTGTCAAGCCGCTAGGCCGAGGGCACAAACTGGGTCGCTGTGCGCGCAGGGGCTGGTATGCGGACCACCGACCATGCAGAAGCCATGTTAGGCGTCAAGGCCAGTGAGAGCGGCGAAACATCCATTAACATCGAGCGCCGCCGCTGCCACGAGGCGAGCGGCAGGCTGGGCCAGCGCTAAGCGTAGCCGGTCTGCTGCGCGGCGAAGCTATGTAGCACCTTGAGTCTGGGAGGAGGGGTGGCGCAGCTCGCCCCGGCTTGGTGTGCGGCAGCCCGCTGGGCGCTGGCATTGGATCTCGAGGCGATGCTGGCTGGCACCAGCGATGGCTGGTGGGTTGCGGCAGGTGGCGGGCGGCGGCGGGGACCCTGTGCGAGAGAGTTGTCGCCGCTTCCATGCTGATGCTGCAGCGGGCTTGCTCGAAGCCTGCTGAGGATGCTGAGTTGGCGGGACTGGCAGTGCGGCTAGCAATGCGACTGGATGCCTCACACTTAGAGACCTGAATCCGCTGCTCTATGTCCTGATCATGTCCTTAGCACAGTCATGACTACCCACATCTTGCAGCCGTGATGCCTCTGAGCATGCTTCCGTGCCCAGCTGGGCCACAGGGTCCGGGCCGGCATGCAGCTTGTACGCACCCTCCCTAGCAGGCGTGTCTGCATCGGGGTGAATATGAACGCCCTCTAGTGGAAGTGCCGCCAGTGCCACCTTGGTGGAGGCCACACTACCGTGCAAATTGCAAGGTGAACTACGCTGCGGCAAGAAACAGTTACTTCAGACAAGAATGGAATGTCCTGATTGTGGTTTTGTTCATCAGCCACTATTGACGAGGTTTGCTGCGTACTCAACTTGATCCTCAATGTGATCAACGCGCAGGTGACGGACAGACGCCCACCCCCGTCGGCGGTAGCCGGCGTGAGGGGTTGAGCCCGTGTTCTTGTTCGCTGTTGCTGATAGGGGTAAGCTTGAGGGCATGGCGATGAACGGAATGGATTGCATATGTGATTGTTGGTCAGCCCGAGAATTACAGTTGGAAGGAAAGATAGAATAAGAGCTCAGTCACGGCCACTTCCGCGGGACCTTCGTCCTGCGGGAAGCAGTGCCGGTGCCGACTCTCGACACTCTTGTTGAGAGGTTCTTGCTTGTTTGCTGAGCTACCAGCAAGATGGCAGGCCAGGATGGTCAGCCCCCTCCGGTCAGTGCAAACACAAATCCACTAGAAGCAGAATCATTGCCGAATATTATGAAAATTGTGCTCTTCCTTGCACCAACAGTAGCCTATGACATTGCGTACAACATGATGGCCGTTCACAGCGCACGCGGCCTAAGTTCGCTGCACACAAGCAGCGTCGAGGGAGCGGCAAGCCTGCAGGGCTATGTCGTGGCAGACTTGCAGCCGCTGTCGTTGCTGGGGCCAGTCATGTATGACGGCTCTGACCTAGAACTGCAGCTGTTGCACGTTCTAACGTCCAGGGTATCTGCCCTGCACTAGAGGAAGGGCTTTTGACGGGGATACATATGTGTCTTACGTACGAAAAGTACGGCAATGGATGTGCCTGGTGTGCTGCTAGGTGACCTTCAAAAAGGCCACGCACAATGACGTGCCGGGCAGCCACCAGACGCCGTTCTCCGCCGCTGCGGGCAATGCAGCATTGCGGAAGCGGGAGAGGGAGCTCCGCGATGCGCATGTGCCGGTGCTGAAGCTGCCGCCGTGGCACCGCAGCATACCCGACCTCCACCAGCTGTGCGCTCTCCACCCTTGCCGTAGTGTCACAGCCTTCTTCAATGCATGTGGCAAGCTGGAGCAGTCTGCACCCCCTTCCCCCTGGGGTTCTACGCACTTGCTTGCGGTCGTCGTCAGAAACTGGTAGCGCTGCAATTTACTCTTGAGCGCATCCATGCTAGGAGACAAGTGGGCCCCAGGGGGGGGTCTGGCCCGCAGCCTGACGTTAGTCCGTCATGACGACCGCTCAGGGGCATTTTCGCTGCCACAAATTCTGCTTGCGATGACTGGCACAGGCAGCACGATGGTGCAGGCTACGGACAGATGGAGGCAAAGCCGGCGGATGCGCGGGACGCCGCAGATGACGCAGCTGCAGCACCGGAGCCAGCTCCTCCTCCGTCTGAGCCGACTGCAGCCGCGTCTCGGGAGGTGAACGAGGGCGCAAAATCCTCAGGTACACTTTGACCAGGGTATCCTGCGCTTTGGCAGCTGCTCTGTTCAAGTCCCAGCTGCGGCGGAGTCCGTGAGCGAGCAAGCAGCCATCGGGCATGCAGCGAGCTTTCTTTCTGGAAGACTCCCCGCACCATGTAGAGCATGCGTGGCTGGCCTGGGAAACCGCTTCAGTAGCAAGACCTTGCCCATCGAAGACCAGCTTGCACACAGAGTATGGCGTGCCAGTCGGCATCATGCGTTGAGGTCGAGTTTGAAGATTCACATTGGCATTGCAGATTCGGGGCCAAGCCATGCGATGCCCTCATCCCAGCGCCAGCTGTACAAGCCACAGCAAGCGATGAAGGAGCAGGTGCTCGACGAGGAGAGTAACGCCTCCATCGACAGCGCCGACGAGGCGCAGGAGGAGGCGGCTGCGGCGGATGCCGCTGAGGTGGCGGTCGACGCGCAGGCCTGGCCACCGTCGGCACTGCCCAGCCGCCGTTCTACGGCTGCGCGCACGCGAACGGCGAGCCTCGACGAGGAGAGTAACGCCTCCATCGACAGCGCCGACGAGGCGCAGGAGGAGGCGGCTGCGGCGGATGCCGCTGAGGTGGCGGTCGACGCGCAGGCCTGGCCACCGTCGGCACTGCTCAGCCGCCGTTCTACGGCTGCGCGCACGCGAACGGCGAGCCTACGGTCACCGAACCAGGAAGTTCCGCCGGCCTAGCAGCGGCGGCAGCAATAGTGACAGCAAGCCTGCCGTCATTGTGGGTGGTGCCGCCGCATGCTGCTGGATGGAGGGAGACAATCAATAATCTTGCCATGGCAGCGGCCTTTTGTCCTCCCATCATGAAAGACATGTTGTCGTCTAGGCGGAGTCGGCTCGGCTTCGACTAATGCTCCTGAATCGTGCAAAAATATGTACCCAGCTGCCACAGAGTACCACGCAGTTACAATTGGGATGAGGGGTGTCTGCTGCTCGCCTTGTAGCTGCCTGCAGCTATATGACTTTGCCAGGGTACAGTGCTCGTTTCTTTACTCGGGTCGCAAAAGGTCGCATGATGATCCAAGATTAGTGTCCGGCAGATATATCACACCATGAGCAGCTCAAAGAGGGCGTCTTCACACATGCAAGACCGCCAGATGAGCCGGCGGTGAGAGCTTCATCATCCAAGAACAAATGCAAGTTTGCTCGAAAAGTCCAGAGCTCCACTGAGCTTCACACATGCAGTCGAGATAGCCTTGCCCCCGTCGTGTCTTTGCACTGAGAATCTGTATCACAAGCAATTATCTTCGTCTTGGGTGGGGCGCCATGCAACACTACCTTGGGCAGATTTCCGCCACTGCTGGTGACGATGCAATCATTCGGCTTGACAGGCCGATCCTGGTGGCCTCGGGGCTGTGCCGCCTACACGCAGAGCTGGAAGCCACAGGCGCCAATTTGGCTGGGATTTTCCAGCCAATTGAGGTAGCTTCCAGCACTGCTAGCGCAGCTGTGGATGTTGAGCTGCTGCTGTCGGCCGACGGCCCCGATACAGTATGGGACGCTGTGGCAGCCTCGTGCGGCGATCCTGCTGCCGTGCATGGCCTGCGATACATGCTGGTGGGTGGGACCTCGGACTGCGCCAGCAATGCTGGAAGGTACCTCCAGATGCATGTTTACCGCCGCACGAGGCTGCCACAGCGTCCCACATCATATCAGGGCCGTCGGCTGACGCAGCAGCTTCACATCCACAGCTGCGCTAGCAATGCTGGAAGGTACCTCTAGTGGCTGGAAAACACCACCCAAACCGACGCCTGTAGCTTCTAGCTCTGCATGGAGGCGGCACCGATTTGAGGCCACTAGGACCGGCCTGTCGAGCTGAATGATTGCATCCTCACTTGCAGTGGTGGAAACCTCCCCGAGGGAGTGTTACATAGCGACCCACCCAAGACGAAGATAATTGCTTGTGATGCAGATTCACAGCGTAAAGACACGACGGGGGCAAGGCTATCTTGACTGCTTGTGTGAGGCTCGGTGGAGCTCTGGATTTTTCGAGCAAACTTGCATTCGTTCTTGGACGATGAAGCTCCCATGGGCGGCTCGTCTGGCGGTCTTGCATCTGTGAAGACGCCCTCTTTGAGTTGCTCATGGTGTGATTCATCTGCCGGACACTCTCATCAGGTTCATCATGCATTTTGGGACCTGAGTGAAGAAGGGCAAGCACTCTGGGCGACGGTCCCAGCTCCCAGGGCGTCCTCCTCTACGTCAGCCCGCCGCATTTTCCTGGGATGGCTGTCGGAGGGTTGTTAATTTTGTCCGACAGGGGCCAAACTGGGATCAAAGAGCGCCGGTTTGCACGCTACACAAAGGCGCTTGATAAGATTGAAACCCCGCCGGGGCATGCAAGCACACACAAGTGCGACAATGAACGACGCCAGCCAGCGACACGTGGCCATTCCAACAACTTTGCGTTACACGGCATTACAGCCCCGCTGGCTCACGAAGCATGAGCAACTGATAGGGCGTTCAGCTGTAGAGCGGTAAGGCAGCGAAGACGAGCAAACGAACCGCAAACCATTGGGGCACGACAAAGCCCAGGGCAACTGGGCAAGGGCAGGAGCGGTCATCCCGGGGCGGTCAGGCGGTCACACGATGCGTCTGGTCCGGCATGAGTGAAGGCCCTGCTGGGCGTCATATTCGGAAAACATACCCACTCATAATCCAAACACCCGGAGAAGGCAGCTGTGTTGTATGGAACAACTCTCCGTGGATTACATATGCTGCGGCATTTTCGCAGATAGAGCCCGCAAAATTCGGCTGGTGACACCGAGCAGCAACACTCGTCGATTTGGCCGAGCGGTCTAAGGCGCTGGAATCAGGTCTCTTTCAATTCAATCAGAAATGATCGGAGGATTTATCCAGTCCGAGAGGGCGTGGGTTCAAATCCCACAGTCGACAAATTTTGCTGGCCGTTCTTGTTGCAGGCCGACTGCTGCTGCTGGCTGCGGGGGCTGCCCGGCGCTGCAACACGCATATGCTGGCTGCTGCCTGTTGCTGCAGCTGCAACTAGGGCTGCTGCTGAAGCCATAGCCGCCACACCCGCTTGCCACAGCCCTCGCAGCAGCCAGCTGCAACTGCATATCGCTGCAGCAGGGGCTGCCCGCCGCAATCGCCTGCCGCCGCAGCAGCCGCAACTGCCCTGATGCGGCGGCAGCTGCCGCTGCCACTCACGCTGCCGGTCCTGCCGCTGGCACAGCAGCAGTCTGCTGTCGCTGCAGGCTTGCAAAAGCTTCAAATCCCACAGTCGACAAATTTTGTTGTGCACCCTGTCAAGCGGTCCTGCGCACCAGGCACGTTGCCATATTGGCGCGCAGCAGATTGCAGTTGGCTGGCGGACAAACTTCACAACGATGCCGTCTCTGCAAGCTTGAAGACGTGCCGCTGATCGCTTGTTCTGCTCGAGGTTGCTGCCTGTTGCCAGATCCAGCCAAAGCCCTACACCACTGGTAGGTAGCTGGACTGGGTCCGCCAGATGCTTTTATTCGGGATCAACTAGGTGAGGACCCGGAGTAGTTTGCTTTACAGTCAGCGTCTAACAAGCAAAATGCACACGGGTTCAACACCACGTCATTGTTTATGTGCAGCTTAAAAGAGCCTGGCCACAAGTCTTTTGGCACATTCAAAACCAATCAGCTGCAGCCAGACAGCCCGGCTTGCTGTTGGCAGCAGTACGCAGACACCAACAGCACATCGGCAACGGCGTCCATCAGAGGAAGATGTCCAGCTCAGACCTCCGGTAGGAATTGAGCCCTGCAGCATAAGCATCATGAACGTTTCCAGTCGCATAATCTTGCCAGTCTCGACAAGGTCAGCACCCATATGCAGATGGCTTGCGAGCCGACACGCCATGCAGAACAGGGAATGCAGGGCTGCAGGGTAAGGACGAAGTCACCTTCTTCTTCCAGCTGCGGCATAAACGCCACAAGAGCGTCCGCCGCGCCGACGTACAGCTCGTTGTAGAGGCGCCAGTACACTTCCCGTACCTGTTGCATGTACCACATGAGGTGAATTTGGGATGCACAGACTTGCTGCTCGACCCTGTTTTGAGTTTAGGATAAACCCCAGATTGTCAACAACGTTGAACATCATCGAATACGAAGCAGTGTTGATGTGGCAGACCGCATCTGGGACAGCACATTAAAACCGCAGCACCCTGACCGAACCTCGCAGGACTGGACAGTCACTATCTGGGAGGAGATTAGGACGACTGGTCTGGGAAAGAGGCGCACTTTTCTTGCCGGATGCCATAGGCCCTGCGGCACGAACGAGATTGAATGTATCAGATTGAATGTATCAGGTGCATGTGCGGCAATTGCAACACGGCTCGCCTCAGGTAGCAGCAGCTGACAAATGCCATGCATGGAGCAGTGCAGAGCCAGTGTATTGTGCGACAGGCCACCAAACAGTGCAACGAAGATCAGCTCTGTGACATGGCCCTCAGGTAAGGCGCCGAAAGCAGCAGCGCAAAAGCACATGGTTGTGTGGCAACAGACAGGTTCGCACGCCACACCTGGAGGACGTAGCTGAGGATGATGCCGGGCCCGAGAGCCAGGCGGCAGCCGTTGATGGCACCAGTCACCGCCTGGACCACGTGCGGCGACGACTCGAAGATGTTGGGCCACACGTGGTTCAGCAGGTGCATCAGCGCGTCCTCGCAGCCCAGGCCTGCGCAACGGACCAGGCGCAGTCGTGTGACAATCAAAGCCTCCAGAAGTGACACGGTGTGGAAAGAGAGAGCTTCCTCAAGGCTTTGGGCAAAGCTGGCAGGCGACACGTGCCCACGTCGCACGATCTGGAGCGGTGCGGCGGCGGCGCTGCAGCGTCACACAAGAGAGATGCGCCACGGCGGCAGCGCCCTGGCCCCTGTGGTGCATCATCAGAAGGGCGCAAGAGGGCGGGGCCTGGTGCAGCCGCGCACCCGCGACGCCCATGGCCATGTGCTGGATGACGCTGGCGGCGGTCTGGCGGTGCACCAGGTCTCGGTCCATCAGCGCATCCTCCAGCAGGGGCGTCACCGCATAGATGTAGTCCTTCCCCATCTCGCCGATGTACTCGAACAGGAAGGACAGCGACTTGAGCACCCCGTTCTGCACGTTCAGCTCCGGCACCTGCGGCGCGGCGTGACTCACTGTCAGCATCTGGAGGACGAAAGATCCTGGTCTGATTTGGGGCCAAGAGGCGGCCAGTCGTGCAGGGTTCAGCATGCTGCAGCAGTGCAGATGAACGCAAGCAAGCTTGTGGACATCCGGATGGTGAGCACTCAAAGCAAGAGGAAACAGAGAGCCGTGCTGACAGGATCAGTCTAAGACCCGGGACGCCTCACCTTGTACTCGTTCATCAGGGCTGGCAGCACGGTGAAGGGCGCGCACGTCTCCGCCACGATGGCGATGGCCACGGTGGTGCACACGCGGTTCTGCCGCTCCTGCACCTTGAGGTTGTTGAGCAGCGTGACCAGCACGTCCTGCGGCCCGATGGCCTTGGCGATGTAGCCAAAGGTGTTCACCGTCGCACGCCTGCAGAGGGCGCCACAGCCGTGCATCAGCCCTTCGACTGGGTGCACTGCTGCGACCAGATTCCGGTCCAAGCACCCGACGAGCTCTTAGGAATTGCATGCAGCACGAGGGGCATCAGATCGTTGCCACCAAGCAGCGGCAGGAAGGCCAAACAAAGCGCCTGTTCTGCAGGAGCACACCTGATGCCCTTCTTGTGCGCCTTGAGCATCTCCAGCAGCTCGAAGCAGATGCGCATCCACTCGCGGGCGGGCACGTACTCGGCGCCGCGGTCGGCGATGCGGCCCACCAGGTCGATGCAGTTCTCCTGCACCTGCAGGAGCAGGGGACGCCCACTGTGTGAGAAACACAGTGCAACAAGCGCCAGAGCTATAAGCCTGCCTTTACAAGCAGGGGCGCTGCAGTATTTTGCAGTGCTCTGCACATGTGGTGACACATCCAGGTCGGTGCAGTCTCCTGCACCTTCTCGTGCCGGTTCTTCAGGATGGGCGTCAGCCGCGGCAGCAGGTCCTTGATCGGCGGCGTCATCTTCGTCATACCGATCACATTGACGATCGCCTGCGCGCAGCAGGTTACAGCACCATGCCATTGCATCAGAGGGCCATCTGGAAAGCACGGTGCGGTCCCTAACGAGACACTCCCTCCTTCCTCAAGTCAGCTGAGGCGCAGAACACACACGAGCCATGGATGCTCGGATGCAGGGCTGCGGCGCCGTCGCGGCAGCAGCTGCAAGGGCCAGGCAGGTGACATCCAGGGAAAGGGGCAGGTCGGTTGCATTTGGAGGTAGGAGATGTCATAAAGCCCTGTTCCTGTATAGATCTCATACAGCACTGTTCCTGTACAGATCTCATACGGCAATGTTCCTGTACCTTGAGTGCGCCGAGGATGGAGCCAAGGACCTCCGGGTACTCCTCGCCCAGGTACTCGTACAGCACCACGCCCAGGTGGCCCAGCAGCTTCTCCTCGTCGCACGCCTTCATCACCACCGCGATGCGTGCGATCAGGTCCGCCGCCTGCTGTCGGATCTTGGCGTTCTGCACGGGCACAGGGTGGGGGAGAGCAGAGTCAGCGGGCCGCTGGTCAGTTGCAGTGCGATGGAGGCAGCATTGCAGTGACGTGGCATGGCAGGCCAGACCTTCCACTTCGATGTGGGGGCAGCGCCTGCACCCCTCACGCTGCATCGCTTGTCTGCCAGGCCGCAGCCGGCCTCGGAGGGGGCGCAACAAGAGGCTAGGCAGCACCCACAGCCGACGCCGCGCACCTTGTTGTTGAGGCGCCACTTGATGGTGCCACAGATTTGGGGCAGGTACGGCTTGGCGCGGCCCTTGAGGCTGTTGACCACCGTGCCGAAGCCGTTGAGCATCACCGCCGTGTCCTCCGTCATCTGGAGCGTTGTGCGCACACAGCGGTTCAGCTCTGCTATGCCTGCTGCAGCTTGTCATGCCAGGGTGTGACAGCACAGCAGCGTGACCCGGCGCAGCGGTTGTCTCGCATACACCCAGGTCTGCAGGTGCACGGACAAGGTGTCAGAGGCGCAGCGCACCTGCTCCTGAAAGGCGTAAAGGATGCCGTCGATGAGGAGCTCCTCCAGCCGCGCATCGATGTCCGCCGTGCCCAGATCCTGCACCACCTGCAGGGTTTGGCACACAGCCACCGTCAGCGGGACGGCACCATCTCGGAGGCTTCCTCTCTGGAGCAGGCAGGGCACCGGGATGCGGCTCGGGGCAGCTCAGGGCCAAGGGGGGGACGACGGACTGCAGCATGCACATCGAGAACGGAAAGCACAACTGCAAATGCCAGACATGCGGCAGCCTGGACGTCGCGGCATGCCGGAGGGCAGGAGGGGGCATGCAGGCGAGGAGGCGGCAGGAAGCAGGAAGCAGCAGGACAGCCACACCTTGTCGATGGTCTCCATGACCATGCGGCGGTAGGGCTCCGACTCGTCCTTGAGGTCCTCCACGATGCGGCCCACGATCTGGGAGCAGCCCACCTTCTGCGCCACCGTGACCGTGGTCTCCACCAGCTGCCGGTAGTTGCGCCGGTCCAGCGCCATGCGGCGCACCCAGAAGTTGCGGAAGAACTCTGGCAGGATCTCCTGTTGACACGGCAGCAAGACAGGGGTGCACGGTCTGGTGGGATGCGGACGCATCAAGGCTTGAAGCTGCAGCGTCAGGCATGCTGGCGACCTGTAAGCTGCCTGCAGGAAGTGCAGCTGAGGCGGAGAGCGCCATACTCAGTTTGGCAGCAGCGCACCAGCATTCAGGTGGTGGGGGCAGCCAAACGACATCAGCACAGGAGCCTGCAGGCGAGACAGCAGCACGCGCCGGAAGAAAGGCGGGCACCTGACGGATGTACTCGGGCTCGACGCCCTCGGTGCCGACGCACTGGGCGACCACCTTGAGCACGATCTTCTTCATCTCCTCGTCGGGCGTCTGGAACTCGCGGATCAGGATGATCATCACCTCGCGCGTGTAGTAGTTTGCGTACATCGCGTCCATGAGCGGGATGATGAAGCCGATGCACTGTGCGCGGCGGTTGGCACAGCTCGTCAGAGTTTCTCTGACAGAGCCCCAGCGGGAGAGACCACAGCACGACGAGGTGCGACCCCCAATTGCAAAAAAGCGCAAGCACATGACCCTTGTGCAAGCAGGCAGAGCGTCTGGGGTTTCAGGCAGCCTCGGTCCAGTCTCAAGACGTGAAGCAGCCGCGAGTTCTGCCCAAAGCGCTCCCGCCAAGCGACGCTGGCACGGTCGGCCATTGCAGGCAGCAGAGCAGGAAGACGGAGAGGAGAAGCTGAGAGGTAGAGCCGCGTACCTTGAGGAAGGCGGCGAGGACCTTGCCGCGCAGCAGCCGGATGCCCTTCCACAGCGGCTCCAGCACGTCATCAAAGGACTCGATGCCGTAGGGCGCGGCCGCCTCCGCCAGCGCCGCCACCGTCAGCGCGGTGATGGTCTTCACCTGCGCAGGGACGGGGGATGATGCAGAGACTCAGCAGCAAGAATCGAAACCACTGCTTTCCGTGTACGAGGTGGCGTGCGCCTTGCCAGGAGCAGCAGGGCAGCTGCATTTGAGCCTGGATGTGAACAAGCTTGTGCTGAAGCAGGCGATTGAAGGGGGTGTGAAGCGCTAAGGCGGCAGGACTTGAGCACCTTTTGGTTCTCGTCAGTGAGGCCATGCTTGACGATGTCGACGAGGGCCTTGAGGTGGGGCAGCACCGCGCAGCCCAGCAGGATGGCGATCTGCTGCACGATTTTGATACCCGTGTGCCGCGCCTGCAGCGGTGGTCGACTGAAAGTCAGCACCGTTATCGATGCTAGCAGACATCATCTTCATCAGCTGCTTACAGATGCACCGCGCCTGCAGAGGGCAAATGCTTTGGGCCTCAGAAGTGAAACGAAGCTGGAGCCAGGCGAGCATGCTCCCTCTAACAGGAGGCACCAGGATGCGCCAGAAACAGCAGCGAAAGCGCAAACAATGGTCGCACCTGCCACGACTTCTTGGACTGGCAGACCGCCTTGAGGAAGGGCAGCAGCGCGGGGATGCCGAGGGCGGAGGCGACGACAGAAAAGGCGCGCGCGGTGGTGTTGCGTACGTACTCGTCGATGTTGTCAATGTCCGGCCGCATCGCCGCGATCATGGTGGCCAGCCCCGCCGCCTTGGACAGGTTGGCGATGATCTCGCGGCCCTGTTGCGCCGGGCGCGACACGCAGCGGCTCAGCCGAAGCTTTCACAAGTGGGTGGGATGCTGCACCTCCGCTGACGTTGTCGGCTACGAGAGCGGCGTTCTGTTGCCGGTATGCTGGAGATATGCTCGCTCGCCCACGGCAAGCTCCCAAGAGGTCCGCCACAAGCATACTTCGTTCTGGCAGCGTTGAATGGCAGTACACTTGGGGCGGAAAGCCTCAGTGAGCGCACCTCCACACGGGCATAGTAGTCCTCATCGATGAGCAGCGGCTCGATGACGACCAGGATCTTGTGCACGAACGGCCGCACCAGCTCGTCCAGCTTGTACAGGATGCGGTCGATGACCTGCATCGGGGGACAGCAGAGGTTGTGTCGGTGCCTCCTCGTTGTGCAGTGCACTGGAGGCAGCATATGAGACACTGCGCTGTTGCAGTGCCCTTGCCGTGCACGCAGATCAGACACACAACTCGTGGAGGCGGAACCAATCACAGCAGATGTCGCGCAGCAGCCGCATTTGGACGGAGCTGTGATGTGCGGATCCAACATGGTGTGCATGTTGACGGGTGCTTGCACAGCGTGTGGACAGGAGGCCGGCCGCACCTTGACGAGGAGGTGGCGCTCCTGGTCCTCCAGGGTGGGCGACATGAGCAGCGGCAGGATCTGGTTGAAGAGCGGCCCCGCGCCCAGGTCCCGCGCCTTGTCCGTCAGCTGCCGCAGCGCCGACTTGCGCTGCGGCGGCGTCCCGTTCTTCACCTTGAGCAGCAGCTTCATGATCTTGCGCTCCTTCTGCTCCTCCGCCGACAGCTCCTCGTCCTCAACATCCTGCGGCAGGGGGTTTGCGCAAGGCGACGTCATCACGAGTTCGTTATTTCACAGAAACTCTGGAGAAAGCTGTGCACCCCACTTTCAGCTCTCAAGCCGACGGCGCCTCGTCCTCCACGACCTGAGGCACAAACGTGGGCGGCCAAAGGTTGGCGTCAGCACCCGCGAGGCCAGCTGTCAAAAGCGCGCTGCGCTGCCAGAAGTGCACCAACAGCTTCACAAAGGACTTCTGCCGTCTGCAAGGGGGACTTCATGTCCGGTATTGCGCGAGACATCTGCTGCAGATGCAGAGTTATGACGCAGTCTCAGAACCCTGCTGCCCCGGGCGGCTGCAAAATTTGAAACACTGAAGACACCCAGAGACCTCGCACCTTCAGCAGGGCGCCAAAATACTGCTGGTCCTCCGGCTTCATGTCGGGCAGGCCCTCCATCTGCTGCGGCACGTCGAACGTCTGCTGCCGGTCCTCCAGCGGGATGCTGTACATGGGCGTGCCGCCAAACGGCGTCGGTGTCGCCATCAGCTTCCGCGCGGGCGTGCGGATGGGTGCATAACCCTGCCGCAGGAGGGCAAACTTCGAGCAATCGATGCGCAAATACTTGGCCAGCGTACGCATACACTTGGCCAACGTCAGATGGGGTGCAACAAGCGCCTGAATCCTTGAGACCTTAAGCCAGAGCAGTCCAGATGCATGCTGCAAGGCTGCCAGGCACGATCAGAGGGCTGAAGCTGGCTTGACAGCGGTAGCGTTGCAAGCCATAGCAGAGGAGACAGCAGCAAAGCAGTCTTTGCCGATGAACAGGACACAGGACGAAGATGCAATGGTCGACAGGGCTGGTACGCGGCCTTACCGGCGGCTCCGGCATGATGCGGTAGCCTTCCGCCGGGATGATGGAGTCCAGCTCCTCGTCCGACAGCGGCCGGTTGCGCTCCTCGATCTCCCGCTCCCATCGCGCCATCTGGTACTGCTCCGCCGTGATGGGCACCTGCGCAAGGCATTCGCGCACAAGGCTTCAGGAAGCCTTACGCACACAGTGATGTGCATCGGCGCAACCCACCGCAGCTCATTGCTTTTGACGTCGTTGTCGTGCTGATGTCGCCAGGAAAGTCATGCACAGCATGAAATGTCTCCCCTGAACTATCTCTCTATGTAACTCTACACGAAGGCAGGATCAAAGATACCTTTGGCAGCTGGCTGGGGTCGGGCGTCTCCATGCCGAGGCCGCCGACAGGCGTGACGCCAAAGCCGGGCGTGGCGCCCCACCCCGGGGTGGCGCCCGGCGTGGCACCGGCCATTGGCGTCGCGCCCACGCCGCCTGCGCCGGCGGGCGTCTCGTCCCACCTCGAGCGCTGCTTCAGGGCCGGCGTCGCGCCTACCGCAGGCGTCTCGCCGGCGGCCCAGCCAGGCGTTGCTCCCCCATCCGCCTGCAGCAGGAACCCAGCATCAGTGGTACAGTCACCATACCCAAGCCAGGTTTCCTTCAGAGGCTGATGGTCCTGGCAAAATGCAACATCCTAGCACAGACCGTGAGGACATTCCTCAGACATGAGGGCTGCTGGATTGCCAGCAGCACATCAGCGTGTGCTCCAGACCCCAACAGGTCCCGGCTCGCCGGGCCAGAAGCACACGTTCCCCACTCACCCTGCCGGGCGTGGGGGTCTCGTCCCAGCGGTTTCGTCGCGAGGGCGTGGCGCCATCCGAGCGGCCGGGCGTCGCATCCCAGCGGCTGCCGGCGCCCGGGGTCGCATCCCACCGCCCCGGGGTGGCCTCCGTCGCCGCAGCCCCGGGCGTCGCGTCCCACCGGCTGACCGACGGCGTCGCCTCCACTGCGTCCCAGTCCGACACCTTTGCCTTCTTCCTGCAGCAACAATCAGACCGCCATACAGGATGAGCGTTGCTTTGCAGTAGCCAGGTTGGCAGAGCAAGAGGGAGGAGCAGGAGGTCAACACCATTGCAGCATTACTGCCCACCGCAGGGAGTGGACCACTATGCTGCTGCGGCTGCCGTTGCAAAGCGCAAGAGTGCCATGGCCCGAAACAGCAGCCCATCGTGGTGGAGGCCAGCAGCAGCGAACGCACTCGGCGGGATTGCTCTGGTCCCAGCGGTTGCGCCGCTTTTCACCGGCGGGGGCGGGCGCGGCCGGCTGCGGCACACCGGACGCCTTTGTGGGCTTGCCCACATCCAAAGCCTGCTGCGCCAGCTCCTCCTCCGCCTGCTTCTTCTGGTTCACGATGTTCTGTGCATACCGGGGGACATTGAGTCAGCGATACCTGTGCAGGAAGCGGCCGGTTCCTGCCGTCATCCAGCTCTGCCTCCGCCTGCGTCTGGTTCACGATCTTCTGGTCGCAGATCGACATGCTTGGTCAGCAAGCAATGTGCAGGAAGCTGTCGGTTCCTCGGAATGTGCCAGGAGTGCGGCATGCTCCCCGGAAGATTGTAAGCTTCCCCAAAGTCCTCAGGTCCCGCCTGTTCCCCCGCCCCCATCTGTGCACGCACGCGCAGAGGGGGGCCGGAGGACTGCAAGCATGGAAGGAACGCGAAGGAACTGCGCAAACCTGCAGGGTGTTGTCGCGTTCCCGCGCAATCTGCGCCTCCCGCATACGGTCTGCGTAGGTACTGACGCGCGCGTCCGGCGTCTGGTCGCCCATTGCAAAGGCGTCATTTCGCGCCGGCGAGATCATGCGCGCCAGCCGCCGCTTGCGGTAGTCGTCCTCCCGGTCCGTGATGCGCGCTGCCCGCCCATACGAGCCATCCTGCGTGCGGCATATCAGGTTTGTTACCACGCAAAAGCTGCGCGTGAGCAAGATGAACCTGAGGACACTTGCACCGGTGTTCTGTTAGTACTTGTTGATTGTCAAGCGACAGTCTAGAGCTGAGACGCAAACGGCTCCACAGTTCACCAGGCAATGGCAAGCACCTGCTCGGCCGCGTCGCCCTCGACGGGCACATCCTCCATGACCTTCTTCGGGGCATTGTATTGCATCCGCCTGCGCTGACAGAAATCAGCATCATCATGAGGCGGAATTGCACAGTCTGCACGCGTGTGAAAGCGCTAGCGCAGCAGGAACCTGCAGCTGCACTATTGACCGATGGTGCGTCGCGCGCGCGCACCTCGCCAACGCCTGCTCCCGCTCATCCTGCTCGTCGTCCTCGCCGACACCGATGGACTGGGTGTAGCCGGCGAAGCGGTCGGCGCCCCCGTCATACAGGTCCTTGTCGAAGGCGATGCCGGTGAGCGACACGCCCTGTTCCCGCTGCTCGTCCTGGGGCTGCTCGGCGCCCGCCATGCCTGCTGCAACGGCGCGCCGGCCTCAGCCGCTGCCCCGCAACCCACCGGCAGGCCCCAGCAATGCGCCTCGCTGGTGCGAGCAGCACGTTTCAGCAATGCAGCAGTGCCACGCCTCCGGGGCAGCTCGAGACGCTGCTCAACTTGGCAGAACTTTTGTCGTGACGATTCAAGTATCAGATGCTGGAATAGGGTCTTGCCTCTTGGTGGAGCTGCGTGCAAGCGGCTTAGCAAAGACGCCTTGCCTCATGGGGAGGAAGGCGTAGAAGGCGCGGAAGCACCATGATACACATCCCCCGTTGCCGAACTTCCTGCGCCGAGAAGGCTGTTGCAACTGAGACAGGCCCGCATTCCCCGCTGTACTCCCCAAATCCACGTCTTACGCGCCTATCACGCCACGATGCGCACCTCCGTCCTGCCGTCGACGGCGCCATCGCAACTCCGCGCCAGCTCGCCTGCATGCCGGCACAGGGCAGCAGCTCCGGCAGCGCGACTTGCATCGCTGTTGCAGTCGCAGTGCACTCTTGACCCTCTCGGCGCCTCGTGCCATCAGTTTGCTGGCGCGGGGCGCTGTGCGGCTGCATGCCCAAACGCGCGACACGTGCAGCAGCAGCCGCGGTTCCGGCCTTCAACGATGTGCAGCTCGCAAAACGGCGATGCAGCCCTCGAGCGTCCCAGGTGGAGCTTTGGACCTATGAGATCTGGCACTGTTCATGCAGAGTGATTTTGCTTGGCAAGTCCGCTGACACTGTTTCGAACCTCAAATCGAGGCGAGTGCAGCAGCATGCTGATTGCCAGACCCACATTGTTGTGGTACAAACGTAACAGCGCATGCATATCCACTGACCCCTGAGATTGCTGCAGGCGGGTGATGCTCAAGGTGAGCGGCGAGGCGCTCCAGGGCGACGCCGGCTTCGGCATCGACCCCAGGGTGGGTTGGACTGCAGAACCATTGACGATCGAGTCCGCCAACGCGCTCCGTTGGCTGCCTGGTGCGCCTCCATGCTCTGGCATACTGGCAGCTGATCGCATCTACCTGCCGTAGGTGCTGCAATCGGTGGCGGCCGAGGTGGCGACAGCGTCCCGGCAGGGCGTGGAGGTGGCCATCGTGGTGGGCGGCGGCAACTACTTCCGGGGCGCCAATGCGTGGGCGGGCCTGGACCGCGCGACGGCTGACAACATGGGCATGCTGGCTACGTGCATGAACGCCATCTGCCTCCAGGCGCGCATCCATCAAAGCAGAAAGCTGCTTGCAAGGCAAACTCGAAGTTGCACACCCGTTGCAACGCTTCGGATATGCAGAAGCGAGTCGGAATGGCTGTTAGCGAGGGAAGATTACTGACCAGAGCAAGCGGTGGCGGCTTGAGGTCGCTCTGTCCCTTTCGGCACAGTCGGCGCTGGACGGCATGGGCGTGGAGACGCGGGTGCAGACGGCCATCGACATGCAGAAGGTGGCGGAGCCCTACATCCGCAGGCGGGCCATCCGCCACCTGGAGCGTGGCCGCGTGGTCATCTTTGGCGCCGGCACTGGCAACCCCTTCTTCACCACAGACACTGCGGCGGCGCTGCGGGCGGCAGAGATTGATGCAGACGTCTTCCTCAAGGCCACCAAGGTACTGGGATGCCGCCGGTGCAGTGGCAGCACTGCCAGTAGTACTCACAGCACTTCGCCCCGGCTTGTGCAATGCCGCCTGACCGCCCGGCTCAAATATCACAAAACACTTCACTCTATGCACTTGTGACTATGTCCCATGCTGTGACAGGTGGACGGCGTGTACGACTGTGACCCGATGAAGCACCCGGATGCGAAGCTGCACCGGGCGCTCTCGTATGCGGACGTGCGTGCGCACAATCTGGCGGTCATGGACGACACCGCAATCACGCTGTGCAAGGAGAACGAGATCCCGGTGTGCGTCTTCAACCTCAACACACCCGGCAACATTCAGCGGGCGCTGCTGGGCGACGCCACCATCGGCACGACAGTGACTTCGGGAGCCAACAATGAGGACCTGGCAGCGGCATTGCTTGCCAGAAATGGCAGCCTCAACGGGTCTGCGGCCAATCGGGAGCTGGCCTTTTTCAGCGAGAAGTAGGAGCAGCGCAGTACCTGCCGCAGGGGACGCCCGCCATAGTAGCGGCGGCGGTTCATGCCGAACGGAGGCGGACGAAAGCCAGATGAGGTCACGTGCTCAGACCAGGACTAGGAGTGTGTATGTAGCCTAGCTGAACGCTCAAACTGTTGTCAGCCCAGAAAACCGTATTGACAGTGTAGTGCGTAGTAACTGCACTGAGACGCGCTTTGCCGCAGGCAGGACCTCTGGCTCTGTTGACGTCGGCGGTGCTCGGAAGTGTCTGTGCCATGCAGTTGTGACCTCAACGCCTTGGTCGTTGTGTGCACAGCTTGTATGGCGAACCATCACTGCTGCTTCCTCTGCTGCCCGCTGCTGCTCCGTCCTTACATGAGCGCCGTGTTTCGCGAGATCGCAAAAGCAATCGTCACCACCAGCATCACTCACCGGCAAAATCCAAGCTCCAAGCTCCGCCCGCTGCGGAAGGCTGGTGGCCGGTCGCAACCGGGCTCTGTTATTTCGAAATTTCGATTGAAGCTGACGACGGGTTCCGCGATGCCTTCCGAATGACGCAGCGAGTTCTGTCGATCTTCAATCGTCTCCTTGTTCAGCCCAGCTCGTCCACCTGGGGTTTTGACCAAGCGTGAGGGAACCAGCGTGGAGCTGTTGCCGCCTGACGGCGCACTGAGTCTGCCAGCAGTAAGCAGCCACACTCTGCAGAATGGCAGGCCGAGAGGCGCCAACTGCAGTGCTGCAGGCCGCACTCAGCCGCTTCCATGAGACGGCAGCGGCGGTTGCGCCGCAGTCGGCAGCAGAGGTCCCTCCGTTCCTTGAAGCCGCTGCATTCCAGGGCAGCAAGCCCGGCTACTACTTTGCCAAGGGTGCCTCTGGCGTCGGGTCAGTGATATTCCTATGCTCCGGCATGCTTTGGCCCCAGTCTGTGATGCAGCACATTGCAATGCTCATCAATGGGTGCGCCTGCGATGGCGGCATGGCAACTGAGCGACCACGCCATCAGTGCCGAAACAGCACAACGACAGTAGGCGCTGCGCATGTGCAGATACTACCGGGATGCCAAGCAGCCAGCGCCGGTGCCGGAGGAGCTCGTGGAGGAGGCGGCTCCCGAGAAGGCGCAGCGGGCGCCGCTCGACCCCGAGGCGCTTCTGCGCGAGGCGGAGGAGGGCGTCGAGAACCTTGACGAGGTTGAGCGATCCAAACTCGGGCAGATGCACGTCAGGCCTGCCAATCGGCGCTCTGGGCATTGCGGACAGTCCGCTTGCTGCAGCGTGCGCCGCGCAGCTGCATGCCGAAATGCACACGCGATGGGGCGACAATTTCCCCTTACACACTGGGCGCATGCTGTCGTGCAGATCGGGCTGCTGGACCTGAAGGGCCTGCGGAGGCTCATCAACCTCTTCGAGCGGCGGGTAGGCCCGCATGCACACACTTCGGCATGCGCCCTGTCAATGACAAACAACCCTGAGCCCACATTTGTGTCGCCTGCTGCGCACAGCCTTGGCACGGCGGTGGCCCCTCCTGTCTTGTCGCCGCTGACATGCCGCCAGCTGCGGAGGCTGCAGCTGCGCAGCTGGCTGACTCAAAACGTGTCCACAGCAACTGCTGCACAGAAACTGCTTTAGAACCCCGAAACATTCGAAACCTGCAGTTCAAGGAGAACATGGAGATGCGCATGAAGTACGCGGAGGAGCCGGCCAAGTTCATGGACAGCGAGGTGGACCTGGACGACGCGGTCAAGCGCCTCATGGTCGTCGCTGGCAGCCCGGAGCTGTACCCCGACTTTGCGCGCACCCAGGTGCCGCGCCCAAGCTGTTCACGCAGCAGCTGCACAGGATGCAGCTGCACAGGACGCGGCAGGGGCTGGAAGTCGGAGCCGCACTCGGTCTGCAGGTCTGTGCAGCAAATGTCCAGAACAGCAGTCCAGAGGCCCAGGAGCAGCTGGCAAAGCTTTTGCCCGCCCTCGTGCAGGCATTTCCGGACCTGCTGGGGCTGCTGAGCCACGAGAACGCGGACATCGCGACCGACGTGCTGGAGCTGTTCAAGGAGCTCACGGAGGAGGACGTGGTGCAGGACTCGGTGCGTGAACCGCTCTTTGGTTGCTCAATGTTATTTGCCGGCTGCAGGCGCTCAGCAATGCAGCAGGCAGGCACGCGCTGCAGAACACTGGGTGGGACGTGGTGCAGGACTCAGTGCGACGGGCGCCCGCCCAGCTAGTGTGTTGTGCTGCGACCCTTCGGGCTGTCAGCCGAGATGTGCACTCCGCAAAGCAGCAGGCTAGCGTCGGCAGCACAATTTCTGGCAGTGGAGCTAGACCGGCTGGAAGTCGGACTTGGGACAAGCAGTGCTATGGGAGGAGCATCGTCTGTGCCTGCCCCTCGCACATGCTGCACCAAGCCGTGCGGGTGGCGGCCGCGGCACTCAGCGGCACTCAGCGGCAAAGGTGGCGGCGCCGCTCGGTCCGCCGGTTTGGCAGGCGGTGCTGCAGGCCGAGGCCGGTGTCCCGGCCGCCAGTGCCAGAACTTCTGTTCCTGATTGAAATCAGACTCCGGGATGCTGCCGGTCCTACACGGACGTCAGAGCTGCCCATGACATGCAAACTTGCTCGGCTGTTGCGCTTGCAGCAAAGCCAGTCCGAAAACATGTGCCTTTTGCAGAGAGGAGATGGTGGCGGCGCTGCTGGTGGAGGCGATCCCAAAGGGGAGCAGTTTAATAGCATGCCCACGAGCCACGACCGCTCGGCCTCAGGTCCAGTCTCAGCCTTTTAAGAGGAGGCGGCAGCGACGGAGGCGATGCACTGCTGGAAGCGCAAGGTCCAACTCAAAATGAGAACCTGTCACATTTGCTCGGCTGGAGGCTCCGTTCGTCGCATCCAAGTCGCAGCACCCTGGCATTCAGGAGGAGGAGGCGGCAGCGCTGGTGGAGGCGATGCTGGACGCCAACGCGCTGGAGTTGCTGGTGCAGCGGCTGAGCTCCCTGAACGAGGCGGCCGACGAGGAGGCGACGGCAGTGCACCACCTGCTCAGCATCTTTGAAAACATGGTGGAGGTCAAGCCCGAGGTCGCCGAGCTGGCCGTCGAGAAGACCAAGGCGAGTCGGGCCCTGCGTGTAGCCTCGTCGGGGCACTGCGCGGGCAGCCGCGCTGAGGGTCCACGAGGTGGTGTGAGAGGCATCGGCTGCATTGACGCGGCTGGCCAGCCAGTTGCGCCGGCTGTCTGGGTGATCTATCAAGACAGCCAGGTGCCAAATGCTCTTGTGCTTTCTTGCACGCCCACACCCCTGCCCACAGGCAGGGCCAGGGTGCGGCGCCAAGCCGGTGCGGTCACATGCCATCACCGTGTCGCTGACGCCCCCACCCCTCCGTGACGCGCAGCTGCTCAAATGGATCCTGGGCAAGATCAAGCAGCGCGGCGGCGAGGTGGACAGCAACAAGCAGTACACCAGCGAGCTGCTGGCCATCCTCATGCAGCACTCGGAGAAGAACCAGACCAAGCTGGGCGAGATGGGCGGCATCGACACCATCCTGCAGGCCATCGCGCAGTACAAGAACAGGTGCGCAGCAGCTGGCCTGGCCAGGGTTTGCAGGGGCTGGCGGCATTCGGGTGTCTGCCGTTGAATTAGGTTATGGACCAGCCAGGAAGATGCAGGCGCGAGGCGCTTCCAAATGAGGCCTGCTCCTCCTTGTCAGATCACCCGCTGCGCCGCAGACCGGCCGCTGCACAGAAGCTTCCCCACACCAGCACGAAATATGGGGAGTCGAGGTGGTGGCATGGGCGCCCGCTTTGGCGTCAGTGTGCAGGGACCCCCAGACATGAGAGGAGGAGTATTATCTGGAGACCCTGAAGAGGGTTGAGCATGGAGTACGATAATGTAACACCCACCTGCGCCTCCCTGCGCCTCCCTGCCAATGTGCAGGGACCCCAAGACGTCGGAGGAGGAGGAGTACCTGGAGAACCTGTTCGACACGCTGTGCACCTGCCTCATGCAGCCTAGCACCCGCGCCCTCTTCTTCGAAGCCGAAGGTGCGGCGGCAGAATCAAGACGAACGCCCGACACGGGATGCTGCAGCAGAAACGTGGGGTGCTGGCGCTGAAGCTCGCCAGCTTTCAACACTTTCGCCTCGATGCACCTCCACCGGGGCACCTGTGACGCCGCCCACTGCCGGTCCATCTCGACCGTCCTACTGTGTCCGCCCCTGCGCCGCAGGCGTGGAGCTCATGGCGATCATCCTGAAGCAGAAGCGGCTGTCACGGCAGGGCGCTCTAAAGGCGCTGGACTTTGCGACCACCCGCTTCACGCCCGCCTGCGAGCGCCTCATCAACATGGCCGGCCTGAAGGTCGGGCTCCTGGACATGTTCAGCAGGCTTCGGAATAAGCTTCAACCCTTTTGCCCCTTTGCGCTCCTCCCTCTGCAGCGTCGCAGACCCACCGGCGCACCAATCAGGGTGCAGGACCGCGGCCGGGTGGGACACCTTCTGGCAGGGCCTGCCGATGCTCCGCAATAGTTGCCACCTGCATTGACGCCCTGTCCCTCCACGCCCGTGCGGCACCATGCCGCCGTGGCCTGCATTCTCGTGACGCTGCGCCGTGCTGACGTGCAGAGCCTGTTCGCCATCTTCATGGGTCGGTCGAAACTGAAGCACCGCAAGGCGGAGAGCATGACGGTACAGGAGGAAGAGGAGCGCGTCGTCTCCGTCATATCCAACCTGCTCACGGTGCTGCCCCGGAAATCCTTTGTTGTCTGGCGTCGAGCCGGCTGGGTCTGTAGTTGAGTAGGCTTGTGTGTTGTCGCTTGTGTGGTGATCAGCGGGGCACTCGAGTGCACACACTTCTAGCAGCTCCGCGAGTGACGCAGTGCTTCGGTTGTTGCTGGTGCCGCTTCCAGACACAGGGAGGTTTCGTGACGACAGGGTCGCAGCAGGTTGACAGGCTGTCGTGCTGCGTGTGCAGAACCTGGGGCGGGGCTCGCGGCGCGACCGTGTGGCGGCCAAGTTTGTGGAGTCCGAGTTTGAGAAAATAGACCGCCTCATGGAGGTCTACACGGTGAGCACCATCACCGATCCAGCCTGCACGTCTGCCATGCACTGGTCAACCCCACAGGCTGGCCAGCGCACTGCCTGCAAGCGGCGCCCTGATGCGTGCCTGGGAGGCCGCTGTCCCGCGCCTGGGCGGCGCCTCGCCACGAGCGCGGCAGACGGCCCTTCAAACCGCCTGAACCAGCCGCGCCTGGGGCGCAGGAGTACCAGGGGCGGGTGACGGCGGAGGAGCGGCGGCTGGCCACCAGCGGGGAGGAGTACACGGGGGACGACATGAGCCTGGCGCGCCTCGATGCAGGGCTGTACACCCTGCAGCAGGTGGGCTGTCGGCGGCAGTGTCCCGCGCCTGGCTGCCTCCCGTTGACCCTGAGTCCTCCGACCTCCCAATGGGGAGGTGGCCGGGTGAAGCACGGGCTTGCTCATGCAGCAGCGCAGCGTCGTCGTGTACAGCGCTGCTCTGCAAGGCTACGCGGCTCTGCAGCCCGATGGGCAACGTTGGGAGCCCTGCTGGCGTCGCCTTGATGACCGTCCGTCAATTCAAGTTTATCATCAGAGTTTCCTCCAGCTAGACTGACAATGCGTGGCTGCAGTGCGCGCTCATCATCGGCAACCTGTGGCTGGTGGGTGATGTGGGCATCCGCAAGCGCGTGCTGACGCTGCTGCACCAGCGCAGCCAAACGCTCGCCGACCTGCGCGCAGTGCTCAAGGAGCACCACGACAGCCTTGGCGATGAGGGTGCGCATGCTTTTGGTTACAGTTGCATCAGGCGGCCTCCGGCAGAGGAGAAGGTGCAGAGACTGCGCCATTTGCGCGGCATCATGTCCATGAGCGTCGGCCGCTGCGGCGGCTGTGTGTAGGTGTCAACACCAGTCGATGCAATAGCCCGCTGTATTGCTCAATTCACTGCCATCGTTCATTATCCAGCGCAGCATGCATGTCGTGCGGTTGCCGACTGCACTGTCTGGCCATGAGCCCCAACCCAGCCTACCGCTGCTCCGCAGGCAAGCTGGCGGAGGACGACAAGCAGAAGACCAAGGTGCAGCGGCTGCTGCTCGCCATGGGCGCGCAGGCCTCGGAGTTTGTGCCGCCGGAGGTGGCGCAAGCGACGGAGGCCGCGGCCACGGCGCCGAACGGCGCGGCCGAGGAGCCGACGTCGCCGCCGCTTCCGCCCGCCGACACCAATGTGGACATGGACGTCGACGAGGGTGCGTCTGGCGTGTTGATGAAGTTGCGCTGCGGAGGCCTCGTTCTGTGGGCCTGGCAGCTGGTGCTGGTGCCAGGGGAGGCTTGAGCAAATCACGAAATGCGCACCGAGGTAAGCCTGGCAACCACGCATGTGCCGGTGGCTACCTGCACTGTGCACGCGCATGCGCTCATCCCATCCAGTGAAGCCTGCTGGACGTTCAGGTGGCGCAGCGGCGGCGCGGCCACCCGTGGAAGCGGGGGAGCTGGCGGCGGACGAGCCCGCTGCGCCGTCGGGCCGCGACGCCGAGCTGTCCGACCGGGAGCGGCGCAGGAAGCAGTCTGCAGACCCCGACGAGGAGGAGGAGCAGCAGCGGGAGCAGGGCAGGTCGAAGGAGCGGGGGCGCGATGCAAAGGAGCGGGAGCCTGGGGGCAGGGACAGGGAGAAGGACCGCGGCAGGGGCGACGGCGAGAGGTGTGTGCTGCTGCATTCCGTCAGGGATAGGTATGCTGCGTCCAGGGCATTTGCTCAAACGTAGGATGCGTCAGATGAGAAGGGTCCTGCCGGAATGTTTCACAGAGTCTCGAAGTGAATGTTCGGATGTGCATGTGCGCCTGCAGGGATGAGCGGCGCAAGGACCGTAAGCGCAGTGACCGCCGGGACGACCGCCGCGAGGACAGGGACAAAGACAGAGACCGGCGGGAGAAGAAGAGCCACCGGGCCCACAAAGACTCCCGTGATCGTGATGAGCACGAACACAAGCGGCACAAGCACTGACGCTGTCTGCATAATGACCGTCTGTGACATGCGACCAGAAGCACGCACTGGCATATACTGGGCATCAACGGTCGAATGATCGACCCACCCAGTCTCTCTCACGCTCAACTTCACCTCATAACATCCAATGCTCATGACACACGCATGACAGCAAAGCACTGCTGCAGCTGATCCGGTCCGACTTTCGACAACCCTGCATCAGGCCATGTGCAAGCAGTGGCGGATGCTCCTGTCGAAGCGGTCCATGTTGTCTCGTGTGGCCTGCATCCTGCCCTCGACCTTGCCGGTCGCTGCCTCGTCGCCGTCCAGAGCCGATTCCAGCGCCTCGTCGAGCAGGTTGAACGACCTGCGGCAGGCAGTCAGGCATTGGCTGGCGCATCATTAGCACATTGGCTCGTCATGCATGATGCTGCCAACATCTAGAAGAACGATTTGTTTGAGTTTAAATCAATTGCCACCGCCAGGACAGAAGTGACGCAATGTTGAATGGCAATGGCGGCAGCCGCTTCCTCTGCCCTCAGGCCACCAGAATGTCAGTGCACCTGAGCAGCGCCTCAAGGCTGGCATCGACTTCGTTCCTCCGGTCGGCCTCATTGTCCAGCACCAGCTTTGTGACATTCTTCGCTATCAACCTGCATCAGAGCACAGGGCATATGTATTCCGCATCTGCCAGCGAACTTCTCTGAGTTGAGCTCACACCGTGCCAGCACAAGCTGCTGTGCCAGCGCACCTATAGGTGCAGGGGTCGACCAGCTGTGGAAAGGACTCCTGTATGGACTGCTGAAGCAAAGATGCTTTTGCGTCCAGCGTGGATGCGCCCCGACTCTGCCAGCGCAATAAGAAGAGGTCATGGCAGGCTTTGTAGGTAAGCATCAGAGGAGTCTACAGTCTACAGTTATCGTTCAGTCAGGAAGCCTGTTGCCCTCATAAAAGAGCTCTTACCTCGTAGGAGTGGCAGTTGAAGGACGCTGCCCGGATGATGCTCAGCGCGGCGCGCCTGGACGTCTCGCCCTGTGCGCCGGCTAGGAGCTCTGCCGCCTCCTGCATTGCTGACATCAAGAGGTGCTCTGTCCACAATGGCTTCGACATGCGATTATCGCCCCAAGTAAGCGTCCATATTAGGATGTGGCGACAACGTGCAGACAGTTTGATGGGAACCGATGGCGAGTAAGGCAGTGAGGTTAACCTTCAATTTCCGCTGGCCGACGCCAATGGGTGCAATGGCATAAATCTCCTGACGGCTCTGCAGGAAGGTCCGCAGGTCTGCGGGACACCATATTTGGCCATCATGAATCGCTGATGACCATGGCTTGTGTCAAGCATGGCTTGAGGGATGCGTCTTGTGACGCATTGATCGGCCACAGATCGGGGGACCAGGCACCTGCATGTGCAGGCGCCACTGGGCTCGTCGATGCAGCCACCGCCGCCAGGCTCAGCAGCACGCCCCTCCTGGAACTTTCAGCGCTGCGGTGATTCGCTGCTTGTGCACTGATGTGCCGCACAGCGCAGTGCCGCTGCCATTGCCGGCTGCGCCGGAGCGGTGTCTGGAGCTGTGCTGCCGCAGGAGGGATATCAGACGGGAGTATCGAGCCACAAAGGCAGGAAATAGGTGTCATGGCCAGCATGCCTATGCGTTGGATCCTTCGAGCTGTTGCCGAGTTGAATCTGGCTATTCGGATTCAACCCAGCCAGGACTTGACACCAATCTGGGCAGTGCAATACGCGTGAGCACGTCGGCTACACACAGGATCGGCTCTATGTGGGTACTGATGAGACCTTACGGGCGTCGCGGTCTATGGCGGCGGAGCAATGTGGCAAGTTTGCCGGAGATCAGATTTGCAAGATACAGATACAGAGATACTGCGCCTGTCGGCGTTTCGCTCCAATGTTTGCGACCCTTTTGCTTGGAGGGGATGTCGTGCTCGCCTGGCACGGGGAGCGTGATGCAGGCATGATGCATTCCCGAGTTCCTGAGCAGCCGGCAGTGGGCAAAAACGCAGAGCTGGTGTACAATTCAGCATACATCGCTTCAATAGAAGTTTGAGAGGGGTCCCGCTCGTACCTTTTGATTTTGCTATACACAGTGGCTGAGTGCAGCCTGCAACGGCTGGGACACATCTTTTGGCAGCGCTTGCGCGGCAGCACAGCAATCCAGTGCCTCAGCTTTCACTTCCGCGCTGAAACGCGGAGCAGCTTGACAAGTTTGACACCATGGGCAAGAAGAAACCCTTCATCAACAAGAGCCAGGCGACGACGTACAACCTGTTGTACAGAGCCAGCGAGGTAGGCGTAGATGGCGAGAACGCTGGGCCGGAGCGTGAGCTGGTCGACACCTCCCGCGGAGTAGGTATTGGGCGGCCGGATGCAGAGGCGGCGGCCGCCGCCACCAGCAGCGGCAGCCGCTACCCGCCTGGCCACCCGCTGGCATTCCTCGAGGTTTGTGTGTGGGGTTGATATCATACGAAACATCGTCATTGCTGTGTTGCGCAGATGCTGTGTCGAACTTCAAGCCGGGCGGCTGGCACGCGGACATGCGCAATGCATCCTGGAAGTCTGCGTTGATTGCCGTCAGGGTCGGGATGTCCGGTCACTCGCACAGAGCTCTCTGTTCGTGCCATGCTCGGATGGTGTGCACGCTATACTCTCTGCGTCGGCTGCGGAGGAACGCATGCTGAGTGGCTGTCGGCACTGGACGTAGTGCAGCTCGCGCCAGTGCAGGATGCTTCAGCAGGCGCTGGGCTACGAGACGTTCAGAGTACGCCTCATTTTCTCATGGAGACCTTCTCTCACCTGGCTCTCGCCTGTACAGGAACCGCGCGATAGTATGACGGAGGAGCGGCGGCGGGAGCTTATCGAGCTGGGCTTTCCGGATGACGGCTATGACTACCTGAAGCACCTGCGCGCCCCCGGCCGTGGTGGCCGCGCCAACCTGGAGGGGCCGGGCCCCGCCGCCGACTCGTTCGCGGGTGTGCTTGCCAACTACATGGCAGCATGTGCATGGCGCAAGCAGCTAGCAGCTGCCTAACTCTGCTGCTCTCCTTCCGAGCGTGCAAGTTTGATTCGAAGAGGGTCGGACAAGACGTGTCTCACATGTCGACGTAAAGCAGGCTGCAAGCAGGCTTGGGCTTGCATGGCAGGTCCGTCGGTGTTCGTGCCGTCGACGACGCAGAACTCACGGCTGGAGGACGACACCAAGATCTACGACGCATCGCGGCTGACCATCCACCAGCCGGCAGCGGACGAGGTCAGCGCTGTCAGCGTTGTTTGCATCACCTTCGCCCGAAGGCTTCCCATGACCGTGTCGCCTGCAAACATGACATATCACACACCCCAGCAGCTGTGCACCCAAAGAGGCTGTCGCTGCGGACTCACAAGGCCCGCTAACAGCATTCCAAGCGCCAACATCCATCGATGGTCGATGCCTGTGATTGTGCAGGACTCAGCGGTAGAGGCAATGGGCGGCGTGTCGGCATTCTCGCGGCAGCGGGAGCGCATGCGGGGTCCAGATGCGGAGGAGGTGGCGGCCATGGAGGCGATGCTGGCGGACCCTCAATTCGAGGATGCCGAGGGCGACCTGGAGGACGACTTCGTGCTGGCCGCCACCCAGGTACAGGGGACAGCTCAGGGCTCAAGCTGTTGGCCAGCCCGCTCGGTTGTCTTGCCAGTGGCAGCAGGCGCTGCGTCGACTGTGGGACGACGCTTGCAGCGCCACGGCGGAGCAAAGAATCGGATGCCAGTCTGCAGACGACACGACGGAAGCATGGTGGCACTGCCCTGACCGATCAGCAGTCCCTCGAGGGGTTTGTCAGACTAGTTGCTAGGCAAGAGCCAATTCTGGGACGCAGAACAATTCTGGCATGTGGCAAGGCTCAACCGAACCCCAGTTGGTGCCTGACCGGTGCCTGCGGCCAAACAAGAGCGAGCTGAGCTCGAAAATTGTGCACTTCAGCGCGCTCCACCACCGCCTCGTGCAGGCCGAGGAGGCGGCAGCGGCGGCGGCGGCAGCAGAGTCAGCCAGCCCAGCCGGCGCCGCGGCCGGCGCTGCGGACGGCCCAGGCTTTGCGGCGCGCGGCTACAGCGACTCCGAGGACGAGACCGAGAGCGGCGCCAGCAGCCAGAGCCGCAGCGAGTGGGCTGCGGAATCCGGCGCCGGTGCCTCGCAGATGGATGCGCGGCCAGGCTCCATTGCGTCCACGTACTGGCGGCCCGAGCGCTCGGACCGCAAGAACCTGCTGTCGACAGTCGACGAGCGGTGCGTGGCTGCATGTGGCTAGGGAGTGGTTTGTTTGGGAAGTCTTGGAAAGTATTGACCATGAGCGCAATGTGGAGCTGCAGAAAGCACTCTCGAGCAGAGAGCACTTGCGCGCGAGTGTACGTCTCAGCTGCAGGCGACTGTGCAGTGGAGGGGCAGGCCGGACCGCCCTCATCCGCACGCCGGCAAGGCCTGTCGTGCGTCCCTGCAGGTTTGAGCACCTGGCGCTGGACTACGACGAGGACGACATCGGGTCGCTGGACGAGGAGGACCCTGAGGCGCAGGTGCGCCCCGTGCTCTGGTCTGTCCGGGACTGCACAGGAACAGGCTGGATGTCGTAGCCTCAAACGCTTCTGTCATTGCTCCCGGCCCGGCTCGCTGGGCCATCGAGCTCTGCTTGACGTGGGCGCCCCTGCTGATGGTGATGAGGCCCAAAGTCTTCCGGCACAAAACTGTGAATGTACAAGGGTCCAACATTCTTTATGAGCCTGCTGCACGCAGGGCACCGAGACGCTGGACGCCTACGGTGCGCTCATGGACGAGTTCCTAGCCACCAACGAGACGGGCGCGCTGGCGGAGGGGGAGGAGGCAGCGCTGCACGGGGTTGCCTACCGCTCCACGGCGGACATCGCCGCCGCCGGCGCAGGGCCCGACGCGGCGGCCGCTGCCAGGACCATCGAGCAGGTGGCTGCTTGACTGGGCGGCCGCTCCTGCCATGTCTTCGACTGTGCCTGAGGTCGAAAGGCGGCCGCGGCCTGCCGAATGAGTCCAGGCTGGGCAGCCGAGGGGACCGTCCGACCATGCGTGCAGCGTGGACGCCCTGCTGCAGAGCCCGACATGCGCTGACACCAAAGGAGCATCCGCAGCGAAGAGAGCAGGCCTGTGGCGGCTTGCACATCGAAGATCGTGTGTGCGCAATGACTCTGGTTCGTGTCGCCACAGGCCAAGCGCCTCATGCAAGAGGAGTCGGTGACGCCGGCGGTGCAGCGGCAGCACGAGCAGTACGCGGAGCGGCCAGAGGTCGTGCGCGAGCGCTGGGATTGCGAGTCGGTGCTGTCGCTGCGCAGCAACCTGGACAATCACCCGGCGTCCATTGCGGAGCCGCAGTCCGGCCGCCGCCCGCGCCAGCAGGTGATGATGGGTGGTGTAAAACCAAGCGGTCTCCGTCGAGGGCAGAGTTGGTTCGAAGCCGGCCACAGTGAAGCGCGGCACACTGTGCTGCTTCGAGCCCGCCGTCTTCCGTCCCGTCACTCACTGATGACGCCTCTCTGTATGCTGCAAGCATCGACGCATGTGCAAGCTGCAGTGCGCCTGGCTTCCAGAGCAATAGTGGCGCTGATGGCGTCCCTGTGCAATCGCAGATCCTCGGGGCATCAGATGGCTTCATCCCCCTGGGGCGCAAGACTGGCATCCCGGTGCCGGACTCTTACGGCGGCCGGGCAGCAGCAGCCCGGGGCCGCCGCGGCAGCGCCCTGCAGACACTACCAGACGATGACGACGAGGGCAGCTGGAGCAGCGGCGACGAGGGGTCCGTCGCAATGTCGGCAGCGACGGCGGCGCGCCGCAAGGGCGAGACGGCTGACGAGAAGAAGGCCCGCAAGGGCGCTGTCAAGGAGGCAAAGGCACGTTTTGCGTGTGTCGCTGCATCAGTCAATCTCTGTATGCGTGATCAGCAGCATGCGCAGCAGCATGCGATTTCGTCTTCTTTTGCTGCTGCTTCGAACCTGAGGCGCTTTTGGCATGCTGCGGTAACTTGGTCTGCTCCGCTGTGCAGAGGGCGGCCCGCGCGGCCAAGAAGGAGATGAAGGGCCTGTACAAGGCAGAGTATCAGCGGCAGGTCCGGGCCATGGCTGCGCCCGCGCCCGCGACCGTCGTCTTGCCCTGAGCGTTCTGTCCAGTCTGCACGTGGCAGTCAGCAGAGTCGGTGCTGTTGTGAGGCCTGTACGGTATAGGGGGCTGCAAGATGTAACAGCGCAATCGCGGAACACCTGCCAGCGCGGCAGCAAATCCGCTGTTGCGCACCGAGTGATACACACTGCAGCTGATCCTGTCCAGAAGCGGCCTTGGCGAAAGATGTCCAGAGGGTGGTAGGCCGTAGCTTTTGCAGAAAGACTGCAGGCATGGAAGCGGGACATGGCGTCAGGGCGTTCAGATCAGGCTCGCTGAAGCAAAGGTCGTCACAGCCTCTGCTGCCGTACGCAGATTCACCCAATCACAATTCCAAAGGCAGCAAGGCTTTCAAACAGCAAAACACATGCAGCCTCAGCAGGTGAGCTGAGTTTGCAGAGCCCAGCTGTACCCGGCAGACAGCGTGTTGGTTCGCGCTTACGTCGGTGTCATATCAGGCGTCATCCAAGTGTGTGCATGCACACAGCTGGTAGAAGCACGCTTGGGTTGTGACCCGCAAGTCGGGTGCTGATCACACCCGGGCTGACAAGGCTGTGGCTTGCAGGATCCTGGCCGCCATCCTGGTGACAGCCCTCCTTGGTGTGGCCACTGTTGCATTCACGGGCGTGCCGGGCTACGTGCAGCCTGGCTTCCATCGCACAAAGAAAACAGCGGCGACGCAGCAGGTACCGCCAGTGCCCCCCCCGCCCGGGGGGACTGGCATGCTGTGCATGTGCCGCGCTGCACGCCCCGACCTCAAGACAGCATGCCACGCCGTCACGCAAAGCCATGGCCCAGGCGCCCAATGCCCGCCGCTGTCTGTGCCGTGCAGACCGGCGAGGATCTTGATGAACCGCATGAGCATTGGCATCAGCACGACTACGTGGGAGACGATCACGAGGAGCGCGCTGAGCAGGCCTTGCTGGATCGCCAGATTCGGCTGGAGCGGGAGCTGCAACAGAAAGAGGACGCGCAACACACCGGAAACGAGGCACACCATGCGAACCACCTTGTCGACAAGGCGGCGGAGGTGCATGACGACCCGCTGCATGCGGCGCAGCACGACGCTCACGGCGCGCATGGTGCCGAGGTGGACCATGACGCCGCGAAGCAGCAGGCAGACCCGGTGAGGATTGGTGCATCATCCATCACATTGCCTGCCATGCCGTCTTGCGCCACATGTCGTCCCGCATTGCAGTCCTCGGACATCCGTGCAGGTGCAAGCACGTCTGCCTGCGCCATTCCAATGGCGAATCGCCAATAGCTTGTATCTGATACTCAGGACACCGGCATGATTATATGCTGGTTTTGGAATGCTACTCGCCTGAGCGGCAGAGCAAATGGCCCCCTGACAGCCGTGTCTTTGCGTCATTACACCCAGGTGGCAGCCCTTGCGCGGGAGCTGGAGCAGAACAAGCAGCAGGAAGTGCTCGCGGGCGCGCAGTCGGATAAGGGCAGCGGGCAGCAGCAGCACCCGCAGGAGCTGCTCGACAGCGTGGCGCAGCTGCAGAAGCAGGTGGCGTCGCCGGCGCCGACGCCGGTGCCAGTGCCGTCGGAGCAGCTGCACGCAGACATTCTGGGCCATGCGGATGTCTTGCCGCGTGTGGAGGACGCGCATCAGGAGCAGCAGCAGCAGCAGCAGCAGCAGCAGCAGCAGCAGGCGGTTGCCACGCCGGCGCCGACGCCCGCACCGACGCCAGCGCCCACGTCCGCGCCAACGCAGGCAGCAGTGCAGCAGACGGGCGGACAGCAGGCAACAGCGCAGCAGGCAGACGCAGTCCCGGTGGTGGCCACGGGCATCTATGCACTGGTGAAGGCCGTGCACCTGGGTCGTTGCCTTTGCCCTGTAGCTGGCTGGTTGCGCAGTCAGCAGGCGTGCTCGCGTTGCTCTCAGCTTCCCTCACTGGCAGTTCAGAGGCTTGCATCATCGCTGGCACGCCTCTGCCGGGAATAGGCTGCTGTTCCCTGACGCATTCAGTGACGATACACCCTGAAATTTCTGTGCCGCAGTCCGCGCAAGACCAGGACGACAGGGAGGTGGCCCTGTCCAAGTACGCTGGCCACGTGTCCATCGTGGTCAATGTCGCGTCGCAGTGCGGCTACACACAGCAAAACTATAAGGGCCTTGTACAGCTGTACAACGAATTCAAGGACCGCGGCCTGGAAGTGGTGCGTGCATCGTCACCGTGCAGCTGCATCAGTGAGCACATATGCGCACACGCGAAGCGCGGGGGTGGGGAAGGCGGCAAGCTAGGAGCCTTTGCCGGGCTCTCAGGGGAAGGCACAGCCTGGCAGCTGTGCAGGCACATGCACTGCGTCCAACACCCTGGAGACTGCAGCTCGCGCAGTGGGCCAGCATTTAGATGCATTTGAAACTGCCAGCTGAGTCATCGCTGCGCTGCCCGCAGCTCGCGTTCCCGTGTAACGCTTTCGGCAGCCAGGAGCCGGGCAGCTGCACTGAGATCCAGCACTTCGCGGCGGAGAAATTCCAGGCAACGTTCCCCATCTTCAACAAGGTGGGACTTGCGTGTGCTGGACAGGAGCCTGTAGTGGTGTGCCTCAGCATGGGGTGTGGCCAGGTTCAGCCCATTACACGTGGAAAGAACAGATGCAGTTACTGACAGCTGCAAAGGACATGTCCAGCCCCTGAACCTCGCAGATGAACTGGCAAGAGCCGACATATATCTCCTTGACGACAGGTGGAGGTCAACGGCCCAAGCACGCATCCAGTGTTCAAGTTCCTCAAGGACCACACGCCCCTGGGACACGGCGGCGGCGCGGACGTTGAGTGGAACTTCGCCAAGTGGGTGGTCAACAAAAAGGGCTACCCAGTGGTGAGCGTCTCAACGCCCCTGCAGTGGGGCAGCTCTTTGCACAAACACCTGTTGCGTCCTGGGCAGCTGCACCGCTGGACACCAGACAGCCTGCAATCTTCTCCCGCACCCGCTGCGCCTCTGAAGTGTCCCACTCGCCACTGCGACTAACTTGCGCCTTGCTCTGTCGTGCTGCAACAGGTGCGGTATCCCTCGTTGATGGACGTGAACGCTCTGCGGGGTTGGATAGAGTACGAGCTGTCGCACGAGTAGTCGGCGGCGACGCCAGCCAGCAGTGGCTGCTCTGACGACTGATCTCAAGGGGACAAGCAACGATTCAGAATTACAGCCGGAGCATTTTTGACAGCGAGCCTGTCATGTTATGAGACTGGATGGCCGCAATCAAGCCTGAAGCACCCTCACATCCCATGTCATCTCTGAGCACGGATTGTCGCTGCATCACGCCGCCTAGAATGTCGTGCAGGGGAACCTACCTAGCAGAAAGCTTCGAAACATGCGACTTCTAGAAGGTTTTGCAGTCTGGTGGGCGGTAATCGGAACACAAGCTCGGGAAACACACTCTCGAAAGAACATGCGAGGATGATGTCATACGATCGTTCGCACGTTCACTGCCGTATCGTTTCGCATCAGCAGCTTGCCATGTGGCACCCCCGAGGGCACAGGCCCTGCCCGCATTGGCGGCCAGAACACGCTCAGGACGCGGCCCTGTATGAGCGCCAGCGGAACTGGGCCGTACGCTGTGGCAGAGTCCTCGCTGTATGCTGCGTTGTCGCCCTCCACCCAGCAGTGGCCCTGCGCGTGCAGCAGGCCACGGGTTCGTCCCCATGCTGCGTACTCGCCGCACAGAGTGCGGTGCAGGCGGCAACCGTCAATGGCAACGGGCCTGGCAAACCAGGCGTCGGCACCCACCCTGGGCACTTTGACGATGTCCTTGCGGCCGGACACCAGCAGCCAGTCGCCCTCCAGTCCGATGAGCCGCTTCACCAGGAGCCGCTTGGGCTGCGCCGGCGACCTGCAGTGATTTCAATTGCATTACCTGCTTGCGGGTGCTACCCTTCTACGGTCACAGTACCTCGAGGTTCGAGGCATCAGCGTACTTGAGGATGATCACGTCGCCCCGCTTGTATGTGAAGATGCGGCTGCATAGCTTGTCCACTATGACGCGGTCTCGGATGCCGTGCGACGGATCTGCGCACATGTGGCTCAATGACATGATGGTCGCGATGGAGGGCCAGACCATGCAGAAACTAGCATCATCGAGTCAGCTGAAACCATACCCGGGTTCAAGGCCGGCTGCATGGAGTAGCCATTGATGGTGGCCGCGCCGACGAGGGTGTCATTAACGGTTAGCACCACCGGCGTCCACCACAGCGCTGTCTTCAAGCTCTGCACCAGTGCCCCCCAGCGAGCATGCATTCAGAATGTCCTGGAAGACTCTAAATGATGTTGCATGCCCGGAATGTGAACGTGAGCACTCGGTTGGTCCAGCGGTCCAAGGATTGGTGTCAAATGACGGTGCCGAGAATGCAGCACGATGGTGCCCAGCAACAGCTGCAGAGTAAGGATTAATGGGAAGGCCCCGAAGCTTGCAAACTCTTAGTATTCGGCCGGCAGCAATGAAGTAGCTCGCAGGCAGCAATGTTGGCTCACGCCCCTTGCGTTGCTGACGTGGCATTGAATTTTTGTCGTGCAAGCCTGAAGGTGCACGAGTGGTTGGTGATCCCGGTGTGCCAAGAGGACTTGCATTCCTTACTCAGGCAGCAGTTGACTTCAAGGCTGCTGCAGGACGACCGGCTGGGCCAAGGCCTACGCCGAAGCCACGCGTCAGAGGGTACTCGTAGCGGCTCCAGATTGCTGGCACCAGTGTGGCGTCGCCCGACCAGCGCCCCTCGGCTAGCAGCAGCCCTGTGGCCGTCCCTGTGCATGCGTAAGACAAGATTGCGCCAGCAACCTGGCTTTCTGGTTATCCCCAGCTGCCGGGAGACCTAATGCCTGGTGGAATGCAGTAGGCAGTGGCCGGCAGCCCTGCACCTGCAGCGGACAGCAACGTTGGGGTGCAGCTCTGCTCTGGCGTCATGGCGGACGACGCGCCGGCGGCCGACTTGACGACAGCAGCGGAGTGTGTGTCGCTGACAGCGGACGACACCAGACTGGGCCGCGTCAGCACCTCGGCTGGGTCGTCCTCCTCGGGCAGGGACGACAGCGCGCGTTACGGCCACCACAACACGCCCAGCCCGCTGTCGAAGCCCTCCAGTCGGACACCTGCCAGCCCACTCAAGGTACGGCGGCAGGATGCAAGCGCTGCGCCAGACGTCTTACATGGCTAGTGTGGAGGTCAGCAGCGACACCACTGACGGTACATCTCGGTCCGCAGGAGGAGGACAGCGATGCGGCGAATGAGGTCGACTCCATGGATGCGCCCACGCTTATGGCGGGCCAGGCGCGAGAGGTGGCAGCGGCTTTCGAGAAAGCCAGGTAGGCATGTAGGCCAGCAGTGACAGGCTCGCATGGGCAAACTGCTTGCTCGAGCACGCAGCAGCCGTTACCGTGCACAACTTACGCTTGCCTTCCGCAGCTGTGCGCTTCTGCGCAACACTCCTGTGCGCGCACTCCCACACAACACCCGGCCGGAGCTATCCCGCAAGCCAAAACCCTGCAAGAGGCCCATGCCCTGTCTGCGGTGCAGGGCGGAGGCGAACCACGGGCGGCGGCTTACGAATCAGGAGTCGCTGGCGCCGCGCAACTTCCTGAGCGACGTACAGGACTGGAAGAAGTATTACGGCAACCACTGGACGCCGGACCGCGGGTCAGACGCGCACGAGCTGGAGCGGCGGCGGCTGCGGCGCCCGGCGCTTGTGCAGACGGGCAGGTCAGGTCATGTCGCGCTGCCTGAAAAAGTCTCGGGGCCGCCCCTCGCTGTGCAAGTGGCCTCACCAGGAACCTGGCGCGATCGCGTCATACGCTGCTGGCCAATTCACAATGGGGAGGTGTCAGTGGGTGCCATGTCACAAGAGCCGCACTGTTGCAAGCAATGTGAGGCTCAAAGCACCGCGCTCGATTTGCTGATGATTTTGTGCGACATGACGCAGGGCCGCAGGGCAGTCTCGGGTGCACTACACCTCCTCTGGAGTGCTGGCGTGGCACATGTGGCACCGAGGCAAGTGCATGAGAGGCAATGTTTGCAAGGGTCGACACTGCTGCCCGATGCTGTGTCGACGCCAATGCACATCCCATCGCAACAGACCCAAACTCTAGGTGCTGACATGCAGACTTCTTCCTGACGGTCATCCACCAGAACGTGCGAAAAGCCGCCTGTCGTTCTGCGCTGCATCTGCATGGTTGTTGTACTGCTTCCGCGCGCAATTGATCTGACCCGGATGTCTGGAAGAAAAGCGGTGCTGATGCGTGCTGCTGGCCAATGCGCAGGTCTGGAAGCTGCTGAGCTTCTTTTCACTGCTGTACCTGGCCAGCTTCTTCTTCTTTTCGCTGCTGTGGTATATCATCTGGAGGTGAGTTCTTCTGGCCATCTCCCACATTGCTCAGTGAGACTCCTTCGATGCAGTGCTCAGTGCAAGGCCTCCAACAGCTGGTTCTCCGTCCGCAGAACGATCACAGATGCAGCTATGAACCAGTGGACAAAAGGTTCCGTTACGGCTGTCACACTGCGCATGTGCTATGCGACAGGGCTGATGACAACTGCTTGTACGGCATCCGGGGCTACCCCATGGTTTTCAATCTCAGCGTCGTCACGCAGCAGACGATTGGTGCGCCGCATGACCGCCGCTCCCTGCCCGGTCTGCGCTAAATCACATCCGGCTGTGTGCGTCCTCGCTCCCTAAGCCCTGCAAGCAGCTCCCCAGCATATGCCTGCCCCCCGCCCCCCCTCTCTCTTCACAACTTCCTCCTCCTTCCCGGGCCATGTCCTCGTGGAGTTCGTTGGACTTTGAACTGGCCGTTCTCAAACAGCCAAAGCACCGCCGCCCTGCAGGCTACGGCAACAGCGGGCCCAACAACTGCGCGTGGGCCAGCGTGGTGCTGGTGGTGCAGACCATCTTCGGGCTGCTGCTGGACGCGATCACCATCGGCGTGCTGTTTGCGCGCATCTCGCACCCGCAGCAGCGGGCGCGGTCCATCTTCATGTCAGAGACGGCGGTCATCGCCCGCCGTGACGGCATCCTGAAGCTCATGTTCCGCATCGCCGACATCAAGACCACGCAGGTGTGCCAGGGGCAAACTGCCACGCTGTTGTATCCGAACCGCTGAGCAGCAGTCGGAAGTTGACCGGCAGGGACTCTGTGCAGGGCGCTGGCGACTGCAGGCGAGGCCGGCATCGTCAGTGCTGAGCAGCATGGCGTCGGATGTATGCATCTTGAATTACACGAGTGTCGTTTGCCGCAGGTGGTGGAGCCGAAGGTGCGAGCCTACCTGTACACCTGGGGCGACGGCCGCCACACAGGTGACCGCACCTGCACCATGTGTTGATTGGGCATGCTTGCACATGCCATGTGTGTGTTACTGGCCACACCAGCGCTCATGCAACCACAGGACTTTGCAGGGCGTGCACAGCACCGGAGGGGGCAGCCTTCCCGATAACGAACGCTATTGCATAAGTGATGAATCCATAATGATTCGATGCACCGTCATATGCATCAAATGGTTTCTTTACGTGTGCCGCAGTGGAGGGCGAGTTCATCCCTGTGAGGAGCGAGGAGCTGGACCTGGGCAACATCGATGGGCTGCTGCTGCTGCCCATCACCATCGAGCACACCATCGACGAGCGGTCGCCGCTGTGCGGCCACACGCATGAGAGCCTGCAGGTGCCCTGCCGCCGCCGCCCCGCTGTGTCGTCCCAGCCTGCTTCGCCCGAAGAGACTGCAGAGAAGCTGCTGTTGAGATGTGGAGATGCAAGCGGCTTGTTTTGCAAAGCGACTGCTGTGACACATGCCTGGGATCTTCCCGCACAGGCTCTCAACGCCGAGGTGGTGATTACATTCGAGGGCACGACCGAGATGGGTGCGCTGCTTTAGCCTTGGGCTGCAGATGTCCCGACTCCAGACCGCATGACCTTCGCAAGACATGGCCCTGCCATGCCGCCGCAGGCAACCCCTTCATGTCACGGCAGTCGTACCTGGCCAGCGAGGTGAGGTGGGGCTACCAGTTTGTGCGGTGCATACACCGGCCCCATGGCGAAGACACCAACTACACTGTGGACACCGCCAAGTACGCCTCGCGCTCGCTCGTCCTCTTTCGCCTCCCTTTGCGCTGCTGATCGGGAGGATGGCAGGCACCTAGATTCGGTGGTGCACCATCGGGTTGTACCAGTGCCTCGTGCTGTTGGCGAGCACAGCAAGACCGAAGATGCTGTTCAGGCAACCGAACGCCGTGGTGGAAGGTGGAAGGTGACCATCCACCACCTGCACTCCTGCACCCGTGCAGGTTCCACCAGATCGAGCCGCAGCCGGACCTGCCGATGCTGCCGCAGGGCGAGCTGTCGCAGGTAAGCCTCCTCGCATGTCGCCCTCCGAGGGAGCCCACCGCTGCGGCGCGTGCAACCCTGCGAACCTGAGCGCGGCGTGCCGTGCCGTGCATGCGCCAATGCACCACTTGCAGCGAGGCTCCTCATCGGTGTGTGGTTTGCAGAGGCTGTGTGTTGAAACTCCTACCGGCGCACGCAGGTGGTGGTGTCCCGCTCCAAGCGCGCGGTGCCGTACCCCATCCTGGGCGAGAACACCTTCGTGCTGTCGGAGAGCATGGTGCTGACGGAGGACAACGGGGAGCTGGCGCTCATGTTCCGCGTCGGCGACACGTGAGCGCATGGTGCCTGTTGTTGCGGCTTGACACGTGTGTGCGTGCTGCATGCCGCTTTCTCGTCGCTCCCTCGTTCGGTCGAGGCGCTGACGCAGGCACTCTGCTGCATCTGCCGCTGCGTTCACCTCCTGTTCAGCAAGCTGGGGCCGCCGTGCATGCAGCAGCCGTTGCAGCCTGCCCTCCCCAGGTCGAGCGGACCTCCAGACCTCCCTGGCGTCAGGGCCGCCCCTGTCAGCACTGTCACAGCATGCGTCCTCCTGCACCGAGTCGACACCCGCACCTTCGCGTGTTGGGCTCCGATGTGCAAACCCTGACCTGCACTCTGCACGCCTCCAAATTGCAGGTACCCCAACCAGATGCTGGACCCCATAGTGCGTGCGTACGTGTACCGCTGGCCGGACAACCCGTGCACCGCCACCAAGGACTACACGGTGTGCTACTGTCGCTGCTCGTGGCAGCTCGCCGCCGCCAGCCGCGCCTGGCTGGTTCTGGCAGCGCGGTCGGTGGCTCCCGACCGGCGCCGCCTGCCACGCCGGCCTGCGAACCCCCGAGCGGGCGGCCTGTCGGCAGCATGCTGCGAGGCCGGCTAGCTCCGGCGGGGCTGTGCCTGCACAGAAAAGCAGCCTACCTTGCAGTGCGCATGCTGGCGGGTGGGCGCTTGGTCGCCCTCTGAATGCCGAGCGGCAGGCCCAACCGGCCCGGCAGGCGCGTCCGGCGCAGCCGGCGCCGACTATGCCATTAATGCCCGAATGGGATCCTGCCTTTGATTCTTGGAACAACACTCCTTCTTTAGAGTGCCCAGAAACACTAATTCGCCAGCCTTGATTTGGCGGCAGATCGAGGAGCTGGATGTGGGCTATGACACGGGCGCGGACCGGCTGCTGCTGTGGCTGCCGGTGACGGTGAAGCACACCATCACCCCCGCGTCGCCGCTGGCCTCCTGGTCCAACATGTCCGGCTTCCTCGCCGACGCCGACTCCTGCATAGCCGTCACGGTGCGCCGCGGCTCCTGACCGCTTGCGTTCATATGCAGCCACCGCAGCGGCTGCTGCCCTGCCAGGGTGTTGATCGTGTCTTGCAGCTCTCACCTGATGCTGGTCCAGGCTCCATTTGCCTAGACGCTGCATGCAGGACATCTCATGTGGCCGCGCGGGCTGTGATCAGAGCGGCCTTGCGTGCTACTGTTGGTGCACTGTCGACCGCAGGTGGAGGGCTACATGTACTGCAACTCCCAGAACCGCATGCGCATGCGCATCTACAACTGCTTCAACGACATCAAGCTGCACCACCACTTCGCCCCCATCGTCACTCGCCCGCTGGACAGCCCTGACCGCAAGCCACGCATCGACTGGTCGCGCTTCCACCTCACCGACACGGACCCCGAGAAGGGCGAGGCGGACATGGTGCCGCTCTGCGCTCGCACGCTTGCGCGCCTGCTGCGCCTGCATGCGCAGAATCGCGTCACAAACGTCACCGCTGCAGCACTGCGCCGCTGCGGGTGCTGTGTGCGAACCCTGTATCTGGCAAACTTTGTCAGCGCCGCCCTCGGCTGCTAGCTCTGGCCCTTGTGGATCCAGGCCTGCATTCGACCAACTCTAATACTGCGCACTGCATACGAGTAGGCTGTGCATGCCGCCGCACCGTGAATCTTACCTTCTGAGGTGACATAACGTGACAATAATGACAAACATGTGCAGAAGGTGGGCAAGCTGGGCAGTCGGTCGTCGTCGACGCGCGGCAGGTCGGCGGCCCGGATGGCGAAGACAGTCAGCGTCAGTACGATCGCAACGTCAGGTGCGCTGTGCTGCCGCTGGCAAACCTGCAGTCCTGCTGAAGTAGGTATGCCTCCGCCATGTTGCTAAAGCAGATTCAGCTGGGACATCAGGCGCCACCCACGTGCCATGCGCTTCTGTGGGAGCAGCTGCTGCTGGTGCATGTGGTTGCTAGCATCTCATTGCACTTCATTGCACAGCTTCCGCTAGGTCCGATGTGGTCGTGGGCACACACCATTCCACCCCCAGCCCGGCCATCGCAGAGGCGGACATGCACACGGACAAGAGCGATGACGATGGCGAGGTGAAGCTGAAGGATGCTGCCCCGACAGCGCCGGACCCAGGTGAGCACCCGTCGCAGGCTCTCCTTCGCAACGATCTTGACAGTGACGCACGCACCACGGCAGGGTCCAGCATTCTAAATATCTGATGCGATGCCAGTGCTTCTACGCATTCGGCCGTGTGCCAGGCCCTGGCATGCGAGGCCGGCGCTCGCAGCTGGCAGGCCGACCGACTGTGCACTGCTGTGCAGATATGACGTCGATGACGTTCGAGGGCAGCAACCTGAGCAGCCTGCTGCCCCACCTTGACTCCCAGTCCACCTTCAACCGCCGCGACGCGCAATCGCTGCACCGGCGGCGGCTACCGCCCGAGGCCTACTACGAGGGTTCCTCTGGTAAGCTCCTTTACACCAGCCACCTGGCGCCCATACCTGTGGTGTAACCATGTGGTCACAGGGTGGGAAGCAGCTCCGGCGTGGGTGCTGCCGCTGTCCTGACCTCGTGCTGTTTATGCAACATGTTTCCTACAGCCATGCCCACTTCTGATGAGCTTGTCGGTTTACGACAGCGGACTTCCGGCGGTCGAACACGCTACCGTCTCGCCGACGGTCAGACACGCACCGCTCTGCACTGCCGTCCGAGTGGCGGCATCCCATGGCTGCACAAGGTGCGACAGCGATGCATCGACGTGTGTCCACACATTCAGAGGACTCTTGCATCCATGCCATGTCCATTGGCGCTTCTGTTTACTGCTAAGCCTGGCTGCTACACTACTTCTGATGTCATGCCGCAGATGCAACCGTCAGCGTAACGCCAGAGGACAGCGCAGTATGAGTTACGTAGCGTCCGTCTTCAGGAACGTCTGAACAAACCGCTGTGCTTGAGCAGGCCATAGCGGTCCTGCACACCGGGCTGCATGCATGCAACCCCGAAAAGTTTTGTTCGCTCAAGAAATCGCGTCTATACGTAAATCATTGGCCTTGCACTCTTATGAAGGGTCACTCCTGTATCGTGTTATTCTCAATCGTTCTGGGGACAGTCTTCACTCGTGAACAACTGTTGCCGCCCTTCGCGCACTTGGCGCCTCTCCGGTCAGCCCAGCCCCTCAAGTCAGGTGCTTTTTCGCGACTTTGCATACGCTTGACCGACCCCGCCTGAGTGCATTCCACCCGCTCGCACTTTGGTTCTCGTTTCCTTAGTTGCGGGGACAGTAACAACTGTTGCCGCCGTTCATACCGCCCAAGACCTTTCTGGCGACTGCTTCGAGAACACACCACCTTACTTGAGCTGGCCTGCTGGCCCCAACGCGCTCGTTGCGCCAGACCATATTGTGGTTTCAGCGCTCATAGAAAAACTTGAAGATAGACAGCGCTTTCCGTGAATGTGCAAGCATCTGTCCTATCGTCTCAGTCCGCCTCGTTTCTACTAAACCTCGTCGAGAGTAGCGTGTCCGGCTCTGCCCTGTGGACTTGCTGCGACTGACTCTTGACAGCTGCTGCTATGGCGAGCAAACGTATACAGAAGGTGCAGTTGAACTGCCAGACCGACCATTGATGGCCTCTCGTGTGAGCAGTCGTCCTGATCCTCCACCGGTGTATGGTGCAGGAGCTCAAGGACCTGCAGAAGGACCCGCCGACGTCATGCAGTGCCGGTAAGTTGAGGCTGCACTGGCTAGAATCGTTCGTGGTGGCTTCTGCATGCGCCGGCCAGGCTTCCATATTCCACAAACATGCACCGGCACGGCGCTGTATGCTGCTCCGTTGCTGGACGCAGCCTGGGACGGATTCTGCGCCCTTCTTCCTCTCGCAGAGCTTGTGTCGTGCATGCGCAGGTCCAGCGCAGCCTGAGGACCTGTTCCACTGGCAGGCGACCATCATGGGGTGAGACGATCCTGCGGCAAAGCATGCGTCTCTCAGTACCATCGTTGTCGCAGCGTCTTCAAACAGTCTTGACCGCGCTCACGCACTGAGGCCAATTGGAAAATTCCTTCCAATTCCTTGCACGCAGGCCGCAAGAGAGCCCCTATGCAGGCGGCGTGTTCATGGTCAAAATCCACTTCCCGCCAGATTACCCCTTCAAGCCGCCCAAGGTACAGGAATGCGTGTTGTTAGCTCTGACGTTGTTTCCGTCTTGTAGGCTGGCGACGCAATGCTGCTGTTCACTCTGAAGGGGCGCTTCACTTCGCTGTCATGAGCGGATTCACCAGTGATGGCGCCCAGTTTGCAAACCTGCAGGTCAACTTTTCGACAAAGTTGTACCACCCCAACATCAACAGCAACGGCAGCATCTGCCTGGACATCCTGAAGGAGCAGTGGAGCCCCGCACTCACAGTGTCCAAGGTGACTGCACAACTGGGAATCGGCACGGCAACCTTGCGCAAGGTTGCAGTGTGCCCACAGAGGAAGCATTTATCATACTACAGGAGGCGACGGTGGACGAGGCAGCCCTTGCACACACCTGCCATATGGCATCACACTGGAAGCCTCTGGAGACAACTCTTCATCTGCTGACCTTGCCGTTCTCAATTCGTCCAGGTGTTGCTGTCCATCTGCTCGCTGCTCACAGACCCCAACCCAGATGACCCTCTGGTGCGTTTGATTACTGTACATGACATGCACAGTGTGGCGACCAAACCCTGCTGCATGCTGCCGAGTTCCTCCGCAAGCTGTGGTCTCCGTGCTGCACATTGCGGACGTCAAACTGCGCTGCTAGCCCTGGCGAGATGATGGCGCAGAATTGCTAGATCAAGCCGGAACTGCCCATGGTGTCGCACAGGTCCCGGAGATTGCGCACATCTACAAGACAGACAGGAAGCGCTACGAGGACACAGCCAGGTGAGACTGCCGTCCAACATTCTCTGGTTGTGGTTCGACTGCTGTCTGCTTCGAGCAATCTCAGCCTCGGACCCCGCCCTGAACAATCAATCAACATCCCTACCCCATGCAATGCAGGCAGTGGACCAACAAGTATGCCATGGGGTAGTTGACGCCCTGCTAGGCATGGCCACAGCCGTGGGCGTGATCAGAGCCGGAGGGAGCTCGGGGCGGGGAGGTTGCAGGTGGGCAGCGGCTGCAGCCAGGAGGAATCATGGCACTGCTGGACCACGAACCTTGCCTGGGCAGTCGCATGTGTGCGTTGCCGGACATGGCGGCGGGGCGGATGTGGCAGCTATCGGACGATCTAGAGCTCATGCTCCTTGCATATGTACATGAGAAGGCATCATGTCGCTGGTTTCTCTCTGACGGGCAGGATAGGTAAAGCGAGCAGCTCTCAAATGGCGGTCCAGAGGCCTTTCGAAACCCATTGCCACTGGGCACCTGCCCGTTGCAAGCAGACGTGCAATTGCTCGCCGTTTCTGCAGCTGACCATAATACGCAGCTGCGAATTCGGCGAAACACCGTGTTCTCTCTGCATCTACATACCACCCCCATCAGTGCTTCGCAAACAGGCTGGACCGCTTCTCTGCCAGGTGGGCCACGAATTCTGCCAGCCGCAGCTCCAGGGTGCCGTAGTTGTCCGTCGGCAGGGCAGTCATGGGCAGCAGCTCCGGCATCTTCACCAGCAGCCGCAGCAGGTGCTCCCCGCCGTACATGCTGCTGGGCGCCCGCCCCTCCGCCCTCACCTGCAACAGCGCCGGCACCATTGCATCTCCTCACTACCGCACCACACCTGATGGACAACACCTTGAAAGCGCATGACCATCACATCAGGCTGTCGTGCCCCAGATGTTGCAGCTGATGTGCAACAGTGGCACCAGCGTTCACGCTCGCCTCCTCCAACCCGGGCCTCCCGCCAGCTTTCCCAGCAGCAGCATGCGCTCTAGAGTGACAGCAGTCTCCTATGCCAGCAGGGTCTAGATTGCGCCCTACCTTCTCTTCGAACTGTGGCCGCTCGGCAGCGTACAGCAACATCTGACCCAGCGCCTTGTCGAAGTACAGCAGCAGGCCCGCCGCCACCTCCTCCTCCAGCTCCCCGCCGCCGTCCTCCTGCCATGCGACATGTTCACAGTCAGGTGGAGGTTGGTGCGGCAGCTGCAACATCAAATCCGTGCACGCTTCGCTGCTGCCGGCCAGGCCGGCAGCACCATCCTCTGGACTGCAGCTGCAGCAGAAGCGTGACCACGGCCGGCAGGTCTGCATGTCACAGGCGGGCATGGCACTGTAAGCCGAGATGCGGAGCAGCATCGACGTCCTGTGTAGGAGGCAGAGGCCTACATCCTCATGTCGTGCGACAACAAATCTCACGTCTCACAGGATCAGCTGATGCGTCGGGTGCTGCAGCGGCAGCTGTGCACCTTGCCGGACTTGGCTTTGTCCACGTAGCCCTTGAGGATGTCGGCAACGCAGGGCTTGCGGGGAAGCGGCCGCGGGGCGCCCGCCTTGATGGTGCGCTCCCAGTCAGCCACCAGCACCTCTCGCAGCTCTGCCGGCAGCGGCAGCGAGAACTGCACAATCACAACCAACATAACAACCTACTGATGCATCACAACTCTGATTCATGCGCTCGGAGGCCGCCGCCAGCATTCCCTGCAGCACTGCTGGCAGCAGCAGGAGCAGCAAATTGCGCTGGGAACACACCCCAGCAGGGGCAGCCGCCTCTTCATAGCTCCTGGCAGCACCTGTCCAGCCCCGCTGTGGCACAACCTTGAGAACGCGGACGGCAGCACTGCTTCGAAGTAGCTACCGGCATGTTCCGCAGCTGCGCCAATGGCTGTCGCCGCCACAGGGTTGGTGGTTTGCTCCCCCGCTTGCTGCCTTGCGCAGCACCGCAGCAGCAGAAGCAGCCGTTGCGATCTCGCATGTTGCCGCCATAACATCCGAAAGGTTGCAAAGCTGCTGGGGGCGACAATAAACAGTCGAAGAAGCGGGTCACCTGCGTGGCGGGGCCAACCGCATCGCTGACGGCGGCACCGCCGCCGCCGCCGTCTGGTCGCCGCTTTTTGTTGGGCCCCCCCTCGCCCTCCGCCTTTTTGTCGTCCTCCGAGCGCACCAGCTTCGCATCGTACTTGACCAGCCCCGGCGCCTCCACCCACTCGTCCCACTTTTTGTTCCAGCCCTGATCCCACAGCAGTGCAACAAGTGAATCAAGGGGCGCTCGGGGGCATTGCTTGAGCCATGAATGACCCCGTGATGAGCCTAGGGAAACGTTCAAGAGTGCCTGGAGCCCTCAAACACAAAGGCTCGCAAGGCCAGTGCGAGATCTGACCAGGAACAGTGGCTGCAGTGCAAGCCAGAGGACTGACAGCGGCGACACTCGCACGGTTACCAGACCGGATAAGAGCCTCGAGACTCGCCTGGTAGTGGAGCAAGTAGTACCACACCCCGTCCTGCCGCTTCTCCGCCTTCAAGGCCTGCGAAATGTATAGCTCATCTCCGCACAATGGCCCCGCTGTTGCCATGGCGGATGTAATGGTTCACGTAAACACGAGCCGTGGTGCAGACATATGAAGCTCGCCTTGGCGACATAGAACTTGTCTGTGTGCGGCACCAGCACGCGCTCCCCGACTCTGAAGGGGCCTCTTTCCCTAGGCATCTGCGCGCTGTGCCGTGTCCGGCGGGCGGCGCGCCTGCCTGCTAGCACGCCATGCAGCGCGGCGGCCGGCCACTGCCACCCGGTACCTTCAGAACAGTTTCAAAGGGCTTCGATGCTCGATCGATGCTGTCGAACGGCAAGGCTTCGCAGCAGTCTACCAGCCAAAGCCAGACGAAAATGGAGATCGTCAATCTTCGCGCCACCTGGCCCAGCGGACATCAAGAGCAAGGCAAAGTGCTTCTGAAACTAGCCGGGGCGTCGGAACGTTACAATGCGATTTTGAAGGCGAAAATTGCAGTGAAAATTCGAGCTGCTTCCCCGGTCCTTCCTGAGCTTCCGTCACATTAGAAGCCCCTAATCTGTTGTCCATGCTTGACTGCCGGCGCTGTCGCCGCACTGCAGCTGTCTGCGTGAAAGAATGCTCAATAGGCACCAACATTAATCTTGTTGAAACACAGCCGTGCGGCATTGCTATATCGCATTCTGTCTACTCACCAACCCAAGCCATCAGCGGCGCCGCGTGCCAGTTCACGGCAGCCCATCTCGCGATCTGCGTACAGCCTCAACAACATGGTGTGGTTCATCTGCGACTCTTGCGGAGACAGCATCAAGAAGGTAGCTGTAGCCACAGTTCAATGACATGCATTGGCCGCCGGCAGGCCAAGCCGGCGGCAGTTCATAACGTTCAGCATGCCGTAGTAAGCCATATACGCATCTTCTCGTCACCTCCCCTCCATGCTGGATGTGAACGTGCTGTACCATAAGCCAAGGCTGGTAGCTTATCGAACGCAGCCCAAGGTGCCGCAGCACCTGTACCAGTGTGGAGCCGCCAGCTTGACATGCGTGGATTGCTCCCGTACATTCGACCAGAACAGCTACAAGGTACAGCAATTGCGCAAATGCATGCGTGCTGTCTTGATGTCGTCCCAAGGGCCAGCCCGTCTCACTGCCACGAAATGCAGGTTCGCAGCAGCAGCTGAGCCGCCACAGGGTGGCCATCCACACTTGTGCTGTTTGCAGTCGCACACAACCTGCGTGACGGAGAGCCAGAAGTACGCGGAGGGGGCCACAAAGCCCGGAGGGTTTGCGGCGAAGGGCTTCTTTGAAGCCTCTGGTGGCGGCGCAACAGCAGCGGCGGTGCCGTCAGGGGATCCCGGGGAGGACGAATTTCTGTCCAAACGGCCGCCGTGGAAGTGCAGGTGAGGGCTGCCAGCGCAAATCCGTGAGGACGTGCATGGAACACCAGCTGTCTCCTGCTTTTCATGAGAATTCTTGACGGCATTGCCTTGCTTGACAAACGCAAACACGGAGCAGCCGCTGTGATTGAATCACCGACCTGCAATGTGCTGCTGCGCAGCGTCTGCAACGTGAGCTGCACCAGCATCGAGACACTGCAGGGGCATGCGTCTGGAAAGAAACACGTACGGCGGGTGAGGTTCCTGTCCGCCACCATCGCCTCGCTGCGATGGAACCCCCCTGATAGAACAAGAAGGGGCGAGGTCCCGACGTGTCAAGTAGGCCAGTGATGTTCGCCTGACTTTACTGCCTCTAGGGAAGTACACCAAATACTAGGGCCAGCTGACCGAGGACTCCGAGGTCGAATCCGCCCAGCCATGACCGTTTCACTTCAGCTCAGATTAACTTGTAGAGCAGGCCTCTCAATGGCAGGTCCCACGTTGGTCCTGAAATCATTCCCTCAGCAGGAACCGGAAACATGTGGCCGCAAGTTGCGTGAAGCAGCTCTTGCTTCCTGCAGGCACAGGCGGCGCGGAACGCGGCGCAGAACGGAGGCAGCGGCGCTGCGCAGCAGAACGGTCAGGCAGCACGGCCGGGCATTACAGCTCAGCCTTTGGCGGCTGCCGTAACCGGCGCGCTGCCGGCAGCCGATCCGGGTGAGGCGGCGGCGGCGCCTCCGGCTACGGCGCCGAATGGCAGCAGCACAGCAGCGGCTGAAGCGGAGGGCACCAAGGTATGGACTGTTGTTTCTGCGTCTCAGGCTAACCTGCAAACCGACGCCATTTGCAGTCGAGCTCACAACCATGGATTGCCCACAGCATGCAGCAGCTAGTCGCTGGTGCACTAGCTTGTGGGTTGCCTCTGCATCAAACCCAGAACCCATGGCCTGACTGTGCAGGCCACAAAGCCTTACAAGTGGAAGAAAATGGCGGCAGAGGTACTGCGGGCTAACGGCGGCGTGCTCAAACTTAAGAAGCTGCAGTCGAAGGTGCTCAAGTCCACGCAGTGCGGCGAGGGCGGCTCAAAGGCGGCCCTCAGAGCCGACATGCTGGCCAAGGTGGGCCTGCACGCCTGTGTTGAAATTTTCGCTCTGCATGCCTGTGTGCCGTCACTCGCGGTGATCTCTTTGCTGGCGTACGCGGCTCTTTCGTGACCGGGCCGTCAAGCACGGTCCTGTTTGCTGGGCCGCCACGCCGGTTGACACCACTGTGTCTGTGTCTTGTTGTAGTGGCGATCGAGCTCGCAGTTTGAGGTCAACGAGGAGGAGGTGAAGCTCAAGGAGTAGGTCGCTGGGGCGCCTGCACCGAAGTCTGAAGTCATCCTGCTTCGGTGTATTTGTTCGTCAAGTAGTCCTGACGTGGTCTGAGCTCTGAGTGATACCTAGGCAGTCGGACGCTGCCGCATTCCTCCGTAATGCTGGCAAGCAGGGAGCAGTCTTACAACCAAAATCTGTAATTGACTGACAGACACATGTACTGCTGTACTGCGAGACGACAGAGAGACTACCTATCTACAAATGACACTAGAGGCTTTGCGGTGCAAGTCTGTGTTCTGCGAGACTCAAAATCTCAAGTATCTGAGTACAAGCCCCAACCATGCCACACAGCACTGCACATCCCAGAGGCATGGACGAAAGACTGTCGGCTGCAGTCAGCAGTCCCAAGCGTGTTCTGTGCTCATCGTGGCTGCTCTGCATCTGGCTCGGTAACCGATGAGGACCGTGGCTGCACTGACAAATCCCTTTGTTGCCGCACCCTCGTTGCTCGCTGCGGCAGCAGCGGCTGCTGCGCCAGTGGCTCCTCATTCTTCGTTTTGGCTGCACACAGATGTGCCAGACCATCAGCATGGGCTATGATGGACAACGGCCGCATGTTACAAGCATGTGGCCCGCCCCACTCCACAGGCAAGAGCACATCGGGGGAGGGTGACGGCAAATGTCAACTGGACGGATTGTCTGCCAGGGGTTGAACTTCTAGGGCGTCTCAGCCCGTGACAGTGGCACTGCCGAGCCACGTGTCGCCTGAAGGCCGCCAGGGGCCGTGCGCCAGATGCATACAACAGGGGGCAAGACACGTGCGCGGCGCGGCTCACTGTTGAGGGTGAGGCGCGTCTGCCGCGGCCGAACCGCCTTGCCACGCATGCCGTTCACGTACACTGTCGGTGTCTCGCCCCGCTCCTCAGCCGGCACCGGCTCCAGGCGTATGCCCACAACTGGCGCCTGCTGACGCGCCTGCAGGTGAGATTCGTCAAAGGGCCTGATGGGCTGTGGTACGTGAACCCGTCAGCGCACTGACCGCCATCCCCAGCATGTCTTGCCAGCATTGCAGCTGCGCCCTAGCGGATGATGTGCGAATTGGGATGGCAATGTGCGATGAGGCGCGAGCCGCTCTCGAAGTTGCAGGGTGCTGTGGCGCCTGCTTGTATGGCAAATCGGGCAACTCGGCGCGCATAGCAATGGGTCGCTATTTTGGCAAGGTCACGCAAGCTAGCCTTGCCGGGCGGCAGTGAAACAGTCATGCTTTTTGGTTGCGTGGGGTGCTAGGCTGCGCTTGCCATGCGTGTCAGGGGAGCTGCAGCTGGGCATTGGAAAGGCGCAGGCGCAGCTCGCAAGCGTGGGGCCGTCTGACCGACCGTCAGCAACTGTGGCGGCTCCTGTGCAGACGTGCGGACCCGGCGGAGCAAGCAGTGCACACCTGCACGGCGCGCGAGGCCTGCTGCGGCTGGCTGGGCGAGTCGAGGCGCGCCGCTGCCGGCGGCGCGCCCTCCCTTGGCGGCCACGTGATGTTGATGCCGATGCTGGCCAGCTTTTCCACGATGTAGGCCTCCTGTTCAGATTGATCTGAGCGAATCAGGGTATGCACAGCCAGGGCGCTCACCACATGTTGGATGAGGGGGCTCGGGGCTCTGAATATGATGAATGCTGCGCATCTGGCCGCAACTGGCGACACCACCATACCGAACAGCGGTCGTGTTGTGCCATCATCAGGCGAGCTGATGCTGATGCGAATACAACCCTACGCTGTTGTCATTCAGCACACACTGCCAAGGAGTTACCCTGTCGATCTCGACGTCAGACTTGTTGTCGCCGTCGTTATACCACTCGAAGTAGGGCACGCTGAGCACCGTCCAGCCCTTCGCCCGCAGCAGCCGTCGCCTGCGCACGGGCAGAGCAGATGTGCCTCCCAAGCGTGCAGCTGTGAAACGGAGCAAGCTCAGCCGCAGGCAGCTGCTGCAGCTGCTGTGCCCATGCATCATGCGAATTGCATTATAAGGACCGCAGCGCCGCAGCACCCTCACCCAGCCACCATCTTTCGGTCGACATCGTCCCTGGAAGGGCCAGACTGCCCTGCCGGCCGGATGGCGCCAAACGTGGCAGCACACGAGCGCGCATTGAACGAAGGTGCGGCCTTCGAGATTGTGCGCCATTTCCCCCTGTGCTACAGGACCCGGCGGGGGAGGGGGGCGCGCACCGCAGGATGGTGTGGCCGAGCGGCTGCTCCGTGTTGCAGGTGAAGTGGTATGGCCCGTCCACCTCCAGCGCGATCGGCTGCGGCAACAGCACACAAGTCAGCAGTCTTGAAAGCAAAGTGCACAGCACACCTGCAGCTGGTTCCATATCCACTCGGCGCACACTGTCTGCAAGACACCGCCAGCGCCGTCGCACACCAGTCATTGCAGACCTTGCACGGCCCGACTCCAAGACCGAAGCACATGCACCTGCAGATCAGCATCACCCCGAGGCGTGCGAGCATTGCCGTGCATAGGCCTAGTGCGGGCGGCAGGGCTCGTGAGGGCGCACAGCGTCGCTTGCCCGCAGTCTGGGGATTGGGGGCTGTCAGGGTTTCCAGCAGGTCGCACCAGGGATGGCCTGCTCACCTGTGCGCCATTGCGCAGGGCGATGTCCACTGAGAAGAGGCCATCGGGCGTGACGTACTCCACCAGGTGAGGCACGCCGATGCGCAGCAGCAGCGCCGACACCTCCTGCACGGCGCAGGGGGCAGTTGCGGTTGCATTTCGGCCGGCACCCGCACGCGGCAGGCTGTTGGCGAAGTCTCAGGGTTGTTGCCTTCACAAGCCGCAGTGTCTGATGTTGCTGGAAAGACGCGGTCTGCTGTCCAACCCCCGGACGTGGCCCGCTTGCTTGCGGTGCGACCGATGCCGCCGGCGTCACAACCCTGACGGGGAAGGGGGCGGCCATGCTCGGCACCTGGTGGAAGCTGGAGACGTGGGTGCGCGAGACGGAGGCCTTCCACAGCGCCTCGCCGTGGCGGTGGATCCGGTCTGGCAGCGCCGTCAGCAGCTCCTCGTTCGTGCCGCGCTCCGAGCGCGCCAGCATCAGCGCCTGCGGCGGCGCCGGCGCAGCGACGTAAGCTTGGGGCGGCAGGGCGGGGTGTCGCCTCTTTTTTACGTCCACCGCCAGCAGGCGCACCGCCAGTTGGTTTTGTCGGTGCGGCGACCGTACGCAAGCCCCCAGCCACGAAAGCAGCGATACTCTGACGGTCTAGAGTCCATTCGAGTCCATTCGAGGCCGGAACCAGGGGGCAGTGTGTGCGGGTCATCCCAGGCGAGATGGTGCGAGTGCAATAACATGCGTGCGACGGACGGAACGGGATGGTGTGTCATGGTAGCTAAGGTTACAAACAAGGGCACCTGGAACAGCTGCTGCAGCTGCAGGGGCTCGATGGCGTCAAGTGGCTGCGTCGCCATGCGGTCTACGAGCGCCATGAAGACAGGCTCCCGGCTGGCCTGCAGCACACTCAGCGCCCACAGGCTGCTGGTCGTCGCCTGGCTGGAGAACTTGAAAACCTGCAAGAGAGGGGCAGCTGGCTGGCATGAGCTGACCGCTGGGAGGCTGTGTGCTGTAGGTGAGGCTTTTGCAGTCAGCCACTTTGGGCAATCGCTACACAGCAGGCTGCATGGCATGTTGCCAAATCCTCTTTTGTCCAGTGAGGGTCGCAACCTGATCGGTTCACCACCAAACTCCGCCACATTGCTGGAGGGAGGCTCAAGAGTGGCAGGGGGGAGACTGGTGGCAAGAACAGCCAGTTGGATTTGATGACCAGCCACACCTGCTGCGAGATCTGGGTGCAGAAGGTGTGCAGCAGGGGCCCCGGGTGGTAGCCCAGCTTTGCGCACGCCCAGATGACGTTGACCAGCTCCTACATCGCCAGGTGACTCGCTGTTCAAACCAGGTTGCTCGTCCAGTAGCGAAGGAGGAGGCATCGCATGCAGTGAGGCAACAGGCAGCAAGCATCCAAATAGGCAGTGCGCACACACAAACTCCTGCAGGCCCAGGCCGAGGCCAAGGATCTATGCAGTGGACCAGACTGCACAGAGCCTCTTCTGGCTGATGAGGAGAAGCTTGTGAGGCCGAGAGAACTGTACATGACAGGCAATGCGCAACAGGAACGGTGCGCGCCTGCTCCTTGAAGCTGTCCATGTTGACAGACACCTCGCCGATGAGGGCATTGAAGCTGGGTCCGCTGGGGAAGTAGCGCAGCGTGGCGAAGGACCACAGCGAGTTGGCCAGCGCCTGCGGCGCGAATGCGCGCAGCCGGCCCGGCACCGCCAGCTCCCTCTCCAGCGCCTGCGGTGCATGCACCGGTTGTCAGGACTGTCGGAACACGTATTAACAGAGGTTGGCGAAGGCCTGCTGATGACGCATGGCTTGCAGTGAAGCAGCGCGCAGGCCGGCAGGACGGCGGAGCCACAGGGTGTGGCCCGCTGAGGCTGCGGGCCGTTGCGACAGGCCGGCAGCCAGCCCCCACAGGGGCAGCAGCGATGCCATTCGCGACCAAGGGGGCGTGCGCGACAAATTTAACACCAAAGATGTCGCGAGGCCGTCGAGGCCCGAAAGCGGCCCAAAACAAGTGCGCACAAAGGGAAGGGCGCACTTCCAGCAGCGGGATGCACACGTAGCCGACGCGCGCGTAGGCCACCAGGATGTTGGACAGCTCCTGCGGGTTGAAGTCCGCCAGGCGCGCGACGCCCTCCGCCGCGACCGCCTTGAGGAACGCCTCGTCCGAGAAGCCCAGCGTGGCGGCGCCCCACACCGTGTTTGTGAGCGCCTGCACGCTGTACTCCGCGTGCCGGACCGTGGCGTCCTCTGCCACCGCCTGGAGAGGGGCGATTTGAAATGGATTGCACTCAAAGAGCGTCTTTCTCCAGTACATACGAGGCGCCGCCGGTGCCGGTTTGCTTTGCTTGGGAGGCGGGCAGGTGGGCACGCGGCGGCAGACACTGGCGGCAGTCCGTAGCCCAGTGAGAGCTGAGATTCGGATTGTGTTGCAGCTTCTTGTCCTTCCAAAAAGCAGCAACTTCACGGTCAGGGACAGATGGATGCGTCTCCGCCGCCCACACCTGCAGGAAGCGCTGGTTGGAGTGCTCCAGGGTGGCGCAGCTCCACACCACATTGGACAGCGCCTGCGGGAAGAAGGTGTGCAGCCCCTTCTCCAGCATCGTGTCGATGATGGCATCGATGGTCTCCGTGTCGCGGTTGCCTGCGCGTGGAGGGGGGCCGTCGAGAGGCATCAGCATGGATATTTCCCAGGGGAGTTTGGGCCCTGGTGGGGCCCAGAGCCCATCGCAGGGCACATCGCCTAGAGGGATGTCATGCGAAGACTGCAAGCTTCCCCAGACACAAGCGTCACATGGCACATGCGTTCAACACGACGTGCGCCCAATGTGACCAGCAGCAGGGTGCTGCAGCAGGCCGGCGGCGCACCAAAGACGGCGAACGCCCACACGATGATCGACAGCTCCTGCTGCTTGAAGTCCTTCAGGTTCGACTCCCGCAGCCGCGCCGACACGCCCTGCGCCAGCGATGGCCGCTCCTCGCCCAGCGTGGCCATCTGGGGGCAAGCATGAAGGACACGTTAGGGCCGATGCAGCAGCTCAAGTGAGCCAACCCGGTTGAGCATAAGCGGTTGTACTTGACGATGCAGCACAGTCTGCGTTCTGACCAGCGATCTAGGTCAAGCAGGAGAGAGGCGCTTCCTTCAACCAGTCCAGAAGGTGTCAGCACTCGACTGCGGATGCAACCAGGGGCTGGGGCGGCGTACCGCCCAGAACACGTTCGCCAGCTGCCGCGGGTGGAAGTCCGCCACAAAGCTCTCCACCGTCTTCAGCAGCACCAGGTAGCCAGGGTGCGCCTTGACTCGCCTCAGCTGCGGCATGGGATATTTTGCTGATCAGCCCGGCGCCAGAAGCCACAGTTCGCTCTGCGCCCTGAAACTGGGCTGGAGCGCTGTTGCGAAACGTGGCTGTGCCAAGGCTGCAGAGCTGTCTCGCTCGGCGCTCATGTTCAGAAAAGCGCGACCTGACTAGGGAGGCGGCTCACCTCGTACTTTCTCGACAGCTTTGCGATGCGGTGCATCGAAGTGGACACATTGATCTCGTCAAAGAGCATCGACAGGTCCTGTGCAGAAGCATTATCGGATCTCAGCAATGCAGTCCGTTGACGAGGACAGGCCTGCACAGACGGGGCGGGGATGGCCACGGACTTGCACCTCAAAACACGCTGCTGGATGAAAGACTGCGCACAAGCAGCGTGCGGAACAGCGTGTCGACATGACATACGACAGCAGCCATAGCTGCGCCAGCAGGCATCCGCCAAAATCCCCACCTGCACAATGACCATGACCGACTCCCACCGCTGGCAGCTGGTCAGCATCACATTGATGCCGATATGGAGCGGGTCTTTGATGCCGGTCGCTTCAGCACGCTCCTGCATCTCCAGCACCGGCGGCCCTGGCGAGCCGTCCGGGTTCAGCAGCCCCGCGTCCATGAACTTCTGGGAGAAACAGCCCGGCTGGAAACCCTCTCCTGCAGGGCGGCCGCAACCGGGTGGAGTCAAGGAGCCGACTTCTCATGGAGCGGCGGCCAACGACAGGAATGGGACTTGTGCCGCTCCCCTCCCCACGTGCGAGCTCGAGGCAAACCCCAGCCCGTTGGAACGACATGCACGGCTGGCGGCACTGCCTGGGGGCACAAACCACAACCCGGATTGCGACCATGTGCGCCCTCACTCACTCGTGTTCTCAACGTGCCGGTCGATGCGGAAGAACCCGGTGTAGCGCCTGAAGAACGCCTCCATGACGGGGTCGCCAGAGTCCCTGTTCTGCCTGGGCGTCGCGCCGGTGCTGGCGCCTCTGCCACCCAACCAGCGCCGGTTGGCGGGGGTTGCCGCGGCGACCGCCGCCGCCGCCGGGTTCTTCTGCCAGACCTTGCCCGTGCCCAGCCGCCCGGCCTCCTGCTCATGCGGCTGCTGATTGTAGTGCTGCCGCCTGTCTGGCAGATAGTCGTCGCCCTGCTGCTGGCCTGGCTGCCGCTCATTGTCGCTGCCGCTGTCTGCCTGCGAGCTGCTGGCCTGTGCGTTGCTGGCTCTGCGCTCCTCATCTGGCCCTGCACCAAAAATGGTCCCCAAACCACAACTCATTTCCTGGTCTGGACTGCACATACAAGGTTGATGTGGCATTCCGCAGCAGGAACCAAGCATAGCAGCGCATTGTACACTCCCACCCGCTGTGTGCAAGGCACACCTGCTGGCTCCGTGTCTTCTGACATGGCCTGAGGCAGCATGCAGCAGCGGCCGCGAGCCGGACTGAGGCCAGAACGCTGCTGCCGCTGGCGCAGCAGCCTCTGGATGCTGTACGGCAGGCCGCTGTTGTGCCTCCATGCAACCTGCGAGAGCGCTAAGACTGTCTGCAGCCACTGTCCGCAGCCAATGCAAATACAGGCCCAGTGCTTCATATGAAGCCAACAGGCAGAAGCTTACCTGGACGCTGCACGGCTGCTGCAACCCGCAGATTCGCATACTGGCGCTGTGGCAATTGTGTTGCAATAACCTCCCGCGCGACCTGAGCAGGCGTGCACATGCATCATGATGCCGGCCAAAGCACACGCTACCAAGGGCGAGGGTGAGCACAGGACGGCCCATCTTGAGCATGTGCCGAGCTTGCGAATTTAAGCTTCCTGTACTCGGGCCAGCTGCTGATGCTCACCTCGTGGCATCCGCACAACTGGCCATGGTTGGCGGGAGCGCCAGGCTCATGCGCTAACCCCCTCCGCACCGCCCGCCTAGCAGGCTTGCTCGCAATGCATGCGAGCGCCGCGGGAGCGGCTGCACCACCCAGCCAACAATGCTGCAGGACGGCAGATGATATGGGGCATCAACGCCCGTGCCGCCGCGGTGCCGGCGTGCTGCTGTATGCGGTTGTGAAGATCGGGGCGTGTTGGGCGGATATGCTGGGATGCAGATGACGTCGCACACCTGGATCTGCAGCTGCGACGCTACCACCACCAGCCGCGTGCGCCTCGACGGCTGACGACGATGTCGGAGCGTTGTAGCCAGGATGGGTGGCGGAACAGGATTGATGCCCGGTGCGGAGTCCCACGCTCAGACCCCCAAGCCTCTGATCAGCTGCTTGTGCGAGCCAGATCAAGCACGGAAAGGGGAACAAGTTGACTGAGCTGCCTGAAATAGCCCGTTATGACTGCGACTCGCCGAGAGCCAGCTTGCATCCACACGAAATCCGTCAGGTCAGCAGATGCTGCTGAATGACGGCTTTGTGTTGCCAACAGGCCAATTGGCTGCGCTGCAGCCAATTTAACAGCGGCTGATCAGCTCAGGTGGGGGCGTGTCAGTCAGGGCAAAACCCTGTCCCCTGCGGACAGATGCACAGATCTGTGGGTTTGCAATCTCCACCCTGACAGGCGGCACGAACCGCAGCAACACCCGCGAAGGGTGGTTGAAGGGCTCGTCCATAGGCCACGACCCTTGCACCTTCAGGCTGTCCATGCACGCTTTCGCCCTCGCTCGGAGTGATCGGCAGCCGCAGCACGAGATTTGGGCCGCCGCGGTGCACGAGCAGACCCTCGCGATGCGCATCATGGTGGTCCCAGCGCGCGATGCGATACCCACTGAACCTGATACACCTAGCAATGCGCTCATGCTGCTCTGGCGTCACCCGCGTCACATGATGCACACATATCCAGACATCCAGAGCGGTGCTCTCCAGTGGAAATTCCATGAAGTCGAATCAAGGCGGGCTGCCAGCCTGTCACCCTGTCTTGGACGGGTTCCCCTGGTCATCTAACCCTGCAGATGCCCCGTAGAGCAGGCATGGTAGCGCGCAGCTGTAGTTCGAAGCGCCGCGACATCGGGATACAGTGCAGAGTCTGGCGAGGGCTGCGCTTCGCCGTGCGCTGCTGCTATGGCCTGAGGCTGCGCTGCGGGCTGCATCTCCGTGGGCGCTGCAGACGTGCACTGTAGGCTGCGCGGCGGGCAATGCGGGCGAGCCGCCAGCTGGCCTACACTGCAGCGCCTGTGCGATCACGGACCATACATCGGACTGCGGCACGGGCTGTGACGCAGGCTGTGGCATGGGCTGCCGCGCTACGGCCCGCGTCGCTGGTTGCCGCGCTGCAGAATGCTCCAATGTAGGCCAGTCCTCTGACAATGCCACAGGCTGCATCTGCAGTGGTGCCCCAATATGCGGGCTGCATCGTGGGCGGCGGCGCAGCAGCCGGCTGCGGCCTCTGCAAGCACAGAGAAGGAGACACAATGTCTGGCTTCCCTGACACTCCATAGATGACTACCCTACACCCTAAGCAATGCTACGCCTGTAAGCAAGGGTGCGCCTTTCGACACAAACATTTGGTCCCGGTCATGATCTGCTCGGGCAAACCTTGCATTGCCAAACAGCGCCTGCATGCTGTGGACAAAATGCCAGCTGCTGAAAGAAACTTGCAACTTGCAACAAAGCAGAAGTGGAGGCCTCACTAGCAGTAGTCCGCTAGTTCCTGAAGGCACTGCACCCGCCCACGTCTCCTCCTGCGCCTGTTGCAGGCAGCCGCGCGGGCGCGGCGGCACCGGCCGGCCGCAAAACCGGCGGCTAAGCCGCTGGATGTCGTCCCTGTCCAGGTGCGGCCCCGCGCGCGACAGCTCCTGAAAGTCCTGCTCCGAGAATTTCGCCTGCGGCGTTTTGGTGACCCCAACTACGATGTCACGGACTGGCTTTGCTTCTGCGCTTTGGCCTTCAAATGGGCAATGACATGCCACATGTGCACACATGCATCGGAGTCAAACCACAACATCTTGTCAGATTCGAGCGCACCAATGCTGTGTGAGCTGGTGTGCTTTGGTGCAAGTGCTGACGGATGAATATGGCTGGGTTCCCTTGAATTACACCGAGAGCGCAACTGCACATGGTCTGCACATTAGGTGGGATTGCAGGACAGCTCGGATGCAAAAGCGCACCGTGCATCTGCTGCTGCTGCTGACCATGGTCTCCGACAGCACGTACCGCCAGGTCGAAATTTCGAGGTCCGTCATCGGGTACAGAAGCTGGCGCACCTGATGCCGAGCCCCATGTTGTCAGTGAGTACGACGAGCAGCAAAACACATGAACAAACACCGGCCACACAGCACGACACAGCACAGAGAAACCACGAGGCAACAGAAATTTCAGGGGGAGCTGTCCAAACACGCATTGCTTTCGCGTGCGTCCATTCCCCACCATCTGCACTGCCGGTGCGTTTGCCACGCCTTTGGACCATACCGCCTCGTCGATGGCGATGACGCCCTGATCGAATATCTGGAGCCACGCTGTGGGCGACCGCGACGGGACCTGAGCAGCATTGCAGAATGTTGTCCAAGAGGGGATGATGAGCAGCATGCTGCCGACCCGCACACGGCTCTGCCATGCAACTGGTCCGGAAATCTGAATAAAACGAATGCTCGATCGGTGAGCCAGCACGACATGCTGACTGCTATTGCATAACGTGCCACAACTTTGACCATGTGACTAGCCTACCAAAGGCGCACCGCGTTGCGCAGTTTCCAATGCCATATCTTGCACGTATTATGATTGTGTCGCCGATCTACTGAGGACAACAGAGGAAGAGCAGCAGCTTTGCAACACGACAGAGAACTACGAACACCTTGGGTTGACACACCTGCAGCTCGTCACATGAGTTGCCCACGGCGCGCTGGTCTCCCCAGTTGGTCACGGGCTCGTCCGTATCCGTAGTCGCGTCAGAGATGTCGAGCGCCTGTAGGGGCACAATACAAGGATAGCTACAGGATGCACGATTTTCTCGAGAAGCAAAAAAAGGTGATTGTCGATCTGTGGTGCAGTGCCGTGTGGTGCAGAGGCACGGCACTGCACCGAGCCTTGCCCAAATGTGCCGCACCACATCGGTTTTTGCGATGAGTGCCTCTTTGACCGAGCGCCCCGAGTGCCCATAGAAGCCCCTGTACGGTTCCTGCATTTTGAAGAGCAGGCATTTTTCTCGGGCAAGTTTGGAGGCAGTGGCTGACGCTCACACTCCGCGCCTCGTCAGTTCAGTGCTCAGGTAAAGCAGCACAGTATAGTTACCTGAGGTGGGACTGGTGCACAGTCACGGAGGAATTGAGGTAAGGCATGGGCACCTGACTGGAGTTGGCAAGAGTCCGGCGACGGCTCGTCAGAGGCGCACGGAATTGGGAGGTCTACTTGCAGTTCTCTGGAAGACTTCATAAGAGCTGGTGAGTCATACAGGTGGAGGCAAGCGGCTGCGGTTTGGCTGACTTGGAAAGGAATCTCGAAGGAGCGGTCCAGCGACAGGGGAGCCGTCACGGCAGCGCAGTTGCACCGTTTCTGCGACAAGTTGAGCAGGCTGTTGGGCAGGGTGTCAGAGAGCAGAAGATAGAACGATGCTGCCTATGCTGTCCTGTCACCAGTTCGTCTCGGAACTGCTCCGGACTCCACTTTTGGATGCTAGAGCCGTTTCCACTCCACTCAAGGGGAATAAAAGAGCACTTGCCACATCGCAGTCAACACGACCTTCCACACAGATAGCGCATCGAATTCAGCATTGGCAATTCCTTCAGCGCGCTAAGTTGTTGCAACATAAGCCTCTGAGTGCAAACGATTGATTGCACCAGGGGCGTTGCCAAGCATGCAAAGCCATCTCGGGACACGCCCATGCACACGGCCAGCGCTTCCATGCAGCAGCAAATCGCCAACTTTACGGCCAGCTGCTGCGACATGGACACAACGACGCAGCCTCAGGACTGCGCGCAGGCGGACATGCACCATGATATCCGCGCAGCAGCAGGGTGACCAGCCTCACCAGCCGGAGGAGCTCAGCCTGGTGCGCAGCTTTGGCATTTGTTGCTCGCAAGCGCTTCAAACCAGTCCTTGCTGATGCCACCACAGGACTGTTGTTGCAGCACCCTGCAATCGGGCGACTGCCATGCAGGCGCCGGTCAAGCCGCAGTCGCCGGTCGGCGAGATGCTGGCGTACTACTACAAGGCACAGCCGCACCTGTTCAAGGATGCCATCGAGGAGCAGCTGCGGCGACTCCGAGACGAGCGCGACGAGCGCGATGAGCGCCGCGCCGCGGCAGAGGCAGAGAAGGCGGAGTCGCCTGCAGGCGCCACCAGCTCCATGGACATCACGCTCTACAAGTGCGTTGTGCGAACACCATCGTTCTCGACATGCTCTATTGCTTGTGTGCCTCGTCCACGCCAATGCCGGCAGCAGAAGCCGGCAGGCCGCGGTCATGCACATTCCAGGGTGACTGCATGGCGACGTCCTATGGACTGACCTCTGGCAGCCTTGCCTGCAGGCGCATGGAGGAGGTGCAGCGGTCGGAGAAGCAGGCGACGCTGGAGGACATCATGTACGCCTCGGTGCTGGAAAAATTCCTGCAGCTGGGCGTCAATATGCTCGGCAGCATGGACCTCGTGCAGGTGCCGCGCCCCGCTTTCTCCTGTTTTAATCGCAAGTTGTCCTTGTATTGTAAGGCCTGCACGTACGCATATGCAGCGGGGCTGTGCGCCAAACCAATCAGCAGCTGCGCAGGCGCCAGCATACGCCGCTGCGCGCCGGGTTAGTCAGGACTAGGGCCAGGATTGGGGCCAGGATTGGGTCTTGCTGGTGCGCACAGGAAAATGCGGAGAACCTGAAGCTGCTGACGGAGGGCGTGCACAGCCGGGAGGCGCTGGACGTGGTTAAGGACCACGTCAAGAACGTCATGGGCCCCGCGTCCATCGCTTACTCCAACACCATCCTCAAGATGAGCAAGCTGCAGGCGGCGCAGGTGGGCGGCTGCATTGCGGCGCCATGTGCAATTCGAGCAGGGATGCATGCATGCCGCGCACACCTGCAAGGTTGTCATTCTTCGCGACGCACAGTGGGTGGACGACCGCTTCACAGCGGCGCCCGCTCAGCCCGCAGTTGCCGTCACCTGATGCCTCGAGGAAACATGACCCCCATGCAGGTGTACGCGACGTCCATCATGTTTGGCTACTTCGTGCGGCGGGTCGACAAGCGCTTCCAGCTGGAGCGCAGCTTGGGGCTTCTTAACGAGGACGACACCGCCGAGGCTGTTGACCGCCTGGAGCGCCTCTTTGCTCAGGCGAGCTATCTCCCTCTCATTCTCGGTGTCAGCGCCTGGCGACACGCTACTGAACATCAGCATTGCGGCATCGTGGTCGTCAGCACACTGCGCTGTTGGTCCTCTGTCAACCTTGTGCAGCACAGCCAGGCCTGCATGCATCCCAGTCATGTGCTCCTTCGGAATGCCGTGCAGACAGCAGAGATCGACGTGGCAGCGAACCCAGACTCGGTGGAGAGCCCCACGGCGGCCGATGCTGACAAGGCGTCGCCGCAGGAGGAGCCGAAGGAACGGAAGGAGCGGCCCGAGAAGAAGGGCGTCCTGCGCAACTACATCGAGTCGTTCGACCAGCAGACTCTGGCAGACACAGCACGGTGCGAGTTCGATCAGCGCCACACAAACAGTCGAGTGCTGCTCTTGAAGCCGACTTGCGCAGTGTCCCATTGCAGCACAGTTGATGAGTTTTGCTGCCGTCTGGAGCCGTTGCCAACGAGGCTGCATCTCTGGTGCTGATTTAAGACAGCAATCAAGATCAGCCGCCTTGATGTGTCTCATGACTTTCAGCAATTTACCAAACCTACAGGCTGGTCAGCGCGGAGGGGCAGGCGCTGGTGGAGACTCAGAGCACGGCGCTGTTCGGCGACGTCAAGCAGCTGACGCGGCAGATGCAGGAGGCGGTGGGGCCGGACGTTTCGTCGCTCGAGGAGGTCATGCAGCGTGTGCAGGAAGCCGTGGAGAAGGAGAAGGTGGGCCGTTTGCCGCATGCAGGCAGCGGAAAGCTGGACTGCTTCATGTCCGCAGTGCTGCTCACCTGAATGCTGCTCCTTTGGGTGCGTGCAACACGGGAGCTCAGGCCTGTGGAGGGACATTGCCTCAAGGGCGCTTGTTTTCATTGCTGACGTCTGATTTTCTGCAACCCGCAGGTCGAGATCATGACGGTCACGGTGGCCACGCAGCGGCGAGCGGTCCTGGAGGCCATCGCCTTTGGCAGCTTCCTGCGCGACGTGGAGACTTATGTGGACACGGAGTACCAGCTGCTCACGCCCAGCTCCAGTGCCTCCGGCGGCGGCGGCATGGGCGGCGCAATGGGTGGCGGCATGGGCAGCGGCGGAGGCGGCGGCGGCAGCGGACCGGTGTCAGCTGTGTGACGCGCCTGGCGGTCGTGTTAGACAACCTCCATTGCTGTTGTCAGTCTGGACGCCTGGCTGTAGACGCACGATCGACGAGAGTATGCGCTTTGCATTTGCTTGACGAGACCTCGGAACAGTTGCAATCCTCAGGACCTCAAACCAAGCAGCTGCCAGCCTTCCGCCGCAGCATGAAGTGTGCGGCAGTCAATTATCGACGGAGTGAAAGGACAGTCCCGAAACCACAAACTAATACTTGTACCTTCTAAAGTCTGCCCAGGGTGTTTCCGCCGACATGACTGCTGGCACCACGACGCTGAGCAGCAGGCAGCGGCCCCCTGCCTGAGAACATCTCCATTCAGTCGCCCGCGCTGTCGACCACCCGCAGGCGGTCGTCGGCCAGCAGGCCATACAGCTGCTGCACCTCCTGCAGCTGGGTGTTGGCAGCCTTGAGTTCCCGATCCAGCTGCTTCCTGCCAGCCTGCACCTGCTCCTGCAGGCTAAGTATCGTCTGCAGCTGGGCCTCCCGCCGCGGCAGCGCCTCCGGCAGGTGCCCCGCCAGCTCGTCGAACTGCTTGCTGAGGCGCACCACCTGCATGATGGAGAAGCCGCCGCCCCGTCATGGAGCTGCCAGAGTCGACACAAATTACAAGGCTGGAGGCTTCCTCACAAGCCTGTGCCAAGACCACTATGCAAAACAAGCTGGCATCATGACACGGATTGATCATTAGACACGATAGCAGGGCAGGCTCATTGCAGAGCCCGGCACCAGTCCTACCGCTCTCCGACGGCAGCCTCAAAATTTCCGCCATGCACACCTGAGCTGCCAGCTCCGGGGTCTGCGTTGTCGAGTCGGTACCACCTGCAGGCGGCTGCGGCCCCTCGAGTGACTCCTCGCCGACGCAGGCTGGGGCTGCGTCGCGCTGTAGGGCGCCGGTGAAGTTGAAGAAGTGTGCGCACAGCTCAGCGTTGCAGTCCTGCAGCTGCGAGATCAGGTCGCCGGAGACCGCTGTCATGACGCGAGCTGCGGGCTGCTGAACCAATGCACGCAGGTAAACATGTGGCACCAGGGAATGGCGAAATGCTGTAGCATGTTGAAGGGGGAGTGGCCAGTGGTGCTTTCCCCCGCATGCAGTTTTTCGCGGGTGCGCGCCCGCTGTGAGACAGGCACAGAGTGGATTTGCAGCGCATCGAGTGTCAAATCTTTCGTCTCATACGCAAAAGCTTGTGCTGCGCGCCCCACCATCAGCTTCTATACGGTTGAGAGGCGGCCAGAAACTTCGAGACCGATCACCTGCAGCTAGGCCGCGCCCAATCCACAATGGTGCTCCTGCCACAGGTGCTCTGGGCGCAGAGAAGTGACAAGGTGAGCTCGCAATGGCGATGCTGATACAGTTGACATACATCAGGGCGAGTGCACCTTGTGATGGTTGGATGGCAACTGCGAGTGCCGAGCACCTTCAAATCAATGGAGATGCGGTGTCGATGCAGTGTTTTGCTCCTGCCGTTGCAGGTCTATCTGACGATAGACCTCCAGGAGGCGAAGGACCCCAAGATCAGCCTAGACAACGATGCCGAGGGCGGCACCGTGTCCTTCAGCAGCGCCGCTCGATCGCATGCCACCGGAGGGGAGGATCACGATTACGCCATCGACGTGAGTCCCACTGTTGAAGCATGTTCACGGTTATTCCTTTGGTTCCCTCACCCGAGTGTTGTGCTGTGCCATGCCCTGACACGGGTCATGACGCCTGGTGCCGGACCACTGCCGTGCAGCTGGAGCTGCACGGCAAGCTGGACAAGGAGGCGTCGAAGGTCGCGGTGAACGCGCGCAGCATCGTGCTGGTCATCGCGAAGGCGGAGCCCGGCTTCTGGCCAAGGCTGCTTCGGCAGAAGGGCAAGGCGCCCAACAACATCAAGGTGGACTGGAGCAAGTGGTGAGCGCCCTGCTCAGATGCACTCTATGATCATATGAACACACGGTTCTCGTTATCCGCAATACACAGCATCATCAGCAACGTCTTTGGTGTTACACTGTTGTAATGGCAGCAAGCTGCCTAGGGGACACGTCGCACAGCTCATCTCATTGATTTTCGGTCAGGGTCGATGAGGACGAGGAGGATGAGAAGCCCGAGTTCGACATCAGCAACCTTCAGGACTCGTCGAACTTCGACCTCGGGGGTGAGTCCCCCGATCCTCCAGGCAGCCTGATTGACCCTGCGCAATTTTGCAGATCGATGGTCTTGCACGGTGCTGGAGCCAAGCTGCGAACTATCATTCGCTCCTGCAGGCGGAGGGGGAATGGGCGGCATGCCCGGCATGGGCCGCGGCGGCGGCGGCATGGGCGGCATGGGTGGCATGGACATGGAGGCCATGATGGCCCAGATGGGCGGTGGCGGCGGCATGGGCGGCGGCGGTGGTGCGGGCGGTGCACCAGACATGGCCAGCATGCAGGCACGGCGGCTTGGTGCATAGCTTTCGACGTTACACCGTGACATGCCCTCCGCCTGGATGTTCCTACACACAGTGCCTCCGGCAGTATCGTCTTGCTTACTAGTAACATATGTGGCTGGGACCCTGGGGTTTGGGGATAGGAGTGCAGCGCTTCACTTGCGCACCTGGGAGGCTACCCAAATGATCACGTGAGCGCTCTCCGGCGAACCTGCAGGCGATGCTGGAGAAGCTGAAGGCAGGCGGAGCCGGCGGTGGCGCAGGACCCGGCGCCGGCGGCGGCGCCGGCGGATTCGATGCCGCAGGTGACCGATGGCGCTGACGTCTTTGACAAGAGCATGGAACCCGAACCGTGCATGCATCAAGCCCATCATGGCTTTGGAAAGGAGAGCCGGGCCTAGCCCGCCAAGTCCACTGGGTAATTCACCGTCGATAATGCACATTCACAGCGGCAGCGTCACAGAATAGCTGACCCTGAAAACTTACTGTCTTGCCTGCAGACTTTGATGATGACTCAGATGACGACGACGTGCCCCCGCTGGAGACCGCGTGAGGTGGCACCGGCCAACGAAAGCAACCAGGCTGGGGCAGCGCGCCTCATGATCTTAGGCGGTCTTTGCGCAATTTGCACATATCTAAGCGTGAGAGGGTCTGAGGCATTGGCAGTCAGCTTTCGGCCCGCAGTTGTCATTCTCTCCAGAGAGGTTGTGACGACGCTTGCCGGATGAACCGTGCTGGTTTGGACCAGCGGTGCGCGCGGGTTGGGAGAGACATGACCACAATGACCACTCCTGCCGCCCAGCTCAGGAGTCAGTGCCTGACATTAAAAGTAAAACTTGGGCCGTGCCGCACAAACGCACTGATGCAAATATCACCTAGACATCGCTTGCAAGCAACATGTTTCAAATGCGCTGTGATCCCAGTGCCTACATGCATACATACATAAATTCGGTTCTCCAGCTCGAGTCGCCGTTCGCGCTCCCGCAGTGCGGATCGTCACACAGCAATCCGCGGCTGACATCTGGTCCTGCGGCTGTCACAAAGCGTCTCGGCAATCGGGTTGGATCTGCGCGAGAAACCCTGCACGCCATCAGGTCCTGCGTGACGCACAGCTTCACGACCTGTGACAGCGAGCTCAAGAAAGATGGATGAAGCGGTGGACAAGGTGCGCGTCCTCGCCGACGATGTGCCCAACTTGTGAAAGCATCTGCCCGCCTCCGCGGCAGCGCATCACTTCACGTCTGTCACGCCGCCCTGCGCAGGCCAAGCAGCGCAAGCAGCACAACGGCCTGTTCCTCATCGCCTGCGCACGGGGCCTGGTGGCGGACGCGCAGCAGCTGCTGGACTGGGGCGCGCAGCCGGGCACGACGGACAAGGCTGGCCTCGGCTCTGCGCACTTCGCGGCAGCGCATGGCAAGCAGGAGGTGCTGGCCTTTTTGTGGTCCAAAGGCGTGGAGCTGGACGGCGAGGACCCCAGTGAGTGGTTCCTGCACCTGGGCAGCGGCCTGGTACCTTACACGTCCAAGAGGATGCGCCCTCTTGTGTCCACCGGAATGCACCATCAGGACATTACGTTAAGCAGGGTTGGCAGGAAGCGCAGACGGCGTCCGGCGTGCGCAGGCTCTGGGGATGCACACACCAGACCAGACGCCGAACTCACTCGTGCAGAGTCTGCAAATCGCAGCCCTGAACCCATGTCAGCGCCTGCGATGCAGGCGGGCGCACGCCGCTGCACCTCGCCGGCCTGAACGGCCATGCGGGCTGCATACGCCTGCTGCTGGAGAAGGGCTCGTGGGCCGACGCGTTCGACGGCGCAGACAATGCGGCGCTGCACTTGGCAGCACGGTGCGCTGCGTGCGGCACACCGCACCGCGTCTGCCACCCTGTCGCCGCTGGGTTGCCGGTGCATGCGCAGCATCAGGTTTGCGGTGTCTTGGTTCTGGGCACCTCCGCCTGGCCACCTGAGTGACATTCAGCCCTGCCACTGCGCTCGCGTGATGGCAGCGCTGGCCGACAGTGAGCCGCGCACCCCGCTGCCACGCCGAGATCTGCCATGCTTGGGACCCATGTGTGGGAGCTCGACTGCAGGGCCGGGCAGCTGCCGGCTTCAGAGGCGCTGCTGGCGGGCGGCGCCAAGACGAAGGTACGCAACAAACGCGGCCTCACGCCGCTGGGCGAGGCGGTCGCAGCGGGGGAGCTCGCGATCGCCAAGGCGCTGGTGGCAGCAGGCGTCGACGCCGGTGAGCCTGCCCGCTTGCAGGTTGCAGTGCAGTTGCCGCTACGGCAGTCCTCGTGGCCTGGTGACAGCCCTGGTATGCGCCTCTGCAGTGGGGGAGCGCAACTCACTGCCCTGCCTGGTCGGTATGCGGGATAGGATAGGTCAGCACCAGGCATGTGCCTGCGCCCCCGCTTCGCCTGCCACCTGCACCACAAGCTGTGTGGGTGCATACATAGGTGACAGACCTCGAGACTATAGTCTGCTGCACGTCGCGGCCGGCGCGGGCCAGCCGGCCATTGCTCAGTGGCTGCTTGAGCGTGGCGGCGCAATTGACGGTGCGGCTGTCTGATGTTTGGGTCTGCGTGTGGAGAGAGTATCTGCTGTGCTGTCGGCACAGATGTTCCCGGTGACACTTTGTGCTGGTCGCCGAACTCCAAGGTACTGCAGAACAGCAATCCATCAATGCCAATGCGCTGGCTGCTTGTGGATGCAGACGCGGATAATGGGGAGGCGGTGACGCCGCTACACTGCGCCGCGCTGGCTGGCGGCCTGGAGTGCGCACGCCTGCTGGTCGAGCGCGGCGCCAGCACCTCGCCAATCAGCGCATCTGGCAGGTGTGTTACAACGCACGCATACATCGTGATTCGCAAACAAACTGGTGCGTCGGTGCTTCCGAGAATGCCCAGGCACGATCCAGGCAGCATGAGTCATCGCTTGAACTTACGTAATTGCCGACTTCGTCGACGGTCTGCCCGTATCAGCTCTTATCAGCTCAAGCGCATCACTTTCCCGCGCACAGAACGCCTGCAGACCTCATTCCGACCGACAGTCCATCATCCAAGGCCCTCATCGCGCTTCTCGGGGGCAAGGCAACTGGCAGTTTGCCCAGCACAGCCGCACAGCAGCGCAGCTCGATGGCGCCCAAGGCTGCCACCCCAAAATCTTCGGCCGATGCCTTCTTGGTGCGAAATATGGACTGCATGCTGCATATTGGACATCGTGTGACCTGTTGGGAGGATGCCGGCCGCTGTCATGGCCTACGACTTGTCCATGCGAGCGGCAGCGGAGGCTACACGCGCCATGTGACGCTATTTTATGATCGATTGCTGTAGCCAAAATTGGCACAGGTGCAATTCAGGCAGGACACAAAACCGCCCCTTCTTTCCCAGGGCAAGACGCCAAATGCCATGCAGTTGCATCACCGCCGGTGCATGGCTCATGCGACAGGGCCACAACAGCCACGAGAACCGTCTCATGTGACCACTGTGCAGGCGATGACCGAGCAGGAGCAGCTGCGGCGAGCGCAGCGCTGGTCGGAGGAGCTGCCAGTTGAGTCAAAGGCCACGGCGGCAGCACTGGACGCCTTCGTGCCGGAGGTCCGGGACCGCGTTGTGCAGGCCGCCAATATCGGGCGCACCATCAACATCCAGAAGGTGGGGCTCCAGGCCGTCGGTCTCTGCGCATGCTCGCCGACGCAGATGCTGGGTCACACCTGACAGATACCAACGTCAGTGAGGCGGGTTCAGTGAGGGGAAGCCCAGCCATTCGGCACTGCAACCTTATCGTTGCGCCAGGCCGCTCCCACCAGCAGGCCTGGCGGTCGCAAATCCAGTGCCGCAAATCCAGCGGAGCCTGAGCCTCGGCGAGGTTCCTCTGGCTGACCTGCAGGCACTGGCGGTGCTGCACCAGGGCCATGACTTCCAGCGAGTTGGGCTGTCTCGTGAGTTCCCGGCAGCACTCCCAACAGCACTCTAAACGGCGACGTTACTGCCCAGGGCAGGCGCTGGCGGCGCTGCACTGAGACCAGGGCTTCCAGCAGAACCTGCTGCTACAGCGATTGGGGGCCCGACGCGCCGGTCACCGGCAGCCCTGCCAACAGCACTCTCGACGGGGTTGATCTTGCTGCCCCGCAGGCGCTGGCGGCGCTGCACCGCGATGAAGACTTCCAGCAGGACCTGCTGCGGCTGCCCATCCAGCGTGTCATCGACGACACCAAGCGCAACCCGGACAACTACGCCAAGTGAGAGGCTCCTTCACGTTCATGGGAACATGTCTCCCAAGACCCCCGCCACGATGCACTGAATGCAGGCGGGCACGCGCCGCTGCTGGCGGAGGAGGGCTGTGGATTGGGGCTCGTCACCGCGCGACGCTTTCGAGCCGTGTGTGCCACACACACAATTGGAGGTACGAGGGAGGCCCTGCGCCGGAACGGGCTCCGACTCATGGACTCTGTTCAATCTGATGCAGGCACGTGCAGAACCCGGACGTCGCGCGCGTGCTGGAGAAAATCCGGCGCTTCCATGCGGTGGTGAAGGCCAGCGGCGGCACCACTGTGGACCTGGTCCAGATGGCTGCCGGCAATGCGGACACCATCGAGGTGCGGCCCTGCAGAAAGTTGATTTTGTCGCTTCAACCTCTGATCGCAGGCTTCGACATCTCTGTGACAGTTGACATCTGTTTGGCATGTTCGTGATGTCTGGAGCTCACTTGTCTGTGCATGGTGCTGTACTTCAGCAGCGCAGTGTCTGGAGATCGCTTGTCTGTGCATGTTGCTGTGCTGTACTTCAGCTGTGCTATACTTCAGCAGCGCAATGTCTGAAGCTCGCTTGTCTATGCATCTTGCTGTGTTTCAGCAGCGCACGCCTCCGATCTTGTTGGCGGCTGCATCATGTGTCGGGCGCCGACGCTTTTCTCTGGTGCAGGCGCGGGACGCGCAGAAGCTGCGGGAGCTAGTCACAGCGCACACGGCCAGCCTGCAGGCGGCCTGCGCGGCGGCGCGGTCCTCTGGCCAGGGCGAGAAGGCCGCGGGGGATGCCGCCACCAAGGCCTACTCCGCAGAGTACGAGGACATCATGCGCGGCCGGCGGCAGGCGGCGGCGGCGGCCAGTGGCGCGGTCGAGGTCAGCCGTGCACATGCTCCGATAGCCGCGTCCACGTTCGTCCCTGTGCTGTGCGTGTGCATTCGAGGGGCAGCCCTTTCACTTCAGTCCTCGCGCCCCCCAAACCCCGTCGCCTAGCGTTTCCAGGTGGCTGCGGAGGTCGGATGTGGTCCGGCCTGTCCATGTCGCCGTGCCGCGCTGAGCACGCTTAAGGCTTCTCGGGAGCTGTCCCTCAATCAGTTCCCTGCTGCTCCACAGGCTGCGCCGCTGGGCGTGCCGCTTGACGATGCAAATGCAGCAGCCGAGGTGGCGGCGCTGGCAAACACCTCCCCCTTCACGATGCAGGTGCGCGCCCGCATCAAGGACGATCTGTCGTGCAAGTTGGTGTGCTGCCAAAACAGCGCTTGTGCTGATGGCGCTGGTTTTCGCAACTGCCGGATGAGCGCTGGCACCTCTGAACGATCGCCGGCGCTGTTGCAGAGCTTCAAGAAGGAGGCCAAGCGGCAGGGGCTGCAGTTCCTCTTCATGCTTCTCGTGGCGTTCGGAACCATGTTTGCATTTGGCATAGGGCCATTTGAAAAGGACGGGGGTGCTCTAGGCTCTGCTGCGCCAACCCCAACGGCGCCGGCAGGCACTGGACACTCGGAGCTCTGATGCTTCGACATGCCGACCTAGGGCAGATGTGTGTTTTCCAAAACTAACCACTCGTCTCTGATGAACTTTCGATACTTATATGTGGCAAGTCATGGTAGGGCGCACGAGCGTGCCATCTGCCCTTCTGATCAGCAAGCTTGCAGTTGCTTCAATGAACCCAATCGACAAATGGAACGTCACTCCAAACCAGTCAACCTGTCAAGCATTCGCGTCATTGACTCACCCCACCAGAATGACCCGATACTGTACATGAAAGTGGCAACGAGTGCACCCTACAGCATGCAAACGTCCGAGACGCGACTTCTGAGGTGCGCTCTCTCAGTAGCCGTACTGCTCCAAGATGCCCTCGTCCCTCCTCCATTTTGGGGCAACCTTGATGGAGATGTCCAGGTACACCGACCGGTCTGCAGTCATCAGGCTTTCCCGTCAGCACAACAGCACCGCGAGGCCAAAACGGACAGGGCCGGGACAGGTGCTGCATCACACACAGATCCACAGCAGCGCAATGGGGCTGCATCACGTGCAGATGCACAAAAGCGCAACTAGGGTCTCTAGGGGGGTGGAGCAGGGGGAAGGGATGCTGCTTGCCCAGGAACTCCTCGATGGCCAGCCGCGAGTCGGTAGACAGCTTCTTCAGGGCGGCGCCCTTGCGGCCCAGCAGGATGGGCCGCTGCGAGTCCTGCTCCACCAGCACCGACACCTGCGCAGGGGGCGGCATGTGGACGGAGGCTCACGCAGGCCGAGCATGAGATGCATGGCGGCAACGAGTGCAAGGTGACACCCGCAGACGGTGAGGCGAGCGGGCTGTTTTGAGTGCCTCAACAACCACAGTCGCCAACCCGGGTATGGCGCCCTGCAATAGTAGTCACCTGGATGTAGTCCTTGCTGGTGGGCCGCTCCTTGAACTCTGTGACCTGGACCTGCAGGCAGCCAGGCGGACGGATCAAGACCATGCCATGCCCTGTGGCACCTGGTGACAAAGTGCTGGCGCAAGACTCGACCAGCGTGTGGGGCCCCAAGCACTGCACTGGACTGGCAAGCCGCTCACCGCTGTGCTGTAGGGGATCTCCTGGTGATACTGCAGGAAGATCTTCTCCCGGATGATCTCCGCCACAAAGAAGCGCTCGCTCTGCTCTGACACACTGTCCTGCAGCACATTGCACTCACATTGTTGACATCAGAGGTCCCGTACTTTCTTGTATAGTCTTCGCCTTGCCTGTCACGGCAACAACTTGCCCAGTTGTGTCACCGCGGACCAACAGCATGCAATGAATTGAACCCCGAGAGCGCTCTTCAAAGATCAAGCGCTAGCATGTCTGTGCGCACCTTTGGATACAGGGTCGGCCCAAGCGGCAGCTGTGCGACGGACCACTCTTTCACGTCGTCGATGCCGCCGCTGCTGATGGCTGAGGTGTGCAGGATGGATGCTGCACCGGTGTTCGCCAGAAGCCAGTCCGTCGCCTGCTGCAGCTGGTCCGGCGTCAGCAAATCCGTTTTGTTGAGCACCTGCGCAAGACAAGAGACACTGTTATTGGACAATTTCAGCTTTCTTCCACATGCCAATAACTTCTGGTTTCAACCGGCTGCAGAGCGGCTCCAGCAGGATGATGCAAGGAGGTGACAACACCAACTGCGTCAATGCAGACCGCCATTTGCTGGAGGATCAGAGATGCTGCCATCAGCCATTGACGTTGATCAGCACAGCTCGCCAATGCTGCCAGAGCACAGCGGCCGGAGCACGGGCGCACCAGCGCTGCAGGGGGCCCGCTCCAGCCGGGCGCCATGCCGGGCATGTCTGACACCTCCGCCAGATTGCTGGTTGCGTCCACGATAACGAGCAGGGCGTCTGCCTGCTGCACTGCCGTGTTGACATTGTGCATCATCTTCTGGTCGAGGGTCGTCCGCAGCTCCTGCACACATATTGCAAGTCATGGATATCAGGCAGACCGTAAGGCAGGGGTGACCTGACACCAGACGGCAAATTGGCCGCTGAAGCTCACAATAGAGCTGCATTGCGGTGCTGAAGCAACAGCGCAGCAACCACAGGTCCGCTGCTGCATGGCAGTGCTCCTTACCTTGATGACTCCGGGAGTGTCAAGCAGGATGAGCTGGTAGTCCTCGTCCGATAGGATGCCCAGGATGCGGTGCCGCGTCGTCTGCGCCTTTTGCGTCACCGCCGACAGCTTCTGCCCCAGCAGCGCGTTCAGCAGCGTGCTCTTGCCCGCATTGGGTCGGCCCACCAGCGCCACGTAGCCTGCACATGCAGGGTGGGGCCTCAGAGCATGGACGCCATGGAGGTCGGGCGGCCTGATTCTTCCGACAAGCGGCAATCGAGCCTGACACGAGCACGAGGAAGCCAGTGATTCTGCACCGGTGCTGCGCAGGCGCTGCTATAGTGCATGTCATCACTGCCCATGTCTTCCTGATGCCCGACACTGGTGTGGTGGTCACGAATGCCAGGTGCTCCCAGCAAGACTTGTGGATGCCGTGCTTGCTCGTGCAATTGCCCGGAGAGCTGGCACACTGGCGTCATGGAATGAAACCGCACCCGCTGCATGTGACGCGCTGTCCGCCGCCAGCATGTCCTGTGTGAGCACCTCCTGCGAGAAAGCCGCGTCCTGCGCTGCGAGCTCCTCCTCCGACAGGCCCATGAAGTCGCTGTCCTCCCCCCACCCCTCATCATCCTCTTCCTCCTCCTCCTCCTCCCACTCTTGACCCTCCTCTGGCTGCTCTTCCTCTGCCTGCTCCTGCTCTGATGCGGTGGCGCTGTCTGTGGCTGGAGGACTGGACCAGCATAGCAGCGCAGGCCTCCTCTGCTGTCGCGCAGCTGCGCTGGACCGCTTTCGTGTCGAAAGGCTGGCGGCTGCTGGCCGGCATGCTGGGCGGGCTGCAGCTCTCGCTGTGCGCTGCGCACTTGCTGTGCAACCTGACAGGCTGATCACGTGGCAGCTGCGGAGCGTTCCGCCAAGACAGAGCATCATGCTGGCAGAACGGCTGTCGGAGCAACCAGTTGATGGACGCAAATGGCCTTCGGTCGAAATCCACTAATGCAAGGCTGTAGACTGCGTGATCCAGAGCAGATCGAGTCGGGGATGTGCTTTCTCGTCTTGCATGGAACAGTGGCTGTCACGGGAGCTGCTGCACCTCCGTGTCGTGCAGGTGTGAGGTGTCGGAGTTCCGAAAGCTCTCGCAAACTTTACAGTGGCATTTAGACTGCTTTTTTTTCTTTCGAGATGCACGCAATTGATCTTCACACAAATGCTGGCATTGCTGACAGCTGCGGTTGAGCTCCTACGCAATTCGAGTTGCTGCTCGGCCCAACTTCCTTCCGGCAGTCCTCCGATATAGGCTGTCCAAACTGGCCTGGGTGACAGAGGCGCACGTTGCATCAGAGTTGAACACCTCGTTCTGACTACGCAGTCACCGACAGACAACTTCGAAGATGGGGAACTGGATTGAGGACTGGATCCACGGAGACGTGAGCAATACATGCATCCATTTATATTGTTTGTTGGATGCGTGACCAGGGCATTGCCCTCCATTCCCTCAGCTCAAGTCCCAGCATAAAACGCCGCGTCCACATGCTGATTTTCGAATGCGCTGTCGCCACACACATGCGGCACCGAGTGCACGGCACCGTGTCCATGCGCAGGTTGACTGGGACCGCATCCGTGAGAACTTCCAAGCTTGGTCACCTGTGCTGGCCGGCGCAATCTTCGGCGCAGGTGCGTGCTGCATTTTTGCCGCACAGTCAGTGACCTCTCGAGCCACCGAAGGCACTGTGACAAAGATGCACGATCTTGACGATTAAGCTACCTGGATCGCTGCCGACCGAGCTACCTGGGATCGCCTTTCCAGGCTGGTGGTGCTTCATCGATGCCCTGGTGGTCAGCAAGGCGGTCCTGCACGACAGCTTCCCATTCACATATTGGCTACCAGGTTGGTACTGTGACGTTGATCTGGCGCCAGATGCATCAGTGAGCCAGCAGAGTGTACAAATCTCCGGCCTGTTGCCACTGACAATTTCTTGCACAAATGGTCGGACAGGTATCGTGGCGACCATTGCGCTGGTGCTGATGAACCTCGTGCCGCGGCAGAGCCTGCATTCAGCACAGTACTACGGCGATGAGGACAGCGACGTGGGCCTCCCTTCCCATGCATGCTTGATGCTCCCTGATCGAGGCTGCCGTGCACAGCCTGGGGAGCTTGCAACGCTGCAACTTTGCACGCAATCATCACCTGTGGTCAGCTGCGGTTCACCTCTGAATATGTTCTGTGTCGCAGACAAAAGCCCGCATCTGGCTCTTCTGCTCCTATTTGATCTCCTTTGGCGCTGTGGCCGGCGCTGGCGCAGTGTTCATATCGTCTGTGCAGCACCATAAGCACACGGTCATGGGGGTGGTGAGTCGCACCTCCTTTGATGTGCTCAACGTCTCGATGGTGTAAGACACGTGAAGATGGTTCACAGCATCTGTGCTCGTGAAGATGGTTCACAGCAGCGAGTGCCATCTGACGACCTGCTGCCACTCTGCAGGGCGCTCTCCTTCAAGCCGGTTTCATCCTGGCCAGCGCATTGCTTCTCTGGGCTTTCCGCACGCCTGACGACAGTACAGACTACATGATCTACTGAGGCAGGAGGTTACACTGGCACTGCCAGTTGATCACCGTCAAGAGTCTGGGAGGAGCAATGATCATGATGTGCCACTTTGAAGGCGTGAGGTGCCAAAACTAGAATGCTAGGACTCGTACCTCTGAACCAACGAGCCTCCCTGAAACAGCCGCTTTTCAAGGGCTACATGTTTTCGACATGACTGGAGGCGTTGCAACAGCCCACATGAGCACTGCAAACAATCCGTACAAGGGCGGCCCGACTGCAGGCGCTGGGGCCATTACCACCCATCTCAGCCAAGCTTCTCATGGACCCTCTCGTCTCCACTCAGCCACTACCTTCGGCCCTTGCGCCGCCCGCCGCCGGCAGACTTTGTGGCGGCCTTGCCGGCCGGCAGCTGCTGAGCGGCGGCGGCCGGCTCTGGCGCCTCCCGCTTGGAGACGTCCAGCGATTCGTCCACGCGGCCATGCCCCTGGCTGCCCTTGACGGCGTCCTGCTCGCAATGAAGATTGTCAGTTGTCAAGGAACAAGGGGCTCCTCATCGCATGATGCGCAGGGCAAGCATCGATGCCCGGGAGGGTGTGGGTGCTCCTGAATGTCGACCGCGCTGGCTCGCCATATACATAGGTAGAGGTCGGGGGCTGCACATGATGACACCTCGCACGGCTGCATTTACAGGCACGGTGAGCACACCTTTGCCTTGCGCGACGCCCGGTTGCGCGGCTTTTTGAAGTCGGAGCGCTGCCACTTGGGCAGCCAGCGCTCGGGGTCGGGCGGCGGCCCCGGGTTTGCTGCGTCGTAGCCGGCGGGGTACCGCGGCTTCCGCTTCTTCCGCTTCCTTTCCTTCGTGCGCCCAGCGTCAAGTGCGCCTGTGTCAGCGGCGGCGCCTGCGCGGACGCCGCCGGCGCCGGAAGCTAGCATGACGTCTTCCTTTGGCCGCCGCACCGCAGATGCAGCCGCATTCTCCAGCTTGCTGATCGCTGCGGCGTCCGGCTCCTCCACAGGCGGCAGCGCCAACGCCAGGTCCTGAACAGGAGAGGGCGCAGCGCGCAGAGTGTGAGCGCAGCAGAGACTAGCAAAAGTGCCCAACGGGACGGCGAATAGCATGGGCGCTCGTTCAGAAGCAGCGCAGCGCCAGACCTCGCCCCTCACATTGCATCAGTGGTGCGCCTGACCCCTTGCGCAGAAGGTGCACTCCCCCAGCGACCGCAGCATGCACCTAGATCATGTATGCAGGCAGCTGGAAGCAACAAGCTCGTGCGCACCTCGACGCCGGACTCATGGCGAACGCCATGCGCCGCCGCCAGCGCCGCGAGCGCCTCCGCCTGCACCGCCGCCGGCGCGCCGCTGCCGGCCAGCTCCGCATACAGGCTACGGGCCTCGCTGACGTCGCCCGCCATAATGCACGCCTCCACCAGCTTCTGCGTGTATCATTTGGGTGATTGTCTACCCACCTTCGTCTTCGCTAGCTCCCTGTGTGTATCGATCTGCCCAGGCCGTCGCGCCGGCCGACCGACACCCTGTGCATGCCTGCGCTGTTCCGCGCGCGCTGCAGCGAGGTTGGTGCAGAGCATGCGTCGCAGGTGACCCTGATTCGTCGAGGTGATTGCCGAAGCAGCCTTTGCCGGGGTGTTGGCGCACGCGCCTTCAGCAGCCAGTGCTCGGGGCGGTCGACGCCGTGGGTCTGTTCGTCCACCATCTGGTCGCGCCACCAGCGCAGCGCCTCCCGCAGCATCACCACCACCCCCGCCTGGTCGCCCTCCTGCTCCTGCAGAAGGGAGGCGAGCTCGCACGTTTCAAGCAGACAATTCTTGGTTTTGGGATCTTGGTTTGGAAGGTGCGCTTGGCGCTTCAAGGGGCACGCCAGGCGCCAGATCATTTGCATGAAAGCATGGTTCCATCAGCACCAGCGGGTCGAGACCGCCTCTGACCGGCAGCATCAAGCGGCAGCGGCCTGCAGTATCGGGGCGCCGCTGCGGGGCGGGCCTCCGCCTCGTGGCGGAACTCATTTCGCAGCGTATGTGCAGACGCACGTGCCACCAGGGCGGCAGCGCGTGCCCCGAACTCCGCACCTGAAGGGCAGCCACGGTGGCGACGACAGCCGGCTGGTGGCGCAGGCTGTCCTCCGGCAAGCGGCGCAGCAGGCCCAGGGCGCCGGGCCGGTMCCCGCACGCCASCGCCAGCTGCGCGCGCATCAGCGTGGCCGGCAGCTCCAGCGCCGCCGTGGCGTCCTGCAGCTCGGCGGCCGCCTCCGCCGGCTGCGAGCACATGCTGCCAGCGGCTGTCAGAGGAAACGCCGTGCGTGCAAAGCCGATGCAGTGCAGTGCTCTGCGCCGCGGCGTTCTGCCGACCAGCACCTGTGAGAGCTTGTGGGACAGCCCTTCTCGACCTGAAGCTCATGGCGGAGGCACGTCGCCGAGGTCCGCGAGCCTCAGTGGCGGCAGTGCAAAACACAGCAGCATGTCCCAGCAGGCTGCCGCGAGCGGGAGTGCGCTGGAACCTGCATCGGTGCCCGCGCTCAGACACGCCACTGCAGCGCGGTCATGGCCGTGTGGCGCAGGACCCCGTAAGCATGCCGGCCCCACCTTGCCGGAGTGCGCCAGCAGCGCGGCGCGCAGCAGCGGCAGGCGGTCGTAGGCCGGGAACCGGGCCGCGAGCGCAGCGGCGGCGGCCTGCGCGGCATCGCCCTTCTGCGCCGCCAGCAGTAGCGCCGCCCGGTTGCCCAGCAGCGCCTCCTTCTGGCTGTCCAGCAGCCGCGCCTGCAGGCGGTGCGCAAACGGAGCGGCGGCGTCACGCCCGATGGCTCGTGGAGCGTGCGGGTTCCCCCGCGGATCGCGCAGGAAGCAACTCACGGGAGCCGAGCACCCATGCCGGAGTGTGAAAGAAGCCACCCGCCAAACGGAAGCGACAAAAGTACTGTGTTGAACCGGCTTGCTGCCGGCTGCACCGCGTGCCGTCCTGCTGCAGGACGAGCGAGAACCACCAGACGGGGCCGCGCTTGCTGCAGTGGCGACAAGGGTGGTGCAGACCTCGAGGCCCGGCGCGAGGCGCGTCTGCCCGGCTGCACCCCCGCGCTCGAAAAGGGCCTCCAGCCGCTTGAGCGCGTCCGCCGCCGCTTTTTTCGGCGCCGAACCGGCCGCCGCTCGGGCGAAGTCCGCCGCCGCGGCGTTGTTGCGCACCACCGCCGCCGTCGGCTCGTCCAGCCCCGCCATCACCTCCAGTTGCTGCGCGAGACATGTGGTGCAATCATGTGCGATCCGTTATGCTTTCATGGGGCAGGACGACTCGAGGGAGCATCAGCCTGGCAGTGCCACACAGACAGCGGCGGCGGGACGGTGTCCTCTGCCCAGAGCGGAGCGACACCAGCGGTGGCCCACGGAGGCGGCCCGCCGCAGCAGCCATGCTGCGTAGGACCGCCTAGCAGACCTGACGCCGCCGCGCGACGCAGGTCCAGCAGGTCCCTTGGGCGCAGAGCCCCAGCCCCCGCACCTGGTGGGCGGCCGCCGCCTCCTCGTGCCGCCCAAGCTCGGCGTGCACATATGCCAGCTGCGCTGTCAGCGGCGCCAGCTCCTCCGCTGCCTCCTCCTCCGGCACATCCTCCTCCAGCAGCGCCTCCCGCCCTGGGCATGGCAAGCAGTTTCTCCACATCGCCCAGGATGCCCCGGTTTTGGTAACCACCAGGCGAGCGGCTGCTGCACCATCTGGAACGTTTCAAGGGCTGCACCAAAGGTGCACTCCAGCCGATTGTCTCGAGTTTCGAGCAGGCAGTGGAGCAGTTGGGGGAGACGCGGCGATGCAGCCGAAAAGTGTGCTGTTGCTGCCTGCCGACGCAACTTCAAGGACTGTAAGGCTGATGGCACACTCCCACGTGGATGCCAGCTGGTGCATGAACCCGCACGGCCGGTCAGCCTTAGGGACGAGTGAGTGCACTTCATCGTGACAGGTGTGCAACGTGAGATCGCCCAGGCTCTCATTGCCCGCACCCGCGCGCAGGGCGAGCTGCAGCTGGTCCTCGGCGTCGCCAAAGGCGCGCAGCTGCAGCAGAGCGCACGCCATGTTGAAGCCGACGTCGGAGCTGTCGCCCGGCGCGATCTGCATCGCCGCCGCGATCTCAGGCACCTTGTCTGCATGGCCGCCACAGACGTAGGCCGCAATGACATTGGTGCGCAGTTCCAGGCTCTCCACCTGCGCATGTCATAATGATCAAGTGCGTAACCTCCTCTGGGAGAAGTGTAGATTTCCCCTTTTCTTCGTGGAAAGGAGGCACGGGCCAGGAGGCACATGCGGCACAGATGCTCGGCTGCCCCCAAACACTGGATCAGGCTCTCTGCCCTTTGAGCTCAGCAAGGTGCTGCCATCAGAATGCGGCACTGCGTGACCATCAGCATTGTCCTGCCCTGATGCGAGAGAGGAACTCACAGAGCAGGGTGCACTCCTGCAGCTCAGCTCTGCTGCGTATGGGTCGACCAGAGTGCGGGAAGGCGTGGCGGTTGCGCCATGTGGAGGCCGGGGGCAAATATGCCTTGATTGGCAGGCGCCAGGGCGCCGCACGGCGGGTCACCTTGTGCGTCTGGAACAGCTCGCTGTAGATTTTGATGGCCTGCTTGTTGTTGCCGAGGCGGTACTGCAGCTGCGCCTCCAGCTGTAGGCGCGCCAGCCGCCGCGCGTCCGGAACCCGCTGCACCGCCTCCAGCGCCTGCTCACATCATGGCAGCTGCAGCTGACCGACATGACTGTTGCCTCCAGTCCGGCCCCAACCTGACCTGCCTCTCGTGTCATGCTGCGCGCCGGATCGTTCTGTGAACGGTGTGGCTCAGATCAAGCCAGAACCCCTGCAGATGTCACCAGCAAGGAGCCATCGACAGCCCATGGGTGCGCATTAAATTTCAGGCTCACCGGTTCCAGCTGCCCTAGACGGTAGTAGCAATACGCCTGCGGCACCAGCAAATCACATGTACTCAGCACCTGTGGGGCGAAATGGACTCAGCAGATGCATTGCGTCATGCATGCCCCGTCATCCAGCGCATGATCAGCCGTTTGTGTGTGCACAATTTACCTTCTCGAAAACGAGCTCTTCGGCCACAGCGCCGCTGACGGCGAGCGCGTCGATCGCTTGCTGAAACTCATCTTGCTGTATGAGCACAATCACTCTGCACTTGAGCGCATCAGCATCCTGCGGCGCCAGCGCCAGAACTGCAGCCAACAACGGAACATGTCAGATGCTGGCTAAATAACGGACATTCAAATGATAATTTCTTGCACTCAAGCGTGCGACATTGCGCTCACTCGAGTCGACGAGCTTCAATGTCTTCTTAAGGCTGCCAGTTTGGCTCTTGAGCACGCCGTCCAGCTTTGTGAACAGCGACTTCAGCTTGGCGTCAGGGTCAGTGTCCTGCTGTGGCGGCATCTTGGACACTTCCTAACTGTCTACAGCACCAGAACCGCTCAGCGAGCCATCCACATCAGCCTTTGCGAGACTGTTTCTGCAGATGATCCGCCTGCCTCGGCCGAGACCGCCGCCGCGCCTGGATGCGTGAATGCGCAGGGAATAAGTGCAGCTTGCGGACGTCAGCACAAGAGAAAGCAGTTGCTGTATTGCCTCTGCTCGCACTCCAGAGCAGCACCACTGCAAGCAGCTACAGGGGGGCCAGTTTTCAGGGTTTTGCAGCAGCACTGGCACAGTTCACATGCCCAACACCTTGTTTATGACATTTCACGTTCTGCAGTTGAATTCCAGATCTGAGGGCTGGCGTGGCGTCGGTACTGGCGCTCACCAGCCAGCGGCAGCACTCTGAGTGGTGAGGCTTCCTCCCACATCAACCGCTGCACACCGCGCCTCAGGCTTCAGCACAGCCGGCTGGCCTATACACATACCCAGCTGTCCACAGCAAGCTTGAACTCGCGACACAGATCTTGACCATTTCTGTTGCACAATGCAGTAGCTGAGGCACCCATCTTCAGTTAGCGGCATGGCGGCAGACGCTGGCGCACGGCAGACCGGCGCAGGCGCCCTACGGTTCAAATCCATACCTGCGGGGACGCTGCTCGCTTTCAAGGTCGTGCCGGGCACCGTCATCAGCAACGCCACGTTCGCTGGGCAGACCGTCGCCGACTGGAGTGCAATATATGCGCAGTTCAACATTCAACACGCTGTCCGGTATCTCAACAACCACTACGATCGAGGCCACAGCGAGGCGAGCCTCGTGGCCATCACGCCGCGCCACGAGCTACCCGTGTGCGTGTGTGCCAGCGACGTTTTCAGGGACGGCGGCATTGACTCTGCCGCCAAGTCGCAGATGTTGCGGCGAGCCCTGGCGGAGCGTGGGGAGCCGCTGGGCGAGGGGCCATTGATGCAGGCGTTTGGGCATGAGATTGGGGGCTTCCTGGTCACATATGATGCCGAGGAGCTCGAGTGCGTGCTGCCCCACCAGCTGATGAGGCTGGAGAACTTTCACGTCCAGCCGCTATGCACATTTCAGCGGGATGAGCGGCAGCCGTGGGCCACAGCCTCGGTACAGGGCCTGGCTGCACCGCTGGTGCTGCTCAAAGATGACAAGCAGGACGCTGTGCGTCTGGGGCAGCGTCTTGCAGCCGTAATTGCGCCAAGTAGTGCCGAAGCAGCATTCACCATTGTCACAACAATGCCATCCGAGCCAGGTTGATTCTGGACTAAGCCACTTCAAAGCAATTTTGAAGGAGATTTGCGCAGACGTTCAATTGCCAAGCATCGCCGCCATGCCCTTCCCGAATGGCTCACCAGCAAACCTCCCCTGCGCAACATCACAGTAGAGCATTAGCTACTGGAAAACACTCGCACGAGATTGAGCAAACTGCTGCAAGCCATCGAACAAGGTGTGACAGTGAGTTGTGCCTGCATCCTGTTGCCCAGCACGCGCCCGCCATGCTTGCGGCTACACGCCAGATCTGGTGTTTATCCCAGCCCCAGGTGGCACATGAGCTCGTGTAGCCTCTTTGAGTCTGTCAAATACATCCAGCCCACCTGCTCAGAGGCAAGCACCCAAACGTGAGACGTTTGGGCGTGACCGCATGTGTTCGATCAGCAAGATGCCTCCGTTTGCTGCGGCAGCGGGCAGCGGCAGAAAGAAAGGCAGCTCTTTGGTCCCGCAGCAACAACATCCATGTGTACAGATATGGATCACGCCTCACCAGGCATTCGAGGGCAGTGGCACGCTTGTACGTTACAGCGTGCGACCCACTCTTTGAGAATCGTGGCGGCACGGTGACCTTGGCATTGCCACCCCACCGCATCACGTCCCGCTCCTCTGCTGTAAGGAAGTCGCCAGCGTGCAGCACGCCATAATACACTTCCTGCATCGTTATGGAGCCAACGTCACGTGCAAATGGTGTACGACGTCCTGTCACCTTTGCTGCCCTCTGGGTTGGGTGTCGATATAGAATTGTAACAAACACAAAACAGGGTAACATTTACCTGCTTCTCCGCCCGCACTTGGGCCACAACGTTCTCATAGTATGTGGTGATGCGCGTGGGCGGCGCAAAGCAATGCCGCCGCGCGTAGAGCTGCACTAGAAGGAGTGCTCGTCACAAATCCAGAATCCATGCATATTATTTGGTGCAACAATGATGTCATGGCTGGCGCTGATTTACTCGTCATGCTTCACCTCCCACACTGAGTCGCCTAGAAATGCCAAAGAAGTTGGGTTCCAGGCGGCGCGCGGCGTCTTGCCGCCCAGATCAGGCGGCGCCGGCATCACATTCAGCGCTTCCGAGTCTGCACAGAAATTGACTGTGCGGCTCTGCTGGACCAGAAAGCTTTAGCGGCTGGCTGAAAGTGCCGGTACAGGTGCTGCTCAGCAAGGCAGGCAGCCGATGTGCTTGCAAGGTGCCAGCCCAAGCCGCCTACCTGCAGGCTGCCGCACAGTGCCGAATCCTGTTGCTCGGGTGACCACACAGGGGCGTTCGGCATGGCTGCTCAGTGATCTGCAAGTCCTGGGTTGCGCAGTGCATGCTACGCCATGTCGGCGGCAGTAGCCATGGCCCGGCGGCACCAAAGTGTCAGCGGGAGAGCACAGCATGCTGCTCAGCATGTGGACGGGGAGCTGACGACCCAACAAGCACGGTTATACTCGGCAAAGCTATCCAGTATGACCCCAGCGTTTTGTAGCAGCCGCGGCGCAGCGTGCGGCACCTTGCAAGGGGGCGGTCTGGTGGCTCGCTGGCTGTGAGTGACCGCTAGCACACTTTTACACCCCACAACATGCTTTCAAGCTGTCAAAGCGGCGACCTCGCGAGCGCATTGCCCGGTTGCTGCAACTGTGCACAGGGGGACGTACACGCGCGGCAGACGGGGGCTGTGTTTCGGAAACCTCCGTTCAAAATTGTTGGGCCTTGCGCGAATTTTGATTGCCGGCAATGCTCATTTGCAACGCCGTGCGCCGGCCTCAGGCCGGTCAAAGACTGTCTGTCCTGGCCTTGAGCCTTGCGGGCCACACAACGCGATTGGAGGTTTGTGCCGCGAAACGTCAGCATTTTGAGCAACGCCGCTGCTCGTTGGACATCGGGCAATCGCACATATGCTACCATAGAGTTTACCCTTGACACATTCGAGGTATTGCAACGAGTTGAAGCGAGCTCGAAGGGGTGAAGCGGTGCGTTCAGGGATGTCAGCCAGCCTTGCAGTGCTATAGGATTTCTGATAGGATGATTGAATGACACGAGTGCAGACAATCAACGCTTGTGAATGCTTTGATGTGTAGCTTTGGGCTGTGGAGTCGTTCTTGACGTTGGGTCCTGCTGCGCCCCCGTTTGTCCTCCAGGAACTTGAAAGTCCGGCGACGGCTACTCAGCCATTGAATGTATCCTGGCGTCGTGCACGGAGCCCAGCAGCTGGCGGACCCAAACCTGCTGCTCAACCGGTGGCACGCTGGCTGGGCGGAGCGCTTCTTCCAATCAGCATCTCAGGATTGCGGTACGCTGTGAGTGGTATGCATACCCTGCTGAGCGAAGCTTCCACTTGGGCAGAAATGAACATGCTTCCTCAGCCATGTGCCGAACTGTGAATGGGCCTTTGGAACCCGCAGGCGCAAGTGCCGCCCAACAGCATCCCGGCGGTGCAGCTCTGCCACAGCAGACGAGTGCCTCGTCTCACATGGACCACGCCATGACAGCGCAGCCCGACAGCTTCAGCAGCGAGGACAGCTGGCTAACCTGCTGCGAGACGGCGCAGTGGCTGTCCGCTGGAAAGAGGGCCGGTGGCCGTGGCGATCGCAGTCGCCACGGCAGCATACCAGCAGACACATGGCCCAGCGATGGCTCGGGCCGCAGCAGCAGCCGCAAGTCTGCCTGCAGCATGCTGGAAGACTTTGCCGAGGCGCCATCAGCAGTGGACGCTTTGCAGGCGGCACGCTGCCGTCTGGATGCAGCTCTGCAGGACGCTGGACCGCCCTGCTTCCCCCTTGCGGCGCAGCGCTCGCTGCAACAGACGCCGCCGTCATATCCGCACTGCCTGTCCCGGGTTCAGTCGCTGCAACTGCCGATGCTGACATCACAGCAGCAGCAGCAGCAGCCGTCCGCGCCGGCAACAGCGGAGGCAGCCTCGGAGCAGCACCATTGGGCCGGCGCGATGTCGCCGGCGCGGATCCGCAGCCCACGGTGCTCGCGGGACATGGCGATTGCGACCGCCCGCGTGTCTCGCAACCTGCGCGGCGCATTCGACCTGGCTGCGATCCGAGAGTCCCGGCAGATCCGGCGGGAGGCAGAGCGGGAGGCCCGGGCCGGCGGCGGCGGCGGCGGCAACAGCGGCTTTAGCTGAGGCGCTGCTGCGAGGACAKCTGGCGCMGCCGCCCCGGGGGCCACCAACGCGGCCGCCGCCGCGTGGCGCGGGGTGAGCGGGGTCCGCAACATGTGCCGCACCAACAGCGGACGCTCGTCAGCAAGCCGCCTGAGCGTGGACAGCGATGCGAGCGAGAGCTGCTTTGCCGCTGCCCGGGGCAGCTCGGGGGCCTGCACCCTGGCGGAGGCGGCCGCCGTCAGCTGGGGCGCTGCTCCCGAGGCCGCGCTCCGGGGCCTGGCGGGCAGCATCGCGTGTCAGCTCGCAGCGCTTCACTGCGAGGGGGCGGTGCACTGCAACGTCTGCGCCGACACGATCGAGCTGGAGAGCGCGCACGACTGGGCGTCGGCCAGGTCTGTGGCCAAGGCTGCCTTCCGTGCATGCCGTGCTCCATTCCGTGCGCTGTCCTCCAGGCAGTGGCGGTGCTGCCGGTGCACCGCTGTCACAGTCGGCACATCGTCACAGGTGACATCTTGCCGGTTTGCGGCATCCGAACCTGATGCAAATGCCTTTGCTCAGGTTGCTTCCTCTGATCGCGCTCTGGCGGCTGCAGGCTGCAGTGTGAGGGCTGGGCAACACAGCTGGGTCCAGTGGGAGGCTGCATGCGACCAGGGCTGCAGAACGCCGCAGGTGCCTGTGCACCAGAGGTCGCGTGCCGGAGGCGCGGCTTGTCGACTCACACGCCTGCAGGTGAGGACGCAACCCGGACTCGCCACGAGCTTCTGTAGGGGCGACAGCCGCTGCGCCCACAGGCACTCCCGTGCAGCTGCTGGCCCGAGTGCATGTCTTGCAACGTCTCAAGAAAGTGAGGCGTGAGATGCGCCTCGCGCAGGCGACATGTGGGGCCTCGGGGCCATGTTGCTGAGCCTCGTGTGCGGCAGCACCGTGGCGCTCGGCACAGCGCCTGACAAAGGTGGCCAGCACGCCTCGCTGGACGCGCTGCAGGCCAGCGTTGCCGGCCAGCTCGACCGGGCCTTGTACCAGGCGCGTCTCCCTGTGATATACAGGTCAAATGGCAGCAGGTTCAACCCTGCAGCCGCCATGCACATCTGTGTGCACCGGGTCCGGCTATGCATGCGTCAGTGCGCAGAAGGGAAGAGAGACCTTCCCAGGACAGCAAGCTGGCCTTTTGCAAGACCATCTGTGCAGGCGTGCTTGAACAAACTCAATGAGATATTTTCGTGCAATGCACGAAAATATCTCATTGAGTCCACTGTGCGGCGCCGCACAGTGGGCGGCAAACCACACTGGGAAGCAGCCCTCCGAGCCCAGCGCTAGGGCGCGACGTCGCTCAATCTGACTCTGTGTGTGCTCCTCACAGGCTGGGCAGAGGCGACATACGTGTGAAGCGCCGCTGTCTGCCGGCTTCACTGAGGTGCTGCGGTCAGTGCTTCACGCTGACCCGGCGCAGCGTCTGACGGCGCCGCAGCTGCTGCGCCACCAGTGGCTGCAGAGCTCGCAAGCTGGTTGCTGAACATCCTGGACAGCGGCAGCAAAGGCCGAGACCTGCGAACAAGCCTTGCCATGTGTGCACAACAGGCTGCTGCGCTGTGCCGCATTGATTTGTGGAATTGTGATTTGTGCCGCAAAACCCGACGAAACAATCTGTACCAAGGTGCATGAGCGTGGGAGAATACCGAATATGGCAGTGACCGAGCCCGCTGCCGCTGAGTCGAATTCGTATGCAGATGTTTTCAAATTTCAGATTTGTCCTGTTTCGAAAAGGCAAGCACTCAACCGTGCTGTGCACCATTGTGCATAGGTACCTACGTTTCAAAGGATTGCTGAAAGAGACTTGTCAACAAGTACTCAATGCCTGTCCCCATTACAGGAGGTTTGTCAGTGGGTACAATCACGTCACTACCTACTACCCAGAGGTGGAAAGACAACCTTCACACCCGACAAAATCAGGCTTGCTTCCTGCAGCTACCTCCCTATCAGCTCAAAGATAACTGGGTAGGTACATGTACTTCTCAATCTCAGTCGCGGCAAGGGCCGCCGCAGGTGTATGCAACGCCAATGCTAGGCATTCCAATGCGCACAAGGAGTTGTCATGGTGTGACGATGAAGCGCCCGAGCTGCTGCGGTGCAGCTCTCTCGCATAGGAGGGGCATGCCCGGGGCACCAGCCTGCAGCATCGCATTGCAGCGGCGCCGCAATTGACGCTGGGCAGCCCAGAGGCGCAAGAAAAAAAATTGATCTTGCTGCACAAGTGCACAAGACGAGGAGGCTGAGCAGCGGGCTGCATCTGCACCTTCGACCACTCGTGGCCCGCAGGCACAACAGCTGCCGGGGCTGAGCATGGCTCAGCAGGGCGCCAGGATCCCCCGCGCCTGGATGGCGTTGCTGCACCATCGAGCACCCGCAGCTCGCCAGGCCAGATATATCCGCTGCTGCTCAGTAGGGCGGCAGGTTCTCCCGCGCCCGAATGGCGTCGCTCTCCAGCGCATCAATCACGGCCTTGTCCAGGTCGTCAAAGTAGGGGTGGCGCAGCGCGTCCTTGGCCTGCCGACAGACGGCAGGAAATTTAAGTCACAGGAGCGGCTCTTGTTCGCGTCTGTTCAGATAGCGGCTGTTCAGATCAGAATGCTTTCGTGACAGTGTCGGCCAGAGGACAAGTCCGGCCGGCACTTGCTGTGACGATGCTGGCGCCCATGCTCTTCCTGCGGCCTGCAACAGGCAAGCACGCCGCGAGGAGGCGGTTGTGATGCCAGGCTTAACACTGATGGTCCTCATGGGCTGGACCCCACCGTGATGCGTTTTGCGGGGTCGTAGATGAACATCTGCTTCATGAAGTCGACGCCGGCGGGCTCCAGGGTGGGGAACTTGGTCGCCAGGTCCACGCCCGCCCACTGTGGTTGGCAGCGGAACTTCAGGACCAGAAGGCGGTGGTATTTATGAATGGTGCTCGCTGCAGCAAGCACACGAAAGACACTGTCTGGCAAGGCAGAGCGTGGTGGCAATTGGATATCTGATTTTGTCAAGCTGGAGGATATGGTGCGCGCCTGCGGGAACTCGTGCCAGTCCTTGAGCTTGGTGACGCCCGGCCAGGTGTCCTCATTTGGCGTGCCCAGCAGCTGGAAGGTGTGCAGCAGCTGCTGCAGCTCGCAGTCGCCTGGCAGCAGCGCTTGCTGCAGGCAGGCAGGGATAGGCGATCGTAAGGGTCGAAATCGAAGCCAGAGTAGGGAAAGCTGCAGAAGCTGCGACACCAATTCCCGTGTGCACCCGGGCGCTCGGCTGCACGACCCGCACATGCACTGATGCTGGGACCTGTCTGATCACAGGCCTGCAGCAGTCCATGTCCAGCAGCTGCATGCTGCACGGCATCATCTGTTCAAGGTTTCACGCCCGGGCCTGCGGATGCGCACTGTCGGCAGGCATGGCAAGGGGAGCGCCGCACCTTCTGGACCATCTCTGCAAAGATGGCTGCGCAAGACCACATGTCGACCGCAGGCGCGTAGTGCGTGCAGCCCAGCAGCACCTCCGGCGCGCGGTACCACAGCGTCACGATCTGCACCATTGGTGAGAAGGTCTGTCTGCAGCTCTGGCATCTCAAATTTGAAGCTGTGAAGCACCTTGTTACTGAGCCCTATTTGGCTCTCCGCCTTGACACTGAACCGGTGCGCAGGCTCCGCCCTCTGGCTGGGGCGTCAGCATGTTATGTGTTAGTGCGCCCCAGATAGGCGGTGACCTTGCATTCGTCAGAGTCTGCCGGGTGTGGTCCTGCCAAGATGCGCACCTCGTGCGTGTAGCTGCGGATGGGGATGCTGAACTGGCGGCCGAGCCCCAGGTCGGCGATTTTCAGGCAGCTCCTCTCGATGTCCACCAGCAGATTCTGCGGCTTCAGGTCCCGGTGCATGACGCCGTGCTTATGACAGTGCGCGACGCCCTTGATCAGCTGGTACATGAAGCTCTGCATCCGCACAGTGGCAAGGCGTTAATGACTTATTGAGCCACAGTAGCCGTGCCATTGTGGAGGGCTCTTCCACGGCCATGCTCCGCTGGTTCTATGCTCCACTGGTCGACCAGCAGAGCATGGTGACATCTGCCCGTCGTGAGGCACAGCAAGCTGCAGACCGTGTGGATGCAAAATCCCTCGGCGCAGGCACGACCGCTCACCTTCACTTGCATCCGCGGCACTGGCGAGGATTTGGGACCCTTGCCCGTGCTGTCCATGAACTTCTTCAGGTCTGTTGTGAGGTACTCAAACACCTGCAGCATGCCCGATCCACGTCCATACCAAAGTGAGGTTTGCTTGTTGCGTCTGAACGGTGTGGTACACCATCAGTGCCAGAGATGGGGCAGGGTCCCAGTCTCACTCACCAGGTACAGCACCGGCCTATTACCCTCCTGCACGTGCTCGACGCAGAGCAGCCTGCAGGTGAAATAACCTGCATGCTCAGGCGGTGTGCACGGCAGTGAACATGCCCGCACACATGATGCTGTGTAACGGACCCGGGGGGGGGCTTACTTGACGACGTGATTGCTCTCGGAGAGCATCTGCAACAGCGACACCTCTCGCAGCGCTGTGGAAGGCACTCCCTCCTCCTCCATCTGTGACCATGCGCGGTTGAAAGTCTTGATGGTTGCCCGCCATGAACATGATCGGAACTCTGAGCGGCAGCGCAGCATGTGCTCACCTCTAGCCTCGTCTTCTTCAAAGCCACCAGCTTCCCCGTGTTCTTGTCCCGGGCCTTGTAGACCTTGCCATATGTGCCTTCGCCGATCTTCTCGAGTTTCTCATATTGGTCCACTGCGGGCAGCACCGACAACCATCAGCACGCTGAGACATTAAGGCATCATGCAGGCGCATCGTTTGATCGCAGGCAGGCGCCTCGCGGCGCGTCGCGCACTTGTGGACTCCCCGTCTGTCGCTGCCTGGCCCACCAACACGCGGACGCTCTGTCGCCCGTTGCGGCGTACGGCACGTGCTCTGCAGGCTATTGAAAGATACTACAATGCTGTTCCTCTGCAAACGTTGCCCCGCAACTGCTACAGATGGTGCAGCCGGCCTTGAGTCGGGCCGAGAATGCTTTCGAAACTGGGTCAGGGTCGGGAAATGCATGTTCGGGTCGGCGCCCGTCGCCGACCCTGTCTGATCTGCATGTCACACCTGCACAACCGGCGCATTCATCAGCGTACGTGTAACCTGAAGAACTCTTGCAGCTGGTTTTTCTGAACTTGCAGGCTTACGCTGATCTGGTTGCCGCGCCATTCCGACACCCCAACACCGTGCAGATTCTCCCGATACAGCCAAGCGAAATTCGGGGTCCGCCTTCGATCTTGACAGCCTTGTTCCGCTGGTACTAATATGCAGCTGAGCCCGCTGGGTCACACGCTGCACCGGCCAGCGGCGGCAGGCGGTCGAGCACACTGCATTGCCAGGCCAGCCGGCGGCAGGGCGGTCGAGCTTCGCAGAGGGTGCAGCTGCTTGCGACAGGTGCAGAGGCAGCCAACACGATGCGCAGCTGACGGCCAGGATGGCGGCCAGGGCAAGGGTTTCCGCAACCCGTTCGGCGGCGGCGGCGGCAAGAAGGAGGTGTGCTCGCCTTGGCGCACAGAGATGACTGACTGCATCGGCCCGATAATACTCACTTGTAGAACCTTGCTACATGGGCTACGGTACTCAAGTACTTGTACGTCTTGCTTGCAGGATGACGCTCGGAAACAGCTGCAGAACCTGTTTAAGGACAGGCCCGACATGCTGGCAGCGTATGACGGCCCGCCCGGCGGCGGCGGCGGCGGCAAGGGTGGCGGCAATGGTGGCGGCGGTGGCGGTGGCGGTGACTGGCGCAACTTCGACTGGAGGAGTTGGGGCCGCCGATCGTGGGCCCGCCTCAGGAACAGCCTGAAGGGCCTGGCCCAGGTCCTGGGTGCCATCGCCCTGTTTGCTGGCGTGCTCCTGCTAGGTGAGAAGATGCGCGATGTTGCGGCCAGACCTGCCGATTTGAGTGTACAACCTGCAAGCATTGCTTGAGCGGCCTGTCGCCAGCACCGAGCCCACTGTTTTGTGTCTGCAACAAGTGTGGCGCTGACGTGGTGCTCCGCTAGGCTGACTTGCGGTGTCGTGCACACGCAGTCTCGTTCGGGCCCGCCGTGCTGTCATTCGTGACCGGCCTGCTGCGACGAGTGCTGCGCCTTGGCGGCACCGGGCGTGCACGGCGGCACGTGCAGCCCCACACGCATGCGCACACGCATGCGCACACGCACACGCACACGCATGGCGAAGCAGGCGGCGCTGACTCGCAGCTGGGGCCGTACGAGCAGAAGATGATCGCCAAATATGGCGCGCCTCCACAGACGCCGCAGGTGAGAAGCTCACCGGCAATTCGGCCAGCATTTGCTGCTGCTGCAGTCTGGTGATGGGTTGCCTTTCTCGGTGGGCTGTCGCTCCCTGCCGCTGCACATGTGCGCCGCATCCCCAGGTCTTCGGCATGAGCTGCAAGGTCGCACACACACCTCAGATTGTGATGTGCCACTCACACAGGAAGCAGCGGCAGCATGATGCGCCCGACAGAGTTGCAGCCTAGGGCGTTTGAGCTGCAGGGCATGCTCTTGTGGCCTGCACACATGGTGCAGTAGCTCATGGTAATCAAGAGGACAGTCACCTTTGTCAGGCACAGGCTGACATGCACGCAAGCCTTGATCTCATCTAGAAGCTGTACTCGCGTCGAGCTGGAAGTGTTGAGCCTCTAGGTGGGTAGTCGTGACACAGAAAGGCGGCAGTGGGAATTGTGTGCAGCACCGCGGTGCTGGAGTGTCGTGCGGGACGCTGGTCGGCACATGAAACTTCCTGCTTGCAGCAACGGAGCACGAGTGCATCTGTGTATCGTGCACAGGGTCATGTAACAGGTGCCAATCTCTTAAGGCATCAGACAATAAATTGCGGGGACAGTACCTAATGGGTAACAATAAATTCCTGATGCGGCGGCAATGGCGGCAGAGCACGAGTGACCTTCACCGCATCCCCCTCCGACAGCAGCAGCTTACAGCCAGCCGGCGCAAGGGCAGAGCACCACTCAAATCTCTTTGCACAGCTGATCAATCATGCTCTGGGCCTCTTCCTGCGTAATTGCGCTGGTTGGTAGTGCCACAGACCGCGATTGCTCAAGTCGATCCCGCACGGCACAGGGTGACACGTTCACGAGACAGCGACGTCGCTTCCTGCAATGCAGCTGCCACTTCCTCTTGGCGAGGCAGCCTTCCGTCAAGGTTGGTGCAGCGCCGTATCACTAACATGTTGACGGTGAACTGCGTCGACTGCTGCGCCAGAAAAAGACGCAAATGGAAGTTGTACTGCCATCGGGTTATACATACCTTGCGTGGTGTGCCGCAGTGCTCCACATGCAAGCTGTGATGCCGGCCATCAGGCCAGACCCGCCGCCGCATTCAGCGGCCCAGCAAAGCGAGGAGCACCAGCAGCACCAGTTTGCGGCAGCGATGCAGGGGACAATGGCGATGCAGCAAGCCCTCGATAATGAGGAGGACGCGCTGGTAGCCGATGCAAGAGGCCTGGGTATGTCGTGGCCGGACATCGCTGCCATGCTGCCCACACGGAGCATGGCGGACCTCAAGCGGCGGTTTAATACTCGCGTTGCCGCCCACGTGAGTTCAGACGCCAGGCAGCGAAACGAGCAAAGCGTGCTGTTCCGTTGTTGTCCGATCTCGCATCACTCGATGACTCCTGGTTGCACCCGCCGGCTGCAGACGCAGGCACATCGGAGGGCAGAAGTCTCCCAGTCCCACCACCGGCCCGTGCAGGTGCTAGGTGCGGCTGCTGCACCAGACATCCTGGCCCAAAGTTCTCTGTAGGCTGTCAAGGCGTGTTGCTGACTCGTGGCAATGAGGTACATACACCCTGTTTTCGCCTCACCTCGACGGTTGACGGCAGCGCACACTCGGCCTGCAGGCACCGGCACCGGCGGTGGGGGCATCCATTGGCCGCACCTGGCCAGGAGCTCGACCAGGCCCCGCAACGGCCCCAAGCTCGTCGGCGACGAGCGCATCACGCTGCTCATGCCGCAGGCCGCGCCGCCGGATGGGTTCACCGGCTTGGCATGGCACAAGCGCCAAGATCTCGCAGGTGGGCACTGCTCATAACTGGTGTCACAATGCCTGTTCCCTACTCTGCTTCAACCACCAGTGGCGCAGGCAAAGCCTGCGCCATGCCTTGTGCACTGTGAGGCAATCATATGCAGATGGTGGATCGAAGCTTGCCGACACCAGGAGCGCGTGCGTCCAAACCTCAACAAACAACCCGCATCGGCCACCACAGGGTGCAGGTTCTGAGGCATCGGCAGACGTGTGGATCCGATTAGGAAGGCAGCGGCGAGTCATGATATTTCAACACGACATTTGACACTTATATACCTGACACCTGAACTTCCTACACATGTGGAAAGTCACCGCCGCGGACGCGTTGGACTCGGAGCAGGAGGGTGGCGTCGTGCCATGACACCTTCGACACGGTGCTTGACGCTTGACGCTATTGCTGCAGGGTGGAAGTTCTACGGCACCGCAGACGTGGTGGACCCCGACCAGGAGGACGGCGGTGAGACGTACACCTTCGACATGACGGACGAGGCGCATGGCGCATGCTTCAACCTGGGGGAGGATGAGGAGGGCAATACCCTCATCTCGTGGTCGTGGCTGCATGCGCTGTACAAGCTACCGGACGGCTCCATTTGGGCGGAGCACTCCGACTTTATCGATCGCTCCGACATGGTGCGCCCTATTAGGCAAAGGGGCGGTGGGGTCGGGGGTGGTGTGTGTGTGTGTGGGGGGGGGGCTGCCCCTCTGCATTACGTGCACAGGCATGCCGACGATGAGACGGCGATTTCGACTTCACACATGCCTATGAGTTTCGCCTTATGCGCTGCATGGGGCTGCTGCCAAACTTGTCAACTACAGTTGTGCGCCCGCCCACAAGCTAAACCGACAGATCCTACACGTGACGTTCTTCCCTTCGGAGTGCAGGAGGAGCTATCCCGAAAGACGGGTAAGGACGTGTCCGTCATCCTGGCGGGCGAGCAGGTGGAGCGGGAGCTTTTCAGGCGTGCCGGCCGCCGCCACAGCAAGTTGCAGGACGTCGAGTATCAGTGCTGGGTGTTCAGGTGTTGAAGCGAGTGACACTTTGCGGTCCACTGGATCCCATGCGGCTGTGCATGCTCCAGCACGCCTGTCAACGGTGCTCTGCAGCATCGCCGTACCGTCAAGCAGCAGCACGTCAGCCTAAACCATCCGCAAGAATTTGGGCTGACATCTAGTCCTCTCTTGCAGGGATGTCCTTCCGTCACCGCTACCGAAGGATGTGACCAGCGCCAGCGACGCCTTCTTCTGGCGCACATGCTTTGACCCTGAGACGTTGCAGCCAGTCAAGTGAACACCCTTGGAAAACGGCAATCGCCACAGTCATGAGCTACCTGCGAAGACTGCACAGGTGTGCCTTGATGGGTGTTCGCGCGCTTACATCATTATGCAGAATGGTGTGGCAATGCTTTGATACGTGAACTTGGTTTTACGCAGCTGGTGTGCATGCAGGGCTTGAGTTGCTCTTCGCGGCAGAGTCATCACGGAGCAGGCTGGAGGCAGACAATGCTACTAAGGGCGCGCTGTTGAGGTTGCGGGCCGCGGCGCTGTCGTTATACTCTGAGACTCCTCAGCGGAGGAACAAGTCAGTAGCAACCGAATTGCACTGGCAGCGACCTCAATGTCTGCATCTGCAAGCAAGCTGGCATACCTACGCTGTTGCAAGCCTTGCAGCACGGGCCGTGGCTGAGGGCTCTTGTCGTACCTGCAAACCGTACAAAGCATGCTTTGCCATGCTTTGCACGTGCTGCTTCCTGCCCCCGAGGCGGCTGCCTAAGATAAATGAATACAGTCCAACGCACCTGCGATACGCAGTCGACATCAGACGCTCATCTGACGGTTTTCAGCACCTCACGCGCTGAGACTGTGAATGTTCTTGGTGTCATTCCGAACCTTTCGTGCCTATTTCCATAATTGCTAAAGCACAGAGCAGCGCATAGTTAAGGCCTTGCATCATGCCTCTTGGTCAAAGATCAGACTGCGGAGACGCCAAGTATGCAGGCGCTGAGATACCTTTCTCGCCTGACATCGCTGAGCAGCTCGAGGTGCAATCTTACACATGGGTGCATGCATGATCCAGGAACCCACTGTGGCAGCAAAGTGGTTTGAGGGATATAAATGAATTAACTGTGGCTCGACATGTATAAATGATGGCTGTGCGGCATTCCTCCCAACCGTCGCCTGGACGCGGCACGCTGCAGATCGCGCTGTCAGGCGGGTTTGACTTTCTGGTGGCGCCGCTGACGCACCCACGCTACCGGCGGCGTCCGGCGGAGGCGCAGCCGCCTGGGCAGCTGCTGCCGCCCTTCACTCGCGCCGATGTGCTGCTCACCAGCGGCCAGTGGAGCAGCCAGGCATGTCCCCATCCAGTTCTGTTCCACAGCAAACGCAGCTTGACGGCAGGCACGTCGTCGTTGCTGAGTGGCTGGGCAGTCAATCCCGCAGGACTCTAGCCGGACACAATGCAGCGCACTTCAATGCACCGCTTTTTCTCAAGCCACGGGGCATGTGCCAGCACTGCCTCAAGGTGCGGCTGACGCGACAGCAACCCCATATCACATCAGGTGGTGGGCAAGGTCAGCCCGTGGGTCGCCCCGGATGCCGCTGATGCGGCGCTGCGCCTGGACAGCGAGGCCGCGCTGCAGCAGGAGCTCGCCTGGGCGGCGCACCTGTCGCTGCAGGCGGTGATGCTGCCGGTGCTGTCGCCGACGGAGGGCAACGCAAACTACGCACGCCTCGTGGGACAGGCGCGCACCCACAAGTCTTCCACTCGTTCATACATGCCCACCAGCAAGTGATTTTTGCCGCGGTTTGCCTGGTCTGAACGAGGCGCACATCATTGCGCGGCAACTGCCTCGGCTCAGCCTGCATGCAGACGACGGCGATTGAGCCGCTGCTCTCTGGTGACCAGCCACGACAGGGAATGCAACCCTTCTGCGCAGTTCATCACGGGGCTCAGCAACATGGCGCTCTGGGTGCAAGTGCCGCTGCAGCCGGCCGCTGAGCAGCCCGCCCCCTCGGCGTCGGCTGCAATGGACGCCTCGCCGGGGGCTGACAGCGTTCATGGCGGCGACGGCGTCGCCGCCAGCCCGCCGCAGCAGCCGCCGCAGCTGCCGCAGGGCGCCGACTGGGGGCAGCTGTGGAACCAGCTGCAGACGCTGACGGGCTTCCACCCACGTCTTGGCGTCCTGTTGCACGTGAGTCTCGTCAGACCGCACATGTTGACTCGTGGTGCCGAGGGGCGGTGGCGCCATCAAGTAGCAAGCCTCCTTGGCTCACTGGCCCTGCGGTTGAAAGCGTCCGACCCCCTCTGGCGCCTGCATGCTGCCTGTCAAAGCCGAAGATGGGCAGGAACCCCTCCGAGGCAGAGCTGGCGGCTTGGTTGCGAGGCTGGACCCGCGGCGCGCAGGTGCCGCACGAGCTGCCGGCGCCACAGGAGGTGGACCGGTGGGTTGGCGAGCCGGTCAAGGCGCTCGCGCTGCCGGCCAGCGTGTTCACCCACAACCGCAAGGGCTTTCCCGTGCTGCCCAAGGGCCACCAGGAGCTGGTCTCCCGCTTCCTGCAGCTGGGCGTGCAGGTGCGCCGGCCACCAGTCTCGCTCGATTGTGTCACTCGGTGCTGGACGCTGCCCACATCGCGTCCTCAGGTTGAGCGGTCCTTTCTGTTGCGTCTGAGCCAGTGGCCAGATGCGCATCTGCTTCCAGCCAGACAATGATGATGCAGCTGTTCGTCTTCTCTGCCGAAGACGTGGCTTGCAGCCTGGCGGTCCGAGAACATGCTCTGTCGCAGGTGCTGCTGACGAACGACCAGCCGCCGGCCCAGCCCGCCGCCGAGCCGACGCCGGCAGAAAGCGCTCGGCTACCATCTGCGGCAGCACAGGTATCGGCAACTTTCATATTCATCGCAGCGTACGTGGCAGAGGTCCGCTTGTACTGCAAATGCCGACATGCGACCGCTCACCTGGCTGTCCTGCGCTCGCGGCCGCAATGCAGCTGCACTTGGCGGAGCTGAAGGGAGCAGCAGTCTGGAGGTTCGGCTCGGCGCCTTGTTCCCCCCTAACACTACTGCAGTGCCTGGAGGAGCTGGCGCTCCCGCTGCAGCTGCAGAGCAGCTGCACGGCCCGACCGCCGAGCAAAGCTCGAGAGCGGTTGGAAGCAGCAACCTTGGACATCTGGCGCCTGATTCAGCGCCCTCACTCATCTCAGTCCTGTGCGTTGCCGTAGGGCCCGGAGGAGCTGGTGCACCCGCTGCGGCTGCACTGGGAGTACTTGTCCTACCTGTTCCGCAAGTTGCCGGCGCTGTCCGCCAACGAGGAGCTGGAGCGCGGCTACCGCGACTTCCTGCAGGTGCCCCAACCCTGACACCCCTGCACCGAGTGGCCGCTGAGAGCATTGTATCCCGAGCTGCACGAGCAGCGAGGAGGGTGAACGCAGCTGCCGTACACCCTTGGAGACAGCTGCTGACGGGATCGCTTTTCAGACGAGCACCAGTGAACAGCGCCAGTGGTCTGTGAAGTCATGTTAGGAATCCTAGGACAGCATTCGTGCACAGCTGACAGCACCTGTGCATGCGGCGCCCATGAAGTGTGCGATAGGCTCCTTCACGCCAGGAAGTGGGCTGCACTGTGCGGCTGCCGTGGCATCTAGAGGATGCCGCTCCTGCGTGAGCGACTGCCACATGCTTCAGGCGGCACGCACTGCCATCATGAGCTGCCGAGCGCCCAGCCCTTTCCGCTGACGGTTGCACAGCATTTGCAAGCGCAGCTGCGGCATGCACGATCGCCGATGTCACACGCGGCTGAGCGCCTGGCAACTGTGTGCTATGGCTCACCTGCATCGCCGGCCTGGCCATCCCTGCGTGCCTCCCTTACTTGGCCCATGTAACATGTGTGTTTCTGCGCAGTCGCTGCTGCAGCCGACAGTAGGACAACCTAGAGTCTGGCACCCGGCCTCACCCCCCACAACCCTCCCAAATCGGCCCAAAACGACCGGCTGGACGTTTCTTCACTGACCCAGCGGCAAGTCGTCCACGCAGTCGCAGCTGCCGCCGCTGCAGGACGGCTTTTCCTGAATGCATTCCCTCCCTTCCTTCACCCTTCTCGTGTGTTTCTGGCGCAGTCGCCGCTGCAGCCGCTGCAGGACAACCTGGAGTCCACGACCTACGAGACCTTCGAGCGCGACGGCCAGAAGTACTCGCAGTACCAATTGGCCATCGCGGCAGCGCTGCGCGACCGCGTGCCCGATGCCGACGCTGGCGCCACCGAGGTGAGCCCAGCGTGACGCCTCGCCCTGTGCAGCGGCAGCCCCCGGAGCTGCACCGCGCACCGTCGCTGCACCGTGTGCGATGCGGCATCATGTTCTGGGGAGGCTGCGAAGGTCGCCCTCCTGGCTGCAAGCAGGAGGATGTTTTCATTGGCTGGTGACGCGCTGGGCCGGAAATGTGCGGGCTGCGGCTGTGCAGGTGACGGTCATGGTGGTGGGCGCCGGGCGGGGCCCGCTCATCAGGGCGACGCTGAATGCCGCGGCGGCGACGGGGCGCCGCGTCCGTGTCTGGGCTGTGGAGAAGAACGTCAACGCAGTCGTGCACCTGTGGGCGCTCGTTGCCGCAGAGGGGTGCGCTTTCCCGCCGGCCCAATTCTGTTGCATCAGCCACCGCGGCTCCGCCGGCTCCGCCGGCACCGCCGCCAATGCTGCCGGTCCGCAGCGCCAACTCACCCGACTGCAGCTGGGGTGGTGCAGGGATCGCCGATGCAGCGTGCCCATGGACCAAGGTCGCTCCTCCTGATCCTGACCTGTGGTGGTGCATGGCATGGCTGGACTCAGGCTTCCTGCGCGATGTCCAACACATTTTGCCATGCACGCCCGCAGGTGGGAGGACCGGGTCACGATCGCTCCGGCGGACATGCGGGCCTGGCAGGCGCCAGCGGCCGCGGACATCCTGGTGTCCGAGCTTCTGGGCAGCTTCGGCGACAATGAGCTGTCGCCAGAGTGCCTGGACGGCGCTCAGCGCTTTCTGAAACCGGATGGCATCAGCATTCCGACCGCCTACACCAGCCAGCTGCAGCCGATCGCCGCCTTCCGCGTGTGGTCTGACGTGAAGGTGCGGGAAGGCGCAGGAGGGTTTCTGCATTGAAAAGCAATTTAGGTAGTGCATGGTCAGTCCCAGTTGCCTAGGTGCTTGCCTGACATACGGAGCACTGCGCTGGTGCGCGGCCCCAGCGCGCTGCTGTTGATGTCAGCAAAGTGCTGAGTCACCCAGCGCAAGCCCATGCACAGCCCGGCGCATACAGATCAGTCAAGGAGAGTGCTGGTGACCCAGTCTGTGAACGCTTGACTTTCGGCTTGCAGGCAAAGGGCAGCTTCGGAATTTATTGGCTGCCGTGCTGGAGGCCCTTGCTCTGAGCCCTCGCCCTCACCTCACCAAAACCGTGTCCATTGCCTGCAGGCGTATGACGACCTGGAGCACTTCGAGACGCCGTTCGTGGTGAAGCTGCACCGCTTTAATGCGCTGGCGGCGACACAGGACGTCTTCACCTTTGGCCACCCTAACCGAGATGCCATCATAGACAACACACGGTGCGCTGGTGTCTGGGGCGTCTAGTCCAAGCCCCCTTGCCAATCAGCAGCCAAAACCTTCGATTGTGTCGGCCCAACCCTGCGAAAAATGTTTGTCTCAGTGAGAACCCAGAAGTTGTGTTCGTTTGCACCGTTTGTTCGTACCCAAGACGAAAGCCGGGAAGCCCACCGCGCCTGAAGCCTTGAAAGTCAGCGGCTGTCTGCTCCCCAGGTACATCAAGCTGCGCTTTGAGCGGCCGGGCGCGCCGGCGGCGGTGTGCCACGGCTTTGCGGGCTACTTCGACGCGGTGCTGTACGGCGACGTGCACCTCAGCATCCACCCGCCGACGCACACGCCCGACATGTTCTCCTGGTTCCCCATCTACTTCCCGCTCAAGGACCCGGTGCACCTCAAGGCCGGCCAGGTGCGACTTGCTTTGGGCAGCGCAATGCTGGCCACGATTCCTGCGTTTTGTCATTTTCTTCGTCTGTCGGCGCTGCAGAGACGCCTCATGCATTGACGGAAGCGCGCGCCAAGATTAGCGAGATGCACATGGTCATGATTGACAAGGTGGCTAGGCAACTTAATGCCACAGCGACACGCTGGCTCCAGGAAGGTTCGGCCTGCAATCCTTGCAATACATTTCGCATGTGTTCGCTATGCCAGAATGCTGTCAAGGCTCGAAAGGCATTGTTCGCCGCGCAGGCGATGGAGGTGCACATGTGGCGGTGCGTGGGGCCGCAGAAGGTGTGGTACGAGTGGGCAGTTGCGGCGCCGACAAGCACCCACATCCACAATGTGTCGGGGCGGTCGTACCATGTGGGCCTGTGAGCAGCGCTGGCAGGGAATGGCGGTCAGCCGGATATGTGTTTCGTTGGACAAGTGTCACATGCAATCAGGAATCGGTCTTACAGCACCTCACGAGGCATGTGATAGGACCCTGGAGGAGGCCTGTGACGAAAGAACACGAGGGGATTGGGTTTGAAAGGTCTTCTGAGGCAACTCGTATCCCTTGCACAATCTCTTCCCAAGCACCTGAACCATCCTCCAGTGCTCTCTGCGCCCCCTCGGGATGCCCACGTCCTTTTCAACGTCCTGGTGATCACTCGAGTGCAATTCGGCGGCAGTGCAATGTTTACAATTTATTGCGGAATTTCTGCAAGCAGTGTCATTCCAAAGTGGCCTACGCCAGAGGTGTGATAGCCACGGGACAGCTTGAAGGATTCCGCAGCGCGATGTTGCCTAAATTGTGCCGACACATTATCATGGATCGGTCAAAAATTGAGCAGGATGTTGTCGGGGGCGACGCCGCGCTCCAACAGGATCTGCGTGACCTGCTCGCACATCTGCTTCTGGCCGCACAGCACCGCGCCGGTCTTGGCGCCGTCCGCCAGACTCCCCTCCTTGGCAAACACGTCCTGCATAGAAGGAAGCACGCATCCATCAGTCCGCCAGCAAATCCGGCTGCTAGCATCCGTCCTGTCTGATCGCATTGCTGTGCTGCCTGTGTACGCAGGCAAAGTATTTCAAGGAACCACAGCAGCGTCTTCGGACAGAATCGGCACGCTGTCGGCAATGGATGCTCAGCAGTGAGCAGCTGATTGGCAAGCTGAGATGCCGAGTCGGGCACGTGACGTGCCTGCACATAGCCTTCGCCGGCTGAGGAGTACACGTTGATGATCTTCACGCCCTCCCACGCCGCCGCGTCCTCTGTGAACGGCGTCGCATCCTCCGACCGCGTGCCATAGTACAGCCGCACGTCCTTGCGGCTAGACGCCTGCGTCAGCACAACAAGACGTGTAATGAGCAGAGAATGGAGCGGGAGTTGAGTGCTGGGCCTGTGCCTGCAGCACCACTGGTGTACTCGTGCAGGCGCCAGCTCAAAGGCCTCGGCTGTTGCAGGACTTGCATCAGCTGCTGACTGCCTCACGACTGCGAACGCTGCCCTAGACTGACCGCAAGGCTTACGAGGCATCGTTGGCAGAAACGATGCCCCGCGCCCAGCAGCTTGTCAGGTCTCCATACCTGGAGGTCGGCAGACTCGATGAGCGCCTTCACGGGGGCGATGCCGGATCCAGTCGCAAACATCAACAGCGTATCGTACTGGTCAACTGGCAGCTTGGAGATGGGGAAGCCCTTGCCCATGACCGGGCTCACGTCCACGCTGTCACCTGGAGACAAACCACAAACTGGTTGATGCAAAGGCATCAGACCATGATCCCAGCATGAGTGACATCATACGAGGCAGCGGAGCTGCTGGGGGCGGTCAGACTGCAGCCTGACGACAGGGAAACCCGTCCCCATGATGGAGCATCTGCCTCCGCTGCTGCCGAGTCAAGGGTTGATGCGTGGCTTTGCAGCCGAGCTCAGCGTCCAGGGCCCTGGGCACAGCGAGCGCCAGCGAGCGCCACCGCTTGCCAGCTGACGCGTTATCACCTGGGGTCCATATCTAGAGAGTCAGAACCGACCGGCACCTTCTTTGGTGTCGGCGATGAGCTGCGAAGCGGAGTCGGGCACCGGCTTCACCAGCAGCTCCACGACGCCCTGATTGTTGGGGTCGGGCGGCGATGCGATCGCAAAGAAGCCCGGCTTGCTGTCCCCAACGCGCACCTGCGAGAGGTGGCAGTCGTGCGGCCTCGAGCAGAGTGCGGATCAGCCTCCTTCAGCGCAATTCCGGCATCTTGGATATGACGAGTATGCGCGCCAGGCAAGTCAACGTTACGAAAAGTGCACTGCACAACAGCTGAATCACAGAGCTGCCGCAGCAGACGTATACCTGCACAAACTGCCCGGGAATTTTGTACTCATCCGCAATGCTGCCGGTGTCAACAGTGAGCCGCTGCAGCTGCGAGTCATCAAAAACTGAAGGCTGTAGGCGACCGTCGCAGATGAGTGCACTGGTGCTCCTGATCAAGGGTGTGCTCATGCACAGCACGAGGACGGCGAAGGCTCATGCATGTGCCCACATCAGCGTGCAGGGTCCTCGCAAGCTCGTACCCCCTGCGCTGCTGGCCTGCTGGAGATGATTTTCGCTGCTGTCCACTCGATCGGGTCCCCCCAGCCTGCGCACACCCTCAGTGACCGCCTGCATCATACGGAGGCACAGGGTGACTGCCTTGCAGGTATGCCCCAAACTTTGCGTCAGTTCTTCTCCCCACGAAGCTGGATGTGAGTGTGCGACAGCATGTTTCAGTCCTGCCAACCTGCCGAATGGCCTCGCCCTCGACAGACGGCTTGCATTGAGCGCCTGCGCTGCCGGCTGCAGCGCAGCTGGCTGCGCGCCTGCTGCGTGCAACCTCGCGCCACGCAGTGTGCAGGCTGCGGGGCGATGCAGCGCTGCCTGCAGCTGACTATCACACCGTGCGGCGGTCGGCCTGGCCTTGCACCATGCGTGTGAGGATGCTGCGAGCATGCTAGGCACGGTCGAAGCGGAGCAGCGCAGCCAGCGGGCGGTGCAGGCGGCCAGGGAAGCTATGCTGGAAGTGCAAGAGTGTATGGTGCTGGGTGGTGCAATGCTGCAATCTGACAACTGGCTCGAAAGTTGGCCTACGAGTACCCAAGTCTTTGAAAGGAACGGAAGCCCTTTCCAATAAAATGACGCGAGCGCTGCCTTAGTCGAATGGACCGCTTTCACCCCTTTCGACTCCAACTTCAGAGCACGTGCAGCATGCCTACAAAATTGACAAGTCAAGTGCAGTTGCGTATCTGCGAGCAAAACTCACAAAAACCACCTTCAAAACGTCATCATGTCTTTTGCAACTGCCATTGCTTCGCGCGCAGCGCTCAGGGGCACCCGATCGGTCCGAGGGCTAAGGTGGGGCATCCCCACTAGTGATGGCAATGTATCCTCTGCGGTGCCTTGTATCACACGAACAGGACTGCTTGTTCGTCATATCCGATCTCGGAATGGTCCAAGAGAGTCGATGCGATATGGCAGGATGCAAGGAGATGTTCCATACGACCGCGCACATGGATGCGAAACTGCTCGTGTTGCATCGCAGCACGCTGACGCTGCCGGACCTGCCGTATGACTATTCGGCGCTGGAGCCCGTGATCAGCGGCGAGATCATGGAGCTCCACCACAAGAAGCACCACCAGACGTACGTCAACACCTTCAATGGGACGGCGGAGCAGCTGGCGGAGGCGGAGGCCAAGACTGACGTGCCCAAAATCATCCAGCTGCAGCCGGCCGTCAAGTTTAACGGCGGCGGTGAGATTCATGTCGGCACGGTGCTGTGCATGGGCGCAGCGGAATGCCAGGCCTCACAGTAGTGGCGAGTCAGGCTGAGTCTATTCCGTGCCGTGGCAGCATTCGATGTGTCGTTGACCTTTGGTGCAGGGCACATCAACCACTCCATCTTCTGGACCAACCTCACACCGCCAAAGGTGGATACGCTGCATGCTCTGCTCGCTTTGCCTCGCTGTCTGGACATGGCTCCCAATGGCCAGCGTGGCGCGACTGCAGGACTTTGAGCCGCCCAGCGGCGAGCTGGCAAAGGCCATCGAGGCGGATTTCGGCTCAGTGGACAACCTCATCTCAAAGTTCAACCCTAAGGCAGCCGGTGTGCAGGTATGTCGTCAAGCCACTACGAGTCGTTGCTGCAGGCAGTCCAAAGCACGCATGGATACATGCAGCAAGTTTCATCTGCAGATGCATTGCTGTCAGGTCAGGCCTACTGACATAGAGCTCCTGCCCTGCACAGGGCTCGGGGTGGGGCTGGCTAGGCTACAACAAGGAAACGGGCCGGCTGCAGATCGCCACTACAGCCAACCAGGACCCACTGGTCACCCAGGTGCCTTCTGCAGATGCACTGACCTGCGCTCCTCTGGCGCTCCTTCGCCCAGATACCTCGCGAAGCCTCACGATGTCTGCCCGCTGAGCGTGCAGTCGGGCAACATTAACGCTAGCCGCGCAGCCGCCACCGCGCACGTGTGGCAGGCTCAGCAGACTGTCTGCGCGATGTCAATTGACTGATGTTACACACTTGCAGGGGCTGACGCCGCTGCTTGGCATTGATGTGTGGGAGCACGCCTACTACCTGCAGTACAAAAACGTGCGGCCAGACTACCTGAAGAACATCTGGAAGGTGCGCAGCTGTGGTAGAGATCTGGTAGTGGGGCGCTGTTGAGAGATCTGACGGCGACTACCATTCTGCCGACTTCATTGGTTCAACGACATGACTGCCTCTGTACTGGTGAAAATTCTGGCGTGCATGCCACCAGCCACATTGGATTTCTGACACACATGCAGGTGGTCAACTGGAAGAACGTCGGCGAGCGCTATGAGGCCGGCAAATCGTCATGAGGCGGTGTGTTTGCATTATCAATTCCTGATCAGCTACATGTCCGAATGTTCATGATTCCGGCGTGGCGCTGTGTTTGATGCTCGTTCAGCAGTCCGTACTTGGGAATTTGATTCTTCCGCCTGCATCATCCGGCAAGCAGGCAGGTCGTGGCAACTGCAAGATGTCGAGGTGCATCTGTAAACAAGTGAGATAGGCGATTAGCCGCCTTTCAGACTGTTGCTGCGCCTCATTCTGAGCTGTACCTGTTTGAACCGTTCTCAGTCATTAACTGGTTCACCATCAAAAGTAAATCTGCAGAGTACCTATCGAGGCACCTCACGATAACAGCCGAGGGTGTCCGACCCACTCAACATCTGCAAATTCAAGCAGCATCATCAATGTCTTCTGACTGCCAGAAGATCCCGCTGTTGGCAAGCTGCCCGAACTCCTGCTGAAACTATTGGCAAGCAACATCGCGAAGTCAAAGGCCAGGCCGAGTTAAGCCTCCAATCAGCGCAGGCGGCCCGCCCTCAAAGTCACTGCGCTCGACTGGGCACAGGAGGTAGCCCCAGCTCGATTGAACCTGGTGAGTAGCCCCAGCTGCGCCACCTCTCCGGGGCGGCAACTGGTGTCGTCAGCCGGTCTTTGTGCCGCGTTTCCTGCTGACATCAAAGTTGTAAACTCTAGCTATGTTCACTTCTGTCGTTGTCTTGTAGTCCTTGATGAGCTCCAGGTCTCGCTTGCACGTCTCCAGGTTGGTTGCACAGTTCTTGCTGTTAGTCTCCTGCGCGCCAAAGCGAAATCAATCATCCTAAGCTGTAAGAGACTCTGAGACTGCAAGCGTTTGGCATGACGGCCCCTGCATTCTCAAGCTTGACCCACAGTTCCGAGCTGCTTTTCCACTAGGCGCAAAGCGCCGCGCGCAATCACCACACGGAATGGATCACAATGCGATATTTCCTAATTACCTTTCTGACTGACGCACCAACGAAGGGATAGACAAGTAGAGTCCGCACCAGCAGGGTGATGGCCTCGTCCAGGGGGTACTCCAGCATGACATCAGCGCCCAGCCACAGGTTGGCCTTTGACGTCGGCCTCACCCGCGCCTTGGCATACACCTGGTTGCCCAGCTCGAAGTTGAACAGCACCTGCGGCATGATACAGACGTTTCGCACGCCAGCAGCTCTCGTCATGGAGTAGCAAGTCATGTTTGAGCAAGGCAGCGCTTTGTGAACTTGCAGCGCGATCCATAGCAGTCTCGTGTGGTGCATCGTTCACAAACTGCAAGCATGCAAATTTCATGACCCATTACCCGCATGTCTGCGGGCACATCCAAGCGTGGGGAGTTTTGCTTACCTCTTGCTCGTCCTGCTGCCGCTGCTGCAGCATCAGCAGGGCGTCCAGCGTCTTTTGGATCTCCGGCACCTTGGCTGACAACCGCGCTCGCCGCTGCAGGAGCTGCTGCTCGATCATGCCGTAGCTCTGGTAGTGCTCGTTGAGCTCGGCGATGCGCTCGTCCGCTGGCCTGCCTGCGGCGAGGCCGAAATAGCTAATTTCTGCAAAGAGTAGGACCGTCGCGGACATGCTGCCGCCATGTGGAATGCTTCAATGCAGAATGCAGCATGCTGCGCCAACGCGTTGTCAGACCTGCAAGGTCTGCATCCACGTCCTCAATGACCTTGGCCACCGGCAGTCTGACTCGTTGCTGAGCTGCCGCGGCGTCGTCGTCGGCCATTGGAGTTTGTGCTGGGGTTTACCGAGCCCAGCGTCTGGGTCCTCGACAGCGACGTGCAGAAAGTAGGATGCAAACCCTGGCTAGCGGTATAAGCTTCAATCCAACGTGTTGTGAGCCGGACCGCTCCCCAGAGGCGAGTACAAGTGTAACGACGGGTCTCCCTCTGGACTCCGAAGCAAGGTCGCAGCCGCAAAATGAAGGTCTTCAGCTACAGAGTCTGATAGAGCGAATGTGAATGCGGACTGGCAAAGAAGCAGCAGCCCGTCAGTCGACGACTCGAGGTGCTGAGGAGTGCTGCAGGGTGGGCACCGGCCAGCGCATTGCCAGCCAAATGCGAGTTTCAAAGCGACACCAGAAGGGGGCGATTAGTTCAGTTTCCGGATGTTTTGAATATTTTACACAAACGGCGATAAAAGAATCCGGATCCGCGGGAGCAGCCAACGGCGTCGCCACCGGCCGTCAACCGTCCGCCAAAGACTGCATGCCAGTATCTTTACCTACTGTACACAAGTGCTGTCAGGCACGTAAGAATCCGGCACGCAGGCACGCTGCGCAGCCGCCGCTTGATTCGATTTGACGACAATTCGATCAGTAGTACGCGTCCCGGCCGCCGACGACGGACCAGGATTCGAACTGGTGCAAATGCGTGCAAATGGCCTGCATGGCGGGGCTGCCGCCGTCGTCGCGGCCCACCAGCAGTCCGTGCACCTCCAGCCCCATCTCCTCTCGCGCATGCTGCAGCCGCTCCACAATGCTGTCGTCCGGCGGCGCAATCTCACCGTCCGTCACCATCAGGATGTCCGCCTGCGCACCAGACCGCCGGTGAAATGGATCCTGACTGACATCAAGTAAATTGGCAGGGTCATCTGTCACGTCTCGGGTCGCCGGCGCCGGCTCAGCGAGCCTCGCGTTTCATCTGACTGCTGCCCAAGTCTCGCAGCCACCCCGATTGTCCGATGCTGATCTTGTTGCACAGGATGCCCAGGGCACAGCTCGGGTGCTGAACAGGCATACTGAACATAGCTGACACGGGAGTGCCGAGCGCCACGGCAGCCCCTGCGCGAATTACAAAGGCGCCCATTCAGGGTCGACTACTCCAAGTCCCACCTGGGCCCAGTTCGCGTCCTCCAGCCGCTGCAGCGCCAGCTCCAGCGGCCGGTCAACATCAGTGCCGCCGCCAAAGGAGAAGCGCAGAAAGTCCAGCAGTTTGAGCATGGACTTCGTGTCAACTGCCAGCTCCAGCTCCTTCACCTGCCGCAGCAAGTGTGAAGACCCCATGCTGGGTAATAGCGCCTCGAAAAAGCTGTGTCCGGTCTGAGCTCAGACTGCGCAACCACCGCCAGCTCCAGCTCCAGCTCCAGTAACGGAAAACTCCATGCTGGATGACTGCGCATGATCAGCTGGAAATGATCAGAGCACAACAATTGCGCGTCCACCACCGGGTCCAGATCCTTCGGCTGGCGCTCCAGAGGCATCCAAACTTCAATTAGTGCCCTGAAACTTCAGGACAGTGCCTTTCGCTGTTCTTGGGTAGCAGACAAAAGCTGCCCGGCTTGGCGCCTTGCCTCTTGCCGCATGCAGGAGCCCCCGCATCGTAAGCATTGCCTCGTGGCACTGCCTCGAAGCATTGCTTGCGGGCGGCATGCAGGCGGGAGAGAAGCCCCTGAGCCCCTCCTGAGGAGAAGGCTCACGACAGGCTCGGCACCACACCTGACTGGGGCCGCTGAAGGCGTACAGGAAGCACTTGCGGCCATGGCGGTGCGCGCTGCGCATGGACTCCAGGGCTGCCGCCTTCGCTACCGTCTCCCGCGCGCCCGCCATGGAGCCTGCGCAAGAAAGGAGAGGCACAAACCAATTTGTGATATATTTTTGACACACAGCATGCTCTCCTCTTCTTTCGTGATGTCATAAGCAGACTGAGTGAATTTAGAAGAAGGTCGACAGAGCTGCCTCCGTGCGAAGTCATGCTCAAGCGCAAGCAGCAGGGGGCACCAAAGAACAAGACACCTGAGGTGTCGAGGCACACGATGATGGGGCCCTGCTCAGCCGCGGGCCGGACCTCAAAGCGCCCCGTCAGCCTCGAGGGCTCGTCCTCCAGCCAGCCTGCGAGGTTCAGGCGACATTTGGCGAGAGTTTGCGGCCCGTCACACCTCTTGGAGCCAGGTTGCATCAAGCCTGCCTGGGCACACATGCCGGCATGCAGCCAGCCTTCGAGACCCCTACCAGGTGCCAGGTGTGACACGGTTCAACTGATATTCCGGGTGTCAGGGAACGGCACCTGTGCGCTCGTAGCTCATGAGGTTGCGCTCCGCACGGCGCACCAGGTGCAGCCGGTGGGCGGCCCTCGCGGATTTTGTGCGCTCGCCGCTGGCATCCTGCATGGCATCAGGCGAAGACAGGTCACGACTTACAGGGCAGCAGCAGGTGTGGAGGCTAGGCCCAGGGGGCTGCGCCTCGTGTGCATGTGCGGCTCAGGTGTAACCCATCCCCCTCCCCCTACGATGAAAATTGCTGGCACGAAATTGCATGCACACAGTCGTCATTAAAGTGATGCCGTCAATTGATGAGATTGCGAACTTGCTGTTCACATCACGTGTCTACCCCGTAGGCCATTCTTCGGGACGCACCTTCCGGCGGCCGGCGACCATGAGATGCGCTTCAAAGGGCAGCATGCGCGACAGGTCGCCTGCGACACCCCAGCGTCAATGTCATCGCGGCCTCGAATGTGTACACATACAGCAAGAAGGTGGACGCCACAGCATGCTGCTGCATTGCACACTGCTGAATAGCTCGGCAGAGATGGTGTAGTGCCAAGGGGCGCACCAGAGCGCGCCAGACCGCGGGTCTCCTCCGGCTGCAGCGGCGACCTGATGACGCCCCGCGTCTTCTTGCTCGCCAGCACCTGAGGCAGCAGTCACGTTTAGCCTGTGGCGAGGCCACTTGGCAACAGCGTGCATGCGTCACCCATCCACACATGAGCCGGACAGGTCGCGGCCTAAGAGAAACGAGAAACGTCGGAGACGGCAGGGCAAACGAAATTCCTGCTCGCTGTCACTGGCTGCGCGTGCGGGGAGCTGCATCTATCTTTGGGCACGGCCCGGCGCACCTCCTCGGGGGCGCGGCGCAGGGGGCCTTTGCCGCCGGCGCGGCCGAGGGAGCGGACCAGGTCGCGCAGCTCGGTGAGCGCCTCCAGCTTGCGGCGCAGGTCCTCCACCTCCTGCCACCCACTGCTCTGCCACAGCCCCTGTGACAGGTCGAAGCCCTGCCCGTCCATCAGGCCTGCGAGCACGGGAATCTCTGTGAAGGAGCGAACACATGTGTGAGCGTCGCTCATGACCGTCTCCCGACTGGCTGCTGATCCGCAGCAGCGGCTCCTGCTGCGGCCGCCTGGCGAGCTGCGGCAGCTGGGACGACATGAGATGACATGTGCGTGCTCCCATGTGGGGCTGCTGCCGTACACCACGAGACGAGCGCTTGCTTCAGGCGGCGCACCGTCCAGGTCGTCAAATGCCTTCATGGCCTTGTCCAGGTTGTCCGACACCGGCTGCCACTCGTCCTTGAACTCCTCCACCAGCTGCTCCGCCTTGGCCTTCAGCTTCTCCAGCATCTTTTGCTTTTGCTGCCTGCGCAGCAGCATAGTTCAGTGTCATAGCAGGCATCGTTCCTGAATGGCCTCATCTTCACGCCAGGCCCCATCCTTCCACCAGCTCCTGCGCCTTGGCCTGCAGCTTCTCCAGCACCCTCCTGCAGCTGCAGCCTATGCCACACGATGATCAAACATCGTGATGCTGTCCTTCTGAGCCAGGCCCCTTCACTCCCCCTCACACGCCGCTTCAGCGCCTTTGTAAGGCTGCTGCCTGCGCCGGGTCAGTGTTCACAGACTGGCACTCGCCTCCCCTCCACGACGACTGCCGCCGCTGCTGCTGCAGCAGCTGCCGCAGCCGCTGCTGCGTGTCGTCGCAGATGCTCAATCTGCACGGCTTGCAGCATGCATTGCCCCAAGCGCCGGCACGCTGCGGGAAGAGTCCAGCTGCCGCAAAAGCACTCACTCGCTGCGCTGCTGCTGTTGTTGCTGCTGCTGCTCCTGGGAGCTCATGCCGACCTGCAGCTCCTGCGACTGCTGCTCCCCATCCTGCGCCTCTCCGCCCTCACCCGCCTGCCCCTGCCCGTCCGGCGGCTGCTCGTCTGTCGGCTGCCCGTCAGCGTTCGCCTCCTGCGACGGTTTCGGATGTCGTCCAAAAAAAAAATTGCTCCAGGCATGATGACCTCGTCGATGGTTTCTTCACAGGTGATGCAGGAAGGGGGTCGCCTGCTCAGCATGTGGCGGCCGCCCTTCAGCTCCTGCCGTCAGCATCCTGCTGCTGCTCGCCACCCCGCCACCGCCGCAGCCGCCACACCAATCAGACAGACTGCCACGAGACGAGGCCCTCCACCGACGCGAGGAGTGCAAAAGGAGTGCACCTGGGGGACGCCGTCGCCGTCGGGGTCCTGCTGCTGCTCGCTGTCCTGCTCGTCCTGCTGGTCCGCCTGCGCCTGCTCCTCCTCCAGCGCGCTCATCTCGTCCTCGAATTGCTGCGTGAGACACAACACCAGACGCGCCAGTCAGATGATAGCAGCGTGCAATTGGCTGCCCATGCCAGTGGGGCCCCTGCTGATGCTTTTGCCACAGAGTTGGTCACATCTCAGCAGTGTGACGCTGCGGCGTCCGGCGGGCCCTGAGGCACCTGGCCTGCTCGGGCATGCAGCAGGGCCGTTCATCAGCGAGTGACTCGCCTTGATGAGGCCGACCATCTGGTTGAGCACGGTGTTGAGCAGCGAGGGGAAGCGGCGGCAGAAGCGCGGCATCTCCAGGTCGGACAGCACCGCCGCCAGGGTGGAACTGAGCGGCTCCGCCGGCCAGGGTATCTGCCCTGCGTCCGGCAGCACGCCGCGCTGCAGGCACGCCTTCCACTCGCCCAGAGCCTTCACGCGCGCCACCATCTGGTGGCAGTAGAATGGGAAAAAATCGTGTGGAGAGATGGCGCCACGATCGCAGTCGCAGAGCATCCTACAGCATGCCGAGCCGCGGACACGCTTTCCACGCGCCCCAGCCCCGTGACGTGTGCCACCATCCGGCAATAATTTATGCATGTTCATGTTTGTGGGTGTGATTGTGGTTGTGGTTATCTGTCTGTTCATGTTTAAAGCAAAGAAGCCAGGTGCAGGCTCACATGCAGCGGGCGATGGGCAGTGGCATCCGAGGGCGGCACAGACAGGCAGGAAGTATAGACTTGGCAGGGACTCCCGCAGTTGGTGGCAGCCGGTGGATTATCACAGCGTTGTGACAGCCTCGACAGGCGCTCAGAGCTGTGATGATGTCAGAAACCTCGTGCCTGAGCCGTATTTTGCGACTGGCTGCCCGGCATGTCCAGAACGCTGCGCAGCAGGCCCTCATTCAGGCCGTACTTTCGCGCCAGGTTGCGATCGATCAACCTGCAGAAGAGACCGAAGAGGCATTGCACAGGACTTCAGGGCACGAGGGCTTCGCCCAAGATTGCGAATGTGTGTGCGACACATCAGGGCAGGGCGGCATGGCGCACCCCGGCATTGGGCCAGCCTCGGCCGCCGCCGCCGGTGCCAGCTGCTGACGCGCCTGCACCGTCCTGCTGGACGATATGTCCCATGCCGCGCCGTTTGTCAGAGCGCCGTCTGTCTGGGCGCCGTTGGTGGCTGATGGTGTGTCAGCTGATGTGGCATTTGACACTGTCACAAAGCCGCGGCTGTGAAGCGCTGACGATCTGCCCTGAAGGCCGTCACATCGTCGTGCCAGGCGTGACATATTTCCCTTCACCCTGCTGCATTGTAGTGCTCCACTGTAGTGAGATCGGCATGTCATCGCGAACAAGCGGGCCCGCAGCAGGCATCTTGGCGCCAGCATTACTGCCTTGGCATGCAGCAGCCGTGCCTCTCTACAGGCCTGTTACCTATTCGACAGGAAGCTAGAAAGCTGAAATATGCTTGCTACACAGTGAGTCGTGGAGCTTGCGAACGGGGACAAAGTCGAAGCGACGGAAATGTAGATGTCACTGCTGCACCAGTGTACAACTCGCTAGCGTGCGAGATTGTTCCCGGATGGTGGTGCCAACCGTAGATCGTCAGGTAAGGTGTCTGATTGTTCTTTCTCAGATGCAAATCAGGAATGATTTGCATGCTACCCATCGGACTCGCGTGTCCCGCAGCTTCCGCCGCGCATGCTCCTGAATTTCTTTGCAAATTTTCTGAAATTCTCACTTGGTTTCTCCATTCCTCACTTGGCAATCAGGTCTGGGTTGGCGAACAAATTTGGTCTGGATCAGGCAGATGCAGTACTGAGACCGTTGCAGAGGTGCTTGGAAGGTGGTCATGCATTGACAATGCGGCATGGCACTGTTTCACACGACCATGACCAACTGGTGTTGTTCCAATCTAGGCGCCTCCACACTCTGTCTGCAGAACCCGCCCGAACACTGAGCAAGCACCTCTACAGGACCAACTGCTTCGATTGATCCTCCATCGGCAGCCTTACTGCGAGGCAGACTGTGCACCCGCGCTCCGGTGGCCCTTGGCGATGGCGCTCAGCCGCGCACGCGCCGCTTTCTGCAAGTGAAAACCGCTGTCTGTGAGAGCAATGGAAGATGAACAGTGAACTTGACATCTGATGGGCCGCATTGCAGCGTCCAGTGCTCAGATTGCAAGGACATGTTAGGGAGGCCATCAGTAGAAATCAACCCCACTATTGCGGACGCAGGGTTGCCGGCGGCGCAGCTGGCGGTCGAGATGTGCCATGACTGTGCGCCCAGCGCGGGCTTTAAACAAAGCCAGCGCCAGGCAGCCGAGACACGTGCTTCGCTCTCGTGAGCGTCTCATTTGAATCTGTCTCAAAAGCGGTAAATGCGGACAGGGGGCAAAGTCCATCACTGAGGCAGTTTCCTGGCGCACATACCACGGAATGACACGGCCGGGGCATCTGCGAGCTCCTTAAATCATAACTGAACCTTGAGCTCGCGTGCCAGCTTCGGCAGGTTGACAAACTCTGGGAAGGTGTAGGAATCTGATCGGAGATGTCGGAGATGAAATTCGCCCGCCTTCTCGATACAGAGGACCACACTGGGCGACGCAAGCACCTGCAGGTCGGGGCGGGTGGCGGTGACCAGCTTGGACAGCGCCGGCCCCTGCCGCTGCACGCGCTTCTTGGACGTCGTCGAGTTCTTCGACGTGCGCGGCTTGCTGGCGTTCTTGGGGCGGTTCACCGTGACGGTGACGGCGCCACCCTCGCCGGCCTGGATGTCCACCGTCTTGGAGTTTGCCAGGCCTGCGCAGGGACCCGGCGCACTTTTAGCACGTCAAGCGTCACGCCATGTGCGCCGACGGATGAGAAGTAATCCAGCTCTTGGAGCCAGCTCTTGGAGCCAGCAAAGCAACGCCCATGTGCGAGTCGCCCAGGATTGTCAACGCTGGCTTGTCAAAATTTCATGTTGGAGCACGCACAGCGCCTGCATCAGTTCCCTTGGGCTGAGCAAGCTGACATCTGCACAGCTGCAGACCTGCGCACGTTCCAAGATAGCGAATTTGCTTCCGCAAGAGACCAGTTGACACAGAGCACACAGGCTCTGCAAAGCACTGCCCCGTGTGGTCAAATATCCGAGGCATATCCCCCCATGCAGAAGCTGATCACTGGCAGCCTGGCGGCTTTGCTCCTCCCAGCCCGCAGACTTTCTGACCGCCCAGCGCGTGAGGGCATGCGCAGCACGAGGCGCGCCGCCTGCCGCCGCAGCGCGATCTCGCCCAGCTGTGGCAACTCCCCCGCCGCACGGTCCGTTCAACCAACCCGCTGCACAACAAACACGGCAGACGACGGAGGCACCGTCGTCTAGACTTGCGAACGTGCTCTCCAGCACCTTTGCTCTGCAAATTATGCCCTGTACCTGAGTACTTGTAGGAGTGCTTGTTGTACAGGTTGCCAGGCTCCGCCGACAGCACCATGCCGTTTAGCCCCTTGCGCATGAAGGCGTTGTGTCCCCGCACAATCTGCCACACCAGCTGGTCCGACATGGCTGCTGCTGTTCCGGGTGTGCTGCTGCGGCGAAACCCTGAGAGCCGAACCTGCGCGCAGCCGGCCTTGCTGTTGTGTACATGGTCTCTGGTTGCAGCCTGACGAAAGCACGGCAGCGCTGCTCCCAACGTCTTGACTATATCGTCTTGTGCTGTTGTCGCTGGAGGTATTTGATACAATGTGCATCGTGCATACGACCCCAAAACACAGCCCCGTTCAGGAAAACACTCCCAAGCGCCTGGAGAGGGCCAGGCACCCCTCGCCCGACGCATGACACCAGAAGCGCGCCGTTGCTCACCTCGCTGGCGTCAGGCAGGTGGCTGTGTGCGCGGAAAGGAGCGATTGCCGGGCGGCGTGCTCCTCTATGTCTGCGCACACTAGCTCGCAGGTTAGCTCGAATTAGCAAGAATCTGCCCAGCGACGACTGAAGAGGCGTGCAAACGTCTCATTTGCAGCTTTACACTTCGGGTCGAATTTCGATCAGCCAATTATTAGCTCAGTTGCTGCGCTGGCGGTCGGACTGCGTCGTGCATTGCGCATACGCTTTGGCCATCCACAGGATCATAGAAGCTGGTCCTACCTCCTCCTGCAGCTTGGCGCTGTTGCGGGTAGATTCAAGAGATTGACTGAACGAGTTGTTGTTGAGACTCATTTGAGATCCGAGACCAGGGCAGTCGTGGCGAGGTTTCAGATACTGCTGGGGCGGGGAGTGCACGGGCAACACAGTCAGCTCTCAGGCTGGCATGGCCGAGAAGACGGCCCCCAAGATAGTATTCTACACGACATCATGCCCGTCCACGCACAAAGTTCGCGGCGACATCGAGCGCATCACGCAATTACTGCACGCGAAGCGGACGGTGTATGAGGAGGTGTGCACGGGGCTTCAGGATTTGTTCAGGCTGAATGCCACCTTTCGAGCAAGAGGTTATGCGAGAGTGCAGCTGAATGAAGAGGTGTTGAGCGCAAAGGAGGCATGCTTCTTCTCCCGTGCAGATCGACCTGAACATGTACCCGGAGCGCCGCCGGGAGCTGCTGTTGCATAATGATGGCATCATCTCGCTGCCCCAGCTGCGGGTGAATGGTGTGTACGTCGGCGACGGTAATACCGTCCAGGAGTTGGAGGACTTTGGGGAGCTGGACGAAGTGCTCGAGGCAAGTCGGTTTGCGCATGCCGCTTGTTGAGACACTGCGCCACATTTGCAGCACCTCCGGTATGCCTGTCTAGCCCACGCACAGCCAGACTGAGCACAGCGTGCCAGTTGGCCAAACGTTTCAGATGCTGCCGCAGGGGGGAGAGGTGCCGGCGACAAACTAGGGGTTGCGGGGCAGCTAGCTGACTCTCATTATTAGGAGGCGGGCGCACATTGCGCTAGCTCAATTCTTCAATTCCACAGGGAATTGGCAACTTGCTGGCATGGGCAGGGCATGCTTGCTGTCATCTCAGCAGAAGGAGTGTTCCAGTGTCGGTGACTGTGTGATCGGCGCGCTGTGCCTGTCTTGCCCGGCGCGCAAGCAGGTCCTATGGGCGTGACTCGGTTTCGGATGCACGTGGAACCGCTGTAAAATTGCGTCTTGAATTCTGACCGTTGCTTTTGCCAGCAATTCGGCAGCACCTGGCTGCTTGACCCCAAATGCACACAACATGCATGCTGGAAGTGGCTCACAATCAGATGTGGCATTCCCAATCAGAAGACAAATCTAAGTATCAGTCGCGCATCAGTCTTTCGGTCTATCGGCTCGGCGCTCGCGTTGCACCACCTCGTCCGTCACCTCATTCGGAACACATCCCGTTGGCCCTTCGTTTTTGCAAGCCGCTATCCTGTGAGAGCAAAGTGGCCAGGAGCGTCCTGTTTATTTCATCTTCAATCAACATGGAGCTTTGATCATGATGGCTGAGCCATCAGACGAGGTTCAGGAGCTGATTGATGCAGCGCGCTACGGCGAATTGGAGGAAGTCACCGCGGCGCTGGAAAACAAGACACCCGTGAATGGAACGGATCAGCTGGGACGCACAGGCGAGCGCTGAATGTCACCCAAAGGCTCTCAACCGCATTGTATACATGTAGCTGCAATCATCTCATCATACGCCGGCCCTGAATGCCGCAGGGCTGCACATGGCCTGTGCAAACGGGCATGCCGAGGTCGTACGCCTGCTGATCAGCTCTGGGGCGGTGGGCACAGCTTGCATATATTCCAAGTGCACAAGTGTGCTGCACTCCATGGCGCATATGATCAAATGATGCGGCGCCTCACCAGTGCAGCGCCGAAGCATCTCAGGCGGCTCTGCGTCTACTGCCTCACACTGCACCACAGGATGTGGCGCTGGCCAATGCGGAGGGCAATACGTCTCTGCACTGGGCATGCCTGAATGGCCATGTGGAGGTTAGTGACGGCATTGCTTCATGCAACTGAATTGATGAGCATGTCCGCCATTGCACTGTTTCATCTATGTCTGTCTGCTCGATCTCAGTAATGGCGATCCCCTGGACCACTCAGATCATCAGGCTGCTCATGGACGCGGGCGCTAGTCCATCAGCCCTGAACAGGTCTGCAGATGATGCCATGCGTATACAGATGCTATCCTGAGATGGCGTACGACGTGCCGATCTCTTTTCTTGCGCAGCATGTGCCATTCAATGCTGACCGTGTTGACTTTCGTATTTGTAGCCACGACATGACACCCATCGACGAGGCCCTTAGCCACATGCAGCGCGACGAGATGTTGGCTGCCATCAACTCGCATGCCTCGCAAGGCAGGGATGAGGACCAGGGGGGCTTTGATTTCATGGCATCAGATGGTGGAAGCTTTCCACAGAAGCCGCAATAGAGGGCAATCTTGGCCACTGGTTTACAGACCTGTGTGTTGACCGACTGCTGCCCCAGAGACAGTAGATACTAGCTGAAAGAAGTCAGACTGAAACCAAGTTATCCAAGCATGATTGGTTCTTGCACTGCCCCGAGCAGGATAGTCAGCAGGACACACACGTGCGTGTCCGCTCACAAGCGCTACGATGGTGCAGTCCGTGTCACGAACGGACAAAACGACTGGTCACATGCCCAGATGCACAGCTGAACAAACGGCTCCAACTACCATATAGCCGCAGCCCCAGGCGCCGCAACTAGCCCGCAGGGCGGTCCCGCGGCGGCTGCCCGCGCGTGATGAATTGCTGGCTGGCGCTGGGGTGCAGCGCGTGCTGCAGCTGCTGCAGGACGCTGTACAGCTGGTCGCCCTGCAGGTCAATGATGTACGATGCCACAGTTCAGCCATAGTAGTCGCTCAGGGTGTGTGGTATGCACACAAAGAGGCCGCCTGCAGCATCAAACGTTCTGCCGTGTGCTGTCGCACCGTATGCAGAATGCTTGCCTGTGGGACCTAGGGGCGGAGGCCAAAAGTGGAGTGGCAACATGCCAGCAAGCACAGCCACTGCAGCGAGTGCTGCAAGGATGCTGCACCCTCTTGGGCGCCGCACCTGGACGACCACCCCCGAGGCCATGTCGGAGGAGGGGTCGGAGCCGGGCACCCGTGACTGCAGCATCGCCCCGAACGTGCGCAGCGCCGAGAGTGGCTTTCGCGCCTGGCAAGCATATCGGCAAACCTTGGTGGTGGTCGGTCAGACCACCGACGTGCTTGCGGCATGCACTCAGCGACAAGGAGCGATCAGTGCCGGCAGCGCATTGGACGTCACCACTGTACTCGCCCGCTTCGTAAACCATCTTTGCAACTTCGATAAGGCTTTGCAAGGTAACTCACCTGCTCCACGAGGCTGCGGGCGTTCTGCTGGCTGGTGAGCAGGGCGCCCCGCTCCAGGGCCGCCCGCAGCTCCAGCGCGCATGTGAGCGTCAGGCACTCGCACGCCTGCTCCAGCAGCGCGGCTGCGCAGAGTGTAAATAGTAGTTTAAGTCCTGGACAGACCCATGAGGGGCCGCGCACCATGCATGCACTTGCTACGAAACGACAATGTCAGACACAGGCACGCAGTCAGTCGGGTGCCGGGGGGCGTCTTGCGCATACCTGACAGCTGGCTGAAGGCTGGGTTGGGCACCGGCAGGGGCTCTGGGAAACCTGGCGGATCCCGAAAGCCCAATGGCGGAGCGAAGTGGACCTCCGGCGCCTCGGCGACGAGCAGCCCCAGCAGCGTGCCCTCGCTGTTGCGGGCGGTGACGCTCGGCGGATCTGAGGCCGACGCCGCCGAATGGTGCGCAAACGTCAGCGGGTAGATGACAGTTTCAGTCTCTCCCGGCAGCTCGAAGCGTGTCTGCTGCTTGAGCCACGTCTCAATGACGTGCTCGATGTCTGGGCCGCCAGTGCCGTCGTGGTCGATCTGGTTCAGCTGCACCATGGGCGAGCCGTCATCAAAGACGATGTCACCTGCATTTGAAGACCGCACTTGCGCATAAGATCGTCTGAAGGTGACCTCCAGGGAGCCACCTTGCCCATATCTGAGGGCCCGGCTGCGATTAGACTTTGCAGTTTCCTGGCGTTTGCAAACTTTTTTCCATCTAGCAATAATTGGCGACCGAGCGCGGCATCAGCTGGGCAGGCTGCACCACCGCTTGCCTGGCACGCCCTCGGTGCCGGCAAGGTACGCCACCCGCTGCAGGGATAGTTCACCACGTTCCAGGCTCTGAGGCACCCTGACAAACACGCTGAAGTTGCCCACTGGTTGCGAGGTTCCTGCAGCATGCGTATGAGGTAGGAATCAAAGGTCAAAGGGCAGCAAATTGCCGTTGGAAGTCACGCATGCAGACCGGACGCTTGCGCACTGACGAGAGTGACTGCGGGTCGTACCTGAGCAGGCTTTCAGCACTGTGTGGAGTTGTCGTAGCTGGGCGTGGCACGCTCGCCTGACTTCGATGCTGAACTGCACAGCAGCAACATGCAAGCTGGACGCAACACACTGCGAACAGGCCTGGCGCATGTAAAGCAATTTCATCCACACACAGTACGGTGACAATCATGAGAATCATGGACCTGAGATCCATTGCGCTGCGCTGGTTCAACGTCTGCCAAGCCTGCGCTGGCTGTTGTAAAGGAGTGAACCGCGGCGCCAAGCAATCTGCCTCTTCTCCTGTGGCGCTGCGGCACGTGCCTGCAGCTGGACCGTGTGCCGTGAAGGGGCTGGTGTGTTTGAGACCGCAAACCGTGCGCCTTCGATTGGTCTGCGATCAGCCGCTGGCTCACGCGAAGCTGCATGGGGATGCTCAGCCACCCTCAACGTCGCGGCTGCGTCGAGCACTAGCCTCGCGAAGACATGGCCTACAAGCAATTGAGCCGATAGGTGGCTGCCTACGCTGTAAAGGTCAAGTGTAAGTTGAGTGCACCATGCATCAGGACGTGCGCTCCAGGCATGCTGACGTGTCGTGCCGAGCTGTCCATCGAGCAACTTTGCCGCCGTAACCTGGTCAGCGGCATTTGTAGTCGTCGAAGGTCCTGGTTCCTCCGATGTAAGCAAGCTACAATCGAAATCACTTTTGAATAGGTCTGAGCCGACTCTGCAACAGCGCAGTGACCTCCGCACTCGACATGGCTGCAAAGCGCTCGTCATGAGCCACAAACCACTGGAGTAGGGCGCCGTATCGTCTACAGAACACCGCCAAGCCAATATCGAACCAACCCACTCCCTCGAAGACCAGCGCTGCAAGCAGGCCGACAAGGTGTGAGGGCGCGATATGCACACCAGTCTGCTGCATGTACCGCGCATGCACAGCAGCTCCAGAACACAGCCAGCACGCAGGCTGGATTGCGGGTTGAAGCCACCTTTGTGCTCGGAGTGCTTGCTGAGCGTCTCCTGGAATCGCTGCGGCAGCTGTGTCCAATGCAGCTTGGAGTTCAGATGATGCTGAATATGATACCTGCATGGAGAAATGGCAGAACAATCAAGCACATTGAAAGAATGCACAGCATGGAGATCGTCTAGCGAACCAGAACCATCCTCAGAAGTCGGACCCACCCGTCATTGAACGACTTTTGATTGTCCGCAGCATTGATGCAGTTGTACGTCATGCTATAGCTGTCCCGCGGCGCGCTAGCGTCAATGAAGATGTGCTGGCTCCTGCAATGACACGCAAGCAGTGTCAGAATCGGAAGTGTCGTGCGAGCATCGTAGGGAGGAATGAGCGAGGCAGTCCAGGTTGGATGCTGCAATGCAGGTATCGCAAACGCCGATTCCGCTGGTGATTTCTTACCAGTTGCCAAACATCAGGGCGAAGCTCGAGATCGCAAAGGGCAGCAGGAACACCCAGGTGGTCGCCACGCTGTTCACCCGCCAGAGCGCTGCGAGGACACCGCAGTAGGCGGCTTCCGTCAGCAGGCACCTGCACGCCGCGCTGTACCGCCGCTTCCGGACCGCATACAGCGGCAGCTCCACCCAGATCGCAATGCTGTGCCGCAGCCAATACCTGGAGCCCCAGCAGCAAAGTTATCACGCTTTGAACACAGCATGCACTGACCCGCATCGGCATCAAGGGCTTGTCATCGATCTGCAGGGTCGATGACATCATAAATGGCTATCTGCACGCACCAGAGGAAGTGCGCAAAGTTGTCTCGCTGGTACCGCTCAGTAGACGATAGATCAGTTGCGGAGGCGTTGCCTTCGACGTGGTGCATGACGACGTGATGCAGGCTGTACAGCCCGCTCGGCAGACCGAAGAGCGGCGCGAGCACCAGCGAGGGACACCAGTTAAGCCCTGTCCAAGGGCCAGCAGCGAATCAACTGTGGCAGGCGGCAAGCCACGAGTCATACACCGTGGCTGTCAACAGCACGTGACGGTCTGTGGCACGCCCATGACTGCCAGAAGAAGGGCGTGCACAGCACACACCAGGCATGCAAGGCGTTCCCCCCCACCTGTGCGGAACAGCCGCCGGTGCTCCGTGCAGTGCAGCGCCAGCAGGAAGCGCTGCAGGTACAGCACAAAAGTGGCGGCCAGGTACGCTGCCCCCAGGAGGTGCGATCTCACGCGGCAGGCGTACAGTGCGACCGCGCAGGGTGCTGACGTCAGCGCTATGTTGAGCAGCAGCCACAGGATGGGCGCATCCCGCCGGTCCTCTAGCAGCGGCAGCAAACGTTGCGCCAGCCACGCCGGCGGGCAGATGTAATACTCCCGTCGCGCCGCCGCAATGTCTGCTGCTGCCGCCGCACGCGCGTGGTCGCGCGGCGGTAGGTCGAACGCCTGCGGCATTGCCATTATGGCATTCCGGGAGCCGACAGCCGGCACCGCCAGACGCTGCTGCATACGCGTTGATCCATCGTAGCCTCGTGCAGTGCGTCCTTCAGCCTTAAAGGCTACTTGGATCACTCACTTTGCGCTGTCTGTAATGTGTGGCGAGGTGCGCGCTGCAAGTGTCGTTGATCCCCGACCGCCGCGTACTGGCAGCCCAGCAGGATGCAAACAGTCGGCTACGAAGCGTGCAGACCAAGTTGATGCCTCCTTGATTCACGAGAGTTGCTTGCAGACTTTGGGAAGCGGGAATGGGCGACCTGAGCTGGAGTGCACCTCGCTTTTGCTGACGAACAGGGTTTTCCAGCGTGATGGGTCGTGGCGCTAACTCGCGGCATCATTGCCGCTTTCTGACTCGCGTAGACACATTGTGTCCACAACTCCGATTTCACGAGCTGATGCTCTGCTGATCGGATCCGCCGACCGACGGATCAATCCCTCGCCCTCGTCATGGCCACGACTGGCGTCGTCGATAGCATGTACCCGTTGCAGCGGCATCGTCTGCTGTGCGAAGCGAGCGAAAGGTTCAGTCTCCTGTCTTGCAGCCGCTCAGCCAGCATGCGACGGCCTCTCACAGCTCAGCGGTTGCGGCGCGGTCCGACGTCATGTAGGGCCAAGTGGCAAGACGCCAGTGTGTCGCAGGTGCAGATGCAACCAGTGACCGTTGCATCGTCGAGCTGTATTGCGTAGATGGAAGCTGTGCCGGAAACCTGGACGCACGCTGATCATGTGTGTTGGTGCACACAGCGCCGCACGTGCACGCTGGCAGCAGCGCAGCCGCCAGGGCAGCAGGACAGCAGCGACACAGTCAGCAGCACCACAAGTACGAGCAGAGCCAGTGGCTCCGCCGAAGCATCAACGTCTCAGGATGGCGAACTCAGCTGCTTTGGGACCGGCATGGACGTCACCTGCACGAGCTCATTTGACGAAACTGGGGAGCCAAAGGAGGAGCACCCTATCACCGGCAGCACTGAGCAGCTGCCATCTGACGGCCTCGAACCGGCGGAGCAGCAGCCGGTGCTGTCGGCCGCAGCACAGGTGCTGTCGGCGGCGCTGCTGGTGTCGCCATTCTTCTTCTGGGGCACGTCCATGGTTGGTATGAAGGCAAGTCTTTCTTCCTTGCAGGGACTGACCTGAAGGCTGCATCGTGAACGTGGGAGCTGACCTGACAGCAAACGGAGTGCTCAGTTTCACTGTTGCCAGGAAGCCTGAAGGTGGTCGTGGGCTTCGCCGCTGCTGTGCATCAGCAAAGCCCTGCAGGGCAGGAAACAGGCAGCTGGGTGCAGGGTCTAACGGCATACTGGAACAAGGCGGCATTGCGCCCGTGCGTGCAGCTGCTGGCGCCGCACACCAGCCCGCTGTTCGTCAGCGCCTGGCGCCTGGGCCCGGCGGGGCTGCTGCTGGTGGCATGGGGCGCCTCCAAGGGCCGCCCGCAGCCAGCCAGTGCCATGGCCTGGCTGTCCATCCTGGCATTCGGCCTCGTGGACGCGACCTGCTTCCAGGTTGGCGCCTCCCAGGCCGCTGGGCTGCGACAGTGTGCCCTGCGACAGTGTGACGGGTTCATCAGACTTTGCCCTCTGCACCACGGTAGCAGATTGCTTCATCAGTGCACCCATGCACAGGGTTTCGTGTACGATACCACAAGCGGCAGCTTGTGGCAGTCTCTGACGGGCACTTGCTGTCCTCGCCTGCTTTGACTAAGTGCACCAACCGAGTCTGCGTGCCGCCACTGGACGGAATGGCGTCTCGTCGCTGCAGGGCTTCCTGGCGGAGGGCCTCACCCGCACCTCTGCGGGCCTCGGCAGCGTCATCATCGACTCGCAGCCGCTGACGGTGGCGCTGCTGGCGTCGCTGCTGTTTGGCGAGCGGCTGTCGGGCCTCGGCTACGCGGGGCTGCTGATGGGCGTTGCGGGGCTGCTGCTGCTGGAGGTGCCGCCGGCGACGCTGGAGGCGTTCCTGGACGGCGCCTGCAGCGGCTCCCTCAGTGAGCTTGCCCGCCCCCTGAGCACGTTAGCGTCCTTACGACGACTCGCTCGGCACTTGCTTGAAGCGAGCAGCCTGCCACGCCTGCGGGAGCCTTTGCAAACTCAGTGTGATCGGCCTGCGAGCGGTGGAGGTCAGCGGCAACAATAAAAATGGCTCAACAACTCAGCAATTGCTTACTCCCTTAGCAGATCTCAATCCTAATGCCACATTGTGGCAAAGCTGATGCCATACATGTTGATCCTGCTGTACATGCCCCCTCAGTTTGCAGAGAGTGATCGCTGCAGGACGGCGCATCGCATTCGCAATGCGCCACTGGCGGTCCTTGGGTTTGGCGTTTGACGTGGCATGGTGTGGCGATGCAGCCTTGGGAGCGGTGTCACTGCCGAGCGGCAGCATCTGGGACAGCGGCGAGTGGTGGATGCTGCTTGCGGCGCAGTCCATGGCAGTTGGCACCGTCATGGTTCGATGGGTCACCAAGTGAGAGACTTTCTGCATCTCCAGTCGTGTTGCACTCCTTGACGCCTTGACGTTGTCAAGATGTCAAGCAGGCGCGTGCCGCATGGGCCTCCAAATCTCGCCCCTCCGCCCACGTCCGTGCACGCTGCCCTAGACGAGCTGATGCAGCCGTCACTTCGCCAACCTCGTGGTGGCTGCGCCCGTGCGCAGGTACTGCGACCCAGTTATGGCGACCGGCTGGCATATGGTGCTGGGCAGCCTGCCGCTCGTCGCAGTGTCCGCCGCTCAGGAGGGCTCCGGCCTCATCGAGCGCCTTTCCCAGCTCACGAGTGCGCCTGATGCCCTCGCAACAGTGCATGCGCGTTGGACCCGCTGGCGTTGTTGCCCCTCGAACATGCCCGTCGGATGCCCTCCAGCCTAGTCCATCCTCAAGTTCTCCCGCCCTTCACACCACCGAGGGGTGGGGAGGGGCTACTGCAGTGGCGTGAGACCCGCTCCGCCAGGAAATAGCATCGCCTGAGCAATTGGTTGGCCCGGCATGCTTGCAGGCCTGGACGCAGCAATCCTGCTGTACATATCAGTTCTCGGCAGCGCAGCCAGCTATGGTGAGCTCCGTCGGCAGCTTGCGTGTGATGTGTCTGGCTGCATGTATCCCGAGCTCAATCTGCCAAAATGGACTTATGAGCTGCTTTGAAGGCGATGCTCTCGTCCCCGGCACAGGCGTGTTTTTCTATAACGCCTCCCGTGGCAACCTCACAGCACTGTCCAGCCTCACCTTCCTGACGCCCATGTTTGCGGCGCTCACCGGCTACTTTGTCCTAGGCGAAGTGCTGAGTCCAATACAACTGACTGGCGCGGCGGTCACGCTCGGTGCCGTCACGCTCCTCAACTCGAAATCCAGCCAGGCGGAAAAGAGCTGATGCTGGATGGATGGCCACTACATCCGCTAGCGCGCAGTAGCGGGCAGTGCTTTCATCTCGCTCTCTGATTGCCGGCCGATCAGCCACATAGACGGCACGTGAATTGGTTTATTGCGCAGCGACATTCATTGGGTTGCATCAACAAGTTCTGTACATTAGCAATCCGATATGGAGACAGGATAATGCGATGCTTTCAATGGGAAAGCAATGTGCCAATCGGGCAAGCAATATTTCTAGGTAACTATGTCAAGAATGCACAGCGGAGCACTGCCTCCACCCGGCGGCATCCGGGGGTGGCTGGTGCAGCAGTCACGCCTACACAACAGGTGGCTTGACAGAGACACCGCGAATGTCCAAGTGTGGCTCAAGCACGGCTCTCAGTACACAGCCGGCGCGCCGTCCTTGCGCGGATCGCCCAGGCCGGTTAGCAGCGAGCTGTCGTCCGGGTCCGCAATGATTGCGCTGACGCAGGCGCCCCAGGGGAACTTCGTGATGTTGTGGCCCCGCTGCTCCAGCAGCTGGAGCTCACGCTCCGGGAAGCGCAGCGCCGTGCCGGATGCCGTCCAGTCCTCCACGAAAAGGTTGTCCGGTAGCAGCTGCGACAGCACGGGCGCGTAGCTTGGCCATGCAGTCGACAGCTTGCGCTGTGCATTGCAGCGTGTGCGGCTTGGCGGCAGCGCTTTGCAGCACGTGATTACAAACAACACGAGAAGAACACGCTCTGGTGTTGCTGTAGGACTGCCTTGCAAGACAGTTGCATGGGCTGCACCTGATGGTGGAACCTGGGCTTTGAAACGAGCTCAATGCCCTTGTCGCACTCTGCCAGCAGCCTGTAAGTGTGCACAACAGATTTTGATTCGCAAGACTCTGCATCAGTTTGTGTGTCACAGCAGCGAGTCTGCAAAGTGTGCAAGCTACGTTAAAGAGATGAGGCACTGCCAAGAGAGGCGCATGCCTGACAAGCGTCTGCAACACAGCCGAAACGATGAGCGGGCCGCCGCTGCCGCCGATGACCGCCCGCAGCTTGCCGCGCTGCAGCACGATGGTCGGCGACCTGCAGAGGTGGAGCAGACAGGTTGTAGGACAATCCTTCCGTTCTGAAGACATTCTCGTGGAAATAACCAGCCCAGGCTGGATTCTGATCCTGCGCTGCAGCACTGCGCGATGCTGACGGTCTCGACATGGGGCCCATGCCATGCACAGCACAGGCACATATTGACAACTTGACAGGCTCACATGGACGACAGAGGCTTCTTGCCAGGCCGAATGAAGTTGGCCTCAGCCGGCGGCAGGTTGAAGACATCGTGCTGTCCGGGCGTCGAGAAATCTGTGGGTCAGGGCCGCAGCCCAGGTCAGCACATGCTGGACACCGACATCTGATCTGACAGTGCGAAGGCAGTTTTCCAAAGGCAATGTTGTGAGGGTCACAACGGAAGTTGATATCAGCGGCAAAGATATCTGGCATGCCTCACCTGCCATCTCGTTGTTCAGCAGGATGCCTGTCGAAGGTGATATGACCTTCGAGCCATAAGGCGTGTTGATCTGCGAGCATCTCAGGAGGAACATGAGCAAGAATGATGTCTGGTTCAGCCAATTTCGCTAAGTCTGACTGGAGGCCAGAGAGAGGCTGCGCCCACTCCATGCTTTGCAACAGCAGATCCCGAGACAACCTCCGGACATCGTGCCTCTGTCGATTCTATGCATGCTCACGGTGGTCGTCATTGCGATGGCCATGCCGTCGCCACCAACCACGCTGAAGTGACAAGTGCCGTGGTCCTCTGGCGGTGCCCGCAGCACGTTCCAATGGCCGCCGTAGTTCTCCGGAGGCTGTGTTGTATTGTCCAGGATGTCCGAGCTGTCGCATGAAAACAGAAGGGTGATGATGCTATGGTGATGCTACGCCATAAATACCAGTTTCCACCCTTCATGCATGCATGCCTGCGATGCTGGCTGACAGGCTGCTGCTGCGGGTTTCAGCTTATTACAGCAGCAGCCACACACACAATTCCACAATCAGAGGGTTGCTCACCGGAGCCTGTCAGCATACTTTCGCGACAGGATGTCCTCTAGCAGGGCATCTTGCTTGGTGATGTTGACGAAGGGGTTAGAGGGATCAGGGCCGGGGTCGCCCAGGCTCATGCGCAGTGCAAATGCATGCTTCATTGCCTGCGTTGCAACATGCGGGTGTCCATCAACAGAACAGTGCGCCGGTGATGCCTCCACGCGGAGCCAGGTCCACCCATGACCGTGGCCTGTTGCGCTGACATCTAGGGAGGGAGCGCGGCATGACAGCATACGTCCAGCAAAACTCCGTGCTGGATCATGCATGGAAAAGCGCACCTCAATGAATCTGTGGGTACCGAGGGTGCCCGCCGCCGTCAGCCGCAGCGGGAAGCCGCTAAGGATGTGCAGCGCCGCCACGATCACGGCCGCGGACGAGGGCGGCGGCGGGAAGATGAGCTACGCAGCAGCCAAGCGTGACCGTTGCAACCATTCCCATCAAGTGTGGCCGGTGTCAGCAGGTGACTCAGAGCGAGTGTGCCTGTTGGCCGGTTGTCTGTTCATCTGCCTGACCGAGTGGCGCCACGGGCTGACTGCTGGCAGCACCTGGGGTGCCGGCTCGGCGTCGCGGGACGGGCACAGCAGCCTGCCAGCTGTCCGCTGAACCCAGGCATGGCAGGAGTGATGGCTGCACCTCCACACCGAAGGCGTGGGCGCGCATGGCGGGCTTGACCTGCGGCCGCGCCCGGGCCAGGTCGTCAGCCGTTACCAGGCCGCCTGCCGCCTGGATGTCGGCCGCCAGCTGTCTTGCCAACCCCCCCGTGTGCATCACATCCGCGCCGTGCCGCGCCGCTGCAGGCAGCCGAGCAATGAAGCACTCGAGCATCGGAGCCTTGAAGCACGGAATCATCAAGCAGCGGGGTTTGTTGGCTCGCTTCCTGGCAGATCGCATGAGCACATCAGACGCCACATGCTAACAGGCGCTGAGCATTCCGCTAGGTTTGGCTTCAGAGCGACAAACGGGTCCTGCCAGGACGACTGATGCAGCGCCAGGGTGCCACGGCTGTGATGGTCTGTATTGCGTGCAACCGCTCGAGTCGCAAGATCTGCCAGCATGTGGCAGTGTCGGCGGGCGCACCGGGCCACGGACGCCACTCATGGTGGCAAGGCCTCTGCAGACCCCAGGACAGCGCTCACCTGCCCGCAGCAGCGCGGCCAGCTGTGGGCGGCGGCAGCAGGTCTCGTTCACGCGCGGCGGCCGCCAGGCGCCGCCATCGCGGATCAGAAACGACTCCCGCAGCAGCGGGTCCCCCCGCATCGACCGCAGCGTGACGTTTGCCGACAGCCCTGCGACGATGTACCTGCAATTTGGGCATTGCAACCCTGTGATCGTCACTTGTTTTGCAGCGAACAGGAGCGCACTCTGCAGGAGCTGATCCGGGTTCTCGACTCAGCAGAGAGCTGCTGGGGTCGCAAGGGGTGCAGACAGACAGGGCGCCCATGGGCGGGCCAGGTTCGCAGCTGATTGAGACGCTGCTGGGGGAACATCAAGGAGCAGGTGGGACTCGAAGTGCGCTCACGGGTGTGCAGGAAAACCGTGATCCGCGAATGGTATGACCGGCTCGAAGAGTGCCGCCCAGGGCAGCGAGCCGTGCCGACGGTGCAGCGCTTCCAAGCCGCGCAGCTCCAGCGGCACCGCCACTGCCAGGCCCCCCGTCACCGCCAGCGACGCGTTTCCTGTGGCCACGCACTTTGGCGGCTGATTATTCCAGGTGCTGTCTCCCAAGAGTCCGCCCCTGGAAGATGCCTCCATGAAAGTTTTCCTCTCGTGCACACAGGAACCCTGCCGCCGCTACCTCGCAGCTGGTGAAATACAGGTATCGGAACTTACTTTTCTCGACAGCCGTGACTTCTGCACGTCGTTGGTCAAGTCTCACCCTTGTACATCTTCTCTGTGGCGCCTGTTGGCGCATATTCCCGGGCATCGATGACCTCGGCAGTGCCGTTCGGCAGCAGCACGTTGATGAACCCGCCACCGCCAATGCCGCTGGCCATGGGGTTGAACACCCCCTCGCACAGCGCAGTCGTGACTGTGGCGTCTGCCGCATTGCCGCCGCGCTTGAGGATGCCCAGGCCTGCAGAGAATGCGCATCAGACTGCATAGGAAGGAATGCGCAATTGAGCTCGACGAAACAGCTTGTGTAATTGATGCGGCAGGCTGTAACGCAGCAGCAGTGCAGCAGGCTGAGCGGTTCATCAGTGTGACTCGCCCATCTCGCTGCAGCGGCCGTGGTCGGCAGAGACCGCTCCATGGCGGCCCTGGGCCAGCCGCGGCCTGTGCTGCCAGTCAAACTCTGGCACGCCTGTATTGAACAGCAGAACTTTACAATCACAGAGCTTTGCATGATACAGGTCAGCCAAGGATGAACGCGAACGTTTGACGACAATCTTGCATCCATGAACTGCATTGCCCACCCTTGACTGGCACATGCCAGGAGCCAGGGTGGCCCTCGGGAAGGCCGGCGGCATTGGGCTCTGTGGGAGAGTACATCACAATGGCGGCGGCGAAGGCGTTATAGGCTATCACGGCCACAACACCTGCAGCAACGAATTGTGGGGTGATGCCAGGGGTATTTGCTTTTGCACATGCTTCTGCGTTTGACGCAGCTGGTCAGCAGAGCGTGCGCCGGCAGTCGTCTGCACGTCAGCAGGGTTCAATTCGATTTGTCTTCACTTGGCCACAGTCTGCGCTTCGTTGCATCACTTTGCCGCGTCTCCTCCGCATGGACGGGTTTTGCCGCTGTGTCACGCCTGCATGACAATGAAGCTCAGCTGGTCATGTCTGTCAGTGAGCTGGCATGATGAAAGAAGCATCGGATGTGACAAGACATACAGCTCACCACTTGACTGCACCCATTGAGGGGCCCAGAAGAGGGTTGGCTGGTGTGCACTCCGGCTCCACAACAGCCGGTGTTCTGTCGGTCCCTTTCGCAGGCGCACGTGGCTCAGGAACCCCCATGATGCCTCAGAGCATTGAAGAGCGCTGTGCAAACATTCTCTGGCAGACAATGCAGGATGGGTGAGCAGATGATGAAGACGTCACTCCATCGGCTGACGTGCTATAAGGCACCAAAAGCCATGGACAGCACAGCAAAGCATTCGAGTGACTTAGCAAACGAAATGCGAGATTTAAGCGCCTGGTACACATACGTAGTGAGTGGCGCCGAAATCCAGAGACAGATGGCACACCAGCAGATTGCGCCCCGCGGTGCAGCACATGTGATTGCATTCTGCGTCCACTGAACGTCTCTTGGACCTCGCCATGGACCACGACGCAGCACACGAGCCGTTCTTGATGCGCAAATCTTACGATCAGGGAGCGAAGTCCAAACAGGTGCAGATGAGAACTGCTGCCGCATGCCGCTTGCCGGCGGCCCTGCTAAAACTTCACTGCGGAAACTTTACTGCTGAAGCTTGTGCATCGAGGCCAGCTGTTTACGGGCAAGGAGATGTGCAGTTTGAAAGCCTGCGATTTGGTATGAGGAAAAGCCTCGGTTTCGGCAACGGAGCCGCAGAACCCACCGATTGCATTGCGGAGAACCGGCGGAAGGATGCCGCATCAAAATGCAGGGCGATGGCAGCGGGAAACCCCAAGCGCAGCGGACCGCTGCCGCTCGGCAGGCTGCTCACAGGCGTCAGAGCACCATGGCGGAGCGGCAGAGCAGAGTGGCGGGGGCGCAGGCCATGCCAATGGCTCGCCAGCTGAGCGTTCGCTGGGCACACACGGCGAGAGGCGGCGTCGTGAAAGCGACAGGGTGTCCGGCGGCGCCGCAGCCAGCCGCCAGGACAGCGACCGCAAGCGCCGCAGAGACTTCTTCACTTGTGCAGCGGCGAAGGGACAGCGGGCATCGAGATGAGCATGACCTACTATGATATTTTTCAAAATTTAATTTGTTGTCTGTACGTCCAGCGCAGCATGTCCGTCTGGACAGAGATGACCGGTGGCAACTGGAAGCCAATGAGCGCCCCATGGGGAACCGCCACCAGGCTGGCTCTCCCATCCGGCAGCGCAGCAGAGAGCCGCATAAGAAGAGCAAGAGCGGGCAGCGCCACCGTGACCGTGACGAGCATATGCCAGGCGGCCGCAGCCCTGGTGCCGCAGGCAGCCGCATAAATGCAACCGCGCGGCGCAGCAAGCCGCCGCGCCAACAGGCGGCGGCGCCAGACATGCGGGTGGAGCGGGACAGGAGGTCGCCCAGCAGGGCCGACAGGGACCGTGCCCTGCATGCCCGCTGTGGCCTCTCATCATCGACTTCTGCTTCGGGTTCTCGACCCTTTTGCCACACATACGCAGACCATAAGTAATCGACTCTCTTTCAGTTGACCTGCCAGGCTGTCACCGCAGGCTGTTACATGTGATGACTAAAGCCGACAGACAACTTCTTACTACTCTGCCGTCTAGCCACGCACATATCGATTACATGTTAACGCAGATCACACCTTTACAACCGACTGGTTGGTGCCACCACCTGGCTCCCTCCAAGGCACCTCAACGCGCGGCTGGGCGGAGGACAGAGCGCGCTTTGGCACTACAGGCTGTGCCATTAGGCAATAGCTGACGCGCGCTCGCTTATCGGCGACGCATACAGATTCTCGCCGCCGTCGCTATGAGCGCTGGGATGCTGCACGAGCCAAACGGAAAGGAGCTGCGCCAGATGCCCAGCATTCGAGTCGCCGTTGCCACAGACGGTGACTCCGGCGGGCACCTCCCAAACCGGCGGCGAAAATTGGAGAGGCGCCTCCAGCGTCTGGACGCCGACGGGGATGGCATCATCGACAGGCAGGAATTGGTAAGCGCGCCAGCACCTTCGTCTGTCCGTACGGTACCAGAAACGCAACATAGGGCAGTGCCTGTGCAGCGGATCCCGTGGATGCAAAGGCGAACGTGAACAGCCAAATCGTTCCTGACATCAGTGTGGCGCTTTGGATGCAGGTGGACCACCTTGAAGATGTGATAGCCGCTGAAGTCCAGTTCAAGTACCTCAAATGGTGCGAAGCAGCAATGCCATTGCACACGACAGCAGCGGCCAACCTGGCCGCACCAGTCATGCTCGTGCACACCGCATGCAGCACTGGGCGCGCGCACGCGCTACACAAGCATAGCCCACACTCTTTGCACATACCGTTGTATTGTTTTTCTACACAGCGCTCCCGTAACCAGCAGGCATTGCTGCTGCCCAGGGCGTGCTCAATGTCTCAGGCGGCACACATGCTGACTCGCGTGTCGCCATTTGCGCCGCCGCAGGGCGGCTGGCATCATGCTGGTCTTCTTGGTGCTGCTGATCGGAGCTATCGTGGGCCTGACCTGGGGCATCGTCGCGGCTCACAAGGACACAAAGAGCCAGGTGTGCAGGCGCATGGCCTGTGATGGCGGTCAGATAAGTGGTTCGGTTCCGCACAGCATGTTGTGGCAATTTTCACAGTTGGTGAGCTGGGTAATCCCGAGCCTGCAGCTGTGTTTCAGAATGGAAGGAGTCCGCTTCATCAGCTGGTGTGTGGTGTCATGGCAGGCTGGCGCTTTGCAAGATAAGCGCTCAGCAAACACCCTGCGTGTGGCTACCGCCGGCTACATGAAGCTGAACATCAGCATGCCGTCAAGTGCATCGGGCCGCCGGCGGCTTCTCGCTACTGGAGAAGGCAAGTTCCTGAGCGCCTTACGTTGTGACTGACTTCCAGCCTGTCATGCAGCCGGATGTTCCAGCTCGGGTATGACGAGCGCACATTGATTTGAGACAGGAGCGATGATCAATGCAGCCGACGCACTGCAAGGCTGCCAGTGGCTGCATGAAGGTAAGCTTTGAATTGCTGATACAAGATACAAGTACGTATGCGTACTTGTTGTGTATCCTGGCTGCGCGCCGCCGCATCAAAGCTGGACGAACGAGCTGATGACACTGTTGTTGTTGCTGCAGGGCAATCATCGTTTCCAGCTGTGACGTACGGCTCCGATGATCCCGACACGACCAGCAATGTCTCGACTGTGCAGGTGAACAAGGGTTACTGCCAAGCATCATGCAGCAACTTGTGGCATGGCTATCTTTCTTGAGCGTTGTTCAAACTTTCATATTGCCATGCCACAAGTTGCATGGCAATATGAAAGTTTGAACACGCTCAAGTCGCAGCTGGCCACTGACTTGCTTGCCCTGAAAGCACGACTTGCACATGGCCACCATGCCCAGTGGCGGCAGCTGCTTCCTTGAGCTGACGCTGGCCTGCACCCCTATGTCGCAGATTGCGCAGGAGTCTGGCTGCTCCGCTTGGGCAAAGCAAGCGACTGCCTGCCAGGACTGCGCAGAAAGCGGCGCGCCGAAGTTAACTCAAGGGATGGTCTCAGTCAACGGCATGGACGTCAAAGTGAGCGCCTTGAGTAGTGTCCTACCCCCCGTCCCCCCCTTCCCCGCGACGTTGTCTCACCATAGCTAGTGGCAGATGTGATTGAGCGGCTGCGCTCCATGCTCACAAATCCCTTCAATCCAGTGGGATGCCAATGGTGCCTCGTAGGTCGTCTGCTTGGCTGGCCAAGCCATGTGCAGCATCAGCATCGTGGGCGGTGATGGCTCCACATTGATTAGCGCTGGCTCCAATGGCAATAGCACGCGCCGGCGCCTGCTACAGTTGAATGTGAACGCCGTGGCCGATGCACAAGTCCATTGCAACCCGAACAACGCGGCCGCACCTGGCCAGACGTGCGCTTGCTACAGATGCGACCAATGGCTCCCGGTCATAGCAGCAGACTGCGCGAAGAAGCCGGCCGGTATCTGCCCAGCCGGCTACATGGAGCAATATCTTACCCTGCCAGTGGATTGCTTCCCACTTGCTGCAACGGCACGTGTGCTGGAGGGCGGCACAACGTCGACCAAGCGGCTTGCCGATGTGCGCCCTGGCGACATGATGCAGGTGAGCGTGGCATGGTCGCATGGGGATGCGTCAGGAACTGGATTGACTGTGCTGCCACACGCCTGCGTTGTCCAGTAGAACTACAAGTGGCCGTTCCTGTCCGCATGTGTTACGGCATAGCGTTCTCATGTGGCATTCAGGGGTGGCATGCCATCAGTGCAGCCTGTGATGGAGCCGCAAAATCAGATGGCCTGTGTGGTGTTCCTGGAGCATTGCGCTCATCATTCCCACACTTGTGCATGCGGTGCATTGTGTAGGTTGTGCTAGACGATGGGACATTGGGTTGGAGCCCGCTGATGGCAGACGTGCACCGTCAAGACGAGGGCACATTCACCTTCCTGCGGCTGGGAACCGCCAGCGGCGCTGCGGTGCGCTGCTGCTGCTGCTGCTGTCGCTGCTTTTGCATGTGGGCAGCGGCTGCAGAGAACGGCCGTGCATGCTGAGTGATCACGCTGTCGCTGCAGCTATGATCATTCTGCACCGGTGCGCAATGCGCCAGAAACGGGGGTCCGCTTGCCAAATGCTCACGCGCGCCACACGCGGCCCTTACTTGCTGCAACGACAGAGCTGGGCGCCCGAGCCCTGTTTGAGCCGCACGCCCCCTCACGCCTTTCCCTCTTGCTCCGCAGCTGGAGCTCACGGGGTCGCACTTCATGTACGTGGCCAGCACGGCCGGGGCGCTCTTCGCTACGCGTGCCGCCGTGCCGGCGCGCAAAGTGCACATTGGCCAGTACCTGTGGCGGGCCGCAGAGGGCGGGCGCGTGGTGGCGGAGCGTATCACCAGCATTGAGAGGGTGCCCGGCGCGGGGCTCGCCTCCCCAATCACCATGCGAGGTGCTGCTGAACAGAACCGTACACAATCGCTTGTGCTTAGCAGGCGCACAGCCAGGTGCAGGGGGCGTCTGCTGTGGAGTCGAGCTGCGCGCTGCCGTGTGAGCCTCACCATGTCCTCGTGTTTATGACAGTTTCAACATGCGCTCTGGATATAGCACGGAATGCACTTTGGTTGCAGGGAACATCTTGGTGGACGGCGTGGCGGTCTCAGTGTATGTGGAGGGCTTCGGCTCCAGCGAGGTCGGCATGCACCGCATCGCGCTGGTCCCCCGCATCGTGTACAGGTTGTGGCCCGGCATCTACAAGTGGGTTGGCGCCCGCGGCCAGCTGACAGCCGTCTTCACAGCGCTAAAGAACTACCATGTCAAGGTGCGTGTAGCGCCACGGCTTGTCGTGCACCCGTCTCTGCCGCAGATGTACAAGCTGCTGCTGAGGTTTGGGAGCCATATATCTTCACGAGGCCCCTACAGAAAACATGCAACATGGCTGATGGTTGCATCGTATGCGCAGGCGCTGAACCCAAGCACGACGCCCAGCGCCGCGGCGCACTGGTTCTGCATGTACCTTGCGAGCTTCGGCGCTGGCACAGCCTTATAGCGCGGCTGATTGATCTGCCAGCTAATGCAGCATGCACCAGATTCTGGCCATGCCGTCTCGATCGTGCGTGCATGCTGCCACCTGCGTGTCCCCAGGCGTGCTGAGGAACCTTTGGTTTGATCTGCGGGTGGTTCTCTGTCCTCTCTGATCAAACCCATCAAAATCTGTTCTGTCTTGTCACAGCGGGCAGCTTTCACTTCTACCTTTTACCGTCAAGGGCTATCACGGCGACGACACCTGCAGCAATGATCTGAGTTTAGATGATGGTTATGCAACCTCATGGTTCCGATAATTCGAAGTCTACACCTGGCCCTCTTGCATAAATGCCGCGTTCCCGCATGGGCGGTTTTCGCCGCTATGCCGTGCTTGCTGATAATGAAGCTCAGCAGGTCGTTTCTGTCAGTAGGCTGGCATGATGATACAGGCATGTGCTGAGACCCACAGCTCACCAGCTGTTGACTGCATCGGCCAAGGGCCCCAGAAGAGGGTTGGCTGGTGTGCACTCCGGCTGCACAGCAGCTAGATTTCTGCCAGTCCTTATCGCAGGCGCAGCTGGCTCAGAAACCCCCATGATGCATCAGAGTATCAAAGAGCGATGTGCAAACGTTCTGTGGCGGACAGTGCAGGATGGGTGAGCAAATGATAAAGACATCACTCATCGGCTCTCGTGTTGAAAGGCAAAAGCCATGAACAGCACAGCAAAGCAAAGCATCCAAACGATTTAGCAAACGACTTGTGCGATTCAAGCGCCTGGTACGTACACGTCGTGCGTGGCGCCGAAATCCGGAGACAGATGGCACACCACCAGATTGCGCCCCATTCCCCAGTTGGTACATGTGATTGCATTTTGCGTTTTTCTCTTGGACCTCGCCATGGACCACGACGCAGCACACGAGCTGTTCTTGACGCTCAAATCTTACGATCAGGGAGCGAAGTCCAAACAGGTGCGGATGAGAAGCTGCCGCCGCATGCCGCTTGCCGGCGGCCCTGCTGAAACTGTTCTGCTGAAACTTGCGCATCAAGACCAGCTGTCACGGGCAGGAGAAGTTTCAGCCTCAAAGTCTGCACTGTGATCTGATGCAGGGCCTCGGGTTCGGCAGCGAAGCCGCGGAACACGATGACCGCATTGCGGAGAAACGGCGGAAGGACGCCGCAGCAAAACGCAGGGCGACGGCAGCGGGGGAACCCCAGGCGCAGCACGACCGCTGCCGCTCGGCAGGCCGCTCACAGGCGTCAGAGCATCGCGGCAAAGCGGCAGAGCGCAGCAGCAGGGGCGCAGGCCATGCCGACGGCTCCTCAGTGGAAAGGCCACTGGGCACACACGGCGAGAGGCGGCGCCGCGAAAGCGGCAGGGAGTCTGGCGGCGCCGCAGCCAGCCGCCAGGACAGCGACTGCAAGCGCCGCAGAGAGTCTTCACCTGTGCAGCGCCGAAGGGACAGCGGGCGTCGAGACGAGCATGACCGACGCGATGACCGGTGGCAACTGGAAGACAATGAGCGCCCCATGGGGAACCGCCACCAGGCTGGCTCTCTTAGCCGGCAGCGCAGCAGAGAGCCGCATAGCTGGAGCGAGCAGCGCCACCACGATCGTGACGAGCATGCGCAAGGCGGCCGCAGCCGCAGCGCCGCAGGCAGCCGCTTGGATGCAACAGCGCGGCACAACGAGCCGCCGCAGCAACGAGCGGCGATGCCAGACAGGCGGGCGGAGCGGGACAGGAGGTCGCCTAGCAGGGCCGACTGGGGCCGTCGAATCTATCGTCGGGATGATGATTGGGAGCGGCGGCGGCCACAATCTGGGCGGCGGCGTTCAGTGGAGCGGCGAGCCTTGCGAGACCAGCATTCGGATGGTCGACAGGGCAGAGACAGCCGAGCCCGCAGTGACAGGCATGGCAGCAGCCGCAGCCGCAGCCGGGGCTGCGATGGGAACAGGCATGTGGGCAGGCATGAGCCGCCTGAGCGGAACCACTTTGCCACGCGCCGCAATGTGCGGCCGGAGCCATGGTGGGAGTCCGCGCGGGCAGCGCCGGCGGCACAATCAAAGGCGGCAGAGCCGGACTGGGCGGCGGTCATCGATGGCTGGTCACAGATGACTGCCGCCATGCAGCTGCGGGCGCGAACGCGGTACCAGCTGCGCCAGGCCACAATGAAGGTGGGCCTGCTCTGACTGAACCTCGCAGCGGCACAGGTGTCTCGCTGCCCCACTGACGAGCATGGTGATGCAGATCAGCAGTCGAACAAGATCGGATGCGTGCTGCAGGAAGACTGATGCGTTGGCCATTCCGACCCTTCCAGCAGGTTTCATGTTCATACACTCCCGGCTGCAGGCCAAGGACGACGACGGCCAGTGGACGCGCTTCAAGTTTGATGAGGACCAGGCTTCCGATGGCGAGGGCGCTGCGGCACTGGACCCTGCCGAGCTGCCCGCCCCGGCTGGGCAGCAGAGCTTGAATGATCGGTCGCACGAGGCAAGTGCCGCTCTAGAGTGCTTCAAACGAGTGACAAGTCTCGCTCGGCTCGATGCTGCTTGGCTACCGATGACGGTTCGCTCGCTATATAAGCTCCTGAGGCCGAACAGTGTCTGTGTGCATACAGGCTGCAATTTTTGGGGCGCCACCGAAGCTCGACTCCAGGTCGGAAGACGAAGAGGACCTGCCGCAGGTGTGCAGCAGCGCATCCCGCCTGCAATCGCTTTGCAAATGTCGAACGTAACACTGAGTGCATGTCCGATGCCACTTACTACCATTTCTGCAGGTGGTAATGCTTCCAGACGTCGATGCTGGGACAGAGGATGCGTTGCCAGCAGTGCTGGAGCTGCCAGAAACAGCATCCGGCCCGCCCAAGCTGTCGTGGCGCGAGCGGGCAGCACAGCTGAAGGCGCAGCGCGAGGCCCAAAATGGCATCTAGTTGGCGAAGCTTGCAGGCGAATGGGCAACGTCGTGATATTGACTGTAACGAGTGCATCAGCGCACGCTGATTGAAGTTCGCTCACATGTGTCCATTCCCTTTCAACGAGCTGCTCCAGCAGCATGCACATGCAAGTTGCTGTGCAACTTGCCGTGCTCTGAGATATCGACATATCTACCGTGTTGTTCCACTGACTAGCTCCTAAAGACTTCCATCTGACCAAAGCGAGGAGGCTGATCAAGCCTCCTGCTGCTGATGCTGACCCATTCATCCTCCGCGATTAGATTCACCCCGCGGCAGCTGGAATACAGGCTACCTGCCTCCCCGCAGCCTGCCCTTCGACCTCATGTGGCCTGTGTCCCGCCCACGATGATCTGCACGCGAGAAGCAGCCAGCCAGCCAGCCATCAGCATCCATGCTTTCAGGCACAGCGTGTTGACGCGCCGCGGTGCCAGCGTAGGCAGCACCCCCTCTTATGGAGGGCAAGACAGCATCCTGACGAAAATCGTTTGAAGTGATTGTTACCTGGTTGATTGGGATGAACACAAGCTTCACCTGCAGCAGCATACATCATGATCACGCCCCATTCGTAAGCAGGACAGCCTCCGAAGCAAAACGCAGTCGTCATGCACAACTCACGAAGAAGCCAATGAAACCCATGACGACGAAGCCCAGCGCCGTGCGGAGGGTGATTTTGTTGAACTCTGCACCGCCAAAGGACTCAAGTGAGGCAACGGAATCTGTGATCAGCTTGTTCGATTGTGAGCAGCACAAGCCAAAGCATGCCATGCCACGACACGCAAAGCCACACGTACCTCTCCTGTCCGGCTTTGTGCAACGCTTCACGAGGCGCACGCTGTTCTTGCCAAACTCCTTGAGTGGAGTGACGACTGTGTCCATGGCTCTGCAGGTGCTGCTGAACCAAACTGCGCTGTGATGGAAAGCTCCTTTGTAATGTCTCAGACGAGTTGCAGCACAGCGTGGGACTGAAGCACAGTAGTGAAGCAGGAGCAACGCGTTTCGCCCTGCCTCGAACGATCTGGTGGGCACTGTTAGGCATTAGGATGTGCGTGTTGGGACTCGGAAAGCAAGTGCGATTTATCGGGCAGTCTCAGGTGTATGCTGCCAGTAGGGTTTTAGGATGCAGCAAAGCCGTCGCAGGCAAAGTGCTTCGGCCTTTTGGGGAGGCAGCGCCTTTGTGGGGGATAGCGCCGCAGCCATGAGCAAGGTCTCGGGTGACACCCTCCGCGAGGGCATCGCCGGTGAGCACGGCAGCCCGCGTGCAGCCACCTGCAGGATGTTTGCCCAGCTGGATGTCGAGCTCTTGCAGGACCTGCTGGACGCCGGCTACTAGGCTGCTGCTGTGCGACACGTACTGACAAGCGTCTATCCTGGCCGCAGCCATCATCGAGGGCTCGAAGACCAAGCAGCGCAACTTCAAGGAGACAGTGGAGCTGCAGATTGGCCTGAAGAACTATGACCCGCAGAAGGACAAGCGGTTCAGCGGCACCGTCAAGCTGCCGTACACGCCGCGGCCGCAGATGAAGGTCTGCGTGCTGGGAGACCACAGGCACTGCGAGGAGGCAAAGGCCATGGGCGTGGACGCCATGAGCGTTGAGGACCTTAAGAAGCTCAACAAGAACAAGAAACTCGTCAAGAAGCTGGGTGAGTGTCGTTGTGCGTGCACAGGATGTCAACCAACGCGATGCGGCATATGGTGCAGCAGGCCAGGCCGACACATTAAGGGCGGCAAGTGGCGGGCGGTTGGGGTCCCCGTCATGCATTGCAGTCGGGCTCGTACCTCCGCCGCATCCAATCGCCAACCTACTATAGTGCTAATGACTGCCCCGTGATTCCTCGTCGGACCCGACGGGCGACTGGCATGGCCGCCAGGCATACCCAATATGCGCTGGCCACCTTTGTTGAGAACTGGGGGGCAGGATGCGGCCAAGTACATCCTGGCCTTCCTTGACTGTCTATTTTGCAATGTTCTGACGCTGCTTCCTCACGCTTCGTCCTGCAGCCAAGAAGTACGCCGCCTTCCTGGCTTCGGACTCGGTCATCAAGATGATCCCGCGTCTCCTGGGCCCGGGCCTGAACAAGGCGGGCAAGTTCCCCACCCTCATCGGCCAGAACGACAGCCTGGAGACCAAGGTGCGATGAGCTTACTTGTAATATCTACTTCATCACCTTTGTAAGGGTTCAGTAATACTGGCGCGGCCAAGGCGCAAGTGCTCGCAGGGCTGGAGCCAGCAGAGCAGCGTCAGGCAGCCGGGCAGCCTGCGGTGGCGGCAGCAGCGAGCCAGAATGGCGATGAGGGCGGCAACAGCGGCAGTGATGGAAGGGGAAATAGTGGCGGCGGCGGCGGCGAGGATACACTGGAGGCGGAACCAATGGCTGACATACAGGGTCAGCAGTCAGCTGGGGGACCACTCAGCGCACAGCATACAGCTGCCGTTTGTGCGGCAGCAAATGCTGTTGCACGTCAGCACCAGCACTTGGGATGTGCAGCAGCCTCTCTGACAGAAACACTACTGCGGCTGCGTGCCAGTCAGTGCATGCTCCAGCTGCGCAGCGAGTGCGTGTTCTTGCTGGTTGCTATGCACCTGGCCACCTGAACCAAGTACTTGTGGAACACTGCAGATCGAGGAGATCAAGGCCTCCATCAAGTTCCAGCTGAAGAAGGTGCTGTGCCTGGGCGTTGCCATCGGCCATGTCGGCATGGCAGACAAGGTGAATTTGCTTGGGGTTTATGGCAGTTTGCTGTGACACCATTATGCTGCAGCCCAGGTGACCATGCTGGCGATGGCATTCGCCCTTGATAAAGCATACGGCCGTTGCATTCCTGTTGATACATTGGTGCCTCTGAAGTTTCCGCACCATGCTGAGTGGCAGCGCTGTATTTGCGGCAGGAGCTGTACGTCAACTCGCAGATGGCCATCAACTTCCTCGTGTCGCTGCTGAAGAAGAACTGGCAGAACGTCAAGTGCCTGTACATCAAGAGCTCGATGGGCAAGCCCGTGAGGCTGTACTAGGCAGGGCTTTGGTGTGCGGCGTGGCAGCGCTGTGCTCCTGGGTGCGGTCCAGCGCGGACGCGCCCATTCAGCGGCAGGCGTCCAGCCTGCTCCTTGGCAGCGGCTTTGGGGGAACATGCAGCTTCTGCTTGGTTTGACGCTGTCTTGACCTGGCAGTGTAACGGACTCCCGAGTCGATGGTGGGGATTGTGCTGTGGCGCTCCAGGATACAACTGCTGCTCCTCCCCCATTTTCACCGCACTGTCTAGCTGGGCTCGGCCTCCGCTGCTCCATTCGACACCAAATCGCGGCTTTGAATGAGGACATCGGAGTTCTGGCTGAAGCATGCCGAAGTGGCATGCTGTTTCGTGCGCCGCACATCACTTGCATCCTTCTGATGGCTCGACACAGTTCTCGCTTGCAACCAAGACGTTATAGTGGTTTGTCAAGCACGTTGTCGTCTCTACTGCAGCTTGCGAGCGACAGCAAGCTTTTCCCCTTTGCAACTGCGCTGGCCATCTGGTGCTGGATCTGGTATCCGGAGCGTCACCTCTCTCTTGAGTTCAGCTGACACCTACAAAACGAGAATGAGCCCTTCGACATAGACTTCGGTCTGGACACAATTGAGTTCAGAAGTTGATTGCAATTTTCACTCAACATCGTCCCAGCGCTTTGACTTCGATATTACGAGTTTCAGACGCACATTGCGACACACAACATCCAAGCGACGATGGCAGCTTCGGTTCACTTGGACAGCACTGCAGCACAGCCAGGCTCGTCGGTGCGTGTCACTGAACATACTTGCTGCGGCACGTGCATGGCGTCCCTTCCTTCATCACACCTTCAACGCTGAAGACAACTGCTCGACCAAATCTTTGGATGCACACGGCAGGTGCTGCCGGTTGTAGCTGCTGGAGTGGTGCTCCTGGTGGTGCTGGCGGCAGTCGCTGCGGGAGCGCTATACCTGTCCCGCCGCGCCGCTGAGGATGCGGAGTCATGCGCTGCGGCACCCGGCCGAAATGCCAATCGAGTGCGTCCTGTAACTTTTTCTAAAGGGCGCAATGTGGCATCCCTGCAGTCTCATGGCGTGCAAAGGCCTCTGGGAGTGAGCTGCCAGTTCTCTGGCGTCTCTCTGAGGCTTCTTTACGCACCGTCTGCGGCCGCAGCAGCAGCAGCGGCCAGGCGGCGGGCGGCAAACCGCCACAGACCGCATGCAGCAGCGCCTGCGGCGACGGCGGCAGGCCGCTGCGGAGGCGGCCGAAGCACCCGGCAGCGCTGATGAGGTGATGCGCTGCCTCATTCGCCAACAGTGCAGCCTCGTGCTCCGAATCGGTTTTGGGTTCTGGTCAGTGGATGCTGCAGCTGTACAGTGCTGCCCGTTGCAGCCCCACTGCAGCCTGCAGACCCAGGCAGCCAGGAGTGAGCCGGATGCGCCAGTCGAGGTTGACAGGAAACCGCCTCCGTCGCAGGGGGAGGCGGCGGGGGAGGAGGCGGCGGCGCCGCTGAACAGGCGGGAGGCGCGGCGGGCAGAGCGCGCAGAGGCGCGCGACCGGCAGGATGCACAGCAAGATCACCGCCAGACCAAGCAGCAGGTGCTTGTGTGAAACTGCACCCGCTGCGCTGCGCCGTGCAAACCCTGGTAAACCTTACAGCTGTCGCTCGCTGGATGCTTGCATCCAGCACTCGACAACGGCCACCAGCAGCAGCAGGCGGTCTCGTTTCGATCTGTCTTGCCCTTACCGTCAAGGCCGCACGGGACGAAGGGGTCTATGTGGGCGTTGATAATTTAGTATGGGAGGTCGCAGGCGTACGACCAGCGGCGGGCGGCAAAGGAGGCAGCGCGCGAGGAGGAGGAGCGGCAGCTGGAAGCAGAGATAGCGCGCCTGCAGGCGGAACGGGACGCCGCGGATGCCGCGGAGGCGGCGCAGTGGATGGGCACCATCAGCGTCGAGGGCGCCGGCACCGGCGAGGCCGAGGCGGCGGCGGCCGAGGTGCGGGAGTCACACAAGGCTCCCCCGAGGGATTCTTCTCCCTGCATCCTCAGTCAGGGAGGCACTCGAGGTTGAGAGGAGAGGGCGTGCGACCCGGCCAGCGCCTCGGCGAAAACTTGCACCACAGAAGTAGACGACACCCGCCCCTGGCACTCGCGCCGCCGTCAGTGTTTTCACAATACTGCTTGGTGTTTTTTGCAGGACCGGCTGAGCGAGTTTCTGGACCACATCAAGGCGCGCAAGACGGTGGCGCTGGACGAGCTGGCCGCGGAGTTTGGCCTCCGCACGCAGGAGGCCATCACGCGGGTGCAGGAGCTGGAGGCCGCCGGCCGCCTCACAGGCGTCATGGACGACCGCGGCAAGGTGGGCGAAACCTAAACCCTAGGACCTACTGCGCAATGGGGCCTGGTCGGAGCCCCTGAAGAAGCCACGAACCGTGCTGCCGCGAGAGGTGTCGAGGGCCTTGGCGAAACGGTGTCGTCAGAGCATGCAGGCGCCGCCTCACTCTTGTCCCGAGCGACTTGCGGCAGGAGGCTCCTGTGACTGTCTCGTCATGTGTGTTTGCGCAGAGGTTGGAAGGTTGCATGTCATTTATCGAGCCCGCCCTGCAGAGGGGTGGTACGTCGACACCGACTTGGCCCGGCAGCAATCGCGCTGGTGCCAATAAGTGTCTGTGCGGGGTTTGGCCGAAGCCACAAACGAGCGCCACCCACCTGCGGCGCCGCCGCGCGCCCTCATCTGCGGCGCGGTCCCAGGTTACGTTCGGAGGTGATGCGCCCTTCTGTGTTGCAGTTCATCTACATCTCGCCGGAGGAGATGGCGGCTGTGGCGGCGTTCATCGAGCAGCGCGGCCGCGTCGCGATCGCCGAGCTGGCCGCCAAGAGCGACCAGCTGATCGACCTGGAGGGGAAGGCAGGGCAGCTCCCCGATGACATTGGCCCGGAGGAGGTGTTCTCAGTACAGGAGCCGGCGCTGGTGGACGTGGCTGCCTGAAGATTCCATGTGCAAGTCATGGCAGCGCGGCATTCACAGATTTCCGTGGCGTCAGTGCCTTCCACTGGCTGGCTGTGCATTTCGAGCTGAGACGCGACCATCCTGCCAGCCGGGCGCCCTGCACCGGCAGGGCTTACCTGAGGCTCTGCGCGCAATTTTTGCGTGCCTCACCCCTGACTTCGCAGTCGCCACCCATGTGACATCTGCTGAGCCTCACTTGAGTGCACTTCGCCCCGTCTGGGCGGTGGTCTGTGTGGCCTGGCCTTTATCTAACAGAGTCACTGGCTGCAGCGCGGAATGTAACCCAATGGCTATCGAAGTTCATCAGTTTGCTTGCATGGTGCACCGTCTCATGCAGGGATCGAACCTTGGGTCCCGACGGCAAAACGGTCATAGAGTGGCGCTAGGAGATGGCCGAAGCCGTTCCATGCGAAGATAACCTAACACCGTCGGACCGATGTCAAATCGCTCATTTGCAACATATATGATCAACGTGCTGCCACAGTCACATTGTGTTGCGGCGTCAGGCCAATCGGCATTCGGCGGTTTGGATCATCGCAATCAGTGTGCCTTGTTGTGGTGTTGATCTTGCTCTGATTGGCATTATGTCCTACAGACTGGTCGTTCGTGCTCCTGTGGTGCGTGCCCGCAGCCCGATGGGCGCCTGACGCACACCTGCGTGGCTCACTGAGGACCCTGCTCAGGCTATGGCGATAATGGACATTGCGGCATTGGCCTGGGAACACTTTCTAGAAAGTAAAGCCTTGATGCTTGCCAATACGCGATCCCTTACAGATGATCGGTTACAGGCGAATTGAGGCACTGCAATGAATGCTGATGACATTGCATGGCTCAGCCGCACAGCATTCTTCAGCAAACTTCCGCTGCCGCCGCCAGAGCTTGCTTGGGCCGACTTGCCTCCCAGCTCTCTGCCTGCGAGCAGGACCGCCCAGCACTTGCATGCTCGTCTACTACGCATACGCCTGAATGTGGCACGTTACTCAGCACTGACAGCGACATCGCTGGAGGGGCAAACACTGTGCACGCCGTCAGCGGCGGCGCCATGGCATTTTAGGGGGGGCCGGAGCGCCCAGACTCAGGACAGACGTGGCAGAGTCAGCCCGCGACCAGCGGTCTCCCTGAACGGTGCTGTGGTCACGCCAAGCCCTGCCGGCTACCCCACAGGGCCTGTTTCACCCTGCGGTCTGCAGGTTTGCACCTGCACCGCTAATCTGCCACGGCTGACAGGGCGCGCACCTGGCTGGCCTGCGCCGCCGCCTGCCGCTCCGCCTGCCGTGCATCGATGGCCGCCAGAGCCGCCTCCTCCTGCCGTTGCAGCTCCTCCGCTGCCTTGCGCTTTTGCGCCTGCAGCAGCTTGCGCTCGCTGCGCGGCAGGGCAGATGTATGCAATCAGTCAGGCGTGGCGGCACTGTGAAGGCGCCTGACACCCAATAGGCTAGGCGACTGCTGGTGCTCGTTGCGCAATGGCGCGGAGACGGGATCAGTCGAGCGCGTATGACTGCACTCAGACCGCCTTAACGCTCGCTGCACGACAGAGTGTGCGGGAACCAGTCGAGCGCGCACATTGTTATGCCAGTGTGCTGCAGCGGCCTTCGTGCTGGCAGCATCCCTGTTGCAGCCTCGGCAAGTCTGGTGTGCGCCGTGGCTTCATGGCAGCCGGGGCCTAGCACGTCGCTTGCAGAGGCTGCAGTCCGTCTGCATCTCTTCAACGGCAATCTTCCCTGTGCACATCGCCACAGCGATGCATGCTGCCAGAGCGCTGGCGTGCCGCCCCTGCAGTGGCGCAGCATGCCGGCGTCCGCGTTGCACAAGGGCAGGAAGCTCCCACAGTTCGGAGCCTCCTCAGCTGTGGCTGCAAAAGCTCAGTGTTGCACCTGGGCTTGGGCACGGGGGTGTCCCGCCCGCAGGCGCGGATGCGCCGTGCCATCTCCTCGACCATCGGCCGCAGCTCCGCTGTCGACGGGAAGGCCGCCACTGTGACCAGGTCCCGCAGGTCGGTGTGCTCCTGCGGCGCAGCGACATGGGCGTCGGCTGGTGAGGCGCTGTTGAAGGAAGGAGATGCCGGTCTCTAGCAGGCCCAGGTTGGGCAAAAAATTAGGCGGACGGTCTGAGATGGCAGACAGCTTGAGTGAATTCCTCCAACCAAATCAAGTACTGCCCGGCCGCCAGGCGATATGGCTGCAGCGCCGCCATGGTGACATGAAGCTTGGCAGCTGCCGGCACTGGATCATTCGCATATTGCATCTTGGTGCACCCCGGGCCTCTCGGAGCCGTGGAGCGAGCCGCATCTTGACAGGCTCCATGAATCATCGAGCCAATTGGCCCATCCACTCTGGTTCAGGTTTGGAGAAGGATCATAGTCACAACTTTAGAGTGGCATACCTGGAGCCAGTCGCCCAGCAGCTTGTGCATGTGTGCGCGGACCATACGCGACGGCGTCGGATGCTTGTCTACGAGGTCCAGGTACTGCAGCAGCAGCAGGCAGCCGCGCGTCGCCGGCGCGTCCGCCCATAGCTCCTCCGTCGGCGGGAGGGGGGAGAACAGCGCCGGGTTGTTCAGCAGCGGGTCTGCGGGTGCGTGAAGGCGCACGGTGATACAAAACGGCTCTGCAGGTGCTTTCCGCTGCAGCCCAACACACGTTTTGAAAGCAGCTGCCGCAGCTGATTCATCATGATACATCGCATGCGTGTCACATGTTGCTCACGCACGAGAGGGCATTGCGCCACGTGTCCCACCAGCCACCGTCAGCAGCTCGAGCTGGAGCTGTAGCAAGTAAAAAACTCGCTGGCACCAGCCCCAGTCCAAGTGTTTGCACTTCGCTTGCCATTGCCCACACCAGGCAGGTTTTCACCTGCCGACATGACGCCCTGGGCACCGGTGTAGGCCATGCACGCCTCCGCGTCGGCGCGGCTGAGGATGTTGCCATTTGCCAGCACGGGGATGCCGACCGCCTCCCTCACGGCCTGCAGCCGAGGTGCGGGCCAGACGGGTCAGGCATGCAGCAAACCAACGGCCCTCCGCGCTCAACTATCTGACACATATGCTCCCTGTCTGGCACGGCCCCACCTTGATGGCATCCCAGTCGGCCTTGTGCGCACGGGTGTCCTTCTGCTCGCGCGTGCGACCGTGCACCGCCAGCAGCTGGACACCCGACCGCTCCAGCATGCGTGCGTACGCCAGCGTGCGCTCGAGCTCCGGGAAGATGCGGATCTTTGCCGTCAGCGGCACCTTGAGCCCCGCCGCGATGCCCGTCACCATGCGCTCCACCTGCGCAATGGATGACAAATCGTTTTGACGACATTCGAATTTTGCACGGTCAGCCCCACCTTGAGCCCCCCCGCGATGGCCCATCCGCATGGCTTGTGACCGCCGTGCGACCATCTGTGCAGGAGATGGCGCTGCCTGTCTCAGAGCGCAGTGCCCTGGGTTTGCTGACCGTCTGCCGCTCCTCCCTGCTGCTCTGCCCACGGACCGGTGGCTGGACTTGTGGTGGCAGTGAGAGCTGGCGGTGTCATGCGATGCACTTGTTTGGCTGCTTGCAGCGCGCAGCGCCAGGAAGAGCTGCGGCTCATTCACATAATCAAACAGAGTTTCAAACTGCCACGCCCACCAGGTCGAGGTCGTCCATGAGGAAGGCGCCATAGCGGCCGCGCTTGGCGATGCGCTGCGGGCAGCCGAAATTGAGGTCCACCGCATCCACCTGGTCCTCCACGTGCCTCGCCGCCTTTAGCACCGTGTCCGCGTCGTTGCCACAGAACTGCACGAACAGCGGCCTGCGGGCACCGCCAGTACGGACAATTCAATATGCACTGCACCTTTAATTGCAAATTTACCGCTCATTGCGAGCCCACATCTGCAGCCTGCATCCTTGGCATTGCATCGGATCGCAAGGTAGCCTGGAAGGCAGCCGTGGTGGCAGTGTCAAGGTTCATCACCAAAGAATGTGCAACCACTGAAGGCCGCAGCTAGTCAAGCATGCAGCTCGACATGCGCACCTGTCCTCGGCGCAGGTAGTGAAGTGCTCCTCTCGGTATTTGGCGGTCTCGGAGAAGATGCGGCTATGCAGCATCGGCGTGTACGCCGCCGTGGCGCCATTCTGGCGGCACAGCATGCGGAACGCCAGCTCCGACTGCGGCGCATGGCGGGAATCTCATGAAACAGATCTGGACCTGTTGCGTCCCATGTGCATCGAAAAGAGGACTCAGAAGCCGTGCAAAAACTTGACGGCAGATTGGACTGCTTGCCTGGTCCACCATGGGCGCGACGTGCAACTGCGGCGAGCCGAGGCGCCGGAAGAACTCCCAGGATCGCTTGCGGTGCTCCTCCAGGGAGCCTGGACCGGGCTCTGCGGCGGACATGGTGGACAGATGTCCCCTGCAGGTGCTGCTGCGCAGTGACGCGGCGCTTGTGAGAGCAGGATTGAGGCGTGGCCCGAACAGGCGAGGTGCACCCAGCAGCCTTGCAGACATGAGCCGCGTGCAGGAGCAGAGGGCCAGCGTTTCGCCAACGTAGCTCGGCTTGAACACTGCAAATGCTGGCCGCGAGTGCGCGGCGAGTGCCGTGAGCAACCGCGCGACGGCTCATCTCGTGCCTGGCCCTGCTTCGTCACCCGATTGCGTAACTCCGTTGACCTGGTGTGGCGATACACTTGGCCTGCTGCTGAGGCCTCACCTCACCAGTTAGTTTCGATCGCCACCCGCCACCATGGATCGGTCGAAGCGCGATACGGGCGGCATCGACCTGGGGGACGTCTTCTCCCTTAATAAACCGATGCGGTCGCTGAAAGACAGCGGCAGATCCGCCAGCCCGCAGCGGAAGCCTGCTTCAGCTTCAGGATCATCCAGCTTCGCGGACCTCGGCAGCCAGCTCGAGGGCCTGGGCGCGGCGCCGAACCAGAGGCCTTTGGGCTCGGTCACGCCAGCTGCACGACAAGCAGCATCAGCGAGCAGCGGGACGCCTGCGCAAGCGGGCTACCAGCTAGACCCGTTTGCAGGCCTGAGCCTGAATGACAAGCCGGGCGCACCGAAGTCGATGGGCTCCAGGTGAAAGGCAGTGACAGGATGCCCTCACAGGTTGCTCGATCTCTGCCTCACAGCAGCAGTCACGCCTCAAGTCCACGCTCCTTTCGGATAGTTGGCTGGGTAGTCACGTCTTTGCCACGATTACTGCAGGGGGTCGAGCGCGCACGACACCTTCTCCAATGCAGCGCCGCAGAGTCAGCAGCGCGCACCAGGTGCGGCGTCCACACAGCCGCTGCACACTGCTTTTGAGGTTGCTTGGCTAAACCAATCTGGTGATGTCGACTAATTCTCACACTTTTGCCCGTGAACAGCCTCAGCAGCAGCGGCAGTGGACGATGACCCATTCGGCGGCGTGGCGGCAGCGAGCCACCACCACACGCTGTCTGGCGGATCGGTCGCAGCCTCGGACGCCGGGCGGCAGCCGTCTGCGGACGACCCATTCAGCCTTTGGGGCGAGGCGCCGCTGCCAAAGTCGTCTGCGCGCCCGCAGCGGCCGGCAGAGTCCTTTGCGGCCCCAGATGAACTGCTGGAGCAGTTTGTCAGCGGAGCGGCGGCGTCGCCGCCGAAGGACCAGCATCTGCATGGCAGCGGCGAGGATCTGCTGGATGGTTTCACCAGCAGCGCAGGTGACAGGATCGTCTTCCGCTGTCGCGATGCGTGCGTGACACCAAGGTCTGTGCCGGAAATCATCGCAATCAGCGAGCAGGCTGTACTGGTAGCCTGGATTTGCTGCCTCAGAGGCTGCAGAGGTGCTGCAAGGGCCGGCGCTGCAGCCCCTTTGACGTTGTGTGCCTCCCGTTCGCCACAGGACCTGCCGCTGCGCACCATGCGCCGCAGTACAGCAGCGGCTTGGAGGATTTTGGGCAGGCGGCGGCGCCGCCGCGGCACCACGCTCACGCCTCGGTCGCATCCAGCGGCTTTGATGGCTTCGAGGATTCTGCGGTGTGGGGCAGCAGCCCGGCAGCGGCGGAGCCGCAGCTGGTCTCGATGGACACGCACACCGTGGCCGGCAGCTACGCCGAGGCGGAACCCCCGGCGCCGCTGCGGCAGCCTGCGCAGACGACGTCGCGGGCGCGCAGCCCCACGCGGCCCAAGTTTGACCCGCGCGTCGCGGCAGGCGGCTTCGAGGACGGCTTTGATGAGGGCTCGTTCGGCGACGCCGCCTCGCCGCGCGACGGCAACCCCTTCGGCGGCGGCGGCGGCTCCCCGCCAGCGCAGTCAGGCAGCCAGCGCCGGCCGGCGGCAGACCGCGGGCACATGAGCACCGGCAGTGGCGGCAGTGGCCCCTCCCAGGGCAGCTGGGAGGGGCCCGCGTCTCCCCGCGGCGGCGCCGCCCGGTCGCCGCGCAGCCGGGACGTCAGCCCGACGGCGTTGGCAGCACAGTCCAGCAACGCCAGCGTCTTCGCCTCGGCCTACCAGGTATGGGCTCGGCCGCCTTTCGCTGGGGTGGTGCGCAGCAGGGGCGGCATTGACATTTAAGAGCTACAGCCACACGTGCCTGAGCACCAGCCCTTACTACTGACACCAATAAGATATTCCTCGCCCAGGTACCGCACTTGCGCTGCAACAGTGATGTGGATGGTTCACTCGGTATTTGGAGGGTTATCTTTCCGCCTGTTCCATGGCTGGCGCAGGCCCACCAGGAGGAGCAGCGGCGCGCGGCGCCAGCGGACGTGCGGGAACAGGCCACCCGCATGCTGGGGATCGGCTCCAAGTGGATCCGAAACTCTGCCACCCGGTGCGCCTCCTCCTTGCTGTCGTCCTCGCTGTCATTATGTGCGAGCAGACCGCTGCATCGTCGCCGTGCCGGCTGCAGCGCGGCTGCAGGTGGCTGCAGTTGGGTGTGCGTGGGTGTGCCGCCGCCTCAGCCGGACAATATGCAAGCAGCAAAGGAGCTTTCCTGTTACTCCATCTGTCGCGATGGCGCAGGATCGCCAAGGTGGCGAAGGACAAGATCGACGAGCTGGATGTGGGCTCCATAGTGCGGCCGGCGCATGGCCGCTCGGACTCGCAGGACTCCCGCCGCGAGGACCTGCCTGACCACTACTACCAGTGCGCATCCCTACAAGCAAAGCAACGTCGCGACCTTACAACCATGGCAGCCGCGGGCTGTGGTCGACGAGCAGATGCGGGCGGTGCCCACGCCCAACTCTGTGTCGATCTCCTCCGGCCATGCGGCGATCCCTGTTGGCGTCCATCCAGTGCATGCCCAGGCGCCTGCCGCAAACGGTGAAGGCACAGCATGGCTCGAGATTGGACGCTTACAAACCTGGCGCTGAGCACACTGCTTGCAAACCGTTGTCAGGTGGGCGGCGTCGATAGCGGAGTACGGACCGGAGCAGCAGGCGACGATGCTGGAGCAGCTGCCGGAGGACGATCGCCTTGTCGTGCAGCGCATCCTAGACGCCAACACCATCTCCAGGTGCGCAGCGGCCGCCCGCTGCTCCTGCATCGGCCGGCGCCTCCTGTGCATCTGGACCTCATCCGCATGACCCGGAGCCAGCCAGTGGCGCTGGCGCGCTGCTGGACACCTCCACTCCAGCTGCCACTTTAAGGGTTGTAGGAGTGCTGGCGGACGCCTGTTGTGGAGTGCACTTTCCGAGCTGGTCTGGAAATGTTCCGTTGCCACTGCTGCCCGCAGACAGCAGCGCAAGGCGGTGGAGGATGCTAGCGCGCGGCTGCACGACATGTCGCCGCGCAAAGCCGCCTCGCCGCGGCGGCTCGGCGATGCCGCGCCGGACAGCCCGCATGGCAGCAGCCGTCGTGCCAGCGCCGCCGAGGGCAGCGGCGGCGGCGGCAGCCGACTATCCCGTGTCACTCACGAGGCGGCGACGGCGGCGGCGGCGCAGCCGCGCGGCCGGCCGCCGCCGCCGGCGTACGAGGATGTGGCGCAGGGCGGCCAGTATGAGCCGCCCCGGCAGCAGCCGCCGCAGCGGCGGCAGCAGGAGGACGATGACTCCGCAGCTGCTGCGGGGGCGGCCGCCAACGCGGCAATCAAAAAGGCGCAGACGCGGCGGCGCGCGCAGGCCGCTGCAGCACAGCAGGCGCAGCAGCAGGCGCGGACGCAACAAGCGAGGGCCGCGCCTGCAAAGCGTCCACCTCCAGCGGCCTCAGATGTGAGTGTCATCGTGCTTGCATGGCCCGCAGTCAGACGTTCACCGGCATCGTGACCCTCATGAGCGGCATCGCCCATACTTCTATATGGTCCCCACCTAGACTTGCGAAGCAGTCAGTATCTTCGCTTCTGCCTGCAGGTCGACATGCTGGGGATGGATGGCAGCTCGGCAGCGCAGCCGACAGCGCCCGTAGAGCCGAAGCTGGCGACGGCGGACGACCTCGGAGATTTCTTTGGCGCGCCGGCACAGCCGCCACCATGGCCGGCCGCGACAGCAGCAGCAGCAGCAGCAGACGCCGATCTAGACATGTTCGCAGCTGGGCCAGCGCCCGCGCCGCGCGCGAACGGTCATGCCGCCGCAGCGCAGCAACGGCAGAAGCAGCAGCAGCCGCCGCCGCGGCCAGCGGCGCGACCCGTGCCGTCGGACAGGGCGCCTGCTGCAGGGCCGTTGCTGGACGACCAGGTGCCGCAGACTGCTTGCCACATCTTACTACATCATCTTGCCGCCACAAGACACCGAGGCTTGAGTATCACTTATCGTGGTTGGTGTCCAGCGTCCGTTTGTCGCACTTATGGTGAGTCGCCGGACCCTTGCATCGCGGCTACCCTCAAATGAAGTTTTCAAGGTGGAGCTCTCGGTGTAACACTTTGCATTCTGGGCGCTGCTGAGGACGTCGCTGTCATGGGCCGCAGGCGGTGGAGGGCGAGCCGGAGGCGCGGCGGATCGCGCGGGAGAAGCGGCTGGCGCAGAAGGCGGCGGCTATAGAGGCAGCGCGGCAGGAGATGCACACGCGGGAGAACGCCATGGAGCAGGAGAAGGCTCAGAAGGTGCCGGCTAAGGCTCTCGGCTCTGGCACTCTGCTCCCTTGCGTTGCCTGTGCTCCGAGGGTGTCAGGAACAGAGACGGAGGGTCCTCTGACGTTCGGCAGGCGCAGCATGTGGGCCACTGAAGCGAGGCTGTACCTCAGGGTTCTTGCTGTCCTAAGGTGCCGGCTGCTGAAAGGGCGTTCGGAAACTTTGCAGGTGGACCTGCGGGACCAGATCAAGCCGCGCATGGATACCTGGTCCAAGGGAAAGCAGGCAAGTCAGGTTGCGGCCTCGCACTCAGTTGATCAGACGAACAGACTTCGCCGGTCGGTGTTCGAACCAATGGGCATGCAGTATTACAAGTGCGTCTGCCGCTGGGATCCATTGGGCGAGTGCCCAATCGCGGCCTGCCATGTGGCGGCCTGCATGCGGGGCGCTTGACGCTGCAGCCGCCGCGGCACCGCTGACTTGATGATCATGCAAGTGCATCCGGTCCTGGCACCCCTGAATGCAACTGGAACAGCCGCGTCGCTGTGCCGCTGCAGGACAACATCCGGGCGCTACTCAGCACGCTGCACACGGTGCTGTGGGAGAACTCGGGCTGGAAGACGCCAGGCCTGACCGACCTCGTGGAGACGGGCAAGGTGTGTAGGTAGTACGCGGACCCTTCCATGAGATACCTGTGGTGGAGCAGCAGCTTTCTGTCAACACATCTCCACAGCTCGCACCACTGTTCTCGTCAACGGCGGCGCCCGTCCGTAGCCGGCGCTGTGGTCATGGCCCCCAGATGCGCCTTGGGAGATGTGCACTCGATGCTTTCCACGCTTGCGCTGGTCGGGCTGGACGACGTATGCGGTTTCGGAACCCACGATCCTGCGAACATCCTTTCGCCACCTACCTGCTGACATGCCGCGGCCGCCACATTCTTGCCGTAGGTGAAGCGGTGCTACATGAAGGCGAATCTGGTGATTCACCCGGACAAGGTGAAGCAGAAGGGCGGCACCCTGGAGCAGGTCGTCACCGCCGACATCGCCTTCGACATCCTCAAGGTCGCCTGGTGCGCCGCCCCATCCCCCACTCCCGTACCCAGGCAGCTGCGCGCCAGCAGTAGCCTGGCATGTGGCGCGGCTGCCTAAGCCATGGCCGCATGCTGTGCGCCTCTCCAGGCATACCTGTACATTTGTCTAGCTGGTGCGCCAAAGCTTGATGCGACACATGCTGTGCCTGTCCTGCAGGGGTCGGTTCGAGGAGGGCGAACTGCGCGCCGGCCGTGCATTCTGAGCAGGGCCTTCCCTCGCCTTTCGGAAGCCGCACTGCTTGCCTGGGATTGTAGGCAGGACGGCGCAGCGTCAACAGACTACGGTTATGCAGCGGGACGGCTGTCGCTCTGTAGCTTTTGGAGATTGGCGAGTCGGGCGGCTATGCTGGCGCGCTTGGATCAGCCGGAGCGGGGAGGGGGGGAGGGGGAGGCCCTGGCTGTGGCTGCCCAACTTCAGCCTTGTACGTCGCATATTGCTGTACCACCGCAGCCTAGGAAGAGAGTGGTGAAGAATCGCTTGGCGGCAGGTTGGCAGCTACAGCAACACCTTGCAACACCTAGCAGTTGTGGAACGAAGTGCAATGCAGCATCATGCAGCATGGGTGGAGGGACAGTGAGTCGGCGCATGCGTCTCATCTGTAAAATGGCGCATGCACCATCCCAGCGATACTTGACGGTGCCTCCTACTGCCGCAACCGTTTACAAATCTTCGCAACTTGAGCGATCCGAGAAAGGAAGGAAGTAAGACTCGTGCGTGCATGTCAGTCAGCTGTCTGACTTGCGGCTCGAGCTCACAATATTGCCACGTGGACACATAATGCATACAACTGCACAGACTTGTTGCAGTCGCATTCAACCTTCGTGAATCAGTAAGCTGTAGCAATTCATTCATCGAGCGCATACAGGTTGCTCAGCTGTTCCTGAGCCCCAACTGAGGCTACTGTCTCCCATCCCCTTGGTCAATCAGGCCTTGAGTTGCGCTGCATGCAAAGACTGATTCTGAGCGGGCGATTGACAGCGCTTACCTGCTTCAGGACGCTGCAGAGGTAAACAGACGAGGCATTGTGCAGCATGACACCTGGCTGCGCAGTGCCGTAGGCCTCAGAGGCACATGCTCTCATTCAGGCCTTGTCTCGCGCGCTTTACTTGATTAAGTTCGACCGTTACCATCGAATCATATGCTGTGGTCATGCCCGCAGGTCGCACCGCATTGCTGTGCCGCTGCCACCGAATTGCACTGCGCGACCACAGTTCCCACTGGCCGCCAGACACAGCAGTGTGGCAGCCGCGACCGCCACCCAGCCAGAGACGCAGCCGCTCGCAGTGCAGCAGCCACAGGGTTTCGCTAGCGGCGACGTCGCCATGAGCCTGCTCGCATCAACCGGCGATGTGTATGACGGCATCAACATCGATGCGGAGCAGCTGCCACATGATGCGGCAGACTTTTCCGACAGCCTGCAGCACTCGCTACAGGTGTACATGCGCATGCAAACATTTGTCTTCAGCCTGGCCTTGTGTGATGAGCGTGCCACTCACGACGCGCTGCACCAAGATCGAGGATCCAGGTGCCCGCATCATGCAGGAATGGCGGCGCACTGACAGGAAGGGCGTGTGGCTGCGGGTGCCGATACACCTCGCTCACCTAGTGCCAGTTGCCACTCAGCAGGGGTGAGCAGCCTGCGCTTGCAACAATTAGCGCATTTTTGCTCTTACGTTTTCACTTGGTCGGGCGTCTGTAATTTCGCTTTGTCACTAGCAGGGAATCAGTAGAAGCACAGCGTCGGCCGTGCCGCCAGTCGGCAGAGGCGCTGCGAGTCCGACCAGCAGTCCACTACCTGCAGGTTCTACTTCCATCATGCGGAGCGGGACTATGTGATGCTGGCGCAGTGGCTGCCGGAGACTGAGGACAAGCTACCCGCCAATGCCTCGCACCAGGTGCACAAGTCTGCAACTGCACATTTCTCTCTGATGCTGTGCACCTTTGATGCAGTGCTCGTCTACAGCCAAGTGCTGGCAGTGCGTGCAAGGGCAGCAGCACTGCCCTCGGTCAGCACCACGCTGGTGCACGCACAGTGCAGGGCTTGCCATGGCGCGAGTGCCCGCAGCTGTGTCTAGCATCCCAGTCTCTGAAAAACAGGAACTCCAATAGCGCGTGCCCTTCTAAACCAGGTGGGGGTCGGCGCCTTCGTGTTCGACAGGCAGTCGCAGCGGGTGCTGATGGTGCAGGAGCGCAATGGGCCTCTGCGCGGCAAGGTGCGGCCACAGTTGTTGGTGCTGTGACGGTTCCTGTGACGGACATGGTTTCTGCGGCGGGGCAGCACATTCGCAGCTGCACAGGTCCGGGCACGACCAGACCAAGCTGATGAGACACGCGCCAGCACGACAGCGTCAGGCAGTGCAGCAGAGTCTGATGCGCTCCGTCTAACAACCTACATGAAAAGGACGGCAGGGGGTGTGGAAGATGCCGACCGGGCTGGCGATGCAGCGCGAGGACATTGGCGACGCCGCTGAGCGTGAGGTGCACATTCACGTCTCGAACCTGCCTTTTCATGATGTGGGGTCAGGTCTGCCCATTGAGACCAGTGTTTCAATACGCCGCAAGGGCACACTTTAGACCTAAACAACACGCATAGTGCCTGCAGTCATCGCACAGTGCGGTGTTGTGTCACCATGGGACAGGGAACAGCTGTGCGCCTTTCTCAGTGTGCAATGGCGTAGTTTCATGAGTCAGCTGCACGTTTGGATCAGGACCAGAAGCGCCGTCTAAGCAGATCTGGAACCTGTTGTTGTGCAGGTGCTGGAGGAGACGGGCGTGCGGGCGAAATTCCACTCAGTGCTTGCAATTCGTCAGGCGCACACCGCGCTGTTCGGCAAGTCCGACATCTTTGCCGTCGTCGCCCTAGAGTGAGCTCTCACACCACAGCGAACGCCATCAGCATGCACCGACTATTTAGCCATTCTCACTTGGTCATACCCTGGCCTGCTGTGGCAGGGCTGTCGCATTCTGTCCCGAAGCCATTTACAATTGGCGTGCTGATGCATTGCGTCTCACAATTGCAGGCCAGAGGCAGGCGCGCTGGACTCTATCGCCATACAGGAGGACGAGCTTGTGGCGGCAGAGTGGCAGTCGCTCGAGGAGTTCGAGGCCAACCCATTCCCAAAGACGATCCCACTACTGGCGAAGGTGTGTATCGACTGTTGTGTGTGAATCTTCTGCGACGATGACGTGTCGTGTCGCATGAGGTCTTGTGCTGTATGCCTGTCATTTTGGCGGTATGTCAATCGCCTACAGGAATGAACCAGGTTCGTTGCTTCGCAGATCGTGGACAGGTGTCTGGCCTATGCCAATGGCACTTATGCGGGGTTGACGGCAGTGAAATTCCCGGCAACGAACCGGAAGAGGGAGGACATCCTGATCTTCGGCGCCTCTGACGGCCAACCGCACGTTTGACGGCATGTGCATAGGCCATTAACCCAGTGGCGTGATAGGCAGCATTGCTCGTGACGAGTTTGCGTTGGTGGCAGACATAGGACACCGGCGCGGACCATTAGCTCAGCAATTTGTCGCACGTGAGGCACCTGTTGCGCAACATTGATTGTGCCCACCGACATTGTCTTGGCAGTCATTGTTTAATGCACAAAATGCAATGCTGGTACATTCACAATTCATGCTGCCCCATCTGCGCTGTGCGTGCTGTGCGTGCTGTGAACCGTCAAATCCTTTTTCACAACTGCTTGCTTTGCAGATCACTTTACATTGATTTCTGTTGAACCATCTCTCAATCTCCATGAATGTGGATCCTACGGACAGAGGGCGAACCTGTGCCTGGGGGCGAGGCCACAGCGTTGTTTTTGACTGCGGGGTCAGTTACAGTCGGTCGCCAGACTGGGACCAACGTCGACGTCGTGATCGTTAACGATCTCAGCATCAGCAGGCGCCACGCTCAGATCTCTGTCGGGTCGCTCGACGTGGATGGCCCACTCACCGGCCGCTCCAGCTTCCACCTCACAGGTCAGCAACAGCATCCCATGAGGGGCAGACGCTTGCCTGTCTCTGTGGTCGGTTGGTATTGGGCCTCATGTGCTTTTGCTTCAATCGTGCAGACCTCAGCAAATTCGGCACCGCAATCAATGGCACACCCATCGGCAACGGCAACACCGTTCCGGTGCAGCACGGCGATGTCGTCCAATTCGGTCACAAGACCCAATACAGGTGCAGCAAGCCCTGGTACTGTCGACTCGCAGTTCCGGCGTCCGCAATAGCATGCAGGGCCACCATGTCATGCGCTTAGGCGGGTGGCTCAACCCCAAACATTGATTGCCGCGCCATGCCGCAGGGTGACCTGGGACCAAGTTGTGCTCTGCCTGCCGGATGCCTGTGCCGCCGCGCAGCAGCAGGCCTCGACCCTGGGCTTTCACTGCCGCCAGCAGTGGGAGAGCGCCTGCACGCACCTGGCTTTGAGTCCCGGCGCGCCGGGCTTCAGCGTTGCCGCCGCGTGCGCAAAGGCGGCTGGCAAGCCTGTCGTCAGCACCGAGTGGTGTGCGCAACCTAGGGTCGTCAGCGCTACCCCTTATCCAACAAACTTGTTGTCCATGCGCTACACTGCTGACTGCTGCTCAGACTGTGCAGCTGTGGCAGGCCACATGACAGTGCGCCAGCAGTGTGCACGTGTTGGATGCTGTTCGCCATCAGATGCAACAGCAGCAGCAGCAGCAGACATAAGCGCTTGCCGTCAACGCAGGCTGAGCATTTGCATAGCGGCGGGGCGGGCAGCGTTGAAGGACATGCCGCCGCTGTGCACGCCGCACTCGCTGCCAGTGGCACTGCCTGAGGCCATCGCGGGGCGGCTGCCGGGACATGAGGCCACCAGCGCCGCGCCGGCGGCGGCGCACACTCAGCTGCGGGACTGGACCTGTGTGCTGCCGCCCACGCTGCAGGTGGTGTGTGCTCCTACCCGCAACCTCACCATTTTCGCAAACTTGGCAACTTCCCTTAGGGTTATGCTGAGGTTTTGCGCCAGCTGGCGTTCAGTACATGTCGGTGTGTAGTGGCCGAGATGCAAAGTAGGGCCCACTTGCCATACGAGTACTCGCGCTGGTGTCAGGATCTGCCGCGAGATCCGCCAGCTCACCGTAAATGTTTGTATGCTTTCCAGGATCCGCAGCTGCGGCTGGCGGTCTCGCTTGCGGGTGGCGCCGTCGCCGTCGCCGGCGACCCGGCGCTGGCAGCCTTACCGCAGGGGCGGTTGCTGCACGTGGCGCCGGAGGCGGCAGCGGCGAACCGTGCGTGGCCACCGCCCGGCCAGCTCAGCATCACGCCGCAGTGCCTCCTGGTGCGCATGGCGCAGCCGGTTCATAGATGGGCACAGCTCAAAGATTAGCGGGTGCCGTGTCTGTGTCCCTGTGGCGATGCAAGGCTGTTGCTGCACACCTGGCACCTCGTGCAGTTGTAGACGCCCTTACATGACTTGTTGGGAGTCTCCTCCGCATGGGCATTGCATGCGTGCTGCGCAGTTGGTCATGTAGCGTGTCGTGCCTGGCAGGCGGCGATCATCGATGGCAGACCAGCAGCGTTGCAGGCCCTGGCGGCGACGCCGGAGGCGGAGGCAGAGCAGCAGACCGCGGGTGAGTGGCATGCGTGGCAAAGTCGAGGTCTTGCCAGGTCGTTCTGGGACACCGTCTCACACCATGGGTAAGAGGAGGCCTTCAAATGTGTCGACTGCAGGGAGGGCACAGCAGGGGCGGCCGACGCAGGCGAACAAGCGTGCAGCAGGTGCGAGCCTGGGAAACACGCATCTGTGTGCAACCACACTCGTGCCTGCAGAGCAGCGTTTGCAGTCAGCTTGCGCCTGTGTTGGCCGCATGGACAACCTGGTGAATTGCCATCACCATATGCTGCAGCTGCCCCGCTGGGCGGCCGGGCAGAGAAGAAGCCGCGCCGGGGCCGCGCCGCCCGTGAGGCGGCTGCCGCCGCCGAGGACGCGGCCTTCAATCCGGCCGCTGACCCGGAGCCGCCGCAGGGCGGCGACAGCGGTGCAGACGCGGCGCCGGAGCCCATGGACCTGGACCAGAAGGTCGTCTTCGAGCCCATCGTCACCAAGGTGGGGCGGGGGATGCGGGCGGCAGTTGTGGAAGGAAAACGTGGGTGAGGGCTCCACCAAGCATGATCCAATGCCGTCTACCCGTAGGAAGCACTGCCTGCATCGCTCAATACTGTATGCATGTCATGCTCTGTCATCAGTACTGACCGCCACCCACCCTGAGCGAGGAACCGCTGCTGGTAGGCGCAGCCGGTGAGGGCTGCGACGGCGGCCGCCGGCGGCACCGCCGGGGGTGGCAGCCCCAACTTCAAGGGCTTCAGAAAGCAGCACGCGGCGGACGCGCGACAGCTCGTGATCGGTTTCGCGGCAGCATCCTATGCGCAGGAGGTCAAGGCAGCCGACTTTCTCAGGTTCGGCGCACCCAGCATCGTCGGTGGTCACACTGTTTTGTGCAGAACTATTGCGGGCGACGCTCTGTATCCTGAGCCGCAGACTGCATTCTCGCGGCGCATGAGTGAGGCGATGCATTGATGACACTGTGGATTGCATGCTTCAGGGCCGAGCAGCAGGCGGGACGGCAGACCAGGGCGGCTGATGACCTCTTCACTGCCAAATTGAAGTCGCGCAAACTGGTTCGAAAGTAGTCCTACCTGTCTTGTTTTCGACCTCTCGAGCTGTCAGCACCCAGGATGTTTGTCCCAGTGTGCGCTTGCATCAGGCGAAGAGTGCATTATATGTCGTGCCAGCGGAGCAACAGGCTTTTGTGCCGAAGGTGCGGCATGGCGGCAGGTGAAAGCTGATATTCATCGTGGAGGTTTGATGTCCGACAGTCTCATTCTAGAAGACTTCGCCGGTGCACCACGACACATTCAGGCAGCCGGACAAGATGCAACATCGCGCAGATTGTGAACGCGGCAGGCCGACGTCAGGTTGATGGATGACTTCATAATGGCCAATGCCGACGGTGGAACTGTAGCTGAACCACTCGAGGCGTTCTACGTGCATCAGTCTGCTGGTGATCAGAGCTGAAACTCTCTAGCTTTCACTACCTACACACAGTTGACAGCCACTGCAAGCCACGCTATTGCGAGCTGGTATTCCTTCCTCCGTTGCACGCTACTGTGGCCTGCTCCTCTGGGCTGCCCCCTCTCAGCTGGCCGGCTTCCACTGCCACACTTTCACGGTGCCGTGCTTGTCGCCGGTGACGATCAGCCCCGCGCCACCGGCCGTCAATGCCCGCGCATCGTGCACCTGTCATCATGTAAGGGGTTTCGATGAGCAAGCTTGAACGTCAGAGCTGCTTTCTGAAGCAGCGTCACATTGACGCGAAACGCATGTGTGGATGACACTGGCTCTGAGAACCTTGGTGACCCCTGTCCTCAACCTCACACCCGCACACATCGACTCGCAACACAAGAAAGGCGTGGAGGAAGGAAGCTCTTGGCGCCGTCATGCCTGCAACATCCCCGCTTACGAGTGTTCGTGCAGAGCGACGGGAATGTTGAGGAAGGGAATCTGGAACAGCGGAGGCAGAGGAGCCGACCGCGGACAGCTCCCCACGCTCCGCGAAGGTGGGCAGCTCCCACAGCCGCACCACATGGTCCTCGTTGTGGCTGGCCAGCAGCACCGGCTTCTGTGCCCCGTCCAGCGCGCCCGCAATCGCCAGCACGCCGCCAAACAGCTGCGCCTGCGCCGTGGCGCTATGATTTGGTGTGCTTCGAGCGGCTGTTCCTCGCGGGCGTGCGTTGGGGGCCTGGCGACCTTGCCCCGCGCCGCCATCGAGGTGTGACAACCTCCTCAACTGCCTGGCGCGCAGGATCACACACGGTGCACAATGGTGCAGCCAGTGCAGGGACTGCGGGAAGGCTTGCAGGGTGCCGTCAATGCTTGGACTGTGGCACTCCCCACCTGGCCTGGCGAGGCTTCGTCAGGGGGGTGCACATAGACGGGTGCTGTGTCGAGGACGGCGCCCGGCGCGGGCGTCTCCACTGGCTGCCATATTTTTATGGTGCCGTCCAGCGAGCAGCTGACCAGGTGCCCCTGAGTGCGTCCAGTTTGCGGGCGTCAATGCAGCGACGCCATGCCTACCACTCCGTACTGGCCTCGCTTGCAGACACGACTGCAGTGCCGTTCAGCAGCGAGTACCCGCATTGGCAACAACAGCTGCTGCTGGGGCAGCAGACGCAGCACTGACCGGCCCGGAGCGCACCTGCCAGTTGATCAGGCCCATGATGACGTTTTCATGTGCGCCGTCAATGGTCTGGACGCACGCGCCCGCTGCCAGGTCCCACACCTGCGGACGTGCAGCAGCCATGGGGCTCCATTGTGCTCCATTGTGTTGTGAACACCTCTGCAGTCTCGTGTGTCACCAAGCCGCCGCGCACACCTTAATGCTGCCGCCCCAGTCCGCCGAACACATGAACTGGTTGATGACGGTCATCGCCTGCACCGGCTTGGCGTGCCCGCCGCTGGCTGATGTCAGCGCCACCTGGGGAAACAGCAGATCACGTCCGGCTTGATGCGGGAGCTCAGGAGGAGCGACTTGCTGCCGTGTCATCGGGTGGTGCAGGGTCAGGGTGGGCGTCCAGGTCAGCACGAGCCTGCGATGCGAATTAGCTGCGCACCGCAGGGTCGAAGGTGCTGCTGGCTTGGTTGAACTTCCACACGTGGATGCAGCTGTCGTTGCTGCCGCTGAACAGCATGCCGTTGCACGCCAGCAGCGAGAGGATGTGGCCCTGCGCGGACGGCACGAGGGGCGTCGCGTCCGCACATCACGAGGTCCGTGATCACAGCCAGAGGGTCTCACACACAGGCAGGCGGGCAGCACGGTGGTGCCGCTGGCGAGCTGCACGCAGCGCACGTCGGTTCAGGCCACCGGCCAGTCGGGCGCCCCACCTTGGGGCCGGGCAGGCTCTGCTCGGCGCCGGTGGCGGTGTTCCAGACCTTGATGAGGCCGTCCGCCTGGCCCACGTGCAGCCCCACGAACAGGAATCCGCCCTCCAGCAGCACCATGTCCACCACGCCGCCCACCTCCACCTTGCTCTTGCACTGCGCGCACACAATGGCTGACATAATGATAAATGGCGATAAGGAGCTGAGATTTTCCTCCGCCTTGTTGTCGCACTGCAATGTTCATGACGCTGCATACCACGACTTAGGACTCTGCTGCTCCGCCAGCGGCTCGAGCTGCCTCCGCTCCGGCAGGCTTGGGAACCCCCCTTGGGAGCAGCAGCTGCGTCGGTGGCGCGCGAGGCCTTGCAGTAGGAACGCCAAGACAAGCGCAGCAGATTGGCTGCACAGTAAGCCTGAATTGAGGGTGCAAGCGAGTTTGATTTGATGGTGCAGTAGGTTAGGGACATGCCGCCAAAGCGCACCTCGCCAGTCTCACAGCTCCAGACGCGCACGGTGCCGTCCTGCGACCCCGTGTACAGCTGCCACGGCAACATCCAGAGCCATCAGTACCCATCAGTAATTTGAGCCTTGAAAAGGCTCGGAAGTGCTTCTCTTCAGGCAGTGCGGACTGCGTGGACCCGCTGCATGTGGCTGGAGCGCTGGGCTCTGGCCTGTACCTGGTTGCTGGCGCCATCCAGTACTGCCGCCGTGACCTGGCCCTCGTGGCCCTTGAGCGATTTGAGGAACTGGATGTCGTCAGGGTCGTTGAACTTCCGCACAGGGCCCCGCCCCCTGCCGCGACCCCGCCCCGGGCCTGCGCGCACTTCCACGGGCAGCATTTCGAGGCTGCCCCAGTGGCCTGGGTGAGGATAGAAGGACTATCTGCTGATGTTGCCATGGAAAGACCCACGCTGTCGCTGATAATTGGCGGCCTCAATGATGATGACGCACTCGGTCCACAGGAATGCGAATGCCGCTGTGGGCCCGCCACGAACCACGTCACGCACCTCCTCTGGTATTGCCCCAGAAACCGCGGCCTTTCCGACCGCCGCCCCTACCGCCGTCATAGGCCTGCTGCTGCTGCTGCCACGACTGCTGCGGCGCCCCCCGCCCGCCGCCGCCGCCGCCGCCGCCGCCGCCACCCTGGTAGTCGGGTTGAAAGTTGCGGCCCTGGTAGCCGCGACCGCGCCCTCTGCCGCCCCTACCACCTGACCGGCCTCCTCGACCGGGCGGCCCATCATACGTGTCCATGCTGGCCATTCCTGCAGGGCGCGCGGTGCGCTATCGGTGGCAATGTGGCTGGCCGGGGGTGCCACTTCCAAGACCAATAGCCTGTGACGTCCCCAAGTCCTGCTGGAGAGGATGAAGTCTCATCGAATCCAAAGCATCGGGATCTCTGTAACGGTCAAGACACCCGGAAGCTGCGTAGCAATCCCACTCGAAATGCCTCCAGATCGAGATGGCTCGAGCAGCGCAAAATTCTGTAAGCTGAGCGCTCACTTCAAGACAGAGACCATTGAGTGGCGTGCTGGCTGCTGAGCGAACTGCGGGCATGACCGTGCTCATCAGCTTGGTGAAGGCCACCAAGATACTACGTGCTTGTCCCGGGTTTTGGCTGCTTATTCCTCATCTGACCCACCTGCACGAATAGATCGAGCTTCGACGCAGGTGCAGCTAGATAAATGCTGCACCAAAGCTCGTCAAAGTGTGGCCAACGATTTCGAACAGCACCACGCAAACGCTTCAGTGCGTAGACACCTGACGAGAAGGTTTCCTGTCCAGCTGAGAACATGGCCATGCACGCCTGTCTCACTGCTCCACGAGTCTCCTGCGCCCTGCACCCGTCACGCGATTGCACCGGGAACACCGCAAAGCTTCGTTCAAGCTGTAGCAAATCCGTTGCTGTGCAAAGGCAGCCTTGCAGTGCGTTGCTGTTGCGGGCGATTTCGCCACACAGCGCAGCACTCAGGCAGAGGACGCACATTAGCAGCAGCCGAAGGCGGCTCCGTTGCGCTGCAGAGACAGACGTCTCTGACGCAGAGACGCAGCCGTCGCCGCCCAGCAGCCCCAGCCTGGAGGAGAAGGCTCCGCCATACAAGCTCGTCCTGGCACTAGCTGCCGGCGGCATTGCGGAGACAGCCTACCTCACGCTGGTACACAGCAACCCTGCCCTCAGCGTGGCTCCCAGGTCGATCGTCAAGCCTACTGCATCTTTCAGCAAGCGCTTGCGTATTGTTGTAGGCTGACCGTCTCGTTTAAACACCGCTGGTGCAGTCCAAGCTGCTCAGCGCACCAGTGGCGTGCCCGCTGTCGGGCAGCTGCGACACGGTGCTCTCCAGCGGCTATGCAGAGCTATGCGGCGTGCCACTTTCAGCCTTCGGTAAGACTCGGCATGCCGCATCCTGTGCATTTATTGCACCACAGCATTGTGTAATATTAGATGCATGCGGAGCTGCACACCTGGCCATGTGGCTTCCCTATCCAACGGCGTTGCAACTTTCGCTGAGGACCCACGGCTGATATCATCACTGCAGGCCTGGCAGCATACAGCGCGGTAGCGTTTCTGGCGTTCCTGGGCCTTGAGCGTACGCTGTCGCACAAGATGGCAAAGCTGGGGCTACTCGGCACCAGCACCGTGCTCGCCAGCTGCAGCTCCTACCTGCTGTGAGTTTCAAAGCTGGGCCGGGTCCTCATGTGATGATGATCTAAATGTCCGCTGTCAATCCTGTCTTCAATCCTGTCCAAATTGAAGCCTGCAACTACATATATGTTTTTCCGCCACAGGTTCATATTGGCGACGCAGTTCCCCGGAGACAACTGCGTGTGGTGTCTCACCTCGGCAACGCTGTCGTTTGCCATCCTGACCACAGTCGCGACATCCTTCAAGGCCAGGTGAGCTGTGCCAGGGCGCCTGCAGGTGGCTGCCACGCAAACGACTGCTGTCCGCGACGTGATACCTGCAGCAAGCTGGAGCTCTCGCTTCGTGCACGGCCACTGACAACAGCGCAGCCGTTCTTGACGTCTGTGACAGCGCCATTGACGTCGACTGTGTGCACGGCTGCCCTCACCCAGCGCCGCTGCCGGTGTGCGCCACAGAGATGCGCAGGATGTGGCGGCCCCCAGCCTGGGCCTTGCAGCGCTCGTGCTGGCCTTTCTGGGCTTCAGCTTCTCCGGCGTGGAGGGCTCCCAGGCCGGTGTCTACGATCTGCCCTACTCGGTGCGCAGCAATGAGTTCGGCGCTCGTGGTGGCGGCACATGGCACAACGCCGGTGCACGAGTGCCCTGGGCAGAGTCGCCGATGCCTGCGTGACCGGGGTAACTGACACTTGCGGAAAGGCGGTTTGTTGACTTGCTGCACGGCCTGCGACCGTGTGCACAACCACTGAAGACGTCAGTGGGACAGCCGGGCCACGCCCGCCCATCGTCTCAGATCTGCTTCCGTCGCAAGTCGCACGCGCATCGTGGCGCAGGCGCCCACAGTCACAAAGGCGTCGCCGCCGGGGGCTGCCGACCTGGCGAGGCGGCTGAAGGACGCGGGCGCGCAGATGTACGGCGCCTTCTGGTGTTCCCACTGCTTCGACCAGAAGCAGGATTTCGGAAAGGACGCCATGGCAGATTTCCCGTATGTCGAGTGCTACCCGGATGGTGTGCACCGGGTGCGATTTTCCGACTGCCAGTGTCTTGCACAGTGTATCAGCGCTCCGGATGAAATGGTTCAAGTCTGAAAAAGAGCAGAGACGGCATCGCCTCGACTTCTAACTTGTATCTGCCTGCGCATGACGTAGCAATGTACGGCGGCTGTGCGTCCCCGCATTGTGCGAGAGGGGCCAGCCGGACCACCGCAACCTCCTGGAACCGTAATGTCGCCGATCTGTGAACCTTGCTGCTGGCATCAGCAGGACACGAAGCTGGCGCCTCAGTGCTCGGCGGCCGGACTGCAGAGCTTCCCCACCTGGATCATCAATGGCGAGAAGCTAGAGGGGGAGCAATCTTTCGACAAGCTGGAGGCCCTGCTGGCACCGAAGTGATGGCAGCGGCAGGAGAGGTGCTATACGGGTCATGCTGCCAGCGAGTAGTTTCCGGTGCATCCACATGCGTGCTGACATGTTGCAGAGTGATGCGCCTGAATGGTTGGACGAAGCAACCTTTTGGGCGGTGGTGAATCGGGCAGTCTTGTGCGTCACGCAAGAATGGAGATAGTGTTGTGTTGGCGAGGAGAGAGGAGATAGTCCAATGTTGGTCAAGTACACATCTCGTCGGTCGCACACAGGCTTTACCAAGGGGGCAATCCAATCCAAGGCACGCTGTGTCACGTTGTGGTCAGCCCTCTATCTGCTGCATCCGGTGCGTCCCTGCCAGCAACTGCACCACCGCCTGCGCCGCGGGCTCGTGGCCGCGCCGCAGGATCCTGAAGGCCCCCGGCCGGCTGAGGTCCACGATACAGGAGCCGCTGCGGTGGCTGCCGCCCATGAGGCCGCCGTGCGGCGAATGCTCACCGATGCGGCCGCCGTCAAACACCGCCGCACAGGCCGGCCACAGCTGCTGGAACTCCGAGATTTCCAGAGGGCTGGCCTGGCCGCTCAGGTTGGCGCTGGTCAATGCGATGGCGCCGCCCACGCGTCGGCACAGCTCCCGCACAAAGCCGTGGTCCGGCACCCGGATGCCTGCGTCCACATGCGTCCATCCGCTTCTCAGCCCCTGCCACTTATCATGTTCTTTGGTGCGAGCCACAAGTGCGGCAGCGGCAAGTGGCCATCAAGGCCACTGACATCAGTTCAAGTTCGTCTGGTGTCATCCGAGGAGGGACTGTGGCAGAGACCCACCGATGGTGTCGTGGCCAGGGTTGAGGCCGGCGGACAGCGGCGCGTCCTGCCGCCGCCGCAGGACTACAGTGACTGGCCCCGGCAGCAATTCCCGCAGCAGCCTGCACAAACAACGCACACACGTTTGCCGCAACACCTCTGCAGACGCGCACACGGTTGCCTCCATGCAGCTGCCTTCTGCTGCAGTGGCATACGCATCGACACATACACAACTTCACAGAAGCGTTCAGAAGTCAGGCACGAGATGCGCACCCGTGCGGCAGGTGCGCCGCCTCCCCGTAGCGCGGGATGTCCCACACGTCGCCCACGCAGATGGCCAGCGGACTCAGCAGCTGGCGCTGCTTGGCGGCATAGATGCAGGCGATGCCCTCCGAGCAGCTGGCCAGCGCCGCCAGGCCTGCAGTTGCGTGTGCTGAGGCCCTTCTGCGCCTTGCTTCAGGCTGCCGATTTGAAGGCAGCTGATTCGAGAGGCTGGGACTGATCGAGAGAGGGCGCCCTGGGGGAGACGTGGCGCGCATGCGGGCGCCCCTGACGGAGCTGCACCGAAGGACTGCTCCGGCACGCGCGCTGGGTCCGCGTCTCACTCCAGCGGTATTTCAGCGGGTTACGCACCATGCCACCCCGCTGTGCCATGCCCTCACACGCAGATACACCCACCGTACAGCGTGTCTGTTGGGATGGCGACCACGCCAGACTGCTGCAGCGCCTGCACCGCTGTCGGCACGTTGGGCAGCTCCGCCGGCACTGCCCGTCCCAGCCTTGCCGCCCCTGCCGCATCAACCGCGACGCCGCTGCTCTCGACCGCGTCGCCCTCAGAGCGCCACGACATGTCGAAGACCACCTACAGCGAAGCCCTTTCATCAATGGAAGCACGGTGTGATGTTTGCGATGTGTTGCGATGCAATGTTTGCAGTCTATTCATTGATGATGTCTCAGCTCCTGCAGATGGCAGCGCGGTGCCTCGCGCAGTCTTGAAGACAATTCCCACAGTGCAATGGAGGCACCTTCACGATGCACTCCACCAGCACGCGGCCGACAGCATTCCTGTTTTCCATTGCCGTGCATGCAGGAGCCGCCACGAGGCCACCATCACGCACGCGCACCGACAGGTGGTCCGAGGGAAAGCGCGCCGACGGCAGGAAGTCTGCGACGTCCTCGCGGCCCGGCAGCGGGATCGACCGCTTGACCGCCATGCGGCCCGGCTCGTACCACACGTAGTCCAGGGCCCCTATGTACCCGCGCACATAGTTTGTGAATTCCGTGCGCAGGCCATCCGCGGACGCCAGGGCGAAGGGGCTGCGCACGTCCACGCCTGTGACGCTCGGCGTGCCCGGGTCGTCGGGCTGCGCCGCCGCCGCGGGTGCGGGTGCGGGGGCTGGCGCCGGCGCGTCGTCGCTAGCGGTGGCACCATTGCCGGCTGCGGCGGCACCGCCCTCTGCTGCCCTGGCGATCGGCACGGCGCCAAAGGCGGACCTCGCAGGGGCGGGCGCTCCGTCGTCGACAGCCTCGTCCGCTTCGTCCTCCCCCTCGCCATCGCTGATCGCGGCGGCGGAAGCGGCGGCGGCGGCGGCGCCGCGGCGGCGGCCAAAGGCAAAGTCCGCACCCTCGCGCCAGTCCCAGAAGTCCGCCGGCAACACGCCGGTGCGCAGAAGCTCCACGGTGCCTGCGGAAACAGAGGCCATCTGGAAAATTGCCGTGCGTCAGCAGTCGCGTTTTGTGCCGCAGCTATGGCAGGACCGGCTCGCCAGCAATCGGCCGATCTCGAAGCTTTGTGGCATCGACAGGCGCGCACGACTACACCGGGTGAGGCATTGCAGGCTGGACACCAGTTTATTTTAAGCGCTCTGTCAGCGGCGGATGCCAGGCAGCCAGCGAGCCGGCAAGGCAGCAGCCTGTCACCCACCTGGGATGCCCTCGTTGAGGTCGCTGTTGAGGTCGCCGCACAGCAGCAGTGCGGGGCGGCTGCCGCCGGCGCCGTCCTGCCGCAGCATGGCCGCCTCAGCGATGAAGCGCCCGGCTTCCGCCAGCAGCGCTGCCATGTGCAGCGTGCGGATGTGCGGCGCCCGCGGGTGGAAGAACAGGTGCGTGTTGGCCACGCAGACGCTGTGCGACTTGCCGCCCCCCATCGTGGTCGCTCCCGCCAAGGCCGGAGGTGTTGCGCTGGCGGCGGCCGCCGCGGCGGCGGCCGCGGCACCCGCAGGCCGCAGCACAACCAGCTGGGCGATGGTGCCGACACGCTGCAGTGCGTCCACGAGGTGTGGCGACGCCCGCAGCAGCGGCAGCAGCGCCGCGTGGGGGCCAGCCTGCCGCACACATTGCAGGCAGTCTTTCACTCGAGTCAACACTTCGGCTGCACACACAGCACCCCGTCCGCAGTGCGGATGAGCAGCACCTGGTCCTCATCATGGCAAAGCCGCCACCTTCTTTGTGACAGCTGCACGACAGCCTCTGCCTCGCGCGGATCGATATCGCCACAAACCACCAACTTGCCTGGCCGTCAGCCGAGTCGGCAAGGTCGCGGAAGATGTCCCGGAAGTTGAGGTCACGGCGCGCGATGGCGGCAAAGCGCGACCGCCGCCAGAACGTCGCCGACCCCTCTGACGTCTTGCCCGCTTTGTTCGTGTGCATGCCCTCGAACCCTGCGGCGGCAGCAGTCACTTTTCTTGCCTCCCAAGCGAGATTGAACCTTTGAATGAAGTGTCTCCCTCATGCGAAAAAAGCCCCTGGCCCAAGTGTCTGCAGCCGACTTGTGGGCTTGCAGAAACAGGGAGAATTGGCAACTCCGAGCGACCTGTGGCGCACACCTGCGGCGGCCAGGTGGGGGCGGAAGTAGACCTCGAAGGCCTTCTCGTCCACCTCCTGCAGGCACACGATGTCGGCATTGAAGCCCAGCAGCTCCGCCACGATGAGCGGTCGCCTGTACCCGGCGTCCAGAAACCTGCAACCGCAAGGCGGGGCGAGCTCCAAAGGTGGTCTGTGGGTTCCGAGATGCTTTGCGATGAGAACAAATAGCAGGTTCACCACGAGGCTGTCATATGCGTGGTCGCCGAGAGCGTCGTCGGCGAGATGGAGCTCCGTGGCTCTACGATCCAGACATCCCATGCTATGTTGTACAGCAACCGGCTATTTGTGCAGCAGCAGGCGGTCGCCAGCTGCAGTGGCCAGCAAGCACTGGTCGGGCCTCATGGGCCGATAAGAATCGATTCGAATGCGGGCCGGGGGGAGGGGGAGGGGGGGGCGCAAAATAAAAGACGATTTCGAGTGCGTCCTGGCCTGCCGGGGCAGCAGGGCGAAGAGAGTTTTGAATGCGGCTGCACCCAGTGAGGGAGGCAGAGGAGAACAGTTACAAGTAACAGCCTGACCTGCCGGGGCAATAGGAGAAGAGCTTGGTGGTGCCCGCGACGCTGGAGGCGTACTGATCCGCCAGGATGTTATACGTCACAACTCGGAAGTCCGGGTGCGCCAGCGGCGCCGCTGCAGCGTGGGTCCGCACCATTCGTTCCATGTGGTGCCGTACATTCTTGTCATGCCACCTCTTGGGTTCCAAGCTGTTCGCATACGCGGCATGTGGGATACCGAGGGCACGCCGCCAGCACAGGTGCAGTGCTGCAACCACTGGCAAGGGAGCAGGCTGCACACGATGTGCCGGTGATAAGGGCGCCGCACCCGTCATGGCATGCCGCCGTGCGGTGGGCGTCGCAGTCCCTGGCCCGGGCTCCACCGGCCCAATGATGAGCGTCTCAGAGTCGCCAAAACGAGGAGCCTGGCCGCCATCGCTGCTGTCGCCGCTGCTGTCCGCTGCCGGTGTGCATTCGACACGCAGCATGGCGCCGGCGTCAGCGGCTGTCGGCACGTAGCGCCGGCCGCGCACGTGTGTCGGCTGGAAGGCGGCGCTCCTGGCGGCGCTGCCGGGCCCGCTGCCGCTGCGCGGGCTGACGGGGCCGCGGCGGTGCCACTCCCACCGCGATGCCTCCTCGCTGGCAAATTGGAGCTGCGATCGTGTAGCACAAGGCACTTATTCATGGCGGTTGTCCAAATCAACCTCGATCAGAACAGCCTCATCCAGCAACAGCGTGAAGGCATTTCTTCAATGTACCAGTTCTCGGCGAGCCCTGCCTCACCGTGGCCATCGCAAGCACTGGGCAGCCGACAATCGCTTTGCTGTGCACCTCCAGCTGCAATGCCCACATTCGGTGAAAGAGTCAGCCCAATGCATGATGGCCGCTGTTCAAACTCAGCTCAAATTTGACAGGGCGCACGGTGCAACTTCTGTCTGGCACGAAGCAAGCTCGTGTTATGCAAATGGCAATCATGATCACCTTCTCGACGGTCGGCGGGTTGCGGTCGACGATGTAGCTGTTGCTGCCCACCTGCAGCAGCCTGCCGTGCTGCCACGCTTCGTCGTTGCTGACGGTGCTGTCAACCACGGGACTGCAGTGCAGCCCACAACAGTCAGCAGTGAGTTTTCATGCACGGTCCTGCACCAGCGTGTTTGAATGAGCGCATATTCTGGCCACCTGCTTCAGGCGTGGTTGACCAAACGTGTGTCGTTGCTGCTTTCCTGTTCAGACCTCTAGCTCACCTTTCTGACGTGTCACCTTCGTGCAGCTGCGTTGCCGGCAGCGCCACAGCCATGGTCGGCGAGTGCTTGGCGCGGTGCTTCTGCTTCTTTGACTTGGCATTTGCTGCAGTCACCGCGCGACTGCCTCAGCTGGAGGCGGCTAGAGCTCTAGGTATTGAAGCTGTGCTGCGATGAACAGCAACCACGCAGACTCGACACCCTGGACGTCTGCATGTGCGCTGGAGCTACCTGCGGGAGGCGCGGCGCTCTTTTGGATACGCCCGAGTGGTTTTTCCAGCGCCTCATCCTTCGCCCTGAGTGAAAAGCGGCCCGCAGTAAGGCCTGATGATCGTCTGCCGTTGAGTCGTGCCGACACCGCTTCGATGCAGTACACAATGCTGGCGCAGTCCAGGACGTGGCCATGGGTGCATTGCTCCTGCCTGGACAGGTTTCGTTGCTGGCCATTCAGCTTCAGGACGATTGTGAGCTTGTCATCAGTCTCTGGCGCCCGCACGACGACCTGCAGATCCATCAGGATCCCGCCTCGCATTCCATTGTGGTGTGCGGATGCGGCGGTTGCCGCCGCTCCTTGCTGATCGACATGTCGCTCACCTTCAATGGTCCGGTATCCATTGCAAGCGGTCTGCGTTTCAAGGGCCTCGCGACTGGCGGACGTCGGAACGCAAGTGCAGCCGAGCGACAAAGGCTTCGCAACATCGATGTTGTGAAAAGCAAATGCAATCGCAGTGCATGGGCCCCCTGCCCCTCTACCGAGCGGCTGTCATCAGGAGGAGACTGCTCACTGCGTCGCCAAGAGTTTGTTGTGTGTGCACTGCTTTGTTTGCAGCAACGAGGCTGCTGGCGGAGTCCCGAAGCTCGCAGCCACGACAGGGTTTTTTCACCCCACTGCACAAATCTTTTTGTGTCTGCACAGCGCTACTGGAACATATAGCTTGTTGAATAATCAGGGTGCTACTACGCAGCGCATTACGCCTTCCATATTGATGCAGCAACCGGTGCGCCGGCCGACTGGTGAGATCGTTCAGCAGCATGCCCCGAGTTGGCACAGCCTTGCACCGTCATGCTGATGCGCACTCGATGCGGTGATCATTTTCTAGTGCAGTGAGAGCCGAATCTCTATGCGGATAGGCTCATGCAATTCTCAGTCAATGCGCCAGCGCACTCAATTTGAAGCCGCCGAGCGGCCAGTCTGAAAGATGGGCTCAGCGGTCGTGGTGGATCTGGGAAGCAACACCATCAAATGCGGGCTGGCACACAGCTTCCTGTCCGAGACGCAGCCCGGCGTGGTGAGTACCCAGTCATGCTGCCGTCCTGTGCTGGCGTGCCGAAACGGTCTGTTGGATGCCAACCTTTACATGATGCCGACGCACCACCTGGTGCACAGGTCGCCTCGTCCTGGGTCTCGAGTGGACAGCAGCAGCCGGACGGGCAGGGCGAGGCAGCGCGCCTGCAGGCGGTGCGGCAGGGCTTGGTCACGGACTGGGAGGCGCTGGAGCGCATCCTGTATGACGCCCTGTACATGAAGGTATCAATGCATGGCTGCCCCCCCCCCAGGCGTACGCACAGACTTGAGTACAGATGGTATGTGCTTATGTGTGTTGACATGCGTGTGCGGGTGGCGCGTGTGACGCCTGTGAGTCCTCACATCAATGCTGTGTGGGCTGCTGCGTGCAGCTGGGCTGGGAGATGGGGGAGGAGGGCCACCTCCTGATAGCGGAGCCGCTGTCCACCTCTCGAGTGAGTGTCCGTCCCGCACAAGTGCTTGCAGTGCAGCATGCCCACCCTTCTGTACTCAGCGGCCGCCTGACTCAGGGTAAATGCCCAGAAGCGGTGTGCCATGGCAGATAACACACCTCCCTCCAGCGTTGGCCTAAGGGTGCAACGTCTCTGGTCCCTGCCGCAGGTCGACAGGGAGCGTCTGGCGCAAATCGCCTTCGAGGCGTTTAACGTTACGGGCCTGTTCTTTGCGGACCAGGCGGTGCTGTCTCTGTACTCCATCGGCAAGTCCAGCGGCGTCGTGGTGGACATCGGCCATGAGAAAACAGGTGCGCGGCTGTGCGGAATGAAGCTGCATAGATGTAAACACAGCACAGGAGCGTGCCTGAGACTCGTGAGCCCATGTATGCTGCTGCAGGTTGTGCTTGACCCGCCAACTTCCTGTGCCATCACACAGATGTCTCGCTGGTGGTAGATGGGCAGCTGTACCTGCCGTCGGTGCAGCGACTGCCGTTTGGTGGGCGGCATGTGACGCAACACCTACAGCAGCGGCTGGCGGCGCGGGGCATTGCAGTAGACGACCTCGCCGTTGTGGAGGGGCTGAAGGAAGCATGCGCCTCCGCAGAGGAAGGCGGCGTCAAAGAAGTGGTGGGAATGCGGGGACATGGCCACATATTGTATGTTCAAAATCGTGGGGGTCTGCTGCAAGCACTGCTGTGCAGGATGGTGCCGCACCTGCACCGCCGCAAGACTCCAACCCCGCACACGAACACACAACACCGTGAGGTGCAGAATGTGCAGACAGTATGACCTGAGATGTAATCCAGCTCCGCATCTTCAAGTCCTGGTTGCCTTAACTGCCTTTCAAATTCCTGGTGCCTTTGTTTCCGCAGGAGTCGCCGGCGCCGTTCAAGCTGCCGGATGGGCGGCTGGTGTCCGTCAGCAGCGAAGATTGCGAGGAGCTCGCCGCCTGCATGCTGTCGCCAGCGCTTGCGGGCGTGGACTGCCCATCAGTTGCGGAGGTGGCCGCCGCGTCCATCTTCACACACCTGGACGCTGCTGTGCGGAAGGTGCAGCCATGCAAATGTTCGATCTTATGGTGGGGTCTAGTCTGTGGTATGGTCACCTTAGTGATCTGCATCATCTGGTGAACCTACTCGAGCCACTGGAGCTCGGACAGCTTCTTCGAGCAGCAGCGCGTGAGGGGTCTCTGCCAGGGCTTGTCTTGGCGCTTCCGGTGCAGGCTGCGGTGGATTCGGTGGTGGTGTGCGGCGGCGGCAGTGCGGTGCCCGGCATTGCGCAGCGGCTGTGCCGGGAGCTGCGGCAGCTGCTGCCGCCGTCCATGCCGCCCTGCGCCGTCAGTCTGCCAGAATACATGCCGGCCGCCACGCTGCAGTACGCCGCCTGGTTTGGCGGCGCCGTCCTGTCAAAGGTGTCTGTGTGTGTCTACTATTGAACAGTATCGACCTGGATCGCTTGCGGGCAGCCCTGCTGCAGGCGTGCCTGTGTCCACGCCTGAAATGTGGCGCTGCGATTGTACCATGGCAACTAGTTGATGCCGCGCCGTTGTGCATCATCAGCTGATCGTGCCTCGCCATTGCGCCATGCAGATCCTGCTGCAGCACAGCCACTACGTTTCAAAGCAGGACTACGAAAGCGATGGCCCATCAGTTGTTCATCGGAAAGTGGGCCTCTGACAGTGCGGGCTTGGCGTGCTGATGCAACACCAGCCGTCTTCACATCGGTGCATGTCAAAGGCGAGCTCCTTATCCTGCACAGATGCAATGTACGTGCAAGCAACACGGGACCTGTCCATGACCTGGGCAACATCAGTGCAGCAGATCCGCATTCCAGTCAATCCAGTTCATTCGCAGTGCCTGAAAAGATGGTTGAACCGGCTGCAGGTGGTGTGTGCTGGCTTTCGTAACTGATAATGGACAGAGATGCTCATCAACAGCAGGACTTGCTTTGGTGATCATATCACGGGCATTTGTTGGGGATGGAGTGTGCTGTATTAGTGTACCGCACCTGCAATCATGCAGTTATCCTTTCAAGCACACGACTGCTCCAACTGCCTGCCCCCTCAAGTGTGCAACTGCCCACTGGGCACCGACTCTCCACGATACGATCCAGCAATGCAATGCAATTCGGCCATGCCGGGCACCATGAAGCAGGGCCGCGGCCTGCAGGGCACTCGAGCAAATGTCATACTGCATGTGCCAGTTTGCAGCAGGCAAGCAACAACACAGTCGTAGGCAACAAAGGGATACAGGGGAAACGATACCATCTTTGTACAGACAAAATCGACCTGATGCCATCCAGGTGTCGGGCGCTCTGGCGTTTAGAGTTGCGGAAGGACGCCCTGTGGTCCAGTCCTAGTCCCGCCGTTTCCGCAGCGGCACCGGCCAACAATCAACACGCAGACACTTCCTCAATTGTCCTTACAACCGAACTGGAGTCTTACGCGTGTTCAGCATTCTGCTTGTGTCTCGTTCTCTGACATACTTAGAAGCCGATTACTCGAGGTGCAGCGCATCCGTCAGCCAGGATGGAGCAGCTCAGCAGGGAGGACCTAGAGAGGTGCGTCGCTATCAACCATGCGTTGTGTTGCAGTGCATCTTGTACATTTCGTCACTGACGCCCACTCATACTTGGTGATGCCAGGCTCATGTTCTTCGAGCAAGCTCGGGAACAAGCAGAGAACGACTTCCGGGCGAACAACCGCGATGCACAGGTGCTTGGTTGTGTCTTGCAACCTTATTCCAAGTGATGCTGCGCCGCCATCGTGCTGGATCTGGTGACATTATGTATGACATGTTACCTGCGCCACCCCTGCAGGCGCTCACTCGCTGGGGCGGAGCGTTGCTGGAGCTCGCCCATTTCCGGCAGGGTGAGGACTCGTACGGCATGATCGAAACGGTGAGCGCGCTGAACCTCCAGCCTCAGCTTGCATCAACCCTTGCACGCCCCTTCTCACCCCCTTCACGGATGTGAAGGCAGCACTGCCAGGCGGCAGCCGCTTGCGCACCCTGTTGCAGTGTTGCGGTGCAGTTCCTAAATCTCAGTCTCATTCGTGTGCAGGCTGTGGAGAAGTTCAAGCAAGGGATCGCGATTGACAGTAACAGGCATGACACCAAGTGGTGCCTCGGCAATGCGTACACGTCACAGGTAGGCTGCAGCGCTGACGTGCTGTTGTGGGTCCCCAACCTGCCACCAGGCCATCCACTCGATTCAGTACACACCATAATGCACGTCCTCTGCACCCGTTTATGGTGTTTTTCCGTGGCGCTTAAAGCAGGAGCTGAGCCTGTGTCACCGCCCTGCCCCCCGCAGGGCTTCTTGACGTCAGACAGCGACAAAGCCCAGGAGTTCTTCAGCCTGGCCACTGGCTGCTTCGGGGAGGCGCTGCAGCAGGACCCGGGCAACGAGGTGTACCGCAAGGCGCTGGACATGACCAAAAAGGCGCCAGAGCTACACGCCGAGCTGCAGCGCCAGCTTGCTGCGCAGGGCGAGGTGCGACCAATCTGACGATACAGGGTTTATCCTCTCATGTCAAGGACGATGCAGCGAAAGAAAATTGTGCATAAAGACCTTTCCTTTGAAAAAAGAGAGGTCATTGGTTACAATATCCAAAGTGTGTGACACAGCTCGTGATGATGCGTTTGCCCCTGCGGCTGCAGACCATTAGCCTGGGCGGTGGCGGCGGCAGCAGCAGCAGCAAGACTGCTGCCAAGAGCATCGTCAGCGACTTCTGGTACGACATTGCGGGCTGGGGCCTCCTCGTGGCCATCGGCTTTGGCATTGTCGCATTGTCCAAGAACGCCCCGCAGCCTGGCGGTGTGCCGGTCAAATGAGTTTGCCTGGCTAGGTGTTTGGGTAGAGGGGAGAGCGCAAGTTGAGGAACACGATTCAACTCTTGATGTTGGGCGACCAAACACAGTGGATTGCAGACCCTGTAACGGTCACAATGCATGACCTGTCGCCTTCTCAGCCGGAGGAGTTGACGGACCAAGCGCTAGGTGGGTGGTAACTCCGACACAAGCTCACACAAGCCACATGCTGCCAGCACATTACAGCTTGGTGTTCCGCTTCCTGAACCGGCCGAACTTTGTCGTGGACGAGGACTGGAAGTCCACGTCGTTGGCCTTCAGGAACTCGCGCAGTTTCCCGATGATTGCGTCTGGCTCCTCCTGCAGCAGGTCAGATTGTCAACAGTGAGACGACAGCGACATGCGGCTCGCGGGATGCCTCCGTAGCCATGTGAGTCGCACGAACAACGAAATGACTGGAGAACAGAGACGCTTTGCGTTGGCATTAGGTACGCATTCTGCAATGTTGCAATGTGTTTGTCAGAAATGTAATCTGCTGAGCCATACCGTCTCCAGCTCAATCTCGTAGAAGCGGTCCTCCTGCGGGTGGCTGTCTGTCGCTGAGTAGATCGTCTCGTCAACCTCCAGGGTGTGACCCTCCCTAAAATTCAGGCGTTGCAGCGCTTCAGATGGGCAGGTCCAACCAGTGGCAGGCATGACAAGGGCGGAGGCACAAGCACATGCAGGACATGCACATGCAGCATATCCTCTAGATTCATCCCATCTCGTCATCAGGCCTTCAGGTTTCACAGTCACATGCACCCAGCACACACCAGTCGAAAACCGAGCGGTTGTTCTGGAAACCGCCGAGCAGCGTCAACGATTCCAGGTGGGCATCACTGCAGCATAAACGCAGACTCGTCAGATAAATCATCTGCTGACAAGCCATATGCGCAGGCACCACACATATCCTTGACTTGATATAAGTGTTGAGACAAAAACAACATGCTGCCTGCAAGGTGCTGCATCACATGACAGACTTTCGGGATGCAATTCCAAATCGGGGTTCGAGCAGGTGTGTCGCTCCGCACCTCTTGATCTGCTGCAGGTGCTGGCTGTCACTGGTCAGCAGATGCGACGGGTCAGTGAGGCACTGCTTCGCAAAGTCGAGGGGCAGGTCATCTTCCACCTGGCGCGTCCATGAGACAACCCAATACTCACATCGAAGGTCATTCATCGTGTGACCTCAACCTCAGGGTGTGGCATGCAACGTCTGCGGCCAAGTTGGTGAGACGCGGCGCACCTCGGTTGCGCGCCCGACGCCGTCCTTCAGCTCCTGCCGCCCCTGCGCCGATGCACCAAGAGACGACATCAGCAACCCACCACGATGACAGCTGCACAGTGGCCAACATCTTTGCAGTTGCGCACGAACCAGCTTCCAGAATGATTGCCCCGCTGCGGTTGGCGCGCAAGGGAGCACCAAGCAACTGTGTGTGCGGCTTGCATGAGTCCCACCTTGATTGTGAGCACCGCCTTGTCGTCATCGAAGAACCGGATGCGCAGCGTGCGCTTGAATTTGGATACCCGGCCATCAGCGCTGTCAAAGAAGTAGTTGCGCTGCAGGTAGGTCGCCGTACGGTTTGGCGCCAGCACCTTCAGCACCTTGGCGTGCGAGGCGGCATCCGCCAGCTGCAGCTTGATCTCCACCTCCATTGCGGCGGGCCTCTACCGGCGAACGATCGTAGAGCTGTTGCTGCAGTCAATCTGAGCCTTCGCCCGCCGCCGCCGCTGCTGCCGCTGCTGCCGCTGCCTGCTGGCCCGCGAGCCCTATGCGGTCGGCGACAGTCGCCGGACGCTGCTGGTCCTGCGGGACGGCACCACAGTCAGCATTTAGGCACTCGAGGAGTTGGAGGCCTGACCTAGGCAGTGCTCATGTAAGGTGTTTGGGGACCCACCTGCTGGACTGGGGTCGGCTGATTGCCTGGGTTGTCGCGTTCAAGCTTCAGCTGCTCGTACTGCGCCAGATACACGTTTGGATTCAATATTGGTCTCGGAAGCTCTGCATGGCCGAGCTTTCAGACAATGCCCCTCACCTCGGCCTTGTCGGTGTCGAGGCGCAGCTCGATGACAGTGGGTTTGCGACGTAGCATGCCGGTTGCGTTTGCTCAAACCTGGCTCGCACAAGAGGCAGCAGCCAAGCAGCCAGCATTCGGCAATCTTAGCGGGAGAGAGAATCTTTGCGGGAGCAATCTGTCCAAGAGATCCAGCCCGGCTCGAGGCGAGGCAGCCTGCCCTTTCTACTTGCTCGCGGGGTCCGTTACCTCCTGGAACAAGCGCCTCGTCGAAGCGGTGCTCTCGCCGCACGAGGCTGCCGATATTGACACAGCCTGCAGCGCGCAGTGCGCCCCTCTCGAGCCACTTGTTCCGACGTCACCGGAACGCATGCTCGGAGCAGGCTGAAGCGATAGCGTCCATGCGAGCAGTGGACGATTTGTCCGTGTCGCACTCGCGGGGTCGCTTGCTGAGCAGCGTGCGTACTGCCACCGCCGACACGCTCGCTTCGATCTCGGCGGCGTCTATCTGGCACGGTGCAGCGCAGCCGAGGCAGGACGCGCTTAAACCCACAGAGGTGAGAACTGGAACAGTCAGAACCACATGGCACCGTCCAAGACTGCATCAGGGACCGATGTGACGCTGGTCGGCAATTTAGGGTTGCCTTGTGTCGGCACTACATAGCGCCAGCCGCTCGAGCACCAGCGAGCCGTGGACACTTGTGCACTCTGATGTGTAACGTTCGCTCGCATCAATGCCTCGTGAGCGATGGGGCCCGAGCAGCTGACATGGGCCAGGTACAGGAACTAGGTTTTACCGGGTGCCAAAGACATGGGAGCTTGCAGGGCACGGCGTCTGTCGGTTGTATTCAGGCGTGAAGGGCCGTATCATGCAATTTCGGGTGGACCCCTGCCCTCTCGAGCTGGCGCGAGTGCCCAGCGGTGGAGCCCGCTGCGGCTGACGGCGTGGCTCCTTGGGAGGATGCATCTTTGCCATCCGTCTGCTGACTGCGCCGCGACACCGAATCTCGCATGACGAATGATGCCGCCTGCAGTTGGAGCTGACCACCACTCTGTCTGCAGGTGTGCATGCGGCGGCAGTTGGCGGCTTGAGCCGTAGATGGGCGGCAAGCAGCGATGGACAGCGGACGAGGAGCAAGCCCTAAGGGATGGCGTCGACAGGTGCATATTGCCACTGCAGCGCAGCTCGGACACACTCCAAGCCATTCCGGTGCATGCCCTGCCGCCTCTGGGATGAGGGACCTGCACCTTTACTTGAATGCTGCATGGCGCTGCTACTCAATGCCAACTGAATGCCGGCAACTTACCTGCAGGCACGGTCCAGGAAAGTGGCGGACCATTCAGAAGGACCCGGACTTCGCTCAGCGGCTCAGTGGAAGGTCGAATGTCGACCTGAAGGTGAATTTCCCTTTGGCCTTATGAGCTGAAGCATGGTGCATGCCGGCACTGGCTAGCTGCAGCCTCACGGCTGCATCGCTTGAAGATGCACGCTGGGATGACTGGTGCGACTCGCGAAGCGGATATTTTGTGCTCAAGCCCAACCGGCACTGCACAGGACAAATGGCGGAACCTTACAGCGGACCCGTCCCAGAAGTCGTCAGCAAAGCACCGCTCGCAGCAGGGTGGTGCAGGCCCCTCAAAGGTGCGCACACAGTGCAGCGCCAGCAAGTGTGCTGCTGCTGCAGGCGTGCATTGCATGTGTACGCTATCATGGCGATCTGGAGGTTTCCGAAGAGTGTCGAGACCCCCGTCACAAGGACACGGTGAAGTGCACGATGTGACAAGCGCATGTGTGTCATTGTTGCCCGCAGCGGGGGCGGGGTGCCAAACGGGGGGCAGCCGCACGGCAGGCGACCAATGCGAAGAGGGCCGCAACGGCAGCGTCGAGGCGGCGAGGCGTCATGGATTCGGCGGCGGCAGCGGCGGTGCTCATGGGGACGGGCAGCGCTGGCGCCGGCCCCAGCCGCAGCCTCAGCCAGGGGCCCGGCCCGGCGACGGGCCCAAAGTGCGTGCCTTGCCTACAGTAGCTTCCTGAATGCGTGGAGCCGACGACTTGGCAATGAGTAATTGCTGTGCGGTTCAGGAGCATAGCCGAAGAGCATAAGTGCGGACGCTACTCCACATTGGCGGCTGCTGATTCCATGTGTGACGAAGAAGTGTTGCTCATTCCGCGCTGCAGGGTGGAAGACATGATCATTGCGGCGGTCATTTCCCTGTGCGAGCCGAGGGGCTCCCATGCAGAAGACATCCAGGACTGGATCGAGGTGCGTGGGGGACGCGCAGGCTGACAGCATGTGGACCCCCTGCTGCTTCGTGACAACAGAGGAAACCTGGCGTCAAATGGAGACAGGTCAACCCCAACCTTTCCTTGGCTTGGGGCGCAGTCGCAGTACAGCGTAGCGCGCGGTTTTGGGCGGGTGCTGGGCCCCACCCTGCAGCACATGGTGGACACCGGGCGGCTGGAGGCGGGCAGCGCCCCGGAGCAGCGCTACCGGCTGGCCACCCTGAAATACGCTGCAGGTGGCGTCGGCAGCAGCCCGACCGGCGAGGCCGGCTCCCCGCTGCAGTCCTCCCTCCAGTCCAGCGACATGCGCGGTGCTTTTGACCAGGTGCCAAGTCCTTCAGGTCGCCCCTACCCAGTGCATGAATTCGAGCCCCGCTTTGGTGGAAACCCTCGGACAGTCCGAAAAACAGCAGGCACGGCAGGCCTGGCAGCAGTGCATCCTCAGTACAGCCTGCTGGGAGGGACTGGGCTCGGATATTTGAATATTTAAGTCTGCTGCTGCACACGTCTGGCGCGCGACAGCTTGAGACCCGCAATGGGCTGCCGCCAGCCACTCATCGCCCCCTTCCTTCGTTCTGCAGACAGCCTTCGACGCGGCACAGCGGGCAGCGGCAGCGGTCGCCGAGGCTGCCGAGGCGGCAGCGCGTGCTGACCGCTTGGGCGACGCCGCCAACTTGTTCGAATTGGCGGCGCGGCAGGCTGAGGCAGAGTCTCCCACCGCTGGCGGCTGGGCGGCAGCGGCAGTGCCGCAGCAGCAGCTGCTCGGCGGGGCGGCGGGCGCTGACGGGTTGGGGATCAACGGGCTGCGTGACTCCGCCTTCGCGCGGTCGCCGCCGCACGAGCCGCCGCTGCGGTCGCAGCCGCAGCACCCACAGCAGCAGCAGCAGTCGGAGCCGCAGCAGCAGCAGCAGCAGCTCAATCAGGAGGAGGGGGCAGGTGGTCAGGGCTCAGACGCCTGAGAAGCCGCAGCGGCTGGGGGGGCAATTACCTGTATAGTCTCTTGCCCTAATTTTCATGGCCATCCAGTGCGACTGCACTGGCACATGGCCGTGCCCAAGGGAGATGCAGGTGTCCGCGACGAATCACACAATGTGCATAAGAGGGGATGGAAAAGAGGGGGGGCGGGGGGGAGATAGGGTTTGAAGTTGCAGACTTTTGTAGATATATCTCTGTATCGGTTCGCAGTTGCAAACAGTGCCACGCATGTACCCACTCGAGGACCTGTTCTGCTTGTTCTGTCGGCGTCTGGTACCTACTTCTCAGAGTTTTGGCCGCCATCTTGCCTGTGGCACATTGATGTTTCCGCCTCGACAGGCTGGCTTGTAACGGCGTTTCGTTGCTCGATGACTCAGGCTACGAGTAGCCACTGGGACTTCTCGTCCAGTGGTTCAACTCTGCCATGGGCTTGGACTGGGAGACTGGTCAAGCAGCAGGTGTCTTAAGCCGAAAGCCGAATGCCAACCAGCACCGATAAAGCAATCTCACCGGTCACAGGATCCCTTGCAGCAAGACAGTCCCAGCACCGAGCCTTCTCTTCACCACAAGTCCCGATTACGACAGCGCCTCGGACGCCTGCAGCTTCCAGGTGCCCTCCGTGCGCACGGCGCGGTAGGCGACCCGCGAGCGCGAGGCCTCGGTCTCGACGACGGCGCCGGTGCGGCTGTCCACCCAGCGCCGCTCCTCATCGACCGCCGCCACGATGCGCGCCTCGTGGTTGGTGCGCCCCACGTCCAGCTCCTCGATGGTCACCTCCCGCAGGTCGAAGGTGCAGTGGCTGCGCGCGCAGGGTGTAGCGATTTCAGGTTCGTGAGCTGCCTCGGACGCTGCTGCAGGAACGGTGGCAGTCGGCTAGTCGGCCGTCCGGTCCAAGGCATGCGCTCGGCCCATTGCAGAGGGCGTGCACGTCTCCGCTGCAAGAGCACAGGGCACGCTCCTGTGCGGAGGAGGGTGTACACGCACATCACAGGGCGGGGCGTCAGGTGTGGGTGCTCACCAGCCCTGCGCCTTGGCGGCGCGCGCCTGTCCGGTCCAGTGGCCCAGCATCGGCTGCGTCAGCACCGACTCCAGCGCGCCCACCTGCACCAGGGTCCGTGGTGAGCCTGAGTGCGCGTCAGGCTTGCGGAGCCACACTCGGCAGAGCCCCGGCAGCGTGCCATTCTACCCGGCGCCGCAGGGTGGGCAGCAGGCGCGGCGCCGCTCCGCGCAGGCCAGCAAGCACGCGAGCATGGGCACGGGCCCGTAGCAGGGGCCAGAGGCGGTTCGTGCGCCAGGCAGAGGCGCTAGGAGCGCCAGCCAGCAAGCCGCGCGGGGGCTGCCGTGGGTGTGCGCCCTCCACCACATCCGGTTTTGAGAACCATGTGTTGCATTTCAGCACCTGGTGGCGCGGCCCCAGGGCGCGGCCCTTGGCGTCCTGCCAGCGCATGACCAGCTTGTGCGCCGCCGCCTTCGTGAACAGCGCGTGGCCCACCAGCCGCCGCACCGCCTGCACCGGGCCGCCCTTCACGGGGCGCCCCTGCCGCGGGCACACGGCAACGCTGTGACGCCATCGTGCCACGAGCCTCCGTCGGAAGCCATCGCCGGCCCGCCACGATGCCCCAGGCTGGCATATGGACAGGTGGAGCCGCTGTTGGGAGTGGCGCTCCGTCGGCTGGGTCACCCGCCATGGCGGCCAGGCGAAGCAGGATACAATGCCAGAGGGGAAGTGATTCAGTGGCAATTGAACATTCTTAGCAGCTGTCCTCACCGCAACTGTTGATGTGTCGGCCGTCAGCGGCGCCGAGGCAGGCGGCGGCGCCGGCCGGCCCCGGGGCACCAGGATCTGGACTGCCATCAGTCCCAGCGCCTACACTCATCCAGCGGGGAAACTTGTGCAAGTGTCAGGGTCAGGGTGCAACATGCAGCAGCTGGCGATTAGCGCGACAGTCGGCGTCTGTGCCCCACTGTGGGCTGAAAGGATGGCACACGAATGCCTGGCGGCGACAACATGCCAGGCGACACCACCGGCCTGTGAAAGGGGGAACAATGCGCGCGCGGGCGCCGCGCTGCTGACGACGCGCGCTCCTGCGGCGGCTCGCTTGGTGTGTTTTCTGGAACAACACACAGGACAGCGTGCAGTGGGAGCCTCCCCGGGCGCCGCACCGCGACGCCGGCCAGGCCGACCAGGCTGCGGACGCGGCGCTGGCGCCGCGTGTGCAGCGGCGCCCACATCTCCCGCTCCCCCTCCAGCTCCAGGAACTCCATGTCCTCTCCGTCGACGAAAGCGTCCGCCGCCGCACCATCCCCCGGCAGCGCCTCCTCGTCGGCCAGCGGGCCCTCGCCCGCAACAGCCTCGCGCCCGGACAGCGACTCCTGCGCGGCACGACCCCCGGCATGGAAGCAGGGCTGCCGGGCTGCAGCTGCCTGTGGTGGCCGCTGCCGCACGGCGGAGCCCAGGCGGGACTGCAGGCCGGGGGAGGCACAACAGAGGCAGCATTGCCGTGCGGCAGCAGCCAAGCCGGCCGCCGCCGGGCCCAACACTGCCACCATATGCTTAGCACACCAGAACACATGCTGCTTCCTGCTCACGTGTCCATCCGCCGAGCAGCAGGCCACAGCAGAGAAGGGTCAAAGAGCCCACCTCTTGCGCAGCCGATGGGTCATCTTCCAACACAGCAGCGCCGCGCGCCGACAGGGACTGGCCACCCTGTAGGAACTCCTGCTGCGCTGCCGTTGGCTGGTACGCCGGCTGCGGAACGGTTTGCTGCTGTGGCGGCGGGGCAGGCGCGGCCGGGCTGGCTGTGGGCTGGCTGCCGGCGGCAGGGCTGGCGCGCTGCGCCTGGGCCGGTTGCAACGGCGGCGCGACGGCCGCGGGGCTCTGCTGGCGGCTAGGCCCCACTGCGGCGGCGGCTTCAGGCGGCTGCTGGCTGAGGCCTGCAGTGCACAGAGTGGAGTTGCGTGAGCACCTTGCAGCTTCGGCGTTGTTGTTGGTAGCTGTGATTGACGCGACGCCCGGGCGCTACGCGGCGCACCGCTGGGCCCCTGCTGTTGGCGCTGGTAGACGTCTTCGAACAGCGCTATTGTGCTTGCGCCACCCAGCTGCTGCTGTTGCTGCAGCGACCTGCCTCCCAGGCCGCCGCCGCCAGTACTGCCGGTCTCGCCAGCGCTGCCCGCGCCCGGGCCCCTCATCACGAGGGCGGCGGACGCCTGCATGCGAGAGCCGCATGTGTGAGCATCAGCGAGTTGTCGGTTGAGGCGGTGTACACTGTGCACCGCAGGCAAAGGAGCCGAGCCCCTGGGTGGAGCCACCAGGAAAGAAGAACGCCAGCTGCCAAGCGGCAGGATATCACCGGACGCAGCTTTCCAGGTTGGCACCGTCTCATCAACGAGGATTGCTCGGAGGAGTCGCGCTGGAATTCTCAAGTCTGCATGTGCCAACGCGCCTCACCTCTGCTGCGCCAGCTGTCTTGCTGGCGGCGGCGCCGGCCACGCCGGTGACGGCGCCCACCGCAGAACGCAGCATGCCGGCCAGTGCGCCCAGCTGCAGCAGGCTCCAGGCGTCCGCGAGCTGCACAGGTCAGGAGACAGTCAGGCCGCAGCACTGCCTTGCGAGGAGCCCGGATGACTGTGCTACACCCCTGGTGCAAGCTGGTGCACAGGCTGCTCAGCCGCCTTCCGTCACGTGCTGCACAGATGCGGCACGCCAGAGCCTTCACATTGCTTTTCGCTGTGCCCCAGACGCCGGCCTCTGCATAGCAGGTTGTGCGGCACCCTACGCTACTCTCCTATTCTGGCGCTCTGGGGCCCCCCACCTACCACATTCCAAACTCGCATGCTGGTGCATGCGCGGCCGCGTCCGCGCCTGTCGAACAGGGCACGTCCACGAAACCCTGACGGAGCAGCACACCTGCAGCTGCAGCGCCACGCCGCGGTCGTCGAACCAATGCGTCAGCGGGGCTCGCACGCGGCCGCAGCAGCGGTAGGACGGCAGCTGCACGTCCACCAGGAAGCGGTGCGCCAGCGCGCACACGCCCGGCAGCAGGTCGCCGCTGTCCCCCGACTCCTCCTGCGCAGGCCATCGTATGAAAAGGGTGTGCAAACGCGCGGACCCCGGACCATGTCCTGACGCCGACAGCACACAGGCGGTGGCGGCGGCGTGCGCTGTTTCCTGCCTTGCTATGTCAGGCTGCCTCTGGCCAGACAGCACACAGGTCTGCAGCCTGCAGCAGCCGCGACACATCCGGGGGATGCAAGAAGAGGGGCGTGACATTGCGGCAGTCGACCACGATCGACGCCACAGGGCAGAGCAGAGGGTGGTAGCGGCCTCATGGCCGCTCCCTCTTACGACTTGAACCCAAAACTGCAGCAGGCGCTTCACCTGGACGAAGGCGAGGATGTCCGGGTTGGGTTCCGACGCATTGTCGCCGGCGCGGCGGGAGAGGCCCAGCGCCGCCTCCGCGCCGCGCATGTCCCCCAGCAGCAGCCGGCACGTTGCGCGCTCCGTCGCGACGTCCACCTCCCCGTCAAACGGCTCCTGACGGCAGAGCAGACAGCACTCTGAGCGGTTGCACCTCCAGAAGGCACACGCATTTGGGCCGGCACCCGCCGCGCCTCTGGCATGTGCGGACACCGGATGCAGCTGGATGCATCCCGTAGCTGAATGCATCCGCATGGCACGCCTGCCGGGGAATGGCATGCCAGCAGGCAGCGCCTCCCCGAAGGGAGACGCAATACTCACCAGCTGCTCGGCGTCGGCGATCGCGGCGGCGGCCTGCAGCCGCGCCAACAGCCGGTCGGCGGCGCGCACGTGGCCCACCCTGCAGCAGCGCAGGCCCTCCGCCAGGTACGCCAGCGCGGCATCCTGCACCTCCGTGAGCGCGTCGCCAGGCTGCGCCTCCCACAGCCGGACCTGCGGTTGTGAGGCCGTGCACGGGTGAGCGTCGCAGTATGAGCATGGCAAGGAAAGGGGCAATGGAGCACGCTGCTGCCTTCAGCAACTCCACAGATGTGCGTGCTGAAAGCTGCGCAAGAGAGCAGCCTGCGGTGCGCTGACGCCCGCACCTCGTCACATCGATCGGAGCAGGTCGGAACCCGCAGAGCAAACCGGGGCCAGTGCACTTAGTCAATGACAGAGACCATGCACACTCCAGCATCCCGCTGCTGCGACACACTGCGCTCGCCTGACCCCCTCCCACCAGAGGCGTCACAGGCGGATGCGCGTCCACCGCCGGGTAAAGCTCGAACGAACGGTCGTGCTGCCTTCCTCAGCGACCACTAAGGTCGCCCGTCTGTCCAGCTGTGGTCGGCACCGCTTCGCTCACCTGCTCCGCCGCAGTCATGTGGGGGCGGGCCGCCTCCAGGTAGGCTGCCCGCTCCGCGGCAGACCAGCCGGCGCCCTCGCCGCGCAGTGCCGCCAGCAGCATGTCCAGGCCGCGGGCTCGCTGCGCCTCCTGCTCCAGTGGCTGCGCCAGCAGCGTCAGCGCCACGCGCGCCGCCATCTCCTGTGGTGGGGTTTCAGCAGTGAGCTCCTGTGGTGGGGATTCAACAGTGAGGCGCCGCAGCCGCGTCTCAGCGCCTGCACAATGGCCGGCGACGCAGAGAGGGAACTCCTCAAGTGCAGCTTCAAAGCCGAGGGCCAGACATCAGAGGTAGACGTGGGTCAAGGGCAGACATCACAGGTAGACTTGTGGCGACTGCATCAGGCCTTGGATTGAAACAGCACAATACTTGGGCAGCCCCAGCGCACCTCCAACGCCTCTGAGATGTCCTGCTGCAGCTTGGGCACGGCCCTGTACTTGCGCAGCAGCGCCGCCGCCGCGTCCATGCTCTCATACGTCGCCAGGTCGTCCGAGGCGTACGTCTGCCACGGCACATTGCTGAACTCTCACAAAAACCCGGCGACGGCGGTGTATCAAAGATCGCAGCGCATTTGCGCACAATCGCACTTCCCAGCACCGTCAAGCGTGAGTGCACGAACAGAGCCTGCACGCGACCGGGCTCCTGAGCAGCACATGGTCGAGGGCCCCCGGGAGCGCCGCAGCCGCACCTTCTCGGCGGCAGTGCAGTGCGCCTGAGCAACCGCCAGGGCGGTGTCCTTCTGGAGAGCGCGAGAGCCGCCCAGACCCTGCTGCAGCAGCTTTGGCCCCCACCTGCGCAGCGGCACAGCCGTGGGTGAAGGAGCCGCGCACAGCTCTGGCGCAGCCGCGTCCACTTACTCTGCATGCCTCGGAGCGAGTGGCGCGGCCCGGTGGCGGCGCCTCGCCGAGCCGCCATGCCCGCTGGCCGCGCGGGTCGAAAGCGGCGAGCCGGAAGCCGCGCAGCAGCAGCGCACGGCTGCATTGGGGAAACGATCAGACAGGTGGACACTGGCGCTGATCAATCAGGCGGGCGGCGGGGGCGCTCACTCCAAGACCGTGTCGGTGGCGCCTGCCTCCTCCAACAGCGACAGCGCCGCCGGCAGCTGATCCACATCCAGGTCCACCTGTGGCACAAACAGATACACGACAATTGATACGGGCTCTGGATACCATGTCGCGCGTGTCCCGGGCATGTCCATCTCACAGTAAGCCGTCAGCGAACAGGCCACACTGTGCCAGCAGGCTGGCGCGTCGCCGTGTGCTTCACAGCGTACCTCTGCGGCACCAGACAGAAGCCGCTGGTCGTACAGACGGCGGGTGGCGCTGTCCGTGAGGCAGTCCAGGGCGGCGCGCAGCAGCTGCGCACGGGCCTCCTGCGTCTCGCCAGAGTAGTCCGCCCCGGACGGCGGCACCTCCACGAGGCGGGAAAATGCGCGCGACAGCGTGTCCCTACTGGCCGCAGAGTTTACCTGGACGGCAGTTTGGCAGGGAATGAGGGGGTATTGCATGTGCAGCCGGCGGAAAAGTGTGTCTCGTGTGCAACGTTGCGCGGCAGCTGAGTGTCCGATCTGGTGCCGCCATCAGCACCTGGAGGATGGAGTAGTAGTTTACTGGCAGCCTGATCTGGTCGTCGGGTGATCTATCAGCACGGGCGACAACCGCAGCGCGGCGGTTCCTAGGAGCTGGCCCTTGGCACCGCCCAGGACCAAGGAACGATGCTCGATGCCGATTGAAGCAGTGGGACAGTTGCCGGATGCTGTGCGTCTGTGGGTAGCCCGTGCGTGCGGCAATCGTGCTTCTGGATGCCGACATTGGCGTGACGCTGCTGCACACGCAGCCGATCATGCTGCCGATCATGCTTGGCTGTCTTTTGAAATATTGCCTCACATAGTCATCTGCAGGCGCTTGAAATGCTGCGGTGACATGCAACGCTGTCACGGTACAAATATATGGCGACTTTTGGTCGGGAGCTTTGGACGATAGAGTAGGCTGGATGCTCCGCTCAGCTGTAGTCGTGCAGTGCTGAGCTGGCTAGCTTTGCTACAGGGTGGGTATAGCGAGTGGGAGGCAAGGTCCGGCACCCTGCGGCATTGCATGTAAACTTGCATAGCTAAGCCACCCCGTGACTGGCTTGATCATGAAGTGTCCTTTCACAGGGAAAAGGCCGCGAAAAACCAACCTGAATGGACAAACCTTAGGGGCATAGCAATGCCAGCAAACAACAGACGCAGCCACGAGGGCTGAAGACGCGCTCGGCACGCCAGACATACCGTTCAGAAGTTCTAGCGAGACTCGTCCCAAACAAGCAGCATGCACTTTGCGATACATTGCGTCGCAGCACACAGGCCGCGGCGCTCGGCGCCAAGCGCCAATGAGCTAGTTGGTCTTGTGCCGCCGCACAGCCTTTGACATCGCCCGCGGCAGCGTCTTGATGCGCGTAATTGTCTGGCCGGACATCCACCTGGACCCAGACAGCAGCTAGCCTTTGATTGAGCGGCAGATTATTGAGAACAATGACAGGAGGACCTCAGCGTGAGGACCTGTATTCGAGCTCCCGAGGCAGCTTTCGGACTTGCATGAGGGTGTACACGCAAAGGCATTGACCAAGCAGGACACTGGCAAATGTCAGCGCAGAAGGCAGCGACACAACCCTTCAGCCCCCGTCAAGAGAGATGCGTCGTAAAACCCTCACTTGTTCTCCATGGCGGCCATGAGGCTGTTAACGGGGGACGCGACCGGCGACGCCACAGGAGGCGCCTCCTCCTGGGCCTCGTCAATGGTGGCCGGGATCACCCTCGGCCGCATACTGACGCGGTTGAGCATGTTGGGCGTCTGGATGACGGGGCTGTTCATGAGGCTCTCGAACTCGTCAAAGTCGACGAAGCCGTCGCCGTTTGCATCTGCAGGCGCAGCACAGAGTTTCCCGCGCGATGACTCTGCAGCTCGTTCCAGCTGCTCTTTGCGGCTGCACCAGCAGCAGCGGCCCTGAAACGACAACCTCGTGGAAGCAGGCTCGGCACGAGGCCAAGGCCGTGCAAGTGACGCCCACCTGCCAGGCGCATGAGGGAGTTGAGCTCGCTGTGGTCCACCTCCAGCTCTGTCAGCATGTGCTGCAGGTCCTCTGCAGGCAGCACGGACAAAGACATTGTTACACAGCAGACCCTGCTGCGGTTGGAGTGCCCCGCGGCACAGGGCGCACCAGCTTGCTGGCATCCGCAGGGAGACGCCCAACGCTGGATCTGTTGTGAGTGCGAGGCAATCCACAGGACCTCCTGATCTCCCGTTGCAGGGATGGCTGCGTTGCCCACCTTTGCTGATCCTGCCGTCTTTGTCGGCGTCAATAAACTCGAACGCCGCACGCAGTTTGGCCTCCGACAGCATGCTCTGGTGAGCGGCCGCCGACGCCACGAATGCCATCCAATCGACCTAGCAGGCATGGAAATTCGGATGGCTTGTGTGCCCTTTCTGTTGAGGACTCGCAGACCCACATGATATGCAGCAGCTTTACGCAGCTGCCTCGACATGGCACAGGCGCAAAACTCAGCACGCAAGCATTCGTGTTGCTTGAAGGTCCTGCAGCTGGAGAGCCTCACCTCGCCGCCTTTGTTGACGTCCAGTGCTGAGGTGATCTGCGAGATCTCGCGCTCTGCCAGGCTGCACTTTTCTCGCAGGCCTTCCTGCAGGCCGTGCAGAATTTCACAATGAGCATAGTGCTGCTGCAGCACATCGATTGGCATCGTGGTGACAACAGCGGCGAGCGCCAGCAGCGAGCGCTGCACACTGAGTACATGGCAGCCCATGGCCGGTCGTGCGCAATTCCACACGCCCGGAAAAGCACGGCACCATGGCCTGCCAGGCGTGTACCTGCAGCTTGGCGATGGGTATCCTGCCGGTCTGCTCGGTGTCCAGCTCTTCGAACAGCTCCCGCAGATTCTTGATCTCCTGCAGCCTCCCCGATGGCAGGCGCTCAAGCAGCCGGCAGGTAGGGCGTCCCACAATGCGAATTCGTCCAAGAGGGCGGTGCGGCGTCACTACCGGCAAGACCCTTGGTCACAAGCTCATGTGTAGGGGCCAGCAGACAGACTTGCAGGGCTTCAGACTCCCAAGTCGTTTGCGCGTGCGATGTGTGCTATTGTAACCCACGCCGTGTGGCGGCACCAGGGCTGGGCGTCGCACCTCTGCCGGGCTGGTGCGAGCGACAATGAGCGACGCCAGCTGCTTCAGGCGGTTGCTCTGTGCATAGGCGGACATCTGCCGCGCTGCTGCCTCCAGCGTCGCGACCTGCAGCTCCCCCTTCGCAGAGTGCTGGATGATGTCCTGCGGAAATGCAAGAGACGCTCGACAGGACATGCAGCGGGCACGGCGCAGCAGGCCAAGTTAAATCCTCCTGCTGCAACCCATGCAGGGCGCGACCACACAGATGCCGCTGCGAGGACAAGGGCGATGTGGCCTCGTGCAGTAGCTTTGCACAGGCCCGTGTCCCAAGGCATGACTCAGGGACAGAAACCGCAACGGGGGCCCCACCACGAAGCCGGCGACGCTGATGCGGTGCAGGTCCTGCAGGTTGCGTTTCCGCTCCTCCGCTTTGCCGGCAGCCGCCTCCTGCTCCATCATCTGAACAACCAGAAGCACCAGGTAATTGCAGTGCTTGAAGGGCACTGGCAAGTGTCCAGTGCAAGCAACAGTCCGGGATCAGAGCAGGAGCTCCTGGCTACTGTCCTGAAGCACAGTCAGAGAAGAAGGGCAGCCGCCAGATCGCATCTGCTGCGAGCCCGCTTCAGGGCCCTGCTGCAAACCACAGAAGGGCAGCTGGTGCCGCACCTGCATGATGTCGTCGACATTGGCGAAGATGTCGCAGTCCTTCAGGCCCTGCGTCAGCTCCTCTGCCGTGAGGTACCCGTCTCCGTCCTGGCGTCGCACGCACCAACACCGTCGGCGCACGCGCACTGGGCTGCAGTGCGACGCTTCAGAAAGCCGCAACGTGGCACCAGCGCACCAGACACCCCGCCATGGAGTGCACTGAACCCCGGCACTCCACCAGACGCGCCGTGACACAGAACCGGCCAACTCACGCTCCGCCATTGCTCGCCCGCCCGGCATGTCGCGATTCCTGCAGCAACACCTGACGGATGCGGGTCGCTGACGGAAGCGGGTCGCCCACCTGGTCGAGGGCGCTGAAGATGGAGGACAGCGACTGAGCGCTGAGCTGCTTCTGCGTGTCCAGCGCCGCCGCCAGGAAATCCTCGTATGACAGCGTCGCCGGCATGTCGCGCCGCCCCTGCAGCGTCCAGGCCGCCGGTGGGACAGGGGACTGTATGGCCTTATGAGGTTGTCATGCAACCCTATGCAACCCCTGATGGGACAGCGACTTGAATCCGCTGCACCCCGCCCGTGCCTAGCCTCCACGCGCCGCCCCCTGCCCTGTCCGTGGCGGTCCCCCTGATCAAGCAACCGAGCAACCCAGCACCCAAGTGGCGGCCTCCCTGATCAAGCACTTGGAGCCCTCCAGAAGTTCTTGAAGGGCACGAAAGGACTGGAGCACTTGGGGCACCCGCCTGCATGTCCAGGTGCTGCATGAGGCGCGAGACGTCTGTGGCGCGCGGGTCCACGCTGCAGCGCGACAGCGCATTCTGCAGCTTGTCTGCCTGCGGCAGGGCAGGGGGGGGGTGCGTGATCAGTGCCCAACGGCGCGAGGCCAAGGCGTAGCATTCGTTGCTGTGCTGGGTCCGGCACCTGCGCATGCTGGACACCTGCGCTGGCAGCATGCCAGGAGCACACAGGGGCTGCTGACGGCGATGTGCGACAAGCCGCTGGATGAGTCCAGCGCAAGCAGCAAGTGCAGTTGTTCGGGCGTGCGAGCGCGCGCGCGCGGGGGGCAAGCTATCAACGGCCGCCGTGCTCACTGTGAGGAAGCCCGAGCCGTCTTCGTCCATGGCGAGGAAGGACTCCTTCAGGCTGCCGATCTCCGCGGGGTTCAGGTGTTTCGCCACCAGGTTGAGCAGCGTCACCTGGCAGCGGCGGAGACCAGCGAACGCACACTGAGGCACACTTGGAAGAAGCAGACTATGTGCGCCCACATTCTGCTCGCAGGACCCTGCGGACACACTGGTTCAATACTGTGTATGCAGATACAGTCGCATGCGCAACGACTTGCGGGTGTGTGGCAGTCTCACCTTGAACTTGGACATGGCTGTGAACTGCTTGAGCCGTGTCAGCATGACGGAAGACATGGGCTTGTCTGGCAGGTTCGCCATGTTCAGGATCCTGCGACGCAAAAACAGTGAAGGTCTTCCCTAGCATAAAGACTGAAGGTTGAAGGGGTGCGAGATGCAAGAACCTGTTCATAGTCCCATGAGCTCAGCGGGACTGCCTGATGGTGGTGCTCACCATGGATGCTTCAGAGCGTCTCTGACAGAGATGCGCTTCTTCACGTCCCGCGTCAGCAGCCTGCGCACCGGGACAGCCAGTGGCATGATTGAGCCAGATTCCGCCAGTGTGGCACACCGTCCTGCCTTACACCTGCTACAGCATGTTCCTGTGAGGCTGCCGCAGGACTGCAGGGTAGCGGTCGAAACAGCAAACCGTTCAACAGTCCTGGGTCAAGGCATTGCCTCATTGTCACCTGGCCACCAGGTCCTTGGCCGACACTGACACCTCCGGCCAGGGGTCGATCTTGAGGTCCAGCGGCTCGTTCAGCACCTGCGGCGTGTTTACACACGCAAATTGGTGCACACAGGTGTGCTACCCTGCCCTTTCAGTCAGAAGACACAGCAGCTTCATTCAGCAGGCAGAGCTCAGGTAAGGCGGCGGGCACAAATTCGATGCTCACCCGCTGGAAGATCTCCCCGTCGGTGCGGCCCCAGAACGGCGGCATGCCGCACAGCATGATGTACAGCATCACGCCAATGGACCACGAGTCGGCCTCCCACGAGTAGGACCCCTGCAGCAGCGGCGCCGGAAATTGTCCATGCATCTGACTGTATGAACAGTGAGCAGTAGTAGACATGCAGGTGCCATCAAGGAATGACAGTTGGAGTTGGGCGAGTTGACAGACAACAAGTTGGCCGGCCTCACCCGTAGGACCTCTGGTGCCAGGTAGTACGCTGCGAGCAGACACCAGCCCAGCTTTACAAAGTGACCGTTGCTGTCCGCAGCTGTTGGCAGCCAAGCGATTTTAGGTATCAGAAAGTCGCAGGCATGTCATGCAGGGGGCGCACCGCTGCCGACGATCTGCTTGCACACCGCGCCATCGCGGTGCGTGGTGGACAGCCCAAAGTCCACTGCTCGCAGGTTGTCCTTTTCGATTGAGCCCGTCCGGTTTTTAAGGAGGAAGTTCTCAGGCTTGAGGTCTGCGGGGAAGATAGGTCTTCGATAGACAAGTCGTATGTCGGCCCGTCTAACGGCATCACCGTTGGTAGCAAGCGGCTGTGTGGGAGTGCTGCTGCTGCACCTCAATCTCGCCGCCGGCAACTAGCACCCAGGATCAGGATGGCATGCTGATCGACCACAACACACCAGAGGCGTGTCCCACACTAGAACCCACAGGGTAGAGGCCCACCTCGGTGCAGGACGTGCTGCCGGTGGCAGTACTCCACGACCTGCATCAGCGTGCGCGCCACGACCGCGACCTCCTTCTCCGTGAAGAACCCCCTGCAGCAATTGACGGAGACTTCAGCAGCAATGTCGGACAGCAAGCAGAGCCACAGTGCAGAGAGGACCTCCTACCAAACGGTGGCGACTGCCTGTTCCGATGCATCCTCTGGCACAATACTCTACCTGCTGACGATCAGGTCGAACAGCTCGCCGCCATTGCAGAGCTCCTGCGCATTTGCCCACACATAAATTATGACACTGCGCATGGTGACTACCCTCAGATGCGGCATGCGAAGCCTTCAGAGGCCGTGCACCAGCATGACGTCAATGACACGACACTCACCATGACGATGTATCTGTTGCCGGCGTCCTCGAACAGCTCATGCAGCCCGGCGATGTTTGGGTGCGCAGACAGCCGGTGCAGCAGGTCCACCTGGCAGCGGAAGCATGGAAGGGGGTGGACGAAGCATGGAGGAGGGGGGGCGCTGTCTGTCATTCAAGCCTCTCAAAACAAGCACCACATGGTCTCCTGTCCATGCGGCTGGAAAGCGTTGTGGGGTCAGGGCTCAGAGATGCCGCACCTCCCGCTGTACCACTTTTTCGCTGTACTCTGGCTGCAGCTTGGAGATGGCCTTGACGGCATACTTCTGGCCGCTGCTGAGGCAAGTGGCCTGTAGCCAATTGCGCCAGCCTTTACTGGGGGCACAGCTTGCTGTCGAGGCACACTCCGACCATCTTGATGACCTAACATGCTGACCGCGCCCTGGCTGGGGCGCATTTCTGCAGTACTTTTGCATGCACTGGCAGTGCAGACACTGGCATGACGCACCCTGCATGTGATGCCGAACTTGCCTCTGCCCAGCTCCTCCTCGAACTTGTAGTGGTCGTGAATAGGCTGCGGAGCGCACGGTACGGCGCGATTTGACAATCAGGTTTGAATGTATACATGCACGACCTCGGCGCCGTTGCACCAAATGAACCATACAGCGTATCGGACCGATGTCACTGAAGTGTCAGAGCCAAGAGTTTATAAAAAAGCAGCGACTGCTGTGGCGTGCGCGGCACTCAACCCTCAACGCTGTGTTTGGCGAGATCACACGTGCACCGGCAGAGTCGGTGCAACAGCTGCCTGTATCCGTGCATTGTCAAGCAGATTTGCCCATGCCGCCGCCCGCGTGGGCTGGCGCCGTGCCAGGTTGGCACTGCTCACCTCGTGCTGCCAGCCGGGACAAGAAGAATCGGGCTTGGGGGGCAGCGACAGCGCACGCTTGAACGAAGCCTTGAGCATCGTTGCTACCGCATGAGGTTGGCTTGCCTTTACGCTGCCGATCAAGACACTTGCACGTGTCGAATGAATGTGCTCACACACGGGGATATCCTAGTGGCCGGAAATGCCGCGACGTCGTCACGAAAGCGACTGACAGCGAGCTAGCAATTTTATACTCATGTTCATCGCGGCGAGCGGCATGGATGCTGCTGGTGCCGCAAAATCTTCTGGGCGGCCGATGCGGAGCTTTTCTCTCGGCCTGATCGGCACTTTGGTCGTTTCGCGAAAGGCGGACCTTTGGAAAGCCGGCCCCCGCCCTCAACTCCTCCACTTCGCCCCCATCCGGGAAATCTCGGCCATGAAGGCTATTCGGAGAGATCGACGGTCGCTTGCGCCCCAGTACAGGCTGCCAGCATCACATCGTGCGCGATCACCATGCAGACTCGCCCCTGCCGCACCGCGGTGCCCAGCAGCCGCCCGGGGCTCGTGCTCCCAGGTCACCTTTCGCAGGCGCAGCCCCTGCGCCCGGCAGCACACCCGGCTCTGCAGGCGCGCATTCGATGCAACATCGCGCTCGTACATCAGAGGAGGTGCTCTGCCGGAGGTCACGCCCTCTGATCCACCTCTGCTGGCTTGCAGGGGAGGCGGACGCGATGCAACACTGCAGCAGCTGCGGGCGCGGATAATGGCAGCTCCAACCCGCTGGACTTTGAGGAGCTGACAGAGATCATCAGGCAAGGGGCCTAGCTGTCGCCAACAAGACTGGATGCGATTGACTGCTGTGCTTGCAACCCTGGGTGATCTCGGGGTCGTTGCCACCTCGACCAGGGACGTCAGGCAGCTGGGCAGTGCGCAAGCCGTCAGGCAGTAGGGCATGCATGCCTATCACCCCTGAACCTGGCCGCGAGGCTGTGCAGCTGCTGCCTCTCACAGGGTTTTGCTTCCAGATCACATCAGCACTCGGCCTGTCTCAACCTAAACAGCACCCGACCCAAATTAAGCAGCAAGCTTAGCACTGCAGGATGGTCAACAGCACAGACGTGGTGGAGCTGGAGCTGAAGAGCAAGCGCTTCAGCCTGTCGATGCGGAAGAAGGAGGCTATTGCCGCGCCGGAGCCCCCACAGGTGCTGTCCTGCTGCTGGTGCTACTGCTGCTACTGCTGCTGCTGCTGCTACTACGAGTCCTAGTGTGGTGTGCCGTCTGTACATTTGAACGAATAACGCGGCCATGTACACAGCGCACCAGAAAACCACCTCAATTTTTTGCAGGTGCAGTATCTCAGCGCACCGCAGCAGGCGCCGCAGCAGTATGCGCCCCAATTTGACTTCCAGCAGCCGCAGCAGCAGCAGCAGCAGCAGCAGCAGCAGGCGCCGCAGCAGGCGGAGCAGCCGGCCGCCGCCGCCTCAGCACCCACCGCCGACGGCACTGAGGTGCGGCATGTGTGTGCAGCGACTCCGGCGATCCCACACATGCTGCAGGCAGCAGCCACAGTACAACACTGCAGCGCAGCACCTACACGCCTGCAGCAGATGCGGGGCAACACCGTGCATCCCTCTGCTGTGCTCACCCTGCACTGCGTGCATCGCTCTACTGCACAAATCGTGCACGCCACCCAGCTGATTACCCCGCCTTCACACAAACCCTCCCTGCGCGCAGCTGCTGTCGCCGATGGGGGGCACCTACTACCGGGCGGCGGCGCCAGGGGAGCCGCCCTTCTGCAAGGAGGGCGACAAGGTGACCAAGGGCCAGACCGTGGGCATCATCGAGGCCATGAAGCTCATGAACGAGATTGAGGTGCGGGCTTCTATGAATGACATGTGCCATGTGGTGCGAAGGTGTGGGAAAGCAGCTTCTAGACTTGGGGTCTGCACGAGCAAGCTGCCAGAGACTGTGCCGAGCTGCCAATTGCATAGGCAGAAAAACAACATTTTATGCGCTCGGGAATGAGCACAGCAGATCAATGCATGAGCTCTGGACAAATGGTCAGCAATGGTCTGCACACTCATTGCGACGCTTGCCCCAATGCGCAGGCCGAGGTCTCTGGCACCGTCGTCAAGCTCTGCGTCGACAACGGCACCCCGGTCACGCCCGGCATGCCGCTGATCATCATCAAGCCCGAGTGAATTGGAGGCAACACCCAACGAGAACCCGTTGTCCGCCAAGCGGCAGGAGGCTTGTGTAGGTACCTATCAGCAAGGCTCGAACATCTCTAGCGAAAGAATCAATGGCACAATGCTATACCGTAGGTAGGTACCTCAACCAAGGTGCCATATCATATCTCAGTCCTTGCTGTGTCTTCAATACATCTCACACATTGTTGAGGCGCTCAGTCATGGGAGTTTGTGGGTTGTTGATGCACTTCTGCGTGGAAACCATGTGTAATGGAAGCGGAAAGGTGTCAAGAAGGTGGAAGCATGACCACGATATCACCATCCACCGTTTTACCATCTTGCATGCGCCGTTCAGAGACGAACTTTGAGAACGACTCACAGGGAACACTGGCTCCCGGTCACAGATCGTACATGTCTCAACAATAACAAGTCCACTGCTGCATGGCCCCGCACATCCGACCTCTACCAGGTACAGCAACTTGCGCCCAGCCTCCAGGCAAGCGACAATTGGCGCAGGCAGGATGGCTGACAACGCAAATGTCAAGCGTTTCAGGCCGCCAATGCGGTCAGACCTTCCTCCGCCAGGAAGTCTTCCACAGACGCCAGGTCCGGCGGGTCCAGCTCTGGGTCCGCCGCTAAGAAGTCGCCACCCTTCAGCCCCGCCACCAGCTCCTTCAGCTTGTCCTCGCCGCCCTTCTCCTGCAAGAGCGCAGGCGCGCCCAGTGGGTCAGGCCCGCCACGTCAAATCTGTGTCGAACTTGAGGCTGCTGAGCAGCGCTGTGGGGGCCTGTCGGCAGCCGCAGCCGCGCCTCGTGTCAGACGGGAGCGCTGCCGGACGATCTGGCGACCCCTCCTTGCCTGAATGCCCGAGCGGCCCGTTGAAGCGCCGTGCAGGGGCGGGGAGAGGAAGGACGGGGGCGGGAAGGAATGACGCACCTTGACGTACTGCAGAGCGGGGGCGATGAGCGCCCGCCGCACCTCCCCGCCCTCGATGGGCTTGCAGAAGTCGGGCACGCTGTCTGCCGGCAGCACGCCCGCCAGCAGCGCCCGCCCCAGCACGCCGCCGCACAGCTTTGGCGCCAGTGGCGCGTCCATCCTGCGGAATGCCGGAGCACGGACATTGAACCCCTCCTTGAAGCTGCTGCGCCTCCAATCCTGTGTGCTGCAGGATGTTGGAGCACGCGGTGGTGTGCAGGGCATCGAGAGGCACACTCGTGGTGCGTGCAGTTGCAGGCCTGCCGTGAGCGGCGAAGAGATCTGCCGAGTCGCCACTGTGACGCCAGCACAGGAGGGAAAGCCCTGGGGACTGGTCAGCGGCTGAAGGGTTGGCGGCGCACATGAGGTCGTCCATCTGCTCGGTGACCTTGCCGAGGCCGTCGCGCAGGTCGTCTGCGGAGTAGGCGCCGGTGGCGGGCAGCCGCACCAGCAGGTCCGCGATCGTGTCCTGGTCGCGAGGCTTCATGGTGTCCAGCAGCTTCAGCACGCCGCGCTGCACCAGCGTCGGCAGGAAGCCTGGCGCCTGCGTTACGGGGGTTGCTCAGGTGCCTGATGTCCAAGCTTGGCAAGCACGGGGCAAGCACGGGCAGCACGAAGCCAAGGCGAACAGGGCTGCCTGGGAGGCTCGCGGCACAGTCTTCCACCGAGGTGGGATCAGAATGACACGTCAGACATCGCAGCATACGATACACCAGACACGAAACTGCACAAGCAGAGGTGCAGAGCATGGCTGAGCGTCACTGAGTAGCGCATGTGAACTCGCGACTGGCAGATAGCCGGGACGGAAAAGGCAAGGGCTGGGAGGAGGAAAGAAGCTCACTGCAAGCTCGTGCGCGCACAGGATGGCCTCCTTTTCATCAGCTGACGACAGGAATTCTGTGAACATGCCGTCCGCTCGCCGCTCCCGCTCCTCGTCTGTGAGCCCCTTGATGTACCTGCAAGGTTGTGGAAGGCGGCGCTTCGATGAGCTTGCAAGGCTTTGCAAAACGGCCAAAGACGGCGACACGAAGGGGCGAGCGCGGCGCGCAAGCGGCTGCGGGGGTTGTATGTTTGCAAGGAAGCGAGGGCGCGCACTGGGGGGCTGCGCTGGTCTGGGGTGGCGTGGCGTTGGACGCAGCAACATTGGCGCCTGCCGGCTCCGCCGCGGCGCCTGCCGGCTGCGCGAGCGGCGTGTAGTCGCCCAGCAGCGCCGACTTGGAGTCGCCGGCGCCCGAACCGCCCTGGAACTTCTGTTGCCACACGACACGCCGCACACTGGGTCAGGCGGCTGCACAAGCTGCAGAATGCTGTGATGTCGTGGCGGTCCAGGCACGGCAGGCAGCAACAGCATAGTTGCAGCTTCAGTTTCACCGCTGTCGCTCGAATGCTGCGACCTGGCCAGCAGGGACCAATGACTCTGCCTGCTGGCGTCGTGCGGCGGAGGGGAGAAGAGAAACCCTAAAGCAACTCGCCTGCCAGTCGCCATCCTCGGCGCCCTTGAAGGCGGGGAACAGGTCCACCTCCTCCACGGCGGCGGGGCGGGAGGGCCCCAGCTGCGCCAGGCCCGGCAGCGGCGGCAGCGATGCCATCGCCAGCGCCGGCATCATGCCCAGCTCCGCGTGCGCCTCCGCGTGGATCTCGTCCAGCTTCTTCGCCTGCAAGTGCATGTGGGATCGAGAGACGTCGGCATGGGAGTGCAACGGCGTGTCGCGCGGACGGCGCCACAGCGCCTGAGAGACCAATGGCAGACTTTTCGTCTGGCTGCTTCACACCTGAGGGCAACCGAAGGGTGCAGACGACAGCAGGGACGCTGGCATCCCACAGACAACCATCACGCAGGTTGTGCGATGGCCACTGCAGCTGGGGGGCGCACCTTCAGGGTCTCCCGACGCGGCACCCACTTCATGCGGCGCAGGTCCAGCACGTCGCGGATGAGGAAGCGGATGCGCGGCGCGATGGCATCCGACTTGGCCAGCTTCTCGATGGACTTGAAGTAGCCCTCTACCCGGGCGGGGGATTTGGATGACTCCTCCAGCTTCTTGCCAGCGATCGTCAGCATCTCGCACAGCGACTGCAGGGCAGGAAGGAAACTGTCGGTGGGAGGTCAGTGCCGTCTGGCACTCCAGCTTCTCGCTCGGGATCGCGACTGCACAGAAGGGCAGCGACAGGAAAGCGGGGGAATGTAGTTGACCGAGATGACCTTGGAACTGCGAGCTGACGTTTCAGGGGGAAGAGTGTGGAAAGGCGAAGAGTGTCTAGGCACAAGCGTAGCGAATGGACATGCTACCAATGTGTGGTGCCATCCAGATGCCATGCGGTGCACCAACAATTCTCGAGGATGCAGCCTGAAGAATCAGCGGCCGTCCTACCAATCCTCAAAATCTGCAACATGCGGTGTGTGTGTGTGTGTGTGGGGAAAGGGGCGGGGGGTCACCTCGATGTTGTCCTCTATGGGCTTCTCGCCCGGCGAGCCCAGCAGCTCGTTGATGCACACGTGCACGACCGGCTCGCGCACGACGCCGCCCTTGTACAGCTCGCCAATGAGGCGGATGTTGCCGAGCGTGAGGCGCTTGACACGCCGCTCGTCCGCCTCCCGCTCAGCGCCACTCAGCTTGGCAAGGGCCTGCGGTGAAGAAGAGTTGGATGAGATTGTGAGCCCTGTGCTGCCTGTGTGACTGACATCGGGCTGTCCATCGTCTCAGCGCCAGAGTCGGCTGCAGTAAGATGCAGGTGCGAGCCTGAGAAGACCGCACCGGCGCGGCGCCGGCATAACAGCAAGCGGAGCCACGACGCAGACGCGGGGTGCAGCACGGGGTCCAGCGAGTCACGTCAAACAGCCACATCGATGTAGGCCGATCGGACGAAATTGGTGCAGAGCTGACAAATGACACCACACAGCACCACAGGACAGCTGGGGCTGCACCTGCCGGGCTTCCAGGGTGCCTTCGAACTGGTCCTGGCAGTGGTTGAGCAGCAGGCGCTGGAAGGACATGGGCTTGCTCTCGCCCTTGGGCGGCGCCAGCTCCGGCAGCTGCGCCGCCAGCGCCTCACACAGCTGGGCGTACATCGCCACGAAGGTAGGCTGCTCCACCTGCAGGCCAGCCAGGAGACCGAGGCTCAGATGACGGCGCTGCGTGATTCCAGAAGAGTGCGCGGGCAAAGAGAGCCACATTACGTAAGGATGCTAGTTTGTCAGGTCCGTGAGTGCCAGTGAGGCAGACAACGCTCGTTTCCAGCTCGGGGTCATGCTTCCAACTGCAAGTGCGCCGTCAATCAGGTAGCCATTGACGCACCGCGTTCTCGAAGACGAGCTTGATGAGGCCGTTGAGCACATCGACAGACTTGACGGCGTCGATGAGCAGCACCAGCAGGCGGTCGAACTTTTCTGGCGTCAGCTTGTTGAGAACGCCCTTCACCGATCTGAGCGCCTGTCGCAGCATGACAAATTGCTTCCATTCAGTTTATCAGGTCGTCATGCCTAGCTTACCAATAGTGCAAGCTGCAGTGGCAGATATGCTTGCTACTGGAACCCTGGCAAGTGCAGGACTGGCAGGATACATCATGGGTGCCGACTCACCGCAGCGTCGCCCTCCGCAGAGGTGGTTCCAGGCATCCACGCCTTCTTGCCGAGGTCCGCGGCTGACTGCAGCTGCGACGTGGAATCGTTCTTGGGCATGGCGCCGCCAAATGGCCCATTCTGCGTCGGCAGCACAGCCGGCCGTCAGCCGGGCAGCGGCAGGCAGGGTTCCCAGGCTGCCTGGCAAATGACACAGCTCCCTGCTGCCGTCACTGCCCGCCACATCGTATTCCAGGCGTGCGGGCAGGCATTGAACCAATGCATACGTCGCCGCATCAGGGCCAGCTGCTTCGTGTTAAGTGCTGCATCAAATGCTGCCGCAAATGATCGCCTCTGAGCAGCGCTCCCCCGAGCAACACTGACCTGCTGCTTGCCAGCTCCACCCGCCGACGGCGGCCGCTGCTGCTGCTGCTGCTGCCCAGGCGCGGCCGCGCCACCGCTCGGCGCGCCGTTTGCGGCCGGCGCCGGCCCGCGGACCAGCTCCCGCTCCGGCGCGGCACCGCCCTCGGCCGGCGGCAGCTGCGTGCGGGTGCGCCAGTTGCGATCGTCCGAATCGTCCGCCACCGGCAGTGCATTCTGTGCCGCCGCGCGCGCCGCCTCCTGGTTGGGATCATCCTTGTTGATGATGGCCTCCGAGTGCGCCGGCTCCAGACCCACCGGCAGGTCCTGAAACTTCTGCGCACGGGTGCAAGCACACAGCCGCTGGTCATGTGGGATTATATGGGGCTGAGTACCGGGAATGCGCGCACATGCACAATCGCCAAGCTGCTGTTCTGACTGCATCGACGGCAAGATATGTGCATGTGGAGACAATCGAACGCCTAGTCTCGCCGGAGGCGTTCACCCCTGAAGCAGATGGCGCACACATGCAGCTGTGCCGCAGCGCCTGGGCTCTCAAAGTTGCTGTGTACCTGGCTGAAGCGCAAGAGGAAGTCCCGATCGTAGCGCACGACCTCGCCCGCAGGCTTCTTCACCAGGTCCTTGTCGTCCACAGCCGGCGCCTGAGCGTGGTGGCAGATACTTTCCTCAGCCTCAAACCTCAGCTCAGGACGCCAGAGACTGGCAGATTGAGCAGGCGCATCCGGCTCGCGTGCCTGGACAGCATTACCGGACATGTGTCTGCACCGTCACTGACCTTGGCCGCGCGCGTGGGCGCTGCGCCCTTGCCAAACTTGGCGAAGGGATTCATTCCGGCGCCCCCTCCTGGCCGCAGCGCCATGGGGCGCAGGCTGATGTCCGCCATGATGGCTGCCGCTGTCAATGCGGTGAAGCACGAAGGCGGCGGGCGGTTTGCAGTATGAGACCGCTCACATCGCCGCCGGAGCAGAGCAGCGAAGTGCCCGAAAATCACGTAAAGACAGCGAGGCCTCTCGGCTCGCACAAATAGAACCAGCATGTAGCGTTCTGCCAGTGCAAACCTGTGGTTACAGCTGACTTGCAACCAGGCCAAGCGCGTGCATTTCATCACCTCACAGACTGCATTTGTTGTGGTGCATCCTAGTCTCGGAGTCAAGGTGCCGTGGACCTGTCACTCCATATGTGGTGGAAGGCATATGGAGTCGCTTTTGCGTCACTACTGGCCGGCGCGGCGGTGGTCCACAACATTTACAAGCCAGACCTGGTGCCCATAGCATCATGCATGTCACTGCATGTCGCGGCTGCATGCGCGCCAAAACTGATGCTTGTCGGTTCGTTTCTCTGCAGACCATACCAACGGGCGAGGTTGCCAACGATAAACCCTCGGTTCGAGCGATGTAGAGGGCCCACCTGCGCCTTTGGTGGGGCGCCATGACCGCCGCCGTGGCCGGGGCGACCAGCGCGGATGAGCTGCTGCGGCGTTGCCTCGCGGCGTACCCAGGTGGCTGTTGTGGGTCATGGACTAGCACTCTCTAAAGGCTTGGAGATGCTCCTGCGCGCTCCACAAGCCCATGCGAATGCGAGCAGTGCATGCGAGCGGTCCGGATGCAATGGCGCTGAACAAGCCCCCCGCTACGTTCTGGGCGTGCACATGTCGAGTTCAGACAACCAGCGACCCTGATTACCTAAGTACATCTGCTCTCACAGGCCATGGGGTGACTGGCGATGGCGCGGCGGAGGACAGCGTCCGGCGCGTGGCGGAGCACCTGAATGCAGCAGACTCCGAGGCGTCCGTCTGCATCATCTGCTTGGAATTGCTGAAGCGCAAGGACGCTGTGTGGTCCTGCGTCGGCGGCTGCTCCGACACCGTGCACCTGTCCTGCATCCAGGTGCGCTGTGCGCGACAGCGTGTGCCCATCACAGCTGACGCAGTGGACAGGTTCCGCCGTGCAGCAGCTTGATGTTGGTTGACGCAAAAGCCTCTACAGCTGAAGGCGGTTGCTTGCGCCCGCAGGCATGGGCGCGACAGCAGATCCAGGCCGCGGCAGCAAAGCTTGACGGCCCCGAAGCCAGGTGCTGCTTCGCTGACGACCACTGTTCGCCAGCTGTATGGACGACCAACCTCCGGTGTATGGGGGTCACTAAGCAGATTGCATTTCCGGCTGCTGACAGGCAGCGCGCTCCGTCGCCCACGTGGTGCTGTCCCAAGTGCCGCTGTGAGTACGCTGCATCGAGCGTGCCGTCCGAGTACCGCTGCTGTTGGTGCGATGCGCATCTGACGTGCGCATTGCAGTGTGAACCCACCGTCCTGCTGTTTGTTGTGATTGCTGCTCTGGCCCGACGACGTTGCCGTCAATCAGGGGTTTCCAGTAAGCGTTGCCAAGGCTTCATGTGCCTGCCCACAGCGGCAAGGAGGCAAATCCCACACCGGACCTGTGGCTGCCCGCGCACACATGCGGGGAAACCTGCGGGCGGGAGCTGCCTTGCGGCCACACCTGCATGCTGCTGTGCCACCCAGGGCCCTGCCCTGCGTGCCCTCGCATGGTGAGCCACACCCACCCAACTCTTCAGCGTGTCCAGAACCTGTCTCTCTGCACAGCAGATCGCAGATCCCACTGATGTTTGCTGGCAACATCTCAGCAGCAGCAGGCGTTCAGCCAGAGCCGAGACATCCGACGTCGATGCACTCGAGTCGCGCATCTCCCACTGTCAAATGCGGGCCTTGTGTTGGGCGCAAGGTGCAAGCCAGCTGCCACTGCGGGAAGGAGGAGACGCGGCGGCGGTGCCACCAGGCAAGCTTCTCCTGCAGCAAGCTGTGCGGGCAGCGCCACGCATGCGGCCACCGCTGCCCGCAGAAGTGCCATGAAGGTCCGTGTTCTCATCTGAACGTTCTGTGCTGCCCTTTGCAGTTGTCAGACTGGTGTGAGAGACCGGTGAGAAAGTCGAGTAGGAACTTCATCAGAGTTCTTCGGTTATAGCCGCATTGGCACGGTTTCATGCAGCGATGCGCGCATATTTCCCGTGCCACGCCTGTGGAATCCTTGCAATGCTTTCCCCATAAACTCGCAGGGCCCTGCCCGCCATGCGGGCTGGCGGCAAAGCGGACCTGCGCGTGCGGTGCCGAGACGGCGACTGTGCCGTGCACCACCGGCGACTTCCGCTGCGCAAAGCCCTGCGGCCAGCTGCTGGCGTGCGGCAACCATCGCTGCGGGGAGGTGTGCCACGCCGGCGCCTGCGAGGAGTGCCCGCTGACCGGGCCGCGCCCCTGCCCCTGCGGCAAGGTGGGTGTTGAAGCTCCCAGCCCGTCTGGGCCTGCCTCAGTCTGAAAGCAGACTACGTGAGGTGCCCCTGCTGCAGCCCTCGCTGATGAGGCATGCTATGACCTGCGCATCTGCTGCTGCTGAGGAAGCTAAATATGTTGTGGTCCCTTGGGTACCCATTTGAGGAGTCTGATAGCAGACTCAAACCCTATGCGATGCAGACGGTCACGGAGGGGCTGAGCTGCGAGGATGCAACCCCAACCTGCGGGGGCAGCTGCGACAAGCGGCTGCCGTGCGAGCTGCACCGCTGCGCGGAGCGCTGCCACGCCGGGCCCTGCTCCGAAGTCTGCCGCACTGTGACGGTGAACCCCCGGCCGCCAGTCGCATTGTGTCATGTGCCAGTGAAAACACCTGCGCCACATGCATTGTGTAACCACAGCCCGCGGCTCTGCCATAGCAACATTGCGCCAGTCCGCTGTGGCGCACCCCTGGCGACGACCTGCCAGCAAATGGCGCCGTGGGCCTATTGTGGCCAGAGCTTCACGTGGCTGCAGGCGAAGGAGTGCGCGTGCGAGCACCTGCAAAAGGAGGTGCCCTGCTGCGAGGGGCTGCGCTGCCAGCGCAAGTGCTCCCGCATGCGCAGCTGTGGGCGACATGCCTGCCGCCGCCGCTGCTGCGGTGGCGACTGCCCGCCCTGCCAGGAGGTGGGTCTTCATTTCGAACTGTTCATTAGTGCAGCGGCTGGTCTGTGGTTGCTGTTTGCTTTTGCTCATGCGGGCCGCGGGCCCCGCAGGCTAGTTTCGTGCGTCAGGGAAGTGCAGTCCTGTCCATAAACAAAGGTTTTGAAATATGTTCAAGGCGACCTAGTCCAGGCCTGCCGCCCTTGCAGGAGTGCGGGCGGCTGCTCAGGTGCAGCAACCACCGCTGCCGGGCGGCCTGCCATGCGGGGGCGTGCCTACCGTGCACGCGGGAGGTGCGCGTGGCGTGCGCTTGCGGAGCCACCTCCTACCGCCTGCCGTGCGGGTGATCACTTGTGGGCCCCACATTTGGCTTTCAGCTTTCGAAACAAGTCCACAAGGTGTACCTTCTTCGATGACAGAAAAGATATCAGCGGACACCGACCATGATATGGGCAATTTCTCAGCGCCGCTGGGCGGTCATTCTGCTGATGTCAGGCACTCTATTTCACCACGGTTTCAACTGCAACTCACGACCCTCGTAACTGCTGGCAAATGCGAGCTGCTGTGATGTTGCATTGCCAGGTGGGAAGCGCGCGCCCGGCCGCCGGCCTGCATGCAGCCGTGCCCTGTGGCGCGCACCTGCCGGCATGCCAAGCAGCTGCCGCAGCACGGGTGTGGCATCTTCCTCGAAGTCCCTGCTTCTCGAAGCCCAGCACTCGACTGCGCCGGCGCATTACCCGAACAGCATCCGCAGCGAGACGCAGACACACCTCAGCAGAAACCTGACGTGCTCGACCTGACAACTCCGCTGAAAGCAGGCCGGCGTGCGCAGGTGCCACTTCGGGCCGTGCCCGCCCTGCCCCCATGCCTGCGGCCAGCTGCTGGCGTGCGGCCACGGCTGCCCGGCGGCCGGGTGCCACGACGCAGCGCCGCCCGCCATCCCGTACTTCTGCTTGCCGGCGCCGCCGCAGCAGTCGGCGCTGGAAAAGGCGCTGGATGACGACCGCGCGCCGGCCGCATCGGCGCAGGCGGGGTGTTTTCGCCTCTAACCCTAAATTTTGCGGCTCGTAGGGCAGTGTGCCTGCAGGCACGTTGATGCGAGCAGCCGCTGCATGTTTGCATTGCAAGCAGGATTCTGGTGGACATGCAAATTGCTGTGCCCCACTGACTGTGATATCGTTTTCATCGCTGCGGAGAGGGCTGCGCTACTGCACCACTGGCTGACGCATGCAGTAGCAAGACACTCAATGTTTCAGAAACGTAGGTATCACGGTCTGGCGCAATCGAGCCAGTTGACGTCAATCTACATGTGCAGATCAAACACATTCCTGATCTGACATCTGCAGGCTGCGGAGGCTGCGGCGGAGTTGGCGGCGGCTGGCCATGCTGCTTGTCAGCCGTGCCAGCAGCCGGTCAAGCGCTGGTGCCAAGGCTTCCACGAGCTGGTGCCGCAGCCCTGCTCCGATGCCGGGCTGAAGGGCTGTGGGCAGCCGTGTGGCAGGTACCTCTCAACCCACAAATGTCCGCCCATCCGAAGCCCAGTGACGACTCACCACGAGATTCCCCGTGCGGTGACGGCCAGGTGCAGTGCTATCTGTCGAGCGAGTCGTGTTCGAGACCTCCAGCAGGAACAGAAAACGACATGTGCTGGAAGTGGAACGACCCCAAGGAAGAGGGCAATGTCGCTGCAGGCGCCTCCCCTGCGGCAGCCACTTTGCCAGCGGCGAGCACCTGTGCTCGCTGCCCTGCCACCCACGCGCCACGCCCGACGGCAGCAGCGAGGCCATGCCTGCAGGTGGGCTCTGCCTTTTTGCCCCCATTCCAGTTGCTGTGCCACATCTGATGTACAATGTAGAGACGGCTGAGGGCGAGGAATCGTCAATAATGAGGCATGCGGTTTCAAGTCTGAACCTGAAACACACGCAGGCACGGCTGTGGAGCCGGGCTGTGAGGTCTGCAATCTGGACTGCGGCCGGCCGCGGCCGTGCGGCCACCATTGCGAGGCTGCGTGCCATGCCGGGCCATGCGCCAAGTGCGGCGTCAAAGTCACGAAGCCCTGCCATTGCAACAAGGCCAGCCTGACACGCCCCTGCCATGCGATCACACAGGTCAGTGCGCCGCCGCTAGTGTGCACGGTACCGTGATGCAATGGCCGCAGTGGCACGAGCAGGAACAGCCTTGCATGGCATGCACATCTTTAGGTTCACAAATGCATAGTTGCACGAAGACGCATGTGGGGAAAGGGAGGGGGCTGAAGGGGGCTGGCTCTTCCTCACGAAGAAGAACCTTCACCTGGGGCACAACTGGTCAGGCAGCACTAGACTGGACTTACATTGAAGAGTAAAATCTACTGCAACGCAGTCCGGCGCTGAAGACCGGCTGCTGTGCTGCGAAAAGCGGTGCCTGCGACCGTTGCCCCGCTGCCCGCACCTGTGCGAGTCGTCCTGCCATCCAGGACCTTGCCCTGACGCCGCCGGTTGCGAGCAGGTGCGCACGCATTAGTTCAGCTTTCCGATAATGAGCACACGGCTGCCGATGCCTTTGAACAGTGGACATCTCCCGAGGTTTGACTTGGTCAAATCACATGCCCAAATCCGCGTGTTGTGCGAGCTTGACGGGGCTTGCCTCGACCGAGCATTAGGTTCCCTAGCCCTGAAGATGCCTTGTGATGTGTGCAGGAGGTTACGGTTCGATGCGGGTGTCGGCGGCTGAAGGAACGGTGGGTCTGCCAACGGGTGCAGGCCACCCTGCAGCAGGGTGGCGCCGACGGCACCTACAACGGCCTGGCGGCGCTGCGGCTGCTGCCCTGCGACGCCCAGTGCAAGGCCGCTCAGGTGCGGGAGGCTTCCATTGCATCTTGGTCATGCTTGTGAGCGGCTCGCTACTTGGTGCTGGACAATATTTATTGCTCTGGCGCCGTCTGCGACGCCGTATGTGGCAGAGGTGGGAAGGAAGCATGCACCTCGCACGAGCTCAGACTAGCCCACGCAGAAATTCGGCCAGTTTCAATATCTGGTCTTTCAGTCGTTGCGAGGAGTCTCACTTTGTACGAATGGTGTGCAGCCCAAGAAGGCAGAGGCCACTGCAGCCAGCCTGCTGGCCGCTGACCGGTCCAGCAGCAGCCCCGCAGAGCCGGCGCCACCGCCGCCGCCCAAGGAGCTGCGCCGCAAGCAGCGGGCCTCTGGCAGGAGCCGCGGCGGGGCGCAGCAGGATGTGGGCCCCACCACGGCAGACCTCATCTCCCAAAAGTGGCGGTGCGGACAGGGATATGCTGGTTGCATATCCGGTGCAGTTCCAGAAATTTGTCTTGACTGAGCAAAGCATGTCCTCAATACAACTCGTGAGAACAAGCCGCCATGCTGTGTTTCGCCTATGCGGCACAGAACACTGAGCGCCGGTGCTCGATATTGCACAGGAAGCTGCGACGGCAGCTGAGGAAGAATGCCGTACCTGCCGTCATCATTTGCATCGGGCTTCTGTGCGCTGCTGCGGCGTACCTCTCTGCTTGGTGAGGTGGCAAACTTGAGTGTGCGCGGCAGTGGCGAAGAGACCAGCAGCGAATCGTCTTGGATCGGTTGACAGAACGACGTCGTGTTGACTCTGCGTATGTGACAGCTTGGAGAGTTTAGGTTGCCTGAGCTGAGACTGTGTTTAGGCCATTGTCGCTCCTTCAGGTTCAATCTTCCATGTTCCATCACAACATCTCGGTCCCGCTTTTGGCGGGACACGCTCTCAGGCCTCCATTTGTGTGCCGATCGCCGCCAATCTTGATCCCTTGACGGTCACACCGAAGATCCTTGCTATTCCCTTGCCAACTGCTTCCCCTACTCCCTCCTCTCCCCCAGGCTCCGGTGTCGCCGGTGGCTACTTTTACATATTTCTCCTCCAATCCGGGCGGGAATGGTGGTTGACCTTCGGTGGCTACGTTGTTGTTCTTCTCCTCCGATCGGAACTAGCGGCTTCGGTGTCGCCGGTGGCTACATTTGTGAATTTGTCCACCAATCGGAGCTGGCGGCTCCGGTGTTGCCAGTGGCTACTTTTACATATTTCTCCTCCAATCGGGGCGGGAATGGTGGTTGACCTTCGCGCCCCGATCGAAGGAGGAGAACATAAAAGCAGCCACCATGGCTACTTTACCATATTGCACCTCCGGTCGGGGAGTAGATGAATGGCCTTGGCGCCCCGATCGGAGGATGCAAATGAAAAAGTAGCCCGTGGCCCAAGTAGCCCGTGGCCTCCTTGGGCCACGGCGGGGAAACAAGACTGGCATCTCTGGTGGTCGCCAGTGGCTACTTTTCCATTTTTCTCCTCCGATCGGGGAGTGGATGGCCTTGGCGCCCCGATCGGAGGAGGCAAATGGGAAAAATAACCCGTGGCCTCCTCAGTCGCGTGGAGGCAAGGAACAAAACTGGCAGCTCCAGTGTCCATTGGCTACTTTTTCATTTTCTCATCCGATCGGGGAGCAGTCGGCCTTCGCGCCCCAATTGGAGGAGAAATCTAGACAAGCAGCCACTGCGCTATTCGGTGGCCCGGGGGAGCTCCTCCCCCCGTCGTACATTGGTGCCCATTTACATGAGCAATTACAGCATATATATGCTCTGCCCCCTTTTAAATTCCAGATATGGGTTGGCCCGTTGACGGGCACTTCCCGTCGCACGCGCGCTCTCCGCCCTGACTGGCAGGCCATTGGCCTCATCTGACGCGTCAGCCTCGCGGCCTTCGAGTAGCCGTGCCTTATGCGGGCGCGCGCCCGGCGTCGTGGCATCCGCCGTGCACCGCATGCGCCATCCGCAGCGACGGCCTCGTCGCCAGGGAGGCGCTGCCGCCTGCGGCCCAAGGAGGCCACGGGCTACTGCGTCATTTGCATCCTCCGATTGGGGACTAGATGGCCTTTGCGCCCCGATCGGAGGAGAAGAACGAAAAAGTAGCCAGCAGGCTAAGCAGTCGCCGCCCCGATCAAACCATCACAACATCTAGGTCCCAGTATTGCGGAAATGCTCGCAGGCCGCTGCGGGCAACGCCCTCAGGCCTCCGTCCATCTTGGTGCCAACCGCGCCCGAGATACTCTCCGTCGTTGTGAGGACACTATTGTGTCTTAATCGCCGCCAAGCTTCATCTCTTGGTGTCCAAACCGGAGATCCTTCACCTCTTACCGAACTGCTTCCTCCTCCCCTCCAAAAGAACTACCAACTAGGTGATGCACCCACGACCTTGTTCGGTCTTTTCGGGTTTGAAAAGGATTTCAGATTTTGAGGCCCCAATCGAAACGTCTGGACTGGTCTCGAAATCTGCTGTGACCACAAAGCGTTTTGCAAGTTGCGTCACTTGCAGTGTTCCGTACGGCAAGGCGTCATGCAGGCTTGCTCACGAATCTGACCCTCGCGGCGATCATTGCTCGTGAACGGAAGGATGGCCACCTCGGAATTTGGAGTCATCTTTGTGAGTCTCTTGTCTCATTGTCTCGTTGTTTGCAGTTCTGTATATCATGTCTTGTCTGAACTTCATCGCGAATCTTGCAGATTGGGCACAGCATTCCCATCTCGGCGGCAAATTTTACACAAGCGGATCCGACGCACTGGGTGGGTGACGGCGGCCTGCCAATTAGCTCCTCTGGAAGACTTGCTGCAAGCTTCGGATATAGGATGCACAATCCTCCCCATTGTGCCTCACTCACTCACGCTGGAAACTTCCGGTCCAGGTACTGGACATTGGCGCCGCTGTGTCCGCGGACTATCTGGCTTTGAAAGAGGTGTGCAAGCTGCGGACTTGCATGATCTACCTGAATAATCACTTTGTACGCAATCTGAAAATCCGACCGACATTTCCGGGCATCGATCACACAATGTTTTGATCCCACAATGTAATGAGCTCCACAGGTGGCGCTGTTCCTGGCGGCGCCGCTGGCACCGCAATTTGGTCTTGGGCTCTACATCGCCATGGGCGATGGCAGCTGGGCTTTCAGGCATGTCTCACTTCGCATACGCTGTTCTCCGCAAGCGCCATCCGCAAGAGACACGGCAACACTGCAGTCCCAAATGGCATCTTGACACTGTTTGGAAGCATGCAAATATGGCATCATCCACTGTCGATTAGTGATGCAGTGGTGTCCTGATGAAGTTTATGGCATGCACGCAGGGGCTACGTCGCCGCAAATCACCCATCTGACGTATTCCCGCTGCAGTGGCCAATCCCAGAGCCTGGTGTCTCGACCGCCATCACCCAACCGGGCGCAGTGCAGCTTGGCATCGCACTCGAGCCCCTCAGTGCGTCCCTCACCGAGAGTCTGGGGGCTCTGAAGGAGGCCACCAGACCAAAGCTGCAGTTGTTACGAGTGTCACTCTAAGCTTGTCTCCAAAAACTGCCTCTGACAGTGTCTCACCCGAGTGCACACAATCGTGCAGGTGAGCTGCAGCAGAAAGAGGGGTCCAAGTTGGGCGCAAAGGCAGACTTTGCTAAGCTGGTGGCCCTGAACCTCTTCCACTTCATGGTGCGTCTTGGTGCACACGAGTCGACCTGGCAGCGTGATGATGGGTGTTGCTGGAGGCACACGCCTGGATGTGCCCCATGCTGACAGTGGGGTGTGACCTTCGTCTGCACGCGGGCAGCTGGAACGCTGATGTTCTGTTGCACAGGAGTCATTTGGCGTGCAGCAGGCGGGAGACAAGCTTCTGGTGCCGGCAAATTGCATAGACAGGTGGTTCAAGAAGTTCACAGAACGCTTCAGGTAGTTGCTCGGCATGGCGTCCTGTCCGCAACAGCACTCATGCGTGCACCTGCTCTTGAACACTCAGGCATACTAGCATTCTGTGTGATCCTTCGAATGGCTCGAGCCTGTCTCTGTGGCAATGCAGGCGGGATCCAGACTTCCTCACGAGGGAAAAATCGGAGATATGAAACTTATGGCGCAGTTAGACACTGTGCAACGTGGGTATATGCAGGGCCTTTCAAGTGCCTGCTTTGCGCAGGCTTCTGAGCAGGTGAAGTGCGAGTGGATCGAGCTCCCACTCACCCCTTGTCACCCGCACTGTTGCAGGCTGCATGTGAGCATGATGACGGCTGACTTGGACCCTCTGATGTGCAGGGTTGAACACAATGGCAGATGTGTTGAGTTTGTGATTTAATGTTTTGAGTTGAGTGTAGCCTTTGAACAGTTCTCGAATAGACCTGACACTGGACTTCGGCCTGATCTGCACCATCGAATGTCGAGGTGGAAATGTGGCAAGGCCTCCGTTGGGCCTGCGAGACTACCTACACACTGCACGCTGCATTGCATGTTGCATCAACCTCACAACAGCGCTCCAAGCGCCGACTCCACAATCGCATGCACCTTGCCGCATCCTCCCACATGCGAATGCTCCTCTATCCAGCCGGTCATGCTTTCCGCAGCTGCAAGGCAAGGGGCAAGTCTTATTGCCGTCCGCTTGGTTGTTTCCAGGAACACCGCTTCGCAGCGCAGCTGTCAGGCACTGCGCACCGCTCTCTGCGAGTCCGTGTAGGCTGATCCAATGCCTACGCCCGCACCAAATGCAACTGCCGCTGCACGTGCTGATGGTCCCCCTGCATGCAGTCGAGTGGTCGTTGATGTACCTTAATGATCAAGATTTCATCGCGGCATTTTCAAGCCATCAGTCGTGCACACTGGAACTGGGTGCTGGTGCAACACCGCCATTGAACGCGGCGAGTTTACACACGGGCTAGGAGGACCGCAGCTGCTCCGCCCGCCAGCACGCCATACACGCCCCGCCGCACTGTAAGATCGATGAAGCGATCCCTGCACGCAGCAAGAGTACTCTTAACAGCTTTACACGCCGCGAACGCATCTGGAACGCCACTGGTCATGCAGGCGCCCGCAGCGCCGCAGCTCTGTTGGCAGACAGCCGGGGAGGTGCATGAGTGCGGTGCAGGGAGTGAGCGTGCAGAGTTCCACGCGAGATGGTATGCTTTTGACTGACCAGTGCTCGTCGATGTACAGCTCCTTGAGTCTGCTGGAGCTTGGTGTTTCGCTCATTGGTGAGAGAAGTGAGAAGCAATCCGAAGGATGAAGCCACGTTGGAGGAGGCGCAGGGCTAGCCCTGACTACACAGCGGATTATACAGTTGCTACCGCGATATCGCAAGTCGAAAGTGGGGCGGGCGACGAGCTTCTGCCTCGCGCCATCGACTTTATTCCCCAGCAGGGGAAGTGCTTGCGAGTGCAACACTGCATCACAAAGGTCATTTTCGTTCATCAGGCGATCATCAGGCATTCACACGAATCCTTAGTCGCCGCGGCTCCGACTGCGCGTCACCTGGTCCGGCCACGAGCCGGCTGAATTCAACGAGTTAGGCCAAGCTGCCTCGCGCACAGATGGCCTCCTACGGGCTGTACCGCGTGGGCTTCTGGATCAGGGAAACAGGGCAGGCACTGGACAAAGTGGGCTGCTTCCTGCAGGGCAACGCATCCTACGCTGAGGAAGGTGGGGCGCACAGCAACCCCTGTGGCCGCGGCGTGGTTGCTGCATGTGCTGTGCACCTGCCTCCGTCTGAACACACGCAGGCTATCTCGGAGAGTGCCGTGCTGCCTCCGCAGTGTGCCGGCACAGGACGCTGCTAAACCTGTTCAACCGGCGTCCAGCGGTCAGCAGTCAGGCGTTCGTGGCACCCTCCGCCTCGCTCGTGGGGGATGTCAGCGTGGGCCAGGGCTCCTCGGTGTGGTATGGCACCGTGTTGCGAGGTGAGAGTCCGCATAGGCGGATCGAGTCACGGCGCTTGCCCGTACGGGCATCTGACAGTTGTTGGAATGCGTGCATGGTGGACCGCCAACCTGGCTGTCAGACAAGCCCCTTCTGCATGCACGGTTTCGAGACGACAGTAAGGCGTGAGCCTCTGTTCGTCTTGCAGTAGGCGATGCTTACTCTGCACCCTGCGCAGGCGACGCCGGCAAGATCACCGTGGGCAGCAACACCAGCATCCAGGACGGCACGGTCATCAGGACCGCCGTCGCATCGGCGCTGGGCCATGGGGACTCGAACGCGGCGCACAACACGGTCATCGGCAACAACGTGACCATCGGGCACCAGGTCAGCATGCATGCCGCGACAGTGGAGGATAACGTCCTCGTCGGCATCGGCGCCACGCTTCTGGACGGCAGCAAGGTGGGCCTTCCTGAAGTTTGAGTTCCCAAACACTCGCACTTGACTGCAGTGCCCTTGCACTCAAACAGCAGTCCCTCGCATTCAATGCAGCAGCTGCAGCAGCCTTGCCGCCGCAATGCTCAGGCAGCTGAGCAGCACTCTAAAACTGTGGAGCGTCTGCCGCGGGGGTGGACGACTGTGAGACCCAGTGTGGTGGTTCCCCGTCATGACTTCCCAAAGCAGAGCTTTCGACTGTGATGTGAAATGGTCAAGCATAGCATGCGAAGCCGACCTCCCTGCCGTGGACAGGTGGAGAAGGGGGCGATCGTGGCGGCAGGGGCAGTGGTGCAGCCAGGCGCCGTGGTGCCGGCGGGTGAGGTGTGGGCGGGCAACCCGGCAAGGAAGCTGCGGGACGTCAAGCCCAAGGAGACGGAGTACCTGACCACGGTGCGCAGCTGCTGCGGCTGCTGCTGCAGCTGCCTGCGCACGGATCGGTCTGTGACTGAACACATGAACAGACTCCCTGGAACGTCTGTCTTGGAGGACGAACCTGATCATGCGTCCTGCAGCAGCAGGCATCCTGCGCCTCGGTCGTAGCGCCTGAGCACTCGCATGTGCTTCCATGCCGATGAGCTTGCAGGCTTTGCAACGACGAGGCGTCTGTGTCAGTGCAACTCGCTGCGTGGTGGCGCGCAGGTCGCAAATGCGTACGTCGGCCTGGGCGAGCAGCACACCAAGGCGGTGCCAAAGGACCTGCAGGGCCTCATCAATGCGGCCGAGGCGCAGATGAAGGCGTAGAACGGCGTCGCAAGCTTCAAAAGACGGGTTGTCAGTACCTGGCAGCAGGCGCAGCGGGGGCCAATACGCTGGCTGCATTGCGGCGGCGGTCACATGGGTCAGCAAGCGGAAGAAGGCATGTCTCTTGGAGAAGAGGCCCAGGAGGCTGCCAGGGACACTGCAGCGCGGGCTTGGGTAGCCTGGTCGCTGGCCCGCCGCAGGATTCCGCAGCCGTGGGAAGAGTGGGCATGCAGACGAGTGCGTGCACCTGCCGGCTGCGAGCTGCGTGGTGAACATTATGGAGCGGATGCCGGGCCTGCAGTCTGTTAAAGCCTTGCGATGAACGCATTTGGGACTTTGTACATGGCATTGGCGACCATTGCCGCATGTCGGCAAATTTGCCACGTTCAAGGTTGTAAAAGCAGCCAGATCGGGTCGGCTTGCGCTCAGCATAATGATTGACATCTTGAACGACCCAATTCTGCCTTGAACATGGAGTCCTCTTGCAATTGTGATGCACACCGAGGATGTTCGCACATCATGTCGCCTAATCTACTGGTCTCCGATGCTGCTGCTCTGATGGCAAAGGGTCTGAGGTATTTTAAACAAAGGGCACCGGAGCAGCTGGCACCGCTGCTCCTACCGTACCTACTGCAGATTTGCTTGTCACTGAGGTCAGAAGTGCTCTCGTAGAGCGTGCCTGTCGCGATGTGCCGAGAAACTTCTGGTCACTTTCTCCTGAACTCGTACAGTCTCAGCCGATTGTGGCCGGCCATGTCGCACAGCAGCGGTGCCTTCTCAAGCTGTAACGACGGCGTCATGTCCTTCAGAGTGAATAGCTTGCGGGCCGGCTTGAAGAACAGCGACTCGGCGTGCTTCCAGCGTCGCACGTTGGCGACGAAGATGGTGGTGGCCTCGCCTGCACAGGTGTGGCACATTGTGATCTCACGACCGCAGAAGCACACAGGGCAGCTGCAACGCGGAGTGCGGGAGTGCGGGAGTGCGGTACTGAGTGCTGCTCAATTGTGGCTGAAGAAGCCCTTCTTCCAGGAGCTGAATCTTCATGCTTCGGCGGTCCTACCAAACTGCGCCAGCGTCGTGAGCAGTGGCTGGTAGAGATTCCTATGGTAGACCAGGTCCGCCGCCAGCACGACGTGGGGGCACTCCCAGCCCGCCGGCAGCGCCGGCTGGCCCCAGGTGAGCTCTGCCACCTCAACGGCGCCGCCAGCTGCCGCGACTGCCGCGGCATTTTCGTCGGCATTGCTGCGCAGCAGGTCCTGTTGGGAAGCACACACCTGTATCATCAGCCGAAGACGGGGCTGCGCCCGACAGCAGCCGCGGAGCAGCAGCAGCAGCAACAGCGCAGTCACGTGGCGGTCCAGTCTTTCGTTCCCTTCGATCCATGAAACTTCAAGCATGTGTTTACCAGCACAGAGGGCAGGTCCGTGAGCACGACGTGCGCCCCGAGCGCCGCCGCCAGCAGCCCGACGAGGCCGCAGCCGCTGCCCAACTCCAGCACGCGCTTGCCCTGCGCAACAGGAGGCGTGAAGCATGCGCCTGGATCATGGCCCCTTCGAAGAGTCGTGTAAAGGGTCTGTCATTAGTGCACAGCACTGATGCGAGTTGAGGATCGTGACTTGTAGTGCGGCAAAGCGGCACAGGATGCTGGTATGCACTGGCATGCCGGGGGCGCTGCCGCCCATTGTTTTTGGCATGCCAACCTGCCAGTAGCCGGGCTGCGTGGCTTGGCGCTCCTCGATGATGGAAGTCAGCAGGAAAGTCGCGGGCCAGAGCTGGTGTCCGATGCCCTGTCCGCCGTGGAAAGCATGCAGGCCTCACTTTGAAGCTTGGTTGCCGCAATTCTTGCTACTGTACCATTTGCACAACCGTGCACCCGAGCTCACCGATAGAGGGCTGCACCGGACGGATATCTGCAGGCTGGCATCGTTCGGAGCACTGTAGACGTACACCTCGCTGGCTGCGGCGGCAGCGAATGGTCAGTCGATCAGCAAGCGTCCGATACAGGCCAGCCAGAATTCAGGAACCAGCTCCAAACGACAGCTAACGCCACAGGCTGCCTTTTGAAGACCTGGAAGCCGTATCGAGTCTCTGACGTCGGCCACTCTTGCCGCCGCAGCCTCGTCTGTGTCAAATTGCTGCAAGAACCCCTCCCCATCATCGCTGCTGCTGTCATTCAGGAGATCGCGAACCGCAGATGTTGCAGACATGGGGCTGATCAGGCATTTCCATGCTGCATTCGATTTGAGCAAGCCTCGTTGCACAGTTGTTTCCGGCGCTATCTGATCGAGCTGCGAGAAAATGGCGCAAGACATCCGCTGTGCAAGCGAGAATACCGGATTCCTGACTCTGTTTCCCTACAGCATCCTAGCACACCTCCAAAGTTGTGGCGCGAATCGCGATGCCGAGCTGCTGAGACGCTCCCGCTGACAGGCAAAGCAGCGGCTTATCAGTTCTGAAGGAATGGACACGACCTGCCTTTCAAGTAATCTCGCGGGCAGAGCAAAAAAATTTGTACAGCAGAGTGTACGAGTACAGCTCAGGATGCTGGATTTCTGCAACAGCATTGCGGAGGTAGCTGTGACCCTCATCACACTTGCATATCCATCCTAATAGGCGTCGCTGGTGACGTACACACAGGTACAAACACACGTTGTACAAATCACGCTGATTCGCATTCGAGAAAACCAGCCAGAGTGCGGTTCCCGTCTACACGCGGCTGGCGGCGCCGGACACAGCAGCCTGTAGCATCTCATTCTTCAGCCGCGCGTCCTTCTTCTGCCCCCGGAAATTTGAGTACACAACCTGCAGGACCCAGATCGACAGCAGCGCCTGCAAGGAGCAGGCAGAGTATGTCAGGCCGTTGCACGGGTCATCAGCCTTGAGTCGTGCATCTTGAGCCAGCACTGGTAACTAACTACCTCACGTGCTGCGTGCTACATGAGCCCACGTCCCTAGAGAGTCAGAGTGATGACCCACCTCCAGGGACCACATGATTGCTCCGACTATGTACACAACCCCTACTACTGTCTTGTTGGGGAGCGCTGAGACGATTGCTGTTATCCAGCCTGCGGGGGAAGGCATGTCGCTGGTTGGAGGCAGCAGAGCCATTCAGCGAACACTGACCTGCCCACACTGCTCAGGTTGTTCGTGACAGTCTTGCTGCACCTGTCTCGAGGTCTTGACAACGTGTGTCTGCCTTCCTGGAAGAACACCTTTGATTAGTCTGCAAGGGCACGATGCTCACCTGCGTAGCTCCACTTGTTAAACAGGATTGGCGGCGAGACAGCCGACCAGATGCACCAGAAAATGTGGATGAGGTACGCCAGGAAGAAGAACGCGTAGCTGCAGCATACACGAAGCTCGGTGAAGAGCAGCAGTTGTCCATCAAGAGACGGTACGTACTTTGTTTTGGCTGCTGACACAGGTCAGTGTTGCAGCACATACAGGTGCCTCATGCATCTCTTGGTGCTGCTCGTCCGATGTCATTGGGTTTCGTGCCTGCCAGAGCCCCAGAAGCAGCTCCAGCAGAGCAACGCATCACGCATGACTCACGTGAACGCCCGGTCCTTGATTGCCGCAGTGTAAAGCCGGATGTACCAGATGACCCAGGCAGCCGGGATGCCGATGACCATGTATATCACTGCAGGAATGACAGAGGGATGCAGGATCTCAGTCATTTCCCACATGGTTGCGGCACCGCAGCCCAGATGAAGTGAGGCATCGCAACAGAAATTATCTTCTGTTGAGCAGGAAACAAGACTCACAGGCGAGAAAGAAGCCCGACAGCCGCCCGCTCTTGCCATTGATCAAGGCAAGCGCCACGATGACGGCTGCGAGCTGGTAGATTAGGCACAGGCAGAGTCCCTGGAAAACGGCAACAGGAGGTCAGCACGTCAAGAGAGCGGACCGCCAGACGAAGGGTGAAACGATGATCATCAGGCTTGCTCCTGACGGTGCTGTCAGGGCTCGCTGTGAATGCACGACAGCTTTTTGGCTGCAGCCGCTGCTGCCACATGCCCAATCAACGCAGCACAGGCGGCGAGGTGAAGCAGGCGCACGCACCAGGTAGGACCAGTAGGCAATGCTGACGACGCCCTGCAGCTCCGCCGGCACCTCTCCTGCACAGGGCAGCGTTGTGTAATCTCAGCTAATTGCCAACACACTGGGACCACTGCGGCCTGCAGTCTCCCGCAGGACTCCATGCAGCACCTTGTACCGCTGCCCAGACGCTGCCACGGGCCGGCACCGCGACAGGGCACTGAATACTGGGTGCGCTGCCGCCGCACCCTTGATGTCCATGACGGTGACGGGGCAGCACTTGGGCCAGTTTTTACGGGGTCGGAGGCGGCCGCTGGAGCGCAGGTCCGCCTCCCAGCGCTTCAGCTCCGCCTCCCGGGCGTTAAGCTCCGCCTCCCGCTTTGCCAGGTCCGCCTCCCTGCCCTTGCCTGGCTTGCCGCCCAGCTGCTTTTCGGGAATGTGAAAGGGGATTAGAATCCCTCATTGCCGCCCAGCTGCGGGTTGGGAGAGTGAATAGTGCACAGAGACCGAGCTAACTGCTTGACATGGCTTGCCCGCCAAGCTGCAGGCTGCACATCGGGAGATTCAAAAGTGTGTGAGCATGTGCAGCAGCCGTGCCAAATGTTGAGAATCGCTCTGAGCGTTGCCAGCCTCAGCGCCAGACGCGATTTCCACTGGTGCGCTCGGCTCCAAACGCAAATTTTGAGAGGAGACAGCTGGGTTGCACGTTGCAGCGGATGCTCACCCCGGTGGGCGCAGCAGCAGGCACCGGCGCATCCATTGTGTACGCGGGCACGGCGCCCGAGGCACTGCCGCTGGGGCCCCACGCCCCCCGGGCGGGCGCTGCCGCTGCGGCTGCGCCATTCTGTGCGTATTGACACGACCATTTGCTCGACTCCGCCGCAGGAGGGTACCGCGACTCATGGCTGCGATGACTGGAAAGCTCGAATGATTGAACCTCCCACCGTGTTGAACGGGTTATCGGCGAATGGGTTCTCCTTTCCCATATCGTGCTTTGCAGTTGGAGGACGAGGGGCGAGGACGGGGGGACGCAAGCCGAGGTGCTCGAAGCGGCGCCAGCAGATGGTCGCCTACTGCAGAACGGCGCAATCCTCGTGCGAGCTGGGTTCGGGACACAGCTGGCACGCTGGGAAGCCCGGTACAGCAGCCCGAGTGTCGCAGATCAAACTGGTTCTCGCCAGACACTGACGTCCCGCCTGCCGCGAGGAGTCAGAAAGAATGTTGGCTGGCACAGTTGCACTCCCTGCACAGCTGTCAAAGTGTCAATGCGCTGTGCTACACAGAATTGCGAAATGAAGCGGGCGTTTGCAGAAGGGACGGCTTGCGCGACTGACTGGGCAGAATTCCCGGCAGAAGTCACGGTGACCACGATGACGGGCGCTTTTCAGTCCTGTGCGCGCCATATCGCCTGCTGCGTGCTGCCGGCGTCAGCTGCTGCCAATCGCACGCTGCTGCCGTCGCGTCATGCTGCGCGCGGACAGCATTTCATAGGACATCCAACGCACGTGTGTCAGCTCAGCAGGAGCGACCACAGCAGTAGCGACCGGCGCTTTTGATGGAGGACTCGTTCCTGCGCTTCCCGGACAAGGAAGCGATGGAGGTGCGGATGGACGTGAGGCCTGGCGTCACCCGATGTGCATCATACAGCTAAGGAGTCGCTCCGGAGCCACGGCAACGCCCGTCAGCTGCCAAACTTTTCGGCAGCAGCGGAGTTTCCTGGGTAGCGGACTTGTCATGGCGATGGAGACCCGCCGATCGAGCGCACGCTGGCGCATCACCCGAGGCTCACTACAGGCCGTGCAAATCATTTTCGCAGTGCTCGTCCTGTCCGTGGCCTTTGCAGCCCGACGCGTGCCGCCTCGCCGGGCATGCATACGTTTCGTCTGGGTCTTGCATCCGGCTGTCGTGCGCACAGCATGTGGGCAGCCTTTGCGGGGTGGCATCCGGACTTTTTCAGTGCCCACTTCTCCAGCGCTCCGTCTGTCGCAGCCAAGCACCTTGCACCCTGCATAATTCATGTCTCTGATGTCCTTTTGTGTGTCTGACTCAAGGTGGATGTGGGCCAAGCGGGAGAGCAAGGCGAATTTCTGAGCCAGCACCACCAGGCTGCAAGCAACAGCTGGGCGTCCACAGGTGCGTTCAACAGCTGCATGGCTGCTGTCTCCTTACGACGGATGTGTCGCTTCATTCCCCATTCCCTCCCGCAAGGCGTCCAGCAGACATTCTGCTTGGCGCGGGCCGCGCGCACCAGTGTGAGGGTGATTTCAGCTGAGTGTCACGATGACTCTTTGCAGGCACGGTCACGGAGTTCCAGGCCCAGTCGCCTCCGCGCCAGGTGCCTGGTTATTTGTTATGTCTCGGCATGTGTCCCGACTTGCTGCACATGCCACGCTGCACATCGGGTCCCAAGGACTAGACCAGCAGCACATCCAGCCGTTGACCACCTGACTCTCATGTCCGCAGGCGCCTCGCTTGCAGCACCACGAAGCGGCGGCGAACCAGCCTCTGGACCTGCTGTTCGACATGGACGGTGTGGACGAGCTGCCCGTGCAGCAGAGTGGCCACCATGACCTGGATTTGCTGCCCGATGTGCCGCCAGTTGGCGTGGACCTAGGCTCGCTGCACCTGCAGCCACCGCTGCAGCACCAGCAGCAGCAGTTTTCGCCGGTGCAAAGGATGACGCCGCAGCACTACCCGGCGTCGCCGGAGCAAGAGCCGGAGCCGCAGCAGCAGTGGGGCGCTGCAGGGTGGCAGAGCGCCCCTGCGGTGCCGACGCTGCAGCAGGTGGCGGCGCCCGGCTGGCAGCGGCAGACGCCGCTGACGCCGGCCAGCCCGGCGACCTGGATTCCTGTGTCGGCGCCGGCGGTGCAGTACAGCAGCAGCTGGAGCGGCGGCCCGCACACGGCGCCGCAGCCGGTGCCCTTCGGCAGCCAGCCGCTTGGCAGCCAGCCATTCGCCGGCCAGCCATTTGGTGGCCAGGCCTTTGGCAGCGTCCCGCTCAGCCAGCCGCACCACGGCAGCGGCCAGCTGGCCTTCGGGCAATGGGGCGCACAGCAGCAGCAGCAGCAGGGCCGCGGGCAGCACCTGAGCAGCTCGGTGCCGCAGCGGCTGCGCGCCTCATCGTGGGGCGGCAGCATTGCCCAGCAGCAGCACTGGGGCCACCAGCAGCAGCCGATGCTGCTCATGTACGATTTTGGCGCGCCACCAGAGGAACAGCCTCTGTCGCTGGGATCCCCACGGCCGCATGACAGCGCCGACGACAGCGCTTATGACGGCTCGCCAGATGCAAAGCCCGCGGCAGTTGCGCTGGCGCAGCTCGCGCCGCCGCCGAGGCGCACCTCCACCCGGATGCCGAGGCTGCGCTACGATGTGTTTGCTGACAGCCCCTCCCCCAGCGCCGATGAGGGCAGCTCGCCCTCCGGCACCCCCCGCAGCAGCGGAGCCGGCGGCGGCACGACCCCAACATCCAGCGAGGGCGGCTCGCCGTCCTTTGGCAGGTCCATCGGCGGCGGCCGCACCGCTGGCGGCGGCGGCGAGCGCACCCGGCCCAGCTCCTACTCTGGTGCCGGCTTTGCAGCGACGCCCAAGGCGGCAGCTACCAACTTCTTGGCGGGCGGCACCCCCAAGTCGCTGCCGGCGGGCAACGCCTTTCCCAAGTCGCGCTCGGGACGCACCGTGCGACCGCACGCACGGCTGCTGGACTCGCCGGAGCTGCCTGGCGGCGGCCGCGACGGCAGGCGGGACGCTTTCAGCGTCAGCCGCGAGCACTCTGGCAGCAGTGCGCTGGCCGGGCGCCCCGGCAGCGGCGGGCCACTCAGCAAGCGCAAGCGGCAGGTGCAGCCGCCGGCGGCGCTGCGGGACGGCGCTGATTTCGCTGAGAACCAGCGCCGGAAGCAGCACAACCCCTGGTGCGGCCCGCTGGCTGGTGTTCCACTCGGACTTGGAACCAACACAGACACACGACACCGGTGCAGCTGGTTCCATGTCTGTGTGCTCCCATCGCTCCAGCTTCTCATGGCATGCTGCTGGCTTGTGGCTATGACAGTTCTCTGCACTTATGTGCTGCCATGCCAACTGCGCGCAGGACGCGGGAGGAGACGGAGGCACTGGTGGAGGGCGTTGAGCACTGCGGTGGCGCCGGCCACTGGCAGGTGCGGGCGCATGTCGACTCGGCTGCCCTGGGGCTGGTTGCCTGTTTGCTTGTGCCTGCCACAGTGTCAGCCGCTGCAATGCACACTCTGCACTTCACAAACAGCCATGTGCAGCTGGCACCTGTGGTTCCCGCCTCGTGCTTCTCATCCGAGGGGTTGCTCATTCCCTGTGCCCGTCGGCCACAGGACATCAAGCGGCTGGGGTACCCCGCCATTGCGGCGCGCTCCGCAGTAGACCTCAAGGACAAGTGGCGCAACCTGCTGCGCATCGCCGAGCTGCCGCCCGCGCTGGTGCGCGGCGCTGCCATCTGGACTTCCGCATGTGTTTTAAATGACGGCAATAATCGCGTCGCTAAAAAGCTTGGTTAACAGGCTGCAACCCCTGACGCACATCGAGTGCTTCGCAATGTCTCATCTGGCAGTGCCGAGTCAAGCAGCTCATCAAGTCGAGCACCAGCACATGTTTACAACCCTTCGGAGCAACACTGTGGAGCGCGATCATGACCAAAACGTGCCTGTGTGTGCATCTGCCGCAGGCGGCGGCGCGGGTGGACAAGAAGCGGGAGGCTCCGTCGATGGAGATCCTGGAGCGGGTGCGGATGCTGACGCTCGCAGGGCAGCAGCGCGCTGCCGCAGGGGAGGCACGCGCCGCCGCCTCCTCCCGCTCGCGAGCCCGCGGCCGCAGGGGCTGAGGTCGCTGGCGGCCCAAGCCCCCTGCCGCGGCGTCCCGCCGCGCACACGCTGCCTCGCGGGGGCTCGCCGGCAGACTGGCGCTTGCCCGGCCAGTTCGCAACCTGGCCAGCCGCGCGGCGGCCGCGATCAGAGGTCGACACTCCACCGGAGTAGATGGTCAGTATAGACACGGAGTTGGGGCCGCATGTGGCGGGGCAGGGCGTCTTCGGGAGCCGGGGACAATGTGCGTTGGGCGCTGCCGCTTCACCAGGCATACGGCGGATGTGGGCAGGGACAAGGGCCGCGCTGCACAGTTGTGTGTGCGCATTCTACATGTAGATTAAGGGAATGAGGCAGCAGGGAGGGGTGAGTAAGCTGTACTTTGCAGCAGGCGAAGCCAGCCGCCTCGCAGCAGAGGATTCCCGGTTTGCCTGCACAGGAGACAGGTGTACAACACCAGTGTATGCAGCAGCATCAGCAGTTCGGTGGGGAGGCATCAGTTGACCAGGCTACGCTGTACGTATTTACTGCTTATGGGCTTGGCTGACTCGGAGAAGCGGCAGAGACCCCCAGGGTCATCCGCCTGCGGCAAGTTGCATTTGTGGCCTTTGGGTGCCTACATCTACCAGTCAGAGGGGGACGCCCCCCAGTACCATACTTTTGTGGGCGCACTGCCTGATTGTTTCGTAGCATGTCCTGATCGCTCGCCATCCATGCATGGGCAAGTTTGATTACCAATGTGTACAGTATCTACGCTTACCTATTCAGCAGACATTTTGGTTCGGTCATATGACCGCTGCTTTGTAAATTCGCGAGGACCTTACAACCGGTCAAACCCTGGTTGTGTCGTTTGACGGCTTCACAGAGTCGTAAGTTCCGCAGCTGACAAAATGACATTTGTGGCGATGATTACCCAACGAGCATGCGATGCCATTACTTTAAAGTCTCCCCCTACCGGTTGGTGCTTAGCAACAGCCCGCCCACTGCCTCCTGCCCGCCGCGATGGACGCCGCGAGCAGTCTTGTCAGAGAATGTAGGATGCCAGTCAGTACCGCCTGCCGCGGTCCCGATCCCTGTCCCGGTCCCCTCCGCCCCGCCCGTACTCGCGGCCGCGGTCCCTGTCGGCAGCGTCCCTGCCGCTGCGCTCCCTGGCAGCCTTCTCCCTGTCCTGGTCAGCCTAAGGCACATGGCACAGGAGGCTGGCTTGCAAATGGTGCGGCAGCGGCAGAACTTGCCACAGGCGCAAGCCATGCGCCAACTCGTGCCGGGCAAAGGGACAGCCAGCCTAGCTGGCTTGTGGCGAAGGCAGGTCGTTGATGGAATCCCGACATCATGGATGGATGATGTCAGACACGAAGCATGGATAGCTGTGCAGATGCCCTCCGATGCAGTCATTGCCGCCACCCACCTGAGAGCCGCGGTCCCGCTCGCGGTCCCGGCTGCGGCCTCGGTCTGGCTCCCGGCCGCGATCCGGTTCCCGACCGTGATCGTCCCGACCTCGGTCGCGGTCGCGTTCGCGATCGCGACTGCGGCCGCGCTCCGGCTCGCGCCCACGGTCGGACTCGCGGGGGCGGTCTCGGTCGCGAGCCCTGCCGCCGCCGGGGCTGCGGCTGCGGCTGCGGCGGGGCCGTGCCTCCCCCTTCCCGTCGCCCTCCTGCTCGCCTTCCTGGCTGGGCACGCCCACCTGAGCAACGTCCGCTCAGCATGCATCAGCCAGCAGTGCAGGCTTCCTGCGTCCTCCCAGACTAATCTGCTACGTTTCCTGCAGCTTCGTTGGTCCTTCTGTGCACCGGCCCCAGAGCATTTGCATGTGGGCGCGCTGAGCACGTGGTGCCAGAGTGACAACTGCATCGCAACGACCGCAAGCCAGTGGAGGCACAGGCTTGGAGGGTTCCATACCCCCGGCCCCTCTGTCTCCCCGACCTCGCAGGAGCGATACGAACGAACCGCACCATGCCGTGCAGGCGGGCCAGGGCGGCAGCCTCCCGAGCCTTTCGGTCCTCTGCGCCGCCCCGGAACTTCTTTTTCAGCCGCCCAAAGTCGTCGTACCTGCGCAGCGACGAGGTGCAAAGGTGCTGCAGCAGGCTAGCCAGTGTGGAGGCACAGGAGTGGGGACGTCACTGTGCAGGAGGTGCCAGAGCACCGCTGGCAGCAATGTGCACCCACCTGGGCAACACCGGCAAACCCGAGCCCCGGCACGAACCATGCGCTCGAGCTTCAGTCGCCGGCTCAGGGTCAGCCAGATGTCAGGCGTCTTCTGCACTGTGCGGCACTCGCAAAACAACTACCACCACCACACTCACATCTCGGAGTCGTCGTTTTCAAACTCCTCACGGCGGCGGCGCGCCTCCGCCATCTCCTCCTCGTCCAGCTCCTTGAAGCCACCGCCGACGCCCTCCCGGTTGGTGTCCACCGTGCCCGGCTGCAATAACACAATTGTACGGTTCTGTCAGTGCGAAGAACGTGAAGGCAATCTGGAACTGCTGCCTGTCGACGTGTTGCAGCCGCCATCGATGCCGACTCCGCTGCCTGTGGAGGTGTGCAGCCTTCGCCTGCTCGGGTCAGGTGTGCATGTCGGCTGCGCCGGGGTGCTGCGCCGGGGTGCGGATGTTGCCGCTGTCCGCAGGGGCTGGCGTGTCCCGGGGTCCGGGGCGCCGCTGCCGTGCTCTAGGCTACCGCAACACAGCGCATTTGCGTCTCGCCCTGTATCGCCGGCGATCCGACGCCATCGACCAACTCCTTGAGAAGCTTCTCAGGGGACGGCAACAGCTGCACTTGCAGGAGTTCATGTTGCAGGCGACTGCTCTTGGGCATGCAATAGCGTGCAAGCATCCAATGCCGCTGTGCCCACCTTGGGCGTGTTGCACATGTTGCACTTGCCGCGCCGCGCCCAGTTACCGTTGCCGCAGCCGGGGCACGTCCAGTCGCCCTCCTTGAACAGACCTGCAAGAAGTTGGTGGCGCTGTGTCAGCTAACTCCAGCCACAAGGCGGCTTGACGCGCCGCTAGTCAGCGGCCAGGCGCGCTGGAGGGTTCAGGGCGAGGACGTGGCAGCGCGGGAGATGTTCAGACAAGGAAGCTCACCAGGCGGGCCCTGGGGCACCGCCTCCGTGCCATCGCGCCCGCGCCCGCGCCCACCGCCGTCGCCCCTGCCGCGCCCACGGCCGGCGCCCCCGCCGCCACCGGCCCCTGGCTTCACCGTGCCGCACTTGTTGCACTTGCCCCTGTGGCACCACAGGCGTCAACCGCCTCATGCAGGAAGGCAGCTGGTGCGCAAGCACTGCATGTTCAAGGGTGCGAAGTCAGTGCTTCTGCAGTGGCACCATTCCCTGCAACACCACACTTGCGCGGCAGTCCCACGAAACTCTGACGGCCCGTATTGCACCTGAAGCTGAAGTTGATGTTGCCGCAGCCGGGGCACGGCCAGTCGCCGTCACGCATCTCCCTTGGCGGCGCTATGCCACCTCGGCCCTGCAGCCACGGAGTAGGCTCGTTGCCCGGTGCTCTGCATCTCGGGCAGCTCCCAACGGTCCAAGCTCCCAAGGTGGACCCCTTGGCACTAGTGACTGTGTTGTAAAATGGTCAGGGTGCACTCTGAACAGTCAGCGCTGCTCTGTCGCATCCAGTTTGTACCTGTCCGCCTGGTGGCCCACTGCTCAACTGCTGCGGCGGGCCTGGCGGCGTTGGCGCCGAGGGCGCCGGCTGGCCAGCAGGGTCCCCGCTGCCCTGCGGCTGCTGCGCCTGCTGGCCAGGCGGCGGCAGCTGCACCGGGTTGTACTGCGCTGGTAGGCCCGGCGGCAGCGACTGCGCCGGCGGCGGGCCCGGCGGCTGCTGCCCTGGCGGCGGGCCCGGCGGTGCGCTGTATGGCACTGGAGGCGGCGGCATCTCGCGGCCCGCTGGTGGCAGACCGCGGCCAAAGCCGTCCGGGTCTAGCTGGTGCAACGGCAGCCCGGGCGCCGACGGGCCGCCAAAGTCGCCGCCGCCGCCGCCCCGGCCGCGTCCCCTGCCGCGCCCGCCGCCGTCGTAGTCGCCGCCCCCACCACCAAAGCCTCCGCCAAAGCCGCCGCCATCGAAGCCGCCGCGCCCGCGCCCGCGGCCCCGCAGCTCGAACTGGCTGGGCTTCTTGTCGGCGATCTTCACCGTCAGCGTGGAGCCTGCACGGTCAGACCATTGAGGCGCCATCAAGGCGCCAAGCTGCAGCGGCAGGCCAGCGGGAGGTGCGGGACTTTGGGTCCTGGCAGCGTCCCTGGCTCGAGCTTGCACTCGTGCCGGCCGCATCCATTCCCGAACTGCTTCAGCCGCGGCCCACCTTTGAACTCCTTGCCGCTGAACCAGGACACGGCGGACGCCGCCGAAAATGGGTCCTCGTAGGTGACGGTGCAGTCGCCCTTGAGGGCCCCCGTGGCCTTATCGCGGTACAGCCACACCTGCAGCCCGCTTAGAGTGTCAGATCAACACTGCAAGCGCCCACCATCCAGATCAACCTCAAGCCCAGCGTCTCACGTACGGGCTGACCTTGTGAGCGTTCTTTTTCTTATCGAACTTCACGACGCCAATGGAGCCAAAGTGCTCGGCGATCTGTGCCTCCGTGACGTCCCGCGGCAGACCGGTCACGTACACCATGTCGACGTCATTGTCGCCGACCTCGAAGCTCATCGTCTCCGGGTTGTACGCCATGGAAACACGGCAATCAGGGCCCTGTTTGACGAGAAGTCGCCGCTGCCCACCAGACTGCTGCCGGCACACCCGCACAGCAAGCCCCTGCGCGGCCACAACATCTGTCAACATCTGTGCGCGTACACCCACATGCTCAGCCCTGGTCAGAGGGTTGCAGCAGCATGAGTTGATACATTTCACGTTGGTCAGCGAGGCGGCACGTTGCATGCACGCAGCGAAGGATTGTTGCGGCATGCAGTTTTGGGTTGTTGTTATACACGCACCTAGCGACGTTTTATAAGCAGGGGGACTCGATCACGGGCTCCTTGCTTGCTTTTTCTTTGTCCCTGCCGAGCATCGGTGTTGATCTGGTGTGTCGGACAGCACACAAATGTGCTTTTCACGGCTGTGCGTCACTTAGCATGATAAGATCGCACCCAAAGATCATCTTTGTAAGCAGTCGAGTGTCGCAGCAGGGACGTGCAGCAAACATGAATGCTGTCTCCAGCAGTGCAGACAGTCCACATGCATCAGGACCACGTCAAGAATGTCAATGCGATCACCCCACCTGACCCCCACCTGACCCCACCTGACTCGATTCTGCTACTTGTGTGTTGTAGGTGATTGGTTGTAGCTCTTGGCAGGCGCACGCATCCTTTCATCGTGGTTCATTGAATTGTAATTGCCACCCGGGCACAGGGCTTCAAGTGAAACCAGCTCGACATGAGTGGGATTGATCCAGTCACAAGGACCGGTGACGACTTTGTGTCGTAATTCAACCGTCACTTGCAGCTCGACGGAGCTGAATCTAGTCGCCGGTCTGCCGGTCCGTCGCGCGCAGCGCATGCAGAGTTTCAGAATGCAGCGGGCAGCTTTGCACAGTTCGACCGATTGCAGATGGCGCCTCGGGGGCTTGAAGTCCTTTCAAACCGGGGTCACTGTTCGATGGCGGCCTGCAATGATCAGTCGGCCATGCGCTCGGCAGAATCACCTCAGGTACTGCAATGGATATGACTGGCATGTTGCAATATTGGCCAGCGAATCGGCCAAGTCGGCATTTTCATAATATCATTGGTGGTGTGTGCATGCAGATCGCGCGCTCTATGGGGTTTTGGCAGAAGTGGCAATGATGCCACCCCAGCCGCAGCAACAGCAGATTCCAACAGCAGCGCACTGCACCTGCCGCAGCAGCAGGCATACATTGGCATTGATGCAGGCCCACCGCCTGATCAGCAATATAACGTGCGCGGAGCGCCGCAGGCGACGTTCCTCGGAGCCAGCTGGGCAGCGTTGCTGCTGGTGCGTGCACAGACCATGTTACAATGTGACGCGAAACACCAATGATTCACCTGGCGCATATGTACCACCCAAGTGCCTCGTGTTGAATTTGTCCTTCTGCGTACTTCGTGCTGTCACTGCAGCTGATGTGGCTTCGCGATTGTGCATCTGCTGTTCAGGTGTGCACAACGGTCATGACAATATGTGCCGCCATCACTGCCTTCAGCCTAGCAATCCGGCCTGTGCTCGAGGTAGGCATGTGGGCGCTCTTGCTGCATCTGGCACTTGAAATGTTCATCAGCATCCCGAGAAGCAAATCGCGGTCTGCTCTCTCGTGCACTTATCGAACCGCCCCCAACAATGTTTCTCGGCACGCAAGCGACCCCACACGCACATGCTTCACCGCGTGCAGAGCATGACGCGGGCTTCGCTGGCGACCGAGAAAGCTGCAAAGGAGATGGAGGAGGCTGCCATCGAGTGGGACCGAGCTGCCCTCAAATTCCAGGCAAGCAGCAGCTACATTATGTGCGTCCCTGCCGTGTTGCCTTGCACCAATTCGCCTCGCACATGGCGCCTTGTGCATGTACGGCGTCAGTTTCCGCCAATGCCTTCTGCAGACGGATGGCAGCTTTGCAGACGGATGTCGAGGCTGCAGCTGCGCCCAGCCGTCGCAGCACAGACTTGCCACGGCCACGATGCGGACGCGGGCAAACTACCCCACAAGCCAGCCTCTCATGTGTGTGGGCGACCAGCCGTCCCCCCTGGGCTGCAGGCAGAGGTGGACCTGACGATGCCGGAGGTGGCGGCGGCCAGCCGCGAGTTCACGGCGCTGGGGCGGTCGGTCAACACGCTGGGCGGTCTGACCACCGGCGGCCTCACCCGGCCGCTGAGCAGCGTGCAGGAGAGCACCGGCCAGAGCCTACGCAAAGTCGTCAACGATGTATCTCAGCTCACGGCAGTGCGCGATTCACTCCCCTCATTGTTGGATTTGTCAACCCTCTGCACACAGGGCGTGTCACCTGCTCCTTCGGACGATGAGTGTGCGCAAGCTCGTCTCACTCGGTGCCGCCTCCTCAGTATGCGCTCTGACAGGGATCTGTTGCGCTGTCGCAGGCCCTGAACCCCACGATGGTCGACTGGCGGAGGCGCCTGTCGTGGATGACGCAGCGTTTCGACGCCGTCAAGGCCAAGTCGCCGCCCGCGCAGCTGCCGCGGCGGGGAGCATCCGAGAAAGAGGCGAGCATGGTCTCCCTTTTCAATTTGTTGCCGGCCACATCTTGCAGATCGAGTCTGTGTCTTGCAATGCACATCGTGTTCCGGTGTCACTCTTCACCCTCTGTGCACACAGGCTGTGCGCGCATGGATAGCCTCGTGGCGGCAGCGGACGGCATCCGCCATGGCACCTGCAGCGGTGGCGGCGGCAACAAGGTCCGCAGAGCGGCAGGCCTTGCGCACGCCGCCCACCCTGCAGCGGGACATGGCCGCCGCCATCGACCAGGCTGGTGCTTTCGCTGCCGCCGGCAATCCGCGCGACCCGGTGGATGATGGAGAGGATTCCATGCGCGCTGCTCGCAAAGGTACGGGAAGATATGCATTGTTGGACTTAGGGTTTAGGGCCCACGCCGAGGACATCGCTATGATGCATGCCACTGTGATGTGGCAGCGCAGGCAGCAGCCGCAGCAGGGGTGAAGCCTGCGCAAGACCCGACCACCACATGGCTGTCAACCTGTGCACCGACAATGTGCTGCAGAGGTGCGGGCGATCAATGCGGCAGCAGAGGCGGCGGAACGCATGGCGGACCAGGCCTCTAAGATGGCAGCGGACATTCAGGGCGCATCTGCAGCTGGCGGCGGTGTCTCTGCCGCCAGCTCAGGCCGCGTCGCACCGGTGGCGGCTGCCGCGCAGGTGGCTCAGGAGGCCGGCACCAGGTCGCCCGGCCGGCGCCAAAGCAAGGGCAAGTCGCGGCCGCAGGGCATGTCGTCTCTGACGGGTAGGCATTTGCTTGCACACGCCATCTCTGCTGGCTGGCGTGGCTGCCATCCCCGAGCATGAGGAGCAGGTTGCAGTTTTGATGCCCCAGGAAATTGGAACCCTGCCTTGGTCTGCATTTGAGCAAACCGATGTCCTGTCGGGTTACTGGCGTGTGACGACTTGTCATGGTGTCCACGACAGACGAGGACGTCGAGCTGCTGGAGCGGCTGAAGGACCGCCGCAGCGCTGCAGAGAGCGTGTACAACGCGCTGCGCCGCGCAGAGCAGGCCGCCAACGCCGCCGCTCAGGTGCATGTAGTTTGTGCTGCGCAAGCTCCGCTGTGTGCCCTTAAAAGCGACTCGAGCCAGCGTCGGGCCGCTGGCACCCTTGCAACATGATGGTATGCTGCACACCCTTGCGCACCGAGTGCTAATGTGCAGCTGCAGGATGCTTGCTTGCCCTTCCATGGGCACTAGGAGCGGAGCTGCTGCTCTGCTGCTCTGCTGAGAGAACGCTGGATGCCGTGCAGGCGTCGGGGCAGCTGGAAGAGGCGCTCCAGGCTGCAGAGCAGAGCCCTGGCTACCGGTCGCTGCCACAAGCGCAGCAGCAGCAGCGGCAGCAGCAGCAGAATCAGCAGCGATGGCAGCAGAAGGACAGTGCTGGCGGCGGCGGCAGCCTGGTTTGCTCCTCAAGTGATGAGGAGGACACGATCCTAATGCTGCGCGATGGCATGGCAGGCAATGCCTTTCGCACTGTCGAGTCGTAGCTGCCACAACGAAGCACCGGGCGTGATCAAGACCAGACACTGCTTTCAGGGCGCAAGTCCACCGAGCAACGACTGCAGCGCAATTACCTTTGTTGAGCAGCAACACGAAGGCCTGCGGTCGTCTCCTTTGCGAGCCTTCGTGCTGCTGAATATTTTCTGACTTGCATTAGCCCTAGACACGCATGGTCAATTCATTCTTTGCGAGATTCATATGGGTAGTGACCAGCGGCGTCTTGCTGTTGAATCAGTGTGCTGCTCCTGCTAGAACTGAGACTGCGCAGATGGCTTGGCCCTGCAGCCGACTCTAGAGTGGCAGTCTCAACAGAGTACGATCTGACAACAGCTTGCAATCACCCTAGGTATGTCGCGGTCACTAGAAGTGAGCACATCCAATCAACATCCAAAGCCGCCACAATGCGGGACGTCGGAACAGCGTGGTCACAAGTGCATGACAGTCTGCACAGCTGTCCGAAGCTGCTGTACACAATGCTCCAGCGTCAACGGCGGCCCGCAGCTGCGCCACGCCACATGCCCATCGGGCCGCACGAGGACGGCGCCATGTTCAGGCACCCCCCGCACCTCCCGCCACTGGTTTGCGCTATCAATGAAGGTGGCTGCACCCGGCACCGGGCTCATGCCTGCAGCAGCCCCACGGCCTGCGGTGCCCCCTCCGCGCTCACTGCCACCGACACCGCCGCCTTCTGAGCCTGCGGCGCCGTCGGCCGGCAGGACGTGGCAGACGCGCAGCGGCAGTTCGCGCAGTGCCGCGGCGGCGTCCGCCCACGGCTGCGCGTCCGGCGGCGCGCCCAGGATGAGCAGCAGGTCCGGCTCGCCGCCGCAGCACAGGCGCGGCAGGTCCAGCGTGGACGCCTCTCCGCCGCCTGCGCTTAAAAAACCTTGCGCTGTCTCGAAACCCCAGGCGAGACATTGCAGATGACACATGCGGTTGAGCGGGTGGCCGGCAATCCCGACATGAAAGTCATGGGTTGCCGTCCAACGCTAAACGATGATGCCAGAGACGGAGCCAGCGTGGCTCACGATCCAGAGATGTAAACAAAGTCGATCACCTGGTACCGCCAGCCAGGCATGCGGCAGCCTGGCGCCCGGTGCGGATGTCGGTACGTATGGCGCATCGCGGCTGGACTCTGCTCTCTCAGAAGTGGATGCCCGCTGCGGCTCGGCGCAGATGGCGGCTGCATGCATGCCAAGCCCGCCATCATGCTGGGGCCAGCGTGGAGGGACCTTCAGGCCACACATGGTCCGTAGCACATCGCAGGAGAGTGACACTCCATCGCCAAACGTGTCGCCAACCATGGTATGCCCTCATGCTCACATGATGGCAGCCGCAGCAAGTGGCATCGCGCTTGTGCCCCAGTCACACACGTGTGCCTGCAGCAAAGCGGGTGACGAAACACAGACACCCTTGCGACATCGGTCAGGTTCGTGCCTGATTTCGAGTAGCTGAAGCCCAGGTCCTCCCTGGGGTACTGCAGCCGCAGCGTGGCGCCAGTATCGAACAGCGCCGCCAGGCGGGCGCGGCGCCAGCCCGCCAGCGGCCCCTGCAGGCTGCTCAGGCGCCGGCCCAGCGCGAGGCCGCCGTCGAACAGCGCCGCCGCCGCGCCTGCGGCCGCGGAAAGAGGGGGCGTCGTCTCTCGTCTGGAAGCAGTCGGACACTCCCATCCGGAAACGGATGGAAGTAGGTAAGAGCTGTCTGCAGCGCGCCGTATGGGCCTTTGCAGAGCAGGCACAGCCGCTGCGCTGAGCAGTGTTGTGCGGAGAAGAACGGCCGTCCCAAGCACAAGGACATCGAGGCTTGCACCAGGTTGACCGGCGTCCTGTGCACCTCAGCCCAGGGGCCACTGCGCACCTGCGGGCACGAGCGGCGACGCCAGCGCCGACTGCAGCAGCGACGCGGCGCGGGGGTCCAGCCCCAGCGCGCGCGGCACCGCCAGCGACTCGTGGAAGTTGGCGACGCTCAGCGCCGTGTTGGCGGCCGCCACCGGGCGCCGCTCCGCCTCGTAGGAGTCCAGCAGCCCCATGCCAGCGCGGCCTGCACTCGAAACAGGGTTCGAGCATGACTAGTGCTTGAAGCCTGCGATCGACCATGGCCTGCTCACGAGCATGTCGACAAGGAGACTCGGACGACGAGATCCCCCAGATGTTGGCAACGGCAATGAGGAGGCAGCACTGTATCCAATCGCAGATGCAATCGCGAGGCAGGAGGAATGGCCGAGGAACGACACAAGACGCTGCACCTCGCAGCACCGCAGCGAGTTTCCAGGCCAGGTTGTGAGCGTCCTGGATTCCGGTGTTCATGCCAAAGCCGCCGGCTGGCGGGAAGCGGTGGGCGGCGTCCCCTGCCAGAAACACGCTGCCCTGCAGCCAGGATTCTTGTGAGGAGCCAGTCCGACGAACACGTTGCCCTGCCGCCGGGGCTGGTGACAAGCTGAGTCGCATGCCGCAAGCCCGACATTGCCACCGCAGCTGGGCCCGCCAAGCTTGCGCGTAGTCCACTGGGCAACTCGGACATCTCACCACACCTGCCTGATGGTTTCGTGTCGAAATCACAGAGAAGCAGCTGAGGAACGCAACAATTCGAGCACCGACATCGACACCACCTCATCAGCAGCAGAACAGGTAGGGACATCAAGGAGGCAGTCCGACCTGGCGCATGCGCTGTGCGACCTCGGCGCTCATGGACCACGGCCGCACGGAGTGGATGACCAGGTCGGCTGCCAGCGCGGCGCCGGCGCCCCCCGGGGCGACGGCCTCGCAGATGAGCTGCCTGCACACCGTCGGCGTGAACGCCTCGTGCCGCTGCAGCGGCGGGAAGAAGGGCACCTGCCCCCGCATGCAGCACACGGGTCAGGGGCCTACGTCCTCAGCGAGACCCCATTGCAGATGCACCAGCGGATGCACCAGCGATGCAGCTATGCAAACACTCAAAAGCTTGGTAGAATCGGTAATTCAGATAAGCCTGGAGAGACAGCAAACGGTCTGATGCAGCGCCGGAAACTATACAGGACAAGCCTCAATGAAATTGCCCATATACCTGCGCGACAAACTCGCCCGAGACGAGGTCGTGCGCCACAATGACGGCGATGACAGCGGCGTTGAAAACGAAGTACAGCATGGCTGGCCGCTGCTGCAATGCCGCCGCGAGCGCGGCGCTGGAGAAGTGCACGTTCACGAGGCTCTGCATCGCGCGCTCGCCATCCATTCCGATGCCCAGGCTGTCCCTGCAACACGAATCGAGAGCCAGTCGAATCAGCCGTGGTCAAGTCCCGCACATCCTAAGTTCAAAAGGCTTGCAAGAGAGGCCGGACAACCAGGGCTTGGGCAAGGCGGGTTAGCAGAGCACGAAGAGCGAAGAAGCCCAGGCAACCATCAAGCGAGCAGGCACACCCACCTGAGCCTGCTGTTGGCGCCATCAGCCGCCACAAAGTAGTCGCAGCTGATGCTGAATGGCCGCCCTGAAGCGTCGGTGCCGCGCGCCACCACGGCCCTGCCCCCGCCGCCCTGCTGCACCGATGTCACCGTGTGCCCCATGAGCACGGTGTTGGCGTCGCCGGCGGCGCACGGTAGCAGCAGCGCCGCCAGGCGGTCCTGGGACAGGTGCGCCACGGGCTCCGGGCTGACGTGCGGCGTCTGCGCCGTCTCCTGGCCCTGCACCGGGGCAGACGCCTGTTCGATTTTGCGATCGTGATGCCCTCTATGAAGCGCACTGGCGACACTATGCGCGCCTCGCTCCTATAGCAACCAGAGGACCTGCTCCACTGGCGGTGATATGTGGTGTGTGGTCTGCGCGCCTGCAGCATGTCGGGGCAATTCCTGGAGCAGCGCAAGCTGCGGTGCAGCGAGGAGCAGATGCCTCAGCTGGCTGACCTCGAAGTGGTCGACTGAGCCGAGGATGGAGCCCGTCAGGCTGTTGCAGTAGACGAATTTGCGCCAAAGCGCCAGCGGCGGCGAGCGCGCCTTTACTGATGCGGCCAGGCCATCGATGCCACGGAACACCTCCATGGTGCGATTGTTGATGTAGTGCGCCTGTGCGGAGCATGACAAATACCTGGAATATTTACCATTAGCTTCTCTTTTGGACATTGGCGTCGCCTGCAATGTGCAATGCTGCATAATGAGCACATGGCTTGTTTGCGACACCGTGCATACTTCCCTGATCCAGGCTGTGCTACAGCGCAAAGCCAGGCCCACCTGTGGATGCTGAGGCAGCCTCTCGGCCCGCTCCAACAGCACGGATGGCACCCCGAGCTTCGCTAGCAGCGCCGACAGCGTGAGCCCTGTCGGTCCTCCGCCGCAAATGGCCACTGAACACCGGCCTACAGGGCACACAATCATTCTAGCCCTCTGCCTGGGAAATAGGTTACACCTCACCACGGATCTAGGCCGCCGACACTCTGTTGCTCCACACTGAACAGCACCTGCCAGGGTCGACATGAGGTGTACCGCCGCCCACTGCCGCGTGCTGCAGGTCCGTCCTGCCAGCAGGGCGCCTGCGCCCACGGCGGCGGCCATACACCGCTGCATGCCTGCGGTTCCCGGCTGTGCGGATGTAGATGTTGGGTGCCGATCGGACTGAGGCCCGTCACCCTGCCTTCACGCATTCCTTGATACCCAGCTCGGCAAGCAGCTCCTCAAGCTCGTCCACGCTGCCATTGTCCGCAGGATGGGACCTGCAGCCGTACATGCTGCATTACACTGCTCCGCCACCGACATGCTGCCGCCGTTTGAAGCTCCTTGAAGCATCTGCATCCCTGAATATTCACTGCAGGCTGGTCCACCAAGCACCTGCGGGCCTCTGCGAGCTGGAGAGCCGTCCGCAAAAGTCGCCCGCGGTGCTTGGCATAAACAGAGTTTGACGGCAGCTGTTCCACGTGCCCCAGCTCAGCGTTGATCTGCCGGATGGTTTGCTCTATGGTATGTGATGCATCAGGAGGCCCTTTCCACGGGCGCTGCACCCGCTTTCGAGTCGATGGTCGTGAGTTGAGGTTGCGCTTGCTACTCCTTTGCCGCTTGGCTTTCAGCTGGCTTGCGACCGTGGCAGACTCACAGGGGTCAATGTCAACAGGCGTCCCTTCGTCTTGCATGCTGCACGAGTGAGGCGCAGTGCACTGCACAGATGGCAGTCGTGGCTGTCGGAACAGGTGTCTCGGAAGGGTTGTCGTACAAAGCACGCATGCTACGCTTTCAAACTCTTGATTGCATCGTGCTGCCTAAAATCCTGCCCATTGCTGCAGTGCTATACCTCTGTGCTATCGGGTCTCTTGAGCGTCAAAGGGCGGCGAACACCACAAAGAAACAGGCATGTGAAGGTGCTTGAAGGATTGAACTTGAAACACGAATAACAGACCCGCATAGACAAGATGTCTCAGCGCAACATCTCTAGCTTCTTCGTCCGCACTCCGCGTCAGGATGGCAGGAGCAGCCAGCCGCAGGCTTCGGCCAGTCAGTCGCTTGGCACGCCAATCAACGGCGCCGCTGCTGCATCGGTGGCACAGCCTCCACAGCCGCCGCAGCCCGTCTGGCAGCAGCAGCAGCAGATGATGGTAGACCAGACACCTCTGTCAGGGCACAAGCGGGATGCTCGAGGTGTGCCAGTCAGCCGCAGCGGCAGCCTCGGCAGCATGCCATCCGCCGACATTGCAGGCGGCCTTGAGACGCCGCGGCAGACAATGCCGCCGCTCCGCGCGCCGCCTTCGAGCCGCAAGCCGGCGAACATGCACACACGGCGGCGGGAGCTGCAAGCAAAACTAGGCGATGACACAAAGGACGCCGCCAAAGCCAAGTGAGCGATGTTGCTTCTGTGAGTTGCCGCTGTGCCAAAGCGTCTGACATGCATTTGAAACTTGCGTGACTGCAAGCCGTGTGCAACACTCTTTGAAACTATGTTCATTGACCCGGCGCGGCCGACTTTTGTGTGCTCCCGCAGGCAGATCAGCGAGAATTTTGCATGGCTTCAGCCGAGGAGGATCAAGGACGCGCAGGGCAGGCAGCCATCAGATCCAGTGAGGCCAATCGTACACCACGAATCTAGCACCATGACCATGTCAGTAGTGCAGAGCATGGTCAATTTGACAGCCAGCTGGCTGATGCAGTGTTTGCACACTTGCAGGACTATGACCCGAGGACTGTGCAAGTGCCGTCGCAGCTTTACTCCAAGCTCTCAGGTGTGAACCAACTTCGATCCTCTGCTGCAGCCGTGGCACGCTGCCACCTCGCTGAGTGTCTGAGTGTCATCAATCGGCGCTTGTCGGCACTCTTGACGTCCCGGCATGTTGCTGCAGCTTCGCAGAAGGCGTACTGGGACATCAAGAAGAACTTCAGGGACGCAATGTGAGCATGTCACCTTGCAAGCCATGGCCTCTGACCATCAACGTTCAGCAGGGCGACGATCTGATGTCTGATGTCCGATATCTAATTTCTAGTTCTATTGTCACGACACAATTGTTCTCGGCTGCGCACAGACTCTTCTACAAGATAGGAAAGTTCTACGAGCTGTACGAGGAGGACGCTCAGATCGGGGCTGACCACCTAGGCTGGAAGATGACGCACTCTGGTGTGGGCCACTGCCGCCAGGTGCCGCTTCTATACGATCCGTCTCCTGGTTCACTTGGCAGGCTCCCGAGCCTGCATTTCACAGTGCCTGCCGTGCGCTGAAGCTTCTGCCATGGATTTTTGCTGCTCAACTCGCCAGTCAGATGCATTGACAACCCTGCATGGCTCAGCTCCTCAGCTTGCGATGCACTGCTGCAGTATCAGCCGATCAGGACCTGCGTGACATGTCCGCAGGTCGGCTGTCCGGAGAGCGGCATTGAGGAGGCGGTGCAGCGGCTGACCGCCGCGGGGTTCAAGGTCGGCCGCGTGGAGCAGACCGAGACTGCGGCCGAGGCCAAGAAGAAGCGCGGCAACAAGGTGCGCTTCTGGGCGACCTGCATGCCGCCCCTCCGTCACGAGCCCCGCCCTCTAGTGGCAGATGTGTTGTCACCTGGGGGTGGGCAGCGCTTTCCAGATGCGGCGAGTCATATTGACCGTCTTTGCTGTTGGTGCAGGCGACCATCCAGCGGGAGTTGACACGCATCCACACGCCTGCGACCCTGACGGGCGCCGGCGTCGACCCCGACGCCGTTCACCTCATGGTGCGGCTGTCCCGCTGCGACATGCAAATCGAAACTGGACTGCTCATGCAGGGGCTTATCCGACTGCTGAGCATTGCATCATTACAGTCAGTGCGGTCACCTGACAGGCTCACATGCTCAGCCTGCTGTACATCTCTGTTCCTGATATGCTGCAGGCGCTGTGCGAGGAGGTGAAGCCAGGCGCGGGCGCCAACGACCACGTGGCCATTGGCTTTGCGTTCCTGGATGCCGCGGCGGACCACTTTTACGTGGGCCGCCTCCAGGACGGCGCGAGTCGGAACAACTTGACGACCCTGCTGACACAGGTGCATCTCCGTCCCGAAACCCTAAATTGGTCAGCCGCGGGAGCTGGCTCTTGGTGCAGAGATGCAGCAGTGCGTCGCCTGCAGTGCTGGGCAGGCCTCCGGACCATGCACGTGCACCCTTGAACAAATCACAGGTGAATGCATGCGCAGATCAATGCCAGCCGTAGATGTCGGCGTGATCGCCGCCATGACTGCTCGACGGTCTTCCACCACAGGTGGCGCCAAAGGAGGTGCTGCATGCACGCAACTCGCTGACGGGCCTGACCGCGCGCGTCCTGGCCTACCCGCCTGTGCCGACGACGCTCAGCAGCGTGGCGCCTGGCGCCGAGTTCCCCGACCCAGACAGCGCAGCCCGTACCCTCAGGGACCTGGTGTGCACTGGCCACGTCTGACGCCTGCCGATGGATCCGGTGACGAGCCGCGAGGGCCGTGAGCGCCTGACCTTGCGCTCCTGCCTGTCCACAGAGAAGAGACTGGGACGCGCAGCACCGGCCAGTGAAGTTCTCATTGTCTCAAAGTCTTGACAAGCATCGGGCCAACAGCCTGCGAAGGCAAGGTGCAGCCGTGTGGCCATCTGCTGCCTCCTACCACCCTGCCCCTCAATGCAAACAGCTGGAGAACATTTGAGCAACAACACCTCGTGCCTGCCTGCCAGGACGACTTTGGCGGGGATGCGGCGCTGCCGGAGGGCGTGACGCGGCTGGGTGGCCTGCCGCTGAGCGCGCTGGCTGCGCTGGTGCTGCACCTCCGCCGCATGCGCTCCGTGGACGAGCTAGCCGGCTACTCTGCACTTGTGTCGCCCTACGAGGTGCAGCAGTGTCAGCAGCTGCTGTTGCAAAGCTGCTGATGCGGGCCATGCCTTGCAACTTCGTGAACAGCTTGCTCAGCATGCTGACGGGGGCATCGGGCACCTGCTGCCCATGCCAGGCTTCGACCCGAGTCGTTACCCGAGCCCATCGAGCTGCCTGCTATGCTGGAATTATGCCACAGCTGCCTGCGCACTGAGCCCAATGCTGAGCGCAGCTGTATGCGGCGGCGCTGCGGCTGGATGGCCCAACGCTTGGGAATCTGGAGCTGCTGGAGAACCAGGAGTCCGGCGACGCCGCCGGTTCGCTGCTCGCCTGCCTCGACAGCTGCGCTTCTGCAGGTGCACTGTGCTGTGTGTGTTGTTCGTCATGGTTGAGGCCGCCGGGTCGCTGCTCGCCCCCCTTGACAGCTGCGCCTCCGCCGGTGTGTTTCGTGCTTCACGTCTGGGGGTTTTCAAGCGGCGGCCCAGCAAGCAATCTTCTGCAGACGCGAATTGCGGGGCAACGGCAGCCCTGCTACTGCGCATCAAGAGCTTCCGGCGTGCCCCTTGTGGGTCGTCCTTGTATGTGCACGCTGGGTCGAGTGACGGCAGGACCACAATCGAAGCTGGAAGCTGGCTGCGCAGGCGGGCGGCGGCTGCTGCGGCGGTGGTTGTGCCGACCGTTGACGGATGTGCGCACGATTGATGCCCGCGCCGATGCAGTGGACCTGCTGGCAGCCAACCCCGACACAGTGCGCACTGTTCCCTGAGAACCCGCCGTGACTGTCGGCATGCTTGACCGGACCGCCAGCTGAGAGGCCGACCTGGATGCCATGAGACGGTCCGGTCCTCCCCGAGATCATGCGGCCTCTGCTCCTGGTCCCAGCTCGACCCATGAGATGCGTCGACCACTGGACCGCCGGCTCCCCAGAGGCGTCGTCTATTGTCGGAAGGGCTCTGAATGCGCGTCGCGAGAGACAAGACATCACAATCTTCTCCAGCAGGGCAGCAGCAGGTGTCCGTGCACTGTGAAACACGTCAGTCGCAGTCAATGCGCGTGGAGGAAACTCATTCTACCGCCGGCAGGTGGGGGAACTGCGGCAGGCGCTGCGGGCCATGCCCGACCTGGAGCGGGCGCTGGGCGCCGCCCGCAACGCCGCCGCGCAGCCGTCGCCCGCGCTGCCGCCCGCCATCCTGCGCACCCTGCAGAAGAAGTGCGGGCAATCGAAAATCTATGCGCTGCTGCTGTCCAGGCCTGAGCCAATCGTCTGTGCTCTCCAGCCCTTCATGTGAGGCCACTTGATCCACTCCGCCCGCCACCCTGGGATGCTCATTCACATCTTGGACATCACCTGGGCCACCTGATCCGTCCAGCATCGAAGGAGCTCCACCTCGCCTCACGCAGGCGCCTCGTGGCGCTGGGCACGGCCGCTGCCGGCATCCGGGCGGCGTGCGCCGCGCTCAACGACTTTGACGCGGCGTGCGCCGACGAGGTCACCGAGCTGCTGCGGGCCGCGACGGCGGCGGCGCGGCGCTGCGGCGACGGCGCTGCGGCAGAGGTCCTGGACCTCGTGGACAGCGCCCTCACCTGGCCGGACACTGCGGTGGGTGTCACGGTTTCTTCCCATTGTCGTTCAGCGCCAGTGCGCTTGACAACGCAGAGCAAGCACAGTCATCTGGCCGGAGGCCCAGGTGAGATCAAGGACATCCTTGTAAAAAAGGTGTTGCGACTCGTCCGGGCTGTCCTTCGCTCCGCAACCCTCCGATATGGAAACAGCACGCTTCCATTTCCGCTTGTACGATGCAGCTCAAACTGCAGCTGGGCCAGGCATGGTGTGCAAATGGTGCCTGCACCACCTTTTAATCGTTCCCAAGTTTAACGCAATGTTGGAACCTTGTCAGGTGGGCAAGGGCAAGAAGGGCGCGGGCAAGGCGTCCACGGCGGCGGCGCCGACGCTGGCGCCCTCGCTGCTGGCGGACGTGCCGGCGGCGGCGTCCGCGGCAGCCGCCGAGGAAGGCGCTGAGGAGGTGGCGCTGCAGGCCGAGATGGCCCTCACTACTGAGCTGCTGTTGCAGGTAGGTTTGAGGAGTTGCTGTGACGGTTTTTGGTCTGGCTTTTGTTTGCTGGCGCCACATCCAGCACAACCACTGCAGAGCGCATGCACGCGGTCGAGCGTTCTGAAGCAGCTGTTGCGCTGTTCCCCTTGATTCAAGGCCCAGCACGGGCTGCACATCGTGGAAGGCCGTGTCCCTTGGGAGGCCGTGTCCCTCGCAGCAAGGTGTGCAGGTGCCCGTCCTCGCGCTTGCAGCATGGGCACCGGAAGACCGCACCGTCTCTCCTCAGTGCCAAGCTCGCCACCGGCTCACGCTGTCCCCCACGTGCCACGCAGCTCAACGCGCAGAGTCGGGAGTGGGAGGCGCTGCAGGAGGCGGCTGCCACGCTGGACGTGCTGGCCGCCTTTGCCGCCTTCTCCGCCGAGGCGGAGGGCCCCACCTGCCGCGCCTCCTTCGTGCCGCACGGTGCGGCCGGTCGCTGTCGCATCATGATTCGCTTGGCTTTGAGCGTCGGCAGCTCGAGGCTGCGGGCTTCCTCACGTTATGTGGCGTGGTCTTTGCAGCCGCAGCCACTTGAGGTTGTGCAGCTGCCGGAGAGGAGTGGGGCGATGATCTGCACGAGGTCATTGTTTTGATTGCGGCCTGGATCTGACAGCCGTGCCAGGAATGCCTTCGATGGTGAGCTGAAGACTGCACAGGCTCACCCGCAAGCTGCGGCTGGACACATGTTACGTATTTCCCTCAATGGTGTCACCTGAACTCGGAAACGTCGGCAGGCTCCCTGGAGGCGGGCAGTGGCGCAGCGCTGGACCACAGAGGGGGGAAGGGCCATGTCAGAACGTACCTTCTGTTGCTGTTGCAACCTGGACCTGGCGGCCGCGCAGGCTCTCCCGAGGCAGGCGGCGGCGCGGTGCTGGACCTGCGGCAGGCGTGGCATCCGTGCACGCGCGCACCCCCCGGCGGCTGCATCGTTGCCAACGACCTGGCGCTCGGCGCGCCCGCATCGCCCGCACGCTCGCTGCTGCTCACCGGGCCCAACATGGGCGGCAAATCCACGTGAGTTGCTGCAGAGACTCTCGCCTCACATTGGTTGCACACACCTAACCTTCCTTGCCCCAGGATGCCGGTGGTCAGCCTTTCGGTGAAGTCACGAACCGTCAGTGCAGGCTTAGGGTTTGAAGGGTTGAACCCACGGAACTCAAAACTCAATCTGCTGCACATGCAGGCTGCTGCGCGCCTCGTGCGTCGCCGTCATCATGGCGCAGGTGTGCTTTCGACTCTGAAAAACGACTCTGCCAGAGCAGTGCTGTGCCTGGTACCCACTGGCCATTCCTGAGTGAGCACTCACGACTGAGTGCTCAATGCACAACATCACCGGCTTTGTCCCGGCTCAAATCGAGCTCCAATGCACAAAGCCCCTCAACACCTCATCCCAGCTCGCTCAACTGCATACGTATCGCCGGTCGGCTCGACGCGTCTGTGACGAGTCGGTGCCACCTCTGCAGATGGGGTGCCGGGTGGCGGCGGCCGGCTGCATGCTGTCGCCGGCAGACTGCATCTTCACGCGCCTTGGGGCGCGGGACCACATCATGGCCGGCGAGTCGACGTTCCTCGTCGAGTGCCAGGAGACCAGCTCCATACTGCGGGTGCGCTTCCAGCTTCCACTCCTGTGGGATGCGCTTGGGGACCGGGCAGGAGCCGCCAGCTGCCAGCCACTGCGCTGCTCCTTGACGACCCGCAACGCTGTAGCAACCCGATACCTGCAGTGGCGTGTGCTACCTGCAAGGGAATCAAGGAAGGCGCTTCCGGGTTCAGCTCCCCAAAGGAATCACTGTCCTTTCTCAATTCCCGGTCGAGCCGCTGCGCAGCACGCGACGGCGGCGAGCCTGGTGGTGCTGGACGAGCTGGGACGGGGCACCTCCACCTTTGACGGCTATGCCATCGCGCACGCCGTGCTCGCCCACCTTTCCTCCAGGGTGCGTGCCGCTTTAGTTGCATCCTTGAGAGAGTGCTGCTATGCTACCCACCAGATGCCGTAATGCCGATCGCAGAACTTATCGATTTCTCTGCACATGCGCACTCTCGATATGGCGCCTTCGCTTCGGAGCCGCCCGCAGAGGGTAAACCTACATGGCACAACCCTGCACAGCATTGCCTGACGAAGCTGTTCACACATGCAGGTTGACCCGCGGCTGCTCTTTGCGACGCACTACTTCCCGCTGTGCGCCGAGTTCGCCGGCAGCGACCGCATCATGCAGGCCCACATGGCAGCGCTGGTCGGGCCGCAGCACCGGCCGGTCTGCGGCGCCGTGGGCAACAGCAGTGGAAGCGGCAGCAGCAAAAGCGGCGGCGGCGGCGGAAGCAGCAGCTCCGACGGCATCACCTTCCTGTACAACCTGCAGCCGGGGCCCTGCCCCAAGTCCTATGGCCTGCAGGCGCGCTCTCCGTCAAGCAGTTCTGCGCTGCTGATTCTTCGGCGCGCTGCGGCTGGAGCGCCTGCTGTGCAGAGGCCTTCAAGGTTTCCACAGCAGCATTGAGGCCCGCTGCCACCTGTGGAGATTAACGGGGCAACCACTCCACGTTCGACTAAGCCCTTGAGTACGGATGCAGGTGGCGGGCCTGGCGGGGATCTCAGAGGCCGTGCGTGGCCGGGCGGCCGTAGCCGGCATGCAGATGGAGGCCAAGCTGCAGGCCGCCTTCGGCGCCGCGGCGGGCGGAGACTCTCGCCCTGCAGACCAGGACAGCGCCGCCGTGCTGGCGCGCCACATCGCCACCACGCTGGGCGGTGGCGCTGATGCGGTGTGCGCGGATGTGGCCACTGTGCAACAGCTGCAGGATGAAGCCCGCCAGCTGCTTGCAGCGGCTTGAGTGTATGGACAATGCGTGTCTCAGCTTCCCCTGCAAAAGTGCAGCCTGCTCTGGAAGAACAGGGGTCCAACCCTCTTGAAGGTGAGGAGGTCTTTCAGAACGATGTTTGGCGGAAGCATCAGCATTTTTTTAACTACCTGTAAGAACAAGCCATGCAAGCAAACGTGCAGTTCACAGGTAACACTTCCAGCATTGGCGTCATAGCTGTGGGTGATGCAAAAGGTGTTTGTGACACTCTCATAAATTTTGTACCATGTCGTCCAAGTCAACCCAGGCAGCCCTATGAGCGCTGCGAGTCTGTTGCAAAATGTGGAGCTGGCTGGGCGACAGCGCAGGGCCGCACCAGCCACCGATCAGTAGCAGCCCCTGCGGCGGCATCAGCAGCGCAGCAGCAGCAACATGGCGCTTGCGCGCTATGGATGTTTGGCACAGCCGGCGGGCAGCGCAGCAGGGATATTGGCATTCGGCAGACCTCCTGCGGCGACATGCCTACTCCCAAATTAAAGGGGCCACACAACCTCACCGCACATGCGCGCTACACCCGGCGCTGGCCTGGTGAGCCGCTCGCTTTGCGGCAGCAGCGGCGCTCGCCGTCACAGATGTCCTGCCGCCCCGCCGAGCATCGCTGCTCTTGACGCTAAAATTGGCTTTGCTCATGTTCAACGGTCACATAACAGCAGTTGCGCACACCAGCGTCCCAGCTTGCATTGTTGGTCGTCGGAACTTCTGGTTGCACACCAGTGCAACCTCGCACCACTCTTCTAAGCACTGTATCTGTGACACTGTAGGCACAAGCCCAATGCGATGCTTGGTCGTATCTGCGATGTGATACCGTGCGAAGCTGTGTTTGTGGGAAGAGAAGAGGAGGAGGAGAACAGCAGGTGGCGCACAGCAGGTACTAGGTAGAGTAAGTTTGGAACGATGAGCCTTCCCTGAAGAGGTTGCCGCCTGGAAAAAGATGGTCTCGAAGCCAAAGTAATGTACACACGCCTATCTACCTATGGGCTATGTCTAGGTAAACAGCGCTCAACTCAAAGCAGGTCGCGCGCTCACAGACATGCGACATGAATGCGGCCAGCTCAGGCGGCCGGCCACCGCAAACAATGGCTTTGCGCGGACGGACTTGCAGCTGCACGATGCCCAGACGTGTTCCACGGCTGATGCGAGTTGGTGAAGTCTGTTCTATCTGGCTCCATCCCAATGCAGTCTGCTAGGGTCACGCTGGCGGTCACGGCAACGCTGATTCGTCCCAAAAAGTCCGCCCAAAATTCAGCCAGCTCAGAAGTCGTCGTCGAAGGACAGCTTGGCGGTCTTGCCGCCGCCCTCAAGGCCGGACATGACGCCGCTCTTCTGGTACTCGCCCACCCGCTTCTCAAAGAAGTTGGTCTTGCCCCTGTGTCAGATGTGAGATGAAGATCAGTCAGCGCCTCTGCTGCAGCAGACTTCCGAGACCCACTGTGGTGTGGAGACATACGGCAGTGGTGGCCAAGGGGATAATTAGCAGCTGTGCACAGGCACGAGAGGAGAAGAGACGCACTGCAGCGACAGCATCTCCATCCAGTCGAAGGGGTTGGCTGTGTTGTAGTGCTTGCTGTGGCCCAGCGCCACCAGCAGCCGGTCTGCCACAAAGTGGATGTACTGCCCCATCATGATGCTGCGCAACAGACGGATTATGTCAGACAATACTCGCTTGTCAATCCCAGCCAGCCCCATGAAGCAGCGCTCTTGTTGAGCAGAACGTTCGGCAACAAGGCGGACAGACGAGCGCACCTGTTCATGCCGATGAGGGCGGCGGGCAGTGCGTCGCAGATGAACTCGCACTCGATGTTCACCGCATCGGTAATGATCTCCATCACCCGCTCCTCCGACAGCTTGTTCTGCACCAGCCTGCAAGACAGAGAAGCCGCAGCTGCGTCAGACATATGCAGGATGGGACAGGACAGTACAGGATGGACCAAGACAGGACGGGACAGGACAAGATAGGGCAGGGCTGCATAGCAGGAAATGGATGGATAGAACCGAAAAGGGCTCACGAGTACAGCAGGCAGGCGAAGTCGCAGTGGAGGCCCTCGTCGCGGGAGATGAGCTCGTTGGAGAAGGTCAGCCCGGGCATCAGGCCCCGCTTCTTAAGCCAGAAGATGGCGCAGAAGCTGCATGGTGGCAGGTGTGAGCATCAGGCATGCGCACACACTCACATTTGCACAGCGGCACGGTTATGTGTGCATGGCAGCGACATCCAGGCTCGAGAAAACGAGTGCAGGATGCCGACCTGCCACTGAAGAAGATGCCCTCCACAGCGGCAAACGCCACTAGCCGCTCTGCGAACGAGTCCGAGCTGCAAGCCAAACACACCAATCAGTAGGTCGCTTAGGCTCAGGGTGCGCGGCATTTCAACCTGACCTGCTGCACATCATGCCCTTGTCAGCATGTGTAGCCCACTCACCTGGTGATCCACTTAAGCGCCCAGTCGGCCTTGCGCGCGATGCATGGGATGTTCTCAATGGCGTGGAACAGGTGCTGCTTCTGCGCGCTGTCCTTGATGTACGTCTCCAGCAGCAGGCTGTACATCTCTGCAGGGAACGTTGCAGTGGTCGATGAAGGCGGACTGTGTTATATCGGTTATTGTTGAGCAACTATCGAACACAGGCGGTGATGCTTGCTTGACAGCAACACGCGAAATGCAGATCCTCACCAGAATGGATGTTCTCGATGGCGATCTGGAAGCCGTAGAATGCTCGCGCCTGTGACGCGTCAAAAGCATCGTCAACAGGACGAACACTTCTTGGCGCTCGCGCAGAGACGGGCAGCTGTAGGAGGCAGGCTGGCTGAAGCTGAAGAGAACGAGTTTGAGGACAAAGCTACCTCGGGCAGCTGGATCTCGTTCAGGAAGCGGGAGCCCAGGTTCTCCAGCACAATGCCGTCGGAGGCGGCAAAAAAGGCCAGGATGTGGCTGACAAAGTGCTGCTCGCCCTCGTTCAGCCGGTTCCAGTGCGCCTGGTCGGCGCTCAGGTCCACCTCCTCGGCTGCACGGTGGCAAGAGAGCAAGGCGTCAGATCGATGAGGGATCGAAAAAGGAAGCGACACCCCTGCCACCACACCCCATTCTCACCAGAGGCCGTGCGGGCTTCAGCAGCTCGGGGCAAGGGGGATGCGGTCAGAGGCCCGCAAGAGGGTCCACTGAAGCGGTTTGTGGGCGGGGGAAGGCTGCGCGCGTGCGAGGCGCGTGCGTGGCAGGCTTCGCGACGGTTGAGCAGAAATTTGAATGTGCAGGCAGCTTGAGAACCGCTCGTGCCACTGCAGCGCGGCCCGGCAGGTTCGATGCGCTTATTAATGCATCAGGGCCAC